>BSEG01000012.1:20857500-23357500 GCA_036245055.1 Diospyros kaki
ACATTCAACGTTCCAGTTGAGATTTGCAGTTAGGGCAAGGAGCAGGTTGAGGTATGACGGCACGTGATGGCGTGGCCGATGGATTCAGCAAGAGATTTCAGTATTTTATTTATTGAGAAATGGCTATGTATGTATTCGAGATTTCATATGATTGCACCTAGGGTGTTAGATGTTATCTCGGGAGACGTGTCTCAATGTATTTATGGATTTGAGGATATGATGGTAATATATGGTACGAATTCTTATATTGTTTTAAATATAGTGAGTTGATTATGTACCATATCAGGTTTCGATTATTGCTTCCGTATTTTTAATGATTTGCTGGGGGGGTTTCCCTTTGACATACGGCATTTGATGTATGAGAAATGTATAAGGAAAGGGATTATGTATGTATGATGGACCCCAGCATAGTGGCACGCCCTTCGATGGGACGGGGTTTTACAGAACCTCCCTCACAAAACTAACTGTCATCGGTTATTGTTCGCATGCAACAAAACCATTTTGCATAAAATCACAACACATTTAGGTAACACAAATACCAAGTTTTAGGGTAGAAACACACACAATAAATCAAGTTTTGGGGGCAAACACATACCCTGAACGTATTCAGAATACCTCGATCCTCGTGCACGACCTTAATTTACGTGCTAAATCTCAAACACGCGTACTTATAGTTAACCTTGATCCACGATACTCCTTAGACATTATGTTTATTTAAAAGAGCATCAAAATCCATTTTCCCTCAATTTTCTAGAATTTCCTTTATTTTTCTCCTAGTTTTCACCTTGATAATTGTAACGCCCCGATCCCACTCGCGGGTGTTACCGACGATAATCTCCTGGATTCCTCGCCCCAAAGCCCGAATTTGAAGGGTAGACTATGTTTCATGACGAAACGCCCTAGGTGGGAACTAGGCTTCGTCTGGCCCTTCGCTTACCCAGGATCCATAAACACCCTAGGACCTCGCGAGTTTCTTATGAACGAAGAAATAACCCGCTACACCGCCTAAGGGCCTCAAGATGCTTCTTAACACCGGGCTAGACTAAGGGGAAACTCATACTCAGAAAATCCTCCAATTTTCCAACATTTCATCACTCGGGGACTCCTTCGGGGAATTTTATAAATTTTTTTCTATAGCCCAAAATCTCCCAAAATTGGGCTTAATTATTCCCACTTTTATTCTCCTAATTTCAGAATTTTTTTCCCCTTATTTTTTTTCTCCCGCGCAGGCCCCATGCCCGGCTGGGCCCTCTCTGGGCCCCGCCACGCGCCCCAGCGCCCGCGCGCCCCGCGCGCCCTTGCTGCCTGCTGTGGCCCCGGCGTGGCCCCGCCTGCCGCCCGCGACTCCAACTTGACCCAAAATTATTTCTTGGGCGTTTTTGCCCAAATTTTCCAGATTTCCTATACAACTTACATACATCAAAAATACCACTTTTTTTTTTTCAACAAAGCTTGTACAACCCTCTTGATGCTTAAATCCCCTTTTATTAAAAATATAGCTTTACAATATGTTTGCTACATCATACATCAATAAAAAAAAAAATAATTTACAACATGCTTAGGCTTCCAAAACCCAAGCTAAATTACATGAGTTCCCTAGAGTCTTCATTTCATCAAGCATGCTTAACCTTCCAAGATCCCTTCCTTCTTGCACATGAGATACCTACATGGTGAGGATAAAAACCTCATGAGCTATTAAGCTCAATAAGGGTGCAATGACAATAGTATGAACATGAAAATAAATGTGATACCAATGCATGTATGCAACATGGTTAGGGCTTCCACATCCTCACAACCACTTTGGTTTGAGGCTTTAATCTACCCTACCCCACTCAACCTCATGGCCATAGGTCCTAGAACAAACAACATGCCAATGCACACATAGAATTCATGCATCATACTTACAACTTGCAAGCCACCATCCCATGGGGCTATCCCTTACCTTAACTCCATTCCTTGAAGCTTGAACCCATTCTAGCTTTATTCCCACTCTTCTCCTTGAAAGAACCTTGAACAAAATAAATCCCATGGATTTAGAAGAAATACTTTAGGAAAAAGGAAGGAAACCTAGCCTTTAATGGCTAGAAAAATAATACCTCCCTTACCTTTCTTCTTTTCCTTTCTTCTCTTGGGAGAAAATTCTTCTCTTTTGCAAAAATGAAAGACTTCTTCATTTCTTTCTCTCTTCTTTCATTCTCTCTTCAAATGGCCAAAGAAGACAAGTCTTCCTTACACTTGCTTATTTGTATTATTTCTCCCATCATTCAAGAACAAATTCTAGCCTTTGGATGTTATGGATTTAAGAGAATAAATCCTAACCCTTCACCAAAAGCACAATCCATGTGCTTTGTAAGAACAAATCTTGGCCATACACTTTACTTTTCAAGAATACATCCTAGCCATTGAAAGAAACACAACCCATGGCCTTAGTCTTCTTAAATCTCAACCATTGGATTTCTTTCACTTTTCCAAGACCAAATCCCCACCATTCAAGAAAGCACAATCCAAGACTTATGGAGAACTTAGATCCCAACCTTTGGATTTCTTTGGAGATTAAATCTCCACCTTCCACCTCATCTCTTCTCTTGGATTAATAAACCCACTTGGAAATCCATGCCCACTTGAAGGATTTAATTTCATTCATTGGATTTAATTCCACTTTCTAGACAAATCCTCCACCCTTGGATTATCTTGAATTCCCATTTCTTTCTCATTTATTTAAATGGGACTATTTTCAAGCTATCATCTTGAAAGACATATATATATATATATATATTACATATAAATTAAATCCCACATTTTCCAAACATTAATGGGTGACTAATTTCCCTTTTTCTTTTGGGATTTTCTTTAATTCAAGTAATCATTACACCCACATGGCTAAAATGACTCATCTTATTTTATTTTCCATTTAAATAAAAGCCACCATTTTTGCTTGAACAAGAATATGCCAAGTGTCACTCTAAGACACGACTTGGCTTCCAAGCTTTAATCTTATCCATCCATGTGGCACCAGCAAATAAGTACACCAATTTAGGAAAGATTAATTATTTCCACTCCCATAATTAATTTCCCCTTTTTCTCATATTTAATTCCTTTATGGAATTTCTCTCCAAAATTACTAAAATACCCTTTGTGGATTTTCAATCCCATTTATCTCCACATAATGCAAAATGGGAACTAATTCACTTCCACACTTAATTCCATCTTGGAATTATCTCCAATTTATCAAATTACCCTTTATTGGACTTCATTATCCAAATTACCAAAATGCCCCTCTCAGGGCACCATTATTCTCAACGATACTTCACTTTCTCAAGGGCATTTTTGGAAGTCTCTAACTTCCTTTTCTTATTCTCTTAACACTAGTAACACCGGGTGTTACAATAATTCCAAAATAATTATCTCCTCAAACATTTTTCCAAATTTTTTCACATGATAATTCCTAAAATAATTTAAGAAAAATATTGAAGCAAAGTTCCAAAAATACCCCTATCCCACGCGCCCTGCGCGTGTTTACACGTGAAAGATGGTGCGTGCAGTCATGCGCCGATCCTTTTCCTCTAATCTGGCAGCCGGCGACTGCTCCGATGGCCGAAATGAGCATACCCTCTTAAAGCCCTCGCTAAGTTGATCATGTTGGTACCACTTGCCGCCCGAAACCTCACTGAAAAATTCCCCAAACGTGCAGTTGCAGGCGCGGCTTGGCGTTTCGCCTCGTGCTTTCCGGCCGAGCTTCAAACGGTCTCCAAGCGTGCTCCAAACACTCCGAAATGCTCCAGATTTGATCCTTGATCCCTTGAGACCAAAAGCCCTCTATCCTTTACCTTCGATTCACTCCTAAACTCGACCAATTTTTGTGTAAAGTTTCGGCCAAACCCTCGTTATTTATATGCAATTTTCGGCCACATCTCGACTAATCACAGGCCAAGGCTTGGCCCCCAAGCATCCCTCTGCCGTATACGACCTCTCCCGAGCCTCCCTCGACCGTCCCATTGCCGAAACAGGCGGCCACATGCGGCATCAGTGCAATAGCCTTTTTCTGTAGGTTTCACACCTAGGTTTTGCTTAATTGCACTTCAACCCCCTTGTTTCTTCAAATGCCATTTTGGCCCCTTTCCATAGAACCCCTGATCTTTCTAACAATACCACTAAGTCCCATAAGTTTTTTATTCTTCATTTCATCCTCGAAATTCCAAAAAAATTATCCGTTTGACCTTTCTCGAGCAACATTAAAAAATTACACTTAGGCTCGGTTGATCAATTTGACCTTAAGTCCTTTCGTTTCAACCCAAAATTGCTCAAGGGTTGTTCTATATATAGAATATAGGTCCTCAAAACACTCCGTTAACTTTTTGGAAGTTTCCTATGTTGATTCGATTTTCTCAGCCCGATCGACAGTTACACCGAAAATCGTTCCCGATCCAACTTCTTTTGATATCTAAAATCATGCCTCAAACCACTCGTCGATACTATTCCATTTTCCTTGACTATCTAGGGTCTAGGTTACTCCTTTCGATCGATTCATTCACTTAAAGTTGTGATAGTGTACCTTATAGCCTTATTCTTTCAAAAATTCCATTTGTATCCTTCATAATATGCCATTTATATCCTCAAGAATTTCCCAGCTATTACAGCCTTTGTAAGAATATCTTCTAGTTGGTCTTTAGACTTCACAAAAGGGAACCAAATGATCTTTGCATCAAGGTGTTGTTTGATGAAGTGTCAATCTACCTCTACATGCTTCGTTTGATCATGCTGAATGAGATTATGGGTGTAGACACCCCCTTTCAGACCAAGGGAAGTGCTACATAAAATAAAGAATAAACGAATAACAACAAATAATAATTCTCGTAAATACTGAAAATATAAATCTTAACATGCTAAACGCAAACTCAAACTATACTCAACGTACTAGTCCCCAACTGGACAACATCAAATATAAATATCCCTCATAAAATAAATGACAACTGCGGAAATGAATAACTAAATGTCAAATGACCAAAAGACCAAATGACCCAGACATCCTTCAGGTTTGAGTGGCCTCCATGTACACAATCTAACGCATCCCACTGCTACAACCCACCTCGGGAACTCTCTCCCCGCTACCTGGAATGGTGAAGAATACAAGGTGAGTCACAAGACTCAACAAGCAATAGGCATGAAAGAAATAATAGGCTGAGTCAAAGAAATCTCGAACTCATAAAAAAATAACTCATCTCAATACCACAAGGTAACTCAACATAAACTGAGGGAAAACTAACCTCATAACTGAGGGATATCTTAACTCTTCTTATAATCGAACTCATTAATGAAAGTTTGATATATTTGAATAAACTGTTATGGTTGCACAGGTTCTCATATGATGATGCTCAGAATGAATATATCGCATGCAGGTATGCACATACTGGCCTGATGGCCCACATAAATCTCAATGCACCTTAAATGCAACTCAAGGCACAAAGGTGTAAATATAAACTCATACCTGCCAGTGGCTGAACCTGCAACCAAAAGAAATAAGCACATATACTCACTAGGGTTTAAAACCCCTACTCCATAATAAGGAGCGTAAATAATTATCTTGCTAGGGTCGTACGATGCCCCTAATTACCGGTAATCAAAGGTCTCAAAATGAGCTCAAAGGATCCCATCACGGACTAAGCCGCCTCAATGCAATAATGCACAAATAATATGCTAGCACACATTATGTAGTGCTCCATAATAAATAAAATACTCAATGCTCACACGACATGAATGCTCATATTTCATAACAGATCTCATCACAATCTCATGCAATGCATGTATCTTAATTCTCAATGTATTGGAGACTAGATACCTTGGAACGATTTTAAGAATATGGAATCTCTGACTCTTATCTCAATTTAATTACTACTCTTCAACCAAGGCAATTAGCTTAGCATTCATTTAACTTGAAAAGCAATATTAAACTCCAATTACAAGTCTTAAGGATTTTTGAACATTAAAACCTTGAACATTTGATAAACTATTTTGGGGCAACCAATATTAGATCTCTTAAGAATTAATATGGAGTAATGGATCCAATAATGTTTATTTTAATTGCAACTCAATGATAAATAATACATCTCAAGTCTTATGGCATCAAGGATAAGCTAGATGTATAAAACTTGCTTAAGAATTATTTACGAAGTATAAGTGTTCATTAAACCTTATTAAACTTTATTAATAACTATTTTAAATTTAATGTTAAAACTTATTAAGAAGGAGTAATTAAATTATAACAGAAAGAAATAATTAAATTAATTGAAATTAAATTCGGGTGCTACAGTAACCCGCTAGCTACAGTACCCCGCTACAGTAATTCGCTACAGTGAAATCTGCTTGTTATATGAAACTGCTATGAAGAACTCCCTGTAATTTCATATAAATCATGCCTCCAATGGCCACAACCATGGATAAATCATTGAATCAACATTAAACTCCATTGAAAAGGATCAAATCTGGATTAAAACTCTTAAATTCAAAATCTCTGTAACAATGAATGATATATGTATATGCATATATATATATATACGTTACTGCAACTAAACTCAACATATATACATATACTTCAAAGCCAATCAAACTCTAAATGCTACACCATTCCAAAGGAAAGATTAGGATGATCAAATCCTAATAGGGGAGGATTGAAAACTCAGTTTATAAATCAGGAGATTCGTACGTTGGTGTGAATAAAAGTTATACAAATCTATACATGTTACATACACATGGATAGACTCAACAGAGAACCAATGGGACAATAATGAACGTTGAGCCTTCAAGAAAATCATGGACTTAAGAGGTAATCTAAGTAATTAAACAAAAGAGAAGAAGGATAAAGGAACTTGCCTTGATAATCAATGATCTCTTTGTAAATCTCCTCCACTCTATTTCTCCTTCTCTCAATCTCTCTCTGCTTCTCCTCCCTTCTCTGTTTTATTCCCAACGGCGTGAGATCTTTAAGCCTCAAATCACACACACACATACACATATATATAACATTGCCCCTTGAACCCTACGTGACTCCCTCTCCCAATATAACTTTCAATTTTCTCTTTAATTAAATGCCTAATTAATTTCTTCCAAAACTATCCTTAATTTAATTAACTCAAAATCTCCACAAATCTCAATTTCTTAAAATCCCCAAAACAATTCCTTTAAACCCTTTTTCCATAATTTAAATATTTCAAAATTCCAACTTATTAATTTATCTCCAATTAATTCCCAAAAATTCCATTCTGAAAATAATTATTTTAATTAAAATTTCTAGGCCCTATAACGGGTCACTACAATTACTCCCCTCCTTAAAAGAATTTGGTCCTCCAAATTCATACCTGATCACTCGAACAAGGAGGGATATCGGTGTCGCATTTCTTCCTCTAGCTCCCAAGTTGCCTCGTCTTGAGAGTGTCGCTGCCATTGCACTTTGACAAGTGGAATTGAGCGGTTCCTCAAAATCTTTTCCTTGCGCTCCAAAATACTGATGGGCATCTCCTTATAGGACACATCCTCACTAACCTCAAGCGACTGATAATCAATCACATGCTGTGGATCGGGAACATACTTCCTCAACATCGATACATGGAACACATTATGAACGTGAGCCAATTGAGGTGGTAAAGCTAACTCATATGCCAAAGATCCAACTCTCCTCAATATCTCAAATGGTCCAATATAACGTGGGCTAAGCTTCCCTGATACTCCAAAACGTCGCACACCCTTCATAGGCATGACTCTCAACCAAACATGGTCGCCAACCTCGAACTCCAAGTCACGTCGCCTCTTATCAGCATAACTCTTCTGTCGATCCTGTGCTATCTTCATTCTAGCTTTAATGAGCTTGATCTTCTCAGTCGTCTGCTCCACGATTTCGGGCCCTAACAAGGTCCTATCACCAATCTCCTCCCAACATATAGGTGATCGACATGGTCGGCCATACAAAGCCTCATATGGCGGCATACCAATACTCGAATGGAAACTATTGTTATATGCAAACTCCACCAAAGGTAAATGCTCGTCCCAACTGCTATGGAAGTCTAAAACACAAGCTCTCAACATGTCCTCCAAAGTCCTAATGGTCCGCTCGGACTGACCATCTGTCTGAGGATGGAATGCAGTACTAAACTTCAATTGAGTACCCAAAGCTTCTTGCAACGCCGTCCAAAAATGAGAAGTGAATCGGGGATCTCTATCTGAAATAATGCTAGAAGGAACTCCATGTAGCTTAACAATTTCCTCGATATAAATCCTCGCTAACCTGTCCAATGGATAAGTCTTCTTAATGGGTAGAAAATGGGCTGACTTGGAAAGACGATCCACAACCACCCATATAGCATCATGGCCTCGTGCCGTCCTAGGTAAACCCATTACAAAGTCCATAGAAATATTATCCCATTTCCATTCCGAAATCGACAAGGGAAGTAATAACCCTGCTGGTTTTTGATGTTCTGCCTTCACCTGCTGACACACTGAACACTGGGATACATACTTAGCCACATCTCTCTTCATACCACTCCACCAAAATTGACGCTTCAAGTCCTGGTACATCTTAGAGACGCCAGGATGAATAGTATACCGAGACTTATGTGCTTCATTCAAAATCTCTTGCTTAAGGTCCTCAACATGAGGTACACAGATACGACCACGAAAAACTAGAATACCATCAACTCGAACAGAATACCCCACAGAGGTAAAACTTTCAATGTCGGTTAGAACTTTAGCTAGTTTGTCATCTCCCAATTGCCATGCCTTAATTCGATCAAATAATTCAGGCTGAACCCTCATGTAAGCACAACTCACCAAAGCCTGATCCTTAGGGGCTGAAATAGATAGAGCACTCAACTGCTCCAATAACATCCACTCTTGTGTCATCATAGTAGCCATCGAAGCTCCTCGCCTACTCAAGGCATCAGCTACCACATTAGCCTTACCAGGATGGTATAAGATCTCACAATCAAAATCTTTAAACAATTCAATCCATTGTCTTTGCCTCATGTTTAACTCTTTCTGTGACAAAAGATAATGTAAGCTCTTGTGGTCGGTATAGATCTCCACCTTCTCTCCATACAAATAGTGTCGCCAGATCTTTAAAGCAAATACCACTGCTGCTAACTCTAAGTCATGAGTGGGATAGTTCATCTCGTGTCTCTTTAATTGTCTCGAGGTATAAGCATTAACTCGCCCTTCTTGCATCAACACACATCCCAAACCTGAATGGGAAGCATCGCTGTATACCGAAAACTTTTCTCCACTCTTCGGAATAGCCAAAACTGGTGTAGTAGTCAATCTCTTCTTCAACTCTTGGAAAGATCGCTCACACGCATCGTTCCACTCGAACTTTACTCCTTTCCTCGTCAGCTTTGTCATCGAGGAAGATAAACGAGCAAAACCTTCAATAAATCTTCTATAGTATCCAGCAAGTCCCAAGAAACTACGGATCTCTGTCACTGTCGTCGGCCTTGGCCATTCCATAACCGCCTTAGTCTTCTCGGGATCCACTGAAATGCCATCTCCAGACACAATATGACCCAAGAATCCAATCCGATCTAACCAAAACTCGCACTTGCTAAACTTGGCATATAACTGCTCCTCCCGAAGCCTCCTCAATACTAAGGTAAGATGCTCCTCATGCTCCTCTGCACTGGGTGAGTATACTAGAATATCATCAATAAACACAATAATAAAGCAATCTAAATACTCACGAAGGGCTCGATTCATCAGGTCCATGAAAATAGCTGGGGCATTAGTCAAACCGAAAGGCATCACCACGAACTCATAGTGACCATAGCGAGTCCGAAAAGCTGTCTTTTGAATGTCTTCATCTCTAACTCGTACTTGATGATAGCCCGATCTCAAATCAATCTTCGAGAATACCTTAGCTCCTCGCAACTGATCTAGTAAATCATCCACTCGAGGTAAAGGGTACTTATTCTTGATAGTTACCTGATTCAGCTGGCGATAATCGATACATAACCGTAGCGATCCATCTTTCTTTCTCACGAACAAAACAGGTGCACCCCAAGGAGACGAGCTGGGTCGAATGAAACCCTTCTCTATCAACTCTTCCAACTGGGTCTTTAACTCTTTAAGCTCATTAGGCGCCATTCGATACGGAGCCTTAGATACAGGCTGGGTACCAGGTAACAACTCAATAGAAAACTCCACATCTCGCCGGGGAGGCAATCCCGGTAGGTCGTCAGGAAAGACATCGGCAAAATCTCGAGCTATTGGCACCTTGGTCAAATCCTTCTTGCTCCCTTCATCAGTAGTCACAAAAGCTAGGTAGGCCTCACAACCATCCCGTAATAACTTCTCTACTTTCATCACAGAGATCATGGGTATTGTAGATACAGGCTTGACGCCACTATATTCAAGGACTGGCTGCAGAGGTATCTCGAAAGAAATAGTCTTCTTACGACAGTCAACTTTGGCATAATGCCGAGATAACCAATCCATACCAAGGATCAAATCAAAGTCACTAATATCAAGAATGATCAAATCACCCAATAACTTCCTATCATGCACTCTTATCTCACAATTTTCAAATTTCTCCCTCCCCACCATGATTCTATCCCCAGGGGTAGACACAATCAAATGATATGGCAACGCGATCCAAGAATGAGGAATATAACACATAGCATGCGGTGCAAGAAAAGAATGTGTAGCTCCTGTATCAAAAAGCACTCGAACATCATGATCATAGAGAGGTAGAATACCTTGGATCATCCCGCTACCCTGCTCGGCCTCAGCTGATGTGAGAGCATATACTCTACCTGAACATGGGGTCTCTCTGCCATAGGTGGGTGCTGAGCTGCTAGTAGAAGTGGTGCGGGTGCCTGGACTGCCACTGGTCCCCTAGCTGGTGGCCTTTGATTACCTCTCGGGCCCTGACCTCCTGCCCTCTGTCCTCCGTACTGCGGTGGACGTGTGCAAACATTTGCCTTGTGCCCTCGCTGTCCACACTTGAAGCAAGTTACCTCCTGAGCTAGGGGTGCTGGGAGCGCTGTCTGATTCCTCGGACAATCCTTCTTCATATGGCCAGCCTGTCCACACATATAACATACGTCCTGTCCAGCCATGCATTGTCCCTTGTGCCACCTCCCACACTGACGGCATAGTGGTTCCTTCCCCTCATCGCAACCTGGCTCGGCCGCCCACTTTCTCTTCTTTCTTGCTTGAGATGAATTAGCTCCTTTCCTATTTGATTGTATCACCCTCCATTCATTACGGTCTCTCTCAATAGCGTAGGCTCGCTGAACAGCTACTGCGTAGTCATTGCACTGGACTCCCCCATAGGCATGACGGATGTCTGAACGTAGTCCTCTCTGAAATTTAGAAGCCTTCTTTGCTTCAGTAGAAACCAAATCTGGAGCATATCGGGCTAATGCTGTAAACTCTGCCTCGTACTGAGCCACCGTCTTGTTGCCCTGCACTAGATCAATAAATTCATATACCTTTTGCTCTCGGACCCATGTAGGGCAATATGCTGCATTAAACACCTCTTGGAACTCGGCCCAAGTCGGCTCCCTCTCTCCAAACCTCTGGCGGGTAGTCTCCGACCATCTCTCCGCATCTCCTCGAAGTAGAAAGGTACTGAATCTAACACGACAATCATCAACACAACCAATCGATCGATGGTGCTTCTCTATTGCCAACATCCAATTCTCTGCCGCTGAAGCATCTGAGCCACCATGGAATTCGGGTGGTCGAAAGGCCATAAAATCTTTTAATAATTGGGTCCCATGATCTCTCGCCACTAGAACTGCTGGGGCAACTGGTACGACTGGCGGTGCATCTCCACTGCCTCTTGCTTCTTGAGACCCTTGCCTCCCTTGATTAGCAGCTATGGTATTCACTACTTGCATCAACCCCGTCAGCATACCTCTCATCTCATCCATCTCTCGGCGATACTCATCTCTAGTAATCTCTCCAGGCGTCTCATGGGTCTGCTCAGGAATCTCATCATGAGTTGTTCCAGCCTGATCGTGGGTACGTGGTCGTGTTCGTCTACCACTCATCTTCCTGCATCACCACATAGGGTCAGAAAATAATATCTACTTAGATCTAACCTACCCAAATAATAGACTCAGGTCCTAGCTCTACCCAACATCCTATGTGTGTACAGGAGACTTTGACTCGAACCTCCGCTCTGATACCAACTTTGTAGACACCCCCTTTCAGACCAAGGGAGGTGCTACATAAAATAAAGAATAAACGAATAACAACAAATAATAATTCTCGTAAATACTGAAAATATAAATCTTAACATGCTAAACGCAAACTCAAACTATACTCAACGTACTAGTCCCCAACTGGACAACATCAAATATAAATATCCCTCATAAAATAAATGACAACTGCGGAAATGAATAACTAAATGTCAAATGACCAAAAGACCAAATGACCCAGACATCCTTCAGGTTTGAGTGGCCTCCATGTACACAATCTAACGCATCCCACTGCTACAACCCACCTCGGGAACTCTCTCCCCGCTACCTAGAATGGTGAAGAATACAAGGTGAGTCACAAGACTCAGCAAGCAATAGGCATGAAAGAAATAATAGGCTGAGTCAAAGAAATCTCGAACTCATAAAAAAATAACTCATCTCAATACCACAAGGTAACTCAATATAAACTGAGGGAAAACTAACCTCATAACTGAGGGATATCTTAACTCTTCTTATAATCGAACTCATTAATGAAAGTTTGATATATTTGAATAAACTGTTATGGTTGCACAGGTTCTCATATGATGATGCTCAGAATGAATATATCGCATGTAGGTATGCACATACTGGCCTGATGGCCCACATAAATCTCAATGCACCTTAAATGCAACTCAAGGCACAAAGGTGTAAATATAAACTCATACCTGCCAGTGGCTGAACCTGCAACCAAAAGAAATAAGCACATATACTCACTAGGGTTTAAAACCCCTACTCCATAATAAGGAGCGTAAATAATTATCTTGCTAGGGTCGTACGATGCCCCTAATTACCGGTAATCAAAGGTCTCAAAATGAGCTCAAAGGATCCCATCACGGACTAAGCCGCCTCAATGCAACAATGCACAAATAATATGCTAGCACACATTATGTAGTGCTCCATAATAAATAAAATACTCAATGCTCACACGACATGAATGCTCATATTTCATAACAGATCTCATCACAATCTCATGCAATGCATGTATCTTAATTCTCAATGTATTGGAGACTAGATACCTTGGAACGATTTTAAGAATATGGAATCTCTGACTCTTATCTCAATTTAATTACTACTCTTCAACCAAGGCAATTAGCTTAGCATTCATTTAACTTGAAAAGCAATATTAAACTCCAATTACAAGTCTTAAGGATTTTTGAACATTAAAACCTTGAACATTTGATAAACTATTTTGGGGCAACCAATATTAGATCTCTTAAGAATTAATATGGAGTAATGGATCCAATAATGTTTATTTTAATTGCAACTCAATGATAAATAATACATCTCAAGTCTTATGGCATCAAGGATAAGCTAGATGTATAAAACTTGCTTAAGAATTATTTACGAAGTATAAGTGTTCATTAAACCTTATTAAACTTTATTAATAACTATTTTAAATTTAATGTTAAAACTTATTAAGAAGGAGTAATTAAATTATAACAGAAAGAAATAATTAAATTAATTGAAATTAAATTCGGGTGCTACAGTAACCCGCTAGCTACAGTACCCCGCTACAGTAATTCGCTACAGTGAAATCTGCTTGTTATATGAAACTGCTACGAAGAACTCCCTGTAATTTCATATAAATCATGCCTCCAATGGCCACAACCATGGATAAATCATTGAATCAACATTAAACTCCATTGAAAAGAATCAAATCTGGATTAAAACTCTTAAATTCAAAATCTCAGTAACAATGAATGATATATGTATATGCATATATATATATATACGTTACTGCAACTAAACTCAACATATATACATATACTTCAAAGCCAATCAAACTCTAAATGCTACACCATTCCAAAGTAAAGATTAGGATGATCAAATCCTAATAGGGGAGGATTGAAAACTCAGTTTATAAATCAGGAGATTCGTACGTTGGTGTGAATAAAAGTTATACAAATCTATACATGTTACATACACATGGATAGACTCAACAGAGAACCAATGGGACAATAATGAACGTTGAGCCTTCAAGAAAATCATGGACTTAAGAGGTAATCTAAGTAATTAAACAAAAGAGAAGAAGGATAAAGGAACTTGCCTTGATAATCAATGATCTCTTTGTAAATCTCCTCCACTCTATTTCTCCTTCTCTCACTCTCTCTGCTTCTCCTCCCTTCTCTGTTTTATTCCCAACGGCGTGAGATCTTTAAGCCTCAAATCACACACACACATACACATATATATAACATTGCCCCTTGAACCCTACGTGACTCCCTCTCCCAATATAACTTTCAATTTTCTCTTTAATTAAATGCCTAATTAATTTCTTCCAAAACTATCCTTAATTTAATTAACTCAAAATCTCCACAAATCTCAATTTCTTAAAATCCCAAAAACAATTCCTTTAAACCCTTTTTCCATAATTTAAATATTTCAAAATTCCAACTTATTAATTTATCTCCAATTAATTCCCAAAAATTCCATTCTGAAAATAATTATTTTAATTAAAATTTCTAGGCCCTATAACGGGTCACTACAATGGGAGATGTCAATTGCTGCCTTATCATCACAAAATAGATTCATCTCAAAGTTGGTACCGAAACTAATTTCCATTAACAGTCTTCTAAGCCACAGTAATTCACATAGCCCCTTAGTCATACCATAAAACTCAACTTCAGCACTAGATAGTGTGACTACCGTTTGTTTCTTGCTTTTCCAAGTAACCAAGGTCCTTCCAATGAAGGTTAAGTAACCCAAGGTGGATTTCCTATCCATAGTGCTCCCTACCCAATCTGCATCTGTATACCCTTGTACTATTAGGTGGTTGGTCTTTGAGAACATGAGCCCCTTTCCAGGGAAGGACTTCAAGTATCTTAAAATCTGTATGATAGCACTCATATGATCCTTATTTGGACAATGCATAAATTAGCTTACCACACTTACTGCATATGCAATTTCAAGCTGCATGTGAGAGAGATAAATAAGCTTGCCTACCAGTCTTTGGCATCTTCTTTTGTTCGTCAGTACTTGGTTGGGATATTCCCCAAGTTTGTGATTTGGAATTATTGGAGTATGCAGGCTTACAATCTAGTAATCCAGCCTCTATAAAAATGTTTAGAATATATTTTCTCTAAAATAGAAATATACCTTGCTTTGATCTAGCGACTTCAATTCCCAGAAAGTATTTGAGTCCTCTTAGGTTCTTCATTTCAAATTTAGATGCCAACTGCTCTTGAAGTTTTGTTATTTCCTCTGAATCGTCTCCTGTGATGATCATATCATCTACATAGACTATCAAAGCAGGCACTTTGCCCTGTTTATGTTTCAAGAACAAGGTGTGATTAGAGTTACTTTACTAGAAACCATACTTTCTCATTGTGGTACTGAATCTCCCAAACCAAGCTCAAGGCGATTGTTGTAGGCCATATAAAGTTCTTTGTAATTTCCAAACAACGTTGCCTTCTATGTTGGCTACATATCCTGGGGGAATATCCATATAGATTTCTTCTTCAAGATCACCATGCAGGAAAGCGTTCTTCACATTGAATTGATGTAAAGGCCAATCAAGGTTTGTTGCAAGTGATAGTAGTACTCTCACCGTGTTTAGTTTGGCTACGGGTGAGAAGGTCTCCTGATAGTCAACTCCGTATGTCTGCGTGAATCCCTTTGCTACAAGTCTCGCCTTGTACTGCTCAACTGTTCCATCTATCTTATATTTAATTGAAAACACCAACTTACACCCTATTGTCTTTTGTCCTCCAGGTAGAGTGATGAGGACTGATGTCTTATTTTTCAATAGCACCTCCATCTCCTCCTTCTTAACCTGGACCCATTTAGGATCTTCCATTGCTTCTTAAACACTCATAGGAATTTGACATGAGGAGAGTTCTTCTGTGAAAGCGTTGAAAGGTACAGGAAGCCTCTTCGTAGATACATAGTTGGCAATTGGGTATTTCTACCCTTGGCCTTGAAAGTCAGAAGAGTATCTGTCTAGAGGCTTACCTCAGTTGTGCTTGTATGGCAACTCATAGCCCATAGGAGTATTGTTTGCAACTACAGGTGTACTTGGAGAGTTCGAGGAGCTTACCTTAGCAGTATTCTCAGGAGTTGGGTAGTGGATACTATGGGACGAGGAAGGGGTACTATTTATACTTCAGAGGTCTACTACTTCTCACTAGTTTCTTCATGCTTCTCACTGGTTTCTTCATTAGTCTCCTTAGGTGTAGAGCTTGTTGTCCAATCAAATCTTGGCCAATCAAATCTCAGCCAGTTTAGCTCTTCATTTCCTAGACTCCTCATGAAGAGTAGAAGTGGTGTAATACCCGAGAATGATTTGAGGTCATAAATAATATTTAATGAAGGGCATAAATGGACTTTGTGGAAAATAAGACTATAGGGTACACTAACGCAACTTTGGACGATCGAATTAGTCAGAGGGAGTATCTTGGACCCTAGATAGCCAAGGAAAATGGTATAGCATCGACAAGTAATACGAGTTATGATTTTAGGCATCAAAAGAAGTTGGATCGGGAACAGTTCCCGGTACAGCTAAAAAAAGCAATTGTGATTTAGGCTGAAATACCGAATTATCGTACGGGGCATCCGGGAAGTCAATGGAACCCCAAGGAAGTTCATATTTGGCATATAGAGTAACCCTTTAGTAGTTTTTGGAAGAAACAAAAGGGTTTGTAGCTAAAACGGAGATTCGGGCCTAAGTGCAGTTTTTTTCAAAATTGACAGAGGGAGATCGAAACGATATTTTTTCGGAATTTTAAAGAGAGTGTTTTAGGATATTTCAAAGGGTTATAAAGGTCTTTAAAGAGAAATTCAGTTTTTGAGCCAGGGGCAAAATCGTAATTTTTGAGGTTAGGGTAAAAGTGTAATTTACCTAAAAATTAGGGGCATTAGCGCAATTAGTCCATTTTTTAGGGACTAAAATACAATTAAAAATTAGCCCGGGGACCATGTTGAAAAGGGTCTAAGTACAATTATCCAAAAGTTCGGGTCAAAGTGTAATTCTTGAAATCTTTTTACTAAGGGCATTTGGAAAATTCAGGAAAAGCCTCATAAATGACTTTAGTGATAAAGATGAAGTTTCATGATGATATTAGAGATAAGATGAAGCCTTATGATGACGTTAGAGATAAGATGAAGACTCATGATGACTTTAAGGATAAGATTTGATTGGATAAGATAAGATTTGGATAACAATGATTATATAAAATCTTAGAAGATTTGGAATGATTGCAGAATATCTTAGAAGATTTGGTAATGATTATATAATATCTTTGAAGATTCACAATGATTACAAAAGATATTAGAAGATTTTGGAATGATTGCAAAAGATATTAGAAGATTTGGTAATGATTATATAATATCTTTGAAGATTCACAATGATTACAAAAGATATTAGAAGATTTTGGAATGATTGCAAAAGATATTAGAAGATTTGGAATGATTGGAAAGATTTTGAAAGATTTGAAATGATTGCAGAATATATATTTCTTGGTGGCTAAGTTTCCTAAACCTATAAATAAGGGTTCATAACCAAAGGTTTCTCATTCAAAATTGTGAGAAGTTCGTGCCAGATAAGAGAGCTTCGGGTTTAGAAGATAAAGGGCTTTTTAAGCATACGCGAAGCATCACACGCGCAGAGCACTTGGGCAGCGCGTGAGGACCTGTAAGGAGGTAGTTTGGGTTAAAAGACTTGAGGAGTTGCACGAAAGTTGAGGTTGGTCACAAGATTCGAGGTGTTCTGAGTCTCGCTCAAGGTGAGCTGTTCGCTACCAAAATTTGGCTTTCTTGTGAGTGTTCTACCTGAAAAATTTGGTTTTAAGTTGTGAGTGTTCTACCTGAAAACTTGGTTTTAAGTTGTGAGTGTTCGCCCCCAAAACTTGATTTATTGTGCTTGCTCTATTTGAACATGTGGTGATTTCATGCAAAATGGTTTTGTGCATTGAAATGGTAACCGGTGACGGTTGGTTTTACAAGGAAGGTTCGTCCCTAAACGTTTTGAACTGTGCATAGCATTTTATAAATATTGTTTATATGATGCATTGAACTATGTGGCATTGTCTTGAGTTTTATGTGTACGTATGGAATGTCAATCTCGGATGTTGTCTGGATAGTGTAGCAATAATTCTCCAAGGGCGTGACGGAATAATAGGGGTATCTGATGCTAGGTGTGCATGTCAAGATAGCCGCCTTGGTTTTCGTGCTAGACCGTTTGGTCAGGGAAGTTGCATTAGGACAACTAGGTGGTCCATACTGTGTTGTTCATGTGGGATGTCAGCCTAGGATGTTGTCTGGATAGTGTTGCCGTAATTCTCCAAGGGCGTGACGGAATAATAGGGGTATCTGATGCTAGGTGTGCATGTCAGGATAGCCGCCTTGATTTCCGTGCCAGGCCGTTTGGCCAGGGAAGTTGCACTAGGATGACTAGGTGGTCCATGTGAAATTTTGGAGTTGGGATTGTATGGTGGTTCCTGGATGCTTAAGGTGGGAACGTATTCTGGTGAGATGCGTTGGCAGCCCCATTTAAGCTAGAATCGCGTCGTGTCGTCGTGTCGTCGAGTCGGTATGGTGGCATAGCTTTTAGAGGGATTGCTCTTTTCCTGTGGTAGGGTTAAGCGCGTGGGAATTCTCTTGAGCTAGGGCTTACCGGGTGCATTCGTTTATTTCATGTCTTGCATTATTCATGAAAAATGTGTTTTGAACTCTCACTTAGATGATTCATCATCTAATTTGGACTTTGTCCCTGGAATATTCAAACGTTCCAGGTGAAGGCAGTGGTGCAAAAGGGAAAGGGATCGTTGAGGAGTGACGGCGATTAGTGGATAGTTTACATTATGTCTTTTCAGTTATGTTATTTACTTTTGAAAACGTCATGTAAACGTTGGTGCAACTTTATATATAAATAAAGTGGTTTCGGTTATGACCTGTTGAGGTTTCGATCTAGCTTCCGCATTTGTGTTGGTGAACCTGTCTTGGTTTATTAATGGTTCATAGTTGATTTATTGAGAAGGTGTAACGGGATCTTCGGGGAATGGTTTTTGTGATGGGTTTTTATTTGAAAAAAATTTTATCCCCGAAATCTTATGTTACAGTAACGCCCTCCCGGGAATTGGGGTGTTACAAGTGGGGTTGGTAGAAGGAAAAAAAATACTCTGATTCCAAGAAAGTTATGTGCATCGTCACATAGGTACGACGGGTAGTTAGATCATAGCACCGTTATCCTTTTTGGTGTGGACCATATCCTAGAAACAAACATCAAACCAAACAAGGATCACATTTGGTGCGTTAATTCTTGTGTAGGTGAACAAAAGCACCGCAATCAAAGACTCGAGGCGGAAGCATTAAGGCCGTAGGTAGAGTAATGGCAATGGATAGTCTGGAGAGGAGTTTGAAGCTTAAGAGCCTTAGAAGGCATCCGGTTAATAAGGTGAACCACTGTAGAGACAACATTGGTCCAAAACTGAGTAAGGACACTAGCATTAAGGAGAAGAGCGTGAGCAGTCTCCAAAATATGCAAACAAAATTCTCTCGGCAATGCCATTTTGTTATGGTGTCTGAGGAAAGGAGGTTTCATGAAGCAAGCCATGGTGGGTGAAATAATTGCGAAATTCTCGATTCACATACTCTCTGCCATTATCAGAGCGAAGTATGTGAATCACAGCAAAGAACTAGGTTTTAACCATCTCATGAAACGAGTGAAAGATAAGAAAAACCTCATCTTTATTTTTCATCAGATATAGTCATGTCATCCGAGTGCAATCATCCACAAAAATCACAAACCATCGAACAATAGACACAATAGATTTAGGAGATGGACCCCACATATTATAATGAATTAGCTGAAATGGTATCTAACTATAACAACCCATGTTTCCCAAGCACGACATTAACCTAGGATTTTGGGGATATTCTTTTTTCAATATACACTTAACATAAATCATTCCCCAACAATCCCGTTTCACCTTCTTAGCATATCAAACTTAATCATTAATAAGCTAAGATAAGTAATATCATCATAAATGCAGAAGCAAGATCGAAACCTTAAATGGTACATAGCTGCAAATGCTTCATTTATAACGTGGAAATCGTACCATTGTATAACATCATATCTTCAAAATGTAATACATGGAGACTTATCTCTCAGAAGTAACAACTGGACACCTCAAATGTAGTCAAATGATATGCTAAAGATCACCTATGCCAACAATGACTACATCTCGATAACCTCTTTTCCCTTGGTGCTACTGCTTTCACTTGGAACATTGAATATTCGAGGGATAAAGTCTAAATTAGGTGTTGAATCATCTAAGTGAAGGTTCCAAAAATATTTTCATGAACATATGAAAACAGTGCTTAACCCATACCACGGGGAAACAGAAATCTCTCTAAAGGCAACACACCTACATCGATACATTGGCATAAACTCAACATAACCTAACCTTGGCCACAAGAGGATCAACACTAACCCTGGGAATCCACGTCCATCTTAGAAACAATGCTATTGCTCAAAGGAACCTGGGGTAGTCTCCACTATAATATCCGAGAAATCCTTAAGGGTATAAATGGCAAATTATGAAGGGTATAAGTGGAATTTTTGAAAGACTGATGATGTAGGGTGCACTAACACAGTTTTAATTGATCGAATTGATCGAATGGGGTACCTCGAACCTTAGCTGTTAAAGAAAAATAGAATAGTATCGACAAGTGATTCGAGGCATAATTTTAGGTATCAAAAGAGGTTGGATTGGGAATAGTTTTTGGTACAGCTGTAGACCACGCTGAGAAAATCGAATCAACATAGGGAACATTTGGGAAGTCAATGGAGCATCTTGAGGACCTAGATTTTACATATGAAACAACCCTCAAGCGATTTTGGGTTGAAATGAAAGGACTTAGGGTCAAAATGGTTAACCAGACCAAAGTGTAATTTACCAATTTTGCTTGAGGGAGATCAAAAGGATAGTTTTTCGGAAAGTTCAAGGATGAAATGAAGAGAACAAAACTTGTGGGCCTTAGTGGTATAGTTGGATAGATGAGGGGTGCTTTGGAAAAGGCCAAAATGGCATTTGAAGAAATAGGGGGCAAAGTGTAATAAGTGAAACTTGGTAATGTGAATGCACCAAGAAATTGGCCGTCGCATTACCACTGCATGTGGAGACCATTTCCGACAATGGGACGATCGAGGAAGGGCTGGGGAAGGCTGTATATGACGCTAGGAAGCTTGGAGGCCAAGCCTTAGCCATTGATTGGTTGAAAAATGGCCAGATTTCACCTATAAATAGTTATCTTTTCAGCCGAGAATGAGCATACAAATTGCTCATGATTGAGGGTGATTCGAAGAGAGCGGTTAAGGGGCTTTTGATCCTTGCATCAAGAAGAATGATTCTGGAGCGTTTGAAGTGCATTTGGAGGCTGTTCGAGGTTGGTCGGAAAAACGAGGCAGATCGCCAGGGCTAACCTGCAACTCACCTTTTGGAGGCTTTTCTAATGAGCTTTCAGCCAACCAATGGTGCCATCTGGATCAACTTGGAGAGAGCTTCAGGGGGTGGGCTTGGTTTGACCATCGGAGCAGTCGCTGATGGCCGGAAAAGAGGAAGAAGGTGGCGCGTGAGTTGCATGTGCCACACATCACGCGCAGACACGCATTGGGCGCGTGAGGGCAGGTGAGCCAAGGGTAATTTTTTATTTTCACTACAGTAGTTTTCTAAATTTATTTTAGGATTTATCATGTTGAAAATTTTGGGAAAAAGTTTGAGAAGATAATTATTTTTGAATTATTGAGGTGAAAATTAGGAGAAAAATAGAGAAAAATGAGAAAAATTAAGGAAAATGGATTTTTTATGCTCCTTTAATTAAATATGGTGTTTAGGGAGTATCGTGGGTTGAGGTTGAGTAAAAATACGGGTGTTTATGATTTGGCATGCAAATCGAGGTCATGCACGAGGATCGAGGCAATCTGAATACGTTTAAGGTGAGTGGTTCTCCCTCAAAACTTGATTTATTGTGGGTGCTTTTACCCTAAAAACTTGGTATTTTTTCTATCTAAATGTGTTTTGATTTCATGCAAAATGATTTTGTCGCATGCAAACGGTAACCAGTGACGGTTGGTTTTATGAGGGAGGTTCGTCCCTAAATGTTTTATATTGGTGGATTGCATTTTATAAAATGTTATTTATATGATGCATTGAGTTGTGAAATGTGGCATGGTCATGCATTTTATGTTGTTCATATGGAATGTCAGCTTAAAATGTTGTCTTGATAGTGTAGCCATAATTCTTCAAGGGTATTGATAGAATAATAGGGGTATCTTGTGCTGATGTGCATACCGGGATAGCCGCATTGGTTTTCGTGCCAGGCCGTTTGGTCAGAGAAGTTACACTAGGATGACTAGGTGGTCCATATGGGATTTGTGTTGGGACTGGGTAGTGGATCCTAGATGCTTTTGAGTGGGAACGTAATCCTTGACGTAAATGTGGTGAGCTAGGTTCCTATGTTGATGTGACCTTCTTGGGCCAGGAGTGGTAATGATTGTTCTGTTAGAGATATGCCCCACAAGCCAATTATGTTTACATGTAATTGATCATATTTTATATTTTGACTCTTTATCTTCAATCAATTATTATTACAAGGCATTATGTTTTTTGTTTGTCATTGATGGTTGTCTTTATTATTTCCATATTTGACAAAGTCCATAGATCAAATAGACTCGTGGAATATGGTCGTGCATAGAGATGACGATCATGAAACATATTCCTTATAAGTCTTGATCTTAAATGTTCCTAGTCGTAGAGTTATTAGGATTGGACACTAATAACTCGGATAGACTAGCATATATGATGCATGCTCAATTAGGAGAATGTCTTGTTTCATGGACATTAATGTGTGGACACTAGTGCATATATGTGGGTGCTTATTATAAGAATAAGTACACTAAACTAACCTGCGACAGAATTCCTAATGGTAATTGTTCATTGTCGAATTGGAATTTCTGTGTTGCAATAGTGCAGATTGGTCCTTAGACTTGAGACATCATGGTAGTCTTATATTTGACTGGTTACGCTTTGGTTCTTTTTTGGATTCCAATGGAGTCATTAACAAATTATCACTGAGCGTAACCTTATCACATATGAAGGCTTGTGAATGTCGAAATAGGATTCATCACTTATCGACAAGATGAGAAGATGTCCTATGTATTCCGATGATTTCATAACTGAGGAAATCATTGGCCAAGGTGAGATGGAAATCAAAAGGCGTTTTGATTTCATCGAATAAGTCATAAATCTAGAATGGATACATAATTGTTGAATGACTAGGGTTTCGTCATAAAACCATACCCTAAATTCAATCGGGACATAGATTGATAAAAGGATTTCACTGTACGATAATTGCAATCGAAAAGGTCCGTTTTTCATCGTTGGCTAGGAATTCATGGCATGTTGCTAAACGTTAACCATGATATGTAGGGTTTTAGAATTAATATGATTAATTCTAAAACTATTAATTAAAGAGTTTAATTAAGAAGCCTATGAGATGAGTTAATTATGAAACCTATAAGTTTAATTAAAGAGTTTAATTATTCTAATGAGTTGGGCCTTCATATAGCCCAATAGAATTGGCCCTACATCTAGCCCAATGATGGACCTAAGGGGTCACACACTTGGGTCGAGCCCGTTCCACAAATTAAAAGAGAGATACGGCCTAATATGATTAGGGGCCGGGCCTAAAACGTTTAGAGGCTTTCGAAAGGCACAATTAGGGTTTTTAAACTCTATATATAGGCCACATAAGAAGATGAAAAAAAAAGGGGAAATTTTTGGATCTCTTTAAAAGGCGCCTAGGGTTACTAGCATTACTCGAGGCATTCGTGGAAACGGCCGATCGTGTGAACCGACTTGGAGGAGTTCGTGTTTGCAACTCTACGGATCATTCAAGGCAGAATCTATTCTTCATGGTTGCCTGGTTTCTGACATGTTCTCGAGATGTTGGGGAGATGCGTTAACCTTGCCTTTCTTAAGCTAGAACAACGTCGTGTCGATGTGTCGGTATGGTGGCATGGCTTTTAGAGAGATTGCTCTTTTCTCGTGGTAGGGTTAAGCGCTGTGGGATTCTCTTAGGCTAGGGTTTGACAGGTTGTGTTGGTTTATTTCATGTCTTGCATTCATTCATGAAAACGTGTTTTGAACTCTCACTTAGATAATTCATCATCTAATATGAACTTTGTGTTACAATCTCAAGTCTCTACCCTTGAGGTTCGAGACACACCCGACTCGAACAGCAGCCCGGGAGTTGGCACAACAGGCAAAAGTTCTCGACAACCCAATAAAAGTGAAAAGTAGGCTACACCAAGCGAGGCTTCACCTTACCATCCAGTGGACCAGCAGGTTCCATCTGAGGCCTCAACCCAATATCAGCCTGTAGGGTCAGCCCACAATGTAGCCACTCAAGGCCAGCCCAGCCCAACAGGATGAAGCCCACTAGACCAGGCCTATCACAGGCCCAGTCCAACAGGCTCATTTCGTCCAGCCCATCAGATGGAGACCAAGAGCCAAGTCAGTTGACTTGATCTAGCTTCTTCATTAGATACATAATTTTTTCCCTTGATTTTTTCCTTTATTTCCTGCATTGATGTATTTCATTATTGCCAACATTCATGTAGATGCTTAAGTTACATTCTATGCATTCATGTACCTAGCATCTAGAGGGTCAAGGATAACCTATTATAAAAGGCTTTGATCTGCCTTCATTTGAGGACTTTTGATCAATTCAGAAAAATGAATTTGCCAAAGTGTTCTTGACTATGAAATTGTTTACTGACCAGGAGCACAAAACAAGGTTGCTAATGCCTTGTCCTGACAAGATGACAGCCCTCAGCTGTTGCCTATCACGGGCCAAATTCGACAATTTGGCAACAGATCAGAGATGCATTAGCCACTGACCAACGCAATTAGGATTTGATTGAGGCTAGCAAGGACAACGAGACAGTCAGTGACTACAAGTACCACAATGGGCTACTGTTGTACCGGGGGAAGGCGTATGTGCCAGATGCTAATGATCTGCGCACTACCCTTGTGTGACATTTCCATAACTCGAGAGAAGGAGGACATTCCGGAGTATACCGCACTTGGCAGCGACTCAACCGACTTTTCCATTGGGAAGACATAAAGCAACAGGTTTCTAGGCATGTGGCAGAGTGTGACACTTGCCAGCGTGCCAAGAGTGACTCGACTCAACCTAGTGGCCTATTGCAGCCGTTTCTCATGCTAGAGCAGATTTGGGAGGATCTGAGTATGGATTTCGTGGAGGGCCTACCAAAGTCGCAGGGGTACTCTTCTATCCTTGTAGTGGTAGATAGACTCAGCAAGTATGCCTACTTTATACCCCTCGTGCACCCCTTCACTATACAGTCTTTTGCGAGAGTCTTCATACAAACAGTGGTCCGCTTGCACGGCCTACCTCGGACCATCGTGACAAATAAGGATAGAATTTTTACCAGCCATTTTTGGAAAGAGTTTTTCAAGACTATGGGGACCGAATTATCAGCAAGCTCTTCCTATCACCCACAAACTGACGGTCAAACGGAGGTAACCAATCAAACCTTGGAGCAATACTTGCTGTGCTTTTCATAAAGCAACCCACATACATGGGCCGATAGAATCGTATGGGCAGAATATTGGCATAACACATCTTACCACCAGTTTTTGGGGCGCAGCCCATTTGAAGCAATGTATGGGCGAACACCATTTACTTTGGTGTCATACACGCCAAAGTCTGCCAAGATGGACACCGTGGACCGAGAGTTAGTTGATCGAGATGAGCTGTTAGAGGAACTCAAAGCCCACTTGTCCAAAGCACAGACTCGAATGAAGAATTACTATGATCAAGGGCGACAATTCCAAGAAGAAGACCTAGTCTATGTGAGGCTGTGACCACGAAGGCAGAATAGCGTCACACTTGTAGCAAAGATGAAACTGGGCTACCATTATTATGGGACATACAAGATTTTGAAGAAGATTGGGTAGGTTGCATACAAGCTGGACTTGCTAGTTGACACCCAAGTCCATCCAGTATTCCATGTTTCCCAACTAAAACGCAAAGTTGGCCACTTAATTGATGTGGTGCATGACTTGCCAGAGCTCAATGAAGACACTACATTGCTAGTCCAACCCTTGCGAGTCCTAGACTACCGTGTGGTCAAGAAGAATCGAAAGAAGACACCCGAGGCATTGGTTTAGTAGGAGAACATGTCACAAGAAGAAGGACCTTGAGAGTTAACCGAGTACCTAGCCTACCAGTTTCTGCATCTGCATCTTGAGGACAAGATGCTTCCGAAGGGGCGGGGAATGTTACGATCTCAAGTCTCTGCTCTTGAGGTTTGAGACACACCCGGCTCAGACAGTAGCCCAGGAGTTGGCACAACAGGCAAAAGTTCTCGGTAACTCGATAGAAGTGAGAAGCCGGCTACACCAAGTGAGGCCTTCACCTTACCATCCAATGGACCAGCAGGTTCCATCTGAGGCCTCAACCCAATATCAGCCTGCAGGGTCAGCCCACAATGCAGCCACTCAGGTCCAGCCCAGCCTAACAAGATGAAGCCCACCAGACTAGGCCCATCACAGGCCTATCAGCCCATTTCGTCCAGCTCATCAGATGGAGACCAAGAGCCAAGCCAGTTCACTTGATCTGGCTTCTTTATTAGATACATAATTGTTTCCCCTAATTATTTCCTTTATTTCCTGCATTGATGTATTTCATTATTGCCAGCATTCATGTAGATGCTTAAGTTACATTCTCTGCATTCATGTACTTAGCATCTAGAGGGTCAGGGATAGCCTATTATAAAAGGCTTTGATCTGCCTTCATTTGAGGACTTTTGATCAATTTAGAAAAATGAATTTGCCAAAGTGTTCTTTATGCTTTCGATTTCTTTCTTCTATCATGTGATAGTTAGGCAGGAATCAACCTTCCGGGAACTAGGGCATCCATCACTTTGTCCCTGGAATATTCAAACGTTCTAGGTGAAGGCAGTGGTGCGAAGGGAAAAAGGATTGCCGAGGAGTGATGGCGATTAGTGGATAGTTTATAATATGTCGTTTTCAGTTATGTTGTTTATTTTGATAACATCATGTAAACGTTGGTCTGACTTTATGTTATGAATAAAGTGGTTTCGATTATGGTCTATTGAGGTTTTGATCTAGCTCCTGCATTTGAGGTGATTACCTGTCTTAGTTTATTAATGATTCTAAGTTGATATAATGAGAAGGTGTAACGGGATCTTCGGGGAATGGTTTTTTTGTTGAATTTCTGTTGGAAAAAAATATATCCCCGGAATCTTACGTTACCTAACGCCCTAGGAAAGCGGGGTGTTACAATTGGTATTAGAGCAAAGGTTTGAAATTTAAGGGACTCTGATTAGAGCGAAGGTTATTTGAGGATTATAAATTTCGTATGAAATTTAGGAACTATCAATTTGAGGTAAATAGTTGAAATCCTTACGTGGAATAGTGGGATAACCGGTAGTTGTCGAGAATGAATGAGTTAGGAATAATTCAGTTTGGATCGAGGATCCTAGGGATATTGAACTTAGGATGACTCGATAAGTGTTATAGAGAATCAAGTTTAAGGATTCTGAGGATCGATTTTAAAAATAGGGATCTCGAAATAGATGCTGTGAGGATCGAGGTAAGGTTACCTCAGGGAAACGATTCATGGGAACGAGTCGAGTGTGTTTAGTTCAAATGTTGACCTAGAGAATGAAATGGCTGGGATGTAGTATTAAATCCCGTAAGGGTTATTGGAGATTAGGAAATTTTGACTATTTAGAATTTGAGATTTAGACAGGGTACCTTTAATAGTTGTGGGACCCGAAAGAACGGTTAGCAAGATAGAGATTATCTTTAAGTGAGTTTAGCAATGATTGAGAAAGTGTTTTTCTTTTTCAAATGGTGAAGACTCAGAGAGTCACGGATCTTAACGAGTAAGATGAGAGTCGGAGAGTCATTCTACGACTCATGTCACAAGTGATGGATGACAAGAGGAACAATCAGGTCCTAGTAAGAGTAGACTTGAATGGAAAGAATCTTAGAGGGAATGCTAACACATGTAACGAGGAATGAGCCACCGAGGCATACCACTCATATAATACCCCATATTTTTGTGAAGATGCCACGTATTTTAAGTGAGTTTAAAATATCGAAAAATATGCTTGAAATGGCAACAAGTGACCGAATCGATCGTAGGGAGTGCCCTGGAGCTTAGATACCTAAGGGTAAAGGTATATTTTTTATGAGCGTCTAGAGGTGAGATTTGTGACGCTGAAAGAAATCAAATCAGAGACGATTTTTCGATTAAGCTAAGTTGTAGCCGAAAAGACCGAAAGATGGTAAGGGCTTCCCGAAAATCATACATGTCAAGTAATTTTGAGTTATAAATTTTGAGATTTTAAGTATCTCGATAAATTTGATGTTTGAGGATATAATTCTAATTAGAGAAATTATCCAAATGAAAGAATGATGAAATTATGAGCTCAGGTGGTAAAATATTAAAGTTGAAAACTTAAAATATGGGCCAAAGTGTCATTTGAAAGAACTTGGGGAATTATCTTGGATTTCAAAAGTTAAATCCATTATAGTTTTGGATTTGAAAAGCCATTTAAATATATCTTTGAGTCTTTGGAGTCCATGGCTAAGATTGTGATAAGTGGCATAATATGATTGGTTCAAGTCATCTATAAATAGGCACCATGGGTTGTTCTCAAACCATTCAAGAGAGCTTTGAGGAGTGGAGCACTCTAAGTGGAGAAGGTTTCTCTAGAGAGAGAGAAGGAAGTTCGGAAAGAAGGCGGGAAGAAAGCGGCGGAGAACGAGCCTCTTCGGAGTTACGAGTTTTTTCTAGAATTTGCTAAAATCAGTTAGAAAAAAAACAAGTTATGTAACACCCCGTTTCGCCAGGCGTGTCACTATAAGGGTATTCCTGCGATTTCTTTTTTTTTTTCCTTTCCTCCAAGCTCAACACACGCGGTGTATCAAGAACAATCTTCACATACAGATACAAACCCTGAGAATCCCAGCCTTGCCCATTTAACTATCAGTGGAGGGTTAGGGCGTTGCACCCAAGTGGGGGGTTAAGCCTTTATTTTGATAAAGCGGTGTCAAAGCGGATTAGCGAATGTTAAGGTGTTGTAGTGTCTCGAGATGTTTGAGAAAGAAACCCGAGGAAAAGAAACAGGTCTAGCGTTGGAATAACGCTACAGTTGATGCCTACCATTGACGGGTCTAATGCTAAGGACCACTGGATATAGACGGTTAGTTCACAGGAGGGACTGCAGCCCTCTGTGTGGTGTAACTCGTCTACGGTGGAGACAATTAGATGCCGAAGACTTGGGCCATGTTGTAGGTTATGTCTGGGCCAGACCTAAAATTTTCGTGAGGGTTGAAGTATCGGGTGTTACCTTTGGTTGTCATGGCAGTTAGAAGGTTTGTCAATCGATTGGGTGAAATCTTGTGGTGTGATAGCAAGACATGTGGCGATGCTCCTTGTTAAAGGATGTTAATGTAGTTGTGGTTAAATTGATCGCAGTTGATCGGGCAAATTGGGATGATGGACCTAGTGTGTCCTTGCGATAATGCATGAAGATGGGTTGATTAGTGGAGTTAGTAGATGGCTCCAGAATGTTACGTAAGTGCCGTGGAGGACGAGACTTAAGAGTTGGAAGCCAACCATGAGATGGGAATATTGAAGCACGTGAAGGCTTCGAGTAAGGGGATCTCTAATCATGTGATGTGAGTTGTGGTAGGCTGAACGCATGAGTGAGGCATGGTTCAAATCCGTGAAGGCTCAAAATTGCACAGTTTAGCGTTAGTCCTGATGTGTCGATGCGAAAATGAGGAAGTATCCTCATGTAGCACTGGATGGATTTCCGGGTGATGACACAGGATCAGTTGACAAGTGGTAGCACCTGATGGCAATGATGGAGCGTGAGGCTTGAGGACTGTGATGTAAAGCCTTGTTGATTTCCATGTATGCCTTTAATATAAAGGTTCAGCGGGTCCTAGTGGTTAGACCAGGCAAATTTTGAGAAAGAGATCCAAAGTTATAAAAGATGGTTGGTCAGGGCAGAATTGTGCCGCTTAAAGGAGTGAGGCTCTAGATTGAGAGCTATAAATGGTAGTGTGAAATGTGTTCAAGGTAGAACTTGAGATGTTCTCTCAAGAAAAGTTGAGCATGGGGCAACAACATGGGATAAACTTCCTAAGGCACTACAACTCTAACAGGATGGATCACCTGGGGAAAGCCAGCGTGAAGGCAAGTGCCTTAGTAGGAAGATGAGTCCTACAGCATTGAGTGGAAGTGTAAATTCCACATGAATGGCAAGGGTGATTTCCAATGGATGGAGTTTGTATCGAAGAGGTAGTCGATGATTGCAAGTGTAGTGCCTGGCAGAAGGTTGTGTTGGTTGTGAGCTGGGAGATCCAGCTAGAGCTAATCGAGTTGGTTAGATGAAAGTTGAGGACGAATTTAAGATGTCACCAGTGGGTGACGAGAGCTTGAAGGAAGAGTTTATGGGACGAGATTGGTTCCTAGGAATGGTGTTTATGGGACGAGATTGGTTCCTAGGAATGGTGTTTAGGTGATGAAATCACCTAATAGCTGTGAGTGATACAGCTAGAGGGATGCCTTGGAGTGTGGGCAATTGATAAGATTTAGCCTCGTGTCTAAGGTTAATGGTTGTGAAAGGAAATTGACTAGTGAAGCTGTTGTGGCATTAGAGCCCATGTGGTTGCTCACCGAGTGGTGTGAGCTAATTGAAGAAAAGGGTATAAAAAGAATCCAAGAGAAGTTGAGTATGAATATGGCCATGAAGGCTGGTGCCTGTGAAATTAGAGATGCAACAACTGTGGAGGAAAATTCATGGCTATCATGGTGTTGTCCTTGTCGAGGAGGACAAGGGGAACCATTATGCATGGTTTAAGTCAGGTGTCTATTGCAAGCTAAGAATGAACCTGATTTAGGATGGATGATAGTTTTATGCCTCTAGAGTAAGAGGCTCTGTCGAGAAATGGTGAGATTTGAAAAGTCCTAATGAAATTGAAGCTGGGTAGTGCAAACTCCTGGGTAGTGCACGTTGATCGAGGCTGTTGAGCTGACCAGATTAGTGTATATATTAGGACTGGTTTGCAGCTAGGATGCTCCCCAGGTCGTCTCCCAACGAACTATCAACGAATTGTCAAAACAAGATTAAATGAGGGGGGGGTTGAAAACCGGAATTAAAAACGTTCAAGAATGAAACAAAGATGAACTAAAACGTAACACGCTACAAACCCTACCTCCTTACCACGGTAATCCTCGTCTCACTTATGAAAACAATCTGTTTGGTTTGATTTTCTTTTGATTTGAAAAACTCTTCTACAACCGTAAAAGATTAAATCGAATCGAGCAATCGCTCATACAAATATACCGTTTCTTTCTAATCAAAGCCTCAACCGAGTACGTCAATTAAACCCATCCAAAGATCATGCATGCATTCACACAACCGCATAAAAGAAACATACATAGACTTAGAGAAGGAAAAGAAACAAAATCATCAATAAAAACATGAAAATCGAGTTCCAAACCGGATTCGACTATACGACCGAGACTCAAACCGGGTAAGGGGTACGAGAATGTAGCAGATTACAAGCGAATTAGCCTTCCATCTTCTTGGTTGAAATCGTGAGAATCCTCCAAAATCGGCCACCCCCTAATGCCTCTTAGCTAGCTCTTATTTATAGGGTTTTGAAAAGAGAAACCTAGGCTAAATGGGCTTAGGGTTTATTTATTACATATGGTCCATAATTTAATTAATTAAAAGGGCCCAATGGATTTTAAATTTGCTCATAACCCATAATGAAATATGGTTGCTTCTTTAAAACTCAATGTCCGTCCACCTTGCAAAGCCCACTTGCGCCTCTATCGAAATAGCTCAAATCTGCGGCCCAAATCTGCCAAAAAAGAATAAAAATAGTGTGAAGCCCAATAAAATAAAATAAACAAAACACAAATGAAATAACATAAATAGAGTGCAATGAAGATGGAATAAGAAGGATAAATAATATAAAATATGCGCGCCATCACACGTATGGTTGAAATGAGAAATAACCTGGCATGGTGTTAGGTATGTCAATTATGCATAATCGTATCGATAAATGAGGGTCAACACATTTAAGCAATACTTGAATTTTCCTAAACTAAGAGACTTAGTCAACACGTTTGTTGGAATTTTTTTTATACCAGTGGGCCTCACCCACCTCTCATACTCACTTTTTCTCACTATGCAATACAACAGATAAGAAATGCAATGGCATCTGCAGCATAAACGTGATGTCAAGACCCCTATAAACCAAGCATCAAGCCATGCTATGCTTACATAAGAACACGCACATGCGGGTCCGATGGTTTTTATGCAGAAAACACCAGTTACTGTAAACCAAACATAAAAAAATTTTACATGGGTTTGTAGGGCATTAAAAGAATAGTTGGTATCCAAAATTTCAGGCAAAAAGGGCCCTTCAAGCGCCCTCACTCATCGAGAGAAGGGGCCCCATGCGCAGCCCCTGCTAGCACGTGTAATGCACACGCCGCCTTTTTCTCCGATGACAACAAGCAATCCTTTTGGTTTTTCGGTCATATCTCCCTCATTTTAGTTCTAATTCAACCCCCGTTTGAACCTATGACTCTCTCTCTTCCCCCTCTATAGGAATATAACAAAAAAAAGGAACTTACCTTGCTGTTTTTCAACTAGTTTGGCCCGAACTCTAGTGAAGCTTTGATTTTTTTGGAGAAGCCCGTTCTCCCTCGTTTCTTCTTCGATTCCTCCCCTTCTTTATGAAAATTTTTGCTCTCTTTCTCAAGAACACACCTCTCCTTCTCAATCCCTCAAAACGGAACCCAAACCGATCAAAAATTCTTTTGGAATGGGCTTGAGTTCTGTAGCCTATTTATAAACCTTCCAGCCAATCCCGTGTCATCACATGACCCGCCACCTAGCACCATAATCATTACATCACCACTGTCCCAATCTATCCCGCCACATGTCTCAAACTATATTGGAATTCTATTTGGAATCCAAAGCCAAATTGGAATGTTATTTGAAATCCAAAGTTATATTTAATAAGTTTTGAAATCCATTTCATTTACGTCTTCAAGCTATGCTTGAATCTCACCAATTCCCAGGTCTCTTAGTGAATTACACTTGTTCGCTGGTTCTTTTTTCAAAAATTGCACTTCTACCCTAAGTTTAAAGTTACGATTTTGCCCCTAACTTTTTATAGTCATTTGGAGATATTATATTTCCTTGAATATGAAAGATCTTGGGTATTACATACTTGATCACAAGTAGACCCTTTAATCCCCAAGACTAGGAATTACTACCTTCTACAAATAATGTAGGCCCTCTAGCTATCTTGCTAGGAAATTACAACAAGATTACAAAATGAGAGGATCTGAGAGATAAACCCTCAATTACAAGTTCTATCAAGAAGATACAAGGCTTGAAACAAAATAAATACAATGAACCAACAAAGCCTTAAAGAGAGAAAATTAAAGAACAATTGAGCACTTGGACACTTTTCAATATATTCTCTAACCCCATAAATGCTCCATCGAGTGTGAATTTATAGAGAAAGATGAGTGCTTCCAAAAATATGGTTGTTGGGGCCAATTAAATGAGCTGTTAAACTAGCTGTTTGAAGTTTTTGTGACAAAAATGGTTGACTGATTCATAGAATCGGTCGACAGGTTAGTTCAAAAATTTGAAAAACTATCGACACTGAAACAAAAACGGCTGACCAATCTTAATGCAGTGGTTGTCAATCGCTCACGGCTAAGAGCTTGATAATAACCGATCTACAGAAGGGACAAATGTGGTCGATAGTTCCTTAGAATCGGTCGATAGCTTGTCCTTTACATTTTTAAAAGATTTTGCTCCATTTTCTCACACATTTTCATATTAATTTTGAAAGACATTTTTGGAGATTCTTTTAAATCATAACACTTTGTTTTTCCAATCTCCAACAAGATATATTGAGAGAAATGATTAGCATGAGTTGAAATTGATTTTCATTTGATCCCAAAAACATCTTATAAAATGAATTAGAGCATAAATAAGAAACAAATGCTTTTCATCATCAAAACCAAAACCAATATCAAAATAACATAGTGATTTTAGAGAAGTCCTTCATAAATTTTCTATAAAATCTAACATGCCCCAAAAAACTTCTCACGTCTTTAACTGAGGTGGGAGGTGGTAATTTTTCAATAACTTCTATTTTTTCTTTATCCACCTTTAAACCTTTGGCTAAAATTTTATGGCCCAACACAATTCCTTCTTGTACCATAAAATGACATTTTTCCCAATTTAGTACTAAATTATCTCTTTGCATTGTTGCAAAACTTTGGAAAGAGTAGCTAAACAATGATAAAAATAGAGAAATCATCCATGAACACTTCCATGCATATTTCTACCATCTCAGAGAAAGTAGCCATTGTAACGCCCCACTTTTCCAAATACACAACGATGTAGGATATAAGCTAACATCACTATGGGCGTTATGGAAACCCTTACCAACGGAAGCATTGGATCGAACCTGAAAGCTTAACCAAAGCTAAATAGATGGGTTTCCGCTAGATTTCCTTTACAAGTACAAGAAAAGCTCGCGACATCCAATACTCTAAAAATGACTCAACACCTAAACCGTAGGTACAGCTGTAAAACACCCACACACACACACCTCTTATAGTCTTGAGTGCCCTAGCTTCTATTACAATACATAATTATGGTACAATTACATGGGTACGTAACAACTCAAAAAAAAAAAAACCCCGAAGCTAGCCAAGCATCATCTCCTTGCTCACGCTCGAACTAGTACCTGAAACACCTGGCACTTCCAACATACCTGGAATGTTAAACGTTCCAGGGGCATCAACCCAAGTTAGATATTACATCTAAGTGAGTGAATCAAACAATGAAGTACATGCGTGCAAATGCAAAAATGCCATTATGAAATCCACCCCTATGGTAGCAATGCCAAGGTGTTGCAATCACCTCCGCGGTCATCATAGTCACCCCTGGCTCATCGCAAGAGCACGAGTTCTTCCATGATGGCCCAACAACTAGCCACAGTCACCAACACAAACATGATATATGATAAAGCAGAAGGAATATGCATAGCCAAGGGAAAATATGACATGTAAGTCACAAAGGCACGATATGCAAGCCAACATCCACACATAAGTGAAGCAACAAATGCTCAAAATGCCACAAAACATGCAGGAATCAGTCACCTTGCTGATTTGGTAGCGCTAAGTTACTGTTCACAGCGTTCGGAAAAGGTTTTCCGCAAAAATAACATAATTTTGAAACTAAAACCTAAAATATTTTTACATGGGGTCCTAAGGAAGAATTTAAGGGCCAAGACTACAAAATTTGGGGCCAAGGGGGCCTCTCACGCACCCTCACGCACTGGGGGAAGGATCCCCACGCGCTCCACTCGCGGCAGTCAGGTGGCGCGTGAGCTGCATGCGCCACCCATCAGCTTTGACACCTTGTGGTTTTTTTGGCCCGTTCTCCCTCATCCGGACTGCGATTTGACTTCCGTTTGAACCCACACGACCCTTATTCAATTATCTATCGAACTATAGAAAGAAATTAGAATTACCTTGCTGTTTAGTCACTGTTTAACTCCTTTTACAGTGGCGGTTCAACTTTTCCGATGAAGCGTTTTACCACTCTATTTTTGGGCAAAGGATCTCCTCTCAACTCTCCTCCTCTTTTCCTCTTGATTAATGGTGAGATTTTACCTTCCAAGGCCTTGGTATTTATAGGCATTTAGGGCTAATCCAAGAGTGCCATGTGTCACTTTCCATGTGACACTAATTAGATAAGGTTGTAATCATCACTTTCGTAGGATTGTGCCAAGTGTCCCTTGAGATTTGAGCCATTTCTCCCCCTTGCGACATGTGTCCTTTTAGACATGTTCCACCACATGTTAATTTAGTTTTTCAAGATTCCTCATGATTATGTCTCCTAACTAAGTTAGCTTACTTGGTTCCTTTAACTAACTAGTCACAAGATATTTTAACTTCTTACAAATAACTCTTTAACCCCAAAACATCTTTGCACTTATATCCCTTGAGCCCTATAACTCCTTAAACTTATCCAAAACACTTTAGATGATGCCCCCACGCGGTAGTTTCCATGATTTTTCGAAAAACCCTTCATTCGTTCCTCGGCAACTACCTCAAAACTTCACATGTATCCTTTGATTTCCATGGAAACATTTTATTTCTTTGAATAATAATGCCTAGGAAAACTTCGGGTATTATAGCCTTCATATACCTTTGAAAAGTTGCAAGTGCATTGCATAAACTGAATGACTTCCTTGTGGAAGCAAAAATGCCATGTGGACAAGTAAATGTAGTCTTCTCTTGATCCTCGGGTGTAATAGGAATTTGATTATGCGCTGAATATCCATCTAAATAGAAGTAATAAGGGTAACCTACAAGTCTCTCAAGCATTTGATCAATAAAGGGCAAGGGAAAGTGATCTTTACGAGTTTAATTTTGTTCTTGCGGTTTGGTGTAACCTTACATCCGCGTTTAATTTTCTCTCCATTGTGGGGCTACGATCAAGGCAACATGACTCTTTTGTTCACTACGTGTCGAGCCATAAGCAAGATAGCGGGCCGTGATTTTTTAGTTTGTTACCGGGTCGTAGGTGGGACAACAAGCTAATCATGCTCACGAAGTGATTGTGCGAATTGTATTATTGGGTCGTTAGGCAGGACAATGGGCTAATAATGTTTACCACGTTATTGAGTTATAAGTGAGGCTACGAGCTTCTTTTTCTCTTCGTTGCCAGGTGTAACACCCGGTGTTACAGGTGTTAATAGAATAGGAAAGAAAGTGAGAAAATTCCAAAAATGCCCTTGAGAAGGTGTTGGATCCTTGAGAATAATGGTGCCCTATGAGAGGGGCATTTTGGTAAATTGGATAGTGAAGTCCAATAAAGGGTAATTTGGTACATTGGAAATAATTCCAAGATGGAATTAAGTGTGGAAGTGAATTATTCCCATTTTGCATTATGTGAAGATAATGAAATTGAAAATTCACAAAGGGTGTTTTGGTAATTTGGAGAGAAATTCCATAAAGGAATTAATTATGAGAAAAAGGGGAAATTAATTATGGGAGTAGAAATAATTATTTTTTCCTAAATTGGTGTATTTATATGGTGGTGCCACATGGATGGATGAGATTAAAGTTTGGAAGCCAAGTTTGTGTCTTAGAGTGACACTTGGCATATTCTTGTTCAAGTAAAAATGGTGGCTTTTATTTAAATGGAAAAGAAAATAAGATGAGCCATTTTAGCCATGTGGGTGTAATGATTACTTGGATTAAAGAAAATTCCAAAAGAAAAAGGGAAATTAGTCACCCATTAATGTTTGGAAAATGTGGGATTTAATTTATATGATATATATATATATGTCCCTCAAGTGGTCTCTCAAGTTGATGTGTTGAAATTAGTCAAAATAAATATATGAGAAATGGCTAATTTTGGTTTTGAAAGACCAAATGATCCAAGGGTTAGGATCAAGTCTTGAAATATGGGGATTTAATCATTTGGAAAAGAAATGAATTATGTCTCTCAAGTTGATGGATGAAAATGGTTAAATTAAATTAAATGGGATATTATATGATATTAGTCTTTTAAGATGATGGCCTTGAAAATAGTCTAAATTAAATAAATAGAAAAGAAATCTATTTATGAGATTGGGAGATTTAATCCAAGGGTGGTGGATGGTTCTTAAAAATCCAAAGGCTTGGATTTAAAGAGAAAGGAGCACATGGATTGTGCTTTCATGTGTTTTCTCCAAGAGAGGGGATGGGTTTATTTGAAATCCATGGTTGAGATTGAGATTCTCAAAAGCACATGAATTGTGCTTGTTATGAATGGCTAGGATGCATTCTTGAAATATGGGAAATCAAGTATAAAAAGGCAAGTGTGGGAGACTTGTCTCCCTTTTGGCCATTAGTAGAAATGAAGAAGGAAGAAGGAGAAAGAAGTCTCCCATGGAGGAAAAGGTGAAGAAGAAGAAGTAAGGGATCAAGGTAAGATCCATTTTTCTTCTCTTTATTTTGGTTTTCTTTGTATGCAAAGTGAGTTCTTGGTTGAATGCCATTTTAGATGGGAGATAATGAAGATGGAAGCTCTCTTGAAATGGAGATTTAATATTCAAGAAGAGGTAAGGGATGGCCCCATGGGAGGGTGGCCTTGCAACGTGTTATAAATGTGTTTCATAAATATATATGTTGCATTTAGCATGTTCTTTTATGTTCATGAGACTTATGGCCATAGGTTAGTTTGAGAACATCGTTGAAATGGTAGGTTGATGCCTCTAACCTTGGAGGGTTGTGAGGGCAAAGAAACCTAGCCACATTTGCATGCATTTGGCATCATATAACTTGTTATGTTCATATTTATTTGGCATTGCACCCTTATTGAGCTTAATGGCTCATGAGGTTTTTACCCTCACATGTAGGTTGTGAAAGCATGGTAAAGTCAAGACAAAGTGAAATGGCATGGGAAAGCATGGAAGAAGATTCAAGTGTATATTTTAGCTTATGGAAGCTTATGTGTTTGATTTGCGTAATGTAAATATGTTGTATTTATACAATGAGATAGTGGCTTATGGCATGTTGGTGCCTAGGTTGAGTGAGATCTCATTTTGTGTGTATGGTGGGAAGCACTAAGAAGTTAAATCCTATGATTTATGGTTGGAAAATTGTGGGTGTTGATGTATCTTGTGGAGATATCAAGTATATTGTTTAGGGCTTAATTATGGAGAATTAAAGGCAAAACTTGCATGAAAGTGAGGTATTTATTTATTTTAAATTTCTGGAAAGTTTGGGGTTTTTAGCCCAAGAGAAAAAAAAGAAAAAAAAAATAATAGAAGTGAAGGAGTAGCCAGCAGCTGGCTGCTGCTGCAAGCCGCAAGGCGGCCACGCCCGCAGCCAGCTGCGTGGGCGCGCGGGCAGGCGCGCGGCATGCGCGGCCAGCGGGCAGCGGGGCCCCGCGCAGGCAAGCGGGCCCCGCCGGCCAATTTTTTTAAAAAAATTGGAAAAATTAGAGAATTTTGGGGCATTTCTTAATTGAATTTGGGCCCCGAAGGAATTTTCAAATAAATGGGTTTTTCGAGCATTTTTGGAGAAAATGCCGAAAATTTGAAAAATTGAGTTTTTCCTCCAAAAGTGGTAATCAATCAATGGATTGATTTAAGTGGTGATTTATGGAGCCCGGTAAAATTCTTGGTTGGAACAGAATTAAATAAAATTTGAGAAAATGGCGATTGGGCATCGGAATGAGATTTTCTTTTTAACCAACGCGGTGTGGTTTAAGGCCCAATTCTGCTAGTAAATCCTGGGGATTCAGCGAAGGGAATGACGAGCCTAGTTCCCACCTAGGGCGTTTCATCTTGAAACATGGTCCACCCTTCGCCAGGCCGGGCAGGTGGACAATTCGGGCGATTGTTCACGAGTAACACCCGTAAGTGGGAGCGGGGCGTTACACTAGGCCATGTGTAAGACCCCGTTTCGGCATAAGCTTGCCATGTCATTTAAGTGAGATTAGAATATCGAAAATTGGCCGAATAGCAAAATAAATTGCAGAATCGACTACAGGGAATGCCCCGAAGTGTAAATGTCTATGAAAAATGAAATGGTCTTGATGAGCGTTCTGAGATAAGATTTATGGAATTAAAACAAATCAGAATTGAGACAATTTTCGGTACAGCTAAAATGTAGCTGTGATTGAGGCTAAAATACCAAATCGTCATAGAGGACTTCTAGGAAGTCAATGGAACCTTGAGGGGGCTCCAATTTTTCATAAGGATCAATCCTTTAATGGGTTTAAAGGCCCGGTGAGGACCCGGGGGCGAAATTGTCCTTATCGAGTATATTCGAAGTTATTAATTTTGGATTTAAAGTATCGTAATGCAAATTAATGGGTTGTTAGAGGGTCTATTTGCAATTCGAGAAATTTCAAGTGTAATTAAGATTAATTATGAGGAGTAAATATGTACTTTTCTATAATTATATTAGTATAAAATATATATACATATGTATTATATGTGCATGCGTGAGGGGTAGGGAGAAGCTCCAAAAATTCTGTCTGTTCGCGTGATGGGGCAAACCATGAAGCATGTTGGATTGGGGTGAGGGGTTTGTAGAGAATTTGATAGGGATGTCGGGAGTACTGGCCAAGGCTGTCGTCGCCTATATATATAGAGAGAGAAAGAGAGACCGAGGGAGGAAGAGGGAGAGCTCGTGTGAGCCATGGCCGAGAGCTTCGGCTAGCAAATGCGAGGGAGATCGAGGGCAAAAAGTTGGGATGAATCAGAGCTTGGCCGAGTGAAGAGCAGCTTGAGAGTTCGAGAGAGAGGGCTGGAGATGGCGTCATTGGTGGTTATGGCAGCCGCAAGCTCCAAGGGGCCATGGCCGCAAGCTCGAGCAAGCAGTGGCTGGCGATGGGGCCTGGCGGAGCAGCTCGCAGTGTCAGCGGTCAATGATGGTCTCGGTGGACCATAATCGAGGGGCCTTGGTGACCGACGAGGGTGGCAAGAAGCCATGACAGCTCGGGCGGAGGTCGGTCAGCAACACTGCTGCTGTCCGCGAGGAAGCCGACGCAAGGAGGGGAGATGGCAGCTGGTTGCGGCGGAGACTGGTGGCTCGGTGGAGGCCGGGGAGGCTGTCAGCGTGGGCAAAAGTATCCAGCAGTGCAAGGTGCAGCGGCTGGCCGTGCATAGTGTACGTTGCAGAAGAAGCAGAGAAGGAGAAGTGAGGAAGAAGGTAGGAGAAGAAAGAAAATAAAAAGAAAAGAAGAAAAAAGGAAAACAAAAGAAAAAGAAAGAAAATATAGAAAAATTATGAAAAATAGGAAATGGAGATTTTGTAATATTTCGGAGATTTAGGTGAGGAAAACGGTTCGGGCAAGCGTTTCGAGGTGGTGCACGAAAATTAAGGTGGTGCACAAAAATTGAGATGGTGCACGAAAATTGATGTGGTGTGCGAGAATCGAAGTAGAGTGCTAGAATCGAGGTAGTGCGCGAGAATCAAGGATTTGAGCGACAATCAAGGTCGGTCACGTATTTCGAGGTCAGGGCACGTATACTGAGGAAGCCTGAGAGGCTAAGTTAAGGTAAGCAAAATTTTCTAAAAAATTCCAATAAATTAGGAATATTATTTTATGAATTGTTATAAAGAAATAATTGGAAGATATTTGAGGAATATTTAGCTCGGATTTATTGAGGAAAAATAGGAAGAAATAGAGGAAAATTATGAGAAAATTAGGAAATGAATAGAATATTGATTTATTAAATGAATATGATGGTCAGGGTATGTTCAGGATTTGATTTTAGTACGTTAGAAGTCTGGCACAAGAATTGAGATGTTATGAGATGCGTATGAGGTAAGTGGTACTACCCAAATGAATTTAGTTTTATGAAAAATACTTGGTATGAAAGGGGTTCAATCCAAAACTTGATTTGATAAAAACGATTTTATCATGTTGTCATGTCTTGATGTGATTATGTCATGTAGATTGCATTTACATGTATTGATGATGAATTGCGTACATTCACAATGATATTATTGATCATGCATTGCATAAAGGGTTTGGGATTATGGACTAGTGTCGCTGCTCTACCAGGGGTGCACCCATACACCTTGGCCCAGGAAGGGGGCTGTAAAAATGAGGAGCAACAGTTGGGTGCAGTCGACTCAAATCGAAAATAACGAGGACATCTTGCATTTTGCATACATGTACGAAAATAATTTTTTGTACCCTTACTTAAATGGTTCATCATGTAATTGGGCTTTACCCTTGGAATATTCAAACGTTCCAGATGGAGATTATAGAGGTACGAGGATGAATGAGGCATAAAATGGCATTTAGCAAAATGCATGATGAATGAATGATGAGATGAATGTATGTAATGTAGCCCATGTGTTTAAGTTATGCTACTTTGAAATCTGAACATTTTGAAAGTCCATGATGTAAGATATGAGTTATGACTAATGTTTGAAGAAGGATGATGTATAACCTTATGGTTAATGACGATATATAACCTTGTTTAGGGTTAATGTTAGATGAGAATTTATGTTATGTTTTAAGTCATGTTGAGGAGTTTATGTTCCATTGATGAATAGTCTTGTATTGAGGATTAAGTTCGAGAAGCGGTGATGTAAATAATTGATTTATGATTAATGTTATAATGTCAGGTTCGATTCTAGCTTCCGCAATTGATGTATGTGATGATTCTTTCTTTTGAGATAAAATGATAGGAAATTATGGGATGGATGCGAGGAATGATGTGATTTAGGATGAGTTTGAAAGGAAAAAAAATTATTGTTCCAGAATTGTCCCAAGAATTAAGGCGCCCGAGAAAGCAGGGCGTTACAGTACACCATGTGTGGGGAAACGAGCTTGTTATCTTCCTCGTGGCCAGGCTATTAGGTAGGGAAACATGACTTTTGATTGATCTTTCCTTTTGTCATGAGAAATGAGACAGACAGATAATAATGTACACAATAATAATAATGTGTTTGCACGAGTGAGTACTATCATTTTTATGTGATTCAACCAAATGCATCTATGTCCACAACCTAGCTTTGGGATCACAAATTCACATGAAAAGAAATAGTATAACTCTTGATTGGACTTATACAGTTTGCTTGGTGTTGAGTAGGATTCATTCACTCTTCTTCATTTTTTTGTGGCTCCTAGTCACTTCTATTGTCTTCTCGTACATATTGTTGTAAGTGTCCTTCCCAAACTACCATCTTAATTTGATTTTTCAGTTCTAGGCATCAGTCAGTGGAGTGGCCACGAGTTCTATGATATCTGTAGTATTCATCCTAATTCCTTCCCATAGGATAATCAGTTCACTTCGGGAGTCTGATATGGCCCAACCTTTCCACGACTGCTAATATAGTAGACTGTGGCTTAGTGAGTTAGGTGTAATAATTGAATTGGTGCCTAGGTTGATCCTACCTTTCCTATCTCCTATTGAAGTTCTCTTCACCTTCTCGATCTTTTCTTTTTTATTCTCTGTCTTCACCTCCTCCCACTATTCTCATTATTTCAACGTGGAGTATATATCTGTTTGCTTTGACAAATAAATCTACCAAGGACTTGGGGGGATCTAATGATAATGAGTCTTGGAAGGTTGTTAGTCATGCCCTTTGCCTCATAATAGATACTGCTACTTCAAACAACAAATCACAAATTTCAAGAGTGGCATTTCAAAATCTATCCACATATTGTAATAGGGCTTCTTTAACTCCCTGTTGGATACTGAGGAGATATGTTGCGCCCTTCTTTTTTTTACTATTAATTACTAAGACTTTAATGAATTCTATTCTTAAATGCTCGAATGATGAAATGGATGCTTCAGGTAACCCATTGAACCAACTTGAGCATGCCCTGCCAAAGTCAACAAAAATGCCCAACACATAACTTCGTCACCCCATCCATGGAGTATCATCAATGATTCATAATCTTGAATATTATCATCAGGGTTATCTTTGCCAGCATAAGGTGTAATCTCTGGCATCTTAAATTTTCGTAGTAGCGGTTTCTTCAATATGTTTTCAGTGAACGGTGATTTCCTTCTTAGTTGTTCCTTAATGCTCGGAACCAAATTCTTTTGTTCGAGTACTTCTTCTAGTACCCTCTTCATGTCATCCCGTATACATATTGCGGTGTTATTATTAGTTGTTTTATTCCCTAAGGTCGAGTCCTTGATAGAGCTTTGCCTTCTTTCCATAAGCGTACTTATCATATTTTTCTGACATCTTCTCCTTCTCAGGCTCCCTTTATCTCTTTGATAATTTTGCTCCCGCTCCCAATTTTACAGCGGAGAGGTATTCACTGTTGGAAACCACGACCGTGTAGCCTTTGACGCCATCCGATTTTGATCCGCAAACACAAGCGCAATCTCTTCCAAGTCGGTCCACACGATCGATCCTTCCACAACATCCTTGGTCGTGTTAGCAACCCTAGACATATTGAGAGAGAACCGAATTTTTTCCACACTGTTTTCAGCTTCTTAAATGGCATATAAATAAAGTTCAAGAACCCTAATCACGCCATAGAAAACCCTAAACATTTTAGGCCCGATCCTTAATCACATTGGGCCGACTCTTTCCCTTTTTTTATTGTGGAATGGGCTTGATCTAAGTGTGTGACCCCTTAGCTCCACCATTAGACTGGATGTAGGGGTCAATCCTATTAGGCTATATTAGGGCCCACCTTATTGGATTAATTAAACACATCTCATGGGCTTCTTAATTAAACTATTTAATTAATAGTTTTAGAATTAATCAAATTAATTCTAAAACCCTACATATCATGGTTAACGTTTAATAACATGCCATGAATACCTAGCCAATGATGAAATAAATGCGTACCTTTTCAATTGCAATTATCGTGCAGTAAAATCCCGATTGAATTTAGGGTATGGTTTTATGACGAAACCCTAATAATTCAATAACTATGTATCCATTCCAGATCTATGACTTGATAGGTGAAATCAACACACCTTTTGATTTCTACCTCACCGTGGCCAAGGATTTACACAGTCATGAAATCATTGGAATACATAGGACATCCTCTCACCTTAACGATAAGTAATGAATCCTATTTCGACATTCACAAGCCTTCATATGTGACAAAGCCATGCCCAATGACAATTTGTCAATGACTCCATTAGAATCCAAAAGCACCAAGGCGTAACCAGTCAAATATAAGACTATCATGATGTCTCAAGTCTAAGGATCAATCTGTACAATTGCAGCATAAGAATTCCAATTTGACATTAAACAATAACCATTAGGAATTCTATAGCGGGTTAACTCAGTGTACTTATTCTTATAATAAGCACCCACATATATGCACTAGTGTTCTCACACCAATGTCCATAAAACAAGACATTCTCCTGATTGAGCATGCATCATATGTTCTAGCCTATCTGAGTTATTGGGAGTTATTAGTGTCCATTCCTAATAACTCTATGACTAGGAACATTTAAGATCAAGGCTTATAAGGAATATGTTTCATGATCGTCATCTCTGTGCATGACCATATTCCATGAGCCTATTTAATCTATGGACTTTGTCAAGTATAGTTCGCTATAAATAATGATGACACACATCAATGACGAATAAAACTTAATGCCTTACAATAACAATTGATTGAAGATAAAGAATCCCAATGAAAAATATGATCAATTACATAAAATATAATTGGCTTGTGGGGCATAACTCTAACATTCACTTCTCATTGTGGCAGTTTAGGTTGATTTCCTCTAGAAGGAGAGGAACGAGAGTGGGAGTTAGGTGTGGCTTCTCAATAAGAACTGATCTCTTCATCCTTTTGATGAGTTCTCTTTAGTGGCACAATTTTAGGCATAAGTCTCCTTAGTGTTGCAAGTAGTGTCGTATCGGGGAGTAGACTTTAGAGTATCCCTGCCATGTCCTATAAGGCCTACATTCCTTTAATATGTTGTTGTTGTAATGCTTTATAATCTGGCCATGCAAAGGTAAGAGGAACCTACTATGAAAAGTTAAGCTGATCATGGCATTCGTGCTAATTAACCAAGTGTTAGAAACTTGGTGGAGGTAGCTGGGTCCTCATTAGCTACCAGGGATTAGATGGAGTTAACTAAAGACTTCCTATTGTTGAAAATTGGGTGGAGGTTGATGTGCTTCCATTGGATTTTGTGAGTCTCGTGAAAGAGGACGAATTTCAACGCCCTGAGAAAGAGTCCATCGATTGCCTCTGGTGCTTGCCATTAATAGCGTTCTTTGTTTGACTTTTTGTTGCTTGTTTCCACAGACAATGCCAATTGTTGTTGCCAAGTTACAACAATAAAACTTATTTGTCTCGAGATCGGCCTGAGTAGAAGCATCCACCATTGTCAAGGGTTCAGGATATCATCAGTGAGGATTTAATGGATCTGGATTGGGTCGGAGATGGAATTCAACAAGGCACGGGCCTAGAATAGTCTTTGGAATCTCCTATGCAAGGTGCCTGGAAGGGTCCTCAAGTGATAAGCAACATGGGACCCTGAGAGGGGTCTTCAATAGGTTAGTCTTCCAAGGCTAAGGGCAAGCAGTCCAAGATTTAGCCTGTTAGCACAACAACAATTAGAAGGCCACCCGGGAGAGTTCCCCACGTGAGCCCTCTGATGGCCAAGTGATGTGAATCAGCTTGCTAAAGCCTCACAAGATCTTTTGAGCATTCATGGAGGCCCAACAACAAGATTACAAGATTTGGGGTTGATAGATTGAATGATTGATTGATTGAGAAGATTTACAAGATTGCAATATTTGGGGTTGATTGATTGATTGATTGACAAGATTGTAAGATGTGGGGTTGATTGATTGATTGACAAGATTGCAAGATTTGGGGTTAATTGATTGATTGATTGACAAGATTTGAAAGATTTGGAGATGATTGATTGATAAGATCTAGGAGCATAAAAAGGAATGGTTGAATATTTGACCACTTCCCTTATTTCCTACTTTGCTTTAAATCTTTTCTATTTTAGATAATTCTTGTTTCTTTTATCAGATTATGCTATTTCCTTCTTGTAATCAATTCCTACTATGCCTAGGATTTGATTTATTTCCTTCTAAATTAGGATTTGTGTTCGGCTATATTAGCCATTGTAACCCGAGAGGAATTTAGTTTTTGGACAATATTATTTGTGAGAGTTTTCTCTTTGGTTCTTCAACGAACTACTTTGAACTTATCAAGATTTTATCATGTGGCGTTCATCCTTGACTTATCACTCACAACTCTTCTCATCTATCTTGAGTGTGGCGTCAACCCTACCTTCTTATACCTTTGGTTCTTATCTCTTTATAGATAACGGGTCAAGGTCCTTTGTTTTCTTTATTATGAATCTGTTTTAGAACGATCCTTGCAAAGGAACCATTTTTGATCGTCGGGTCTCACCTTCCTTCGTGGGGTTCACATCATTTGGTATCAGAGCTTTGGCTCTAAATCAGGTTTGAACTATCCTTATTTTTGCTTTTATTGTTTATTATTTCTCTTTATTCCCGCACCATTGTTTGTTCTTCAAGTCTGCAACTTTGCCTATTTCTTCATATTGATTTGTTCAAGTTTTGTTAGTTATCATTATATATTAAAAAAAAAAGTGGGAAGTTAGGAATTCAAAAAAAAAAAAAGAGAAAGTTGGAAATTCAAAAAAAAAGGAAAACAAATAGGGGAAAGTTGGAAGTTCGAAAAGAAAAAGAAAGTGCGAAATTGAAAATTCAAAAAAAAAAAGGTTTAGAAAATTCAAAAATCAATTGAATCTAAATTAGTTGAAGTGTTACTTGTCATCCAAGTTTTGATTGCCTAAAGTGTGTATTCTGTCTATTCAGAACAGTTCCTAGTTGTATCAAATTCATATCTCATTTTCCTCTCTTTCTTATTCATTGTTTCATTATAACTTTGTTCTTTCGGCTTCTTAAATTCTGCCTATTTTTTTCGTCCTTTGCGAATTAACCCATTCTCATTCTTAGTGATCTGATTGGTTGAGTTTGGATTGTTGCAAGGAAAATTTTGATTGAGTTCATTTGAGTTCAATAAAGAACTAAAAGAGGAGGCTAAAGAGTGGAAAAATGCAAGAGAGTGTGAGCTCATAAGAGGGTAAAAGCCAAGTTTGAGAATACACGAGTGTGAATGCTATCAATCTTGAGAGGAAACACATAAGGGAGTGTTTGTGATGTTTTCTAACTTTGTTTTGTAGGGTATTAAACATGTCTCAAGAGAATGAAGCTCAGGAAAAGATAGATTTCGAACTCTTCTTTCAGTCCTTAGAGCAAAAATTTGAACGAATGGATATAAGGTTTGATGAGATAAATGGGAGAATAGATAAAGTTGAATCTAGTTCACAAAGGGGGCAACCACCTAGAGCTCCTATTGTGCCAAGAAGAGAGAGGCATCCACCTAGGTATGACTATGAAGATGACTATGGGGATGGCCTAGATGATGATGATCGTGCCTCTAATGTCAGTATAGGCCGATTTAGGCGTGGGAATAGAGATAGAGGAGTTAGACATGGAGAAAGGATTGATCACAACTTGGACAACATTAAGATGCAGATTCCATTTTTCCAAGGCAAAAACGATCCAGAAGTTTATTTGGAGTGGGAGACAAAGGTTGAAATGGTGTTTGCTTGTCACAACTACTTTGAATTGAAAAAGGTAAAATTGGCCACCATCGAATTTACTGATTATGCTATTATTTGGTGGGATCAACTTATTTTGCGCAAGAGACGAAATCGTGAAAGGCCTATTGAGACATGGGAAGAAATGAAGGCTATTATGAGGAGGCGATTCATTCCAAGTCACTACTATAAGGATTTATTTCAGAAGTTGCAACGCCTTACTCAAGGTTCCAAAAGTGTTGAGGACTACCACAAGGAGATGGAAATAGCCATGATTCGAGCCAATGTGGAAGAGGACAGAGAAACTACTATGGCCAGGTTCCTAGTTGGACTGAACCGTGATATTGCAGATGTGGTAGAACTACAACACTACATTGAGTTAGATGACATGGTGCACATGGCCATCAAAGTGGAGCGACAATTGAAGAGAAAGAGGTCCACACGAATTGGGCAGAATTCAGGCTCTTTTTCAACATGGGAATGTAATTGGAGTGGCAAGGATGAAAGGTCTAATTCCAAGCCTAAGGCTGAAACCTCGAAAAATAACAAAGATGGAGAAGCACCAAATAAGGTAAAATATGATACTCCACCTCCTAGAAATAGAGATATCAAATGCTTTAAGTGTTTGGGGACAAGCCATATCGCATCTCAATGCCCAAACAAAAGAGTGATGATTTTGAAAGATGATGGTGATATTGAGACCGAAGATGAGTTTGATAATGAGTCCATGCCACATTTGGAGGATGCAAGTGGCATTGAGTACTCGGTAGATGGGGAGCTCTTGGTGGCAAGGAAAGCTCTTAGTGTGCAAGTCAAAATGGATGCGAAAGAGCAACATGAGAACATTTTTCATATTAGATGCCATGTCAATGATAAGGTATGTAGCATGATTATTGATGGGGAGAGCTGTACTAATGTGGCTAGTACTAGCTTGGTAGAAAAATTGAATTTGATGACTTTGAAGCATCCTAGGCCATATAAGCTACAATGGTTGAATGATTGTGGAGAATTTAAAGTAACTAAACAAGTATTTGTTTCATTCTCAATTGGGAAGTATACAGATGAAGTTTTGTGTGATGTGGTGCCAATGCATGCCGGCCATATTCTTTTGGGGCGACCATGGCAGTTTGATAGGTGTGCAATTCATGATGGTTATACCAATAGATTCTCCTTTGTACTTAATGAAAAACCAATTACTCTTGTACCCCTATCCCCAAGACAAGTGTATGAAGATCAAGTGAGGTTAAAAAAAAAGAGTGATAAGAAAAATGAGAGTGAGAGTTCAAAAGTAAAAGAAACTGAGATGATGAAAAAGAAGAGTGAGAGTTCAAAAGTAAGAGAAATTGAGATCAAACAAAGAGAAAAAGAGAGCAAAAAAGGAAAAGGAGTTTCGGTTAGTGAGGAAAGAAAAGAGAGAAAACAAGTGAACTATTATGTAAGAGAGAGTGAGTTCAAAAAGGCTTTGTTTCTAAATCAACCTATAATTGTACATTTGTACAAAGAGGTTTGTTTTAGTACTACTAACCTTAACCCCTCTTTGCCTAGTGTTGTTGTTTTTTTTTTTTGCAGAAAATTGATGATGTGTTCCCTAAAAAGAGATAAGAACCAAAGGTATAAGAAGGTAGGGTTGACGCTACACTCAAGATAGATGAGAAAAGTTGTGAGTGATAAGTCAAGGATGAACGCCACAAGATAAAATCTTGATAAGTCCAAAATAGTTCATTGAAGAACCAAAGAGAAAACTCTCACAAATAATATTGTCCAAAAACTAAATTCCTCTCGGGTTACATTGGCTTATATAGCCGAACACAAATCCTAATTTTAAAAGAAATAAATCAAATCCTAGGCATAGTAGGAATTGATTACAAGAAGGAAATAGCATAATCTAATAATAAAGAAACAAGAATTATCTAAAATAGAAAAGATTTAAAGCAAAGTAGGAAATAAGGGAAGTGGTCAAATATTCAACCATTCCTTTTTATGCTCCTAGATCTTATCAATCAATCATCTCCAAATCTTTCAAATCTTGTCAATCAATCAATTAACCCCAAATCTTGCAATCTTGTCAATCAATCAATCAACCCCAAATATTGCAATCTTGTAAATCTTCTCAATCAATCAATCTATCAACCCCAAATCTTGTAATCTTGTTATTGGGCCTCCATGAATGCTCAACAGATCTTGTGAGGCTTTAGCAAGCTGATTCACATCATTCAGTCAGACAACGTTCAGAGAAATATGTCCAATGCATGTCACAGATAATATGCACGACATTATCGATATGTGCATAGATGCTCATGTTCATGCTGATGAATAGTTACTGGTGAAATAACCAATTGGATCCAAATAACTGACTGGCCCTAAGAATCGATTAGCCCCTAAAATGCTTAAGAGCAAAATGGAGTCATTGTCCAAAAGAATCCCCATTAATGAGGAGGCAAGCCTCCTATTTATAAAAAAGGGAGAGGGCAGACACATGGTAGCCATCCTGGATTTTTTCTGATGGCACATTCTCAAAATATTCCCGACATATTCCGAGCATATTCAACTCGAGGGTTTGAAGAAGCGTGGGACTCCAAGGACTGAGAGGATCTTGATTAGCCACCATGGCCACACTTGAACTAAGATCCATTCAGTTATAAATCGAATAGATCTCGATTCAAGTGTGGCCACCAAGGGTGGCCATAATTTGAATCGAGTAGGGACCTCTCTGCTAGCTTTGTTGCTCCCATTTATTGCTTCTTCACTTAGGCATTTTCTTCTTCTTTGATTCTCAATTGCCGAGTAGGGGCCTCTTGGTTGAATTAATTAATTTGGAGGTGCGACCATGCCTTGCTATCTTCATTTCTTGCTTCCATTTATTTATTAATATTCATGCTTGCTTTTCCATCTCCAATTTAATATGCAACCATCTTCAATTACGTCTTCGCATGCATGGCTTCACTTCCCTTGCTGCCTCCAATTGAGTCTCTAATTATTTAATTCTTGCTTCAACCTCCACAACTTCAATTGCCAAGCTTTCTCATTTATTAATTGATTTCCACTTCAATTGCCAAGCCTCTCTTTAATTAATTGATTAATTAAAGTAATGTGGCAATTGGAACAAGTCTTGAACCTTCATGGAATTGAAGATTAAAATAATGCCTTCAAAATTGACGCAGTCGAATGGCCCTTGAATTTTCATGTCTGAGTGGGGCTACTCGATAATTGCAATGTCTTCTACTTGCTTGGTTCCTTCTTTGTTGCCTTTGCTTTTGGGTTGTGTTTTGGCCCTATTTAGATATATATTTTACCCAAATACCTATTTATAAATATGATCTAAATTCACCCTATTTAGATATGAATTTTCATACTTATTTGGCATGTGGTATCCTAAAATGTCGTCTACCACTCGGTTAATACGTGGCAGGGGAAAGGAATCTTTCGAGTATGCCTTATTTAGATCAGTGAAGTCCACGTAGATTCACCATTTTCCACTGGGCTTTTTTACCTGTACTATGTTGGTGAGCCAATCGGGGTAGTGAACCTCTTGAATGAAACCAGCTTTCAAGAGTTTATCGACCTTTTCTTCGAGTGCTGACAACTTGTCAGGGGCTATATTCCTTTTCTTTTGTTTGACGGGCTTGGATCCTAGTTTACATTTAAATAATGGGAGATCATCTAGGGGTTGATCCTCGATATATCTATGGGCGTCCATGCAAAAATGTCCACATTATTTTGTAGACACTGTACAATCTCCTGCTTTGCTTTTGGGGGCTACTGGCTCCCAACGTAAACCAACTTGTCCTAATCGTCTTCATAGATCTGGACAAGTTCTAGGGCTTCCACCGGTTGTGGCTTCGACAGTGCTTGTTCTAAGATGGACATGGTTTCTATGGGGCATGGGAAACCTCTTTGCCTTTCGCCGCTTTGGTGGACGAGACATAACAGAGTCGGGCCTTTTTTTGGTCGCCTCTAACTTGTCCCACACCACCAGGAGTCGGGAATTTCATTCAAAGGTAACTGGGGTAAATGATTACTCCCATGTTATTAATGAGTGACCTCCCAAGAATGACATTGTAGGTCGTGGATAACATCTTTACCACCATGAAATTCACCTGGTGGGTAACGCTCTAAAGATGCGAGCCCAAAGCTATTGGCATTTGTACAAAGCTTGCCATAGGTACTGCCTCGGTCTTAAAACTGTATAATGGCGATAGTCTTGAACAACTAATCGACAATTTCAAAGAAGAATAAAGATCAAGTTAACTATTTTGATCTTGAAACATTGATCCAGAATGAAGGTATTGAATAGGTTGACTTGTTTTAAAAACTAGCCGACAATTTAGAAAAATAGATCAACAATTTTTCATTGGATTCAATATTTAATTGATTTTTCTTGCATTTTCAAGCTATTTTATTTGTCCTTTAATAATTTTAACAATATTTAGGATTCACAAAATTGTATGGTTTTAAAGGACAAGTTCAAATCCATTTTCAAGGATAGTTTAAGATCAAAATTTTGACTTCCAAAACACTTAATTTGACATGTCCAAACCTTGCCAAAACCTTTTGAATTCTAAAATCTTAGTTTGACATGTCCAAAACCTTCAAGACTTAATAATAAAAAATGATGTAGCTTTAAGTAGCTTGATGATCACTTGATAGTTCCACTATTGTAGAACATGATAACACTTTCATTTTAGAATTAGACATGTTCAAAGTAGTGTTTAAGTTTAAAACCTTGAAGAGAAAAACACTTGAACAACACTTATTAAAGTTTTATATAATGGTACTCATAATCAAAACCATTTCAAAATGCACTACAAAAAAATTGATTTTTAGCGGTGGTTTTTTAGCGGCAGTTTCTAAAACCGCCGCAAAAAATGAAATTTTGCGGCAGTTTGCAAACCGCCGCAAAATACTATTTTAGTGACGGTTTTTTTACATTTTGCGGCGGTTTTCAAAAAATTGCCGCTAAATTTAGAAAATAATTAAATAATTAAAAAAAAATTAATTTAGCGGCGGTTTCTGAAAAACCGCCGCTAAATTCAAAAATTATTAAATAATTTAAAATTAAAACTAAATTAATATTTGCAGCAGTTTTAAAAACCGCTGCAAAATTCATTAAAAAATGTAATTTAGTGGCGGTTTCTGAAAAATCGCCGCTAAATTCAAAATTATTAAATAATTTAAAATTCAAATTAAATTAATATTTGCAGCGGTTTTCAAAACCGCCGCAAAATTCATTAAAATATTTAATTTAGTTTTCAAAAACGAAATTTCCCCCCAAAACTTGCATTAATAATTTACAATTAATACTTATTGTATTAATAATTTAAATTTTATAATTTGCATTAATAATTTAAAATTTTCAATTGCTTTGAAATAATAAGTAGTAATAAAATTTTTCCCCAAAATTTGCATTAATGATTTACATTTAATACTTATTGCATTAATAATTTATATTTTGTAATTTGCATCTTTATATATATAAAAGAAGGATAGTTTTCAAAAAAATAAATTTCCCCCCAAAACTTGCATTAATGATTTACAAATAATACTTATTGCATTAATAATTTGCATTTTGTAATTTGCATTAGTAATTTAAAATTTTCAATTGTTTTGAAATAATAAATAGTAATAAAATTTTCTCCCAAATTAATGATTTGCATTTAGTACTTATTGCATTAATAATTTACATTTTGTAATTTGCATCTTTATATATATAAAAGTAGGATAGTCTTCAAAAAAGAAATTTCCCCCCAAAACTTGCATTAATGATTTACAAATAATACTTATTGTATTAATAATTTACATTTTGTAATTTACATCTTTATATATATAAAAGATGGATAGTTTTCAAAAAAGAAATTTCCCCCCAAAACTTGCATTAATGATTTACAAATAATACTTATTGCATTAATAATTTGTATTTTGTAATTTGCATTAATAATTTAAAATTTTCAATTGTTTTGAAATAATAAATAGTAATAAAATTTTCTCCCAAATTAATGATTTGCATTTAATACTTATTGCATTAATAATTTATATTTTGTAATTTGCATCTTTATATATATAAAAGTAGGATAGTCTTCAAAAAAGAAATTTCCCCCCAAAACTTGCATTAATGATTTACAAATAATACTTATTGCATTAATAATTTGTATTTTGTAATTTGCATTAATAATTTAAAATTTTCAATTGTTTTGAAATAATAAATAGTAATAAAATTTTCTCCCAAATTAATGATTTGCGTTTAGTACTTATTACATTAATAATTTACATTTTGTAATTTGCATCTTTATATATATAAAAGTAGGATAGTCTTCAAAAAAGAAATTTTCCTCCAAAACTTGCATTAATGATTTACAATTAATACTGATTGGATTAATAATTTGTATTTTGTAATTTGCATTAATAATTTAAATCTTTCAATTGCTTTGAAATAATAAGTAGTAATAAAATTTTCCCCCAAAACTTACATTTAATACTTATTACATTAATAATTTACATTTTGTAATTTGAATTAATAATTTAAATTTTTCAATTGTTTCGAAATAATATATACTAAATATTGTAAAATTAATAATAAATTTTAAATATACAAGTTTTTCAATGCTAATTGTTTTCTATTAAATTTGCATGAATTTTATGAGAAATATTAATAGACAACTTAAACTATTAATTAAGTCATAGAAAAGTATCTATTTATTTAATATATTATTTTTATATCTTTATTCTATGTATATTTATATAATATTAAAATATGATAGTCAAATAAAGTATTTTGCCAAATGTCAATTATTAAGGTTGTCATGTATTAGGGTTTTTCAATGCTAATTAATATTTAAGGTATTACATTTTTAAGACTATGGAAGAAATCAAAATTCATTTTTTTAAAATTTTGTTATTATTGAAAAAACTTATTCTTACTCATATTTAAGAGTTTTAATTTATATTTATAATTATAATATAATAAATAGAAAATAACGAACGTCTTTAAGTGGAAATATTATAGACTTTATAATATTTATTTATAAATAAATATAATATAATAAAAAAAATTTGTAGGTATATTGAATTAAAAGTGTTCTCCATTAGCATATTGAATAGTGAATAATTAAGTAAACTTAAATTTTTTCAATATGATTAAAGATTAAAAAAATTATAATTATTAATTTAGTTAAAATTATTTAAAATAATAAATTTATTTTTTTATTTTTAAATTAAACTCTCCCATATATCACGCGGGTTCACCACTAGTTAACTAAAAATTTAATTTAAAAAAATAAAAATAAAAATAAATTTAACAAAATTTTAATAATTTTAAAATATATATAATTTTTTATTTTTAATAAATTAATTTAGTTAATTTAATTCAATTAATTTATTTTTAATTTATTCCTTTATTCTTTTAAAAAATGATAAATTAATTAATGTTTTTCTTTCTATATTAAAAAATATAAAATATAATTCTAAAAAATAATAGTATATAATTTATATATGCAATTATATAACAAGGAAAGTTGGTAGATCAGGCGGTTTCAAGCATGCAAAGGCATAGGGGAGGTTGTGGGTTCGAAACTGGGGAAGGGGGGAGGCTGGAAATTTAATTTCCAGTCTCGCCACGTGGCGCGCGGATATGCGTCCACGTGGCTTGGCGGGTGGGCAACCGTGTGGGAGATTTTAAAAACCGCCGCAAAAATTAAAAAAAAAATTAAAAAAATTAAAATTTTAGCAGCGGTTTCTAAAACTGCTGCTAAAATTTAAAATTTTAATTTTTTTTAATTTTTTAATTTTGCAGCGGTTGAAAAACCGCCGCTAAAATAAAAAAATTTATTTTTTTTTAATTTTAGCGGCGATTTTTAAAACCGCCGCTATATACTTTAAAAACCGCCGCTAAATCACTGATTTTGTGGCGGTTTTAAAACCGCCGCAAAATTAGTGATTTAGCGGCGATTATTCCAGCGGTTGGTCAAAACCGCCGCTAAATGCTCCACGACGGCTGGTTTAGAGGCGGTTAAAAATCGCCGCTAAATGCAAAAAAAATCGCCGCTAAATGCCAGTTTTTTTGTAGTGATGGAACCAACAAAATTTACTAATACCTATTTTTTCTTTATTCTTAAAAAGCTAATAAAGGGGTCTCAAAAGACAAGAAGGTGGTGTCAAGGCCCGCTCTTGGATTCCATTGCTGAATCAGCCATGGAAAAAAAATAAAAGCAACGAGTGCAGGCGCTGTGTGGGATCACCTCTGCCCACCACTTGGCGAGCCCACCAATAGCCACGTGGCGGCGTTGGAATTATTTTCCAGCGTGAGGATTTTGCTTGGCTTTCCCATGGATTGAACCTTGGACCTCCAATCTCTCCCTTGTACGCGCGACTAGCTGATCTAGAACACTTCTTAGTTGATTAGTTGCATAAAATATTTTTATACTAGTTTTGTTTAAACTTTTCAGAATTACTTTTTCACCACAAAAATTTTCCAAACTTATTTTTAAAATATTCCATCACTCATTTTGAATTTTATTTTATTTGTTTTTTATTTTTTAGTGACGAGATTACCCGTCGCTAAATTTTATATTTTTTATTTAATTTTTTTAAAAATTTTAGCGATGGGTGTCACCCCGTCGTTAAAATTTAATTTTTTATTTAATTATCACACCCGTCGCTAAAGTTTATATTTTTTATTTAATTTTTTTAAAATTTTAGCGACGGTTGTCACCCCGTCGCTAAATTCTATATTTTTTATTTAATTTTTTTTAGCACTAAAATTTAATTTTTTTTAATTTTTTAGTGACAGGTGTGACCCCTTCGCTAAATTTTATATTTTGTATTTCATTTTTTTTTAAATTTTAGCGACGGGTGTCACCCCGTTGCTAAATTCTATATTTTTTATTTTTTATTTTAGCTTCAAAATTTAATTTTTTATTTATTTTTTTAAAATTTTAGTTACGGGTCTCACCTCATCACTAAAGTTTATATTTTTTATTTAATATTTTTTTAAATTTTAGCGACGGGTGTCACCCCATCGGTAAATTTTATATTTTTTATTTAATTATTTTTAAATTTTAGCGACAGATGTCGCCCTGTCACTAAATTTTATATTTGTTTTTTATTTATTTTTTAAATTTTGGTGACGGGTATGATCCGTTGCTAAAATTTAATTTTTTTTAATTTTTTAGCGATAAGATTTACGTCGATAATTCCGTCACTAAATTTAGTGACGGGTATTTCCGTCGCTAATTCTGTCGCTAAATTAAAAAATTTCGTCGCTAATTAGCGACAGAATTTTTGCGTCACTAAATTCTGTCACTAAAAATTATTTTTCTTGTAGTGTATCTTTCATTTTCTTAGAATAACAAAAAAACAAGGGTGAACCACAAGACTCAGCAAATATATAACAAAGGGAAGCATCTACAGCTCGATTTATGAATGTATGAACAACTCAGAGCCAAAGGAAAATCACTATCCGACATCTAGACATCAATTAGATTCATGCATTCTACACTTGACAACAACATTCTTAAAGAAATACAATTTCTTACATTTTATCAAAACCCATTTTTCAAGATGAGTTATAAGGCTCGACAAGTGTATTGTAACGTCTCGCTCCCACTTACGGGTGTTACTCGTGAACAATTACCCAAATTGTCCACCTGTCCGGCCTTAGGTGAAGGGTGGACCATGTTTCAAGATGAAACGCCCTAGGTGGGAACTAGGCTCGTCCTTCCATTCCCTCATTCCCAGGATTCACTAGCGAAATTGGGCTTTAACCACACCGCATTGGTTAAAAAGAAAACTCATGAAAATGCCCAACCGCTATTTCTTATTTATATTTAATTCTTTTCCCATCCAAGAATTTACGGGGCTCCATAAATCACCATTTAAAACCAATCCATTGATTGATTACCACTTTTGGAGGAAAAACTCAAATTTTTAATTTTCCAAAAATTTCGGCATTTTCCCCAAAAATGCCCGAAAATCCCTTTATTTTTTAAAACTCCTCCGGGGCCCAAATTCAATTTAGAAATGGCCCAAAATCCCCAAAAATCCAATTTTTTTAAAAAAAATTGGCCGGCGGGGCCCACGGGGCGCTGGCCGCGCATGCCGCGCGCGGGGCTGCTGCAGCCAGGCTACAACTTTCTTTCTTTTTTTTTTTTTTCCAAACTCTCAAGATCTTATTTCTAAAATATATGGCTCCCAATTCCAAAATTTGGCCTCCAAAAACCCTCAAATTTTTATCCAACTAAATGCCTTTCACACTAGGCAAAAATACATCTTTCCTTCAAGTCTCACACTTTGAGTTCTATGTTAGGCCAAATTTATTCAAAATTTCAGAATTAAAAATCAATAAATATACACCCCAACTTCAACTTTTTCCCATAAATGAAGCTTATACACTCTCTTGATGCTTAAATCCCCTTTTATTAAAAATATAGCTTTACAATATGTTTGCTACATCATACATCAATAAAAAAAATTAATTTACAACATGCTTAGGCTTCCAAAACCCAAGCTAAATTACATGAGTTCCCTAGGGTCTTCATTTCATCAAGCATGCTTAACCTTCCAAGATCCCTTCCTTCTTGCACATGAGATACCTACATGGTGAGGATAAAAACCTTATGAGCTATTAAGCTCAATAAGGGTGCAATGACAATAGTATGAACATGAAAATAAATGTGATGCCAATGCATGTATGCAACATGGTTAGGGCTTTCACATCCTCACAACCACCTTGGTTTGAGGCTTTAATCTACCCTACCCCACTCAACCTCATGGCCATAGGTCCTAGAACAAACAACATGCCAATGCACACATAGAATTCATGCATCATACTTACAACTTGCAAGCCACCATCCCATGGGGCTATCCCTTACCTTAACTCCATTCTTTGAAGCTTGAACCCATTCTAGCTTTATTCCCACTCTTCTCCTTGAAAGAACCTTGAACAAAATAAATCCCATGGATTTAGAAGAAATACTTTAGGAAAAAGGAAGGAAACCTAGCCTTTAATGTCTAGAAAAATAATACCTCCCTTACCTTTCTTCTTTTCCTTTCTTCTCTTGGGAGAAAATTCTTCTCTTTTGCAAAAATGGAAGACTTCTTCATTTCTTTCTCTCTTCTTTCATTCTCTCTTCAAATGGCCAAAGAAGACAAGTCTTCCTTACACTTGCTTATTTGTATTATTTCTCCCATCATTCAAGAACAAATTCTAGCCTTTGGATGTTATGGATTTAAGAGAATAAATCCTAACCCTTCACCAAAAGCACAATCCATGTGCTTTGTAAGAACAAATCTTGGCCATATACTTTACTTGTCAAGAATACATCCTAGCCATTGAAAGAAACACAACCCATGGCCTTAGTCTTCTTAAATCTCAACCATTGGATTTCTTTCACTTTTCCAAGACCAAATCCCCACCATTCAAGAAAGCACAATCCAAGACTTATGGAGAGCTTAGATCCCAACCTTTGGATTTCTTTGGAGATTAAATCTCCACCTTCCACCTCATCTCTTCTCTTGGATTAATAAACCCACTTGGAAATCCATGCCCACTTGAAGGATTTAATTTCATTCATTGGATTTAATTCCACTTTCAAGACAAATCCTCCACCCTTGGATTATCTTGAATTCCCATTTCTTTCTCATATATTCAAATGGGACTATTTTCAAGCTATCATCTTGAAAGACATATATATATATATTACATATAAATTAAATTCCACATTTTCCAAACATTAATGGGTGACTAATTTCCCATTTTCTTTTGAAATTTTCTTTAATTCAAGTAATCATTACACCCACATGGCTAAAATGGCTCATCTTATTTTCTTTTCCATTTAAATAAAAGCCACCATTTTTTTGCTTGAACAAGAATATGTCAAGTGTCACTCTAAGACACAACTTGGCTTCCAAGCTTTAATCTCATCCATCCATGTGGCACCACCAAATAAATACACCAATTTAGGAAAAATTAATTATTTCCACTCCCATAATTAATTTCCCCTTTTTCTCATATTTAATTCCATTATGGAATTTCTCTCCAAAATTACTAAAATACCCTTTGTGAATTTTCAATCCCATTTATCTCCACATAATGCAAAATGGGAACTAATTCACTTCCACACTTAATTCCATCTTGGAATTATCTCCAATTTACCAAATTACCCTTTATTGGACTTCATTATCCAAATTACCAAAATGCCCCTCTCATAGGGCACCATTATTCTTAACGATACTTCACTTTCTCAAGGGTATTTTTGGAAGTCTCTAACTTCATTTTCTTATTCTCTTAACACCAGTAACACCGGGTGTTACATTCCACCCTCCTTAAAAGAATTTCGTTCTCGAAATTCGCTTTACCATAATCTCCTGCCCAAGATAATCGCACCCTCGGGCTAAATAGCAAATTCTCGTGCTTGAGAACCTCATAGCCTATTCATTTCTTACATTTACCTTGGGTTACACCTACCTCAAGGCTTCACTTTAGGCTTTCGATCTTCCAACTCTCAAGGACATTCAACAACCGAACACCGCTTTGGCCTCTTGCCAAATTGCACAACTGGTTGCTGATCACGCTTACCGCAACACTATCCATTTCTGGATGGATTTTTGTTACCTCGAGCATCACTTTGTAGTCCACTTCCATTTTTCCCATCAGTCAAAACCACATACACTAACATTGCATCATTGATTAGTCTACCATGATTTTACGCCGATCACACACGGCAACGTTTCTCACTGCCAATCACACATGGGCACGATTTTACGCTGGTCCAACCAGCAACGTCTTAGCACTGATCATTCACCGCAATGTCACATTCTAGTGCCCATTAGACACTCGGACACCCATTCCACCATGGCATACCGCCATTAATCACACGCCTACATAGCTTGAGTTGATCCTCATGGTAACCTCTCATTACCGATCAACTTACCATGCTAGCATTACCTGGGAAGCACCCATTTGGCCCACCTTGCCAACTTCGACCATTTCATACATGGTCTTCTACCTTGACCAGCCGACCCTCATTTATCGATACGATTACGCAAAATCGACTTACCTAACACCATGCCAGGCTATCACTCATTTCAACCCTGTGTACTGCCCGAGTTCACATCGAGCTTGGCGACGCATGCACCATTTCAATCTCACCTCGAGCTTAAGCATGCTCGGGCCACAACCTTCTCCCAACCAGGAGTTCTTCGCATTAAGCACACAAAATACTTACTAGCCGATATCACACGCTAGTAGGGGTCTCTTACCTATACAAGGGAACTCCTCACTGAGTAACCCCTCTTCAATTCTTCACCCCATTTCAACTTTTACAATCATGTCCCCATGCTAGGCCTTACCTTGGCTATTTACCCTACCGTGAGTCAAGGATCCTACCATTGCGCCTAAGGTCGTGGAACCTTTAATAAGCCCTCGTCATCACCCACGTTGCGTGGCACAAGTGATTGGCTTATTACTATCTGCACAATCACTTATGCATCGCACCTGTAGGATGACTCGTGCCTTTGGTCCACACCACAACAAGCCATCATGGTTACACACCCACTCTTGTAGCGGTCTTCTAGCCAAATTTTCTCGCCTAGCTTCACTTTCATTGGGACTTTTCAAATCTCACCATTTTTCAACAAAGCCTCTTACTCTTGAGGCACGAACTTTCAGCCATCTCACATCAAGTTCATCTCAATCCGCAATAGACACCTGAGCTAAACCATGCATAATGGTTCCTCTTGTCTTCCTCGGTAAGGACAACATCATGACAGCAACGAATTTCTCTGCCACGGTCATTGCATCTCAATGTTTATAGACACCAGCCTTCATGGCCATTCACACTCGACTTCAAGGTCTTACTATGCGCAATGGTTACCTTTGACCTTCCTGACAACCTCCTTTCCCTGTCAGCGACGATGACACTACCATGTCATCCCCCAAAGATTCACTACTCTTTGAATCTCACTGGTCATCACGACCAGCACAACCCCACATTAGGCCGCCTTTCACAAACCACTTCGCTATATTTATAGCAACTTGATAATTCCCTGGGAGACTCTGGCTTCCCCTGGATTTCTCATACACTTGCTACAATCAACTCACACCACTCGGTGAGCAACCACATAGCTCTAACACCACCATAACTTCACTAGCCAATTTCTTTTCGCAACCATTAACCTCAGTCAGGAGGTTAATTTTCATCAATTGCCCAAACTCCAAGGTATCCCTTCAACTGCATCACTCACAGCCATTAGGTGATTTCATCACCTCAACACCACTACTGGAAACCAATCTCGTCCCATAAGCTCTTCCTTCGAGTTCTCTTTACCCATTGGCGATATCTTAAATTTGCCACAACTTCCATCTAACAAACTCGATTAACTCTAGCCGGATTGCTCAGCTCACAACCCACACAACCTTCCTCTAGGCACTGCACTTGCAATCATCGATTACCGCTTCGATTTAAACTCCATTCACTGGAAATCACCCCTGCCACTCCTGTGGAATTCACACTTCCACTGGATGCCGTAGGACTCATCTTCCTACTCAAGCACTTGCTATTACGCTGGCTTTTCCCCCGGGTGACCTTTCCTGATAGAGTTGTAGTGCCTTAGGAAGTTTATCTCACACTGTTGCCTCATGCGCAACTTTTCTTGGGAGAACATCTCGAGTCCTACCCTAACCACAATTCCACTACCATTGATAGCTCTCATTCCAAAGCCACACTCCTTTGGGTGGCACAATTCTGTCCTGACCAACCGTCTTTTATCACCTTGGATCTCTTTTACACAATCAGCCTAGTCTAATCACCAAGACCCATTGAACCTTTATATTGCATACACGACAACCAACAAGGCTTCACACCATAGCCCTCGAGCCTCACGCTCCATTATTGCCATCAGGTGCTACCACCTGGCAATTTCTCATGTGTCATCAACTGGAAATCCCTCCAATCCTACATGAGGGCACTTCCTCATTTCGCATCGACACAACCAAGACTAACACCAGACTGTGCAATTGCGCACCTTCACGGATTTCAAACCGTCCTTAGCCACTCGTTCAGCCTACCACAACTCACATCACTGGATTAGAGATTGCTTTATTTGAAACCTCCGCATGCTTCAATTTCCCCATCTGATGGTTGGCTTCCATTTCGTAAGTCTCACCCTCCACGGCACTTACGTATCATTCTCGAGCCATTTACCAACTCTACCAATCAATCCCATCTTCATGCATTACTGCAAGATCACACTGGGTCCATCATCCCAATTTACCAGATCACTTCGATCAAATTTAACCACAACTATTTTAGCATCCTTTAGCAAGGAGCATTGCCACACCTCTTGTTATCACACCACAAGATATCACTCCCTCGATTCACAAACTTTCTTACTACCTTGACACCCACAGCACTACCACCATACTTCAACCCTTACGAAATTTTTAGGTCTGGCTCAGGCATAACCTACAGCATACCCCAGGTCTTCGGTGTCTAATCGTCTCCACCACAGACAGGTTACTCCACGTGGAGGGCTGCAGTCCCTCCCGTGGACTAACCGTCTGCATCCAGTGGTCCCTAGCATTAGACCCGTCACTGATAGGCGTCAACCGTAGCATTATTCCCACGCTAGACCCGTTTCCTTTCCCCGGGTTTCTTTCTCAAACATCTCATAGATCTTCAGTCACTGACCATCTGCATAGTCACTGTGTTGCCATGTGCTTTAGGCGCGCCAACACCTTGTCACCATCATCGTGTCACTCCCATACACTGGCCCAACACTGGCTCCCCATCGTGTTGCCCTGTGCTTCAGAGAGTCAACACCCAATCACGTGTCACTCCCATACACTGGCCCAACACTGGTTCCCCATCGTGTTACCCTATGCTTCAGAGAGTTAACACCAAATCATTTTTACTGTGTTATCCCTTACACTGGCCCAATAACAGTTTCCTACAGCATGGCTCAGGTCCCACTCTAATCTGTTTCACACCCCATAGTGTGACTTTCAACTCTTCAGTCACACTTCTGATATTGAACCCGACATGACTACCTCGCCACGCTCGCAGCCACTATTCTTACCAGGCGTCCTACTCGACAACAAATCTATCGGATCATTATCGCGTTCCACGATTCCTCCTTAGGACTACTCTAGGGGTCCTATCCCTAGCAGGAGATTCTCAGTCTCACCTGACCAAATCTCCCTAGGTGCTGCTCCAATTCTTCGGCATCTGACCGTCACCTACAGTTCACTAAATTGCTCAGACTCATGGGCCACTTACCCTCAACGCGAGCTAACTCATTAGTCCTCTGCCACACGGTCCATAGCATCAGATCTGTCACATTGAGCCTTGCACCCATCACATCGAAGCTACTTAAAGCCTCTCCGACCCCGATGATTCCACCACCATCTTACCAAAGCCATCTTACTTGTTTATCCTTGCCTTGATAACCCCAAGCTCAAACCATAAAGTTTGCTTCTCCGGACTCTACATCTCTTACTGCTTAAGAGACTCTCAAACCATTTCACCTCTTGAGGCCTCATGATCTTACCCCACAAGATCATACCTCTCACGGCTGTCACTCAACATTTGAAAGCTCCAACTTTTCACGACAATGGATCCCCATCCATCATGATTCATTCGCCACCCAGCTCATCCTAGAGCTTGATTATCATAGATCTCGCAATCCACAATCGACATGCTGAGCCCATCTCAGGCTCTGGCACCCATAACCATGGAGCACCAACCATTACCTTCTAGGTAAATTGAGACCTCTCGTCTCTCCTTGCACACTCATAAATGCATTCAGTCACTACGCCCGGCCTGGCCTTTCTGCACGCCTTGCTCGGGCTCCCATGACTTGAATATAAAATTCAGGGCTTCCACATTGCTCGCCATGCCCCTGCCCACTTGGCATCCAAAGTTGGCATTTCTTGTGCGCGCATAGCCCATGGATGTCCTATTGCCACAATTCACTGCCCTCGGCCCACACCGCTCATACCCTTCGTTGGGTGACCTCCGCGTCTCCCATTAAGGGTCTCGTAACCTTAGGCATCATCTCGACCCCAGGTATCATAATGAGGGTCTATTCACCTCTCATCTCCCGACCTTAGACGTCCCGCCTGACCCGAAGTGTCAATGAGAGTTTAGATTAACCCCTCATCCATTATTCACAAGAACGGTTACTTTGGCCTTTCTCAACCAGGACTTCCAATCCCATGGCTCCCACGCGCATATCTACACATGCCCAACTCCTTTATCCCAAATCTGGATCCCCTTGGATTCTAGCTCGACTCACTTGGGACTTCCATCTCATACAAACACCCGCTAGGGTCCATTTGTTACACACCTATCATTTCTTAGGATATATCTTGTTTCATCATGAAACCAACTAGGGTCCACTCATACCCTAGGTATGTCCCATCCAGGATCGTCATAACGATATAATCATATGGCACCGTATACATCCCTCATGCATGACTCACACCCGACTCCCTTTGGAGTCTTTCAATGAACTACCAACGTCATGCCTACCCTGGCCATGACTAACATATGCTTCACATGCTCGCTCCGCCTAGAGCCTCTCTACAAGCAACTTTAACTTACTCCATTCTCGGAGCTCGTCACATAACCTGTTGACGACTTCTTTCTTTGGGCTTCGAGCTAATTTCAACCTTAGCTCACCCTAGTTTAAGCACACAACCCTTAGCACGTCACCTCTACGGAACCACTCCATTCCCTCATACGGACTTGCCCATCTTCCCCCCAACATAGGGGTACTCCACTAACCCCCTTCTCGGATTAGATATACTTTGGGCTCTCCTTGTCCTATCATGATCCTTATCATGACTTGGCTTTGTGTCCCCACACAAGCCTCAACACTTCAACCGCAAGGAACTCTTATCCTTAGAATGCCTCATGAACCTCCAAATTTCCACATTCGGGTTCTTGATACCAATACCCACACTCGAGCATTTGACTCTTCATTGCTCGACCCGTATATCTCTTACGGTATATCATCTCAAACATGATATTTTCCCTTTCCTATAGCAGGAATATCCGAGCACTCCATTTCCATCACCGTAGACCTCCATGTCTCGACCCAACCCCTAGGGTCCTCGGTCACTCGTGGTTCTACTTCCAAGGCCTTCATATCATTCTTTGACCACATTTCCCCCAAGCATCTTCCACTTGATGCTCCAACCACGCTCCGATACCAATCTATAACGCCCCGCTCCCACTTACGGGTGTTACTCGTGAACAATTACCCAAATTGTCCAGCTGCCCGGCCTTAGGTCAAGGGTGAACCATGTTTCAAGATGAAACGCCCTAGGTGGGAACTAGGCTCGTCCTTCCCTTCCCTTATTCCCAGGATTCACTAGCGAAATTGGGCTTTAACCACACCGCATTGGCTAAAAAGAAAACTCATGAAAATGCCCAACCGCTATTTCTTATTTATATTTAATTCTTTTCCCATCCAAGAATTTACCGGGCTCCATAAATCACCATTTAAAACCAATCCATTGATTGCTTACCACTTTTGGAGGAAAAACTCAAATTTTTAATTTTCCAAAAATTTCGGCATTTTCCCCAAAAATGCCCGAAAATCCCTTCATTTTTGAAAACTCCTCCGGGGCCCAAATTCAATTTAGAAATGGCCCAAAATCCCCAAAAATCTAATTTTTTTAAAAAAAAAATTGGCCTGCGGGGCCCACGGTGCGCCCCGGGGCCCGCGCGGGGCCCCACGGGGCGCTGGCCGCGCGATCGCGCGCGCGCGCGGGGCTGCTGCAACTTTCTTTCTTTCTTTTTTTTTTTTTCCAAACTCTCAAGATCTTATTTTTGAAATATATGGCTCCCAATTCCAAAATTTGGCCTCCAAAAACCCTCAAATATTTATCCAACTAGATGCCTTTCACACTATGCAAAAATACATCTTTCCTTCAAGTCTCACACTTTGAGTTCTATGTTAGGCCAAATTTATTCAAAATTTCAGAATTAAAAATCAATAAATATACACCCCAACTTCAACTTTTTCCCATAAATGAAGCTTATACACTCTCTTGATGCTTAAATCCCCTTTTATTAAAAATATAGCTTTACAATATGTTTGCTACATCATACATCAATAAAAAAAAATAATTTACAACATGCTTAGGCTTCCAAAACCCAAGCTAAATTACATGAGTTCCCTAGGGTCTTCATTTCATCAAGCATGCTTAACCTTCCAAGATCCCTTCCTTCTTGCACATGAGATACCTACATGGTGAGGATGAAAACCTCATGAGCTATTAAGCTTAATAAGGGTGCAATGACAATAGTATGAACATGAAAATAAATGTGATGCCAACGCATGTATGCAACATGGTTAGGGCTTCCACATCCTCACAACCACCTTGGTTTGAGGATTTAATCTACCCTACCCTACTCAACCTCATGGCCATAGGTCCTAGAACAAACAACATGCCAATGCACACATAGAATTCATGCATCATACTTACAACTTGCAAGCCACCATCCCATGGGGCTATCCCTTACCTTAACTCCATTCCTTGAAGCTTGAACCCATTCTAGCTTTATTCCCACTCTTCTCCTTGAAAGAACCTTGAACAAAATAAATCCCATGGATTTAGAAGAAATACTTTAGGAAAAAGGAAGGAAACCTAGCCTTTAATGGCTAGAAAAATAATACCTCCCTTACCTTTCTTCTCTTGGGAGAAAATTCTTCTCTTTTGCAAAAATGGAAGACTTCTTCATTTCTTTCTCTCTTCTTTCATTCTCTCTTCAAATGGCCAAAGAAGACAAGTCTTCCTTACACTTGCTTATTTGTATTATTTCTCCCATCATTCAAGAACAAATTCTAGCCTTTGGATGTTATGGATTTAAGAGAATAAATCCTAGCCCTTCACCAAAAGCACAATCCATGTGCTTTGTAAGAACAAATCTTGGCCATACACTTTACTTTTCAAGAATACATCCTAGCCATTGAAAGAAACACAACCCATGGCCTTAGTCTTCTTAAATCTCAACCATTGGATTTCTTTCACTTTTCCAAAACCAAATCCCCACCATTCAAGAAAGCACAATCCAAGACTTATGGAGAGCTTAGATCCCAACCTTTGGATTTCTTTGGAGATTAAATCTCCACCTTCCACCTCATCTCTTCTCTTGGATTAATAAATCCACTTGGAAATCCATGCCCACTTGAAGGATTTAATTTCATTCATTGGATTTAATTCCACTTTCAAGACAAATCCTCCACCCTTGGATTATCTTGAATTCCCATTTCTTTCTCATATATTTAAATGGGACTATTTTCAAGCTATCATCTTGAAAGACATATATATATATATTACATATAAATTAAATCCCATATTTTCCAAACTTTAATGGGTGACTAATTTCCTATTTTCTTTTGAAATTTTCTTTAATTCAAGTAATCATTACACCCACATGGCTAAAATGGCTCATCTTATTTTCTTTTCCATTTAAATAAAAGCCACCATTTTTTTGCTTGAACAAGAATATGCCAAGTGTCACTCTAAGACACAACTTGGCTTCCAAGCTTTAATCTCATCCATCCATGTGGCACCACCAAATAAATACACCAATTTAGGAAAAATTAATTATTTCCACTCCCATAATTAATTTCCCATTTTTCTCATATTTAATTCCATTATGGAATTTCTCTCCAAAATTACTAAAATACCCTTTGTGAATTTTCAATCCCATTTATCTCCACATAATGTAAAATGGGAATTAATTCACTTCCACACTTAATTCCATCTTGGAATTATCTTCAATTTACCAAATTACCCTTTATTGGACTTCATTATCCAAATTACCAAAATGCCCCTCTCATAGGGCACCATTATTCTCAACGATACTTCACTTTCTCAAGGGTATTTTTGGAAGTCTCTAACTTCCTTTTCTTATTCTCTTAACACCAGTAACACCGGGTGTTACATGTATAGAAATAACAGAAAAGGGATACAATTGGGCTTTCCCTAAACATCATGCATATCATGTCATATATGGAAACACACGTTAGTCTCATATACATAAGCAACACACAATCCATGCCATGTGGTTATATAACATGGTATCCAGCCATAACATAAATGCATAGATGCACACAAAGGGTCCTTGGGGCCCACATAAAATGCAGACACTGGCACCTAAGAACCAATATAGAAACCTGCCAGCAGCTAAGGATAGGCAACCAAATCAACCACATGAGCCCAAGGCTCCTATACCACATCCATAGACATCATATCCATCACCATCACATCATGAGCCACAACACTCACAATTTCATGAAGGTTGCATGCTGTTGTGGGCCTCCATGTAATACCCGGTATTACATGGTATTGAAAATAAATATTTTTTAATTATTTTGTCAGGACCTCGGGTTGTCCGAGAAGTCCAGAGGTCAATCTCGAGATATTAATTAATGAAATTTCTGAATTGGCGGCAGGGAGTGTCTTGGGACTTGGATGTTCAGGGAAGAGGGCAAGAGATTGGTGAGCATCTCGAGATGAGGATAATGGCGCTGGAAGCAGTCTGATCGGGAATAATTTTCAGAATAAATTTTGTATAAGCCTGAGTGGGTGCCAATACCGAATGGTCGTAGGGGACCTCCGGGAAACTAATGGGACCCTAGGAGTGGTCCGGTTTTGCGAGTAAGGCAACCCTGAGGCGTTTTCGGGTGGAATAAAGGTCCCGTACACGTGCAGGGACAAAATCGATAATTTTAAGAAAAAGTCGAATTTTAATTTTTGAAGAAATCGAGTTTGGTGAGGTTTGATGATAATTATTTAAGAGTTGGAGGGCTCAAGTGCAATTATTAATTGCTTAAGTGGAATTATGAGATTTTTGGAGGGTTTATATGTAATTAGCATATATATATATATATATATAGCGTGTGTGTGTGAGGAAGGAAGCTTCCTAGTGTTTGTATCTGCCATTTTGAAATGGCCGAGAGGAAGGAAACTGGAGAGAGCATGCGAGAGAGGAAGAGAGCTCGCGAGAGCATTGTCGAGAGATTTCGAGAGAGTGCGAGATCGGGAGTGAAGAGGTCGGATGAGGTCTGGCCGAGGACCCGAACAGCACCCAAAGATGCAGTGGCCATGGCTGGCCAGCCATGGAGGCCGAGCAGAGCAGCCAGCAAGCGGTGGTGGCTTGGGAATAAGCTGAGGCGGCCGGTGGGTCGTGCGAGCAGCAGCTGTAAGCTGCAATGGTGGCGGAGGCTACCTGGTGAGGCGGCGAACGCGGCTAGGTCGTGCTTGGAAGGCCTGTCGAGGCATTGCAGTGAAGGTTGCTGTCGGCGTTGCTGTTATAGTGGCCGAGAGCAACGATGGAAATGGAGGCAACGTCGGGCAGAGCTGGTTCGCGGTGGCGTGCGGTGGTGCACGAGGCGACCAAGAGCTCGGCATCCATTAATGGCGTTGCAGTGGCACTGGTTGCTGCGATCATGGCTGGAGCAGAGGTGGCCCTCGGTGGCGCTGCGTGTGGGCTGTAGTGGCGCGATGGAGGCAGTCGACGGTGGAGCCGACAGTGCCAGAGGCCAAGCGAGTGGCCGGCGGCATTCAGCGATGGCTGGTGCTCGCGCAAGTCTCCTGTGCGAGGAAGAAGAATAGGGGCACGCGGGAGAAAGAAGAAGAAATAGAAAAGAAAATAAAAGAAAAGAAAATAAAAAAATGAAAAAAAGGAGGAAAAATGATAGAAAATGTTAGAATATTCCAAAAAAATTGGGGAAAGTTCTGGAAATTAAATTGGGGCCCGAGGAGCATGTCAGAAGCTCGAAAATGGGATTTTGGATACAAGTGGCAGCTCGGGAACCAACGTCGGTGTAAGCATTTGACTGAACTTCTTCTCCAGTTTAATCGAGGTAAGTAAATTAATTCTTTTCAGAATATTCCCATTATGTGAGGTAATAAATTGTGTAGTGTGGTTGGATTATTCCCTCGATTGGAGTTGATTAGAAGTTGTTGTCGGATAGTTGCGGTGTATGGTGAAGTTGAAAGCATTAGTTTAATGCCGAATGTTAATGGAGTTGGGCTTGTGTGTGTTTGCATTTAGGTTCGTTCGGGGGGGCGGTGATCCTAGAAGAGCTCGAAGTTTGGGCTGGCGTCCTCGCTGAGGCAGAAATGAGGCTTCGAGGCAGGTAAGGGATGGCCCCATGTGGAGGTGGCCTTGCAAGTTGGTAAATATGTTTGATAATGTTTTTATGAAGTATTTGCATGTAGTGGTTATCTTGTGTGATGCAAGATCTAGTGGTTAACTTGTGTGATGCAAGACCTAGTGGACCTATGGCCATATGGAGGACTAGTGTTGTGAGGGGCTGATAGGTTGATGCCTTAAACCTTAGTGGGTTGTGAGGATGAATGGGCCTAGCCTCATTTGCATGCATTTGGCATACATAAATATGGTTATATTCATATTTACATGTATTGCACCCTTATTGAGTTTTTATGACTCATGAGGTTTCACTTCATGTGTAGATGTTCCAAGTCCAGATGCAAGCAGGGATGGCACCGGGAGGCTGTTGTGGCAACTAGCAGTGTTGCCCAAGTTGTGTATTTTATTATCTCTTGTATGTAGCCATGTGGTGTTGTGTATATATACCCTTGTGAGTAAATATATGTGTTGTTGAGCATAGATGTATCTAATTGTTGTAATCATCAGTGTAACAGATGATTGTGAGTCTGCGTGATTTATATGTGGCTTGAGTTGTTGAAGCCAAACTCGGACAGAGTAAAGACCAGCGAGGTATGTTCTCATAAATCCCCAATACTCAGCAAAGTGTTGTTATGCTAGCTTTATGCCTGGGTCACCTTTGGCTTGCTTTGAGGCGAGCTGAAAAAAGGTGAAGCTCACTCGGGTTTCGGGTCTCGGTCCGCTGTGTTTTCTTGTTTGAGTCGGGACCGATTCCTGAGTGGAGCGAAGGAAAGGACAAAGCCTAGTTCACACCTAGGGTGTTTCCTGTTGAAACATACTCCAACCCTTCAATTGTGGTTCGTTGGGTGAGTAATCCGGTTGATTATTTACTAATGGCGCCCGTAAGTAGGAGCGGGTCGTTACACTCCACCCCTAGTTTTACGCATCACAAGATCTAACTGCTGTGGGCCTCCACCAACAATCTTACGTATCACAGGATTTAGCTGTTGTGGGCCTTCATCCACAGTCTTACACATCACAATCACAAGCCAATTTTCACCACCATTATCACCATGCAATGCTACATATAAGGAATACAATGGCTCTTACAACATTAACGTGATGACAAGGCCCCCATAAGCCAAACATCAGGCTATGCTACACTCATGCATGAATTCACACACACGAATGCTCTAATGCATATGCTCGCCTAACTTACACAAGTCAGCACTCACAGGCTAATCATCTCATGTCAATGCTCACGCTCCCAACACATACAAAGCATGACCCCTCAATAAATGCAACCTATGGTCCAACATCATAATGCGAAACATTATAATAACCCAATGCAATATAACACAATCACAAGTAATGTTATAACAAGTAACATTCACACCCAAATTTTTACCCATTAAGATTCTTGGCTATTTCACACAATTCAACAATTAAATAGGTGCCACCACATCAATTCAGTAAAATTATTGGATAATATTGCTAATCGAGTCAAGGTGGAAGCATTCGTTTCCAAAATTAAAGATTGAACGGATTTTAAAGAAGTAGAAAGTTACAAATCAAACAAACATACATTTCTACGGAATCCCACAGACTCAATAGTTGCCCAAATGGCTCAAATCTTATACCAAATTGAATCTTATCGAGCTAGGGTCGCAAAAAAAAAAAAAAAACAGATCTTAATTTTGATATCGGGACAAAAAGTTATGGTCAAAGAAGTACAAGGTGCGCATTGTAAGTTTATGTTTGGGCAAGTTTCGAAACTTCGAGGGCAAGTTTTGAAATATAAGTTTCTATTTGGCCATATTTCGAAATATAGATGCCATGTTTTGAAATATAAGTTTTTGTTTGATCATATTTTGAAATATAAAATATAGGAGTTAGGTTTCAAAACCTTCAGCTCGAAAAGTCAACTAAACACATACGAAATCAGAAACCCATGGACAAACTTCCAAAACACCCACGAACACAACCCTAACTCCCAAGTTGTCATTTCTTGAATAAAAGATAGGGAAAACAAGTCCCATAGAGACCAAAACAAGACTCACTGACACCATTGAAGGAAATTCACAAGATTTGAAAAAAACATAGAACTAATACATTTAACTACAAGCTTTCAAAAACCACCATTGAAGAGATGATAGCAAGAGCTTTGATTAAATATAAGGATATATCTTGCACTAAAAGATAGGAGAAAAGGAGAAGAAAGCTTGCACAAAATATAATAAAAAAGTGCAAGGAGAACTTGCCTTGATGAAGAAAATCCAAGAAGAAGAAACACCCTTTGAGTCTTGCAATCCACCTCTTGAATGTCCACTACAAGAACAATGGGAGGAAAAGAACAAGAAAAAGAAAGAAGAGAGGAGAAGAAACTGATCGGGAGAGAAGGGAAGAAAAAAATAACAAGGAGACAATGAAAAATGAGAGGAATAGGGGAAGGAGTGGTCTGCCATCCACTCTCCAACTACCCCCTATACTTTTACCATTTTGCCCCTCATCGTGCACACACACACAAACACTAAGAGATGCCTCTTATGGTCATTTTGTCCTCTTTTTCATTTCTTTTCTCATTTTTTTCACCCAATAATTCATACAATATTATTTATATAAAATACCCAGGTATGAAATTCTCATTTTACACTTAACTTTACCACACTTATAAGGCAAACCCTTTTTAGACTTTTCATAATTCATTCTTTTTAATTAAATAAAATACACATATTTTATACACATGGGCCCAATGCCCATTTCCCTAGACCAACTCAATGGCCCAAACATATCCTTAGCCCCAATGGACTTCACAACTTCACTTCAAATAAGACACAACAAAATTTACACTTGGCCTCAACCCAATTTTCAAATCCCAATCGATTAAATTAAATACATAACAGTAACATATGGGCTTAAACCCCATTGACAACCCATTTTTATTAACATAAAATATTTTTTTCCACATATGATAATGTTTCCCTTAAATTTGGCCTCTTACTCAACACTCAAAATATTTCTAACATTTAATTTTATAAAGGAAAAAATTCCAATGCCCCCAAAAAATGACATATGAAATAAAATTTTTAATAAATACTCTAGACTCACTAATGGGTCCTTGCAGGTGATCATCAAAAAACCAGGTAGGTTAGGTCGTAGACATTGCCAATTTTCAATAAGCAGGGTGATATAGTTTCTTGACTAGACAAAGGCCAAGTTATGCAAATAGTTTTTGGTTTATAATATTCTAGTCGGAGGCTAGATAAGCAGATAGTTTATATTTTGGTTTTAAATCATGTACGAGGGGACTCAGACCTAGTAGTATGGTTTGTTTAAATGTTTGTCAATGATGTGAATGGTTTGGTTAGTTAGTACGTATAAAGTATTATAACGTACATGCTTAGGATGAAATTTGTAAATCTTTCACCTGCAAAACATTATATGTTCACCTTTTCCTAAAGAGTCACTGCTAATAGAGTAATCACCAAGAAGTATTCCCACGTTTCTTTTAAAGCTTTCCTTAGCTTGGTGGATGGGAGAATAATCACCGACTTACTACCCAATTACCCCTTATTTTATTGTTCCTAATCGAGTGTTCTCCCTAAGTAGAAGCGTTAGTGCTCTCTGTGAAACCTTGGGCTAGGGTGGGGTGTTACATCTTCGATCAATAAGGGGCACCGATCAAGGATGATTGGAGTAGAGAACTTGTATTATTGTGAGCTTGGGAAGCAACAAAGGAATTGCCACCATGAGTTGAAGACTTCAGTGACCCCAAGGGAGGGAGGGAGGGAGAGAGAGAGAGAGAGGAGCCATGATCTCGAGAAACCTAGCTAGTGACCGTTGGTGAGATATAGGTGAGAAAGTGATGTGGAAAGGAGAGAAAAAGAGAGATAAGGAGATATAAATATGATTACATTTGGGACATTTACAAAAAAAAAAAAAAAATTAACGGCAGTTGTCAGATGATGGGATAAATTGATATGATGTAACAAAAGTCAAGCATTTCTTTTCTAATGAAAAAAATAATAACCATTTTTATCAAACTTGGGTATTTGAAATTTGCCTTAAATCTTTGCACCCATCACATATGTTTTAGGGAAGCTGAGAGTTAAACTTTCGAAGGAATGCATGGGTCCAAATCCTTAATGGCAAGAATTCAAATCAAACCACCCACACAAGGACAAAAGTTTATCTTTGATTTGTATCTTTCAACCAAGAACCATGAACTACCAAAGAATAAAAAAAAAAATAAGAAAAAAAAAGAGAAGATGATTTGAATTTCCGCAAAATATTAGAATGCACAGCTGCATATATATTTGTTTCATTTTCAACCTTAAAGCCAATGGCCGTCGCGCCCCAGAGGTTTAGTTTTAATCAGCAGGGTCCCACCAGAAACATATAATGTGAGATGTGATGCGTGTGTGTGTGTGTATATATATATATCCGGCTTCTCCTCCAGTTTGCAAGATGGTCTAATCACTATGCACTGAGAGGAGGCAAAAGCAAAACCCAAATGAGGGAGAGGGGAAGCTGGCATGATTTATTGGCTTTAAGGCAACAACGAAGGCCCAGAAAGCCCACAGTCCGTGCTTTCTTTCTCTTGTTGTGAACATTTTCCAGCAAAAAGACACTTCGCTAGCAGTCAAATTACAGCTCTCTGGGCTCTGCCTCCCAACAAATTAAACAACTCTTCAATGCCTCAAAAGTAGTTTTCCTTAATACACTTGTTAATTAATAATATCACTCTGTCCTTGTGAGTTAAGCTAGGGATTGCAATTGCAGATCCCTTGGCTGAGACAGTGTTATAGCTGAATGATGCAATTGTCCAAGAAAAAAGGAAGTTTTGAGTTTTTATGTACAAAAATTATGTGTATATATATGTAAATTATGTGTTCTGGAATATATATAATTAATTTCTATTTGTAGTTATTTTAATTTAAGTCGTCCCTCCCTATTATAAATCAAAATTCTAAAGCTGTCAGGGCCATATTATTTCTATATATGGAGTTTCATTATATAAAAATTTCTGCTAAATTAGAGGTTTTTGTTTTTTAAAATTGAAGTTTTTCTTTTTAGGTGGATGGATATGTATTAGCTACAGAGGCACAGACTGAATGGTGACCATACATTCAGAGACTGGATGCAGTCTGGATCGGGATAAAGATGATATTTCATGCAACATGCTATTGCCTATTGTAGAACTTCGGAAAAATTATGAGAAAGCTGATGACAGAAATTCGAGTTCATTAGCTGTCAGGCACCCCGTACGTTAATTTTGCAGCCATTCGTCTGTCGTTGAATGTTTGACTTACTAAAGGCGTCTTATATCGGAAACTTTTGGATGGAACTGGCCGGGAAACTTTGTTATGCTGATTGTAACTTCTAATTTTCGATACTAAAATTGTTACGAGGATATGTTTTTAAAGTATTATTTTTTTATAATACAGTAACAATTGTCACAACTTCTGGGAATTCCCTCCTCCACTGTCTCAAACCCAAAGAAGCCGAGGCTCAAAGTCGACCTAATTCCTTAGGTGACAAGCATATATATGACTAGTAAAACAAGACATGCATATATATATATATATATGTCTGTCTTGTAGAAAAATGGAGATTATTCTTGGCGTACAATTAACTCTACGATCGATGAGGAGTCACTGGTTGTGAGAGTATTCCCCACCCAATTCTGCAAATACCTTCATTGGGTTGTGATCCCCTACTTCATTATTCTAGCCAAGTGCTCGACGTATCACCCTTTTTTACTGGGCGTGCCCCTACTTAACTCTTTTCTGTCGAAATGCTTAGCATGTTAGATGAACGCTCCCGTGTTGACGCCTTGATCTCCAAGATCTCTCAGCACACGCCTTCCTGTTACAAACAAAACCCCTCTATTGCCACATTGTCGCGGGACTTGTGCATTCTCCCGTGTAGCTCTTTCGACCCCTAGAGGCTATAAGGATTGGAGCCAACCTGCTAACTCCCCCAGCAACAAGCATATTGTTGAACTTATATTTGTCCCACATCACTCTATACTGTTATATTATTTATATATAGTTTGGCACTCGACATTAAAGAGTCACATCCCGTGACATAATAATCTGTCCAAGGTTAGTGTTTGTGGTGCCAAAACAACTTAAAAAAGAACCAACTTAGGTTTAATAATATTATACTCTCGATTTAGTTTTGATTTGACTGTTGAGTCTTTATAAGATATATACCAAACTAAATTTTAGGGGTGTTCACGGTTCAGTTTAGCTGATTTTGAATCTGTTTAATGCGTCAAACCGCAAGCTCGGTTTTCCACCAAATCAAACCGAGCAGTTTGATTTGGTGCAGAAAATCGAACCGAACTGCACTGCATTTTGTGGTTCGATGTGGTTCGATTTTTTTGGTTTCATAAATTTTGCGGCCAGTCCCAGAAATTCTAAGGAAACATCAAATTGATCTGCTAGGAAACGTAGCACAAACACATCCCCAAGGACCCCATCAAGCTAGTACAGTACAAGACGAAAACGTCGCTGAAGTGACTCCATTGCTTGAGTACCAAAAACTTGCACTAAAAAATAATCAACAAAAAGTGAGAGAGAGAGCATACCAGCGACCGACGATCAAAATGGGCGGAGGAAGAAAATGGGGCGATGGGCGTCAGACTGCTGCGAGCCTGTGACGGCGTGGGGGCCGCCGGTGTGAGGTGCTGACTGCGACGACAGCGTGAGATGGTAACTCTGTGAGCCTCCAACGGTGTGGGGACCACTTGTGGGTTGGTGCCGATCGACGATCATCTGAGGGAAAGAGGAGAGAAAGAGGGTGCGGTGCAGCGGGCATGGGTGGGTGCGATTCGGTTCAAGCAATAGGGTTAGGGTTTGGTTGGGGGGAAAGGGGAGAGAACAAGGAGAGGAAGAGTTGAGAAGGTCCGCTGCCCCTTTTTATATTTATAATATATAAATTATAAAATTTTTAAATTATATATTATATATACGGGCGGTTCGGTTTTGAACCGAACCGCCGGTTTGCCAAACCACAAACTGTGCAATTTAGCAGTTTTCCAAATCGAACCGGACCGCCAGTTCAAAAAAATCGGCCAGTTCGGTCCGGTCCGATCTAGTTCGACCGAAAACTGCAATCCAGCGATTTTTTTGAACACTCCTACTAAATTTGATCTAATGTGAACGAATCAAGAGTCTAAGACTATCTTCAACGTTGCTTAATTTTCTTTGTTAAAGCCAAAATTTTAGTTTTGGGGGGGGGGGGGGAAAGAAGTTACTCCAACGCAACTTGCCATTTAGGGTTTTGCTTGTCATCCAAATAGTGAAGCCCTTTCCCTTCGTCACTTTTTGTAATTACCATCCTTCACCACAGCTCTTGCCATCTCTTCCCACAACGCTCATCGTCACAACCATCGTTATCGTCGTCGTCACTGCAATTGCAACCATCTCCATCAAAGCACGAAGCTCTTTTAGAGAAGACAAACACAACAAAGCATGTTGCAGCTGATTTGCTATCAATTTTGGAGACGACTATTGAATCAGGCAGTTGGACATGATAATAAAGAAAAAACCAATGGCCAAAAAAGATGAAGAGTCATAGCGATGGTTCAATCGAAGGAGGAGACGAATAAAGACAAAAATATTGAAGATTGTTGAAATATTATTTAAAAATTTGTTAAATAATTTTATTTAAAAATATTAGTAAATTGATTTTAAAAATATATTAAATAATGTTAAAATATAATACAGTAATATTTATTATTAAATTATAAAATAAATATTAAATTTTTATAATAGTAAAAATTATATGTAAGATAAAATATTAAAATTAAAATTTATTAATAAATAAATAAAATAGAGAATCAAATATAGAGTAGAATAGGAAATGCCGTTATAATAAGTATGCTTTTTAAGATAAAAAAATAAGGACTAAATTGTTTATAATATAATAAAAAATAAAATAAAAATGTGGTTATAGATAGTTTAACAAAATTTTATGCCACTCATATTAATTTTATATGCAAAAATAGGCACATTTTCACATTTTAGTGATAGATTGACGCATTTTGCTGATTTGGTCTTAGGAGGTTGTACTGATTATTTTATTCAATAAAAGAAAAAAAAAAGAAAAGAAAACGAAGTATATATGTACATTTTCACTGGTTAATTGGACTAATTCCACCCGCTATTTATTTATCTGTGTCATTCGAACTAAAAAACAAGATAAAGTTCAAAGCTGAACCCAAATGAACTGGGAAAGAAAATTCTTTAACCAAATGAGACCAAACCAATTGGTTTTTGGTCCAAAGTTTTGGAATGTATCTCAATCAATTTAATTCTGGGTCTAGAGTGTATATAGATAGCTCCAACAAACTAACTCAACCTGTATACATATAACTCGCAACCAACCTAACCTGCAGTTAAATATATGTTTCTCAGTAACGATTTTCTCTTTCTCCTAACCCACAAATGAACTCCGTTACACACACAAAACTCCAAATTCATGCCATTAAACACGCAAAAAAGCAGAGCCAAACTTTTCGAGAAGAATTATCATTGCTGCCAACTACAAGATGATGGGGGGAGAGCCGGGCAGAAGCATGTCATGTCGAGAATATTGGCTGATCGAAGAGGCCAGCAAGAGGCAGCGTAGTCGTTGGTGAGACATGCCATGCAAGGCTATGCCCTTCGCCCCCACTTCCCTGTACTACGTGTTTTCCTATTAGCCTTCCACTCACCTGTCCCCCCCTCTTCCACCTTCTCCACCTGGTTTTTAGTTTCCACTCTTCTCCACTATTCGTGCTCCACTCCCACTCAACTCCTCCATTCTGTGTCTCAGTCTGTTGTCCCACTTAATTCCTCAAGAATGAAGGTACCAAGTCCCTTAATTATCTCGGATTAGTTTGGTTTCATCAACTTTCTACAAATTTAGATTCTGTGGTGCCTTTGTATCTTGCAGATCTTCAATTGGGTTCACCGCAAGTTTCATCACAAAGGTTTGGCATTCAAAGGTTAATTATCTATATATTGTTATAGTGTTTAGCTACTGATAAATGCATGTTTTTGTGCAGAGGAGAAGTCCAAGGCTGAGTTGGTTAACACTGAAGCGGATACGCAGGTGCTACTTGAAAGTGTCACCCTCGCCAACGTCCTCGATGATTGGAGTGATGGCATTCTCACTATTGGTACGTTTGGGTTAGATCCCGTCAGCGTTTTCAGTAAGATAAACGTGTCTTCGGTCTTTGGGAAAGAAGAAGAGTGTTGTGATGAACTAGAAGAGTATGGGGCTGATAAGGGCGATGAATCGGATGAGGAGAATGACATGGAAGGATGGGATAAAGAAGAAGTTCACCCGTTGGTGTTTGCAGCTCTTGATGATGAGGGCGGAAATGGTCTAAATTATGATGAGAAAGCTGATTTCATAATGGCTGGCGCTGGCGATGGCAGTGCGATTCCTCTTCCTTTGGAGATTGGTTTGGATGCGAACGAGGACAAGGAGACCAAGAAAAGAGAAAGAACCACACTTGCAGACTTGTTCTCGGCTGATTCTGAGATCGTGAAAAAGCGAGATCGTAGCAAGCTGGACCTCGATTCCAAAAGGAAGGCAGATGATCTTCATCCGAAGAAGGGCCTCTCATTTGCCAAGAAGCTCATTTCTCGCGTTGGACAGGATGCACATCCCGTCAAGAAACTGCAACGAGTGAGTCTCTCGCATATATATCTATATATATATAGTTTGTTTTCTCTTTTTTAATTGGTACCGCCTTTCCATGTATGTTTGTAAATCTGCGAGATAATTAAATTGATAAGATTAAGGATCGATTATGCATAATCTCCTTTCGAAGAAACTTTTAGTACGTAGTTAGCCTCCAATGAAATATCCATTTGCATGTTGCAGTAGAAAGATTTCCACTCAGTCCTAAATTAGGCTTCTCTAGTTCTTATTCTATTGTTTAGGTTTTGTTGGGTCCCACCTTCTTCTTCTTCTTTAGGTTTTAGGGATTTCAATTGGCCTAATCTCCCGGTGAAAAACCTAAGTCCTTTGCTTTTTGTGGGTCTAACAGGGGACCCATAAACGCCGGCTCAAGAGAAATGATTGATAGATATCTCACAAGCAACAGTATCACTTATCACTAAACTATAAAAATCAACAGTACAATCTTACTAATAAAAAATCAAAAAAATTGTCACAATGACATTGATCCCTATGACACATGAAGACAATGTAATGTATAGATGTCTTTGATCATGACGAAAATTCACAAGGAGCTTCATAACAGTTTGTATGCGCTAGTTTCCCCAGAATATTGAAAAGGTTGGATTTGACTAAGTTAACTTGGGATATAAGGAAGTAGATATTGTTAAATTTTGTGAAACTTTTCAACTTACATATTAACTTGTGCCAGCTTTGTTCCATGCATATATGTGTATGCGTGTGTATATATAGATGATAAGAAGGATGATGAAGAGGAAGATCCATCCGGACTTTGAAGGAGAACTTCAAATCAAGGAAAAGGAGAGCCAGATTAAGCCAATTGCCAAGTGTGGACTTCCTGCTGGAGGGCATAGAGCCAATGAATCGGTTTCTCTTCTTCAAACTAAAGGTACTTTCCCTATATTTTGTCGCTATAACTAGTTTTGATAGATATGTCATAATCCACATGAACAGTTTAATTTACATGTCACTGCATAAAAAAACAAAAAAGAAAAGAAAAAAGCAGAAGGACAAGAAAAAGAACACCATTCTTCCACTGTCATTTTAGAAGAAAATGACATTTGGCTGAAGTTTTATTGCCTAAAAATAATGAATTTCATTGAATTTTGTGCATAAAAATTCTGCATGTATATATACCACTTTATATTTTTTAAATAATATAATCAAATTTGATGGTTTTTAGCTTCAAAATGAAGTTGAACGCGATGAGATCATTTAATTAAAATTTTAGGTTACGATATATATATATATATATATCCTACTAAATTACAAATTTCAATAAAAATGCCGAGTTAGATGAATTGGATGTCTTTCTAATAAATGTTTATCAGCAAATTACTTCCTTATATATATTACAAATATATTATTTATATTATACAAATCACATTCCATGCATATTATAAGAAATCCTCCCCGAGATGGTGTGCCATAAAATCATTTGAGATAATTGAACGTAATCTCAGCAATATAATCTCAGCAAAACAGTGAGATTGCGGTTGGATTAACCCTCAACACACCCCAACACGAGCTGCAACCCAGGGCCGAAAGAGGCCCTTACAACAATTATACTGTCTGGAAAGTACTCAAAATTTAGCTTCCCTGTGCCTATTCGTATCTCCCACGTTCCAATTGTTTCTGGTCCAAAGTATTTTTGAGGAAATTGACGTCCTTGCCAAAAATAATATCACCTTTTAGGGTCGCCCATGTCTGCCACCTTTCAATTATGAAGAAATAATAATGATTATAATAAGAAAAGAAATGATGATTAAAGTATCACTTGGTTGCAGTTTAGCGGTAATGGTAAGTAATAAAATTAATAAATTTAAGTCTTATAAATTGTAGTTATATAGATTATGCTTAATTAAAGTTGAGCAACCACATAAATGCACTCACACTTACTAATATGTCCGTGCTGTCTTGCAGATGCAATGGTCGTCTAAGACTCGGAGCTGTGATGAGAAATCTTAAATGCTTAATTCCTAGCTAGCTAGAAGCAAACTCTCGCCTTGTGATTGTTATTATGAAATAATTTTCTTTGTCAAGAAGCACTGCCTTTGCACTTTTTAAATTTTCTGGGTATATATATCTCTAAAATATAAATTGTTCTGTTCTGTTCTGGTTTATGATTGTGTGATGAATATTGAAACCTGAGACTTTATTGGCCTTCATTTCGATCATCACCTATGTTCTTGCATGTGACGCCGATTAAAATGCTCAAATATGTAGGCCGAAATTTGAGGCCGACGGAGGTAAAATGGTAAAAATGACCTGTCGGTCTCAAATTAATTCATTCCACTTTTTCCGACTCCTCCTTTTATTGGGCTAAATATGCGGGTGAGCTTGAAGAGACATGGATGGCACTTGTATTGTCAAGTCTTTTTCCGTGACAACCATCTGTAATGTTCTTGTTATTAGCAGTTGTCCCTTGTGTGAAAATGCGCTATTGCTTTGCTTTTCTCTTTCATCAATCAACTCGATCACTTCTCATTATTTGTTTGGTTACTTTTAGTTTATTTAATTCATTGCACAATAATTTCAATATGGGAAGTGCTTAATGTACTTTGTTTCACACCATATATATACAGACAAAAACCAATCAGTTCGCTAATATATATTTACTCTAGTGGCCTTTTCAAGTAACACCAATTTTACATGCATGAAAAGAAACCATATCAAACTAGCTAGGTAGCAAAATTAAAGATGAATCTTACATAAAATGTCTTCTCTATCTGTAAGAAACACGACTTTGCAGTTTGTGGGTTAATGTTATGGTCTTTGGTCGACTTTACTAACATCAATTTTTGTAAACACTAAGATATATAACTGATACAGGAATATAATTTAGACGCCATCAGTTACTTAGACACTTGGATCAGGGACACCTTAATTAATATTCCCTTAGCAAGTACCCATGCAAGGTCCTACTGACATGTAGAGTGAACCCAAATGATGGGCATGCGGGGACCTTTAAAAACCAATTAGATAACCAGTTCACCGGCTTATATAAATTCAGGGGTTAGATTGGCCCCAAGAATTTCAAAATATATATCGAGATATCAATAAGTTAGATAAGGTAAAACATATCAATCTCAAGATAATGTAGCATTTAGATTACACATGATAGGGCAAGCCCTCTCAATTCTTACAATCCCAACCTGAACATCTGGACTGCAACTTCTATATGCAATAGGTGTTTCCAATTTAGCAACAGTATTTTGAGAGGAAAATTGTTCCATCTTATTTGTACTGAGGTTGTCATTACATAGGTAGATTACATTGCAAGTAATTTTAGAAAATAGACCACTAGTCTAACCACTAATCTGGTTGTTATTAGTGCCCAAAGACCAGATCTAATATCTAAACAAAATGTGCTAAAAATTAGGGAACAACTTAATTTAAACTTCCTACAATCCCTCCCTTAAACTGATGTCTAAGACATCCAACCTTCATGAGATCCCTCCACAAATGACATCTTACATATGTATGCTTCCATCTTCCACATAGATCAACATTCATGGAGAATTTAATTGCAAAACTATTATTGCAGTAGTTTAATTACACCAATATTAACTGAAATTTATATTCGATTACTACTTGATAACTGAACTTTAAAATATTATCCGTTCACTTACTTATTTTTCAAAAACGTTTCTCATCTCTCACTCATTAAGTAACTGTTATACGCATGTGTGAAACGGAAAACACACATGGTTCTCATTTATTGTTAATTGCAGCCACGTAAGCAACGCGCTCCTTGCCAAACACGTCCTTGAGCCAAATTAAATCGCGACTTCATCTTCATTCCACACAAATCTCGAGAGAAAATGACATCAACAGAATTCCACTTCATCTTCATTGCACACATAAATCTCGAGAGAAAATGACATCAACAGAATTCCACTTCATCTTCATTGCACACATAAATACCGCAACAAAACTAGAAGGAAACTGATCACGATCATGAATCAACGATTGGTTAACCCTATAACCCACCGTCTCCATTGCCTCTCTGCTACTCGTCTCTCTCCTCTCCTCTTCATATCTCCCGCAATTGCCAATCGGGTTTATCCGAGTTTCAAGAGAAGAAAATATGGAGGCAATGAAGATGAAGCTCTTCGTCGCAACGACGATGGCCTTGATGTTGGCGGCGAACTTCCAAACTGCTGTGGCCGTTGTGGATGCCCCTACCCCTAGCCCCACCTCCGATTCCGCCGTCTTTGTGCCCACAATTTTCGTCTCTTTCGCGGCGGCCCTGGCATTTAGCCTCCTCTGCTGATTCGCTTCCTCTCTGCTTTCATTACGCTTTCGATTTCATTCGGTTGTTTCATGGGAACGAGATTTGTGTAAAGGAGGTTTGCGTCTCAGTCTTTTGCTTCGTCTCGAACTACATATTGGATTTGGGAGGAGGAGGAGATGGGGGGCTTGCTTCGATTGGGTTTTCGACAAACTACATTCCCACATTGCTGTATCATTTGGGATATATATTTATAGAACTGGGTCGTATCATTCCCTATTGTTGATTCATGATCGTGATCAGTTTTCTTCCAGTTTTGCTGCGGTACATATGCCGTTGGAATTCTGTTGATGTCATTTTCTCTCGAGATTTATGTGTGGAATGAAGATGAAGTCGCGATTTAATTTGGCTCAAGGACGTGTTTGGTGAGGAGTGTCTTGCTAACCTGGCTGCAATTAAAGAGAGCCACGTGTGTTTTCCATTTGACATGTGTGCGTTCGCCCTTACTAATTATGCGCTAATGAGTGAAGGATGAGCAACTCTTTTAAAAATTGAATAAATAATGGATAACATTTTAAATTTCAATTAACAATCGAATACAAAATTCAATTAATATTGTTATAATTAACCCTTACAATAGTATATTTGAGTAGGACCTTGTTGGCTCAAACTGAAGTATTTCTAAAACTTTTCCCAACCAAAGAGCTTGGACAAGATGGCATAGCAATGAACTCAGTTTTAGTAGTTGATAGAGTTAGAATTGATTGCCTCTGACCATGAAATAGCTGAAGTGCCCATCATGAGAAAGATGGATTGGGTAGGATACGCATAACAGTTATGATATCGTCACGATTTCCTTAGTTATTTTTTAAAAACAAATATTTCAAGCATCAAAATGCACATTGAAATTTACATAAATCAGACCTGTGATGCTGGGATGAAATTTAATCACGTGCATTACTTACCTCAAATGTAAATAAAAGCGTATAACATTTATATCTTTTGAATGGATGGTGTAACATCCCACTTTTTAGGCATGTTATAATTTAAGAAATTTCGAGTTATCTTTTTCAAGAAACAATCTCAACATAATATAAAACTCTTAAAAGTTTCATCTACCCAGCTAGCATGAAAAATAGTACGACATATATACTAGGATAGGTACTTAATCGACAGTGGGAGACGTGAATCGAATCTTAACTTTAACATTAACCCAAGAATAAGATTATACATCATCATTCCTCAAAACATTTAGAATTTCAAATAGTAGAAACTTAAATACATAAATTTCATAATCATAAAACATTATGCACTTGTTAAGTGTCATTACACGCCTCTTCCGTGCCTGCTTTTGCTACATCTTCTTTTGGAACGTTTGAATATTCCACGGGTATAGCTCGAGTTAGATGATAAATCATTTAAGTAAGAGTACAACAATCATGTTTCGTGCATGGATGCAAATACAAAATGTCCTCATTCTTTTCGATTGAGCCGATCGCACCTTAATGCTACCCCCCATTTTTACGACCTCCTTATCAGGGTGAGGTGTATGGGTGCACATTTGGTAGAGCAGCGATACTGGCCCGTACTCTCAAACCTATGCGATGCAAGATCAAAAATATCATTATGTATATATGCATATTCCATCATCGATACATGCGAATGCACTCTACATGATGTATAATATAACAAGACATGTCAACATGATAAACTATTTACATAAAAATTGAGTTTAAGGTCGAACCACTTTCAAGTCATATCCATTTGCATGAAATTTAAATTCAGTTTGGTAGAACCACTCATCTTTGACTTTGCCTCTCAGACTTCCTCAGTATGAGTGCCCTAATCTCGAAATGCGTGCCCAAATAATTTCCTAGCCTCGGACATGCTCCTCAAGTCCCAAATTAATTCTTAGAATTTTCTAAAATTTTTTAGAAACCTTTCCCATTCTTTCCTATTTTCTTTTCGTGTTTTTCTTTTTCTCTTCATTCTTCTTCCTTCCTCCATCTTCCTGCGCACGATTGCCACGCAGCATGCCACCACCAGCCACATCCATGCTCGCCACTACTGGCCATCGGCCACTTCCACCAGCCACCATGCGCCAGCACCAGTCACCTACGCGCCACCATGGCCTTAGCCGCTGCTCCACCTGCTACTTGCTGCTTGCAGTCGCCTCCGGCCATCGTCGCCGGTCAAGACAGCCTCCTATCGTTGCTCTCCGCCGCACCCAACTCTCTCTCTCTCTCTCTCAATCTTCTTTCATTTCTCTTTTCTCTTTCGGCCAAGCTTTCTACAAATTTATAGGCACCCACTGCTTGTACTCCATGAATGTATATGTATATATTATACATCAAATCTTACCTCAAATCTCTTATCTCAACTGCTCTAGATTTTGTTACAGATTTTCCTCAAATCTTGCAGCCAACTGCTTTGCAACTTGCAGCAAATCTCGACTGTTGAAGCTTCACAAAAGCTTGGAAACACACGCACATAATATATATATTATATAATATACTTATGATATAAGAAAAAATACACATTAAATCCCAAATTTCATCTTCATTTCGTTTCGATATATCTTTAAATGTAAATTGATGAGTGCATAATTTCATATATTTATTTTCCTTACATATGGTCTTTTGGGTGAGATTTATACCTTATTGTGCTGATTTATGGTTAAGACAATTTTGGATAGGTTAGAATAAATTGGACTTTTACTTAGAAAATTTTAGCTTTTTAATATTTTGACCGTTTAGCCTTCTTATATATTTTTGACCATGTTAGAGTTCAAGAACATGAATAAAGTCTTCAGAGCTTTTGTAGAGGAGTTATTGGACTTTCCAGAATGGTATTATTTGTCCAAATCTGAGTTCATTTGGGCCTCCAAACATTGCTTCAACGTTAGGGCCGAAAAGCTGGGTGAAATCCTAATCGATTTGAATTTTACACAAACATTGACTATTTAAAAGGACATAACTTGATCTTATGATGTCCAAATCAAGTGATTAAAGAGCCTAAATTCATCTACACACTCTTAACTACAATTCTTAAGAAAGGGCCAAAGCTCAAAAAACTTTTTATCTGACCCAAAATGAGCTCATAAATTACGGGAGTCTAGGAAACCCTAATTCTTTAGCTGATTTGGATTCTTTGTTGGGGGCTATTTAAGGTCTTGATTCAAGCTCGAGAAGGGGAGAACGTCCAGGAAGAAAAAGAGGTAGAGAAGCACATCCAAGAGGAGAAAGAAACACCATTTTTGATATTTTCTCTTCTTTTTATGTTCTTTCTCTCATTATGTGTGGCTAAATTTTGGTTTTTCGATAGAAGGATATTTTGAATCCATGGTGAAGAACACTGTGAGATCTTTTTGAGTTTATTTGTAATCAAATTTTCTCTTGAATATTCATGTATCTTCTTATTTTAATGTTTATGATTATGTGTTTTGATTACATAGACGACCGCTATTCAATTCTTGACGCATGATCAATTACTAGCTTGAATACCAAATTCGTAATTGTTTGGTCTTTCTTGCATAAGTAACAACTAGGGTTGATGATTATGGACAAGTTTTCATTTAATTCCTAGGGAGTACATGTGTTGAATTAAATAAACTGAGCTTGTGTGTTTATTGTTCATATTTGGTCTTGCTTCCCCAAAGTTTAATGCTGCCTTTAAATTAAATTATAGAGAGCTTGTTTTAGGGTTGTTCGAAGGTAAGGGTTAATTAAAGAGCTTGTTTTAATTAACTAAGAAATAAGGGAAACATTGAATGAATAGAGTTTGTTATTCTTTATAAGGCCAAATATTCAAGAAAAATTAGTGACTTTGGCATCAATGATCAGTGTTATAACCATTGGTGGATAAATCATTTCTACCGGAAGCGTTTCTATTGATTACTTTAATCTTTTTACATTCTGATTTGCCTTATTAATTTAGAATAATATTCTGTTTTTAATTGTTTAAATTTCAAAATTCAAAACCCCCCAATTGTTTCTTCTATTTATTTTAAGTTTTCAAATGAATAGATCTAACCAATCTCTGTGAATACGACCTTGCTCATGACTATCACAATTTACATTTTTAAGAGCAAGAATTTATTATTTGTTGGATTCAACACCCATCACAAATACATCCTCAAACATTAAATTAATTTGCATTACGTTACTTAAAATTCAAAATTAATAACTCAAGGCTTACTCGATAAGTACAATTTTGACTTTACGCTCTCACATGACATTTGTTTCATCTTGAAACAACCTCAGGGTTCATCCTTGCATAAAACTGGAGCCCTCTCAAGGTTTCGTTAACTTTTCAGAAGTCCCTTACGATCGTTCGATTTTCCAAGCTGTACTATAATTGAAAACTACTTTTGTTGTAATTTCTTTCAGTGTCGTAAATCTCGTCTCGAGATGCTCGTTAGTCTAATATTCTTTGTCTTAGATATCTAAGCTTCAGGGCATTCACTGCAGTTGATTCGGTCATCCCTATTTTTGAGAAATTTCACTTTATACCCAAATCTTCTGAAAAACTCCATTTACGCCCCAAGATAAATTACACTTGAGTCCTTTAGAAATTTGTGGGTATTACATTCTCCTCTCCTTACAAAAATTTTTTCCTCAAAATTTGCCATTCATCAAAATCTCAAATTTTCATCCTTGGAATTAGCACATGACTGATCAAATCTCTAAAGTAAAACACTGCTCATTACTTAGGGTGTGTTTGATAGCATGGAAAATACACGAAAAATGTCACATCCAATGAATTGAATTTCATCTTTGGTGTTTGACACACTACATTTTTCATGGAATTGAATTCCATGGTACAACCATTAAAGCATGTTTTTGCCTCTTTTTCATGAAAAATTCCATCTAGGGGGGAGATGATTTTTGTTTTCCATACAAGTTGAAAAATACTTTCCTTTCCAACTAAATGCTATCAAACACACCCTTACTTCAAACGATCATGTCTGAAGCAAAACATAGCCATTGACCTTTTCCTCAAGTTGATAGATACTACCTTTAACTGTTAATAAATCATCACCTGAATACTTCAAACACATATCGTTTATCCTCATTTATATTAACCACATGCCCAACGCTTACAAGGTATGACGTGTTTCTCACATAATTTCTTGTTATAGCTTTTCATCTATAACTATCTCTTTATTCACAAAATCTCTGCCCGAATTCTGCTGTGAACCTCGAGTTTTGACTTGAGATTATACTCACTAATGTGTCATAGAGCTCAACTATCTCTCTCATGTATTATTCTGTAACCTTTCATGTCGATTTGTCTACTAGGCAACGAGTGTACTAATTTCATGAGTCAGTTCATTACAACCTGACTCACATCATCATTCATCCGATTCCTCAAAAATTCCCAACACGAGGTCCATTTCCGTTTAGGAATGTCTAAGGGTTTCATTAACCTTGTTGGTCTTTGATGTTTAATTTTGACTCTTTGGAACGTATCATATTGTGCCACCCTCATAGCCACACTAGCCTTTGTCCCTGGCAATCAGTAGATCTCCCGAAGATCTCGATTCTCTTTTGATAACAAATATTCAAGTTGGATCATTTCTAAAGTTTCTAACCATTTATGAACAACTAGGGATCCTATCACAGTGTCCTGGTCCCTTGGAACTTGGATTCTAGTTCATATATATAACAACCATGTTGCTGACAAAACCTTAACACTTGACTGTCTCCACAGTTCACTATGTAGCTCTAAATCATGGGTCTCACACCTTTATCATGAACCAACCCACATGCTGCTCCAGTTATCAATAGTCACGAGCTCATCACTAGTCTTTTGCCTTGGTCCTTAGGCTTAGAGCCATTGTTACAGGCTATGCACCTATTGTAATACCCCACATTTTCGTGAGGTTAGCACGTAATTTAGACGAATTTAAAATATCAAAAATTTGGTTTGATAGTAAAATAAATCGATGAATTAGCTATAGGGAGAGTCTTGGAGCTTAGATACCTAAGGAAAAAGGTATGTCTTGAATGAGTGTCTCTAGGTGAGATTTATGACACTGAAAGAAATCGAATTGGGCACGGTTTTCGATACAACTATGTTTTGGCCTGAAAAAAAAAACTGAATGGTTGTAAGGGACCTTCGAGAAGTCAACGGAACCCTGAGAGGCCTCTAGTTTTATCTAAGGATCAACCTTGAGATGGTTTCGAGATAAAACAAAGGTAATGTGAGAACGCTGGGATGAAATCGTTCTTATCAAGTAAGCTTGGAGTTATTAATTTTGCATTTCATTTATCGTAATGTAAATTAATTTGATGTTTGAGAATGTAATTGCAATTAGAGAATTACCCAAGCAAAATAAAAATGAAATTAGGAGTTCATGTGGTAAAATATCAAAACTTGAGGACTTGAAATAAGGGCCAAAATGACATTCGAAAGAAGTTTGGGGTATTAGTTTTGGATTTCAAAATTCATTCCATTCTAACTTTGGATTTCAAACAAAATTCAATTATAGTTTTGAGTCTTCGGAGTCCAAAGTTTATCTTGAGACAAGTGACATCATGTGATTAGTCTAGAAATCTATAAATAAAGGCCATGGGTTGTTCTCAAATTATTCCAAGAAAGTTTGAGGATTGAGGCATTTTAAGGTGAGGAGTTTGCTCTTGAGAGATGGGAGGAAATTCTGCAGGACGAAGGGAAGAAATCAGAGGAGAAGTGGGGGAGAATGAGCCTCATCGGAGTTTTGGGTCTTTGCCAAAGTTTATCCCAAACAGTCAGAAAAATGTGAGGCAAGTCCATTTTTTTTAATAATCCTATAAATGGGGAAGAGAGGAACTCGTAGATTCAAACGGGGGTCGAATTGGAGTTAAAACGAGAGAGATATGGTGAAATAAGAAAGTGATGCAGTGCTGTCACGACGGCGTGTGAGATACACGTGTCGGGAAGTGGTTCTGTGTGAAGGTGCGTAGGCCATCTTCCTTTAAATTTTCCAGTTATGACCCATATTTAATGCCTTTAAACCCTATTTAAAAATATTGGAGGTCAGGTTTATGAAAACTCATATTTTCTGAAAAAACCTAGGTCGTTTGCTGTGAAACCGTAACTTCCAAGAGATAAACCATCAAGGTGAGACTCCTATACTCGAAACCCTATTTTTTTCTCTCTTATGAGAGACTTCCATTGCATGAAACATATTTTGTGAAATTCTTGTACGTAAACTCTTGTTATTTTCTTATGTGAAATTGTTATACGTATTTCCTGTATGAGCTAGACTCAATTTGTTTGGCCGGCCCAATCAGCCGAAACCAAGAAGGCCCGAACGACCTCACTAAGGGAGGTCCAGCCACTACCAAAACCCGGAACTCGTAAAGCGAATACCTGGCGAACTCCCAATGAGCCTCCAACGAGCTTGCAGCCATCTACGAGCGAGCTCCCGGAAGTATCCTTCAGATCGCTGGACCACCTAGGTCGCTGGCCTAAAACCAATAAGCTCGCATAAAGTGGTAAAAGTTGCTAAGGAGTCAGAGGTAGGGACCGTTCACTGCAACAGCCCATGCTCCTCGAGATGAAGATCCCACTTACGATTTTGTACAAATGATAAGGACTGTTTGTCCCCCATTATATCATCTTTTTATTTCTATATGTTATCCAAATTGTAAAAGCCCCCTCAATTATAAATAGGGGGCAGAGGTAACATAAGGGACAAGAGGAATAATCAGAAAACCGCCATTCTGAAAGAATAATCAGAGTGCGGGCGTGGAGTAGACATCGTTCTGGCCGAACCACGTAAAAATCGTTAAGTGTTCTTCATTAGCATCTGAAACTTCTCTTCTTTTTCCCTCTTCTTACCATGACTTATAATTATTCATTGCGGCCCGAAACAAATTACACTCGACTGAAATTGAACGTCGACATTTTAGCGCTAGAGGAAGGGGCCGCTCTGATCAATAGCCATGGCAAGAGGAAGGAATACTCGAAGTTCCGAGGCAGCGATCGACCCTCCAGAAAATCACCGTGACAGACCGCGAGATTTTCCACTAAACGGAGGGCCTGTGGCCCCGACAGCATACAACCCTTTACCACTGCCCGCCGGAGATGCTGTTGGGATACCACCGCGGATTCCTATTCAACCCGCGAGCCAAATCGCTGGGACCGGAACAATCCAGGACTAGAAGCAACGTTAGGAGGCGTTAGAAAATACAGTGATGCAGCTCGCCGATGCGGTCGGAATTCTAGCCCAAGCCCAAGTACGAGCCACCCATGACCCACCGGCTTCGCCTCGAAGGATCCGCCAACCGCAGGAAGAATGACCTCCGCCTGAAGAAGAAGATATTTGAGACAACTACCCGTTCCCAAATCACCACTCCTCGGACCGGGAAAGAAGCAGGGGGTCACAGGCCCAGCAATCGGTGGGCCTGGACTCGACTGTGGAGGAATTATATCAGAGAGTCTGGCAACTGGAGGAAAGACAAGGGGTCTGCAGCCAGAGTAATGGCCGTGGGGACAGGACACCGTTCACCAGAGAGGTCGAACTTGAGCCCCTCCCCCGAAGATTCAAAGTCCCAAGCATGCCACAGTACAATGGGGACAACGATCCCTATGATTAGCTGGATGCATATAACGTACAAATGGACTTACAGACAACCAGCTCGCTGGTTAAATGCCGCGCCTTCCCGGTAGTCTTGGGTGATATTCCCCGAGCTTGGTTCAGAAACCTTCCGCCTCGCAGCATCAGCAGTTGGGAGGAATGTCAACAGAGATTTGTCAACTAATACAGGGCCCTGAGAAGGTAGCTCGCGCCACCGTGCCACCTCACCACGGTATTCCAAAAGGTGAACGAGCCCTTGAGGGATTATATTGCTAGATTCAGGCGCGAGGTGAGTAATGTCGAGGACCCCTCCGACGAAAGCATCCTGACGGCGATCTCCGCCGGCCTTCGAAAAGATGGCAAGCTCTATGAGAGCATCTACATGACCCAGGTCAAGGACCTGGGGGAGTTTTACGAGCGAGCCTCCAAGGAGGTCCGATGGGAAGACGCCTTCGGGTCAAAGAAGCCCATAGGACCAAAAGAAGAAGCGGGGGGCTCCAACCAGAATAAGAGAAGGAACAACGGAGACACTGGAAGGGAAGTTCGAGGGGATCGCTTAAGTAGTGAAATGTCCAAACGGGCTCACAAGGCAGAGTGGGATGAACGACCTCCGAGGTCGCAACGCTTTGATAGTTATTGTGTCCTATCTGACTCTCAAGATAGGATCTTCGCCATGGAAAGGAATAAGGAGGAGTTCGAGAAGCCCAACCCGTTGAGAACTCCCAACAAATTCCGAAACAAAGAGAAGTTCTGCGCATACCACAACGAGGCGGGTCACACCACCTCTGAATGCTGGGCCCTGAGAGACGCCATTGAAGATCTGATAAGAAGAGGTTGCTTGAAAAACTACGTAGTGCGACCAACCAATCAACCAAGCCAGCAACCGGCATAGCAGCCGCCCCCCTCTGATGATGAACGCTTGCCAACCGTGCGAACTATGTACACGATTCATGGTGGACCTCACCTCGCGGGATCCTCCCACAAGTCCTGTGATAAGTACATACGTGAGGCTAACCATGTCTTGGTGACGAGCTCGGGCGAACAATCAGTTCCTGTGAAGCGGTCCAGGGGTGGCCCAACTCCGGAGAACATGGTTTTCTCAGAAGAAGAAGCCAGAGACGTTCATTGGCCACACAACGATGCACTTATTGTACGGGCCCAGATCGGTAATTCTGAAGTACGAAGGATAATGATAGACATGGGAAGCTCGGTGAACGTAATGTATAGAGCGTGCTTCGATCAGATGGGTCTGGAACCAGAACAGTTGAGCTCGTCCCTCGAGCCGCTCTATGGGTTTACAGGGGACGCAGTGATTCTTGTCGGATGGATCAGCCTTCCGTTCACCATCGGGGATGCAAAACGCCAAGCCACCATTTTGGCGGATTTCCTAATGATAGACTGCCCCTCAGCGTACAACGTCGTGCTCGAAAGACCAGCAATGAACGACCTCGATCTAGTCACTTCAACCAGGTCGCTTACGATGAAATTCCTGACCCCCAACGGGGTAGGAAGTGTACAGGGCGAACAGCATCTCGCGAGACGTTGTTATGAAGACGGCCTAAAAATGGGAGCAAAAGGAAAGAAAGTGAACATCATCGCAAAAGACGATCCGCGACCAGTCAGCGAATGGGAGACTAGTCACAATCTGGATCCCCACGAGGTCGACTGCGACAAACCCACCGGTCCCATGGAAGAGCTCGAAGATATCTCAGTCAGTAAGGCGGACGGAGAAAGGCACCTCAAGCTAGGAAAGAATTTAGCCCATAAGGTAAAAGAACAGCTTACAAATTTCCTTAAAGCTAACCTTGACGTATTTGAATGGAATCATGAGGATATGGTGGGAATCGCCCCAGAAGTCATGTCGCACAGGCTTAACGTAGATCCGAGCTACAGGCCAGTGCGCCAGAAGAGGAGGTCAATGACACCAGAGCGTTATGTTGCCCTTAAAGAAGAAGTGGACAAACTCTTGGCCAACAATTTCATCAAGGAGGCCTACTACCCGGCCTGGGTGGCCAACCCGGTCCTGGTAAAAAAGAAAAATGGGGAGTGGAGGACCTGCGTCGACTTCACCGACCTGAACAAGGCTTGTCCTAAGGACAACTTCCCTCTCCTTAGAATCGATCAGCTCATGGATGCAACGGCTGGTCACCAGCTCCTTAGTTTCATGGATGCTTATTCAGGTTACAACCAGATCCCCATTAACCCTACTGACCAAGAGCACACCTCGTTCATTACCGATTGGGGGCTTTATTGTTATAAGGTCATGCCTTTTGGATTAAAGAATGCTGGTGCGACCTACCAAAGGCTGGTCAATATGATGTTCGAAGCACTGATCGGAAGAACCATAGAGGTATACATTGATGACATGTTGATAAAATCCGAGCAAGTAACGGACCACATTTCCGATCTGGGAGAAATGTTTGGAATCCTCAAGAGCTATCAAATGAAGCTCAACCCACTCAAGTGCGTCTTTGGGGTAGCCTCCAGAAAATTTCTTGGGTTCATGGTAAACAACAGAGGCATTGAAGCCAACCCGGACAAAATAAAGGCTTTGCTCGATATGAGATCGCCCGTAAGAAAGAAAGAGGTACAAAGCCTCAATGGGAGGGTCGCAGCTTTGAGCCGCTTCATTTCAAAAGCGACTGATAAGTGTGCCCCGTTCTTCGAGCTGCTAAAAAAGGAGAAGGACTTCAGATGGACAAAAGAATACGAGTTCGCATTTCAGCAACTGAAAGAATACATGGGACGACCCCCACTGCTTGCCAAACCAAAGGAAAGAGAGAGGCTGACCTTATACTTGGGAGTATCCCAACAGGCTCTCAGTGTGGCTCTCGTTTGGGGGGAAGAGGGGTGCAACACCCCATTTATTACGTCTCCAAAAGCTTGATTGACGCAGAAACAAGGTACGCACCAATCGAAAAATTGGCTTACTGTCTAATAATGGCATCAAGAAAGCTGCGACCTTATTTTCAAGCTCATGAGATCGAAGTCATGACCAAATACCCGCTGAAGCAAATCTTGCAAAAGCCAGATACCTCGGGTCACTTACTGAAATGGTCTATCGAGCTTGCTCAGTTCGACATAGAATACAAACCAAGGACAGCGATAAAGGGTCAAGCATTGGAAGACTTCATCGCCGAGTTCACTGGGCCGATTGACGAGGATATAGAGAACTTGAAAGGATTGTCCTGAGAGCTATACGTCGATGGGTCATCAAGCGAACAAGGAGCGGGAGCCGGGGTTATGCTAATAAGTCCTGAAGGTCACAAAATCCTCTGCGCCCTAAGGTTCGATTTTTCAGCTATCAATAATGAATCCGAGTATGAAGCCTTATTAGCCGGACTCCGCCTAGCAAAGGAAATACAAGCCGAATCCTTGGAGATTTTCAGTGACTCCCAGCTAGTTGTCAACTAAGTACAGGGAGAATACCAGGCCAGAGATATAAAAATGCTTGCATATTTGCAAAAGGTACGCGAGCTCCTCGCTGTCTTTGAAAAATATGAAATACACCAAATCCCCCGCTCCCAGAACTCCCATGCAAATGCGTTAGCTCGCCTAGCAACTGCCCGGGACGCAGAATTCTTAGGAGAGATACCCATGGATTTTTTAGCTACCTCGAGTACGGAACAACGAGCTGAAACAATGGCGATCACCGTATCCCAAAACTCGTGGATGATTCCTATCCTGGAGTATCTACAAGACGGCAAGCTACCTGAAGACAAGTAGGAAGCACGTCGTCTGCGAGCTCAAGCAGCTCGGTATTGCATCTACGACGAGAGACTATACAGGAGGGGGTTCTCAGCCCCGCTCTTGAGGTGCATTGACGGCACCGACTGCCAGACTGTGCTCAAAGAAATTCATACAGGTCACTGCGGTAATCATGCAGGGGCACTTTCGCTAGCACAAAAGGCCCTCCAACAAGGGTTTTATTGGCCCACCATAAAGCAAGACATCATGGAAACAGTCAAGAAATGCGAAAAATGCCAAAGGTTCGCCAAGGTTCCGCGAGCTCCGCCAGCTTATCTGCAGCAGATGAGTAGCCCGTGGCCATTCGCCATTTGGGGGATGGACTTAATCGGACCACTCCCAACGGCTCGTGGGGGGTGCAAGCACGCCATAGTAGCAGTTGACTACTTCACTAAATGGGCAGAGGCCAAAGAGCTCGCACAGATCACCAGTGCGAAGGCACAAGCATTTACATGGGATAACATAATCTGCAGGTTCGGGGTACCGCGACAAATAATAACGGACAACGAAACCCAATTCACCAGTGAGCAGTTCATCCAATTCTGTGAATCGATGGGGATCCAAAAGAGTTTTACCGCCATTGATCACCCCCAGGCGAATGGGCAGGTTAAAGCTGTCAACAAAATAAATAAGCAGACCTTGAAAACAAAGCCTGAAGCCAGAAAGGGGGCTTGGGTGGACGAACTGCAAACAGTGTTGTGGGCCTATCGAACAACAGCTCGGAGCAGTACTGGAGAAACCCCGTTCTCAATGGCATACAGGTCGAAAGCTATGGTCCCCGCCGAGAATGAAGTGGCCAGCCACCGAAGGGCTACCTTCAGCTCAGATCGCAATAACGAGCTACTAGCGGCTAACCTGGACCTGCTCGAGGAATCAAGAGATATGGCTCGCATAAGGGTCGCCGTTTATCAACAAAGGGTAGCACGATACTACAACCGGAAGGTCCGAGTCCGAAGTTACAACGTCGGGGACCCGGTATTATGTCTGGTACTCCCAAAAGCGCGGGTAACAAGCGATGGCACCCTAGGCCTTAACTGGGAAGGTCCATTTATCATCAAGAAAAATCTGAGTAACGAAGCATATCATCTGGCAAACTTGGACGGCTTCCCTCTCCGACGAGCTTGGAACGCGGAACATCTTCGTCCTTACTTCAAATAAGTGTAATGGTTCCTACCTATGCTTCGTCTTTTTCATTACAAATAACTTTCGTGATTCTGGTTAAGATTCATGAACTTTCATTGCACTTTATCCTTATTGGTATTCGATTGAATATCCCTGAAACGAGGAATTGAAAAGCCATGGTTTGCAAGCTGGGGCCCAGATAAACCTAACCACTACGTTATGGTTTCGGCTTAACTGAGCACTCACCTTGGTCCCTCCCTCAAGTCTTGGTCTGAAGCCGAGAACCATTCATCTTGACTTAATGTCATGGTTTGAAAATTTCCGAGCAACAACCTCCATGAGTAACTCCGAGCTGGGTTCGCTAGCCAAGGTCCTTCTATATTAGCCTAAAGCTATGGTCTACGACCTACCTGGGTGTTCCCTCTTGGTCCAATTAAAATTTGTAGAAGCCATGGTGTGTCAGTTGAGGTTGTAACGCGACCTACCTGGACACATATCTTGGCTCAGCAAATCAATGAAAAAACAAACCACGGTATGTTAGCTGGGGTCACCCTATGACCTGCCTGAACATATAACTTGGCGATGCGAGTTGAGTTTTCACTAACCGGGGGGTCCTTTTATCTTGGCATAAAGCCTTGGACTGCGACTTACCTGAGTATTTACTCCCAATTTTAAAAAAAAAAAAATTTATCAAGTACCTTAATATGCCAGTCAGAGGCGTGACACATTCACTACAAAAAAACTGGCATTTAGTGGCGATTTTTGACCGCCGCTAAGTGATTTAGCGGCGGTTTTCAAAAAAGCCGCTAAACCAGCCGTTGTGGAGCATTTAGTGGCGGTTTTGACCAACAGCTGGAATAATCGTCGCAAATCACTAATTTTGCGGCGGTTTTAAAACCGCCGCAAAATCAGTGATTTAGCGGCGGTTTTTAAAGTATATAGCGGCGATCGCTAAAATTAAAAAAAATTAAAATTTTTTAACCGCCGCTAAAATTAAAAAAAAATTAAATTTTTTTAATTTTTGCTGCGATTTTTAAAACCGCCGCTAAAATTAAAAATTTTAATTTCTCTCACCCGCCCGTGCCCACTCAGTTGGACCCCCACCCCCACCCACCCAGCCACGTGGCCGCATATCCGCGCGCCACGTGGCAAGGCTGGAAATTAAATTTTTAGCCTTGCCCCTTCCCCAATTTCGAACCCACAACCTCCCCTATGCCATTGCATGCTTGAAACCACCTGATCTACCAACCTCCCTTGTTATATAATCGCATATATAAATTATATACCACTATTTTCCAGAATTATATTGTATAGTTTTTAATATAGAAAGAAAAACATTAATTAATTTATTATTTTTTAAAAGAAGAAAGGAATAAATTAAAAATAAATTAATTGAATTAAATTAACTAAATTAATTTATTAAAAATAAAAAAAATTATATATTTTTTAAAATTATTAAAATTTTGTTAAATTTATTTTTATTTTTATTTTTTATTTTTTTAAATTAAATTTTTAGTTAACTAGTGGTGAACTCGCGTGATATATGGGAGAGTTTAATTTAAAAATAAAAAATAAATTTATTATCTTAAATAAGTTTAACTAAATTGATAATTATAATTTTTTTAATCTTTAATCATGTTGAAAAAATTTAAGTTTACTTAATTATTCACTATTCAATATGTTAATGGAGAACACTTTTAATTCAATATACTTATAAATTTTTTTTATTATATTATATTTATTTATAAATAAATATAATAAAATCTATAATATTTTCACTTAAAGACGTTCGTTATTTTCTATTTATTATATTATAATTATAAATATAAATTAAAACTCTTAAATATGAGTAAGAATAAGTTTTTTCAATAATAACAAAATTTTTAAAAAATGAATTTTGATTTCTTCCATAGTCTTAAAAATGTGATACCTTAAATATTAATTAGCATTGAAAAACCCTAATACTTGACAACCTTAAATAATTTTTTATGAATTTGTTAAGACAACACATTTTCAAGACTATAATATAATTATTAAAGTAATTAATAATTAATTAATCACTACCTTTGATTTAATGCAAATTTTTGAGGAAAACAATTCACTATTGATTGACATTTGGCAAAATACTTTATTTGACTATCATATTTTAATATTATATAAATATACATAGAATAAAGATATGAAAATAATATATTAAATAAATAGATAATTTTCTATGACTTAATTAATAGTTTAAGTTGTCTATTAATATTTCTCATAAAACTCATGCAAATTTAATACAAAACAATTAGTATTGAAAAACTTGTATATTTAAAATTTATTATTAATTTTACAATAATTAGTATATATTATTTCGAAAAAATTGAAAGATTTAAATTATTAATGCAAATTACAAAATGTAAATTATTAATGTAATAAGTATTAAATGCAAATCATTAATGCAAGTTTTGGGGTAAAATTTTATTATTAATTATTTCAAAGCAATTGAAAGATTTAAATTATTAATGCAAATTACAAAATACAAATTATTAATTCAATCAGTATTAATTGTAAATCATTAATGCAAGTTTTGGAGGAAAATTTCTTTTTTGAAGACTATCCTACTTTTATATATATAAAGATGCAAATTACAAAATGTAAATTATTAATGCAATAAGTACTAAACGCAAATAATTAATTTGGGAAAAATTTTATTACTCTTTATTATTTCAAAACAATTAAAAATTTTAAATTATTAATGTAAATTACAAAATACAAATTATTAATGCAATAAGTATTATTTGTAAATCATTGATGCAAGTTTTGGGGGGAAATTTCTTTTTTGAAAACTATCATACTTTTATATATATAAAGATGCAAATTACAAAATGTAAATTATTAATACAATAAGTACTAAACGCAAATCATTAATTTGGGGGAAAATTTTATTACTATTTATTATTTCAAAACAATTAAAAATTTTAAATTATTAATGCAAATTACAAAATACAAATTATTAATGCAATAAGTATTAATTGTAAATCATTAATGCAAGTTTTGGGAGAAAATTTCTTTTTTAAATACTATCCTACTTTTATATATATAAAAATGCAAATTACAAAATACAAATTATTAATGCAATAAGTACTAAACGCAAATCATTTATTTGGGGGAAAATTTTATTACTATTTATTATTTCAAAACAATTACAAAATTTAAATTATTAATGCAATAAGTATTAATTGTAAATCATTAATGCAAGTTTTGGAGGAAAATTTCTTTTTTGAAGACTATCCTACTTTTATATATATAAAGATGCAAATTACAAAATGTAAATTATTAATGCAATAAGTACTAAACGCAAATAATTAATTTGGGGAAAAATTTTATTACTATTTATTATTTCAAAACAATTAAAAATTTTAAATTATTAATGTAAATTACAAAATACAAATTATTAATGCAATAAGTATTATTTGTAAATCATTGATGCAAGTTTTGGGGGAAAATTTCTTTTTTGAAGACTATCCTACTTTTATATATATAAAGATGCAAATTACAAAATGTAAATTATTAATACAATAAGTACTAAACGCAAATCATTAATTTGGGGAAAAATTTTATTACTATTTATTATTTCAAAATAATTAAAAATTTTAAATTATTAATGCAAATTACAAAATACAAATTATTAATGCAATAAGTATTAATTGTAAATCATTAATGCAAGTTTTGGGGGAAAATTTCTTTTTTGAATACTATCCTACTTTTATATATATAAAAATGTAAATTACAAAATGCAAATTATTAATGCAATAAGTACTAAACGCAAATCATTTATTTGGGGGAAAATTTTATTACTATTTATTATTTCAAAACAATTACAAATTTTAAATTATTAATGCAATAAGTATTAATTGTAAATCATTAATGCAAGTTTTGGAGGAAAATTTCTTTTTTGAAGACTATCCACTTTTATATATATAAAGATGCAAATTACAAAATGTAGATTATTAATGCAATATGTACTAAACGCAAATCATTAATTTGGGGGAAAATTTTATTACTATTTATTATTTCAAAACAATTGAAAATTTTAAATTATTAATGCAAATTACAAAATACAAATTATTAATGCAATAAGTATTATTTGTAAATCATTAATGCAAGTTTTGGAGGAAAATTTCTCTTTTGAAGACTATCCTACTTTTATATATATAAAGATGCAAATTACAAAATGTAAATTATTAATGCAATAAGTACTAAACGCAAATCATTAATTTGGGAGAAAATTTTATTACTATTTATTATTTCAAAACAATTAAAAATTTTAAATTATTAATGCAAATTACAAAATACAAATTATTAATGCAATAAGTATTAATTGTAAATCATTAATGCAAGTTTTGGGGGAAAATTTCTTTTTTGAAGACTATCCTACTTTTATATATATAAAGATGCAAATTACAAAATGTAAATTATTAATGCAATAAGTACTAAACGCAAATCATTTATTTGGGGGAAAATTTTATTACTATTTATTATTTCAAAACAATTACAAATTTTAAATTATTAATGCAAATTACAAAATACAAATTATTAATCCAATAAGTATTAATTGTAAATCATTAATGCAAGTTTTAGCGGAAAATTTCTTTTTTGAAGACTATCCTACTTTTATATATATAAAGATGCAAATTACAAAATGTAAATTATTAATGCAATATGTACTAAATGCAAATCATTAATTTGGGGGAAAATTTTATTACTATTTATTATTTCAAAACAATTGAAAATTTTAAATTATTAATGCAAATTACAAAATACAAATTATTAATGCAATAAGTATTATTTGTAAATCATTAATGCAAGTTTTGGGGGGAAATTTCTTTTTTGAAGACTATCCTACTTTTATATATATAAAGATGCAAATTACAAAATGTAAATTATTAATGCAATAAGTACTAAAGGCAAATCATTAATTTGGGGGAAAATTTTATTACTATTTATTATTTCAAAACAATTAAAAATTTTAAATTATTAGTGCAAATTACAAAATACAAATTATTAATGCAATAAGTATTATTTGTAAATCATTCATGCAAGTTTTGGGAGGAAATTTCTTTTTTGAAAACTATCCTACTTTTATATATATAAAGATGCAAATTACAAAATGTAAATTATTAATGCAATAAGTATTAAATGTAAATCATTAATGCAAGTTTTGGGGAAAAATTTTATTACTACTTATTATTTCAAAGTAATTGAAAATTTTAAATTATTAATGCAAATTATAAAATATAAATTATTAATACAATAAGTATTAATTGTAAATTATTAATGCAAGTTTTGGGGGAAATTTCTTTTTTGAAAACTAAATTAAATATTTTAATGAATTTTGCGACGATTTTGAAAAATCACGACAAATATTAATTTAATTTTAATTATAAATTATTTAATTATTTTTGAATTTAGTGGTGATTTTTAAGAAACCGCCACTAAATTAAATTTTTTAATGAATTTTGCATCGGTTTTGAAAACCGCCACAAATATTAATTTAATTTTAATTTTAAATTATTTAATTATTTTTGAATTTAGCAGTGGTTTTTCAGAAACCGCCGCTAAATTAAACTTTTTAATGAATTTTGCGGCGATTTTGAAAACTGCCGCAAATATTAATTTAATATTAATTTTAAATTATTTAATTATTGTTGAATTTCGTGGCAGTTTTTCAGAAACCGTCGCTAAATTAAATTTTTTAATTATTTAATTATTTTTTAATTTAGTGGCGGTTTTTCAGAAATCGCCGTTAAATTAAATTTTATTTTTTAATTATTGAATTATTTTTTAAATTTAGCGGCGATTTTTTGAAAACCGCCGCTAAAATAGTATTTTGCGGAGGTTTTAGAAACCGCTGCAAAAAAACCGCCGTTAAAAATCAATTTTTTTTGTAGTGAATCTCATATTTAGGCGAATTCTTCATATTCAAACGAGTCACCCGAGATCCGTCTCAAATTGCATAAATAAGATTATTTGCGACCTATTGGATACGCGTCTTGACCGTTTATCACGAGCTGCTCAGCCACTACGCTTTAGCCAAGACAGCAAGGCAATCTGCCTTTGCATACATCCTCGTCATTTTATCAAAACATGCTGAAGAAGGGTTTTCTGGAAATTGCCTAAGTATAAGTGTTCGCGTTGATTATTATAACTATCTGAAAGTAAAGAAAGGTCGCTACGAGGCAAGCAGCGTAGTTCAAAAATTTTGAACCTTACCCTGATCCCGGCGATTGGATCAACGTCGAAATCAAATCATTCACAAACAAATAAATAAATCTAACCTTTAGATTATCGAGTCGTTTGCGGATTCAAGCCGTCTAAGCGTCTGGCCTCTAACTCGTGATACGCGGCACGCGTCCGTTGGCAAGGAGAGCGGAATATGAATGCTAGCTCCTTCTCCTTTGCGCGGCTTGTGTATGGACGGAAAAAGAATGCCCTCGTTTCCCATTGATGCCAAAAGAAAACAAGGAAGAGTGAGCGGCAATACGTTTTTCAACTCTTGAAAAACGACACAAAAAACCACTTAATTTTAGTCAACCCATAAAGGAATATTTATAGTGAAATATCCTAGGGTTTCTAAAACCCTAATGGATTGGGCTAGCCCATTAATTCTAACTTAATTAGAATTTTAAGTGGGCTTATTCTAGTCCAACTAGAAATATAATTAAATGGCCCAATCCTTTTATAGGTTTAAATATAATATTTTGGCCCAAATCTAATTCAACCTCAAATATAATATTTAATATTTAACCCAAATCTAATTTGGTCCAAATATAATATTTAATATTTGGCCCAAATCCAATTTAGTCCAAATATAATATTTATTTTAATATTTGGCCCAAATCTAATTTAGTTCAAATATAATATTTAATATTTGGCCCAAATCTAATTTAGTCCAAATATTAACTTAAGCCCAAATATATTTTATTTCCTATTTGCCACTCTAACAAATAGAAAATTATTAAATTAGAAACCCCTTCCTAATTTAATCAATTGCCATTTTAGAAAACTCTTTCCATTATGACGACTCCTCGTCATATCGACGTCATTACGTCTATTTTTTTTTTTTTTCGTGAGAACCTATGACAGTACAACTTCTTGCCGAAGTGTCCCACTTAACCATACGTCCACTCTCCTAGTTTAAGCCAGGGACCGTGCCTATTGCGTATGACTCATTAGGCTTCTGAATATGTTGGCAATATGTCAGTACAAACACATAAGACAAGATTGGCCTCTAGCAAGGCATCATGCCTACCCAATTATGCAGAAGGATTCATAATTCGCAAATAACCTTTCACGAGCATGGTTACCATGTAATTCGATCCTCTCGTCAATATATCCTATGTGATCTAAAGTTGGCAATGTGTTGCTTGATTATGATCACATAAGTTTTTCTTCGGTCATTCGGATATTTTCACTTAATAGAAAGTGAATCAATAACTCCTTATTGATCTCTTTCACCATGGCCATGGATTTAAAGTGAATATCTACCGAAGGTGCCTTAGATACATCATCCTCTATCAAGGGATAGACGAGTCCCATCTTGGTTATACACCCATCTCCATAAGCCTGACGATATACCCAACGATCGCCCACGTGCAGCCTTTGTCTAGGCCTATCGAAACGATGTTAAAGCATACCGGTCTTCTTATGAGATGACCGTGATATCCTCAGGTCCAAGGATTAGTTACACCCATCTCGTATGAGAATACCATCAACATATAACCAAAATGGATTCTCATGGTGAGTCATGTCCAGTGACATGTTCTCCAACATTGGTCACCTATGTACTTGTCTAGGTATCCCCATGCCTATGGGTGTGAGACCCCTATTGCTATCACATAGAAAAAACATAGCACATACAAGTCTTACCGCAATTGTCAATGTCCATTCTTGACATTGCTACGACTTGAGACGTTTAATGATGTCTAGAAACTGTGATGCATCATCTCACATCTTTATAGATTAATCACAGTATACATCATATGGACTTCTATCTAGTTTCATTTGGTTATTACAATAATAACAAGAAGCTAATAGAATGACTTCTTGTGAATTTAAACAACTCCTTATTCAAATCATAAATATGATTACAATTGTCAGTGTACAACATGCTCAATCTGATTGGATCTAGAGCACCTACACTAACACTATCATCGACGAGCTAGTTCGGGCCTATCTCCATTCTCAAATTATGATTATGAAGACTCCCCCTAAGACAATTGTTTTTAAGGTATCAACTCTTTCCAAGATATATCATGAAGAGTGGTTTGAATTATTATTACCAATACTTCGTTAAAAGTTAAATTAACTTGAGCTTACGAAGAAGTCTGAAGCAATGTGCACAAAGTATGGAAAATGCCCATTCTATTAAGATGGTATTACAAAAAAAAAAAAATACATATAAAAGAGTCCTAGCTTGGAGGGGCGGTAGACGAAGTTGGCTGAAAACCAGTAGCCTCAGCAGGACAAGTCGAAGGCTGAGCCTCAGCATTTTCCCCGATCTGAATGTCGGCGTTCCCGGATGACTCGATCTCGGCAGTCGGCATCGATGAATCTAGCGGGATGGCAGCTACGGTATCCTCGGCAGCCTCGGCCGCGTACTGTTTCACTTCCTCCACGGCCTCCGCACCAAAGAAGGAGAAATCCATCTCGGGATGGTTCAGCTATAGAGTGTACAGGAACGCCGAGCAAGTGTCGGACTTGACCTCTTGGCGTGCCAAGTCCATCCGGGCTTCCACTCCCCCCCTGATATCATCGATGGCCTTATTCGCGATCTCCTCACACTGGGCAGCTCGTTCTTCAGCTTGTTTCCTCTTCGCTTCGGTCGATCCCAGCTTGTCTAAGGTGTCCTTCAGACGTTCTTTAACCTTATTAAGCTCGTCAGTGAGCTTCGAATTGGCAGACTCCCACCGACTCCTCACGCGGCCGAGCTCCTTGTCGGGCTCTTTATTCTTCCGGATCGCCTCCTTCAGGCACGCTCCTGAACTCTTAAGCTCTTTTTGGGCAGTAAAGAGCTCAGTCCGCTGGGCCTCTTTCTCCCCCTCGAGCTTCGTTATTTCAGCTTCGTAGGCGACCTTTGCTGCTTGAAGCCGCCCTTCAACATCTTGCCGACACTTTTTGGCCTTCATGGAGACAAGAGAAGTCTGCAAAATACAGAGTATTAAAAGCGAAAAAGAAAGAGAAGAAAATAAATAAAGACCTGAGGAGAAGAAGCTTGGCCGTACCAGGTCCTTATCCAGGGACCTCCCCCCTCACCTCGTCCTTATCCAAGGACCTCGCGGCCGTGCCCATAATTTCGGACATCTCGTCCATAAGGGCGTGAAAGAAGACCGACCCAGGCATCGGCTCCTGTGTGGGCTCTCGACTCGCCCCTTCCTCGGAAGCTTTGGCCCTCTTCTCCCTGTCGGCCTCCCGTTGCTGCTCTGGACCTCTCTTCTGCCTAGCAGCGGGGGGGTTGGAGGCCTCCATCGCAACCTTATTTTCCCCGAGCTCCGGTTGAGCCCTGACTATGGACAACCAGAGCTCGTTGTTCTTGTCGCTGTTGAGGTCTTTGTTGCTGGAGTTGATGGGCGGGCTGTTGTTATTGGGGGCGCGACAGAGGTTGCGACATCTCCGACCTCCCCTCCCGAGAAGAAGAAGCGACAGTCAGAGTAGCACCGGTGTAACGACCCGTTAGAGGGCCTAGTATTTATTCAGAATTATTTAATTAATTGTTAAAGTATTTAATTAAGAGATTTTGCCAATTAATTATTTAATGTGGCAATTTGGAGATTTTGAAGGAAAAGAATAGCATTTATTTCTTTTTAATGTTGGAGTTAAGGGAATTTGCCAAGGTGGCAATTTAGATTTTTAATGGAGAGAATAGTATTTAAATAGAATTTAATTCTAGTTATTTATTGTGAAAATTAAATGCTAGGACATGAAGGTCATTTAGAAATTTGTTATTAGAATTTAATTGTTAATTAAAGTTAGATTGATTAAGGGATTAAGATAATCTATAAGTGAGATGGTTTTGGTTTAAAGTCTCCTAGTTATAAGATATCCATATGTGAGATGGTTTTGGGTTAAAGTCTCCTAGTGATATTAGGAGAAGGAATCCATGTTAGAAATGGAGTAGGATCTAGGGTTTTTATATAGCATTTAATGGCATTTATTTATTGTGAAAATTAAATGCAAGGGCATGAAGGTAATTCTAGAGTTTTATTATTATTTGAGAGTTTTAATAATAATTTTTGTATTATTATTAATTAAGTGAGATTATGTATTTAAAAGAGAATGAGAATCCATGTATGAGATGGTTTTGGTTTAAAGTCTCCTAGTTATATTAGGAGAAGGAATCCATATTATAAAGGGAGTGGGATCTAGGGTTTTTATACCTCTATATATAGAGCCCATTAGCTTAGCTTTTCTTCACGCCATGTGAAGAACCAAGAGGCTAAGAGATAGCAAAGGCTTGCTAGAGTCTTCAGGATCGCTCCAGGGTTCGATCAGAGAGTTCTATCAGGCAAGTATTCTTCCTGTAATCCCTTCCATTACAGGTTCATATCAGTTTTGATTTCAGATTATTCCAGTTCTTTGTTGTAGTTTTCAGATTTATATCAGTAAGCAGAGACGTATATATATATATATATGCGTATAACAGTGAAGTTATGAGCAAGTTTTATTAATCCTCATCCATTTTGGATTGCAAGTTCCATTAATCCTCATCCATTTTGGATTAACAGTTCTATTAATCCTCATCCATTTTGGATTGCAAGTTCCATTAATCCTTATCCATTTTGGATCCTCATCCATTTTGGATTGCAAGTTTTATTAATCTTCATCCATTTTGGATTGCAAGTTCCATTAATCCTTATCCATTTTGGATTGCAAGTTCGATTAATCCGTATCCATTTTGGATTGCAAGTTCTATTACTCTAAGTTCTAATATCTGGATACCTTGTATCGTATCCGGATGTATCTAAAGTTCTTCGAGTATGATATTCGGATGGTTTGTTTATACATCCAGAGATGTCAAGATAATATCTAGATGTCTCGCCTGATATTCGGATGCCTCCCTTAAAAGTTGAATTTTTCATTCGAATAGTCCCCAGTTATATCCGAATGCATCAGTGAGATATCCGGATGACCAGAATCATATCCGGATGTCCTAGTTCATATCCGAATATATCTCAGCATATTCAAATAGCTTCTGCTTTGAATATCAGTGTATCCGGATGAGCCTTCTTCATGTCCGGATGTCTTTCATCATATCCGGATATCCTTCCTGATATCCGGATGACTTTTCCAGAAATCCAATTTAGCTTCCAGTGAGTCCTAATTCAAGTTTAATTCAATTAATGTATTCAATACCTTCCAACGTTGAATTCATAAGCCAGAACATGACAAGTTAATCATACCCATACCCTAAATCATAGTTCATTGAATCTTTGTATTCTAATATATAGATGAAGATCATATCATGTTCAGCATTATTATAACATGATCAGAATTATTTTTTGAGATTATGTGCATACATTTTGGTATGAGCATTGAGCATGACTTTATATGGAGCACTACATATCGTGTCCTAGCATTTATGTGGGCATTGCATTGCATTATGCTCGCCAGGCGGCTTGTCCGCGGGGATCCCATCAGTTTCAGTTTCAGCTCAGTTTATGAGTTGCCCGCCTGGGGGCCACCAGGGGGCTAGGGGCTTATTGTCCACAACATGTGCTTATAGTTTTTTTTTCTGTTTACAGGATTTAGATTAGTCAGCTATGTTTTATCATATTATGTGGGCCTATGAGCCAAAGTTCCATACTTGCATTTAGTTTACAGTTTATGTGCATTACACTTCTATGAATGCAATCAGATAGTGATTATTCAGTACAAGTTCAGTCAATTATTTATCAGTATCGATATTCTTCGATTCAGCTTCAGTATTCTTTCCAACTTATTACTTGCTTAGCTTTTGTAGCTCACCTTGTACTCTTCACCCCTCCAGGTTCTAGCAGGGGAGTATCAGATGTGGGGCATAGCAGCAGTGGTCTATAGTGTGTGTACGTGGAGCCGCTCAAGATAAAAGATGTCTGGGAGTCTGTTGAGTTTTATAGTGTTTTCTCAGTTTGGATCTATTTTATATTTCAGTTGAGGGATTGTCCATTTGTCAGAGCTTGTACAGTTTGTACTTTTTAGTCTGTATTGACTCAGAGCTTTTATTCCAGTTGATTGAGATGTTCAGTCATGGTATCAGATTTCAGATCATCAGTTAGTTAATTTGTAGCACCTCTTCTCAGGCAGTTCTAGGAGAGGGGGTGTTACAGTATTGGTATCAGAGCGGTGTTTTGAGGAGTCTCCCGTACACACATAGGATGTTGGGTAGAGTTAGGACTTGTGTTCGTCAGTTAGATATATTGGCCCAATTAGCAGTATTCTACCCCTAAGTGGTGATGCAGAAATATGAGTAATAGTAGTGGACGACCCCGGACTCGCAGTCATGCTGTTTTTATTCCGATGGAAGTTCCAGTATCCACGCTTGGCTTGTCAGTGGAGTCTAGTAGTGATCTACGGTAAGGAATGGTCGAGACGCGAGGTAAGTTAGTAGGATTAATGAGGGTGATAGATACCCTAGTTACTAATCAGGTAAGGAAATCACAAGTTCCCTAAGAAGTAGGAGGTAGTAGAGGCGATAAGCCAGTCGCTCCAATAGCTCCAGTTGTGGAGACAGATACAGGGAGTCAGCTATTAAAGGATTTCACGGCCTTCCGACCACTAGAGTTCTAGGGAGGCATAGATGTAGTAGCGGTTGAGAATTGGATGCTATCGATAAAGAAGCATCTCCGATCTATTGGTTGTGCGGACGATTGCCGAGTACGACTTAACACATTTTTATTTAGAAGCGAAGTTGAGAGTTGGTGAAAGACTGCCTCCCAAAGGTTTGGTAATAAAGAACCCAAATGGATTGAATTTTAGCAAGTGTTCAACAACGCTTATTACCCAGTGTGGGTCAAAGACCAGAAATTTTTTTGAGTTCGTTAAGTTGGTATAAGGTACCAAGATAATGGCCCAATGTGAGGTAGAGTTTACAGCCTTGACTAGATAGGACTTATAGTTGGTGTCCACTGAAGCTAAGAAGGATGCTAAATTTTAGAGAGGATTGCGTGCTGATATTTGCCACTCTTTTGGAGGAGCTTAGAGTGCGGATTATACCACGGTAGTTCAACAAGCATATGCTATCAAGATAGATGTTTGAGAATTGTGAGATCGAGGTACATGATAAGAAGCTATTTGGAGACTTAGAAATTCTTGATGTTAGGGATTTTGATTTGAACCATGACATGGATTTGTTATCACAACATTATGCAAGAGTTGACCGTCGATGGAAGATTATAGATTTTGATCTACCTTGATAGCCGGTTCAGATATATAGAGGAGCCAAGTTTATGGCTACGATTCCTACAACCTTAGTGATGAAAGTAGAGAAGCTGTTGTGTGATAGATATGAAGCTTACCTAGCTTTTGTTACCTTAGATGAGGGAGCCAAGAGGAAGTTGTTTGAGGTGCCAGTTGTATGAGATTTCTCAGATGCTTTCCTTGATGAATTACTAGGATTACCTCCTTGGAAAGGAGCAGAGTTTACTATTGAGTTATTACTTGGTACACAGCCTATCTCTAAAGCTCCGTATAGAATGGCACCTAATGAGCTAAAAGAGTTGACAGCCTAGTTAGAAGAATTAATAGAGAAGGATTTTTATCCGACCCAGTTCATTCCCGTATTGCACGTTGAATCAGGTGATAGTGAAGAACAAGTATCCTTTTCCCTCGAGTGGATGACTTATATATTAGACCAGTTGCGAGGAGCTAAAGTGTTATCAAAAATAGATTTAAGATCAGATACCATCAAGTATGAGTTACAGATGATGATATTCAAAAGACTACTTCTAGAACTCGCTATGGACACCATGAGTTTGTGGTGATGCCATTTAGGTTGACGAATGCCCCAGCTATTTTCATGGATTTAATGAATCGAGTTCTGCTCGAGTACATAGATTGTTTCATTATTGTCTTCATAGATAATATTCTAGTTACTCACCTAATGTAGAGGAATATACAGAGCATCTTACTTTGGTACTATAGAGACTCAGAGAAGAGCAACTGTATGCCAAGTTCAGCAAGTGTGAGTTTGGCTCACTCAGATTGGATTTCTAGGCCATGGGGTGTCTGGAGATGGTGTTTCAATGGATCTAGACAAGACTAAAGCAGTTATGGATTGGCCAAGGCCAACGATAGTGATAGAGATACGTAGTTTTCTAGGTCTTACAGGCTATTATAGGCGATTCATTGAAAGATTTGCTCATCTATCTTCTTCGATGACTAAGCTAATAAGAAAATGAGAGAAGTTTGAATGGAATGTTGCGTGTGAACATGCGTTCCAAGAATTAAAGTAGAAGTTGACTACCGCACAAGTCTTAACTATACCAAGAAGTGGAGAGAAAAATTCCATTTACAGTAACGCTTCCCATTCAGGTTTGGGTTGCGTATTGATGCAATAAGGTTGAGTTAATGTTTATGCTTCTAGATAATTGAAGAAACACGAGGTGAACTACCTTACTCATGATTTAGAGTTAGCAGCAGTAGTATTTGCATTGAAGATATGATAAAACTATCTATATGGTGAGAAAGTTGAAATTTATATAGATCATAAGAGTTTACATTATCTTCTATCCCAGAAAGAATTTAACATGAGGTAAAGACGTTGGGTCGAGTTATTTAAAGACTTCGACTATGAGATTCTATACCATCCAGGAAAGGCTAACGTAGTAGCTGATGCTTTGAGTCGGCGAGAAGCTTCTATGGTTACAATGATGGTTTAAGAATAGAAGTTATTGGAGCAATTGAGTGCTCTATCTATTTCAGCCCCAGAGAATAGTACAGTGATGAGTCGTGCCTATATGAGGGTGTAACCCGAGTTATTTGATTTACTTAAGACACAGCAATCAAAAGATGAGAAGTTGGCATAGATTTTAGCAGATATTGAGAAATTTTCTCTTTGGGGATATACTATATGGAGTGATGGAATACCCTTATTTTGGGGACGAATTTGTATACCTGATGATAGAAATTTTAAGCAAGAGATTTTGAATGAAGAAAGATGTAGCCAAATATATTTCATAGGGTTTAGTATGCCAGTAAGTTAAAGAGAACATCAGAAACCCTCAGGTTTATTGCTTCCATTACCTATTCTGGAGTGGAAGTGAGATAATATTGCTATGGATTTTGTGATGGGTTTACCCAAGACTACTAGAGGCTATGATGCTATATGGGTGATTGTCGATCATTTGACTAAATCAGTCCATTTTCTTTCTATTAAGAAGACTTACCCATTGAATAGATTTGCAAGAATTTATATTGAGGAGATCGTGGAATTACGCGGTGTTCCATCCAGCATTGTATCAGATCGAGATCCTCGTTTCACTTCTCATTTTCGGGGAGCTTTGCATGATGTACTAGGGTCTTAGTTGAAGTTTAGTACAGTATTTCATCTGCAGACAGATGGTCAATCAGAAAGGACTATTAGGACTCTTGAGGACATGTTGAGAGCTTATGTTCTAGATTTCCAAGGCAGTTAGGATGAGCATCTACCTTTGGTAGAATTTGCCTACAATAATAGTTTTCATTCAAGTATTGGAATGTTCGTATGAGGTTTTGTATGGGCGACCATGTCGATCGCCGATATGTTGGGAAGAGATTGATGATAAGGCTTTATTAGCTCCGAAAATTGTTGAGTAGGCATCAGAAAATATTCGAGTTATCAAAGCTAGAATGAAAACAGCCCAAAACAGACAGAAGAGCTATGCAGATAAGCGACGACGAGACCTCGAGTTTGAAGTAGGTGACCATGTTTGGTTGAGAGTCATGCCTATTAAAGGAGTTTATAGATTTGGCGTAACAGGGAAGCTTAGTCCCCGTTACGTTGGTTCGTTAGAGATTTTGGGATGGATAGGGACTTTGGCATATGAGTTAGCTTTGCTACCTCAGTTGTCCCATGTGCATAACGTTTTTCATGTTTCGATGTTGAGTAAGTTTTTGCTAGATCCTCAGCATGTGATTGATTTTCAGACTCTTAAAGTTTGAGAAGATATGTCTTATGAAGAGATGCCTACCAGTATTCTAGAGCGAAAAGAAAAGATTTTGAGGAACCGATCAATTCCTCCTGTTAAGGTTCAATGGCAACGACACTCGTCAGGAGAGGCGACGTGAGAATTAGAAGAAGAGATGAGACGTCTTTACCCCTCGTTGTTTGAGTAACCAAGTACGAATTTGGAGGACCAAATTCTTTTAAGGAGGGGAGAAATTGTAACGACCCGTTAGAGGGCCTAGTATTTATTCAGAATTATTTAATTAATTGTTAAAGTATTTAATTAAGAGATTTTGCCAATTAATTATTTAATGTGGCAATTTGGAGATTTTGAAGGAAAAGAATAGCATTTATTTCTTTTTAATGTTGGAGTTAAGGGAATTTGCCAAGGTGGCAATTTAGATTTTTAATGGAGAGAATAGTATTTAAATAGCATTTAATTCTAGTTATTTATTGTGGAAATTAAATGCTAGGACATGAAGGTCATTTAGAAATTTGTTATTAGAATTTAATTGTTAATTAAAGTTAGATTGATTAAGGGATTAAGATAATCCATAAGTGAGATAGTTTTGGTTTAAAGTCTCCTAGTTATAAGATATCCATATGTGAGATGGTTTGGGTTAAAGTCTCCTAGTTATATTAGGAGAAGGAATCCATGTTAGAAATGGAGTAGGATCTAGGGTTTTTATATAGCATTTAATGGCATTTATTTATTGTGAAAATTAAATGCAAGGGCATGAAGGTAATTCTAGAGTTTTATTATTATTTGAGAGTTTTAATAATAATTTTTGTATTATTATTAATTAAGTGAGATTATGTATTTAAAGGAGAATGAGAATCCATGTATGAGATGGTTTTGGTTTAAAGTCTCCTAGTTATATTAGGAGAAGGAATCCATATTATAAAGGGAGTGGGATCTAGGGTTTTTATACCTCTATATATAGAGCCCATTAGCTTAGCTTTTCTTCACGCCATGTGAAGAACCAAGAGGCCAAGAGATAGCAAAGGCTTGCTAGAGTCTTCAGGATCGCTCCAGGGTTCGATCAGAGAGTTCTATCAGGCAAGTATTCTTCTTGTAATCCCTTCCATTACAGGTTCATATCAGTTTTGATTTCAGATTATTCCAGTTCTTTGTTGTAGTTTTCAGACTTATATCAGTAAGCAGAGACGTATATATATATATATATGCATATAACAGTGAAGTTATGAGCAAGTTTTATTAATTCTCATCTATTTTGGATTGCAAGTTCTATTAATCCTTATCCATTTTGGATTGCAAGTTCCATTAATCCTCATCCGTTTTGGATTAACAGTTCTATTAATCCTCATCCATTTTGGATTGCAAGTTCCATTAATCATCATCCATTTTGGATTGCAAGTTCTATTAATCCTTATCCTTTCTGGATTGCAAGTCCCATTAATCCTTATCCATTTTGGATTGCAAGTTCGATTAATCCGTATCCATTTTAGATTGCAAGTTCTATTACTCTAAGTTGTAATATCTGGATACCTTGTATCGTATCCGGATGTATCTAAAGTTCTTCGAGTATGATATTCGGATGGTTTGTTTATACATCCAAAGATGTCAAGATAATATCTAGATGTCTAGCCTGATATCCGGATGCCTCACTCAAAAGTTGAATTTTTCATTCGAATAGTCCCCAGTTATATCCGAATGCATCAATGAGATATCCGAATGACCAGAATCATATTCGGATGTCCTAGTTCATATCCGAATACATCCCAACATATTTGAATAGCTTCTGCTTTGAATATCAGTGTATCCGGATGAGCCTTCTTCATATCCGGATGTCTTTCACCATATCCGGATATCCTTCCTGATATCCGGATGACTTTTCCAGAAATCCAATTTAGCTTCCAGTGAGTCCTAATTCAAGTTTAATTCAATTAATGTATTCAATACCTTCCAATGTTGAATTCATAAGCCAGAACATGACAAGTTAATCATACCCATACCCTAAATCATAGTTCATTGAATCTTTGTATTCTAATATATAGATGAAGATCATATCATGTTCAGCATTATTATAACATGATCAAAATTATTTTGTGAGATTATGTGCATACATTTTGGTATGAGTATTGAGCATGATTTTATATGGAGCACTACATATCGTGTGCTAGCATTTATGTGAGCATTGCATTGCATTATGCCCGCCAGACGGCTTGTCCGTGGGGATCCCATCCGTTTCAGTTTCAGCTCAGTTTATGAGTTGCCCGCCTGGGGGCCACCAGGGGGCTAGGGGCTTATTGCCCACAGTATGTGTTTACAGTTTTTTTTTTCTGTTTATAGGATTCAGATCAGTCAGCTATGTTTTATCATATTATGTGGGCCTATGAGCTAAAGTTGCATACCTGCATTTAGTTTACAGTTTATGTGCATTACACTTCTATGAATGCAATCAGATAGTGATTATTTAGTACAAGTTCAGTCAGTTATTTATCAGTATCGATATTCTTCGATTCAGCTTCAGTATTCTTTCCAACTTATTACTTGCTTAGCTTTTGTAGCTCACCTTGTACTCTTCACCCCTCCAGGTTCTAGCAGGGGAGTATCAGATGTGGGGCCTAGCAGCAGTGGTCTATAGTGTGTGTACGTGGAGCCGCTCAAGATAAAAGATGTCTGGGAGTCTGTTGAGTTTTATAGTATTTTCTCAGTTTGGATCTATTTTATATTTCAGTTGAGGGATTGTCCCTTTGTCAGAGCTTGTACAGTTTGTACTTTTTAGTCTGTATTGACTCAGAGCTTTTATTCCAGTTGATTGAGATGTTCAGTCATGGTATCAGATTTCAGATCATCAGTTAGTTAATTTTATTTTCCCCGTAACACCTCTTCTCGGGTAGTTCTAGGAGAGGGGGTGTTACAACCGGGCCTAGCCCCTGGCCTCTTTCGCTCGACAAGGTCAAGGTTCACCATGTCCTAGCCTTGGCTGCTCGATGCAAGTGTTTGGAAGGAAAACGGAAGGACCTTCACACCAAGAACCCCGATGTGGTTCCCCTTGATAACCCTAATGTCGAGAGAGGGGGCGAGCTCAAGGTTTCTGAGCAGCTCGTCGGTAATCTCTAACTCTTCCGAGCCTGAACCCGCAGCAACAAGCTTGTCCAGAACCTCAATCTCCTTAGCGGACAAGTGTGGCCTCCTGCCCGCAAGATCTGCATAAACGAAGAGAAATGTTAAAAAAGTGAAGCAAAAAGGGACAACCTAGACCAGCCCACGACCCCCCTTTACCTGGAGAAAGCACGAAGCTATTGTTCATGAGCGACGAAAGGGAGGGGCAAGTAACAAAGAACCAACTGGACTTATAGTCACCCGCGTTGGATTTTCCCTTTGCCCTACCTTGAGGAAGGACGGACTTGTACTGTGAAGGACGAGCTGCCAAGTAGTACAGCCCGTCCTTGGCATTTTTGAAAGAAAAAAGAAACCAAACTAATTTTGGCGAAGGGGGAGGAAGGCCGTTTGACAGAAGAAGAACGGCTAAGGAGGTAAGTTGGGCGTATGAATTTGGTGTCAACTGAAAAGGTGCGAGTTTGAGATCGTTTAAGAGGTCCAGAAGATAGGAAGGGACTGGGAACCTAAAACCAGACTCAAGGTGCTGGGGGCTGATGGCTATAAAGCCGGACGGAGGGTAGGCCGCGTGAGAAGTCGAAGCGAGGACATATACTTGACAGCTTGCTGGAAGGAGGAACTCCCGAGTACAGGACCCCACCTCTGGGAACTTGGCCTTAGAAGGAAATCTCCTAAAAATCTTGCGTCCCACTCTCTGGTCAGCGAGCTAATCTTCGACCTCCAGCTCGGCACCAGAAAAAGCCATGCTAACGATCTCCCTAGACCGCGAGCTCGCACCCTCAAAATCTTGACCCTCCATAATAAGACAATCTTCAGAGTTCAAAGTGTCGTTTTCTCCTATGATATAGTTGCAGCGCTTTTGACCTGAATTTTCGCGGTGTTGGTCGGACATCTACAAAGAAAAAGAAAGAACAGTCAGGTCGCAAATCGCGAACCAGACCTCAAGAATCCAGAAAAAACCCTAAAAACACCCCTTAAAATCTTTCAGGCCGAGCGCTTTGCAACAGGATGCCGCCTAAAGCGGAGGGGCTATAGCTTCGAGCCCAGTATTCTAAGGGAAGCTAATCCTAAAGGTTACTGTGCCCAAAGGCCCAGCAAACGCCAAACCAAATTGTGTCACCTCCCCATGAATGAAGACGACATCGATCGGCGAAACGGTCGACGATTAACCAAGGTAACGGAAGATCCCCCACTGGGAAAGAAAAGGAGAAAGAGAAGGCATGGCAGACTTACCAAACACTGGAGCCGGACGAAGAGCAGTCAACGACTGAGAAACGGCAGCGATGGAAGCCTCGAGAAGAGAAGGTGAAAGCAAGAAAGCAGAAGCTGGAAAGGATTTCAAAAATGGCGTGAAAGAGAGAAAGAGTAGACATCCCCTACCATTTATACCGATGGCTCGATTGACCCAACCGTCAGATCAAAATGCGACTTACCGCATGCTCCGCATCCAGTGGCCGCACGATGGCTTATGGGCCCCACAGGCATAATCATGCGCCGTAATGGGGGAACGTGCATATTAAATGCGTTACAGACAAGGCGTGCTGCGTGGAACGATGAGATTTAAATCGATTGGGCAGACATCGAAGAGGCGGAAGAACAGCTGGCATGAGTCAGTTCCCAGCACGAAGATCGCACCGTGAACTGGGGGGCTTATGTTATACGTATTTCCCGTATGGGGCAGACTCAATCTGATGGGCTGGCCCAATCACCCGAAACCAAGAAGGCCCGAACGACCTCACTAAGGGAGGTCCAGCCACTACCAGAACCCGGAACTCGTAAAGCGAATACCTGGCGAACTCCCAATGAGCCTCCAACGAGCTTGCAGCTATCTATGAGCGAGCTCCCGGAAGTATCCTTCAGATCGCTGGACCACCTAGGTCGCTGGCCTAAAACCAATCAGCTCACACAAAGTGGTAAAAGCTACTAAGGAGTTAGAGGTAGGGACCGTTCACTGCAACAGCCCATGCTCCTCGAGATGAAGATCCCATTTACGATTTTGTACAGATGATAAGGACTGTTTGTCCCCCATTATATCATCTTTTTATTTCTATATGTTATCCAAATTGTAAAATCCCCCTCAATTATAAATAGAGGGCAGAGGTAACATAAGGGACAAGAGGAATAATCAGAAAACCGCCATTCTGAAAGAATAATCAGAGTGCGGGCGTGGAGTAGGCATCGTTCTGACCGAACCACGTAAAAATCGTTAAGTGTTCTTCATTAGCATCTGAATCTTCTCTTCTTTTTCCCTCTCCTTACCGTGACTTATAATTATTCATTGCGGCCCAAAACGAATCACACTCGACTGAAATTAAACGTCGATAGAAATCATGTTGCATATATGAAATATATATTTTTTAAAATATATGTTGTTAGCTTTTTAACTGTTGTATTTATAAAATCAATGTGGCCATACTGTTGCACTTATTTGTTATTCGCCGATGGAAAAAGTCAGATATCCCTCTAGAGGTGCTATGCATGCGCCATCGAGAAAGCTCTTATGGGGAAGACCGTGAGGCTAAGGGACAGCGGATGTGGTGCTTGCATGAGTTCTATGAGCTCTAACTGAGGTGACATGGTTAGGGACCTCTTGAGAGGCGCTATGCGTGCGCCATTGAGAAAGCTCTTGTCAAAGAAGGCTGATATGTTCACGAGGCACTTCGGAGTAGTCCTCGTTGTTTCCTCATATGTATTATACATGTTCATGCATTTATATAAACTGTTTTGGAGTTTCTCAATAGAAGAATCTATTAGTGTAAGTGCTCTAGACCCAATCAGATTGGGCATATTGTACACTAACAATTGTAATCATGTTTATTATTGAATAAAGAGTTATTTAATATCATAAAGAAGTCGTTCTATTAGTTTCTTGTCATTATTGTAATGACCAGATGAAACTAGATAGAAGTCCATATGATGTATACTGTGATCAATCTATAAAGATGTGAGATGATGCATCATAGTTTCTAGACATCATTAAACGTCCCAAGTCACAGCAATGTCAAGAATGGACATTGATAATTGCGATAAGATTTGTATGTGCTATGTTTTTGCTATGTGATAGTAATGAGGGTCTCACACCCATAGGCATGGTGATGCCTAGACAAGTACATAGGTGACCAATGTTGGAGAACGTGTCACTGGACATGACTCACCATGAGAATCCATTTTGGTTATATGTTGATGCTATTCTCATACGAGATGGGTGTAACTAATCCTTGGACCTGAGGTTGTCACGGTCATCTCATAAGAATACTGATTGCTTTGACATTGTTTCGATGGGCCTAGACAAAGGCTGCACGTGGGCGATCGTTGGGAATATCATGAGGGTTATGGAGATGGGTGCATAGCCAAGATGGGACTTGTCTATCCCTTGATAGAGGATGATGTATCTAAGGCGCATTCGATGGATATTCACTTTAAATCCATAGCCATGGTGAAAGAGATCAATAAGGAGTTATTGATTCACTTTCTATTAAGTGAAGATATCCAGATGACCGAAGAAAAACTCATGTGATCGTAATCAAGCAACACACGCCATACTTGAGATCACATAGGATACATTGACGAGAGGATCGATTTATATGGTAACCATGCTCGTGAAAGATTATCTGCGAATTATGAATCCTTCTGAATAATTGGGTAGGCATGATGCCTTGCTACAGGTCAATCTTATCTTATGTGTTTCGTACCAACACATTGCTAACATATTCGGAAGCCTAATGAGTCATGCGTAATAGGCACGGTCCTTGACTTAAACCAGGAGAGCGGACGTATGGTTAAGTGGGACAATTCAGCAAGAAGTTATGCTGTCGTAGGTTCTCACGGAAAAATAACAAATAGACATAATGACGTCGATATGACGAGGGGTCATCATAATGGAAAGAGTTTCCTAAAATGACAATTGATTAAATTAGGAAGGAATTTCTAATTTAATAATTTTCTATTTGTTAAAGTGACAAATAGGAAATAAAATATATTTGGGCTTAAGTTAATATTTGGACTAAATTAGATTTGGGACAAATATTAAATTAAATATTATATTTGGACTAAATTAGATTTGGGCCAAATATTAAATTAAATATTTAGGCTAAATTAGATTTGGACCAAATATTAAGTAATAAATATTTGGGCTTGAATTAGATTTGGACTAAATATTTTATAAATGGATTTAGGCCACTTAATTATATTTCTAGTTAGACTAGGATAAGCCCACTTAAGATTCTAGTTTAACTCGGATTAATGGGCTAGCCCAATCCATTAGGGTTTAAGAAACCCTAGGATGTTTTCTCTATAAATATCCCTTTGTGGGTTGCCCAAAATCAAGGGTTGGTTGTGCAGTTTTTCAAGAGTTGAAAAACAAATGCCATTCACTCTTTCCGTTTCTTTTTGGCATCGATTTGAAACGTGGTCATTCTTTTTCGTCCATACACAAGCCGCAAAAAGGAGAAAGAGTTAGCACTCCTATTCCACTCTCCTTGCTAATGGACGCATGCCGCGCATCACGAGTTAGACTTCTCGAATCTACGAACGACTCGAAGACCTAAAGGTTAGATTTATTTTATTTGTATGTGAATGATTTAATTTCGATGTTGATCCAATCATCAGAATCAGGGCAAGGTTCAAAATTTTTGAACTACACTGCTTGCCCCGTAGCGATCTTGCTTTACTTTTAGAATCATCATCTAATTGGACTATGTCCTTGAAATATTCAAACATTTTAGGTTCGACAAGCGGCTCTAAAGGAAAGGAGATAGCTGAAGAATAAGCTTAATTTGTCGCCTGTAACATGTTTAGCATATATTTGTTTATGTGCGAACCTATGTATGTTTTGGATGTGTTTAAGATGTTCTGTTATCACTTGCGAGAGATGATGTTCTTGTAATGTATTTTGTAGATGTCTTGAACAGTTTCCTATATGATAAATAAAACATTATGGTTATGTACCATATCGGTTCGATTTAGCTTCCGCATTTGTAATGATATCACCTTCTTAGCTGTATGATCATTGGGTTTGTTAGGCTGAGAATTTGAAATTATGATTATTGGGAATTGTATGTATATCAGTCGTTGTGGTGTGAAGAAGAAAAAAAATAAAAGAAAAATTCCTGAAATCCTAAGTTATAACACGCCCGAAAAATTTGGGGTGTTATAGTTGGTATCAGAGTGAACCTAAAGAAAAGTTCGTATGTGGCTAGATGAGCAAAGCCACCATAGTTTAAGGAATTGTATGTTGTAAATTGATGGTTGTGGCGTGAAAATGAAAAATAATTCCTGAAATCTTAAGTTATAACACGCCCGAAAAATTTGGGGTGTTACACCTATGGTGCTATCGTTATGTTAGAACTCCTCGTCTCATCTCTAAGAGTTGCAATGGTTCTCTCTTCTATTACTTCTTCTCCATGATAAGAATTTATGTATATGACTTCCTTAGTTGTCAAGCCAACCCACAATCCAAATCACATTATTATAGGTCCCATACAATTACCTTAGGCGTAACCTGTTAGAAAACCAACGACTGTGTAGCCTTTGTTTCTGCCTTGATTCAATCCGTAGAGTCGCAAGCACGAACTGCTCCAAGTCGGTCCACACGATCGACCCTTTCCACGAACGCCTCAAGTAGTGCTAGCAACCCTAAACACCTCTTGAGAGATCTGAAATTTTCTTCTCTTTTCCATCTTCTTAAGTGGCATATATATAGAGTTAAAAAAAACCCCTAAACGTGCATTGGAAAAACCCTAAACAATTTAGGCCTGACCCTTAATCACATTGGGCCGACTCTCTCTTTTAAATTGTGAAACGGGCTTGACCTAAGTGTGTGATTCCTTAGGTCCACCATTGGGCTAGATGTAGGGCCAATTCTATTGGGCTATATGAAGGCCCAACTTATTAGATTAATTAAACTATTTAATTAAACTCATGGGCCTTTTATTTAACTCATCTCATAGGCTTCTTAATTAAACTCTTTAATTAATAGTTTTATAATTAATCAAATTAATTCTAAAACCCTACATGTCATGGTTAACGTCTAGGAACATGCCATGAATTCCTAACCTACGATGAAAAAACACGGACCTTTTCAATTGCAATTACCGTCTAGTAAAATCCTTTCATTGACCTATGTCCTGATTGAATTTAGGGTATGATTTTGTGACGAAACCCTAATCATTCAATAAATATGTATCCATTCCAGATTTATGACTTGATAGGCGAAATCAAAACACATTTTGATTTCCACCTTACATTGGCCAAGGATTTTCTCAGTCATGAAATCATCGGAATATATAGGACATCTTCTCATCTTATTGATAAGTGATGAATCCTATTTCGACATTCACAAGCCTTCATATGTGATAAGGTTACGCCCAGTGATAATTTGTTAACGACTCCATTAGAATCCAAAAAGAACCAAAGCATAACCAGTCAAATATAAGACTACCATGATGTCTCAAGTCTAAGGATCAATCTACACTATTGCAAAACAGGAATTCCATTTCGACATAAAATAATAACCATTAGGAATTCTGTAGCCGGTCAGTTCAGTGTGCTTATTCTTATAATAAGCACCCACATATATGCACTAGTGTCCACACACCAATGTCCATGAAACAAGACATTCTCCTGATTGAGCATGCATCAAATGTGCTAGTCTATCCGAGTTATTAGTGTCCAAATTCCTTCGTTTAGGCCTCGAAATTAGCAATTTTTCTATTTTAGGAAATAATTGATTCCCTAATAACTTTCATTAGGGAGTGAATTTTAACATGCTGTTTTGAGAGATTTTCCTTATTTCATGGTGGTTTTTAATTCTGTAATAAAATCTCAATCTTGCTTTTTTTCGGTAAGATTCGAGATTTAGGGTTTTTGGATGTTTTCCAAATTATAGCCTATAAATTCTATGTTTATAGGAGATTTTGGATCGATTGATAAATTTCTAATAAAATTTCTATTGAAATTTTCTCTTTATTCTCTTCAATTTACTTGGTATTCTTTAGAATCAACGATTTATTGATTGAGTCCTATAATCCGGTATTCGTGAGCGAATCAACGGGTTATTAGAAGGCTTCCGCTACGTCACTAACTTAGGAATTGGAGGGTCTATGTAGGGATCCTCATTGGCACCCCTAACTGATTTTCTTTCCAGACAGGTTATCCATTGCTTGGAGGGGTCATCTATCTTTATCATTTCACCCTGAAAGAGTCATCCATCACTGTCACTCCACCCCAGTGAGTCATCCATCATTCTAAAGAGTCACCTATCATCCAGATAAGCCATTCTTAGACAGTCTCCTATACTTAAATTCATTGTTGTAGTTCAAAAATAACAATTGGCACCGTTTGTGGGAGACTAACAAAAGGCCAAGAAGTACTCACTCATTTGGCATAAACCCAAAGCAACCAACAACTTTAGTGGCTCCATTCATCCCGATGAAAGACCCTCTCATGTGTTGAAGATCATCATTAGTCTTCCTGTGTGGGCAAGCCACCCCTCTCTCATCAATCTTCCCGAGAGGGCCAGCTAACCCTCACCCATTTAATTAACAGAACTAATTTAATTAATAAGAGCAATTGTTAAGAGTTAACAATAATGTTGTTAAGAGCTAATGGGGGCCACAGTTTCATTATGAGATAATAAAATAGCCATTAAGAGTTAATGGCAAGCCTAGATGTAATTTGTAAAAAATTGGAAAGAGGGAGTAGAATTAGTTAACCAAACCTTGGCTGAATCAATCGATAGGTTGAGAACTAATCGATTGGTCCTTGCTGATTGGTGTAGACCAGTCGACTGTTTCCTTAGAATTGATCGACCGTTTCTAATAGTGAGGATCACATTCGGCATGATCTCTTTTCATTTTGTACAAAGAATTCAGGGATGCATGGCTGAGGAGGATGACGAGAAGGACAACGTGCATCCACAATGCCTCTCCCTTGTCCTCTCTCTCTCTCTCTCCTAGTCGTTTGTCTGATTTGGAGGTATTTAAGGGTTTAGGGTTTCATATAAAAGGGTATGAAAAAGAAGAATGCCAAGAAGCTGCTTACTATAATTATTACCTTAGTTTTCTCTCTCAACTATTGCATTTTTCTTCATCTTCCAGAGCCCTAGAACCCTCTTCTCCCTTACTCCCATTGCTTCTAGATTTTTTGTTCCTATAGTAGCAATTCCAATCCAATAGTGTCACTATTTGGATTTGTAACTCTTTATTTCTAAACCTATTACAGTTTTATCACTTGCAAGAGTCTTGGCTAGCACATAGGCTCTCTTGTAGGCTTCATCCACTATTCGGAGGGTGGAATGACTAGGGCCCTTGTACTTTCGAGTGTCGGATTGGGTTGTTTGAAATTTTGTTCTAAATAGTGAAAGTATTCAGAGGCACTATTAGGGATATTTGGTGAGGACAAAAATTGCCCTAGGTGTAATTCCAACTCCTATATTAGCTACGAAACTCTCCAGTGAGGTATACTTCTAAATGCCCTATGGATGGTTTCTATTTTATGTTACATATGGTTGTTGATATCTAGTATTGCAAGGTGATTTCATTTTATTTCTATTGCGTTTATCATGTGTTTTCGAAAAAAGTTTTGAAAATCAGTAAAAACCTTTCATGAACAACCAAGTGTTAGCATTCTGTGTAGCACCCCATGTTGGCATAAGGTTAGCACGTAATTTAAATGAGTTGGAAATACCAAAAAAATTGTTTGATAGTAAAATAAGTCGCCGAATCAATGGCATGGAACGCCTGAAAAATTAGATGTCTAAAGAAAAGGGTATGACATCGATGACGTCATAAGATGAGATTTATGAAGCTGAAAATGATCGAAACAGAGACAACTTTTGATATAGCCAAATTATAGCCTGAAAGACCAAAAAATGGTAAGGGGCTTTCGAAAAATCCTCAAAACCCTGAGGCTCTAATTTTGTGAATAGAACAACCCTTAAGTGGTTTCGGGATGAAACAAAAGGGTTTGTAATCAAAACACGCATTCAGGCCTAAGTGCAATTTTCAATTCTCGTTGAAAAAGGGGTGAAAATGATATTTTTCCAAATTTGTTGGGCCAATTGAGAAATATGGGACTTAGGGGTTCATGTGGTAAAATATCAAAGTTTAAGGACTTGAGGAAGGGGGCCAAAATGAAAAAGGAAGAAGCTGGGGGCCAAAGTGTAACTTTTGAAATTGCTAGAGTAGGTGGCCACTGACCTGCCACCTCACGTAGAGCCAAATTCGACAATGGGACAACCTGATCTTGCCAGGGTATGGCCAAGCATGGGCCTAGGAAGCTTGGCGGTGAAGCAATGGCCTGTGATTGGCCTAGGGGTAACCAGTTTTTGCCTATAAATAGGCGAGGGTTTCGACAAAAAATGAAGCATCAAATTGCTCCTGTTTTAAAGTGTTTTTGAGAGATTGGATAAGGGGATTTGTTCCCTAGTGTGTGGGCATCATTTCTAGAGAATTTGGAGTGTTTCCATGAAGGTTTAAGTGGGTTTCAAAGGTAACCGAAAAATCGTGTCACTAGAGCTGAGGTTTAAAACGCCCGATTGAGACACTTCCGACAACTATTTCAAGCATCCGAGGGTGCCATCATGATCGAAACAAGGAGTAAGCCAAGGTCGGAGGAAGAAATCGACCATCGGAGCATTGCCGACGACCGAAAAAAGGTAGAAGATGACCGGCGCGTGTATTACATGCGTGAGTGTTCACGTGCAAGGTGCATGGCTAGCAGGTGAGGGCATGTGGAGTGAGTTATTTTTCTAAAAGTTTTTCAATATTTTTAGAAAAATATTTTATGAATTATGGTGGAGAAAAATTTGGAAAAAAACATTGAGAATATATTTATTTTGAAATTTTTGAGGAGAAAATAAGGGAAAATTATGAAAAAAATAGATATTGATATTTTTTTAAATAAATATGATGTCCAGGGATCATTGAGGCTCAAGGTTGAGTAATAGTACGATTATTGAGGCCTGGTACAAAAATCAAGATTGGCACAAAAATTGAGGTATTCTGTATTACAGTTAAGGTGAGTATTCTATCTAAAATTTGGTTTATTGCGGGTGGTTCGACCCTATAGTTGATTTTGTTTTATGCAATGGTTTTGGCATGTGAATGGTCGATTTCATGTGGATGGTTCATCCAAAATGTTTATTTATGTATGCATTAAAATACGTGCATTGAAATGTTGTTTTATGCAATGCATCATTACATGTTGTGGTTATGGCATTGGCATATGTGTTGGACATGGGTAGTGTTTTCGGGATACTTTTGAGTGGGAACGTAATCTCTGACGTGATTATGGTGAGCTGAGTTCTTGCGTTGATGTTTACCCTCCCGTATTGGGAGTGGTAACGATTGTTCCTGAGGTGTCGAGGAGATGCGTTAATGTTTTCCTTCTTAAGCTAGGATTGTGTTATGCTAATGCATTGACATGATTATGTTGCCTTTAGAGAGATTTCTCTTTTCTCGTGGTATGAGTTAAGCGCTGTATGGGATTCTTTTTGGATGGAGCATGTCGGGATATGTCCATTGTTTATGGTCTTACATATGCTCACGAAAATGTTTTGAACTCTCACTTAGATGATTTTGCATCTAATTTTAGACTATGTCTCTAGAATATTCAAATGTTCCAGGTGAACGCAGCGGCGCTAAAGGAAATGAGGTTATCAAGATGTAGCCGTTGATTACATTGGAGACCCTTAGCATATATTTTGATTATGTTTGAGGTGTTTAATTTTGTTGTTAAGGGATTAATTTCTGTGTATTTTGTTTTGATGATGTCATGTCAAACAATGGTACAGTTTCCATATTATAAATAAAAGAATTACGGTTATGTATCATTGAGGTTTCGATCCTGCTTCTGCATTTTATGATGATGTTATCTGTCTTAGCTTATTGATTTTTAAGTTTGATATGCTGTGAGGGTAGAACAGGATTGTTGGGATTGACTTTTGATGAGCGTATGTTGAAAAAAAATATTCCCAAAATCCTGGGTTAATGCATGCTTGGGAAAAGCGGGGTGTTACATTCCGTTTCATTCATATCAGAACCTTGGCTCAATATTTTCAACCTATTCTAGATGTTGTACAAGATGTATGTGTTTGTTACATGAAAAATAGCTCTCTATTTTGCAGGTTATGTAGAAATGGTAAAGTATTTTTAGCAAATAGTTGACTGTTCTCGGTCTTTTGCCTTGAGAGCAGTCAACTGGAAGTAGAAATGGTCGACTGAAGCAAGAAGCTGGTTGACTGCTTCTTAAAAGCAGTTGACCAGTTGGATTAGCCCAGAAATCGATCGATCGTTGCATCTGAGACTATCGACCATTTCATTTTAGTGGGAGACCGTCGAGCTATTCTTTAGAATAGTTGATCGGTTCCTTTGAAATCCAAAAATAGTTTATTGTTTTAGGCACTGGAAGACACTGTTTTGGGTCCTTTCGGTTAATATTTAAGTGCAATGAGATTACATTATGGAAAAATCGATTGGAACTCATGATATGAGATATCAAGGGTCCAAAATGATACATATTATGATTTCTAAAAGAAAAATGCGCCATATGATTCAATGAGATTGAATGGATGATCATGGACTTAGTACAGTGTGATTATATTGTTGAATGGATGAATGTTACAAGTTTTTCTTGAAATGGTCTGTAATAATTTTCATTCATTTGGGATTATAATGAGACATAAGTCTCCTTGTATTTTCATTTTTTTCTTAGAAAATGTAATGTACATTAGTCTAGGTAAAATGAAGATAAAGCCATCAAGAGTTGGTGACTCGAAGGAGCAAGAAGGCCAAGAGAGAGATTTTGTGCACATGAGATGTGCGTTGTATGTATGTCTCAATAAATGCTATTAATTAAGTCCAAAGGCTCAAATTTAATTAATAAGCATAAAGTCCATGATCATCCTGTTTATTTATAAGCATGAGTTTGTTATGTATGAGATGCTTGAAGGAAAACTTAAATGCATGTGCAAAGTGAGACCTCGAAAATAAAGACCGAAATCTTCCCAAAAAAAATTGTGCAAAAAATTAATGTTAGACTAAAACGGTAAATAAGATTTGTCGTGGCCTTTCATCGTTGTAGAGGATCGTCACTCAATTGGGTGCCTCTCGTTGCCCAAAGGTGGGAAAGTGCATTTCATGAGAGTATGTCAATGCCTATCTAAAGCATGAGATGTTGTTAATGTACCCACATGGATATGTCTAAGAAACCACTAAAGTGTTGAGGTCATAGACGTTGAAATGGATCATTAAATGAGGCAATGGGTTAAATCTAACTATGTCATTGTCCTGGAAACCACCAAAGCGTTATGGATTAGATGGCATGGAGGTCGAAAATCAAACCCCACATGAGATGTGGAAGGCAAGAGTTTCCTTCTCGAATATGTGCGTATCCCAAGAAACCACCAAAGCCTTGCAGGGTATTCATGTAGGAGAGAACTCGATCACCCACTACGAGTCCCTCCAGTGATTCGTGTTTTTCGCTTGGGAATTGTGGAATTCAAAAAATTAAGTGGGAGGTATTGTTTGGTTAGAGATCGAGAGTAAATGGTAATGCAAGATAAAATCAACTAATAATCGTTTATTTATTTTATGCAACATTTTTCAAAATGACAAACTCTTCAAACCCAATCTCGCACATATTGGACACAAATGTTTTAACTGGTCCTAACTCTAAGGATTGGTTGAGAAACTTAAAATTTGTTTTAAGTATGGAGAAAATTGATGAGGTTTTAGCAAGAGTTGTCCTTACTTACTTCCGGAGGGCTATAGTGAAGAGGAATGTGTCACATGGGAAGAGATAAAGAAGTAGGACTTGAGAGCGAGGAACTATATTTTGGCCTCCATGAGTAATGAGCTACAACATCAGCATGAATACATAATTGATGCGGCTAGCATGATTACGAATCTACAGGAGCTCTATGGAGAGTAAAACAGAACAACTAGATATGAGAAATCTAAACAATTGTTCAGATCCACAATGACAGAGGGCACAGATCTAGGGAACCATATCCTTAAAATGATTAATTTGATTGGTTAATTAGACATTTTGGAATTCTAAATGGATGTGGACCTGCAAATAGACCTCATCCTCTAGTCATTTCTAGAATCTTTTTCCCCTTTCATTTTGAATTTTAATATGAACATGATTATTTGCATGCTTCCTGAATTGTTAAACATGTTAACAACAGCCAATCCCGGATCAAGGGGAAGAGCAGAGAAGGAGTTCTCGCTATTGCTTCCTCTTCCATAACTTCTAAAAAAAAGACAAGTTCTTTCAAGAAGAAGAAAGTGGCCCTGGAGAGGGACATAGCTAAGCCAAAGACCAAGGATAAGGGATCAAGAGGGAAGTGTTTCCACTCTTCATTCTGGGTATGTATTAACTCTAAAAGATTGTTTATATTTACCTGATGTATTTCGAAATGTAGGGTTCATTCTTAGACTTGTAAAATATGGTTATGAACTTTCTTTTGCTAATAATGTATGCCATATTCATTATCGTAATGAGGTTGTTGGCATGGGCATCATGGTGAAAGGTCTTTATATATTAGAGTTGCACGAAAGTGTTAGATAAAGGGATGTAAATGCAGCATCCACAAGCAGCGGAAAGCGTTCTCTAGGTGACGAAAGTTGACGCAAAACAATTATGGCATCTTAGACTAGGCTATATTAATGAGAGAAGGATTAATGAATTGGTTAAACAATGATTAATTGATCTAGTAGGTTCCAAACCAGTGCTAACTTGTGAATCCTGTCATCTTAGAAAAATGGCTAAATCACCCTTTATGGGACAAAGTATGAGAGCTAATGAATTGTTGGGGTTAATCCACACAAATATTTGTGGTCCATTCTTTGTTATGGCAAGAGGTGGTTATAACTACTTCATAACCTTTACTGATGATTTGTCACGATATGATTATGTGTACTTGATGAAGTACAAGTCTAAAACCTTTGAAAAGTTAAAAAAGTTAAGGCCGAAATAGAGAATCAAACTAGAAAGAGTATTAAAATACTTCGATCAAATTGAGGTGGGGAATACTTGAGTACAGAATTTCATGACTACCTCAAGGCCCACGACATAATATCCCATTTAACTCCTTCTGCAACTCCACAGTTGAATGGTGTTTATGAGAGAAAGAATTGTACCTTTTTGGTGAAGAGGAACAACAACTATTGAAGTATCAATGCAAGGATTTAACCGGTTTTCAAAAACATTTTCCAAAAACACAAATAAGGAAACCAAAAAAAAAAACATCAAAATCACCTTGCAAGATCTATTTTCGATGTCCATATGCAATACAAGATAAAACCATTCCATAGGCGGTTTAGTAAATATACCTTATAGCAATTTGAAGGTTGATGAAAAGGTTGGAAACCACCGATGGCAGCAACACCTTGCTCCTAAACGAATCCTTTGGTTAGACCGAACCAACCCCCAAAAACTAGGGGGCCTAATTAGTCCACGCTCTTACGGATGGATAAATCCCTCAACTCACTCTATGTGCTAACCAGAGAAAGTGAGGGAGGTTAGGCTAAAAAAATGCTCAAAACAGAGGTTTTCTCAACATTCGATAGTCTCACTATTAAATGGAAATAGCTACTTTAGCAATGAGAACAAGGAGCAATGGAGAAAAGGGGCTAGGTCTCTGGAGAATGAAGAAGAAAATGAGCAAGGCCAAGAGAAAACATTGTAACAACTGCAATTGTAACGACCCGCCTCCCGGAGCCCCCGCTAGCATAGAAGATCCGTGAGAGGGTCATTACGAGAATGATATAAAAGCAACTTAATCCACACCACCATCACATACTACATAAAGATAAATGAAATGTCATAACGGAACCATTAAACATACACATACAACCGGAACCAAAGATACATCTCCTACATATAATACATCAAGTCATAGCCATCAAAAACATATATGCACCCCTGGCTCAAGAGTCTAGCTAACACTAGTAGAACACCACAAAACATCCCAAGACCTCCCTTCTGGTGAGCTCTATACACATCTATTGACACAAAATCAGCCCCTGCTAGACTCGCCCTCTGCTTTATCTTTGCCCTTACCTGGAATGATGCAAAGGAAAAGAATAAGCTACAAGGCTCAACAAGTATAACAACGAGTAAAGAAGGCATGATACGAGAATAAAGAAATATCAATAACCCATCACTGATAACTAAATAAAACAAGAATATAAGCTAAGGAATCATGCTCATGCTATGCATACCATATAACCCAAAACATAAGTGGTACCATGCAACCTCATGTAACACCCACAACCACCACTGACACTTAGGGACAGAAAGCTCACTCCTAGGGTTGGGCCACTCGCCCCACAACCCTTGAGGACATTCAGCTCCCACCCAAGGTCACAATCGCACACCAGCCACACGGTCACTAGGGTCAGAAAGCTCACTCCTAGGGTGTCGCTCATGAGTATATACACCCTTAAGAAAAATTCGCTCCCACCCAATGACTAAGTCCACCAGCACCACATGCACAAGACCATATAGGTGTAGGTAAGTCATGCCAAGTCGATGAGTGCATAACCTCCCCTCAAGAATGGTTAGAGTGGTATTGGAACCAAGAGGAGAATACTAAAAGATAATCCAAATGACTTGAATTCTATTCCAAATCGAAGTCCATCGAGTCAGATTGATAACGCTTCAAATAGTTCACAAATCTGATATTTTTACAAAAAGTTATGCTCAAAACAGCAAAGCATGCGCAGGCTGAAAATGTGAAAAACAGTCGACCGACAGTGGCTTCGACACCAAACTGTCGACCGTTTAAGGCAACGGTCGACCAACAGAACCCTTTGCACCCAACTGTCGATCGATTATGGACAAATGGTCGATCGGAAGCTTGGAAAAACCCCCCAAACATACCCGAAAACAACCAAATGAGGGGAAAAACACACACAAGTCATCCCTTAACCCAAAAACATCATTCCTCTTAGGATTGTAGGGTGAAACTAACCCTACTTTGAGGCCCAAAGAAGACCAACAAGATTAAACCAACCATAAGAGAGATTTACAAAGGTTTCTACATAGCCCTCCAACATCACCATACTTTAGGAAAATAAGGAATTCTCATGCTTAGATCCTCAAACATCAAGCTCAAGCTTACAAAAGAGATAAGGGAACTAAAACTTACCTTGAAGAGCCCTTCTTGATGATCCTTCTTGAGCCAACAAGCTTCAAAAATCCTTTTACTTCACACTCTCTACCACAAAACTTGCAAGAAGGGAGAAAAGAAGAAGAAACCCTTAGCCTCCCAACCTCTTTTGCACACAATCAATCAAAGAGTAAGGAGAAAGGAGAAAACCCTTACCTTCTTTCTTCTTCTTCTCCTGAGCGTCTCCTTCTTTCTCCTCTTTCCTTTGCCTTTTCTTCTTTCCTTTCATGTAACAATTGAACCCCTTCCTCTTATATATATATATATATAGATATATATCCTTCCTCACACATTTACCTAAATGCCCTTGGTGCCCAAACACTAAAATGAGAATTTCATATGTACAAATACTAGCTTAAACATTAAATCAACACTATACAAAATTTTCACACTACCCTAAACCATTGTGCGTCCCACTTCCATTCAAGTCAAATCTTTAACTTTTTCCCATTTCCTAGAAAGACCACGTAAAATTAATACTAGTAGTTGTCACATTCCAATAAATGCATATATGTGTCCCGAACCCACCAACGGGTTGTTACAGCAAGGCATTCATTCTTCTCATTCTTTTACTTCCCATCTTATCTATGGAACATACAAAACCCTATAATGACCTAAGAAAGTGAAAAATAACAAGGGACCAAGAAGAGGCAAGAGAGAGAGAGAGGGAGACATGCCTAGGACTCACGTCGTCCTTTCCTTGTCCTTTATTTGTTTGCCTTTGCCGCGCATCCTCCTTTCTATTACAGATATGACAAATCGATCGACAATTCATGACCCTTTTGAACAGAATCGATCGATAGTTCCAAAGGAAATGTCGACCGATTGGCTCGACTGGTCGACAGAATTAGTTAACAACCTTGAAGGGCTATGGACCATTTTTCCTCCCATTCAACCAAGTTTTCATAAATTGCGTCTAGGCCCGCCATTAACACTTAATAACTCATACACCATCATATAATGAAATCAAAACTCCCGTCAACTCTTAACGACATGCCTGTTAACTCTTGACATTTGCTCCATATTAATTTGATCATTGAACTCGATTCATTAACTCTTAATGGTGATGTCATTAACTCTTAATGACGATTTTAGGTTTAATCGCTTAGTCAACCACCACACCAGAATATACGTGTGACCTTCTAAGTTCACTACTAAGCAGCAATCAAGACACATCAAACTCTTTGACGTTGACCAAACATTTAAGTTTACAATGAGGATCTCTTTATCTCCTTGATGTACCTAAAAAAATTCCAAGTGACAACTAGCATTATGTCAAGACGATCCTACTAGTAGTGAAGTCTTACTTTGGAATATAATCTATTTTGGCTTTTGATTCCCATGTACTATAATCTCTCAATTGATTAATATACCGATCGAGTGAGACTCATGCACTAATCAAACTCACTAACTTGATAATTATGACAAAATTAGTGTGGTGAGATTGAGATGACACATCGGAACTCCTTATGACATCGGAACACTTTCCAATCAAATGTACCCTGGCCAAAGGTTTCCTCAATCAGAACCTCCATTCATTGCATAGAATGTTCACCTCTTGCTGGAGGTCAACAGATCTCATTAGAAATCACCTGCCTCCATACGCTACTGCATAGGGACCACACCATGCATTTCCCACCCGGTAACTGGATGGTTCTTAGCAACAACAAATCCCTGACACAGACATACAAGACAACTTTGTTGCCTCTAGTTTAAGGACTAGTAACACAATCGAAGCCTGTGATAGATCATAGATCCTCTCAGCCATGTGATCTATCACTTGTGTCACATTTAGTAGATGTTCCACTAACACCTACCCATATGTATACTATATCCATCTCATTGATTATGGCATGTGACTTACCATCCTTTATCATTAGCATCTCATACTAATCAAAGGTAGTATCCCATGTTTCAATTTGTGCTCGACTAATCATAATCCCCTTCTGAGAAGTCTAAGGATTGGGAATTAACCTTAATGTAATACCTGGCATTACATGGTGTTGGAAAAATAAAAATTTTAGTGATTATAAAGGAACTTGGGAGGTCCGGAGAGCCCAAAAAGTGAGTTTCGAGGAATTAATTAATAAAAATTTTTGAATCAACAATAGGGAATGCCTCGGGACTTGGATGTCCAGGGAAGAGGGCACGAGATTGGTGAGCACCTCGAGGTTGTTGATTCCTAATGATGGCAAATATATCCCAAGAGGGGGGGTGAATTGAGATTAGGGTGAATTTTCTATAACTTTAAAACTTTGATGGATGGCAAAACACTATGTTTCGAAATATAAGATATATGTTTCGAACTAAACCTTTCTGTTAAGTGGGTTTCGAAACCTTTTTGAAATCTACTTCACTGTTTTGCTTGATTTGAAATCTTTTACCTTGTATTTCAAACTAATGATATTTGGCAATGATGATTTACATAAGTAAGAGTATACCAAAGATGTTTGTATATCAAAGATAGGTTTTCTATGTATATGTATAAACTTGTTCTCAAGAAAACTATTTTAGACTTTGATAACAAAACTTATGCAAGCATGTGCAATAGGCAATAATGATACATGAAAGCTAAAGAACACTTTGCACACAAGATATATAGTGGTTCGGCACCCGCCTACTCCACTAGCTCCAAGCTTACCCACTTGAAGGATTTGCAATCCCAATCACTTTTACTAGTGATCACCACAACAAGGGTTTTACCACGATTCACCCTAAAACCTTACAATGTGAGTTTTTACGGGCTCAACTCAAACCTAGCACCAAGTGAGTTTTAGGCTCAACTCAAACCTTTACACCACAATGAGTTTTAGGCTAAACTCAAACCTTACAACAATCAAGATAAATAAAGTTTATCTTTACAACCCAATGGAATGTATAGCAATGAATATCTTACCAATGTGGTTGTACAAACCTCTTAACTTGAGGTGAGGAGAGCTAGAGAGATGAGACTCGATGTTTGCACTTGCTTCTTCTTTTTCACATCACAATGCACATCTATGAATGAATGGATCTTCTTTGAATGCTCGTCAAACGGATTTAGATCATTTGTGCTTGTGTGTGTGTCTCTAGTGTGTGCTCACTTGTTGTATCTTGTTCTTGCTCAATCAATCTCTTCTTGTCTTCAAATACCTGCTATTTATACCAAGGTATAGAAATATGGCCGTTTATAGCCGTTAAAGACAAGACAGAAAAGTAGGTTTCGAAACATACAAAGTGTGTTTCGAAACATCACATAAATAGAACAAGGTTTCGAAACATACACGCTTCCAACTAGACAAAGCACTTAGAGACAGCAGATAAGTGGGAGACAAAGTCTATTTCCACTTTGAGTATTTTAAAGGCACTCACATTCAAATTCAAATTTGAATCTCTTAGCATGGAGAATGCATTAAACAAATGATATGAGAAGCATACAAAAATGCAACACACATGCATCTCGGTTTTGAATTGATCTGCTGACAGAATGTTAGAGGTTTCGAAACATGACATGATAGGTTTCGAAACATACATCTTTGGAAATGAGGTTTCGAAACATGATGCATATAGGTTTCGAAACATACCTCTCTGTAAATGAGGTTTCAAAACATAGACATATAGGTTTCGAAACATGGTTCAAAACCTGAATTGAAAACACATACATTGCACAGATGTTTCGAAATAGCATACACTGAAAACATTGAAAACCTTTTCAAAGGGGTTTCAAAATATGCATGGAAACATGACAGATATCAGAATGATTTTCTTGATAGCACAATCCACAGCATGTATACATCACAGCTTATTTACATTTTTTAATTTAAGTAAATGTCCACATTTTCTTTTATTTATATTTTACCTCCATTTACTTTAATAGATAAATGTAAATAAAGAAGTACCCCCTATTTGGATTCAATAAAAATACTTAGAAAATCAAGATCCAAATCAATAAGAAAGTAGATTTTGGGTTTTAGTACAAACTCGATATTTAGCAATATTACCATCTCCAAAATATATACTTTCTATTTAATGAAAAATTCATTACAAATTGTTTTAGCACTAATGAATGTTAGCTATCAAAATACCGGGAGATAGTTTCCTAAAAAGAAAACATTATCTTATACTTCTCCTTATAAGGTGCTAACCTTCCAAACTTAGTCAAAACAGGGTTTTCATTTTCACAAAGTGAAACTTGATATTGAAATTGATATATATTGAAAACCACATACTTGACTCATGACTTAGGGATTAAACCAATATATGTTTTTCATCATTAAAACTATTGTACAAAAAATACAACAACAGAGGTGAGGGTAATGACGCTGAAAGCAATTAGATCGAGAATAGTTTATGTATAAGCCCAAATGGTTGCTTGAAATGAATGGTCGTACGGGGACCTTTGGGAAGTTGAGAGGACCCTAGGGGTGGTCCGATTTTGTGAGTGAGGTAACCCTAAAGTGCTTTCAGACTGAGAAAAGATTCGATGCAGGCACAGGGACAAAATCAGTCTTTATCGAGTAAATACCAGCTATTAATTTTGAAGAAATTAAGATATTGTGTGACTCGATGATAATTAATTAAGGCTTGGAGGGTCCAAGTGAAATTAATAAATTCCTAAGTGGAATTAAGAAGATTCTTAAGTGAGATTATGAGAATAAAGAGGGTTAAATGTGTAATATTATATATATATGTGCGAGCGTATGAATGGCTTGGGGCCAAGTTTTAAACAGTAACCCTTTTAAATCTGAGATTGGTTCTTGCAAATGGCAAAGGACTGAGAGCAGAGGAGAGAGATGAGATCGAGGTTGGTGGCTGGCCAGCCTTTAACGTTGATTGGTGGTCGGCTGGAGGCTCGAGTAGTGGCCATGGTCATGGAGTCGTTGGTGGCTAGAAACGGTGGCAGCGTAGGGGGCTACCATGGCCGATGACGAAGCTGTGTGACATTGTGAGAGGCAGCAAGTGGTGCAGACGCAATGAGTAGAGGCAGCGATAATCGGCCATGGCAGAGGTGTTCCGCGTAGGCCGGAGGCCAATTGTGGTGGCTGCGGTGGCTTACGGCCGGTGGTGATGGGGTTGGCCAGGCAGTGCTGGTGCCCAAGTGTTATGTGCATGAAGAAGCAGAGAAGAAGAAGAAAAAGAGAAAAAGAAAAAAGAAAAAGAAATGAAAAAAGAAAAAAATGTGGAAAAATGAAAAAAAAAATAAGGGAAAAATGTTAGAAAAAATTACAAAAATTTGGGAAAAATTCTGGAAATAAATTTGGGGCTTGAAAGGCATGCCAAAGGCTCAAAAATGGGATTTTGGGTGCAAGATGGCAGTCAGGGAGGTGACGACAATGTGGGCGTTTAGCTAAATTTTCTCTTTCAGATTGATTGAAATAAATAAATTATTTCTTTTCGAATTATTCGCATTTTGTGAGATGATGTAGAATAATGTAATGTAAAGTGATGGTTGGATTGTGCCTATGGTTGGGGTTGTTTGGAAGTTGTTGTCAGGTGATTTTTGCGGTGTATGGCAAAAACGAATGCCCTGGTTTAATGTTTGATTGTGGGGTTTCTGTGTGATTGTGCCTAGGTTCTACCGAAGAGGCGGTAATCCTAGTAGAGTTCGAAGTTCGAGCCAGGAGTTCTCGCCCGTGGCAAAGAAAAGGCTTCAAGCCAGGTAAGGGATGACCTAAGTGGTGGGCAGCCTTGCAAATGTTTAGTAAAAACTATAAATATTTGTTATGTGCAGTTGTTTGTTGTGTATGTTCTATACGTGGTCTAGTAGAGTCCTATGGCCATGGGAGAGACTAGATGCATACTAGGGGTAATTTGGGAGGTTAATGCCCCGAATAGGTGGGTACGGAGGGTAGTGATGCCTCGCCATTCGTGCATACGTACTTGTCATTGCATCTCATATATTATCTTGTTTACATTCATTTGCACCTTTACTGAGTCATTATGACTAATGAGGATTTACCTCGTGTTGTAGATGTTGCAAGTCTAGATGCAAGCATGGATAATGTCGGGAAGATGATGTGGCGACTAGTAGTGTTGCTCGAGTTTGTATTTTCTATTTATGATCTTGTATGTATTCTTGAGTGTGAATGTATATGTTGTGGATACGAGAGGGCATTTAGTTGGTTGTAATCAGCATTGTGTAAATGTGATCATGAGATTTATTGTTGTATGTGGCTTGGGTTTGGTGGAGCCAAGCTTGGGATTGTGTAAGGATCGAGATGGAATTTCCCATAAATCCCCAGTACTCAGTAGATTTTTGATATGTTATTTTGTGCCTGGGTCACCTTTGCCTTGTTGTTGGATGAGTTAAAGAAAGGTGAAGCTCACTCTGGTTTCAGGTCTCGTTCGTTGTGCTTCTTTTCATTGTTTGGGATCGATTCCTCGAGCGGAACGAAGAGAAGGACAAAGCCTAGTCCCCACCTAGGGCGTTTCTCGTTGAAACATAGTCCATCTCTTCATTAATGGTTAGTTGTGTGAGTAATCTGATTGATTATTCACTAGTGGCACTCGTAGGTGGGAGCGGGTTGTCACACTTAAGATATCCTTAATGCAAAGGTCATTTGTCACATATTCTTAATATTTAAGAATAAGACCTTCAATAGGAAATCTAGAGACTCATTTATATATAATGATTAAAGAGTTATGAATAAAGATATGACCTTGAAATACAAAAACATATTTTATTACATTTACATTGTAACACCCCGCCCCATACGGGCGTGTCACTATAAGGCAATTCCCGGGGTATCTTGTTTTTTTTCAAGTCCGTCACCCGCGACGCCATGAGCACAATCTTCACATGCAGATGAAACACTCGTCGCATACAATGGCTGGCACCCGCGGTGATTTCAAGAACAATCTTAACATGCAGATTTAAACCCCGAGAATTCCAGTCTTGCTCGTTTAACTACTAATAACACAATCATAACTAAACGAGACATTATATATATCACAGCGGATTACTTAATTACCAAAATGTCGTGGCCTACCACGAGTTACATACAAGGTGTCCCCACACCAACATACATACAACATTGTTGTTAAATAATTACAACACTGTCAGGCGATTGTTCATACATATAACAAAGTAAATACCAGTGCTTCCAAAATAATACAACAACTATCAAATAAACACCACTGGCTCACCGGTCGTGTCCTCGATCTTGCAGCTGTCCCTGATTGGAACGTTGAATATTCCAGGGGCATAACCCATGTTAGAAGATAAAACATCTAAGTGAAGGCATGAAACAGTTTATACAATGCATGAAAGACACACGAGCATGGCATACTGAAAGACAACATGCAAGACACGTCTAACTTGAGAAATTTTCCTGACATACTTAATCCCTCGAATGCCCCACTGTGACACCCGCTCACCTGGTTTAACGTTAATCCCTCGAGTGCACCGTCGTGACACCCGTTCACCTGGTTTAACATTATTCCCTCGAGTGCCCCAGTGTGACACCCGTTCACCTGGATTAACATTGTCCCAATCTCAAGTAGACCCCATCCCATCCCATACGGACCCAACGACGACATGAAATTCGACCCCAAATGATATGAAAATTCACACGCCATGCACCAACATTTTTAAGTAAAATAGTTAATGCAATGTAGCAAATGTCGACATGATGATCATAAGTTAAAAAGCATTGTAAACAATCTAAGTTCAGGAGGGTATAACCGCTCACTAGAACCCACCACATGCACTTAAAAACACTTCCAAGACACGGTAACGCTAGAATCAAACCACTCACCTCAAATCGGAAAAGTTAGGATTTTGCCTCGAAAAACATGCCACTTCTCGAAAATCGCACAATCCTTCTTTTGAATACACCAATCATCTCCTATTCATCATTAGGGCCTTAGAAATTAATATTTCTATTTTTCCTTAATTTTCCTCTATTTTCTTCATTTTTAAACATTTCTACCTTCGGAAATTTATAAAAAATACCTAACATCAATTTTCACCAAATATTTTTACACGATAATTCCTAAAATAATTTTACCTAAATTCTGAAATTAAAACCAAGGAAAAACCCTACCTCACGCGCCCTCACGCGCCACCCAGAAGCTCTGCGAGTGAAGTTCATGCGCCGCCATGTGTTGTCTTCTCCGGTCTTATTCTCCAGCTCTGACGATCTCCTTTGGTCAAAACAACGATGGGGCCTTGAAGATCTCAATGAGGCGACTTCAATGAACCCTTCACCCATCGGAAAAAGTCGTCGGAAAAGGGTTTAAAACCCAGTTGCAGGTCTCGGTCCGGCGGCCTTCACTTTTCCAGCTAACTCACTGAAACTCCACCAAACGTACACGAAACTCCTCGAAAATTTCCAGAAACGATCCTTACAACTCGTAGAACAAAAGCCCTCTAATCTCTTTGCTCGAATCTTGCCAAAATAGGCGAAATTCGATCGATTTTAGTTTTAACCCTCTCGACCAAGAACCCCTTTTATACTCGACCTCGACCCAAATTTCCACCACCAATCGATTGCTCTTATCCCCAAATTCGGCCAAATCGAAACATCTTCCGCCATTAAAATCGGTCACGTCGCCGCCGTGCTCGGCCAATGGCCACCCCCTGAAGCTTCATCATCACTTGAAGACCGTCCTAGCACCCTTAGGCGAGCTTCCCGACGTCTAGAGACGGCTAGCCGACGACCCATGTGCGGCGGTCGCGTTCACACCATGACATTTTTGAGAATTTGTAGTTTAGCCCCTAGTTAATTTTTAATTGCATTTTCTCCTAACCCTAAACACCCATGGACTATCCAACACTTTCACTATCGCCCAATTGTTCTATATTTTTCATTTCCTCAAGAAATTTCTGAAAAATTCGTCGATTCGACCTCCCTCTGATACTTTACAAAATCTGCACTTTTGCCCGGATGCTCCTAATCGCGTGCTTTTGACTTCAACTCTTCGAAATCTCTTGATTTTTATCAAATATCGCCTAATTGTGCCTTTTTACCTTAATTGGCTTACATTAATTTAGTCATTTCTCTTTCTTCTAAGTTTTGAATATTGCACTTAAACCCGAAACATTGCTAAATATCATTTTGACCCATAACTTCCAAATATTCTCTTAATATTTAATACCGGGTATTACACAAGAATTACATCATTAGTCCGATTATTACAATTGCTAGATGCCATCTAAATCTAGCATTAGGGCACTAACACTAACAATCTCTCACTTGCACTAATGCTCATTTACAAGCTACAGGTCCTCATTATATCGTTACCTGGTATCTGGTACCCATCTTCTCAAGATGGCGATCAAGATGACTCTATGATAGTGCTTTAGTCAGTGGGTCCACAACATTCTCTAATAACACGATCTTCTACAACTGCACGTCTCGATATGCTATGATCCCTTTGATCAAATGGAAGCACCGCTCATTGTGTTTAGATTTCTGGTGAGACCTGGGCTCCCTTGCTTGTGCAATGGCTCAATTGTTGTCGCAATATAGGGATATTGGCAACTCAATGGACGAGATATAACACCTCCTCTCCCGAGCTACCCTAATCCTCGGGCAACCCAGAGGAGAGAGCGTCATGAATTAAGAAAATATCCGATAACAACAGACAAATATATAATATATATATACACTTATATATACACCAAGCGTATGCCACAAGACCTAAAATGACAATAGAAGACTTTACAGGTTACAAACCCAATTCTAAGTTAGGTTACATGTTACAAGATAAAACATATGCAATCTTTAGCCACACATTTTCCCAAGACCGTTAATTTGAGAGTAGACCCGCGCACACATCTTACTACCCATCTTTCCTGCTCGACTCCTTGCCAACTATTTCTTTACTTTTACATAGAATGGTGAAGAGTACAAGGTGGGCTACAAAGTTCAGCAAGTATAAGAAATAGGAAAGAAAAACATAGCAGATAGTAATGTGACAAAAGTAAGGTGAGTGGTATCTGATAAGTATCTAGATGTGGATGATAAATTACAACACATGGACCATACACCCACCCATGATAATAATGTCATGCATAGCACACAGGAAAGCCGGTAAACACATAACTAGCCAATGACCTCACATAACAATGTAAAATTCACCAAAATACATATCGACCTGTAACTGATACCTGCATCTAGGGAAACCATAATAATTTGTGGACCATAGATCCTATCTTGTATACTTGGCTACAACCGTACATATATAAAATCTCACCCAAGGTCATCACCTCTGGGTGTGCTCCTCAGTTGTCATCGCAGGAGTGTAACCCCAGTTAGGCTAGTGCCTACTGGTTTTGGGGGATATATCTCGACGGTACCCAACTGCAGTGCGCATTAACTGTCCATTGCTTCCATGCAAATGCAATTCAACAACTTGGTGGAAACACTCAATGCTCATGCAACAGTAATTATTCGTGTTTCATGAGAACGCATGTAATGGGAAGTTAAATGTTCACACATAACAACATGCCCATGATGCATAATTACCACACCATCAAAACATGTCGTGATAGGGAGTATCATTCTCTGGTACAATTATTCTCATCTTGTAATCATGGCCATCACAGTTATTACATAACATCCGAAATAGGAAAGTTTCACACCCAACTCGCAGGAACATGACAACTAAGAGAGAATATCTTTGGGCATGCAAAGTGGTAACGGGGCTCGAAACATACATGCCATGGTTGGGAGTAATATTTGAATTTAAAAATTATTTCCATTTCATGTTGTGACCATCAATGACAGTAAATAACACTGGGGATATGGAAGGCCTCACTCTTAGGCTTCACGAGTAAATTGTTAAATATTAGAAACATTGGCAGGGCATGGGAAATGGACAAGCTTTCCATGTAAAATCTTAACAAAATCACCATTCCTTAAGGAAAATGGAGAAGAACAAGCCCCATGTAGCTGTCAAAATATCCCCCAAGCTGTAATCCATTAATCCATAAGAACTAACCATATAAAACTCACACCCCTATTTATGTAGTAGCTTTTGTTTATTTCCCCTGTATTCAACCTCAATAACACCCTTAAGTTCCTAAACCACTCTCATAGTTCTCCTTTTGTCACCCCAAAGTGCATATATCAAAGTTCTATCCAAAGTTTTCAGAACCCAGCACCATGTTTACAGTGAATTATAATTGAAAGAATGGAACAGAAGGAAGAGAAAAGGGTTTGAAAAGTTACAGAGAAGCTTACGAGAAAGAGAGCTTGAGTTTATCTCCTCTGTTTTTGTAATATTTTTCTCACAATTTCTCTCTTTTATATTTTCTCTTTTTGTCATGTTTATCCATTCTTTTATTTTCTTAAATCCCTTTATTATTTCCCAATCTAGAATCTTCTATATGTTTCTTGAATCAATGGCGGTTCGGGTGATATATATATATATGTGCTTGTGAGTTACTAAGGGAGACATTCGAATATAGCTTAAGGCGTTCAGATGATACATATATATATAGGCTACTGCATGGAAGGTATTCGAATGAACTGGGCACATTCGAATGAGTTTTGAGGCATTTGATAGAGGAATTGAGAAAATGCAGAAGACATTCAAATGTTATAATGGGACATTCGAATGAATTTGAAATAGTTGGATGGAATATTGAAGGAAAAAGAAAGCCATTCGAATGCTACAATGGCCTCATACAGATGAATTTCTCAATTTTCGCTTGGCTCATTCGAATGGAAGGGTGGTCATTCGAATGTGAGGGTTTAATTTACAAAAACGGATTTTGGACAGTTTTGACAAATGTTCAAACTTTGGGCATAACTCTCTATATGAACTCCGATTGAGGTGATTCAAGATGCTATGAAACGACAAGAGAAAGATCTACAACTTTCATGTTTTGAGTTTTGAGAGATTCAGAATACATCATGGTCAAAATCGGGTTTCAAAGAAAACATGCACACAGGAACACAGGCCATTCGAATTGCTTGGCTCCCTATTCGAATGCTTCACACCCCATTCGAATTACTCCTTATAGCATTTGAATCACTTCATTAAGACTCACGAAACTCATCCGAATAATGCCTAAGACTCACACATTCGAATACTTAAGGTCTCATTTGAATATCTGAGCTATAATTTTCACATACATTCAGTTACAACACCAAAAATCTAGCTTAATCACTTAGCTTACACACTTAACCCTTATCCAACACTTAGAAAATTATCACCGAGACAACATATTAAACATCAAGGCTAACCAACTCAATCCTCTAGGCATGACACAAGAATAACTAAATTCGGGTCATTACAAGGGACCACTTCAAGTTCAGCAATAAACTTCCTCATCCAAATAGCCTTCTTTGCAGCATCCCATGCCGCAACATATTCAACTTTCGTAGTGGAGTTCATAGTTATTTCTTGCTTGGAACTGTTCTAGCTAATTGCCCCTCTATTACAAACAAATACAAACCTGGATGTAGACTTTCTATCATCCATGTCAGATTGGGAATCTAAATCAGTGAACCCGTTAACACAGAAATCACCATTTCCATACACCAGTAACAAATCCTTAGTCCTTTTCAAGTACTTAAGGATTCACTTTACTGTCGTCTAGTATTCCAAACCTGGATTAGACTGATATCTTCTAGTGACACTCTCAATATGTGCGATATCTGGTCTAGTACATAGCATGGCATACATGAGACTCCCTACAACCAAGACATAAGGGATATTTTCCATGCTTTCTCTTTCTTCGGGTGTCTTGGGAGACATCCCCTTAGAGAGATGAATTCAATACCTAAAAGGTATAAAACTTTCTTGAAATTTTCCATGCTAAACCTCTTTAGCTTCTTTTCTATGTACAGGCTTTGGGAGAGACCTATTAATCTCATCGCTCTATCTCTATAGACGCGTATTCCCAAGATATAGGTCACATCTCTTAGATCCTTCATGGAGAATTTATTAGACAACCATAATTTTATTGACATCAACATGCCAATTGTGATGCCCCGCTCCTACCCAAGGGTGCCCTTTGTGAATAATCAACTAGACTACTCACACGCCAGGATATTAATGAAGAAGCGGACTATGTTTCTAAGAGAAACACCCTAGGTGGGAACTAGCCTTCATCCCTCCCTTTGCTCTACTCAAGGATTTAGGTAAAGGAAAATCGAGAAATTTTGAGGAATTAGACCCGAAATCCTTACTGAGCGTCACCCTCCTTTGGCTCAAACCGAAGAGTCGAGGATGACTTGCCCAGGACCCGACCAAAACCAACACTAACTACTCACTTTTCTTTCCTAAGACTTAAGGACTCTTGGCCGAAGATCAGAAAGTATATTCATAAAGACGAATTTTAATTGGGCATCGATTTTTGCTTCATAAAAATATCCAAAGGCGATAATGCCTAGAGGAAATTGAAACTTGGCCTTCTTTAACAAGCCCATTTTCTTATACCCAGAAATCCAAAAAAAATTTGGTATAAATTTCCTTTTTGCAAAAATTTGTCAAATTTTACTTTAGCCCATTTCTGGAATTTTTTCGAAAATACTTCAAATTTTTCCTTAATTTCGAAAATATCTTTGTAGCACAAATCCATCATTTTTTCCCCATAATTTCCCAAAAATTAGAATTTTTCTCCAACATTACCCAAATATTCTTTTATTTTGAAAATTCCTCCAGAACCCAAAATTATTCCAAAAATGGCCCAACAATTCCCAAAAATCTCAAAATTTAAGAAAAATTGGTTGGTGAGACTTGTTGGAGTGCCTGAGGCCCATGCCCACACCCGCTGCCTGCTCGCGCACGATTGCGCCCACTGTGCCTCATCCTTTAATTTTGTTTTCTTTGGGCTCTTTAGCCCAAAGTTTCTAGAATTATACACAATAAACATACTTTAATAAACCTCCCCAGTCTCCACAAAATAAGGCTTACACAACCCTCATAATGATTATATAACATGCATCAAAAATAAAAATACAAGTCCAAGCTTTAAACTTCAACAAGTCTTAAACTACCATTACAAAAGTATCTTGGAGCCTTCTTCATGGATCATGCATACATTAACCCTCCAAGACTCCCTTTCCCTTTTGATTTTTCACACCTACAAGTGAGGTAAAAACCTCATGAGCCAAAGCTCAATAATGGTGCAATGCAAAGTAAATATGAGCATAAATATTCATGAAATGCAAGATTATGCATCTGTGGATGGTCTTCTTTGCCCTAGCAACCCTCCTCGGTTGAGACAATAACCTACTATTTTCCTACCAATATTCTAGTCATCCTTATGGCCAAAGGTCCCACTAGTACACAAAGAATGCATGTATACTTGCAAACACCATGAAATTTTATAACAAATACTTACAAAACATGCACGACCACCCTCTCATAGGGCCATCCCTTACCTTGGAAAAAAAATTTTAGAAGCTTCCAAGCTTTTTCTTCAAAGAGAGATCCTTCTCAAAATCCTTTTCACCACCTAAGGAGGGATTCTTAAAATATTACAGTTCCAAAAATTTAATAGGCTAAAAGATGAAGAGAAGAATGAAAACTTACCTTGCTTCCCTTCTTCTTCCTTTCTTTCCTTTTCTTTCTTCTAACTTGGGAAAACTTGAACTTAACATTCTCCTTCCAATTTATATAAACTCTTAATCTATGCTAAGGTTTAGAATAAATCTTGTCCATTGATTTAACTTTATAAGAGAAAATCCCAACCTTCCAAACTAACACAATCCATGCCATTTAAAATACTTAATCTCAACCCTTAATTAAAAAATGGAGATTAAATCTCTACTATCCAAAGAAACACAATCCATACCATTGAAATACTTAATCTCAAACCTTGATTAAAGAAATGGAGATTAAATCTCCACCATACAAAGAAGTAAAATCCATGCCAATTGGAGGCTTTAATACAAGCCATTGGATCTTCTCCTATCTTACTTCCAAGACTAAACCCCAACCCTTGGATCATTTTAATCTTCAAATCCCAAAACTGGCATTTTCAAGATTTATTTAATCTTGACTAATTTCACCTGTCACTTGAGTGACAATTTAACCTTTCTTTTTGCATTTAATAAATCTCACATTTTCACACATTAATGAGAGACTAATATAATTTCATTTAGAATTTTCTTTAACCTCCACAATCATTACTCCCATAAATGCTAGAATGACTATTTCTCTTTTATTTTTGATTTAAATAAATCATTCCATTCTCTTGGACAAGAGTTTACCAAGTGTCACTTTTAGACACTTGTCTCCCAAGCCTTCATCTTAGCCATCCATTATTTCTCTAATTTCTCCATAAATTCAACAACAAAATAGAAAATTCCAAATATAATAAATCCCATAATTGAATTATTTTTCAAATTACCAATGTACCCTTAATGAAAATATTATCCATTTTACTAAATTGCCCTCTCAAGGCACATTTAGTTCCATTTATCCATTTTTCTCCTCAAGGGCATTTTTGAAAATTCTCATAAATCTCAATTCCTATTTTATTCTTTATTATTTTATAACTCTTGTAACATCGGGTGTTACACCAATGTCATTCTCCATTAAGAGGATGTCATCCACATACAAAATCATGAAGGCTCGCACGCTCTCACTGACTTTTTTGTATATATAAGATTTATTCGGATTTCTAATGAAACCAAACTCTTTGATCTCATTATCAAAGAAAATGTTCCAAGACCTTGAGGCTTACTTAAGACCGTAGGGGGATCTCTTAAGCTTGCACACCTGATTTGCATTAGAAGACTCAAAATCATTTTTTCTGTTCCATGAATATATCTTCCTCAAGATAACCATTCAGGAACACCATTTTGACATTCATTTGTAGAATCTCATAATCATAGTGTGCTGCTATGGCTAGCATCATTCCAATGGACTTGAGCATTACGGCTGGAAAAAACGTCTCCTTATAGTCAGTACCATGTTTTTGACGATATCTTTTCACCACCAGTCGTGCTTTGAAGGTTTGGACCTTCACATCAGGACTAATCTTTCTCTTGTAGATCCAATTGCACCCTATAGAAACTATTCTTTCAGGTGGATCTACTAGAGTCCAGACTTGGTTGGAATACATAGATTCCATTTTCCATTACATAGCCTTCAGTCATTTCTTAGAGTCGATGTCCAACATCGCCTCTTCGTAGTTAGTAAGGTTAACATCTTGACCGTTATCTCCATACAAGAATGCTTCTTGTATCTCCTTCATTACGAATCCATATCATTTTGGAGGACAAGATACTTCACTAGATCCACACGCCTCATGTGGAATGACAATACTAGGATCTGCTTCTTCTGGATTGGTTTCTTTATTAGGCTCGACTTGTGATTCAAAAAACACCTCTTCTACCTTTACTTTCTTCACTATGTCGCCTTCCTGAAGAAATGCTTTCTCCAAGAATGTGGCATCCCTACTAACCAACACTTTTTGATCACTAAAAAAGTAGAAATAGTATCATTTGCAATGCTCAGGATACCCCACAAATTCCATCTTATTTGTCTTGAGTTTCTTTACATAAGTAGGACAACCCCATATCCTAACATGCTTAAGACTAGCTTGCCTTCCAGTCCATATCTCATATGGTGTACTCTTACTTGTTTTCCTCTAATGCATGCATCACACATATGTAGGTCATTCAAATTCAATTTAGGCACTCCTCTAATCAGATTTTTCTTTATTAGTTTAGAAAGAGTAGATGTGCTAATGTGACCTAATCTTCTATGCCATATATCCATAGAGTTATCATTCACCATAAGACAAGTAGATCATTAACACATAAAGAATTCAGATTTAGCACATAAATGTTTCCTTCTCTAATGCCTTTTAAAACGATTTAATTCAAAGAATCTTTAATCAAGCACTCATTACCTTCAAATGCAACCATGTAGCCTTTGTCAATTAATTGACTTATGCTAAGCAAGTTGTAGGATAAGCCACTCACAAATAAGACATCTTCTAACATGAGTTTAGAAGGATTACCCATGTTTTCAATGCCTACAATTTTCCCTTTTGAGCCATCGCCAAAAGTAACATTACCTCCATGCTTTTTAGCTTTAAGAGATGAAAATAAGGTGGCATCTCCAGTCATATGCCTTGAACATCCACTGTCCGAGAACCATTGGCTTGAAGTGCCTTTGGCCTTCAAGCACACCTATTAAGCAAATCAAGGAACCTTAGGTACCCAAACTTTGGGTCCTTGGGGGTTAGAGAACATGAAATCATAGCCATACGTATCAAAGATATGTTCCTTAGCTTTTTGATCATTTAAACCCTTAGGAATCCAAAAACTCCTAGTTCTAACCACTTTATTATTTCTAGTTCTAGCTAGTTTTGCATATTTAGCTCTAGAAAGTTATTTTGCTCCTTTAATGATTCTAGCATGATATACGCACCTAGAATGAGTAAGATGAGTGGAAGAACGATTTTTGGATTTTCTCTTTTTGTTTACTAGGGTCAAAACCAAGACCAACTTTTTCAAAATATGGTTTTTAAGATGCAAGCAAAGAATCCAATTTATTGGAACTCAAAGAGAATTTTAAAAATGATTTTTCTAAGTGCTCATTCTTTTCTTTTAAACATGCTATTTCATTTAGTAACTCAGAATGATCACATACAATGCATTCATGCTCCCTAAGACTATTAATAGTGTCATGCAATTCATTCATAGTATCTTTTAATGAACACACTTCATTTGGTTTATTTTCTTCCATTTTCCTAATTTTACAGTTTAACTCATCTATTTCTTCCATGTACTCTTCCTCTTTCTTTTCTAATATACCATTTTCTCTCTTAAGCTCCTTGATTTCTCTAATAGCCGTTTTATGTTTTTTAAACAGAAAATCAAACTCTTCTAATAATACATCCATTTTGAAAGTGTTTACCTCCTCATCTGTGGAAGATGAGTTCTTTTCTCTTTTGGCCATCAAACAAAAGTTGGCCTTTTATTCTTCTTCATCGCTTGAAGATGATTCAGATTCACTAGAATCATCCCAAGTTGCTTTCAATGCTTTTCTATCTTTCTTCTCTTCCTTTCTCCTTCCTTTAGATCTACCCTTCTTTGATTTGGGACATTCGGACTTGTAGTGTCCAATCTTGCCACACTTGTAGCAAGTAACCTCTACTTTCTTTTCATTCGAGGCTTTTACGGGCTTAGTCTTGCTGGAACTCCTTTTATTCTTTTTTCATAAAGTTTCAAAGCCTCCTAGCCAACATGGCAATCTCCTCTTCGGAATCCTCCTCTCCACTGGATTCCTGTGCAATAGTAAAGCAATTGATTTAGATTTTAAAGAATTTTATTTGTTTTTATACCTATTTTTGAGAGTAAGCTCATGTGTCATTAGTGAACACATTAGTTCATCTAGTGACAACTTCTTGGTATCCTTGGCCTCTTGAATGGCCATCACCTTTGGATCCCATGCCTCCGGTAGAGATCTTAGAACCTTTTGTACCTTTCCAAAATCTGAAAATGATTTACCAAGAGACTCAAGAGAGTTAAGAATATCAGTCAAGCGAATATACATTTCAGAAATAGATTCATTAGGTTTCATAGAAAACAATTCAAAATCATGTATGTACATGTTTATTTTTGTTTCTCTAACTTGACTAGTACCTTCATATTTTAACTCTAACTTCTTCCAAATTTCATAAGCAGATTTACAGCACTGTACATGAATAAATTCATATCTACTCAAAGCACAATGAAATGCACTCTTAGCCTTAGCGTTTAAAGCAATTAATCTATTATCTTCATTTGTGTACTTATCTCTACTCTTTTCTACTAACTCTTCTACTTTTCCCCTCTTTACCTTTTCCTTAGGGACATATGGACCATCTCTAACTATTTCCCACAAATGAAGACTACATGCAATTAAAAAATCTTCCATCATTGTTTTCCAATATACATAATCGGTGCCATTAAAGAATGGTGCCCTAGACAAAGAACGACCCTCATTTTCATAAAAATGTGAACTCGATGCCATGGATACACCTAGTGATGATTAATCACTCTCTTAGGAACCTCGCTCTGATACCATTTGTTGAGCTTTAACGTAGTCAAGAGGGGGGTGAATTGACACATTTTCAAAACTCTAATGCAAAACTTATACACGTATATATATGAGAAAACAAATTTAATACAAACCAAAATTGTAGTTGAGAGTACGGGAGCACTTAAATACTAGATAGATAATATGATATCTGTGATGGCGCGCATATTTTATATTATTTATCCCTCTTATTCCATCTTAATTGCACTCTATTTAGGTTATTTCATTTTTCTTGTGTCTATTTTATTTTATTGGGCTTCACACTATTTTTATTCTTATTTGGCAGATTTGGGCCGCAGATTTGAGCTATTTCAATAGAGGTGCAAGTGGGCTTCACAAGGTGGACGGACATCGAGTTTGAAAGAGGCAACCTGTAACGACCCGTTAGAGGCCCAATATTTATTCAGAATTATTTAATTAATTGTTAAAGTATTTAATTAAGAGATTTTGCCAATTAATTATTTAATGTGGCAATTTGGAGATTTTGAAGGAAAAGAATAGCATTTATTTCTTTTTAATGTTGGAGTTAAGGGAATTTGCCAAGGTGGCAATTTAGATTTTTAATGGAAAGAATAGTATTTAAATAGCATTTAATTCTAGTTATGTATTGTGGAAATTAAATGCTAGGACATGAAGGTCATTTAGAAATTTGTTATTAGAATTTAATTGTTAATTAAAGTTAGATTGATTAAGGGATTAAGATAATCCATAAGTGAGATGGTCTTGGTTTAAAGTCTCCTAGTTATAAGATATCCATATGTGAGATGGTTTTGGGTTAAAGTCTCCTAGTTATATTAGAAGAAGGAATCCATGTTAGAAAGGGAGTAAGATCTATGGTTTTTATATAGCATTTAATGACATTTATTTATTGTGAAAATTAAATGCAAGGGCATGAAGGTAATTCTAGAGTTTTATTATTATTTGAGAGTTTTAATAATAATTTTTGTATTATTATTAATTAAGTGAGATTATGTATTTAAAGGAGAATGAGAATCCATGTATGAGATGGTTTTGATTTAAAGTATCCTAGTTATATTAGGAGAAGGAATCCATATTATAAAGGGAGTGGGATCTAGGGTTTTTATACCTCTATATATAGAGCCCACTAGCTTAACTTTTCTTCACGCCATGTGAAGGACCAAGAGGCCAAGAGATAGCAAAGGCTTGCTAGAGTCTTCAGGATCGCTCCAGGGTTCGATCAATGAGTTCTATCAGGCAAGTATTCTTCCTATAATCCCTTCCATTACAGGTTCATATCAGTTTTGATTTCAGATTATTCCAATTCTTTGTTGTAGTTTTCAGATTTATATCAGTAAGCAGAGACGTATATATATATGCGTATAACAGTGAAGTTTTGAGCGAGTTCTATTAATCCTTATCCATTTTAGATTGCAAGTTCTATTAATCCTCATCCATTTTGGATTGACAGTTCTATTAATCCTCATCCATTTTGGATTGCAAGTTCCATTAATCCTTATCCATTTTGGATTGCAAGTTCCATTAATCCTCATCCATTTTGGATTGACAGTTTTATTAATCCTCATCCATTTTGGATTGCAAGTTCCATTAATCTTTATCCATTTTGGATTGCAAGTTCCATTAATCCTCATCCATTTTGGATTGTAAGTTCTATTAATCCTTGTCCATTTTGGATTGCAAGTCCCATTAATCCTTATCCATTTTTGGATTGCAAGTTCTATTATTCTAAGTTCTAATATCTGGATACCTTGTATTGTATCCGGATGTATCAAAATTCTTCGAGTATGATATTCGGATGATTTGTTTATACATCCAGAGATGTCAAAATAATATCCAAATGTCTCGCCTGATATCCGGATGCCTCCCTCAAAGGTTGAATTTTTCATTCGAATAGTCCCCAATTATATCCGAATGCGTCAGTGAGATATCCGGATGACCAGAATCATATTCGGATGTCCTAGTTCATATCCGAATCCATCCCAGCATATTCGAATAGCTTCTGCTTTGAATATCAGTGCATCCGGATGAGCCTTCTTCATATCCGAATGTCTTTCATCATATCCGGATATCCTTCCTGATATCCGGATGACTTTTCCAGAAATCCAATTTAGTTTCCAATGAGTCCTAATTCAAGTTTAATTCAATTAATGTATTCAATACTTTCCAACATTGAATTCATAAGCCAGAACATGACAAGTTAATCATACCCATACCCTAAATCATAGTTCATTGAATCTTTGTATTCTAATATATAGATGAAGATTATATCATGTTCAGCATTATTATAACATGATCAGCATTATTTTGTGAGATTATGTGCAAACATTTTGGTATGAGCATTGAGCATGACTTTATATGGAGCACTACATATCGTGTGCTAGCATTTATGTGAGCATTGCATTGCATTATGCGCGCCAGGCGGCTTGTTCGCGGGGATCCCATCAGTTTTAGTTTCAGCTTACTTTATGAGTTGCCTGCCTGGGGGCCACCAGGGGGCTAGGGGCTTATTGCCCACAGTATGTGCTTACAGTTTTTTCTGTTTACAGGATTCAGATCGGCCAGGTATGTTTTATCAAATTATGTGGGCCTATGAGCCAAAGTTGCATACCTGCATTTAGTTTACAGTTTATGTGCATTACACTTTTATGAATGCAATCAGATAGTGATTATCCAGTACAAGTTCAGTGAGTTATTTATCAGTATCGACATTTTTTGATTCAGCTTCAGTTATTCTTTCTAGCTTATTACTTGCTGAGCTTTGTAGCTCATCTTGTACTCTTCACTCCCTCTAGGTTCTACCAGGAGAGTACCAGAGGTGGGGCCTAGTAGCAGTGGTCTATAGTCTGTGTACGTGGCGCCGCTCAAGATAAAAGATGTCTGGGAGTCTATTGAGTTTTGTAGTGTTTGTTCAGTTTAGATTTATTTTACATTTCAGTTGAGGGATTGTCCCTCAGTCAGAGTTTATGATTTTCAGTTTGTATTGACTCAAAGTTTTTATTTCAGTTGATTGAGATATTCATTTATGGTATCAGATTTCAGTTTATCAGTTAGTTTATTTTATTTTCCCCGTAGCACCTCTTCTCGGGCAGTTCTAGGAGAGGGGGTGTTACACAACCATACTTCATTATGGGTTATGAGCAAATTTAGAATCCATTGGGCCCTTTTAATTAATTAAATTATGGGCCATATGTAATAAAAAAAAAACCCTAAGCCCATTTAGCCTAGGTTTTTCTTTTCCAAAACCCTATAAATAAGAGCTAGCAAAGAAGCATTGGGTGTGGCCGATTTTGGAGGATTCTCACGGTTTCAACCTAGAGGCTATGGAAGACTAATTTGCTTGTAATCTGCTACATTCCTGTACCCCTTGCCCGGTTTGAGTCTCGGTCATATAGTCGAATCTGGTTTGGAACTCGATTTTCATGTTTTTATTGATGATTTCGTTTCTTTTCCTTCTCTAAGTTTATGTATGTTTCTTTTACGCGGTTGTGTGAATGCATGCATGATCTTTGGGATGGGTTTAATTGATGTGCTCGGTTGAGGCTTTGATTAGAAAGAAACGGTATATTATAAATTGTATGAGCGATTGCTCGTTTTAATTCAATCTTTTATGGTTGTAGAAGAGTTTTTCAAATCAAAAAGAAATCAAACCAAACAGATTATTTTCATAAGTGAGATGGGGATTACCGAGGTAAGGAGGTAGGGTTTGTAGCGGGTTACGTTTTAGTTGGTCGAGAATTCATCTTTGTTTCATTCTTGAGCATTTTTAAGTTCGGTTTTCATCACAACCCCCCTCGTTTAATCTTGTTTTGACAGTTCGTTGGGAGACGACCTGGGGAGCATCCTAGCTGCAAACCAGTCCTAATACATACACTAATCTGGTTGATTCGACAGCCTCGATCAATCTGCCGGCTGTGCTAGTATGTGCTTTGGTCCAATATACTCTTCAAATTACAACTTGGTGAAAACAAGTGATTTGAATGCACACAATAACAAGTCTTTAAATAAACCAAATGGAATATTGAATGAGTACAAAGAATGACCAATTAAAACAAATCAAAATATAATCAAAATAACCACCAAGAATGTAGGCCTCAGGATTTGGCCACTTCAGATGGCACAAGACCAAAAACAAACAAGTATAATCAAGAAAGAATAAGTAAGAGTGAAGAGAAGAAGAACACAACGATATATAATGGTTCGGCCCTTATAGCTTACATCTAGTACCTAAGGATTTCCTTCCTTAGGATTTTCAACCAAATCCACTATATGCAACTTTTATTATAACCACTAAAGCTTTCACTTTTATTACCACCACCAAACTATTTCTAGAGTCTCACACTCACTAATTTGGATTTTGTACGCTCTTTACAAGATACAAGAATAGTTGTGATTGAGAAATAGGGTTCTCTCAAATAGTATAATGAAGTGTAGAGAACTCTCTTAGTTTTCTCTCAAAAAGATAGAGGAAGAGAAAGATTTAGAGAGAATGAAAATCTCAGCCAATAATGTAGAAAATAATAGGGCTTCTAAAAGTTGTCCCAAAGCCTTCAAGAGATCCTTTTATATAGTGTTAGAGTGGGCTTTCCTTGATCAATCTCAGCCCTTCATATTGAATTCTTGATTTATCTTCCATAATCAGCTAACTTGATTAGTCTTCAAGACCTTTGACTTTTGTTGATCTTTAATCAGCCTTGAATGAGAAAATCAACTCCAATAATGCATGGCTAATTTTAAGGATTAAAATATCATAAAAATCCTTCATAATTCTTGCAAAATCGTTCATAAATCAGAAAAGATCAATTATGACTTCTAGTTGACCTTCAAACACCTTTGATTGAGCAATTGACCCATTAGCTTCCCTAACAAGAATAGCTAATTTGAAATTTGAATTTAAATCTCCAAATGGTGTAAAATGCAACCAAATATTCTCAAATAATGAAGCAAATTTGTCCAACAATGAAGATATCAATTATGACTTCAAAAGCTCTTAATTGATCAAGTTTCCATACTAAAAATGTTGACAAGTAGAGAATCAATTTGTGTAGTTGAATATATGCAAGATATCCTTAGAAAATTCTCACATAATGAAGATATCAATTATGACTTCAAAAGCTCTTAATCGATCAAGTTTTCATACAAAAAATATTGACAAGTAGAGAATCAATATGTGTAGATTTATGCAAGATATCCTTAGATTATTCTCCCATAATGATGATAAATTCAGCCATAACGAGTAGGATACTTGATTCCATGATTTGAGTCTCCATATCCTTTTAATGAGAGAGAATCAGCAATAAAGAAAAGTAATATCTATCAAGGTTTAACTTTCAAACCTTAATTTCCTCCATTAATGTTATACAATAAGGCTGAATCTTTAACTTCTCCATTTGAATGCAATTCAAAAAATCCTTCCATATTTAGCTGAGTAGAGGAGCTTCTATGAACTTTTAAATTTACTCCATGATTCTCTTATCATATTTAGACCAACGAGATGATGTAGCCCTGATATGGACTAGTGAGTGTGCTCCACATGGCTGCCATGTCATGAAAATGCCATGTTAACAATGCCATGTCGCCAAGTTACGTATATGGCAACTCCATATAGTGAACTACTCCAATCTCCTCAAAAACTTCCATATATCTCTTTTGAACTTTCCATATATGAACAAGAATTCCATATATATATATATCCTAGACTTTCCATTCCAAGAAGAACTTTCCATACATAGCTCAAATACTCAAATTTCTAGAAAGCTCTCTAAAAACTTGTTTCCATATATAACCTGTGTCATGAAAGCACTAGAGAACAACTTTGTAAGCCTTATGAAGGCTTCATGCTTTGTTAGCACATAAAATATAATTGTACATTCACATTCACACATGCCAATCATCAATCATCAAAATCTACACTCAACAGTATTCTCCACCTTGATTTGATCGAAGTATCTTAATACTCTTTTTGGTTTGGTTCTATACTTCAGCCTTAAACTCTTTGAACTATTCAAAGGATTCAGACTAGTATTTCTTCAAGTACAAATAACCATACCATGACAGATCATCAGTAAAGGTTATGAAGTAGTGATAACCACCTCTCGCCATTACAAAGAACGATCCATATACATTTGTGTGGATTAACCCTAATACTTCACTAGCCCTCCCACTTTGTGCAACAAATGGTGACTTAGCCATTTTTTCGAGGAGACAAGATTCGTAAGTTGGCCCCGGTTCTGAACCTACTGGATCAATTAATCATCTTTTGGCCAATTTGCTAATCATTCTCTCGTTAATATGGCTTAATCTAAGATATCATAAGTGTTTAAGGTCAACATCGTCATCGCGAGAACGCTTCTCGTTGCTAGTGGATGCAACATTTACATCCCTCTATCTGACACTCCCATGTAACTCCAATATATAAAGACCATTCACAATAATTTCCCATGCCAACTATATCATTACCATAATGAATATGACATGCATGCATTAGAAGTAAAAGAAAGTTCACAACCATCTCTTAGAAGTCTTGGAATATACACTACATTTCAGAAAGTATTAGGTAAATATAAAAAGTCTTTAAAGTTAATATATGCCCAGAATTGAGGGTAATAGAAGTTGTTCGTATAGCTAATGGCTCCACAAGAGCTCAATTCCCCGTTTTGAGGACAACTTCCCACTTCCCAAGCAGCCTACTTTCCTCTAGACCATACAAGCAAACACATATATGAAAAGTTGCACCTAAATCAAGAATCTAAGAGATGGGAGAATGACCAATCGCATTGATCATCTCAATAACATATAAGGAAGATATACCTGAACCCTGGTTCTTAGACTGGTTGACCTTCAAGCTGACAAGATACTCTAGGCAGTTTCTCTTCCAATGCCCATCTTTCTGGTAGTGGAAACACTTTCCCCTCGATCCCTTCTCTTTGTGCTCACCCTTGGTGTAACGACCCACTCCCACTTACGGGCGTCACCAGTAAATAATCAACCGGATTACTCACCCGACAAACCACGACTGAAGGGTTGGACTATGTTTCAACAAGAAACACCCTAGGTGGGAACTAGGCTTCGTCCTTTCCTTCGCTCCACTCGAGAATCGGTCCCAACTCAAACAAAAAAACTCAGCGGACCGAGACCCAAAACTCAAGTGAGCTTCACCTCTCTTCAGCTCGCCCCATAGCAAGCTAGAGGTGACCCAGGTACAAAGCTAGCATAACGAACACTTCGCTGAGTATTGGGGATTTATGAGAACGTACCTCGCTGGTCTTTACTCAGTCCAAGTATGGCTTCAACAACTCAAGCCACATATAAATCACGCAGACTCACAATCATCTATCTCGCTGATGATTACAACAATTAGATACCTCAAGTGCTCAATATGCTTATATTCATATACATGAATACATATAAGAAAATACAGGAGAATACACATCCACACATCTCGGGCAACGATGCTAGTTGCCACAACAGTCTCCTGACACCATCCCTGCTGGCGATTGGTCTTGCATCATCTACAACATGAGGTAAAACCTCATGAGTCATAAAGACTTAGTAAGGGTGAAATGCATGTAAATATGAATATAACCATGATTATGTATGCCAAATGCATGCAAATGAGGCTAGGCCCAACCATCCTCACAACCCTCCACGGTTTGAGGCATCAACCTATCAACCTCCACAACACTAGTCGTCCATATGGCCATAGGTCCACTAGATCTCATAGATCTTGCATCACACAAGTAACAACCACTACATGCAAATGCTTCATAAAAACATTATCAGACATATTTACCAACTTGCAAGGCCACCTCCACGTGGGGCCATCCCTTACCTGGCTCGAAGCCTCATCTTTGTCTCGGCACGAACTCCAGCCTGAGCTCCGAGCTCTTCTAGGATTATCGCCTCCCCGATCGAACCTAGATGCCAACCACACAAAAACTCCACAATATCAAACATTAACCAATGCCTTTGCTTTTGCTTACACCGCAAGACCACCCGACAACAACTCAAACAAACAACTTTCCAAATAACCCCGACATAGGGTTTAATCCAACAAATAATTATTCTACATTAACTTGCTTAATGCAAATAATTTGGGAAGAAAACATTAATTTACCTTGACTCATCTGAAGAGAAATTCGAAAAACGCCCACATCGACGATGCCTCTCGAGCTGCCATTTGCACCCAAAAATCTCATTTTCGAGCTTTCGACACGCTCCTCGGGCCCCAATTTAATTTCCAGAATTTCTCTCAATTTTTATGGAATTTTTCTGGAATTTTTCTGGCATTTTTCCTATATTTTCCCCCTTTTCCATATTTTCTTTTTATTTTCTTTTTTTCTTTATTTCCTTTCTTCTTCTCCATTTCTTCCTTCTTCTTCCCGCATCCGGCTCCTGTTCCTCCTTCTTTTTCCTTGCGCCTGTGTGCAGCCAGCCTCGCCAACCGCTTGCTCCATCGGCTGCCTCGCCTTCCCGTCGACCTCCATCGCCTAACGGCGCCACCACCGACTGCATCGCACCACCCCAGACCGCCGCCTGCCAGCGTCGATCTCCCCTGCGCGTTCCTGCCACGGCTGATCATTGAAGCTCATGGTCGTATTGCCGTGGCCGCTCGCTTGATTGCCGGCTGCCTCCAATAGCCGCACAACCACCATCTACTTGCGCGCCTTAGCCGCTGCTGGTCTGCTCGCGTCGGCCATGGCCGCCATCGCTGCAATAGCTGCGATCGACGTCGCTGCTTCCTACTGCAAAACCAGCCAACACCAGCCTTCTCCCTCTCTCCCGAGCTCTCTTTCGCGCAGTGCTTCGGCTAGGCTCTCTCTCTCACACAATCTCTCACTCTCCTCTGCTCTCTCTCTCGCTCTCTTCATTTCAAATATCAGAGGGGAGGAAGCTTCCTCCCCACTTTCGCGCACACCATATATATATATTAATTACAAAATAACCCCTAAATCCTCCATAATTCCACTTAAGAACTTGGACAATTGCACTTGAGAACCCCTAATTCTACTTGAGAATTTTTAATAATGACATTTGGGTCCTCCAAGACCTAAATTAATTATCATTAACCCACACAAATTCTTGATTCTTTGAAAATTAATAACCAGGATCTACTCGGGAATCTTGATTTTGTCTTTTCGCTTGCACGAAACCTTTATTCGACCCGAAAACACTTAAGGGCTGCCTTACTCGCAAAATCGGACCACCCTTAGGGTCCCCTCAGCTTCCTGAAAGTCCCCTGCAACCATTCGGGACTAGCACCCACTCGAGCTTATACCGAAATTATTCTGAAAATTATTCCCGATCGGACTGCTTCTAGCATCATTATCCTTATCTCGAGACGCTCACCAATCTCTTGCCCTCTTCGTTAGACATTTTAGTCCTGGGGCACTCCCTGCTGTCAATTCAGAAATTTTTATAATTAAATTCTCGAGATTGACCCTTGGGCTTCCCGGACCACCCGAGGTCTTGACAACATAATCCAATTTTTTTTTTTATTTTCAATACCATGTAATACCGGGTATTACACCCAGCTCCTTCTTCCATATTTTTGGCTCATTCTCCACTCTCGATTGCAGGTCTTTTCGATGATGTAATTGTTTCTTCAGCTGTACTTATTCCCTTTCAATTTTGTTTTGTATTATACAAACATTTTTTTCTTTTGGTGTAATGATTTCTTTTTTGTAAGACTTTCTTTGGTACTAACTTTGTTGTTGGTGACATTACTATCTCTTTGCTTTGCTTACTTCACTTTTGTTGTACATTTATGTAAATTGCCCGCCAACTCTTTTGTGGGAAAACTGGTGTTGTCAAAGGATGTTGTTCAAAAGACTCATTCATCGTTCTACAATCATTCAAGTGGACTGGTTTTGTCATGGGATTTTATTGATGATGTTCATGCATTCAGGAAGATTTTTTCAACACTTCTAGTCCCTTGGGTGGATTGGTTTATTAATAAGACTTTATGTCAAGGAAGATTATGTTGCTGTGACCTAGTCCTTTAAGTGGATTGGATTATGGATAGGACTTTAAGATTGTTTCACCGCTTCTTAGTTCTTTGTGTGGACTAGCTCGTCACAAGTATGAATAATGTCATATATATACGCTCATCGTGTCTCTTTTTGGCTTGGCAAAACAATCTTCTTATTATTCACATGTGTTTAAGGTGAGTCCTTCATGTATTGATGCAAGTGACGCCCGAGCATCTTAAGGGTCTTCCTTTATCCGCTTGTGCCTAAGGTGAGTCCTTCGTCACTCGACGCAGGTGACCCCTAAGCATCTTAATAGTCTTCTTTTCTTCATGTGTGCTAGAGGCTAGTCCTTTGTCCTCGAGACAAGTGGCCCCTCAGTGTCTTAATGGTCTTCCTTTATCCACATGTGCCCAAGGAAAGTCCTTTGTTCGTCGACATAAGTGACTCCCAAGCATCTTGACAGTCTTCTTTTATCTACGTGTGCCCAAGACGAGTCCTTCGTCTATCGACATAAGTGACCCCCAAGCATCTTAACAGTCTTCTTTTATCCACGTGTGCCTGAGGTGACTCCTTCATCTATCAATGCAAGTGACCCTCGAGCATCCTAATGGTCTTCTTTTATCTATCTGTGCCTGAGGCAAGTTCTCCAACCGTCGATGCAAGTGACCCCCAAGCATCTTAATAGTCTTTTTTTATTTGCGCGTACCTGAGTTAAGTCCTTCATCCGTCAATGCAAACGACCCTTGAGCATCTTAATTTTCTTCTTTTATCTGTGTGTGCCTGAGACGAGCCCTTCGTTCATCAACACAAGTGACCCTTGATTATCTTAATGATATTATTTTATCCGCGTGTGCCTGATGTGAGTCATTCATCCGTCGACACAAGTAACCCCCAAGCATCTAACAGTTTTATTTGATAAGAGGCCATCCTAAGAACGGCTTGGTTCCTCTTTTCATCAATCAAATCTAGGTTCTCTTAAAGCTACACCATTTGTCTTCTCATTAAATCCACTTCACCAAGGGGATTTAGCCCTAATTTTAACAGGGATTAACCCCTCTATTCCATAGCCCAGGTTGAATCGTGTTTCAGTAGAAGAGACTCTGCTCATAGTTCTATATTCCCATAGAATTGGTGGTAGCTCATCTGCTAAGGCACCCTTTCATTACTTCAACTTGTAGTATAGATTCATTGGCGCATACAAATAAGTCAGCTTGTGACGTCGGTTGTCTCAAGGCTAAGGATTCTTGTAACGGTATGGACTTAGTGCCTTAAAGCATCGGTGTGACTACCATGCAACATGTAAGTCTCGTATTTCCAAAGTGGTGTTTCTGAATAGATCCACATATTACCTTAGAGTTTCTTTTATTTCGTTGTTGAATGCTAAGTAGGTATGTATAATATTTTTTGCGTTGAAAATTTATGACAAAAGCTTTTATAAACTCTTTTTGTCATTTGTTTGAAGGAGGAGATGGATCCCTCATTAAGGCTCTTATACCAAATTTGAGCATGGTCAGTCAAAATTAATGAGAAAGCTTGACACATAATAGCGTCTTCCCAGCCGTTGAGCATCATAACATACTCATAGTTTTGTATGTGGTCATAAGGGTCTGTCTTGCTTGAGTAGGGATTGACCTTGGGCATTTTGAATTTCAAAGAGAGTCATTTTCCCTGATTTCAGGGGTGAAAGTCATTTTCATTCTGTCTAAATCTTCTTCTGTAATACCCTATATTTTTGTAAGTTTGCCATGTATCTTAAATGAGTTTAAAAATACCAAAAATGTGCCTTGAAAGTAAAATAAATCGCGAATCAATGACAAGGAGCGCCCTAGAGCTTAAAAATTTAAGGATAAGGGTAGGGCATTGACGAGCGTCTCGAGACAGGGTTTATGGCGCTAAAAGAAATTAAATCAGAGACGATTTTCGGTATAGCTAAGTTATAGCCTGAAAAATTGAATGATCGTAAGGGACCTCCGAAAAGTCAACGAAACCCTGAGGGGGCTCCGGTTTTATGTAAGGATCAACCTTGAAGTGGTTTCAGGACAAAACAAAGGTCCTGTGAGGGTGTTGGGGCGAAATCGTTCTTATTGAGTAAGCTTGGAGTTATCAATTTTTCATTTTAAGTATTGTAATGCAAATTAATTTGATGCTTGAGGGTGTACTTGCAATTAGAGAATTACCCAAATGAAATAAGGATGAAATTAGGAGTTCATGTGGTAAAATACCAAAACTTGAGGACTTGATATAAGGGCCAAAATGGCATTTGGAAGAACCTTGGGGTATTAGCTTTGGATTTCAAATCCATTCTATTCTTCCTTTGGATTTCAAAACTCAATCCAATATGGTTTTGGATTTCAAGAAACATTCAATTCTAGCTTTGAGTCTTTGGAGTCTAAAGCTTATCAAGGGACAAGTGGTAACATGTGATTGGCCCTAAAAATCTATAAATAAGGCCCATGGGTTGTTCTCAAATCATTCTAAGGGAGTTTGAGAATTGAGACATTCTAAGGTGAGGAGCTTGTTCTTAAGAGAGGGGAGAAAATTCAACAAGAAGAAGGGAAGGAATCGAAGGAGAAGCGAAGGAGAATGAGCATCGCCGGAGTTTCGGGTCTTTGCCGAAGTTTGCCCCAAACAGTCAAAAATACGGTTAGAAACCTAGGTCATTTGCTGAAAAATCATAACTTCCAAGAGATAAACCATCAAGGTGAGACTCCTATACTACAAATCCTATTTTTTGTTCTCTTATGTGAGACTCCTATTTGCTAAAACGTGTTTTGTGAGACTCTTGTACGCAAAATTCTATTGTTCTCTTACGTGAAATCGTGTTGCATATATGAAATATGTTTTCTTGGAAATATATGTTGTTGGCTTTTAACTGTTGCATTTATAAATTCATGTGGCCATACTGTTGTACTTATTTGTTGTTGGTCGAGGAAAAAAGTTCAGATATCCCCTGAGAGGAGCTATGCGTGAGCCATCGAGAAAGCTCTAGTGGGGAAGACCGTGAGCCTAAGGGACAACGGATGTGGTGCTTGCATGAGTTCTATGAGGTCGTGCCAGGGTGACATGATTAGGGACCTCCCGAGAGGCGTTATGTGTGTTCCATTCAGAAAGCACTCGTTAGAGGAGACTGACATATTCACGAGGCACTTCGGAGTAGTCATCGTTGTTTCCTCATACATTTTATATTTTTTCATGCATGTATAAAAACTATTTTGGAGTTCTTACAAGAAGATTCATCTTCTAATTGGACTATGTCTCTGGAATATTCAAACATTCCAGGTTCGACAAGCGACTCTAAGGGAAAGGAGGTAGTTGAAGAATATACTCATTTTGTTGTTGGTAGCATGTTTAGCATGTCTCTATGTATGTATGAGAAATTTAGTTGATGCGAACCTTAGTATGTTTTCGGTCATGTTTAAGACGTTCAGTTATTGCTTTGAGAGATGACGTCCATGTAGTATATCTTGTAGATGTCTTGAACAGTTTCCTATATGATCAATAAAGCATTATGGATGTGTATCGTGTCAGGTTCGATCTAGCTTTTGCATTTGTAATTATATCACCTGTCTTAGCTATTTGTTTATTGGGCTTGTTTGGCTATGAAGGTGAGATTGGGATTTTTAGGAATCGTATGTTATGCAACAGTGGATGTGTTGTGAAAAGAAAAAGAATTCTTGAAATCCTAAGTTATAACATGCCCGAAAAATTTGGGGTGTTACATCTTCAACCACCACCAACTTATTTTGTTCTAGGACTTGTTCTACTATCATTTTCATGTCTTCAGCATCTCGGGCAGTAAGATTGGATTGATTTGGTTTATGCTTAAAAGCTATTCTTGGGGTTGTTTTTTCGACTACTTCTTAATATTTTTTTCCATATGGGATGAGAAATTTCTCTTTTCAGGTTGACACTCCCTGCAACTAGTTAGAAGATCCTGGGAGCCTTCATGGGGGGTAATTTCTCAAAGTGGTTCTTAGTAGAGGTTCTCTTAGAAACTCCGCGCCATTCTCTCCTTGTGGACTTTTTGTCGACTTTCCTAAGACATCCTAAGGCTTGGGCTTCCTTTTCCTAAGGCTAAGATATGTAGTTTTGTAGTATAGAGGGTAATGTAGTTTATGGAAAAACGCCTTGCAGATATTTGGCTATCTCTTAGAGGGCGTTAGTACTTTCGTCATGGCGTCGCTTAAGTGCTTCATACTCACTAAGTAGGACAATCTAAGGAACTGTCCCTGAGGCTCTTGGAATTTTAATCCGAAGAATTGCTCACAATCTCGGGTTAGGAAGGCTGTCAAAGTTAGGATCCTCCTCAACGTGCTTGTTGCTTGTAGCTTGAGAATGTGTGAGAACCATTATAGTATTCTTAGGCTTTTTGGACGTTTATCATAGATGGTGCCAATTGTTATTGCTAAAATACAACAATAAATTTATAAAGTAAAAAATGTCATCATTAAGCTAGCCAAGATTGTCGTCGGAGACTGTTGCTACTCGAGACTACAAGAAAGAAAATAATCAGAAGGTATGGGGAGGTCCCCACACAAACACTCCGATACTTAAATTAGATGCTGAAGATGTAGAAAGCCGAAGAGTAGTATTCACACCAGTATCAAAGATGTACATTTTCTAGAATGAAGGCCTACTTATTAGGCTTGACGACCAAGGTTTCAAAATCGATGGTTCCGATTCCACTTACTAATGGAACCTAAACTAAACTGTTTATAAATCGTTCCGGTTCTAGTTCCCTGAGGTTCGGTTCTGGTTCCCAATTGTTTTGATTCCAATTCGAACTCATTTAATAAGAAGGAAAAAAAAGGCTTGAACTTAATTTATATAAATCAAGTTGCCTACTTATCCTTTTGGGGTCTAAAGGAATCAAAACCCACGTAGTTTACTTACCATTTAAATTTGTAACCCCCTTACCTTAATCAGAATTATTTTCCGAAATACATGTTATTATGGATTGTATTATATATTTTATATTTATTTAATTTATTTTTCCACAATTTGAACCTTTTTTTGTTTCGATTCTGGTTCTAGTTCTTTATTTTTAGGAACCAGAACAGAATCGAAAGTCTTGGATTCCAATTTTGATTTTTGAACTAAAGCCAAAAAGACAGTTTTAGTTCGATTTTTAGAAGAACAGTTCCAGTTCGATTCAACCAAACCATAGTCAGGCCTACTGCCTATTTATAGAAGAGAATGGAGCAATACTAAATCTCCTTGGTTTGGAATTTTTTATAAATAATATTTATCTCAATATTCTAATATCTTATCTAAATTAGGATTTTTAATAGACAATATTTATCTTTTTTATACCAAGATTTTATTAAAATTCTTAAAAGATAATATCTATCATTTTTATGGGACCCTTAAGGGGATTGCAAATGTCAAAATTATCCAATTTTTGCATTGCGTGGAATCCCCCCCCCCCTCTTCCAACTAAGGAAAAATTTACATTTTTTTAGCCTAAAATATTATTTTGGATTTTTAAGTTTTTTTTGGGGTTTTTAATGAATTTTTACCTCTGTCACAACATAAATAAACAACAAATAAAACAAACAAAAAAATCATGTCATACAAACTATCGAAAGGTGTCGATGTTGGGAATCAGTCGACCGAGATTCATTTGCTCGCACTAAGTAAATAAACACGATTTCAAGAAAAAAAAGAAAGGAAACAAAATTACATAATGAAGTTTTTACGTGGTTCAGCCTGAACGGTGCCTAGTCTACTACTATCCCTCTGGTTATTTCAACAGAGTCATCGTATATTTGAAAGTTTAGCAAGATCGCTACGGGACAAGCAGCGTAGTTCAAAAATTTTTGAACCTTACCCCAATTCTGGCAATTGGATCAACGTCGAATTATAACATTCGCATACAAAATAAAATAAATTTAACCTTTAGAGTTTTCGAGTCGTTTGCAGATTTGAGTCATCTAAGCGTCCGCCCTCTAACTTAAGATACGTAGCACGTGTCCTTTGGTGAAGAGAGCGGAATAGAAGTGCTAGCTCATTCTCCTATCGTGGCTTGTGTATGGACGAAAAAAGAATGATTTTTCAACTCTTGAAAATCATAAAATAAAACCTTAATTTGGGCAACCCTTAAAAGGGTATTTATAGAGGATCAAACCTCCTTGGGTTTCCTAAACCCTAATGGACATGGGCTAGCCCATTTATCCTAGTCTAACTAGGATCTTAAGTGAGTTTAACCTAGTTCAAGTAGAAACTTAATTAATGACCCAAATTCAATTATAAGTTTAAATAAAATATTTAGCCTAAATCTAATTCAAGCTCAAATATAATATTTAATTTAATATTTGACCAAAATACTTTATTTAGCCCAAATATAATATTTAATTTAATATTTACCCAAAATATTTTATTTAACTCAAATATTAATTTAAGCTTAAATATTTTTTATTTCTTATTTGCCACTTCAACAAATAAAAAATTATTAAATTAGAAACTATTTTCTAATTTAATCAATTGTCATTTTAGGAAACTCTTTCTTTCATGACAACACATCGTCATATTGACGTAATTATGTTTATTTATTTATTTTTTTTTCCGTGTGAACCTATGACAGCACAACTTTTTGTCGAAGTGTCCCACTTAACCATACGTCCGCTCTCTTGGTTTAAGCCAGGGACCGTACATTTTGCGTATGACTCATTAGGCTTCCGAATATATTGACAATGTGTTAGTACGAACACATAAGACAAGATTGGCCTCTAGCAGGGCGTCATGCCTACCCAATTATTCAGAAGGATTCATAATCCGTAAACAACCTTTCACGAGTATGGTTACCGTGAAATTCGATCCTCTTGTCAATACATCTTATGTGATATCAAGTCTGGTGATGTGTTGTTTGATTATGATCACATGAGTTTTTTTCGGTCATCCGGATATCTTTACTTAATAGAAAGTGAATCAATAACTCCTTATTGATCTCTTTCACCATAGCCATGGATTTAAAGTGAACATCCACCGAAGGCGCCTTAAATACATCATCCTTTATCAAGGGATAGATGGGTCCCATCTTGGTTATGCAACCATCTCCATAAGCCTCATGATATGCCCAACGATCGCCCACGTGCAGCCTTTGTCTAAGCCCATACAATGTCAAAGCATACCGGTCTTCTAATGAGATGATTGTGACAACCTCAGGTCCAAGGATTAGTTACACCCATCTCGTATGAGAATACCATCAACATATAACCAAAATGGATTCTCATGGCAAGTTATGTCCAGTGACACGTTCTCCAACATTAGTCACCTATGTACTTGTCTAGGCATCCCCATGTCTATGAGTGTGAGACTCCCATTGCTATCACATAGCAAAAATATAGCACATACAAGTCTTATCGCAATTGTCAATGTCTATTCTTGACATTGTTATGACTTGGGACATTAAATGATTTCTAGAAACTGTGATGCCACATCTCACATCTTTATAGATTAATCACAGTATACATCATATAGACTTCTATCTAGTTTCATTCGATCATTACATTAATAACAAGAAACTAATAGAACGATTTCTTGTAAAATTAAAAACTCTTTATTTAATAATAAATATGATTACAAATGTCAGTGTACAATTTGCCCAATCTAATTGGGTTTAGAGAACCTATACTAACAATATTATTGTTTGTCCCTATACAATGGTTTTCGACCCCTATTTATAGTATGGGGTGTTTACAATTTGAATAAAATCTAAAATGGAAGGATAGTATTTCTTTATCAGCTTCACCTAATCAGGAACAGATTCTGCATCTGATTTGCCTTAGATTAGGAAGGTTGACTTCTTCTCTAATCGTTTTCGATAAATTCGCTATCTCTTCGTGATGCGAGCTGAGTAGCCTGATGGCATGTCTCGTAGCTTAAGACATTCAGCAATCTGAACCCAGTTGAAGTGACCTGCGACCTCGCCTTGATGTCCTCAACCTGGGACTTATTGGGCTTCGAGGTATTGAGTTGATCCACTAGACCGTTTCCAACGCATTAGTGTGGTCTAGAAAATACCCATAACACTAGCCCCCCATGTAACACCCCACTTTTCCCGAAGCGGGCGTTATTCTCGGAATTTTGGGGATACATTTTTTTTTCCTTAACAAATACTCAACATAAATCGAAATCCTGACAATCCTGATCCACTATCTCAGCATATTAACTCAAGAATAAGCTAAGACTAGCAACATCATCACATAAGCGGAAGTAGAATCGAAACCTCAAAAATACATAATCGGATTCATTTTATTCATAACGTAGAAATTGTTCGATAAGACATATCAAAACAAAATACATCAAGTCTTATCTCTCACAACAACTACTAATACCTCGAACATAGACTAAATATATGCTAACGATTATAAACAAAATCAACAACTACATCTCGATAACTCCTTTTCCTTTAGCACTGCGACCTTCACCTGGAACGTTTGAATATTTCAGGGACACAGTCCAAATTAGAAAACATTTTCATGAATGTATGCAAACATGAAAAAAATTGATATATTTCGACACACCTCAGCCCAAGAGAATCCCACATAGCACTTAACCCTAACCGGAGAAAATGCAATCTCTTTAAAGGCAATACATCCACATCGACACAATGACATAATGCAATCCTGCTTAAGAGGGACAACCTCGACACATGAACCCGGGTATCACCCCACATCATGTTTAGGCATTACGCTCACACTCAAAAGCATCCGGATCCCAACACAACCCTGGCCACTTGATGATCAACACTATCCCTAGGAATCCACGTCCAGCTCGGGAACAATACTACCGCTCAATGGTGCCGGGGTGGTGTCCACTCGCAGCCTCGCCACTTTGAGCCGGTCCGGGGTGGTGTCCACTTGCAACCCCATCACTTGGGTCCCATAGGGTGAAGTCCGATCTTAGCCCCATCCCTAATGGGCATTTCCCTTGGTGTGCTTCCCTAGTGCTATCACTCAAGTACCTCACACAGGTTGACAACACACATCCCACATGGACATCACACAAACATGCTAAAGCCAACATCATCAACCATGCATCATTTAAACATCATTTCAGGTACATAATTTATCGCACAAAATTCAATGCACATGCATAAAACATTTAGGGACGAACCGCCCTCATGAAACAACCATCACAAGTTAAAACCGTTCACATACAACAAAAACTTTGCAAGTAATCGATCACGTTTAGGAGAATCAAAACCAAGTTTTCGGATAAGAACTCACACGAAACCATGTTTTCAAGTCAGAACACTCACCTTTAACAAATTTCAGAATGCCTCGATTAGCGCACACAAGCTCGATTTTTACACCAACCTCAAACTCCGCACAAATCACTCCACCTCTAGCCGAAAGTATCCCGGATGTTACGTTTTCACGCAAAACGAGGCTCTTTGATGCTAAAATCGAGACATTGAGAAGTCTAAATCCAAATCTGATTGCACACACTTCAAGATCTCGAATTTCTAGGAATTTAAAAATTTTTCTTACATTTTTCCATGCAGCGACGCGCCCAAAGAAGACTGATCCACGCGCCTGCGTGTGAAGGCCGCGAGTGAGCCTCACACTCTGGCCTTCTTCTCAAGCGACGACACACCGAAGTTGCTGGTTCTTTGTACCACGACGATCCTCAGGTCCAGTCAATCCTAATCGCCTTTTTTGTTGCCCGAAACGAGCATCGGAGGTGCCTTAACTGGCCGGCCAAAGACTCGGCCGAGACCACAGCCTCCCAACTCCGGCCAAGCTCGAATACCCCTCAAACACACACGAAAATCTCCATAATCCCTCCTTAGCTTTTGGGTAACAAAAGCCCTATGCTTTGAAGCTCGGATTCGTCCTCTATCATGCTCGATTTTGAGCTTTTCTTCGCCAAAACCCTCAGCCCCCATCTCTATTTATAGCTACAAATTGAGCCTTGAAACGCTCGAGGATGGCCGACCAATGCCTTAAATGCCTCCTACTGCCCTCGGGTGACCCAAAATCGTCGACAATCGGCCTTAAATGGCCGATTATAGGTTTGGCATGGCTGACCAAACCACGACCCAAAAACCTTGAAATCCGGCCACCCTCGATGCTCGTCGACGGCCCAGCCTTGCTCCCCACGCTTACTCAACCCCCCATCTTGGATTCCCTGTGGTCAGAGCCTTGATCGACGACCTGCAAGTTGCTGGTCGGCCATGGCTACCTCATGTTTTGCTTAATTCCGCTTTTACCCCCTCCAATTGGACTTTTTACACTTTAGCCCTTTTCATCAACCCTTGAACTTTCTATCATTTCCATTAAGTCCCTTATGTTCTAAAATCCTCATTCCCAAGGACTTCGAAAAATCATCCTTTTGACATCCCTCGAGCAATTTTAAGAAATTACACTTAGGCTCGAATTTTTGTTTTGACTACAAACTCTCCCGTTTCAACCCGAAATTGCTCAAGGGTTGTTCTACTTACAAAATCAAGGTCTCTTAAGGGTTCTGTCGACATTTCGAAAGTCCCTCGTGATAATTCAGTTTTTCGGCCTAATCCGAAGCTGTACCAAAAACTATTCCTGGTCCAATTTCTTTCGCTGCGAAAAATCACTTCTTAAGTTGCTCATTAATACTATATTATTTTTCTTTTATATCTAAGTTTCGGGGTACTCTCTTCGATTGATTCGGCGACTTATTTTCACCAATATACCTATTTTTGGTATTTAATTCTCACTTAAATGACGTGGCAACCTTATGCCAAAACGGAGTCTTACACCCCAACTCACGGTGCAATCTTCAAATTGGGAGCTGAAGCGCATTGGTCGAAGTGGACAGTGTGCGAGCTTACAAGCTCCTTTTTTACCTCTGTCCAATCGCTTTAAATAGCGATGTTTCATGCTGCACATCTTGTCTGAGGCATATTTAATGCGCATGTTTCCCGTAACTATCGAATTATTATGTTTGTGGGCCCCATGTCTTTACGTGTCACCGTTAGATCTAGAGCAGCTCGTTGATCTCTCGATCCAATGGCAGAACAAGTCAACCTATATAAGTGAGAGGTAATTCTTTTCCCTCTCATCGTGTCATTTCGAAAAGACTCTCGCCACTGTACTCTTCTCCTTTCTTCCGACTCCGAGACCCCATTACCTACTTTTTCAAAGCTTTTTCGTCTTGCTCCACGAAGATCATTATCGCATTTCCATCAAGTATTGACCTTTACCCCCAATATTTGCAATGATTAATCTGAAACAGTAAGCCTCTCACAACTTATTAGCTTGCTTTACCGCTGCTTAAATTCCTTCTTTCGAATTCCTTTCCACGCCTTACCGCCAGGCAATCACTGCGTATCTTTAGGGCGTCAAGTGATGTGTCGTCTAGCCTTTAGGCTTGCTGACTATAGGATTAACATCCCTTTGTTTTAGAGGGCTAATGGGCTTGTAGACTTAGCCCCCCTGTCTTAGGTAGTACTTGTTAGACCGGGAGGTGCTATGGCACACACCAAGAGGGGGGGTGAATTGGTTATTTTAAAAACAATTTTGAACTTGAAAAACTTTTTGATGCAATTGAGGTTTTAGTGATTTAAAACATAGAACATATGAAATGACAGATGTAAAGCTCAATGAATGTAAAGCAATAAGGATAAATGACACAAAGGATTTATCCTAATCCACTACCTTAGCTCCCACTAAGAATTTGAAACCAATTCACTAAAATCTCCTACTTACACAAGTAGGCCCTCTAGCTACACAAGATAGGAAATACAACCTCCTACTTATACAAGTAGGCCCTCTAGTCCGCGACTAGGTAAATTACAAAACCTCCCACTCAAATGGGCCCTCTAGCTACACAAGCTAGGAAAATAAAAGTGATACAAATGAAAGCGAGAAACTAAGAGTTGACACTCTTAGTTGCAAGTTCTCTTACAATGAAAACAAGGCTTGAATGAATTAATACAAGTTAAAATCAAAGCCTTAAAGAGAGAAAAATGAAGCATAGTCTCTATAAATACAAACGAATATAAATATAAGCTCAAATCAATTCATTCCCGTCCATTAGTCTCTACTTGATCTCTTTGATATGTATTTATAGGCTTCCCAAAAGCTTTGCCCGAAACTAGCCATTATTGAGCCGTTGGAGAATGAGAAACTAGCCTTTAGAGACTATCAGAGATACAAACTGTCGACAGACTAAAGAGATTAGTCGACTAATTATATGAACAAAAATAAGACATAGTCGACAAAGCCAAACCAATAGTCGACAGAACAAAAATGTGAAGGAACTTCTTCTAAAAATACACACTAATAGTCGACAGAAGCATGAAGATAGTCGGCAGATCAAAAAGCATAGTCGACAGATTGAAAAGCATAGTTGACAGATGCATGGGACATAGTCGATAAATTGAAAGAGATAGTCGACAGAAGCAAGAGCTTAGTCGACAGTTTGAAGGCACACAGTTGACAGATGAAGACTTTGAAGATAGAATACATTACAACATATTTACATTTACTTTAATTTATATTTTACCTTTTATTTACTTTAATACATAAATGTAATTAAGAAAGTATCCCTGATTTGGATTCAATAAAAATATCCAAAAAATCAAAATCCATAACCATAAGAAAATGAAATTTTGGTTTTAGTACAAATTCGGGAATTAGCAAATTTACCACTCTCAAAATAGATACATTTTATTTATTAAAAAATTCATTAAAAATTATTTTAACAACAATGAATACTATCTATCAAAATACCAGGAGAAAGTTTTTCAAAATAAAAATATTTTCATATATGTCTCCTTATAATGCACTAATCTTCCAGACTTGGAAAAATTATATTAAAGGTAAAAACATCCACTATCCAATTGTTCAGAAATAATTTAGTGAAACCATTTAGGAGATTCTTTTATATCTTAAAGCTTGTTTGTGCAAATCTCCATCTTAGGGAATAAATTGATTTTGTTTTTCATCATCAAAACCAACTACAAGAGTAAAATATCAATCTCCCCCTTTTTGATGATGATAAAACCCTTTCTTTTTTTCAAAAAAAAATTCAACATGTCTCTCCCATTTTTTGTCATAAATCAAAAAGGTTTGTTTTCAAAAATAAAAACTTAAGACTCCCCCATAAATGGAATGAGATTTAAAATGATTTTTAGATAACAAACAATATGAGCTTCAAAAACTTCTCCTTAAGCTAATATGACTAGAAACAAGTCATTGATAATATGAACATAATGTGAATTATTCCAAAGAAATAATGGAAGAGAAATACTCCCCCCTTAAACCAACAATTAAAAAAATTGAGTTTGAGTGATACTTACATTATGTTTCTTTAGCACTAACTCCCCCTTAAGATAACATAACCAACATCATGAAGGAATCAAAATTGATAAGTTATGTAATAAGTGTACAATCTATATATGAGTCATTCATAAGGCAGTCACATAAGAAGTCATAATAATCTCCAAATAGTTCAACAATTTTAATACCATATCCCATACTCATGATCATATAAGACCAAAAAGATATCATTCCACATAATTCACTCATATATTAATTGGTCTAAAATGTCAAAACATTGGATTTAATTCATATTCATTTATCATATAAGGAACAGTGTAACCAAACCACAAGAGTAAAATATTCCTTTTCTTTATATGAAAACTCCCCCTTAATATGACATGAATGAGTCATGTTACTTAAGATGTAAAGATCATCATTCGAAAGCCATAACATGTACTCAATTTCCTTATATTCGAAGGGTAAGTATTCATTCATCAAACAATGATACCAATTGATACTAATTGATAAACTTAGATAGCAAAGACAAACTTCATACATGCAAATGGTATTATAAGTGATTCAAGACATAATCATTTAAGTACCCAAAAACATGATATTCAATCATATATTTAATGCCTTTATAAGAGATCAAGCCATAGGTACCATATCCTAAACTTAGGATTGTAATATAGAATCATTACATATAGAGATCTACAATAAGCAAGATGATCCTTTAATTTTTAAAGACAAAGCATATATTAAAATAACTTCTTACTCAAGCAATACACAAGAGTAAATACTGATTAACCAAATAAGCATACATGCATGTCTTATGATAGCCAATATGCAAAAACAAGTTTGGCTTTTGACAATTTAGATCATAAATCACAAGATTTTTGCATATTTTTAAGGGATATAAGATTTTGCACATCACACACAATTATTAAATATACTCAATCAATTACATATTTTTCACAAATATCAAGACAGAATCCTTAGTAGTTCATTTATCTTAGGATTGGATTGAAGTCTAGCATCTAGGCAAACACTAAACATAATGTTCAACCTATTAGCTAATATAGCAATGATCCAATCATACTTCCATATAATTTGTTATTCATAACTTGACTTATCTCATCTTTGTCTAGGTATAATGCACTACTCATAGGGGTGGCTAATAATTTGCTTTCAAGAATATTTGAATTTCTTAAGAAGATGTTTTATGTGTTCTTTTTTTTTTTTTTTTTGGAATATATACATCTTTTCATCTTCTTGCCTAAATTGTAATCCTAGAAAATAATTTAATTCTCATCATATTCATCTCAAATTTCCTTTGCATTAGATTGGAAAGTTGATTCCATAGGGATTTATTTGAAGAACCAAAAAAATGATGTCCATAAATTTGGACTCATAAAATATCCTTGTCAGGGGTTCTGATAAACAATATATGTCTATTTGACCTCTCTTAATTCCTTTTTCTAAAAGATATTTGCTTAGTCTTTCATACATGCCCTGGGGGCTTGTCTTAAACTATATAGTGCCTTGGTAAGTTTGAACATATGATCCTTATATTGAGGATTCTCAAAACTAGAAAATTTATCCACATATACTTCCTCATTTATAACCATTCAAAAATGCACTTTTAATATTCATTTGAAATAGCTTAAACTTCTTGTGACATGCAAATGCCCATAATATTCTCAATGCTTCTAACTTAGCTACGAGGGCATAAGTCTCATTATAATCGATTCATTTTTCTTGATTGTACCCTTGAGCTACTAATCTAGATTTAATTCTAATTTTATTTATACGCACCCTTTTCGTTACTATGATTGGGTGATCCTTAGGTCTTGGAACCAATTGTCACATTTCATTTATTTCAAATAGATGATCTAGTCCTTATGTAACAACCCATTAGAGGGTTTAGATTTTATTTAGAAATCATTTAATTTCTTATTTAAGTTTTGTTTAAGTAATTTTTTTCAGTTAATTATTTAATATGGCAATTTAGATTTTAATTGAGTAAATAGCATTTAATTATATTTATTTAGTGTGAAAATTAAATGCAAGGACTTAAGGGTCATTTAAGGATTTGATATTAGCATTTAATTATTAAATAGAGTTAATAGGATTAAGGGATTTGATCAAACCAAGCGTGAGAAGGTTTTGGATTTGTAATCTCCTAGTTGCGTTAGGAGAAGAAGAAGTGGGCTTTAGGGCTGCTTCTCTCGCGAGTATATATATATGTAGTCATAGCATTAGTTCTTCATGCCGTGAAGAGTAGCGATCACATAGAAGAAGAAGCAGAAAGTTTAAGAAGTAACAACAGTAAGTTCAAGGCTTTGTATAGGAGGCTTTCGTGAGATCATTGAATCGATTCGAGAGATCATAAGGCAAGTATCTTTTTCTGTAATTCCTTTCATTACAGATCCACGTTAGTTTTGTTGAGTTTTAGATTATACAATGCATGTATTTATATAAATATATGCGAGCAGTGAGTTTATACCAGTTGATGCATTTTTATTTGCAATTATTCCATTCAATATGATCGCTAATTCATTCCTAAAGTTGTTTCAAATCAATTGGGACTTGTTTTCCCAAGTTTTATTCGGAATGGTGTAGTTTTGATTAAGTTTGAATCAAGAACGAAGTCTCTGTGTCGTCGTTTCTGGGTTTAAAAGTTGCAGACATTCGGATAGGATCCTTCATATCCGGATAGATTTTTCAAAGCATGTGAGTAGCATTCGGATAGGTTAGAGGCTATCTGGATGGGTCAAAAATTTTTATGTGAGTGACATTCGAATAGTTCTTATTCATATCCGGATGGTCCAATGATATCCAGATGCTTCATTTCCGTATCCGGATGTGTCCAGCAGTGATTGTGAGTAGTATCCGGATGCCTTGAGTCGTATCCGAATGTGTTTAATTGTCTGTGAGTGATATCTAGATGCTTTGTATCGTATCCGGATGAGTCTAAGGCTTTTTGTGAGTGATATCCGGATACCTTGTGTTGTATTCGGATGTGTCCAAATAAGTTTGTGTCTCGTATCCGGATGGGTCTTTGCACATCCGAATGTCTCTCACAACTTATCCCAAATTTCATGTGTCTTGTATCCGGATGGGTTCTTAGTCATCCGGATGTCTCTCACAAACCCATTCAAATTCACGTGTCTCATATCCGGATGGGTGATTTCATATCCTAATAGGCCCAGGGTGTATAACACTCACACCTAAATTCCATCTTTTCTCCTATTTGGTTCCAATATCTTTAAAAACTTCAAAGTTAAGCATGCTCGGGTGGGAGTAATTCTATGATGGGTGACCCCCCTGGGAAGTCTTCATGTTGCAATAAATAAATTATTAAATAATTAAATAAATGTCAGAAAATATTACAAATTAAGGAAAAATATTAGTAAATCTTTATATTCCAATATATTATATCAGATTACATGTTTAGGATTTAATTTGACATGATCATCATTATTTTGTGAATATATGTGCATACATCTTAGTATGAGCATTGAGCATGACTTTCTATGGAGCACTACATATTGTGTGTTAGCATGTATGTGAGCATTGCATTATGCGCGCCAGGCAGCTAGTCTGCGGGGATCTCACTAGTTCAGTTTTAGTTTGTGTGTCGCTCACCTAATGTCGACCAGGGAGCTAGGGGCATATTTCCCACAGTATGTGCTTACAGCTTTTATGTTTGCAGGTTCAGATTAGCCAAGTATGTATTACAGTTATGTGGGCCTATGTGCCAAAGTTGCATACCTGCATTTATCTTACAGTTTATATGCATTACATTTATGAATGCAAACAGATAGTTTTTCACTCAGTACAAGTTCAGTAAGTTTTTCTTTAGTATCGATATTCCTCAATTCAGCTTCAGATATTTTTTTTAGCTTATTACTTGCTGAGTTTTGTAGCTTACCTTGTATTCTTAACCATTCCAGGTCCTAGCGAAGGAGTACTAGATGTGGGGCCTAGCAGCAGTGTCCAGTAATGTGTGTACGTGGAGCCGCTCAAGACCAAAGATGTCTGGGAGTTTATTAGTTGGTGTTTTATCAGTTTAGGTTTATTTTATATTTCAGTTTAGGGATTTTCCCTTAGATGTAGTTTATGGTTTTTAGTTTGTGATGACTCGGAGTTTTATTTCAGTTGATTTAGATATTCATTATGATATCAGATTTCAGTTTATTAGTTAGTTTTATATTTCATTTTCCGTAGCACCTCTTCTCGAGCAATTTTAGGAGAGGGGTGTTACACCTTATTTCTTTAGAATGATCTTCTATGATCTCATTATCGTGCACATATCTCTTTTTTCTCGAAAATGATGGTTTTCTTTCCTCATGAGATACATTTTCTACATTAAGCATTTAAGCATATTGTCATTTTAATGATGGATTGATTTCCTTGAGATCTAATTCATTATCACAATCTTCCTTAGGTTTTAGAATTTCAACTCTCACATCATTAACTATAACTAGAAAAGATTCTTCTACTACAAGAGTTCTTTTGATATATATCCTATACACTTTACTTTGAGTGGAAACCGAATAAAATTCTTTCATCACTCTAAACATCAAATCCTTTTTAAAGAGTTTTTTTTTTTTTCTCATTGTTAAGGATAAAACATGTACTATCAAAAATATGAAAATATGGAATATTTGATTTTCAACCTTTGTATAACTTACATAGGGTTTTCTTTAGGCTAGACTTTATAGAATCCCTATTCAACATATAGCAAGAGATGTTAATGGCTTAGATCAAAAGATTTTTGTCACATAGCACAATTCTAGCCATTTCATGTAAACATCTATTTTTCTTTTCAACTACCCCATTATGTTGATGTGATCTAGAACTTGAAAATTATGATCAATGTCATTTTTCTCACAATAGTGCTTGAATTGTTCATTTCAAAATTCCCCCTATGATTGCTTCTAATTTTTTGAAATATATATATACCTTTATCAAAAGATTTCAAATTGTCTAAACATTTGACCTTTTTGAAACAAGAAACATTTCCAATTGAATCTAGAATAGTCATCTATAATGACAAAAATATAATGTTTTCCATCTAAGCTTTGGATTCTCATAGGTCCAACAAGATCTAAATGAGGTAAAGTTAGAGGCCTAGAGGTTGAAACTTCATTTGTATTCTTAAATGATATCCTTATTTATTTGCCTTTTATACATGCACCACAAATGTGATCTCTTTCATATTTGGCATTAGGCAATCCTCTAATAAGATCATGTTTGCATAATTCATTTGTGACAATCATACTAGTATGCCTTAGACTATTGTAATACCCGGTATTACATGGTATTGAAAATAAATAATTTTTTGATTATTTTGAAAGGATCTCGGGTGGTCCGGGAAGTCCAAGAGTCGGTTTCAAGAAATTAATTAATGAAATTTGATGAGTTGGCGGCAGGTAGTGCCTCAGGACTTGGATATCCAGGGAAGAGGGAAAGAGATTGGTGAGCGTCTCGAGATGAGGATAATGACGTTGGAAGCGGTCCAACCGAGAATAATTTTTGGAATAAATTATGTATAAGTCCGAGTGGGTGCCAACACCGAATGGTCGTAGGGGACCTCCGGGAAGCTAAGGGGACCTTAAGGGTGGTCCGGTTTGGTGATTAAGGCAACCCTAAAGTGTTTTTGGGTCAAAGAAAGGTCTCGTGCAGGCGTAGGGATGAAATCGATATTCCCGAGAAGATGCCGATTATTAATTTTGAGAAAAATCAAGATTTGGGAAGATTCAAAGATAATTATTGGAGGCTTGGAGGGCCCAAGTGATATTATCAAAAATTCTAAGTGGAATTAAGAGATTCCCAAGTGCAATTAATGAGAATTAATGGGATTGTATATGTAAATTATATATATAGGTATACGCGTGCGCGTGTGTATGTGTGAGGAAGCTTCAAGCTTCCTAGTGTATGTCTCTGCCATTTTGAAATGGCTGAGAGTTGCAAAGCGGGAGAAGGCATGGTCGAGAGAGGCATAGCGCGTGAGAAAGCGAGAGAATGAGAGAGAGGGTCGATCAGTGGCCAGCCGAAGACGCTGGACCAGCAACCAATGCGCCGAGGCAGCAACCATGGCCGATGGCCGAGTAATGGCGTTGGGCGAACCAGCAGCAGCGAGCGCTCAATGGTGACTACCAGCGGCCGGTGGCGCACGGTGGAGGTCGAAGTCGGCAATGGCTAGGTGCAGCGGTTGCATGGGCGGCGGCTAGTGATGCGAGAGGGCTAGCAGTGGCAGCTCGCAATGGAGGCGATGGTGGCTACTGTGTGGGGCGGTGCTGGAGGCAATCGGCAGAGTCGGGGCTGGCCGCGACAGTAGCTGGCGTGGGCTAGCGACGTGGGTGGCCGGACTGGTGCGCGGGGGTGGCTTCGCGAAGAAGAAGAAGAAGAAGGAGCGTGCGCGGGAAATGGATGAGGAAGAAGAACAGTAGAAGAGGAAAGAAAATAAAAGAAAAAAAAAAGAAAATATGGAAAATCTAGGAAAAATATGAAAAAAAAAAATCGAGAAATCTCAAAAAAATTCTGGAAAAATCCTAAAAATTATGTTGGGGCTCAAAGAGCATGCCAGAGGCTTGAAATCAGAGAATTGGGCGCATGATGATAGTCAAGAAGGCAACACCGATGCGGGCGTCTGACCGGTTTTCTCCCCCAGATTAGTTGAGGTAAATTAATTTAATTATTTTCTAGTTATTTTCATTATAGGAGATAATGAAATGTGAATAGTTGGTTGGTTTATGCCATGGTTGGGGTTGTTTTGTTAAATTGTTGATGGATGGTTCTAGTGGCGTGTGGTGAAGTTGAGGGCATTGGTTTAATGTCAGATGTTAATGGAGTTGGGTTTGTGTGTGTTTGCATCTAGGTTCGACCGGAGAGGTGGTGATCCTAGAGGAACTTGAGGCTTAGGCTGGAGTTCGTGCCGAGCCAGAGATGAGGTTTCGAGCCAGGTAAGGGATGGCCCCATGTGGAGGTGGCCTTGCAAGTTGGTAAATATGTTTGATAATGTTTTTATGTTGCATTGACATGTAGTGGTTATATCTTGTGTGATGCAAGATCTAGTGGACCTATGGCCATAAGGAGGACTAGTGTTGTGGAGGTTGATAGGTTGATGCCTCAAACCTTGGAGGGTTGTGAGGATGGATGGACCTAGCCTCATTTGCATGCATTTGGCATACATAAACATGGTTATATTCATATTTACATGCATTGCACCCTTACTGAGTCTTTATGACTCATGAGGTTTTATCTCATGTGTAGATGATGCAAGTCCAGATGCAAGTAGGGATGGTGCTGGGAGGCTATTGTGGCAACTAGCATCGTTGCCCGAGATGCGTGGATGTTAATTCTCCTGTATTTTCTTATATGTATTCATGTGTTTGAATGTAAGCGTATTGAGCACTAGAGGTATCTAGTTGTTGTAATCCTAACAGTGTGATAGATGATTGTGAGTCTGCATGATGTATTTGTGGCTTGAGTTGTTGAAGCCAAGTTCAGACCAAGTAAAGATCAACGAGGTATGTTCTCATAAATCCCCAATACTAAGCAAAGTGTTTGTTATACTAGCTTTATGCTTGGGTCACCTTTGGCTTGCTATGAGGCGAGTTGAAGAGAGGTGAAACTCACTCGGGTTTCGGGTCTCGGTCCGCTGAGTTTTCTTGTTTGAGTTAGGACCGATTCCTGAGTGGAGCGAAGGGAAGGACGAAGCTTAGTTCTCACCTAGGGCGTTTACTATTGAAACATAGTCCAACCCTTCAGTTGTGGTTCGTTGGGTGAGTAATCCGGTTGATTATTTATCGGTGGCGCCTGTAAGTGGGAGCGGGTCGTTACAACTATTATGCCATATTCAAGAATTTTGAGCAATAGATGATACTAGACATTTTTCTATACTAGATAAGAATGAATCTATACACATTTTCTATCCTATTACCTATAATCTTTATTTCCTTCATTTTGAGACAAGATACTTCACATGATTAGGAATTAAAGGATATTTAATATCTTTTGTCACACGATTGACATATGCTAATTAGGTTGTGCTTAAGACTATTTATCAAGGCAATATTTTCTAGCACAAAATTTAGGGAAACAAATTTTATTCTCCCCCTTAGTCAATGCCTATATCAAAACACTATAAATATCCCTTAATTTTGAGAAACCAATATATTTGACATTATGAATAGAAATTTTCAACAAAATTATAATGAAAAATTCAGAGATCAAAATCATCAAAATTATAAACATAGAGTTTGGGGAATATACCAGCAAGGATGAAATTCAAATATCTCTTAGTCTTGGTTGGTAAAGTGAGAGGTGATATCTTTCTTCACCTTCCTCTTCCCTTCATGCTTGATACATCCATACAAATTTCACTTTGAATTCCATTTGAATGTCAAGCAACTCTACAAAAAGAGATCATCCACAAGCCTTTGGTGCCCAAACCACCTTGGGATCACCATTGTTAGCATAGAGGTCCTCCTTAGGAACCCAAATTTGTTTAAACCTATGTAGATTATTTCTTTCAAAGCCTTTGTTTCTAAAATGATACCAATAGCTAGGATGTGAAGCAAATGACTTTTGTTTCCTTTTTATGACGATAGTTTGCTTCTTGTCCTTATGCACATTCCTCTTAAAATGAGAATTTTTAGGTATCAAAATATGCTTGGATCCTTGGGGTTTAATATGAGAAATATTAGATACTTTAGTTCGCTTAGGAATCCATCTTAAATTAGGACCACTAGTTGATTTCCTTTTAAAAGGACAACAAAATGCAATGTGGCCTATCTTGCAACAATAAAAGCATTTAATATCATGAGAGGTGTGTGAAGGTGAGCTTTTGACATTAGTTTTTTGACTATTAAAATTTTGAACATTTAGTTCATGATCACATGAAATTGTAATCTCCTCTTTTAAAATGGATTTCTCATTTAATGCACTATTTGAGGATTTCAATTTAAATTTTTTCAAAACTTTTTCTTTTAAAAATTCTTTATTGGAAATAATCAAATACTCATTCTTAGATTTTAAAACTTCCAATTCATTTGACAATAAATTTAATTGTTTTTGAAGAGTTTTGTTCTTTGAGCAAAGTTTTTCAACCTTGACATATAATTCATTTAAAGTATTCAACAACTCTTCTTTTGAAAAAGCATCATGATCATCATTTTTAGCATTTGAGGAACTAGATTCATGATCATTTTCAATATCATTACTATCATCAAAATCATAAGTAGAAGTAGAGGTTACCTCTTCTTCTTCTTGAGCTATGAAGCACGAGATGAGATTTGAGCTTTCTTCATCCTCTTTTTGTTGATCATTTAATTGATTTTCAACTTGTAAATTTTCATCAACAAGCTCACAACATTTATTAGTAAGATAAATTGAATCAAGAGTATTCAAAATATCTTTAGCATTAGTGCACTTAGAAATTTTTGCATAAACATTTTCATGCAAAGCTTGATGCAAAATTTTCATAGCTTTGATATTTAAAACAAAACGGTTTTTATCATCTTCACTCCAAACAGATTTTGGTTTTGAAACAAATCCTTTTTCTACAATATACCACAAATTAAAATCAATAGATTGTAAGAAAATACAAATCTTTTTTCTCCAAAAATCATAGTAAGAACCATCAAAGTACGGTGCCACATTTGTAGGATATCCTTCATTAAGAGCCATGGATCTCTCCTTAGGTTGTTAGACCTTGAAACAAGGAGTTAAGCTCTGATACTAGTTGTTAGACCGAGAGGTGCTATGGCACACACCAAGAGGGGGGATGAATTGGTTATTTTAAAAACAATTTTGAACTTGAAATTTTTTTTTGATGCAATTGAGGTTTTAGTGATTTAAAACATAGAATATATGAAATGATAAATGTAAAGCTCAATGAATGTAAAGCAAGAAGGATAAATGACACAAAAGATTTATAGCGGTTCGGCTTAAACCAAGTCTAATCCACTACTTTAGCTTCCACTAAGGATTTGAAACCAATTCACTAAAACCTCCTACTTACACAAGTAGGCCCTCTAGCTACACAAGATAGGAAATACAACCTCTTACTTATACAAGTAGACTCTCTAGTCCGCGACTAGGGAAATTACAAAACCTCCCACTCAAATGGGCCCTTTAGCTACACAAGCTAGGAAAATAAAAGTGATACAAATGAAAGTGAGAAGCTAAGAGTTGACACTCTTAGTTACAAGTTCTCTTACAATGAAAACAAGGCTTGAATGAATTAGTACAAGTTAAAATCAAAGCCTTGAAGAGAGAAAAATGAAGCACAGTCACTATAAATACAAACGAATATAAATATAAGCTCAAATCAATTCATTCTCATCCATTAGTCTCTACTTGATCTCCTTGATATAAATTTATAGGCTTTCCAAAGGTTTTGCCCGAAACTAGCCGTTGGAGACTGTCAGAGATACAAACTATCAACAGACTAAAGAGGTTAGTCGATTAATTATATGAACAAAAATAAGACATAGTTGACAAAGCCAAACCACTAGTTGACAGAACAAAAATGTGAAGGAACTTCTTCTAAGAATACACCCTGATAGTCGACAGATCAAATGATTTTGTCGACAAAAGCATGAAGATAGTCGACAGATTGAAAAGCATAGTCGACAGATGCATGGCACATAGTCAATAGATTGAAGGAGATAGTCGACAAAAGCAAGAGCTTAGTCGACAGTTTGAAGGCCCACAGTTGACAGATGAAGACTTTGAAGATACAATACATTACAACATATTTACATTTACTTTAATTTATATTTTACCTTCCATTTACTTTAATATATAAATGTAATTAAAAAAGTACTCCTTATTTAATTCAATAAAAATATCAAAAAAATAAAAATTCATAACCATAAGAAAATGAAATTTCGGTTTTTGTACAAATTTGGGAATTAGTAAATTTACCACTCTCAAAATACATACATTCTATTTATTGAAAAAATCATTAAAAATCGTTTTAACAATAATGAATACTATCTATCAAAATACCAGAAGGTAGTTTTTCAAAATAAAAACATTTTTATATATGTCTCCTTATAATGCACTAATCTTCCAGACTTAGAAAAATTATATTAAAGCTAAAAACATCCACTATCCAATTGTTCAAAAACAATTTGGTGAAATCATCTAAGAGATTCTTTTAGACCTTAAAGCTTGTTTAAGCAAATCTCCATCTTAGGGAATAAATTGATTTTGTTTTTCATCATCAAAACCAAATACAAGAGTAAAATATCAGTACCCTGTTGCGAAGCGCTCGATCTGATAGATAGGAAGTATCTTTAGGAACTCTGGTTCGTGAGGATTGGTCTACTCTCAGCGACCAGACTCTCTTTTCCTATCTTTTTTCATCATAGATGTCCACATCAGGTCAGAAGCACTGCAACCACAGGGTAGAAGACAACGGTACCTCTAGCTCTTTGGAGCACAATGGAGGAGCCTAGGTGTGGATTGTGCAAGATGCAACCTCTCACGGCATTGAGGTCGATGAAGGAATAGTCTAGTGAGTCGATATTGTTATAACCCAATGAGCTGTCGAGGAGCGTGCAGCTTGCGAGGTGTTCAAACGCTATTGCTCAAAACTGAAGATTGGTGACCTCCGATCTTACACATCAGAGTATCGCCTGCCCTGTGGTAGCCGCGTAATGGTGCCTTCTTCCGGTGACCACGCGGCCTTTCCCCCACAAGGATTTACATCTGTTAGCCCCCATCACCTAGAGTTTGGTCTTAGATTTCCAATTCAACCCTACCTTATAAATATCCTTAACGATCTAAAACTTGCGCCATTCCAACTAACCCCGAACTCCTATGCCCAACTCACCTCCTTAGCCATCCTTCTCAAAAAGAACAACCTTTCTCCTCTGTAACACCCCGCCTTACACGAGCGTGTTACTATAAGGGAATTCCCGGGAATCTTTTTTTTGTTTTCCAAATTCATCACGCTCGGTGTATCAAGAACACTCTTCACATGCTTCAACGTGCCTGACACATACGATGGCCGGCACCCACGGTGATTTCAAGAACAATCTTCACATACAAATAAGATCCCAAAAACCCCAGTCTTGCCCGTTTAACCAACAAGATCAATAAATCTTAACTAAAACGAGACATAGTATTATGCAGCGGATATAATAACATCAAAATATCGTGGCCTTCCACGAGGTCCTTACATAGTATTTCCCCAACAAAATACGTAGTACAAATCTACCAAATGATAATAACATTATCATGCAACCATTCATACATATATCAAAATAAGTACTATCGCCACAAATTAAAACCACAGCTATCATACTAAACACCGTTGGCCCTTAACTGGCCACGTCCTCGTCTTCGCAGCAATCCCTGGCTGGAACATTGAATGTTCCAGGGGCATAACCCAGATTAGATGATAAAACATCTAAGTGATGGCATGATACAACTTACTGAATGCATGAAACACACATGAGCATGGCATATACAGACAACGACAACATGCAACATGTCTAACTTGAGAAATCTCCCTGGCATAGTCAACCTCCCAACCTCCCATGGAAAATCCATTCCACACACCTTTAGGGTTGACCTTTCCGCGACATACTTAATCCTCGACTGCCCTTCCACGTCACTTGATCACCGGGATTAACCTTGTCCCATTCTCAAGAAGACCCCATCTCGTCCCCCATGGACATAACAATGACATGAAAATCAATACCTTGATGATATGAAAAACCACACGCCATGCACCGAATCTTTTACAAGTAAAAATAGTTGATGCAATATACCACATGTTCAATATGCATACGATGCCATGAGTACATAAGTAAAACACCTATGCATAACATCCCAAGTTCTGGAGGGTATAACTGCTCGCTAGAACTAGTTCAAACACATTTAACCTAAGCTCGAGAAAATCGATCACCTGAACCCACTACACACACACCAACACACTTCCAAGACAAAGGTAAGATTGGAATCAAACCACTCACCTTAATTCAGAAAAGCTGATTTTTGCCTCAAAAAGCATGTCGTACCTTGAAAATCGTGCAATCCTTCCCTCTAACAGTCAAACCATCTCCTGATTACCATTATAACTATAGAAATTAATATTTCTATTTTTCTCATAATTTTCTCAAATTTTCCTTTTTTTTCTATTTTTCCAAACCTTTCTTTCCTTCGAAAATTCATAAAGAATATCTAACACCTAATTTCTTCAAATATTTTTGCATAAACCCTCCTAAAATAATAAAAGAAATTTCAGGAAAAACTTGGGCCTCACGTGCGCTCACGCGCTGGCGCGTGGGTGATGGTGAAGTCCGCGCATGCACACGCACGAGTTTGTCTTCTCTGGCCTTCTTTTTCGACGGTGGCTTGCTCCAACGATCTCCTATGGCCAAAACGACTACAGGGGCTTGAAAATCTCCTTGAGACGACCTTGGTGGACCCTTCACCCGTCGAAAAAATTCACCAAAAAAGGCCTTAAACACCAGTTGCAAGTCACGGCTCTGGCGAGCCCGATTTTCTAGCCACTTCGTTAAAACCCGATGAAACCTATGCCAAACTCTCCCAATTTCTCCAGAAATTCTCCCCACAACCCAGAGACCAAAAACCCCTTATCCCTAAGGTTTGATTCAAGCCAAAATGAGAGGAATTTTTTTGATTTTCTTTTGAAACCCTCAGCCTTCAACCTCTATTCATACCCATTTTCGACGACAATTTTCACCAAATCTCAGCTGTTCTTATCCTTTAAGCCCAAAATCTAGCCTCCAAATGATTCGACTAGCCCTAAATCATGCACAAAATGCCTCAAAAAATTTGGCCAAAAATTTGATCCCATCCGCCATTAAAACTGATCACATCGCAGCCTTTTTCGGCCAATGGCGACCCCCACTCGCTTCATCATCACTTGTAGGCTATCCCTGAGCCTCCAGGCAACCTTCCCAATGACTCAGGGCGGCTAGCAGGCGGCCGATCGGTTTCCCATTTGTTTTTCCATTTTTTTACACTTTTACCCCCCAAGTATTTTCCAATTACATTTCTCCCCTTTCCTTGATACCCCTAGACTTTCCAACAATTCCACAACTACCTATAAGTTCCAAATTATTCATTTTCCTAAAGAATTTATGAAAAAATCATCATTTTGAGCCCCCTCGAGTAGTTTACACAATCTGCACTTTTACCCGGATGCCCCTAATCGCGTGTTTTTTACCTCAAACCTTCGCGAATCTCTTGGTTTTAACAAATACTACTTATTTGGGAAATTTTGATTCCATTGGCTTGCTTCGACATGGCACTTACCTTTTCGTTCATGATTTGGATATTACACGTTGGCTCGAAACTATAGTAAATTCTATTTTGACCCCGTAATTTTTGAAAATACTCTTGATATTAAATACTGGGTATTACATCCTCTATCTCCCAAAGTCCTCAGACGCTTTTATTCTTTCAAGGGTACCAAGGACGGGCTATATTAGATGGAAGCTCGTTCTTCCGACTATAAGAAACTCCTGCCTCAGGGCAAAGCTAAGGGTAAGTTCAATGTGGGGGATTACAAAACACTTTGGTTGTACATCTCTTACACCTTCCTTCATAACCTTAGGAACTTCGTCTACTTCTTCGTACCAAGTAAGTGAGATTCAGCTCGCACTCATACAAAACACATTTTTTTTTACTAATCTCCTTCACCTGGCAAACATTGCTGGTTTGAAACCTAAGCTGACCATAACTGAGGCTAAAGAGCTCTAGACTGTTGTGGAGGTAAAAACAGACGCGGATGACCTTGAGCTCATTGACCTACTGCTCTGCGAGTACCAGTTCGCTCATTCTCTCGACTGCAAACCCATCAAGGAGAAGGATATTGGAGCTTGGGCCATCGAGAGATTACATCCGTTTTTGAAGTGATCGATGTGAGTGGGAGCCCGGTCAGTGAAGGCGAAGCTTCTCGAGAAGTAGAGGTCGAGTCCTTACCATAGATTTTAGAGATGGTGAAGCTCAAGCTCCAAAAGCCCAGTCATTCGCGACCTCCCCAACAGTCGTTTCTTCATCCTCTTCTCCTACCAGCGTCTAGAGAGAGGAGCCTCACCTTGAGGGAACGAGTAGGAATCGCGACATTGTTGCTCTAGTTGTCCCCTACCGAACGATGACAACCACGCTAACCCCCCTGGGTCAGTCCTTGTTGTGCTGCCTGCCTTTTCCTTGTAGTGTAAGGCAGCTGCGACTGCAGCAGAATGAGAGAAAGCCGTAGCCACCAAGGTATGAGCTCCTCTTGTAGTCAGGTGTAAGAGAAAATCTGCCTCCACCTCGCCTTCTACTCAACCCAACCAGGTGAGGAAAAGAAAAAATGTGACGACCTCGTCCAAGAAGGCTGCACCTAAAGCCATGCTTAGGGGGCATATTTTGACGTTCTTCTCGATGACTTGGACGAGATCCTGGGCACGTCTGCCAAAATCCTAGAGAGGGAGCAGCTTAAAGGCGAACAGCTCTCCATCTTCATTGCTCGCCATATTCTCTTGGTAAGTTTCTTCATTTGACCTCGTTAATATTTCTTATTATTTTCTCATGTACTAACCTTTCATGCTTTACAGGCTTCCCTTAGCGTGATGAAGCAAAATGAAGAGATCTCCTAGTTTGAAAAGGAGAGACAAATATTTCAGGCCGCCTAGGAGAAGCTCGCAAGAGATAAGAAGAAGCTCAAGGACGACATAGCCTTTTTGTCCAGTGAATCCCAAAAAGCTTGGAGCACTACCGAAGGCTAGGGGATGAGGTTAAAAAGTGTCGAGCAAGCTGAGAAGGAAGCAAAATACAAGTTGTTCCACAAGGTCGCAGCTCACAAAACGCTTGCCCCTGACTTCAACTCGAAGCTCACCAAGGTTGTTGCAGAGCTAAGCAAAACATAAGGTGATCTGGAGTTGGCCCTGCAGTGAGCTGACGCTGCGTCAAAGGAGGCAGAGCTAGCAAAATGTGAGGTCGAGAAGGGCAGAGAGGAGGTTGCGCAAATAAAGGCTAGAGTCGAAGCTCGACTCAGCAAAGAGTGCAAGGAAGTTGAGTTTGAGACATGCAACCAGTTCATTTTCACCCTGTGGAAGGAGCATCTAGAACTCGACTTCTCCCTCTTTGACAAAGAGGCAGTGAAAGAAGTGAAGAAGTTTGTTGTCGAGGCTGCAAATAAATAGGTTATCCCAGCTTCATCTATGCCTGATCAGATCGGGGCCGACTTCCCTTCCGAAGATGGAGAAAGCCCAACTCCCCAAGATGCGGCTCTTTCAAGCTGATACTCTTTAGGCTACTAGGGCTTCCAGTCTTCTTTTCTTCATTTTTCTTCTTTGTACTGGTCTCAGAATAACTTGTTTTAATGAACTTACATTATTCTGACCTTTTCTGCGAGCTAAAAATTCATCATGACAAGCATACATAATATTGTCTCATGCTTAAGTTCAGCATTGATTAACTCAGAGACGTTGTAGCTTGTAACTAAGAAACTTTAAAACTGAACGATCTTGTATAATGTGTCAGTAACAACTAATAAGGTTAAGCTTCTGTCTAGTAGGCCGTGACCAAGAACATTTGAGCAAACAAGGGCAGACCTCTGCTAACATGCCACAGCTCAATGTTAGATTGAATTGCATTCCCTGCCAAGTTATATGTCTAGGTAGATCGTAAATCGATCCCAGCTAATCATACTATGGCTTTTAGGTGTTTATCCATTGCCAATTTATATGTCCAGGTAGATTGTGGTTCGATCTCAGTTAATATACCATAGCTTTAGGAGTTTAGCAAGGTTAAGATGAACACCCAGGCGGGTCACAAACCATAACTTTTTGGTCAAGATGAGAGGACCCCAGCTAGTGAACCGTCACTTATGAATTTTTTAGCCAAAATGGTTGCTCAATAGGCTCCAAACCGTGACATTGAGGTTAAGATGAATGGCCCTAGTTCGCAAACCTCTGCCTAAGGCGGGGACCGAGATGAGTGCTCAGTAAGCCGCAAACCATGACTACAAAGGTCAAGCTGGATGGGCTTCAGCTAGCAGGACTTTCGACCTCAAACTCGTTTCATTACTTAGTTCTCATTTTAATAAAAGTCAACTGAAATGAGAATTCAATTAATAAAAGGAATTTTCAAAGTAAAAGGGACTTTTCAGTAGCTATTGCAATGTAAATGAAACGTTTATTAGCTACCGTGAGGAAGTCATACAAAGTGAAAAGGGAGAACTTCCATTTACTGAAAGTACGCTCAGAGATGTTCTGCATTCCAAGTGCATGGGACTTCTACTCCATCCATGTTGGCCAAATGATATGCTCCTGTAATACCTAGGAATGATTTGAGGTCATACGTAGTATTTGATGAAGGGTACAAGTGGAATTATCAAAAGAATAAGGCTATAGGGTACACTAACGCTGCTTTAGATGATCGAATCCGTTGGAGGGAGTATCTTGAACCCGAGATAGCCAAGCAAAATGGTGTAGTATCGACAAGTGACACGAGTTATGATTTTAGGCATCAAAAGAAGTTGGATCAGGAACAGTTTCCGGTACAACTATCTACCAGGTTGAGAAAATCGAATGATCGTAAGGGATGTAATACTTGAGATTTTTACATTCAAATACTTGAGAAAATAGGATATTTTAAGGGATTGTAGATGTTTGGAGATAAAAGTTTAATTTCTGAGCCAGGGGCAAAATCGTAATTTTTTAGGTTCGAGTAAAAGTGTAATTTACCTAAAAATCAGGGACATTAGTGTAATTAACCTATTCTTCAGGGACTAAAATGCAATTAAAAATTAGTCTAGGGACCATGTTGAAAAAGGGTCAAAGTGCAATTACCCAAAAGTTCGGGTTAAAGTGTAATTCTTGAAAACTTTTTACTAGGGATATTTGGGAGATTCAAGAAAAACCTCATAAATGACTTTAAAGATAAAGATAAAGTCTCATGATGACATTAGAGATAAGATGAAGTCTCACGATGACGTTAGAGATAAGATGAAGGCTCATGATGACTTTAAGGATAAGATTTGCATAAGATTTGATTGGATAAGATAAGATTTGAATAAGATTTGATTTGGATAACAATGATGGTAGAAGATCTTACAAGATTTTGGAATGATTATATAAAATCTTAGAAGATTTAGAACGATTGCAGAAAATCTTAGAAGATTTGGGAATTATTGCAAAAGATATTAGAAGATTTGGAATGATTATAGAAGATTTACAATGATTGTAGAGAATCTTAGAAGATTTTGGAATGATTGCAAAAGATATTAGAAGATTTGAAATGATTATAGAAAATCTTAGAAGATTTACAATGATAGTAGAAAATCTTAGAAGATTTTGGAATTATTAGAAAAGATTTTGAGAGATTTGAAATGATTGCAGAATATATATTTCTTGGTGGCTAAGTTTCCTAAACATATAAATAGGGGTTCATGGCTAAGGATTCTCTCATTCGAAGTTGTGATACATTTGCGCTAGACGAGAGTGATTCGGGTTTAGTGGATAGAGAGTTTTTAAAGCATATGTGAGGCATCACACCCACATAGTACTCGGGCATGCAGAAGCTGCAAGCACGGGAGGAAGAAGAAGCTGGGGAGAAGAAGAAAAGAAAAGAAAAAGAAAATAGAGAAAATGGAGGGAAAGGAAAGAAAAATTGGGAAAATTCTCGCAAAAATCCCAGAAAATTCTGAGGATTAATTTGAGACTGTAGGGGCATCCCAAAGTCAGGAAATTATTCAGACACGTGTTTCGAGGCTTAGCACGCATTACGAGGCAAAAATTGACTTTTCACATAAGATGAGTGGGTTGACTCTAGTTTTACCCTTGTTTTGGAAATGTCTTAGTGTGAGTGTAGTGGGTTCAGGTGAGCGGTCTCACCAGAACTCAGGATGCTATGCTTATGCATTTTATTTATGTATATACGGCATCGTTTGCATATTGATCATGTGGTATATTGCATCAACTATTTTTTACTCATAAAAGAGTCGGTGCATGGCGTGTGATTTTCATATCATCGGGGTATTGATATTTGTGTCGATGTTATTTCTGTGTGGGACGGGATGGGGTCTACTTGAAAATGGGACAAGGTTAATCTTGGTGATCGGGTGACACGGTAGGGCACCCGGGACTTGTGCTGGTGATCGAGTGACACGGTAGGGCATCCGGGGCTGGTGATCGAGTGACACGGTAGGGCACTCAAGGATTAAGTATGTCGCGGCAAGGTCAACCCCAACGGTGTGTGGAATGGTGTTTTCCACGGGAGGTTGAGTATGTCAGGGAGATTTCTCAAGTTAAACGTGTCTTGCATATTGTCGTTTGTCTGAGTATGCCATGCTCGTGTGTCTTTCATGCATTGTATAAACTGTTTCATGCCGTCACTTAGATGTTTTATCATCTAACCTGGGCTATGCCCCTGGAACATTTGATGTTCCAGCCAGGAATTGCTGCGAGGGCAAGGACACGGCCAGTTGGGGGCCATTGGAGCTTAGTTTGATAGTCGTTGTAACGTCTGGAGGCTTTAGTATGTATTTCAGGTTGTATATGAACAGTTATATGGTAGCAATGTCATCATTTAATCTGTATTATGTACATTGTTATGGAAATACTATGTAAGAACTACAGTGTTTTGGTGTTAATGTATCTGCTGCGTTGTATTATGTCTCGTTTAGTTAAAGATTATTGATTTTGATAGTTAAACGGGAAAGACTGGGGTTCTCGGGGTCTGTATCTACATGTGAAGATTGTTCTTGACACACAGCGCGTGTTGAGCTTGGAAAAAAAAAAGAAATCCCGAGAATACCCTTATAGTGACACGCCTGGCGAGACGGGGTGTTACAATTGGTATCAGAGCCCTTAGTTAAAACCCTAGGATGGTTAAGCTAGGTTGTGGTACTTAGCATGGTTAGAACTATTGAATGAGAACTTAGAACAGGGTTATGGATTCTAAGAGACATTCGGAACATAGTCGGAAATGGTATGGAGACTCTTGAAAGGTGAAATTCGAGGTTTTCAATTTGAATATACTTTCAGCGACAAGAAGAGATGAACAAGTTCTATTCACATCTTTTGGAAATTAAGAAGCCAGTAATGGGGGTCGTCAAAATGAAAGAGATATATGATCCAAAACCTTTGAGGAATAAATACTTTGGTGATTCTGGTACAACTTGAAGTATAGTATAAATCTCTTTTGGAAGAATTTTAGCAAATTGTTTAGTACTTCCTAAATGGGACATGTTAGCTTGATGAGATAAGTGAAACGACTGAGGTTATTAGGAGAACTGGTTAAATAACTTGGGAGAGTAAGTATAGCTTGAAGCCAATGTAAATCTTAAGGTTAAGTTAGATATTCGAATTGAGGACCTAAGAAGAACGGATTCAGTTAGGGCTAACTAGTGAAAATCCCGAATGGAGACTTAGGGGAAAGAAACTGGTAGAACATAAAGACAAAATCCCTGCTTAGAGACTTGGGAGTTTTCAATAGAAGTTTTTCTCGATTATTAATGGGAGAATACCAGATGTTGTTAAGTGATAGAACGTTAGATTGGGAGTTAGCATCCAACGATGTGATTCGAATGTAAGGTTGGTTCAATAAATCATAACTGAGGATTCGTAAGATCTAGAAACCTTAAATTAGAGATCATTAGTCAAAATCAATTTTGCTAAATGTTGGGATGTTTGGTGGTTATTAAGAATAAGCGGGTTGTGGTTAGACATAACCTAATTGTAAATCAGGTTTTGATCGAATGATATAAGGATTTAAGGGAAAGAATAACTTGGTATAGATCAAGGATCCTAAGGAACGACCCTAAGTAAGGAACCCAGGATGATTCGATAAAAGCTTTTGGAAATAGAATTTGAGGATTTTAGGAATCTGAAATTATTAATGGGGGATATTGAGATAGAGAAACCGAAAATTGATGACAGTGGAAATAAGGAAATATTACCTTAAGAAAATGACTCATAGGAACGAGTCGTATGGTTTCATATGTTATTCAAGGACAAAGAAAGTTAAGGCGTAGATTTAAGTCTTATGGAAGTTTTGGGAGATGATAGAAAAAAAAACTATATCGAGGATATTAGTTTAGGATCAGACGAGGAAAATGAATCAAAACTAATTGAGGATCAAATTCTTGTTTGAGGTGTTTAGAAGTTTTTCTCGGTAGTAATTGGCTAGAATAAAATGCTCTAGGTTATAGTGGGAATTTTCCTTTTGAGTGAAATTTTGATGATTTAGGATTTTGGAATTTCAAATAGTGACTACGAGACAAAGAGGGATCGACTGTAAATCAGCTATAGTTAGGGTCAAGGTGCGACCGAAAAATTACTTGGATATCAAATGCAAGGTCCGCATGTTGTGAAGATTAGAACTTTTCCGTTAAATTGGAAATTTTAGATAATCTTTTGGCTTATAGAGGATTTGCAAAATGAAACCTTACTTGATGATTTTGAGATTGTAAATAATATAAAGAACAATAGAGATTTGTGATTGAAGACGAACCTTGGAGATTAGAAAAATTTTGGGATAAGGGGGAATTATGAGTATGACTTTGATGTTGCTAAAAGAAAATTTACGCGTACTGTATATACTTGGAGATAAAATGGTATTTTAACCTGTGGAGACGACTATATTTTAAGTTTGAAATGACCCTAGCCGATTTAAGAAGATTCAAACTCAAAAGAAGATAGTTGGCATAACGATGATTGTCAAGGACCGAGGGGTAGTCATAAAAGTCTTGGCTTGAGTTTTAAGGCACCAAGCAATGAGATAGGTGTGCTAAAGCTTGATTAAGCTCGTAAAGATATCTTGGGACTTGATTAGGTCTTAACAAAATTGAAGTTGATCCTAATAGATTCAAAGAAATAAGAATGATTGACATAATAACCTATATATTGAGTGTTAGTTGAAAGTTAATCGTGGAATAAACATATAAGGAGAATGGAACTTCTAAGCTAATCTTATGATAGATTAAGCATACGACAGTGACGAGAATATGGTTGAACGATCTAGTAAAAGTTTGGAATATGATAAACTAGAAATATAATTGATATTTGAGTGTTTGACAAATTATAGACGTCTGTAAGAGCAGCAATAGGAACGTGAGGTTTCATCACGTGCGTGATAAATTTGGAAAGTAAAAAAAGATTAAATTGTGAGAAAGAAATCCAAAGTCTTAGGAATGGTAAGGACAAGGGTACACCACTCAAATTGAGTGATATCTTCTTTAGAAAAGAAAATTAGGAATCCAAAGAATCAGGGATTCGGATTAGTACCAATAGAACCACTGTAGCTCTCGGAGATGGAATGAGGAATTCTAGCGTAATGATAACACCATTGGTGTTGGCCTGTAACAATGGATCTGAGCCTAGGGACCAAGGCAGAGGACTGGTGGTTGGCTCACGGTTTGGGGTGTGATACCTACGAATCAGAGCAACACAGTGAACTGTGGAGACGGTCAGGTGCCAAAGTTTGGGCAACACTAAGAATGTTATGTACGGATTAGAGTCCAAGTTCCAAGGAACTAGAGCATCGTGGTGGGATTCCCTAATCAATATGGAAAAGGGAAGAAGCTTGGAAGGTGACCTAAGCGGAATAACTGTCATGTGGATTATGATAGTCGATAGTCAAAGAGAATCGGAAGAAGGAAATGTAATCTCAAGCGACGACATAATGTTTGGCGAGCTGTTAATAGAAATTTGTGAAGGATTCTTCTAGGATAATTACGTTCATGACAGAAATTCGTGAAGTTAAGGTTACTAAGAAGTGATGAATACACTCAGGAAATTCAGGAGTTGTGGTGAAATAATAATATTGCTCCTAGGTCGAGGTAGCTCTTAACCAGGAATGGAGTAATCCTTGGTATAAACATGTGCTGTGAAGTTGCTTAGGAAAAATGTGTTAAGCAAGAGGTGGGACGATTGTTTTCTAGATATAGCTTTGGGAGGAATTTAATTATTGTTATCGACTTGATTCTTAGTTTAGTGTAGTTAATAATGCACACCTTAGGAATTGTTAGCAATTGGCTGCGATTTAGTTGTCTCAAACCTTGCCTTTGGTGATATAAAAAGGTTGAAGCAATGGTAAGTATACCTAGAGAACATGAGTTGACGGATTGAAAGAGACAAAATCAACATAGGGACATGGTAAGTTATATGTTGAAAGTGTTTTTCTTCTCAAGAGACATGCTGTGATTTGAGAAAACATATGACTAAGTTGTTATAAAGGAAGACGTGAGTTTTTAGTTCCACTATGAAAATTTATTTGGGTTGCAAGACAGTAGGTTAAGCTATTATAATTATGCTAGGTATTGTTGTAGACCCAATGAGAATCAAAAGCTAACTAGAAAGGTTTTCACTTAAGGAGTTGTGTGAAAACTAGATCGCCTAAGAAGGACGAGATTATGTCTACTCCTAGAATCGGGGATAATAGGGATCTTGTTTGACTTAATAGAGAGATTATTCTCATGTGGAGAAATATGGAAAGCACCGTTTGGTTGAAATGGAACACTTAGCGGTGCTAAGTTGAGGAGCCACAAATGAAGGACGTGTATAATTATGGACGGTTGTTGATAAATTGAAACGACACAGGAGTTCTGAGCTGAGATAAGTTGATCTGATTGATGGATAGTTTTCGAAAGAGAAATAGTAACTTGTCAAGATGTTAGGCTGTTGTAAGAGAAATTGTGTTTTTGGGAGACCTAAATGGATAATTTGCATGACCAACCGTAAGAGGCTAAGAAATTATCTCTAAAGCTAATATGCAATCGAGGTACCGATAATTGAAAAAAAAGATACGCCAAGATAGTTCAATGTTATCAATTTCTGTGCCATCATGGTAGCCGAGTTAGTTCAATCTTGGTGTGATCATTGGCTTGGGAGATTTAGGAGCCAGATAAAATATATTTTGGGAACACAATTGGGAATGATACTAGGTTTTATAAATCATTTTGGGAGTTGAGTAGCCGCCGATATGAAGCTACAATGGGATATTCTGGAAGATAAGAAATGAGTCTGGTAAACTCAAACCATATGGAGATATAAATTATGAATGATTGTTAAGGACTAAGAATGGTATTTAGGACATTGCACTTGGGAGTCATTAACAATGGTGGTGATACAATTATCACGGACCAAATTTCGAGGACAAAATTTATTCAGGGGGGAGAATGTAATACCCAGGACTGATTTGAGGTCATACATAGTATTTGATGAAGGGTACAAGTGGAATTATCAAAAGAATAAGGCTATAGGGTACACTAACGCTGCTTTAGATGATCGAATCCGTTAGAGGGAGTATCCCGAACTCGACATAGCCAAGGAAAATGGTGTAGTATCGACAAGTGACACGAGTTATGATTTTAGGCATCAAAAGAAGTTGGATCAGGAACAGTTTCCGGTACAGCTATCTACTAGGTTGAGAAAATCGAATGATCATAAGGGATGTAATACTTGAGATTTTTACATTCAAATACTTGAGGAAATAGGATATTTTAAGGGATTGTAGATGTTTGGAGATAAAAGTTTAATTTCTGAGCCAGGGTTAAAATCGTAATTTTTGAGGTTCGGGTAAAAGTGTAATTTACCTAAAAATCAGGGACATTAGTGTAATTAACCCATTCTTCAGGGACTAAAATGCAATTAAAAATTAGTCCAGGGACCATGTTGAAAAGGGTCAAAGTGCAATTACCCAAAAGTTCGGGTTAAAGTGTAATTCTTGAAAACTTTTTACTAGAGATATTTGGGAGATTCAGGAAAAACCTCATAAATGACTTTAAAGATAAAGATAAAGTCTCATGATGACATTAGAGATAAGATGAAGTCTCACGATGACGTTAGAGATAAGATGAAGGCTCATGATGACTTTAAAGATAAGATTTGCATAAGATTTGATTGGATAAGATAAGATTTGAATAAGATTTGATTTGGATAACAATGATGGTAGAAGATCTTACAAGATTTTGGAATGATTATATAAAATCTTAGAAGATTTAGAATGATTGCAGAAAATCTTAGAAAATTTGGGAATTATTACAAAAGATATTAGAAGATTTGGAATGATTATAGAAGATTTACAATGATTGTAGAGAATCTTAGAAGATTTTGGAATGATTGCAAAAGATATTAGAAGATTTGAAATGATTATAGAAAATCTTAGAAGATTTACAATGATAACAGAAGATCTTAGAAGATTTTGGAATGATTAGAAAATATTTTGGAAGATTTGAAATGATTGCAGAATATATATTTCTTGGTGGCTAAGTTTCCTAAACATATAAATAGGGGTTCATGGCTAAGGATTCTCTCATTCGAAGTTGTGATACATTTGCGCTAAACGAGAGTGATTTGGGTTTAGTGGATAGAGAGTTTTTAAAGCATATGTGAGGCATCACACCCACATAGTACTCGGGCATGCAGAAGCTGCAGGCACGGGAGGAAGAAGAAGTAGGGGAGAAGAAAAGAAAAGAAAAAGAAAATAGAGAAAATGGAGGAAAAGGAAAGAAAAATTGGGAAAATTCTCGCAAAAATCTCAGAAAATTCTGAGGATTAATTTGAGACTGTAGGGGCATGCCAAAGTTAGGAAATTATTCAGACACATGTTTCGAGGCTTAGCATGCATTACGAGGCAAAAATTGACTTTTCACATAAGGTGAGTGGGTTGACTCTAGTTTTACCCTTGTTTTGGAAATGTCTTGGTGTGAGTGTAGTGGGTTCAAGTGAGCGGTCTCACCAGAACTCAAGATGCTATGCTTATGCGTTTTATTTATGTATATACGGCATCGTTTGCATATTGATCATGTGGTATATTGCATCAACTGTTTTTTACTCATAAAAGAGTCGGTGTATGGCATGTGATTTTCATATCATCGAGGTATTGATATTCGTGTCGATGTTGTTTCTGTGTGGGACGGGATAGGGTCTACTTGAGAATGGGACAAGGTTAATCTTGGTGATCGGGTGACATGGTAGGGCACCCGGGGCTTGTGCTGGTGATCGGGTGACACGGTAGGGCATCCGTGGCTGGTGATCGAGTGACACAGTAGGGCACTCGAGGATTAAGTATGTCGCGGCAAGGTCATCCCCAATGGTGTGTGGAATGGTGTTTTCAGCGGGAGGTTGAGTATGTCAAGGAGATTTCTCAAGTTAGACGTGTCTTGCATGTTGTCGTTTGTCTGAGTATGCCATGCTCGTGTGTCTTTCATGCATTGTATAAACTGTTTCATGCCGTCACTTAGATGTTTTATCATTTAACCTGGGCTATGCCCCTGGAACATTTGATGTTCCAGCCAGGAATTGCTGCGAGGGCAAGAACACGGCCAGTTGGGGATCATTGGAGCTTTGTTTGATAGTCGTTGTAACGTCTGGAGGCTTTAGTATGTATTTCAGGTTGTATATGAACAGTTATATGGTAGCAATGTCATCATTTAATCTGTATTACGTACATTGTTATGGAAATACTATGTAAGAACTACGGTGTTTTGGTGTTAATGTATCTGCTGCGTTATATTATGTCTCGTTTAGTTAAAGATTATTGATTTTGATAGTTAAACGGGACAGACTGGGGTTCTGGGGGTCTTTATCTGCATGTGAAGATTATTCTTGACACACCGCGCCTGTTGAGCTTGGAAAAAAAAGAAAGAAATCCCGGGAATACCCTTATAGTGACACGCCTGGCGAGACAGGGTGTTACAGCTCCATTCTCCAAGTTTTTCTAGATAACATAAGGACCTTCCCAGTTTAGGCCTAGTGTCCCGTCACTGACCTTGCGAGCCCCCGGAAGGACAAGGGGCAATACAAGGTCACCGGGGTTATAGCGCCGAACTCGGACTTTTTTTATTGTTATACCTCGTTATTCTTTGCTGGTAGACTGCAATTCTCATTCGATCTGACTCCATTGCTTCCTCGAGCAGATCAAGATTTACAGCGAGCATCCGATCATTGTCTTCCGAGTTGAATGTGGCTCTCTGTTGACTGGTCACCTCGTATTCTGCTGGGATCATAGCCTCGGACCCATAGACCATAGAGAAATGAGTCTCTCCTGTGGTGCTGCGGGTTGTTATTCTATAGGCCCAGAGTACCTTCTGTAGTTCATCCACCCAAGCTCCTTTTTTAGTCTCCCGCCTAATATTTAAGATCTATTTGATTATTTTGTTCACCACCTAGACTTGCCCATTAGCTTGTGAGTGGTCTACGGCTGTGAAACTCTTCACAATCCCCAAGGTGTTCCAGAAATTGACGAACTGCTCGCTGCTAAACTGGGTTTCGTTATCCGTGACTATCTGCTGAGAGAGTCCGAATATGCAAATGATATTATTCCAAACAAAATTTTCTACCTTTGCAGTGGATATTTCTATGATCTCTTTAGCTTCTGCCTATTTGGTAAAGTAGCCCAGTACTACTATAGCATGTTTGCAACCTCCACATGTTGTTGGAAGCGGCCCAATTATATCCATGCCCCAGATGGCAAAGGGCCACGGGCGGTTCATTTGCTAGAGGTAGGCTGGTGGAGCTCGTAGGACCCTTGTGAACCTTTGGCACTTGTTGCACTTCCTAACCAAATTTATGGCATCATGCTTCATAGCAGGCCAATAGAATCCTTGGCGAAGTGTCTTCTGAGCCAGTGACAGCCCCCCGTCATGATTTTCGCAATGGCCTATATGAATCTCCTCCAGGACAGTTTGGAAATTAGGCCATCTATGCATCTCAATAGCTGGGCCGTAAATCCCCTTTTGTAGAGCATGTCATCATAGATGCAATATCTGGCTGCTTGAGCTCGTAAGCGACCTGCCTCCAACTTATCCACTGGTAGCTTTTTGTCCTACACGTAAATCCCCTTTTCTACTCGCATCTCCTTTGCCAAGTGCAAACCTGCCAACAATGCCTCATACTCTGCCTCGTTGTTAGTGGCTCATAAACCAAATCTCAACCCACAGAGGATTTTATGCCCTTCTGGACTTATCAGTAATACTCGTGCTCCGTCTTCCTACTCTTTAAAGGACCCGTCAACATATAACTCCCAAGATGGACCTTCTAAGGATTCAGGCTCCTCCTCTATTGGGCCTGTGAACTCAGCAATGAAATCCGCTAGCACCTACCCCTTTATGGCCGACCTCAGCTTCTACTCTATGTCGAATTGAGTGAGCTCAATGGCCTACTTAAGTAGACGGTCGGATGTGTATGGCTTTTGCAGAACCTGCTTCAATGAATACTTAGTCAAAACGCCAATCCGATGCGCTTGAAAATAAGGGTGCAACTTCCTCAACATCACCACTGAGCAGTAGGCGAGCTTCTCCATAGGAGTGTACCTCATTTCAGCATCTGATAGCTTGTGGTTCCCATAATACACTGGGTACTGCACCCTGTCTTCTTTTTGCACTAGTGTCGCACTTATGGCATATTGAAACACCCCAAATACATGGTCAACTCCTCTCCTTTCTTTGGTTTAGACATGAGTGGAGCCCGTCCCATATACTCTTTTAGTTGTTGAAAGACGACTTCGTATTCCTCTGTCTACTAGAAATTTTGTGCCCATTTCAACACATTAAAGAATAGAATACACTTATTAGAAGCCTTGGAGACGAACCTGCTGAGGGTAGTGATCTAGTCGTTAAGGCTTTACAGCTCCTTCATTCTGGCTGGTGACTTCATGTCAAGCAGGGCTTGGATTTTCTCGAGGTTGGCCTCGATCCCTCTATCATTCACCATGAAGCCCAAGAATTTCCCTGAAAGCACTCCAAATGTGCATTTAAGCGGGTTGAGTCTCATCTAATACCTCCTGAGAACCTTGAACATGTCTTCCAAATCCCGCACGTGGTCCTCGGCCTGTGATTAGTGGTTAAATATGTTAAATTTTATCATATTTTTATCCCTTTCCTATTAAATAAATATGATAAAGTGACATTTACATTTGTTTTGCAAGGAATTATTTGATTTGGACGTGATGCAGTCAAAATTGAGTAAAAAATGAAGACATATCCGGATACCATTCAATGCATCCAGATATCAAAGAAGCCACATTCGGATAAATTCCAACACATCCGAATAGAAGAGTGAAGACCGAAGTTGGACATCTGGATGTCTCTCAACACATCCAGATACAAAAAAAGAAGCAGCCAAGAAACATATCCGGATGTTATCCAATGCATTCGAATATCAATGAAGCATTTGGATGCATTTCGGCAAATTGGATAGAAGACTGAAGATCAATGAAGCACATTTGGATGTCACTCAGCACATTCGGATATCACTCAGCACATCCGGATATAAGAAGAAAAATCCAAAGAAGACTCATCTGGATATTACGCAATATATCCGGATACCAGAAGGAAAATTTAAGAGAGCTACATCCGGATGTCACTCAACACATTGGATACAAGAGAGAAGATCCATGAAGGCAGATCCAGATATCACCCATCATATCTGGATACAAGACTCAAGACCTAAAAGGCATTTCCAGATATCACTTCTTGCATCCGCATATCTTTTAAATCCATTTAAAGTAGTTCACGAGCAACACGAGGTGGTTTCTAATTTTAATTTCTGTAACAAATGATAGGCCAATAAATTAATATATGTCGTTGGATGGGAAAGAGTATAGGCATAAGGACTTTTGCAGAGAGTATGGGTTTTGGACTTTTGTAGAGGAATGGGTAAGCGCATTGGCAAGAAGGAATATGCAGAGAATGTTTAGAGTTATCTGGAGATTCAAAAATTGAAGCATCCGTTGCCAGTGGGCTATAAATAGACCAAGAGCTTACACATGCAAGGGAGGCACAGACACACGGCAGGATATTCCCCATCCGCCATTTCTACAAAATAAGGGGAAAAGCACTTCCTTTCTCTTCTTTATGTTGTTCTTCATTTCTATTTACATTCTATAATTTTCATTAATGTTTGTTACGTTTTGCAACTTTAATTCACTGTTCATTTACATTTTTGTAATTTCAATTTCAGTACTTACATTCCAGCACTTTAATTTTTGCCTCTTTAAATTCCGCAACTTAATTTCTGCATTGTATTTCTGTTCTTTCAATTTATGTTTTCAAAAATGTGTGGCCAGTAAATTCTCGGCTAAGGCAAGAACAGTGTCCAAGCCAAGATTTCCCGAGACAGCCAAACTTCATTGTTTATGTTAAGGTGTTGAATTTAGTTTTGAGATTTTGCAAAATCATTTGGATTTGGATTGAGGTATATCCTAACTCAGAACCTTCATGCCATGTATGCGGGTTGCTTAACCTGGAAACGCTGCATCTCAAAATCTAAAATGTGCAATATACATTTCGGTTTATGATGGTTGCTTAAGTTAGAGTCGTCATGTCATGTATGTCGGTTATTAGAATTAGAACCATAATCATCCCGAAAGGTAATCAATAGCAAAGATCTTAAAACTAATTTAACCTGATCATACTATCTTTTGTGAGTCTGGGGAAAATATTTGGATTGGCACTGAAATTGTCTTGATTCGAGACATTTGATTTTCAGTTGCACATTCAATTTCCTTTACCCTAAAATCAGTTGAATTGGTCTGACAAACCCGCTCAGCACATAAATATTTTTTGCCGCTTTCATTTTCGTTTTAATCTTCCAGTGAATCGACCTGGACTTACCCAAAAAATTAAATTGTACTACAACGCACACTTGTACACTGGCGAGTATAAACGCCTTGTGCCTGCATGCTTGTTTTTCTTCTTTGTTCTTTTATATGTATTTGTTAGTTTTAATTGCACAAGGTTAAGCACAGCTAGCCTGCTTGGACTTTACCAACATGTCGTCCACATATACTTCCATAGTTTTCCCAATCAAATCCTCAAACACCATGTTGACTAGGCGTTGATAGGTCGCCCCCGCATTTTTTAGCCCGAAAGGCATCACCTTATAGCAGTACAACCCTCGATTCGTGACAAACGAGGTATGCTTCTCGTCTTCGGGATTCATGGGAATCTGGTTATACCCCGAATAAGCATCCATGAAGCTGAGAAGTTAGTGACCAGTCGTTGCATCCACGAGCTGGTTTATTCTGGGCAGAAGGAAGCTATCTTTTGGGCATGCCTTATTTAAGTCCGTGAAGTCAATGCAGGTCCTCCACTTCCCGTTCTTCTTCTTTACCAAGATCGGATTAGCTATCCAAACCGGGTAATGAGCTTCTTTGATAAACTTGTTCGCCAGGAGCTTATGTACTTCTTCTTTTAAAGCCGCATAGCGCTCAAGTATCACAGGTCTCCTCTTCTGGCGAATTGGCATGTGGTTAGGGTCTATGTTGAGATGGTGCGACTTCACCCTTGAATCTATCCCCCACGTATCCTCATGCTTCCATGCGAAGACATCTAGGTTTGCTTTAAGAAAGTCTATCAATTGGGACTTCACATCAGGGGTGAGGTCCTTACCTAACTTGAGGCACATCTCTGTATCTACACTATTGACCGGTACATCCTCCAACTCCCCCACTAGGCCGGTGGCTTTATCACAATCCACTTCACGTGGGTCCAGATCATGGCTGACTCCCTTCTCGCTGGTTGGTCGTGGGCTACCTCCTGAGATAATGTTAACCTTCTTTCCCTTTGCCCCATCTTTACTGTGTCCTCGTAGCAACGCCTCGCCAAGTGCTTCTCGCCTCGCATGTATCCAACCTCATTAGGAGTTGGAAACTTGATTGTGAGGGCCCTAGTCAAAACGATCAGGTTCAGTTCATTCATTACTGGTCTTCCCAGGACAACATTGTAGGTTGAGGGGCAGTTGATGATCAGAAAGTCTGTTATTACCATAGCTTGGCGATCTGAGTCTCCAACAGTGATTGGGAGCTTGAGACACCCAATCAGAATCACTACATCTCTAGTGAAGCCATAGAGTGGCTCTGGGGATGCCAACAACTGTTCTGGGCCCAACCCTATCTGGTTGAAATATCCCCTATACATCACATTTATCGAACTACTAGAATCTACCATAATCCTTCGTACCTTAGCATTGCAATTCTGGCTTGAACGATGAGGGCGTCATTATGCGACCAATGCTGTAATACCTAGAAAATGTTTGAGGTTATAAATGGCATTTTATGAAGGGCATAAATGGAATTTTTGAAAGAATAGAGCTATAAGGTACACTAACACAGTTTTAATTAACCAAATCAACTGAAGGGAGTACCCCGGATCCTATATAGTTAAGAAAAATGGAATAGTACCGAGGAGTGATTCGAGGCATGATTTTAGGTATCAAAAGAAGTTGGATCGGGAAGGATTTTTGGTATAACTATGGATCGGACTGCAAAATCAAATCGATGTAGGAAACCTCCGAAAAGTCAACGGAGTGCTTTGAGGACCAATATTTTATATGTAGAACACCCCTTGAGCAATTTCAAGTTGAAACGAAGGGACTTAGGGTCAAATCAATCAACCAGGCTAAAGTGTAATTTATTAATTTTGCCAGAGGGAGGTCAAAAAGGATAGTTTTCAAAAATTTTAAGGACGAAATGAAGAGTACAAAACTTGTAGCCCTTAGTGGTATTGTTAGAAAGATCAGGGGTCTCAAGGAATGGGGTAAATCAATATTAGAAATTAGCTAGGGGCCAAAGTGTAATAAATGGAAAATCAGGTGTAAACACAACAAAAAATTGGCCGTCGCACTGCCACCGCACGTGAAGGCTATTTTTGACAATGGGACATATGAGGGAGGGCTGGGGAAGGCTGTATACGGCGTGGGAACGCTTAGGGGCCAAGCCTTAGCCTCTGATTGATCAAGAAGTGGCCAGAAATTGCTTATAAATAACGAGGGTTTGGCAGAAAATTATACAAAAATTGGTCGAGTTTGGGAGTGAATCAAAGATAAGGGATAGAGGGCTTTTGGTCTCGAGGGATTAAGTATCAAATCTAGAGCATTTGGGAGAGTTTGGTGTACGTTTGAAGTGATTTTGAGCATTGCCGAAAAGCACGAGGCGGACTGCCAAGGCCGACCTGCAATTTCCAGTTTGGGGCATTTTTCGGCGAGGTTTCGGGGAGCAAGGGATATCGCTGTGATCGACTAAGTGAGCGCTTATGGGGGTGGGTTCAGATCTGCCATTGGAGCAGTCGTCGACTGCTGGAAGCGAGGAAGAAGATCAGCGCATGATTGCACGTGCCACCTTTCATGCGCAGACAAGCACTGGGCGCGTGAGCCAAGGGTAATTTAAAAATTTTGTTTCAGTATTTTTTTAAAATTATTTTAGGAATTATCATGTTGAAAAATTTGAGAAAATGTTTGAGAAGATAATTATTTTGGAATTATCGAGGTGAAAACTAGGAAAAAAATAAAGGAAATTAAGGAAAATTAAGGAAAAATGAATTTTGATGCTCCTTTAAATAAATATGATGTTTAGGGAGTATCGTGGCTCGAGGTTGAGTATAATTACAGGTGTTTGAGGTGTGGCACGCAAATCGAGGCTATGCACGAGGATCGAGGCATTCCGAATACATTTGATGTGAGTATTCACCCCCAAAACTTGATTTATTGTGGGTGTTTCTACCATAAAACTTGGTATTTGTGCTACCTAAACGTGTTGTGATTTCATGCAAAATGGTTTTGTTGTGTGCAAATGGTAACCGGTGACGGTTGGTTTCATGTGGGAGGTTTGTCCCTAAATGTTTTATACTTGTGCATTGTATTTTATAAAATGTTGTTTATATGATACATTGGGTTGTGAAATGTGCCATTGTCATGCGTTTTGTGTTGTTCATATGGAATGTCAACTTGGAATGTTGTTTGGATAATGTAGTCATAATTCCCCAAAGGTGTTGCTAGAATAATATATAGGGGTATCTTGTGCCGATGTGCATGCCGGGATAGCCGCCTTGTTTTTCGTGCTAGGTCGTATAGTTAGGGAAGTTGCACTAGGATGACTAGGTGATCTATATGGGATTTGAATTGGGATTGGGTAGTGGTTCTTGGATGCTTTTGAGTGGGAACGTAATCCCTAACGTAATTTTGATGAGGCAGGTTCCTGCGTTGATGTGACCCTCTTAGCTCGGGAGTGGTAACAATTGTTCCCGAGGTGTTGGGGAGATGTGTTAACCTTGCCCCTCTTAAGCTAGGACCGTGTTGTGTCGGTGTGGTGGCGTGGCCTTTAGAGAGATTGCTCTTTCCCCATGGTAGGGTTAAGTGTTGTGAGGGATTCTCTTAGGCTAGGGCTTGTCGAGTTGTATTGGTTTGTTTCATGTCTTGCATTCATTCATAAAAATGTGTTTTTGAATTCTCACTTAGATGATTCATCATCTAATATGGACTGTGTCCCTAGAATATTCAAAAGTTCCAGGTGAAGGCAGCGGTACGAAAGGAAAAGGGATTGCCGAGGAGTGACGGCGATTAGTGGATAGTTTATAGTATGTTGTTTACTTCAATGACATCATGTAAAATGTTGGTTCGGCTTTATGTTATGAATAAAGTGGTTTCGGTTATGTTCTATTAAGGTTTCGATCTACCTTCTGCATTTAAGGTGATTTACCTATCTTAGTTTATTAATGATTCTAAATTGATATACTGAGAAGGTGTAACGGGATCTTTGGGGAACGGTTTTTGTGTTGACTTTCCACTGGAAAAAAATATATCCCTGGAATCTTACGCTACACGCCCTAGGAAGGTGAGGTGTTACAAATGCACACCCTTGGTATCCTCCTCTGTGAAAGCAATGTCATTTGCGGCTACCTTGGCTTTCTTAGCCAGTCCTTCCAACCCGCCCTACAAACAGGAAATGACTAGCCTCCAGTACATACCGCTCGTGCAACCTGTTGGAAGTCCTTGTAATATGAGGTCCACCATGAATTGTAAAAATAGTCCGTACAATAAGTGCACAGTCCAACTCGGAGGCGTGATGGGGCGGCTGTTGTGCTTGCTGCGGGAGCTGCTAATTCTCTAGCTGCACAACATAATCCCACAAGCTACCTCTCCTGATTAACTCTTCAACTACATCGTTCAATGCCCAACACTCGAAAGTATTATGCCCCACCTCGTTATGGTAGGCGCAAAATTTATCCTTGTTTTTGAACCTGTTGGGAGTTTTTATTGGGTTAGGCCTCCAAAAGTCTTCCCTACCCTTCTCGGTGGCAAAGATTGCATCCTGTGTATTAGACAAGACACTATAATTTTCATAGTGACCTTAGCGAGGAGGTCGCTCACCTCTCGGCTCATTCCTAGACCTCTTAACGACCTGATCATTGGAGTTTCCTCCATCACCTCCTTTGTTGTTGCCACCATTGCCCCTCTTCTTACCCTGGTGGGAGCCTTCGGCCTCGCTCTTCTGGTTCCTGGGCTCTTTTAAACCAAAAGTTTTCTCCCACCTAATCTCCTTTGTAACTCGTTCATAGAACTCGCCCAGTTCCTTCACCGGGGACTTGTAGATGCTCTCATAAAGCTTTTCACCCTTGCAAACTCTGACGAAGATTGCTATCAAAATACTTTCATCGGATGGGTTCTCGACATAGCTGATCTCTCGCCTGAACCTGGCGATGTAATCTTTTAGAAACTCATTAGATCATTGAAACACCGTTGCGAGGTGACAAGTTAGGCCGAGCTATCTCCTTAACGCTCTGTACTGGTTGACAAACTTCAACTGGCATTCCTCCCAACTACAGATGCTGCAAGGGGGAAGATTCCTTAGCTAAGTCCGAGGGATATCCCCTAAGGTCGCAAGGAAAACACGTCACTTGACCAGCGAGTTAGTTGTCTAGAGGTCCATCTGAACATTAAAGGCATCCAGATGGTCATAAGGATCATTGTCCCCATTATATTGAGGGATGTTGGGGATCTTGAACCTGTGAGGAAGAGGTTCTTGCTCTACTTCTTTGCTGAACGGGGTCCTCTCCCCTTAACTTTCCTTTCGGTCTCGTACCTCATGTCGTGCCTCCAACTGTCGAGCCCTTTGCAATAACTCTTCCATGGTCGGGTCCTGATCCACAGATCACCCGGTATGAGACCACTTATCCCGTCCACTTTCTCGCTCTGGCGAATAGCGATCTCGCGGCATACGTCGTCTCCCATTCCCAGGATCTAGTGAGTTGTGGTATGGGGTGCGACCTAAGCTGACCCTGATCGAGTTTTCTCCTCGATGTGAATCTCCACTTTATCGATTCCCTTCATAAACATCTTCTCGACGATCTCCATAATGATTCACCCTCACCCTCAAGCTAGCGGGGTGCACCTCCAGTTCGTCCTCCCGAGGTTGTTGTTCCTCCGATCTTTTGGACTACGAGTTTCAGGAATGTATTTATCCATCCCGTCGCGATGTTCCTTTAACTTCTCTTCCGTCTGAAACAGGTCTTTCACCTTAAGGCTGGTAGACATCCCTGGGTGGCGTGACCTCCACCTATCTTTAGGCAGCTTAAGCCTGCATTTAGGCCAACATCCTAACTGCATCAGTGAGCTGCATAACTATATTCTCCAATGTTTCTTGACATTGTTGTCAGGCCTGAATTGCCTCTATTCTGGGGATAGAAGTCATAGGCTAGCAGGGAACCCACGGGGGCATGCCGGTGGGGGCTCCAGCCAATGGGGGAACCGAACTAGTTGCAGCGGCTACGACTGGACCCCCGACTACATAACATGGTCTTCTGGTTGATTAACCATCGCTTTAGAACTCGTATTTTTTCCTCTGGCCATTGATATCGATCAGAGCGGGGTTGCCCTCCTTCTGGCGCCAAAATGTCGACGTTGGGAATCAGTTGACCAAGATTTGTTTGCTCGTACTGAGTAAATAAACACGATTTCAAGTAAAAAGAAAGAAAGAAAGAAAGAAAAAGAAAGTACACAATGAAGTTTTTACGTGGTTTGGCCTAAACGGTGCGTAGTCCACAACTGTCCCTTTGGTTATTTCAGTAGAGTCACCGTATATTATTGTTTGTCCCTGTACAATGGTTTTCAACCCCTATTTATAGTATGGGGTGTTTACAATTTGAATAAAATCCAAAATGGAAGGATAATATTATGAAAATAATATTTCCTTATTAGGTTCACCTATTCAAGAACGGATTCCGCATCTGTATGGGATTTGATTTTCCTTAGATTAGGAAGGTTGACTTCTTCTCTAACCGTTTTCAATAAATTCGCTATCTCTTCGTGATGCGAGTTGAGTAGTCTGACAGCGTGTATTGCAGCTTAAGACATTCTGCGATCTGAACCCAGTCGAAACAACCTGCGACCTCGCCCTGATATCCTCAACTTGGGACTTACTGGGCTTCGGGGTATTGGGCTGATCCATTAGACCATTTCTAGCCCATTAGTGTGGTCTAGAAAATACCCATGACAAAAGATATTTTGACTTTTAATTTTATAATTCAAATAAAAATAAAGAATGATCCGTTTCTTTTTTCATTTAGTGTTAGGAACCGGGCAACCGTGAATATTTGATTCTGCCTTGATTGATCCGTAGAGCCGCAAACACGAACTCCTCCAAGTCGGTCCACACGATCGACCGTTTCCACGAACGCCTTGAGTAATGCTAGTAACCCTAGGCGCCTCCAATGAGAGATCCGAATTTCTCCTTATTTTTCCAATTTCTTAAGTGGCCTATTTATAGAGTAAAAACCTTAATTATGCCTTTGGAAAAATCCTAAATAATTTAGGTCCGGCCCATAATCATATTGGGCCGTATCTCTCTTTTAATTTGTGGAACGGGCTCGACCCAAGTGTGTGACCCCTTAGGTCCACCATTAGGCTAGATGTAGGGCCAATTCTATTGGGCTATATGAAGGCCCAACTCATTAGAATAATTAAACTCTTTAATTAAACTTATGGGCTTCATAATTAACTCATCTCATGGGCTTCTTAATTAAACTCTTTAATTAATAGTTTTAGAATTAATCATATTAATTCTAAAACCCTACATATCATGGTTAACGTCTAGCAACATGCCATGAACGCCTAGCCAACGATGAAAAAACACGGACCTTTTCGATTGCAATTACCGTACAGTAAAATCCTTTCATCAACTATATCCCGATTGAATTTAGGGTATAATTTTATAACGAAACCCTAGTCATTCAACAACTATGTATCCATTCCAGATTTATGACTTATTCGATGAAATCAAAACACTTTTTGATTTCCATCTCACCTTGGCCAAGGATTTCCTCAGTCATGAAATCATCGGAATACATAGGACATCTTCTCATCTTGTCGATAAGTGATGAATCCTATTTCGACATTCACAAGCCTTCATATATGATAAGATTACGCCCAGTGATAATTTGTTAATGACTCCATTGGAATCCCAAAAGAACCAAAGCGTAACCAGTCAAATATAAGACTACCATGATGTCTCAAGTCTAAGGACCAATCTGCACTACTGCAACACAGAAATTCCAATTCGACAATCAATAATTACCATTAGGAATTCTGTAGCGGGTCAGTTCAGTGTACTTATTCTTATAATAAGCACCCACATATATGCACTAGTGTCCACACACCAATGTCCATGAAATAAGACATTCTCCTAATTGAGCATGCATCATATATGCTAGTCTATCCGAGTTATTAGTGTCCAATCCTAATAACTCTACGACTAGGAACATTTAAGATCAAGGCTTATAAGGAATATGTTTCATGATCGTCATCTCTATGCACGACCATATTCCACGAGCCTATATGATCTATGAACTTTGTTAAATATGAAAATAATAAAGACAACCATCAATGACAAACAAAAAACATAATGCCTTGCAATAATAATTGATTGAAGATAAAGAGTCACAATATAAAATATGATCAATTACATGTAAATATAATTGACTTGTGGGGCATATCTCTAACATTTAGCTCTTATGAAAGGTGAACCAAGGGTAGGTAATCACCTCCCTACTCATCTCCTCAATTCCAAAATTACTTTTGACTCTTTTATATTGTGTATATAAATTATTATATTATTTAGCGCATGTCTCTCGTAATTTAAAAAATATAAAAATAATTAAATAATATATAAAAAAAATTGAATATACAAATTTGAAACTTTTACGCTTAACCTGACCTCAATCATAAGTACACTTTTTATCATTTTGTTTTGGTCGGCTTCAAAGCAGATTTTATCACTATACGAACCAAATGGGTTATGGGCCCGCGGCCTTTGGGCAATGACCCAACACCACATTTCGTTGGCTCGGAAGCAAATTTCTGTCAGTTTTTACCAAATGGCTTCTGGGCCTACCCCTAGACAGGGTGTCCACAAGGCTTGCAGGGATCATCGTCCCGTCCCATCGAGCGAAAGCAAACTTTCTTGCCAAATGATGCTTATTTATCAAAAAAATGTGAAAATTTTTAAATCTACGATTTCTTATATTTAATGTGATGTGAGGTGTTAGTCATCATCTAAGTCTTTAAGTCACCCTTAATGATTAAATATATATATATATATATATGCATATATTTGGAAGAGGAGGAGGGGAGTGTACATGGACACGTTCATTGGATATTCAGATGAAAAGAATCAGTTGGAGCTCATTCACTGCATGTCACACTCAAAAACAAACACAGACGACATGCATATAAACAAAACTGCCAATTTGATTCTCTCTTTGTGCTGCAAGCAAAGCATACATAAATGGATTTAGCCGCAAGTTTTGAGCATTCTAACAGAGCTTCAAGATAGAATGGGTGATACATTCCCTGTGCCTCATTAAAGCATCCATGATCCATCTATATAGATGAGTGTTCGAGTATGGGGCTGAGTATGGATTGGATCCTTCAATTTCCCACTTTATCCACTTCCATTCCACCCTCTGTCTGGTTAAAATCGGATTCTATCCTATCTTCCTGTTTGTCACTATCTAGCTTCTTAGAAATGATAAATTATATTAGTAGTTTTTAAATTTTATGTTTCATAATAAACTTCTTAGATTTGTCACCACAACCAGTAAATATTGAGTTTTGTTAAAATTTTGTCTCTCATTTGATGATTCACCAAATTTTAATAATAATATAAACCCCCCAAAATGATTTGATGTTAAAATTAATCTAAAACACACAATAAAGTAGTTTTAGGTTTATACTAATTTATATCACATCAACTTTTGTTGACAAAATTTGGTGAAAAATCAAAAGAGAGGTTGAATTTTAATAGAAATCAAAGTTTAGTGATTCAAAAATTAAAGTATAATAATTAATTTATTCTGGAGTATAAAATTCAAGAAATCTACCCTTGAAGAAAAAATGATAATTTTATAGATTTTATGTATATAAAAATGCCAAAGTTTGATAATTACAAGTTATTTTGGTAGGCAAGTTGTTTTCTTTCTTTGGTGGATCTTTGTAGGTCAATGAGTTAATAATTTTCTATAGAATTTTTATATGTATATATATATATATACACACACATACACACACAAACGTCTAATTAATGTTGTTGGTCCAGATGAGCCCAATCCTGAAAGTCAGTGTGCCTACTCTTGATTGCTGTAGATTTGACCATTGAGACAGATGAACCGAACGTCTAATTAAAGTACACGAACATGAACAAACAATTATTAATGTTTCAAACAGCCAAATATGAATTGGGATCATGGTTTGTTACATTATCAGCTAGGTAATATATCATAAATGATAAAAATATTTTTAAGTTTTATCGTCTTGTGCTACTTCATCGTTTTGAGTGAGAGATATTTTAATGATGCGTTTCACTGCTTCTCGTCGTCTCACTTCATCACCTTGAATGAGGGATATTTTAAATATTTAATCATATTATATAATTTATAATATAACCCAGAGTACCAATAATATTTTTCATGAATTAAATTTAGAATTAACAATTCGAGTGTAGTTAAGATTAGCAAAGATGGGAGATTTAGAATTACCATCACCCCTTGGTGCATAAGAAAGGACCTATACATACACACACATATGTATTGATCACGCTTTGTCTTATTTAATTAATCAGGGTGTGGTATGGAACTTTCAATTTGCTACATCTCTTTTCCATCGGCTTAACCTATTGCAGAACTGGAAATTTATTTACCAGCCCACTTGCTCGTTAAAAGTGGCAAGCAACTACACCTTAATTCGTTTGTTAATTAAGATTGGTGATTGGGCTGAAAGACAGAAGTTCCAACTCTCCAAGTTGACTGTTTATCTCCCAATTGATTCTTGTTTTCTTCCATGAATTCGGTCAACTAATCATTATCAGTCACCCATAACTGGCGTTGCTGCGCCCACAAGGCCACAGCAGATAACTCAATGGCGAGAATATTGGGCTGGAGATGTGATTTTGTTGCAGCCAAAAGCCAGCTCCACTACCATCAACCTAGCTGTAGCTGCATATTTAGCGGAAGCTGTAGCTGATGAGTGTCCATATTTTTAGATTTGACTAAATTATTCTCTCGAATCTTGAGATTAAAATTTGGTGGAAAGATAAATATACTAATAGAAATGTGAAAAAAAATTTAACTTACAGTCTTAAACGATGGTGATTTATAATCTTTATAAAGCAATGTGTGCACAGAATCTATCACCACCAAGTGAAATCACTTGGAAAAAGGTGATATCACCACCAAGGATAGGTAGGAGGCATATGCTTTTTTCTGGGTTGATTGAGTGGGAAATCAACAGTTGGTGACCAATCATTTTGACTTAGAATTTAATAAAATCAGATAATTTATGTTGGCTAGAGCGTGAAGATGCAAGTTGTGAAAGGCAAATAAAATCACCATAATTGACTATATTTTTCCTTCTAGAATCTAATCTCTGCATGCAGAGGAGGGAATATTATGAGCTCAGAGATTTAGCTTTGTTGTTATATTTTTAACATTTTGCTTTGCTACACTAACAATTAAATTAAATTAAATGGCAGAGGGATAGTGTTCATTAAATATATGCGGTTATAAGGACTAAGTTTCCATATTGGGAAATAAAATTAATTTGTGCAGGTAAAGAAGACTTTCCCTTGACTTTCATAAAAATAAATTAAATTTTTAATTATAAGGGGCATAGCAAGGATCCTCTCCTTTCCTCTTAGTTGTGTTTCTGTTTTGTATTTTTATTTTTGCATGTTTGAAGAGATTTGGATGTCTAATCCCAAAATATAGAGGAGAAGGCAGGCGCCGATGATCATATATATCTTTGCATTCCCAGGAAGGAAATATAAAATTGGCCTTTTCAAGAAGCCCAGAGATCTGCTTGTGGGACCAATTCTCACCCTCTTCATAATCTTTGTCTAGTCAAAGCATAAGAGGCAAGCAAGGGGCGTGCCAATCCCAACTTGCCCATGCCAAGGAACCCAAAAAAGAGCTCCCCAAAGGACCACGGTTGCAAGGCTGAAAGGAACATATTCTCGGGCTATTCAAATCATTCAAAGATTCATATTCATATTTGAAAAGAAAAATAATAATGGGCAAATTAATTAAATTAGAAATCCATGAGTCAAGAATCTTTAGATCTTCCCTTCTTCCCCCATTATGCCATATCGAATCCAATTAGAGCAAGTGGGTTAGGCAACAGCATGGAGCAATAAGAGCAAAAATAAATGCAATCATAAAGAAATGGGTTTCTAGCATAGCGTTACTTTTTGCAAGATTAAGGAAATCTAATCCTTTCCTCGCTAAGGTTCCTCCATTGGTACTACATCACTACATGTTGGATGTTGCTCCCAAGTATTGTTAATTTATAATATTAATATTAATATTAATATTGTGGAGATCACTATCGATCAGTGTTGATATATTAATTTGATTCCGAACCTTGTGTTAGTACACTAACTTAATGATTCCCCCGGTAAGAAGAGGATAAGATTAACGTTGTTTATAGCCACGGCCACGCATGCAAAATGTTAAATTATAGTGAAGCCTACGTTACGGCCCTACCCTACATCATGCAAGGCCTCACGCTATATTTAACCTTCAAATGCTTGCTTCCAGCATAAGATTAAAAATTTGTGACGAACATTAATTAATTCAACTATATCACTGCAATCCTAACGTACAGACAGCCCTTAGAATTATCAATGGAAGGTATGGGCAAAGATACGAGACTACTTACTATCTTTTATTTTTATCTTTGTAGTTGTAATTTTTATAGTATTTTATTTAATTCTTATTTTTTTATTTGAAGGGTAATGGGTACTTGATAACTACGTACTTTTATTCCCAATATATATCATTTTAGCAAATTCATATTCGGATATTAAATAACTTAACAAAAAATTGATAGCAAAAGAAGTCTATCATTAGCACAATGAAAAAACTAAAAACCAACAATTATAATCTTTAAACTATTCCAATCCGTTAAGTAGTATTACTAATACTAATAAGCTACCTTAGTTTGTTGATGGTAAGGATAAGAGGCAAGAGAAAACATATATACCTAAGTTAGGTTTCAAGATTATGAAAATTTATTAGTATTATTATGATATATATAGCTAGACAAAATAATATATTATATAATTTTACCAAGGTAGGGTACGAGTAGAAGTCCCTATTTTTTCCATCCTACTTGTACCTACACAAGTATTTTAAATACCTAATTCATACCCACCTCATAAGTATTTTTTGATAGTACTTAATAATTCTTTCTATTAGGATGGAATTTTGGCACAAACTCATAAAAGAAGGTATTTATTGCCATTCCTAAGTATGTTGTATACATGAGTAAATGTGCCCTGCAATTTACATCTTCTTTTATGAACTATTTAGCGTACGAGAAAACCAAATACAAGCAAGAATAATGGAATTCAATTTTGAGAATAGAAAACCAAATGAGTTGTCTGTCTAATATTTTATGTAATACATTTCAATAATCATGGTTATATCTAAAAGGGGGGTTATAATAATTGGGCTTACGAGGTAGTGTGAATTGAGAATGTTTACAGTATTGTTCCTTCTAAAGTGTCATTTCATTTATTAGTGAATTATTTGTGAAACTATATATATAAGCCTCTTGAAAGATTGTATGAAGTTAAATTAAATATACATATACATATATATATATAGCGTCATTATGTCGGTCCGTAAAAGATTCGGATTTTCTTGTAATGCATGGGTCCATGGAGGAGTGGACGTATAATAAGTTACAGCTAGCGTCGTTGGATTTTTGTATGAATGGTATGGGATTAGGAAGAAACAATTAATTAATTATAAAATTAGAAAGCAAAATGACATGTCGTCCAAGCGTTTAATGGTCTTTAATTGTAATCAACAGTGATAGGTATATTTGCTTAATTAGTATAATAATAATAATAATTAATAGTATTATTTTACGAAGTGGCATGTTGAATATTACGAAATTCATAACCCAAGTCCGTAGACGTGTAGGCTGAACTGGACAACGCATATCTTTCTAATTTAATACGCTGCAATGACGCAATTTAATTTACGCTTCCTTGAGCCCTAAGTTACATGAACAAAGCAAAATATCACATGGTCACATTAAAAAGAAATACTTGTCCTTATGTGTGATTAATTAGTCCAACATATTTTATGTTCTTGTAATATTCCATCCGTAATTGATGGGTGATATAAAATTCTCTTCCTCTTATCTAATTATGTCAAGTTATTATTATATTTAATAGAATTAAAGATCAGTCTATGTATCCTGACCTTAGTCTAGCTCAATTATAGTGTTTTTAATTGAACCCACAATATATATTAGACGAATAATATTATACCTAGATCCTATTGTTATGCCACTTTGGCCAGAATTTACGTCTAAGAACCAGTTGCTGTTAGATTTGGTAGGTGTAAGATGCCATATATGCTTGCCACATTTCATCTACTAATGAGCGTGTGTTCCATCACCATTTTGAGAATTAAAAATGTTATGCGATGCCCTAATTTTTTTTTAGATTTGGTAGGTGAAGATGCCATATATGCTTGCCATGTTTCATTTCCTAACGAGCGTGTGTTCCATCACCATTTTGAGAATTAAAAAAATTGTGAGGTGTTCTAAAATTTTCTTAAGTTTTAGGCATCTTCCCGATAAGTTCTTTCTCAAGGAGTCTTCGGGATGATAGTCTCCCAGGACCTCAAAAGATCCATCTGGAATGGTCTGTCCTATCCATTTTGCATAAGTTTAGAGATACCCTTCAGGTCTTCCACACCAAAGCCCTCTTCGAGACAACTCGCAGACAACCATCGGGGCCTTACACCAAAAATGTCTCTAGGCCCTCTGGCCTCTCTAGTTGTACTCTCCAGAAAAGTCTCCTAACTCTATCGTGGGACTCTCCTACTGTCTATAAATATTTGCCTCCTCTATGGAAAACAGAACTTTCTATAATCATTTGGACCCTACTCTACCCATCTGGAATCTACTCTTATCCCACTCTTTGGGACACCTGAACACTTACATGCTACATACATTGGACATGCATTTGCATACTCTTGGGCATACTTCTCGAACTATTGTCTGACTTAGACATCGGAGGACCCGTGTGGAAGAGTCTCCAGTATGCCTTTCTAACGTCATTTGTGTTCGTAGGTTAAGGCAAAGTCGTGCTTCCGGAAGACCCAGAAGACTCATCAGGTCCCTCATCCTTCATTGCCCCAAAGGCTCTTCTGAGCTCACAGTCTCGAAGGCCCCAAAAACCCCTCATTCGAGTTCTAGTAGATTTAGCTTTCTAAGACTGCGGCTCCGACCCGAAACAGATCCAGTTAACCTCGCCAACAACATCTCAAACCCTCTGCTTTAGCGAAGAACTATACTTTGGCCAATCTCAAGATAAATAAATTTAATTATTGTAGTTTGACAACAACAATTTGTTGTGGCCTGTGAGAATTGGACAAAAGGTCATGGCTAGGGGAACAAGATCCAACCAAACTAGAGGTTCCCTACATGAAGCTACCATATGGGAGCATCAACAGAACCCCTCTTTAGAGCTAGTAATACCCCAGAGAGGATAAGAAAGCCGAGTAGCCAATTACTAACACCTTATAGTGGAAGACTGGTTCGCAGAACAGATATCTCCTACCCCTTTCGTGCACCCAACTATCAAGCCTTGGCCCTAGAGTCTCCTCATTTGAGAAATACTAGGGGTGGCCAAGCACAAGTTGACATACTTGGCCCTTCCGAGGACTAAAAAATCCTCCACTATCTCTCTCGAGGAATTCCATAAACTAAAACAAATATACAAAAAGTTGAGGAAAAGCGATGAGGAGAAGACTAAAACCCTACAACAATTTTTTGGTTTATTATGCATGCTCTTACCTACCCCAAAAACCCCAGCTCCTTCAGATGGAGTTCGCATTATCACTTCGGTGCCTCTCCAACAACTGTCGTCAACTCAATTGAAGTCAAAACAACCAAACCCCGCCATGGGAACCCAATACATAGAACAACGTAAAACCATTGGAAAAAGTACTATGCAAGAGGAAATTGTAGTGAGTACAACCTCTACCAAAAGAAACACAAGCTCAAGCTGAATACTTGACTAGGGTCCCTTCCAACTTCTTTGTGGCAAAGATTAATAAATTGATTGAAGAAGTTTTCAAAAAAACAGTCGCAAGGGTAATTTTTGATGATGCATAACCACGACATATACCCTTGTCTAAGGACATGCTCAGCCATGCACTTCCTCCTAAATTCAAACTCCCACATTTACTTGAGTACAGTGGAAGGGAGGATCCCATCCTTCACACACAGGAGTTTGAATCTTTGGTATATCTTTACAAGTAGGGTGACGCTACCATGTGTTTAGTCTTCCCACAATCATTGACGGAGTACGCTCACACTTGGTTTAGCGAGTTGCCTTCTAGCTATATTACCTTCTATGAGCAATTGAGAGCGGAATTCGTTGTTATATTCGTAGCTCATGCCTCCCACTTACCTCCTTAGTGTCCGACAAGGTTCTAAGGAAACCTTGAGGCAATACATTGATCGCTTTCGAAATGCGATGCTGGAAGTACAAGACTTACCAGTTGGAGTGGTCTTCTCAACTTTTCTACAAGGAACCACTCTTATACCCCTCAAAGAATACCTCACTCTTAAGCAATGAACTACACCGATCTATTTGCCCGTGCCAACAGGTATGTGGTGCAGTTAGATATCATGCGAACTAGTGACTTGACTAAGCACCCCGAAGAAGGAAATAGAAAAAGAGGTTGGCCTGCAGGTGACAGGGGTAAACAGATGGATGGAAAAGACCCCTTGGCCTGATGACTATTTCAGACACCATCACCAAATGTATACACCACTGCCCGTACTCACCAGCTCCCTTAGTGGGTTCATCAACTTTCCTTCTGTTATTTTACTGTTGAGATCATAGTTTTGACAATGACAAAACATAGAAAATACCTTGATTTCAACATTAAAAGATCATCATTTGTGCAACTAAAATAAAATCAATTTCAAAGTATAATTTCCAAGAAAATTATTTTGATACAAAATCCATTTTGGTTCTCAAAGTTTCAAGAGGTCAGTGAAAGCATTTTTTTTAATATATGTGTTGTTCACGATTTAGGAGATTGGAAAAATAAATAATTAAACTTCAAAATTGTTATAGGCTTTTCGCGCATCATTCCTTACGGGCCATACTCGATCCAATGGGCCGGCCCAATCGCCAGGAGCCTAGAAGGCCCATGCGAGCTCATAGAAGAAAGTCCGAACACCACCAAAACCTACGGCTCATTAAGCGAGCTCTTCATGAGCTTCCCGTAAAAGTCCTTTGCGAGCTCTCCACAATCTACTAACAAGCTCCCGATAAAAACCCTCAGTCCGCTGGACCGTCAAATCGCTGGTCTAACACCTCCAGTTCGCACAAAAGTCAAAGCTACTGAGAAGTCAAATGTGGGGTCCATTCACTTTATCTACAACAACCCATGTTCCTCAGGATGAAGATACCACTTACGATTTTGCACAGATGATAAGAACTGTTTGTCCCCCGTTATGTCATCTTTATATTTCTATATGTTATCCAAATTGTAAATGCTCCACATTATAAATAGGGGTCAGAGATATCATGGAGGGGACAGGAGGAATAATGAGAAACTGCCATTCTGAAGGAATAATCAGAGTGCGGGCGTGGAGTAGGCATCGTTCTGGCCGAACCACGTGAAAATCGCGAGGTGTTCTTGACTGGTATGGTGAACCTTGGTTTTTCTCCTTCTTCTTACCATTTTTCGGACTTATTCATTGCGGCCTAAAAACGAATCACGGTCGGCTGAAATTGAACGTCAACATTTTGGCACTAGAGGAAGGGGCTGCTCTGATCAACAGCCATGGCAAGAGAAAGGAATACTCAAAGTTGGAGGCTCTAACCAGAATAAAAGAAGGAATAATGGAGACACCAAAAGGGAAGCTCGAGGGGATCGCTCAAATAATGAAGTGTTCAAATGAGCTCACAAGGCAGAGAGAGATGAGCGACCTACGAGGCCACAGCGCTTCGACAGTTACTGTGTCTTGTTCGACCCCCAAGAAAGGATCTTCGCCGTGGAAAGAAACAAAGAGGAGTTCGGGAAGTCCAACCCGCTGAGAACTCCTAACAAATTCAGAAATAAGGAGAAGTTCTGTGCGTATCACAATGAGGCGGGCCACAACACCTCCGAATGTTGGGCCCTAAGGGACGCCATTGAGGATCTGATAAGAAGAGGTCGCTTGAAAGATTACGTGGTGCGACTAGCCAATCAACCAAGTCAACCGCTGATACAGCAATCGCCGCCCTCTGACGGTGAACGCTCCCCAACCGTGCGAACTATCTTCACGATTCATGGTGGACCTCACCCCGTAGGGCCTTCCTACAAATCTCGCGATAAGTATGTGCGTGAAGCTAACCATGTCTTGTTGGCAAGATCGGACGAGCAGTCGATTCCCATGAAGCGAGCTAGGGGTAACCTGATTCCAGAAAAGATGGTCTTCTCAGAAGAAGAAGCCAGGAACGTCCATTGGCTGCACAACAACGCGCTCGTTATACGGGCCCAGACCGGCAATTCCAAAGTATGAAGGATAATGGTGGATACATGCAGCTCCGTAAATGTAATGTATCGAACGTGCTTCGAACAGATGGGTTTGGGATCGGAAATAAGCTCATTTCATGGTTTTCTAAGAAACAATCAAGTGTAGCACTCTCCACTACTGAAGCTAAGTATATGGCCATAAGTAGTTGCACTTCACAATTGTTTTGGATTAAACAACAATTAGAGGATTTTGGTTTAGAGTTCAAGAATATTTCCATTTATTGTAATAACACAAGTGCTATCCATTTATCTAAGAATCCAGTGTATCATAGCAAAGCTAAGCACATAGAAGTTAGACATCATTTTATTAGAGAGCATGTGTTACAAGGTGATATTGTGATTAAATATGTGGATACCAAGAATCAACTTGCTGATATTTTTACAAAGCCTCTTTCAAATGAAAATTTTCTTTTTCTTCGAAACTCACTTGGGATGATTCCTATTCCCTAATTGTTTTTTTTATTTCTCATGTATTTTTTGATAGATTACAAAAAAGGGGGAGAGAAAATATGTAGCTAAATAGTGTTTTAAAAGGATAAGAGGGAGACTAAATTAAGGGGGAGAGAGCAAGTTAAGGGGGAGCCTAAATTAAGGGGGAGCAAGAGCAAGCCTAAGGGAAAATCATATTTTTGTTAAATCATTTAAGTATAGCTTCTTTCACGTTTTTGCAATCATAAAAAAGGGGGAGATTGTTGAGTGTAGATTTTGATGATTGATGATTGGCATATGTGAATGTGAATGTACATTTATATTTTATGTACTAACAAAGCATGAAGCCTTCATAAGGCTTACAAAGCTATTCTTTAGTGATTTCATAATACAGGTTATATATGGAAACTTCTTTTTCTTATATAGAGATTTCATTATATATGGAAACAAGTTTTTAGAGAACTTTCTAGAAATTTGAATATTTGAACTATGTATGGAAAGTTCTTCTTGGAATGGAAAGTCTAGAAGATATATATATATATATGGAATCCTTGTTCATATATGGGAAGTTCAAAAGATCTATATGGAAGTTTTTGAGGAGATTTGAGTAGTCCACTATATGGAGTTGCCATATATGTAACTTGGCGACATGGCATTGTTAATGTGGCATTTTGATGACATGGCAGCCACGTGGAGCACACTCATCAAGGCTACATCATCTCGTTGGTCTAAATATGGTAAGAGAATCATGGAGTAAATTTAAAGGTTCTTAGAAGTTCCTTTACTTAGTTAAATATGGAAGAATTTTTTGAATTGCATTCAAATGGAGAAGTTAAAGATTCAGCATTATTGTTCATCATTAATGGAGGAAATTAAGGTTTGAAAATTAAACCTTGATAGATATTCCTTTCCTTTATTGCTGATTCTCTCTCATTAAAAGGATATGGAGATTCAAATCATGGAATCAAGTAACATATTCATTATGGCTAATTGATATCTTCATTATGGGAGAATATTCTAAGGATATCTTACATATATTTAGCTACACAAATTGATTCTCTTCTTGTTGTCAACATTTTTAGTATGGAAACTTGATCGATTAAAGGCTTTTGAAGTTATGATTGATATCTTCATTGTTGGACAAATTTGCTTCATTATTTGAGAATATTTGGATAGATTTTACACCATTTGGAGGTTTAAATTCAAATTTCAAATTAGCTATGCTTGTTATGGAAGCTAAGGGATCAATTGCTCAATCAAAGGTGTTTGAAGATCATCTAGAAGTCATAATTGATCATTTATGATTTATGGACTATTTTGCAAAAATTATGAAGGATTGTGATGATATTTTAGTCCTTAAAATCAGCCATGCATTATTGGAATTGATTTGCTCATTTAAGGCTGATTGGAGATCAACAAAAGTCAAAGGTCTTAATGATCAATCAAGTTAGCTGATTATGGAAGGTAAATCAAGAATTCAAATGAAGGGCTGAGATTGGCTTGAAGACTTGACACAAGGAGGAATGAGATTGATCAAGGAAAGCCTACTCTAACACTATATAAAAGGCTCTCTTAAAGGCTTTGGAACAACTTTTGAAAGCCCTATTATTTTCTACATCATTGGCCAAGATTTTCATTCTCTCTAAGTCTTTCTTTTCCTTTATCTTCTTGAGAGAAAACTAAGAGAGTTCTCTACACTTCATTGTATTATTTTTGAAAGAACCCTATTTCTCAATCTCTACTATTCTTGAATCTTGTAAAGAGTGTACAAAATCCAAACTAGTGAGTGTGAGACTCCAGAAATAGTTTGGTGGTGGTGAAGCCAAGTGAAGGCTTTGGTGGTTGTAAGAAAAGTTTTATATAGTGGATTTGATTGAAAATCCTAAGGAAGGGAATCCTTAGGTAGTGGATGTAAGCCATAAGGGCCGAACCACTATAAATCATTGTGTTCTTCTTCTCTTCACTCTTACTTATTCTTGTTTGATTATACTTGTTTGTTTTGGTCTTGTGCTATCTAAAGTGGCCAAATCCTAAGGCCTACATTCTTGGTGGTTATTTTGATTATATTCTGATTTGCTTTAATTGATCATTCTTTGTACTAATTCAATATTCCATTTGGTTTATTTAAAGACTTGTTATTGTGTGCATTCAAATCACTTGTTTTCACCAAGTTGTAATTTGAAGAGTATATTGGATCAAAGCACATACTAGCACAGCTGGCAGATATCATATTATCCATCTAGTATTTAAGTGCTCCCGTACTCTCAACTACAATTTTGGTTTATATTAAATTTTTTTTCTCATATATATATATATATACGTGTATAAGTTTTGCATTAGAGTTTTAAAAAGGTGTCAATTCACCCCCCTCTTGACTAGGTTAGAACTCAACAAGTGGTATCAGAGCGAGGTTCCTAAGAGAGTGATTAATCATCACTAGGTGTATCCATGGCATCGAGTTCAGGTTTTTATGAAAATGAGGGTCGTTCTTTGTCTAGGGCACCATTCTTTGATGGCACCGATTATGCATATTGGAAAATAATGATGGAAGATTTTTTAACTGCATATAGTCTTGAATTGTGGGAAATAGTTAGAGATGGTCCATATGTCCCTAAAGAAAAGGTAAAGAGAGGAGAAGTAGAAGAGATAATAGAAAATAGTAGAGATAAGTACACGGATGAAGATAAAAGATTAATTACTTTAAATGCTAAGGCTAAGAGTGCATTTCGTTATGCTTTGAGTAGATCTGAATTTAATCATGTACAGTGTTGTAAATCTGCTTATGAAATTTTGAAGAAGTTAGAGTTAAAATATGAGGTACTAGTTAAGTTAAAGAAAAAAAAATAAACATGTACATACATGATTTTGAATTATTTTCTATGAAACCTAATGAATCTATTTCTAAAATGTATACTCGCTTGACTGATATTCTTAACTCTCTTGAGTCTCTTCGTAAATCATTTTCAGATTTTGAAAAGGTGCAAAAGATTCTAAGATCTCTACCGGAGGCATGGGATCCAAAAGTGACAGTCATTCAAGAGGCTAAGGATACCAAGAAGTTGTCACTAGATGAACTAATGGGTTCACTAATGACACATGAGATTACTCTCAAAAACAGGTATAAAAACAAAGAAGATTCTTTAAAATCTAAATCAATTGCTTTACTTGTTGCACAGGAACCTAGTGGAGAGGAAGATTCCGAAGAGGAGATTGCTATGTTGGCTAGGAGGCTTCGAAACTTTATGAGAAAGAATAAAATGAGTTATAGTAAGACTAAGCCCATAGAAGTCTCAAATGAAAAGAAAGTGGAGGTTACTTGCTACAAGTGTGGCAAGATTGGACACTACAAGTCCGAATGTCCCAAATCAAAGAAGGGTAGATCCAAAGGAAGGAGAAAGGAAGAGAAGAAAGATAGAAAAGCATTCAAAGCAACTTGAGATGTTTCCAGTGAATCTGAATCATCTTCAAGCGATGAAGAAGAAGAAAAGGCCAACTTTTGTTTGATGGCCAAAGGAGAAAAGAACTCATCTTCCACAGATGAGGAGGTAAACACTTTTGAAATGGATGCATTATTAGAAGAGTTTGATTTTATGTTTAAAAAACATAAAATGGCTATTAGAGAAATCAAGGAGCTTAAGAGAGAAAATGGTAGATTAGAAAAGAAAGAAGAAGAGTACATGGAAGAAATAGATGAGTTAAACTCTAAAATTAGGAAAATGGAAGAAAATGAACCAAATGAAGTGTGTGCATTAAAAGATAATATAAATGAATTGCATAACACTATTGATAGTGTTAGGGAGCATGAATGCATTGCATGTGATCATTCTGAGTTACTAAATGAAATAGCATGTTTAAAAGAAAAGAATGAGCACTTAGAAAAATCATTTTTAAAATTTTCTTTGAGTTCCAGTAAATTGGATTCTTTGCTTACATCTCAAAAACCATATTTTGAAAAGGATGGTATTGGTTTTGACCCTAGTAAACTAAAAGAGAAAATCCAAAAATCTAGTTCTTCCACTCATCTTACTCATTCTAGGCGTGTGCATCATGCTAGAATAATTAAAGGGGCAAAATATCTTCCTAGAGCTAAATATCCAAAACTAGCTAGAACTAGGAATAATAAAGTTGTTAGAACTAGGAGTTTTTGGATTCCTAAGGGTTTAAATGATCAAAAAGCTAAGGAACATATCTATGATACATATGGCTATGATTTCATGTTCTCTAACCCCCAAGGACCCAAAGTTTGGGTACCTAAGGTTCTTTGATTTGCTTAACAGGTGTGCTTGAAGGCCAAAGGCACTTCAAGCCAATGGTTCTTGGACAGTGGATGTTCAAGGCATATGACTGGAAATGCCACCTTATTTTTGTCTCTTAAAGCTAAAAAGCATGGAGGTAATGTCACTTTTGGTGATGGCTCAAAAGGGAAAATTGTAGGCATTGGAAACGTGGGTAATCCTTCTAAACTCATGTTTGAAGATGTCTTATTTGTGAGTGGCTTATCCTACAACTTGCTTAGCATAAGTCAATTAATTGACAAAGGCTACATGGTTGCATTTGAAGGTAATGAGTGCTTGATTAAAGATTCTTTAAATGAGATTGTTTTGAAAGGCATTAGAGAAGGAAACATTTATGTGTTAAATCTGAATTCTTTATGTGTTAATGATGCTACTTGTCTTATGGTGAATGATAACTCTATGGATCTATGGCATAGAAGATTAGGTCACATTAGCACATCTACGCTTTCTAAACTAATAAAGAAAAATCTAATTAGAGGAGTGCCTAAATTGAATTTGAATGATCTACATATGTGTGATGCATGCATTAGAGGGAAACAAGTTAGAGAGTCATTTAAATCAAAACAAGATGTTACCACAACAAGGCCATTAGAATTACTTCATTTAGATTTGTTTGGTCCTAGTAGGGTTAAAAGTTTAGGTGGTAAATCATATACATTTGTGATTGTGGATGACTTTTCTCGTTTTACTTGGTGCTTGTTTATTTCTCATAAAAGTGAGGCATTGCATGTTTTTGATAGTCTAATTAGAAAACTACAAAATCAACAAAATGCATGTGTAATTAAGATTATGAGTGATCATGGTGGTGAGTTTGATAACTTTGGTTTTGGTGAGTTATGTGATAAATATGGTATTTCTCATAATTTTTCTGCACCTAGGTCTCCACAACAAAATGGAGTAGTTGAAAGAAAAAATAGGTCATTGCAAGAAATTGGTAGAACTATGTTAATTGAAAGTGGTTTACCTAAGTCATTTTGGGCTGAAGCAATTAGTTATGCAAGTTATGTGTTAAATAGGTTGTCTATTAGAAAATGGCTAAATAAGACACCATATGAACTTTGACATGGTAAGACACCTAAAGTAGATTATCTTAGACCATTTGGGTGTAAATGTTACATTTTAAACACTAAATATAATTTGGATAAGTTTGATGCTAAATTTGATGTAGGTTCTTTGGTTGGTTTTTTTTCTACTAGTAGAGCATATAGAGTTTATAACTCTAGGACAAAAACGATAGAAGAGTCCATTCATGTAAAATTTGATGAATCACTAGCTAAGAGTTTTAATATTGAAGAAGATGAAGATGTAGTTTTTGAACCACAAGTAGAGTCTAGTTTAAAGGAATCTACACCTAATAGCATGAATTCATATATAGAAGCAGATAAATTGAAAAATGAGACTCACTTAGAATCACAAGAAAATAATGAATTGATAGGTCCTTCGCATGATCAAAATTGGTATCAAATTAAAAATAAGCACCGGCATCCTAAAGAATTAATAATAGTTGACATTTCTCATGGAGTTAGAACTAGATCATCTCATGGTGTGCATCCTTTTAGTTCTCTTGCTTTGATTTGTGAAATTGAGCCTAAGTGTATTAATGATGCTCTAAAAGCACCCGATTGGGTAATAGCAATGCAAGAAGAGTTAATGAGTTTGAAAGAAACAAAGAGTGGAGTTTAGTTCCTAAACCTGAAAATCATTCTATTATTGGTACAAAATGGGTTTTCAAAAACAAAATGGATGAAAATGGAAAAATGGTTAGGAATAAGGCTAGATTAGTGGCACAAGGGTATAGTCAAGAAGAAGGAGTAGATTATGATGAGTCGTTTGCACCGGTTGCAAGAATAGAAGCTATTAGGTTGTTAATGGCATTTGCATGCTTTAAAGGTTTTAAATTGTATCAAATGGATGTTAAGAGTGCATTTTTAAATGGATTTATTCAAGAAGACGTTTATGTGAAGCAACCCCCTGGTTTTGAAAATCAAAAGTTCCCAAATCATGTTTACAAGCTTTTTAAATCTCTTTATGGCTTAAAACAAGCTCCTAGAGCGTGGTATGATCGATTATCAAAGTTCTTGCTTGAAAATGATTTTAATTGTGGGAAAATTGATAGTACTTTATTTGTGAAGCATAAAAATGATGATTTGCTTATTGTACAAGTCTATGTGGATGATATTATTTTTGGATCAACTAATAATTCTTTGTGTAAAGATTTTGCTGATTGTATGAGTGGTGAATTCCAAATGAGCATGATGGGTGAACTAACGTTCTTTTTAGGTTTGCAAATAAAACAAAGTGAGAATGGCATTCACATTAGTCAAGCTAAATATACTAAAGATTTGCTATTTAGATTTGGCATGGATTTAGCTAAACCTTATATTACCCCCATGGTTGCAAATACAGAGCTTGATAGTGACATAAATGGTAATAAAGTAGACCAAAAGCTATATAGATTTATGATTGGCTCATTGTTATATCTTACTACATCTAGACCCGATATTATGCATGTTGTGTGTTTGTGTGCTAGATTTCAATCTAATCCTAGACAATCACACTTAATTGCAGTGAAACGGATTTTTAGATACTTAAAAGATACCTCTACTCTTGGTCTTTGGTATGATAAGAGTTCTTTATTTGATTTGTATGCTTATAGTGACTCGGATTATGCTGGTTGTAGATTGGATAGAAAAAGTACTATGGGCACTTGTCAATTTGTAGGAAATAAGCTCATTTCATGGTTTTCTAAGAAACAATCAAGTGTAGCACTCTCCACTACTGAAGCTGAGTATATAGCCGTAAGTAGTTGCACTTCACAATTTTTTTGGATTAAACAACAATTAGAGGATTTTGGTTTAGAGTTTAAGAATATTTCCATTTATTGTGATAACACAAGTGCTATACATTTATCTAAGAATCCAGTGTATCATAGCAAAGCTAAGCACATAGAAGTTAGACATCATTTTATTAGAGAGCATGTGTTACAAGGTGATATTGTGATTAAATATGTGGATACCGAGAATCAACTTGCTGATATTTTTACAAAGCCTCTTTCAAATGAAAATTTTCTTTTTCTTCGAAACTCACTTGGGATGATTCCTATTCCCTAATTGTATTTTTTTATTTCTCATGTATTTTTTGATAGATTACAAAAAAGGGGGAGAGAAAATATGTAGCTAAATAGTGTTTTAAAAGGATAAGAGGGAGACTAAATTAAGGAGGAGAGAGCAAGTTAAGGAGGAGCCTAAATTAAGGGGGAGCAAGAGCAAGCCTAAGGAAAAATCATATTTTTGTTAAATCATTTAAGTATAGCTTCTTTCACGTTTTTGCAATCATCAAAAAGGGGGAGATTGTTGAGTGTAGATTTTGATGATTGATGATTGGCATCTGTGAATGTGAATGTACATTTATATTTTATGTACTAACAAAGCATGAAGCCTTCATAAGGCTTACAAAGCTATTCTTTAGTGATTTCATGACACAGGTTATGTATGGAAACTTCTTTTTCTTATATAGACATTTCATTATATATGGAAACACGTTTTTAGAGAACTTTCTAGAAATTTGAATATTTGAGCTATGTATGGAAAGTTCTTCTTGGAATGGAAAGTCTAGAAAATATATATATGGAATCCTTGTTCATATATGGGAAGTTTAAAAGATCTATATGGAAGTTTTTGAAGAGATTGGAGTAGTCCACTATATGGAGTTGCCATATATGTAACTTGGCGACATAGCATTGTTAATGTGGCATTCTGATGACATGGCAGCCACGTGGAGCACACTCATCAAGGCTACATCATCTCGTTGGTCTAAATATGGTAAGAGAATCATGGAGTAAATTTAAAGGTTCTTAGAAGCTCCTTTACTCAGTTAAATATGGAAGAATTTTTTGAATTGCATTCAAATGGAGAAGTTAAAGATTCGGCATTATTGTTCATCATTAATGGAGGAAATTAAGGTTTGAAAATTAAACCTTGATAGATATTCCTTTCCTTTATTGCTGATTCTCTATCATTAAAAGGATATGGAGATTCAAATCATGGAATCAAGTATCATACTCATTATGGCTAATTGATATCTTCATTATGGGAGAATATTCTAAGGATATCTTACATATATTTAGCTACACAAATTGATTCTCTTCTTGTTGTCAACATTTTTAGTATGGAAACCTGATCGATTAAGGGCTTTTGAAGTTATGATTGATATCTTCATTGTTGGACAAATTTGCTTCATTATTTGAGAATATTTGGATGGATTTTACACTATTTGGAGGTTTAAATTCAAATTTCAAATTAGCTATGCTTGTTATGGAAGCTAAGGGATCAATTGCTCAATCAAAGGTGTTTGAAGATCATCTAGAAGTTATAATTGATCATTTATGATTTATGGACTATTTTGCAAAAATTATGAAGGATTATGATGATATTTTAGTCCTTAAAATCAGCCATGCATTATTGGAATTGATTTGCTCATTCAAGGCTGATTAGAGATCAACAAAAGTCAATGGTCTTGATGATCAATCAAGTTAGCTGATTATGGAAGGTAAATTAAGAATTCAAATGAAGGGCTGAGATTGGCTTGAAGACTTGACACATGGAGGGTTGAGATTGATCAAGGAAAGCTTACTCTAGCACTATATAAAAGGTTCTCTTGAAGGCTTTGGAACAACTTTTGGAAGCCCTATTATTTTCTACATCATTGGCCAAGATTTTTAATCTCTCTAAGTCTTTCTTTTCCTCTATCTTCTTGAGAGAAAACTAAGAGAGTTCTCTACATTTCATTGTATTATTTTTGAGAGAACCCTATTTCTCAATCTCTACTATTCTTGAATCTTGTAAAGAGCGTACAAAATCCAAACTAGTGAATGTGAGATTCCAGAAATAGTTTGGTGGTGGTGAAGCCAAGTGAAGGCTTTGGTGGTTGTAAGAAAAGTTTCATATAGTGGATTTGATTGAAAATCCTAAGGAAGGGAATCCTTAGGTAGTGGATGTAAGCCATAAGGGCTGAACCACTATAAATCGTTGTGTTCTTCTTCTTTTCACTCTTACTTATTCTTGTTTGATTATACTTGTTTGTTTTGGTCTTGTGCTATCTAAAGTGGCCGAATCCTAAGGCCTACATTCTTGGTGGTTATTTTGATTATATTCTGATTTGCTTTAATTGATCATTCTTTGTACTAATTCAATATTCCATTTGGTTTATTTAAAGACTTGTTATTGTGTGCATTTAAATCACTTGTTTTCACCAAGTTGTAATTTGAAAAGTATATTGGATCAAAGCACATACTAGCACAGCTGGCAGATATCATATTATCCATCTAGTATTTAAGTGCTCTCGTACTCTCAACTACAATTTTGGTTTATATTAAATTTGTTTTCTCATATATATATATATACGTGCATAAGTTTTGTATTAGAGTTTTAAAAAGGTGTCAATTCACCCCCCCTCTTGACTATTGTAGACTGCACCTCAGCATATAACGTTGTGCTCGGAAGGCCAGCGATGAACGACCTAGATCTGGTCACTTCGACCAGATCGCTAACAGTAAAATTCTCGTCCCCCAATGGAGTAGGGTGCGTACGAGGCGAACAACACCTCACAAGACGTTGCTACCAAGACGCCATAAAAATGAGAGCCAAGGGAAAGAAAGTAAATGTCATCGCAAAACATTGCCCGTGATCGATCAGCCAATAGACAGCTAATCACGACCTGGATCCCCGCGAGTTGGACTGTGATAGGCCTACCGGTCCAGTGGAAGAGCTCGAAGATATTTTTGTCAGCGAGGTGGACGAAGAAAGACGCCTCAAGTTAGGGAAAAATCTGGCCCCCGAGGTAAAATCCCAACTTACCAATTCCTTAAAGCTAACATCGATGTATTCGCATGGAACCACAAGAATATGGTAGGAATCGCCCTGGAAGTCATGTCGCACAGACTTGACATAGATTCGAGCTACAAGCCAGTACGCTAGAAGAGGAGGCTAATGACTCCCGAGCATTATGCCGCTCTCAAAGAAGAAGTGGACCAACTCTTGGCAAAAGATTTCATTAAAGAGGCCCACTATTCGATCTGGGTGGCTAACCTCGTCTTGGTAAAAAAAAAAAAAATGGGAAGTAGAGGACCCGCGTCGACTTCACCGACCTAAACAAGACCTGCCCTAAGGACAGCTTCCCTCTCCCAAGAATTGATCAGCTCGTGGATGCAATGACTGGTCACCAGCTCCTTAGTTTCATGGACGCTTATTCGGGCTACAATCAGATTCCCATGAACCCCACCAACCAAGAGCACACCTCGTTTATTACCAACCGGGGGCTTTACTGCTATAAGGTCATGCCTTTTGGCTTGAAGAATGCTAGTGCGACCTACCAAAGGTTGGTCAACACGATGTTTGAAGCCCTGATCAGCAAAACCATGGAAGTATACGTGGATGACATGCTAGTGAAGTCTGAACGGGTAGCAGACCATGTTTACAATCTGAAAGAAATGTTTGCAGTCCTCAGGAGCTACTAGATGAAACTCAATCCACTCAAATGCGCCTTTGGGATAGCCTTTGGAAAATTTCTCGGGTTTATGGTGAACAACAAAGGCATTGAAGCCAATCCAGACAAAATAAAGGCTTTGCTCGATATGAGGTCGCCCGTGAGGAAAAAAGAAGTACAAAGCCTTGATGGAAAGGTTGTGACCCTGAGCCGTTTCGTCTCTAAAGCGACTGATAAGTTTGCCCCATTCTTCGAGCTCCTAAAGAAGGAACAAGACTTCAGGTGGATAGAAGAATGCGAGTCCGCCTTCCAGCAGTTAAAGGAATATATGGGACGGCCCCTACTGGTCGCCAAACCTAAGGAGGGGGAAAAATTGATCTTATACTTGGGAGTATCCCAACACGCTCTCAGTGCGGCCCTTGTTCGGGGGGAAGAAGGGGTACAACACCCCATATATTACGTCTCCAAAAGCTTGGTCGATGCGGAAACGAGGTATGCACCAGTCGAAAAGTCGGCTTACTGTTTAATAATGGCATCAAGGAAGCTACGACCTTATTTCCAAGCGCATGAGATCGAAGTCCTGACGAAGTACCCGTTAAAAAAAATCTTGTAAAAGCCAGATACCTCGAGTCGCCTACTAAAATGGTCTATCGAGCTCGCCCAATTCGATATCAAGTATAAGCCGAGAACAGCGATAAAAGGATAGGCGTTGGCAGATTTCATTGCTGAGTTCACTGGACTGATTGACGAAGAAATGGAAAGCTTGAGAGGACCATCTTGGGAATTATAAGTTGACAGGTCATCAAACGAGCAAGGAGCGAGAGCTGGGGTCATGTTGATAAGCCCCGAGGGTCACAAAATCCTCTGTGCCCTGAGGTTCGAGTTTCCGGCCACTAACAATGAATCTGAGTACGAGGCCCTACTAGCAGGGCTTCGACTGGCAAAGGAAATACTGGCTGAATCCTTGGAAATCTTCAGCAATTCCCAGCTGGTTGTCAATCAAGTACGGGGAGAATACCAGGCCAAAGATACAAAGATGGTGGCATACTTACAAAAGGTACGCGAACTCTTAGCCACTTTCGAAAAATATGAAATACACCAGATCCCCCACTCCTAGAACTCTCATGCAGACGCATTAGCTCGTCTCGCAACCGCCCGAGATGCGAAATTCTTGGGAGCTATACCTGTGGATTTCTTGGCCACTCCCAGCACAGAACAACGAGCTGAAACGTTGACAATTATGGTCTCCCAAAACTCATGGATGATTCCCATTCTGGACAATCTACAAGACGGAAAATTGCCAGAAGACAAATTGGAAGCACGCCGTCTGCGAGCTCGAGCAGTTCGATATTGTATCTATGATGACAGGCTGTATAAGAGGGGGCTCTCAGCCCCACTCCTGAAGTGCATTGACGGCACCGACTGCCAGACCGTGCTGGTAGAAATTCACGCCGGCCACTATGGTAACCATGCTGGGGCACTTTCACTGGCACAAAAGACACTACAGCAAGGGTTTTATTGGCCCACCATAAAGCAAGATGTCGTAGAGATGGTCAAAAAATGTGAAAAATGTCAAAGATTCGTCAAGGTTCCACGAGCTCCCCCAACTTACTTGCAGCAGATGAGCAACCCATGGCCTTTTTCCATTTGGGGGATGGATCTGATCAGACCACTTCTGACAGCTCCCAGAGGGTGCAAGTATGCCATAGTGGCAGTTGACTACTTCACCAAATGGGCAGAAGCCAAAGAACTCGCACAGATCATCAACTCTAAGGTACAAGCATTTACATGGGATAATATCATCTGTAGGTTCAGAGTTCCACCACGAATAATAATAGAAAACAGAACCCAATTCACCAGCGAGCAATTCATCTAATTTTACGAGTCAATGGGGATCCGAAAAAGTTTCACTGCCGTGGACCACCCCCAAGCCAATGGACAGGTCGAAGCTGTCAACAAAATAATCAAGCAAATCCTAAAGACAAAACTTGATGTCAGAAAGAGGGCTTGGGTGGATGAACTGCAAACAGTACTTTGGGCTTATCGAATGACAGCCCAGAGCAGCACGGGAGAAATCCCATTCTCGATGGTATATGGATCCGAAGGTATGGTACCTGTAGAGAACAACCTGACTAGCCACCTGAGGGCCACCTTTAACTCCAAGGACAATGAAAAGCTGTTGGCAACAAACCTCGACTTGCTCGAAGAAGCGAGGGATGTAGCTCGCATAAGGGTCCCCATTTATCAACAAAGGGTGGCACGATACTACAACAGGAAGGTTTGAATCTGACACTACGGCATTGGAAGCCTAGTATTACGTCTAATACTCCCAGGAGCTTGCACGGCAAGTGATGGCACCCTAGGGCCCAACTGGGAAGGTCCGTTTATTATCAAGGAGAATCTGGGTAATGGAGCATATCATCTGGCAAACATGGACGGGACCCTCCTTCCGCGAGCTTCGAACGCGGAACACCTTTATCCCTACTACCAATGAATGTAACTGTCCTTACCTATACTTCGTCTTTTTGTTGCAAGTAACTTCCGTAAATCTGATTGGAATCCATGAAATTTTTCTGGTATTCGATTGAATATCTCCGAAATGAGGGGTCGCGGGATCCTGGTTTGCGAGCTTTGACCCATTCAACCTAGCCACTACGCTATGGTTTTCGGTTTAACTAAGCATCCATCTTGGAACCCCCCCCCCCAAGCTGAAGGATTCACTAACTGAGGTCCTTTCATCTTGACTTAAGTCATGGATTGCGACCTACCTGAGTGTTCCTTCTCGACAAAGTTATTCTTATTGATATTCGATTGAATATCTCTAAAGTTGCAAGCTGAAGAACCATTCCACTTGACTCAAAAGTCATGGCTTGAGTTCTAACTGAGCAACCACCTCTGATAACTAAAAGTCTCTAAAACGAGGTCCTTTCATCTTGACTAAAAGTCATGGTCTGCGACCTTCCCGGGTGTTCCCTCCCGGTTCAAAACTTGTAAAAATCATGGTATGTTAGCTGGGGTCAATCTATGATCCGCCTGGACATATAGCTTGGTAACACAAGTCAATCGAATGTAAGCCACGGTACGTCAGCTGAGGTCGCAGGACGATCTACCTAAACGTATAACTTGGCAAACTGTTCATCACGACTCATGTGATATCTCATGATAAAACATGTTAGCTGAGGTCCGTCTTAATTAGCCTGAAAAAGGCTATTCGCGACCTACTGAATGCGCACCTTAAAATATCGGATCATGAGTCACTTAGCCACGGTACGATCGTCGAGATTGCAAGGAAATCTATTTGGGCGTATATCTCAGTGAAGTTCTCATTATTTTATCAAAGACATGCTGGCTAAGGGTTGTCTTAATCTGCTTAAATATAGTTGCTCATGGCCCACATGAAAAATTGACCATTACGAGTATCATTGATGAACTATTTCAAGATTGTTAAATCTACGAACTGAGATTACTCTGGGTCTATCTAGACTTACGATTCATTCTCATATTATATTCTTGAAGAACTTCTTTCAAAAGTTAAATCCTTCGATCTTATCCTGGTATACAGAAGCTTGCTAGAGTTCTTTTCAAAGTTACGCCATGAGCATTGGTTCAAGAATTATTGTAAGAGGACTCCATTAGGATTTGAGTTCATAAAGAAATCTAAAGCAAGATACACAGGTACAAAAAAAGCTTCGTTTCATTGAATAAATGCTGGTGTTACAAAAAAAAAAGGGTCGCAAGAGCCCTAGCTGGGAAGTGCACTTGCTTCGACGGGCCGAGCCTCAGCCGGCTGAAGACTGGCAGCCCTGGCAGGACAAACCTCGGCAGCCTCTGAAGGTTGTGCCTTGGCATTACCACCGATCTGAATGTCAACAGCCCCAGATAGCTCGGCCTCAGCAGCTGGCATCGCGTCCTCTAATGAATCAAGCGGGGTGGCATCTACGACAGCCTCGGCCGCGTACTGTTTCACATCTTCAACGGCCTCCACACTAAAGAAGGAGAAATCCATCTCGGGATGGTTTAGCCATAGAGTGTACAGGAACGCCGAACAAGTGTCGGACTTGGCCTCTTGGCATGCCAAGTCTATCCGAGCCTCCACTTTCGCCCTGATATCATCAATGGCTGCTTTTTGCGATCTCCTCACACCGGGCGGCTCGTTCATCAGCCTGCTTCCGCTCCACCTCGGCCGATTTTAGCTCATCCTGGGCTTCCCTCAGACGCTATTTGGTTTTATTCAGCTGGCCGAAAAGTTTTGAGTTGGCCGACTCCCACTGACCCTTTGACCGACGAAGCTCCTCTTCGAGATCTTTATTTTTCTACATCACCTCCCTCAGACGCATCGTGGAGTCCTCAACCTCTTTCCGGACAGAGAGATGCTCGTCTTCTTTGGCTTTCTTCTCCCTCTCGAGCTTCCCGAGCTCAACTTGAAAAGACGTGTTCACCGCGTCTAACTGGGCATCAAAATCCAGGTGCTGCTGCTTGAGCTTCATAGAGGCGAGACAAAGCTGTGGAAAAGGAAAATATTAACTCAAGAAAAGGGAGAGCCAGGAAGTTGAAATGCAAAAAAGAATGACTTACCACTAAGCTATGACGAGCCATGTAATTGTAGAGGGTGACCACTTTTAGCTTCGCGTCGTTCAAAGGCTTCGCGACCGCGCCCAAGAGGGAAGGTATGACGTCTAGAAGAGGGCCGACGAAGCCCCCTCCCGGTAGGTCCTCCAACGCTGGCTCCCCTTCGGGAACCTTCACCTTGTTCCTCCTATCCCCCTCCTGCTGCGAGGGCTGGTCGGGTCTCCTTTTTGAGCCTACGGTAGGGGCCCTTTGAACCTCACTTGCGACCTCCTTCCTGCGACCTCCGCCCTGACCGCGATCCTGTAAAACAGAGGCTCTTTACCCTGATGGTTGCGGGGGGTGCTGTTGTTGCGCCTCCGAAAGATAGAGGCCTTGATTTGGTTCTCGCTGCCTTTAGCTGTGTCATTGCTGTTGGGTTTGTTGTGGGTGTTGTTGCTGTGGAGGCTGCGACAGTTGTCGCAACTGCTCCGATGTGGCACCTGATCTGGCCCTAGACCTCGTTGGTTGGACGAGTTCGAGATTCACCATATCACCGGCTTGGCTGCTGGGCTCGGGCACTTGGAAGGCGGATGGGAGGGTCTTTGCACCCAGGACCCAGACGCGGTCCCCCTTTATAACCTTAATGTCAAGGGGAGGAGCGAGCCCGTGATTCCTCGATAGCTCGTCGGTTATCTCGAAGTTCTCTGAGCCCAAGCCTGCAGTAATAAGTTTGTCCAGAACGCTGATCTCTTCGTCTGATAGGAGTGGTCTTCTGCCTCCAAGGTCTGCATGGAAAGGCTAAATGTCAGAAGCATAAAACGAATCAAAGCTACCCAAGCTGACTAACATGCCCTTACTAGGAGTGAGCACGAAGCTAAGGTTGTTAAGTGACGAAAGTGAGGGGCAGGAGACAAAGAACCAACTGCACTTACAGTCGCCCACGTTGGATTTCCCCTTTGCCCTCCCCTGAGGAAGAATGGCCTTGTATTGAGAAGGGCGAGCTGCCAAATAATACAGCTCGTCCTTGGCATTCTTTAAGGAAAAAAGAAATCTAACTAGTTTTGGTGATGGAGGGAGGACACCGTTCCCAAGAAATAAAACGGTAAGCAAAGTAAGTTGGGCGTATAAATTCGGTGTCAATTGAAAGGGTGCGAGTTTGACATCGTTAAGGAAGGCAAGAAGGTATGGAGCCACGAGGAACCTAAGGCCAGACTCAAGGTGCTGGGGGCTAACAACTACAAAATTGGAGGGTGGATAGGCCGCATGAGAGCTCGGAGCCGGAATATATACGAGGCAGTTCCTAGGGATACGAAACTCCCGAATACAAGACGCCACCTCGTGATGTTTGGCCTTGGATGGAAATTTTTGAAAACCTAGCGCCCGGAACTTCCCCCCGCGACCTTATCTTGAACCTCCAGGTCGACTTCAGAAGAAGTCACGTCTACGACCTCTTGAGATCGCGAGCTCGTACCCGCAAATTCTAGACCCCCCATGATAAGGCAATCTTTAGAGTTCGAGGTATCGTTTTCTCCTACGATGTGTTTGCAGCGCTTTTGGCCTGAGTTTTCTCGGAAAGGATCGGACATCTACAAGGAAAAGGAAAAAAGTAGTCAGGTCGTAGGTCGCGAACCAGACCTCAACGACTAAGAAAAGCCCTAAAAATACCCCATATTTTTTAGACCGAGCGTTTTGCAGCAGGGTGCCGCCTAAAGCGGGAGGGGCTGCAGTCGCGAGCCCGGTATTCCATAAGAAACTAATCCTAAGGTCATTGTGCTCGAAGGCTCAGTACATGCCAAACCAACTGATTCGAATCGTTTTCCCTGGTAAATGGAAACGACACCGACGGAATCGAAAAAACTAGAGAAACCACCGACGATGAACGACCTTACAAAAGGAAGAAAAAGAAAGTAAAGAAAGTCACAGCAAACTTACCCAACACTAAGCCTGACGTCTGTATGAAGACTCAATAAAAACCCTCAGTCCGCTGGACCGTCAAATCGCTGGTCTAACACCTCCATCTCGCACAAAAGGCAAAGCTGCTGAGAAGTCAGAGATGGGGTCCATTCACTTTATCTGCAACAGCCCATGCTCCTCGAGATGAAGATCCCACTTACGATTTTGCACAGATGATAAGAACTGTTTGTCCCCCGTTATGTCATTTTTTTATTTCTATATGTTATCCAAATTGTAAAGGCTCCTCATTATAAATAGGGGTCAGAGATATCATGGAGGGGACAGGAGGAATAATGAGAAACCGCCATTCTAAAGGAATAATCAGAGTGCGGGTGTGGAGCAGGCATCGTTCTGGCTAAACCACGTGAAAATCGCAAGGTGTTCTTGACTGGTATGGCGAACCTTGGTTTTTCTCCTTCTTCTTACCATTTTTTGGACTTATTCATGGCGGCCCAAAAACGAATCACGGTCAGCTCAAATTGAACGTCAACAAAAATAATCTCCAAATATTGGCTTGAAGCATGAAGCAAGCATCTGTCGACTATCTCAATTCATTCTGTCGACAAACAGAATACATGGTTTGAATAGTTATGAATCTATCAATAGATAAGCAAGCATCTGTTGACAGATAGTAAGCTTGCTCATTGATATGTTTCTATTTTTTCCTCAATCTGTCGACTAAGCCAAGGATTTTGTCGACAAACATAATGCATTTCATGCATTTGTTGATAGATATCTAGCAATCTGTCGACTACTCTTTGTATATTAACTTGAATTTGTTGACTAACTCATTCTTTCTATCTACAGTTTGTTTCATAGAAACTTATAACGACTAATTTTTGGAGCATTAAATGCACTCTCAACTACCACCAATGGTCTGATTTTTGTCTCTACTCTCCATCAACTATAAATAAAGGATTGGTGGCTCATTTAAAGAGCTTAGAATAATTTATTGTTCAACTACCAAGTGATCAAGAGATTTCATTGTGTTTAAATTTATATTCTCTCATTTTCGTTGGTAAGGATTTTGTTGTATTCATTGTTCCATCTTTTCAAAGCCTTGTATTTTATTGAGAGAATTTGTAACTAAGAGGTAAAACTCTTAGAATCACTCTTTCAAACTTGTATTGAATTTCCTAAAAAGAGCTAGAGGGCCTACATTGTGTATAGGAGGTTGTATTACCTAATCTTTGGATTAAATGACCTACTTGGTTCAAGTAGGGGGTTTAGTGGATTCATTTCAAAATCCTTAGTGATGAGCTAAAGTAGTGGACTAGCCTTAGTTAAGTCGAACCATTATAACTCATAGTGTTCTTATGTACTTGTGCTCTTTAATTTCTTTCCTTTTCAAGCATCCATCCATTTCTCATTTATTTCACACATTAATTGTTCATTGAAAAAGATTTCAAATTTCTCATGTTTTGCAAGCCATTTTAAAAATAAACTTATTCGACCCCCTCTTAGTGTGTGCCATAGCACTTCCATTCTATCACCTTCTTCCTCTAAGGAGCCAAAAAAGAAGGATCCACAACCCTTTTGTCAATTCCATCAATGCCCAGGTCACTCAACGAAAAATTGCCATACTTTTCGTGAGAAAGTGGAAAGACTGGCCAAGGAAAGCAAGATTGACCAATTTCATCCCATGACAACCCAAGAACCTTAAAAGGCATTAATTTATCTTCCCCAACAGGATAGATCTCCTAGGGAAAATTATGGTCCACCAAGGAGGCAACCTCAGGGTGCCGACAATCAGTAGTACAAGGCCCCGCATAAGCAGCAAAGGGGTACCCAAGGTAGGAAAGCCCTCTATGCCCCTAGCAGACAATGAACCCACTCAAGAACATATCCATGATATCTTAGGAGGAGAAACTTTGGTTGGCAATTCTTTGGTGGTTCACAAGTCATATGTGCATCGTGCTTTGCACATGGATTTCCTAGCTCACATGGCGTACAATCAAGAGCCCATCTCCTTTACTCTGGTTGACCAAGGGAATATACTTATGCCTCACGATGACCCTTTGGTCATTTTCACTTTTATCGCCAAACACCCATTTGATCGCATCCTTGTGGATAGTGCCAGCTCCATCAACTTGATTTACTAGAATTGCTTCGAGTAAATGCACATCACTCATAATTGCTTCCAACCTATTTTCTCCCCACTATACAGTTTTATCAAGAAAGCAATACGTGTTATAGTGTCAGTACAGCTGCCAATAACTCTAAGATCTCACCCTTGTAGTGTCACCCACCAGGTGAACTTCATGGTGGTAAAAACAACATTTTCAGCCTGTAATGTCATTCTTAGAAGATCACTTATTAACAACATGAGGGTTATCATACACCCCGTGTTAGTGTTTGTGCCCTAATGCTAGATTTAGATGGCATCTAGCAATTGTAATTATGGAACTAATGATGTAATTCCTACAAATATAATAAATATGTTTTCATATATTAAGGTCATATCTTCATTCACACCTCTCCAATCTTTATATATGAATGAGTCCCTAGATTTCCTCATGAATGTCTCATTCTTAAGTGTAAAGAATATGTGACAAGGATCTTTGGATTAAGGATCTTTTAAGGTTATTCTCAATCCTTAGACTTCTCAGAAGGGGACTATGATTAGTCAATTATAGATTGACCCATGAGTTACTACATTTGATTAGTATGAAATACTAATAATAAAGGATGGTGAGTCGCATGTCATAATCCATGCTGTAACGCCCCACTTTCTAGAAGCGGGCGTTAATCTCGAAATTTCGAGGATATATTTTTTTTTTCTCAACATATATTCAACATAAATCAAAATCCCGACAATCCCGAGCCACTTTCTCAGTATATTAACTTAAGAATAAGCTAAGACTAACAACATCATCACATCAGCGAAAGCAGAATCGAAACCTCAAAAATTACATAACCGAATTCCCTTTATTCATAACATAGAAATTGTTAGACAAGACATTTCAAAAAAAAATACATCGAGTCTCATATCTCAATAACAACTAGTAACGTCTCAAGCATAAACTAAATATATGCTAACGATTACCAATAGAACAACAGCTACATCTCGATAAGTCCATTTCCTTTAGCGCTGCTACCTTCACCTGAAACGTTTGAATATTCCAGGGATATAGTCCAAATTAGATGATAAATCATCTAAGCGAGAGCTCAAAAACATTTTCATAAATTTATGTAACATGAAACAAAATCGACATATTTCGACAAACCTTAGCCTAAGAGAATCCCACATAGCACTTAACCCTAACCGAGGAAAATGCAATCTCTCTAAAGGCAACACATCCACATCGACACATTGACATAACGCAATCCTGCTTAAGAGGGACAACCTCGATACATGAACTCGGGTATCACCCTACATCATGTCTAGGCATTACGCTCACACTCGAAAGCATTCGGATCCCAACACAACCCTAGCCACTTGATGATCAACACTATCCCTGGGAATCCACGTCCACCTCGAGAACAATACTACCGCTCAATGGTCCCGGGGTGGTGTCTACTCGTAGCCCCGCCACTTGGGTCCCATAGGGTGAAGTCTGGTCTCAGCCCCATCCCTAATGGGCATTTTCCCTTGGCACGCTTCCCATAGGGTGAAGTCTTTATCTTGACTCAACTGTTGAAGGAAGCCCACGGATCCACACGTGCAATGAAGGCTGTTAGCAAAACCCAAGTAAGCATATGGATCTTTTCTGCATTGAAGACACCAGGTACTCCTAAATCTCAACTTCTTACTGTGTCTAAGGGTATTTCACCATCCAGGTATTTCTTTTTTATGTGTTATTGTGTTTAAAGACAATACATAATTCAAGTTGGGGGGTGAGGTACAATTGATTCATGCTTAACTGTGGTTGTTTGTTTGATCTGTCTTTGAATGAAAAAAAAAAAAAAAAAAAATGAATGAAGTTTTGCTGTTATTTAAATTATGTATCCGGATAAGTTAGTCATTCGAATGTGTTGTATACCATTCGAATGCCCTGTAGGCTGTTAATGAAAAAAAACATGAAATCATTCGAATAGTCTCTGCTGTATTCGAATATATGCCAAATTAATTCGAATGATATCACTGTTGCATTCGAATAAGGGGCCAAATTCCTTTGTAAATGAAAATTACTGTTTGAAATTAATTCGAATGAATTTTTCTCTTTCCGAATACATTCGAATGAATCTGCTGTTTCTCCAAAAATCTTGAAGCCTTCATTCGAATGCTCTCAAACTCATTCGAATAGTTTACAGTGCATCCGAATCCATTCCCAGCATCCGAATGTAGTTCTAATTTGGCTAAAAAAAAAAAAAAAAATTATTAATTAATAAAATAAAATATAAAAAAAAAAAAAAAAATTTGCTCAAAGTCATTCGAATAAGGTTATCCGCATCCGAATGGTTGCTCTACTTTTGATTACAGCAAGCTGTCAAATGCATTCGAATGATTCGCACAGTCATTCGAATGGCCGAGAAATCAATCCGAATGAAACTACTGTTTCATTCGAATGGGTAGCTCAATCCCTTCAGTAATCAAAGTCACTGTTTAAAATTAATTCGAATGGATTCTACTACATTCGAATGAACGGTCCAGTCTTTTAAAAAAATCCTCAGCGAACATCCGAATCATCCCATTTTCATTCGAATACTCTGTTGTCCGAGCTTCTAAAACCCGAGCTGCCATTCGAATCGATCATCGTTCATTCGAATCCTCCTCCATCATTCGTATAACCTCAAAATCATTCGAATGACGTTCCCGAAAGTCTCTAACCGTTTCTGCAATTCGAATCGTCGCCCCTCTTAAAGATCGAAACGCTTCCTTAATCGGCGCGAATGCTCATTCATCCACCCGATCCCATCCTATAAATCGTGCTACCCTCATTCCACATCCATCACATTCATCTGAAGATCGAACCGGTTACGTACAAGGAGGGACGTTTCGCAAGCATTCGAATAAGGGTTTGGCGCATTCGGATGGTCTGAGAAGAGAAAAGCCGAGAGGTAATAACCCTTCCCATTGTTTAAATTCTGATTGGATTGGTTGGATAAAGGAGTTGTTGTAAAGAGGGAGTGAAGGAGATTGATGAGAAGGAAAGGAAATTGGTTGGGAGATTGATAGGAGAAGAAAAGAGAGTAGCCAAGTCTTGCACACCAACTGTTCGACAAAAAGCCCAATCCATCTCCCTAGACCAAACAACCATTATCTAGTCATGCCTCCAAAGCAAAAACGCCCCAAAGTCGTAGGAGAAAGCTCTAGGGCATCGAAGAGGCAGAAAGGAAAGGAAAGTGCTCCCATCCCAACCATCGACTTGAGCCCTCCATACTCCAATGTTAGATTCATTAGCCCAGCCGCTGAACAGAATTATAGTGAAAGATATGCTAAGAAGCCTGTGCTGTGTGAGAGAGGGATTATGCTTGAGCGATTTGATGAGCCCCCATGTGATTTACTGTCATTAATCACTGCCAAAGGATGGCAGATTTGGGTCAAGTTTCAAAGCAAAGCCATAGTTCCCTTAGTCAAGGAGTTTTATTCGAATGTAACCAGTGATAGAGATGACTCGGGAAACAGGTGCTTAGTTACTGAGGTGAGGAAAGTTAAAATAGAATTGAAACCCTCTGACATTGCTGAAACTTTTCAAATACCAAGAGAGGCATCACCAAGAGATCAAGAAGAAGCAAGTGTGGATTTAGGGAAGGAAAACCTAGCAAAAATTTTGACAGAAAAGGAAGATGCTGTATGGCTAGGACCCGCCCTTCCAAAGAAGAATCTATCCCCAAAATGCATCATTCTGCATAGACTTCTCTGTTCACATTTCATGCCTCATGCATTTACTGGAAGTGTCTCAGTTAAGCAAGCCGTATTCATGGGGAAAATGATACTGGGAGTGCACATAGACTTGGCCAAGCACATATTTGATACCATAGACCGAGCAACCAAGCATGCACAGGGGAGTGGAGGTCTACCCTTTGGAGGGCTGATTACCTACTTTTTGCTGAGGAACGGGGTAAAAGAAAAGACAACCTTTGAAGTAATCAAGCCTATGGAAAGAATCAGTCCAACCTCTACACGCAGAAGCAGTGGGCAGTTGAAGAGGGTTGAGGCAGCAACACCTGAAAAAGGAGAAGCGTCAGGAAAGCAGGTTGAACCACAAGAAGGGCCATCTCAGGAACCACCACTGATTGAGGATGAGGCAGAAAGACAAGAGGAAGAACCTACACTTAGAAGTTTGTTCAAGTTGGTTAAGGAAATGCAAGAGAAGCAGGAAAAGCATGAAGCCTTAGTGGAGCAAGCACTTAAGAAGATTCAAGAGAAGCAGGAGGCTATGTTTGAGGAGCTTCAGGTAAGGCAGAGAGTCATCCATTCAGAAGTGATAGCCATGAGCGACCGCCACACTGCATTAGACAAGAAGATAGGTCAGCTTCTGAGCACACCCTTGGAGGAGCCACCACTGAAGACACTGAAAGACAGGTTGGCCGATGCTGAGAGTTATATGCAGAGGGCCATTGATTTATGGCGAGAGGAAGGAGGTGCACCTACACATCCCCAGTCTGAGCATGCAGCCCCTCCTCACTCCGCCATTCCCTCTTCTTCCTCTATTCCTCCTGCTGAGCCCTTATCAGAGACTCCTTCTGGAAGCTCTACTGAAGAGAATTCTACCGAGGAGAACTCCACTGAGGAGAACTCCACTTCTGATGATGCCACTGATGGCACTGAGTAGTCATAGGATTTGATTCTTCATGCTTAACTTCTTTAGCTATGAACTACAAAAATTTAACTGTTTTTCATTTTCAATAGAAATCGCTTTGCTTACTCTATGCTTCAAATCATTGCACTTGATGCTTCAAATTTACAGCTGATTAATTGCATGGTAATCTCGCATGTGAAAATAGAACTGTATGATATTTAAAACAGGGCCATGGCTACTTGGGAGTGCTTCATTTTTGTTCATTTGTTGGGTTGGCATGCCAAGTATGATAATCAGCATGTTAATTAACTTCTTAAATTCAAGTGGAGATTTGTTACCAAAGTGAGTGTCGAAGCTTTATAACTTCTTATTCTGAGTAGAACAACACTGATTCATGCAATAGAACACTTTATTGATTCTCTTATCTTTCAATGGCTTCAAAACAACATTTTGCTTTGAGTATCTTTTATAATCACAGCTAATATTAACTGACTCTAAGCTTGAAATCAATTGAATGAATGGCATTGTTTTGAAGAGCATCATAGAGGGATCAGTGACCTATCACTTGAGCCAAACAGACTATTGCTTTTTGATTAAATCTCCATTCATAGCCTCTTGAAACTCTGCATAACAGTTGTTCTTGACCATTACATCATTCCCTCCATCCAAGCCATGTCCATAAAAGTTGTTCTTGTCCATTGATTTAGGATCCGGGAAATTATTATGAAGGCTCAGTATTAGTTTGATTAAAAAAAAAAAAAAAATTCGTCTGGGAATCTGACGTTAAAAGACCACTAAACCATTTAAGATAAATGGTTGTCTCTAAGTCTGGAATATTAAAAAAAAAAAAAAAAAAAAAAAAAAAAAAAAAAATCTTTTTAGCCACAATAAGAGAATTCCCGAGACCTAAGAACACTTTTGATTGCCATCTTTCCCTTTGGATATCCCACATCACCATCGAAGCCCCAGTTACCTTCTAGAGAGATCCCTCTTGACTCTGTGAATCATGCATATTCAGGATATAATTTCAATAGTAATGAGGCTTAGTTAATTTTAGAGGTTGGTTGTCAAAGATGCTAATCTGATCATGAAGCTATGTCAAGTCCCTTTCTTTGTTAATTACATTCTTGATAACTGATGATACCTTTTTGAACTTGATTTACATTTACTCCAAATGAAGGTACATCCCTTGAGAGTAACTCTGAGTGATCGTTTTATTGATGAGAGGCATACCCAGTGAGGATTGTAATCAAAAGCTTGAGAGGATTTAATGAAATGCTGATTGACTTAACTTATCATGCCCTGGGCAAAAGTTCAAATAATAAGCATTTCTTTGATTATCCAAAGTCCCTGTGCTATTGACCATACATTCTTGCTTCACGTTTGAGATTTAAGCTTTCAACAAGTATGTGAATGATGAAGTATTCTTGCTTTTAATTTGATTGCTAAGGGACTAGCAACGTTTAAGTTGGGGGGTGTGATTGATGCTCAAAAATTGCAACAAATTGTTATATTTAATTGCCCCCTAATCCATTTGATCAAGCTAAGATCTTCAAAAATGCTTATTGCAGCTCAAAAGAAGAAGAAGAAATGAAAGATATGACTTAAAGTTCTAAGGGCATGATTTAAAGAAGAAAGGAGAGCAAGGAGATGAAGGCGTTCTTACAAAATCAAAGCTATTCAATCGTATCACTGGAAGACATTCGAATGAGGATCAAAGCAGATGGAAGCTTCCCAGTCATTCGAATGCAGCCCAACCATTCGAATGAGTTGAGGGTTTGAAGAAATTCGAATAAGCATACTGTTCAGAAGATATGAAGCTATATCCGAATGAAGTCTTAGATCATTCAAATTCAATGGCAGAAGGAAGAAAATCCATTCGAATACAGAGTGAGTAATTCGAATAAGAACAGCGTTAATGACTCAGGATTCGAATACCTCCCATGTCATTCGGATGCAGTGAAGAACTCAAGTGTAAAATTGGAAATTCATTCGAATGAAACTACTGTTTCATTCGAATGAGTGAGAAAATTGCCGTGTAAGGAACAGTAAATTCAGAAATTCATCCGAATGGGACTTCAATTAATTCGAATGGTCTGAGAAATCAAAAGAACATCAAGATTCATTCGAATGTTTCTGCCGATTCATTCGAATGAGTATCCAAAGCAAAGTCTGGCACGCGCAAATGAACGCGGTGGCTCTAAGGTAAATTCTACCAACTTTCTGAACCAGTGGACCCCACCTCCAGGAGCCGAAAGCTTAAAATGGAGTCTACACTCTTTGGAATCAGGAGAAAAAAAAAAGAACAGACGTTACTTAGAAGAAAATACAAAAAGAAGACAGTAGCAGTGGAGGGAGAGACCCTTTTTAACTGAGTAGACTGATCTCTCTCGGGGGGGATCATCAGTAGTTTTTTTTGCCTTGTAATTGTAGAGAACGAATGGCACTCTAGTTCTTCAGTTTGTTTTAGTTATTTCTCAGCTTTGTTCTTACTTTCGCAAGTCCATTTTCATTCGCTGATTTAGCTTGTAGTTCATTTCAGTAAACAATGCAGTATTAGTTTTATTCAATCCTTAGTATTTGATTCTGTTTTATTCTCTTTCCTTGCAAAATCTTGCATTCATCCATTGAGAATAGCTTTAGTCGTGCACTTCCCATGAAGATGTGTGGCTAACTCGATTCTTGGGTTAAGGCAGAGAAGGTGCCCAAAGCCACTGATGAATCAATATAGCAGAACTTCAAATAACTAAGTAACCAAAGTAAGAGTGGTTTTGAGAAATGTTATTAAAATCTCAGGCTTGGATTGGTTCGTATGCCTAAACTAGAGTTCCCATGCCATGTATGAGAGCTTCTTAACCTGGAAACGTTCTCATACCCAAGCCCCGAGCAATCATTTTGTAAAAAACATTATTTACACACTGATTTATAATAGCTGCTTGACATAGAATCTCCATGCCATGTATGGAGGTTGCTTAAACCAAGAGTTATTATCATCTCAGAAGTGCATTTAACGGTTGTAAACTCAAGCCACTTGAGCTGTCAGTTACATTACAGAGAGCTATATGGAAAATCAGTTGGGTTTGGCACCATATCTGTCTTGACCCAAGACCTCTCCATATCCAGATACATCTATACACATTTAGCTTAAACTCACTTCATTGTTGAAAGAACTGGTGTGGTTATCTCCTTCCATGAGTAATCTCCCTGTGAATCGACCCGGTCTTGCCCGGAAAAATAACAAATAAGCTTTCTGCTACAACCACACTCGTGCACTGGCGAGTCTAATCACCTCATTCTGATTGAGAACACAAAAAGTTGCTAAACCAGATAAGATAGCAAAAGAAAAATACAAAAAGTACTAAATACAGAGTGAGTGGAGCAGCAGTGCCCCCACGTGCGGCGCGTGTGATCTGCGTGTGAAGCCAGTGCGTGCAATGCACACGCTCTTTCTTCTCCGGCCAGATGCTCGCCGGCTGACAACCGGAATCCTTCCCCGATTACACCACCAGGAAGCCTTCTCCAAGTCAATCACGATGCCACTTCTTGCTGCCTGAAAATAGCACCAGAGGTGCCTCAACCGAGAGCTTCAATTCTCGGCCCGCCGCCTGCCTCCATTTTTCGGCGACATCTCAAAACGCCACCAAACGTGCACAAAAATGCCCTATTTTTTCCAGAAACCTTCCTTAGGTTATGGACTTCAAAAGCCCTATAATTTTAGCCCTAAATTCGTTCGTTTGACCCCTCGATTTGAAGCTCAAATACGCCAACTTTCAGCCAAACCCTAACACGATACCTGGCTATTTCTAGCCACAATTGACCATTGAAACGGGAATGGGTGTTCGACTCGATGCCTCAAGCTTCTAACCCATCCCTTCGGCCACCCAAAACTGGCGACAAGACCCTCGAAAATCCGAGTTGCAGGCTCGGCATGGCCGACCCATTCGCGGTCGGTTTCTTCGAAAATCTGGTCACCTCGATGCTCGCCGACGGCGTGGCTTAGGTCCTTGAGCTTCCCCTACCCGAGATCTCGAGATGCCAATGGTCAGAAGCCTCGATCGGTGACCTGCAAGTTGCTAGTCGGCCATGGCGCTGGTTCCATTTTTTCAGAAATTCCACTTTTGCCCTCCAACTTTGACTTATCACACTTTGCCCTTTTCTCAAGCCCCTGAACTTACTTTCATTTCCATTAGGGCCCTCATGTTCCAAAACCATCACTTCCTCTTTTGAAGATTCCAAAAAATCATCCTTTCGACCTCCCTCTGGCAAATTCTGTAAATTTTAAGAAATTACACTTTGGCCCGAATTTTTGTTTCGACTGCAAACTCTCTTGTTTCAACCCAAAATTGCTCAAGGGTTGTTCTACTTACAAAATTAAGGCCTCTCAAGGGTTTCGTTGACATTTTGGAAGTCCCTCACGACAATTCGATTTTTTAGCCTAATCTAAAGTTGTACCGAAAACTGTTTCTGATCCAATTTCTTTCAATGCTAAAAATCACTTTTCGAATTGCTCATTAATATTATATTATTTTCCTTTGACATCTAATCTTTGGGGTACTCCCTTCAATTGATTCAGCGACTTATTCTCGCTGTTATACCCATTTTTGGTATTTAAATCTCACTTAAATGACATGGAAACCTTATGCCGAAACGGGATCTTACACATGCGATGGATATAGTAGACATGTGGGTAAATGTTAGTTGAACATCTACCGAATGTGACGCACGTGATAAATCACATGGCTAAGAGGATTTATGATCTATCACGGGCTTCAATTGTGTTACTAGTCCTTAGATCGGAGGTAACATCGTTGTGTTGCATATCTGTGCTAAGGATTTGTTATTGCTAAGAACCATTCGGTTACTAGGTGAAAGATGCACTGTGTGGTCTCTGTGTAGTGGTGTATGGAGACAGGTGATTACTAATGGAATCCATCAACCTCCAATGTGAGGTGAACATCCTATGCAATCAATGGTGGTTTTGATATTGGAAACATCTAGCCAGGTTACACTTGATTGGAAAGTGTTTTTGATGTCGAAAGGAGTTTCAATGTGTCTGGAGCTAAAGATACCCTAGGACGCTTGATCCACATGGAGATCCTACAAAAGCCAAGTACAGATGAAAGTGAGGAAGAAAAAACAATGTAGATCATTGAAACAATCGACGATTAGAGATCGCCTATCATGCAATACTTGCTTATCGGGGAGCTTTTTGTTAGACCTGCAATAGCTAGAATGCTGAAAATCTAGGTGGCATGCTTTGTGATCATAAACGATATTCTCTACAAGCGTGCCTTTTCCATGCTACTATTAAGATGTCTTGGCTCGCAAGAAGTGTAACAAGACCTTGACAAATGTCATAAGGGCTAGGTTTTTTTAGCCTACGTTGCATAGAGACACTTCTGCAAAGGTTCAAACTTGTGACAAATGTCATAGGCATGCACTGTTATCTTCTTCACCCGTGACATATATCCAACAAATCTTCCAGCTGATTAGGGGTTAATATTTCCTAAATCTTAATGAATTATATCCCTATTTTGACTTTATAATTATGCTTAAAATAAATAATTATTTGCATTATATATTATTACAGGATGAAGCAAGGAAGCTGTCTTCTACAATTAATTAGGGGCATAAATCGAAGATGTTGGATTACCCATTATTGTTGCTCAAAATCATGGGCTAAGTATGATGTCTAGAGGATGTTTCAAAGTGCATTTGGCCCAACAATCAAATAGAATCCAACACAAAGAAGGCCCAAGCCCAAGCTCAAGCCCAACACAAAGAAGGCCCAAACCCAAAAATATGAAAAGCCCAAGTCCCACAAATGGATGACATCATCACTTACATCATGAGATAGGATGACATCATCATGGGATAGGATGACATCATCACTTACATCATGGGATAGGATGACATCATCGCTTACATCATGGTTGAGATGACATCATCGCTTACATCATGGTTGAGATGACATCATTGCTTACATCATGGTTGAGATGACATCATCACTTACATCATGGGTTGGAATGACATCATTGCTTACATCATCAATTAGATATTTTGTATTATTAAATTATATAATTAAGTGGTTACCATTACATCCTTTAGCCTATAAATAGAGCACTTATATAGTACCCGAGAAATTCTAAAGGACTCAAGGGTAATTTATCTTGGGGCAAAATTAGAATTTAAGAATTAAATGAGGGTATAACGGTAATTTGTTACCGTATGGATGACTAAATCGACTACCGGGAGTACCCTGGAGCCGAAATGCCAAAGGAAATTAATGTGGAATTAATGAGCACCCCGAGATAGGATTTATGGTGCCGAAAGAAATCGGATCGGGAACCGTTTTCGGTACAGCTAAAAAGGCAGCTGCCAATTAGGCTGCAATACCGAATTGTCATAGACGACTTTTCGGAAGTCAACGGAAGCTTGAGGGAGCTTCGGTTTTTCATGAGGAACAACCCTTCAGAGGTTTCAGGAAGAAACGAATGGGTTTAAGGCCAAAACGAAGATTCGGGCCTAAGTGCAGTTTTTAGAAATTGCTAGAGGGAGGCCGAAACAAGGTTGTTTTGGAATCTTCGAGGGTCAAAATGATTTTTTAGGTCTTGAGGGGCTTAAATGAGATATTGAAAAGTTGAGGGGTTAAGTGGAAAGGGCCAAAATGAGATAGCCCAAAAGTTGAGGGGCTAAACTGCAATTTCTCAAACTTTGGCCAATGAGAATCGACCATGGGGTCTCTGGTCGCCGATTTCGGCCGTTCCAGCCACTGGGCAAGCACGAGGCTTGGTCGGGGAGCAACTTTTGTAAAGGGGGGAGGCATCATCGACCTTTGGGATGGCCGGAAAAAGGAGAAAACCGACCGAAAGTTTCGGTCGGTTGGTCGCGCCTGCAAGTGGGCATTTTTGGTCGGATAAGGCTCGATCGAGGGTCATTCGAGGGAGGTAGAAGCACTAAGGGACGTGGGTTGGTCGGCCAAGGGCCTTTGGGCGCTCGGATTTGCCTATAAATAGGGCTAGGGTTTGGCCGAAAAATGGAGGAAATGGAGCATCAAATTGGCCGCGATTTTGAACAAATTGGGCGTTCAAAGCATGGGGCTTTTGTTGCCCATGACTTGTAGTTTCATTCTGGAGAATTTGGGCCATTTTCATGGCGATTTGAAGGCAATCCGAGGCTTCGCCGGAGAAGGAGGCGGACGGCCAAGCCGAAGCTTTGGCCGTCCGGTTGAGGGCCTTCGGGGGCTCATTTCGAGCTCCAAGGTATGCCATTAGGATCGACTGGTCAAGATCTTCAAAGAGGTGGAAGAAACCAGGAACGCCGGCGACCGGAGCGCCGGAGAAGACGACCGGCGCGTGCCGGTCACGCGCGGTCCCTCACGCGCGCCCAGTCGCCCTAGAGAGTGGTGGCGCGTGGGGGCGCGTGCAGCTTGGGAAAAATCTGGAAAAAATATAGAAAAATCAAGAAAATTATTTTATGGAGGTTTGTGCAAAAAGAATGGGATTTGGGATTCTCGATGTCTCGGTTTCCGCACCAAAGTGCCTCGTTTTGCGTGAAAACGCAATATCCGGGTAAGTTCAGTATTTTTCCTTGAAAGTTCATAGCATATAATGAATTGTTGTGAAGTTATATTTGAGGAAATAGTCTTGATATATTGGGATTTTTAGAAGGAAAAATGAAAGAAAATGAAAGGAAATAGGAAATAAATAGAATATTGAGGATATTTAGTAATTAAATATTATTTTATGATTGAGGAGATCGAGATGATGAGGTTGGTGCAACTTTTGAGAGTTGGCACGAGAATCGAGGCGGGGCACGCATATCGAGGCGATGCACGCTTTTCGAGATATCTTTGTCTTTGGGCAAAGGTGAGTGGTATTCTCACAAGAAGTTATATTTATGATATAATTGATATATATGCATGTTATTATGAATTGCAATATTCATTTGTCATATTGCATTGAAAGTCGTGATATTTCCATTGCACGATATTATTGTCATATTGAAATTGTGCATGGGGATGGGATGATACCCTCAGAGTGTAGCCGTAATTCTCCTAGGGCGTTGAGGGAATAACGTTGGGCCTATCCCGTAGACGTTCGGGATTTGCCTGGGATTCCTAGCCGGGTTGGGGATACCTGGGAAGTTACATTATGGGTATATGTTGTTCATGTATTTGCATCATGCATCATATATATGTTTTTGGACCCTCACTAGAAGTTTCATCTTCTAATGGGTTATGCCCCTGGAACATTCAACGTTCCAGTTGAGACTTGCAGTTAGCAAGGAGCAGGTTGAGATATGACGGCACGTGATGGCGTGGCCGATGGATTCAGCAGGAGATTTCCAGTATTTAATTTATTGAGAAATGTATCTGATGTATGCTCGAGGTTTCATATGATTTGCACTTAGGGTGTTAGATGTTATCTCGGGAGACGTGTATCAATGTATTTTTATATTTGAAGATATCATGGTAATATATGGTACGAATTCTTGTATTGTTTTTAAATATAGTGAATTCAAGTATGTACCGTATCAGGTTTCGATTATTGCTTCCGCATTGTTAATGATTTGCTGGGGTTTCCCTTTGAAATACGACATTTGATGTATGAAGAAAGGGATTATGTATGTATCTGATGGACCCCAGCATAGTGGCACGCCCTCCGACGGGGCAGGGTGTTACAACTTAGGTGCATTTGTAAGGAGGATTATTCTTGAATGAAATTTTAGTTGTTTTAATCACTTTTGTTCTCTCTTATTCTCTCTCTTATTTTCTCTTGCAAATCTTACTTCTTCTCTTTCTTATTTAAATTCTCATGTCGTTTATTTTTATTTTATTATTCACCGCCTAAATGGTCGGTTAATTTCTGTCTTTAAATTCCTGCAATTTCAATTATTGTCTTTCAATTATATACCGCCTATATGGTCGGTTAAAAAAATAGTCTTTCAATTATTGTCTTTCAATTATATACCGCCTATATGGTCGGTTAAAAAATTATCTTTTAAATATTGTCTTTTAATTCCCGTCATTTAAATTTCTACCAATTAATTCTTAAATAGAAATGAGTAGCTAAACCTAATCTTGGGTTAAGGCGAGGACAGTGTCCAATGTTCTTGAATCTCAAGATAAGCCAAATCTCGATGAATGCAAAATTTATCTGAGTTAAACTCGAGTTGAGTGTGTAAATGGTTTTGTGAGTTTGGATTGGGTCATCATCCTAACTTAGAACTCTCATGCCATGTATGAGAGTTGCTAGAATTAGAGATGAGATATACCCAAGCTCAGACGATCAAATCATAGTCTGTAGTATAATACAATTTACAGTGACGTCTTAACCTAGAACCATCATATCATGTATGAGGGTTGCTTAGCTAAGAATCATTCGTATTTTGAATTATCACTCCCAAACGATCCTCTGTTTATTTCAGATTAATGTTGCTGTTTAAAATGCTATAAGAGATTTATTAGGCATTGGTTCTGAACTCGCCTGAACCCAAGACCTTTTTAATATTCCAAAAAAAAAAAACCTTTTCACAATCAAGAAAACTTCGCTCTCTTTGGAGAAATCAACCCGAATGAACCATTCTTTTGTTAAATAAACCTCCCAGTGAATCGACCCGGACTTGTCCGGAATTTATATTTGTGCTACAATTACACTCATACACTGGTGAGTTTAAACCTCCTCACGATTTCAACACTGAACATCTAAACTGATTAAGGCTTTTAAATTGTAGGGTGAGGAGTGCAGCCACCAGCCTATCCCTTTTGCACAATGAGGATTGGACATACTTGGCCATTTTCCCATCTCCACTAGCTAACAAAAGTTTCTGCTCGTAGCTATTGATTACTTCACTAAGTAGGTGGAGGCCAAACCCCTAGCGACCATTACAGAGAAGAAAATGGAGAATGTAGTGTGGAAGGACATCATTTGTTGTTTTGAAATCCTCGGATCCTCAATACGGACCATGGAACACAATTCGACTCTAACGTTTTTCGTACCTTCTATGATATATAGGGAATCCACCTTTGCATGGCATCAGTTGCCTCCCTTCAAGCGAACGGTCAAACCGAAGCTGCCAACAAGATCATTCTCCAAGGCCTTAAAACTTGATTAGATAAAACAAAAGGAGCTTGGGTGGAGGAACTCCCAACTATCTTGTGGGCTTATCGTACCACTAGCCAAACATCTACTGGGAAAACTCCTTTTAACCTCGTATATGGAATTGAGGCCCTTATCCCCATCGAGGTAGACATCCAATCTCCATGAGTCTTGACCTTTGATGAAAAGAAAAATTCAAAGCAACTGTCTTGCAATTTGGATCTGGTGGATAACCTAAGGGACCAAACTGGAATCTGATTGGCAGCCTACCATCGAAGGATAGCCAACTATTACAACTCCTATGTTAGAAATAGGCCATTGCAATCGGATGATTTGGGGCTCTAAAAATCTACTATCACAGGCGCCTTCCATAAATAAGGTAAGCTTTGAGCCAATTGAGAAGGCCCCTATAGGATTCAAGAGATGTTAGGCACAGACATCTGCGTTCTTTAGACATTCTGTAACATCCCGCATCAAGCGATAGGAAGAACCAGAACAACTTACCCTGATGGGCCTACGCGAACTTCCTAGGGGTCACCCATCCTTGAGCTTTCCCAGCTCAAGCACGCTTAACCCGAGAGTTCTTTGCCTACATCTAGTCCAAAAGGTACCCAGCAGGTGTTGTTTTCTTTCCTTACTTATCCTCAATATATACTATCATTCTCTAGGCTCTTGAGGCATTACACACTCCAAGGGGAAACGCTAAACAAAACTTGGAATGCCACATACTTGAAAAATACTTCATCAGATAAAAGCACATCGCATCCTATGGACATTATCTAAGCCAACTAAATTTTGAGGGGCGCCTAACTCATGGTTAGCTCGCAAACGTAACTATAGGCGGCCAAGTACAATGTTATTTATTCATGATTATATTTGTCTTTATCCTTGTTTGTGTATGTTGTAAGTAGTAAGCGGAAAAGTTTACTTTCATGCACCACAATGGGGTACATAATGGACATTGTCGTCTTCCTCGAGGTCAGCCATCTCTTAAAGAAATTTCATGAGTCAGTGTTCTCCTTCTCGCATTTCGTGAGGGCATACACTAGACATACAAATTCTTAGGCTCCTTAACAATGAAAAAGACGAGGAATAGCGACCATAACTAAGAAACTCTAATGATGTCTACAAGTTAAGGCCGCCTTGGAAGCGGGGTGTGATCCATTCCCTCGGTGACAATAAAAACAACCCCTTGCTACTTATGCATAATTTATCCTTTTCACAACTATCTTTGTCCTCTCCCCCTGAGAGGGAGGGATGAGCTGACATCCCAATCATTGGGGACCCAAATCCTTTTCATGTGTACATGTCTATATAAGTATAGGTGTATGCCCAACAAGTCATCCTAGCCTAAAGCAGTCACAGCTCCACAAATCATTCTTAGTAGCGACGATACTCCATTTCTATATTGCATTAGGGCGCCTGATAAACGCCACCTCAGTAGTTTAGGATTAAACATTCTTAAGGAAATTACAGGTACCAACGTCCTCCCTCTTGCATTCTACGAGGGCACACATTGGATGAACAAATTCCCAGACTCCTTAATGATGAATAAGCTGGGGAATAGCGGCGATGACCGGCAACCCCTAATAACATTCAAGAGTCTGAGACAATCTCGAAAGTTGGAGTGGCTTCAATCCCCTAGCTACGGAATTGGCAGCATCATCTCCTATTGTTGACAACCTTGGAATAACACATCTCACACGTACTTGCAGAGCAAAAAGGTAAAGAACAACAAATCAAGTATCACCTTACTTCAAACACTAGCATGTCTATGCATAATCCAAGCAAACCCGCCTCGACACTCACTCTTCTTATACTTTTTCCTTCGCCTTTCAGCCCGATGAGTCCTTCCATGGAGAGTCTCTAGGACGATAGCCTCCTAGGCCCCTAAAGGGTCCACCCAGCATGGTCTAGACTATCCATTTTGTATAAACCCGGAGATACCTTTTAGGTCTCCCAAGCTGAAGCCGCCCAATGGCCCCGAAGCCCTCTTTAGGACCACCCAAAGACAGCCATCGTGGCCTCACCCCAAAGACATCTCTAGACCCTTTGGCCTTTCTAGTCATACTCCCTGAAAGAGTCTCCAGATGCATCTCTCTGAACTAGATTGTGGGACCTGCCTATTGTCTATAAATATTTGCTTCCTCCATGGCAAATAGATCTTTATGGAATTATTGGACCCTACTCTTTCACTTTCTAAAACCCATCCGGAACCTACTCTTATCCCACTCTTTGGGACACTTGAACACTTAAATGCTACATACATTGGACATGCATCCGCATACTCTTGGACATATTTTTCGGACTATTGTCTGAGTTAGACATCGGAGGGAAGGTGTAAGGGAGTCTCTCGTGTGCCTTTTTGACGTCTTTTGTGCTTATAAGTTAAGGCAAAGCTGTGTTTCCCAAAGACCTGCCTGAACGGCTCACCTTTTCGAAAACTCATCAGGTCCCTCGTCCCTCATTGCCTTGAAGGCTTTTTCGGGTGCACAGTCCCAAAGACCCCTTATTCAAGTTGTCTTCTAAGGCTGCGGCTCCAACCCAATACAGATCCAGTTGATTTCATCAACGAAATCTCAGACCCTCTACTTCAGCAAAGGACTTTACATTGATCGATTTTAAGAGAAATAAATTTAATCATTATAATTTTACAATAACAAAAAGGCATGGGATCCTAGAGCCAGCGAAAATGTTCATTACTGTGGCTAGTCAAAACCAAAAATGATGATGATTATTATTATAGCCAATTAAGCACGCTGCATGATGTTTCTTCTTGTTTTAGTGGAGACATGCAAAAAAGCTTTGAAATCTTCCTTGGACATAACCGCTTAAGCTGTTGCTTTCTCACAAAGTGCTTTCTTTTTTGGGCTAATCAGAAGGGATTCTCACTAGGTGTTTTACACAGCATCACTGAACACGGAAGATTTTCAGAGATACAATAAAAACACATTGTGAGGCATTTCTGAGCTCTGTAAAGAAGAACCTTTTTGTTCTAAATGCTGTAAAAGCACAAGAAACAGAAGAAAGAGTATTCCTGTAAAAATTAATTTAATTTGCTAATATATTTGTATGTTAAAAATAAGACCAATTATTATAGCTTCAGACGTATGCACAAATATCCAACGTGGTTTAAAAAATGCCATTAAACATCCACATCACTTTAGATACCCTGATTAGAAATATTATTAAAATAGAATGTCCCAATAGAATATTTAAACCAGAGGCCCCTACTGTTAGTGACCCAAACATAAACATCGGGATTTACATGAAAGTATCTTTAAAAAGTAAAAGGAAAATGTAGAAATTTCACGATTGGAAGGCAAATATTTGAACCAAAAAAGAGTACATATAATAGAACCAAGGAAGGGTCCATCGTTTAGGTGACGAGCAAGCAGATCCGAACGTTCTCTCAGCGTTTTGACCGCGTCGCGTGCTTGCGTGCACAGTAAGAACAGTATCGACGGACGGGGAGGGCCTCTTGGTTTCAGGGACAAACCCTGGCCGTCAATGAACTTGTAGATCAAAAGATGCTGCTTTAACTACACGCTACCCTGCCATTCTAAGTCTGTTGTTGTGTACTGTCTGAGGAATAGGTCCCCCCCCCCCCCCCCCCCCCCCGGTTCTGAAAATCACAAAACCCATTCTCTCTCTTTCCCCAACATGACATCCTCATTTAATTTCACTGTTTTCCAAACTAAACACATTGTAGAGCTTCAAAAATAAAAATAAATAGGTGCACGTCAATTGGGTTGTCTTATATACACATACTGTATAATAATAATAGTAATAATTTTGCATGGCAAATTTACCCTCGCAAGAATGGAAGACGCAGAGGGGCGTTATGGGAATTTCATCTATTAATGACGGGGTCAAAGCCCAGATAATTAATTTAGGTGCACGTACACGAACCAGCGGGAAATTAATTAATAAGCTGGCAGAAGCTTCGGGTCGCGGGTTGAAGGAGTTGTCACCATCGGGTGTCCAGGGACATTGCATGTCACCGACACGTGGCGTGCGAACAGTGAAGCTTCAACTCCGAATTTTCTTTTGCGTCTCTCTGCACCGGCACCTGCACCTGCACTCCGGCCCAACCCAATATAAGCGGTGCTGTATGTAAGACTCAGCCATTGGCATTGGGCCAGCGCAAGTTGCATGGGTGTCATGTGCATCCTTTTAACTCCTCGGACCCCCCGCCCGACAACTTCACGCCACACTATGTCCACGTGTCATCGATAACCAAGAATTTTACTGCTCCCATGTTTTTATTGTCTTCCACACGCGCGCCGCCTCACTCTCCGGCGCCCGCCACTCGTTTTCTTTTCACCAAACTACTACTACCACCCTGCAGTCAATTATCATTTTCACGCAGGTAGACAGATCATAATAATTAGATAAGCAAATATGTATACGTGGAGATTGATTGGGTCAATAGACAAACAAAGCATGATTAATAAAATGCTTAATTCAATGACATCAGATCTTTTGTAATTATATTAAGAGTATCGATGTCTGAGGTTGTTATATGATAAATAATTTTAATATCGGGTGAGCTCATATGTATTGGTCCCAACAAAATAAATTTTTGATTGCCAGACCTCAACATTATTAATATTTAATTAATAAATTAAATAAGCACTAAGGCTAGCTATATGTATATATATGTTTGATCTTGATCATGGTTGAGAGTAGCACGCAATCTCCGGCCATTCGAGCGTCCCAATCACGCGCTCAAAAGTTGTCCGAATTTGCTCCTGCATTTTGTGGCGGCGCAGCTTAAGATTTGCACTTAATTACATACCGGCAAATCGCAATCCATATACATACGTTGATTAAATGTTATTTAAATTAATTTTCCGTTATACGGTCCTACTCCCTCCCAGGTATAACCGTTACTTTATTATATAATTTTTTTGCCTCTCACCTGTCTGGGTCCTTATAAATATCATTCAACCCTCTTCGTTTTTGCTACAAAGGAAGCAATAGCCAGCTTAGCTCGAGAGTGGATCAGCGAGCGTGAATTAATTAATTAAAGCTTCGCTATGAGAACAGACATCGAAAGCCTCTGGGTTTTCGCTCTAGTTTCGGAATGGAGAGCTTTCAGTTCTGTAAATTTGGTTTGGGGCGTCCTTCTTGTGGGCTTGGTTTGGCTAGTTTTTAGCTTGATTTACTGGGTATTTCCTGGTGGTCCAGCTTGGGGCAGGTACAGGTTCAGGCAAATTTTGAACTTCAAGAAGCCTGCGGTTATACCGGGTCCAAGAGGTCTGCCCGTGATAGGGAGCATGAGCCTCATGGCTGGTCTTGCGCACCACCGGATTGCAGCCATGGCCGGGGCATGCCACGCCAAGCGTCTCATGTCCTTCAGCCTCGGCGAGACCAGAGCCATCGTAACGTGTCATCCGGACGTCGCGAGAGAAATTCTTAACAGTTCGGCGTTTGCAGATCGTCCGGTGAAAGAGTCGGCTTACAGCCTTCTGTTCAACAGAGCCATCGGCTTCGCTCCCTACGGGGTTTACTGGAGAACGCTCCGGAAAATCGCAGCCGCCCACCTCTTCTGCCCCAAGCAAATCAAAGCCTCGGAGGCGCAAAGGTCGGAGATTGCCGCTCAAATGGTTGCAATGTTCAGCGTGCGCGCTGGAGCCGTCCGAGTCAGAGACTATCTCAAACACGCCTCCCTCAACAGTATGATGTGCTCAGTCTTCGGACGCAAATACCAGCTCGATTCCAGCAACCCAGAAACCGACGAACTCAGGAAGCTGGTTGACGAAGGATACGAACTTCTGGGCACGCTCAACTGGTCCGACCACCTCCCTTGCTTAGCCGACTTCGACCCACAAAAAGTCCGGTTCAGATGCTCCAACCTTGTTCGCAAAGTGAACCGGTTCGTCGGCCGGATCATAGCAGAGCACCGAGAAAAACCAGAGCAACCAAACCCTGATTTTGTGGACGTTTTACTCTCTCTTCAGGGCCCCGAGAAACTATCAGACTCCGATATGATCGCCGTCCTATGGGTAAGAATACATGCATATGTATACTTAAATACATATTCTAATGTATTAAATCGTGCGTAAATTAATTAAGCAGATGGATTTGATTAAGCTTTGGAGTTAAAAGTGGTTGTTTGTTTGGTTTACAGGAAATGATATTCAGGGGAACCGATACGGTGGCTGTTCTGATGGAGTGGATACTGGCGAGGATGGTGCTCCACCCGGATGTCCAGTCAAGGGTCCACGATGAGCTAGACAGAGTAGTCGGAAGGGCACGTGGCGTACGAGAGGGCGACGTATGCGAGATGGTGTATCTAACCGCGGTTGTGAAGGAGGTGCTGAGGCTCCACCCGCCCGGCCCGCTGCTGTCGTGGGCGCGCCTATCGATTCGTGACACTGCCGTTGATGGGCATCACGTGCCGCGGGGGACCACAGCAATGGTCAACATGTGGGCCATAATGCGGGACCCACATGTGTGGTCCGACCCGCTCGCCTTCAAGCCCGAGAGGTTCCTGGGTTCTGGGGCCGAGTTCTCGGTGTTGGGATCCGACCTGAGGCTCGCGCCTTTCGGGTCGGGTCGGAGGACCTGCCCCGGGAAGGCCCTGGGCTTCAGCACGGTCAGCTTCTGGGTAGCCTACATTTTGCACGAGTTTGAATTGTGGCCGTCGGATCGAAATACTGTTGACCTCTCGGAGGTGCTGACGTTGTCTTGTGAGATGGCGACTCCGCTGAGCGTTAACGTGCGACCAAGGCGTCAGGCTTGAATTTGAGAGTGAAGGGAAAACAAAAAAAAAAGAAAGAAAATGAAAAGACTGTTTTCTGCAGGGGTCCAAAAGTGTTGAACCCTTCCCCTTCTTTGCTTTCATGCTTGTTTGATAGTGCTTTATTATTATTATTTCCCTTTTTGACAGTTGAGTTTCAAGGTCTCTACTTCTATGTTATTTGACTGATGTAAATATACATGGTGAAAGCATTACTACATGTTTGTTTGGGTCACCAAAATCTTCTTTCCTACATTTGCTCTCTGTTTGGCGTGGCTTGTATTCCTTGCTCAATAATGTGTGCCACAGCTTAGATATGCCCATGGAGGTGGGGACGCATTGGATTGCAAGAAAATATTTGTACATATGTGTGGGGGCAACCTCGTTCCAACCCACATGTACAATATATAAATGAAAACAAACACACCATTGACGTGTTAGCTCAATTTGACGACAGATAACCTACACGGGCTCGAGAAAGATCTATAGTTCCACAAGTCTCACGATTGAGCAGTCTTTTCGATCTACCGTTAATGTAGTCGTATATAATTAATTATGAATTTAAAGGTAAAAAGGGGCTGGGCTACCTACAGTAGTTAGGGCATTGCAGTATACTACTGATTGATACTTGGTGTTGGGAAGATAAACAAACAAAGGATTAGGTCTTGTCCGGGGAGGACATGGCGGGGCCCAATCATGGGTTCATGGGACACACACACAACATTGGCATCTCAATCTTGCCGTCCCAAACTTTTCGGGATTAACGTTCAACAGACCACAAATTGGGAGATGGATTGGAGAGGTCACATTTTTAATCCTGTAGGCTCTGGATCGATGACTTTGAGCTGGCGTCGCGTGGGCTTTGAGTTATTTTTCTAATGTCTCACGTTTAATTTGCTGTTCATTTAATTAGTTGACGTTTTACACCGCATGCCATGCCATGCCACGCCACACGCCACGGTAAATACATGTTAATGAAATGACGTACTTATGGTTACACAGGGACGATGGATTTTGCAAGGTTTATGAATGATTAGGCTTGAAATGGACTTGTCCTATGTCAAAGGCAAATTTATGTCACGCTTGATTAAATATATATGACTGGAACAAGTGAAAGCATACGTTGAGGGATGTGAGTCGCTCGAGAGATATTTATAATTTTTCCCAATTTCAAAATGTAAGGAGAGGTGCAGCAGCTAGAATTTCTTTCCTTGTTGGAGAAATATCAGTTAGCTGACTTTAGCTAATTAGTTAATTAATCGGGGGTGACCCCGATGTATCTAAATATAATTAAGCAATGTGGTATAATTAAATTTGGATCAATAAAAGGCGTCCACACAACACAAGCTACCCATTTGGACGAATGGGCCACTGCAGAAATGACAATTGTCTATATAAAATTGTTGGTTCCGGGTACAAGCAAAGGGGTTAGGTCCACGTCATGAATTAATTGATGATTTAATATTACTGATTGGTGTTGATCGTATATGTTATTGCATTCATCAAATTGGTCCCTCTCTCCTCTGTTTGTGGTCTGCTTTCAATCCCGCTAACCCAAATATTTCCATATTTCAAGTAAGGGTGTGTTTGATTGTATTACCTAAAATTTAATTTTAGGTAATATTGTCTAGAAAATAAAAATCACCCTACCCCCTTAGAAAATAAATTCCATAGAAATAAGTTTTAAATGTTTGTACCATACATATTTTTCCATAAAAAACTTAAAAGTGTTTGATTGTTTTCTATAAAAAATGTGTAATAATTACATATTTTCTATAGAAAATATGCGTAATCAAACACACCCTAAGTAACAGCCAAGTTAATGGATTTAATTTTGGTGTCAATTTAATTACTATAGTTTCATAAGAGTCTAATAAGTTAATATGTATTTTTAAATTTAATGTCTCATTAGTCATTATAATAGATTTTTTTAATATTTTCTAATAATATTTTAATTTTATCAATAACGTTGAGTCTATTTCTAATAAAAATAAGCCATATAATTTTAAATTTAGACTCGAAAAACTGTGTACTTTAATTTATGCTTTTTTGAAGTATAGTAACCAATTCAACCTCAACTCTTAAAATACATTGACTTGTTTGATATTTTCTCAAAATACAACTATTAATTTGATTCTAAACCTAAAATACACAAATTTTTTTGTTATTTTATTGTTTTTCTTTTCTTCTCTTACATATCTCGTTGATTGACACCACCACCATCAGGAGCGAATTTGGGAGAGGGCTGGGACATATCCCGTGCCAACGTCCTAGATCCATGTATATAAATAAATATATATATTAATAGTAACATATATATTTACTATTAATAGAAAATATGTATATATATACATATTAATTAATATATATTTGAAGTAGCATATTTACTACAAATATGTATATTAGTTTCTCGTGTCATGCAAAAGGTATGGAAACTCCTATTTCAAATATGCTGTCCCAAATCAAGTTCAAAATCTAGCTCAAATCAAAATTTTTTGAATTGACCCAATATCCAGCTAGCCCCTATGTGACATCCCCTATGTTCATTATATTGACTTTTATTATATATGAATTTATTATATTGACTTTTTTAATTTTCAGTGCCTGTGTTCTAAATTTTTGAATCTGCCCCTCACCGCTACAATCATGGCAATTAGAGGCCAATAACTTTTCGCTAATCTTTGAGACTAATAAAATTTCAACTACAATTAACTAATTACATGCTTATATATATATATATATATATAATCGCCCATAGAAGCTAGTGATTAGTAATGCATGGTGGAGCATCCGTCCATATATAAGAATCCTTACATTAATGGATAATGGTGCATTTAAATTGATGATGATGAGATAAGATCCCAGCAGAAATTAACCGCGCGAGCATCTAAACTGCAAAACGAATAATATTCCTGACCGATTGTATTCTTCCCATTTGGCTCATTCAAATAAGACGGCTAAACAATGTGGACCCGATGAGACAACCAACTGATGATATATTGATATGAACATCTCGCTCGCTGCTCGGAGCTCTGTCTGATATACATGTGTGTGTGTGTGTGTGATCATGAAATGGAAAGGGACCTCTCCCTCTATTTACATGTACTCAATAATTAGTTAATCAGTTTCTTTTTCTCGACAAGTAAGATTATATAACACTCGAAAGTTCGAGTCGGAAAGCAGTTAAAGACTAATCATATGACTCAAACTAATTTGAAACTTTGGACTTGCAAACGCTAACACTACTGAGTATCATTAAACTACAACTCTGATAGTTAAATTAATCATATGATTATGATTACAGAAGGCTAGCTGTCCACGGAAAGTGCGTAGAAGCAGAAATTAAGATCCTTGCCTTAGAAGCCAGGACAGCGATGGCGACGTGAATGTGACGGTAAATGCTAGAAAACAAAGCAAGATGGACTTTTCTGCTTGTGTTCGAAAAATGGGGCTACCCTAAATTTAAGAGATGGTTCATCGTGGATGGAGATCATGTTGATGTCTGCTTCAATCTGATTTTACTCGTTTGGAGGGACTCTTCTGCATTGGTTGTTTTAGGAATCTACATACATATGCACCAGGTGTGGCTACAAATAAGGCTCACCTCCTACGCAATGCTGATCCAACCAACCCACCATAATTAGAATATATCTGCTAACTAATAATAATAATAATATCATTGTTACTATTATTAATTACTCTCTCTCTCTCTCTACATATTATTTAAACCATAATTACACAGTGGATAACGAATGCTTATCACGATCACCATCCATGATCCATGTATTTTGTGTAGCTTCCTGAGGGCTTCATGCGCAGTGGGTTGAAGTAGACAAAAAAAGGCATCATTTGTGCCTTCGAAACATTACGTCAGTATATTTTAAATTAATTATATATTATCATGTACTTACGATAAATATAAACTTATAAATTACAATATATATAAACTCCTTTAAAATTATTTACAAATTTATGTTTATAAGTTATACTCCTAATACAGATACATAATAATAATAATAATAATAATAATAATAATAATATATGATGATTTTAAAATATTATTACTGTGATAGCTTAAAAATGCAAAATGTTTTTGTTTGTTTTTTTCTTTTCTTTTTTTTTGGGGGGGGGGGGGGGGGGGTGGGTTGGCGGGGGGGTGTTTGGTGAGCCTGTGAATTCACCCACCAGCAGATGAATGTGGCAAATCCCAAAAATCTCGCAGATTGAGATCTCTACTAATTGCATGTACTGGGAGTAGACCCTTCGTACTGTTGCTAGTCGACAGGGGTGGGGATTTGCCAAATGAAATTTGAGTTGGTGATGATAATGAAGACTGGACAGTCCGTCTGGCTCTCACATCATCTGCTAGTAAGTAGTGATTCTTCCACTAATGAAAGGGAGATTAGCAAATTCTGCCATTTAAAGGCAATTTGATTCTACCATCGTTTTCATGGTACCTTGACAAGATGGCAAGGTTATCCTCAACCACCATTTACTAGCTCTATTTTTAATTTTCCTTTCTTAGTCGAGCGAAATCACTTTTAACCCAACTGGTACAATACCCCTCCAACGTCAAATTATATGAGATTGTGTTTTAAAGAATTCTTGGGAAACCTATTCCTCCTGGAAATTATAGGAAAACTCCATTGGCTAATCAGCTATAAATTGGTTCCTATTATAGAAGAGATTGAACTAGAGGGCAAGTGTCTTGACTCAATAAGCAATGTCTCTTTATGTGTGGGAGCGACCAATATATCATAGGCTATTTAGAGTCCAAGGACGGAGAATTTTTTTGTATTGTCTATCCAAAAATTGTGTTTTTTTTTTTCTTTGTGAAACAAAGAGATGCCCTCATTTAATTATAGAGAGAAACAAACATTATCTTATAGTCACAATTACCCAATACATCAAATAGAGTACCAAATTAAAGAACCATCACCATGACAAAATAATGAAATGGGAACCAGCTACCCAATTTGCAAAACATACACTTCACTCCTTTGCACTTAAAAAATTGCTCCTCCTATAAACCTCTGGTCCGATCACACCCGTGTCTCCAATAACATTATTTCAAAAGGGCCATTGATAAAAAAACCCACCTGCTCAACAAGGTCACGAAAAGAGAGGTTCATGGCTTTTATATATGCAGCTACCCTGTAAATCACAATGCTAAATAAATCCAAATCCAAAAATTGTTTTTTGAAAGGGCTTCTAATTTTTATGTTCAACATAGATCTATTGAGATCAATCCATGCTAAATTTTGCTTTTTTGATTTTTGTGCGTGGTTCAATCCTATTAGGTGAGATAACAGTTTGGTTGATTAGAAATATCATAACATAGTTGTTGGGAATTATTAATGATAGCGACCTTCTTTGTCCTGTTGTAATTAAGAACCTGAAACTATTAACTATCGATCTCTTTTCTGTGCAAAGTAACTTGCAATTCTAGTGTACAATATTTATATCTAGTGGGTTGTTTCATGGGTGTGCTTATTTCTGTTAGAGATTTATTCTTACAATGGTCCATTTTGCCAAGAGGAAAGATTAAAAAAGGATTCTCCATCTCTGGTCCATGTCTAGATGAAAAGGAATGGTATTATCTTTAGGTCCTTAGGTCCTAAAGTTAAGGACCTATGCAAAATCATTATATCTATATTTTCTCTTTAATTATTCTCGTTTGCATTATTCTTCTCTGCCTTTGAAAGTATTGGAGTTATTTAGGTTTATCTAAGAATATGCTTTCCTGGGCTCTCCGGATGTAAGACCTTTTAGATGGAATTAATGTTGATGGTTCTTTATCGAGTACGCTTGGCCAAACATGGATTCGGGTTTTGTTGAGGACTTTGAAAGGTGAGTTTTTGTGTTTATTATCTTGTTTGGTGGGTATTAGATAGTCTAATGAGGCTGAGTTTCTTGTTATTAGTAAAGCCCTAGAGTTCTCAACATTAAAGGACTTCATGAGAATTGCTTCCCTTGTTATAGAGTTGATTCAAAGACTGCATTTATTTGGGTTGTGGCTTCTAACGATGAAACAATTTTGTGGAAGCACTGTGATCATTTTATCAAATTGAGAATACTGGTGGGTTCTTTAACGTTAGTCTCAAGGGTACAAGTGTATTTTTATAAAACCTATTTTGATGATAAAAAAATTGTAAATTTTTTTTTGGATGAGCTTACCAAGTCTAAATAATTATACAGATGCCTAGAGAACGCCCTTTAGACATTTGATCTCTCCTACTTTAAGCCTTATTTGAATGTCTGAATAGAACCTCACAAGTCCCCAGACCTTTCCAAAAATCCATCCATTGTTTTATATGTTATTTACACATCTAAAGGGAACCCTCAAACATCCAAACCTCTGTAAAAACGTATTTTCTATTACAATCCATATTCTAACGTTTGAAGAAACCCTTTTGGATGTTTGAACTTTTGTCCCTTATAGAGTTTAATAGAATATCAAGTTATGAGACTGTCAAACAAATTTGGAATATGCATTAACTCACTCATTAAAGAATTGATCAAATAAAAGAAACTAAGATTGACATTGATATTTTACTCTTGGGATTAAAGTTTTGATGATGAAAATATTCCAAGTATGTTTTTCTCAAATCAAATTGCTTGGAAGGAGAACTTACCGTGACGGGGTTCACGAATACCAGTTTCCAGTCCAACCTTGATGATTTTAAGTCATAGTCAGAATTTATATTCTGCCTAAATGGTGGGGCCGTTTGTTGGAAGAGTTCAAACAAGAGATAGTTGCAGATTCAACAACTGAGGCCAAATACAAAGCAGTCGCCGAAGCAGCTAAGAAGGTTGTGTGGATCTGTAAATTCATTGGTGAACTTGGAGTGGTGTCCAGCATTGTTGATCCAGTAACAGTTATTGTGACAACAATGGAGCCATCGTGCAAGCGAAGGAACCGCAGTCTCATCAACGGACCAAACTTATATTGTGACATCACCATCTAATAATGCTAATTATCAGCCGAGGTGACATATAAAGAGAAAATGTTGACGAATGACAACGTCGTAGATCCCTTGACTAAAACTCTGTCCCAAGAGAAACATGAAAGTCATGTTCGATCATCAGCTATGACATACATGAGTGGTTGGCTCTAGTGCAAGTGGGAGATTGTTAGTGTAGGTGCTTTAGATCCAATCAGATTGGGACATGCATATGTCGACAAATGGGAAAACATCTGTCGACTAATAGAATGCTTGCAAAATCCCCATTTACATTTGTCGACCAATTGTAATGAATCTGTCAACTAACCTTTGCATTTTCCTTACAACTGTCGACTAACTCTCTTCATCTATTTTCTTTCTTTTGACAGGTATAACGGCTAGTTTCTCTACTATTTCAATTGTCTCATTCCACTACCAACAACAAGATTCTTCAATTGGGCTTTCAAGCTCTATAAATAGAGATCAGATGGTCGAATTGAAGTGCTTTAGAGATTAACTTACAAGCTTCCAAGTGCTCATCCGATTGTGTATTTCATTGGTGAATTTATTTCTCTCCAAAGGCTTTGTTTTTATCTTTGTAATTTTAACTTCAAGTCTTGTTTAGTTGTTGAAAGAATTTGTAACTAAGAGTGTTAACTCTTAGATCCTTTCTTATCTTGTATCATTCTATGCATTTCCTAACTTGTTGTACTAGAGGACTTGCTATTGAAGCTAGGGGTTGAAATACCTAGTTTGGTGCTAAAAGACTTGTTTGTCTAAGCAAAAGGTTATATTTTCCTAGTTTGTAGCTAGAGGGCCTATCTAAAGTGATAGGAGAATTAAAGTGAACTTCTTGAAAAATCTTTAGTGAGGAGCTAAGGTAGTGGATTAAGTTTGATTTAAGATGAATCACTATATATCATTGTGTTGCTTCTTTTACTTGCGCTTTTTGTTCCATTTATTGTTTTAAACATCTTTACAACCCTCACTTGCACTAAGATCTTATTCTTAAAAAGGAAATCAAGTTTTCAAACAAATTTTTAAACTACCCAATTCACCCCCTATTGGGTATTGATGCCATTGCTATACAATTATAACAATTGGTATCAAAGCACGGTCCCCATTTTTTTTACAAGGTTTAACAACCTAGGGTAAAAGATCTATTCATGGAACATTTTGCTAGTACATCTCAATCCGAAGGTCAAAGCACTATTTGTCCACCTTATTTTGATGGTACTAACTATAACTATTGGAAGAAAATAATGTCTATTTATCTTATGTAGGATTCCAACCTTATCCAAGTAATCAAGATGAAAACTAAGATGGCCGATGAGGAGAAAATGGAAACTTGAACCGTGGAAGAAGAAGAAATATGAAATCAATGCAAAGGCAATGAATACCCTAATTTGTGCTCTTTGCCCCGAAGAATTCAATTGGATATCTACATGAAAAATCGCCAAAGAAATATGATTCAAAATATAAAGACTTTAGTTTTAATGATGAAAAACATCTCTTGCTTTTGCAAAATTTATTAAAAACGATTTGTCATTATCAAAAACAAAATATCTTCAAAGCATACTCTTATGAAAAATTGTATTCAAAAGGTCATAAGTGTTGTTAATCAAAATTGGTTCCAAAAGAAGCTTTTTCTGCAAATTCAGTAGGCCATTTGTCGACTGATCAATATGACCTGTTGATCGTTTTTCAATTTTTAGCCCAACTGTCGATCGATGCTTATGCATCTGTCGACTGGAAAAATGGGTGTCTTTTGAAAGATATCCATATGTCAACATATTGCTTGTCATCTGCCGACCGATCCTTCGTATTAACCTTCAGCTGTTGACCGAAGCTGTCAACTGATGCTTATGCATCTGTCAACTAGCAGTATGTGTCGACAGATATATCATCTGTCGACAGATATAGCTTTATCTGTTGACAGATATATCATCATCTGTTAACTAGTAGAATGTCTATCCTTGGTGCTTCTATGGTGGGCAAGCCATCTGTTAATCAATGCCTATGCATCTGTCGACCGAATTTTGAATTTTTACTAATTTGTTGACCGACACCTTGCATCTGTCGACCATTTGCTTCGCAGAAACACATAACGTCTAGTTCATCATTTGAACTCAAGTGCTCTCTCTCCACTTACAACTGCTTGATTCAAACGTGGGCATTCAAAAGGCTATAAATACAAGTCTGAAGGAGATTTCAAATCACCAAAGCAATCTATCTACAAGCTCCCAAGTTCTAAAATCGTTGTTGTGCTTCATTGGTAATTTCGTTCTCTCTTCAAGGTATTGTATTTATTTTGTGTAATTCTTTTTCGAGTCTTTTCTTCATCTTTGAGAAAACTTGTAACTGAGAATATTGTTTCTCAGACCCTCTCGTATTTTGTAACATTTTTTATTTTCCTAGCTTGTCTTGCTAGAAGTCCTACTTTGCTTATAGGAGATTTTTGTGATACCTCGCTTTGCTAGAGGGTTTGCTTGTTCAAGCAAGAGGTTTGTATCTTCCTAGCTTAATTCTAGAGGGCCTATCCGGTGTGATAGGAGAGTTATAGTATTTTTCTTAAAAATCCTTAGTGAGGAGCCAAGATAGTGGATTAAGCTTAGTTAAGTCAAATCACTATAAATCCTTGTGTTCTCTTATGCTTGTGATCTTTACTTTTTTTTATCTTTTCAAGCATTTCTTTATTCCTTTCTTAATTCACATATTTAAACCCTTCATTGAAAAAGACTTCATATATTTCATTATTGTGTTCTCCATTATTAAAACGAGATTGTCTTTATACGGTTGATACCTCATCGTGCCATTTCAAGATCTTGAGGTTTAACGAAACCGTGGTCTTCATAGACGATATCTCTTTTTCACCAAAAGAATTTTTAATATACCAATTCACCTCTCCTCTTGGTATGTGCCATAGCTTTTCAAATCTAACGCAAATTAGAGGTAACACATGAAGGTACAAGCCAGGTAAAGCAAACAAAAATCAATTAACTTGTATATGATTATGAATTATTCTCCATGAAAGAAAATGAGTCCATAAAGGGCATGTATACTAGGTTCAATGATATAGTTACAACATTAGAGTCTCTAGGAAAGACCTATACAACTGGTGAAAAGGTAAAAAAAAATCTTGAGAAGTTTACCTAGAAGTTGGGAGCCCAAAGTTACCGCCATAAGTGAAGCTAAGGATCTAGATACACTTCCCTTTGATAATCTTTTAGGATCATTAATGACTTATGAAATTATGATGAAAATAAATGGTGTAAATGATTCAAAGAAGGATAAAAATGTAGCATTCAAGGTAGAAGATGAAAACGAAGAATCACAAGATAGTGAAATAGAGGATTTTGTTATGTTTGCTAGAAGATTTAACAGATTTATGAGAATGGGTAAATATAATCAAATAAGGCACTTTAAGAAAGAAAAAGAACAAAAGAAGATACATCTAACAAAGTTAAATGTTATGAGTGCAAGAAAATATGTCACATAAGGACCGAATGCCCCTCTTTGAAGAAAAAGGAAAGGAAGAAAGAAGGCCTTAGCCGTATGGAGCGAAAATGACTTCTCATCGAGTGATGAAGCTTAAGATGAAGTAGCAAATCTTTCTCTCATGGCCAATATTGAAGAGGTAATTGCTTCTAATCCTTCAAACAAAAATTTTACTTTAGAAGAATTACATGATGCATTCAATGAAGTTTGATTGAGTTTGAAGAAATTAGCATTAAGTATAATGTCTTGAAAAGGAAATCAAAATCATTAGATAAAGAGGTAAAAACATTATAAGAAGAAAAAGAATCTTGGATTAATGAGAAAAACGTTTGATTGATGAAAAAGAAAATATTTTTAACCAAAACTTGGATTTAAAGGAATCTTTAGAAAAACTTGTTGAAGGTAAAAAGAAACTAAAACGTGAGATACACATAACTAAAACATGATCCATCATCAGTAAAAGTTATGAAGTACACATACCCACCTCTTGCTTGGGTGGACATGGGCCCACACACATCAGTGTTCACAAACCCTAGCACTTCTGTGACCCTCTCTCATTTTCCTTTAAAAGAAGACTTAGTCATCTTGCCAAGTAAACAAGATTTGCAAGCACCATATGACTCATAATCAAATGTGCTAAGATATCTATTTTTATACAAGTTGAATATGCAAGTCTCATTTATACGGTTAAGCCTACAATGCCATAAATAAGTGCTATTTAAATCACCTGATTTAAGTTACTTAATATTTATGTTATTGACAGGAGCATCAACATCAAGGACATACAAACCGTTACGTCTTGTTGCTTTAGCATAAAACAACTCATTTTTATAAAACAAACAACTATTGTTCTTAAATAAAAAAGAATATCCATCTCTGTCTAAACAAGAAAAATAAATTATATTCCTAGTCAAACTAGGATTATAGTAACAGTTATGTAACTCCAATACAAGCCTTGTGGGCAATGTCAATAAATAGGTTCCTACAACTAATGGAACAACTCTTGATCCATTTCTCACATGTAGGTACACTTCTCCCATTATTAATCTACTCATACTCCTAAGCCCATACACAAAAGTGAAAATATGAGCACTAGATCCAGTATCTAATACCTATGTGGACTAATCAGAAGTAGATATATTAACTCCAATAACATAAATACCTGAAGTGCCCTGAGTAGAACTCTTCTTACTCTACACCTCTGCAAGATATTCCTTGCAATTCTGTTTCCAATGGCCTGACTTATTACAGTTCAAATAAACCACATCCTTTTTGCCCTCTCGGGCTTTGGTTTTTTGGATTCTTCTAGATGGCACTATGAAAGAACTCTTCGTCCTTTGGGCTTTCTTACTCTTGGGCTTGCCCCTATACGCATTGGGCTCTTCAACTAAGAGAACACTTTCCTTGGCCTATTATCAATTTCGAGGTCGGCCTTCCCCTTCGTTGGGAAGACAATACCATTCTCCTTATTGTTGCACAAAAGGGAGATAGAATGATTAAAACATATATTAAAGTAGAAAAAAAAATAACAGAAGAGTAATATAAGCATAGTCTGAAAAGAGCAAAGTGATAAGAAGAAAACAAAACGTGAAGTAGTTCGGAGGATCCACACCCTCAAGAGAAGACTGTTCTAGCTGAGAGATGTTCTATTCCTCTGTTGGAGCATCAATAGGCAAATGTGGTACTCTCGACCCTTGGTGACGTGGTGCTTCAAGAGGTTTTGGGATCCACCCAACCCTTGCTAGCCTATCCATGGTAAGAAGTTCATAGAGGGATTTTGGGCCACCTCGAATGAGGAGACGTTGCTCCTCAGCATATTAAGTTTGAAGGTCCGAAAGAGGCCTATGCAGCACTTAACCCATACCTCGAAAAAAGAGCAATCTATCTAAAGACAAAATAACCACATTGACACATTGGAAAAACACACTCTTAGCTTAAGAGTGGTAACATCAACGCATCTTCATGACACCTCGGGAACAACGATTACCACTCCCATCACAGGAGGGTCAACATAAACGTAGGAACTCGACACACCACAATTACGTCAGAGATTACGTTCCTACTCAAAAGCAACCCTAAAACACTACCTATTTTCAACACACACGGCATTGCCATAACCACAACATAAAATGATGCATTACGTAAAATGACATTTCAATGCACATGTAAATAAACATTTTGGATGAACCATCCACATGAAATCAACCTATCACAGGTCAACCATTTGTATAAAAAAATCAAATATAGGGTCGAACCACCCACAATAAACCAAGTTTTAGATAGGAACACTCAAAATATACCAAGTTTGATAGTAAGACCACTCACAATATAACCAAGCGTTTGTTACGAACTCTCACCTTGAAGGTTTACCTCGAAAAGTTATTGTTTCACAGCAAATAGGCCTAGGTTTCTGTAGAAAACATGATTTTCGGTAAACCTAACCTCGAATATTTTTACATAGGGTTAAAGGGTATTAAATGAGGAGTAAAGCTAAAAAATTTCAAGACAAGGGGGCCCCACAAGCGCCCTTACGTGCCCTAGGAAGGTGGCCCACGTGCCTTCTGTGCAACCTTTTCCTGACGCATGTATCACACGCGTCGCCCTTATGTTTCGTGACAACTTGCGTAGTTTTTGAATTTCAACCATAACACCCTTGTTTTAGCTCTGGTTTAATCTTCGTTCGAACCAACGGGTCCCTCTCTTCCTCCTCTATAGGAATATTACAAGAAATCAGACTTACCTCGCCCTTTTTTGATTGTTTTGCATGAACTCCAATGAAGACATAAAACTTCAGCAAGGCTCATTCTCTTTCGCTTCTCCTCCGATTCCTTTTTTTTTTTTTTTGGAAGAATTTGCTCCCCTGTCTCAAGAATAAGATCCTCACCTTAGAATCCCTCAATCCTCAAACTAACTTGGAATGGTTTGTGAACAACCCATGGCCTTGTTTATAAAATTTTCGGGCCAATCACGCATCACCACATGTCCTTAGACTTGATTTAAATAAGTTTTGGACTCCAAAGTGATCTAAAGCTAGAATGGAATGTTGTTTGAACTCCAAAATGATTCAAAACTATATTAGAGTGAGTTTGAAATCCAAAGTGATTCAAAACTATATTAGAATAAATTTTGAAATTCAAGGTGATTTATTACTCTAATACCCTAAGCTTTTTTCAAATGTCATTTTGGCCTTTATTTCAAGTTCTCAAGCTTTGATATTTTTACCACCAGAACCCTTAAGTACCATGCTTCTCAATTGGCCCAAAACATTTGAAGAAAATATCATTTTCAACCTCTTTTCAACTAGAATTACAAATTACATTTGCATGTTTTGATCGTAAACCCCTTCTTGTTTCATCCCGAAACTGCTTAAGGGCCATTCCTTATGCAAGATATGAACTTTCTCAGGGTTCCTGTTAACTTCCCAGTAGTCCCTTACCATCATTCAGTCTTTCAGGCTATAACTTAGCTGTGTCAGAAACTGTCTCCGTCCTGATCTCTCTCGATGTCATAAATCTTGTCTTGAGATGCTCATCAATCTGATTTCCTTTTTCTTAGATATCTAAATCTCAAGGCATTCTCTGTAATTGATTCGGTCACTCACAACTTTAAGAAAGTACATCTTAAGCCCAAAGCTTCTAAAAATTCCACTTTTACCCCACGATAAATTACACTTGAGTCCTTGTAGAAATTCTCGGGTATTACATGCAGGCCGTGTGTGGCAGCGCAGGGCCATGCGTGGTTTGCTGGTCGCACCCGCAGGCGGCGTACAGGTGTGCTTGGTCGGGCCCTACAATACTCGGTGGCACTTGGCTGCCCCTAGCCCACCCCGTGCATATGTAGGTCCTCTTGGCCACGCCTTCAACTTGCTCGGGCCCTACTTGGATGCGCCTTTTGACCTTTTGGTGCATTTGTATGGACCCGCATCCCTGTTTTGCCTTTTTGTGTCACACATGATCTTTTTTCCCTTTAACAAGAAACATTTTTCAATTGAAAAAAATAAAAATGCAACAATATCTATTAATTTCGTAAATATTAACATAATCGAATCCGCAAGTAAGGAATTGAAAGATTTCGACGATGGCTCTTGATATGCCCTGCAAACTTGGAGAGTAACGGGACCTAAAAGAGTCGCAAGACATGGACATGAAGCCCAATGGCCCAACGAGTTGTAGGAGATCATGGAAACAAGCCGAATGAGCAAGAGGTCGAGCCGAGACCAAGTGGGGAGGACCCATTCGGTTATGCCAAGTGGGTATAACACTACTTTTTTTTTTCAGCCATAAATTTCTCATACAAGATCCGATTAAGGTGATTCAAAATTCTATGTTAGCCAAGATAATTATCTACAATTTTCATGTTTTGAGTTTTGAGACATTCAGACTTCATCAAGGCTGAAATTGGGCTCTAAGTTGATGCACCTGCATTATTAAGGCTCAGAGTCAAGTATTGAAGGAAGATGGATCCAAACCAAGACAAAAGGGAAAAAGAAGGCATAACCGAGTGGCCCCCCACTCGGTCATAACCAAGTGGCCTCTCACTCGGTCATGGGGAGACCAATTTTCCCTTACTTTTCATGACCCACTCGGTTATGCCAAGTGGGTACAACATAGCTTTGTTTTTTCAGGCATAACTTTCTCATACAAGCTCCAATTGAGGTGATTCAAAGTCCTATGGAAAGCTAAGATAATTATCTACAACTTTGGTGTTTTGAGATTTAAGAGATTTCGGTTAAAGCAAGGTTTAAATCGGGCATGGAGTTAAGGTATGGGAACTACTCAAGACCGAACCAAGGAAAAGAGTAAAAGAAGGCATGATCGAGTAGCCCCCCACTTGGTCATGACCAAGTGACACCCCACTCGGTCATGCCAGAGTGTGCTCCGGCCAATCTCTCATCTTTTTCCCCTCGAATGGGCCGTAAAATCATCGAAACAGGCTGCGAGATTCAAGCCAAAATTATCGCACGTCTCCCATCTCTCCTCTGCTATAAATATGAGGCTATGCCTTCATCACAAGGTATGCATTCTTGGGCCCCTCAACACAATTTTGCACTTTTGCTCTCGAGACCTAACTTAGGCATTGGAGGGTTTGTGCGGGGACCCCCACTCGCGCCCTAACGTTGCTCTCATTTTGCGGGTCATTTAGTTATGGAGGGCCACTCGTTATTGGAGGCCACTGGGTTATGGAGGGACACTCGGTTATGGAGGGACACTCGGTTATGGAGGGCCACTCGGTTATCTATGGCCACTCAGTTATGGAGGGCCACTTGGTTATCTAGGGCCACTCGGTTATCCAAGGTCACTTGATTATCAGATCCACCAGATCTCTAGATCCACTAGGTCTACCAAGTCATCAGCCCTACCAAACCATCAACTCTGTTGGATCACTAGATCTACTCGACAGATTCACTTGTTCGGCAAGATTTCCATCATTGAAGGCACGACTCTCAATACATCGAGACTACGGTGATTAACCACACACAAATTGTATTCTCCCACAAAAGAAAAAAAAATAGATTGTTGTATTTTGGCAACAACAATTGGCGCCTTCTGTGGGAAATGCAAGACAAAAAGTCAACTTAAGAATGACAAACACTAGTAGACACCGATGAACTCTCTCTCAAGGCATAGAAACACGTCTACCGCCGTAGAACTCTCAACAACAGGGAGCGCCTCTCATTATTTCAAATGCTCACCTGTAGGGAGCACCTTCGCCTCCTCATAATTCTCATCCCTAAGAAGGTGATCGCTCCGTTCCCCCGAACCGATAAGTGGGGAACCAGCCAGCCCCACCTCCATGTAACACTAGTTCGGGGCCACCTCCCACCGATCAAGCTGGGACTTCACGATAGCTACCGCGTATGGTCCCATGGGAAGAGTACAAAGCATTGAGACAACAACATGCTGAAGGAATGTAGGCACTTCGAGACATGGCTAGTATACTCCAAGGTATGATGCCTGGAGGGACGTTGCTCGACACCTTGAAAAATTTTATGCTACCACCTGAGCCTCAGCCCGAGGTGGGAGCTGATTCCTACCAAGAGGCGACTCCCGATTCTCATTCCCAATCCACTCCTCGTCGGGAGGATAGGCCAAGATCACCACCACCAAGAAAGAATCCTCGCGCCACGCCCTAAAAAAATGAGAACCCATGAATGGAAAACAAGGCTAAAAGCCCCCAAAGACGGAGATACTATGAAACTGTGGCCAGTACGCCAACAAGACATTACAACCAAGCAGCAGCAAGTATACGAGAAGACATGAAAAGGGTAGTTGAAGAAGTACTTGAATGAAAGAAATTAATCCCAGCCACGGAGGAGCAACAACGTAAAAAATGTCCATTTACTATAGAGATATTGGAGAAGCCAGTGCCTAGAAAATTCAAGATGCCAGAAATCACCCCCTATTTCGGCATGGATGATCCCTATGATCACATTTCAAAACTATGAGTCGTTGATGATATTGCACGGATGGGAAGATGACATAATGTGTCGAGTCTTCTCCTTAACTCTGACTAGACATGCCCGAACATGTTCAATAGTTTACCTGAGGCCTCTATCTCTTCATTCAGTCAGCTCAGAACGGAATTTGTTAAGGCATTTATGATTAATACTTGAAGAAAAAAGGACGCCACCTACTTGCTTAGTATTCGACAGGGGAATAAAGAAACTCTACGTCAATATGTGGATAAATTTTAGAACGCCACCCTCGAAGTTCATGATTTGCCAATTGCAATGGCAATGTCTGCTATGTTACACGGAACACGGCTAACTCCCCTACAAGAATCATTATCTTTGGACCCACCAACATCCCTAGAAGACTTGTTTGCTAGAGCAAATAAATACATGCTTCATACAGAAGTTATGAGAGCTGTAGGTGGGAATGAGGACAGAGAGCGAAAAAGAAAGGAACGTGATGATGAAGAAGACTCCAGACGAGTTAAGGGATCAGATATACCTCAACCCTAGTTCCGCCATTACATAAGACTTCTTCAACCTCGATCGACCATACTTGCAGCCATCAATGGGTCAGGTCTCATTAGACTCCCGAAAAAGGTTAACCATCCCATGGGGAAGAATAGAGAAGAATATTGCAGGTATCACAGAACTCGTGGTCATTTCACTGACCAGTGCCAGAAGTTGAGAGATCAGATTGAGATGCTAGTTCGTAAAGGACATCTTCGAAGGTATATACAGGTTAAAGACAGGGAACCTCGAAGAGGAGAAGATAGAAAGGAAGAACGAGAAAGATCAAATCAGAGACGTCAAGAGAGAGGAAGGGATTACAGAAAGAATCCACCTCTAGACAATGAACTAGTTCATGAGCCCAAACATGTCATCTTCGACGGTGAAAGTATGGTAACAGACTCCTCATTTTCCACCAAGACAAGCCACGAAAGGACATACCCATAGAAGAAGGCAGTCAGCCACCATTAATGCCCTCAAAAAGAAAACTGGGAGCAAAATTCAGACACATTGAAGAGAGCTTATGTTAAAGATCGAGAAACTAAACTTTTTGAAATTGTGCATGACCTATGTATTTCGTGCTCAGAGGCAACAATAAGACCCAAAATGAAACAGTGGACGTACTCACTTATTTCAAAAAATGTTAGCGTTTTCATTACACATTGCTTTATGAAAGTTTGTTTACCATGCTCTACTTACAGGAAATAAAAACAAACTCAAGCCCGTTGCCCTGCTCACGGCCTAGCAACGAGGGAAAAATAAACTTAAGCCTGTTGCCCCTCTCACGGCTCGGCAACGAGGGAAAAATACAGTCAAGCCTATTGCCTCGCTCACAGCCCGACAATGAGGTAAAAGTACATTCAAGCCTGTTGTCCCACTTATAGCCTGACAACGAGGTAAAAGTACACTCAAGCCTATTGTCCCGCTTATAGCTCAACAACGAGGTAAAAGTACATTCAAGCCCATTGCCCCACTCACGGCCCGACAATGAGGTAAAAGTACAGTCAAGCCCATTGCCTCACTCACGACCCCGCAGTGAGGTAAAAGTACATTCAAACCCATTGCCCGCTGTCCCGCTCATGGCCCAACAATGAGGTAAAAGTAAATTCAAGCTCGCTGTCCTACTCATGGCCCGGCAATGAGGTAAAAGTAAATTCCAGCCTGTTGTCCCGCTTATAGCCCAGCAACGAGGTAATAGTATATTCAAGCCCGTTACCCCGCTCATAGCCCAGCAACGAGGTAAAAGTACATTCAAGCCCATGCCCCACTTACAGCCTGACAACAAGGGAAAAACCTAACGCAACCCCGTTGTCCCGCTCATGGATTGACAATGAGGGAAAAACCAACTCAAGCCCGATGCACTACTTATAGCCAGGCAACGAGGGAAGAATAGATTCAAGCTTAATTGCCCCGCTCCTGGCTTAACAATAGGGAAAAAATATATTCAACCTTGTTGTCTTACTTACAGCCCGACAGCAAGGTAAAAGCAAATACAAGCCTATTATCCTACGCATAATGCAATAATAGGGAGCAGAATCAAACTTATGGTTCGGTGCATAGTTCGACATCTATGGAAAGTTAACTTACTGGAATATCTACCTCATACTTTTACAAAGGAATTGAAAAGCACTAGAGCCCAAAAATTTAAAGGCACGGTGTATGAAAAAGCTTAGGAGGATGTGTAGAAGATGAAGCGGCTAAAAGAGAAGTAATGTTAAAAAGTTTACAGGACAAGATACTCTTTCACTCGAAACTCCCGGCTAAAAGAGTAGGGAGCAATTGATATGCCCTGCAAACTTGGAGAGTAACGGGACCTAAAAGAGTCGCGAGACATGGACATGAAGCCCAAAGGCCCAACGGGTTGTAGGAGATCAAGGAAACAAGCCAAAGGAGCAAGAGGTCAAGCCGAGACCAAGTAGGGAGGACCCACTCAGTTATGCCGAGTGGGTACAACACTAATTTTTTTTTTTAGCCATAACTTTTACATACAAGCTTAGATTAAGGTGATTCAAAATCCTATGGAAACCCAAGAGAATTATCTACAACTTTCATGTTTTGAGTTTTGAGAGATTAAGACTTCATCAAGGCTGAATTTGGGATTTAAGTTGATGTACCTGCAATATTAAGGCTCAAAGTCAAGTATTGAAGGAAGATGGATCCGAGCCAAGACAAAATGGCAAAAGAAGGCATAAACGAGTGGCCCCCCACTCGGTCATAACCGAGTGGCCCCTCACTCGATCATGGGGAGACTAATTTTCCCTCACTTTTCATGACCCACTCGGTTATGTGGAGTGGGTACGACACTTTTTTGGTTTTTCGGGTATAAATTTCTCAAAAGAGCTCTGATTGTGGTGATTAAAAGTCCTATGAAAAGATAAGAGAATTATCTACAACTTTGGTGTTTTGAGTTTTAAGAGATTCAGGCTAAATCAAGGTGTAAATCAGGCATGAAGTTGAGGTACGGGAACTACTCAAGACTGAACCAAGGAAAAGGGCAAAAGAAGGCATGACCGAGTGACCCCCCACTCGGTCATGCCCGAGTGGGCTTGGGCCAATCTCTCCACTTTCCCCCTCAAATGGGCAGCGAAATCATCAAAACGGGCCGTGAGATTCAAGCCAAAATTGTCACACGTCTCCCCTCTCTGCTCCGCTATAAATATGAGGCTACGCCTTCATCACAAGGTATGCACTCTTGGGCCCCTCAACACAATTTTTCACTTTTGCTCTTGAGAACTAACTTAGGCATTCGAGGGTTTACGTGAGGACTGCCACCCGCGCCCTAACGTTGCCCTCGTTTTGCAGGTCACTCGGTTATCTAAGGCCACTCGATTATCTAGGGCCACTCGGTTATTGGAGGCCACTCGGTTATGGAGGGCCACTCGATTATTAGAGATGGAGGGCCACTCGGTTATCTAAGGCCACTCGGTTATGGAAGGCTACTCGATTATCTAGGGCCACTCGGTTATTAGAGACTACTCGGTTATCCAAGGTCACCGATCATCAGATCCACCAGATTGCCAGATCCACCAGGTCCACCAAGTCATCAGCCCTACCAAACCATCAGCTATGTTGGATCACCAGATCTGCTCGACAGATTCACTTGTTCACCAAGATTCCCATCATTGAAGGCACGACTCTCAATACATTGAGACTACGACGATCAACCACACACAAATTGTATTCTCCCACAAAAGAAAAAAAAATAGATTGTTGTATTTTGGTAACAACTCTAATACCACTGAAAATAAATCAAGATTGCGAACATTACCTTATTCTTGGTGATTGGATCAATGTCGAAATCAAATCATTTACATACAAAAAAAAATAAATATAACCTTTAGATTTTTGAGTCATGTGGACTTCTATCTAGTTTCATCCAATCATTACAATAATAACAAGAAACTAATAGAATGACTTCTTGTGAAATTGAATGACTCTTTATTCAATAATAAATATGATTGCAATTGTCAGTGTATAACATACCCAATCTGATTGGGTCTGAAGCACCTACACTAACAATTGGAACATTAAGATAATCAATTATTAACTGATAATATTCTAAATGAAGATAATATATCTCAAGAAGAAAAAGAACCATCCTGACGTAGCGGAAGCCTTCTAATAACCCGTTGATGCACCCACGAATGCTGGGTTATAGGAATCAATCAATGATTCGTTGATTCAAAGAATACCAAAAAAAATGAAGAGAATTATAGCGAAAATTTCAACAGAAATTTTATTAGAAATTTGAAATCAATTCCCTAAAACAACTTATAAACATAGTATTTATAGGATACAACGATTAGGAAATTGAAAAACATGCCAAAAGCCTAAAACCCAAATCTTACCAAAAAAGGCAAGATTGAGATTTCATTACAGAATCAAAATTAGATGGAAATAAATAAAATCCCCCAAAATGACATGTTAAAATTCACTCCCTAATGGAAGTTATTACCAAATCAAATATTTCCTAAAATAGTAAAAATACTAATTTTGAGGCCTAAGCGAAGGAATTTGCCCCGAAAAAGCATGGACCTCATTGCATAGCTAGTGACTTTGAATCATCAACCTGATTCCCTTGAAATTAGCCTTTAAAATCGCCCAAATTGCATCTTTCATAAAATGCTACAGCCATCTCATCCACATCACATCCTTTCCAAGAGAAAGAAAATACACATAAAATAATGAAATTATGGGAGATCCTTTTAAAGGCATTAGAACTAGTTCATCCCTTATAAACGAATGTCAATATATAGCCTTTCTATCCCAAATAGAACCAAAAACATTAAGAAAGCTCTAAAAGATGAAAATTGGATCATTACTATGCAAGAAAAATTAAATCAATTTGAAAGAAATGAAATGTGAAAATTGGTTCCAAGACCTAAAGATCAACTAACCATAGGAACTAAATGGGTATTTAGAAACAAAATAGATAGAAGTGGAATTGTTACTAGAAACAAAGCCAGACTTATGGCACAGGGGTATATTCAAGAAGAATGTATAGACTATGATGAAACGTATGCCCTTGTTGCTAGGCTCGAAGCCATAAGAATGTTAATGGCATTTGCATGTCATAGAAATTTTAAGCGATATCAAATGGATATATAAATGAATATATAAATGAAGAATTATTTGTAGAACAACCCCCTAGTTTCAAAAATCCTCAATATAAGGATCATGTGTATAAACTTACCAAAACTTTATATGGTCTAAAACAAACCCCTAGGGCATGGTATGAAAGACATAGTAAATTTGTGTTAGAAAAAGGGTTTAAAAGAGGCTAAATAGACACAATATTGTTTATCAGAAATCGTGGCAAAGATATCCGAATAGTTCAAATTTATGTAGATGACATTATATTTAGATCTTCAAATAAATCCCTATGTGATCTATTTGCAAATTTAATGCAAGGGGAATTTGAAATATGCATGATGGGTGAACTAAAATTCTTTCTAGGACTACAAATAAGACAAGAAGATGAAAGGATCTTTATATCCTCCCAGAAGTACATTAAAGATCTTAAAAAATTCAATGTTCAAGATAGCAAGCTTATATCCATTCCCATGGGGAGTTCGTCACACCTAGATAATGATAAAATAAGTCAAGAATTGGATAACAAGCTATATAGGAGTACGATTGGATCTCTATTATACTTGACCGCTAGTAGGCTGGACACTACGTTCAGTGTGTGCCTATGTGCAAGATTTCAATCCAATCTAAAGGAATCTCATTTAAAGGTAGTAAAATGAATTTTTAGGTATTTTAAAGGATTTTCAAACTTGGAATTATTCTATCCAAAATCAAACGAATTTGATCTTTTAGCCTATACCATTGCGGACTATGATGGATGCAAAATAGATCGAAAGAGTGCTAGTGGTTCATGCCAATTTCTAGGAAATTCTTTGGTATCATGGTCAAGTAGGAAGCAAAACACTGTTGCACTCTCTTCCACAGAGGCTGAATATGCAACAACTAGAAGTTATTGTGCCCAAATACTTTGGATGAGACATCAACTTGAGGATTCTGGCATAAAACTTCAAGAAGTCCTAATAAAACGCGATAATATGAGTGCGACAACCTTAACCAAAAAACCTGTGTTTCATGTAAGAACAAAACACATTGAAGTTAAACATCACTTGATTAGGGATCATGTTCAAAAAGGGGATATAAGATTGGAATTCATTAACATAAACCATCAAATAATAGATATATTCACTAAACCACTAGATAGAGAAAAATTTGAATATTTTCAAAGTGAATTAAGATTAATTGTATCATGAATATATTTCTTATGTGTTCAACATTGTGGTATAGATTATTTTGTTCACAAAAATCATCTAATTTATTTTTTCAAAGAGCCAAAAGCATGAATTTGTCAACATAAGCCATTAAATTGTTGATAATTTTTCATTTGTCGACAGATGCCTAAGAATCTATCGACTAAAGGCTAACATTGTCATGTGATACTATTGTTTCCAAAAATAAAAAAATTAAATTTTATGATGTGGGGTCCGCTCGAGCTTGGTGTTTGAAGAAGTGAGGTTACCGTGAGAGACGTTGTTGCAAGGGAGTTTGCCATAAGGATACTCGCTACAAGGGTGTTTGCCATAAGGATCTATCTCGCCACAAGGATTTTGCCTCAAGCTCCTTTGCCTTAAGACTCTTGCCACAAGGATTCTGTCGTCACCACAAGGGTTTACTGCCACAAGGTCTCGTCGCAAGGATTTGACTTCACCACCAGGATTTACCTTCGCCACAAGGACCCGACGCAAGGATTAGACTTTGCCACAAGGATTGACCTTTGCCATAAGGTCTCACCGCAAGGATTTATCTTTGCCGCAAGGTCTCACCGGAAGGATTTGACTTCGTCATGAGGATTTACCTTCACCACAAGGTCTTGTGACTTAGACTAGAATTCGCCACAAGGATTTACCTTTGCCATAAGGTCTCGCCTCAAGGATTTAACTTCGCCACAAGGATTTACCTTCACCACAAGGTCCCACTGCAAGGATTTGACTTCGCCATAAGGATTTACCTTCGCTGTAAGGTCTCACCTCAAGGTTTTAACTTTGCCATAAGGATTTACCTTTGCCACAAGGTCTCGTCGCAAGGATTTGACTTCTCCGCAAGGTCTCACTGCAAGGATTTGACTTCGCCGCAAGGTTTCAACACAAGGATTTGACTCTGTTGATACTTAGAAATGGGTTAGAAGGCTCATGGGAACCCTTACCCACGATGACTTACTGGATCCAAATAACTATTCATGAAAACAATCAAAATGCAGTCAATGTGTCAAAATTTTACTGAAATCGAAAGTCTCGTTCATTGTCCTGTAGCTGGGTATTTATAGGGTTCAATTCTCAAGGATGCTTGGTGTTAACACTTGTCGCTTGCTAAGTGGGAGTGTTATTCTTGTTGGGAGGAGACCCTGGCCGCGAGCCCCTTGTCGCAAGCTCCCTTGCGGTAAGGCTTTCCATAAGCCCTCATACGGAAAGGTTCTTGCTGTAAGCAAGACTCATTTCTTGTAGCAAAGCTTGTCACAAGCACCATAAGGCAACGCTTGCTGCAAGCCTTGCCACAAGCTACCTTGCGGCTGTAATGCCCCACTTTTCCAAATACACAACAACGTGAAATATTAGCAGACATCACCTATGGGCATTATGGAAACCCTTACCAACGGAAGCGTTGGATCGAACCTGAAAGCTTAACCAAAGCTAAATGAATGGGGTTTCCACTGTATTTCCTTTACAAGTACGAGAAATGCTCACGACTTCCAATACTCCAAAAAGAGAACACATCACTATAGGAACAATTGTAAGACACTCACACACACCACTTACAACTCTGAGTATCCTAGCCGCTATTTACATTACAGCATTCGAAACTTCCAAAATCCAATAAGCAACTCTTACCATGTTCATATTACATAGTAACCCCGACTTATACCCTCAATAGCATAAAAGGTAAACCCAAGCCTTACATAACCCCTATTTATACAACTGCGATACATAATGCTCAAACAAACCAAAGGTTACATAGGATCCATAGCACATGAATAACATAAAGTTAAACTAAACATCAGCCTCCTCGCAATCTTTTCTCCTACTTGTCTCTGGGGTACCTGGCATGCTAATATACCTGGGACGTTGAATGTCCCAGGGGTATGAAATACCCAAGTTAGATAATGATATCTAAGTGAGTGACTCAAAAAATGAGAGTACATGCGTGCAAATGCAATAATGCCATTATGAAATCCACCCCTGTGGTAGCAATGCCACGGTGTTGCAATCACCCCCACGATCATCATAGTCACTCCTGGCTCATCACCAGAGCACGAGATCTTCCATGATGTCCCAACAACTAGCCATAGTCACCAAAACGAACATGATATATGACAAAGCAGAAGGAATATGCATAAACAAGGGAAAATATGACATGTAAGCCACAAAGGCATGATATGCAAGCCAACATCCATACTCGAGTGAAGCAACAAATGCTCAAAGTGTCACAAAACATGCAGGAACCACTCACCTTGACCGATTACCTTAGGAAGCACAGTTTACAACAAGCAGGATGAGTTTTCTTGTAGTTTTTCTTACTGCTTGGCACGAACTTCAAGAAATACCCAAAACTTTCGTCAAGGCTTATTCTCCCTCAACTTTCCCCCTTCTTTTCGACAACATTTCCTCTCTCAAACTCCTTTCCTTTTCTTCCTTACTTGGTGCCCAAAATGAATAACCCCAAAGCCCTTATTTATAGGAAACTTTGGCCAACCAAATCGTGCCACGTGTTGCGTCATCATTCCATCCATGAGCATCCAATTAAAATATACCACATGTCCTTGATATTTTGAACCTTCACATATTTAATTAGATTTTCCAATATTCCCATCATTACATCCCACATGGTTTAATTCATTTTTCTACATTTCCCATCATTACACCTTTAATTAACAGCTACATCCCACATGGTTAATTGCATTTTTCACATTTCTCATCATTACACTTCAAATCCTATCTCCAAGTGGCCAATGAATACTTGCCACATGTCCTTAGGGATATGGTTTGGAGACTTTTGCAAACTTAGAAGCTAAGTAAGTTTTTCCTTGGCTAATCACGCAATGCCACCTCAGGGGGTCATTATGAGCCATCATGTGACCTTATCTTATCTTCCAAGTGGCCAATGGTTGATTGTCATGTGTCATTGAGGATAAGGCTTCATTATTTCTCCCATGTGCATCCAACCCAAATGCACCACTCGTCTCTTAATTGAATTTAATAGAGTTTGGAATCCAAAGCTCCATTTGATTTGAGTTTGGAATCCGCCATCATTACTCCCAAATGGTTTAGTTGGCCTAGTTCATTATTCCAATGATCTAGCTATAGGTTTCAAGAACTTCACCTTGACCCAAACTTTTCGGGTAATTTGCACTAAGGCCCTTGCAACTTGGTCTCCGAGCCATTTTTAATTGCACTTTTTGGTCCCTAAAAAATGGATAAATTACACTTAGTACCCCAAGATTTTAGGTAAATTACACTTTTACTCGAACTTCAGTATTTACGATTTTGCCACTAGTTCAGAAACTGAACCTGTCTCAAGGCTTCTATAATCCCTTGAAATGACCTATTTCCTCAAGTATTAGAATCTAATAACCTCAGGTATTACATCATATTTGAGTTTGAAAATCTGGGATGTTATAGCGGCAAGCCTCAAGGATTTTCGCAAGCCCCGTGCAACAAAGCCTTTGCTGCAAGCTTCCTCGCGGCAAGGCTTGTTGCAAGCCCTCTTGAGGCATGCCCTTTACCGCGAGACTTAATTTTATTTTTATTTAGAAAATCCTCATTTTTCTCATGGCACAACAATTGCCCCCTCTCTTCTATTTTGTCTTTAGACAAAATGGAAAAGTAAGAAAATTTTAGCCAAATTGAGGATGGCCTAGAGGTGCACTACCTCTATCTTGGTTTTTTCCCCCCAGGATAATTTCTTCATCACCCATCATGCTTCCAGCACTCCTTTGTTGTGGAATTCGTATGCTTTAAATTTAGGTTTTTCTTTAATTGTTTCTATGATCAGACATCTTCTACTCCCCTTCACGACCCATATTCAAGAACCATTCGTCACAAGAAATAAGCGTTGTGTCCTCGGTTTAAATCATGGAACCCGTGTTATAACCTCGATTTCTCTAGGTGTTTTGGTTCTGGGGGCGTCTCATTGTCAAGCCTTTGTGAGACGTCTTGAGGGAAAACATGTATTCTCTGAGTGGAGAACCTTCTAGGGGCGTTCGCCTTCCTCTTACAGGCTTGTCTGCCATAGGCAATCTAGGTTTTCCCCCAAGTCCGACACGAGATTCTTGTCAGGCATATGAGTTATCAGGGAGGCATAGGTGCCGGATCAGCCAAGGAGTCAGGTCTAGCTTGGGAGCATAGTACCGAACTCAATCAAGGGATCCAAGTGAGCCTACAGGCATAGATGTTAGAATACTTGAAGATCTTACATCGGTCAGGGTTAGATGCACTAGATTATCTCTAAGCGACCAAGCCCTCAAGGATAGGGTCTGCTCCGGATTCCTGCCGAGCGTCTGAGCTTCCCGGGAGGCCTAGGAGCCGGATCAGCCGAGGAACCGAGTCTAGCTTGAGGGCATAGCACTGGACTCAACCAAGGGATCCAGGTGAGCCTGCGGGCATAGGCTTCGGAGCATCTGGTAATCCCGAGATAGATCATAGTTCACTGGCTATTGTGTCCTCCATGTTCGTCTTTCGGGGTTGGTCTACCTTAGGAAATCTAGGTTTGGCTAATGGTTTGGCGTGGGATTCCTACCAGACATCCAAGTTTGCCGGGAGACCTAGATACCAGATTAACCAAGGAGTTGGGTCTAGCCAAAAAGGCATAGCACCGAACTCAAATGAGGGATCTGGGTGAGTCTGCGGGCATAGGCATTGGATCTTTTGGTGATCCCAAGCGAGCTCACGGTCATCGACACCAGATTGCAATTGGTTAACTTAACTCTGATAAGCTAAATCATGTTAGAACTGTCATATGGTCACTCCATCTCTCTTCATGCCTTCCTTGGGCTAATCTACCTTAAGGGATTTGGATTTGCCTAGTAGTCTAATGCGAGATTCCTACCAGACATCCAAGTTTGCCGGGAAACCTAGATGTCAGATCAACCAAGGAGTTGGGTCTAGCCAAAAAGGCATAACACCAAACTCAAACGAGGGATCTGGGTGAGTCTGCGGGCATAAGAATCAGATCTTCTGGTGATCCCAAGCGAGCTCATGGTCATCGACACCAGATTGCAATTGGTTAACTTAACTCTGATAAGCTAAATCATGTCAGAACTGTCATATGGTGGCTCCATCTCTCTTCATGCCTTCCTTGGGCTAATCTACCTTAAGGGATTTGGGTTTGGCTAGTAGTCTGATGCAAGATTCCTACCAGATAACCAAGATTGCCGGGAAACCTAGGTGCCAGATCAACCAAGAAGTTGGGTCTAGCTAGAAAGGCATAGCACCAAACTTAAACGAGGGATCTGGGTGAGTCTGCGGGCATAGGCATCGGATCTTCTAGTGATCCTAGGCTAGCTCATGGTCATGAACACCAGATTGCCACTAGGCGACTTGACCTTCAAGAGCGGGCTATGCTTGGGCCACCATACCTGCATCACATTCTATGACACATAAAAAATTTGGGCTCATGGAGATTTTACGTGGTTCGACTTATAGTTTTGCCTACTCTACAGGAATACAGGGGGTATATTCTTTTATTTATTGGGGGATATTATTATAATGAAAAATTAAAGAGAATTCCGGCCCCCGACCTGATTGATCAACATTTATGGTGACAGGCTCGACTCTACGTCTTGTGCTTCTTCCCCTCCACTGGAGTTAATGACTGGTAAAGCTGGGAAGTACCTTTTGAGGTGCATGGTGTTCCAAGTTTTTCCCATCGCCTCACCTTGTAGCATTTGTAGTATGCACGTGTTGGGTCCCAACATCTTCTGAATTCTGTAGGGTCTTTTACAATTCGAGCTGGGTTTCACTTCCTCTTTTATTACCTTCCCATGCGTCCAAAATTTCCATTTGGACGATAAACTGTTCTACCTAGGTAAATAATTCAGTCATAGAATTCAGCTCGACATAGGCTAGGGATCTTCTAAGTGGGGCTATGTAGTTCCGTTAAGTAGGACTGACGCCGCCAATCCAATTGGGAGATCTCTTACTTCCTGCATCGTAGCTCTAAATCGTTTGATATATTACTTTAGGGATTCATTAGGCTTCTGTTGCAAGCTCATCAGATATATAACACTCTTCTTCTTCGGGATGTAGACGAAGAATGCCTTCAGGAATTCTTTTTTCAACTAATCGAATGATTGTATATACCCTGCTGGTAATTTAGTGAACCACTACTAAGCTTGACATGCCAGGGAGAGCAGGAAAGCTCTGCACCTAGTGACCTCATTCCACCCATGTAACATGACCACTACGATGAAGTGTTGTAGGTGCTTCTTCGGGTCTTCCTTTCGCAAGTACATTGAAAGTTGCTACAACTTGAACCTTGGTTGCACTGGTTTCCTTTGGAGGTCCTCAGACAGAGGAAACCCTTTCGGGGGCATTTCTTTTGGCACCATCATTACCTACTTCTGCTCCAACACCTCTTCTATGAGGTGTTTGAAGTCAGACGCCTTGAGTGTTTCCTTTTCTGCTTTGTTTTTGCAAGGAGGTGGGACATAAGGAGCTCTTGAGTGGGTGCTTTCTGTTGTCTCTTTATACATGGGAGCTTTCCCTGCCCTCCTGTCATGTTCCCTTCTTGGGTCTGTCATTTCTGGGACTTGACATTTTGGCCATAGAGTTTTGATTCTTATCCCTTGCTGTGTGGTCCTTGGAGGGTTGTCTTGGGATCTCTGGTGTTCTCCCCCCGTATCGGTTTCTCCCTTATAGGGAATGTGGATGTCTTGTATTAGTTCATGTGGAAAAATAGTGATTTCCTATAGTCTTCTCATACTCTCCTCATTGTTCATCCTAAGTTCATCATTCTGGTGTTTCAGCTCCTCAAAATTCTTCTGCAATTGTTCATAATCTGAGAATAGGAGTGTGGGTGGAACTACCCTCGTGGATCTTGGAGGTACTGAAGTCACCACAAGGTTTCTATTTGGAATTGAAGATTATCCAAAGGAGTGTTGTTCCTGACTAGCGAGTGTTGCATGTGGGACTTGCTTCCCTCGCCCTGTCACATGTCTCCCCAATCTAACTACGTGTACTTCTCCCTGTTCAGAATGCTTCATACCCCCTAGTTCAACTATAACGCCCCCTCTCCTAGAACTGCCTGAGAAGAGGTGCTATGGGAAATAAAATAAAACTAACTTATAAACTAAAATTTGATACCATAATGAATATCTCAATCAACTAAAACAAAAAAATTTGAGTCAACAAAACTGAAAAACCATAACTGCATCCAAGGGAAAATCCCTAAACTGAAACATAAAATAACCTAAACTGACAAACACTATAAAACTAACAACTCCCAGACATCTTTGGTCTTGAGTGGCTCCACGTACACACACTACTGGACACTGCTGCTAGGCCCTACATCTGGTACTCCCCCGCTAGGACCTGAAATGGTGAAGAGTACAAGGTGAGCTACAAAGCTCAGCAAGTAATGAACTGGAAAGAATAACTGAAGCTGAATCGAAGAATATTGACACTGATAAAAATACTTACTGAACTTGTACTGAGAGATATAATGATCACTAGATGGCAATTACAAGATGTAATGCACATAAACTGTAAACTAAATGCAGGTATGCAACTTTGGCACGTAAGCCCACATAACTGTAAAATATACCTGGCTGATCTGAATCTTGCAAACATAAAAATTGTAAGCACATATTGTGGGCAATATGCCCCTAGCCCCCTGGTCGACATCAGGCGAGCAACTCATAACTGAGATATAACGGAACTGATACTAGTGGGATCCCCACAGAAAAGCTACCTAGCGCACATAATGCAATGCTCATATAAGTGCTGGCACACGATATGTAGTGCTCCATATAAAGTCATGCTCAATGCTCATACAAATGTGTATGCACATAATCCCACAAAATAATGTTGATCATGTCATAATTAATTGCTAAACATGGTATATGATTTTTACCAGCCATATTAAGATACAAAGATTCTGAAATTTCTGAGTATAGGCATGGTATATTGGATTTTATCATATCTTGGCATAAAAATTCAATATTTGAATAATTGAATATTTATATTAAATTTAAGACTTGCATTAAGAATTTATTGGAAGCCATTCAGATGCTATATGATACTATTCGGATGATTAAGGTAGCACAGGAAGCAATTCGAATGAAACAGTAGCCCATTCGAATGAAAAAAATAGACTACAGCAAGCTCATTCGAATGGAAAAAACTCATTCGAATGATAGAGACTCATTCGAATGAAAGAGGCTCATTCGAATGATAGATGATATATAGCAAAGGCTATTCGGATCTGATCAAGGACTCATTCGAATGACTCACAAATTCATTTGAATGAATTTGACAATTTTCCAACTTTTGAACTGGCAGAAAATGACTCATTCGAATGTAATAGTACCCTCATTCGAATGAATGAATGGGACACTCACGGGTCATTCGAATGATAGAAAGACTCATTCGAATGCTAGACTATACAAAGCAATAGCTTATTCAAATCTTCAAGGACTCATTCGAATGACAAGAAAACTCATTCGAATGATAGACTCAAAACTTCAAAAACACATACGAATGATACGATAACACATGACTCATTCGAATGACCAAGGACTCATTCGAATGACTGGTACATTATAAGGGAGGAACTTACGATAACATTGAAAATTCATTCAGATGCCTCAAAACTCATTCGAATGACACAAGACTCATTCGAATGACTGGAATCTTATCAGACATAAAACTCACGATAACAGAGATGATATCTTGAATTAAAAACTTAACATTACTACACCATTCAGAAAGAAATCTTGAGAGAACAATCCCAATTGATATAGAATAATATCAAGATGGATAAATCAATCGTTTCTGAAAGCCCATCTCAAACTCCTAATATAATTAGGAGACTTCTTAATTCTAAACCATCTCCTGCAAATGACGACCTTTTTGTTGGTGGGAGACACCTAGATAGAGATTTGTTGGTAGAGAACCTATGTGGGATGAATTTCAAATGGCATTTAATGACCATTATTTTCCTGAATGGACAAGGGCGTAAAAAGTATATGAATTCATTGAGTTAACGCAAAAAAACCAGACAGTAGCCTAGTATGAGGCAGAATTTACTTGCTAGGCCAAGTTCGGCCCATAGTTAGTTTCCTCAGAAGTAAGTAAGGTAACAAAATTTTAACGGGGCCTATGACCTAAAATCAAGTATACCTTAGCTACAGCCTAGATTATTGACTACTCTGTCACAGTACAGCGAGCTCATGTGGTTCAAAGGGAAAGGATCGAGTTGGGAGTGGATAGGGTATCATCAAAGGGAGTAGGGTCTTCATAAGGGCGTAGCAACGATAAGAAAAAAATATGGGAAGCAAGGTTAATGAGGAGTACCCCAAAAATTCCAACATGCAAGATTTGTGGTATGAAGCATCATGATCCTTTTCGTTTTGCTAAAGGAGGTGCTAGATGTTGTTTTCTTTGTGGACAGACAGGACACCTCTTGAAGGATTGCCCTTTGAATACTGATCCTGTCACAACAAGCAAGGATATGGTTTGTTATCGATATGGACGGAGGCATCACCGAGCCAACTCATGTACCACGCCACTTCAGCCTGGGGAACCGAGACTTGGGAATTCAAGACGGAGGCCTGACTAGAGACCTGTGGCTCCTAGAGTGTAGGGTGCAACTCCTTAGCTAGCTTTGCTTCCAGTTTAGCGTCTGGCTATCACAGATAAACCCCATATATAGGGAGAGTTTTTGCAGTGATGGCGGCTGATGTAGAAAAGGGAAATGACACGATTCAAGGTATTTTATCTTTATATGGCATTAATGTATGTGTACTCTTTGACACAGGATCTACCCTCTTTTATTACACCCCGAGCAGTATGCCATGTACCTGATCCCAGGATTTCATTACCGTACTACTTGATAGTGACTATGCCGGGGGATGTAGCCATGATGGGTAGTCAAGTATGTAAATATGGAAAGATCGAGGTGCACGACATGGAGTTACTAGGGGACTTAGTGGTTCTAGATATACAAGATTTTAATCTCATTTTGGGTATGGATTGGTTATCTCGACCCTATGTTAATGTTGATTGTTGTCGGAAGACTTCTTAATTCTAAACTATCTTCATCCATCTTTCTGCGGCCATAGCATCGTTTCCCCTACTGAATTTCAGAGGTCGTAGGGCCATAAAATTCTTCAGAAGATGACTCCTAGCACTACCCTTTGCTTCTTGCACTACCCCCTGAGTTATGGGACTTGTAGTTTGCCCCCTTATCATTCCTGTTCGTGTCTGATTCACTCACTGCCTCTTGACATGGCTGGTTCTGTACTCTTTGATTAGCCACAAGCTCGTCCATAGCCCTTTGCATACCTGCTAAGGCTCCTCGTAACTCATTCACCTCCTGGTGCAAATCCCTCATCTATTCATCTGGGGTAACTGGCGTAAGCAGGGGAGTATCCTAACCTTGACCCCTATGTGGTTGTCTCTCTCTTCCTTGTCAGGTACTAATTTCTTGCATAATTCAATTACTTTTAGATCCTAATACTTAATTAAATTCACACTAGACCATTAAACTAAGTCGGGACACTAACAGACTCTCCAACATGTACAGAGTCAACTCATTCCCATATCCCAAAACTTTGCTCTGATATCAAAATTATCATGGCCCACCTCCCAGAGTACCCGCTAGCATAGACAATCCGTGAAAAGGTCACTAAAGAAATGGAACAAAGCATCTCAACAATACATTCAATTCAATTTACCACTACTTTACAAAAATACAATGCTTGTTCAATCATGCAAGAATGTTCATTAAGGTCTCTATTCAAGGCATTACCACTATACATTACAAAATTTCTTTTTCTTTTCCCGTACTCTTTTCCCCACCAAGGAATTTCTCGGCCTTTGCCTCCTCGTCCAAGTTGTAGATGGGCATATACTTAATTATCCTAATAAAACTATCTTCATACTGGGCAATGGTCATGTCCCTAGTTTTCGTTAGGTTCATAAATTCCTGACCTTTTTCCATTTTCTTACATAAGGGAAAATATTTGGGATTAAAAAGTTCTTTAAATTGCTTCCATTCAATATTTGGCATACCTAATTCCATAGGGCCTTGTAGAGTTCTTTGTATAGTCCTCCACAATGATCTGCTTTGTCCTGAAGCATGAAGGTGGCACAATTAACCTTTACTTCCTCGCTACATCTGATAAAATCAAAAAATTTCTCGACTTGCTCCAACCAATACTCACTTTCACTTGGATCGACTCATGCTTTTCCTTGAAAGATAGGTGGATTTAACAGCTAGAATCTGTCAATAATATTAGGAACTCGAGGGGCAGCCTAACTTGTTTGTTGTATCCCCTGCATAAGGGTTAACATATTTTCCATAATTCCTTCCATTCAATTTATGCGGGCTCCATCTTCTTGGCTTCTACCTTGGAGTGGATTCTCTGGGGAAGTTTCTAACCTTTCCTCATGGGAGTATTGTGATTCCTCATCTTGGGCATTGCTTCTACGATGGTTTGGAGTGGTTGGTTTAAGTTTCGAGAACGTCGGGTGTTCGCCTTTTGAAATAGCCACATGAGATCAATATTTAAATCTTAGCAGTCAAATAATTCCTGAAATATTTGTAATCAACTAAAAAGACTAAAGTTAAAAAAAAAAGTCTTAAGTTGTCAGGATTTCTTGACCTTTTGTGAATCTAGCTAATTACCAATCCTAAGTTATTATTATCCAAAATTTCCAAGTACCTATATCCCTAAAATCTGAATAAGAATTACACAAACTACGTGTTTACTAGTCTTCTTTTCTCAAGTCCGTAACCTTGATTCAAGTAATCTCCCAAATATCTTCACAAGATAATTTCCTAAATACTTATTATTCTAAAATCCTCAAGACTTTCAAATCCATCAAATTTCTACAAAACATTCGTTAATAAGAAATTCTAAGGAATCATAAATATACAAAAAATGTCTCCAAAATCCAGTTAGTCTCCCAAGATTGTATCTAAAAGTTTATTCTCATCAGGCACTTACTTGTGTCAAGTCCTATCTTACTTACTCATCAGATTGTGTTGACAATCCTCCATGATTCCCAAAGGCAACCATATAACCTATTTTGTCATCAGGGAACCCCAAAAGTTAGCAGCATCGAATAAGAATCATATCTCACACCACTATTTTATTCCCATTTATACAAGTATGTACATGCATCTACAATCCCTAGTCTTGCAATAACAAAATTATTCTTAGTCAATTTCGGATCCTAGAGAGGGCGTAAGGGTTCATTCTTTAGGTCATTTTTCAGGTCCTACCACACCCAGAGGTATGTCTCCTATGCCCATATTTGCTTTAACCTCATGTAGGTGGGTGGTAAAAACCATAAGATCGTCATAGGGTCCCTAGGCATGAAGTTCATTTCCAATACCTTTTCATTCTAAAATCAGTAAGGAAATCAGATAGACTATTTGAAGTTCTACAATATAAGGAACCATCACGTGGGGCAAGAATTGCTGCAAGGTGGGGGTAACTAAATCCAGGAAATCTTGCAGTGCATCCCATGGGTGCATATATCATTCTTCTAGGAGTGTTGTCCACCATCCCATGATGACACGCTGATGTTGGATATTTTCTATGCCTTGATTCATTCATGCCACAGAACAAAATCTCCTCAAGGTTAGTCAAATCACGACCATATATTCTAGCTTTGATACCAACTATAATGCCCTATCTCTAAATTCACAACGTTGCTAAATATTACACACAGGAGTTATGGAAATCCTTATTAGCAGAAGTGAAGGATCGAACCTAAAAAGCTAAATAGCTTGGATTTCCACTAAATTTCTTGACTACAAGTACAACTGTAACACATAACTTCAAAAGTCAAGCAAATAATGGTAGACCCAAGGCTTTGTAGTAGTTCTTTTCTATATAGCATTTGTAGAACAATGCTTAAGATATACATGTACATAACGACTACTAGAAAGCTAAACTGGACTTTAACCACCTCTTTGCCTTTTCCTTTGCTTGTCCCTAGGGTACCTAGCACATTTAAATATGCCGTTGTAAGATATGAAACATCTTAGTGAGGGTTCAGAACAAAACTTCATGCGTGCAAATGCAATATGTAATATATCATGAAGTCTCATGCCCGTGGTAGTGAGGCTAGGATGTTGCAATCATCCCTGCTAGTCATTATGTCCACTCTCCTCTACCCCACCGCACGAGCATGTGATCCTTTCCCGATCACACATGATGACCCTGCCGTCAACTAGCCACAATGTTGTGATGCACGGTAAATGGGAGTAATATGCTTTGTTAATAGGAAAAAATGGCATGCAAGCCACAAACCACACGAAATGAAATTATAAATTTTTGGGATGAAACAAGTTACATGCAAGAACCACTCACCTCATTGTTTTACTTGTAGAAGCACTATTCACACTTACTAAGCTTGGTTTTCTCCAATAAACACGAGTTTTTTCCAAACAAGTACCATATTTTTTCCATAAACCTCTCCATCTTCTTTTTCTTGATTTTTTTTTGTATTTCTTGCTGGTTTTTAGGACTTACCACATGTCTGCACATGCTCTAAGAAGGTGGTCTACTCACCTTTATGCACTGGCTAAACTGGCGCGTGCACCGTATGCGTCGGTCTTCTTCTTCGGCGATGATGACGCGATTTCGGTTGTTCCTCAATTTTTTGCTTTTTCCTCCCTTGTTTTAGATTTATTCCACTCCTTGTTTATTCCTATGCCTTCCTTTCTCTCCCCTCTAAAATTGACCTTCCCAGATATTTTTTGGTAGCTTTAACCCAATTTTTAGCGAAGCTCGAAAATCCAGTGAAGCTCCATTTCTCCCTCATTTCTTAACAAAATTCGCTCCTTTCTGTAGAATCTTTCCCCCACTTTCATGAACTTGTTCCTCACTCTTAATCCCCTCCAATTGGCCTAGTTTTGGCTCAATTTCCACTAGTATGCCTTAAGTTTGCACCCATGGGCAATTTATAGAATTCTGGCCATTCCCCTTCTTTCACTTGTCCGACCAGGTGTTGTCCTTGTTAATGATGCCTCATGATGACTTCTAATTGTATGTTTGGCCAGTTTGTTCCTCCGGTGAGTTCGTTACGGGTTTTCCAAAATTACACTTTGGCCTAGAACTTTATACTTTTGCATTTTGACCCCTGATCTTTCATGATCTTTTACAGTGTCCTATTTCCTTAAATATATGAGTTTCATAAAACCTTGGTTATTACAACACTTATTTGAAAGCTTATGAAATTGAGAGGATATGGCCTTTTCAAGTTCATAGCATTCTCGGTTCTCTTCAGACTTCATCTCCTTATATAGGGTTATGTTCTTTAATGCATCCTGTTAAATTGTCTATCAAAGAGAGGGAATATTATTTGTGTCTTAATTGCTATTTTTTGTCTCTATAACATCTCAAAATTCAATTAGAATCATCAAAATTCATGTACAATTTGTCTGATGAGCATTTAATGTTTTGAAAAGTAGAGATAAATTACATTTAATGCGTTGTAACAACTATATTTTTTCAATTTATGTCAAATATTACTTGAGTACAAAGTGATGTCTAATCGACAAAGTTCAATCCTTACTCGAGTATAAATGTTTTGTAATGGATTATTTTTCTAACTTACTTGATTACAAACTTCTTTCACTCGATTAAACTTTTGAAACAAAAAATTTCAATACATACTCAATTCGAAAGCTATATTTACTCGAGTACACATATACCTTTACTCAATTAACATTTTAAGTACTCGATTACAAAAATGGTCTAGAGATTTCACATATTTCTAGAAGATATATATACTCGATTACAAAGAGAGTTTACTCAAGTACACTTGAATCATTACTCGAGTATAAAAACTAAATACTTGGTTAATTTTTGTATAGCTAGAAACTTATATTATTTACTCAAGTATAAAGCCTATTTAGTCAAGTACACTTGATCTTTACTCAAATCCACTAATATTTGTAATCGATTATCTATTACACAACTTATGCTTACTTAATTACAAACATGATATACTCAATTAAAATAACATACCTTAAATGATTTGGTTTCAATTCTTATCTGATAAGAACATTACTCAAGTATATAAGATTTTTACTCGAATACAAGAATTAGATCACAAAATTACTCAATTACATGAAACTTTTTACTCAATTATAAGAACCAATCTTTTTAACCTAATATGAGATATCATTACATTACTCAAGTAACACAAATTTGTACTTGATTAAGAGATTTGATTTACTCGATTGATCTCTAGAGCTCGATTATTTTTACACTTATATATTAACTTTAACACATTGTTTTGATCATCATCACTTAACATAAATTTTCCTTGTTGAGTTTTATGTTCTTGAATGTTTTGATGATGATTATGTTGTGCAAAACTTTAATGTAAGGATTGTTCTATGTTAAGGATGCTTTGAAATTTATCTCAATGAATCTTGTTATTTTATATTCTCATAGGCATATTAATATATTTTATATATGTGGAAATTATGTTGTCCCTCTTTAGCATGTTGCCTAAGGATTTGTTAAGCTTATCTTAAGTTTATCTTGATAAAATATATGTTGATGTCTTTTCATATGTTTCTTTTTAGAGTTATCTTAAAGATTATGCATGAGTGTTTTGCTCATAATATTCTAAGTGTTCTATGTGGCAGCATTACTCAAAGGTTACGAGTAAGGTATTCTATTTTTCATATTTGATGTTTAAGTGCTAGACATCAAGATTGTTAAGTAAATGATCAAATACTCAAGAGATGGTTCTTGAGATTTGATTTATAGAATTTATATTGTGTTATCCTTCATGTTAAGGTTATGCTAATAACCTTACTATATTTTATTTGTGATCAAGTTTGTTTCTCATTTATCAATATGCTTGAATGTTGATAGGTTGCTCTAAGATCTCAAGGGATATCTTACATATCCTAATGCATTAGTGTCATTGATAAGTGTCATATATCCTCATGACACTTAGAGTAAACTTAAGATTGGGAAATATCTTAAGTACTCAAAATATGTGGAAGCATTTTCTTAAATCGAGGAGCAATGTGTATTATCTTTATTCTTAAGTAAATGCATATATATATGTGTGTGTGTGTGTGTGTGTGTTCGCTTAGTCAAGTGATTTTATGTTTTAAATTCATAAAGCTAAGTGCTCTATTTGATATTTAGTATCAAAGTCTTAAGGCTCTCAATGTTCTGAAATTTAATGGAAGAGCATTTAAGATCTTATTAGTTGAATATTTGCTCCTCTGATTTAAGTAGTTATAGGGTTGTTGATGTCAAGCTGCATTTGGTTAAGTTGCTGAAAAATCCATCTTCTTAGGCTGTTATTTGAGTGATGGTTAGTCACTCAAATAAGAATGTAGGTGCAATTAAGTGGTGATATCTTAATTGTTGTTGTTAAACTACAACAATTAGATTTATTTGCCTTGGGATCAGCCAAAGCGGAGTCCTTCATAACAGCTGAGGGTCTAAGATGTTGCGGGCAAGGTTAACCGGGTCTAGACCGGATCCACTATTCTAAGAGGCAAAGACTTGGTTGAATCTGTAACCACAAAGGACATCAGAAAGGCATGTGGGAGACTCCACCACATGGGCCCATCGATGCCAAAGTCAGACAAAACTCTAAAATGTATGTGCAACGTATGTCTTAGGATGTATTCCAATGTCCTAAAGAGTAGGAAAAATGTAACACCCCACTTTCCTGGGCGTGTTATAACTTGGGAAATTCTGACTAAATTTTTTTGAAATAACCTTTGCATGCTACCCAAAATTTTCGTCTACTTATCTAGCTTGAGAATCATCATCCATCATATATGCTAAGCTAGGTATTTCATCATTAGCGGAAGCAAGAATCGAAGCTAACTTTAATATTTTCCATAAGTCATATTGATATGCCCTGTAAACATGGAGAATCACAAGACCTAAAAAACAGTCTTGAGACATGGACATGAATCCCAAAGGCCCAATGGGTTTTAGGAGATCAAGGAAGTAAGCCGAAGGAGCAAGAGGTCGAGTCGAGACCAAGTGGGGAGGGCCCACTCGGTTATGCCGAGTGGGTATGACACTGTTTTAGTTTTTCGGCCATAACTTTCTCATACGAGCTCCGATTGACCTGATTCAAAATTATATGGAAAGATAAGAGAATTATCTACAACTTTTATGTTTTGAGTTTTGATATATTCTGGCTTAATCAAGGGGTAAATCGGGTATGAAGTTGATGCACCTACACTATGAAGGCTCGGAGTTAAGTATTGAAGGAAGATGGACTCGAACCAAGTCAAAAGGGCAAAAGAAGGCATAACCGAGTGGCCCCCCACTCGGTCGGGCAAAAGAAGACATGACCGAGTGGCCACCACTCGGTTATGACCGAGTGGCCACTCGTTATTTATGACCCACTCGGTTTTTCTGAGTGGGTATGACACTACTTCAGTTTTTCGGCCATAACTTTCTCATACGAGCTCCGATTGACCTGATTCAAAGTTCTATAGAAATCTAAGAGAATTATCTACAACTTTTATTTTTTGAGTTTTGCAATATTAGCATTAAATAATCATGAACATTGGGCATGAATTTGAGGTATGAGAACCACTCAAAACCGAGCCAAGGAAAAGGGGAGAAGAATGCATGATCGGGTGGCCCCCCCACTCGGTCATGACCGAGTGGCCCCCACTCGGTCATGACCGAGTGGCCCCTCACTCGGTCATGACCGAGTGACCCCCCACCCGATCATGGTCAAGTGGGCTTGGGCCAGCCTCTCCTCTTTTTCCTCTCGGATGGGCCGCGAAATCATCGAAATGGGCCGCGAGATTCTCGCACATCTTCTCTCTCTCCTCCGCTATAAATACGAGATCATGCCTTCATCAAAGGGTACGCTATTTTGAGCAATTGAAGTACGATTTCATATTTTCTCTCGAGATCTAATTTAAACATCGGAGGGTTTGCGCAGGGACCCTCACCTGCGCCCTAACGGTGCTCTCGTTTTGTAGGTCTCTAGTCATCATCAAGGCCTCTCGTCACCACCAAGACCTCTTGTCATCAGCAAGGCCTCTCGTCATCAGCAAGGCCTCTCGTCACTCCAAGGCCTCTCGTCACTCCGAGGCCTCTCGTCACTCCGAGGTCTCCCACCACACCGAGGTCTCCCGTCACTCCGAGGTCTCCCGACACTCTAAGGCCTCCCGTCACTCCGAGGCCTCCCGTCACTCTAAGGCCTCTCGTCACTCTGAGGTCTCCCGACACTCTAAGGCCTCCCGTCACTCCGAGGCCTCCCATCGCTCTGAGGCCTCCCGTCACTTTGAGGCCACCAGATCACTTTGAGGCCACCAGATCACTTTTGAGGCCATCAGATCACTTTTGGCCACCAGATCACTTTGAGGCCACCAGATCACTTTTGAGGCCATCAGATCACTTTGGGGCCACCAGATCATCAGCCCACAAGATCATCAACCTGTCAGACCATCAGCACTGTCGGATTATTAGACTTGGAACTCTAACAGATCCAATCGCTTGTCAAGATTCTCATCAGTGAAGACACGACTCCCGAGACTCTTGTGTCTGTCCACAATAAAAAAAAATAGATTGTTGTATTTTAACAACAACAATTGGCGCCGTCTGTGGGAAACGCAAGACAAAAAGTCAACTCAAGAATGGCAAACACCTGTGGACACGGACGAACTCTCTCTCAAGGCGTAGAAACACGCCTACCACCACGAAACACTCAGCAACAGGGAGCACCTCCTCCCCCACGTAATGCTCAACCTGAAGGAGGTGACCGCCCCATTTCCCCCAGCACGCAGGTGGGGAACCAAACAGTCCCACCACCACTACTTATCGACTCAAGGCCGCCGCCTACTGAGTAAGCCGGGACTTCACGACAGCCACCACGAACAGTCCCGTGGGAGGAGTATGAAGCATTGAGACAACAACACGTTGAGGGCATGCAAGCACTTTGAGACATGGCTAGTATCCTCCAAGGTATGATGCCCGTAGGGATGTTGCCTGATACTCTGAAAAAGTTTATGCCACCCTCAGAGCCTCAGCCCGAGGTGGGGGCCGATTCCTACCAAGAAGCTACTCCCGATTTTCATTCTCGACCTACGCCTCGACGGGAGGGTAGGCCTAAATCGCCACCACCAAGAAAGAACCCTCATTCTATACCCCGAAGAAATGAAAACCCAAGAATGGAAAACAAAACCAGAAGCCCTCAAAGATGGAGGTATCATGAAACAGTGGCCAGTACGCTAACAAGACATGACAATTAGTCAACAGCCACTATGAGGGATGGTATGAAAAGAGTAGTAGAAGAAGTGCTTGAACGGAAAAAGTTAATCCCTGCAACAGAAGAGCACCAACGAAGAAAATGTCCTTTTACGACCGATATATTGGAGAGACCACTGCCTCGAAAATTCAAAATGCCACAAATCACCCTCTACTCAGGGAAAGACGACCCATATGATCATGTTCAGAATTATGAGTCACTAATGATATTGCATGGATGGGACGACGATATAATGTGTCGAGCATTTTCCTTAATACTGTCAGGACATACTCAAACATGGTTTAACAGCCTTCCAGAAGCCTCCATTTCCTCATTTGGGCATCTTAGGACAGAATTTACTAAAGCTTTTGTGATTAACAGTCGAAGGAAACAGGATGCCACATATTTTCTCAGCATACGACAAGGGAAGAAGGAATCTTTACGTCAATTTGTGGATAGGTTTCGTAATGCCACCCTTGAAGTCCCCGACTTGCCAGCCCAAGTTGCAGTGTCTGCTATGCTCCAAGGGACGCGCCTCGCCTCTCTCCAAGAGTCACTTTCTTTAGACCCCCCAACGTCCCTGGCCGATCTATTTGTCAGAGCAAACAGGTATATCCTTCACACTGAAATTATGAGAAATGTGGCAGGGAATGAGGACAAAGAAAGGAAGAAAAAGAAGCGCGAAGGAGAAGAAGAGTCTATTCGACGACAGGAAAGGGTTAGAAGATCAGATATGCCTCTGCCCCAGTTCCACCATTACACCAAACTCCTCCAACCTCGGTCAACCATACTTGCAGCCATCGAAGGGTCAGGTCTCATTAGACTCCCGAAAAAGGTTGACCATCCAATGGGGAAGAATAGAGAAGAATATTGTAGATATCACAGAACCCGTGGTCATTGCACTGACCAGTGCCGGGAGTTAAGAGATCAGATTGAGATGCTAGTTCGTGAAGAACATCTTCAAAGGTACGTACAGGTCAAAGATGGTGATCCTCAAAGAGGAGAAGATAGACAAGAAGAGCGGGGGAGATCAAATTAGAGATGTCAAGAGAGAGGAAGGGGTTACGGAGAGAATCCACCTCTAGACAATGAACCAGTTCATGAGCCCATGCATGTCATCTCGGGCAGTGAAACTATGGTAAGGGACTCCTCCTATTCCATCTAGACAAGCCACGAAAGGACATGCCCTTAGAAGAAGGCAGTTAGCCACCATTAATGCCCTCAAAGAGAAAACTGGGAGCAAAATTCAGACACATTGAAGAGAGCCTATGTTAAAGATCGAGAAACTAAACATTTCGTGCTCAGAGGCAACAATAAGACCCAAAATGAAACAGTGGATGTACTCACTTATTTCAAAAAATGTAAGCATTTCCATTACACATTGCTTTGTGAAAGTTTGTTTGCTATGCTCTGCTTACAGGAAAAATAAACTCAAGCCCGTTGCCTCGCTCACGGCCCGGCAACGAGGGAAAAATAAACTCAAGCCCGTTGTCCCGCCTATGGCCCGGCAACGAGGTAAAACGCTATCGAGCCCGTTGTCCTGCCTATGGCCCGGCAACGAGGTAAAATTCGATCAAGCCCGTTGTCCCGCCTACGGCCCGGCAACGAGGTAAAACGTGATCGAGCCCGTTGTCTCGCCTATGGCCCGGCAATGAGGTAAAATTCGATCAAGCCCGTTGTCCCGCCTACGGCCCGGCAACGAGGTAAAACGCAATCGAGCCCGTTGTCCCGCCTATGGCCCGGCAATGAGGTAGAATTCGATCAAGCCCGTTGTCCCGCCTATGGCCTGGCAACAAGGTAAAATTCGATCGAGCCCGTTCTCCCGCCTACGGCCCGGCAACGAGGTAAAACGTGATCGAGCCCGTTGTCCCGCCTATGGCCCGACAACGAGGTAAAATTCGATCAAGCCCGTTGTCCCGCCTATGGCCCGGCAACGAGGTAAAATTCGATCAAGCCCGTTGTCCTGCCCATGGCCCAGCAACAAGGTAAAATTACATTCAAGCCCGTTGTCCCGCTCACGGCCCGGCAACGAGGGAAAAATAAATTCAAACCCGTTGTCCCGCTTATAGCCCGACAACGAGGTAAAATTCGATCAAGCCCGTTGTCCCGCCTATGGCCCGGCAACGAGGTAAAATTCGATCGAGCCCGTTGTCCCGCCTATGGCCCGGCAACGAGGTAAAATTCGATCAAGCCCGTTGTCCCGCCTACGGCCCGACAACGAGGTAAAACGCGATCGAGCCCGTTGTCCCGCCTATGGCCTGGCAACGAGGTAAAATTCGATCAAGCCCGTTGTCCCGCCTATGGCCCGGCAACGAGGTAAAATTCGATCAAGCCCGTCGTCCTGCCCATGGCCCGGCAACGAGGTAAAATTACATTCAAGCCCGTTGTACCGCTCACGGCCCGACAACGAGGGAAAAATAAATTCAAACCCGTTGTCCCGCTTATAGCCCGGCAACGAGGTAAAAGTACATTCAAGCCTATTGCCTCGCTCATAGCCCGACAACGAGGTAAAAGTACATTCAAGCCCATTGTCCCGCTTATAGCCCGACAACGGGAGAGAAAAAAAAAAAACAAACGCAAGCTCATGGTCCTGCTTAAAGCCTAACAACAAAGGAAAATTAAATGCAAGCCTATTGTCCCACGCATAACTCAATAACTGGGAGCAGAATCAAACTCATCATTCGATGCATAGTTCGACATCTATGGAAAGCAAACTTACTAGTATATCTACCTCATACTTCTGCAAAGGAATTGAAAATCACAAGAGTCCAGAAATTTAAAAGCATGATGTGCTAACAAGCTCGAGAGGATGTGTAGAAGATTAAGCATCTAAAAGAGAAGTGGTGTTCAAAAGTTTACCGGACAAGATACTCTTTCATCCGAACCTTTCGGCTAAAAGAGTAGGGAGCAATTGATATGCCCTGTAAACATGGAGAATCACAAGACCTAAAAAATAGTCTTGAGACATGGACATGAAGCCCAAAGGCCCAATGGGTTGTAGGAGATCAAGGAAGTAAGCCGAAGGAGCAAGAGGTCGAGCCGAGACCAAGTGGGGAGGGCCCACTCGGTTATGCCGAGTGGGTACGACACTTCCTTAGTTTCTCGGCCATAACTTTCTCATACGAGCTCCGATTGAGCTAATTCAAAGTTCTATGGAAAGATAATAGAATTATCTACAACTTTTATGTTTTGAGATTTGATATATTCTGGCTTAATCAAGGGATAAATCGGGTATGAAGTTGATGCACCTACACTATGAAGGCTCGGAGTTAAGTATTGAAGGAAGATGGACTCGAACCAAGTCAAAAGGGCAAAAGAAGGAATAACTGAGTGGCCCCCCACTCGGTCGGGCAAAAGAAGACATGACCGAGTGGCCACCACTCGGTTATGACCGAGTGGCCACTCGTTATTTATGACCCACTCGGTTTTGCCGAGTGGGTATGACACTACTTCAGTTTTTCAGCCATAACTTTCTCATACGAGCTCCGATTGACCTGATTCAAAGTTCTATATAAATATAAGAGAATTATATACAACTTTTATGTTTTGAGTTTTACGAGATTAGCATTAAATCATCATGAAAATTGGGCATGAAGTTGAGGTATGGGAACCACTCAAAACCGAGCCAAGGAAAAGGGGAGAAGACTGCATGATCGGGTGGCCCCCCCACTCGGTCATGACCGAGTGGCCCCCCACTCGGTCATAACCGAGTGCCCCCCCACCCGATCATGGTCAAGTGGGCTTGGGCCAGTCTCTCCTCTTTTTCCTCTCGGATGGGCTGCGAAATCATCGAAATGGGCCGCGAGATTCTCGCACATCTTCTCTCTCTCCTCCGCTATAAATACGAGATCATGCCTTCATCACAGGGTACGCTATTTTGAGCAATTGAAGTATGATTTCATATTTTCTCTCGAGATCTAATTTAAGCATCGGAGGGTTTGTGCAGGGACCCTCACCCGCGCCCTGACGGTGCTCTCGTTTTGTAGGTCTCTCGTCATCATCGAGGCCTCTTGTCACCACCAAGACCTCTTGTCATCAGCAAGGCCTCTCGTCATCAGCAAGGCCTCTCGTCACTCTAAGGCCTCTTGTCACTCCAAGGCCTCTCGTCACTCCGAGGCCTCCCGTCACTCCGAGGCCTCCCGTCACTCCGAGGTCTCCCGTCACTCCGAGGTCTCCCGACACTCTAAGGCCTCCCCTCACTCCAAGGCCTCCCTTCACTCTAAGGCCTCTCGTCACTCCGAGGTCTCCCGACACTCTAAGGCCTCCCGTCACTCCGAGGCCTCCCATCGCTCCGAGGCCTCCCGTCACTTTGAGGCCACCAGATCACTTTGAGGCCACCAGATCACTTTTGAGGCCATCAGATCACTTTTGGCCACCAAATCACTTTGAGGCCACCAGATCACTTTTGAGGCTATCAGATCACTGAAGGCCACCAAATCACTTTGGGGCCACAAGATCATCAACCTGTCAGACCATCAGCACAGTCGGATTATCAGACTTGGAACTCTGACAGATCCAATCGCTTGTCAAGATTCTCATCAGTGAAGACACGACTCCCGAGACTCTTGCGTCTATCCACAATAAAAAAAAATAGATTGTTGTATTTTTGCAACAACACATATTATACATCAATGTCTTTCAAAACGTTCAAAATTCAAAATAGCATAAACTTAAATACATAAATTGTGTAATCATAAACATCATGCACTTGCTAGGTGCCATTACATGCCTCCTCCATGCCCGCTTCTACTACATCTTCTTCTAGAGTGTTTGAATATTCTAGAGGCAAAGCCTAGGTTAGATGATGAATCATCTAAGTAAGGGTACAATATTCATATTTCGTGCATGGATACAAAATGAAAAATATCCTTGTTCCTTTCATTTGGTTCGACTGCACCTCATTACTACTCTCATTTCTACGACCTCATTTTTAGCGACGGAAGAGATCTGCCGCTAAAAGATTTTAAAAAAAATAAATTAATATTAAAATATTTTAGCGAAGGAATAATTTTGTCGCTAAAATTAATTCTTTTAAATTTTAATTTTAAGTTTTAGCGACGAAAAATTTTATTGCTAAGGTTAATTATTTAATTTTAATTTTTTAAGCAGTGAAAAAATTCTGTCGCTAAAAATGAAAACTTAAAAATTAAATAAATCCTCTTTTAGCGACAGAATTGTTCTGTTGCCAAAATAAATTAAAATTTTAAATTAAAAATATAAATTAATATGAAAATCCCTTAGGGATAAAATAAAAAATTTAAAAATTAAATTATTAATTTTAGCGATATTGTGCCATAGAATCCTCGAACATCCACCTAGGGGTATTTCGGTCATTAGGAGGCTAGGGGTATTTCGGTCATTAGGCGCCTAGGGGTATTTTGGTTATGAGGCCTAGGCGGGCAAATCCCAAAAGTGGTCCTGAGTTGGAAAACATTTCTCAAGAAAAAATCGTGATCAAACGGCGAAGAAATTATTTAAATTGGAGAAAAAATGAATAATATAGAATTTAAGGGGGCAAAATCATAATTAAGCAAGGTTAGGGGGACCTTATATAAAAAGGGAGTCAAAGGATGGTCAGAGGGAGGGGGGACCCTATTTATCTTCTTCCTCCCACCTGTGCGCATTCTCTCTCTTCTCTCTCTCAAAAAGAAAATGGGTCATCTCGGAGAAGCACCCCTTCTTGGTGATCTCTTTCAAGAAAACAAGTCTGCCCTTCCTACGATAGCATGTTCCTGCAGCAAACCTTTGCCTATTTATAGGCAAACCCTAGCCATTCTTCGACCAATCAGAGGCCATTTCCTCACCCATACGCGACCTTAGCCCATGCTCGGCCATGCCCTCATGAAAATACAATCGTCCCATCGCCGAATTTGGCCCATGTGCATTGGCAGGTCCAGCCATGCCTCTGGCAATAGTTCTGAAAATTGCACATTTGCCCCCTTGAAACTTCTTTTTTCATTTTGGCCCTTATCCTCAAGCCCCTGAATTATCTAATAATTCCATCAAGTCCCATAAGTTCTAAAACTATCATTTTCACCTCCCTCAGCCAAAATTAATAATTTGCACTTAGGCCCAAATATATGTTTCGATCGCAAACCCTTTTGTTTCATCCTAAAACCACTTGAGGGTTGTTCCTCATGCAAAATATGAACCTCCTCAGGATTTTGTTAACTTCCCGGAAGTCTCTTAACATCATTCAGTCTTTCATGCTGACTTACAACTATATCGAAAACCGTCTCTAAATTGATTTCTTTCGATGTCATAAACCCTTTTCTTTAGACGTATAAGCTCCAGGGCACTCCCTGTAACACCCGATGTAACCAGTGTTAAGAGAATAGGAAATGAAGTAAGAAGACTTCCAAAAATGCCCTTGAGAAGGTGATGGATCCTTGAGATTGAGAATGCCCATGAGAAGGGTATTTTTGTAATTTGGATAGAGAAATTCAATAAAAGGGTATTTTGATAAATTAAAAATAATTGCTATGTGGAATTAGGTGAGTAAGTGAATAAAAATCCCAATTTGGTAATTATGTGGAGATATATGGGATTAATAAATTCACAAAGATTATTTAGGAATTTTGGAGTGATTCCATAAAGGAAATTAATTTTGGAAATAGGGAAAATGGTGGATATTAAATTATTTGAGGAGAATAATTATATTTTCCCTAAGTTAGCAAATTAATGTGGTAATGCCACATGGATGACCAAGATAAAGAATTGGAAGCCAAGTTTGTGTCTTAGAGTGACACTTGGCATAATCTTGAAAATTTGAGAGAAATTATAAATGTGGATTTATGAGTTGGAGAATTATTTAATTAAATGCAAAAAAGAAAGGATATTAGTCTTTCAAGCATTTAATGAGAGGCATAATTATATGGATTAAAGAAAATCCAAAAGAAAATGGTAAATGGTCACCATTAATGCCTTGGAAAATATGGAGATTTTATTAAATGAGAAAGAAGTTAATTATGTCTCCCAAGTGTGATGGTTATGAAAATAGTCCCATTAATTTAAATGGGAAAGAAATGAGAAATTGGGAGATGATGGTTGGTGACACATGGCATAATCTTGTGAAACGAGAATAAGCATTTAAATGAAATTCAAATTGGTGAAATAATGGCTTTTCAAGCATTAAATGCAAGCCATGATGTGTTGCCTAAAAAAAAATGGAAAATAAAAAGAAATTAGTCATCCATTAATGGTGTGAAAATGGAGAGAATTTCTTTAATGGAAAAGAAAGTGATTATGTCTTTCAAGGCTTGTTTTGAAAATAGTCCAAATTAAATAAGTAGAAAAGAAATCTATTTATGGGACTTGATCCAAGGGTGTGGATGGTTCTTGAAAATCCAAAGGCTTGGATTTAAAAAGAAAGGAGCACATGGATTGTGCTTTCATGTGTTTTCTCCAAGAGAGGGGATGGGTTTATTTGAAATCAATGGTTGAGATTGAGATTCTCAAAAGCACATGGATTATGCTTGTTATGGAAGGCTAGGATGTATTCTTCCAATTTAAGTGAAATCCTAGGGCTAAGATTTATTCTTGCCATGGAAATAAAATAAGTGAATTAAAGGGGAATTTTGGCTATATAAAGGGAGGTAGAGAAGAAGGCTAAACTTTTTTGCCAAATGCTTAGAGGAAGAAAGGAAAGAATGGAGAAGAAAGGAAGAAGGAAATGAAAAATGCAAAGGTAAGGTTTCTACCTTATAGTAATAAAGAGAAATCCTTTTATCTTTCTTGTATGGTGGCTTAGCTACCTTATTTTTTTTAAGGGGTTTCTTGAGAAAGAGCAAAGGTTGAAAGCAATGAAGGCCTTGAAGTTAAAGCATGTGGAAACTTCAAAGAATGGAAAAAGGTAAGGGATGGCCCCATGGGAGGGTGGCCTTGCAATGGGTTTTAAATATGTTTCATAAATGTATATGTTGCATTTGGCATGTTCTTTTATGTTCATGAGACTTATGGCCATAGGTTAGTTTGAGAACATGGTTGAAATGGTGGGTTGATGCCTCTAACCGTGGAGGGTTGTGAGGGCAAAGAAACCTAGCCACATTTGCATGCATTTGGCACCATATAACTTGTTATGTTTATATTTATTTGGCATTGCACCCTTATTGAGCTTAATGGCTCATGAGGTTTTTACCCTCACATGTAGGTTGTGAAAGCATGGTAAACTCAAGACAAAGTGAAATGGCATGGGAAAGCATGGAAGAAGATTCAAGTGTATATTTTGGCTTATGGAAGCTTATGTGTTTGATTTGTGTAATGTAAATTTGTTGTTAGGTGAAGTGTATGTTGTATTTATACAATGAGATAGTGGCTTATGGCACGTTGGTGGCTATGTTGAGTGAGGTCTCATTTGGTGTGTATGGTGAGAAGCACTAAGAAGTTAAATCCTATGATTTATGGTTGGAAAATAATGGGTGTTTGATGTATGTTGTGGAGATATCAAGTATATTGTTTAGGCCTTAATTATGGAGAATTAAAGGCAAAATTTGGATGAAAGTGAGGCATTTTATTTAATTTATTTTTCTGGAAAGTTTGGGTTTAAATGCCCAAAAAAAAAAATGCAGAAACAGCAAAAGGGGCAGCCAGCAGCAGCAGGCTGCTAGGCGGCCGCGCGCGGGTAGGCGCGGCCAACCCGCGCGGCCAACGCCAGCAGGGCCCCGAGTGGGGCTCGGGCGGCGCGAGCCCTGCCGGCCGATTTTTTTTAAAAAAATGGAAAATTTGGAAAATTTTGGGGCATTTCTTAATTGAATTTGGGCCCCGGAGGAATTTTCAAAATAAAGGGATTTTTTGGGCATTTTTGGAGAAAATGTCAAAATTTTGGAAATTTGAAAATGATGAGTTTTTCCTCCAAAATTGGTGATCCATCAATGGATTGGTTTAAATGGTGATTTTTGGAGCCCGGTAAAATTCTTGGTCGGAAAAGAATTAAATTCAAATGAGAAAAATAATGATTGGGCGTCTTCGTGAGTTTTCTTTTTAACCAATGCGGTGTGGTTAAACCCCAATTTCGCTAGTGAATCCTAGGGACGAGGGAAGGGAAGGACGAGCCTAGTTCCCACCTAGGGCGTTTCATCTTGAAACATGGTCCACCCTTCACCTAAGGCCAGGCAGGTGGACAATTTGGGCAATTGTTCACGAGTAACACCCGTAAGTGGGAGCGGGACGTTACACTCCCTGCCTTCGATTCGGTGATTTATTTTACAATCAAGCCATATTTTTGATATTTTAAACTCACTTAAAATACAACCTTACGAAAATATGGGGTATTACATATGCTCAATCCCAATCAAACCAGCATGCTCTAGGGCTTACTTCTAACCCCTGAAACGACCCCCTTGACGATGGTAGGAGGCTGGCTAGTGGTGGTAGTAGTGGCGTGCAGTGGCCATGGCTGCCTTTTGAAAAATTATATTCTGACCCCCCTTAAATTTCTAAATCTCGTTTAGGCCTTTTTATGTAACCCCTTAAGTTATTGAAAATTCCACAGTGACCCTTATAATTTTCTCTTTCACATTTTATTCTCCAAGTTTTGTTTTACCACTTTCTGCCAAGATTCAAAAATTACACTTAGGCCTGACAATATGCAAAAATCATGTTTTGATCGTGAATCTCTTCTTTTTACCCCGAAACCACTTCAAGGTTGATCCTTATACAAAACTTAAATCCTCTTGGGGTTCCCTTGCCCTTTCAAAAGTCCCTTATGATGATTCGATTTCCTAGGCTGCATTGTAGTTGTCCCAAAAACAATCTCCGATTTGATTTCTTTCCGCGTCAAAAATACTATCTTGAAATGCTTGTCAATGAAATTCCTCTCTTTTTAGACATTTACGTTCTGGGGTATTCCCTTCCATTGATTCGACTGTTTAAGATCTTTAAACTATCTTCTAGACTTTTGTTAACGTCACAAAATATGCAATATTTCACGTATTAATGACATATTTATTTATTTTAACTTGGGATATTATAGAAAATGTCTTCTGAATGAGTCTTAGAGAGAGAAAGAGTAGGGTCCAAATGATCCCAAAAAGATCTGTTTGCCTTAGAAGAGGTGATGTTCAAATGAAGTCATTGGTTTTATGTTTAAAATTAAGTGATTAGTTTTGACGATAAAAAATGACAATTGGTTCTTCGAATTCCTTATCGAAAACAATTTATCATTAAATAATCAATATGTTTGTTAATCTAGCTATTATGATCAAATGAATCTTTATACATATAGCTATGAAAAATTATATTTAAAAGATCGCTTGAACCGTTAGTCAAAATGGATTCAAATAAAGGCAAACTTTTTTAAAGAAGTAAGGTCATCTGTCGACTGATCTAAGTGTCATGTCAATCGTTTTTCAAAATTTGGCCAAACTGTCGACAGTTGGTTATAGCTTGTCAACCGACAAAATGCTTGTTTTTGAAACCTGCTCTAGCTATCGGTAGATTGCCCTTGGGCTATCGACTTGGAGAATGCTTGCTTTTGAAATGACCTTCATCTGTCGATAGATTTCTCATCATCTATCAACCAACCTTTTATTTTTTAGTCCATCTGTCAACAGATGCTCATGCATCTGTCGACTGGCAGAATGCCCAACCTTATTGCTTCTAAAGATTGCAAGCCATCTGTCGACCAACATAATACCTACACAAGGACCTGTCGACAATTTTAAATGAACTGTCGACCGATGCATTGCATCTGTCGACAGTGGTTTTCGTAGGAAATCCAACAGCTATTTCTGAAGTGCATTAAATGAAAGCCCTATAGCCCCAACGATCAGATTTTTGGATACTAGCTCCCATACCTATAAATGCTCATCCAGAAGATCATTTAAGCTCTCTTAAAAGATTCAACTACCAAGCTAGCAAGTGTTCAAAAGAATTTATTGAGCTTACATTCCTTTCTCTCACTCATTTATTGTAAAGGCTTGTAATATATTTATTGTTCTTTTTCTTTCAAGCCTTATCTTTCATTGAGAGAACTTGTAACTAAGAGGTCAAACTCTTAGAACTCTCTTGTTACCATTGTGTTCACTTGTTTCCAAGCTTGTAGAGCTTGAGGGCCTATCTATTTGATATGAGGTTTTACTTTCCTAGTCTTTGGACTAGAGGACCTACTTGATTTAAGTAGGTGTTTTTAGTGGATTGAGTTTAAAATCCTTAGTGAGGAGCTAAGGTAGTAGACTAGGTTTGGATATGTCGAACCACTATAAATCTTTGTATTCTTGTATCATTCAATTTCCTTTTTAGCACCCATTCATCCCTCACTTGATTCTTATATCAATCTTTCACTAGAAAATATTTTACATTGTTTAAAGTTTAGAAAGTCATTATTTTAAAATAACCAATTCAACCCCCCCTCCTAGTGTGTGCCCTAGCACTCCATTTCTATCAAGAGAAACCTATTTATAAACATTAGATATGGCTGATTGTTGAGTCATCAGACTTTTCTAGGGAATGCATCGAGTGAGGTCGAAGGGTCTGGGGATGTCTTCGAGATCAAAGTGCCCCGATGAGTATCTCCGGGTGGTCCGAAGATCCTTGGTCCAGGAGACTCCGAATGAGTCTTTGGACTTATGCAAATGAGGTCAAACCATCCCGAGAGACCTTCTTGAGTGCTTGGGTGACTACTGTATTAGGGACTCTTTGGGGACTTTGGATCATCGGGATACTTGTGTAGGAATTAGGGAATATTTAGGGCACCTCACAACAATAGCTCCCTATTCTTGCCTTGGGCTTAAAGGTGGGTGCTAAATATGACTCATCAAGGAAGAGTCTCCAAGGGACTAGTGACGCTTGGTCTACTGAGGACTTGGACTATAAATATGAGGTGCTCCCCAATGGGCTACATTTCCCCAGAAAAGCCAGAGTTATTCGGAGCTCTCAAAGATTCTTAATCGTCCCAGAAACTTGCTGCTACTCTTAGCTTGAGATTCTGATCCTCTGGACAATTCCTACTTACCCAAAGATTAACTCTTGGAGGTAAAATGGCTTTTTTGCAGACCCCCACCGAAATTACTATCTCCTCATGGATGAAACCCTCATTTTTAAGAGGTAAAATTGTTGAAAAACTTCATGCAGTCCTATCGCATTCATCAATCATAAGAGCCAAGGGGCCCTAAAGCCAGGGAGCTTACTTCTACTATTGGAGTAAAAGGGGTAATGATACATTTAGATATTCTAATAGGGGCTTAGGATTCCACTACACCCTTTTGGGATGCAATTTTTAAATCAGAAAATATTGGTGTCGACCTAGTTGCATCCAAATGGCTAGGCCTTGCTAACTATGTTTTTGTTTTGTGTAAGGGGCATGAGGAGGAACCCACCATGTACTTATTGCGTTGCTTTTATCACGTCCGAACCATAAGAGGAGAAAAAGAATTTGTGTCCCTCTAGAGTATGTCTATTATGGTTACATTTTTTAGGAGCAGACCCAAAAGATAGATGATTTTGAGACTAGATGGTCAGTGGTCACTGATAGGGCTTAATTATATATTTTTTTATCTAATTTTTATCTTAATCTTATGCTAATTTTCCTACACAAATGTGTGTTTATATGGATTTTACATTATTTTAATCTTATTTTATAAGAATCCAGCAAAGGAAATAAATTCAAAGATTTGGGCGTAAAAAGAAAAAACATATATATTATAAAGTTAATTTTAAAATTTATATTATAAATTAAAAAAATAAATAAATATTTTAAATAATTAATATTATAATATAATTTAAGTTACAATATATTATAATGTTTAGGGGCTTTCCAAAGGCACAATTAGGGTTTTTTAAACTCTATAAATAGGCCACTTAAGAAGATGGAAAAAAAAGAAAAGATTTCGGATCTCTCATAGGCGCCTAGGGTTACTAGCATTACGCGAGGCGTTCGTGGAAACGGCCGATCGTGTGGACCGACTTAGAGGAGTTCGTGTTTGCGACTCTACGGATCAATCAAGGCAGAATCTACTCTTCACAGTTGCCCGGTTTCTAACAAAATATGCATATAGTGATAAAACAAATATCAATCCCATAAGAAATAGATCACAATACCAAAATAATTTTAATTTAGCCTAAATCAAACTAATTAATTAATCAGATGAATAAAAAGAAAAATAAATGGGAAACTGAATTCTTTATGAGAAAAATTAATTAATGAATGCACTAGGGTTTAGATTTCATTTAATCTAGATTATGTAATTATCTATTCAACCTGATTTAAAATAAAAAATACCCTTATAGTATTTCATAATTATTTGCATGTGATTGTGGATTTCCCTCAATTAATTAATAAATTTTCTCAAATTATATTAATCATTTATTAATTCAATTTCATTGTCAAATTTCTAAACAGATGTCAAAAGAATAAATAAATATTAACGCTGCTTTATCTTTACTTTTCAATTTTTAGTTTTGAATTTTGAATTCATTTTTAATTTTTTGTTTTGGTAGTCTGTTTTTAAAAAATTAAAAACACGTTCTCTTTGTCATTTTGAAAAACTATTTCTCAAAACAGAAAATTAGAAAATGCGTTCTCTTTAAAATTTTGAAAATAATTTTTAATAATATTTTATACAAAAAAAATTGATTATTCAGTAAATTAGAAATATTTAATGTTAATATATTATTAAAAATATATATATTTTAAAGTTAATGAATTTTATAATATTTTTTTCCATTACAACAGTAAAATATGAATAAATATATAAATAAATGTGTTTTGAGTTTAGAGTTTGTTTTTAATGAAAACACTCAAAACAACTTTTTGTTGTTTTGAGTTTTCTTTACAAATTCTTTTTGTTTTCAAAAATGCATTTTTAAAAACAGCAAAGAGAACGCATTTTCATTATTTTAGAAAATTAAAAACTAAAAATGACTTGAAAACAATAAAGAGAACGTAACCTAAGTTCTTTGAAAACCTCTAATCTCGGAAGGGGATTTGACTCACTAAGCTTCCTTGACTCCCACACATAAGCTAATCACCTATCGATATCATAGTCAACTATGTGATTTATATTGGTTGTGAATCTAATTTATAACAATCCTTTAGTTAATTATGCATAAATTATTAAATCATTAAAAAGTGGTCAATCTTTTAAAGCATTAAGCACAATAATATAAATTTCTCATACAAATAATAATTGGGTTTTGAAACAAATAATTACATAATACCAAAATTAAAATATATCCAAACCCTAACTAAAATAATTTAGTTAGATATTATTAAAATAAAATATAAAAATTGAATGAAGTGGAAGAGCTCCTTGCTCAGATCTGGGCAGGGCCGGCCCAAGGCATAGGCCACTAAGGCCTATGCCTAGGGCCCCCCAAAAATTTGGGGCCCCAAACAGCCCCCTTCCCCCAAACAGCCACCCCCTAGCACCCCCATCCCCCAACAACACACAGAGAATTTGGGGCCCCCCAAAATAATCTCTCCTCCCCCGAGAATTTGGGGCCCCCCAAAAAAATTCCCCCCCCCCAACCCACACACACAGAATTTGGGGCCTCCAAAAAAAAATCCTCCCCCACCCACACTATTTTCGCCTAGGGCCCTACTGAGCCTTGGGCCGGCCCTGGATCTGGGTCGCAATGGATTTGCTTCAATTGCTACTCACTTACGTGAGACATCCCTATTTGTGAGGCTTGGCTTCCAATTTTCCTTTGAATCCCTTGCGCCTCTTCTTTTAATTCCTCACTGTGCGCCGCTTCTCCTCCCAACTCCTTCCTCTCCAATTCCCATTATATGTTATATTATATATATATATATATATTTATATGAGCATGAGCATGGACGTTGGCCTAGCCCAAGTCCTCCTCCAATTCACGTCACTACCACCAATTATTATATATATATTATTTATTTATTTATAATATTATATATATAAATAATATAATATATAATATTTAATATACTATTAATTATAGTAACTTTAATTATATTATAGTATTAATTATTTAAAATATTTATTTTTTATAATATTAATTTATAATATTGATTTTGAAAATAACTTTATAATATTTTTTTTCTTTTCTTTTAATGTCCAAATCTTTAAAATAATATCATTTGTTGGGTTCTTACAAAAAGAAATTAAAATAATGTAAAATCCATATAAACACACATTTTAAGTAGAAATAATAATACACAATTAAGATGAAAAAAAATAAAAATATGTATACAATTAAGCCCTATTAACACGTCAACTCCTTGACATTGGTCCCTATAGACCTACTAAAAGGATCTCTCCTAATCCCTAGAGCACTCTGAATGATCTTGAGTATCCTCTAGCCAGTACTCAGGACGATCCTAATGGCAAAGAAGTCCAACTTCATATAAATCTATTAAGGTTCCTCGATTATCGTGCATTATAGTCTTTCCACTAACTAATATCCCGACCGAGTAAGAGTCATAGACTGATTAAATTCATAGGACGCAGTAACTATGACAAATACAACACGATATGTGATATAAGTAGCATGTCATATCCATTATGATATTAGAACTCTTTCCAATCTCATGCACACCCTAACCAAGGGATTTCCTATCACAATCACCTACAAAGATTACATAGGATGTTCGTCCCGAAACAAATGGAGGTCAATGGATCCCATTGACGAACATATGCCTCCATACACCACTGCACAGAGACCGCACAGAAAGCATTCCCATCTCTTACATAGGATGGTTTCGCTCAACGACAAATCCTTAACACCAGTGCACAAGATACTATGTCGCATGTGGTCAAAGGACCAGATACACAATCGAGAATTAGCTATAGATCATTAATCCTCAAGCCATGTGATCTTTCGCAGGTGTCACATTCAATGGATGTTCTTCTAACACCCACCCACCCACCCACCCACATGTCTACTATATGCATCCCATGCAATATGGCGTGTGACTTGTTGAGTGTAGATTTTGATGATTGATGATTGGCAACCTATATAGAGATTTCATTATATATGGAAACAAGTTTTTAGAGAGCTTTCTAGAAATTTGAGTATTTGAGCTATATATGGAAAGTTCTTGGAATAGAAAGTCTAGAAGATATATATATGGAATCCTTGTTTATATATGGAAAGTTCTTCTTGGAATGGAAAATCTAGAAGATATATATATATGGAATCCTTGTTTATATATGGAAAGTTCTTCTTGGAATGGAAAGTGTAGAGGATATATATATATATGGAATCCTTGTTTATATATGAAAAGTTCTTCTTGGAATGGAAAGTCTAGAAGATATATATATATATATATATATATATATGGAATCCTTGTTTATATATGGGAAGTTCAAAAGATCTATATGGAAGTTTTTGAGGAGATTGGAGTAGTCCACTATATGGAGTTGCCATATATGTAACTTGGCGACATGGCATTTTTAATGTGGCATATTGATGACATGGCAGCCACGTGGAGCACACTCATCAAGGTTACATCATCTTGTTGGTTTAAATATGGTAAGAGAATCATGGAGTAAATTTAAAGGTTCTTAGAAGCTTCTTTACTCAGTTAAATATGGAAGAATTTTTTAATTGCATTCAAATGGAGAAATTAAAGATTCAGCCTTATTGTTCAACATTAATGGAGGATATTAAGGTTTGAAAGTTAAACCTTGATTGATATTACTTTCCTTTATTGCTGATTCTCTTTTATTAAAAGGATCCTCTACTCAAATCATGGAATCAATTATCCTACTCATTATGACTAATTGATATCCTCATTATGGCTAATTGATATCTTCATTATGGGAGAATATTCTAAGGATATCTTGCATATATTCAACTACACAAATTGATTCTCTTTTTGTTGTCAACATTTTTAGTATGGAAACTTGATCAATTAAGGGCTTTTGAAGTTATAATTGATATCTTCATTGTTGGACAAATTTGCTTTATTATTTGAGAATATTTGAATGGATTTTACACTATTTGGAGATTTAAATTCAAATTTCAAATTAACTATGCTTGTTATGAAAGCTAAGGAGCCTATTGCACAATCAAAGGTGATTGAAGATTCAACTAGAAGTCAGAATTGATTAGTTCTTATTTATGGTCGATTTTGCAAGAATTATGAAGGATTTTGATGATATTTTAATCCTTAAAATCAGTCATGCATTATTGGAATTGATTTGCTCATTTAAGGCTGATTGGAGATCAACAAAAGTCAAAGATCTTGATGATCAATCAAGTTAGCTGTTTATGGAAGGTAAATCAAGAATTCAAATGAAGGGCTGAGATTGACTTGAAGACTTGACACATGGAGGGCTGAGATTGATTAAGGAAAGCCTTCTCTAGCACTATATAAAAGGATGTCTTGAAGACTTTGGAACAACTTTTGGAAGCCTTATCATTTTCTACATCATTGGCCAAGATTTTCATTCTCTCCAAGTCTTTCTTTTCCTCTATCTTCTTGAGAGAAAACTAAGAGAGTTCTCTACACTTCATTGTATTATTTTTGAGAGAACCCTATTTCGCAATCTCTACTATTCTTCTATCTTGTAAAGAGCGTACAAAATCCAAACTAGTGAGTGTGAGACTCCAGAAATAGTTTGGTGGTGGTGAAGCCAAGTGAAGGCTTTGGTGGTTGTAAGAAAAGTTTCATATAGTGGATTTGATTGAAAATCCTAAGGAAGGGAATCCTTAGGTAGTGGATGTAAGCCATAAGGGCCGAACCACTATAAATCGCTGTGTTCTTCTTCTCTTCACTCTTACTTATTCTTGTTAGATTATATTCTGATTTGCTTAAATTGATTATTCTTTGTACTAATTCAATATTCCATTTGGTTTATTTAAAGTGCATTCAAATCACTTATTTTCACCAAGTTGTAATTTGAAGAGTATATTGGATCAAAGCACATACTAGCATAGTTGGCGGATATCATATTATCCATCTAGTATTTAAGTGCTCCCGTACTCTCAACTACAATTTTGGTTTATATTAAATTTGTTTTCTCATATATATGCGTGCATTAGTTTCGCATTAGAATTTTAAAAAGGTGTCAATTCACCCCCCCTCTTGACTAGGATAGAACTCAACAATCACCACCCCATTTCATTAGCATTACTATGTTAAACAATGGTAGTAGCCCACGTGCCAATTCACTAATCGACAGATCATTACCTCTTTTAATAAGTCTAAGGATTAGGAATACCTTTAAGAAATCCTAGACTAAAGATCCAAGTCACACAGTCTTAACACCTTGAGAGTAAGAAGTCTACCAGGAAGTCTAGCGACTCATTCATAGAAAGGAGATGGAGAGATATGAATGAAGATATGACATTTATCATCAAGAATAATCAATAGTGTCTCTTACTTACATCTCAAAGTGTAAATATAGCATCTAGAGCATTATCACTAACAAACTCCCACTTGCACTGATGCTAATTTACAAGCAACAACTATCGAATGTTGGCCTAATATAGAATACCCATCTTATGAAGATAGCAATCCAATTGAGCTTATTCCAAAAGCATTAGTTAGTGGGTCTGTAACATTCCCTGATGATGCCATAATCTACAGCCGCATGTCTCCATGTGCTACAATCTCTTTAGTAAAAGGAATTAACGCTCTAATTGTTTAGATTTTTAATGAGACCCAGGTTCCATAGCTTGTGTAACAGCCATAAGAAAGTTGTAATACAAAAGTATAAACAACTCCTTGGAAGGAACCACTTCCAGTTCAAAAATGAACCTCACCAAACAACTTCCACAACATCATCCCATGTCATAACATAAATGGCTTCCATGGTGGATTTAATAGTTACCGGCATGGAACACTTTCTAGCCAACTACTCTATTATCCAAATGTGGATATCTTATCATCCAAGTCAGATTGAAAGTCTAAATCTGTGAACCCGTCAACACAAAGTTCACCCACTCCATAAGCCAGAACTATTTCCCAAGTCCTTCGCAGGTACTTCCTGATATGTTGCATGGCCACCCAGTGCTCCTCACCTAGGTTAGACTGATACCAAAAGGTGACGATCACTGCATAAGCCATATCAAGCCTCATTCATAGCATAGTGTACATGAGGTTCCCCATCCCCAAAGCATAAGCGACACACTCCATGGGCTACATCCCTTCTGGAGTTTGCGAAGACATTCTCCTAGAGAGTAAAACTCCATGTCGAACTAGTATTACCCATTTCTTAGAGTTCTCCATGCTAAACATCTTTAGCATCTTGTTTATGTATTGGCTTTAGGAGATACCTATCCATCTTCCTCGCTTTATCGGCATAGATGCAGATTCCCAAGATGAATGTTACATCTCTCAAATCTTTCATGGAGAATTTACTAGATAATTAGAGCTCCATTGACATCAACATGCTAACATCGCTCCCCATAAGGAGAATGTCATCCACATACAAGATAAATTGAGGTCTCGTGCTCCTACTTACCTTTTGTATATATAAGACTCATCTGGATTCTTTATGAAACCAAATCCATTGATTTCAGAATCAAAACAGATATTCCAAGAGCGTAATGCTTGCTTAAGACCATAAACGAATCTCTTCAGTTGGTAAGCCTGATTAGGATCTGCTGACTGGAATCCCAGTGGCAGTTCTAAAAATGTATCTTCCTCAAGATAACAATCAGGAATGCCAACTACATAACGTGCAACAACATCTATCATCGTCCTAATGGAAACTTCCATCTCTGACTACATAGCCTCTAACAATTTATTGGAATCGATAATACATTTCAGTTCTTCATAGGTGGTAGGATCAACTTCTAGATCAACATTGCCATATAGGAACAAATCTTGTATCACCTCCATACTAAATGCAAATTGTCTTAGAGGGAAAAATACTCTACCAAACCTATGATATGCCTTGAAACTAACTCAACCTTCTGACTATGTTCAATCTGTGCCCTGGAAGACTCATCTTCTAATTCCAATGACTTTTTTTCTTGAAAAATTCCTTCTCCAACAATATTGTATTTCTACTTACTAGAATATTCTGATCACTTGAAAAATAGAAATGATATCCCTTCTGATGAAGTGGATACCCCACAAATCTACTTTCGTCAGTGCTGACTTCCATCTTATCTGTTAATAGCTTTCTAACAAAAGTTGGACAACCCTAAACCTTAACATACTTAAGACTGGGAGTTTTCTTGTACCACATCACATATGGCATTGTCTCAATAGACTTAATCAAAGCCTTATATAGGAAATAAATCCTAGTCATGAGCACATACACCCACAAGATAACCAACAAATTTGTACCAATGATCATCGAACGCACCAAGGAAAAATATGGTGTGATTTATATGCTCAAAAATCCCATTCAACTGTGGTTTGGCAAGAGGTGTCACCTAAGAGATTATACCATAAGCCCTAAGGTAGCCACCAAACTCCGTACTCAAGTATCCTCCACCCTGAACGAATCAAAGTGTTCTAATACCTTTTATAGTCCGATTCTCCATTTCAACCTTAAACTCCCTAAACTTTTCAAAATTCTTGGACCTGTACTTCATCAAGTACATATGGTTGGACTGCGAAAAGTCATCAGTAAAAGTGATGAAGTAGGAGTTACCACCTCTAGCCCAAACAGAGAATGTTATACACACATCAATGTGAATCAACCCTAGTAATTTGTTAGCCCTCTCACTTTGAGGAACAAAGGGTTGCTTAGCCAATATCCCAAGTAGGAAAGATTCATAAGTCAACTTGGGTTCCACTCCTATTGGATCAATAAATCCATAATTAGCCAACTCATTAATCCTCTTCTCATAAATATGGCCTAGCCTGAGGTGCCACAAATGCTTAAGATCCATACCGATGTTACAAGAACGCTTCTTGCTGCTTGTGGTTGCAACACATGCATTATTATCTCTCATAGACTCATGTATTTCCAAAACATAAAGATTGTAGACCAATGTGCCCATTCCAACACATTTATTACCAAAATGAATATTACACGTATTTTTGGAAATCGAATATACAAAATGTTCTTCTATAAGCTTAGGAATGAAATAACATTCCAAATAGCTTCTGGTACATACAAACAGTCTTTAGTTTCAATACATGCCTTGTTGATAAAGTAAATAGAATAAGTTCCTATAGCTAATGGATCAACAAATGCTCCATTCCTAGCTACAAAGACAACTTACCACTGTTAAAGAGGCCTACTCGTCTGTAGATCCTGCATGCAAACACATATGTGAGATGATGCTCCAGAATCCAAAATCCAAGCAACAGGAGACTGACTAATAAAATTGATCATCTCAATTAAAAGCAAGGAAAAAGTACCTACCCTTTGATAGAGTGCATATTTTCATATTATTTAGCCCTCATATTTAGTCTTTTTGCACGTTAGTTGTGTCATTTTATTCATCTTGATGTTGTTTTATTTTATCTTATAGGAATTGGGCTTCACACTGTTTTATCTTATTTTGGATAGATTTGGGCTTCCTGGGTCATGAGGAATTTTGATGGCAAGAAGGGAAACAAGGAGATTGGAGACAAAGAAGCAAAAGTGTGCTCACAGATTTGACCTTTTGTGCTTCTTTCAAGTTTTTGGCCAAGTTATAATCCCATAACGTGAATGATGTCTTCAGAGATATTGTAGAGGAGTTCTTGGGCTTTCTGGAATGGTATGGTAGGTCCAAATCCAGTTCGTTTGGGCTTCCAAACATCGCTTCAAATTTGGGACCAGAAAGTTGGGTCAAATTAGGAAAGCTGCACAGATGCTGAATCTTTAAAAGACCATAACTTGGGCGTCCGATATCCAAATCAAGTGATTTAAAAGCCCATTCATCTACTCTTCCTGATCTACAATTTTTATGAAGGGGCTGAAGCCCATAACGCACGTTATCCTATTCTAAATTGGCTGTGAAGTTGCAGTAACTTAGGGTTTCCTCCCTAAGCTCTATTTAAGCACATTAAGTGGCCGATTTTGGGGGTGGCCGATTTTGGAAGAAAATTCTCACAATTTCAACCAAGAATATGGAAGGCTAATTCACTTGTGATTCGCTACATTCTCGTACCCCTTGCCTGGTTTGAGTCTCGGTCATATTGTTGAATCCGGTTTGGAACTCGATTTTCATATTTTTATGGATGATTTTGTTTCTTTTCCTTCTCTAAGTTTATGTATGTTTCTTTTATGCGATTGTGTGAATGCATGCATGATATTTGGATGATTTTAATTGATGTACTCGGTTGAGGCTTTGATTAGAAAGAAACGGTATATTTGTATGAGCGATTGCTCGATTGGATTTAATCTTTTACGGTTGTAGAAGAGTTTTTCAAATCAAAAGAAAATCAAACAAAATAGATTGTTTTCATAAATGAGATGAGGATTACCGTGGTAAGGAGGTAGGGTTTGTAGCGGGTTACGTTTTACTTCATCGTTGTTTCATTCTTGAACGTTTATATTTCGGTTTTCATCACAACCCCCCTCGTTTAATCTTGTTTTGACAGATCCGTTTGAGGTTCGTTGGGAGACGACTTTGGGTTGCACCCTTATTGCAAATCCGAATCATTATTCATCTAATCTATCGGTGTTCGACAGCATGATCACCCCTTGAGTTTTTGCTACATTTACCTCTAAAGCCTCACAAAATCTATGGGTAGTTCTTCTTCCAATGCCTCTCTTTTTGGCAAAATCTCAAGACACGTCAACTCCTTAACGTTGACCAATCCCTATCGACCTACTAAGAGGATCTCTACTAATCCCTAAAGTATTTTGAAAGATCCTGAGTATCCTCTAGCCAGGACTCAAGATGACCCTAATGGTAGCAAATTCAAACTTCATATGAACCTATTAAGGCTCCCCGATTACTGTGTACTATAGTCCTTCCACTAACTAACATACCGACCAAATGAGAGTCATAGACTTATTAAACTCACAAGACATGGTAATTATGGAAGATTTAGCACGGTGTGTGATATAGGTAGCATGTCATATCTACTCTGACATTTGAACTCTTTTCAATCACATGCTTACCCTGGCTAGGGGATTTCCTATCACAATCACCTACATAGATTACATAGGATGTTCACCCCCAAACAAATGGAGATCGATGGATCCCATCGACGAGCATATGCCTCTATACACCATTGCATAGAGACCGCACAGAGAGCATTCCCACCTCTTACGTCGAATGGTCTGCTCAACGATAAATCCATGACACTAGTGCACAAGGCACTATGTCACCTCTGGTCAAAGAACTAGATACACAATCAAGAGCCAGAGACAAATCATTAATCCTCAAACCATGTGATCTATCGTAGGCGTCACATTCAGTAGATGTTCTTCCAACACCCACCCACATGTTTACTATATGCATCCCATGCAATGTGGCCTGTGACTCACCACCCTATCTTATTGGCATCATCATGCCAAATAATGGTAGTAGCCCATGTGCCAGTCCACTAATTGACAAATTATAGTCCTTTTCTGATAAGTCTAAGGATTGGGAATACCTTTAAGAAATTCTAGACTAGATATCCAAGTCACATAGTCTCAACACCTTGAGAGTAGGAAGTTTACCAGGAAGTCTAGGGACTCATTCATAAAAATGAGATGGAGAGATATGAAGATATTACCTTTATCATCAAGAATAATCAAGAGTACTGCTTATTTACATCTCAAAGTGTAAATCTAACATCTAGGGCACTATCACTAACAGCTATAACATGAGTGGTTGTAGAAAAGAACAGCTATATAGAGTTGTCTTCATGGATTGACAACTCAGATGTTGCAAAGCTAACTACTGCAAAGAGTGTTAATAATCAATCTTCTTTAGTCAGCACTTCATGAAACTCCCAACTGCTACCTCTATTTTGGTAAGCCATCCTCTATTTCTTAATTTCCTCAAGCTTGGAGAAGGTATATCCGAGGAAGCTAGAAAGCCTGAGGTACTTCCTCCTGGGGTCATAAAATGGTCAAGTAGACAGATCCTCGGAGGAGTTTTCCTAGAGGAAAAAGCTTTCATAATTTCAATCTTTAAGGCAACACTCTTCCTACAGGGGCCAACATTGCTAGGGAGAATGGCCCTATCATTCTGCAATAGGGGGCATGATCTTCTTACTCCCTACTTTCCTTGGTTGGTTCCCTCCTTTGAAGAATAACATGGATACCCAACCTGGATACATGGAGGGGAGGTGCATTTTTCTATCGAAGGCTGATGTAATAGCCGGAGAAAAGCCTCGCAAAAAGCTCCATGGTGGCTCTTGGGGGATTCGCAGCATGGCTCATTTAGAGGCACCGCGAGCTGGAATAAGAGCCCTGAGGTAGCATCTTTACACAGATGACCCCTATAGTGGCTACAAAGGGAGATGACTTTTCATTGGTTTCCCACATACAGTGCCAAATTATTGTAGTTGTTGTTGTCTTGGGATCAACTAAAACAAAGTCCTTCACCATAGTTGAGGGTCTGAGATGTTACGAGTGAGGTCAATTGGGTCTAAATCGGATCCACTATCCTAGGAGAGGTAGACACTTCAGGAGCCTGAATGGGGTCCTCGGGGCCTTCAAGGTTGCTAGTCCGGAAGGGTCTTCGAGTGAAATGAGATTAGGGGTGTCCTAAAGGGTCTCCAAGGAAGGCTTGAGTGAGTCTTCGAAAATCAAAGACTTGGCTGAATTTGCAACCACAAAGGATGTCAAAAATGCACGTGAAAGAATCCCCCACGCGGGCCCTCTGATGCCTAAGTCAGACGAAAGTATAAAATGTATGTGTAAAGTATGAAGATGTATGTTTAATGTATGTCTTAGGATGTATTCCAATGTCTCAAAGAATAGCGTAGAGGTCTTCCGGATGAGTCTTAGAGAGAGAAAGAGTAGGGTCTAAATGATCCCAAAAAGGTCTATTTTCCTTGGAAAAGGCACCTATTTGTAGACACTAGGTCGGGCCCATGGTTGAGTCATTAAGCTCTTCTAGGGAATGCATCAGGTGAGCCCGAAGGGCCTAGAAATGCCTCTAGGGCCAAGTCACCCCCATAAGTATCTTCAGGTGGTCTAAAGAGGTTTTCGAGGCCATCGGGAATCCTTCGTCTGGGAGACTCTAAAAAAGTCTTTGGACTTATGCAAATGAGGTCAAACCATCTCGAGGGACCTTTTTAAAGGCTCGGGTGACTATTGTCCTGGGGACGCTCTGGGGACTTTGGACCATTAGAAAACTTGCTTAGGACTTAGGGAATTTTTAGGGCACCCCACAACATTAAAGCATCTATATATAGTTAGAACAATTCTAGAAAGAATTTATATTTTTTTTGAACAATATTCCATAGTGTTGCTCATGTTTAGGTTGAATGCATTTGAGTAATAGACTTCTAAAGTTTCTATCTTTCAAGAATTACTCAAAGTATGCATTAGTAGAAATTGTGTATGATGCTTTAGAACTTATAGGATGGATATCATAGATAAGATTTATTTATCCTATATGTGCTATTGTTTTGATAAATGCGATGCCATGATGCTCAATCTAGAGTATCTTTATGATGTGCCTTGTTGATTAACATGGATTGTGCTCAACGTATTTGATATGTTTTATGTGTTTTATTTCGGTCAAGTAAATATGAATTACTTGACTTACGTATGTTTCATGTGAATATGTTTCATAAAGATTATTCAATGTATCTTTATATTACATGTTATATTGATATATAAGCTTAGTAGAATAATCTTTCTTTGATCAAGAAGGACATATTTTTAGTTGAGTAACACATACTGTTTTCAACTTGTTCTTAAAGCCATGTGCTTGAGAAATATCTCATTTTTCTTCTAAGGCTTTCTATGTAACCAAGTGAATGTGATTGGAAAGTTTATTTATCCAACTTTCACAAACTACACTTGTGTTTTAAGTTTCCTATGTGTTTGAGCTTAAGGTTTATATTATTTAAATAATGAGAAAATTTTATATTTAAGCTCAATGTTTACGATATTTAGATGTTTATGTTGATGAGAAAAGTGTTTTGATGATATTCAAAACAATATATGTTGTTTGAATGATAGTCGAGTGAGTGAGAGAGTAAATCAATTATTTTTTATTATCACAATTGAATATTTATTGCAAGGTTTCAACTATAACAAAAGTAATCAAGTGATCAAATTGATAGCCGAGTGTTATACCTTGTTAATCAACTATAAGATAAGCATAATGGAGTACAATCTTGTATTAGTCGAGTATCTATCTTCCTTGTTTTACCCTTTTTAATTGAGTATTTTTAGAGAGCAATCGAGTATAAGTTGATGAATAATCGACTATTAATGAGTGATAGTCGTGTATTTTATGCAAACTCCTTGTATCTCAAGTTTAATCGAATAGTTGGTAAGCATAATTGAGTAGCTAATGGGTATAATCAATTATTTGTTGAGTATAATAGAGTATAGACAAAAATTACTCGATCATTGAAATTTGTTAATCGACTAATAGGAAAATTACTCCATTATATACCAAAGTCGATTATTTTTGTGTTGAAGCTTAAAAAAAAAGTTGTTGAATTAGGCATTACAATTGCTTTTAATGCATAGATTGGACTGTTAAGGCTTTAAAAAGCTCTAAATTTTTCATAAATCATTAGCATGATATTTGAATACTCTAATGATTATTTTATGAAAAAAGAAAGTTGTCCTTGTAGATTTTCATCCTTATAATAGCAACTATAAAAGGAGATGAAAATGAAGATATAGGTTGTTATTCTAATACTTCCCACTATTGGTTTTAGTTAAAACAGTTACTCAAGCTTTCATCTTCATTTAGAAAAAGAGAGAATGAGTGTTTAAATTCTTTTCATTCTTGCTATCTCTCTTTTATTTGTTAGAAGCCAATCTTATTGTTTGTTCTAAATCTTGTAAGAGCTTCTAAAATTTTTTAAACTGTAATCTTCTCTATCTTTGAGTAAGCAAGAGGTGATATTTTACTCTTTTATTTAGTTTTGATAATGAAAAACATCAAATTGTTTTATAATCAAAAATCACTTTCAAGTGCTTTGTTAAAATGAAAATCAAATGAACTATAATGAAGCTAAATTTTTTCAAAGGCAAAAGAATCATTTGTCAACTAATCATAAATGTTTTTTCAACTGAATGCTTAAAAAAAGAGTTGATCTGTCAACCGATTCTTCTTGGTCTATCGACCAACAGAATGCTAGTTTCTTATGTTTTGAAAATTGCTTTAATCTGTCGACCAACTCCTTATGATCTTTCAACCGATGCTTGCATCTGTCGACTGTTTAGTTGTAAACTATCGACGACGGAATGCATGATTTTAACAAATTAATGTTCTGTCATTGATCATAAAAATCAATTACATTTTAATGATGAAATTATTTTATTTAGGTTTATTAACTTGGTGCACATAATTATTTTTATATGATCAAGCACCAAAATAAAAATTAATTTCATAATTGAATGTCAAAAATCTTGTTATAAATTTCTTGATGACATTTGGAATATTATATTTCTATTTGATCAAAATTGTTGAATGAAAATTAAATCCAATGCCAAAATATCTTGTGATAAATTTCTTATGGCATTTTAGAATATTATGTTTTTTAATTGATTAAAAACTTAAATGAGAATTACTTTTAGCAATTTAATGCTAAAAAGCTTGTGATAAATTTCTTGATGATATTTGAAGTGTTGTATTTTTATTTGATTAAAAATGTTGTACTAAAATTTTTTTAAAGGGGTTGAAAATAAAACAAGTGTAGTTGTTACTCCCAAGTTTTGAACCCTTGTCACTAGCCAAGCCTAAGACTTAAGCAAAAATAAGAAACCACTTCTTCTAAAAGGTAGCTTGTTTATTTATGTGCATGAACTTATATTTCTTTCAATCTGTCGACTAATGCTTTTAATCTGTCAACTAATTCTATTAATTTGTCGACTAAATCTACTGCATCTGTCGACTAATACCTTTAATCTTCTAAAAGGTAGCTTGTTGGTCGATTTAAGTCATCTGTCAACTGATTAATTCGCAGAAAGCTTCCAATGACTAGTTTTTCAAATTCCATTAGCTCCAAACGGATAGTTTTCATTTGAAACTTGTGGGATACCTATAAATACATTTCAAGGATAATTTAGAAAAGGCTAATGGATGAGAACGAAGTGAGGTGAGCTTACAAATTATTTTCATACTTCTCAAGTGTATTCGTGCTTTCATAATTTTGTCTCAAAGGCTTTGATCTTCATTTGTATTTATTTGTTTCAAATCTTGTATCATTTTGAAAGATTTTGTAACTAAGAGTGATAACTCTCAGATCCTCTCTTATCTTGTATCTCTTTGTATATCGCCTAGCTTGTTGTGCTAGAGAACTTGTTTATTGAAGCATGAGGTTGAAATACCTACCTTGGTGTTAAAAGGCTTGCTTATTCAAGTAAAATGTTGTAATTTCCTAGTCTTAAACTATAGGGCCTACTTGGGATCAAGTATGAGGTTTTAGTGAATTAATTTAAAATCTTTAGTAAGGAGCTAAAGTAGTGGATTAGGCTTAGTTTCAAGTTGAATCACTGTAAATCTTTTCTGTTATTTATCTTTCTTACTTTTTATTCCTTAAGCATTGCATTTGTCATTTTATATATATTTTATGTGTTAATTCACTAAAATCTCATTTATATCAAAAAGAATTTAAGTTCTATCATATTTTTAAATTAGCCAATTCACCCATCTTTTGGGTGTGTGCCATATCATTTCGAACCTATCAAGAGGTTATGCCTCATCCTTTAAAAAGGTAGTGGTTACACCTTATCCTTTAAAAAGCAGTGGTTTCGATTGAGACTTGAAAAACTGATTGTATTTGATTACTACTAAGCTTCTGAAAAGCAAAGATTACAGCTACACCTATGAAAAGATGAGATTATAGTTGAGGCTATAAAAACTATAATGGATTGTTAAAATCCTTAGTGAGGAGTCAAGTGAGTGGTTTACGTTGGTTGAGCTGAATCGCTATAAAATTCCTTGTGTGTTGCATTGTTTACTCACTTCTATTTTAGCACTTTCAATCCACTTACAACAAAGTTCAAAACTCTTCCTTCAACAAACTTATTATCAGATTTATCACTCATTCCAACAGCTTTCTAAAACTTATAAAAAATCAATCTTTTTGTATCTAATTTATTTTACATTCATTACATATTTTTTTTTCTGTCAAAGTTAAATTTAAAGCATCAGTTTTTATAGTTTGAAAAGTCTAAACTATTTTATTTAAAATCTTTTTAAAAGTAAGAAAACGTTTTTAAAAACTTAATTCACCGCCCTCTTAGGTGTCTACTATTTCTCATATTCTTGTTTCCTCATCAAATCAAAACTTTAACAAACTACCAAATTACTCAACACCAATACTGCCTTTGCTATAGTCTTCATCTCTTTTGTTCTTCTCTTTTCCATCTCCAATCTCTGATTTTTCTCCATTTGATCATCATTGTAATACCCCAAGAGCCCAAGGTCAGGTCCAAGAAGGGATCCTAAGAGAAGCTAGTATATAAATCGAGGATAGTAAGGAATGAAACAACTCAAGTTGGATACCTTTTGGGTTGAATGTGGATAAAGAACTCCTGGGTTAAGCGTGTTTGAGCTAGAGTAGCTCAAGAATGGGTGACCCCTGAGAAGTTCGCGTAGGCCCATCAGTGTAACTTGATCCAGTCCTTCCTGTTGCTCGATGCGGGATGTTACAAGTGATATCAGAGCTGACTCTTTGAAAAGGTTGTTCGATGAGGGCAGGGAATGGCGCCGAGGCACGAGGGCCTAAACAAGGAGCGGCTCCTGTCAACCTTCTAGGATGGCAGCCCAAAATGGGAGAAGATCTGGGATCAATTATAAGGTCACATGACGAGGACGTCATGTGCTTAAGGAGGGAGAATGTAATATCCAGAGAGCCCAAGGTCAGCTCCAAGAAGGGACTCTAAGAGAAGATAGTATATATATAAAGGATAGTAAGGAAGGAAACAACACCAGCTTAATACCTTTTAAACTGAATGTGGATAAAAAAACTCTCAGATTAAACGTGCTTGACCTAGGGTAGCTCAATGATGGGTGACCCTTGGAAAGTACACGCAGGCCTATCAGGATAAGTTGATCCAATCCTTTCTATTGCTCGATGTAGAATGTTACAATCATTGTCACCTCTATTCTTTGTCAAATCCCTAGTCCCCACTACTCTTTCATATTGCCATGTTTGACACTATATATCTTTTTGTTTTTAACTCCCATCATTTCTCAAAATAGGTGATGGGTTGTGTAACGCCCCACTTTTCCAAATACACAAAAACATGGAATATAAGCAGACATCACCTATGGGCGTTATGGAAACCCTTAACAATGGAAGCGTTGGATCGAACCTGAAAGCTTAACCAAAGCTAAATAAAAGGGGTTTCCACTAGATCATCCCTTATAAAAATAATTAATGCACATGGTTTTCAATATGCCAAAAACACAACACATCCCTATAGGGACAACAACAACACACCCAAACAAACAGTAAACCCTTATCATGGAAGCTTCCCCGAACAACGTCCAAAGTGCATCATTTGAAATATGCCCATAGTGGTTTTTTACATACATCCTTTAAACACAGGCATCGTGACCTCCACAATAGTACCACATACCCATTAATTTACGGTATTGCTAAGGTACATCTTGGTATACATGTACATAAGAACAACTGTAGGGCACCCACACACACCTCTTACAACCTTGAGTGTCCTAGCTTCTGTTTACAATACATCAGTTGGTTTACAAAGGTACATAATGAAATAAAAGCCAAAGTTGGTTGCAAAACCCCAGAGCTAGACAAGTATCATCTCCTTGCTCACGCTTAAACTGGAACCTGAAACACCTGGTACTTCCAACATACCTGGAACGTTGAACGTTCCAGGGGCATCAACCCAAGTTAGATATTACATCTAAGTGAGTGAATCAAACAATGAAGTACATACATGCAGATGCAATAAGGTCATTATGAAATCCACCCCTGTGGTAGCAATGCCAAGGTGTTGCAATCACCTCTGCGGTCATCATAGTCACTCCTGGCTCATCACCAGAGCATGAGGTCTTCCATGATGTCCCAACAACTAGCCACAGTCACCAAATGATGCATGACAAAGAAAGAGAAAATGCTTGATTTAAAGGAAAGTCATGCTCATGCAAGTAATCACCCTTACCCGTGTGAAGACGAAATATTTGCTATGTAATATAAAGATGCAAGAAGCACTCACCTTGCTGGTTCAGTAGCGCTCAAGTACTGTTCACAGGGTTCGGGAAAGCTTTTCTGCAAAAATAACATAACTTCGAAACTCAAAACTAAAATATTTTTACATGGGGTCCTAGGGAAAACTTTAAGGACCAAGTATACAAAATTTGGGGCCAAGGGAAGGAGCCCTAGGCGCTCCACTCGCGGCAGTCAGGTGGCGCGTGAGCTGCACGCGTCACCCCTCCAACTTTGACGCCTTGTGGTTTTTTGGCCCGTTCTCCCTTGTCCAGACTCCGATTTGACTTTCATTTGAACCCACGTGACCCTTATTCAATTATCTATCGAACTACGGAAAGAAATTAGAATTACGTTTCTGTTCAGTTGCTGTCTAACTCCTTTTATGATGGTAGTTCAATTTTTCCGACGAAGCATTTTACCACTCTATTTTTGGGCAAAGTTTCTCCTCTCAACTCACCTCCTCTTTTCCTCTTGATTAATGGTGAGATTTCTCCTTCCAAGGCCTTGGTATTTATAGGAATTTATGGCCAATCCAAGAGTGCCATGTGTCACTTGCCATGTGTTACTTAGATAAGGTTGTAATTATTTCTTTTCATAGGATTACGCCTAGTGTCCCTTGAGATTTGAGCCATTTCTCCCCCTTGCGACATGTGTCCTTTTAAACATGTGCCACCACATGTTAATTTGGTTTTTCAAGATTCCTCATGATTATCTCTCCTAACTAAGTTAGCTTACTTGGTTTCTCTAACTAACTAGTCACAAGATATTTTAACTTCTTACAAATAACTCTTTAACCCAAAAACTTCTTTGCACTTATATCCCTTGAGCCCTATAACTCCTTAAACTTCTCCAAAATACCTTAGATGATGCCCCCTTGTGGTAGTTTCCATGATTTTTTGGAAAATCCTTCATTCGTTCCTCGGCGATTACCACGGAACTTCACATGTATCCTTCACTTTCCAAGGAAACGTTTTATTTCTTGAACAACAATGCCTAGAAAAACTTCGGGTATTACATCCTCCCCCCCTTAAAAAAAGATTTCGTCCCTGAAATTCCAACTCATTCTTCAAGAATCTCATATGATGGATAACGCACTTGGTTAGGTTTTCCTCACCCAGCATGGTCGCCCCAACTTTTGGCCCTAGGCATTTAAATTCGTCTTTGAAATCAAAGTGTTTCATCTGAAAATTGATATCAGGGTTTTCGACCCACTCCCAACCCATGACTATACATTCAAGTATTCTAGAATAGCTTTCCAGATCTATTCGTCAGATGAGAGTGAATCGCCAAGCTAATGATGTAAACAGATGTTCCCTTAGGAATCGCTTTCACGAATGACTGGCTGAAAAGCCTCCACCAGCCTCTATCCTCAGGCCACTAGAATAGGCTATTAAAGCAGGCTCGTCCCTACACTAGCCACTACGTTCACCCTCCCAAGGTGGTATTGGATCACACAACCCTTTAAAACTCTATCTGTCGTCGCTACCCCACATTCAAATCCCTCTGAAAGAACAACCTCAGGCAATCATGAAGACCTTGACCTTTTCACATAGGGCTGCCAAAGCATGCCCACCATTGCATTATATTTGCATTACAAGGGCATAATTCAGGATAATCAAACCAGAGCCACTTGCTCACAATTGTTAGGGTGTACAACAATTTGCATACTAAATCAGAGGCTAGGTCGGTAACCAGAATAAAATTTCCCTTCCCTTAAGGCCAAGTATGGGAACCGCAATCCCATTGCTTGCTGTTACGGGAAAACACATTTCCTAAGCAAGCTCACAACACGACACATGCCCATATCGGGGGAAAACATTCCATTCACAGTTACGACCTACCCCGACCCATGTATGCAATCTCAATTCCCATCACCCCTTTCCAAACCCCTGAATTCCCAAGCCCACACAACATATTGCATAATAGACATACCCTTAATACTGCCACCTCCTTATTCTCGAATCTTTCTAGAAGAACAAGTTAGATATAAGTCCACAAATACAACCAGAACTTTATATTTTGAATCCTCTTATTCGTTAAATTCAAACGTCATCGCCAGACACAATAATTCATAGCAAGTTTTAAAGCAACCTTGCCATGCCTTCCTTTTACTCCCCAATTACATTTCTTAAGATCACAACCCATAACCAAAGTTACAATTAACACACATTGACTAACAATATTCCTCAACTCACAACTACCCAACTTACTATTCGACATCCCTTATTCTGCTAAAATATAGGTTGACACGTCATATCACCATTCCCTAGGTGATGTGCCAATGCATGTGAATGGGCATACCTGGGTTTAACTAACACTCACACTAATGTATCAAAGAGAAATCGATGTACCTTAAATGACCATTGGATTGGTAATGACACCTTCTCCCGTCAGGCTGAACACACAACCCCGCTACGGTTCTCGGCCTCTCTGGTTCGTCTGAGATTGATTGACTTCTCTTCTTTGCATACAGTCCTTAGAGATATGGCCCGTCCGCTGGCAATTGAAACGCACGGGTCCTTTAGGACAATCCCGAGACATGTGGTCCTTTCCTCCACAAGTATAACATTTTGTATTCCCTCAATCACAAGGTTTCCCGGGATGAAATTTTTGACATCTGGGACAGTTCTCTTTGTGTTTGAAATTTTCTCCTCGAACCCCAAGATCATGCCTTTTCCCAAGTTTCTTGTCCTCAGGTTCCTGAAATTCTGTCTTCAAGGTGTTCATTCGATGGAGGTTACTTTCCACAGTTAGGGCTTGTAGGACCCCTTCAGCATATGTACGGGCTCCTAAAGAGCTCAACGCCAGCTGAATTTCCAACTTCAGTCCACTAAGAAATTTCTAGGCCTTTGTCTCCTCATCCAAATTGTAAATGGGCATATACTTGATCAACCAAGTAAAACTATCTTCATACTGGGCGACGGACATGTCCCCAGTCTATTTTAGGTTCATAAATTCCCGGCCTTTTTCCAACTTCTTACATAAGAAAAAATATTTAGTATTGAAAAGTTCCTTAAATTGCACCCATGTAACACCAAGCGTACCTTGCCCTTCAGGATCTTGCTGGGTCCTTTTCATAGTTTTCCACCATTGATCAGCCTCATCTCGAAGCATGAATCTAGCACAACCAACCTTGTCCGCCTCATCGCATCCAATGAAATCAAGGATCTTTTCAATCTGTTCCAACCAATACTCACTCTCACAGGGGTCAGTTCCTGCCCTTCCTCGAAATATAGGCGGGTTTAACTGCTGGAACCTGTCACTAACATCAGAGTTTCGGGGATTAACCTGACCTGCTGGTCGTGTCCCCTACATGAGAGTGACCATACTCCCTAGGACTCGTTCCATCTGGTTCATACGATTACTTCCTCTTTGGTTTCCTTCTGGTGGTGGGTTACCTTGGGGTGTCTCTATTCCTTCCTCGTGGAGGTCCCGCATCTCCTCATCTTGAATGTTGTTTCTGCGCCTAGAGTTCCTAGTTCGGCGAGTGTTTACCATCTGAAAAATAATCACATTATGAAATTATGAGTTCAATATGCACACCTTAGTAGTAAAACAACCCTGAAATAATCACAACCAATTAATGGAAACTCAAAGTTCATAAATTCTCCACTTTCCCAACTCACGTGGATCTAGCTAACTTCTACACAACGAACCCCACATACCCATATCTAGAAACCTTCACAAGGATTTCATGAACTAGGTGCCTACTAGACCTTTATCGCGTTCATATCCTTGACTCGGGAAATTCCCAAATTCCAAATCTCTGTGAAACATTAAATCAGAAAGATAGTCTCTCATCACCTGCAACCATTTAGTAATTCTAATGAACCTCAATTTAAGTATTTACTGGTACCATTCTCTAACCTACTCATCCCACTCACCCATCAAATTCTCTATGTTCCTCAAGCTGTCATCTACTTTTTTTTTTGTCACCATAAAGCCTTCATGGTTAGTTCTACTAATATGGTAGCAAATACAACTTGTAGGAAATTTTCACTATTACATATGTACAAAGCCACTTCTTGTGCATTACTTTATTTGCACCTGCCTAAACACTATCTCGTTTCTTTTGCACACATCCACAAGTCTACATCCTCAAACAACAAAATTTGTTCCTTAGAACAGAGTTACTCTTCCTCGATTTCTGATCCTGGAGATGGCGTAAGATCTCGTTCTTCAGGTTCCTCTTCGCAACTTTGGTTTGTCGCTTCCTTGATAGGGTTTAGGTATGCCTCCACCTTGCGTATGTGGGTAATAAAAGTTACAAAATCATTATAGGGTCCCAAAATGCGAAGATCATTTTCGATGTCCATCCACTCCAGGGTTAGTAAGGAAATCAAATAGAATATGTGTAAGTCCACCATATAGGGATTCATCACATAGGTCGGAAACTGTTGTAAAGTAGGGGTAACTAAATTCAGAAATTCTCCTAACTTCTCTCTTGGATGCATATATCGTCCTTCTAGCAACGCGGTCCATCCTCCCATGATAGCGCGTTGAAATTGGTTTTCTTCTATCAGCAGATCCATTCCTATCACAAACCAAAATATCTTCCAAGATTGGTCATATCAAACTCAAAATAACTCATATCACTATTGCATCTTCAAAGTTAGTTAAATCAAAATCCCAATCAAGACCATAAAAATCTAGCTCTGATACCAACTGTAACGCCCCACTTTTCCAAATACACAAAAACATGGAATATAAGCAGACATCACCTATGGGCGTTATGGAAACCCTTACCAACGGAAGCGTTGGATCGAACCTGAAAGCTTAACCAAAGATAAATAAAAGGGGTTTCCACTAGATCATCCCTTACAAAAATAATTAATGCACATGGTTTTCAATATGCCAAAAACACAACACATCCCTATAGGGACAACAACAACACACCCAAGCAAACAATAAACCCTTATCATGGCAGCTTCCCCGAACAACGTCCAAAGTGTATCATTTGAGATATGCCCATAGTGGTTTTTGACATACATCCTTTAAACACAAGCATCGTGACCTCCACAATAGTACCACATACCCACTAATTTACGGTATTGCTAAGGTACATCTTGGTATACATGTACATAAGAACAACTATAGGGCACCCACATACACCTCTTACAACCTTGAGTGTCCTAGCTTCTGTTTACAATACATCAGTTGGTTTACAAAGGTACATAATGAAATAAAAGCCAAAGTTGGTTGCAAAACCCTAGAGCTAGCCAAGCATCATCTCCTTGCTCACGCTTAAACTGAAACCTGAAACACTTAGAACTTCCAACATACTTGGAACGTTGAACGTTCCAAGGGCATCAACCCAAGTTAGATATTACATCTAAGTGAGTGAATCAAACAATGAAGTACATGCGTGCAGATGCAATAAGGTCATTATGAAATCCACCCTTGTGGTAGCAATGCCAAGGTGTTGCAATCACCTCTGCGGTCATCATAGTCACTCCTGGCTCATCACCAGAGCACGAGGTCTTCCATGATGTCCCAACAACTAGCCACAGTCACCAAATGATGCATGACAAAGAAAGAGAAAATACTTGATTTAAAGAAAAGTCATGCTTATGCAAGTAATCACCCTTACCCGTGTGAAGATGAAATGCTCAATATGTAATATAAAGATGCAAGAAGCACTCACCTTGCTGGTTCGGTAGCGCTAAGGTACTGTTCACAGGGTTCGGGAAAGCTTTTCTGCAAAAATAACATAACTTCGAAACTCAAAACTAAAATATTTTTACATGGGGTCCTAGGGAAAAATTTAAGGACCAAGTATACAAAATTTGGGGCCAATAGGGCCCTTCACGCCCCTCATGTGCTGGGGGAAGGAGCCCCACGCGCTCCACTCGCGGCAGTCAGGTGGCGCGTGAGCTGCACGCACCGCCTTTCCAGCTTTGACGCCTTGTGATTTTTTGGCCTGTTCTCCCTCGTCCAGACTCCGATTTGACTTTCGTTTGAACCCACATGACCCTTATTCAATTATCTATCGAACTACGGAAATAAATTAGAATTACCTTGATGTTTAGTCACTGTCTAACTCCTTTTATGGTGGCAGTTCAATTTTTTCGACGAAGCGTTTTACCACTCTATTTTTGGGCAAAGTTTCTCCTCTCAACTCACCTCCTCTTTTCCTCTTGATTAATGGTGAGATTTCTCCTTCCAAGGCCTTGGTATTTATAGGAATTTATGGCCAATCCAAGAGTGCCATGTGTCACTTGCCATGTGTTACTTAGATAAGGTTGTAATTATTGCTTTTCGTAGGATTGCGCCAAGTGTCCCTTGAGATTTGAGCCATTTCTCCCCCTTGCGACATGTGTCCTTTTAAACATGTGCCACCATATATTAATTTGGTTTTTCAAGATTCTTCATGATTATCTCTCCTAACTAAGTTAGCTTACTTGGTTCCTTTAACTAACTAGTCACAAGATATTTTAACTTCTTTCAAATAACTCTTTAACCCAAAAACTTCTTTGCACTTTTATCCCTTGAGCCCTATAACTCCTTAAATGTCTCCAAAATACCTTAGATGATGCCCCCTTGTGGTAATTTTCATGATTTTTTAGAAAATCCTTCGTTTGTTCCTCGGCGATTACCACGGAACTTCACATGTATCCTTTACTTTTAAAGGAAACGTTTTATTTCTTGAACAACAATGCCTAGAAAAACTTTGGGTATTACAGGTTGCCAGAATATAGGATTGATTAAAATCGATAAAGATGCCTTGTGACCACCAAAGTTACTACCATTACCCAGATTTACTCTCTACATCTTATCCATCTTATGGTAAAAACCTACCATCTTTGCCTATTTCTTCTTCTTTTTCTTTTCTTTTCTCTTCTCTTTCTCTCCCATAGTTCTAGTGGCTACCTGATGGAGCCCATCGTTATTGGGTTTCTTAATTGTTTTTTTCTTTTGTGATTTTTTATTTTTCTTGTTAAATTTAGGTTAATTTATTGCTGAAAGGGGTTTATAAATAAAAAAAGAAAATTATAGAGGTTAATCAGGTCATTTAAAAATCATAAGGGCTCATCGTGCAAAAGAGGATCTAAGGGCAATTTACCATTTTTTGTTTTTTGTTTTCTTTTAAGTGATGTAATGGTATTCCTTTATGTTATGTCTAAAAGGAAGGATTTCTCTTAGATAGTGACCAATGTTGTATATAAGTATGATATTGTAATTTTAAACTTCTTTATGCCCATGAACATTTATAATTATTTTTCTTATAAAAAAAAAGAATTTTGATTATTTTAGCTTCACAACGCATGTGAGAATATGTATTTTTTTTTCAACAACTTTTTAAGGAGTGAATGCCATCAAAGTGGTAGCCAATTGTTAAGGAGGGCTCCTTTGCTTCATCTACCCTTAGAACCAGATTATGCCATGATTATTAAAACAAGATTAAAGTGCCATGACTTTGTCAGGAGGGCGGAGAGTACTTATGTTTTGTCTATTTGAGGTACGATATGATAATTCAGCGGTGGCAAAATGAATAAATCATGGTTTGCCCAAAATAGGGGGCTGCACGAAGTTGACAAGGCGCAAAGCTTACACTTCAACAATTAATAGGACAGATGAGATCCCCCTTTGGGGCATCCAATAGATACTCACGGTCTCCCTTTGCTTTCATCAATTTCTTCTACAAGGATGTGACATGCGCTCTCTCTCTCTCTATATATATATATAGAGAGAGAGAGAGAGAGAGGGATATGTATATATATACGACAACTTTTTGTTACGATTGTGGATAAGAGACGCGCGAGGGAAAAATTGGTTTTGATTTTAAAAAACAAAAAAATAGAAAAAGAAAAAAAAAAAGAAAACTCATTTGATTGAAATTTCATCTCCACCACCAAACCAGTCCTGCGTCTCGGACACTCCAAACAAAAAAAACTTAAAAACAAAAAGAAAATAAATCAGAAGTGGGTTTAGGTGACGACCTAACACATGGTGTTAAACATGATATTTTATTTAGTGGCCAACCATTATCTTCAACCGATGTAGTTTATTTTTTGTTTTTAAAAAACGTATTACCGATTTATTACTTAGTTTTCAAAATAAATATAATTATTTTTCACCGCAACTTTTAATTACGGTTGTTGATAAGAGATATGAGATGCAAATTTAATTTTGATTTTTATAAAAAAAAATAATATTTAGGGTTATGATTGATGACGGTATTATCAATCATGTGTCACATTCTTATTAAAGGAAGTATTAAATAGAAAAAATAATGACATATGATCTCCTTAACTTTTTTTAATAAAGAGGTGATGACACAATTATCAATCATAATTCTTAATATTATTTTTTCACCAATAAGTAATAAAATGGTAATATAGTTTTTAAAAATACACTAATTAAACTAACATAAAAGTATCATTTGTATTAATTGTGAATTTCATCTCATGTTAAATTAAAATATACTGAATGAGACGTCTAAGAGTATTTACATTCTATCACCCAATAAAAAGCACTGGAAAACTTAAAAGAGAAAAGAAAATTCTCAGTGTAACATGCATCTTTCAACATGTGTTTTGAAGATTACTATTATGGATTCAAAAACGTATTTGTTTATAAATCTTAATTTGTATGGTGTATATGTGTGGGTTAGTTTTGGGTAAAATATATATTTTATAACTCTTGTATTTGTATGTTTTTTTATTTAGACACTCAAACTTTTTATTATTTCAAAGACATTCTTAAACTTATAATTTCGAGTCAATTGTATCATTGAACATGTTATTGTTTCAATTATATCTTTGAATTCATTATTCTCAACAAATTTATTGAGGCGTTCAATTGATTAGAAATTGCATAATTCAAAGGTACAATTCACTCAAAATTATATAATTTAGAAGTGTAATTGAAATAATAAAAAGTTTGAATATTTGAATAAAAAAATATATAAATACAAGGGATAAAATATGTATTTAACCGTTAATTTTGTAAGCATATGATATCAAACATAATCTTAGAATCCTACAAAACCACGAAGATTCGCACCCTTATTGTTTTTAAGAATCCATTATTGTTTGTTGCGTATGAAAAAATATAAAATTGAATCCATAACATTCATTCCATTTAGGTTTTTTTTTATACAAGAGAAATAATTTTAAATATTTACATAAAAAGAGCATGAAAAAGTTTAAATCAACAAATTTATAATTATTATGAGATCTAAATTAAAAAAATCACCTTAAATCTTAAAGGCTAAACAAAGGACAAAAGAATAGTTGGGATCTTTTGTTTTAAAATATAAAAGAGTAGCCCCGTGAACCATTTTTAGAATAGCGTGCTGGAGGATTATTTTTTCAACATGCAATTGTGTAGATAAGGTTTTAAACACCAATTAATAGATAATTTTGCACGCGAAATTTTGAGGTTTTGGTTGCTAGGCGTTTTGTTTTGAAATAAATTAAGGGCTTATTTGGTAGTCTAGAGGTTGAAGATGGGTGTTTTTGAAATTCTCAAAGAGGTTTTATACTTCTATTTATTACACTTTGACCCAAACTTTTTCAAAATTTTTTAGTTTAATCCCCACTTCTATCTTTTTTTAATACATTGTTTGGGGGCTGAAATTAAAATTTATAGTTTTGTGATTATGGTCCTTAATTTATTTTAGTTATATGGTTCAGTTAAATACAAATTGCATACTTTCATCTTAGTTAGAAAGATAATATGTTTGTCTCTCCTAAGATTAATATTTTACAATGCATATGTCATTGTTGTAACATCAAACATGTTGGGCTGGGCTTCCTCCTTAGTGGAGATGTCTCATTAATTTTTACTTAATCATTAATTAAGCAAAGTAAAATTCATATGAGTTAGGCTTATATGAAATATCTAAAGGTTTTTTTTTTGTTCTAAAAATATCAAGTACTAAAGGGTTTTAAACCCTTATGACTATCGTACTAAAAAAAAAATGTGAAGAAGAAAAGTGCAGAAATTGAAAAAAGAAGTCCAGTCCAATTTTCATCAAAAACCTGTATGGGGTTTGATTTGTAGTCTGATTTGGGTGAAATTTGATCAGCATGTTCAAAATGCATGGCTCTTCAATTTAAATGGCGAGATCTGTTTTGCAGCTCTCTGTTAACAGGTTAATGTAGTAGTTTTCATTACATTCTAGTTTTTTATCAAAAGGTTGTTTGGGGTTCAATCCATGATTCAATTTGGCTCAAATTTGGTCAACATGTTCACAACGTATGGCTCTACAATATGAATGGTGGAGATCAATTTTGGAGCTCTCTATTAACAAGTTTTTGTAGTAGTTATCGAGTATTTACTTGATGAGATCTCTCATATTTCTTATTGTAGTTGTTTGATTTCAAGAGTAGTTATTCTTGAAGAGATATTATTATGTACCTCTAGTTATTAGTAACTAGAGAAAACTTTTATGTATTCCTATTATTTGTTTGATAGTGAAAGTTTTGGTTGGACTACGATTTTGTAGTTTTTACTTCTCACATTGAAAAAGTTTTTCACATAAAATTTTGGTGTTTTTGTGATTGCTAGATTGTTGAACTTATTTCATATGTGTTTGATTTAACTCCTACTAGATTCACACAAGAAGGGAGATAACAAAATATTTTAGTATCCTTATATTAAATCGTTGATTTGACTTGTTTTTCTCCCAACAAAACACACACACACATATATATATATATATGTAAGTATTCTTTTATCTCAGATAGAGTATGCCACAAGCATATTAAAGGCGTTGATGAATCTTGGAATTTCATTATCTGAGGATGGAAACCTCAAAGCACAGGATCTTCCATTTTTTGATGAATGTTTTGTTGTTCAAGCCAGTCTTAGAAATGAGAGAAGACGGGTTAGTTAACAAGCTAGAGTGAGTATAGTCATCACCCTCCCCTTCCCAGCTAGCCCGAATTGTCTCACTATCTCTAAGCAAAGTAGCCTGTTCTACCTCAGGATGTTTTAACTCCCACGTGTAGTTGGCATGCCCCAAACAAATGTCACTGTCAAGGTTTCACTATTTCACGAAGGCATTATCCAGACAGTTACAAATGGTTGGCATTACTGCTTAAGTGAATTTGGAGATGCTTTGGCAATCAAAGAAAAGTACAATCTTGAGGATTCGGGGGTATAGGAATTATGGCAAAGATGCAACTTTAACATCATTTGGAGGGACATATAGTTTCGTGTGAATTGAAAGATCAGACAAAGTATGGGAAGTGTAGTCATTTTCAGCTTCATTAAAAAGCTTGCCAATAGTGATAAAACTAAATTTTCGGAAGATGTTTGGGCATGGAAATCCTCACTCCGAAAAAGATTCTCAAGATTATTTTCTGTGTCTTTGGATAAGGGTAAAGTAGGGCATTGGGTCATCTCTAATGTTCTGTGTGATTTGGACAACATGGCTTGAAAGAAATCATGTTTTGTTTGGTTTATTGGGTATTGCCTCATGGTTATTTGGTTTGGACGGGTTGGACGAAATCCGGCTGATAATACCTTGTAAAACTGGGAGGCTTAGTTAACATCTGATTTATGCAAAATGAACAACTTGAAGATCTTGAGCTAAGCTGATACCTTTTATGTGTTAGGAAGTAGGAAACGTGAAAAGCTAACTAGCATGGCTGGATTGTTTAAGTTTAGTTTGAGCTTTTGTTTCGGTCTTGGGGTTTGATTGCTGTGATGTTTCTTCCTTTGTCTTCCGTTCCATTATAACAAATTTCATTTTTAAAGCCAAGTTTCTAGAGACATAAGTTTTGATGTGATGAGAAAATTTTGACAATGATGGACAAAACAATGTAATAGAGATAAAAGTTAATAGAATTATTGTAACACCCGCCTCTCAGAGCCCCTCGCTAGCATAGAGGATCCGTGAGAGAGTCACCACTTAAATGATATAGAACAATAACACAAACTAAAAACTCAAACACCACCCTTATTAAAACTATATCTTTTAATCACATAGCATCTCATACCCATTTTTACATAAACATTCATACCGTGAGCCCACTTGGCTTACATAACATATATTCATCCCAAAATTATAAAACATCACTTTAACACCAGCATAATGACACCCAGGACCTAGTCCCGGGAGGGCTCCGCACTTGCTATCATGACTTGACGATCTAGACCCAACTCTGTCGAACGCATCAACTATCTCAGGGTACTCTTACCTGGAATGATGGAAAGCAAACATGAGTCGCGAGACTCAGCAAGTTCTAGAAAGAAAGGCTGTGGGTTGAAGATAGGACTCTTCCCATAATACCCCATGCAATTCATGCCAAAGCAATCACACCATGTCATGATCCATACGTACCTTACTTCTAAATGTATAACATAACATTAACTGCACATAAAGATCCTTGGGGCCCACATAAGCCACACATTGGCACCCAAGTCTTGCATACAAACTTGTTACAGCCTAATATAAGCTACCATATCATTATCCATAAAGACCTGTCTTTTCCTAACCTTGGTCGGCTTTTCCTGACATTCATAACATATTGCCATAATTGGCTTTTCCTGTCATACATAACTTATCATCATAACATGTTGTTGTCGTGGACCCGTTCCATGGTCTTACGCTGTGAGCCTACCCCACCTCTCACAACCACTCATCCTCACCATGTAGTGCAACACATCAGAAATGCAATGGCATTTGCAACATAAACGTGATGTCAAGGCCCCCATAAATCGACCATTAGGTCATGCTACGCCCACATAAGAATACACACATGCGAAATGCTTTAAGTGCATGTGCTCACCTAGAGTACCCAAACTGGCTCTTAGGCCAACTAGGTCATGTCAGTGCTCACACATCCCACCACACACAAGACATGTTCCCTAAATGAATGCAACCCAACCCCCTACAACACACACATCATGATATACACACAACCAAGGTGGGAATCTAGCAGTACCAACTCTTATGGCCCATCCAGCGCTTATCGTAACAGTCGATGACTGGCGCCCATACATCCAGCCATCAACTGGCACGACCCACAGTTGACATTCAGTGGCTTTGTACCCCATACCCTTAAACTCCCATAGACGACATTAAACTCAGTCACCTAAACTTATCATTTTGCACACTTTTTCCATAACAACATAGACACCATTATGTCATTCACGTTCTCACCTCTTCTCATACACAAGAAACCATCTCCACATTCATAATAAATTATTAACATGACCCCATAATCTTGATCATAGCCACTTTCTAAGAACCTAGCCCCAACGTGTTCGACATCATTCCCAAGAAAAGCAGAGCGATATGAACCCTCGTGACGGACAAAATGAACAACACCAAAATAACATTTACTTAACTTATTTAATCACCAATAGACTCATTATTAACATACAAGTTATGAAATGGTTACCACGCGGATTATTATTATTAATGCGTGGAACCGAGTCACGGTGAGGGAGGGAATAGAATATGAGAAATCATGGAGACTTTCACGGAAAATAAAGAACATGAGGGGAGGGTTAGGAGCTTGCCTGAAAACGGTTGATTCTTGAGTTTTATGCACTCTCGCTGCGAAGTAATAAAATTAAACTAAATAATGAGTTCTCGGGCCCCAATTAATCAATTTCAATCGTGTAAGATTAATATCTCTATGTGTATAATATTCTAATAATTTATTTAACTTACCTGGATACTTAAAACATGAATTAAACCAAAATTTCTCCACTTTTCTTCAATTTTTTACCCCCGCGAGCTACTAGCCGGTCCCTTCTTTCTCCCTCTCAATCCTTTAATTTCACTTTGCTGGCTCATACTTCACTCCAAATTGGGTTCAATTTACATGTTCTAAATCCACTGCTTGCTACCCAAGATTTCTCCTTTTTATAACTAATTCAAGTGGTATTAAAGCCACAAAAAGAAAGGGCTGAGAAGCAGCCACGTTCCAACCCAAGGGTGCTGCCTATTTTCATTTTAATATATATTATAATGTTAATATTAACTAAAGCTATTTTATTTTATTATATAAAATATATATTTGCTCCCATAATGTATATATATATCAACTATGTGGTATAGAGCAACTTTTTCATCTCCACATTATTAATTTTTATTTTTATTTATTTTTAATATAATATAAGATGTAAGTTTCCTAATTTCATTTCTTTTTACTCATAAATATAATTAATTTAATACCCTTAAATATATTCCTTAAACCACAAATCCTCAATAAATCATTTCTAACACTCAAAATTATCTACTATTATGTTCTCAAAATACCAGATGTTACAATTATAATTAAGTAAGGCACAAAATCAATCGAATATATTGAAATATTAATTGAGTAAAAAAAATTTTGTTACTCGAGTAAAATATCGATTTAGCTAAACGTTATTAAATCTATGAATTCATCTTCTTAATTGAGTATAATATCAATAGTAATTGAGTACACATCTATACTCTATTTTATAATTAAGTGTAATTTTTCTTTACTCAAATAATAACCTCATTTGATGTAAGTCTGTAAGACAAATCAATTTAAGTATGATTATCTTTTCAATCGAGTAAATTTAATTTGTAATCGAGTAAGTCAATTTTGCTTAGTATATAATCAATTACAATATAATATATATTCAAGTAAGTATAAGATTGCACTGACTAAATATATATTTACAATCAAGTAATTAATACAAGTGTCTAATGGAGCAAAAGTAATCAAGTACGTAAATTTTATGATCGAATAAACATCTAAAGGTACTCAAGTAAATTTGAATTGTAATCGAGAATTTATTCTCTAGTGATTTGTCAAGTCTCTAGAACTTTGATGTAATTGAGAATTCAAATTTTTAATCGAGTAAAAGATATATCATAATTGACTAAATTTAGCATTTCAATCAAGTAAGCTTTACAAGTTTCTATCACAAAATTTTAATCAAGTACAACCACTTTATAATTGAGTAAATGCAAATAATAGTCAAATACATATTACGTGGACTCAAGTATTTATAAAACTTAGTTGAGTAAACTACGTTTTATAATTGAGTAAAATCTAGAAGTTTTTTAATTTATAGTCATTACAAAGCATTTAATGCGCATGATTTTTATTTTCAGAGTATGATCAGATTATTAAATGCTAATAGATGTTTTTTAGACAATTTGTACTTTAAAAATTTTGTTTTAACTGTTTTATGAGATTGTTTAGAGAAAAAATATGGCAGTTACACATAAGATGTTTTGTAAGGAATATTATATACCCAAGAAAGGGGTAGAATTGGGTGTTTTTTGAACTTTTCTTGATTTCAAGGAATTTTGTATAAAGCAGTTTGGACTTTTTCAAACTATAAATACTAATGCTTTAAATATATTTTTGTCAAAAAATAATATGTAATAAGTGTAAAATAAGTTTTATGCAAGAAGATTGATTCTCTTGAAGATTTAGAAAGTTGTTGTTTTGAGTATTAAAACTAATAACATTTTTTTTTTGAAAAATAACACATGATTAATTCTATGTCTTACTTGATTAAAACTCTATAAAACATTATCTTTAATACATTGTTTTGAATATCATCAAAACAATTTTTCTTACTATCAGTTTTATGATCCCTAATGAGGCCCAAGGCTATGACAAGTTCTCAATTTTATCTTGATAGGCTTCAGCCCGAGATTGATGTATCATCCAACTCAAAAGTACCACTCATTGGCAGCCCATTTAGAAGTCGAGTCATAAGCACTTAGTTAGGCCTTAAGGAAGCTCAAATAAGCCCAAGCCCATTCTCTTGTTGCCTTGCCCTAGGGTTGTCATATGAAAGGGCCTTTTTTGTTCTCTATTGCCTTTATTGACAGCCGATCATGTCTTTCCCTTAGTTCGGCTGCTTGTTTCCTTTTATGACTGATCTTTGCGAGTCTCTCATTCCTTTCTCGAATCGATCCCTCTTTCCATAGTGGTTGTCTTGCTTTCCTTTGTGAATCCCTTAGTCGATCCGTTGGTGATCCCTATTTATATTATTTGACAACATTTTCTAAGTTAAGCTCTTGGTCTACAATTGATCATTCCATCTTCTTTGTGAGGGGTTCTCTTTGTTCCTTGGTGGATCGTTTGGTGATTGGCCTTGGATGGTTTGGGCAAGAGGTGTCGATCGGCCGAGAGGGTTTGAGCAACTTGGGGATTTGGGGCTTCTCTGCGGTTCGGTAGCCTTATTCAATTGGCGTTACCTAAGTGGTACTTTTTGGACAAACAAAGATCTGAGCCTTGAATTGGTTTTCAATCTGATCTACAGGGAGTTTTATGTCTTTATTCTTCTTGTTCTTGTTTTCAGCATTCTGGTTTTGATTTCTCTAAGTACTAACCCTTTTGTTTTTGTAGTGTTCTTCCGCAACACTTATCAACAACAATATCTAAATAAAAAAACACAAACATTAAGCTTAAATATAAAACACAAGTGTTGTTTGTGAAAGTAGGTTAAAACTAACTTTCCAATCACATTTACTTTTGTTACATATAGAGTTTAGAAGATAAATGAGATATTTTTAAAGCACATGATTTTGACAATTAGTTGAGAGTAATAGATGTTACTCAACTAAAGCTTTCATTCTTCTAGATTCAAATACGAATCATACTACAGACTCACTCATTAAATCATAGCATGCAACATAAAGATGCAACATACTTATTCACAATAACTTTGTGAAATATACTCATATGAAACATTCATAAGTTAAGTAACTCGCCATTACTTGACTTGAATAAAAAATATATTGAACATTGCAAATATGCTGAGCACAATATATGTTACTCAACAAAAAGCACATCATTAACACAAAGATGCTCTAACTTGAGCATTATGATGTCTCGTTTATATTTATCAAAACAAGAACACATATATATGATTTTTATTTTAGAAGCCCTAAACCATCATATACGAATACTAGTAATACATATTTTGAGTAATTCTTGAAAGATAGAAACTTTAGAATTTTATTATTCAAATGCATTGAAGCTAAACATGAGCCAAGACTAGACAAGCAATACTAGGAAGTATTGCTTGAAAAACATTCAACATTTGAATGATTTCTCATACTTGAATGATTTTTCTTATCTGCAAGCAACATACATTCAACTTAATAAGTTATTCAAGCGATCCTTCTTAAATTTCAAGACTTGAGAACTTTGGAAATTAAATATCAAAATAGGCAATTTAGACTCTATGAATTAGAACTTAGATTTAGATGTTTGACATCAAAACACCAATATATATATATATATATGTGTGAAACTACTGGACTGAGAGGTGCTATGGCATACACCAAGAGGGGGGTGAATTGGTTATTTTAAAAATAGCTTGAAAACTTTAAAATCTTTTTCAAAACAAATAAGATGATATGTGAAACAAGTGAGTAATGGATAAGTGCTTGACAATAAAGAGAATTTAAATAACACAAGCACACAAGAACACCAAGAAATATAGTAGTTCGACTTAACCCAAACTTAATCCACTACTTTAACTCCTCACTAACGATTTTCCAAACAAGTCTCTAAAATCCCCTACATAAACCAAGTAAGTCCTCTAGTCCAAGACTAAGAATTACAACCTCCTATACTTATACAAGTAGGCCCTCAAGCTACACAAGTTAGGAAATACAAGAAATGTACAATATGAGAGAATCTAAGAGATGAATCTCTTATTACAATGTCTCTCAAAATGATACGAGGATTGAAGTAAATAATTACAAGTGAAAATCAAAGACTTGAAGAGAGAAAATTGAAGCACAGTTAATGTAAATACAGATAAGTATAAGATGTAAGCTCAAATTAATTTATTTGTCGTCCATTAGTCTTCTCAACACATCCTTGATTTGTATATATAAGCATCCCAAGAGGCTTACCCAAAACTAGCCATTTTGTGACCGTTGGAGTTTGAAAAACGAGCCTTTATGGCTTTTTGCGAAAAGAGATAGTCGACAAAAGAAAATAATTAGTCGACGGATTCAAACCATTTACAAGACTTAGTCGACAGAATAAATGAGTTTGTCGACAGAATCACAATACAATACAAGACTTAGTCGACATATTGAAGCTTTCTGTCGACAAAACCAATACATTGATTCTGTTAGTCGACAGAGCCTAAGACTTAGTCGACAGATCATGGCCACTTAATCAACAGATGCTACAAATTTTCCTTTAACTTCATTTTCCAATATTTTGAGATTTAATTGAAATTTAATACTTTATTTTTCTAATCTCCTAAATCATAAACAACACGTATATATTGGAAAATACTTTGACCAAATATCTTTGAAACTTGAGAACCAATATGAAAAACTTTTGGGGAAATAATATGAGTTCATTTAATTTGGAGTATCAGGATAATAATCAGTAATAATTTCATCATCAAAATACCATTGTTTTTCATCATCAAAACTATATCAAAGACAAAACATCATAAACAAATTGCTCTTAGATTAGAGAAGAATTGTCATATATTTAGAGTACTTAAGATATTTTTCTACCTTAAGCTTACAGTAAGTGTTCTGAGGATATATGATATTTATCCATGACACTAATGCATTTTTTTAATATTTGAAATATCCCTTAAATTCCTAAAGCAACCTATTAATATATTAAGCATATTGGAAGATAAGGAGTAAAACATGTCGTAATCACAAATAAAGCATTGTAAGGTTATCAACACAACCTTAACATCTTTTTAAGAAATATGAGAATTGAAAATATTCTAAAGGATAAAATAATTTTCACATATGTCAAATCTGTTATGGGTATTTCCTGGACTACTTCTTATGGGCTAGACTCGACCCAGCGAGCCGACCCAATCTCCCGAAGCGCAATAGGCCCAAGGCCGAGCTCGCCAAAACAAAGTTACACATCGCTGAGACCCGAGCTCAAACCGCGGAACCAAGCGAGCTCCTAACGATGCTTCCAACTCGCTGGCCTAACCGTTCAGCTCGCATAACAATAAGGCCACTGAATAAACGGAGGTGGGACATACCTACTTTACTTGAGGTAAACTAGCTCCCTGGTAATACGGAATCCACTTTCGATTTTATGAAATTGATTAGGATATCTTGTCTCCACGATATTATCCTTTCATTTTTGGATTTTATGTAAATTGTAAATACCCCACACTATAAATAGGGGTCAAAACACCATTGTAAAGGAGGATGGGCAATAATGATATACTATTACTCTGTCGGAATAATCAAAGAACAGTCGTAGACTAGGCATCATTCTGGTCGAACCATGTAAAAACTTCTCTGTGTGTGATTTATTATTTGTTCTATTCGTTTCTTGTTGACACACATTTTTGTAACACCTCGCATCGAACGATAGGAATGTTAGGGATAACTTACCCTAATGGGCCTACATGAACTTCCCAGGGAGGTCACCCATCCTTGGGCTTTCTTAGGTCAAGCACGCTTAACTCTGGAGTTCATTACCTGAATTTAACCCAAAAGGTATCCAGCTAGTGTTGTTTCATTCCTTACTTATCCTCGATGTATACTACCATTCTCTAGGCTCTTGGGGTATTACACACATCGTGTCATTATGGGCCCACAACCACGGTTCAGCTCATAACTCTTCCCTTCATTAGCCAAGAGCCCTACCACACTTGTGAGCCTCTCAGTCACCATCTGGACAATTGCCCTTTGGGCGATCGAGGTGGGACGAACACTACAAAAAATCAACATTTTAGCAATGAAAAATTCCGTCGCTAAATTTTTTAGCGACGAATTTAGTGACAGGTATGTTTTTGTTGTTAAAAAGGGCGTCGCTGAAATTTAGCGATGGGTATTTTTTAGCAACGGAATCAGCGACAGGGGTTGTACCTATTGCTAATCAGCGACGAAATAAGCAACGCTAAATTTTAATTTTTTTTATTTTTTAGCGCTAAATTTTAATTTGTTTTATTTAATTTTTTATTTTTTAGCAACAAGGTTGAGCCCGTCTATAATACCCCGAGAGCCCAGAGAAGTTAGTATATATCGAGGATAGTGTAAGAAAAGAAACAACACCAGCTAGATACCTTTTGGGCTGAATGTTAGCAAAGAACTCCCAAATTAAGCGTGCTTAACCTAGGGTAATCCAATGATGGGTGACCCCCTTAGGAAGTTCGCGTAGACCCATCAGGGTAAGTTGTTCCGGTCCTTCCTATCACTCGATCGGGATGTTACAAGTGGTATCAGAGTCGACCCCCGAGCCTCTGAGCGCGGTCGTAGGGCAAACCTCAGCGAGGAGGCTGAGTCCCGAGGAGGACGTGTAGGCCCCTATGGGGGGTGCGTGTAGGCACTTTAGGCGAATCCCACATCAGCCATGCAATGGGGGAGAGATCTGGAACCGGTTGTAAGGTCGCATGACGAGGACGTCATGTGCTTAAGGGGGGAGAATCTAATACCCCGAGAGCCCAGAGAAGTTAGTATATATCGAGGATAGTGTAAGAAATGAAACAACACCAGCTGGATACCTTTTGGGCTAAATGTTGGCAAAGAACTCCCAAGTTAAGCGTGCTTAACCTAGGGTAATCCAAGGATATGTGACCCCCCTGGGAAGTTCGCGTAGGCCCATCAGGATAAGTTGTTCTGGTCCTTCTTATCACTCGATCGGGATGTTACACCGTCGCTAAATTTTAATTTTTTTATTTTTTAGCATTCGTCGCTAAATTCAACCCCAAAATTCAAAATTCAACGTGCCCCAGGCCCTGACCTCCCTTCATGTGCGCCACGTGGCTACGCTGGAATATTATTCCCAACTATTATCTCAAGCTCTTTACTGGATTCAAACCCCCAACCTCTCATGACCAAGTTCTGCGTGCGAGCCAGCTGATCTGGAAGCTTTCTTATTTATTAATGTATTTAAAATATATTTATAGCATTCTCTTCCAAATATTTCAGAATTATGCTTATACACCAAAATTTCTCAAACTTATTTAATGATATTAATTTTGTCGACGTTCGAAAGTGGTCGACGGTAATTCGTTTGGCCCGCAGTGGTGTAGTTGATCCGAGAGGGAAACAATAAGGCATTTGGTCCGATTTACTGAGTCACCGGCCCGCCCCTGCAAGGTACTCCGAAGCACAAGTTAGTGAGCGAGTAAGCGAATATATCAAGTGTTCATAAATTTTTCTCGAAAAGGATACATACCCCCTGCCCTCAAAAGGGCTGGTCGATATTGAAGGACCATCACGAGGAATATAGCATGCAACAGAAGCGAAAATAAAAAAAAATTTCCTCGTATTGATTAGAATCTAGGAAACTTACTTTTCCTTCGGATCACCGGACGGAATGAAGCTACAGGAGAAGGAGGGGCGACAGCTTCTTTGCATGGTGGAGACAACGGCTGTCCTGCAATCCTTCGGCTCCTTCGCATCAGATCTTGAACGCTCTCTTGATCTTCCAAGGTATGACTCAAACTCGTGGCCTCTCTTTTGGTGAAGAAGAGTAAAAACCATTAGATGAAAAACAACTAAAGAGAGAATATATACAGGGAGAACCCTAGGGTTAAAACCCTAGTGGGCCAAACCCTAGTGGGCCAAGTCCATTTAATTAATTTTCTAATTGGGTTAGCCCAATTAATCAATTAAAAACTAATGAACTATTATTTTATTCTAGCCCAATTAATTATGGACCATTTTGAATAAAATAATTCTCTCAATGTAATTCACCCAACAAGCAAAATGTATTAAATAATACATGAGTTATATCGAGCTACCTCGGGGACCAAAAGATAAATTATTTATGGCTACTAAAATGACCAAAATACCCCTGCTACCCAGTAGCTATATTTTGTCATTCTAAGTGTTCCAACTATCACCATATGGTAACACTGACCCCACGAATAATTTTGCATGTACAATGTCTTTGACCTACTAGTGTAATGACGAAAATACCCCTCTGTGTAACACCCATCATTTAGAAAGGAATAATGTACTAACACTTCTCTAAATGATTTCTACCATCCTTAGATCACTAGTCCAATAATCCGTGACTACTCGAATGTACTTGCTTATCACTGGGAGCTACCCAGAAGCACACACTCTTAAGTCACGTTCTCAGGGCCCTGGATTATTTGATTATTCTTGAACAATCACAAGGGGGTGAATCACAGAAACTATCTTGTATTAGTCTGTCTTAGCTAATTAGAAACCATACTCCCAACTCACAAGATTATCGATCTTTGATAGATCTCACCTACAGTGAATCTAAGAATATAGCTCTAGGTTCACTAGACCACCAACTAATACTCAAGTATTAGTGTACTCGTCCACGTAGTAGCAGTGATAGACTAGCTCCATGATAATTAGTACTTTGTCATTAGCTTCTATCATAGGTCAACTCTACGCATTCCAAATGCGCTTGTACAATTAGAGTAAACGGACTGTTTACTGGCTAAGGCAAGCCATCCTCCATTAGGATCTATTGCACAATGATCTTATCATGATAGAATGCCCAGTTCTATCAAAAGATCAAGAGTAATATTTTTCTTGCTTATTAAGTACCCATGATTCATGCCTAACTGTGAAGAACGACCCATCACATGAATCACTTACTTAATAGCATGGACAATTTTCCAACAATTAAATGCAAATAATATATGTGCCATAAACTGACTAAAAGAAACATCATTACCATAAATTAAATAAAACGTGTCTTTAGGGCATACATTTCCAACATATATATATATATATGAGAAGAAACCCTTTTGCATGCGTTGTACGTATGCAGGTGATGGGATAGAGTAGCCGGCAGGGACGTCTTTGCACCAGCAAGGGGCCGACGAGACCTTCATTAATGTGGATCGGATCCGTCATTAATGAGGATGGGATCTGAAGTGAATGCCCAGAAACCAAGACACGGCGGCAATGATGTTGTCACGAAAGGACTAGGATGGGACTGGTATGAGCTGGCCAGATGGGCTAAGGAAGTGGGTCTGAACAGTCCAGCTGGGGTGGCCCCTAGCCTATTAGCGTATCGGGGCTTATACCTTTTTTATTATGCGGGCTAGTTGGCCGAGCCAACGAACTACGAGGATCGCTGGGAGCTCGCTCGAAGTGTAGCTGGGAGCTCGCTCGGATACTTTGATAAGCTAGAGGCATTACCAGGAGCTCGCTTGGTCTTACTGTACCAGCCTGGGCTTCAGTCATGCATGAGCTCACTCTGATGGGCTTAGCTTGAGGCCTCTTGGCCCTTAAATGGTTGGGCCGGCCCACCGAGTTAAGTTCAGCCCACATAGAGTAGAACGAGAAATACCCGTAACATCAAGCCCCCAGCTCGTAGTTCGATCTTCGGTCTGGGAGCTGACACGTACCAACTATCCTAGCTATTAATACATCTTTTCATCTTCCCACCCAATTATTTCATATCACGTTGTTTTATGTAGCACATCTTGTCTGCGGCGCATTTAATGTGCACGTTTCCCACAACTGCTCAATCATCATGTCCGTAGGCCCCACACTTTTGTGCACCGCCATTGGATCCGGGGAAGCTCGTTGGTCTCTTCATCCGACAGTGGAGTGTCCTGAACTATAAAAAAAGGGAAGAGAAGTTTACCTTCCCTTCTTTCTACTGCATTATTTCAAAGATACTTCTTGTTCCTGCAACCTCTTCCCTCTCGATTCCAAAACTCCATTACCGTTGGATTTGAAGCTTCTTTGTCCTCGTTCCTCAACTGGTTTTCTTCCTTGGACTCAGCAGCCACCAATTCGAGAATTGTAAGTTCCTGATGTTTCTTTAGTATACTTCGTCTTTGTCCTCATCCTTTCGATTGATTCCGCCTCCATGTCATGCCATTCGGCGATGGCGGTCCGTCTCATGGGAATGGTCCTTGCTTGTCTCAGGAGGTTTCGATAAGCTTAGAAACCTCAGCCCTCATTTTCTCTTTTTCTTTTGAGTCATACCCTATTGCGAAGCATGCGGCCTGATAGGTGGGAGGTGTCTCTAGGAGCACTGCGACCTCAGGGTAGAAGATGACAACACCTCCAGCACTTCGAGGGACAGAGAAAGGGTGTTACCCCAAACTGTTCGTAACGTGGCCTCATCTAACTCCAAGGTTGCTGAGAGAATTCCTCAATGCGCCGCTCCTACAACCGCCCTGCGAGCTTTCGAGGAGCGCGCGACCCACGAAGTCTTCAAGCGTTATCTGTCAAAGATGACGTTTAGCGAGCTAAAGTCGTGCACTTCATAATATAGACTTCCCTGCGGCACTCGTCTCATGGTGCCCTCGCCTAGCGACCACGTAACTTTCCCTCTCGCAGGATACGTGGCCGTTAGTCCTCAGCATCTAGAGTTTGGCTTTAGGTTTCCACTACATCCTTACCTTATTGCCATTCTAAATGACTTGAAACTTGCCCCTTTCCAGCTGACCCCCAATTTTTATGCTCAAATAACCTCCTTAGCTTTACTTTTCAAAAAGAACGAACTTCTCTTTCCAACTCCTAAAATCCTCAGGTACCTTTATTCTTTCAAAGGTACCAAGGACGGGCTGTATTATATGGCAGCTCGCTCATCCGACTGTAAGAAACTCTTACCTAAAGGGAAGGCAAAGGGCAGATCCAACGTAGGGGACTACAAGTCCTAGTGATTTTACATTTCTTGCTCCTCTCTTAATGACCTTAACAATCTCAGTTTTGTCCTTGTACCGAATGAGTGATCTTTGAGCTCGCCCTAATGACCACAATTTATTTGTTCATTCTGTATTCACAGATCTCTTTCTGTTTTGATTTTGTAGATGTCACTGGTGGGAAGCCCGAGTTGATCGTGTCTGAGGCATACGGACTAAAAAAGGCTTCCGAGGAGAAGACAGACAAGGACGACTGTGAGTTCACCGACTGCTAACTCCGAGACTACCAGCTTGCTCCCCTTCTCAAAAGAAATCAGGAAGAGGGACATAGGAATTCGGGGCCAGAGAAAGATAGGGTCAGCCTTAGACATAGTTGGTCTCAGTGGAAGTCCAGTTAAGGAAAGTAGAGCCTGTGGTGAAGTCACCGTTGCAAGCCCACCACCATTACCAAAAGTGATGAGGCTTCAGCTCGAACGACCCGGTGCTCTCGCGATCTCAAGTGTGCTTAAGGTTGTTCGCGCGGCTTCTTCTCCTGCAAAACCTCAAGGGGTAGGAGTTCGTATTGAAATGGAAGGTGCGAGCCGCGACCCTACGAGTTTTCCCGACCTTGATCTCGTACCAACGGTCACGACTTCCTCAAGCTAGCTACCGCAGGCACCTCCTCGCAGCCTGGGACGGTCATAGCGACCGTAAACTGTGGGAAACAAGTGATCTGTGAGGAGGCTCCCGAGAGAAAGAGGAAAACTCCCCCGACTCCACAGGCCGCTCAACAAGCTCAGGCTGACAAGAGGAAAAAATGGACATCGCTGCGGAACCGAGCGCATCTACAGTTACGGCCGGTGGGACATACTTCGCCCCCCTCCTCGGAAACTTGAATAGGGTCCCTGGTAATTATGCCAGGAACTTGGACATGAGGGAGGTATCAGGCGTGGTACTCGACGACTATGTTGCTCACCATAGCCTCTTGGTAAGGTTCTTTGGTCGTTCTCGTAGTTCTTAACTTTACTTTTTCTAAATGTACTGACCTCCGAACTTTGTAGGCTTCTTTGGGCGTCTTCAAGCAAAAAGAAGAGAGTACTCGCTTCTCGAGGAAAAAGGAGAAGCTTGAGAACACCGTCGAGGCATTGAAGAAAGGGAAGAAGAAACTACAGGAGAATCTAGCCTTCGTGACCGATGAATCCAAGAAGTATCGGAGCAAAGTTGAGGGCTTAGAAGATTGGGTATGAGAAGCCGAGAGGGCTAAGAGAGAGGCCGAAGACGATCTGGGTCGCGAGAAGAGGATGTATGAGTCGTCTTTCACGCAGGCGACTTCAAAGTTGAATAAAGTTGAAGCGGAGCTAGCCACAACGCGGGGTGACTTGGACCAGGCCATTCAGCGAGTTGAGGCGACAGAGGAAGAGATCGAGCAGCTGAAAGTTGACATTGAGGTTCGGGTCTCAAAGGAACGCGACGAGGTTGAGTCTGATATCTACAATGTGTTTGTCTTCACTTTGTGGAAAGCGCACCTAGATCTTGACTTCTCCTATTTTGGCAAGGAAGCGATAGAGGTGGTGAAGAAATATACTGCTGAAGCTGTGACCTCCCAAGTCGCTACTCCCGATCCTGAACCTAATCAGGCCGTGGTCGACCTCTGTGCTGAAGATGCCGGCGATCCAGCTCCTCAAGATGCGGTGGCATTGAGTTCGAACCCCTCAGGCCAATAGATTCCCTGTTTCATTTTTTTATTGTTGTCTTTCTACTTGTACTCTGCAAGCAATACATTTCCTTTTGTTCAATTGAAGTCCTATTTCTTTGTCGTTTGTTGTAAGCTGAAAATTGATCATAGAGACTGCGTGTGAGCTTAAATTTGATTAACTCAAGAACATTTTTTCTTTTTGCAAATAATGCATCTTAAAGCTAAACATCTTTAAATAACATGTTGGTAAGGTTTCACCAGTTCGAGTTGTATGTCCAATAGATCGTGATCTGGAGATCATATTTAAGCTAGAATACGGTATCCCCATAGTCTTAACTTAATTGATTTTTCACCATCAAGTTATACGCCCGGACAGATCATAATTATGATCTCAGCTAACGTATCATGACTTTTGAGGGCTTTGGTGAGTTTGAGATGAATGCTCAGGTAAGTTGCAGTTCATGACTTTTGTCAATTTAAGAGGACGCTAGCTGATGGACCAAGACTTGTAAGGTTGTGATGAATGGGTTTAAGTTTGTCAACCACGATCTAGGGTGAAGACTAAGATGAATGCTCAAGTAAGCCGCAAACCATAACACAAAGGCTAAGTTGAATGGGCCCCAGCTCGCAAACCATAGCCTTATTGCGTGGTGACTTATTCAGTGCCAAACCATGACACTAGGGTCAAGATGAATGGTTTTAAGTTTGTCAACCACGATCTAGGGTGAAGACTAAGATGAATGCTCAGGTAAGCTGCAAACCATAGCCTTATTGTCCTAAACATCTTCTGACTCTTATTCGTTATAATCGATATACGGGTGTAAAAGGATTTGGATATGAAAGACTCATTAATATTGCTAAAAATAGAGTATTCGTTTTAATAAAGTGATATCAATAAAGGTGAGGCATTGACCGATAACTAAAAATACACAAAAAAGGAATAATGTTTGCTTATCGAAAATACTGTCTCAGATGCTCTACATTCCATACTCGTGGGAGAGCTGCTTCTTCCATGTCAGCCAAGTGATATGCTCCATTGTCGACGTTTTCCTTCACAGTGTAGGGACATTCCCAATTCGGGCCTAATGTCCCCTCGCTGCTTTTATGGGCTCCGGGGAGGACAAGGCGCAGCACGAGGTCACCTATATTGTAATGTCGGACTCAAACTCGTCGATTATAGTATCTTTCCACGTGTTGTTGGTAAGTCGCGACTCTTAATCGAGCTGTCTCTCTTGCTTCTTCAAGTAGATCGAGATTTGCGGTCAGTAGCTGGTCGTTGCTTTCTGGGTCGAAAATGGCTCTTTGTTGACTTGTTACTTCATGTTCCACAGGGATCATCGCCTCAGATCCATATACCATGGAAAAGAGGGTTTCCCCCGTGGTCGTACGAGTAGTAGTTTGGTAGGCCCAGAGCACAGTTTGTAGTTCATCCACCCAGGCTCTTTTTCTGGCTTCCAACCTGGTTTTCAATATCTGTTTGATTATTTTGTTGATAGCTTCAACCTGACCGTTAGCTTGTGGGTGGTCCACGGCTGTGAAACTCTTCCTAATTCCTAATGACTCACAAAATTGGACGAACTGCTCGCTGGTGAACTGAGTTCCATTGTCGATAACTATTTGTTGAGGGACTCTGAACTTGCAGATGAAGTTGTTCCATATGAAATTTTCTACCTTTGCGGTGGATATTTGTGCGAGCTCCTTCGCCTCTGCCCACTTGGTGAAGTAGTCTACAGCCACAATAGCATGCGTACACCCGCCGTGAGCTATTGGAAGCGGCTCGATCAGGTCGATGCCCCACATGCCGACAGGCCAAGGGCTGCTCATTTGTTGAAGATAGGCGGGGGGAGCTCATGGCACTTTCGCAAACCTTTGGCATGCATTTCATTTTCTCACTAGGTCCGTAGCGTCTCGCTTCATGGTGGGCCAGTAAAAACCCTGGCGAAATGCCTTCTGAGCCAAGGATACTCCCCTAGTATGATTGCCATAGTGGCCTACATGGATTTCAGTGAGAACCACTTGGCAGTCAGGCTCGTTGATGCATCTGAGTAGTGGGACTGAGAATCCTCACTTGTACAACACATCATCGCAAATACAATATCTGGCTGCGTAGGCTCGAGTACACCGTGCTTCCAGCTTGTCAATCGACAACTTCCCTCCTTGCAAATAATCAACGATCGGCTTCATCCATGACCCTGGCCTTAGCTCAATCGTCAAAATCTCATTTTTTCCTTCTGTGCTCGGTATTGCTTGGAACTCTATGGGGATGTCCCCCAATGAGTCTGCATCTCCAACTGACGCCAGACGAGCTAGGGCATCAGCATGAGAGTTCTGGCCCCACGGGACTTGATTTACTTCACACTCCTCGAAGAGATGAAAAACCTCTCAGACTTTTAGGAGGTATGCTTCCATCTTCAGGCCCTTTGCCTGATATTCCCCTTGTACCTAACAGACCACGAGTTGGGAATTACTAAAAATTTTCAATCGCTCTGCCTTAACTTCTTTTGCTAAGCGGAGACCAGCTAGAAGTGCTTCGTACTCCGCTTCGTTGTTGGTTACCCTAAAACCAAACCTTAGTGCGTAAGGTATCTTGTGTCCTTCCGGGCTTATTAAGAGTACGCCAGCTCCGGACCCGTGCTCGCTGGAAGAGTTATCGACGAACAATTCCCAGATGGGAGAGAGCGGGGGAGCGGGCTCTTCCACTGGTCATGTGAATTCCGCTATGAAGTCCTCCAGTACTTGTCCCTTTATGTCCATCCTTGGCTTGTACTCTATGTTGAATTGGGCGAGCTCAATAGTCCACTTGAGCAGGCAGCCAGATGAGTCAGGTTTTTGTAGGATTTGCCTTAGTGGATGTTTAGTCAGCACGCCAATCTGATGAGCTTGGAAGTAAGGGAACAACTTTCTAGATGCGACCACCAGGGAGAAGGCGAGCTTCTCCATGAGGGAGTACCTCGTTTCGACATCGAGGAGTCTGTGGCTTACATAGTAGACTGAGTATTGTACCCGATCTTCTTCTCGTACAAGCGCGGCCCTAATTGCGTATTCAGACACTCCCAGGTAGACAACTAGTTCCTCCCTTTCCTTTGGCTTTGACATGAAGGGAGCTCGTCCCATATATTCCTTCAGCTGCTGGAAAGCACTCTCACACTCTTCTGTCCATTCGAAGCTTTTTGCTTGCTTCAAAACATTGAAGAATGGAATGGATTTGTCAGATGATTTGGAGACGAACCTACTGAGGGCGGCGACATGTCCATTAAGGCTTTGTACTTCCTTGGTCTTAGTGGGCGATCGCATGTCTAGTAGGGCTTGGATCTTCTCGGAGTTGGCCTTGATCTCCCTTTCATTTATCATGAACCCCAAGAACTTCCCAGAAGCCACGCCAAATGAGCATTTGAGTGGATTTAACTACATCTGATACTTCCTCAGAACCTGGAATGCTTTCACCAGGTCGCTGACGTGGTTAGCGACCTGTCTGGACTTTACCAACATGTCATCAACATATACCTCCATGGTTTTTCCGATCAGATCTCTGAACATCATGTTGACTAGCCGTTGGTACGTCACTCCCGTATTCCGTAGTCCGAAGGGCATTACCTTGTAGCAGTATAATCCTCAATCCGTCATAAAGGAGGTGTGCTCTTCCTCGTCAGGGTTCATAGGGATCTAGTTATACCCTGAATAAGTATCCATGAAGCTCAGAAGTTGGTGGCCAGTAGTCGCATCTACGAGCTGGTCAATTCTTGGCAAAGGGAAGTTGTCTTTTGGGCAAGCTTTGTTTAGGTCCGTGAAGTCAACGCAAGTCCTCCATTTCCCAATCTTTTTCTTCACCAGTACTGGGTTCGCCACCTAGGTCGGGTATTAGGCCTCTCGGATAAACCCGCTAGCCAAGAGCTTGTCCACTTCTTCTTTTAAGGCCGCATATCACTTAGTTGTCATTGGTCTTCTCTTTTGATGCATCAGTTTATAGTTCGGGTTGACATTGAGCCGATGCTGCATTATCCTTGGGTCTATTCCCACCATATCTTCGTGGTTCCATGCGAACACATCCAGATTCGCTTTGAGGAATTTGTTCAGTTGGGCCTTTAGTTCAAGGGAGAGACCTTTGCCCACCTGGAGGCGCCTTTTAATATCAAGGCAACTGACTACAACATCTTCCAGTTCGCCCGCCGGGCTGGCGGCTCGGTCGCAGTCCACATCGCGTGGGTCCAGATCGTGGTTGACTCCCCAGCTACTAGTGGTTGAGGCCTCCCATCCGGAAACTATATTTACCCTTTTTGCTTTGAACCCTATTTTCAGTGCTTCCTCATAATAGCATCTTGCCGACTATTGCTAGCCCTTTACGCAACCGGTTCCTTTTGAGGTTGAAAATTTAATGGTCAGATCCTTGGTTGAGACAACTAGGTCGAGGTCGTTCATGGCAGGCCTCCTCATGATGACGTTGTAAGCGGACGGACCATCGATGATGAGGAAGTCTGTCATCACTGTGGCCTGGAGGTCTGATTCTTCGACCGTTAACGGGAGCCTTATACAGCCTTTTGGGATTACCGCATCTCTAGTGAACCCGTATAGTGGTTCTACAGAAGACATCAACTGGTCCAGCTCTAGCCCCATCTGATCAAAACATCCCCTATACATGACGTTCACCGAGCTACCCATGTCCACCAAGATTCTCCGCACTTCCATGTTGCCGATCCGATCTCGGATCACAAGGGCGTCATTGTGCAGCCAATGCACGTCTTTGGAATCGTCCTTGGTGAATGAGACATCAGTTGAAGCTATTTTGGCCTTTTTGGAAGGTCCTCCTTGATCGCCATCCCCGACGAGCAGAAGGTGGCCAGTTTCCTGAACATACCATTCGTGTGATCTGTTAGAAGTCCCTGCGATATGAGGCCCTCCATGAATAGTAAAGATGGTTCTCACCGTGGGTGCTTGGTCTAGCTCGGGAGCTCGGTGATGACTTTGTTGGGATGGCTACTTGGACTGTTGATCCCTAAGGCGCACCACATAGTCACGTAGTCGACCTTTCCTGATCAGTTTTTCAATTTCGTCTTTCAATGCTCAGCATTCGGACGTAGTGTGCCCTGTCTCGTTGTGATAAGCACAAAATTTTCTCTTAGTTCTGTATTTTTCGAGAGTTTTTAGAGGGTTAGGCTTCCTAAAGTCTTCCTTGTTACGCTCTATAGCGAAGATCTTGTCCTAAGAGTCAGACAAAACACTGTAACTTTCATACCGACCTTGGCGGGCCGGCCATTCAACTCCCTGCCTATATCTTGCATTCTTGGCAGTCTGATCATTGGGGCCTCGCCCCTCACCTTCCTTCTGAGGGTCTTCGTCGCCTCTATTCTTGCTCTGGCTTGTATGCTCCCCTCTTTTTTCTGTTGGCCCTCCTTTTTCAGGCTGAAAGCTTCCTCCCATTGGACCTCCTTTGCAGCTCGCTCATAAAATTCTCCGAGGTCTCTTACTGGGGACTTGTAAATGCTTTCGTAGAGCTTCTCGTCTTTACGAAGCCCAACGGAGATTGCGGTCAGGATACTTTCATCGGAAGGGTTCTCCACATTATTTACCTCGCGTCTGAACCTCTCTATGTAATCCTTCAAAGATTCGCTAGATCGTTGAAAAACCGTAGCGAGGTGGCACGTTGGGGTGAGCTGCCTTCGAAGCAACCTATATTGGTCCGTGAATTTATTCTGGCTCTCTTCCCAGCTGCAAATGTTACGGGGGTGGAGCCTTCTTAGCCATGCTCGGGGTATGTCTCCCAGGGTTATAGGGAAAGCTCGGCATTTGGCTAATGAACTAGAAGTTTGCAGGTCCATCTAGACGTTGAAAGCATCCAGGTGGTCGTAAGAGTCACTATCTCCATTGTACTGAGGGATGCTGGGGACCTTAAATCTGTAGGAAAGGGGCTCTAATTGGATTTCCCTGGAGAATGGGGTCCTTTCTTCGTAGCTTTCCCTTCTATCGTGCACCCCGTGTCTAGCCTCCAGCTGTTAAATTCTCAGCTGTAGTTCCCTCACTATAGGGTCTTGGTTCATCGATCGCCCGGTAGGGAGTTGCTCTTCTCGTATAGTGACTTGCTCTGAGTGACAGCAGTCTCGCCGGGGAGATCGCGTCCTATTCTCGCGATCAGGGGTGTAGCGGTGGGCGGCGTTGTTGGAAATGTATGCCCTAAAGACACGTTTTATTTAATTTATGGTAATGATGTTTCTTTTAGTCAGTTTATTGCACATATATCATTTGCATTTAATTGTTGGAAAAGTGTCCATGCTATTAAGTAAGTGATTCATGTGATGGGTCGTTCTTCACAGTTAGGCATGAATCATGGGTACTTAATAAGCAAGAAAAATATTGCTCTTGATCTTTTGATAGAACTGGGCATTCTATCATGATAAGATCATTGTGCAATAGATCCTAATGGAGGATGGCTTGCCTTAGCCAGTAAACAGTCCGTTTACTCTTATTGTACAAGCGCATTTGGAATGCGTAGAGTGGACCTGTGATAGAAGCTAATGACAAAGTACTAATTATCATGGAGCTAGTCTATCACTGCTACTACGTGGACGAGTACTCTAATACTTGAGTATTAGTTGGTGGTCTAGTGAACCTAGAGCTATATTCTTAGATTCACTATAGGTAAGGTCTATCAAAGATCAGCAACCTTGTGAGTTGGGAGTGTGGTTTCTAATTATCTAAGACAGACTGATACAAGATAGTTTCTGTGATTCACCCCCTTGTGATTGTCCAAGAATAATCAAATAAACCAGGGCCCTGGGAACGTGACTTAAGAGTGTGTGCTTCTGGGTAGCTCCCAGTGATAAGCAAGTACATTCGAGTAGTCACGGATTATTGGACTAGTGATCTAAGGATGGTAGAAGTCATTTAGAGAGGTGTTAGTACATTATTCCTTTCTAAATGATGGGTGTTACACAGAGGGGCATTTTCGTCATTACACTAGTAGGTCAAAGACATCGCACATGCAAAATTATTCGTGGGGTCAGTGTTACCATATGGTGATAGTTGGAACACTTAGAATGACAAAATATAGCTACTAGGTAGCAGGGATATTTTGGTCATTTTAATAGCCATGAATAATTTGTCTTTTGGTCCCCGGGGTAGCTCGATATAACTCATGTATTTTTAATACATTTGGCCTATTGGGTGGATTACATGAGAGAGAATTATTTTATTCAGAATGGTCCATTGGGCTAGAATAAAATAATAAGTTCATTGGTTTTAATTAATTAATTGGGCTAACCCAATTAGAAAATTAATTAATTGGACTTGGCCCACTAGGGTTTGGCCCACTAGGGTTTTAACCCTAGGGTTCTCCCTATATATATTCTCTCTTTTGTTTGTTTTTTGACCTAAGTCGTTTTTCTCTTCGTCACCAAGAGAGGCCACGAGTTTTAGAGTCATACCTTCGAAGATCAAGAGATCTGATGCGAAGGAGCCGACGAATCGCAGGACAGCCGTCATCTCCGCCACGCGAAGAAGCCGTCGCGCCTCCTCCTTCTATCACTCCATTCCGACCGGTAATCCGAAAGAAAAGTAAGTCTTCTAGATTCTTATCTATACGAGGATCGATTTTGTTTTAAAATCGCTTCCGTTGCATGCTTTGATCCTCGTAAACGGTCCTTCATGACTAATGCTGACCTTGATCAAGGAGTTCCCACAGCGCGGGTCCCCACGTCGTCGACTCCCTTCACGAACGTCTTCATAACGATCTTTACAAGGGCTAGCGTCGGCCCTTTGTTTGGTGAGGTGCACCTCTGGCTCCTCATCCTAGCGTCGTCGTTCTTCCATCCTTCGAGAGTGTAGGTTAGAGGAGTAGACCGATCCAGCTCACCGCGCATCCCTTCTGACTCCTCTTTCCTTCGGAGAAGGCCTTCCACTTGGAGGTCGAGAAACCCCCGCTTGCGCCTGTGCTGTCTGGGCTTGTGTTTGGGCTAGCACCTTAACCGCATTAGCGGGACCGCCGAGCCTACGGCGGGCTTCGCCCGCCCCAGCCCCATAGTTGATAGTTAGGTGTTTTAATTAAAAACCATTCTTGGAGGTTAAATTATTTGCAATTAGATTATCTTTGTGATATGTTGCATGAAAATAATTAGTAAAAGGATGGAACCACCTTAGGATTAAACAAGACCACATTTAATGTTTATTTTATGTGATGTTTAATCAATTATATGGTCACTTAGGAATAATGAATAGAAAAGCATGTAACTTGTTTATTGTGCTTTTTCAATTGTGATCATATGAGAAGTTATTTCATGAAAAACGTTTTATTAAGCCAATTGATGAAATTAGTTTACAGGTTTGCTTTCTCAAAGGATTTATCCCTTGGTATAGAAAGTAAATGTAGACTTAGATATTTCATAATTAGGTTTAAATTTTGGGTTGATTAATAAAAAGAAAAATTAACTTATGGTTTACTCTCTCAAAGTTTTTTTTGGATTAGAGAGTGTTTCAAGTTTAGATATTTTTCTAAGTATTAATGGAATCCAAAAGGAAAAACGTTTTTAATCAAAACCCTTGTTTTAAAAGATTAAGTGGGAGAGGGGTTCCAACGACCCCATGGCTTCCTCCACACCTTTAATTAGAGATCGTGGTTGCCCTCGTGTCATTCTGAGCATGACCCCCTATAGGATGGGTATTCCATAAGGATCTAGATCTAATGGTAAAGGTATAACTAAAACCTAGGATATGTGTTGTTATCGGCCGGCCTATCGTTGGAGGTAATAATGCAAGATTATCCGTAGGGAATGTGAGATAATGGCCGCCCTATCGACGGAATTATTCTCTAGATCATTTCCTATTCAGGAAGTTTAGTTTGTGGTGGTTATACACTTAACTTAGAGAATTATTAACCTCCCTATCGGAGCTCTGTTTGTTCTTCTAAGAGCCAAATGACATATTATTGATAATAGTTTGAGGGAAATCTATTTTCAAGATATAATATGAGCTTATGTGCAAAATACTTGTTTATATGTGCATTGTCTAAAACGTCTTATTTTTCCATAAATTGTACAGGAATGTCAGGTGGAGGTTCTTTCAGTCCCCTTGCTATGATCCTCAAGGATTCTAAGCTGGATGGGGGTAATTATGTTGACTGGAAGAGGAAGTTGAACATAGTACTCACAGCCGAAGGGTACAAGTATGTTCTGACTGACCCCTGTCCTGTGATTGGGACAAACTCCACTGACGAGGAGCGCCAGGCTGAGGCGGAATGGAAGCAAGCTGACGAGATGGCTCGTTGCTACATGTTGGCTTCCATGTCCGATGTGCTTCAATCGAAGCACGAGCATACGCCCACTGCTTATGATATTGATTTATCGTTGCGCACCATGTTCGCTGATAAGAGCCGGCCCGCAAGGCAGGAAGCTCTTAAAGCGATTATGACTACCAGGATGGCTGAGGGGGCATCAGTTCGAGAGCACATGCTCAAGATGATTGCTTACTTCGAGGAAGCCGAGGTATTGGGAGCGACGATAGATGCTGAGAGTCAGGTAGACATGGTCTTAGAGACTTTGCCAGATTCATACTCACAGTTCAAATTGAACTATAACATGAATAAATTAGAGATGAATCTAGTGGAGCTCATGAAAGAGCTCCAGGCGGCAGAGAAGATCATGAAGCCTACCTCGAAGGCTCTAGCTATTCATTCTGCATCTTCTCCTAGAGTTGGCCCTAAAGCCAAGAACTTTAAGAAGAAGAAGGGTCAGAACAAAGCAGGGGGCAAGCCCATAAAGCCTGGAGCTAGTCAGGTTGATGCCAAGCCCAAAGGCAAGTGCTTCAAATGTGGGCAGAAAGGACATTGGAAAAAGGATTGTCCTGCCCTCAAGGTGAAAGCATCAGGTATTGCTCTTTACTTAGAATCCATCAGTTTGGTAGGATCTTCATCCTCTTGGATAGTTGATTCAGGATCCACTGATCATGTCTGTAACTCTTTGCAGGGGTTCAGAAAGACAAGGATTCTACATGAAGGAGAGCATGGATTGCTGGTAGCTAGTGGAGCTCGAGTATGGGCTGAAGCAGTGGGAGTTTTACATTTGTTTTTTGATTGTAATAGGATTTTAATTTTGAAAGATGTTTTATACGTTCCTGCTTTGAGACAGAATTTAATTTCAGTTTCTAAATTGATTTCTTATGGATATTCTGTTTTGTTCCATTCTGGTGTCACTATCAGTAGAAATGGACAGGTTATTTGTTCAGGAAACGTATTTGGGAATCTTTATTATATTAATCCTATTAAAAGTCAAATAAACAACTCTGAAATTGAACCAGTTAATAAGAAGAGAACATTATCATCAAATGATTCTTATCTATGGCACTTAAGATTAGGGCACATTAATCCTAATCGGATTCAGAGGCTAATCCATGATGGACCCTTGGGCTCATTGAGATTGGAAAAATGGCCTCAGTGTGAATCATGCCTAATGGGCAAAATGACCAAAAGGCCATTTACTCAGAAGGCAGGTAGAGCCAAAAACATATTAGAGTTAGTTCATAGTGATGTTTGTGGTCCAATGACTACACCTGCTAGAGGAGGTTACGAGTACTTCATCACATTTACGGATGACCACACTCGTTTTGGTTATATTTATCTTATGAGGCGCAAGTCTGATTCTTTTGATAAATTCAAAGAGTTTAAGGCTGAAGTGGAGCGTCAAACAGGTAAATTAATCAAAATTTTGAGGTCAGACCGTGGTGGAGAGTACCTTCTTGGAGAGTTTAAGGACTACTTAGTACATCACGGTATAGTTTCTCAATTGACTGCACCTGGGACCCCCCAGCAGAATGGAGTCAGTGAGAGAAGGAACAGGACTCTAATGGAGATGGTAAGAAGCATGATGAGCCATGCATCTCTTCCTATTTCCTTTTGGGGATATGCCTTAGAAACAGCGGCATACATTCTGAACTTGGTACCTTCCAAGTCTGTACCTAGGACACCCTATGAGATGTGGACCGGACGAAAGCCTAGTCTAAATCATCTCAAGATATGGGGCTGTCCAGCTTATGTATTGACTAAGGGGAATAAGTTGCAACCAAGGTCAGAATTATGCTACTTTATAGGATATCCAAAAGGCACTCGTGGTGGATATTTCTATTATCCTAAGGAGCAGAAAGTACTAATCAGTACTCATGCTAGATACTTGGAGGATGATCAGAGTATGTCCACTAAGGGTTCAAGCAGAGCAGAACTAGATGAGAAGTTGTCTTCTGAACAAACTTCAGGTACATCTAGTGTCCCAATTGAGGAACCAAAAGAGACACAACCGAGTGTTTCTATACACACGGAGCCTCGTCGTAGTGGGAGGGAATCTAAAGTTCCTGATAGATGGACAGGAGAAGCTTTCGAGCTAGTCTCTGACAGTCAGGAACAAGATCCCACTAGATACGAGGAGGCTATCCTTGATGTCGATGTGGACAAGTGGCGTCTTGCAATGGATGCCGAGATTGAGTCTATGCATCTCAATCAGGTTTGGGATCTTGTAGCTACACCTGAAGGGGTAAAACCCATAGGGTGTAAGTGGGTATACAAGAGGAAAAGGGGAGCGGATGGAAAGGTGCAAACCTTTAAAGCAAGGTTGGTTGCAAAAGGATTTACTCAGAAAGAAGGGATCGATTATGAGGAAACCTTTTCACCAGTAGCCATGCTTAAATCCATTCGCATACTCCTTGCCATAGCATGTCATTATGACTATGAGATATGGCAAATGGATGTCAAGACGGCCTTTCTTAATGGCTATCTTAGTGAAGACATCTATATGTCCCAACCAGAAGGCTATATTGTGAAAGGCCAAGATCACATGGTCTGTAAGCTTAAGAAGTCTATTTATGGACTTAAGCAGGCATCAAGGGCATGGAACAAACGTTTTGATGAGTCTATAAAGTCTTATGGATTTATTCCAAACGTAGATGAACCATGCGTGTATAAGAAAACAAATGGTGAAAAGGTGTCTTTTCTGGTGTTATATGTTGATGACATTCTCATCATAGGAAATGATGTAGGGATGATGTCATCAATTAAGATTTGGCTATCAAGTCAATTTAGCATGAAAGATATGGGAGAAGCTAGTTATATTCTCGGTATAAAGCTTCTTAGAGATAGGAAGCAGAGAATGTTAGGTTTATCCCAATCTTCTTATATTGACAAGATATTGGTCAGGTTCAGTATGGATCAGTGTAAAGGGGCATTAATTCCTTTTAGACACGGATTGGGCTTATCTTCCAAGGACTGTCCCAAGACAGAGGAAGAAAAGGCGCGCATGAGTAGGATTCCTTATGCTTCAGCTGTAGGAAGTCTCATGTATGCCATGCTGTGTACCAGGCCAGATATCTGCTTTGCTGTAGGCATGATAAGCAGATTTCAGTCAAATCCAGGGGAAGCACATTGGCAAGCTGTAAAGCATATACTCAAGTACCTTAAGGCTACTAAGGATTATATGCTAGTTTACAGAGCTGATGACTTAGTTCCAGTAGGCTACACAGACTCAGATTTCCAGGCTGATAAGGATGAAAGAAAATCCACTAGTGGATATGTTTTCACCTTGTCTGGAGGAGCTATTTCATGGCGGAGTATCAAGCAATCTTGTATTGCTGATTCCACCATGGAAGCTGAGTATGTAGCTGCATCAGAGGCGTCCAAGGAAGCAGTATGGCTCCGAAAGTTCCTTATAGAACTAGGAGTTGTACCGCATGTGGAAAGGCCTATTATCCTTTATTGTGACAACACCGGAGCAGTGTCACAATGCAAAGAACCAAGGAACCACAGAAAGGGCAAGCATATTGAGAGGAAGTACCACCTCATTCGGGAGTTCATCCAGAAGAATGAGATAGTGGTGGACCAGATATCTACATCAAACAATCTAGCGGATCCTTTCACCAAGCCTCTGGCAGAGAAGGTCTTTCGAAGACACTTAGATGTCATAGGGGTGGGAACTTATGGATTTTCATAGTCTTTGAGTGCAAGTGGGAGATTGTTGGAAATGTATGCCCTAAAGACACGTTTTATTTAATTTATGGTAATGATGTTTCTTTTAGTCAGTTTATTGCACATATATCATTTGCATTTAATTGTTGGAAAAGTGTCCATGCTATTAAGTAAGTGATTCATGTGATGGGTCGTTCTTCACAGTTAGGCATGAATCATGGGTACTTAATAAGCAAGAAAAATATTACTCTTGATCTTTTGATAGAACTGGGCATTCTATCATGATAAGATCATTGTGCAATAGATCCTAATGGAGGATGGCTTGCCTTAGCCAGTAAACAGTCCGTTTACTCTTATTGTACAAGCGCATTTGGAATGCGTAGAGTGGACCTGTGATAGAAGCTAATGACAAAGTACTAATTATCATGGAGCTAGTCTATCACTGCTACTACGTGGACGAGTACTCTAATACTTGAGTATTAGTTGGTGGTCTAGTGAACCTAGAGCTATATTCTTAGATTCACTATAGGTAAGGTCTATCAAAGATCAGCAACCTTGTGAGTTGGGAGTGTGGTTTCTAATTATCTAAGACAGACTGATACAAGATAGTTTCTGTGATTCACCCCCTTGTGATTGTCCAAGAATAATCAAATAAACCAGGGCCCTGGGAACGTGACTTAAGAGTGTGTGCTTCTGGGTAGCTCCCAGTGATAAGCAAGTACATTCGAGTAGTCACGGATTATTGGACTAGTGATCTAAGGATGGTAGAAGTCATTTAGAGAGGTGTTAGTACATTATTCCTTTCTAAATGATGGGTGTTACACAGAGGGGCATTTTCGTCATTACACTAGTAGGTCAAAGACATCGCACATGCAAAATTATTCGTGGGGTCAGTGTTACCATATGGTGATAGTTGGAACACTTAGAATGACAAAATATAGCTACTAGGTAGCAGGGATATTTTGGTCATTTTAATAGCCATGAATAATTTGTCTTTTGGTCCCCGGGGTAGCTCGATATAACTCATGTATTTTTAATACATTTGGCCTATTGGGTGGATTACATGAGAGAGAATTATTTTATTCAGAATGGTCCATTGGGCTAGAATAAAATAATAAGTTCATTGGTTTTAATTAATTAATTGGGCTAACCCAATTAGAAAATTAATTAATTGGACTTGGCCCACTAGGGTTTGGCCCACTAGGGTTTTAACCCTAGGGTTCTCCCTATATATATTCTCTCTTTTGTTTGTTTTTTCACCTAAGTCGTTTTTCTCTTCGTCACCAAGAGAGGCCACGAGTTTTAGAGTCATACCTTGGAAGATCAAGAGATCTGATGCGAAGGAGCCGACGAATCGCAGGACAGCCGTCATCTCCGCCACGCGAAGAAGCCGTCGCGCCTCCTCCTTCTATCACTCCATTCCGACCGGTAATCCGAAAGAAAAGTAAGTCTTCTAGATTCTTATCTATACGAGGATCGATTTTGTTTTAAAATCGCTTCCGTTGCATGCTTTGATCCTCGTAAACGGTCCTTCAGGCGTGGCTACTGCTGATCCCAACCAAGGAATCTCCACGTTGTGGGTTCCCAAGTCGGTGATTTCCTCCATGAACGTCTTCGTAGCAATTTCTACAAGGGCTTACTTCGGTCCTCTGTTCGGCGAGGTGCACGCTCGACTCTTCATCGTAGCGCTGCCGCTCTTCCACCTCCCGAGAGCGTGGGTTGGAAGAGCGAACCGACCCAGCTCGCCGTGAGTGCCTTCGGACCTCTTTCCCTTCTGGAGGGGGTCTTTCGCTTGGAGGTCGAGAAGCAGCAGCCTGCGCCTGTGCTGTCTGGGCTTGTGCTTGCGCTAACGTCTTGGTTACATTAGCGAGCTGCATGACAGTGTTCTCCAAAGTTTCTTAACGTTGCTGCCAAATCTGTGTCATTTCTGCATCAATGGTAGGAGTCTCGGGTGGGTAGGGGCATCGCGCGGGGACTCCATAGATAGCTTCAGCTGGAGGGGGCCTGGAGGTGGACGTCATAACTCCCCCGGTTTGCGGAATTTCTGGCAGACGGTCGGCATGGTTCACAAGTCAGTCAGTAGTTGCTCCAGAACCTCTCGTGTTTCTTGTTTTCGACATTGATGTCTGACTAAAGCGGGCCCTCCTTCTAGCGCCAAAGTGTCGACGTTCAGAAGTGGTCGACGATAATTCGTTTAGCCCGCAGTGGTGTAGTGGATCCGAGAGGGAAACAGTGAGGTATCTGGTCCGATTTACTGAGTTGTCGGCCCGTCCCTGCAAGGTACTCCAAAGCCCAAGTCAGTGAGCGAGTAAACGAATATATCAAGTGTTCGTAAATTTTTCTAGAAAATGATACATACCCCCCTGCCCTCAAAAGGGCTGGTCGATATATATACATGAGAAGAAGCCCTTCTGCATGCATTGTATGTATGTAGGTGATGGGATAGAGTAGCCAGCGGGGACGTCCCTACACCAACAAGGGGCCAACGAGACTTTCATTAATGTGGATGGAATCTATCGTTAATTAGGATGGGATCTGTCATTAATGAGGATGGGATCTGAGGTGAACACCCATAAACCCAAGCACAACAACAATGATGTTGTCACGAAAGGACTAGGATGGGGCGACCCCTGGCCTATTAGCATATCGAGGATTATACCCTTTTTATTATGTGGGCTGGTTGGCTGAGCCAGCGAACTACAAGGATCGCTAGGAGCTCGCTCGAAGCGTAGCTGGGAGCTCGCCCGGATACGTTGATAAGCCGGAGGCATTACCGGGAGCTCGCTTGGTCTTACTGTATTAGTTTGGGCTTCAGTCACGCGTAAGGTCGTTGTGATGGGCTTAGCTTGAGGCCTCTTGACCCTTAAGTGGTTGGGCCAGCCCACCAAGTTAAGTCCAGCCCACATAAAGTAGAACAGAAAATACTCGTAACAAATTTTAATATTAATGTTAGTAAAGGGAAATGAATATTAATTTTAATTTTAATTTTATTTCGTTATTAATTCAAATAAAACTTAATTAATTATTATATTAGTAGTGAAAAATTATGTTTTTATTTTGATTTTATTTTGTAATATATTTAAAAATTATTAGTTAAATTTTTACTAATATTAATGTTAGTAAAAATTATTATGATATGTTTAATTGTAAAATTTTTAATTTTTTACTTAATTTTTTTGTTTTTTAGCGACAGGGAGTACCTCGTCGCTAAATTTGAATTATTTTATTTAATTTTAGTTAAAAATTTTTTATTTTCTAGCGACAGGGTGTACTCGTAGCTAACTTTAATTTTTTTTAATTTTTAGCGATAGGGTAATCCCGTTGCTAAATTTTAATTATTTATTTAATTATTTTTTACTTTTTAGCAAAATTTTAATTTTTTTAATTTTTTAGTAAAAGGCGTACTCCGTTGCTAAATTTTAATTTATTTTATTTTTTTATTTTTATTTTTTATTTAATTTTATCTAAATTTTTATTTTTATTTAATTTTTTTAAAATTTTAGCAACAGGGCGTCACTAATTTTTAATTTTTTTTTTATTTTTTAGTGACGGGGTTGACTCCGTCACTAAATTTGAATTATTTATTTATATATTTTTTAATTTTTTAGCAACGAGTTGACCCGTCGCTAAATTTGAATTATTTTATTTAATTTTTTTTATGTTTTAGTGACGGGAATGAGCCATTCACTAAATTTTAATTTTTTAAATTTTTTAGCAACGGGCGTACCCCATTGCTAAATTTTAATTTTTTATTTAAATTTATTTTATTTTTTTATTTTTTAGCGATGCGTGTACCATGTCGCTAAATTTTTTATTTTTTATTTAAATTATTTTTATCTAAATTTTAATTTTTTTTATTTAATTTTTTTTATTTTTTAGGGACGGGGTTGACCCGTCGCTAAATTTTAATTTTTTTTTATTTAACATTTTATTTTTTAGTAATGGGATTGAGCCCGTCGCTAAATTTTAATTTTTTTATTTAATATTTTTTATTTTTTAGTGACGAGATTGAACCTGTCACTAAATTTTAATTTTTTTATTTATTATTTTATATTTTTAGTGACGGGATTTCCATTGCTAATTCTGTCATTAAATTTAGTGACGGGGTTTCCTTCACTAAATTTAAAAAATATTTAAAAAAATTAGCGACAGAATAATTTCGTCACTAAATTTCATTGCTAAAATACATTTTTCATGTACAGGAACTTGGTGCATCCACATTTCTTCTTTTTGCATTTCTACTTATTCTCTCATTGCGGGTCTATGAATCACAGTTAACCAACTCCAAACGTCGACAAAGTCTATCAAAACAAGTTTAACATAACATATGAGGAAATTAAAATTTTGGCATAGAACATTCATCATCAAAACAGTCTAAGGGCAAACTCAACATTCTTTCCATTTTTTATGATGATAAAATTTTAAAATTTAAAAGAATATTTACCATAAATATTCCACTAAACCTTATCTTCTTTTTTATCATGAGCGAAAAGGATAAGAAAATTGATAGCACATGAAAGATATAATTTTCTCCCCTTTTTGGACGTTTCATTCCTTTGAAGAATAAGTTATCAAGAGACAAAAATCCCGCTAAATTTATTCCTAATGCTCAATGAATCCTTAAGATTGATAGCACTTGAGTATACCTAATACCACTAGCTGGATATATAGGAGGATAACATTAATCTATAGACAAGATTGGTTTCTCCCCCTAAACTTATATTCTCCAGCCCCCGCCCCCGCCTCCTTTTTTTTTTGAGAGAAACGCATAGAATTCATTCTAAGAAGTACATATATCAAATAATTAAAAGATTAATCTTTTGACTCTAAAAATAATATCTAGAGCATAAATACTCTATGAATAATAATAACTCCCCCTAAGTAAGGTGAATATTGCAACACTCATTTAAAAGTACTTTAGGGTATAAGCAGCACATAAAAGTAGTAAGATCACAAGATTTATCATCTCTTTAATAGCATAAGGAATAGACAACTAAAGGAAAGCAAAAGAGGAGAATTTCATATCTAACTGTATGAAGTCCTCCCCCTAGGTTTGAGCACAATTTCTTCTAACACAATAAAAGAAGCATAAAATTAATCTTTCTCCTTCTTGTCCTAAACTACAGTATAAAATAATACTCTTAAAAACAGACATTCTCTACCAACAAAGTACTCTTATAAACACATAGTGAGATTGATACATTGATCACTCCACCTATATCTTAATTATTTAACAAAATGTCTGCGGCTTTGGTATCTTAGCAACGCGCAACGTTCCTTTATAACTCACGGCTTAATTAGATTATAATGGAACCATTACCCTTAAAAGGAGATTATGTCATGATTAGCTCTTAAGGCATAGGTCAATTGATCAAATTAACAATATATCGGTATTAATTTGATGGGTTACGAGTTCGATTCTAATCCTACTTAAGGGCCAAAGACATAATTTACGATTTACCTCCGTTCACATAATCAAAAATACAAACACCAAAAATTAGACGATCATCTCAAGATTATGACATGATTAATAAAACAAGATTAAAGTGGCCTAACTTTGTCAGGAGGGCGGAGAGTACTTATGTTTAGTCTATTTGAGGTACGATATGATAATCAAATATGATAATTCAGCGGTGGCAAACTGAATAAATCATGGTTTGCCCAAAAGTGGGGGCTGCACGAAATTGACAAGGCGCAACGCTAACACTTCAACAATTAATAGGACAGATGAGATCCTCCGCTGGGGCATCCAATAGATACTCACGGTCTCCCTTTGCTTTCATCAATTTCTTATACAAGGATGTGACATGCTCCGTATATATGTGTATGTGTGTGTGTGTGTGAGAGAGAGAGAGAGAGAGATGTATACATATATATATATATGACAACTTTTAGTTACGGTTGTTGATAAGAGATGTGCGACCAAAATTTGGTTTTGGTTTTGGTTTTAAAAAATAAGTAATAAAACGATAATACGGTTTGTAAAAAGGTATGATTTCTTCTTTATATTTGTAAATCGTTTGGCAATTCGTATAGCAGCAAATCAGCAATAACGTTATCAAAAATAAAGAACAAATCACTGTGTGGTTTCTTTTTTATTTTTCAAATCACTGTGTGGTTTCTTTTCTATTTTTAGAAATCATTTCACGGTTTTTTATTTTTTTAGAAATCAATTGCGTTGGTTTCTTCTTTATTTTTAAAAATCAATAAATAATTTTGTCAAATTCTGAAAGAGAATTATTGGGTTCGGTTAAGGTGTCTAATCACAATAGATGAGTTTTAATAGTAAAAATATTTTAGTTAGAGTGTGTTTGATTGCATGAAAATTTCATAAAAAATGTAACGTTCAAAAAATTAAATTTCATCTTTACTATTTGACACAATATATTTTTCATGGAATTGAATTCCATGGTACAACCATTAAAGTATGTTTTGATCTATTTTTTATAAAAATTCTATCTAGAGAGGTGATTTTTATTTTCCTGGTAAGTTAAAAAATATTTTTTTTCTAATTAAATGCTATCAAAAACACCTTTAGAGTTTTAAATCTTTTTAAAAAACATTTTAAATTTTAAAAAATCTCTGGTTGAGACTCTTAGGATATGGACTTGGGCTTGGGCTTGGCACATAATTCAAACAGACTTACAACATGGATCTGACCCAACCTCGAAACCATGTCTATCATAGTCAATAAAATTAAACTTGCCATCGAATTGATATTGGTCGGAGCACTAATTTACTGATGGAATGATTGGATATATTATCACAGTAAATAACATTCAAATTAAAAGTATCATTTGTTAATTGTGAATTTCATCTTATATTAAATTAAAATATATTGAATCTATTAGGAGGCATCTAAGGGTATTTAAATTCTCTCACCCAATAAAGAGCACTTGAAAACTTAATACAGAAAAGAAAATAACCAGTGGAACATGCATCTTTTAACATGTGCTTTGAAGATTACTATTATGGATTTAAAAACTGTATGTCCATATGGGTAACCTAAGTCTGTCAGATTGTTGCAGATCTCTTGGGGTGGCCAATCTCGAGACTAACAATTGACAAAGGATCAAAAGTGTAAGCCGAATCCCCAATTGCAGTTGGATGCTCTGATCTCTAGAAACCCACACCAAGTGGTGGCTCGAGACTTCTCAAACTTCCAAAAGCCCTCACCGACTTATAATCTAAGGTCATCTTGCATAGTTTGTTAACCTCGATCTGAAGGTACATCTCACAAGAAAAGTTACCTTAAGTCGTACATTTCTATAAGCATTTATACAATGCGAAGTCTCATACACACACACACGTGAATCTCACTCTGCTGTTTCCAAGGGAAAACAACTTTTTCATACCCCTGGGCTGGGGAATCGATATTTATATGAATTGTGATTACAAGATAACGTATAACGTAAATACGCCACCCTCGACGATAGCGCCATATGTGTAAACAACCATGCAATAATATAAGGTAAGACACCATTCGGTACTGCCTATGGTTGGCAGGCCTAAGGAAAGCATACTTAACATACAAGCGACCAAGTATGACTATCTTGCTTTGCACCTTGTGCCAGTTATTTTTCTATCATGCTATTCGTATTCTAACATATGCCAACTACATAGACATGCATGCACACAGGTAAGCATAAGCCTTAAGCAATAGGCACAATTTCCCAATCTTCTAAAAGAGCCTCGGCTCACTTATGCATGCACAAGTGTATTTCAACGCAAGTTCACCACATGAAAATGAGGAATCAAGAATGCAACATAAAAATCCAAAATACTAAGCCTACAAGTCTAAACCATAAGTGGCCAAAGAGGGGCCTTAGACAGGTTGATAGTTGCTACTGCTTATTCAACGCTCCAAACCTGATGTTATGTCTAGCTCTAACATATTCAAGGTCCCATGACCTACTAAGTTGGATTGATCGCCTTCCTTGCTAACCTCTCTTCATTTAATATAGCTATTGGAGGTCAAACTTGTAGATTTCATGCTTCAAAAATTAACATTAGTAAATGTTGAGAAATTTGTGTTTTGATTTAATAAGAAAAAGATTTTTAGTAAATTTTCTTTACTGATGATGACAAACTATTTGGAAAAATCTTAAGTTTGATAAATTTTTAATCGAGTATAATGTTCAAGATAATCAAGTACTTGATATAATACTTGAGAAATCAGTAAAGCTTTCAAGTAAAAATCAATCGAGTAAGCATTGAGAGTAATCGAGTAATGTTCAGTCATTCTAAAAACAATTGATTGAAAATATTAGAATAATCGAGTGAAGATGAAAAGTACTCGACTATCTAATTCCTTATACTCAAGTATAATATGTAACTTTCTGTTATCTTCAAATTAACCGAGTAAGGTATTTTTGATAATCAAGTAATTACTCTGTGTACTCGAGTGAATCTACTTTGTAATCGAGTAATCGTAAGTCAAATAGTCTAAGCATCTTTTTACTCGAGTGAAGTATTTTTATTAATGAAGTAATCTTGTTTTTGTACTTGAGTGAATATCTTATATAATCGAGTAAACATGGGCTGAAATCTAGCTAAGTTTCTATACCTAACTGATAATCAAGTAATGATTTGGGTACTCAAGTAAAGATCATAAGTAATCGAGTAATCCTTGTTGTATAATTGAGTAGATAATGCATCTTTTTGTGACTAAAAAAATAATCGAGTAATGGAATTCTTATAATCAATCACATAATACATTTAATCAATAAGGGTCAAAATTAGTTGAGTAATGCTAAAATATGATGTTCTACCCTTGTTTAGTTTTGATGATGAAAAACAATATCATGTTTTATCCCCAAGTCATGAGTCAAGTTTATGGTTTTCAACAAAAATCAATTTCAAATATTTTGTTAAAATGAAAACCAAATGATTTATATTCTTATACATGGAGATTTGAACAAACATGTATTATGATAAAATCTCTTAAAATGTTTTTCGAATTAGCTTTGAAGTCGTTGGTCAACATAGAGCTAAAATTGTTTTAAGGCAAAAGACCAACTAGAAATTCAAATGAAAGGTTTTCAATATAAGTTTTTCATATTTTGAAACATGCATGAAAGGTTTTGACTTGAAACTTAATCGTATGAAAAATCCTTTAGTTCATGCATCATGTCTTGAAACTCGTTTTGATAACGTTTCAATATTTTTCTAAGTCTGGAAGACTAGCACCTTATAAGGAGACATATATGAAAATGTTTTCTTTTTAGAAAATTAACTCCCGGTAATTCAATAGCTAACATTCATTAGTGATAAAATGATTTTTAACGAATTTTTCAAGAAATAGAAAGTGTATATCTTTGAGGTGGTAAAATCGCAAAATCCTAAGTTCCTACTAAAATCCAAATTCTAATTTCTTATTCTTATGGATTTTGATTTTTTAGATATTTTTATTGAATCCAAATGGGGGGTACTTTGTTATTTACATTTACTTAAACTAAAGAAATGTAAATATCTTGTGATGTTTTGTATCAATCAAGTGTGCTTTTTCATGTTATCAGTTGACTTTTAAATTTTTCATAATGGATAGTCAACTATGTTGTTTGTTCTGTCGACTATTCAAGGCATCTGTCGACTATTTTAGCATCTGTCGACTATCGAGTAAGGATAGTCGACTATGCCTTTTGATCTGTCGACTATTTTTGTTCATGAAATTCAAACATTTCTTCATATTTCTGCATTTGTCGACTATACAAGTGTATCTGTCGACTATTGGATATTTGTGTTATAAGATAGTCGACTATTCGTAAATGTCTGTCGACTATTTCTTGCTTTACTTGTAAAAATAGTCAACTATGCATTTTTTCTGTCGACTATTTCTTTTTGCAGAAAGGTATAACGGCTAGTTTTTCAACTCCAACGGTCACAAAAACGGCTAGTTTCCTCTTCAATCTTTATGGATGCTTATATATACAACTCATGGAGCATCAAGAGAGGGCTAATGGACAGGAATGAAATTATTTGATCTTACTGTTATTCTCATTTGTATTTAAAATCGTCTGTGCTTTAATTTTCTCTCTTCAAGGGTTCGATCTTCACTTGTAATTATTTACTTCAACCCTTGTATCATTTTTGAGAGATCATTGTAACTAAGAGTTGTGCTCTTAGATTCTCTATTCGATTGTTTGTATTTTTCCTAGCAGTAGCTAGAGGGCCCATTAAATTGGGAGGTTGTATTTCCTAACTTGTGTAGCTAGAGGGCCTACTTGTGTAAGTAGGAGGTTTTAGTAAATTGGTTTAAAATCCTTAATGGGAGCTAAGGCAGTGGATTAGGCTTGGTTTAAGCCGAACCATTATAAATCCTTTGTGTCTTTTATTCTTCTTGCTTTACATTTATCATCTCATATGTTCTATGTTTTAAATCACTAAAACCTCAATTGGGTCAAAAAGTTTTCAAGTTCTATCAAGTTTTTTAATTATACCAATTCACCCCCCCTCTTGGTGTGTGCCATAGCATCTCTCGTTCTAACAAAATATACTCGAGAATTAATTTCTTGTTAGAATTCAAAAAATATAACTATTACACTACATTTAATGAGTTTGTCTTTCTTTTTCAGTTCATTTAATGCTCTCCAAACATCATACACATATTTTATCTAATACAATTGTTAGCTTAAGAGGGGGTTGAATTAAGCTTTTTCACCCTTTTTAAAATTTGAACTTAAATAGATAAATGAATTTGAAATAGGAAAGCAGTAAAATAAAAAAAGCAACACACTTGATTTAAAGTGGTTTAGCTATAAAGTGAAAGGCAACGACTAAAAGAACACCAAAAATACCAACTCGGTGTGGATCTATGCAAGGGTTTTATTTTCAAAGGACTTTTCAATAGAAAAATGGCATAATGGAAGCATAAAACATATATAGCGGAAACCAAAATCAACTTTGCAAGGCTCAGTATCTATCAACAACATGCAAAACAGAAAATCCCATGCCATAGGGGGATTTTCTGTAAACCTTTCGAATGAAGTTCTGTAATGATCCGTTACTATGGTCCAGATTTAGTAGCATTTAAGTATATTTGGTGTATATTTGTAGTGTGTAAAAGGGTGAGGTGGTTGCACACAACAGCTGTCGACATAACCCTGCAAACTGTCGACTAATTTAGGAAGCTATTAATAAATTGTATTGAAACTGTTGACCGATTAATGAATCTGTAGACATATTGCATTAAGACTATTGATTGATTGTTACCAAGTTCAGCTTTCGAGGCCACTTTCAGGTCGATCAGGCATTGGTGAAGTTCGGTGGGTGCCTTATAGAAGGCTTTGGCATGTGTAAGGGCAATCCTACACCATTTAAGGGGCTACATAAATAGAGAGAAGAGAAGAGAAAGGGAGGAAGAAGCTAGCGACTAAGAGAAACTGAGAGGAAGAAAGGAAGGAAGGAAGAAGAAAATGAAGAGAAGAATGAGGCAACAACTTAAGGTAATTCCTCCTCTGGTTTAGGCAAGTTCCTCTTCCTTCTTGCCTTCTCTATGGTTCGAATTCTCTATTTTCTAGTCTCCTTTGGGTCTCTTGAGTTGTGAGCTCCTTTAAGGGGCAATCTTGTTGTATTTCTTCCAAAAGCTTGAATAAGGCTTGGTTTTCCCTATGTTTCTTCATTGAATGATGCCTAACCATGTTAGGGTAAGCTCTAGTTCGATGTATGTATGCTGGCTAATTATGTGATTTGGGACCTTTATGTTGTTTGGATTGCTAGATGCAGGGTTGTTGATAGATTGGGCATGGTTGTCAACCGTTTGATGTTGTGGGAAGAAACTGTCGACCGGCTCAAGCAAGCTGCCGACCAGTTGCCCTTGAGACACAAACTGAAGATCGAATAATCGAGAGTCTATTGACCAATCCTGCCTTGTTTGTATTTTATAGACTTTATTGATGTTAATATGATGTTAGGGTTCAAGTTTGTATCATTGGGAGGGGGGTTGCATACTATGTATGCTTGGGCACGCTCATCGTAGGGTCATTAGGAGCACTGGCATTACATTGAATGTGTATGTCTATGTCGGGGAAGGATGGCTTGATACCTAGTTTTATGGGGGGCCTTATATCAAGTTTATGTTTACATCGCCATGCATTTTCTATGTGTTGCATTGCATGGTTACTAATGTGCACAACGTATTTATTCGCAAGATGTACATCCATGGGCTCGAGTAACAGGATGATCATCCCGAGAGAGCTTTGCCTCGATGTATTAGTATGGGAGGTTCAGCTCAGTATATTGGTATAGGAGCTTCAATTTATTATTGTGGGAGTTTTGAATCGGTATGTTGGTATGAGAACTTGAGCACATGGTGCAGATTTTGGAGCAACAACTTATGTTGGTTTGCTTGCCAGTTCATGGCAACAGGCAGGTTTGGATTTAGGGACTTGGGTGCCGATATGTCTTATGTGGGCCCCAAGAACCATTATGTCTATATATATTTACACATTTACTACATGGTTTGAGATTCATGGTATGGATGTGTATTTGAATATGCATGTGTCATGTGAGTGGTTTAGGTTATTCTCTTAACTCTATTTGTCAGTGTAGGTGCTCTAGATCCAATCAGATTAGGCATATTATACACTGACATTTGTAATCATATTTATTATTAAATAAGGAGTTATTCAATTTCACAAGAAGTCATTCTATTAGTTTATTGTTATTATTGTAATGACCAGATAAAACTAGATAGAAGTCCATATGATGTATATTGTGATTAATCTATAAAGACGTGAGATGATGCATCACAGTTTGTAGATATCATTAAATGTCCCAAGTCATAGCAATGTCAAGAATGGACATTGACAATTGCGGTAAGACTTGTATGTGCTATGTGATAGCATTAAGGGTCTCACACCTATAGGCAAGGGGATGCCTAGACAAGTGCATAGGTGACAAATGTTGGAGAACATGTCATTGGACATGACTCGCCATGAGAATCCATTTTGGTTATGTGTTGATGGAATTCTCATACGAGATGGGTGTAACTAATCCTTATACCTGAGATTGTCACAATCATCTCATAAGAAAACTAGTATGATTTGATATCGTTTTGATGGGCCTAGACAAAGGCTGCATGTGGGCAATTGTAAGGCATATCATTAGGCTTATAGAGATGAGTGCATAACCAAGATAGGACTCGTCTATCCCTTGATAAAGGATGATGTATCTAAGGCGCATTCAGTAGATATTCACTTTAAATCCATGGCCATGGTGAAAGAAATCAATAAGGAGTTATTGATTCACTTTCTATTGAGTGAGGATATCTGGACGACCGAAGAAAACTCTTGTGATCGTAATCAAGCAACACATCTCCAGACTTGAGATTACAAAAGATATATTGACGAGAGGATCGAATTACACAGTAACCATGCTCGTGAAAGGTTGTTTACGGATTATGAATCCTTCTTAATAATTGGGTAGGTTTGACGCCTTGCTAAAGGCTAATCTTGTCTTATGTGTTCATACCAATACATTGCCAATATATTCGGAAGTATAATGAGTCATATGCAAAAAGTACGATCCCTATCTTAAACTAGGAGAGCGAACATATGGTTAAGTGGAACACTTCGGCAAGAAATTGTGTTGTTATAGGTTCTCACAGAAAAAAAACAAATAGATGTAATAACGTTGATTTGACGAGGGGTTGTCATAAAGGAAAGAGTTTCCTAAAATGACAATTGATTAAATTAGGAATGAGTTTGTAATTTAGTAATTTTTTATATTTGTTAGAGTGATAAATAGGAAATAATATAAAATATATTATTTGGATTTAAATAAATATTTGGGCTAAATAAAGTATTTGGGTCAAATATTAAATTAAATATTATATTTAGCCTAAATTGGATTTAGATCAAATATTTTATTTAAACTTATTATTGGATTTGAACCACTTAATTAAGTTACTAGTTGAACTAGGATAAACCCATTTAATTAAATTACCAGTTGGACTAGGATAAATGAGTCGGCCCATATCTATTAGGGTTTAAAAACCCCCAGGAGATCTTACTCTTCTATAAATACCTTTTTAAGGGTTGACCAAATTAACGAATGGTTTTTGTGGGTTTTTCAAGAGTTGAAAAAATTGTGATTCATTCTCTCCCGTTTCTTTTCCATATCAATTCGAAATGAGTAGATTATTTTCATCCATATACGAACTGCGAAAAGGAGAGGGAGCTAGCATTCTTGTTCCACTCTCCTCGCCAATGGATGCCTGCCGCGTATCATGAGCTAGAGGCTGGACGCTTGGACAGCTCCGATCCACAAACGACTAGAAAACCTAAAAGTTAAATTTATTTTATTTGTATGTGAATGTTTTGATTTCAATGTTGATCTAATCACTGAAATCGAGGTAAAGTTCTATTCTTGATATTGCTACGACTTGGGATATTTAATAATGTCTACAAACTGTGATGCATCATTGATCGAGACTGTCGAACCTCGATGATTGTAAAATAAATATATATTTTGGATCTGCAGCAAGGGTGCGACCCCAAAGTTGTCTCTCAAAGGAATCTCAATACAAATCTGTCATGACAAGAACTGAGTGAGGGGGTTTTTTTTGATGAAAAAGAAAGTATGAAGATTGAGTAAGAATATAAAAACGAAACTGTCTATGGATCCAAACGCAACCAGTTACAAATCTTTCCCTTAAACCAGGTTTTCATCATCCCTTCTTATAGATTAGATCTAACCGAGTTTCAACACCCAAAATCTGCATAAATAAATCTCCAACAACCGTCTAGAGATCAAATCAACGCTGATATAAAAATCAAAGAAAACCTCCTTCAATCAGTCTACCAATTTTAATCTTCATTCACACAGATTCCAGAACCTAGTATCCATAACCATCATACCAAGTTATTTGTTTCTACTTCTTTCCTTCGTGTGTTGTATCAACCGACTATAACATTAAAGCCGCAATGTAGAAAAGAGAAATCCACCCCGTATATGTTCATACAACCATCTTGAACATGCACTAGAATAAGCGGAAAAGAAGTAGAGAAAACTTAAAACAAATATAATTGAAATTCAAACCGGATTTCGTAGAAGCTTCTGGGATTCAAACCATGGAATAAGTTTGAATTTGCAACTGATTACAAGTGTTTAGCCCTTCATGGAGGAGAAAATAGAGAAAAAATGGCTACTGTTCATGAGACAGAAAGTAAAAATCAATTAAAAATTAATAATCCTCAGCTAATGGCCTCCTAAGGTGCTTAAATAGAGCTTAAGGAGGAAACCCTAGATACTGCAACTTCACAGATGATTTCGAATAGGATAACATGAGTTATGGGCTTTGGCCCCTTCATAAAAATTGTAGATAAGGAAGATTTTATGAATTTGGGTCTTTAAATCACTTGATTTGGATATCAGACGCCCAAGTTATGGCCTTTTAAAGGATCAGTGTTCAGTGTAGCTTTCCTAATTTAACCCAGCTATCTGGTTCCAACTTTGAAGCGATGTTTGGAGGCCCAAACGAACTCGGATTTTGACAAAAAATACCATTACAGAAAGCCTAAGAAGTCCTCTAAAATATCTATGAAGAAATCATCCATGTTCTGGGACTATAACTTGGCCAAAAACTTGAAGGAAGCATAGAAGGTCAAATCTGTGAGCACACTTTTGCTTCTTTGTCTCCAATCTCATTGTTTCCCTTCTGGCCATCAAAATTCCTCATGACCCAGGAAGCCCTAATCTGTCCAAAATAAGATAAAATAGTGTGAAGCCCAATTCCTATAAAATAAAATAAAACAAAATCAAAATGAATAAAATGATACAACTAACGTGCAAAAAGACTAAATATGAGGGCTAAATAATATGAAAATATGCGCTCTATCAATCATCTCACATCTTTATAGATTAATCACATCATACATCATATGGACTTCTATCTAGTATCATCCAATCATTATAATAATAACAAGAAACTAATAGAATGGCTTCTTATGAAATTGAATAACTCTTTATTCAATAATAAATATGATTGCAATTGTTAGCGTATAACATGCCCAATCTGATTGGGTTTAGAACACTTACATTAACAGTAACAGCTACACCGGCTTCTCTTGGAGCAAGAACAAGAAGAAGCCGTAGCTGAAGAGGAAGAAGAAAAAGACGAATAATAAACAACAAAAAAAACCAGGAAGAAAATGGTGGAGAGCAGCTCATTTGGGGTAGCCTCCTCAAATCCACCAACCCTCTCCTATAATCCTTCTCTCTTCCTTCAATCTGTCGTCCACACCACTCCCTTCTCTCAGTCCTTCATCATCACTGCATTAAAGCTTTAATTGCTCTGATGTGATAAAGTTGTTTTGCATTAAATGGAAGAAGTAGTTGACTTCATGAGCCACTCGATCGATCGCTCGATGAGACTGACCTTCCTCATGCACCAGTTGACAGAGCCTGACTGGGTGACCCACTCCATGGACCTATTAACCAATTCCTTCTGTTATGCTCCAACTTTGTCTAATGGCACTTAACAGTGAGGAGGAACACACTAACAATAATGGATCACTAATCCGTTACATTACTCGATATGCATGTGACTTTTAGATTCACAACCATGTAACAATCAAGACACATCAACTCCTCGATGTCAATCAATCCCATCGGCCTACTAAAAGGATCTTTTCAAATCCCTATAGCACCTTAAAAGATCCTAAGTATCCTCTTGCTAGGACTCACGACAATCTTAATGATAGAAAAGTCCAACTTCTTATGAACCTATTACGGTTTCTCGATTACCATGCACTAACTAACATCCTAATCGAGTGAGAGTCATGGACTGATTAAACTCATAATACTTGGTAGCTAAGTCTAATCTAATAAGGTGTGATCGAGATAGTATGTCAAATCCAATCCAACATTGGAACTCTTTCCAATATCATGCTCACCCTGGCCAGGGAATTTTCAATCACCACCAACCCAAACTACGTAAAACATACACCTCCATACAATGGAGGTCAATGGATCCCATTAACAGACATCTGCCTCCATACATTACTGCCAAAAACCACACAGTGAGCATCCCCACCTCTTATACTGAATGGTTCTGCTTAATGGCAAATCCCTAACACCAGCGCATAAAATATCATATCACCTCTAGTCTAAGGACCAAATACATAATTGAGAGTTAGCAACAGATCATTAATTCTATAAGCCATGTAATTTTTCACAGGTGTCACATTCAATGGATGTTCATCTAACACCCACATGCCTACCATATGCATCCCATGCAATATGATGTGTGACTCACCACCCCATTCCTATTAGCATCCCATGCTAACAATGGTTGTAACCTATGTGCCAATCCACTAATCGATAAATCATACTCCCCTTTTGATAAATCTAAGGACAGAGAATACCTTTAAAAAAAAACCAAAACTAGAGATCCAAATCACACAGTCTCATTCATATAGATGAGATGGAGAGATATGAATGACGATATGGCATTTATTAATATCATGAATTAATCAACAGTGCCATACCATTACATCTCATAACATAAATGTAAATCTACCATTCAGGGTTTAGGAACTTGGTGAATTAAGTATATTAAAGATATTAAAAAATTTCTAGGACTACAGATTGCTAGTTTCACCAAGTTGCATAAGAAATAATTCATTGTCATGCTTATGCATTCTTATTTTGGACCTCTTTACCTTATAGATTCCTTCATGTGTTACCTCAAGCTTGTCCCAGATTTCCTTGGTTGTTTCATAAGCTGAGATCTTGTTGTATTCTTTTGGGTTAAATGCATACTCTAGCATATTCTTGGTTGATGCATTCAGCCTGATCTGTTTCATGTCCTACTCTGTCCAATCTTTTTTTGGCTTTGGGATGGTATTTGTCCCTACTCTCACTGTAGGCATTTGAAATTCGGTGACTATGATCTTCCAGGCTTCCACGTCTCTTGAGAAGATGAAGGTCTTCATCCTGTTCTTCTAGTAGGTGTAGTTATTCTCATCAAAGAATGGTGGCTTGTTGCAGGACAGGCTTTCCTGGTATGCATTGTTGGATGAGTTGACCATTTGATCTTTTGTCCTAGGCTATTAGACTTGCTTGAAAGAGACTTGTTGTGATATCACTTGATATAATTGTTAGCTTAAGAGAGGGTGAATTAAGCCTTTTCACCCTTTTTTAAAATTTGAACTTAAATAGATAAATGAATTTGAAATAGGAAAGCAGTAAAAGAAAGAATGCATCACACTTAATTTAAAGTGGTTAAGCTATAAAGCTTAGTCCACTACCATGGTTCACAACTAAGGATTTGGCAAATACACAGGAAGTGTATTTTACTATACCTTACAGCTTTTAATAGGCTCAGCTACACAATCTTTACAGTTGGTTTTTTTCAAACTAGGCTTTGCCACAACCACTACCTTTCATGGATACAATGTAACCTACTACAATTGGCTTTTTATAATTGGATTAGTCAAAACCAATACACAACCTTCTAAAGGATCTAGAGTAAACTTTTACAAATATTGTGAAAGGATTTTTCAAGAAAAAAAATAAAATTAAATAGTAAGCACTGAAACTCTCTTGAAAGAGAGAGTTATAAGATTTGAATCAAGATCACTCTCTTAAAAATCTCACAGAAAGATTAGATAATCAGCTCGTGAGAAGCAAGAAGATTTTGAAAATAATCCCTGGAATCTTTCGAATGTAGTTCTTGAGTTTTGTGTTTAGTTCTTCTAATCTTCTTCAAAAAATTTCATCTCTTATTTATAGATTTCCTGCATTGAATGTTAACTTATAAGGAAAATGATAATTGAAATGTTTCAATTGTCTCACAACTGTCACTTTTTGTCTTTATAAGCATTAAACAACAAACATAAATTCACAAAACTACATACATGTTGTCTGAAATGTATTTAATGAACTAAAAAAATGAAATTGATAACATTCAATAGGTCCAACAGCTATATTTTTCAAAATATGACAGTTAATATTTGACTATCATATAGGCTTAATTGATTAATATAGAATCTTACTCAATTGGACATACGATGTAATCGATTATATAAAGGGTTTACTCGAGTATGACCAATTCCTTACTTGACTAATATAGAAACCACATAAACTTGCATTAATCACTCGATTACTATGCTAAGATTACTCGACTAATAGAGATCTTTACTCGAGTACAAATACTTGATACTCGATATCCTTAAGACCAGAAACTTAGCCAGCATCCAACTTATCTTTACTCGATCAAAAAGATTATTCACTCGAGTATAAAATTACATTAGCTGATTATCAAGAAGGTTTTACTCAATTAAAAAGATGCTTCAAAAACTTTGACACAAAAATACCCGATTATCAGAAAGGATTCACTCGAGTACAAAGAATTGATACTCGATTAAAAAGAACTCCTTACTCAATTAAATTCAAGATAATAGAAAGTTGTATAATGCACTCAAGTATAGGGTTTTGATAGTCGATTATAAAATGTTTTCCTTGATTAAGGAAATACATGTAATCGACTAACTTTGAAAACAAACTGAGCATTTCTCAACTGGATCGAAAACATACTGGATTGAAAATATTTTCAAAAACTTTACTTGATTACTCAAAAACTTTACTCAATTTGCTCTCATAAGCTTTATGAGATATTCGATTAATATGATCATATACTCAACTATTTTGAAGATATATTTGAGTATAAAATTATCAAAGTTAAGAGCACTTCAAAATGTTTCAGAATGTTTTGAAAATCATCAATAAACCAAGTTTACTGAAAATATATTTTCCAAAAACTATTTTCTCAATAAATCAAAACAAAAATTTCTCAATATTATCAATATCTAATCGTTTGATTGAAGTGTGTAGAGACAAAATATGGTACTTATGAGACAAACCAACTTCTTTTTTTTTTTTTTGTTAATTGACCTATTACCAAGCATTGAATGCAAAAAATCTATAAATAAATGATGGAGCATGCTAAAGAGGGTAGCAACATTTTTTTACAAGAGCTTGAAACCTAATTTCAAAAACTTCACAAAGCTTTCTAATCTTCTCGTGCTTTCAAAAGTTCATCTTTTGTGAGATTTCAAGAGTTCTATAATTTCACATTCTTTATCTCTCTTCTATTCAAGAGAAATTTCTTGTTCTTATTGTAATATCCTATATTTTTCTATATTTTTCTCTTGAAAAATCTTTTTACATCTTTTGTGAAAATTTCTAAAGGTTAAGCCTGAACCATAAAAGGCATTGGTTGTGGCCGAGGCAAGTCATAAAAAGCCAACTTGTAAATGTTATGTAGCTGAGCCTGTTTAAAATATACAAGGTAAAGGTAAAAACTTTGTGTTTGCCAAAATCTTTGGTGAGAAACTGAGGTAGTAGATTAAGCTTTAAAATTGAACCATTTTAAATATGTTGTACTATAATTTTTACATTTGTAGTTTACTTCTGTTCTTTAAGTTTTTTTTTTAAGGGTGAAAAAAGCTTAATTCAACCCCCTTCTTAATCTAACTATTTCAACAGTAAATTTCTCAATAGAAATAGTCGATAGTTTTAAAATGCAGTCGATAGTTTATATCAAATTATTATTGAAAACTAATAATCAATTTGGAAAAGCCAGTTGATACAGTTTGATGAAACTTTCGATTGTAAATGTTACAAAAATGGTCAACAAAAAACAACTGAAAGTATGCATATTAGACAGTTAAATGTTACAAAAATGGTCAACAAAAAACAACTGAAATTATGCATATTAGACAGTCGATAGTTTTAAAGAACCAGCTATCAATTTCAAAGAAGAATAAAAATCCAATTGATTGTTTAAACTTGAAACATTGATCTAGAATGTATTCATTGAATCAGTTGACTTGTTTTAAGAACCAATTGACAAATTTTCACTAGATTTAATGTTTAATTGATTTTTCTTACATTTTCAAACTACTTTATCTATCTTTTAAAACTTTAACAATATTTTGAGATTCATAAGCTTTTATTGATTTAAAAGACAAGTTTAAATCCATTTTTAAGGATTATTTAAGATCAAAACCTTAAAGTCTAAGATACGATATTTCAACATGTCCAAAACTTTTAAGTCCAATATCATCAACACATCATTAAAATCAAGTTAACAATAGATTCAATGATTACTTGTCTTTTTAGAACTTGATTATATTTTCGGATCCATAAGAGTTAAAGGATAATTTTAGAACATTTTCAAGAATTATTCAAAGTAATTTAAGTTTGAAATCTTAAAAACCAAAACACTTAAGTAACACTTGTTAAGGTTTTGTGTAATAGTACTCATCATCACAACTATTTCAAAATCAGACCAACAGTATAACGAGGGATATCCATCGTATAAAGTAAGATAGTGTAATTTAGTAATATTTGTGATTTATGATAAAGATATTTGAAATATAACACAAAGGTATCTATGGTACAACATATAGGTATTCATGGTGTGATTTTGAGGTATTTTGTGTTGTAATATAAGGGAACTAGGGAATGCTCGTGCCTAAAGATACGGTGCAAATAATATTAAGACTAAATTTTGAATAAAAATAAAAATTAAAGTTATTGTATAACGTTGTATAATAAAAAATAAAAAAGTTAAATTAAAAAAAATGTTCTATAATCTAAATAAATTAAATTAAAAGTTAAATATCAAACAATACATACCAATTAGTGCTATTGTTGTCAATCAAATATAAAATAAAATTAAATATCAAATACACCAATTAACACACACACACGTGTACACACATACACATAATCAAATACACTAAATTAATAAACAAAACTAAATTAAATGAACACTAAATTAATTTACACTAAACTAAATTAAATTAACACTAAATGAATTTACACTAAACTAAATTAACACACTAAATTAACACACACACACACACACACACATGTACACAAAACATAAAACACACATATTTGTATACATAAACTAAACTAAATTAAATTAACACTAAATTAATTTACACTAAATTAATTTACACTAAACTAACACTAAATTAAATTAAATTAACACTAAATGAATTTACACTAAACTAAATTAACACACGTAATCAAATATACATTAACACACACACACGTGTATATATTATATCTATACAATACACTAAATTAATAATTTTAAAATATTAAATGTACACAAAACATAAAGCAGTAAGTATAAAAAATACAGAAAATAATAGGATACACATAATCAACACACTAAATTAACACACACACACGTATATCTATATAATACACTAAACTAATGAGCTTAATACCAAATGTGGAATCAATAATGGAACAATATCAGCCTCCAAGATCATATGCAATCCAAGACTGACAGCTTGAAATCACCATGACTTCCTTTGTTTGGTTTTGGAGTCTATGTATATGTATGCAGACATATGCATATATGCATCACTTCTTCAAGGCTTTCAGGCTACACATCCATTAAAAGTCCCATAGAGCGAGCTAGAGTGGGTAGGCATGCAATGAGACAGAGGAGGAGGGATTGGAATGAATTCTTTGGGGCAGAGTGGGTTAAGGATGACCCTAACCCGTACTTGTATTGTAGTTTTTTGACCAAGTAGTCACTTCCATTTCTAACACCTTCACCTCTCCATGTAACATTCAAAATATTGTGCTCTAAGTAAAGCATGTCTTTATGCAATGGTGTATCCTAAAATCTTAATGGTGGTAATGACAAAAATGTCATAAAAACAATCGTTAAGGCAATTTGTTCACATCACAACAAGATTGATGCTGAATGAATAATAACTCCATTTTAAAATATCAAATGAGCTTAATACACTAAATTAATACTAAATTTGGTATTAAGCTCATTACACTAAATTAATAATTTTAAAATATCAAATGTACACAAAACATAAAACACTATAAAAAATACACAAAATAATAGGATAAAAATAATGAAATGTACATAAATTAACACACATATTTGTATACATAAACTAAACTAAATTAAATTAACACTAAATTAATTTACACTAAACTAACACTAAATTAAATTAAATTAACACACATAATCAAATATACATTAACACACACGTGTATGTATTATATCTATATAATACACTAAATTAATAATTTAAAATAGTATAAAAAATACAGAAATGAATAATTAATATTATATCTATATTAATAATACACTAAATTAATAAAACAGTAAAAGGATACACATAATCAAATATACACATAAACTAAACTAAATTAAATAACACTAAACTAAATTAAATGAACACCAAATACAGAAATGAACGCCAAATACGTGTAAATCTATATATATATCTATATATATAGAGAGAGAGAAAGAGGAGCTAGGAAGTGGGCGGCGGCGATGCAGGGACGCGGCGACGACGATGGCGGCGAGAGAGGGAGAGAGACAAAGAGAAGGGGGCGGGTGAGGGCGGCGACGATGGGGTAGGTCGACCGCGGGTGAGAGAGAGAAAGAGAGGCGAGGGGCGGCGACAATGGGATGGGTCGACCGCGGGTGAGAGAGAGAAAGAGAGGCGAGGGGCGGCGACGATGGGGTGGGTGCGCAGGGGCGGCAATGCAGGGAGAGAGACGGAGAGATGGCCACTGGCGAGGGGCGGCGACGATGGGGCGGCGACGATGGCCGCGGGTGAGAGAGAGAAAGAGAGAGAGAGAGAGATGCAGTGTGAGCGAGGGGCGGGGACGATGGCCAAGAAAGAGAGAGGGAGAGAGAGGGGAAAGAGGGAAAGTTTTGGGCGGGCGGACGGGTGGGAAATAGAGAGGGAGAGAGAGAGAGGCAGAGAGGGAAACAGAGAGAGAGAGAGACGTGATGGGATGGTTTTGGGCGGGCGGCCACGCCGGGGGGGGACGTGGATCTCAGCCGTTGATGGATCTCAGCCGTGGATCTCAGCCACACAAACATAGATTGTCTCTACACATTTTCAAAAACCTTCTTGCTATATTATATAGATTTGATAGGGCTTAATTGTATACATATTTTTATCTTAATTTTGTGTTATTTTTTTAGGAATCCAGTAAAGAAAATAAATTCAAAAATTTGGACATAAAAAAAGAAAAGAAAAAGATATTATAAAGTTAATTTCAAAATTAATGTTATAAATTAATATTATAATATAAATAAAAAATAAATAAATATTTTAAATAATTAATATTACAATATAATTAAAGTTATTATAATTAATAGTATGTTAAATATTATATATTATATATTAAATTATAATATTTATATATATGTATTATATATTATAATAGTGGCGTGAATTGGAGGACTAGGGTGATGAGTGCATAATTTCATATATTTATTTCCCTTACATATGGTCTGTTGGATGAGATTTATGCCTTATTGTACTGATTTGTACTTATTTTATGATTAAGACAATTTTGGATAGGTTAGAATAAATTGGGCTTTTACTTAAAAAATTTTAGTTTTTTAGTATTTTGACCTTTTGGGTTTCTTGCAGATTTTTGACCATGTTAGAGTTCAAGAACGTGAATGAGGTCTTCAGAGATTTTGTAGAGGACTTCTTGGGCTTTCCATAATGGTATTATTTGTCCAAATCCGAGTTCGTTTGGGCCTCCAAATATTACTTCAACATTAGGGCTAAAAAGTTGGGCCAAATCCTAATCGGATTAAAATTCTGCACGAACTCTGAATGTTTAAAAGGCCATAACTTGAGCTTCTGATGTCCAAATTGAGTGATTCAAAAGACTAAATTCATCTACACATTCTGAACTACAATGCTTAAGGAGGGATGAAGCCCAAAAAGTTTTTTTTAATCCAAAACAAGATCATAAGTTACGACAGCCTAAGAAGCCCTGATTCTTTAGCTGATTTGGATTCTTTGTTGGGGGCTATTTAAGGTCTTGATCCAAGCTCGAGCAAGGAGAATGTCCAGGAAGAAAAATAGGTAGAGAAGTACATCCAAGAGGAGGAGGAAGCATCATTTTCATATTTTCTCTTCTTTTTGTATTCTTTCTCTCATTATGTGTGGTTAAACTTTGGTTTTTCGGTAGAACAATATTTTGAAGCCATGGTGAAGAACACTATGAGATCTTTTTAAATTTATTTGAAATATGATTTTTTCTTGAATATTCATGTATCTTCTAATTTTAATATTTATGATTGTGTGTTTTGATTGCATAGACGACCGTTATTCAATTTTTGACGAATGATCAATTGCTAGCTTGAATACCAAATTCGTAATTGTTTGGTTTTTCTTGCATAAGTAGCAACTAGGGTTGATGATTATAGACAAGTTTTCGTTCAATTCCTAGGGAGTACATGTGCTGAATTAAATAAACTGAGCTTGTGTGTTTATTATTCAGATTTGGTCTTGTTTCCACAAAGTTTAATGCTGCATTTGAATTAAATTCTAAAGAGCTTGTTCTAGGGTTGTTTGAAGGTAAGGGTTAATTGAAGAGCTCGTTTTAATTAACTAAGAAGTAAGGGAAACATTGAATGAATAGAACTTGTTGTTCTTTCTAAGGCCAAGTATTCAAAGAAAATTAGTGACTTTGACATCAATGATCAGTGTCATAACCATTGGTGGATAAATCCCTTCTACCGGAAGCGTTTCTATTGATTACTTTAATCTTTTTACATTCTGATTTGCCTTATTAATTTAGAATAATATTCTATTTTTAATTGTTTAAATTTCAAAAATTCAAAACCCCCTAATTTTTTTTCTATTTATTTTAAGTTTTCAAAGGAATAGATCTAACCAATCCCTGTGGATACGATCTTGCTCATTGCTATCACAATTTATATTTTTAAGAGTAAGAATTTATTATTTGTTGGATTCGACACCCATCATTGGGCTAGGGCTAGTCCATGTGCATATATATATATATTATAATATATAAAGAGAGTTTTGGATGGAGAATGGGCAGTGAGCAAGCGGCAAAATTGAAGAAGGAAATTATGAGGGATGGAAACAGGGGAATTGAAGCAAGCGGCCGCATGAATTGAGGTGGCGGACAGAGAATAATTGAAGGCAATTGCAGCGGCACGGAGAGCATCTTCTTTTCCATTCTTCAGTTTTTATTTTTATTTTAATAATATCTATCTAAATTGTGTTAGTTAGAATTTGGATCAATTTTAATTTTGAGATTATATTATTAATTACATGAAAAATTTATATTATTATGTTTAATATTTTGAAAGATTGACTATTTTTTAATGATTTAAGAACTTATCCATGATTGACTAAATGATTGTTATAAATTAAATTCACAGACAATATAAATCACATGTTTGATTATGATATCGAGAGATGATTAGCTTATGTGTGGGAATCGAAGAAATTTAGTGAGTCACATCTTCTTCCAAGATTAGAGATTTCCAAATAACTTAATGCTTATTTATTCTTTTGACATCTACTAAAAAATTTGACAGTGAAATTAAATTAATAAATTATTAATATGACTTGAGAAAACTTATTAATTAATTGAGAAAAATCCACCATCACATGTAAATAATTATAAAATACTGTAAAGGTACTTTTGATTTTAAATCTAGTTGAACAGATAATTACATAATTTAGATTAAATGAAATCTAAACCCTAGCACATTCATAAATTAATTTTTCTCATAAAAAATTCAATTTTTTGTTTATTTTTTTATTCGTTCAATTAATTAATTAGTTCAACTTAGGCTAAATTAAAATTATTTTGGTATTATGATCTAGTGCTTGTAGGATCGACATTCGTTTTATCACTATATGCATATTTGACTAAGATACACTTATCCGAATTAATTATGCATAAATCACACATCAGTTATTACAGTATAACATAAGAGTATCTGTGATATAACATGTGTATCCATAGTATGACATAGGTGTATACATAATATAACTTTGAGATATTCGTGATAAAACATATGGTTATTTGTTTTATAATATAGAGATATTTATTGCATAGCATAGTTGTACCTATGGTATAACATAAGAGGTTCGTTAATTTAACTTAGTGGTATTCATGGTATATAAGATAAGAATATTTGTGGTGTAATATAAAGGTGTTTGTGGTATAACATAGAGATATTTATGGTATAGCATAAAGTATTTATGATATAATTGAGAAGTACCTATGGTGTAATGTTAGTGTATTTATGGTATTACATAGGTTTTATGTGGTATAACATAGATGTATCATGGTATAATATTTGGGTATCTATAGTATAACATAGGTTTATTTGCGGTATAAGATGAGTGTATGCATAAAATAAAATAGGAATTCTCGTAGTATAGCATGGAGGCATTCGTGGTATAACATAGTCATAGAGACAAAGAAGGTATAACATAATAATATTTGTGGTATACTATAGATGTATTCATGATATAATGTAGTAGAACTCAAATGTTATTCGAGGCATATCATAGGGTTATTTGCAATATAACATATAAGTATATCTATGGTAAAATATAGGAATATCTACGATACAATTTTAGCTTACTTACATGTTACATGCAAAAATATTATTTTTCTTATAGTTGAACTTTCTTTAGATATTCCAAAAAATTTGAATAAAAACAAGCTATTAAAATAAAATAAATTTTATATTTTTGAATAACAATTTGTTACGGGTATTTTCCAAACCGCCTTGGGCTGAGAATAGTCCAATGACAAGGCTTAACCTCTCGAGGCCCAATGGGCCTAAGGCCAAAGCCATCTCCTCGAGGTCGTATAGTTGCTAAAGCACGAGCTCTGATCGAGATAGCGAGTGAGCTCTTGGTGACGACTCTAGCTCGCTGGTCAACCCGATCAGCTCGCAAAGAAGACCACGAAACACAATAACCGGATCTGATGTTTACCTATCCTTATCAGTGGAAAGCCAGCCCCCACATAGTGCAAAGCTTTTACTCCCTATTTTATGGAGATAATAAAGGCACATTGTCCCTCACGATGTGGTCCCACCGCTTTGAACTTTGTGTAAGCTGTCAATACCCCACACTATAAATAGGGGGTCAAAAACTATTGTAAAAATATGATAAAAATACATATTGTTACTCTACAAAAAAGATCAGAAGACAGTCGTGGACTAGGCATCATTCCGGTCGAACCACATAAAAAAATGGGGCGTATTGTTTGTTGATGGTGTTACTGTTTTCTTCCCCTCATATTGGTGATTGCTGGATCAGTATGGGCCGACGAATCTCGGTCAACCGTTCCTAAAAGTCGACATTTTAGCGCTAGAAGGAAGGCTCGTTCTGATCAACGTCAATGGCAAGGGGGAGACACACAAGAAGTTCTATAATGGTGGTTAATCAACCTGAAGATCATGCTAGTCGACAACTGAAAATCCCACCTATAGGGGGGAACAGTTGTGATCGCCGCAACTGCTTCCGTTCCCCCATTGGTTGGAACCACCTCAGAAATCCCCTTATGGGTTCCCTGTCAATCCGTTACCCTTGTTCCAGGGATAGAGGCAGCTTCGGCTTGGCAGCAACGTTATGAGGCGTTGGAAAATACAGTCAGGCAGCTCGCGGATGCAATAAGGATGTTAGCCCAAGCGTAAATCCAGGTCGTCCAGAATCGGGTGGAGGTTACACAACCCAGAGATATCCTATAGCCTCGAGACAAAAGACTCGTTCCAGATGAAAGACAAGGTAGAAGAACTTCACGATGGGTTGGATCTGCGGATTCCTCGAACTCACGGTCCGAGAGATCAGAAGAATGGCGATCTCGAGGAAAAGGGCTGAAAATGCACCCCACAAATTCGAGAACGAGAGCAAATCATTACGAAGATCATTGTGTCGAGGATCATGAAGGACGTCGACGACGTGGAGATCCACACCCAAGGGAGAGCTCGGCCAGGGCCAGCCTAAATCACACCACTTATTATAACTCGCCAGGGAATAGGAGACGGTGATGTATGATTTATGCACAATTAATTCGGGCAAGTGTATCTTAGTCAAATATGCATATAGTGATGAAAAGAATGTCGATCCCACGAGAACTATATCACAATACCAAAACAATTTTAATTTAGCCTAAGTTGAACTAATTAATTAATCGGATGAATAAAAATAAAAAAATAAAAAATTAAATTCTTTGTGAGAAAAATTAATTAATGAATGCACCAGCGTTTAGATTTCATTTAATCTAGGTTATGAAATTATCTATTTAACCCGATTCAAAATCACAAATACCCTTACAGTATTTTATAATTATTTGCATGTGATGGTGGATTTTCCTCAATTAATTAATAAACTTTTTCAAGTCATATTAATCCTTTATTAATTCAATTTCACTGTCAGATTTTTGAGCAAATATCAACGAAATAAATAAGCATTAAGTTATTTGGAAATCTCTAATCTCGGAAGGGGATTTGACTCACTAAACTTCCTTGATTCCCACACATGAGCTAATCATCTTTTGATCTCATAGTCAAGCATGTGATTTATATTGCTGATGAATCTAATTTATAAAAATTCTTTAGTCAGTCATGCATAAATTATTAAAATGTGGCAAATCTTTTAAAGCATTAACCACAACAATATAAAACCCTCATGCAAATAATAATCAGGTTTTGAATCAAACAAAACAAATAACCACATAATCCCAAAATTAAAATCCATCCAAACCCTAGTTAAAATAAATTAACTAGATATTATTACAATAAAAATTAAATGAAGAAAAAGAGAGGCTCCTTGCCTAGTTATAAATCAGATCTGGGTTGCAATTGCTGATTTCAATTTCTTCCTCATCACTGCACGACCTTCTCTTCTTCAATTTCTTCCTCTGTGTGCGGCCTTCTCTTCAATTCTTTCGCTGTGCCCGCCGTTTCCACTGTCCATGCCCAAAAGTCTCCAATTTTCCCTTTTGACTGTGTCGCGTCCAGAAGCCATCTTAAATCCCATATGCTCCTTCAATATATTATCATACATATATATATATATATATATGTGCACATGAAGCCCTAAGGACCTTCACACGCCACAACCACTTCTTATTTAAATAATATAATAGATAAATAATATATAATAGGTATCTATTATTCACGCCATTAGTATAGTATATAATAGATATATATAAATAATATAATTTAATATATAATATAATATAATATAATATATATTTCATTTTTAATAAAAAATTAATTAATTATAATATAATATATAATATATAGATAAAATACTATAATATATATTTAATTATTAATAAATAAATAAATATGTTTTATTATATTATAATATAATATTAACTTTACTAATTACTTTATAATATTTTCTTTTTTCTTTCTTTTTACCTCCAAATTTTCGAATTTATTTCCTTTGCTGGATTCCTACAAAACAAGATTAAAATAATATAAAATCTATATAAACACACATTTATGTAGAAAAAATAGTATAAGGTTAAGATAAAAATTAGATAAAAATATATATATATATAATTAAGCTCTATCAAATACCCCCACACTTAACCTTTTGCTTGTCCTCAAGTAAAGTAGAGAATAAATACAAAATAAATATTTCATTTTTATGTTAGCCCAAAATCAAGAATTCAAATAATATATCAACATATAATTAATCACAAAATTGGTTACCATCCATATTATCAAATCAACTCTAAATTCAAAGCATTAATTGAAAGAATTAATCATGCAAAATTATCAATTTTTGACACGGCCCGATTACACGACACGACACGACATGAAGTTAAGCGGGTTTGGGTTGGGGTTAATTGGGTTCGGGTCATAAATGGGTCAACCCGTTTATGACACGATTATTTTCGTGTCTTAGGCGGGTCGACCCGTCTAACCCGTTTAGACACGCAATGACTCGTTTAAGATTTATTTATAAAATAAATTACAAATAATTAAAAAATTAAAAAAATATTTAAAAACCCCAAAATATCCCCCCCAGTCTGAAACCCTAGCTCCCCCACTTCTTTCTCATTCTTTCCAACCCAGCTTTCTCTCTCTCTCTCTCTCACTCTCTGAACTCCCGCCTCTGCCCTTGGACCATCGCGGCATCGCCTCCGCCTCCGCCCCTCGCCTTCACCTCCACCTTTTCCCCTCGCCTCTGCCTCTGCCTCCGCCTCTGCCCTCGCCTCTGCCTCTTCCTCTGCCTCCGCCTCCGCCCCTCGCCCCCGCCCTCGATGTCCATCTCCTCCCTCGGCCCCTCGCCTCTACCCTCGGCGTCTGCCTCCGCCCTTGGTCATTCCAGATCACCTCGGCCCCTCGTCTCCACCCTCGACCCCTCGCCTCAGCCCCTCGCCTCCGCCTTTGGCCCCTCGCCTCCGCCTTCGGCCCCTCGCCTCCACCCTCGGCGTCTGCCTCTGCCCTCGGTCATTTTAGATTCGGCGAAATCTGGGATTTGGATGATTGTATTTGGAGATTTGGATTAATTTTTTTATTGCATGGATGATAAAATGTGAGATTTTATTAGAGTTTGTTATTAATATGTTATATATGTATGTTGACAGGTTAAATATAAATTATGTTGATAGGTTAAATTATTTTTTTGTGAGTGAATAAAATTTTGTATGTGTATTGAATAGGTTTTTTTATGCATTCAATAGGTTTTTACATGTTATAGGTAAGCAAGTTGGATGGGTTAGTAGGTGACACAGAATGATCTGTTTAAATTAAACAGGTTAAACAGGTTAATAGGTGACACGACACGACCCGTTTAAATTAAACGGGTTAAGTAGATTAACAGGTGACACGACCCGACCCGACCCGTTTAGTTAAATAGGTTAAACGAGTTGTGTCGGGTTACACGTTTAATAAACGTGTCGTGTTCGGGTTTAAGGAATTTGACACGATTATTAAACGGGTCGTGGTCGAGTTAGGCTGATGCGTGTTATACGTGTGTCTCGACACGACACGATTACGACCCGCCAACCTGAATTGCCAGCCCTACTTTTGATGCCATGCATACTTCAAAATTAATTCATGAAACATTGCAAATAACACAATTAAATCATGCAATAGTTTTCGTGCATTCATTTTCCTCCACTACTACAAACATAAGGAGTAACAGGGATGATTTTTTGTTTTTGGAATCAATCTTTCCTAAGCATTACTTGACTTTTGACGCGAATGTCGACATTTTGTGATGAAGACACCTGATTACTCCCCTAAATAATTGCTTAGAATGCATTTGCATACTCATATTTTAAACTATCGTTTGACATGAAAGATGATGCAGGAGCACACTGTTAACCCCTAGTTACTACTAAGTAGCTCAAAACATAGGAGTAGATAAATAGCAATAACAATTAATTTTTTTTTTTTGCTCCTTTTTTTTTTCATCATCCCATTTTACTTCAACTCTGTTTAGGCTTAGTTTTGAGAAGCAATCACAATATTATTCTCACATAATCAATCATGCATAATCACAAAATTCCATGAATTTTATCAAGAAGCATATATTTCAACAATCATGATAATCCGGCATAATCAATTCATTTTCCTTAGCATTGTTAAACCTAGAATCAATAATCAAATATAACAGTTTTCAATTTTGAATTAACTATGTATTGAACCAAAGTTAATATAGGAAACATGAAATCGGCCTAAACATGAAAATAAAACATTTTTTTTAAAAGAAAATCATCATTTTTGCACATTATATATTTCTTCTTTTTATTTGGAAATCAAAAAAATTGAGAATTATTGAATTTCCCACCTCCACACTTAAATTAAACATTGTCCCCAATGTTTAAAAATAAGAAAAAAAAAAAAACAATACTCCCCTGATGTAGACCTTCTTGGGATGCTTGAAGATTGTTGGGCTTATTCTTTTGAAGAAGAGAGGCCGGATTTCTAGATTCAACAAGTCCTAGAAAGAAGAAAGATAAAAAAAAAATGAAATAAGAAATCAATCCAATAATATTCTAAAAGTTAAGAGAAATAAAAGAAAAGAAAAATAAATAATATTTTGAATGGGTTGCCTCCCATCAAGCGTTTCTTTATAGTCATTAGCTTGACTAAGTTTCTGTCTTCACGGAGGCTTGAATCCTTCTTCCATTAAAACTTTGTCTGTGCTAATTGATGGACTTATTTCTTGAATGCTAGCAATTCTCAATCCAATTCACTTCTTTTGCTCCCTTAACACTCTTATCAACTTTTCTTTTTCATGACCTGGTGGTTTGGCTTTTGACGAAGAAGAAGAAACATCCAAAGGCAACAACTTGTTTCCTTTGGATAGACAACATTTTTGTTTTTTTTTTCAAATAGCTCACGACCTTGTTCTTGACATTTAAATTTTGTTCCTGCTCATCAAAAGAGTTAGCAATGCAATTTTCTATAGGTTCATCTAATATTTCTACCAAATCATCAATGTCATCTATCCTTAAGACTTTTTTTTCATTGTCATTAGAATGTTTCGTAGACTTAAACACATTGAAAGTAACTGTCTCATCATAAATTCCAAGGCTAAGTGTTCCTTGCTGGACATCAATCAAAGCTCTCCCTGTGGCAAGAAAAGGTCTCCCTAAAATTAGGGGCATGTCATAATCTTCTTCCACATCCAGAACAATGAAGTCAACAGGAAAAATAAATTTATCTACTTTTACCAAGATATCTTCCACTACTCCTCTTGGGTATTTTATACTTCTATCAGCCAATTGAAGAGAAATAGTGGTGGGTGTCGGTTCTTGTAAGCCAAGCTTCCTGAAAATAGAAAAGGGGATCAAATTAATACTTGCCCCAAGGTCACATAAAACTTTATCAAACATAATTTCCCCAATAGTACAAGGAATAGAAAATCTCCCTAGATCTTTGAGTTTTGGAGGCAATTTATTCTGTAGAATTGTAGAGCATTCTTCATTAAGTTTCACCATCTCAAATTCCTCCAACTTTCTTTTATTTGCAATTATGTCTTTCCAAAATTTGGCATAACTTGGCATTTGTGATATAGCATCAAGAAGAGGGATGTTAATATGCAATTTTTTAAACACCTCTAAACCTTTAGCAAATTGTTTATCCAAGTTAGCCTTTAGAAATATTTTAGGAAAAGGAAGAGGGATTTTGTAAGATTTTAAATTAAGAGAAGAAGAACTCCCATTTTTCTCTGTTGATAGCTCCCAGTCCTCTTCTTTGGCTTCAAGCTCTTGGCTTTCTTCCTCTTTTGTACGCTCCTCATCTTTTTCTTTACTTTCAAGTTCTTTTCCACTTCACAAAGTGATGGCTTTTACATGCTCCCTTGGATTCTTTTTAGTATTGCTAGGCAATCCTTCTTGTGGTCTTTCTGAAATTGCTTGAGCAAGTTGTCCAATTTGAGTTTCCAAGCTTTGCATTCTTGCCTCTGTACCATTGATAAATTTTGCCATCATATCTTCCAAATTCATCTTCTTCTCCTGTGGAATTTGATGTTGTTGTTGAAAGTCGGGTGACACTCTTTGTTGATTATTACTCCAAGAAAGATTAGGATGGCTCCTCCGTCCTGGATTGTAAGTGTTGGAGTAGGGATTAAAATTTAACTTGTTGCCACCATAAGAAATAAAATTAGCTTGTTCAGAAGAACCAGAAGAAAAAGGATTTCCTACTTGACAATCAACACTAGCATGTCCCCCTCGCCCACAAAGCTCACAAGAAAGAAAATGAGAAGAAGAAGAAGAAGAAGAAGAAGAAGAAGAAGAAGAAGAAGAAGCATTCATAGCTGAAACCCCCAAATTACCCAAATTCTTATTTAATTCAGTAATTTGAACAGATAAAGCAGTGATAAAATCAACATTATAAATTCCAACTCCCTTTTTATTTGTTCTCTCATTATCCCATTGATAACTGTTCGCTACCATCTTCTCCAAAAGTTCATATGCTTCCTTGGGAATTTTCCTCATAAGGGTACCACCTGCAGTTGCATCTAACATCAAACGAGAAGATTGATTAATGCCACTATAAAAAGTTTGTACTTGCATCCAAACAAGTAGACCATGGTGAGGATATTTCCTAAGCAATACCTTAAATCTCTCCCACGACTCATATAAGGATTCATTACCAAATTGTGAAAAAGTTGTTATATCATTCCTTAATTTAGCCATTTTAGCAGGTGAAAAATATTTAGATAAAAACTTTTATGCCAAATCATTCCATGTGATAATAAAACTTGCTGGAAGAGAATTAAGCCATTCTTTTACTCTATCTTTCAGGGAAAAGGGAAACAACCAAAGTCGAACTGCATCCTCACTAACTCCATTATGCCTAAAAGTATCACATATTTCAAGAAAATTAGCAATATGAGAGTTAGGATCATCATTAGGGACAGAAAATTGTACACTCATCTGGATCATCTGAATAATTGCAGGCTTGATCTCGAAGTTGTTTGCTTACACATTAAGCCTCCTAATGCTTGATGTAGTGCCATCCAGAGTAGGTGTAGCATATGAGTTCAATGTTCTTGGATTAGTTTGGGTTGCTTGTTCTTGCTCCATCTTATTCCTTTTCTCATTCTTTTGCTTTTTTAGAGTTTTCTCAATTTCTTGATCAAGGGATATTAATTCTCCACCACTGGTGCGTGTCATGCACCATTGAAACCTACAAAGAAAAAGAAAAATACTAAAAATTAAAAAATTAAAAATAAAATTTCTAAAAGATGAAAAAATAATAAATAATAAAATTAAATTAAAATTGCAAAACTTAAAAGAAAACAAAAAGATGTTCAAACTAAGGCTAACTTATGTAGTTTTAATATGCAATAAACTAGTCCCCGACAACGACGCCAAAAACTTGATGTGTGATTTATGCATAATTAATTCGGGTAAGTGTACCCTAGTCAAATATGCATATAGTGATGAAAAGAATGTCAATCCCACGAGAACTAGATCACAATACCAAAACAATTTTAATTTAGCCTAAGTTGAACTAATTAATTAATTGGATGAATAAAAATAAAAAAAATGAAAAACTGAATTCTTTGTGAAAAATATTAATTAATGAATGCACTAGGATTTAGATTTCATTTAATTTAGGTTATGGAATTATCTATTTAATCCTATTCAAAACCACAAATACCCTTACAGTATTTTATAATTATTTGCATGTGATGGTGGATTTCCCTTAATTAATTAATATGCTTTCTTAAGTCATATTAATCATTTATTAATTCAATTTCACTGTCAGATTTCTGAGTAGATATCAACGAAATAAATAAGCATTAAATTTTTTGGAAATCTCTAATCTTGGAAGAGGATTTGACTCACTAACCTTCCTTGATTTCCACACATGAACTAATCATCTTTCGATCTCATAGTCAAGTATGTGATTTATATTGCCTATGGATCTAATTTATAATAATCCTTTAGTCAGTCATGCATAAATCATTAAATCATTAAAAGTAGGGCTGGCAATTTTGGACACGACCCGATTACACGACACGACACGACACGACATGGAGTTAAGCGGGTTAGGGTTGGGGTTAATCAGGTTCTGGTCATAAAAGGGTCAACCCATTTATGACACGATTATTTTTGTGTCTTAAGCGGGTCAACCCGTCTAACCCGTTTAGATACGAAATGACACGTTTAATTAAACATGTTAACGGGTTGACCTGAACACGTTAACACGATTATATACGAAATGACACGTTTAATTAAAAGGGTTAGTGGGTTGATCTGAACACGTTAACACGATTATACACAAAATAACACATTTAAAACTAAATAAAACGTTTAACAGGTGACACAACACGACCCGTTTAAATTAAACGAGTTAAACAGGTTAATAGGTGACACGACACGACACGACACGACACGACACGTTTAGTTAAACGGGTTAAACGGGTCGTGTTGTGTTACACGTTTATTAAACGGGTCGTGTTCGGCTTTAAAGAATTTGACACGATTATTAAACGGGTCGTGTTCGGGTTAGCCTACACGTGTTATACGTGTGTCTTGACACGACACAATTATGACCCGCCAACACGAATTGCCACCCCTAATTAAAAGGTGACCAATCTTTTAAAGTATTAACCACAACAATATAAAATCGTCATGCAAATAATAATCGGGTTTTAAATCAAACTAAACAAATAACCACATAATCCCAAAATTAAAATCCATCTAAACCCTACTTAAAATAAATTAACTAGACATTATTAAAATTAAACAAAAATTAAATAAAGAAAAAGAGAGGCTCCATACCCAGTTCTGAATCAGATCTGGGTCGCAATTGCTGGCTTCAATTTCTTCTTCTGTGTGCGACATTCTCTTTAATTCTTTTGCTGTGCCCGTCGTTTCCACTGTCCGTGCCCAAAAGTCTCCAATTTTCCCTTTGGCTGTGCTGCATCTAGAAGCCCTCTTAAATCCCATATGCTCATTCAATATATTATCATACATATATATATGTGCACATGGAGCCCTAAGACCTTCACACACCACTGCCACTTCTTATTTAAATAATATAATAGATAAATAATATATAATAGGTATCTATTATTCATGCCATTAGTATAGTATGTAATAGATATATATATATAAATAATATAATTTAATATATAATATAATATATATTTCATTTTTAATAAAAAAATTAATTAATTATAATATAATATATAATATATAGATAAAGTATTATAATAAATATTTAATTATTAATAAATAAATAAATATTTTATATTATATTATAATATAATATTAACTTTACTAATTACTTTATAATATTTTTTTTTATTTTTACGCCAAATCTTCGAATTTATTTTCTTTACTGGATTCCTACAAAATAAAATTAAAATAATATAAAATCTATATAAACACACATTTATGTAAGAAAAATAGTATAAGGTTAAGATAAAAATTAGATAAATATATATATATATAATTAAACCCTATCAGACGGCATCAACCAAGAGCTCGTTATTCGCCGGATCAAGGTAGCAGATGGGAAAGACGGTCTCCCCCTGGACGATCCTTGGACCAAAATCCAACCGCGGAGGAGCTATTGCAAAGGATTCAATAATTGGAGGCACAACACGGAACTCACGGTCGGAAGGGAGACCGCGATGAAAGGACCCCATTCTCAAGAGAATTAGAACATGAGCCTCTCCCTCGCAGATTTAAGGTCTTGAACATCCCTTAGTATAACGGAGACGGTGACCCCTACGACCATCTGGATGCGTTTAACGTCCAAATGGACCTGCAGACCTCAAGCTCGCTAGCTAAATGTTGAGTATTCCTCGCGACCCTGGGGGACATACCTCGGACATGGTTAAGGGGTTCCCCCCCCCAACAGTATCTGTAGTTGGGAAGAATGCTAGAGAAGATTCATCAAGCAATATAGGTCGCTCTGGAAGTTGCTCGCTTGTTGAGTGTCAAATCCAACAAATAATAAATTCTTTCTTTTAAAAATGTAGATTGTGATAGTGATGAGCAAGGTCGTATCCACAGGGATTGGTTAGATTTATTCATTTGAAAAATTAAAATAAATAGAAAAAACGATTGGGGGCTTTTGAAATTTAGAATTTGAACAATTTAAAATAAAACAAATGTAAGGATATGAATTAATAGAAAATTAGTTTAAGCAAGTATCCAGTCCAAGGTATAATCTTAGAGTTGATTCGAGGAATTGATCATTGATGCAAAAATAAAATCCTCCATTCTTTCACTAAATTGGTTATGGTTATTAACAAACTCTAATAACCTATCCCTCCTTACTTTGATGATAATCAAGACAAGCTCATTGATTATTTCTCTTGTTAATAAACAACCCTAAATGAGCTCTCAAGGTTTAATTTATCAACAACTTTAATTACTAGAAAGACGACCAATTCTAACCCATGAATACACAAGCTCGATTCGTTTAAGCTAGATTATATACCTCCTTAACATAAATTTAAGACCTATCCGTAATCAATTATGTTAATTGCCACCAATATTAAAACATCTAAACAATTACGGATTTAGATTTTTAATTGGCGATATATTGTTCTGATAATTATACAACGGGCCCTTTGTATTAATTAATCGAAGAATAATTTCAACAAACATAGAAGATATATAAATAGAGAAAGAATAAAAGAATAATAAAAATCAATTCGATCTCACAATTTTTGCAGAATCAAACTTCGATTATCCTTAAACTGGAATGAGAGTTTAGCAATCCATCAAAAGTAAAAGAAAACACCTAAGAAAGAAAAACATATGAGGGATAAGAGAACGAGCGCCCTCTTCCGTCTGTTCTTCTTTGCGTGCAATCCTCTTCTCCAATTCAGCGTAGTGTCAATTCCAATTAATTTCGTCCCTGCTGCATCCTTAATATATTATATATATATATATCAAGTGCAGCGCATGCAAGCCCTCAATTTCCCTGGCCCACTTCCATTCCAAATGTATGCAGCTTCACTGGGCCTTTAATTTCCAATTGCAAGCAAAGCAGCCTTCATAATATTATATTATTATGTATACATGGTGTAATGCGTGGGCTTTGTTCTTCTTTTCCAATCCAAGCCCAATTTCACTTTGGGCTCTCAATGCTTCACCTTAGAATTATTAATATATTATATATATCATATAATATTATATTATAAATACTCTTATATTTTGTCACAGGCCCATTATTCATGAATTTCTTTTCCAATTGTGCAACTGCAGCAAATTCAAGCTCCATGTCGTCCTTGATGCAGAAAGAATCTCTGAAAACTCAAAATATGAAAGTTGTAGATCGTTTTCTTGGATTTTCGTAGGATCTTGAATCATCTCAATCGGAGATCGTACGAGAGAGTTATGCCTGAATTATGACATAGTGTCGAAACTGACCAAAAAAACGCAATTAACTATGTTTTTTCATTTAATGCCTCATTTTGCTCCCTAAATCAAAATATAAGAATAATGAGTACATTTAGACACCAAATAAATATAAAAGACTAAACATTAAGGGAGTAAAATATGGCATTTTACATTCTCATTATCGCTCCAACATATCACCTCGCTACAGTTTTCCAAAGATCTGGCGAATCTATGAAAGAATACATAGAGAAGTTCAGGAGTGGTAATAATGTCGAGAGCCCCTCAGGCGAGGGTATTCTAACTGTGATATCCGCAGGACTTCGGAAGGATCAGAAGCTCTACGAAAGCATCTATAAGTCCCTCGTGAGGGATCTAGGTGAGTTCTATGACCAAGCTACAAAAGAGATCAGATGGGAGGAAACCTTTGGCTCAAAGAAGCCCAACAACCAAAAGAATGGAGATGGGAGCAATAACCAGAGCAAGAAGCGGGGCATGGACGACCATGATAAAGGAAGTTAGGGTCGAAATCCTAATGATCAAGTCGATAAAAAAGTAAGGAATGAATAGAGAAGTGGGCGACCTCCACACCAAGGTCGCTATGAACACTATAATGTTCTATCTAACACGTAAGATAGGATTTTCGCTGTCGAAAAGGGAAAGGAAAATTTCGGGAGGCCTAATCCCATACAGACCCCTGATAAGTACAAGAATAAGGACAAGTTCTATGCTTACCACAATGAGGCAGGGCACAACACCTCTGAGTGTTGGGCATTGAAGGATGCGATTGAAGAACTAATCAGGAGAGGTCGCTTGCGTGATTATGTGGTGCGATCGAAGGATCAACAACCCCAGCATCCGGTCCAACCTGAACCTCGCCAAGCTCTTGAGTAGGATCGGGCACCTGTGGTAAGAACTATCTTCACTATTTATGATAGGCCTCATATTGTAGAAACCTCTAATAGGTCGCACAAACGTTATGTACGAGAGGCCAGTCACCTCCTACTTGCTGGGTGTGGCGAACAGGGAATACCGTCAAAGAAGGCCAGAACAACCCCCAGCGACATCGTTTTTTTAAAAGAAGACACAAGAAAGGTGCATTGGCCTCACAATGACGCCCTTGTGGTCTGAGCTCAAATTAGAAACATTGAAGTGTGGAGGATCGTGGTTGACATGGGCAGCTCGGTGAATGTAATGTATAGAGAATGCTTCAACCAAATGGGCCTGGGTCAGAGCAACTAAAGGCATCCTCAGAGCTTCTTTATGGATTTATTGGAGATGCGGTGATCCCCACATGACCTATCAGGCTTCGCTTACAATGGGGACTCAGACCGCCAAGCTATTATGATGAGGACTTCTTGATCATCGACTACGATTTTGCGTATAACGTTGTCATGGGGAGACCCGCTATGAACGACTTGAACCTGGTCATCTCGACCAAAGCATTGATTGCCAAATTCCTAACTCCGAACGGGACTGGATGCATGAGAGGCGAGCAATATTCAGCGAGACGTTGTTACGAAAAGGCATTGAAAATGGGGTTCAAAGGAAAGAAAGTCAACATTGTCTCACGAGGTGACTCGCGAAGCATGAGTGAGAAAGGAGTCAATCACAACCTGGATCCATACGAGGTGGATTGCGATCGAGCTACAGGCCCTGTAGGTGAGCTGGAAGATGTTGTGGTTAGTAACAGGGATGCCGAGAGGTCTCTAAAGCTGGGTAAGGACCTTGTTCCTGAGGTAAAGACTCAACTAATTGACTTTCTCAAAGCAAATCTAGATGTGTTCTCCTGGAACCACGAAGACATGGTGGGGATAGACCCGGATGTGATGATACACCAGTTTAACATAGATCCCGATCACAAGCCAGTCTGTCAAAAGAGAAGGCCTATGACTGCAGAGCATTATGCAGCCTTGAAAGAAGAGGTGGACAAACTGCTGACAAACGAGTTCATCAGAGAAGCGCATTACCTGGTTTGGGTAGCTAATCTAGTTCTGGTAAAAAAGAAGAATGGGAAGTGGAGGACCTGTGTGGATTTCATTGATTTGAATAAGGTATGTCTAAAAGACAGTTTCCCTCTACCCAAAATAGACCAGCTTGTGGATGCAACGGCCGGTCACTAGTTTCTCAGTGTCATGAACGCTTACTTAGGGTACAACCAAATTCCTATGAAACTTGAAGACGAGGAGCACACCTCGTTTATCACAGATTGAGGGTTATACTTCTATAAGGTGATGTCTTTTGGGCTAAAGAATGCTAGAGCCACCTACCAGTGCCTTGTTAACATAATGTTCAAAGTTCTGATTGGGAGGGCCATGGAGGTCTATGTGGATGATATGTTGGTGGAGTCCTAGCAAGTTGACGACCATGTTTGCGACCTGGAAGAAATGTTCTAGATCTTGAGAAAATATCAGATAAAGCTAAATCCACTCAAATGCACATTTGGCATACTTTTGGGAAGTTCTTGGGCTTCATGGTGAACGAGAGAGGGATTGAGGTAAACCCAGAAAAGATTCGAGCTCTGCTCGACTTGAGGTTGCCAACCAAGATAAAAGAGGTGCAGAGCCTTAACGGCCAGATTGTCGCCCTCAGCAGATTTGTTTCCAAGGCCTCCGATAAATGCATTCCATCCTTTAATATGTTAAAACAAGCCAAAAATTTCAAGTGCACAGAAGAATGTGAGGTCGCCTTTCAGCAACTGAAAGAATATATGGGGCGGGCCTCGCTTATGTCCAAGCCAAAAGAAGGAGAGAAGCTAATCACCTACTTGGGAGTGTCTCAATACTCTATCAGTGTCGCACTAGCGCGAGAAAAAGACAAAGTACAGTACTCGGTATATTATGTAAGCCACAGATTGTTGGATGCAGAAACTAGATATACCCCAATGGAGAAGCTTGCCTACTGCCTGGTGGTGGCATCAAGAAAGCTGCGCCCTTACTTCCAAGCCCATCGGATTGATGTGCTAACAAAATATTCGCTAAAACAAGTCCTACAAAAGCCCAACTCATCAGATCGGTTACTCAAGTGGGCCATTGAGCTCACTTAGTTCGACATAGAGTATAAATCGAGGTCGGCCATAAAAGGACAAGTGCTAGCAGATTTTATTACCGAGTTCACGAGGCCAGCAGAAGAAGAGCCTGTGTAATACCCGGTATTAAATATTAAAAGTATTTTCGAAAATTCGAGGTCAAAATTGGTATTTATTATAGTTTCGGGCGTTTGTGTAATACTCAAAACATAAATGAAAGGTCAGGGACTATGTCAAGCAAGCCAATAAAGGTCAAATTGTCCAAATAAGCGGTATTCAACAAAATCAAGGGATTTTCGAAGGTTTGAAGTCAAAAACACGCAATTAGGGGCGTCCGGGCAAAAGTACAGATTTTGTAAACCGCCCGAGGGAGGTCGAATCGACAAGTTTTTCAGAAATTTCAAAAGGAAAGGAAAAATATGGAACTTATGGGAAGTCAAGGAATTAACAAGAAGTTTAAGGGTGTCTTGGATAGGGAGAAAATGAAATTTAAAGTTGGTTGGGGGCTAAACTGTAAAATTCCAAAATATCAAGGTGTGAAACCTACCGGCCACTTGTGGCCACCAGCAGCCACCTCTGAGGCATCGGGAAGGTCGCCGGGGAGGTGCTAGGGTAGCTCCAGGTGATGATGAAGCTATTGGGACTCACCATTGGTCGGAAACGGCCTTAATGTGATCGAAAATCATGGAGGAAAGATTTTCGATTTGGCCGAATATTTTTGAGGGTTTTATCTCACGATTTGGAGCTTGTTGATTGGTTAGGAGGCTAGATTTGGGGTTAAGGGGATAAGATTAATCGATTTGTGATGGAAATTTGGGTCAAGATCGAGTATAAAAGAAGGGTTCTTGGTCGAGGGTTTTTCAAAGTAATCGAGCGAAATTTTTCATGTTTAAGGTTGAATCGAGCTTCTAGGATAAGGGGCTTTTGTTCTTTGTGTTTTAAGGATCAATTCTGAAAAATTTGGGGTCATTTGGTGTAGAAATCATAGGGTTTTAGAGGGTTCACCAGAAAATCAGGCCTCACCGGACCGCGACATGTAAATGGCTTTTAAAGCCTTTTTCGGTGGCTATTTCGGCCATTAAAGGGTGCCATCAAGGTCGCCTTGAAGAGATCTACAAGCCCCTGTACGAATTTGGAGCATTGGAGGTCGCCGGAGTCGGAGAAGAAGGCCGGAGTGTTGGAAATGTATGCCCTAAAGACACGTTTTGTTTAATTTATGGTAATGATGTTTCTTTTAGTCAGTTTATGGCACATATATTATTTGCATTTAATTGTTGGAAAAGTGTCCATGCTATTAAGTAAGTGATTCATGTGATGGGTCGTTCTTCACAGTTAGGCATGAATCATGGGTACTTAATAAGCAAGAAAATATTACTCTTGATCTTTTGATAGAACTGGGTATTCTATCATGATAAGATTATTCTGCAACAGATCCTAATGGAGGATGGCTTGCCTTAGCCAGTAAACAATCCGTTTACTCTAATTGTACAAGCGCATTTGAAATGCGTAGAGTGGACCTGTGATAGAAGCTAATGACAAAGTATTAATTATCATGGAGCTAGTCTATCACTGCTACTACGTGGACGAGTACTCTAATACTTGAGTATTAGTTGGTGGTCTAGTGAACCTAGAGCTACATTCTTAGATTCACTGTAGGTGAGGTCTATCAAAGATCAATAACCTTGTGAGTTGGGAGTATGGTTTCTAATTAGCTAAGACAGACTAATACAAGATAGTTTCTGTGATTCACCCCCTTGTGATTGTCCAAGAATAATCAAATAATCCAGGGCCCTGGGAACGTGACTTAAGAGTGTGTGCTTCTGGGTAGCTCCCAGTGATAAGCAAGTACATTCGAGTAGTCACGGATTATTGGACTAGTGATCTAAGGATGGTAGAAATCATTTAGAGAGGTGTTAGTACATTATTCCTTTCTAAATGATGGGTGTTACGCAGAGGGGTATTTTTATCATTACACTAGTAGGTCAAAGACATTGCACATGCAAAATTATTCGTGGGGTCAGTATTACCATATGGTGATAGTTGGAACACTTAGAATGACAAAATATAACTACTGGGTAGCAGGGGTATTTTGGTCATTTTAGTAGCCATAAATAATTTGTCTTTTGGTCCTCGGGGTAGCTCAATATAACTCATGTATTATTTAATACATTTGGCTTGTTGGGTGAATTACATTGAGAGAGAATTATTTTATTCAGAATGGTCCATAATTAATTGGGCTAGAATAAAATAATAGTTCATTGGTTTTTTAATTAATTAATTGGGCTAACCCAAATTAGAAAATTAATTAAATGAACTTGTCCCACTAGGGTTTGGCCCACTAGGGTTTTAACCCTAGGGTTCTCCCTCTATATATTCTCTCCTTGGTTGTTTTTCACCTAAGATTTTTTACTCTTCTTCACCAAAATAGAGGCCAAGAGTTCTTGAGTCATACCTTGGAAGATCAAGAGAACATTCAAGTTCTGATGCGAAGGAGCCGAAGGATTGCAGGACAGCCGTCATCTCCACCATGCGAAGAAGCTCCCGCCCCTCTTCCTCCTGTCGCTTCATTCCGTTCGGTGATCCAAAGGAAAAATAAGTTTCCTAGATTCTAATCAATACGAGGAAAGTTTTTTTTTTTAAAAAACGCTTCTGTTGCATGCTATGTATCCTCGTGATGGTCTTTCAAGGGCAAAGAAATCCGGGAATGGGGAACATAACATATTGTGCGTAGTGCAATAAAAGAATGTGTGGAACTAGTATCAAATAATGCACACACATCATGACCATATAAGGATAGAATACCTTGGATAGTCCCGTCGCCCTACTCTATCTCAGTTGTGGTGAGGGCATAAACTCTACCCTGCACCTGTCTATCTACGGGCGATGGATGCTGAGCTACTGGTAGTGCTAGTATAGGTGCTCTTGGCCCTCTAGCTGCTGGTGGCCTCTGATTTGCCTGCTGGCCTCTATTCTAGGGTTGTCCTTTCTGTCTGCACTTGAAACAAGTCACCTCTAGTGCTGGGAGCGCTGCTTGATCCTCGTACAATCTTTCTTTCTATGCTCTTCTTGTCCACACTTGTAACATACGTTCTTCCCAGCTAGGCACGGTCCTCAGGTGCTTCCTTCCACACTGACCTCATTGTGGATTATTCTTTGTCTTATTTCCTTGTCTAGTTGTCCACTTCCTCTTCTTGTTGTTGGATGAGCCCTGAGTTGTATTGGCTCCCTTCTTAGCTGCTTGTGTCACTCTCCCACTCGATAGCATACGCTCGCTGAACTACCATGGCATAATCCACGCTCAGAGCTCCTCCAAACGCATGTTGGATATCTGCACGCAATCCTCTCTGGAATTTGGCGGCCTTCTTTGCTTTAGTGGACACCAACTCCGGAGCATATCGTGATAATGCTGAAAACTCTGCTTCGTACTAAGCCACCGTGTTAGTACCTTGTACCAACTCCACGAACTCATAGACTTTTTGTTCTTTGACCCATGCTGGGCAATAAGCGTCGTTGAACACTTGCTGGAACTCGACCCATGTGGGCTCTCGATCACCAAACCTTTGGCGAGCAGTCTCCCACCATCTCTCAGCGTCACCTTTGAACATGAATGTGTTAAGTTGAACTCGTCGGTCGTCTGCACGACCAATAGATCGAAGATGCTTCTCTATCGATAGCATCCAATTCTCTGCCACTGTTGCATCTGTATCTCCATTAAATGCTGGTGGTCTGAAGGCCATAAAATCTTTTAGTAATTGGCTCCCGGTATCTGTCTCCACAGCTGGAGTTACTGGGGCAGCTGGCGGATCGCCTCGACTACCTCCTGTTTCTTGTGGTACTTGTGGTTGCCTCACTTGATTAGCAGCTAGGGTATCAACCATCCTCATCAAGCCTGCCAACATGCCTCGCATCTCGGCCATACCTTGTCGCAAGTCACTACCAGACTCCCCTGGTGAGCCTGGTGTGGGAACTGGAACTTCGTCTGGCGTAGAAGTAGCCTAGCTGCGAGTACGGGGTCGTCCTCTTCTATCACTCATCTTCCTGCATCACCACTTAGGGTTAGAATACTATAAATTGGGCTAAGTTATCTAACTGACGGACACAAGTCCTAACTCTACCCAACATCCTATGTGTGTACGGGAGACTTCTCAAAACACCGCTCTGATACCAATACTGTAACACCCCTTCTCCCAGAACTGCTCGAGAAGAGGTGCTACGAAAAATAAAATATAAAACTGACATCTGATACCAATATGAATAACTCAATCAACTGAGATAAAACTCTGAGTCAACAAAACTGAAACCATAAACACTGTCTAAGGGAAAATCCCTTAATTGAAAAATAAACTAATACTAAACTGTCGAATGCTCCAAACTAACAAACTGATAAAATTCCTAGACATCTTTGGTCTTGAGCGGATCTACGTACACACACTACTAGACACTGCTACTAGGCCCCATATCTGGTACTCCCCCGCTAGGACCTGGAATGGTGAAGAGTACAAGGTGAGCTACAAAGCTCAGCAAGTAGTAAGCTGGAAAGAATAACTGAAACTGAATCGAATAATATTGATACTGAAGAAAAACTTACTAAACTTGTACTGAGTGAAACACTATCTGTTTTCATTTATAAATGTAATGCACATGAACTGTAAGATAAATGCAGGTATGCAACTTTGGCACATAGGCCCTCATAACTGTAATACATACCTTGCTAATTTGAACCTGCAACATAAAAACTGTAAGCACACATTGTGGGCAATATGCCCCTAGCCCCCTAGTCGACATCAGGCCAGCATCTCATAACTGAGATATAAGTAAACCGATACTAGTGGGATCCCCGCAGATAAGTCGCCTGGCGCGCATAATGAAATGCTCATATAAATGCTGGCACACAATATGTAACGCTCCATATAAAGTCGTGCTTAATGCTCATACAAATATGTATGCACATAATCTCACAAAATAATGCTGATCATGTCATAATTAATTGCTAAACATGTTATATGATTTTTACCAGCTATATTGAGATACAAAGATTCTGAAATTTCTGAGTATAGGCATGGCATATTGGATTTTATCATATCTTGGCATAAAATTCAATATTTAAATAATTAAATATTTATATTAAATTTGAGACTTGCATCAAGAATTTATTAGAAGCCATTCGGATGCTTTATGATACCATTCGGGTGATTGAGGAAGTATAAGGAGCAATTTGAATGAAGCAGCAAGGTCATTCGAATGGCATAACACTCATTCGAATGACAGAGGCTCATTCGAATGACAAAGACTCATTCGAATGATATATGATATATATAACAAAGGCTATTCGGATCTAACCAAGGACTCATTCGAATGACTCACAAATTCATTCGAATGAATTTGACAATTTTTTAACTTTTGAACTGGCAAAAAACAACTCATTCGAATGCAACAGTACCCTCATTCAAATGAATGAATGGGATACTCACAAGTCATTCGAATGGCAGAGAGACTCATTCGAATGCTAGACTATACAAAGCAACAGCTTACTGAAATCTTCAAGGACTCATTCGAATGACAAGGAAGCTCATTCGAATGACAGACCCAAAACTTCAAAAACACATACGAATGATATGATAACACATGACTCATTCGAATGACAAATGACTAATTCGAATGACTGGTACATTATAAGGGAAAAACTTACGATAACACTGAGAATTCATTCGAATGCCTCAAAACTCATTCGAATGACACAAGACTCATTCGAATGACTAGAATCTCATCAGAAATAAAACTCACGATAACAGAGATGATATCTTGAATCAAAAACTTAACATTACTACACCAGTCCGAAAGAAATCTTGAGAAAACAATCCCAATTGATTCCAAACAAAGTTATGAATGATTCAACAATAAAATTGATAAGAATCGCTAGAAGTAATCATGCATGACTACTGTGAACTCACTGTACGCATGTAAATATATATATAACATGCACTGAACTGATATAACTTAAGAATCTGATATCAAACTCAACCAAAACCTGTAACAAAGGATTACAGGGGAAGGATACTTGCCTTCTATACAAATCCCGAAACCCCCTGACTGCTTCTTGACTCTTTGTTCTTGTGGCGTGAAGAACATATGGCTATGGTCAAGTATATATATACTAACAGCCCTAAGCCCATCTCACATTCCCATTATAATTTGGAGACTTCTAAGCCCATCACTCTCACTCAGTTGGTATCTCCCTCTAGGTTGTGGATTTTCTCTTGGATCAGTAGAAGAAGTTGAACCAATTTCCCAGTTCCTGGTATTCTCAGCCAATGTATCAAAGAAGTGAAAGGCTTCTTCTAGAGTTTTCTCATAAAACTCTCCATTGCACATTGTAGAAACTAGCATTTTCAATTAGAGAGTGAGTGAGTCATGAAAGAAACTGACCACTCTCCATTGCTCAAAAGCATGGTATAAACAAGTGTGAAAAAGGTCTTTAAACCTTTCCCACGCTTGAGTAAAGTTTTTACTTGATTTCCAGACAAAATTCATGATTTGTCTTTGAAACGTAATAGTTTTTTTGGCAGGGAAATATTTTTTTTAAGAAAGTTGCTTACATTTCTCTCCAAGTTCATATAGATCTAGGGGGGAAAGTGACTAACCACAATTTTTCCTTATCTTTCAGTGAGAATAGAAAGAGTTTTAATCTTATGACATCCTCATTCGATGTATGGTCTATGCAAGTGTTACATACTTCCTCAAATTCTTTTATATGACTGTATGGATTTTTAGAATCCATGCCATGGAAAGTTGGCAACAGTCGGATTGTTCCAGGTTTGACATTGAACCTATGATGGTTGTGTTGGAAATGTATGCCCTAAAGACATGTTTTATTTAATTTATGGTAATGATATTTCTTTTAGTCAGTTTATGGCACATATATTATTTGCATTTAATTGTTGGAAAAGTGTCCATGCTATTAAGTAAGTGATTCATGTGATGGGTCGTTCTTCACAGTTAGGCATGAATAATGGGTACTTAATAAGCAAGAAAAATATTACTCTTGATCTTTTGGTAGAACTGGGCATTCTATCATGATAAGATCATTGTGCAATAGATCCTAATGGAGGATGGCTTGCCTTAGCCAGTAAACAGTCCGTTTACTCTAATTGTACAAGCGCATTTGGAATGCGTAGAGTGGACCTGTGATAGAAGCTAATGACAAAGTATTGATTATCATGGAGCTAGTCTATCACTGCTACTATGTGGACGAGTACTCTAATACTTGAGTATTAGTTGGTGGTCTAGTGAACCTAGAGCTATATTCTTAGATTCACTGTAGGTGAGGTCTATCAAAGATCAATAACCTTGTGAGTTGGGAGTATGGTTTCTAATTAGCTAAGACAGACTGATACAAGATAGTTTCTGTGATTCACCCCTATGTGATTGTCCAAGAATAATCAAATAATCCAAGGCCTTGGGAACGTGACTTAAGAGTGTGTGCTTCTGGGTAGCTCCCAGTGATAAGCAAGTACATTCGAGTAGTCATGGATTATTGGACTAGTGATCCAAGGATGGTAGAAATCATTTAGAGAGGTGTTAGTACATTATTCCTTTCTAAATGATGGGTGTTACCCAGAGGGGTATTTTCGTCATTACACTAGTAGGTCAAAGACATTGCACATGCAAAATTATTCGTGGGGTCAGTGTTACCATATGGTGATAGTTGGAATACTTAGAATGACAAAATATAGCTACTGGGTAGCAGGGATATTTTGGTCATTTTAGTAGCCATGAATAATTTGTCTTTTGGTCCCCGGGGTAGCTCGATATAACTCATGTATTATTTAATACATTTGGCTTGTTGGGTGAATTACATTGAGAGAATTATTTTATTCAGAATGGTCCATAATTAATTGGGCTAGAATAAAATAATAGTTCATTAGTTTTAATTAATTAATTAGGCTAACCCAATTAGAAAATTAATTAAATGGACTTGACCCACTAGGGTTTGGCCCACTAGAGTTTTAACCCTAGGGTTCTCCCTATATATATATATATATTCTCTCTTTGTTTGTTTTTTACCCTAAGCCGTTTTTCTCTTCTTCACCAAGAGAGGCCACGAGTTTTGAGTCATACCTTGGAAGATCAAGAGATCTGATGCGAAGGAGCCGAAGGATTGCAGGACAGCCGTTGTCTCCACCACGCGAAGAAGAAGTTGTCGCGCCTCCTCCTCCTGTCGCTCCATTTCGTCTGGTAATCCGTAGGAAAAGTAAGTTTCCTAGATTCTAATCAATACGAGGATAGTTTTTATTTAAAAAACGCTTCTGTTGCATGCTTTGATCCTCGTGGATGGTCCTTCAGGTTGATGGGAAGGATGATACATGAGGGTGTTGTCCGCCTAGGAGGATGAAGATACTCCCTAAGAGGTCTGATTATTTCTTGATCAACAGGATCAGGATCACTGTGGTCACTACCATGCCCAGACATGTTGTTGTGTTGAGACATAAGTGAATGCAATAATGAAAGCTCAAAATCAGATGAGGAGTTTTCTGAATGCAAAACTTGTTCCACCACTCTACCAGATCTAAGTCTCATACACCAAGCCAAGCTAACAGAGAAGAGAAACTAAAGGAAAGAAACAATAAAAATAAAACAACTAGGGATGATTATTCGGCTTACCTTAATCTCCTCAACAACGACGCTAAAATTTTTTGCTTTACTCACTTGCATTTGTCACTTTTTGTGTTCTTTTTGGATTTACTCAGATTATTTAGCAGTCATTTATATTTAAAGAAAAGGTGAGGCCTTTATACTCAACAATGCACGAGTGTGATTGTAGCAGAAATTTAATTTTTTAACAGTCAAGTCTAGGTCGATTCACAGGGAGATTACTCATGAAATGAGGTAACCACACCAGTGCACTTGATTAGAAAGATAATAAGATGAGATTAAACTAAATCCAATACAACTGTTATCTAGATATGGTGACTTCTTGGGTCAAGACAAGTCTAGTGCCAAACCCAACTGATTTCCCATATAGCTTTCTTTGATATAACTGAAAGTTCAAATAGCTTGGGATTTAACCATTAAATATACCACTAAGATGATGATAACTCTTTAATTAAGCAACCTCCATACATGGCATGTAGACTCTATATTAAATAGTTATCATAAATTAGTGTATAAATAACGTTTTAACAAGATAGTGATTCGGGTTTGGGTATGAGAACGTTTACAGGTTAAGCAATCTCCATACTTGGCATGAAAACTCTAAGTTAGGCATACGAACCAATCCAAGCCTGAGGTTTTCATTAGGAACATTTCTCAAGCTATTTTCGTTTTTATCACTTACATATTTGAAGCTCTGCTATTTTGGGTTATCAGTGGCTTTGGACACCATCCTTGTCTTGGCCCAAGGATTGGATTAGCCACACATCTTCATGACAAGTGCACGACTAAAACTAATCTCAACAAATAATGATGAGAAGGAAAATAAGCAATAACAGACAATGAGAACAAGACGAACTACTATTATATTAATTATTGAAATGAACTACAGCTTGAAAATGAATTTGCAGTGTTTTTGAAAAAAACTAAGAGCTATGAATCAAGAACAATAACTCAAGTGCAACTATTTAAAGTACAAACAAGAACTGAAACTACTAAACAAGACAAAATGAAAAAAAACTTGAAACTTTCCAATGATCATCTCTTTTTGTGTTTTCTGAGTATTTTGTGCTCTCCATCCTTTGATTCCGCTGAATGTTGGCTTCTTTTAAGCTTTTCGTGCATGGAAGAGGGGGACCACTTGGTGAACAGCTGCTCAAAAAGTTGGTTGGATTTACCTTTGAGCCACCGTGTTTATTTGCGCATGCTAGAGAATCTTCGGGTGAGCGTTCGAATGAGATAGCAAAGACATTTGAATGTGTGCTTGATTTCCCTTGGCCGCTTGCATCATTCTAATGAGTTCAAAGCTCATTCGGATGAATTTCATGCTTTACTGTTCATTTGCACGACAATTTTCTCTATCATTCGAATGCAACAGTAAAACCATTTAAATGAATTTTTGTTTTTACTCTTTGATTTCTTCTACACATTCAAATGACCTCGGCAATATCGAATGTCCTTATTTTCATCTGAATAATCGTGGGTTATACGAATTACCTTGACTTCTTGAATTGCTGCTTCTCATTCGAATTACTTTATCCTCATTTGAATGTGTACCTAGTAATCTTTTCATTCGAATGACTGTAGGGTTTATTCGAATGTCTTTGATTTTCTTGTATCACTGCCTTCCATCCAAATTGTTCCATCTTCATATGAATGTCTTCTAATTAATATATACTCATTCGAATTACTCGGCCTTCATTTGAATGAGTCCTTCAATACCTTTCTTCATATTTTCATCTGAATGTTTTCTTCCTTACTTTCCTCATTCGAATGCAGTCGTATTCATCCAAATATCTTCATTTCTTGGCTTCTTCTTCTTTTCCTCTTTTGATCATGCCTTTGAGAGATTAATTCAACCTTTGATCTCTTTTTCTTCCCTTGGGCTGCAAACAAGTATTTGTGATATTTAAGCTCATTAAATGAATTCAGAGGCAATGAAAATACAATAAAATTTTAGCATTTTTGAGCATCAATTAGTGTACTCTTGATAGATTTACTTGGAGCCCTGTTATGGAGATAAATTGCAGTGCATAATGCATAGCCCCACAGTGATAATGGAAGATTGGCGAATACGATCAATAATTGTACCATGTCCAAAAAGGTACAGTTTCTTCTCTCAGAAACACCATTCAACTGGGGGGTTGCAGGAGAAGATAACTAGGATATTATGCCATTGGTTTAGAGGTAGTCATTAAACTCCATATTTAAGTATTCCCCACCTTAAATCCGATCAAAGTATTTTAATACACTTTTTGGTTTGCTTCTCTACTTCAACCTTAAACTCTTTGAACTTTTCAAAAGATTCAGACTTGTACTTCATCAAGTACATGTAACTATACTATGACAAATCATCAGTAAAGATTATGCAATAATTGTAACCACTTCTCGCCATAATAGAGAAAGACCCATAAACATCTGTGTGGATTAATCCTAACAATTCACTGGCTCTCCCATTTTGTCCAACAAAGGGTGATTTAGCCATTTTCCCGATGAGACATGATTCACAAGTTGGCCCTAATTTAGAACCTACTGCATTAATTATTCCTCTTTTAGTCAATTCGTTAATCATTCTCTCGTTTATATGGTCAATCTAAGATGCCACAAGTGTTTAAGGTCAACACTATCACCACGAGAGCACTTCCCGTTGCTAGTGGATGCAACATTTACATCCCTTTATCTGACACTTTCATCCAATTTCAATATGTAAAGACCATTCACCATAATGCCCATGCCGACTACCTCATTACCATAATGAATTTCGCATGAATTAGAAGCAAAAGATAGTTCATAACCACCCCTTACAAGTCTAAGAATGGACACTACATTCTAAAAAGTATTAGGTAGATATAAAAAGTCTTTCAAAGTTAATACATGCCTAGTATGAAGAGTAGCAAAAGTTGTCCCTATAACTAATGGATCTAAGAGAGCTCCATTTTCCACTCGGATGACAACTTCTTGCTTCCCAAGCAACTTATTATCCTCTAGATCCTGCATGCAAACATATATATGAAAAGTTGCACCTGAATCAAGTATTCATGAGATGGGAGAATGACCAATCGCATTGATCATCTCAATGACAAAGAAATAAGATATACTTGAACCCTGATTCTCTGCACACTCGACTTTCAAGATGGCAAGATAAATGAAACAGATCCTCTTTCAATGCCCATCTACCTAGAAATGGAAACACTTTCCCTTTGAACCCTTCTCTTTTTGCTTCTGCTTGATTTGGTCTTGATTTGTTATTAACATGTTTAACAAGATGAAAGTGTACTCAATCTTGTTTATGTTATAATTAAGAATGAACAAGACAAAAGATTCCGAAAGCAATTGGACGATGAGGTCAACCTGCAATTTAGCATCCATGTAGAATTCTAGGACGTCTAGCTGACTAATCAAATTGATCATTTTTAATACATGGTCTCTCACATTAATGCCCTATGCCATATTGGCTTTAAACAATTGCTTAGATATCTCATATCTAATTATTCTGCTATGCTCTCGATAAAGCTCCCGCAGATTTGAATCATGCTAGTTGCATCAGTCATATGCTCATGTTGACGCTAAAGCTCATTACTTGTGGAGGCCAAGATATAAGTCATCGCCCTTAAATCTTACTCCCTCATCTCTTGCCAAGTGACATGCTCATCTTCACTAGATCTCTCTAAAAGAGAATCAAAGACATGTTTATTGTAACGCCCTACTTTTCAATTACACATTGAAGCATTAAGATATTCATTACATGCTAATAATGACTTCGGGCATTATTGGAAATCCTTAATCAACGGAAGCAAGGATCGAACCTAAGTATGCTAAATAGCTAGGATTTCCACAACTTAAATAAAAATCTGTCACACACCACATATCTTAGAAAACTATAGCACCCTTATGAATACATGAATTTGCTGTATAGCCATAGAACCGCACATAACACCATACATTCTTAAGCATCTTAACCGCTATTTACAATGCGATATTGGGATTACAACGGTACATAAAGAAATAAAGCCCATAGCTAGCTACAAACCCAAAACTAGCCAAGTACCACCTCTTTACCCTTGCTCGAACTGGAACCTGGATCACCTGGCACGTCTAGCACACCTGGGACGTTGAATATCCCAGGGGTATGAAACACCCGAGTTAGATTATTACATCTAAGTGAGCGATTCAGAAAAGGAAACAATGCATGCAAGAGCACTATGCAATTGTGCCAAGTAATATGCCAAAATAAGAACGAAATCTCCCAAGATCATGGCTCATCGCAAGAGTATGAGGTCTAGGCTCATCGCAAGAGCACGAGATCCCCTATGATGTCTCGACAACTGGCCACAGATACAAATATCGATATGCACACAAAAATAGACATGATATACTCAAAGCAACAAAACATGAGATGTAACCTCTAGACCCCCTTACACAGGCACGAGATATCCTCCTTACTTGCCATGCATGAACCCCTCAGCCCCCTTACACAAGCCCACATGGTCAGCCCCCTTACACAAGCCCCCATGGTAGTTCACACACGACAAGCCACCAACTCGCCACAGTCACCCAAATGACACGATGTCCGACAAAACAGAAGGAATATGCATAACCAAGGGAAAATAAGACGTGCAAGTCGCAAAGGCATGATATGCAAGCTAACATCCACACACAAGTGAAGCAAAAAATATTCAAAGTGTCACAAAACATGCAGGAATCACTCACCTTGGTCGTTTTCCCTACGACAGCGCCGTTTATAGCCCGATTTCGAGTACTAGGGCTGTTTCTGCAGAAATCACAGATTTCAGTGAACCAAACCTTAAATATTTTCACATAGAATTGTAGGTAATTGAAATAGGAGAACAACGGTGAAAATTTCAGGCCAAACAGAGGCTGGACGCGCCCTCACGCACCCTTGGAAGGTTAGCCACGCGCCACCTCCTTCCCTATTACGGATTTTGCAACTGAAAATTAAAAATGCCATAACTTGCTCATTTTTTATCCGATTCGCTCTCCGCTTGAACCTACGGACTCCTCCTTTCGTGCTCTACGACCCTACAAAAAGAGAATCAACTTACCTTTTTGGTTTCCTTTTTGTTTTCATGATTTTCCGATCAGGTCTCCCTATCCTTTCTTCTTTGCTTTTCCTTTGATTTTTCTTGCACTTGCTTGTTTCCTTTTTCCCTAGCTTCACGTGGCCTTACCTCCTTCCCTTTATATAGCCTTTAAATTCCCAAATCCTTAAGATTTCACTTGGCCTCCAAGTTACTCATTTTCCACCCTAGTAATTATTACAACTTTGAAATTTTTCTTCCTTTGATACAATCTTCCAATGCAAGCCTCTATGTTTTCCAATCCTAGGCCTCCAAATGCACCCTCACGTGGCCTTCAAGATAAGTCTCTTTATATACTTCTTTTGTAAACCAATATAAATCTTACAAGTTATATTACTTTTTACTCTTAGGGTGAATCCAATTATTACCGTCATAAGGCTTTAGGACTTTAGGGAAAATTCTCCAATCCTAACTCTCCAACTCAAGCCTTCTTGAATAAGAATTCATCATTGCAAATATTCCCATTGATTGGAGACAAGCTATCTCTTTTACGAATTGTGATATTTGCATTTGGGTCCTAAAACCATTTTTTGTTTATGCTTTAATTCTAAACTTTCATTTAAAACACTTTATTGCAACATCAAAACTTTACATTAAATTATGGGGTATTACATCCCCCCCCCTTAAAAGAATTTCATCCTCGAAATTCCTCTTCATAGCTCACTTAGAATCTATTTCCCAAAGCAAATTCCTCAAAATCATGGTGTCTCTCGAACACTTTTCTTGGCATGCCCCGACTAATATAGTTTTCCTTAACTCTTAGCCTAAGGCACATATTTTTAACTCAGAAATCGAAATGATTGTCCGAAAATCGGTATCAAGGTTTTCGATCCTTTCCCAATTGTCAACTCATGACCATACCTTCGAGTCTTCTAAAATAGCTTGCTAGACCCGTTCACCAGATGGGAGTGAATTGCCAAGCTAGCGACACAAACAGACGTTCCCTTAGGAATCACATCCGCCATCAATGGCCATAAGCCTTCACTAGTCCCCACCCTCGGGTCATCGGAACAGGCCCATCCCTGCACCAGCCACTATGTTCACCTAGAACAGGTTATAAGAGCGGGCTCACTGGCCACCACATTCACCCGTCCGAGGTGATACTAGATTACATAACCACAACCCTTTGAAAGCTCTATCCACTGTCGCTACCCCGCATTCAAACCCCTTTGAAAGAACAAGTACCTCAAGCAATCATGAAGACCTCAAACCTTTTACACAGATAGCACTGCCAAAGCATTCCCACTACTACATCAACATCTGTGCTAGGGCCAGATTCAGAATAATCAAATTAGAGCCAATTGCTCACAATAGCTGGGGTGTATAATAATTCACACTCTAAACTGAAGGTCAGGTCAGTAATCAGAATAAATCTCGCTTCCTAAGGCCAAATCCGGGGAACACACATATCCCCATGCTTGCTACCTTGGGAAACACACTTTCCTAAGCAAGCCCATACCACACACATGCCTACACTGGGAAGCATTCCACCCATGGTTATGACCTACCTCGACCCATGTATGCAATCATAGTTCCACCACCCCTTTTCCAACCCTCCGAATTCCCAAGCCCACCTAGCACACAATGCAGTAGTCATGACTCCTGGTACCCTCGCTGACTTACTTTCAAACCCATAAGGGTTGGCCAACTCAAATGGCATTATCAAAATTCATAATGTCCACCATAGGTCTAAAAAAAAATAATTTTTGCATGTCTCCCGAAAAGGATAACCTAGACCCTTTGGACAATCTCGGGCTAGCAGTCACCCAAAATGATAGCAAAAGAGGGTTTAGTCCATCACGCAATTAGAGTACTTACTTGTATCATACCCCCAACTTACATACTCATTAGATTCTGCCAACGACCGTCTATGCCTCTCAAATGGTTCCATGACCTACCCTGTCATCAAAGTTCAAAGATTAATAACATCAAGTATATACCATAACATTTCATACCACCGTTTCATCTTCCAAGATCCTTAAAGGTAAGCCATGTAACTCAAGGAATCCCAAAGGTTAGTATTACTCAATAACTACCATATCTCCTGTCGTTGCTTATCTCATAAATACTCATACACATAAAGCAACAACCCATCACACCCATTAAATCTTCAAATTGGCACAAGGTCCCATGGACCAATATTAACAAATCTCCCAAAGCATAAAATAATTAGACCATCAGATAAAATATGATACTTACTTGCATTTCATTCCAACTTACTCACTCACCGAGTTAACTCGATCAACATGTAACCTCTCTGGTCATCAAAACTCAAGATTAGTAAAACCAACATAACACCAAGCTTACCTCAAGAGACCACATACCACTATTGTGATTACCAAGAATATCCTCTAGGAACACGTAACCTATCCTGCCATCAAGGCTCCTCAACGGTTAGTAACATTTGTCAACATCATAATCATCATATACTATCTGTTTCAGTTATACATAGACCATGTTCATATGTGTACATACACATAACCCTCAATCTCATAAAAATAGAAATAATAATCATTCTTTGGGTTCATCTACGAGTCCCATCATGCCCTCTGGCCAAAGTACCCACAATATTAGACATATCAATCTAGATCAACACCATACTTAATATTAAACCCAAACCTGAATCCAACCCATTTTGTACATACGTTCCTTAGTCTCGCAAAATCATTCCTCTTCGGTTTCAAATCCACTCCTACCATAGATCAAAACGTCCTCAAGGTTAGTCAACTCAAATCTTAAATCAAAACCACAAATTCTAGCTCTGATACCACCTGTAATGCCTCACTTTTCAATTACACAGTGAAGCATTAAGATATTCATTACATGTTAATAATGACTTCGGGCGTTATTGGAAATCCTTAATCAACGGAAGCAAGGATCGAACCTGAGTATGCTAAATAGCTAGGATTTCCACAACTTAAATAAAAATCTGTCACGCACCACATATATTAGAAAACTATAGCACCCTCATGAATACATGAATTTACGGTATAGCCATAAAACTGAACACAACACCATACATTCTTAAGCATCTTAACCGCTATTTACAATACGATAATGGGATTACAACGGTACATAATGAAATAAAGCTCATACCTAGCTGCAAACCCAAAACTAGCCAAGTACCACCTCTTTGCCCTTACTCGAACTGGAACCTGGATCACCTGGCACGTCTAACACACTTGGGACGTTGAATATCCTAGGGGTATGAAACACCCGAGTTAGATTGTTACATCTAAGTGAGCGACTCAAAAAAAGAAAGGACGCATGCAAGAGAACTATGCAATTATGACAAGTAATATGCCGAAATAAGAATTAAATCTCCCAAGATCATGTCTCACCGTAAGAGCATGAGGTCTAGGGTTATCGCAAGAGCACGAGATCCCTTGTGATGTCTCAACAACTAACCACAGATAGAAATATCGAGATGCATACAAAAATAGACAAGATATACTCAAAGCAACAAAACATGAGATGTAACCTCTCGGCCCCCTTACACAAGCACAAGATATCCTCTTTACTTGCCATGCATGAACCCCTCGGCCCCCTTACACAAGCTCAAGGTAGCCCCCTTACACAGGCCCCCGTGGTAGTTCACACACGACAAGCCACCAACTCGCCACAGTCACCCAAATGACACGATGTCCGACAAAACAGAAGGAATATGCATAGCCAAGGGAAAATAAGATGTGTAAGCTGCAAAAGCATGATATGCAAGTCAACATCCACACACAAGTGAAGCAAAAAATGTTCAAAGTGTCACAAAACATGCAGGAATCACTCACCTTGGTCGTTTTCCCTTCGATAACGTCGTTTATAGCCCGGTTTCGAGTACTAAGGTTGTTTCTGCAGAAATCACGAATTTTAGTGAACCAAACCTTAACTATTTTCATATAGGGTTTTAGGTAATTAAAATAGGAGAACAATGATGAAAATTTCAGGCCAAACGGAGGCTGGACGCGCCCTCATGCGCCCCCGAAAGGTTGCCCACGTGCCACCTCCTTCCCTATTACGGATTTTGCAACTGAAAATTAAAAATGCCATAACTTGCTCATTTTTTTATCTAATTCGCTCTCCGTTTGAACCTACGGACTCCTCTTTTCGTGCTCTACAACCCTACCAAAAGAGAATCAACTTACCTTTTCGGTTTCCTTTTTGTTTTCTCAATTTTCCAATCAAGTCTCTCTATCATTTCTTCTTTGATTTTTCTTGTACTTGCTTGTTTCCTTTTTCCCTAGCTTCACGTGGCCTTACCTCCTTCCCTTTATATAGCCTTTAAATTCCCAAATCCTCAAGATTTCACTTAGCCTCCAAGTTACTCATTTTCCACCCTAGTAATTATTACAACTTTGAAATTTTCTTCCTTTGATACAATCTTCCAATGCAAGCCTCTATGATTTCCAATCCTAGGCCTCCAAATGCACCCTCACGTGGCCTTCAAGATAAGTCTCTTTATCTACTTCTTTTCTAAACCAATATAAATCTTACAAGTCATATTACTTTTGACTCTTAGGGTGAATCCAATTATTACCATCATAAGGCTTTAGGACTTTAGGGAAAATTCTCCAATCCTAACTCTCCAACTCAAGCCTTCTTGAATAAGAATTCATCATTGCAAATATTTCCATTGATTGGAGACAAGCTATCTCTTTTACGAATTGTGATATTTGCATTTGGGTCCTAAAACCATTTTTTGTTTATACTTTAATTCTAAACTTTCATTTAAAACACTTTGTTGCAACATCCAAACTTTACATTAAATTCTAGGCTATTACATTTATCCATAGCATCTTGAATTTTCTCCAAACTTATAACCAATTTTAAGTTGCGAAACCAATCCTCAAAGTTCGGTCTAGTTAAAATATTTTTGTCCAAAATGTGCGAGATTGGGTTTGAAGAATTTGTCATTTTGAAAATATTGGAAAAAATTAATAAATAAATAAATAATTGTTAGTTTGATATTTTCTTGCATAACCATTTAGTTTCGGTCTCAAACTAAACGGTACCTCCCACTCAATTTATCAACTCTTACACTTCCTAGGTGGAAAACATGAATCCCTGGAGGAACTCATGGTGGGTGATTAAGTTCTCTTTTACATGAATACCTCTTAATACTTTGGTGGCATGTTGGGATACCCACATATTTGAGTAGGCAACTCTTGCAATTCACATCACATGTGAGGTTCGATCTTCGACCCCTATGCCATCTATACCTCAATGCTTTGGTGGTATGTTAAAGGATGACACATTTAGATTTGACCCATCGCCTTGGCTAATGATCCATTTCAACGTCTATGACCTTAACACTTTGGTGGTATGTTGGTCATATCGTGTGGGTACACCGACAACATCTTATGCTTAGATAGGCATCGATCTCCTCTCATGAAATGCACCTTCCCACATTTGGCAATGAGAGTACACCCAATCGAGTCAATGATCACCTACAATTATAGAAGGCCACGATAAATCTTATTTATAGTTTTAATCCAATATTAGTTTGCACAATTTGGGAAGATTTCGGTCTTTATTTTAAACATCTCACTTTGTACATGCATTAAATTTTCCCATTATATATCTCATACATAAATAATTCATGCATACAAAATAAATCTACTTTGGAGGTTCCACTTTGCATATGCATTTAAGCTTTCCATTATGTATCTCATACACAACAAACTCATGCATACATTATGGATGATCATGGACTTTATGATTATTGATTAAATTCGAGCGTCTAATTTAACCAATCGCATTGAGGGACATACGTTCAAAAAATGTGCATCCCATGCACAAAAAATTCTCTCTCTGCCTTCTTGCTCCATGGAATCACCAACTCTTGATGGCTTCATCTTCATTTTACATAGAATTTTGTACTATACATTTTTCTACTAAAATGAAAATAATAAGGAGACTTATGTCTCATTACAGTCCCAAACAAAATGAAATAATTATTATTACAAACCATGAATACATGTAACATTCATTCATTCATCCATACAATCACATTGTACAAGGTCTATGATCACCCATCCCTTTAATCTCATTGAATAATTTAGCGCATTATAAAAATTCCATGTTAATGTAATATGCATCCTTTTTGGACTATTGATATCTCATATCATGAGCATTTATCGACTCTATCTTATAGCAATCTCATTGCACCAAAACAGAAATAAAAAATGGCCCCAAACAGTCTGTCAATGTCTTAAATGGTCGATTGTTTTTGGGTTTCATGAGGACCGGTCGACCATTCACAAGAATACGTTGAAGGCCTCCCACTGAAATGTCAAATGGTTGACAATCTTTTAGGCACTGGTCAATTGATTATGGGTTGCTCAAACCGGTCGATCGCCTTCTCAAAGCTGTCAACTGGCTCTCTACTTCTTGTTAACCGATTTACCTCTAGTCGACTGTTCTCAAGGCCAAAAGCTGAGAATAGTCGATCGATGGCCAAAAATAGTCTATCTTTTTTGCATAAACCTGTAAAACAGAGAGCTATTTTTTACCCGAAACCCATACACATTACAATAACCTCATGGATAGGCCGTAAATACCGAGCCAAGGCTATGATACCACTGAAAGGAAATGCCAACACTTGCAATATCAATACGAGGGTTTTACCGTTTTCAAATACATTTTTGAAAACATGAATAAGAACACAGCAGAATAAAGTTCAAGATGACCTTGCAAGACTCGGTATCGACGACCATATGCAATATAAAAACCAAACCATGCCATAGGGGGCAATAAGATAAACCTCGCAAAATGTTTTGGTTTCGATGTAGAGTTTGGAATCCCACTAAGGAAGCAACCTTTGCTCACTAACAACTCTTGAATGGCTCCATCGAGCAGACTCTTACTACTCTGAGCAACAAATTGAATGACTAATCCAACCCCTAAAAATACAAGGGCCCTAGTTGGTCCATGCACCAAACATAAGCTGAGACCTACAAGAGATCCTATGTGCTAGCTAGGAATCTTGTAGGTGATTAAGCTAATAGTGGGTTTAGAAACAAAGATTTCCAAATCCAAATAGTCACACTATTGGATTGGAATTGTTGCTCTAGCAATTACTAGAACAATGGGAGCAAGGGGAGAGGGTTTCAAGACTCTGGAAAATATGAAAAAGATGTTGTGGCTAAGATAGTTCAAAGAGACAAAAGCCAACCAGCCTCTCATATCGTTCTTCCTTTTCCATTCCTTATATATCTAACCCCTAAAACCCTAAAATTCATAAATTAGACAAAAGACAAAGAGAGAGAGAAAACAAAACAAAGGGGAGAAAACCAAGATGCAAGCCACCCTCCCCGATCGTCCTCAACTACGTACCCTCAAAACCATTGCACAAACGAAAAAACGATTATGCGATTCATGAGTTTAGCTATAAAAAATAGTCTACTATTTTTGAAGAAACTATTGACCTTTCAACATAGGCTGGTCGATCAGTTCTCAACCTGTCGATCGGTTTGGCCTTAATCCGATCGACAACCTCCAAAGCCAATCGACTGGTTCTATTCCTTTTGTCCAAGTTTTTGAAAATTGCATCTAGGCCCACCATAAGTCTTAATGGTCATTTCACCAGCTCATAATGAAACTAAGCCCCGTTAACTCTTAACGACATGCCTATCAACTCTTGACAATTGCTCCTATTAATTTAAAACCCGATCTGTTAACTCTTAACGGTGTCATCATTAAATATTAATGACGATTATTAATTTTAAGTTTATATCACTAGTCAACCACTACACTCAAATATGTGTGTGACCTTCTAGGTTCACCACTAAGTAACAATTAGGACACGTCAAAAACTTTGACGTTGACCAAACACTTTGGTCTACAACGAGGATCTCTCCATCTCCCCAATGAACCTTGAAAGACCCTGAGTGATAATTAGCATTATGTTAGGGCGATTCTTCCAGTAATGAAGCTTTACTTTAAAGAAAACGTATTTGGACTTTCGATTCCCATGTACTATAATCCCCTCATCGATTAACATCCTGATCGAGTGAGAGTCATGTACTAATCGAACTCACTAACTCGATAGCTATGTCAAGATCAATCATGGTGTGATTGAGATAACACATTGAAACTCCTTCCGACATTGGAAACACATTTCCAATCAAATGCACCCTTGCCAAAGGTTTGTGCAATCACAACCATTACTAATTGCATAGGATGTTCACCTCACACCAGAGGTCAATAGATCCCATTAGCAATCACCTATCTCCATGAATTACTCCATAGAGACCACATAATGCATTTCTTATTTGGAAATATGGTGGTTCTTAGTAGCGACAAATCTCAGGCACCAACATACAAGAAAACTATGTTACATCTGGTTCAAGGACCAAAAATACAATTCAAGTCAGTGAAAAATTATAGATCATCTCAGTTATGTGATCTATCACTTGCATCATATTCAATAGATATTCAACTAACATCTACCCACATGTCTATTATATCCATCTCATATATTATGGCATGCAACTCACCATCCTTTTCATTAGTTCCCATAATACAATAGCTAGATGACGTCTAAATCTAGTATTAGGGCACTAACACTAACAGAAGGCACACGGGAGACTCTTACAAATTGCCCAAATCGGAGAATCTTTCTCTAAGCTATGGGAGAGACCCTCATGGGAGGCCGCAAGACCAAATCAAGATCCCTTCGAGATGCCATCCAAAAAGGTTGCGTCATACACCACTTATCAATCCTCTCCCCCTCTATAAATAAGAGGGTCAATTCCTTACTCAAGGCATGGTCACTCTCGCACTCAAACTCTCTCTTTGCACTAAAGCATTCAATATTCTCAGCTACTAACTTAGGCATATGAGGGTTTGCTCAAGGACACTCACTCGCGCCCCTAATTGATTTATTTCTCAACAAGTCTCTCGCCACTTGGGGACTCTCTTATCACTTTGGGACTCTCTTATCACGTAACTTGTTGGGGTCACTAAACTTAGAAGACTCATACCGAACTTGTTGTGGTCACCCAGCTCAGAAGACTCACACCTAAATTGTTAGGTCACTTGCATCTCACTCTCTCGCATTATAAATTTATTGTTGTAGTTGGGCAACAACACATAGAATATTGTGGGTATAAATGTTGATTTCAAAAACATATATTCTTGAATTTCTAAGATTACCACATGACCGAAAATGTATGGCATTACATTAAGTTTCTTTTTTGTTTTTTCCTCACACTTATTAGGATGTAAGTAAGAAAAAGATTGGCAAACCATATATCAAGTCACATGAGAAACAAGAAAAGAATGACTAGAGCTTTTCCGATGAAAAACTTGTTGTTTTGCCTTTGTTGTGGTTTTGATGATGAAAAATAATATTTTTTTATGATAAAAATATTTTGTAAGTAATTCTACATTTGGTGCTCCTAAATCATTCTATAAGTTCTTTAGCACCAAACTGAAAATCAATTTCATCATGCAATCCAATGTTAAAAATCTTGTTCTCAAATTCCTTGATGACATTTGGAAAATCAAAGTTCATTTGTTAAAATAATTTGTTTAAAAATTTTGTATCAAAAATGGTTTTGAAGCCTTATATTTTTGGAGAAATTTTTTCAATGAAAGAGGCAAATCTATCAACCGCCCATGGGGATCGATTGACAGATTTTAGCCTTGCTATCAACCGGCTTTTCAAGCCAGTCAACTGGTTCAATGCTTGCTCTCAAGAGTTTGTTGTCGACCACCTCTACATCAAAACATGTCAACCATTTTGTGTTTCTTATCAACCGTCTCCTTTGTTTTTAATCTAACCGGTCGATCATTTCTTAGAACCTGTTGACCGTTTTTGTTGCATGTCTCTCTAACGGCTAATTTTGCAAGCTCCAACGACTCTATAATGATTAATTTCTTTTGATGCATTGGGATGCCTATAAATACAGTCAATTGATGCACTTGAGAAGGCTAATGGATGAGAATGAGTTGAGTTGAACTCACAAAAGATATTCATACTTCTCAATTGTATTTGTTCTTTCATTTTTCTCTCTAAAGGCTTTGATTATCATTTGTATTATTTTGTTTAAACCTTGTGTTTATTTTGAAAGATCATTATAATTGAGAGTGTATACTCTCAGATCTTCTATTTATATTTTATTCTTGTATTTCCTAACTTGTGAGCTAGAAAGGCTATTGAGTTTGGTTGGAGGTTTGTAATCCGATTGGTTTATGCTAGAGGGCCTACTTGGGATCAAATAAGAGGTTTAGTGAATTGGTTTAAAATCCTTAGTATGAGCTAAGGGACCAAATTAGGCTTAGTTTAGCCAAACAACTATAAATAGCTTGTGTCCTTCTTGTACTTTATTTTGGTTGTATTTCATTATTTTTTTGTTTATCTTTCAAAACCTCCTAAAAAGTTTTTAATTTGTCAATCACTCAATTCACTCTCCTTCTTCGATGTGTGGTGCCACTCATTGTGCAAAACCTCACCCATCAAAACTAACCAAAGCATGAGAAGTATTTCTTTAAGTCAACGTTTGTTAAAATAAATAAGATAAACTTGTATCAAAATAAGGTTGGAATGCTTTCCAAACTAAGATATAGAATAGTCAATATAAGGTTGAGAATCATTTCAAAATTTTTATTAAATTGTTTGTTAAATTTTTTAGATTGTACTAAAGAACATATGCGTCATTTTTTCTTATCAGTAAAGTCCAAGATAAATTTATCTGGAAGGAGAAGACACAAATTTATCTAAAAAATTTCAAATAAGAAATCACGTGACTTTTTTTCAAAAATCGTCAAATAAATTTAACAAATATAATAAAAAGTACTTTTGTCTGGAATACTTTTCATATCTTATTTTTTTAATATATATTTTACTTAATAAACACTACCTAAATAAGAAAGGGTTTATTCATTGATTTGTAATAGCTTAATCCTTAGGGGTTAGCAAAAAAAAGAAAAGAATATCTTAGTCTTCAGTATATTACTTATTTCCCACGAATATGGCAATTAAATAATTATTCCATGACAATTTAATGCTTTGGGATATGTTGCTAAGGTCTGGCAAGGAAAATGGATCCAAGTGAGGCGGATAATTTTCCCAAGGTTAAGGAGTTGAGGTTTGGGGCTCCGAATACAAGAAGGAAGCCAATTGAGTTAAAGTTTTTCATCAATCCCAGTGAAGAGACCAATCCAAAGGTATGATCTGCTCTAAAACAAATAACACGAGTAAGAAAAAATACTAGGTAGATATCCTATTTAATACCAAGTTTGAAAAAATAACAGATGTAGGGTGGCAAACAAATCAAGCAAGATTTATATATGGTACCGTGATTTAATTTATTTGACATAAAGCAATCCACAGTATTTGTGACATGGACATGATGTGATACCCACGGGTAAATTGACATGTTTATCCTTTTTTTAAATAATGGCCATTAGATCAAAATCAAATGCAAGGTGTAAAATTGAGATTTAATCTTGGGACCAAAATTACCAAAATAGCCCTCAATTTGTAGCCATTAGATTATGTACTACGTGTATGATTGATATCTGATCTTGAAACAAAATGACCAAAAATGTAATGCCCCAAGTGTTTTTAAGGAATTAAGGAAATATAAGGAAAACTTTTGAGAGATTATGTGGCTTAGTTGGGTGTGTTGAGTTTGTTGTTGAGGATGTTTTAATGATAAATGTTTTATAAAATAATTTTAGAATGCGTTCTTTTTATTCTTTAATTTTTAATTTTGATTTTTGAATTTATTTTTTATTTTTTGTTTTGATAATCTATTTTTAGAAAATTAAAAATACATTCTTTTTGTCATTTTAAAAAACTATTTCTCAAAACAAAAATACTAGAAAACGCGTTCTCTTTGAAATTTTAAAAATAATTTTGTAATGACATTTTATTAAATAAATTTAATTATCTAAAAAATTAAAATTATTTAATTTTAAATAAATAAATAAATTAACTTAAAAAAATAGCAAGTGTGATCATAATATGATTATAAATAAGAAGTATTAAAATAAAAATTAAAAACGTAAACTAATATTACATAATATAATTATAAATAATAAGATTATATCATTAGAAAACGCATTTATTTTAGAATTTTGAGAAAAATTATTTTATAATATTTTATTTAATAAATTTAATTATTAAATGATGAAATTAACTCTTTTTAATAAAATTTTACTACTAAAATAAAATAATAAATTTAATTAATAAATTGCTGACATTTGAGTGATAATTTATATTAAATATTATTATAAATAATATGTGTAATATACTTAATAATATACTATATGTTATCTTATATTTTTAATTATAATATAAATATACAATATTTTTTAAATATTAAATAAATATATAATTTTATTTTTAAAATTTTAGAATAAATTTTTTTTCTTCCTTTTTTTTTTTCCCCTTTTCTTTTTTAGAGTCAAAACATGAAAAATAGTTTATGTTTTCCATGTTTTGGATTTAGAGATTGTTTTGGGTAAAAACAACCAGAACAACATTTTAGGCTACGTTCTCTTTACTTTTTAAATTTTAATTTTGAGTTTTGAATTCATTTTTAATTTTCTGTTTTAGTAGTCTATTTTTAAATAATTAAAAATGCGCTCTATTTGTCATTTTAAAAAACTATTTCTCAAAATAAAAAATTAGAAAACGCGTTCTCTTTGAAATTTTAATGATATTTTATTCAATAAATTTGATTATTTAGTAAATTAAAAATATTTAATATTAATATATTATTAAAAATATATATACATTTTTAAGTTAATGAATTTTGTAATATTTTTTTCCATTACAATAATAAAATATGAAAAAATAAAAAAATAAATGTGTTTTGAGTTTAGAGTTTGTTTTGGATGAAAACACTCAAAACAACTTTTTGTTGTTTTGAGTTTTCTTTACAATTTTTTTTTTGTTTTCAAAAATGCATTTTTAAAAATAGAAAAAAGAATGCATTTTTATTATTTTAAAAAATCGAAAACTCAAAATGACTTGAAAACAACTAAGAGAATGCAACCTTATTGTTTTGAGTTTTCTTTATAAAAAAAATTTCTTGTTTTCGAAAATGACAAAATAAACACATTTTTATTGTTTTAGAAAACTAAAAACTAAAAATGATCTAAAAACAACAAAGATGTGACATTCGTAACTTAAAAACATGCTTAAAAATAATAATGATAATAATAATATTCTTATGAATTTCAAAGTTTAGCGCAGACGAAAACTTGAGAAACAAAACTTTTATAAACTTAAGTAAAGTTTTGAACACAATAAGATTCAAAGCATGTTTCGAGTAAATATAAATTTTGATACTGAAAACATGATTTCAATAAAAGAGAGAAAGACTTAGCAAATATAATAGCATCCATACCGAGAAATCCGAACTTAAAATGAGACTTGACTCTTTTCATAAACTTATATAATCTTTAAGGACATATAGTGTAGCAATAGTGTACATCTATCATAAGAGTGTAATGTTGAAAAACCTTTCTATTACAGGAAGAGAGAGAAACATCATTTCGACTATTAAAAATTATCAAGTAGCCACTAGATTTACATAAATCCTTTTTAAAGGAGCCACCATGTTCCACGTCCGTTCTCTAGTCTCCTCATTCATAATCACCTGGGGGAAAAATGTGGAATGAGATTCTTACGAGTCTCAATAAGTACAAGAGAACTATCATATGTATTTAAACAAGTCATGACATAACATAACTTATCATATGGAGACACGAAAGGTTCCATCAACTACGGGGGCACGAACCCTCGTGCGTAGCGCTACCGAGCTCCGGTCCTGAAACTTGCATGAACATTACATAACATGAGGGACCACATAACATAATTCATGGAAATACTTAAACATCATAAATAGTTCATAATCAGCTTGGTTGGACAAGATTTGAATGTTTAAGGTTTCACACTTTACCGGGTTTGTTTTTCTGCAGACAAAATATGTATTTTCGTGAACTAAACCTCACATAAACTTATATGGGATTGTAGGTAATTAAATAAGAGGTTGACATGTGAAATTTCATGGAAAAAAGGGTCTTCCACGGGCCCTCACCCGCCCCAAGAAGGTTGGCCACGCGCCACCTCCTTTCCTATTTCGGATTTTGCATCTTAAAATTAAAAACGCTATAACTTGCTCATTTTTGCTCTAATTTGCTCTCTGTTTGAACCTACGGACTCTTCTTTTCGTGTTTTACGACCCTATGGAAAGAAATTTGACTTATCTCTTCAGTTTCCTTTCTGTTTTGGTAGTTTTCCAGCCAGGTCTCTCTTTCCTTTCTTCTTTGCTTTTTTCTTTGTTCTTTCCTTGCACTTGCTTTCTTTCCTCTTTTCTTAGCTTCTCGTTGCCTTAATTCCTTCCCTTTATATAGCCTTTAAATGCCCAAGTCCTCAAGATTTTACTTTGCCTCCAAGTTGCTCATTTTCTACCCAAGTAATCATCACACTTTGAAATTTCTCCGTTTTTCTCAAGCAAGCTTCCACTTCCTCCAATCTTAGGCTTCCAACTACACTTCCAAGATAAGCTTTATCATCTTCTTCCTTTGCAAGCTAATTCCTAGCCAATCCTAATCTTCCAACTTTAGACTTTTAGGATAAAGACTAATTATTACAAACTTTGAATATTTTCTTCTTTGATTTTAGCTTCCCATACAAGCTTCTATTCTCTTCCAATCCAAACCCTCGCCTTCAAGATAAGTCTCTACTTCTTTTGTAAGCCAATACAATTCTTACAATTTAAGTCTTCAAAGTTAAGAAATTCCAAGACTTTTGTGTAAAATTCATCATTACAAAGACTTTAGGGTAAAGTTCATCATTACAACTTCCAAGCTAAGCCACCTTAAGACTTTTGGGAAACTTCTCAAACTTATCCTATCTCTCCAACATATGGCTTCTTGGATAAGAAATCATCATTGAAAATATTCTCATTCGTTGGAGACAAGCTATCTCTTTTACAAGTTGTGATATTTTCACTCGGGTTTGGTTTAATGCCCTAAAACCGTTCGTGTTTATACTTTAATTTTAAACTTTCATTTGAAACATTTTATTGCAACATCCAACCTTTACACAGTTTAAAATTTTTGGACATTACATATTTGAACCGAGAAAGGAAATAAAAAAAATCTCGGGTGTTACAAAAGAGAACGCAGGTTTAATGTTCTTAAAATATTCTCATATTTGTTGAGGTTGTTTTGATGATGAAAAGCTCAAGAAATAAGTTTATCTATTAATATTTTCATATGTGTTGATGATATATATTAATATGATTCTCTTTAGGACTTCAAGAGACATTCTAAGTTTCCATAATGCATGAGTTCCTTGTGGAGCTCATGATATTTTAAGTGCTCAAAATATGAGGCAACATTACTCTAGGTTAAGAGCAAAATGTTTCATATTCATATCTGATGTTTATGGATAAAACATCAAATTCTTGAATAAAATGATCGCATATTTAGGTGGTGATTCTTGAGTATTGATCCATAAAAGTTTATATTACCTATTTGATATTTGGTATCAAATTCTTGAGATTCTCAATGTTCTAAAATTTAATAGATTAACACTTGAACAAACTTAAAAGTTGAATAGTTGTTGTTTGGTAAGCAAATCATTCAAGTATTTGAAGACTTTAAAGTTTATTGGATCAATAGTGTTTGATCAAGTTGTTTAGATTTTAAATCTACATGTTTGCAATCAGGTGATGATGATCTTTAATCAATCACTCAAGTAGGGTTAAAATGAAATCGAGTAATAATGATTAAGAATATTAGTTGTATCCATCTTCCAAGTATTACTTGAGTATTTAATATTGGTAATCGAGTAAGATGTTTTAGAGCTTAAAGAATAGAAATTAGATATACTTTGTCACAGTCAACTAATAGTTAAGTTATTTGATTTATGTGTGATTTTGGTCGAGTAAATATGAATGGAAAAGTCATTTCACTCAAATAGATGCATTTTTGTGAATTATGTTGTTATATAACCTCAATAGAGTGATCATTCTTTAATCAATAAAGGAAAATTTTTAGTTGAGTATCAAGTATTGTACTCAACTTTCCATGAATTAAATCGAGTATCTCATTCAAAGTAAAGCTCTCTAGCAATCAAGTGAATGAAATGCGAAAGTTAATTTTAACCAACTCTCAAACCATCACTTGAGTACTCATATGTTAGTGATCATGTATTCAAATGATTGGGCTTACTGTATTAGAGTATCTCAATAGATATTGAAAAGGTCAATTGAGTATATGCATATTACACTCAAATCTCTTTGTCAATCTTCAATCGAGTGATTAACATTGTATTCGAGTTGATCAATTAGCAATCAAGTGAGTTATATATCCAATTGAGTGAGAAGAATGAGCTTAAATATTAAGCCTCTGTGTATGTGCAGTCAATTGATTGAAGGAATCTTTCAATTGAGTGTTAATTAAATTATATGAAGTCAAGTCCCTGTACCTTAATAGTAATCGACTAGGAGCTATGCTCAATCAAGTATTGTGCCTTTCTTAGTCGAGTAAACCTATGCTTCAATCAAGTAGATTGTGCTAAACAAAGAATGATTATGTCATGAACCTAGGATCAATTTGGGAATTGGAAGAATCCAATTCAGCTAAGGCCAAGAACAGAAGGAAATTAGGGGAGAATTTGAAAGAATGAGGGAGAGATTAGAAGAAGTGTTAAGGGGATTAGAAGAACAGAAAAAAAGGAGATGAAGATCAAGAAGATGAGAGAACTTAGAGGAGGAGAAATCAGATTTCAATTCATTAATTCTTGGATAAAGAAATAAACCCATTATAACAACCTTATATAGGCATATTTTCCTTCTAACAACCTAGCACATGCTCCCATGTGCTTCTAACCACTAGCTAAAATATCCCTAACAAACTATTATACCATATTACAATAATATCCCTTTATTGCTCGTAGGGTCATGACAATTCCCCCTTCCTTAAGAGAGTTCTTGTCCCCAAGAATTTGTCGCAAGCAGTCATTGCTCTTTATCCAATTCCAACCTTCTCTATGCGAATCATCCTCCTTTCTTTCTTTCTACTTCTAGGTCTTTTCTTCTTCATTCTTAGGTTTATAAGATCAAATCCAGGTATAAATGGGCCCAAAATTTTAGTAGGGAAAACTTCATTACCATCCAATACAAGTAAGGAGAGCAGATCTACAGCCATAGTTGTTGTTATTGTATCCCCATTCAACCCACGGCCACGCTCTGCTGCAAAAATATCAACAACAGCCTCGAAATGCAGCAATGGAGGATTATAAACTTGCCTTAAATACTCATACTAAGGTTGTTTGTGAGCATTAACATTAGGAGTTGCTTCCACTTCAATTCCAGCCAACGATTTCTCAACCACTGACACCTGGCTTCTAACTCGACCTTCTTCCCTAACATGATTTGCAGCTAGATTAGGCTATGCATCACCGGAATCATCAACTTCTTGTTCTTGTACAATGTGGCCAACCTCAATCTCGTCATGTACTTGGTGAAGAGGCTTCTCTGGCTCCTTCTTCTGCTACTTCCAGAGATCAATAACATTAAGTATCTCAGCACTAGTAAGAGTGCTTGAGAAGCTGCCAACTGATTGAGTGTCATTCTCCAATTCCTCTTTCTCACACTCTTCTTTCACCTCCTCTTCTTCCTCTTCTTTTTCTTTCTTAAAGTTGAACTGATCTTGTTGCAAAATCCCAAAAACATCACCATCGAGAACTTCTTTTCCAAAGGAATCGATGTGTTCCTTTAGTTTTCTTTTTGCCTTTATTGCCCTATCAATCTGTTCATTACAGATTCCTTTTGGATAATGTCATTCACCTTTAATAACATTTATGATGTTGCACTTCTCCTCCAGCTACTCCATTTTTAGAAATTTCTCTTTGTTAAAACTCTCATGATAATCATCAAAGAATTCAGTCGGAAAACTGTAATGACACTTCTTAGTATCATTGCAAACTCTTGTAGTTGCTCATGTAACATATGGCCGAAATCCTTGTTCATATCATGTATCACACTTCTTGTTTCCTTATCAACTTGGTTGGACTCATTATCCCACATTTCCCAAGCCTGATTCTTCTCAATAAACTGCTCCTGATTCTTGTTGTTGCTAACTGAAATTGCAGCCTTCTTCTACTCCCATTGAGGATCCAATTGCCTCATGCTTCCCCTATTTCCCATGGATTCACGAGCAAAATTTCCCATTGAAAATGCAGCATTCTTCAACTGCAATTGAGACTCCAATGGCCTCATATATGCACTGCTCCCCATGACCGACTTTTCACCAACAACATACTTCTACGATCAAGCAATGGGAGTTCTACACATGCTTCTATTTTGCCTGTAATAGCAGTTCCTATACTCGTCTCAAATGTAATTCAATAACTGAAGAACACGTGCTCAACTTCGCCTCCCTACTTCAAACAAAGTTAATCAAATTTTAAATCCTAAATCAACCTCTTGTTCCCTTTATTTACAGCCTCAAGCGCCAACAATCAATGAGCTGGCTAAGTTTGAAGAATCAACTTCCCACACGGAATTCACCGTATCCGCTTCACCCCTCAACTTCGAGCAACAACGGCTTTATTAAATCTGCAGAAAGTCGACCAGCAATAACCCTCAAAATTAGATTAGAAGCAACTGCCTATCCGCTATCAATCACCTTCATGCTTCGGAATCTAACCCCAAGAATCACTGGTGACGATTCCTCTTCAAGACTCAGACAAGAGTGCCCAAAATTCCCCAGGCGACAATTACCTCACATCAGCCTAGAAAAATGGCTCACCCAATCACCATCCGAGGAGTGTCGTAATCCCAACCAAGAGTCGCCTCCTATTGTGCCTGCGGAGAACCGAACACTGACTATTGGAATCAATTAGCTAAGTCGCCCCTAGCATAGTCTCCTGAATGGATTGACTCCATTATTCAATCCACTCTTTGTTGTGTCCCGAATTGCTTCCTGCGATCCGTTTCGTTCCGCAACCAATTTACCTATCAGTGTCATCAACTTGGATGGAATTCTTGCACCCATCATCCGCTCCAGTTCGCGAATCCTCCTAGCTTGCTTATCTTCAAGTTTGGTCAAGATTACCGGAGTCTTGGTTGCAAGCCAATCCTCCTACTTCTCTGTTACGTCTTCACTAGAAGTTGTTGCATCTTGAATCACCTTCAAGCCACGAACCAAGATTACTGAAGTTTTGTCAAACCAGCTTTGATCACCATCGAAGCCAATCAGGCAGTGCAACTGTGGGTTCTATGTTGCTGAATCACTCCTAAGAGCCGCCTAGAATCACCGACTCTAAATCTTCAACCAAGATTGCTTAATCTTGGACAATTGTATTTGCCTTGAGTCTGCTCGCATCGCCTCGGACTTGGTCCACTTCACACCTGTCACTTCTGACCAACTTCGCCCTCAATTCCGACCCAAAATCGTTGAAAATTTGTTTGAATGTTAAACAGAACTAACACCCAAGAGTGCTAGAATCTACTTAACCTTCACATGTCACTTGATATTTTTTGTTGAATCGGTAGTCAGAGTTACTGCTAGGAAGCGCCTCCAGCCCCGCTTCTTGAATGGATTGGCTCCGATTGCACTACCTGCTATGGATCAATAGTCCACAATTCCCAGCTAATCGCGACGGGTCACTGTAATTCCCCTATTCGATCACAATCGTTAGGATCCTGATGGCTCGGATCTGCCTCCAATACATGACTGAACAGAATTCACTACTAGGATTGACGAAATCATAGCTGAGGAATGGTGTTCTGATACCAATTTTTCATGAACCTAAGACTTAACTTAGGATCAGTTTGGGAATCAAAAGAATCCAATTCAGCTAAGGCTAAGAGCAGAAGGAAATTAAGGGGGAATTTGAAAGAATGAGGGAGAGATTAGAAGAAGTGTTAGGGGATTAGAAGAACAGAAAAGAAGGAGATAAAGATCAAGAAAGTGAGAGAACTTGGAGGAGGAAAATCAAATTTCAATTCATTAATTCTTGGATAAAGGAACAAACCCATTACAACAACCTTATATAGGCATATTTTCCTTCTGACAGCGTAGCGCATGCTCCCATGTGCTTCTAACCACTTGCTAAAATATCCCTAATAAACTATTATACTCTATTATAATAATACCACTTTATTGCTCATAGGGTCATGACAAATTCTCTATATTCATTTTAGTAATCAACTAATAGATATATTTCACTCGTGTGTCAGCTTGGTTTAATGAAAAATTTTAAAAATATTCAATCTAAAGTTAAAAGTGTTAATTAACAATGATATATGTTTATTTGAGTTAGAACATGGCTTCATTCAAGCATCAAACATGTCTAGATCAAGTATCAAAGTTAAAATTGCAATTTGTTGTGATAACAACTCTATAATCAAGTATTCAATGTCCCACTCAAGTGAGAATCTTTGAAAAGAGTGTTATTCTCTATATTTAGAAAAGTAATAGAAATGCAAAATTAAGTGGTGTATGTCATACTTGAGTATCAAAAAGCATACAATCAAGTATTGTTCTTTTGTAATCGAGTGAGAAAAAGACCCACTTGAGTAGATTTTAATTAACAAAAATTGGGTCTCCATTTCTGAAAAATGTAATAAAGTATCATGAAGCTCATAACAAGCACCATGTAAGAGGTTTTAGTTGCTCCTTATAAAAGTTGTTTGTATTCAATTACTATTGATCTAGTAAAAAATCAGAGGTTACAATTACACATGTGAAAAGCTAAGTTTATAACTAAACTTGTAAAAGGTATGTGGATTGTTGAAATCCTTTGTGAGGAGCCAAGAGAGTAGAATAGACTAGGTTAAGAGGAACTACTATAAAATTTCTATATGTTGCATTGTTTATTTCAATTTTCATTTCAACACTTACATCTTTCATCTTACAGCCTTCACTTTATTTTAAGGTCATAAAAGTGTACACATTTTCAACTTACTGAAATAAAAAATTATAACCGTTAAACTAACCATTACAAACAATTGAAAAATGCATAGTTTTAATTCTAACCATTGCAAAAAGGTCTTCTAAATGTTTTTTGAGCATAAATTATATATCTAATCGTAGGGAACAAAAAGAATAGAGTATATCTTGAAAATCTTGCAAGTTTTACCCAAAGGTCAAAAGGCTAACAATTATGAGGCAAGGAAAGCTATAAAAGGTAAATGTGATTCAAGAAAAATAATGCTGATGCTAAGCTAAATTTCTCTACTATCATTTTCAAGCAAAAGAGCCCTCAAAGCATACATCTTATATATATAAAAAGAGAGAGAGAGAGAGAGAGATAGTGTTTTTATCCTCTCATCCTTTTCAAATCACTCATTTCTTTGTGAGAAACTACTTTCATTGTTTGAATTCGATATTGTAAAAGCTTCTGTAAGTGCTTAATTTGTATCTTTCACTTATGTTGTTGTGGTTAGGACTTAAGCTCATAACAAGTACCGTGTAAGAGGTTTTAGTTGCTCCTTATAAAAGTTGTTTGTTTTCCATTATTGTTGATCTATTGAAAAATCTAAGGTTACAATTACATATGTGAAAAGTTAAGTTTATAATTGAACTTGTAAAAGGTAAGTGTATTGTTAAAATCCTTTGTCAGAAGCCAAGAGAATAGAGTAGGCTAGGTTGAGACAAACTACTATAAAATTTTTATATGTTGCATTGTTTATTTCAATTTTTATTTCAACACTTACATCTTTCATCTTATAGCCTTGACATTATTCTAAGGTCATAAAAGTGTATACATTTTCAACATATAACCTGCAGCATTTGTATTCAAAAGCTAACAGTGTGTGCTATTCTCTTTTCTTTTGATTTTAATTAAGCATCTTTAATTTCAGCAAACACTAGCAGCATAAATTTTTAGCAAGATTGATCTTAGCAAATTTGATTTTTAAATTCAACAAATCTGATTTCTTGTATATTCAACTGCATCAAATTTATCATTGTTGTACCATAGAATTGTCAAGCGTCCACCTAGCTAGGGATGTTTTTAATAAATAAATATAAGTGGGTATATTTTTAATGAATATATCCAAGTGGACATAATTTTTTCAAGAATAAATCATGAATAAATAGCAAAGCATGAATAATTAATAAAGGAATAGTTAATTATCATAGTTTGGAGGGAAAAATTGTACAAGGGAAAAAGTGACACATTCTCCTATGAATAGCACAATAAAATAATCATAAATGACTTTTTGCACGATTCCCGAGTGTTGGGACTTTCTCCCCAAAAGCCTCTTCCTAAGAGATGCAACTTTGGCCTGCGAGGTTCTTTCTGCACTTAGCCGAGAGAATATTTCTCACTGTTGCACATGGTTCTATCAGCCTAGAGAACATTTCTCTCAAGCATTGTTCTCTTGACTGCCCCACATTTCCCTCGAGCATGGATCTCTCTCGACCATACTTCTCTCAGTTGTACATAGTTCTCTTGATTACACCTCTCTTGGCCAAAAGGCCACATGGATCTCTCTCGGTCGCACCTCTCTCCGTTGCACATGGTTCTCTCAGCCGCACCTATCTTGGCAACAAGGCATGTTGTAACGCCCCGCTCCCACTTACGGGTGTTACTCGTGAACAATTACCCAAATTGTCCACCTACCCGGCCTTAGGTGAAGGGTAGACCATGTTTCAAGATAAAACGTCCTAGATGGGAACTAGGCTCGTCTTCCCCTTCCCTCATCCCCAGGATTCATTAGCGGCAATGGGCTTTAACCACACCACGTTGGCTAAAAGGAAATCTCATACAGACGCTCAAATGTCATTTTCTCAATTATTTTTAAATTATTTTCCGACAAAGAATTTTACCGGGCTCCATAAAAATCACCATTTAAATTAATCCATTGATTGATCACCAATTTTGGAGGAAAAACTCATCATTTTTAATTTTTCAAAATTTCGGCATTATTCTCCAAAATGCCCGAAAAATTCCTTTATTTTGAAAATTCCTCTAGGGCCCAAATTCAATTAAGAAATGCCCCAAAATTCTCAAATTTTTTCAATTTTTTTAAAAAAAATTGGCCGGCGAGGTCCGCTAGCACGCTTGGGGCCCGAGAAGGGCCCCGCTGGCTGCTGGCCGCGCATGCCGCGTGCCCGCCCGCGCGCGCGGCCTCCCGCGCGCCCACTTGGGCGCACCTGGCCGCCCGCGGCCGGCTGCTGCTGCCAGCAGCCCCCTACTACTCTTCAGCTTTCTTTTTTTTTTTTTTCTTTGGGCTTCCGAGCCCCAAATTATCTAGAATTTAAGATAAATAATTAACCTTCATTTTCCTTCAAATTTAGCCTCTTTTTCTCCAAAATTAAGGCTTAAATCATACTCTTGATGCTTCCATACATACATCAAACACCCACTATTTTTTCAACAAACTCTATATGATTTAATTTCTTAGTGCTTCCCACAATACACACAATAAGAGACTTTCACTCAACATAGGCATCAACATGCCTTAAGCCAATATCTCATTGTCTAATACAACATACACTACAACTAACAACAAATATATATTACATAAACTAACACAACAACAAGGCTTCCATAAGCCATAACAAGCTCTTGGGTCTTCATTCTCATGCTTTCCCATGCCATTCCACCATTGCCATTATTTTACCATGCTTTCACAACCTACATGTGAGGATAAAAACCTTATGAGCTATTAAGCTCAATAAGGGTGCAATGCCAAATAAATATGAACATAACAAGATTATATGATGCCAAATGCATGCAAATATGGCTAGGTTTCTTTGTTCTCACAACCCTCCAAGGTTGAGGCATCAACCCACTATGTCAACCATATTCCCAAACTAACCTATGGCCATAAGTCTCATGAACATAAAAGAACATGCTAAATGCAACATATACATTTATGAAACATATTTATAACACATTGCAAGGCCACCCTTCCATGGGGCCATCCCTTACCTCATTCTTCTCTTTGAATTTTTAAATCCCCCTTTCAAGAAAGCTTTCATTTTCATTTCCTTCCATCTAAGATGGCATTCCAAAATAAATTTACTTTGCAAACAAGCATATTAAAATGGAGAGAAGAAAGAATGAGCTTACCTTGACTTCTTCTTCTTTTCTTCTCCATTTCTTTCCTCCATGAGAGACTCATTTATTTCTCTTTCTTTCTTCATTTCTTTCTCCAAATGGCCAAAGGGAACCAAGACTTCCCTTGTTGCCATTTTATACTAGTTCCCCCATATTTCAAGAATGCATCCTAGCCACTCACTAAAGGCATAATCCATGTGCTTAAGGGAAAACTAATCTCAATCATCCATTAAAACAAGCAAGTCTCCTCTCTAGGAGAAAACACACTTTTAAATAGGTTGGCAATCCATGCCATTTACACTCTTTAAATCTCCACCATTGGATTTATTCTCTTTCTCAAGAATGCACCTCACCCATTAGATCTCTTACATTATTCATTCATTTCTCATTTACTTAATGAGGTATTATATATCATTTTCAAGACTTAATCCAAGCCATTGGATATATTTCACCCTTTTCAAGACTTGATCCTAACCCTTGGATCATTTGGAGATTTCTATTTATTTCTCATTTAAATAAATCCTCCCATTTTCACTCATAAATGAGTGACTAATTTTCATTTCTTTCCCATTTAAATTAATGGGACTAATTTCACATCCATCACACTTGAGAGACATAAATAATTTCTTTCCCATTTAAATTAATGTGACTAATTTCCAACATCACATTTGAGAGACATAAATACTTTCTTATGTATTTAAATAACTCTCATATTTTTCAAGGCATTAATAGTGACTATTTACCATTTTCTTTTGGATTTTCTTTAATCCATATAATCATGCCTCTCATTAAATGCTTGAAAGACCCATTTAGCATTTCTTTTTGCATTTAATTAATTCATTCTCCAACTCATAATTCCACACACATATATATATGCCCCACATTTTTAATATATATATATTTCTCTCAAATTTCCAAGATTATGCCAAGTGTCACTCTAAGACACAAACTTGGTTTGAAGATCTCATCTCATCCACCCCTTTGGCATTTGTACACTTATTCTCTAATTTAGGGAAAATATAATTATTTTCTTAAATAATTTAATATCCACCATTTTTCCTATTTTTCATAATTAAATTCCTTTATGGAATCACTTCAAATTACCAAAATTCTCATTTCATGAATTATTAATCCCATATCTCCTCATAAATAAATATTGGGATTTAATTCACTTACACACCTAATTCCATATAGGAATTATTTTCAATTTATCAAAATACCATTTTTATTGGATTTTACTATCTAAATTACCAAAATACCCCTCTCATAGAGCACCCTCAATCTCAAGGATTCATCACCTCCTTAAGGGCATTTTTGAAATTTTTTCACTTTCTTTCTCATTCTTTTAACACCGATAACATCGGGTGTTACATTCCTCCCCCCTTAAAAGAATTTCGCCCTCGAAATTCGCTTTACCATAATCTCTTGCCCAAGATAATCACAATCTCGGGCTATTTGCCAAATTCTCCTACTCGAGAATCTCACAGCCTATCCATTCCTCACATTTACCTCGAGTTACACCTACCTCAAGGCTTCACTTTAGGCTTTTGATCCTCCGACTCTCGAGGACATTCAACAACCGAACCCTACTTTGGCCTCATGCCCAATTACACAACTAGTTGCTGATCATGCCTACTGTAACGCTATCCATTTCTAGATGGATTTTCTCTACCTCGAGCATCACTTTGTAGTTCACTTCTTATTTTCCCATCCGTCGAAACCACATACGCTAACATTGCATCATTGATCAGTCTACCACGATTTTACGCCGATCACACACGACAACGTTTCTCACTACCAATCACACATGGCCACGATTTTACGTTGGTCCAACCAGAAACGTCTTAGCACTGATCATTCACCGCAATGTCACATTCTAGTGCCCATAAGACACTCAGACACCCATTCCACCATGGCATACCGCCATTAATCACATGCCTGCATAGCTTGAGTTGATCCTCATGACAACCTCTCATTACCGATCAACTTACCTTGCTAGCACTACCTGGGAAACACCCATTTGGCCCACCTTGCCAACTTCGACCATTTCATACATGGTCTTCTACCTCGACCAGCCGACCCTCATTTATCGATACGATTACGCAAAATCGACATACCTAACACCATGCCAGGTAATTACACATTTTCACCATACATGCATTACCCGAGTCCAACTCGATCTTGGCGATACACGCACCATTACAATCTCACCTCGAGCTTATCCATGCTCGGGCCACAACCTTCTCCCAACCAAGAGTTCTTCGCATTAAGCACACACAAGATACTTACTAGCCGATATCACACGCTAGTAGGGGTCTCTTACGCATACCAGGGAACTCTTCGCTGAGCGACCCCTTTTTAATACTTCACCCAATTTAGCTTTCACAATCATATACCTTGGCTATTAAACCCTACCGTGAGTCAAGGATCCTACCATTGCGCTTAAGGTCGCGAAACCATTAATCGACCCTCGTCATCACCCACGGTGCGTGGCACAAGTGATTGACTTATTACCATCTGCACAATCACTTATTGCATCGCACCTGTAAGATGGCTCGTGCCTTTGGTCCACACCACAACAAGCCATCATGGTTACACCCCCACTCTTGTACCGGTCTTCTAGCCAAATTTTCTCGCCCAGCTTCACTTTCATTGGTACTTTTCAAATCTCACCATTTCTCAACAGAGCCTCTTACCCTTGAGGCACGTAACTTTCAGCCATCTCACATCAGGTTCATCTCAATCCGCAATAGACACCTAAGCTAAACCATGCATAACGATTCCTCTTGTCTTCCTCGACAAGGACAACATCATGACAACAACGAATTTCTCCTCCACGGTCGTTGCATCTCAATTTTTACAGACACCAGCCTTCATGGCCATTAACACTCGGCTTCAAGGTCTTACCATGTACAATGGTTACCTTTGACCTTCCTGACAACATCTTTTCCCTGACAGCGACGATGACACCACCATGTCATCCCAAAAGATTCACTGCTCCTTGAATCTCACTGGTCATCGCAACTAACACGACCCCACTCTTAGGTCGCCTTCCACAGTTCACTTCGCTATATTTATAGCAGCTAGCTAATTCCTTAGGAGACTCTGGCTTCTCCCGGATTTCTCATACACTTGCTACAACCAACTCACACTACTTGGTGAGCAACCACATGACTCTAACACCATAACAGCTTCACTAGCCGATTTCTTTTCACAACCATTAACCTTAGACACGAGGTTAATTCTCATCTATTGCCCACACTCCAAGGCATCCCTTCAACTACATCACTCACAGCCATTTGATGATTTCCTCACCTCAACATCATTCTGGAAACCAATCTCGTCCCATAAGCTCTTCCTTCAAGCTCTTGTCACCCATTGGCGACACATTTAAATTCGTCCTCAACTTCCGACTAACCAACCCAATTAGCTTTAGTTGGATCGCCCAGCTCACAACCAACACAACCCGACTCCAGGCACTACTATCGCTTCGACTTAAACTCCACTCACTGGAAATCATCCCTGCCACTCATGTGAATTCACCCTTCCACTAGATGCCGTAGGACTCACCTTCCTACTCAGGCACTTGCCATTACGCTGGCTTTTCCCCGGGTGATCTTTCCTGATAGAGTTATAGCGCCTTAGGAAGTTCATCTCGCACCGTTGCCTCATGCTCAACCTCTCTTGGGAGAACATCTCCAGTTCTACCCTAATCACATTTCAACACTACTATTGATAGCTCTCATTCCAAAGCCACACTCCTCCGAGTGGCACCTTTCTGCCCTGACCAACCATCTTTTATCACCTTGGATCTCTTTTGCATAATCAGCCTGGTCTAATCACCAGGACCTGCTAAACCTTTATATTGTATACACGACAACCAACAAGGCTTTACGCCACAGCCCTCGAGTCTCACGCTCCATCATTGCCATCAGGTGCTACCACCTGGCAATTTCTCGTGTGTCATCAACTGGAAACCCTTCCAGTGCCACATGAGTACATTTCCTCATTTCGCATCGACACAACCAAGACTAACACCAGACTGTACAATTGCGCACCTTCACAGATTTCAAACTGTGCCTTAGCCACGCATTCAGCCTTCCACAACTCACTTCACTAGATTAGAGTTCCCTTTACTCGAAGCCTTCACACGCTTCAATTTCCCCATCTCATGGTTGGCTTCCACCTCGTAAGTCTTGCCCTACACGGCACTTACGTATCATTTTGGAGCCATTTATCAACTCCACCAATCGACCCATCTTCTTGCATCAACGCAAGGTCACACATGATCCATCATCTCAATTTACCTGATCAACTTCGATCAAATTTAACCACAACTGCATTAGCATCCTTTAACATGGAGTATCGCCACAACTCTTGTTATCACACCACAAGATATCACCCCCTTGATTCACAAACCTTCTTGCTGCCTTAACACCAAAGCACTACCACCATACTTCAACCCTTACAGAATTTTAGGTCTGGCTCAAGAATAACCTACAGCATACCCCAGGTCTTCAGCGTCTAATCGTCTCCACTACAGACGAGTTACTCCATGTAGAGGGCTGTAGTCCCTCATGTGGACTAACCATCTGCATCCAGTGGTCCCTAGCATTAGACCTGTTACTGATAGGCGTCAACTGTAGTATTATTCCCACGCTAGACCTGTTTCTTTTCCCTGGGTTTCTTTCTCAAACTTCTCATAGATCTTTAGTCCCTGACCATCTGCATAGTCACTGTGTTGCCTTGTGCTTTAGGCGCGCCAACACCTGGTCACCATCATCGTGTCACTCCCATACACTGGCCCAACACTGGTTCCCCATCGTGTTGCCCGGTGCTTCAGAGAGTCAACATCCAATCACGTGTCACTCCTATACACTGGCCCAACACTGGTTCCCCATCGTGTTGCCCTGTGTTTCGGAGAGTCAACACCCAATCATTATTACCGTGTTGTCCCTTACACTGGCTCAACAACAGTTTCCAACAGCATGACTCAGGTCCCACTCTGATATGCTTCGCACCCCATATTGTGACTTTCACCTTCTAGTTACACCTCTGATCTTGAACCCGGCATGACTACCTTGCCACGCTCGCAACCGCTATTATTCTTACCAGGCGTCCTACTCGATAACAAATCTGTCGGATCACTACCATGTTCCACGATTCCTCCTTAAGAATACTCTAAATGTCCTATCCCTCACGGAAGATTTTCGGTCTCACTTGACCAATTTCCTAAGGTGCTGCTCCACCTCTTGGGCATCTAATCGTCACCTGCAGTTCACTAAATTGCTCAGGCCCATGGGCCACTTGCCCTCAACGCGAGCCAACTCATTAGTCATCTGCCACACGGTTTATAGCATCAGATCCGTCACATTGAGCCTTACACCCATTGCATCAAGGCTACTTAAAGCCTCCCCAAGCTACGATGGTTCTGCCACCATCTTACCAAAACCATCTTACTTGGTTACCCTTGCCTTGATAACCTCAAGCTCATACCATAAACCTACTTCTCCTGACTTCACATCTCATACTGCTTCAAGACTCTTAAACCATTTCACATCTTGAGGCCTCATGATCTTACCCCACAAGATCATACCTCACGGCTCTCACTCAACATTTGAAAGCTCCAACTTTCCACGACAATGGATCCCAGTCCATCATGATTCATTCGCCACCCAGCTCATCCTAGAGCTTGATTATTAATGATCTCTCAATCCGCAATCGACATACTGAGCCCATCTCAGGCTCTGGCACCCATAACCATGGAGCACCAACCATTACCTTCTAGGTAAATTGAGACCTCTCGTCTCTTCTTGCACACTCATGAACACATTCAGTCACTACGCTCGGCCTGGCCTTTCCGCACGCCTCACTTGAGCTTCCTTAATTTGGAACTAAAATTCCTGGGCTTCCACATTACTCATTATGCCCCTGCCCACTTGGCATCCAAAGATGGCATCTCTTGTGCGCGCATAGACCATGGATGTCCTGTTGCCATAATTCACCACTCTTGGCCCACACACCGCACATACCCTTCATTAGGTGACCTCCGCGTCTCCCTTTAAGGGTCTTGTAACCTTAGGCGTCATCTCGACCCCAGACATCATAATGAGGGTTTATTCACCTCTCATCTCCCGACCTTAGGTGTCTCACCTGACCCCAATCGTCAATGAGAGTTTAGATTGACCCCTCATCCATCATTCACATGAACGGTCACTTGGCCTTTCACAATTAGGACTCCTATCCCATGGCTCTCACGCGCATATCTACGCATGCCCAACTCCTTTATCCCAAATCTGGATTCCCCTGGATTCCAGCTCGACTCACTTGAGATTTCCATCTCACACAAACACCCGTTAGGGTCCATTTGCCACATACTTGTCCTTTCTTAGGATATATCCCATTTCATCATGAAATCAACTAGGGTCCACTCATACCCTAGGCACGTCCCCTCCAAGATCGTCATAACGATATAATCGCATGGCACCATATGTATCCCTCAAGCATAACGCACACCCGACTCCCCTTAGAGTCTTTCAATGAACTACCAACGTCACGCCTACCCTTAGCACGTCACCTTTATGGGAACCACTCCATTCCCTCATACTTGCTTGATCATATCCCCAACATAGGGGTGCTCCACTAATCCCTTCCTAGATTAGATATACTTTAGGCTCTCCTTGTCCCATCATGATTCTTATCATGACTCGGCTTTGTGTCCCCACACAAGCCTCAACAGTCAATCACAAGGAAATCTCATCCTTAAAACGCTTCATGAACCCCCAAATTTCAACATACGGGTCCTCAATACCAATCCCACACTTGGGCATTTAACTCTTCTTTGCTCGACCCATATATCTCTTACGGTAAAACATCTCAACCCATAATATTTTCCTATTCCTATCGCAGGAATATCCGAGCACTCCATTCGCATAGCCTCCAGCTTTAATGCTCCGACCCAACTCCTAGGGTCCTCAGTCATTTGTGGTCCTGCTTCCAAGGCCTTCATATCAACCTTCAACCACATTTCTCCAGGCATCTTCCACTTGATGCTCCAACCACGCTCTGATACCAATCTGTAACGCTCCGCTCCCACTTACGGGTATTACTCGTGAACAATTGCCCAAATTGTCCACCTGCCCGACCTTAGGTGAAGGGTAGACCATGTTTCAAGATAAAACGCCCTAGGTGGGAACTAGGCTCGTCTTTCCCTTCCCTCATCCCCAGGATTCATTAGCGGCAATGGACTTTAACCACACCACGTTGGCTAAAAGGGAAATCTCATACAGACGCCCAAATGTCATTTTCTCAATTATTTTTAAATTCTTGTCCGACTAAGAATTTTACCAGGCTCCATAAAAATCACCATTTAAATTAATCCATTGATTGATCACTAATTTTGGAGGAAAAACTTATCATTTTTAATTTTCCAAAATTTCGACATTATTCTCCAAAATGTCTGAAAAATTCCTTTATTTTGAAAATTCCTCCGAGGCCCAAATTCAATTAAGAAATGCCCCAAAATTCTCAAAATTTTCAAATTTTTTTTAAAAAAATTGGCCGGCAAGGTTCGCTGGCACGCCCGGGGCCCAAGCAAGGCCTCGCTGGCTGCTGGCCGCGCATGCCGCGCGCCTGGTCGCGCCTGCGCACTCGCCCGCGGGCGCAGCCACCGGCGCGCCCCTGCGCTCGCCCACCAGCGCGCGCGCGCGCACCCACTTGGGCACGCCTGGCCGCCCACGACCGACTGCTCCCTGCTACTCTTTAGCTTTTTTTTTTTTTTCTTTGGGCTTCCCAACCCCAAATTTTCCAGAATTTAAGGTGAATAATTAACCTTCATTTTCCTTCAAATTTAGCCTCTTTTTTTCCAAAATTAAGGCTTAAATCATACTCTTGATGCTTCCATACATACATCAAACACCCACTATTTTTCCAACAAACTCTATATGATTTAATTTCTTAGTGCTTCCCACAATACACACAATAAGAGACTTTCACCCAACATAGGCATCAACATGCCTTAAGCCAATATCTCATTGTCTAATACAACATACACTACAACTAACAACAAATATACATTACATAAACCAACACAACAACAAGGCTTTCATAAGCCATAACAAGCTCTTGGGTCTTCATTCCCATGCTTTCCCATGCCATTCCACCATTGCCATTATTTTACCATGTTTTCACAACCTACATGTGAGAATAAAAATCTCATGAGCTATTAAGCTCAATAAGGGTGCAATGCCAAATAAATATGAACATAACAAGATTATATGATGCAAAATGCATGCAAATGTGGCTAGGTTTCTTTGTCCTCACAACCCTCCAAAATTGAGGCATCAACCCACCATTTCAACCATGTTCCCAAACTAACCTATGGCCATCAGTCTCATGAACATAAAAGAACATCCTAAATGCAACATATATATTTATGAAACATATTTATAACACATTGCAAGGCCACCCTCCCATGGGGCCATCCCTTACCTCATTCTTCTCTTTGAATCTTTAAATCCCCCTTTCAAGAAAGCTTCCATCTTCATTTCCTTCCATCTAAGATGGCATTCCAAAATAAATTTACTTTACAAACAAGCATATTAAAATGGAGAGAAGAAAGAATAAGCTTACCTTGACTTCTTCTTCTTTTCTTCTCCATTTCTTTCCTCCATGAGAGACTCTTTTATTTCTCTTTCTTTCTTCATTTCTTTCTCTAAATGGCCAAAGGGAATCAAGACTTCCCTTGTTGCCATTTTATACTAGTTCCCCCATATTTCAAGAATGCATCCTAGCCACTCACTAAAGGCACAATCTATGTACTTAAGGGAAAACTAATCTCAACCATCCATTAAAACAACCAAGTCTCCTCTCTAGGAGAAAACACACTTTTAAATAGGTTGGCAATCCATGCCATTTACACTCTTTAAATCCCCACCATTGGATTTATTCTCTTTCTCAAGAATGCACCTCACCCATTAGATCTCTTGCATTATTCATTCATTTCTCATTTACTTAATGAGGTTATTATATATCATTTTCAAGACTTAATTCAAGCCATTGGATATATTTCACCTTTTCAAGACTTGATCCTAACCCTTAGATCACTTGGAGATTTCTATTTATTTCTCATTTAAATAAATCCTCCCATTTTCACTCATAAATGAGTGACTAATTTTCATTTCTTTCCCATTTAAATTAATGAGACTAATTTCCAACATCACATTTGAGAGACATAAATACTTTCTTACGTATTTAAATAACTCTCATATTTTTCAAGGCATTAATGGTGACTATTTATCATTTTCTTTTGGATTTTCTTTAATCCATATAATCATGCCTCTCATTAAATGCTTGAAAGACCCATTTAGCATTTCTTTTTGCATTTAATTAATTCATTCTCCAACTCATAATTCCACACACACATATATATATGCCCCACATTTCTAATATATATATATATATATATATTTCTCTCAAATTTCCAAGATTATGCCAAGTGTCACTCTAAGACACAAACATGGCTTCAAGATCTCATCTCATCCACCCCTTTGGCATTTACACACTTATTCTCCAATTTAGGGAAAACATAATTATTTTCTCAAATAATTTAATATCCACCATTTTCCCTATTTTCCATAATTAAATTCCTTTATGGAATCACTTCAAATTACCAAAATTCTCATTTCATGAATTATTAATCTCATATCTCTTCATAAATAAATATTGGGATTTAATTCACTTACACACCTAATTCCATATAGGAATTATTTTCAATTTACCAAAATACCATTTTTATTGGATTTTACTATCCAAATTACCAAAATACCCCTCTCATAGGGCACCCTCAATCTCAAGGATTCATCACCTCTTCAAGGGCATTTTTGGAATTTTCTCACTTTCTTTATCATTCTTTAACACCGGTAACACCGGGTGTTACACATGCTCTCTCCACGCCCACATAATTCCTGCAAGGCTGCGGCGTCACATTCAAAAGGTATTTTTAGTGTTTTGTAATTTTTGTTTTCTATTTTTTTTATTTCCATTTCTGTTATGGCCATTTGTCTTGTAGCTAGAGATTGTTAGGATATTTTTTTCTTTTGTCTTTTCTCTTATTGTCTTGTCAGTTGGAGTTGAAACTTCTGATCAAAGTGGGTAGCTATCAGTGGTGCATAGGAGGTCAGAAAGCTAGTTTTGATACCAATTGTCACACCCTTAGAGATGAGCTAGGGTATGAAAGAAAAATCGAGAATATTAAGAGAAGAACTTAGGGGAGAGATTAGTTGGGAGGGAGAGAACACAAGAAGATAGGGGGAAAAATCACTGAAGGGGAGATATATTGCCTTAGCTGTAGGAAGAGGGCATGATAAGAATGAATTGAATATTTTGTTTCTCCCTAATATTTCTCCCCTCTCTCTTTCTTTCTCGATGATCTTCTCACTTATCTTTTTTTTGTTCTTTCCCTCCCAACTGATATCTCCCCTAAGTTCTTCTCTTAATATTCATGATTTTCCTTTCATACCCTAGCTCATCTCTAAGGGTGTGACATGCGGGTCTCCTCGCACCTGTATGTGAGCATGGGCTCATGCCTACATGCCCTTATCTTCTTGTTGTTCTCTCCCTCCAATTGATCTCTCTCCTAAGTTCATTTCTTAATATTCTCGATTTTCCTTTCATACTGTAGCTCATCTCCAAGGGTGTGACACGTGGGTCTCCTCGTACCCGCACGCAAGCATGGGCTCGCACCCACATGGTCGCCATCGCGAACTCGTCTCAGGGTGTCACGTGCCACCTTCCAAAATAGACATCTGGTTGTGCTGGAAAAAAAATCCCAACGCTGCCACCCCAGTGGCAACTCGAACCTATGACCAATTGCACCCCCGCACACATGTACGACCACTTGACCTACAAGCGTCCTCACATTAATATGTGCACATGTTAATTTTATAGTAAATTGACTCCTACATTCCAAAATTATACTTAGACCCCAGAACTTCCCAAAAACACTCAATGACCTCCCTACTCGCATACTGTAACCCGCACACATGCAATCCCACGTGGGCCCTCTTGGAAGCCCTTACATTATATAATGTCTTATAATATTTAATTGGGTGTAATCTCTCTCGAAAATCTCACGCTAGATTCAGAATAATAAATAATACCTAGAGGCATTCTCTGACAACCCGAAATCTTACCCGAGTTAGCTGCTTAGAGGCTAAGAATCTGCTCTGGCAACTCACCGTAAGGCCCACCTTCTCTTGAATGACTCCCTAAGCTATTTAGTCATCCGATGGGGGATTCATCATAAGCTCGTTCAAATTAGACCAAGGACCCTAATCTTCACACTTGTCGCGTGCGTGTTTAACCCTACCATATGGTAAAAATACTACAAATAGCTTTTCCCCCATCAGGAAAGGTACATCTTTTATGTTCATTAAGTGCATCATTTATTTATGCACTTGACGAAATCTCTGAGTTCCCCTTGATAACTATTTTCTTTCATATATTAAGTATCGGAAGGCATACGTGAGTGAGAAATCCTCGCGTGTCTTCTAACTTGTTCTTGTGAGCGTAGTTATGCCCCGAATACGTAGGAAAATACTCCTTGTAGAATTAATCTTCTACCAGAAATACACCCGATGGCTTATTCGAGACTCCTACCAGACAATCGGAGACTAGAGTCACCCACTACATATTTTCACGAGCAGACACCTTGCTAGTTGTTCGCCTCACTCCGTCACAGCTGCAACATTCCCTCATCATAAATCTCAATCATTGTATTTTGACAACAATCATACACTTAGGTATCAATTCCTTATTTGTAACATTATTTTATAAAGGCTCAAAATTAATAGTTTCTGCTTAAAGTTTCTTTAAACTGAAAAAAAAATTTAAAATAGCTAATTCACCCGCATCTTGGGTGTACATTACTTTTCAGGTTGAAAAGTGGAAATTTACAATAAGTTCCGAAATAAGGTCTCAAATTTTGAAACAGGGTCAAAGAATAGCCTGGGTCAAACAGGTCAAAGGGAACCAAACAAGTAACAAGTTTCTAAACTATGAGGCTTAGAAGGTGTTTGTCGCTCAAGTTTGACCGTTTATAAGCCATAAGTGGAACTTAAATGTTGTATAGTTTATTTTATTGCACGTTTATTAAAAAATAAAGAGATTAAATGCTACTGAACCTAAACTATGGGGTGAGCTTTTCTAAAACATTGTTATCAGCTTATTTTGTTGACCAAGTGATTTACAATTTTACTCCTAACAAAGTCTAAAATTTACAACCCTCTCTGCCCTTAACCATTAAACACCAACCCATTGCCACCTGCAGCACGTCGACATTGCAGTCATCTATCGCCTCCATCACTGCCTCCTCCATCTCTAGCCGTCACTGTCGCCGTCACCTCCATCTAATCTGTCTACCGCCCCCTCCATATATATAACATATATATATATACACACTAATGTCTCAACACACACACACACATATATATATATATTTAACATTTTTATGAATTAAACCTAAATTTTTAGATCATTGTATTAATATATTCTTCAAAAATTATATATAATTTATCAACATTTAATGATAAAAATTTTTTCAGTTGGACATTAATTTATAATTTATTTTTATTAAAAATTAATATTTTATAAATTTTATTTGTATTAATCAACAACAAGTTGATTTTGATTTTTTTGTTAAATTTTGATAACTTATCAACTTTTTCAAACCAAACATATAATTATATAAATGATAGATTAAAGTATATTTATTCAAATACGTTATTAACTTAAACACTGGCCAACTTTTAAGCTTTACACAGCTTATAAATAGAAAGTCTTAAAAGCTGTATAAAAAATGGGTAAGCCAAACAGCCTCTTAGTTTCTAAATTGAGTGCTCAAAATTTGAAAAGAAATAACTACGCAAACTGACACGGGAGCGGGTAAACCACCCATAGACAGTGCATATCCATTGAAAAATGCTCTAGTATGGCTTTAACTTGAAAATGTGGTTGGGAATTGGAGATTTTGGAATTTTTTCTAAATTGGAAGACGATTTATGAAATGCCAAGAATCCCATGACTTGAGAAGCCTACAAATGGGGGTCAAGTCTTCATTTGTTCACTCTTGCAACTCAAGGAACAAGAAAGAGTTAGGGGGAGAGAGTGAACAAGCGAGGAAAGGAAAGGACAAGCATAAAAAGGAAAGAGGTGGTTGATTGCTAAGAGGAAGAAATGGGTGATCCTGGCTAGCTCATTCTCCAACCTAAGATAAGGATTATACCCGTAAACTTTGTTTAGTTCTCTTTGTTGCAAGAAATCAAAGATATGCACATCGATGGCATTAAAACTTGAAAAGAAACTTGGTTTATTCATGCATCATGAAAGTTACGACCATGGTTCTCTCTTGTTGGTTTGGGTATAAATTAGTATATCGTTCACCATGGATGTATGGTTGAAAACATCCTAGGACTTGGGCACTTGTGGTGGTCAAAATATGGCATTCGAAACATATGTTACCTTTCCTAGTTAAAGCCTTAAATTTCAACACATCATACTCATGCCAAGAACAAAAATGTTTTGGAATCCTCACTAAGTCCTTCATCACTTAAGTTGGCATAGTCAAACGTGCTAGGTGATGGAAGTGGGTCCAAAGGAAAGGAAAAAGTAGACAACTAATAGAATTTTGGTTTTGAAGTGACGTCCCCTTTGGATTTTTGTGAAAATCAAGTATTGTTTATGTAATACATGATGTAATGGAACTTGTGATGTAAATGAGTGCTTAGGTTTCATTTGGTCAGTGGTTTTGTGCCAAATGAAGGTTTAAACACCAAAGAAGATATTGTATTGGACAAGGAAATGAGATGTTTTTGTTTTCCTGTTCAAGCTTATGTACATATGCAGTGAGTGCCTTTATGGTAAATGATGAATGTCAAGCCTCGAGTATGAGGCTTGGGCAGTTCTGGAAGAATTGGTAATTTGAGAAAGAGAAAGAGAGGGAGAATTCGAATTAAGAAGGGAGAAAGCAAAAGAGAGGGAAATTTGAGAGGGAAAGATCCGAATGCATTGATTGATAGATCCCATCCTCACATACAATGCCCATTTATAGGCTCGCCCCAACTGGTTGTTACTACAACCGATTCCCGCAAGTGGCTTAGGCTGAACTGCCCGCACATGTAAACGGTTATTACATTCTGCTATTCCTCTTATAGCTATGTAATTCTAGATTATTACACTTAAGCCCTTAGGCTCATGATAGTCCTGGAACCTTAAAGTCTTCCTTGTCCCCAAAGAAGGTGAGTAGCTGAGCAGCGCGTGGAAATTGATTCAACAGCTGGGGAAGGTATTCCCAAGTGGTATACTCCGGGTGTCGGTTGGACCACTGAACCAATACTTGTATGAGAGGTATAGGGCCCTAATGGACTACTCTCCTATCGATGATGGCTAGAGGTTCTTTGTTGCTGTCAGCTTCTTCGGTTGCAGGAGGTGGTTCTGAGCTCACAGTAGCATCAGGCTCAATAAACTTCTTCAAGAGGGAGACATGAAAGACCGGGTGACATTCCACGTGGGGAGGTAACTGTAGTTTGTAGGCGACTTGACCCACCCGTTCCAAAATGAGAAACGGTCCAAAGTATTTCGGGCTGAGCTTGGTGGGGGTGACGTTCGAAAAGGAGGACTGTAGGAACCGTCGAACTTTTAGGAAGACCTGATCGTCTACTTCGAAGTTTCGGTCACTTCATTTGCGGTTCGCGATTTGTTTCATCCTGTTGTTAGCGGTAGCAAACTCTTGCTTGAGTAATGAAATCATCTCCTGCTTGTCTTGCAAATACCCAGCAGCGTTAGTTTGTGCCCTAATGGTACTCGTTATGGTAGGCATTATAGGACCCGTTATGGCAGGCATTATAGGTGTCTAGTATCCGAATAGAGCCTCAAAGGGAGTCTTCTTAATAGAGTTGTGATAAGTTGTGTTATACCACCATTGAGCTAAAGAAAGCCACTTACCCCAACTCTTAGGCCGGGCAAAACACATGCATCGCAAGTAAGATTCCAAGCACTGGTTGACCCTTTCGGTCTGCCCATCGAACTCCAAATGGTATGCTGATGACATGTGTAGACTCACCCCTAAGTTCTTGAACAATTCCTGTCAAAAGTGGCTGGTAAATATTTTGTCTCGATCCGAGACAATGGATTTAGGTAAACCATGCAGTTTGGCCACTGTATCAATGAATATCCGAGCGATCTCTTGGGCTGTGAATGGGTGAGTAAGGCCAATGAAGTGAGCAAATTTGGTCAGCCGATCAACCACAACTAAAATCGCATTTCGGCCTTTTGATTTGGGTAAGCCCTCGATGAAATCCATGGATATCTCCTCCCATGCTCTGTCCGATATAGTCAGTGGTTGTAACAACCCTGGGTAAGCCACTTGTTCATGCTTGCATCGTTGGCACGTCATGCAAGCTGCCACAAACTCCATCACTTCCTTCTTAAGACCAGGCCAAAAGAACATCTGTCGAACCCGGTAATAAGTAGCTCTAACCCCCGAGTGTCCACCTAGTGGAGAGCTTTGTAATGCCTGTAAAATCTTTGCTCTTAGTTCCCTGTCATTGCCTACGACCAACCTGCCTTTAAACCTGATCAACCCATTGGCCATTGAATACCCCTGTTCATTGGTGTGCTGCACGGTTAATTGGGTTTGGAGGGATTTGGTCCACTCAGACTTCTCATAGCTTCCAGTAACTTCTTTAACCCAATCAGGCACCACGGCAGTGATTGTTTTACATTCCCCCGTCTCTGATCTCCGTGACAGAGCATCTGCCACAATGTTCTCCTTGCCCCGCTTATACTGGATCACATAATTCAGGCCTAACAACTTGGATATTCCCTTCCTTTGCAAATGTGTATGCAGCTTCTATTGTAGGAGGTGTTTTAGGCTGTCATGGTTAGTCCGTATTATGAATGGGGCTCCTTCCAAATAATGTCTCCACTTATCGATAGCTATGATCATGGCTAACAATTCTTTTTCATACACGCTTTGCCCTCGATGCTTAGCAGCCAGAGCTTGGCTGATATAAGCGAGGGGTTTTCCTTCTTGTGTCAGCACTGCTCCTACCCCGATGTCGCATGCATCAGTTTCCACCACAAAGGTCTTAGAAAAATCTGGCAACGCCAACACTGGGGCTTGTGTCATCGCCCTTTTTAGGGTATTGAAAGCTTGTTCAGCCTGGGAATTCCATCCGAAGTTGTCCTTCTTGAGTAATTCAGTCAATGGCTTACTGATCACTCCATAATTTTGTATAAATCTTCTATAATACCCTGTTAAGCCAAGAAATCCTCGCAGCTCCCTTATAGTCGAAGGCTTAGGCCACTCCGGCATTGCTGTAATTTTACTGGGATCAGTGCTGACTCCCCCACCCGAAATAATATGCCCTAAATAATCCACCTCATTCTTTGCAAATGAGCACTTAGAGAGTTTAACAAACAATTGATTAAATTTCAGGATTTCAAATGTGGTATGAAGGTGGGCTAAGTGTTGTTTGAGGTTGGGGCTGTAAACTAAAATGTCATCAAAGAAGACTAAGATAAATTTTCACAAATATGGGGCAAATAGGTGGTTCATAAGGGCTTGAAAAGTGGCTAGGGCATTGGTGAGCCCAAAGGGCATTACCCGAAATTCATAGAGGCCTTGGTGTGTTCGGAAGGCTGTTTTATGGATGTCGGCAGGGTTCATTCTGATTTGATGATACCCTGCCCTTAAGTCCAGCTTAGTGAAAATGGCAGCACCCTTGAGCTCGTCTAATAGGTCTTCAATCAAGGGAATGGGAAATTTGTTTTTCACGGTAAGGTTGTTTAACTGCCAATAGTCTATGCAAAAGCGCCATGTACCATCCTTCTTTTTGACAAGAAGAACAGGTGAGGCGAAAGGGCTTTGACTTGGTTGGATAATGGATGTTTGAAGCATATTTTTGACCTGTTTTTCAATCTCAGTTTTCTGGTAAGGGGGATATCGGTAGGCTCGAACGTTGACTGGCTCAGAATTAAGTTTCAAAGGTATAGTATGATTAAACAAATGGTTTGGAGGTAGGGTGCATGGTTCCACAAATAATTCCTAAAATTTCATAAGCAGGGGACGTAGTGCAGTAGGGAAGGTTACCTTTGCAAAGAGGTCGGTGGTGGAAGGGTGCTCCTGCTCATCTTTTCCTACCGTTTGAATGGAAAATAGCTGGGATATCTGCCCTTTCCCTTTCATTAGCAACTTCTGTAATTTCTTTCCTGTGATCATCTTGAATTCCCCTGTCTCGAGGCACCCTTTTAAAGTCAACTTCCTATCCTTCAAATCCAGTGTGACTTCCAATTTATTGAAGTTGAAAGTCAGAGGGCTTACTGTCCTCATCCAATCCACCCCAAGAACAATGTCACAACCGCCTAACTCCAGAATTCTTAAATCCGTAGAGAACTCTTCCCCTTGCATCAGCCATTTAAACCCTACACTCTTGTGGTTGCTGTACATTTTATTGTCGTTAGCTACCGTTACAGATAAGGGAGAGGTATTTACCAAGGCACACCCTAGTTCAGTGGCAGTGGCTTCATTGAGGAAGCTGTGGGTGTTGCCACTATCAATCAACACCATCATTCTTCTTTTGCCCACTCTTTCCTCGACCTTAATGATTTGCCCGGCATGCTCTCCTTTCAGTGCATGAAATGAAATTTGCCCTCCTTCTCCAGCAAGATCACTTTGAGGAACCTCTGCCTCTGTTTCTTCCAGGTCTTCTTGCTTTTTTTCCAACATTTGCTCCTCACCTCCCTTCATGTTCAGTAGCTTCCTTCGACATTGATGGCCAGGACTATAAGGATCTCCACATCTGAAACACAGCCGCAATTGTCTCCTTTGTTCCATAGTGGGATTTCTGACTGCCACAGCTTGCTGGTTTCCCCTTGGTGGACCTGTACCCCCTACCGCTCCTATCTCCCGCGCATGACCATTGGGAGGTAGACTGATTAACGGCCCTGTTCGAGAGGAGGCCCTATTCCTCTTGTAAATAGCCTCTAACGTCAATTCTTGTAATCTAGCCTTCTCTACTACCTGCCTAACCGTAAGGGGCATCATCATCTTCAGCATGCATCTCAACTCATCCTTGAGCCCACTAATAAAGCTGGACACAAAATATTGCTCAGTAAGTGATGGTTGGGCGTTCCACATTAAGGCTCCTAACTCCTCAAATTTCTCCAAATACTACATTACCGTTCCGTCTTGCCAGAGTTTGTTGAATTCTTCTATCACATCCTCTATATTCTTCTCTCCAAAACACCTACACAATTCTTCGGCAAAATCGATCCACCTTACCCCAATTCTCTGGTACCTAGACCATCCTTGAAACCAGAAATCAGCCGTATTATTAAGATAGGTTGTGGCCAACATAATTCGCTGAGTCCCAGCCACATTATAATACTGGAAGAATCGTTCACACCGGCGGACCCACCACCTTGGCCTTGTCTCGTCAAATAATGGTATCTCCAACCTTGGCATTGGCGTGTGAGTACCCGGTTGTAATTGAAATTCCCTTACCTGATGATCCGCTTCAATCCCTTGCACTCCGTTCGACTCTGCTTCTCCTGTAGGTCTCGGAAGTATTCCAGACCCGTTCAAATTTGGTTTAGATCCAGATCGCGGGGGAAATTCCGTTGGTAGACGGAATTGTGGTAAGGATGATAGCATATTAAACATGTTATTGATCCTTTGACCAAACTGGTCCATCGTTTCTCTATGCCTCTCCAGATCGCAGTGCATCTCCTCACGAGAAGCAACCATTTCCTCTCGCATTCCTTCTCGCATCGCAGCCACATCTTCTCGGCTTTGGGTGATAGCCTCGTGTGTCTACGTCATTCCGAACTCCAGTGCTTCCATTCTGGTTTCCAATTGCTTGAGTCTCGTTCCTTCTGCCATCATCTGCTTCGTACTTCCTTTTGAGAATACTGTCGAGGCCGCTAGCTCTGATACCAAATGTCAAGCCTCGAGTATGAGGCTTGGGCAGTTATGGAAGAATCAGTAATTTGAGAAAGAGAAAGGGAGGGAAAATTCGAATTAAGAAGGGAGAAAGCAAAAGAGAGGGAAATTTGAGAGGGAAAGATCCGAATGCATTGATTGATAGATCTCATCCTCACATACAATGCCCATTTATAGGCTTGCCCCAGTTGGTTGTTACTACAACCGATTCCCGCAAATGGCTTAGGCTGAATTGCCCGCACATGCAAACAATTATTACATTCTGCTATTCCTCTTATAGCTATGTCATTCTAGATGATTATACTTAAGCCCTTAGGCTCGTGACAATGAGGTTATTGGGTTCTATTGCGTTTTATTTTCAAGTTAAATACAGGACTAGGGTGGAATGAGGTGCATACCGATTTTAGACATGTTTTGGAACCATAAGACACAGGTTTTGAACAAAAATGAATCGGGTTTGTGGAAGGGAAAGATCTCAGTTTCTGGGTTCAGGAGAGTCTTGTTTCGAGACAAGCTAAATGCTGCTTCAAAACAAGGTGTTCCAAGAGTAAAAATAAAGTGATTTTGAAACTAAAGTTGCAAAACAAAGGAGCGAGGATTTCAGAACAAGATAATCAGTAAATTGCTGGACTTGTGTATTATGAAACACAGGCCTTAGGGTATACAAGAAGTTTCAAAACAAATTGATGGAAAATGTCAGGCAAATAAAACGTCCAGTTTGAAAACCAAGGCCAGGGGTTCTGAAACTGAGGGTCGAGACTTTCAAATCAAGGAAAATACAAGTAGGTTTGAAACAGGATTATCATGCTGGAGTAGGAAGACTATACAGGACAACAAGCTTCAAGACATGGGGCAGGGCTTTCAAAAGTTGCTTAGTGGATTTTGAAAAAAAAACGATCCTTTTATTTTCTATGAAAACTGGTTTGGACAACCTTAGATTGGAATTAAATATGTCTTAAATGAATGAGGAAACATTAGGTTCACTTCACCTACACAAGTTAACAAAGAGTGGAAGTTAAACTAAAGGTAGGCCCCCCTAGAGATAAAAGTAATGCAGTGTGCGGGATGAGGTAGCGTCTAGATGGGATAAGGGAATTTATTATAGATAACTTTCTATATGATTATTTAAAAAACAAATCCCGAAATATTGGGTGGAGTGACGTGCCCAAAGAGTGAGGTGCTACAGAAAAGCCTTCTAAATGGTAGGCCCCCCTAAGGAGGGTAATGAAGAGTAAAATTTTGTCATTTTGTGTATAAATGTCGTGGGAAAATAAAATAAAAAAAAATAATAAAATTTAAGACTGTTGGATTAAAAACAACAGCTGAGATCAAATCACCCATTACAGGAGCATGCATAGAAAATACACACACATGTATGTAGGAAACTTAGGCTAATTCTATTTAGAACCCGTGTTTTTACTCTTCATAACCCAAATTTCATAAAATTTCAAACTAATTTTAAAATTCTTATTTAACCCCTCCCACAACCCACTTTCTTCTCCAATTGTCAACCTTTGCCTCGCCTTTCTATTTCTCTCTCGCACACAAACATACACACACAAACACACACAAATACATACATATATATATATATATACACACACATGCGGCCATAAACCCAGCTGCTGGGTCGACCATGGCTATGGCCGACCACCCCCCCAACACACAGGCGCGCGCACACACACACACACACACTCTCTCTATATATATATAAACCCAACACACACACTTGTATATATATATATATACACACAGCAGCATGAACCCAGCACCACACACACACACACATATATATATATATATATATCACACACTCACACATACCTATATATATATATACAAACTAACACACAAAAGCACACACACTTATATATATCTATATATATATCACAAACACACTAACACACAAAAGCCTGGCTGCGACCATAGCAGCCGCGGCCATGGAAACCTTCGCACCTCGCGGTGCGGAAGATGCTGAAACCATCGCACCGTGAGGCGCGGGGATTTCTCGAACCTCCGCATCGCGAGGTGCGGAGGTCTTTTAAATTTTTTATTTTTTTTATTAATGTATTTATTTTTTATTTTTTTAAGTTTAGGCCTTTTAAATTTTTTTACTCGTTTTTTAAAATATCATTGATTTCATTCTCACACATATATTTAAGATGTGAAATATAAAAATATAATTAATATAAAAAATAACAAATGTAATTAAATTGTCAAATATAGATTGCCAAATAATATAAATAAATAAATTTTAAATATCTGTATTTTAAGTAATTATAATTTAACTAATTTTAAATTTTAAATCATCTTGTTGAATTTTTAATACTTAAAAAAATTTAAAATTAATTAATTTATCTTATTAAATTACTTAAAGATACACATGATTTAAGTATTAAATTATCTTAGGTGTTGAATTTTTTATACTTAAAAAAATTAAAATTAATTAATTTAAAATTACTTAAAATACAGATATTTAGAATTTATTTATTTATATTATTTTTTATTTTATTTTATTATAATAAAACAAATTTAGTTAAAATAAAAATAAAATAAAACTAGCCTTCCTCGACTGCTCAGTCGGGGAAGGCTTGATTCCTCGCACTGCCAGGTGCGGAGATTTGAGAAATCCTCGCATCTCGCGGTGCGGGGGTTTCCATGGCCGCGACTACCATGGCCGCAGCCATGGAACTTGTGTGTATCTATATATATATATATGTGTGTGAGTGTGTATATATATATTTATATAGGTGTGTGAGTGTATAGGTGTGTGAGTATACATGTCTGTGTGTGCTAGGTTGTATGGCCGCGGCTGCCATGGCCGCGGCCATGCTGTGTGTGTATATATATATATATATATATAAAAGTGTGTGTGAATGTGTATATATATATTTATATAGGTGTGTGAGTGTATATGTGTGTGTGTGCTGGGTTGCATGGCCGCGGCCATGCTGTGTGTATATATATATATAGGTGTGTGTGAGTGTGTATATATATATTTATATAGGTGATGGCTGGCAAGGAGAGAGTTGGTTGTGGGTTATGGGCGTAAAAGAGGTATATTAAAATTATTGAAAATTTTGATGGGACGTGGGTTTTAAAGAGTAAATTTTCGGGTTCTAAATAGAATTTCTCTGAAACTTAATACAAAAATGTGAAATGACAAGAATGTTCTTACCCTAATGAGAACCAATGAATTAAAACTTATAGGAATGACCTATTGCTTGCATTTATGTTGTCCAATGCGGGTTAGCAGGGAGTCCCCCCACTCTCACTCAATTTGTCCACGTCGAGCAAATATTATGTTGTTTGATATAAATAAAATAAAAAATCATTAAAACTTAATAAAGGGGTAAGATTAAGTCATGGGATGAAGATATAAAAAAGAATATGCATGAAAGATAGAAAGAGAGCATTTTGCTCTTGTTTCTTGATGTGGCCGAACCATAGAGAGGAAAAGAGAGAGAGTGCTGAGACTACGAGGAGGAACAATGAAGGTGCTTTCAATTAGATTTAAGGCTTGTAACACTAAGGTAAGGAGAAATCTCGAATTCAAGTGTGTTTTGACATGAAGAAATGCATGATTTAAATGTTTAATCTTATGTTTTGTTGAAGCTTAATGAATCACGGCCATGTGAGTTTTATGGGAGTAAAACTCTTGGTTCATGGATTTCAACCTAAGCTCAAGTAAGAGTTACTTATGTTGGACAATGGGTCCGAGGAAATGGCTTGAAAGCATAGGGGTGAAATGGCTTTTGTTTATCTTTAAGCATGCATATGCTATGGTCATTCGTTATCTTGCATTCAAGTATATTGTGTGGCATTATGTTCATGTTAAAATAATAGTTTTAAAATTGTTATTGAGCTTCATTGCTCATGTTAGGTTATTGAATGTATTAAGTAATGAAGCTTGTACTTCTAAGGAGAAGGCTAAACTGATTGAATGATTATTTGTGCCATATAAATGAAAGCAAAAGAAAAATGATGTCTTTCTTGAAGCTAAGGAGTGTTTGGTCATATTTTTTCAAGGACGTTTGTGTTCTGTGATTGTGAGATGTGAAAAACTGTACGTAATAAAATGTATTTTTGCAAGCAAGTTGTGTGAACTCCTTATGGCTGACAGAATAGGGGAATTTATGACATCATTTTGCCAATTTTTTAATGTATGGTTTATACATTTCAGTGCCTTGAAGGATTTGTAATGTGTATTTTGGTGGTTTGGCACTGTAGTTGAATTTTCGTGCTTAGATGAAAAGTGAAACCAAACCTAAGGAAAATGGACTGAAATGATGGGTTTAAAAGGCTCAAACAGTGAGCTTAATGCACCAGAGAGAGTATTCAAGTGAGTCTAAATTTTGGTTAGAGAATTGTTAGTCAAAGTTTGATAAAGGGGAGAAATTTAAAGATGAAAACGATAGCGGTCCTGGCTCAATGCACACTGTTTTGTATCTCCTTTTCAAGCTGAAATTTGGTAGTGAAAAATGAGGTCATTTACTGTTAGAAAATGTTCTAAAGATCACTTCGTGGAGCAAACTTTTGCGAAAAAGTAAGGAGCTGTTTAATTGTGGAAAACAACCCCAGTTTTCGGAAAGTTGCTCTATAAAAAAAAAAATCAAATAGAAAACTCAATCATTCATTTAATAATGAGCCTATTCAATCGTAGAAAATATTTTTCACAACTAAACAACCTCTACGTAACACAACGAAAAGTGTGAAAATTGGGCTAAAACGGGGATAATTATACCAACTTATTAAATTTGGAAATTTAAGGCTCAAGGGGCTGTTTTGGGAGTTCCAGAATTGTCCCTGAGTGATGGGTCGATCACTCGTTGTATATGGAATTAAACTTAAGCCATAAAGGAAAAACAAAAAAGAAAAAGAAAACTAATTGGGCCAAAACATAGCTAACCCGATCTACCAAAAATAAACAATTTTGGGCAACAAAATGCTGGGCTTGGTATGAGGTAGGTTAAGCTAATAAAAATTAAATAGAATAACCAAGAGTTTGTTTTTCAGTTGGATCCTAGTAGATTCTTGGTAGGGAGGTTAGTGATTTAACCCCTAGACGTGCCCGGGGAGGTGGGGTGTCACATAATTGATGGCAAGAAAGGCACTATTTACACGACATTAACTATAGAATTTATATCAAACTAAATGTTATACACTTAGAGAGAGAGAGAGAGAGAGAATGTAGATGGCACATTAACAATTTCAAGCGTAACAAGTGTAGCACAAAAATTCTGGAAAAATGGCCAGATATCAATGGATCAGGTACCTAATTCTAATAAAGAAAAAAGACAAAATAAAAAGTGAAAGAAGTAGGGGAAGCAAGGAGATGAAGTTGATATGTACGTTTTAGCATGGTTTGAAGGTGGTGGGTCATCATTCTAGGAAATTGTTGTGGGTGAATAACAGAATCCTTGGAATTGGTTGGACAAATTCAACGTGCTCCGTGGCTGCATAAAAATAACTCCATGTTATCTCTTATTGTTATTCCTTGTTTCTTGGTTGGTTAGTTGAATTACTTGGTTGTTAAGTTGTAACTGGTCTATATATAGCCAGTAACAATTACCAAATAAACATGAGCAATTACAACAATTATCTCCTCTTGTCTCCCTCTTCTCCTATTCTTTTTTTTTCCTGCACACAAATTCACTTATCAGAAGTCTAGTAAACTAAAGCTAGAAATACTTCAACTCAATGGATAAAAGCATGATCAGAATATTGTTTTTGCACTTCTAAGTCCAGTCTAATTCCAGTGGAACATTTAGAGAATTCATATTTTCATCAAAGTATTAAGAACCTTATACAATGAAACAAACATTTTCCCAAAAATCATGTGCCGCCCTTTCTTTCATAACCAGAAAGGCAATGCAAGGCATAAATTTAAATGCTAAGAATACCAGAATCAAAAACGGGAATGCATGTTGACAGGATTGATCAAGATGAAATGACGTGCGCAGGAAGCTCTGGGAGCAAAACCAAACTTGCATGCTCACACAAAAATGTTCCAAGGGAAAGGAAACTATTTACTTCAGCAGGAAAATTAGAAAACAGAGAACCAAACGGCCAAAGAAAAAAAAATGAAAAAAGGTAATCACTTACCTCTTTAATCTGCCATATTCAAGACTTCTTCCTAATGAAGCAGCGAAATTAGCAGATCTCTTCAATTATGCTTGATTCTTCAATCATAAAGTCTAGATCGGATTTACTTCCAAGACCCTTCATCTTAGTTGAAACTTCATCAAGTAGTTCATATATGTCAACAGATTGTGGATGTGATCTATCCCCAACAAAAAACTTATGAATTTGGCCTCCCTCTTCAATGAAACTATACCCTGCTTTCTTTGTTATCTGTCCCCACTTCATCAACTTTCTTAGCCTAGCAACTCCATCCCGTCGGCTTGCTGATGCATAAATATTGGAAAGAATTACATAATTTCCTGGATTCCATGGCTCAAGCTCAAAGAGTGATTCCACTGCTTTCTCAGCCAGCTCAACATGGCCATAAAAGCTGCATGCCCCCAGCAGAGTTCCCCATACAACAGAATCTGGTGTCATAGGCATACTTTGTATAAGATCATAAGCTTCACGCAATTTTCCTGAACGGCCCAAAAGGTCAACCATGCATCCATAGTGCTCTAACTTGGGAGTGATTGAGAAGTCTTGTTCCATTGATTTGAAAAGCTCTTGTCCCATTACAATCATGCCTCCATGAGTGCATGCTAATAGAACTCCCACAACTGTGACATCATCAGGGGCCATTCCTTGTCTCTGGTATTTGTATTCATACAAAAAACACATAAACATGTCAGTGAGTGTCCAAGAATGTACACAAGAAGTAATGAACACAGGATAGACAACCTACCAGCATTTCATGGAAGAGCTGAAGGGCCTCCCAGGATTCTCCATGTACAGCTAAACCCATGATCATTGAATTCCAAGAGCATACATTTTTCCTGCAACCAATCTCATCAAACACCCTCTTTGCCATATCAATTCTACCACATCTGGAATACATCTCAAGGATAGCATTACAAACAAACAAATTGTTTAAGTATCCCTTTGCACATGCATAATCCTCAATCCTCTGGCCCACTTCCAGTGCCCCAAGATTTGCACAGGCCGGAAGAACACTAGCTATGGTCACCTCATTTGGACTCACACCCTTTTCTTTTTCCATTTCCAAAAACATATCCAGGGCTTTTGCGTACTGCCCGTTCTGTGAATATCCAGATATCATTGCCGTCCAGGAAATCACATTCCTGTAAGACATGGCTTTGAACAGCTCTAATGCTGCCTCCATATCACCAGACCTTGCATAACCCGCAATCATGGAATTCCAGGTGGCGGTATCTCTTACCTTCATTTCACTAAATTGCTTGCGAGCTGAAGTTAACATGCCGAATTTGGCATACATGTCCACCAAAGCTGTGAAGGTGAAGACATCAAATCCAAGACCCGATTTGAGGAAGTGGGAGTGAAGCATTTGACCCTGATAAGGGAAAGAAAGGGAAGCGCAGGCAGCAAAAAGGGAGGTAAAGGAGCGTTGGTTTGGGGAGCAGCCTTGGAGGCACATTTGGGTGTAGAGTAACAAGCACTGATGGTAAGGGCCATGAGAAGAGTAGGCCTGAATGAGCCGGTTATAGAGGAACAAAGTTGGCTTAGGAATACAGTCAAACAGGTTGCGGGCATAAAGGATGTTTGGGATTTCAAGGAGCTTCATAATAAGAAATTTGGTGAAGTCGACGCCACTTCTGAGAGTTTGAGCATGGATCTGCTTGAGTTCGTTCATAGTGATTGCAACCCAATAACATGGATAGAGATATTCTAGGATCTCTTGGCGAAAGCTGCTGTCTTCAATTGGTTAAACAGTGGCAGTGTAGTATTCTTGTCAAAATTGGATTTGCGATTCGGGTCTTACAGAGCAGCCACAGCAAGACGTTATTGCCATGAAGCCGTTAAAATTTATTCTTCCTTCCAGGAGAGCCCCCTCGGAAGGGTGGGTCCTGACTGGATTCTCCAGCCTTCCCATCAAAACAGCGAGCTCCGCGATCACTGCCCCTAAATATGTTACCCTGTATGGTAAATGACATTTTGAAAGAAACTTTGTTCTTTCTACATATATATACTCAAACTAACAATCTTATCTACACCCAAATTAATGCATGTGTTCCCCAATTTAAAAATTAAATATGTGACTTCACTTATAGCAAGCACTAAGATGTAGTCTTAAAATGTGAAATCTAATTTGAGTTTCCCTACCTCTTACCATATTTGAGATTGAATTGTCCGAATCTAAACTCAAAACTCTCTCAAGAGTTATTTTGTATGACTCTATAAAAGTTTCATTTGTATATATTATTGATTATACATAAATAATTAAATTTCAGTGTGCAATGAAATTCTTGTACCTTATTTGGGGAAGAGGTAAAAATGTTAACAAAAATATAATTGAATAATAAATGCATATCGTTCATACATGCCTTTAATGCCCTTTGATTTGAATATTAATTCCAATGTAGTTTAACTAAGGTCGGCAATAAGTCGAGCTGAGCAGAGCTAAGCCTAGTTCGAGCTCAAATCGATTGATTTTAGCCTTGCTCATAACTCGGTTCGAGCTCGATATGAGCTGATTTTTTTAACTCGAGGTTGATTCGATAATGACTACGAGCTGGCTCTACTTAACTCGAAACTGATTATCACCTTATTTTTATGTATATATATATATATATATATTTAAAAAATATATGTGATATATATAATATATATTTATATTTAAATAATATATTTATAAAATTATTAAGTATATATTTATATTATTGAGTATTAAGTAATAATATTTTTTTATTTAATAAATTTATAAAATTAATATATATATAAGTACTAGGGTATACCCGTGCCTAAAGGCACGGTGTAAATAATTTTGTAATAAAATATAATTATAATTTATACGTATTATGTTGTAATAATTTTACTGGTATTAAACGCTCTACAAATAAAAATAGAATTAAAAAATAAAATAAATTTGTTTTGAATATTTGCATTTTTGAGTAACTTAATTTGATAGATTAACTAATTTTACATTTTTAAGTATCAAAGATTTAATACCTAAAGATAAAAATATTAAATTTCGAATTAAACTTCCTACTTTGATACCATTATTTGAATAAAATTTTACACTAAAAACAGCATTTGATCATCAATGATTTAAAAAAAAAAATTATTTCTTTTAGAATTGAATCATCCATATCAAATTCTAAATATCAAATTCTTATACATTAAAACTTACATTGTTGGTATTTTTTTATTTAAAGCTTACATGATATTTCAAAAAAATTCAAAAACTTACACCGTTGATATTTAGAATATTTCAAAATTAAGTATTAAATGCTTTAAAAATTAAATTTAAAAAAAAACTAAAAAACATGAAAAAGACTCCCTGACTTGGTTTAAAGTTTTTTTTAAAAATTAAATTTTAAAAAAACTAAAAACAAATTGAAAAAGACCCCGACCTTATTTAAGATTTTTTTTTTAATTTTTAAATTTTAAAAAATTTTGAAGTTCCCTACTGTTACTGGTCAGGGGCTTGAAGGGGCCCAGACAACAACCGATCGGGAGCTCGCAAGTTAGGGGTTTGTGGAACCCCTGTTAGGGGTTCCTTGAACCCCCCATTGCTGTCCTTCCACCAGCCACAAACGACCTTCGCCCCCCCTTATACAGTCTCTCGGACAGTCTTCGCCTCTGGCTAGTCGCTCGCAACTCCTCGTCCCTACCCACCGTCGTCTTTCTTATCCCCCTCCCTGTCATCGCACCTGTCGCCCCCCACCAACAGTTATCATTCCCACCCCCTCACCATCATCGCACCTGCAAGCCCCCCACTCGCCGTCGACCCTCCCTTTCTCCACCATCGTCGCACTTACAGATGGCGTGAGTGGGTGGGTTTGTGAGAGAAAGAAAGAAAGAGAGGGAGAGAGGCAATAAGTAAATGAGTAAGTGAGCAAGAACATCATTCATCTCATCCAATCTCAACTATTAATATGGTTAAGATGGATAAATGAAAATATAATTGCTGACATTAATTCTTTTTTTTCTCCCATGCGGCATTTAATTTTTATGCCGCATTTAAAATTCATCTGTCATTTAAATGTTTTTTTTATACATTTTATATATTTTTAAAAATCTTTCTCCCTTATAACATTTCTTATATATGTATGTATGTATGTATGTATTACACTGATGCTGACAGTTGACCCATTTACCTACGCTCCTCATAGGATTTGAAATTGTAAATGAAATTGCATTACCCCAAATATTATTATTTAAACAAAAAAATTATACTTCTAAATAATAATAATATAGTAAACAAAAAAATTAATATAAATTATTATGTATTAAGGTTTACACTAACTTCAGTATGTGGGTAGATATAAATTATTATGAATTAAGATTAACTTCAAAAGATTTTTCTCCAATTATAAAAAAATTATAGAAACCAAATATAATTTAATTCAAATAAATGGGCAATTTATAAAATTTTAAAATAAGCTCATGTATAAAGGCTTACCCTATGTGGGTAGATATAAATACAAAGATTGGAACATGGGGATGCGAGAAGCAGAGGTGTTTGGGAGGGGATAAAAGATGAAACAGTTAAATTTAATCTATTTTTTAAAATTAATATAATAAATATATAATAAATAATATATTTAATCTATTGACAGTAAACCTATAAAAAAAATATAATTGTAAATGAATATACATATAAATTATAATTATATTTTATTACAAAATTATTTACACCGTGCCTAAAGGCACAGGTATACCTAGTGTATTAATATATTTATAAATTTATTTTAATTAATTCAAATATTTTAATTAAAATTTTTAAGAAATTTCTATAGTTCATAGCGCACATTGCCTGCACCCCACTCGTATTGGAACTGCAAGCTTTGTTTAATCCAACAATCATTCTTCAATTAGAGAGTGAGGTGAGACTTCATGCCTTCTGTAGGGGTGGCAGTCTGGCAGAGGCGCATGAGTGCACCTGGAGAAACTAAATGTGGCATGGGGCAGAAAAAAAAGAATGTATCTCTCTGATAAATGTGGCATGGGGCAGAAAAATTAAATACGCATAGGAGAAAAAAATAATTAATGTCAACCATTATATTTTCATTCATCGATCTTAATCATACAAATAAAATGTATCTCTCTTATATATTTTACATATTTTCATAAATTGTTCTTCCTCATTATATAGATTTTATCATGAATGTAGGAATGTGTTAAAATATTTTTCCCACCCTTTTCTGCTCCTAGTTGCAATTCATGTTATTGGGATTTTGAATATGCAGCTTCTAACCATACCAAAATCAATACAATCTGGACCAAATAAAAGAGAGAATTAATTATCAAAATTTGCAGTTACAGATTTTATTTACCCTCAATGGTTCAATAAAGACAAATAAAAGCACCATTTAAGTTTGAAAGGAGAATTATTTTTAAGCGCGATAGTCCAAATTATTATTATAGTCCAAATATAATAATATTTCACTAATATTATAAAAAAAATTACAAATACTGTATACACTAAACACATGCACGCACACGGCAAGAAGTCTAAATTGTTCCCGGTTTGACTCAAGGATGTGTGGCTCTAACTTCTTTCCTATCTGCTCCAAGCCTCCAAATGCCTACAGCAAGAAGACTAAAACCAAATACACAGCACACACTCCTTGCGACCGTCGCACACATATACATGTATACACAGCACACACGCACACCCATTTACATATACACAGAACACACACAAACATATAACAAATATTAAGATTAAATATGCTACTCATACCAAAATAACGTGGCAAACTTTGAATCCCATGAGCTTAATAGAGCTCACCAACCCCAACTGGATGCAAAACAAACAAACATAGCTCAATATAAGTTAGAGCAGAAAAGCAAAATTAGAGTGAGATTTCCATTAGAGATTCCATTCTCAGGGAACTTAAATAAAATTATCGAAATAGGTACAGGAAAAGAACAGAAAAGGAAACAACAAAAACTTAGACACTACAAAGTAGATGCATACAAACTATGAAAGCCACATAACTGGTTGAGGGTTTGGAGTGCCAATCATCACAACTGAAGATTTTTCCCTTTCTTAACCCGCAATTTGTAATCAAGGAAACAGACCAAAAGACTCTATCCCAGATTATTCCCTCAGCAACTGATGTTTGGTGTGTATATACACATATATATACACAGCAAACATCAGAAACACACACACACACACACATACATATACACAGCAAGGCCGCAACAACGAATGGCGGAGGGAGGGGGGTGGGTCTATGAGAGAGAGAGAGAGAGGGAGAGAGAAAGGTCGTGAGTGAGGGGATGGGTCAGTGAGAGAGAGAGGCCACCACCATCAGCCGTTCGCCGCTCGCCGTCACGGGCGACCTCCCACGCCGCCGCATCTGACCACACCTCCGACCGTCGCACGCAGTCGCTGCTTCAGGTTCCATCGCCGCTGCAATCGGCCCAACCGGCCACCGTTTGTCCATTGTGGATATCTATATGAGAGGGGCTGGAGAACGGGATGGGTAAGAGGGAGAGAGACAGTGAGATGTTGTTGGGCGGATGGGTGGGTATGTGTGTGTACATGTATATGAGATGAGCTGGATAGGGGAATGGGTGGGAGGGAGAGAGAGAAAGGCAGAAGGAGAGAGACAGTGAGGTGCTGCTAGGCGGGAAAATGTTTAATCTCACCCATTAAAATGTTCAAAATAAATCTCAGCCATTGAAATGTCTATACATTTTGAGACATTTCAAAAACTGTTCTGCCATATTATATAGATATCGAGCTGACTCGTGAGTCAAATGAGTCGAACTAATGGTAACTCAAGCTCGACTCATTTACTAAATGAGTCAACTATTTGAACTCAAACTTGGCTCATTTGTATCACGAGTTAGTTTATGGAGTCAATTATCAAGTTGAGTTTTGAATCAGCTCACGAGTAACTCGGCTTATTGTTAGCCTTAAGTATAACAAGCAAAGACAAAAATTAGTAGGAAAAGTTTCATGTATTCTACCGTCTATTATTTGGTATGAATCTTTCTTTTTATTTTTTTAGTTTTTTAATATTTAGCCTTAAAAAGTAGTACAAAATTTAAAACTGGGTTTTGCATTACTAAAGTAGTTATTTAAATTCTGATTAACCTAAATTAAATTAATTAAACACTAATTAATATAAATTAAATTAAAACTTAATAATAACCCACATGTCTTAACTCAATTAGGAGCTTAAAACTTCAAATCCAACCTTAATTTGACAATGTGTCTTTATTATCTCCATAAAATAAGGAGTAAAAGCTCTGCACCATGCGAGGGCTGGCTTTCCACTGATAAGGACAGATAGAAATCAGATCCGGTTATTCTGTTTCGTGGTCTTCTTTGTGAGCTGATCGGGTTGACCAGCGAGCTAGAGTAGTCACCAGGAGCTCGCTCGCTATCATGATCAGAGCTCGTGCTTTAGCAACTATGCGACCTCGAGGAGATGGCTTCGGCCTTGGGCCCATTGGGCCTTATCATTGGACTATTCCCAGCCCAAAGCAGTCCACACAATAGCCCAAGGCGGTTCGAAAAATACCCGTAACACTAGCCCCCCAGCTTGTGGTGTGATCTTCGGAGCACGATCTGATGTATGCAAGCCGGATTAGGCTATACAAGCTGTCAATCCACCTTATGGACTTGCTCAATCGTTTCAAATTGCGTTGTTTCACACCACACGTCTTGTATGTGGCACCTTTAATACGCACGTTCCCCATAACCGCTCAATCATTATGTTTGTGAGCCCCATACTCCCGCACACCACCATTGGATCTAGGGCAGCTCGTCGGTCTCTTCATCCAACGGTGGAGTACCTTAAACTATAAAAACGAGGGGAAATTCTTTTCCCCCCTTTACAGTATCATTTAAAAATACTTCCTACTTCTACAACCTTCTTTTTTCTCCCGACTCCAAGGCTCCATTGCTGACGGTTCCGAGGGTTCTCTGCCCTTCACCGTTGCTTTCTTACTGGTTCCTCCCCCCGAATTTTGTAGTAATCGATCAAGAACAGTAACTTTCTCACAGTCTTTTGGTTTATTTCATCTCTGCTCTCATTCTTTTTATCGAATCCGTCTCCATGCCTCGCCTCTTGTCAATGGTCGTGCGTCTTTTAAGGCTAGCTTTCATTTATTTTAGGAGGCTTACTGGGCTTAGAAACTCAGTCCTCTTTCTTTTGAGTCATACCCTGTTGCAAAGCGCATAACCTGATAAGTAGGAAATGTCCCTAGGAACTTCAGTTTGCAAGGGCCGATTCGTTCTCAACGACCTAATACTTTTTTCCTTGTCTTTTTATCGTAGATGTCTACATCAAGTTAGAAGCGCCACAACCACAAGGTAGTAGACGATGATACCTCTAGCTCTTCGAGGCACAACGGAGGGATGCTGCCGCAGACTACTCAAGACGTGGTTTCGTCTGACTCCAAGGTCGCTGAGAGGGTTCCTCAGCGCACTACCCCTGCAGTTACCCAATGAGTTGCCAAGGAATGCACAACTTGTGAGGTCTTCAAGCGCTATCCTTCGAAGCTGACGATTAGCGAGTTGACATCGTTCGCCTCTACGTACCGCCTTCCCTACGGCACGCGTCTAATGGTGCCTTCTCCTAGTGACCACGCAGCTTTTCCTCCCGCGGGTTCGTGGCCGTCAGCTCCCAACACCTAGAATTTGGTTTTAGGTTTCCACTCCAGCCCTACCTCATAGCCATTTTAAACTACCTGAAGCTCGCTCCTTTCCACTGACCCCCAACTCTTACGCCCAGATAACTTCCTTAGCCATTCTCTTCAAAAAAATAAACTTCCCCTTCCAACCCCTAAGATCCTTAGGTACCTTTATTCTTTCAAAGGTACCAAGGACAGGCTGTATTATATGGCAGCTCGTTCTTCAGACTGTAAGAAGCTCTTGCCTCAAGGGAAAGTCAAGGACAAGTTCAATGTAGGGGACTACAAGTCCCAGTGGTTCTACATTTCCTACTCTTTCCTCCAAGACCTTAATAATTTCAACTTCGTTCTTGTACCGAGTAAGTAGTTTTCCAGCTCGCACTTGCAACAACAATTTATTTGTTATCACTCCTTATTTACAAGTGTCTTTTCAATTTCACAGACGTCGCTAGTGGGAAGCCCGAGCTGACCATCTCCGAGGCGCAAGATCTTCAAAAAGCTTCAGAAGCGAAAAAGACTGTGAGTTCTACGATTCTCTTCTTTGCGACTACAAACTCACTCCCCCTTTTAGCATCAAGGATATTAGGAATGAGGACATTGGAGTTCATAGCCAAAGGGAGATAAGGTCGGTCTTTGACAAGGTTGACTTTAGAGGGAGCCTTATTAGGGAGAGTAGTGTGATGAATCACATGATAGTCTATGATTCAAATATAAAAAGTTTCGGTTTTAATGATGAAATAAATCTCTTACGTTTGCAAAATCTCGTATATTAAAAAGCGATTTGTCATCTCCAAAATCAAAGCATAATCTCTTTAAAAGAAGTTGTAAAAAGGCTATTAGGTATAAGCCTTTGTTTTTTAAAATTCTGTGTAACATCTGTCGACTGGTCAATATAATCTGTCGACCGTTTTTCATATTTTGGACCATCTGTCGACCGATGGTTTTCCATCTGTCGACCGACAGAATAAGTGTTTCTTAAAAAGACCTTCATCTGTCGACAGATCATTTTTTATCTGTCGACTGGTTTCTTGTTTTAACCTTGATCTGTCGACCGATGCCTATGCATCTGTCGACTGGCAGTAAGGGTCTTCTGAGAATAAACTTCATCTGTCGACCGATGTTCAAACATCTGTCGACTGGCAGTAAGGGTCTTCTGAAAATAGGCTTCATCTGTCGACCGATGTTCAACCATCTGTCGACCAATCATATACATTTGTGAAGATCTATCGACCGATGCCATTGCATCTGTCGACTGACAGAATGCAAATCCCTGATGTCTTCTTATGCAATCAAGCCATCTGTCGACCGATGCCTATGCATCTGTCGACCGACAGAATGCTCGCCCAAGGAACTGTCGACAGATTCAAAACATCTGTCGACCGAAATTTAAAATTTTACCTATCTGTCGACTGATGCTTTGCATCTGTCGACCGTTTTATTCGCAGAGACAAATAACGGCTAGTTCAGCTTTTGTTCTCAAGTGCTCCTTCCACTAACAACGGGCTGTTTCGTCCATGGGCTTTCAAGAGGCTATATATACAAGTCATTTGAAGATTTGAAGTACCAACAAGATTCAATCTACAAGCTCCAAAGTGCTGAAACTTTTATTGTGCTTCATTGGTAAAGTTGTTCTCTCTCTCTCTTTTAAGGCATTGGGTTTATCTTGAAATCAATTCTATTGTATGCCTTGTTTTAATCTTTGAAGAGAACTTGTAACTGAGAAGATTGTTTCTCAGATCCTCTTGTAAAATGTAACAATTCATATAATCCTAGCTTGTATTGCTAGTGGGCTTACTTTGCTTGTAAGAGGTCTAGAATACCTAGATTTTTCTAGAGGACTTGCTGGTTCAAGCAAGAGGTTTGTATCTTCCTAGCTTAATGCTAGAGGGCCTATCAAGTGTTATAGGAGAGTTATAATACTTTGCTTAAAAATCTTTAGTGAGGAGCTAAGGTAGTGGATTAGGCTTAATCAAGCCGAACCACTATAACTCATTGTGTTCTTTCATGCTTGTGTCTCTTTTAATTTTCTTAGGCATTTCTTATTTCTTTCTTGGTCCATAAATTTAAAGTTCTTCATAAAAAATATAAGTTCATAATTTTGAGTCTTGTATTCTTCATTGTCTAATCAAGAGTATTTTAATATAGTTGATTCATTATTGTGCTTTCTCAAAGACTTAAGATTTAACTAAGCCATACTATAAATCATTTAATTAAAAGAATTTTTAAATATACCAATTCACCCCCCTCTTGGTATTTCCCATAGAATTGTCAAATCTAACAATTGGTATCAGAGCCAAGTACCCATTTGTTTTAAACAGGTCTAACAACCTAGGGTCAAGATCAATCCATGGCTCACTTGGCTAGTTCATCCAATTCCGAGGGTCAAAGTACTACTCGTCCTCTTCTATTCGATGGTACTAATTATAACTATTGGAAAGCAAGAATGCAAATCTATCTTATGCAGGATTCCTCTCTTATGCAAGCCATCAAAAAGCAAGTCACATTAGCCGACATGGAGAAAATGGAAACTTGGACAGCAGAGGAAAGGAGAAATATGGAAATAAATGCAAAAGCAATGAATGCCTTGATATGTGCTCTAAGCGCCGAAGAATTCAACCGTATCTCTACTTGCAAGACCGCCAAAGAAATATGGGACAAACTAGAGGTAACTCATGAAGGTACAAAACAGGTAAAAGCAACAAAAATTAGTTTGCTTGTTCATGATTATGAATTATTTTTTATGAAGGATGATGAGTCTATAAAAGAAATGTTTACTAGATTTAATGACATAGTCTCAAGTTTAGAATCTCTAGGAAAAACATATTCAAATGCAGAAAAAGTTAGAAAAGTCTTGAGAAGTCTTCCTAGAAATTGGGATCCAAAAGTCATTGCCATAACAGAAGCTAAAGATCTGGACACTCTAACTTTTGATACCTTGCTAGGATCACTCATGACTCATGAAATTTTGATGAAAAGAAATGACTTAGATGAATCAAAGAAAAATAAAAATATAGCCTTTAAGGTAGAGACCAACAACCAAGATTTGCAAGATAGTGAGGATGAACAATTTGCTATGTTTACTAGGAGGTTTAATAGATTCATGAGAAATCGAAAATTCAATCAAAAAGGACGCTTTAAGAAAGAAAATGAACTAAAGGAAGAAGGCACTAAAGAAATTAAATGTTATGAATGTAAGAAAGCAGGTCATGTAAGATCCGAATGTCCTTCCTTGAAGAAAAAGGAGTGGAAGGGAAAGAAGAAGGCCTTAGCCGCATGGAGTGAGAACGATTTCTCTTCGGAAGATGAAGATCAAAATGAAGAAGTTGCCAATCTCTGTCTTATGGCCAATATTGAAGAAGTAAGTCTCTCTAAACCATCAAAATTTACTCTTGATGAACTACAAGATGCATTAAATGAAATCATGAATGAGTTTGAAGAAGTTAGTTTCAAATACAATGTTCTAAGGAAGAAATCTAAATCATTAGATTGTGAAGTAAGAATATTGCAAGAAGAAAAAGACTCTTCGGTGAATGAGAAAAAGGACCTAGTAAGTAAAACTAAAATTCTTATCAAACAAAATCTTGACTTAAAAGAATCTTTAGAAAAACTTGTTGAAGGGAAAAAGAAACTTGAAATGATCCTAGGAGCTCAAAGAAGCTATGGAGATAAACAGGGACTGGGTTTTGATCCATGTCTAAACAATCAAAACAAAACTATTTTTGTAAAAGCTTCATGTCAAAAACCAAAAGATCATTTTCATAAAACATACTTTTCAAAGAATAGGATCACATGTTATTATTGTGGGAGACATAATCACTCTATTAACAAATGTCTTATAAGAAACAATCCACATAGATATAAGCAAGTTTGGGTACCAAAAACAGAATTATGTGCTAACGTAAATGGACTCAAAAAGGGTTGGGTACCAAAGGAAGCAACTTGATTGCTTGTGTGGCAGGTTGCTCTTGCTACAAATGTTGTGAGAAGCAAGTGGTTTCTTGATAGTGGTTGTTCAAAACACATGACCGGAGATGAACGACTCTTCAACAACATCACCTACACACAAGGAGGTAACGTTGTCTATGGTGACAACTCAAAAGGTAAAATTCGTGGTATAAGCTCTATTTGTTTTCCAAAATTTATGCTTGAAAATGTTGCTTTAGTAGATGGTCTTAAACACAATTTAATTAGTATAAGTCAATTATGTGACAATGGAAATAAAGTATGTTTTAACACCTATGCATGTGAAGTATCTTGTCTAAAAACAAATGAACTAAAGATTGTAGGAAATAGAATTGATAACGTATATATAATTTTTCTAAACCTATCCCTATCTAGTATAGAAAGATGTCTAGTAACTTCCATATCTCAAAATACTTGGTTATGGCATAGTAGACTAGGCCATGCTAGCATGAATCTTGTAAACAAATTATCTAAGCATGATCTTGTTAAAGGGTTACCTAAGTTGAAATATGAAAGAGATCACATTTGTGATGCATGTATGAAAGGCAAACAAATAAGTATATCCTTCAAACCTTCTAATGAAGTTTCTACATCTAGACCCTTAATGTTGCTTCATTTAGATCTTTTTGGACCTATGAGAACTCAAAGCCTATGAGGTAAACACTATACTCTTGTAATTGTAGATGACTACTCTAGATTTACTTGGGTAATTTTTCTTGCATCCAAAAATGAAACATTTAAACAATTTGAAATCTTTTGCAAAAGAGTTCAAAAAGAGAAAGGAATATGTATTTCAAAGATAAGGAGTGATCACGGAGGGGAATTCGAAAATGAATACTTCAAATATTTTTGTGAAAATAATGGTATTGAACATAATTTTTCTTGTGCTAGAACCCCTCAACAAAATGGAGTAGTTGAAAGGAAAAATAGGTCTTTACAAGAAATGGCTAGAACTGTGTTATGTGACAAAAATCTTCCTAAAAATCTTTGGGCAGAAGCCGTAAACACAGCTTGTTATATTCTAAATAGAGTTTCCATAAGACCTATCTTAAAGAAAACTCCGTATGAACTATATAAAGGGAGAAAACCTAATATCTCGTACTTTCATATTTTTGGAAGCAAATGCTTCATTCTAAATAATAAAGATGCTTTAGGAAAATTTGATTCAAAATGTGATGAAGGCATATTCTTAGGATATTCAATTCTAAGTAAGGCATATAGAATATTCAACAAAAGAACCTTAACAATAGAAGAGTCTATTCAAGTAAAAGTTGATGATACAAACTCATTTGTCCAAAAACCTCAAGAAGAAGATGAAAACGAAATAAGACAAAGTCTTAAAAAACTTTCACTAGATCAGTCTTCAAATAGCCAAGGACAGAATGAAGAGATTCTATCTCAAGAAGAAAAAGAACCATTATTCCCAAGAGAAAGAAAATATGTAGAGGATAATGATATCCTAGGAGATCCTTCTAAAGGAATAAGGACTAGAGCATCTATTAGAAATGAATGTCAATATGCTGCCTTTATATCTCAAATAGAACCTAAGAACATTCAGGATGCCTTAAAAGATGAAAATTGGATTATTGCTATGCAAGAAGAATTAAATCAATTTGAAAGAAATGAAGTGTGGAATTTAGTACCTCGACCTAAAAATCATCCAATCATAGGAACAAAATGGGTATTTAGAAACAAAATGGACGAAAACGGAATTGTTACAAGAAATAAAGCAAGGCTGGTTGCTCAAGGATACAATCAAGAAGAAGGAATAGATTATGATGAAACCTATGCCCCCGTAGCTAGACTTGAAGCTATAAGAATGCTATTGTCATTTGCATGCTACAAAAATTTTAAACTATATCAAATGGATGTTAAAAGTGCATTTCTAAATGGATATATAAATGAGGAAGTGTATGTAGAACAACCCCCGGGTTTTGAAGACCCAAAATTTGAAGATCATGTATTCAGATTATCTAAGGCGTTATATGGTTTAAAACAAGCCCCTAGAGCTTGGTATGAAAGACTTAGCAAATTCCTTATTGCAAAAGGATTTAAAAGAGGGCAAATAGATACAACCTTATTCATAAAATTACAAGACAAAGATATTCTATTAGTTCAAATATATGTTGATGACATTATTTTTGGGGCAACTAATAAATCGCTATGCGATAATTTTGCAAATTTAATGCAAGGGGAATTTGAAATGAGCATGATGGGAGAAATGAAATATTTCCTTGGACTACAAATTAAACAAGAAGATGAAGGGATCTATATATCTCAACAAAAATACATTAAAGAACTTCTTAAGAAATTTAATGTTCAGGATAGCAAACCCATAGCTACTCCAATGAGCAGTTCAGCATACTTAGACAAAGATGAAATAGGACAAAAGTAGACATTAAGCTATTTAGAAGTATGGTTGGATCCCTACTATACTTAACTGCAAGTAGACCGGATATTATGTTTAGTGTTTGTCTATGTGCTAGATTTCAATCCGATCCTAAAGAATCTCATTTGAAAGCAGTAAAACGAATCTTTAGATACTTAAAAGGGTCATTTAATCTAGAGCTATTCTATCCTAAATCAAATGAATACTATCTTGAAACTTATACCGATGCCGACTATGATGGGTGCAAAATTGATAGAAAAAGCACTAGTGGTTCATGTCATTTTCTAGGCTATTCTCTAGTATCATGGTCAAGTAGAAAGCAAAACACCGTAGCACTCTCTTCCACTGAAGCTGAATATGTAGCAGCTGGAAATTGTTGTGCTCAAATTTTATGGATGAAACATCAATTAGAAGATTATGGAATAAAGCTTCATAATATTCCCATAAAATGTGACAACACAAGTGCAATAGCCTTGACCAAAAATCCTGTTTTCCATGCTCGAACTAAACATATTGAAGTTAAACATCACTTCATCAGAGATCATGTGCAGAAAGGAGATGTAGTACTTGATTTTATAGATACAAATCATCAAATTGTCGATATATTTACAAAACCTCTTGACAAAGGAAAGTTTGAGTACTTTAGAAGCAAATTAGGAATGATTATTCATAAATCTGATTATTAACTGAATATCTTGTATGTACGCTTAAAGCTCTAGTTGTTGATCTGTATAATGGCCAAAAGTACAAATCTGTCGACAGATGATATTTAACTGTCGACCGATTTTACAAAAATGTGCAAACTGTCGATCGATTTTTCTATCTGTCGACCGTTCTATCAATCGGCTAAAGTAAACTATGATACATGAAGAATCTGTCGACCGACTTCAGTCTATCTATCGACCGTTTTTCTCTTTTTTGCATATCTGTCGACCGACTAAACGATCTGTCGACCGTTTCGATCGGTCTTTAAAAGGAACGGGCGACCACCCGATTTCTCTCCAAGCCCTAATTTTTCAAAATCGATTCTCCCTCTCTCGATTTCTCCTTTCAAATCGTCCTTTCCCCAAGATTCCTTCTTCCGTTCATCAATCTCTCTTGTTCATCATCATGACGCGCACAAAGAATCCAGAAAAGGGAAAGGAGAAGGCCTCTTCAAGTCATCCTCCGCGTTCTATTCCTCGGCCCCAACTCTTTGAGAGCATCCGACAAAATGAAAGGTATCTTCAAAAGTTTGAATCTAGAGAGGTACTACTTGGGAGATATCTAGAAATTGACTTTTTGATGGGCATTCAGTTTCCATACCTAAGTACTTTCAAAGATTTTGGATGGTGGAATTTTTTGACTACTCATAGGGATATTCTAGAAGATGTTATACGAGCCTTTTATTCAAATGCTGATAACCTATTTAATGGCCGAAGATCGGATATTCGGTTTAGAACCAACATAGGCAAAACCCATTTTGAAGTAAACCTACCCTTAATTCAAGATCGTTTTGGAATCCCTGAAGGAGGAGAAGATTATTCTGCTTGGACTCAAGATCTTGTTAAAGCCTGTAAAGAAGTCTATGAAGATGACTCCATTGAGTCACACATAAATGAAACCACTAGAATGAACTTGCATACTAGGATATTGCATTTAATTTGCTGTCAAATGTTGATTCCTAGAAGTGGAAATTTTTCAGAGGTTACTAGGATGGATTTATGGCTAATGTAGTGCATTATGGCTAAAAGAAGGCCAAACCTTTCACTTCTCATTGTGAATCACATGATAGAATCATTTCGAGGAAGTAAGCGATCACTGCCCTATGGAATGGTATTGAGTGATCTTCTAGAAAAAGAAGTAGGAGGTCTTAATGGGGCACGAAAAATTTATTTGAACCCCCCACAACATATAAATAGCAATACAACCATAAGAATAGGCTTTGTAGCTCAAGAAGGGGGGATTTGGGTTCGAGGAAAAGCAAGCAAGAAAAGAAAGACTGCCACTCCAGCTGGGCCCTCTTCAACTGATGATCTTATCCATGGCTTAGTCGAGCTCAAGTCAGAATTTTCAAGCTTTAGAGAAGAAGTTCGCAATGAGTTTCGGGAGCTTCATCGTCGCCATGACGACCTTTTTCATCTCATCTCATCTCGTCTTCCAGCTGCCTCATCCTCCTCTTCCTCATCTGAAGACATTTGAACATCTCTCATATGTATCACACATTTATTACATGCCATTGAAAAACAATGTTTTGTGTTTGTCCTTATGATATTGGCCATCTTCTATTATTAAACAATGTTTTGAGTTATCCTTATGATGAAAAGTTCATTTCTTTGCATTATGTGAATGCTTGTATGATTCAGCCTGTTTATGACTATTTCAATGAATGATTGGCTAAGAATTGAATTTTTCACTCCTTTGGGACATAATCCGTCTTTTAGCTTAAGGGGGAGCTTTGCTTAATATTGGCTCTCTCGTTGTTCTTAACTTTTTGACATATGACAAAAAGGGGGAGATAGGTATATAGGTTTATAAAATCGCTTTGGAAATATGGAGATTTTTCAAAATCTAATAAAGGTTTTGTCATCATCAAAAAGGGGGAGAATGATGAATCACATGATAGTCTATGATTCAAATATAAAAAGTTTCGGTTTTAATGATGAAATAAATCTCTTACGTTTGCAAAATCTCGTATATTAAAAAGCGATTTGTCATCTCCAAAATCAAAGCATAATCTCTTTAAAAGAAGTTGTAAAAAGGCCATTAGGTATAAGCCTTTGTTTTTTAAAATTCTGTGTAACATCTGTCGACCGGTCAATATAATCTGTCAATCGTTTTTCATATTTTGGACCATCTGTCGACCGATGGTTTTCCATCTGTCGACCGACAAAATAAGTGTTTCTTAAAAAGACCTTCATCTGTCGACAAATCATTTTTTATCTGTCGACCGATTTCTTGTTTTAACCTTGATCTGTCGACCGATGCCTATGCATCTATCGACTGGCAGTAAGGGTCTTCTGAGAATAAACTTCATCTGTCGACCGATGTTCAAACATCTGTCGACTGACAGTAAGGGTCTTCTGAAAATAGGCTTCATCTGTCGACCGATGTTCAACCATCTGTCGATCGATCATATACATTTGTGAAGATCTGTCGACCGATGCCATTGCATCTGTCGACCGACAGAATGCAAATCCCTGACGTCTTCTTATCCAATCAAGCCATCTGTCGACCAATGCCTATGCATCTGTCGACCGACAGAATGCTCGCCCAAGGAACTGTCGACAGATTCAAAACATCTGTCGACTGGAATTTAAAATTTTACCTATCTGTCGACCGATGCTTTGCATCTGTCGACCGTTTTATTCGCAGAGACAAATAACAGCTAGTTCAGCTTTTGTTCTCAAGTGCTCCTTCCACTAACAACGGGCTGTTTCGTCCATGGGCTTTCAAGAGGCTATATATACAAGTCATTTGAAGATTTGAAGTACCAACAAGATTCAATCTACAAGCTCCAAAGTGCTGAAACTTTTATTGTGCTTCATTGGTAAAGTTGTTCTCTCTCTCTCTTTAAGGCATTGGGTTTATCTTGAAATCAATTCTATTGTATGCCTTGTTTTAATCTTTGAAGAGAACTTGTAACTGAGAAGATTGTTTCTCAGATCCTCTTGTAAACTGTAACAATTCATATAATCCTAGCTTGTATTGCTAGTGGGCTTACTTTGCTTGTAAGAGGTCTAGAATACCTAGATTTTTCTAGAGGACTTGTTGGTTCAAGCAAGAGGTTTGTATCTTCCTAGCTTAATGCTAGAGGGCCTATCAAGTGTGATAGGAGAGTTATAATACTTTGCTTAAAAATCCTTAGTGAGGAGCTAAGGTAGTGGATTGGGCTTAATTAAGTCGAACCACTATAACTCATTGTGTTCTTTCATGCTTGTGTCTCTTTTAATTTTCTTAGGCATTTCTTATTTCTTTCTTGGTCCATAAATTTAAAGTTCTTCATCAAAAATATAAGTTCATAATTTTGAGTCTTGTATTCTTCATTGTCTAATCAAGAGTATTTTAATATAGTTGATTCATTATTGTGCTTTCTCAAAGACTTAAGATTTAACTAAGCCATACTATAAATCATTTAATTAAAAGAATTTTTAAATATACCAATTCACCCCCCTCTTGGTATTTCCCATAGAATTGTCAAATCTAACATAGTGCTCGCAAAAAAGTCACGGTTAGGGCCTTGCCAACGTCATCGGAAGTGATGAAGCTCTAGCTCGAAAGACCCGACACTTTCGCGATCTCGAGCTTACCCAAAGTCGTTCGTGCATCCTCTTCTCCCGCCAAAGTCCAAAGGGCGGGAGCTCGTACTAAGGCGGCTAGCAAGAATCACGACCTCATCACTCTGCTCGGTCCTGACTCTACACCAACTACCACGGTTTCTTCAAATCCCGTTCCCACAAGCGCCTCTTCGCAGCATGCGGCTGTTATAGCTGCAACGAGTCATGTTAAGTTCGTGGTTCATGAGGAGGGTTTTGGTGCTGGGAGCAAAAGAAAAGCTCCCCCGACTTCGCAGGTCACTCAGTAAGCTCAGACAGATAGAAGGAAGAGGACAAATGCTTCTGGCTAGCCGAGTGTTTCTGAGGTCGCAACCGGTGGGACGTACTTCGCCTCTCTTCTTGACAGCTTGGATAGGTTCCTTGGTAACTATACCAAAGCTCTGGATAGGAAGGATGTATCAGGTGATGCGCTCTACGACTATGTTGGTCACCACAGTCTTTTGGTAAGGTTCTTCATTCACCTTCGTACTTCTTGTCTTATCCCTTTCAGATGTACTAACCTTTCAAAACCTATGGGCTTCCTTGGGCGTCTTCAAGAAGATAGAAGAAAGAGCTCAAGCCATCAAGGAAAAAGAGAAACTCGAGGCTGTCGTTGAGATGCTAAGAAAGGACAAGAAAAAGCTAGAGGAGAATCTAGCTTACGTGACCAGTGAGTCCAAGAAGTACCGGAACATGGTTGAAGGCTTAGAGCACCGAGTAAGAGATGCCGAGAGAGCCAAGAAAGAGGTCGAAGATGAGCTGTTCCGCCAAAAGCAGATGTATGATTCGACCTTTTCTGTTGCCACTTCAAAGCTAAAAAATGTTGAGGCAAAGTTGGCTTCAATGCGAGGTGATTTGATGCAGACACAATAGCAAGCTAAAACAGTAGAAAATGAGGTTGATCAAATGAAGGTCGACATCAAGGTGCGGGTCGCGAAAGAACGCGAGGAGTTCGAGTCTGACATCTGCAGTGCGTTTGTTTTCACTTTGTGGAAAGCACATCTAGATCTCAACTTTTCCTGCTTTGGCGAGGAAGCAGTGGAGGCGGTGAAGAAATTTGTTGCTGATGCTGCGAGCTCCAGAGTCGTCGCCACCTCGTCCAAGCCCGATCAAACCGTGGTCGATCTCTCTGCTGAGGATGCCGGCAATCTTGCTCCCCAAGATGTAGAAACTCAAAGCTCAACTCCTCTAGGCCATTAGACTTTCTTCTTTTTCTTGCTTTATTCTTATACTTGGATTTTGGAAGCAATACACTTCTCTTCTTGAATCAAATTTCTGTTTCTTTGCCATCTATTGCAAACTAAAAGCCAAACATAAAGATCGCGCATAAGCTTAACTTTAGTTAATTCAACAACACTTTTAGCTCGCAGCTGATAAGTCTCAAAACTTAAACAACTTTGGATAATATATTAAGATATCATTAGTTCGAACCATATGTCTAGTAGGTCATGATCACGGGATCAAATCTAAGCTAACATACGGTAACTTGATGAACGTTAAATTAAATCGCATTTTGTTGTCAAGTTATACGCCCAGGTAGACCATAATTCAATCCCAACTAATATACCATGACTTTTAAGGGCTTAGCAAGGTCAAGATGAACACCCAGGTAGGTCGCAGTCCATGACTTTTGTCAAGATGAAAGGAACCCAACTATTGAACCATGACTTATAAGTTTTCTAGCTGAGGTGATGGCTTAACAGGCGCCAAACCATGACACTATGGTCAAGTTGAATGGGCTTTAGTTCACCGACCATGACCTAGGGCAAAGACTAAGATGAAGGCTTAGATAAGCCGTAAACCATTGCACGTTAGCCAAGTTAAATGAGCCCTAGCTTGCATATCCTAGCCTTTTAACCTAGAATTAGAATTATTTCTTGCCACTTAACATTTAATGAAAAGTGGAAATAATAAATGTTGACAATAATGATAATAAATTCAATTCATTAACGGAGCGATGTCAACATAAGTAGAACATCAGTCAAACATCATGTAAAGAGAAAATGTTACTTATCGAAAATATGGTCTGAGATGCTCCGCGTTCCAAGCTCGTGGGAGAGTGGCTTTATTCATATTTTCCAGGTGATATGCTCTATTGCCCAGGTTTTCTTTGATAATGTAAGGGCCTTCCCAGTTCGGGCCTAGTGCCCCGTCGCTAGCCTTCCGAGCTCCGGGAAGAATAAGGCGTAGCAAGAGGTCACCGACATTATAACACTGAACTCGAACTTTCCGATTATAATACCTCGCGATCTGCTATTGATAGATAGCCACTCTTATGCGAGCTGACTCCCTTGCTTCGTCAAGTAAATCAAGGTTTGTAACCAGTAACTGGTCATTGTCCTCGGGGTTGAAAGTACCTCTTCGTTGACTGGTCACCTCATTCTCTGTAGGGATCATCGCTTCAAATCCATAGACCATAGAGAAAGGAGTTTCTCCTGTGGTGGTTCGAGTTGTTGTTCGATAGGCCTAAAGTACCATTTGCAGCTCATCCGCCTAAGCCCCCTTTTTGTCTTCCAGTCTTGTCTTCAAAATCTGCTTGATTATCTTGTTAACAGTCTTAACTTGACCATTAGCTTGAGGATGATCAACGGGCGAGAAACTCTTTTGGATCCCCAAGGATTCACAGAACTGGACAAACTGCTTGCTAGTGAATTGGGTTCCATTGTCTATGACTATCTGTTGGGGAACTCTGAATCTGCAAATGATGTTACTCCAAATGAAATTCTCCACCTTCGTCGTGGATATCAGTGCGAGCTCCTTCGCTTCTGCTCATTTGGTAAAGTAATCAACTACTATAATAGCGTGCTTGCATCCATCGCGAGCTGTTGGGAGTGGGCTAGTTAGATCCATACCCCAAATAACGAAAGGCCACGGGATGCTCATCTGTTACAGGTAGGTTGGTGGAGCTCTTGGGATCTTTGTGAACCTTTGGCATGTGTCACATCTCTTCACTAGGTTCATAGCGTCCTGCTTCATTGTGGGCCAATAAAAGCCTTGGCGAAGTGCCTTTTGAGCTAAGGATAGCCCCCCAGCGTGGTTTCCACACTGACCTGCATGGATTTCCTTGAGTACCGTCTGGAAATCGAGATCATCAAGGCATCTTAACAACGGGGTGGAGAACCCCTTTTTGTAGAGCATATCGTCATGAAGGCAGTATCTTGATGCCTGAGCTCTCACACGATGCTCCTCTATTCTATTGCCTGGTAATTTTTCCTCCTGTAGATAATCGATAATGGGTTTCATCTACTACCTCGGGGCCATAGTGACCGCTAAAACTTCGCTTTGACCCTCCGTGCTTGGTGTTGCTAGGAACTCCACCGGTATGGTTCATAAGGAGTCCGCATCTCGACCTGAAGCCAAGCAAGCTAGAGCGTTGGTGTGAGAATTCTAGTTCCATGGCACTTGGCTTACCTCGCATGCCTCAAAGGTGCACATTAAATCCTAAACTCTTTGGAGGTAGGCCGCCATCTTCGAGCCTTTTACCTGATACTCACCTCGTATTTAACATACCACGAGTTGAGAATCACGAAAGACTTTTAGCCGTTCTGCCTTCACTTCTCTTGCCAGATGTAACCCTACCAACAGTGCCTCATATTCTGCTTCATTGTTGGTTGTTTTAAACCCGAATCTCAACGCATATGGAATCTTGTGCCCTTCTGGACTTATCAAGAGCACCCCAGCTCCAGCTCCATGTTTGCTGGAAGATCCGTTCACATATAACTCCTAGATTGGACTCTCTGAAGACTCAAGCTGTAACACCCTGCCCTACACGGGCATGCCACTATAAGGCAATTCTCGGGGTTTTTTTTTTCAAGTCCGTCACTCGCGGCGCCATGAGCACAATCTTCACATGCAGATGAAACACTCGTCGCACACAATGGCCGACACTCGTGGTGATTTCAAGAACAATCTTCAAATGTAGATATAAACCCTGAGAACCCCAGTCTTGCTCGTTTAACTAATAATAACACAATCATAACCAAACGAGACATTATATAACACAATGAAATATTAAATTATTCAAAAGTCGTGGCCTACCACGAGTTACATACAAGGTGTTCCGACACCGGTACACATACCACATTGTTACAAAATGATTACAACACCGTCGAGCAATTTCTCATACATATAACAAAATAAGTACTAATGCTCCCAAAATGATACAACGCCTATCAACTAAACACCACTGGCTCATCAACCGTGTCCTCGACCTCGCAGTTGTCCCTGGCTGGAAGGTTGAATGTTCCAGGGGCATAACCCAGGTTAGATGATAAAACATCTAAGTGAAGGCATGAAACAGTTTATATAATGCATGAAAGACACATGAGCATGGCATACTAAACAACAACATGCAAGACACGTCTAAATTGAGAAATCACCCTAGCATACTCAATCTCTCGTGGAAAATACTATTCCACACACCGTTGGGGTTGAGCTTGCCGCAACATACTTAATCCTTCGAGTGCCCCACTGTTACACCCGCTCACCTAGATTAACATTAATCCCTCGAGTGCACCACCGTGAGACCCGTTCACCTGGATTAACATTAATCCCTCGAGTACCGCACTGTGACACTTGTTCACCTGGATTAACATTATCCCAATCTCAAGTAGACCCCATCCCGTCCCACACAGACACAACACCGACATGAATATCAATACCCCGATTGATATGAAAAATCACACGCCATGCACGAACTCTTTTAAATGAAAGCAGTTGATGCAATATACCACATGTTCAATATGCAAATGATGCCAAAATTACATAAGTAAAACGCATAAGCAATACATCCTGAGCTCTGGAGGGTACAACCGCTCACTCGTACTAGTTCAATCACGTATGTCCTAAGCTCGGGAGGGTTAAACCACTCACACGAACCCACTACACACACTCCAACATATCCTCAAAACAAGACAAAACTAGAATCAAACCACTTACTTGAATTCGAAAAAGTTCAAATTTCGCCTCGAAAAATGTGTCACTCCTCGAAAATCATGTAATCCTTATTTTCAATACACTAATCGTCTCCTATTCATCATTAGGTCCTTAGAAATTAATATTTCTATTTTTCCTCAACTTTCTCTATTTTTCTTTATTTTTCAAATATTTCTACCTTCGAAAATTCATAAAAAATTCCTAACATCAATTTTCACAAAATGTTTTTCCATGATAATTCCTAAAATAATTTTACCAAAATTCTGAAATTAAAACCAAGGAAAAACCCTACCTCACGCGCTCTCACGCGCCACCCATAGGCTCGACAAGTGGAGCCCACGCGCAGTCGACCTGGTCGTCTTCTCCAGCCTTCTTCTTCGACTCCAGCGACCTCCAATGCTCCAAATTCTTATAGGGGCTTGTAGATCTCTTCAAGGCGACCTCGATGGCACCCTTTAATGGTCGAAATAGCCACCAAAAAAGGCTTTAAAAGCCATTTACAGGCCACGGTCCAGTGAGGCCTGATTTTCTAGCGAACCTTCTAAAACCCTATGATTTCTACACCAAATGACCCCAAATTTTTCAGAATTGATCCTTAAAACACAAAGAACAAAAACCCCTTATTCTAGAAGCTCGATTCGGCCTTAAACATGAAAAATTTTGCTCGATTGCTTTGAAAAACCCTCGACCAAGAACCCACTTTTTAGACCCGATCTCGACCCAAATTTCAACCAAAAATCGATTAATCTTATCCCCTTAACCCTAGATCTAGCCTGCTAACCAATCGAAAAGCTCCAAATCGTGAGCTAAAACCCTCAAAAATATTCGTCCAAATCGAAAATCTTTCCTCCATAATTTTCGATCACATCAAGGCAGTTTCTGGCCAATGGTGAGTCCCAACAGCTTTATCATCACCTGGAGCTACCCTAGTACCTCCCCGGCGACCTTCCCGACGCCTCAGAGGTGGCTTCCGATGGTCACAGGCGGCCAGTCGGTTTCACACCTTGATATTTTAGAATTTTACAGTTTAGCCCCCAGTCAACTTTTAATTTCATTTTCTCCCTATCCAAGACACCCTTAGACTTCTTGTTAATTCCTTGATTGCCCATAAGTTCCATATTTTTCCTTTTCCTTTGAAATATCTGAAAAACTTGTCGATTCGACCTTCCTCGGGCAGTTTATAAAATTTGCACTTTTTCCCAGACGCCCCTAATTGCGTGTTTTTGACTTCAAACCATCGAAAATCCCTTCATTTTGTCAAATACCGCTTATTTGGACAATTCGACCTTTATTAGCTTGCTTGACATAGTCCCTCACCTTTCGTTTATGTTTTGAGTATTACACAAACGCCCGAAACTATAATAAATACCAATTTTGACCTCGAATTTTCGAAAATACTTTTAATATTTAATACTGGGTATTACATCCTCCCCCTCTAAAAAGGAATTTCTTCCTCGAAATCATTAACTTATAACATCAAATAAATGCGGATAAGAAATCTTCATCTTTTCTTCACGTTCCCAAGTAACCTCTTCTTCGTCATGGTTACTCCATAGTACTTTTACCAACGGAATAACTTTGGTCCTTAAGACTTGATCCCTTTGATCTAGGATTCGAACTGGTTCCTCAGGGTACGTTAGATCATTTCGTATCTCAATGGTCTCATTCCGAAGTACTTGAGTAGGATCCAGCTCATGTTTCCGTAGGTGAGACACGTGAAACACATTATGGATATTTGATAATGCTACAGGTAAAGCTATTACGTAAGCTACTAACCCAATTTTCTCTAAAATTTCATAGGGTCCTAGGTATCTTAGGCTTAACTTCCCTTTCCTTTTTCCTCGAATCACTGATTTGAATGGAGAGACTTTCAAGTATACCTTGTCACCGACCAAAAATTCCAAATTTCGCCTTCGTTGATCAGCGTACGATTTCTGATGACTTTGATTTGTCCTTATTTTCTCCTGAATTTTCTTAATCTTTTCATTCGTAGTTTGAACGATCTCGGGTCCAATTAATCCTACTTCTCCAGTTTCTACCCAGCCGAGTGGTGTTCTGCATTTTTGCCCGTACAATGCCTCGTAAGGGGCCATTCCAATGCTACTATGGTGTCCGTTGTTGTACGCGAATTCTACCAGCGGTAGATGTTTCTCCCAACTTCCTGAAAGATCCAAAATGCATGCCCTCAACATGTCCTCAAGCGTCTGAATTGTTCGCTCGGACTGTCCTTCGGTTTGAGAGTGATAAGCTGTGTTGAGCTTTAACTGTGTTCCCATACACTTGTGGAAACTTTCCCAAAATCTTAACGTAAATCGTGGGTCTCGATCTAACACTATACTTGCAAGGATTCCATGTAATCGCACTATTTCCTCAATATATAGCTGAGCTAAAGCATGAGTCGGTTGCCCTATCTTAATAGGCAAGAAATGTGCCGACTTGGTTAATCGATCCACTATTACCCAAATAACATCGTTTTCTTTGGGACTTCGAGGTAGATTGGTTACAAAATCCATAGTGACGTGGTCCTATTTCCACTCGGGGATGTCCAGTGGTTGTAATTTTCCTCCCGAACACTGATGCTCAATTTTGATAGGTTGACAGGTATCGCATTGCGCCACGTACTATGCCACATCCTTTTTCATTCCTGGCCACCAATAAATTTCCCTAAGGTCCTTATACATTTTTGTGGACCCTAGATGTACTGTGTACCTTGCCCGATGAGCTTCTCCAAAGATAATTTGTCTTAGGTCTTGATCCCTTGGCACGTATGTCCTTCCTTGAAATCGAAGTATATCATCGCGGTAACTGAATTCAGGTGCCTTAACTTGATTGTTCTTGTCTATCCACTGACTTCTCCTTGCATCTGTCTGAAGGGCTGACCTGATTTGATTCACCACGTTAGGTTGGATTGTCAGATTTGCCAGATATCCCTTGATTGGTTTAGGCTTAACACCTATTGTCAGGTGGCTGAATTTCTCGATCATCATATTAGCCACAATCTCAGAGCTTCTTCGGCTAAGAGCGTCTACAACTACGTTTTCCTTCCCTGGATGGTAGGAAATGATACAATCATAATCTTTCAAATATTCCATCCATCTTCTTTGTCTCATGTTCAACTCCCTCAGAGAGAATATGTACTTCAAACTCTTATGGTCCGTAAAAATCTCAAACTGTACTCCATAAAGATAATGCATCTACAACTTCAAAGCATAAATTATGGCTGCTAAGTCCAAATTGTGAGTTGGGTAGTTCTACTTGTGCCTCTTCAGTTGCCGAGATCCGTAAGCGATTACTTTCTCATATTGCATTAAAACACATCCCAAACCTATCCCAGAAGCATCACTATACACCACAAACTTTCCCGACTCTATTGGCATTGCTAGAATCAGTGTCGTAGTTAATCACGTCTTAAGCTCTTGAAAGCTTTGCTCACAGTTATCGTCCCATTCAAATTTAACTTCCTTCTGCATTAGTTGAGTAAGTGGAGCAGATATCTTCGAGAATCCTTCCATGAATCTTTTGTAGTATCCAGCTAGTCCAAGAAAACTTCAGATTTCCCAACGGTTTTGGGTGCTTGCCACTTTTGAACCGCTTCTATCTTTCCTGGATCAACAGTTATACCTTCTGCATAAATTATATGTCCAAGAAATGCTACATGAGTAAGCCAGAACTCACATTTTGAGAATTTGTCGTACAATTTATGGTGCTTTAAAGTCTGCATGACTATCCTCGAATGTTCTTCATGTTCACTCTCACTTGCAGAGTATATCAAAATGTCATCTATGAACACTATTACGAACTTGTCCAAGAAGGCTCTAAAAGTTCGATTCATCAAATCCATAAATGTAGCAAGTGCATTGGTCAATCCAAACGGCATCACTAGATATTCGTAGTGACCATACCGTGATCGGAAGACAGTCTTGGGTACATCTTCCGGTTTGATCTTCATCTGATAGTACCCTGACTGAAGGTCTATCTTAGAAAATACCCTAGCTCCTTGAAACAATTCCTCAATCCTTGGTAGCGGGTACTTATTCTTTATGGTTACTTTGTTCAACTGTCGGTAATCAGTACACATTCGCAAGGTACCATCTTTCTTCTTTATGAATAATATTGGAGCTCCCCAGGGTGACACACTTGGTCTGATAAATCCTTTGTCGGTCAAGTCCTGTAATTTTTCCTTCAACTCCCTCATCTTAGCTGGGGCCATCTTGTACGGGGGTATAGATATTGGCTGTGTACTTGGTACAAGGTCAATCGAGAATTCAATTTCTCTTTGGGGAGGTAATCCTGGTAATTCCTCGGGAAAAACCTCAGGATACTCATTCACAATCCCCACTGATTCCAACTCGAGACTTCTCTTACCTAATTTGGGTTTGGCTGATTGCAATGCTTGCAAGGTCACGCCACATTCCCTCTTAATCTTCCTACCCTGGCCTTGGAACACAACCCAATCTCCGTTAGGCTTGGGTAAGCTCACGTCTTACTCTTACAATCTACCTTAGCCTCATGTACCGATAGGAAATCCATTCCTATAATTATGTCAAAATCTTGAATATCTAACACCACTAAATTGATCTTGAAACTTTCCCCTCCAATTTTGAAAATACATCCGCGGCATCCCACCGCAGTTCTTAGGGTCGAACCCATAGGAGTAGTTATTACCATTTGGTAGCCCAATTCCCTAGGTTCTAGCTTTAAACCTTCTACTGATGAATGCGACACGAATGAATGCGTAGCACCTGGATCTATTAAAGCATGAAATGGAATATTTGAAAAGAACAGTGTACCTTCAATAATTGTAGGATCAGCCTCAGCGTCCTCATAGGTCAGATTGTACACCCGGCCAGGACGAACATTCAGTGCTCCTCCACTTGGTGGTTCCATTTTCTGTCTCTTCAGGAAATCTCGCGAGATATGCCCCAGTTGACCGCAGTTGTAGCACACCACCTTTCCCTGATACCCAACTTAGGGCGTTGCTTTGATCTTCGGGCAGTTTTTCCCATTGTGGCCTTCTTCGCCGCATCCATAGCACCTCAAGACACACCTCTTCCCAGGGTGTTTCTTCTTACATCGAGGGCACTTCCCGTCGTCCCTTGGTTGAGTTATCGAACTTCTTGGTTTACCGCCCTTACTTCATTCCTCTGTCTTGATTATCTTGACCCACGTCATATTCCTCTCAATGGTTAAAGCTCGGTGCAATGCCTCTTTGTAGGTTTCAACATCCCATCCACTTAAAACTTGCTGGAGATTCACTTGTAACCCTGAAATGAACTTTTATGCCTTCTGACTCTCGTCAGTCTCGTATATGGGCACGTATTTAATCAGTTGGGTGTGTTGGAAATGTATGCCCTAAAGACACGTTTTATTTAATTTATGGTAATGATGTTTCCTTTTAGTCAGTTTATTGGAGGTTAAATTATTTGCAATTAGATTATCTTTGTGATATATTGCATGAAAATAATTAGTAAAAGGATGAAACCACCTTAGGATTAAACAAGACCACATTTAATATTTATTTTATGTGATGTTTAATCAATTATATGGTCACTTAGGAATGATGAATAGAAAAGCATGTAACTCGTTTATTGTGCTTTTTCAACTGTGATCATATGTGGAGTTATTTCATGAAAAATGTTTTATAAAGCCAATTGATGAAATTAGTTTACAGGTTTGCTTTCTCAAAGGATTTATCCCTTGGTATAGAAAGTAAATGTAGACTTAGATATTTCATAATTAGGTTTAAATTTGGGTTAATTAATCAAAAGAAAAAAATTAACTTATGGTTTACTCTCTCAAAGTTTTTTTTTTATCCTTGGATTAGAGAGTGTTTTAAGTTTAGATATTTTTCTAAGTATTAATGGAATCCAAAAGGAAAAACGTTTTTTAATCAAAACCCTTATTTTAAAAGATTAAGTGGGAGAGGGGTTCCAACGACCCCATGGCTTCCTCCACACCTTTAATTAGAGATCGTGGATGCCCTCGTGTCATTCTGAGCATGACCCCCTATAGGATGGGTATTCCATAAGGATCTAGATCTAATGGTAAAGGTATAACTAAAACCTAGGATATGTGTTGTTATCGGTCGGCCTATCGTTGGAGGTAATAATGCAAGATTATCTGTAGGGAATGTGAGATAATGGCCGCCCTATCGACGGAATTATTCTCTAGATCATTTCCTATTCAGGAAGTTTAGTTGGTGGTGGTTATACACTTAACTTAGAGAATTATCAACCTCCCTATCGGAGCTCTGTTAGTTCTTCTAAGAGCCGAATGACATATTATTGATAATAGTTTAAGGGAAATCTATTTTCAAGATATAATATGAGCTTATGTGCAAAATACTTGTTTATATGTGCATTGTCTAAAAGTCTTATTTTTCCATAAATTGTACAGGAATGTCTGGTGGAGGTTCTTTCAGTCCCCTTGCTATGATCCTCAAGGATTCTAAGCTGGATGGGGGTAATTATGTTGACTGGAAGAGGAAGTTGAACATAGTACTCACAGCCGAAGGGTACAAGTATGTTCTAACTGACCCCTGTCCTGTGATTGGGAGAAACTCCACTGACGAGGAGCGCCAGGCTGAGGCGGAATGGAAGCAAGCTGACGAGATGGCACGATGCTACATGTTGGCTTCCATGTCCGATGTGCTTCAGTCGAAGCATGAGCATATGCCCACTGCTTATGATATTGATTTATCGTTGCACACCATGTTCGCTGATAAGAGCCAGCCCGCAAGGCAGGAAGCTCTTAAGGCGATTATGACTACCAGGATGGCTGAGGGGGCATCAGTTCGAGAGCACATGCTCAAGATGATTGCTTACTTCGAGGAAGCCGAGGTATTGGGAGCGATGATAGATGCTGAGAGTCAGGTAGACATGGTCTTAGAGACTTTGCCAGATTCATACTCACAGTTCAAATTGAACTATAACATGAATAAATTAGAGATGAATCTAGTGGAGCTCATGAAAGAGCTCCAGGCGGCAGAGAAGATCATGAAGCCTACCTCGAAGGCTCTAGCTATTCATTCTGCATCTTCTCCTAGAGTTGGCCCTAAAGCCAAGAACTTTAAGAAGAAGAAGGGTCAGAACAAAGCAGGGGGAAAGCCCATAAAGCCCAGAGCTAGTCAGGTTGATGTCAAGCCCAAAGGCAAGTGCTTCAAATGTGGGCAGAAAGGACACTGGAAAAAAGATTGTCCTACCCTCAAGGTGAAAGCACTAGGTATTGCTCTTTACTTAGAATCCATCAGTTTGGTAGGATCTTCATCCTCTTGGATAGTTGATTCAGGATCCACTGATCATGTCTGTAACTCTTTGCAGGGGTTCAGAAAGACAAGGACTCTACTTGAAGGAGAGCATGGATTGCTGGTTGCTAGTGGAGCTCGAGTATGGGCTGAAGCAGTGGGAGTTTTGCATTTGTTTTTTGATTGTAATAGGATTTTAATTTTGAAAGATGTTTTATACGTTCCTGCTTTGAGACAGAATTTAATTTCAGTTTCTAAATTGATTTCTTATGGTTATTCTGTTTCGTTCCATTCTGGTGTCACTATCAGTAGAAATGGACAGGTTATTTATTCAGGCAACGTATTTGGGAATCTTTATTATATTAATCCTATTAAAAGTCAAATAAACAACTCTGAAATTGAACTAGTTAATAAGAAGAGAACATTATCATCAAATGACTCTTATCTATGGCACTTAAGATTAGGGCACATTAATCCTAATCGGATTCAGAGGCTAATCCATGATGGGCCCTTGGGCTCATTGAGATTGGAAGAATGGCCTCAGTGTGAATCATGCCTAATGGGCAAAATGACCAAAAGGCCATTTACTCAGAAGGCAGGTAGAGCCAAAAACATATTAGAGTTAGTTCATAGTGATGTTTGTGGTCCAATGACTACACCTGCTAGAGGAGGTTACGAGTACTTCATCACATTTACGAATGACCACACTCGTTTTGGTTATATTTATCTAATGAGGCGCAAGTCTGATTCTTTTGATAAATTCAAAGAGTTTAAGGCTGAAGTGGAGCGTCAAACAGGTAAATTAATCAAAATATTGAGGTCAGACCGTGGTGGAGAGTACCTTCTTGGAGAGTTTAAGGACTACTTAGTACATCATGGTATAGTTTCTCAATTGACTGCGCCTGGGACCCCCCAGCAGAATGGAGTCAGTGAGAGAAGGAACAGGACTCTAATGGAGATGGTAAGAAGCATGATGAGCCATGCATCTCTTCCTATCTCCTTTTGGGGATATGCCTTAGAAACGGCGGCATACATTTTGAACTTGGTACCCTCCAAGTCCATACCTAGGACACCCTATGAGATGTGGACCGGACAAAAGCCTAGTCTAAATCATCTCAAGATATGGGGTTGTCCAGCTTATGTATTGACTAAGGGGAGTAAGTTGCAACCAAGGTCAGAATTATGCTACTTTATAGGATATCCAAAAGGCACTCGTGGTGGATATTTCTATTATCCTAAGGAGCAGAAAGTACTAATCAGTACTCATGCTAGATACTTGGAGGATGATCAGAGTATGTCCACTAAGGGTTCAAGCAGAGCAGAACTAGATGAGAAGTTGTCTTCTGAACAAACTTCAGGTACATCTAGTGTCCCAATTGAGGAACCAAAAGAGACACAACCTAGTGTTACTATACACACGGAGCCTCGTCGTAGTGGGAGGGAATCTAAAGTTCTTGATAGATGGACAGGAGAAGCTTTCGAGCTAGTCTCTGACAATCAAGAATAAGATCCCAGTAGGTACGAGGAGGCTATCCTTGATGTCGATGTGGATAAGTGGCATCTTGCAATGGATGCCGAGATTGAGTCTATGCATCTCAATCAGGTTTGGGATCTTGTAGCTACACCTGAAGGGGTAAAACCCATAGGGTGTAAGTGGGTATACAAGAGGAAAAGGGGAGCGGATGGAAAGGTGCAAACCTTTAAAGCAAGGTTGGTTGCAAAAGGATTTACTCAGAAAGAAGGGATCGATTATGAGGAAACTTTTTCACCAGTAGCCATGCTTAAATCCATTCACATACTCCTTGCCATAGCATGTCATTATGACTATGAGATATGGCAAATGGATGTTAAGACAGCTTTTCTTAATGGCTATCTTAGTGAAGACATCTATATGTCCCAACCAGAAGGCTATATTGTGAAAGACCAAGATCACATGGTTTGCAAGCTTAAGAAGTCCATTTATGGACTTAAGCAAGCATCAAGGGTATGGAACAAACGTTTTGATGAGTCTATAAAATCTTATGGATTTATTCCAAACGTAGATGAACCATGTGTGTATAAGAAAATAAATGGTGAAAAGGTGTCTTTTCTGGTGTTATATGTTGATGACATTCTCATCATAGGAAATGATGTAGGGATGATGTCATCAATAAAGATTTGGCTATCAAGTCAATTTAGCATGAAAGATATGGGAGAAGCTAGTTACATTCTCGATATAAAACTTCTTAGAGATAGGAAGTAGAGAATGTTAGGTTTATCCCAATCTTCCTATATTGACAAGATATTGGTCAGGTTCAGTATGGATCAGTGTAAAGGGGCATTAATTCCTTTTAGACACGGATTGGGCTTATCTTCCAGGGACTGTCCCAAGACAGAGGAAGAAAAGGCGCGCATGAGTAGGATTCCTTATGCTTCAGCTGTAGGAAGTCTCATGTATGCCATGCTGTGTACCAGGCCAGATATCTATTTTGCTGTAGGCATGATAAGCAGATTTCAATCAAATCCAGGGGAAGCACATTGGCAAGCTGTAAAGCATATACTCAAGTACCTTAAGGCTACTAAGGATTATATGCTAGTTTACAGAGCTGATGACTTAGTTCCAGTAGGCTACACAGACTCAGATTTCCAGGCTAATAATGTAACGACCCGCTCCCACTTACGGGCGTCACCAATAAATAATCAACCTGATTACTCACCCGACAAACCACGACTGAAGGGTTGGACTATGTTTCAACAGGAAATGCCCTAGGTGGGAACTAGGCTTCGTCCTTCCCTTCGCTCCACTCGGGAATCGGTCCCAACTCAATCAAGAAAACACAGCGGAACGACACCCGAAACCCGAGTGGGCTTCACCTCTCTTCAGCTCGCCCCATAGCAAGCCAGAGGTGACCTAGGCACAAAGCTAGCATACAAACACTTCGCTGAGTATTGGGGATTTATGAGAACGTACCTTGCTGATCTTTACTTGGTCTGAAACTCATCTTGGCCAACTAAGCCATACCCGAGGAACAATCTCACAATCATTTATCATGCTATGATGATTACATCAATTAAATACATCTAGTGCTCAATATCGCTTACACTCAATTACATGAATACGTATAAAAATTTACAAGGGGACACTCAACAATACATCTCAGGCAACAGAGTTAATTGCCACAACAGCCTCCCGGCGCCATCCCTGCTTGCCTCTGGACTTGCAATATCTACACATGAGGTAAAACCTCATGAGTCATAAAGACTCAGTAAGGGTGCAATGCATGTAAATATGAATATAATGATGATCATGTATGCTCAATGCAAGCAAATGAGGCTAGGCCCACTTATCCTCACAACCCACTAAGGTTTGAGGCATCAACCTATCAGCCCCCACCACACTAGTCCTCCATATGGCCATAGGTCCACTAGGTCTTGCATCACACAAGTTAACCACTGGATCTTGCATCACACAAGATAACCACTACATGCAAATGCAACATAAAATCATTATCAAACACATTTACCAACTTGCAAGGCCGCCTCCACATGGAGCCATCCCTTACCTGGCTCGAAGCCTCATCTCTGCCTCGACATGAATTCCAGCCTGAATCTCAAGTTCCTCTAGGGTCACGACCTTCCCGATCAAACCTAGAGGTAAACACACAAAATCCCAACTCTATTAACATCCGGCATTAAACCAATGCCCTCAACTTCGCCACACAAACCATCTGAGCCATTCATCAAGAACTCAATAGAAACGATACCAACCATAGTATAAACTAGGCATCAACAACTTTCCAAACAACCCCGACATATGGTTTAATTCAACAATTAATTATTCTACATTAACTCGCTTAATGCAAATAATTTGCGAAGGAAATATTAATTTACCTCGACTCATCTAGAGAGAAATTTGAAAAATGCCCACGCCGACATTGAGTTCCGAGCTGCCGCTCGAGCCCAAAATCCCATTTTCGAGCTTCCGACACGCTCTTCAAGCCCCAAACTAATTTTTGAAACTTTCCCCCATTTTTCTGGAATTTTTCCTATTTTTCCAAATTTTCTAGATTTTCCTTCTTTCTTTTTTATTTTTTTTTCTTTCCATTTTTCTCTTCTTCTCTTCTCTGGCTTCTCCCGCGCAGCACTGTTCATTGTCTTCTTCCTCACGAACGGCCGCGCCTCCACGCACAGCCATCGCCGAACGCTGCCAGCCACCGCCTTGGCCAGCCCCTTGCATCGCCCGCTGCTCCCAGACCATCGCGCGACCCTCGGCCGGCCAGCATTGCCGCAGCTGGTTGCCCCTACGCGCACGCTACCTGCTCGCTGAAGCTTCCATGGCCGACGCTCCCTTTGCTCTAGCCATCGCCAGCTTCTTCTGCCACCGTTGGCCACCACAGGCTGCCTCCGCGCTAGCCACCGCTGCCATCGTCCACTTCCCGAGCTCCAACACGCACGCCTGGCTGCTCTGCTTGATGCTGCCTTCTTCATCCATCATCGGCCATGGCAGTCACTGCCATGGCCGATCGGCCCCTCTCGCTCTTACTCGCACTATCACTCTCACTCTCTCGGACATGCTCTCCCTCTCGGCTTCTCGCGATCTTCGGCCAGGCTCCCTCTCTCTCTCTCATTCTCTGTTTCGACCATCAAACGGCAGCCATGGTTGCTGCCTTCGGTTAGCACATCCGGCCAGCATCTCTCTCTCGCAAGCTCTCACTCGCGATCTCTCCCTCTCAATCGTTCGATCTCTCTTTGCCGAGCTCTCTGCCTCGGCTCTTCTCCATCCGACCATTTCAAATGGCAGAGACAATACATAGGAAGCTTCAAGGAAGCTTCCTCTCACGCGGGAGAACATACACACATATACATATGTATATATATACAATTACATATTAACTCCATTAATTCTCGTTATTACACTTGAGGACCCCTAAATCCACTTAAGAATTTTTAATAATGACATTTGGGCCCTCCAATACCTAAATTAATTTTCATTAACCCACACGAATTCTTGATTCTTTAAAAATTAATAATCGGCATCTACTCGGGAATCTTGATTTCGACTCTGTGCCCGCACGAAACCTTTGTTCAACTCGAAAACACTTAAGGGTTGCCTTACTCAGAAAACCGAACCAACCCTAGGGTCCCCTCAGCTTCCAGGAGGTCCCCTATAACTATCCGGTATTGGCACCCACTCGAGCTTATATAGAATTTATTTCGAAAATTATTCCCGGTCGGACCGCTTCCAGCGTCATTATCCTCATCTCGAGACGCTCACCAATCTCTTTCCCTCTTCCCTGGACATCTGAGTCCCGAGGCACTCCTTGCTGCCAATTCAAAAATTTTTATTAATTAATTTCTAAAAATTAACTCTTGGGCTTCCCGGACCATTCGAGATCCTTTCAAAATAATCGAAAATTATTTATTTTCAATACCATGTAATACCGGGTATTACAGATAAGGATGAAAGAAAATCCACTAGTGGATATGTTTTCACCTTGTCTGGAGGAGCTATTTCATGGCGGAGTATCAAGCAATCTTGTATTGCTGATTCCACCATGGAAGCTGAGTATGTAGCAGCATCAGAGGCGTCCAAGGAAGCAGTATGGCTCCGGAAGTTCCTTATAGAACTAGGAGTTGTACCGCATATGGAAAAGCCTATTATCCTTTATTGTGACAACACCGGAGCAGTGTCACAATGCAAAGAACCAAGGAACCACAGAAATGGCAACATATTGAGAGGAAATACCACCTCATTCGGGAGTTCATCCAGAAGAATGAGATAGTGGTGGACCAGATATCTACATCAAACAATCTAGCGGATCCTTTCACCAAGCCTTTGGCAGAGAAGGTCTTTCGAAGACACTTAGATGTCATAGGGGTGGGAACTTATGGATTTTCATAGTCTTTGAGTGCAAGTGGGAGATTGTTGGAAATGTATGCCCTAAAGACACATTTTATTTAATTTATGGTAATGATGTTTCCTTTTAGTCAGTTTATTGCACATATATTATTTGCATTTAATTGTTGGAAAAGTGTCCATGCTATTAAGTAAGTGATTCATGTGATGGGTCGTTCTTCACAGTTAGGCATGAATCATGGGTACTTAATAAGCAAGAAAAATATTACTCTTGATCTTTTGATAGAACTGGATATTCTATCATGATAAGATCATTGTGCAATAGATCCTAATGGAGGATGGCTTGCCTTAGCCAGTAAACAGTCCATTTACTCTAATTGTACAAGCGCATTTGGAATGTGTAGAGTGGACCTGTGATAGAAGCTAATGACAAAGTACTGATTATCATGAAGCTAGTCTATCACTGCTACTACGTAGACGAGCACTCTAATACTTGAGTATTAGTTGGTGGTCTAGTGAACCTAGAGCTATATTCTTAGATTCACTATAGGTGAGGTCTATCAAAGATCTGCAACCTTGTGAGTTGGGAGTGTGGTTTCTAATTAGCAAAGACAGACTAATGCAAGATAGTTTCTGTGATTCACCCCCTTGTGATTGTCCAAGAATAATCAAATAATCCAAGGCTCTGGGAGCGTGACTTAAGAGTGTGTGCTTCTGGGTAGCTCCCAGTGATAAGCAAGTACATTCGAGTAGTCACGAATTATTGGACTAGTGATCTAAGGATGGTAGAAGTCATTTAGAGAGGTGTTGGTACATTATTTCTTTCTAAATGATTGGTGTTACACAGAGGGGTATTTTCGTCATTACACTAGTAGGTCAAAGACATCGCACATGCAAAATTATTCGTGGGGTCAGTGTTACCATATGGTGATAGTTGGAACACTTAGAATGACAAAATATAGCTACTAGGTAGCAGGGATATTTTGGTCATTTTAGTAGCCATGAATAATTTGTCTTCTGGTCCCCAGGGTAGCTCGATGTAACTCATGTATTATTTAATACATTTTGGCTTGTTGGGTGAATTACATTGAGAGAGAATTATTTAATAGTTCATTGGTTTTAATTAATTAATTGGGCTAACCCAATTAGAAAATTAATTAAAATGGACTTGGCCCACTAGGGTTTGGCCTACTAGGGTTTTAGCCCTAGGGTTCTCCCTATATATATATTCTCTCTCTAGTTGTTTTTGACCTAATTTTCGATTTTCTCTTCTTTACCAAGAGAGGCCACGAGTTTGAGTCATACCTTGGAAGATCAAGAGATCTGATGCGAATGAGCCGACGGATTGCAGGACAGTCGACGTCTCCACCACGCGAAGAAGTAGTCGCACCTCCTCCTCCTGTTGCTCCATTCCATCCGGTAATCCGAAGGAAAAGTAAGTCTTCTAGATTCTTATCAATACGAGGATTGTTATGTTTTTAAAAACGCTTCCGTTGCATGCTTTTGATCCTCGTTGATGGTCCTTCAGGGTGAACTGATTATCGTATTGTTCATAGATATCTCATCAGTCTGCTTGAGCCTCATAAACTCCCAGATTCTTTCTTCCTTCCAGCTCTTGGGAAAGTACTTGGCGTTAAACTTTTCCTTGAATCCCTCCCAAGTATACATTGGTGCATCTTCATCTTTGTCCTCTCGTCCTTGTTGAGACCTCACCATAGGACGCTCGGTAGACTGCCACCACCGACCTGCTTCTTCCTCCAACATGTAGGTTGCGCACCTCACTTTCTCCTCTTCACTGCACTGGAGATGTTGAAGTAGTTTCTTAGTCTGCTCAAGCCAATACTCGGCTGAGCTAGGATCATCGCCAATCCTTCCTTTGAACACAGGGGGTCTCAAGTGTCGGTACCGCTCCAATGCCGTGGTCGTGTGCCGAGTAGGCTCCTCTCGAGTCATGTATGTCAGCATGTTTTCTAAAAATTGCTCCATTCGCTCGAATCGGTCCTCACTGGAGCTCGATTCCCCAACATATCTTCTGTTTCCTCCTGAGTGATTCCTGTGATCACCCTGATCTTCGGGATTATTTTCTTCTCTTCTCCCATTTCCGTCGTGAGTTGCATCTCAGAGCCTTTGTGTATTCACCATCTGAAGTGAATCACGGAAATGAATTATGCACAAGATAAGATTGTTTCTATACAAGAGGGATAGTTTTATTTCTTTAACAGTATCCCACAAACATAACAACTTAGCACAACCGAAAAGAAAATAAACATAACATCTTATTATACTGCATTTACATATCCCTTCTTCCATCAGTCATTCCTTTGGCCTCTTTCAGTAGTCCTTCGGCCTCCAGATCCATGACTCCTTGTGGTCCCTGTCACTGTCGGATGCCACCGGGGGTCCTTCGTCATCATCCTGGGCCTCCTGAGATTCCTCATCAGAACTGATGTCGATGACCTCATTCTCGTGCAAAATTCATGTAGGGAGTCATCTTCCCAGTCTTGCCATAACCACTGACCAAAGTCTTCCACTCCCCTTCCAACTGATCAATAAGAAAATCAATTTGAAATTTCGATAGATCTATCAATTGTCGGTAACTTGGGGGTACATCGTCAATAATTTCCTCCATTGCGTTCAGAAACACATTCATATCCTCATCTTGCGGGTTCCCATGAGCTTCAATCCTATTCGCCCAGTGTGATAGCAGTACTTGATCCACCATTGCTTACTAACAACACACAAATATTTTCTTAGAAACCTCAAACAAGTGTTTCCTAAAGTTTTCATATGTCACTTCGAATCCATAACCCTATTCTAAGTTCTCATTCAGTAGTTCTAACCATGCTAAGTTTGACAACCTAGCTTAACCATCCTAGGGTTTTAACCTAGCGCTCTGATACCAATTGTAACACCCCGCCCTACACGGGAGTGCCACTATAAGGCAATTCTCGGGGTTTTTTTTTTCAAGTCCGTCACTTGCAGCGCCATGAGCACAATCTTCACATGCAGATGAAACACTCGTCGCACACAATGGCCGGCACTCGTGGTGATTTCAAGAACAATCTTCACATGTAGATATAAACCCCGAGAACCCCAGTCTTGCTCATTTAACTAATAATAACACAATCATAACTAAACGAGACGTTATATAACACAACGGAATATTAAATTATCCAAAAGTCGTGGCCTACCACGAGTTACATACATGGTGTTCCCACACCGGTACATGTACCACATTGTTACAAAATGATTACAACACCGTCCAGTGATTGCTCATACATATAACAAAATAAGTATTAATTATAACAAAATAAGTATTAATGCTCCCAAAATGATACAACGCCTATCAACTAAACACCACTGGCTCATCAGCCGTGTCCTCGACCTCGCAGCTGTCCCTGGCTGGAATGTTGAATGTTCCAGGGGCATAACCCAGGTTAGATGATAAAACATCTAAGTGAAGGCATGAAACAGTTTATACAATGCATGAAAGACATACGAGCATGGCATACTAAACGACAACATGCAAGACATGTCTAACTTGAGAAATCACCCTGGCATACTCAATCTCCCGTGGAAAACACCATTCCACACACCGTTGGGGTTGAGCTTGCCGCGACATACTTAATCCCTTGAGTGCCCCACTGTGACACCCGTTCACCTGGATTAACATTATCCCAATCTCAAGTAGACCCCATCCCATCCCACACCGACACAACACCGACACGAATATCAATACCCCGATGATATGAAAAATCACACGCCATGCACAGACTCTTTTAAGTGAAAGCAGTTGATGCAATATACCATATGTTCAATTTGAAAATGATGCCATAATTACATAAGTAAAACACATAAGCAATACATCCCGAGCTCTTGAGGGTACAACCGCTCACTCGTACTGGTTCAATCACGTATGTCCTAAGCTTGGGAGGGTTAAACCACTCACACGAACCCACTTCACACACTCCAACATATCCTCAAAACAAGACAAAACTAGAATCAAACCACTCACCTGAATTCAAAAAAGTTTAGATTTTACCTCGAAAAATGTGTCACTCCTCAAAAATCGCGTAATCCTTCTTTTCAATACACCAATCATCTCTTATTCATCATTAGGGCCTTAGAAACTAATATTTCTATTTTCTCTCAATTTTCTCTATTTTTCTTTATTTTTCAAACATTTCTACCTTCAGAAATTCATAAAAAATACCTAACATCAATTTTCACAAAATGTTTTTCCATGATAATTCCTAAAATAATTTTACCAAAATTCTGAAATTAAAACCAAGGAAAAACCCTACCTCACACGCTCTCATGCGCCACCCAGAGGCTCGGCGAGTAGAGCCCACACGCAGCCAGCCTGGTTGTCTTCTCCGTGAAGGACCATCACGAGGATACATAGCATGCAACGGAAGCGTTTTTTTTAAAAAAAAACTTTCCTTGTATTGATTAGAATCTAGGAAACTTCCTTTTCCTTCGGATCACTGGACTGAATGAAGCGATAGGAGGAGGAGGGGCGGGAGCTTCTTTACGTGGTGGAGATGACGACTGTCCTGCAATCCTTCGGCTCCTTCGTATCAGAACTTGAATGTTCTCTTGATCTTCCAAGGTATGACTCAAGAACTCTTGGCCTCTCTTTTGGTGAAGAAAAGTAAAAAACCTTAGATGAAAAACAACCAAGGAAAGAATATATAGAGGGAGAACCCTAGGGTTAAAACCCTAGTGGGCCAAACCCTAGTGGGCTAAGTTCATTTAATTAATTTTCTAATTTGGGTTAACCCAATTAATTAATTAAAAAACCAATGAACTATTATTTTATTCTAGCCCAATTAATTATGGACCATTCTGAATAAAATAATTCTCTCTCAATGTAATTCACCCAACAAGCCAAATGTATTAAATAATACATGAGTTATATCGAGCTACCCCAAGGACCAAAAGACAAATTATTCATGGCTACTAAAATGACCAAAATACCCCTGCTACCCAGTAGCTATATTTTGTCATTCTAAGTGTTCCAACTATCACCATATGGTAACACTGACCCCACGAATAATTTTTCATGTACAATGTCTTTGACTTACTAGTGTAATGACGAAAATACCCCTCTGCGTAACACCCATCATTTAGAAAGGAATAATGTACTAACACCTCTCTAAATGATTTCTACCATCCTTAGATCACTAGTCCAATAATCCGTGACTACTCGAATGTACTTGCTTATCAGTGGGAGCTACCCAGAAGCACACACTCTTAAGTCACGTTCCCGGGGCCCTGGATTATTTTATTATTCTTGGACAATCACAAGGGGGTGAATCACAAAAACTATCTTGTATTAGTCTGTCTTAGCTAATTAGAAACCATACTCCCAACTCACAAGGTTATTGATCTTTGATAGACCTCACCTACAGTGAATCTAAGAATATAGCTCTAGGTTCACTAGACCACCAACTAATACTCAAGTATTAGAGTACTCGTCCACGTAGTAGCAGTGATAGACTAGCTCCATGATAATTAGTACTTTGTCATTAGCTTCTATCATAGGTCCACTCTACGCATTCCAAATGTGCTTGTACAATTAGAGTAAACGGATTGTTTACTGGCTAAGGCAAGCCATCCTCCATTAGGATCTATTGCACAATGATCTTATCATGATAGAATGCCCAGTTCTATCAAAAGATCAAGAGTAATATTTTCTTGCTTATTAAGTACCCATGATTCATGCCTAACTGTGAAGAATGACTCATCACATGAATCACTTACTTAATAGCATGGACACTTTTCCAACAATTAAATGCAAATAATATATGTGCCATAAACTGACTAAAAGAAACATCATTACCATAAATTAAACAAAACGTGTCTTTAGGGCATATATTTCCAACAGCCATATCACTTGATTGTGTCTACGTCGGGAGATAAGATTATGATAGCTATAAAAATGTTGGAAAATTATGAGATCGAGGTCCATGATAAGAAGCTGTTGGGAGATTTGGTAATTCTCGATATTAAGGATTTTGATTTGATCCTTGGCATGGATTGGTTGTCACGATATTATGCAAGAGTTGACTGTCGGCGAAAGATTATTGATTTTGAACTGCCTTAACATCTGGTTCTTATTTATAGAGGAGTTAAGACTATGTCTACGATTCCTATGATCTCGGTGATGAAAGTCGAGAAGCTGATACATGACGGATGTGAAGCTTATCTAGCTTTTGCAACCACTGATGAAGAAAGCAAGAAGAAGTTATCCGAGGTACCAGTAGTACGAGATTTCCAAAAAGTTTTCCCTAATGAGCTACCAGGATTACCTCCTCGGAGAGGATCAGAGTTTACTATTGAGTTATTACCTAGTACACAACCTATCTCTAAGGCTCCATATCGAATGGCACCTAATGAGCTAAAGGAATTGAAGGCCCAACTAGAAGAATTAACAGAGAAGGGTTTTATCCAACCCAGTTCATCCCCGTGGGGCACACTAGTATTGTTCGTGAGGAAGAAAGATGGATCTTTGAGACTATGTATTGACTATCGCCAATTGAACCAGGTGACAGTGAAGAATAAGTATCCCTTACCTCGAGTGGATGACTTGTTAGATCAATTGTGAGGAGCTAAGGTGTTCTCAAAGATAGATTTGAGATCGGGATACCATCAAGTGTGGGTTAGAGATAAGGATACTCAGAAGACTGCTTTCAGGACTCGCTATGGACACTACGAGTTTATGGTAATGCCATTTGGGTTGACAAATGCCCCAACTATTTTCATGGATTTAATGAATCGAGTTATGTGTGAGTACCTAGATTGATTCATTATTGTCTTCATCGACAATATTCTAGTTTACTCACCTAATGTGGAGGAGCATATAGAGCATCTTACTCTAGTGTTACAGAAGCTTAAAGAGGAGAAACTATACACCAAGTTTAGCAAGTGTGAGTTTTGGCTTACTCAGATTGGGTTTCTAGGCCATGTCATTTCTGGAGACGGTATTTCAGTGGATCTAGATAAGACTAAAGTAGTTATGGATTGGCCAAGTCTGACGACTGTGATAGAGATACGTAGTTTTTTGGGACTTGCAGGCTATTATAGGCGATTCATTGAGGTATTTGCTCGTTTATCTTCCCCTATGACCAAGCTGACAAGAAAAGGAGAGAGGTTTGAATGGAATGACGCATGTGAATGTGCCTTCCAAGAATTAAAGATGAAGTTGACTACTACACCAGTTTTAGTCATTCCAAGAAGTGGAGAGAAATACTCCATTTACAACGATGCATCCCGTTCAAGTTTGGGTTGTGTATTGATGTAAGAGGGTCTAGTTAATGCTTATGCATCCAGACAATTGAAGAAACACGAAGTTAACTACCCTACTCATGATTTGGAGTTGGTAGCGGTAGTATTTGCATTGATGATATGGCGACATTATTTATATGGTGAGAAAGTTTAAATTTATACAGATCATAAGAGTTTACATTATCTCTTGTCCTAGAAAGAATTGAACATGAGGCAGAGACGTTGGGTCGAGTTATTTAAAGATTTTGATTGTGAGATTTTGTACTATCCAGGAAAGGCTAATGTAGTAGTCGATGCTCTGAGTCAGCGAGGAGCTTCTATGGCTACAATGATGGTTCAAGAATGGAAGTTATTGGAGCAATTGAGTGCTCTATCTATTGCGGCCCCAGAAGATAGTACAGTTATGAGTTGCGCTTATATGAGGGTGCAACCCGAGTTATTCGATTTAATCAAGGACCAGCAATCAAAAAATGAAAAGTTGGCACGAATTTTGGCAGATATCGAGAAATTTTCTCCTTTGGGATATACTCTACGGAGTGATGGTATACTTTTATTTCAGGGACGTATTTGTATACCCGATGATTGAAATCTTAAGCAGGAGATTTTGAATGAAACACGCAAGAGTCGTTACACTATTCATCCAGGTGTTGTAAAAATGTACCACGACCTAAAGCGATAGTATTGATGGAGTGGTATGAAGAAAGATGTAGCCAGATATATTTCACAGTGTTCAATATGCCAACAGGTTAAAGAAGAACATTAGAAACCCACAGGTTTATTACTTCCATTACCTATTCCAGAGTGGAAGTGGGATAATATTGCCATGGATTTTGTGATCGGTTTACCCAGGACTACTAGAGGATATGATGCTATATGGGTGATTGTTGACCGATTGACTAAATCAACACATTTCCTACCTATTAAGAAGACTTACCCATTGAACAGATTTGCTAGGATTTATATTGTGAAGATCCTGAAATTGCACAGTGTTCCATCTAGCATTGTATCGAATCGAGATCCTCGTTTTACTTCTCATTTTTGGGGAGCTTTGTATGAGGCATTAGGATCTCAGTTGAAGTTTAGTACTGCGTTTCATCCGCAGACAGACAATCAGTCGGAGAGGACTATTAGGACTCTTGAGGACATGTTGAGAGCTTGCGTTCTAGATTTCCAAGGTAGTTGGGACGACCATTTACCTTTGGTGGAATTTGCTTACAATAATAGTTTCCATTCAAGTATTGGAATGTCACCGTATGAGGCTTTGTATGGGCGACCGTGTTGATCGCCGATATGTTGGGAAGAAATTGGAGATAGGGTTTTATTTGGTCCTGAAATTGTTGAGCAGACGACAGAAAAGATCCGAGTGATCAAAGCAAGAATGAAAACAGCCCAAGACAGACAAAAGAGCTATGCAGATAAGCGACGATGAGACCTCGATTTTGAGGTAGGCGACCATGTTTGGTTAAGAGTCATACCTATTAAAGGTGTGCGAAGATTTGGCGTAACAGGGAAGCTTAGTCCCCGTTACATTGGTCAATTTGAGATTTTGAGACGGATAGGGATTTTGACATATGAGTTAGTTTTGCCACCTTAGTTGTCCCATGTTCACAATGTGTTTCATGTTTCGATGTTGAGGAAGTATGTGCCAGATCCTCAACATGTGATTGATTTTCAAAATCTTGAAGTTAAAGAAGACGTATCTTATGAAGAGATGTCTATCAGCATTTTAGAGCGTAAAGAGAAGACTTTGAGGAATCGATCTATTCCTCTTGTGAAAGTGCAATGGCAGCAACACTCGTCAGAAGAGGCGACGTGGGAATTAGAAGAAGAAATATGGCGTCTTTACCCCTCATTGTTCGAGATATTAGGTACGAATTTGGAGGACCAAATTCTTTTAAGGAGGGGAGAAATTGTAACGACCCGTTAGAGGGCCTAGTATTTATTTAGAATTATTTAATTAATTATTGAAGTAATAAATTAAGAGAATTTTCCAATTGATTGTTAATGTGACAATTTAGATTTTTAATTGAGAAAATAGAAATTAAATAGCATTTAATTATATTTATTTATTGCGAGAATCAAATGCAAGGACATGGATGTCATTAATGATTTGTTCTTAGAAATTAATTAATTAATTAATAAGAGTTATTGTGAGATTTGGAGTCCAGGTGCGAGAAGTCTTGGGCTTAGAAGTCTCCAAATTATAATGGGAATGTGAGATGGGCTTAGGGCTGTTAGTATATATATACTTGACCATAGCCATATGTTCTTCATACCACTAGAATAAAGAGTCAAGAAGCAGTCAGGGGGTTTAGCGATTTGCATAGAAGGCAAGTATCCTTCCCCTGTAATCCTTTCTTACAGGTTTTGGTTGAGTTTGATATCAAATTCTTGAGTTATATCAGTTCAGTGCATGTTATATATATATATTTACATGCGTACAGTGAGTTCACAGCAGTCATGCATGATTACTTCTAGCGATTCTTATCAATTTTATTGTTGAATCATTCATAACTTTGTTTGGAATCAATTGGGATTGTTTTCTCAAGATTTCTTTCGGACTGGTGTAGTAATGTTAAGTTTTTGATTCAAGATATCATCTCTGTTATCGTGAGTTTTATTTCTGATGAGATTCTAGTCATTCGAATGAGTCTTGTGTCATTCGAATGAGTTTTGAGGCATCCGAATGAATTCTCAGTGTTATCGTAAGTTTTTCCCTTATAATGTACCAGTCATTCGAATGAGTCATTTTTCATTCGAATGAGTCATGTGTTATCGTATCATTCGTATGTGTTTTTGAAGTTTTGGGTCTGTCATTCGAATGAGCTTCCTTGTCATTCGAATGAGTCCTTGAAGATTTCAGTAAGCTGTTGCTTTGTATAGTCTAGCATTCGAATGAGTCTCTCTGCCATTCGAATGACCCGTGAGTATCCCATTCATTCATTTGAATGAGGGTATTGTTGCATTCAAATGAGTCACTTTTTTCCAGTTCAAAAGTTGGAAAATTGTCAAATTCATTTGAATGAATTTGTGAGTCATTCGAATGAGTCCTTGGTTAGATCCGAATAGCCTTTGTTATATATATCATATATCATTCAAATGAGTCTCTGTCATTCGAATGAGCCTCTATCATTCGAATGAGTCTTCTGCCATTCGAATGACCTTGCTGTAGTCCATTTTTTTTTCATTCGAATGAGCAGCTACTTCATTCAAATTGCTCCTTATACTTCCTCAATCACCCGAATGGTATCGTATAGCATTTGAATGGCTTCCAATAAATTCGTGATGCAAGTCTCAAATTTAATATAAATATTTAATTATTTAAATATTGAATTTTGTGCCAAGATATGATAAAATCCAATATGCCATGCCTATACTCAGAAATTTCAGAATCTATGTATCTCAATGTAGTTGGTAAAAATCATATACCATGTTTAGCAGTTAATTATGACATGATTAGCATTATTTTGTGAGATTATGTGCATACATATTTGTATGAGCATTGAGCACGACTTTATATGGAGCACTATATATTGTGTGCTAGCATTTATATGAGCATTTCGTTATGCGAGCCAGGCGGCTTGTCCGTAGGGATCCCACTAGTATCAGTTTAGTTATATCTCAGTTATGAGATGCTGGCCTGATGTCGACCAGGGGGCTAGGGGCATATTGCCCACAATGTGTGCTTACAGTTTTTATATTGCAGGTTCAAATTAGCCAGGTATGTATTACAGTTATGTGGGCCTATGTGCCAAAGTTGCATACCTGCATTTATCTTACAGTTTATGTGCATTACATTTATAAATGCGAACATATAGTGTTTCACTCAGTACAAGTTCAGTAAGTTTTTCTTCAGTATCGATATTATTCGATTCAGTTTTAGTTATTCTTTTCAGCTTACTACTTGCTGAGTTTTCTAGCTCACCTTGTACTCTTCACCATTCCAGGTCCTAGCGGGGGAGTACCAGATGTGGGGCCTAGCAGTAGTGTCCAGTAGTGTGTGTACGTGAAGCCGCTCAAGACCAAAGATGTGTGGGAGTTTTATCAGTTTGTTAGTTTGGAGCATTTGACAGTTTAGTATTAGTTTATTTTTCAGTTGAGGGATTTTCCCTTAGACAATGTTTATGGTTTCAGTTTTGTTGACTCAGAGTTTTATCTTAGTTGATTGAGTTATTCATATTGGTATCAGATTTTAGTTTATCAGTCAGTTTTATATTTTATTTTTCGTAGCACCTCTTCTAGGGCATTTCTAGGAGAGGGGGTGTTACAAAATATACCACTAAGATGGTGATAACTCTTTGATTAAGAAACCTTTATACATGGTATGGAGACTCTATATTAAGCAACTATCATAAATTAGTGTATAAATAACGTTTTAACAAGATAGTGATTCGGGCTTGGGTATGATAACCTTTCTAGGTTAAGCAATCTCCATACTTAGCAGGGAAACTCTAAGTTAGGCATACAAACCAATCCAAACCTGTGGTTTTCATTAGGAACATTTCTCAAGCTATTTTCGTTTTTGTCACTTGCATATTTGAAGCTCTGCTATTTTGGGTTATCAGTGGCTTTGGACACCGTCCTTGCCTTGGCCCAAGGATTGGATTAGCCACACATCTTCATGAGAAGTGCACGACTAAAACTAATCTCAACAGATAATGATGAAAATGAAAATAAGCAATAACAGACAATGAGAACAAGACGAACTACTGTTATATTAATTACTGAAATGAACTACAGCTTGAAAATGAACTTGCAGTGTTTCTGAAACAAACTAAGAGCTATGAATCAAGAACAATAACTCAAGTGTAAGTATTTAAAGTACATACAAGAACTTAAACTACTGAACAAGACAAAATGAAAAAAAACTTGAAACTTTCGAATGATCCTCTCTTTTTGTGTTTTCTGAGTATTCTGTGCTCTCCATCCTTTGATTCTAAGGAATGTTGGCTTCTTTTAAGCTTGTCGTGCATGGAAGAGGGGGACTACTTGGTGAAAAGCTGCTCAAAAAGTTGGTTGTATTTACCTTTTAGCCACCGTGTTTATTTGTGCATGCCAGAGAATCTTCGGGTGAGCATTCGAATGAGATAGCAGAGACATTCGAATGTGCACTTGATTTCCTTTGGCTGCTTGCATCATTTGAATGAGTTCAAAGCTCATTTGGATGAATTTCATGCTTTACTGTTCATTTGCACGGCAATGTTCTCTATCACTACCTTGACTTCTTGAATTGCTACTTCTCATTCGAATTACTTTATCCTTATTCGAATGTGTACTTGGTGATCTTTTCATTCGAATGACTGTAGGGTTTATTTGAATGTCTTTGATTTTCTTCTATCACTGCCTTCCATCTGAATTATTCCATCTTCATACGAATGTCTTCTAATTTCTATATACTCATTCGAATTACTCAGCTTTCATTCGAATGAGTCCTTTAATACCTTCTTTCATATTTTCATCCAAATGTTTTCTTCCTTGCTTTCCTCATTCGAATGCAGTAGCATTCATTTGGATATCTTCATTTCTTGGCTTATTCTTCTTTTCCTCTTTTGATGATGCCTTTGAGGGATTAATTCAACCTTTGATCTCTTTTTCTTCCCTTGGGCTGTAAACAAGTATTTGTGATATTTAAGCTCATTAAATGAATTAAGAGGCAATGAAAATACAATAAAATTTTGACATTTTTGACAATCAATCATACACCATATGAGATATGGGTCAACAGGCAACGCAATCTTAAGCAAGTTAGTTTCGGGGGGTCTCCTACTTATGTTAAGAAACTCAAGACACATAAGTGCTGCTTCACTCACCCTACATTTGTTACTTTTTGTATTCTTTTTGGATTAACTCAGCTCATTTAGCAACTATTTATGTTCATAGAAAGGGTGAGGCGTTTAGACTCACCAGTGCACGAGTGTGATTGTAGCAGAAAATTTATATATTTTTCTGGGCAAGACCGGGTCGATTCTCAGGGAGATTACTCATGGTAGGAGATAACCACACCAGCTCTCTTGATTAATAAGACAATAAGATGAGAATAAATTGAGTGCAATATGAATGTAATCTGGATATGGAGAAATCTTGGGTCAAGACAAATCTGGTGCCAAACCCAGCTGATTTGCCATATAGCTTTCTTTGATGTAACTAGAAGTTCAGATAGCTCAGAGCTTTAACCATTAAATATACTACTGAGATGATGATAACTCTTTGTTTAAGCAACCTATGTTAAGTAGCTATCATAAATCAGTGTATAAATAACGTTTTGACAAAATAATTACTCGGGGCTTGGGTATGAGAACGTTTCTAGGTCAAGCAATTTCCATACGTGGCATGGAAAGTCTAAGTTAGGTATACGAACCAATCCAAGCCTGAGATTTTCAATAAGAATATTTCTCAAGCTATTTTTCCTTCTATTACTTGAACATCTGAAGTTCTGCTATTTTGGTTCATCAGTGGCTTTGGGCACCATCCTTGCCTTAACCCAAGGATTGAATTAGCCACACATCTTCATGGGAAGTGCACGACTAAAACTGATCTCAATTGATGATTACGAGATTAACGAGAAAATAAACGGGAACAAATAATAAGAACTAGATAAACTACTATTGCATTGATTACTGAAATGAACTACAACTTGAAAAGAAATAGAAATTGACTTGTAATGTATCTGAAGCAAGACTTAGAACTAGCAACGAAGAACAATAACTGAAGTGTTGAATATTTAAAATATAGACAAGAACTGAAACTAAAAACAGAAAGAATGAAAAGATTGTTTGCTTTCAAATGATTCTCTTCTTTTCTGAGTATTCTGTGCTCTCTCCCCCTTTGATTCCAAGGAATGTTGGTTCCTTTTAAGCTTGTCACGCATGGAAGAGGGGACCACTTGGTGTAAAGTTGTTCAAAAAGTTCCTTGAATTTACCTTAGAGCCACCGCATTCATTTGCGCATGTCAGAAAGTTTTCATTCAAATGTGTGAGCAGGGATATTCGAATGTGTGCTTTGATTTTCCTTAGCTGCTTGGATCATTCGAATGAATTTAAAGATCATTCGAATGGATTTCATGCTTTATTGTTCATTGCATTGTGATTTCCTCTGTCATTCGAATGCAACAGTGAATCTATTCAAATGAATTTCTAATTTCTCTTTGACTTCTTCCAAACATTCGAATGACTTTGGACTTATTCAAATGTTATTGTTTTCATCTGAATGTTCTTGGGTAAATACGAATCACCTTGATGTCTTGAGTTGCTTCTTCCTATTCGAATTACTCAGCCTTCATTCGAATATCTCTTCTATCCTTTCCAATTACATTCGAATGACTTAGTCCTCATTCGAATATGTCTTCATTATTTCCATACGATTTGTTCATCCGAATATCTTCCCATTCTAATGACAGAGAAGACATTCGAATGAATACGAACTTCCTTGACTTCCTAATTTGTTGCTTCTTATTTGAATTGGGCCAACCTCATTCGAATGTGTTCTCGATGGCCTTCATATTCGAATGTTTTGAATAGTTCATTCGAATGTGTTTAACTGGCTTTCATCCGAATTGCTCCATCTTTGAATATCTTCTGAGGACTCATTCGAATTGCTCATTCTTCATTCGAATGTGTTAGACTTCATCAGAGCATCTTCTTTTCTTGACTTCTTTTTCTGCTTTTGATCATGCCTTTGGAGAATTAATTCATCCTTTGATCTCTTTTCCTTCCCTTGGACTGCAACAAACATTCTTTAGTATTTTTAGCTTATTTCATGAATTAAGAAGCAATAAAAATACAACAAATTTTGGCATTTTTGAGCATCAATCACACCCCCCAACTTAAACATTGTTAGTCCCTTAGCAATCAAATCAAATTCAAGAAAACTTCATCATTCACAAACTCGTTGACAAATTAAATCTTGTGTATGAAGCAAAAATGTATGATTAGCAGCATAGGGACTTTAGACATATAAAGGAATATTTATTATTGAACCTTTGTTCAGGGCATATTCTTAGGAGAAATGTGGTTAAATTAGTTAGCATATCACATCAAACTCTCTAAGTTTCGATTGCAAATCTCATTGTGGGTATGTCTCTCTTCAATAAAATGATTACTCGAAGTTTCCCTCAAAAGATGTTCCTTAATTGGAGTAAATGTAATGCAAGTTCAAAAAGGTATCATCAATTATCAAGGATGCAATTGAGAATGAAAGGGACTAGACATAGCTTGATGATTAGAATAGTGTCTCAATGAACAACATCTAAAATTAACTGTAATACCTCGTGTTACTGATATAAAGAAAGTGAAAAAGGAAATGAGTAAATTTCCAAAGAATGCCCTTGGGAATGTGAAGGATTATTAAGAATAGTGGTGCCCTTAGAGAGGGGCATTTTGGTAATTTGGATAGTAAAGTCCAATCAAGGGTATTTTGGTAGTTTTGAAAAAAAAAATAATAATTCCTTGGGGAATTAAGCAAGTTTGTGAATTATTTCCCATTTGGTATTTATGAGGAGAATAAATGGGGAATAAAAATTCACAAGGGGCATTTTAGTAATTTCGGAGAGAAATTCCATAAAGGAATTAATTATGAGAAAAAGGAGAAATTAATTATGGGAGCGGAAATAATTAATTTTTCCTAAATTGGTGTATTTATATGGTGGTGCCACATGGATGGATGAGATTAAAGCTTGGAAGCTAAGAATGGTGTCATGGACTAACACTTGGCAAGTGGTGGTCCAAGTTAAATGAAGAATTAAATAAATGTAAAAGAAATGATATTAGTCATTCTAGCATTTAATGAAGGCAATGATGATGTTGCTTAAAAAGAAAATGCAAATGGAAAAGAAAATAGTCATGCATTAATGGTTGGAAAATGGTGGCATTTAATTAATTCATTATGGAAATGAATTATGTCTCTCAAGTGGTCTTTCAAGTGATGGCATGAAATTAGTCCCCTTAAAAATAAAGGAGAAAAATAGCTATTTTGGCATGGAAGACTTGTTCCAAGGGTGGAGATTAAGTCTTGAAAATCTAATGGTTGAGATGATTCAAGAGAAGTGGCATGGATTGCCACATGTAAAGGGATTTGAATGGTTGAGATCTAGTCTTCAAAAGTAAAAGAAATCTAATGGTGGAGATTAAAGAAGACAAGAGCACATGGATTGTGCTAGTTTGGAAGGTGGGGATTTATTCTCATAAAGTGAAGGAAGATCAAAGGGTTAGGATCTAACCTTGAAGTTGTTAGAGATAAAAGGGTATTTGGAAGATGCTAAGTCTTCCATTTTTCATTTTGAATGGATTGCAAATGAAGAGAGAGAAAGGAAGAAGAAGAAGAAGAAGAAGAAGAAGAAGAAGAAGAAGAAGAAGAAGAAGAAGAGAGGAATGAGAAGAAGCCTAGAGGTAAGGTGTGAAATTATCTTATTCTCTTCATCTTTCTAAGGGGTTTTGAGTAATCCACTCTTTATTTTCTTTAAGAAGGTTTGGGAAAAATGGAAGAGTGGCCATGGAAGCTTGATGGAGCTTGAAGAACCTTGAAGGAAGCTAGGAAAAATAAAAAAATAAATAAATAAAGGTAAGGGATGGCCCCATGGGATGGTGGCCTTGCATGGTTGTAAGTATGTTTATAAACTTTTCATGTTGTATTAAGCATGCTCTTCATCTACATAATAGCTATGGCCATAGGGATTGTTAAGATACATGGTGGAAAGGGGTAGGTTAAGGCTTCAAACCTTGAAAGGTTGTGAGAGCATGGAAGACCTAACTACATTTGCATGCACATGCCATTACATGATTTATGTTTATGTTCATACTTATTGCATAAGCACCCTTATTCAACTTAATAGCTCATGAGGTTTTTACCCTCACATGTAGGTTGTCAAGGCATGAGAAAGAGCAAGGCAAAAACGGGAAAGCTTATGAATGAATGAGAAGTTTCAAGGATGTGTTGTAATGGTTTGATAAAGCCTTAAGCTATATGTATTTTCATTTGTGTTGTATGTTGTATTAAGCATCAAGAGAGTGTATAAGCTTCATTTATGGGAAAAAGTTGAAGTTGGGGTGTATATTTATTGATTTTTAATTCTGAAATTTTTGAATAAATTTGGCCTGACATAGAACCCAAAGTGTGAGAGTTGAAGGAAAGATGTATTTTTGCCTAGTGTGAAAGGCATCTAGTTGAATGAATTTTTGATGGTTTTTGGAGGCCAAATTTTGGAATTGGGAGCCATATATTTCAGAAATGAGATCTGGACAGTTTGAAAAAAAAAAAAAAATTTTTAGGGGTGTCGAGACAGCAGCCTGCTGCGCGCGCGTTGGCCGGCGCGGCCGGCCGCGCAGTAGGGAGCCGGTGCCCTGTGGCCCATGCAGCCGCACCCATGCTCGCGGCCAGTGGCTGGCCAGCGTGGCCAGCGGGCTACCGGGCCAACTGTGTAGTTTCCCTATGAATCGAGGCCTGGGGTTTTTGAAGCCAAAAATCGAGACCCTAAAGCGTTTTTCGAAATAAGAGAAATTTTGTTAATTTTTGCTAAATGGTTATAAGTCTCGAGTGTTCGTGCGACATGCTAGCGTAGTTATTTGTTTGGATCTTGGGCAAGTCATCCTTGGCTCGTGGTGGTTCCGAGCTAGAGAAGGATGACACTCACTCAGGATTTCGAATTTGATCCGCTGTGATCTATTCAATTTTCATGTCCAAGTCCTTGAGTTGAGCGAAGGGCAGGGCGAAGCCTAGTACCCACCTAGGGCGTTTCTCGATGAAACATAGCCCAACCCTTCATTAAAGGCAACAATGGGTGGATAATCCGCTTGATTATTGATAGAGCACATATTTTCATACTATTTAGCCCTCATATTTAGTCCTTTCTGCACATTAGTTGTGTTATTTCATTCATCTTGATTTTATTTCATTTTATTCTACAGGAATTGGGCTTCACACTATTTTATTTTATTTTGCCAGGTTTAGGGCTATGTGGGAGCATGAGATGGGGCATGAGACATCTTGATGGCAATGAGATATCTTGGAGATTGGAGATAGAGAAGTAAGGGCAATTCTGGCAGATTTGACCTCCTGCACTTCCTTTAGTATTTTGGCCAAGATAAAATTCCAGAATGAAGATGATGTCTTCAGAGGTACTGTAGGGGACTTCTTGAGCTTTCTGGAATGGTATGGTTTGTCCAAATACAAGTTCATTTGGGCCTTAAAACAGCGCTTCAAAATCGGGGCCAAGAAGTTGGGTCAAATTAGGAAAGCTGCACAGATACTGATTCTTTAAAAGGCCATATCTTGGGTGTCCGATATCCAAATCAAGTGATTCAAAAGCCCAAGTTTATCTACTCTTTCTGATATAAAATTCTTATGAATAGGCCGAAGCCCATAACGCACGTTAACCTATCCAAAATCGGCCGTCAAGTTGCAGTAACGTAGGGTTTCCTCCTTAAGCTCTACTTAAGCACCTTAAGAGGCCATTAAAGATTCATTCCTTGGAGGGCGTGAACAGTAGCCGATTTTCCTTCTCTTGATTGTTCTTGTCAAGATGGAAGGTTAAGGATTCTGTAATCAAGTTGCAACACCATCCTTGTTCCCGGTTTGAGTCTTTGGTTTTAATGGAAATCTGTTTGTTTTAGTTCTAACTTTGTTGTTTTCTTGTTTCCGTTCTCTCTTAAATCTGTGTATGTGTTGATACCGGTTGGATGAATGCATGCATTGTCTTTGTTTGAGAATCCAAGGTTTTTGTGCTCGGTTGAGGCTTTAATTGGAAGGAAGAACAACCTGTTTGGATGGTACTCCAATCAGTCTTGAATCTATGAATCTGTTTATTGGTTTTTTCAAATCTTTGGCGGTTGTTAAAGAATTTTCTGATTTTTGATTTGAGGATTAAAACTAAACAAATTGTTTATTGAGAAGGCGATGAAAACTGGGATATAAGGTTGGTTTGCAACTGATTGCATCTCGATTTATTGTGTTCTTTCTTAGTTTGTTTTTCTGTTTTTTTTTATCAAAAACTCCCCCCCCATTTAGCCTTGTTTTGACAGATTCGCTTGAGGTTCGTTGGGAGACGACTTTGGGTTACACCCTATTGCAAATCCAAATCATCATTTATCTAATCTATCGGTGTTCGACAGCCCCGATCAATTATCCCTGGTAACACCCGTAAGTGGGAGCGGGATGTTACAGTTGGTATCAGAGCGATTGCTGGAATTATAAGTTGTGATGTCCGGCATAATTTTGATGTAAGTCAGAATTGGAAGTGAGATTCGAGTGTGAGTATGACCCGATGACCTTAGAGGTTGTACTTGTGGTTTGAGGTAGGACTATTGGTCCGAGGACCCTTGGGTTTAGGTCGAGATGATATACCTGTGAGAGGTATATAGGTTGAGCCAAGAAAGGCTGATAACCCTAGAGTGGGTGTTGGTGTCAAGAAACCCGAATGTGGGAATTTGGGTATGTTAAGTGTTCTAAGGATGGAGATTCCTTGAGATGGAAGTGTTAAGGATCGTGTGGGGACACGAAGCCTAGTCATGGCAAGAGTCATGAAGGGGCAAAGAAAGCCCAAGGCATAACTAATCTGTGATGGGATTAGTGGAGCATCCCTATGTTGGGGGATTGGCTAAGCATGCTCAAGGGGATAGAGCGTTTTCCCTTTTGGAAGCGAGGTGTTAAGGTTGTGTGTTTGAGATAATGTGAGCTAATGTGGGAATTAGCTCGAAGCTCAAGGAAAGGAGTCGTCGGCAGGCTATACGACGAGCTCCAAGTAACGAGCTAGATAGCTTGCAGTGAGGCCTTGAGGGGAGTATGCATATAATTCATACCTATGTCATGGCCAAGGTAAGCATCACGAAAATGGTTGGTGGAAGACTCGAGCGGGAGTCGTGTGTGTTGCATGCACGATGGATGTATGTGGTGCGAGGTGAGCGGATCGTGATGATGATCCGAAAGGGGTTGTACCTAGGGTGTGAGTGAACCCTAGATGGCTTCAAGATAAAGCAAGGCCTAACCTAAGGAAGGATAGGTGGGCGAGGCTAATGGACCCTAGAGGGTATTTGTATGAAATGGATGATCTCTAGTGAGTTGAGATTCAGAAGAGTCCTGATCAGGGAATAAGTGGGGTTTAGGGGAACTCGAGTCAGGATTGAATGAGTTGGCATGTATTGTTATACGTGTGAAAGCCATGGGATTTGTAGTCCATGCTGTGAAGGCTATGAAATCGTTCATGTATTGAAGGATAAGGGGAAAATCGAATCCTCATGATGACGCTTGGGTCAGGTGAGATGCCTAAGGTCATGGGAAATGGGGAATGAGTAGACCCTCAAGGTGATGCTTGGGGTCAGGGATGACGCCCAAGGTCACGGGATGCTGGATGTGGGTGATGATGAAATCACCCAATGCAAGTATGAACGGTGTGTGGGCCAAGGGCAGCGGTAGGCAAGAGTGAAGCAATAGGACATCCATGGGCTATGCACGTGGAGGAAATGCCAATTGTAGATGCCTCTGTGGGTGAGGCATAACAGGTAATGTGAGTGCCCGAGTTATGGTTATAAAGTCATGGATGTCGAGCAAGGCGTGTTAGAAGGCCGAGCTGGGCGTAAGGATTGAATGCATACGTGGGTATGTGAGAGGAGACGTGAAGTCTCGATTCGCCTAGAGGGTGACAATGTGGGATCAGGATGGTGGATGCCAGAATATGAGTTAGACTCAACATGATGAATGTGTATCTATTGTTATGGAAAAATGGGTCATTAGTTCTTGGATGGACTGGTGCGGGATGCTCTTGAGATAAGAGATATAAAACCTTGAGGAATAAGGCTTATGGTGTAAGGTTGAGGTTATTTAGAAGGGGCAACCGAAAGAAGTTACTTTTGCTAGATGGAGGTGAACTGTCGTAGCTCGTAGAGGTTTGTCGTAGCGTTGATGCTACGGGTGCAAGGCTCGTAGTGACAAATCTGATGCTATGGACCATGTGGCAGAGGACTAATGAGTTGACTCGCGGTGAGGGCAAGTAGCCCATGAGCCGGAACAACTTAGTGAACTGCAGGTGACGATCAGATGCTGAAGATCTGGAGCAGCACCTTAGAAATTTGGTTAAGGCGGACCGATAGTCTCCTGCGAAGGATAAGAGCACTAAAGTAGTCCTATTGAGGAATCGTGGATCGTGGTAATGTTCTAAGAGCAGTAGCCGAGTTAGGAAGTTCGATGGAAAAGTAATCGCTAATTGTGTTAGTAGAGTAGGTCTCAAAGATCGAAGTTATACGACGAGTGCGGTGTAAGCGGTGACGGACCTAAGCCATGCTGCTAGCTACTAGTGTTGGGCCAGTGTATGGAAGCAACACAACGTGGTGAATTGAGTGTTGGCTCGCCTAAAGCGCAGGGCAACACAGTGTTAGTGTTGGGCTAATGTATGGGAGCAACACAGTGTTGTGAATGGAGTGTTGGCTCGCCTGAAGCACAGGGTAACACAGTGTCAGTGTTAGGCCAGTGTATGGGAGCAACATAATGTTGAGATCTGGATGTTGGCTTGCCTGAAGCACAGGGCAACACAGTGGTGATGCAGTTGGCCGAGGGCCAAAGATCTACAGCATGTACTGCAAGGTTGGCCATGCAAAGTAGCAATGCACGTTACGAGTAGTCTTCTATCGTTTAGTTTTGCAGCCCAAGTAAAGCCAGCATTCTTATGCGATGTGGGGCAATATTAGAAGTTGGGCGCAATATAAGGAGTAATTAGTGGGAGCTAAGCCCTTCTGTTTCAGTGATGTAGTCACGAAATGATTTGGCAAATGTTCAGGTGTTGTGGTGTGTCGAGATGTTTGAGAATGAAACCCGTGAAAAAGGAAATGGGTCTAGCACGAGAATAACGCTACGGTCAATTCTTACCAGTGACGAGTCTAATGCTAGGGACCATCGATGTAGACGGTTGTTCCATAGGAGGGACTACAACCCTCTATGTGGAGCAACCCGTCTGCGGTGGAGACGATTAGACCTCGAAGACCTGGGCTGTGCTGTAGGGTGTGTCTGGGCTAGACCTGAATTTTTGTGGGGTTGAAATGTCATGGTAGCGCCGTTAATTTGTCGTGGTGATTTGTAGGTTTGTGCAATGACCAAGAGGTAGCTTGTGGTGTGATGGCAGGATATGTATTGATGCTCTTTGTTAAAGGATGCTAGCGCAATGGTGGTTAGAGTTGATCATGAATGATCTAGTAATTGGGATGATGGACCCAATGTGACCCTGCGGTAATATGGGGAGATGGGGTTGATTGGTGGAGTCAATAAATGGCTCCAGGATGTTAAGTAAACGCCATGGAGGGTGAGACTTACGAGATGAAAGCCAACCATGTAATAGGATACAGAAACGTGTGAAGGTTTCAGGTATGGGGATCTCTAGTCATGTGTTGTGAGTTATGATAGGCTGAACATATGGTTAAGGCATGGTTCTGGAATCTGTGAAGGCTCGTAGTTGCATAGTCTAGTGTTAATCTTAAATGTGTCGATATGGAAAATGAGTGGGGGTATCCTCATGAAAAGTTGGACAGGGTTCTAGTTGATGACACATGATTGATTGCCAGGTGGTAGCACCTGATGGCAATAATGTAAGCACGAGGTTCGAGGACTATGATGTAAAGCCTTGTTGATTGCCATGTATGCCACTAACATGAGAGTTCGGCAAGTTCCGATGGCTAGACCGGGTGAATTTTGAGAAAGAGATCTAAGATTATAGAAGGTGGTCGGTTAGAGCAAAAATATGCCACTCAAAGGAGTGTTGCTCTGAAACGAGGATTTAAGATGGTAGTGTTGAAATATGACCTGGGTAGAACTAGAGATGTTCACCCAAGAAAAGTTGAGTAAGAGGCAACAACACTGGATGAACTTCCTAATGCACTACAACTCTGACAAGGTTGATCACCCAGGAAAAAGCCAGCATGATAGCGAGTGCTCGAGTAGGAGGGTGAGTCCTACGACATTGTGTGGAAGTGTGAATTCCACAGTTGGGGCAAGGGTGATCTCTTGTGAAGCGGAGTTTGAATCGAAGTGAAAGTCGAAGATTACAAATGTAGTGCTTAGAGAAAGGTCGTGTTGGTTGTGAGTCGGGAATTCGGCTATAGCTAATCGAGTTGATTAGATGGAAGTTGAGGGCGATTTTGAGATGTCGCCAATGGGTGATTAGAGCTCGAATGTGTGGGTTAGGAGACGAGATTAGTTCCTAAGAATGATGTTTAGGTGATGAGATCACCTGATAGCTATGATTGATATAGCTAAGGAATGCCCTGGTACATGGGCAATTGGCAGAAATTAACCTCGTGAGTAAAGGTTAATAGTTGTGAAAGAGAATAGCTAATAGGCTGTTGTGGCATTAGAGCCAATATGGTTGCTCACCAAATGTTGTGAGCTGATGGAGGTAAAAGGTATCAGAAGAATTCAGGAGAAGCTAGAATTTCTCGAGGATTAGTAAGCTATTCGAGGAATAGCGAAGTGTGAAGGAAAGGCTAATCCAAGCTTGGGGTCGTGCGAGTTAAGGAAACCTATGGGAGTTAAGATGCAATGACCTTGGAAGGAAACTCATTACTGTTAAGGTATTGTCCTTGTCAAGGAGGACAAGGAGAATCGTTATGCATGGTTAAGTTCGGTGTCTATTGCGAAAGGGGAATGAACCAAATGTTAAATGGTCGTAGAGTTTTGCGCCTCTAAAGGATGAGGCTATGTCAGGAAATTGTGAAATTCAAAAGGTCCCAATGGAATTGTTGCTGGGTAAGTAAACTTGGCTAGAAGACCGTTTCAAGGGTGGTAGTGTAACCATGATAGCATGTTGCGGTATGGGACCAAAGGCACGAGTCATCCTACAGGTGCGATGCAATAAGTGATTGTGCAAATGGTAAAGAGCCGATCACTTGTGCCACGCACGGTGGGTGATGAAAAAGGTTGATTGATAGTTCCACGCCCTTAAGTGCAATGGTAGGATCACTGACTTGCGGTAGGGTTTAACGGCCAGAGTAAGACCCAGCATGGGACATGATTGTGGAAAGCTGAATTTGGGTGTTTGCCCAACGAAGAATTTCTAGGAGTGGTTAAGTATCGCTTGTTGGGAAAGAGTGCAGGCTAATAAGAAAGACCCAAGTGTCTTTAGGGTTTATACCAAGAATTCCTAGTAGGGAGAAAGTTGTGGCCCGAGCATGGCTAAGCTCGAGGTAAGAATGTAATGGAGCGTACATTGCCAAGCTCGAGGTAACTCGAGTAGTATGCGTTATGATTGAAATGTGAAATTGCCTAGTTCGATGTATGGGCATGTTAGTTATGCGTTATAATATGTGAAGACCAGTTGGTTAAGGTAGTGGACCATGTGATGATTGGTCGAGTTTGGAAGAATGAGCCAAATAGTTGCTCCCCATGTAGTACTAACATGGTTAGTTGATCGGTAATGTGAGTTGCCACGAGGACTGACTTAAGCCATGGTTGTATATGATTGACGATGTAATGCCAGGGTGAAATGAGTGTCAGCGTGTCTGGTGGACACTAGAAGTGGCACTTCTGCAGTTGATCAGTGATTAAGACATTGCCATGTTTGATCGGCGTAAAAAAATCGTGGTCGTGTATGGATCGACTAGGGAAATGTTGCCCTAGTGATTAGCATAAAACCATCATCGACTGATCAGTGATGCAGTGTAGTCGAGTTTGATTGGCATTATCGTATTATGGCTTCGGTGTTGGTTTTGGTTTGATTGATGAGGAAAATGGGAAGCTAACTGCCTATTGATGCTTGTGGAGGCAGTTAAAATCCATTAAGAGGATAAACGTCGTAGCTATAATCATGTGTCGTGACCAGCGGTTAGCTGTGGGACTTGGCAGTAGGCTAAGATGGCACTAGTTGATGAATGTCCTCATGAGCTAGAGGATCAGTAGCCTGAGCAGAACCTCGGGGCAGAGTTAGCCGAGGAAGATACAAGAAATGGCTAAGTCGTGGGATTCTCGAGGAGGGGAATTCAAAAGAAGCTCTGGAATGTGATTATATCGAGCAGAAAAGTATGAAGAAGCGAATTTCGAGGACGAAATTCTTTTTAAGGGGGTAGAATGTAATACCCCGTGTTACTGATATAAAGAAAGTGAAAAAGGAAATGAGTAAATTTCCAAAGAATGCCCTTGGGAATGTGAAGGATTATTAAGAATAGTGGTGCCCTTAGAGAGGGGCATTTGGTAATTTGGATAGTAAAGTCCAATCAAGGGTATTTTGGTAGTTTTGAAAAAAAAAAATAATTCCTTGGGGAATTAAACAAGTTTGTGAATTATTTCCCATTTGGTATTTATGAGGAGAATAAATGGAGAATAAAAATTCACAAGGGGCATTTTAGTAATTTCGGAGAGAACTTCCATAAAGGAATTAATTATGAGAAAAAAGAGAAATTAATTATGGGAGTAGAAATAATTAATTTTTCCTAAATTGGTGTATTTATATGGTGGTGCCACATGAATGGATGAGATTAAAGCTTGGAAGCCAAGAATGCTGTCATGGACTGACACTTGGCAAGTGGTGGTCCAAGTTAAATGACGAATTAAATAAAAGTAAAAGAAATGATATTAGTCATTCTAGCATTTAATGAATGATGATGTTGCTTAAAAAGAAAATGCAAATGGAAAAGAAAATAGTCATGCATTAATGGTTGGAAAATGGTGGCATTTAATTAATTCATTATGGAAATGAATTATGTCTCTCAAGTGGTCTTTCAAGTGATGGCATGAAATTAGTCCCCTTAAAAATAAATGAGAAAAATAACTATTTTGGCATGGAAGACTTGATCCAAAGGTGGAGATTAAGTCTTGAAAATCTAATGGTTGAGATGATTCAAGAGAAGTGGCATGGATTGCCACATGTAAAGGGATTTGAATGGTTGAGATCTAGTCTTCAAAAGTAAAAGAAATCTAATGGTGGAGATTAAAGAAGACAAGAGCACATGGATTGTGCTAGTTTGGAAGGTGGGGATTTATTCTCATAAAGTGAAGGAAGATCCAAGGTTTAGGATCTAACCTTGAAGTTGTTAGAGATAAAAGGGTATTTGGAAGATGCTAAGTCTTCCATTTTTCATTTTGAATGGATTGCAAATGAAGAGAGAGAAAGGAAGAAGAAGAAGAAGAAGAGAGGAATGAGAAGAAGCCTAGAGGTAAGGTGTGAAATTATCTTATTCTCTTCATCTTTCTAAGGGGTTTTGAGTAATCCACTCTTTATTTTCTTTAAGAAGGTTTGGGAAAAATTGAAGAGTGGCCATGGAAGTTTAATGGAGCTTGAAGAACCTTGAAGGAAGCTAGGAAAAAAAAATAAATAAATAAAGGTAAGGGATGGCCCTATGGGATGGTGGCCTTGCATGGTTGTAAGTATGTTTATAAACTTTTCATGTTGTATTAAGCATGCTCTTCATCTACATAATAGCTATGGCCATAGGGATTATTAAGATACATGGTGGAAAGGGGTAGGTTAAGGCTTCAAACCTTGAAAGGTTGTGAGAGCATGGAAGACCTAATTACATTTGCATGCACATGCCATTACATGATTTATGTTTATGTTCATACTTATTGCATAAGCACCCTTATTCAGCTTAATAGCTCATGAGGTTTTTACCCTCACATGTAGGTTGTCAAGGCATGAGAAAGAGCAAGACAAAAAGGGGAAAGCTTATGGATGAATGAGAAGTTTCAAGGATGTGTTGTAATGGTTCGATAAAGCCTTAAGCTATATGTATTTTCATTTGTGTTGTATGTTGTATTAAGCATCAAGAGAGTATATAAGCTTCATTTATGGGAAAAAGTTAAAGTTGGGGTGTATATTTATTGATTTTTAATTCTAAAATTTTTGAATAAATTTGGCCTAACATAGAACCCAAAGTGTGAGAGTTGAAGGAAAGATGTATTTTTGCCTAGTGTGAAAGGCATCTAGTTGAATGAATTTTTGAGGGTTTTTGGAGGCCAAATTTTGGAATTGGGAGCCATATATTTTAGAAATGAGATCTGGACAGTTTGAAAAAAAAAAAAATTTTAGGGGTGTCGAGGCAGCAGCCTGCTGCGCGTGCGTGCTGGCCGGCGCGGCCGGCCGCGCGACAGGCAGCCGGCGCCTTGGGGCGCATGCAGTCGCGGCCAGTGGCTGGCCAGTGTGGCCAGCTGATAGAGCGCATATTTTCATATTATTTAGCCCTCATATTTAGTCTTTTTGCACGTTAGTTGTGTCATTTTATTCATCTTGATTTTATTTTATTTTATTTTATAGGAATTGGGCTTCACACTATTTTATCTTATTTTGGACAGATTAGAGCTTCCTGGGTCATGAGGAATTTTGATGGCAAGAAGGGAAACAAGGAGATTGGAGACAAAGAAGCAAAAGTGTGTTGACAAATTTAACCTTCTGTGATTCTTTCAAATTTTTAGCCAAGTTACAATCGCAGAACGTGAATGATGTCTTCAGAGATATTGTATAGGACTTCTTGATATTTCTGGAATGGTATGGTTTGTCCAAATCCAAGTTCGTTTGGGCCTCCAAACATCGCTTCAAAGTCGGGACTAGAAAGCTGAGTTAAATTAGAAAAGCTACATTAAACACTGATTCTTTAAAAGGCCATAAATTGGGCGTCCGATATCCAAATCAAGTGATTTAAAATCCCAAATTCATCTACTCTTCCTGATCTACAATTTTTGTGAAGGGGCGGAAGCCCAGAACGCACGTTATCCTATTAAAAATTGGCTGTGAAGTGGCGGTATCCTAGGGTTTCCTCCTTAAGCTCTATTTAAGCAACTTAGGAGGCCATTAGCTGGGAGATTAATTTTAATTGATTTTTACTTTCTGTCTCATGAACAGTAGCATTTGTTTCCCTATTTTCTTCTCCATGGAGGGCTAAACACTTGTAATCAGTTGCAAATCCGTACTTATTCCATGGTTTGAATCCCGAAAGCTTTTACGAAATCCGATTTGAGTTTCAATTATATTTGTTTTAAGTTTTCTCTACTTCTTTTTCGCTTATTCTAGTGCATGTTCAAGACGGTTGCATGAACATATGCGGGGTGGATTTCTCTTTTCTACATTGCAGCTTTAATGTTATTGTCTGTTGATATAACACATGAAGGAAAGAAGCAGAAACAAATAACTTGGTATGATGGTTATCGATACTAGGTTCTGGAATCTGTGTGAATGAAGATTAAAATTGGTAGATTGATTGAAGGAGGTTTTCTTTGATTTTTATATCAGCTTTGATTTGATCTCTAGATGGTTGTTGGAGATTTATTTATGCAAATTTTGGGTGTTGAAACTCGGCTAGATCTAATCCATAAGAAGGGATGATGAAAACCTGGTTTAAGGGAAAGATTTGTAACTGGTTGCGTTTGGATCCATAGACAGTATCGTTTTTATATTCTTACTCAATCTTCATACTTTCTTTTCATCACAAAAACCCCCCTCACTCAGTTCTTGTCATGACAGATTCGTATTGAGGTTCCTTTGAGAGACGACTTTGGGGTCGCACCCTTGCTGCAGATCCAAAATATATATTCATCTAATCTATCGGTGTTCGACAGCTCGATCACCAGCGGGTTGCCAGGCCGACTGTGTAGATTCCCTATGAATCGAGGCCTGGGGTTTTTGAAGCCAAAAATCGAGACCCTAAAGCGTTTTTCGAAATAAGAGAAATTTCATTAAGTTTTGCTAAATGGTTATAAGTCTCGAGTGTTCGTGCGACATGCCAGCGTAGTTATTTTTTTAGATCTTGGGCAAGTCATCCTTGGCTCGTGGTGGTTCCGAGCTAGAGAAGGATGACGCTCACTCGGGATTTCGGATTTGATCCGCTGTGATCTATTCAATTTTCATGTCCAAGTCCTTGAGTTGAGTGAAGGGCAAGGCGAAGCTTAGTACCCACCTAGGGCATTTCTCGATGAAACATAGCCCAACCCTTCATTAAAGGCAACAATGGGTGGATAATCTGCTCGATTATCCCCGATAACACCCGTAAGTGGGAGCGGGACGTTACATTAACCATGTTTCCTAGCTCTGAAATTGTATCCTGAAATCACATGAATCAGAGAGTCAAGAGGGATCCTCCTGGGAGGTAATGGGGTCAAATGGTGATGTGGGGTGGAAAAAGGAATGATGGAAATCAGAAAGGGGTTTAGGTCTCAGGAATTTTCCACTTAGCTAAGAACAGATAAATAACTTTGATTTTTTTTAACTGGAAATAAATATATACATGTGATGCATTCATGCATCAAATGCTGAAATCATACCAGGACACTCAAACTTAGTTGGTTGTATCCAAACCTGAATCTAAATGTTGCTCCAACTGATGATGACCAAACCTCCATTACTTCACCCTCAATTGCTACGGGGGTGTTTTTAAATGGCAAAGTGGTCTTTTAACATTAGATTCCCAGGCTATTTTTTTTTGGGGTATCTGTAATGGAAGAACAACCTAAGTATATAGAATAGTTCCCAGGACCTAGCTGATGGATGAGAAATTGCTCGTGGCTATGGTTTGGGTGAAGGTAACAATATGAGTGGTTATGTAAAACTCAAGTGGGCTATCAATGGAAACAAGAAAACATGTCAAATGGCTCAAGTGACAAGAGAATGATCCCTCTATGATGTTCCATAAAACAATGCTATCCATTCAACTGGTTCCAAGCTTAGATTTAGTTAAGTTTAGATGTTATCATTGAAGACACTCAAAGCAAGTTGTGGTTTTGAAGCTATTGAAAGATGAGAAAATCAATGAAGCATTTTATGAGTAGATGTTGCTTCACTCAGAAGAAACAATTGTTAGGTTCAAGCACTTACTTGGGTAAATCTCCACTTAATTTGAGATCCTTGGGTAATTTGCTGATTAATTCACCATTATATTGTTTTATGCCATCCAAACAAATGAACAATGATAAAGCCTCCTAAATAGTCTTGGTCCTTGTCCTAAATCTCATACAATTCTGGTTTCAAACAAAAGATTATCATTTAAACAACCGATTGTGAATCTCAAGCATCAAGCATATTAATTTGAAACATAGAGTAAGCAAAGTAACTTTCATTGAATGCAATAAATTTTTGTAGTTCATAGGTACAAAAGTTAAGCATGAAAAATCAAATCCTACGACTACTCAATGCCATCAGTGGCATCATCAGAAGTGGCATTCTCCTCAGTTGAGTCACCAGAATGAGTCTTTGATAAGAGCTCAGTAGGGGGAGGAACGATGGAAGAGGATGGAATGTCAGGACATGGAGGTGCAACAGGCTCAGGCTGTGGATGTGTCTTTGATGTAGAAGGTGCGCCCTCTTCATCTCGCACATGTTAATGGTCCTCTTTGTGCAAGTCTCAGCCTCGGCCAACTTAGTCTTTGAGGACTTTTGTGGTGGCTCTTTTATGAATGTGCTCAGTAGCTGACCTACCCTCTGATCCAATACTGTGTAACGGTCATGCATGGTCATCACACCCGAATAGATGACTCTATGCCTCACTTGTAGCTTTTCAAAAATAGCCTCTTGTCTCTCTTGGATCTTCTTCAGTGACTGCTCCACTAAGGTTTCATGTCGTTCTTGCCTCTCTTGCATTTCCTTGACCATCTCATATAAGTCGCTGAGTGATGGACCTACCTCCTGCCTCTTTGACTGGGCCTCCTGCAGTGGTGGGTCTTAAGATGGCTCTTCATGTTCTTCAACCTGCCTCCTTGATGCTTCTCTTATCTCAGGTGTTACTGCCTCAAGTCTCTTCAACTGCTCACTGCTTCTTCGTGTCGATGCTGGGCTGATCCTATCCATTGGTTTAATAACTTCAAATGTTACCTTCTCCTTTACCCCGTTCCTCAATACAAAGTAAGTAATCAGCATTCCAAAGGGTAGTCCTCCACCTCCATGTGCATGCTTGGCCACTAGGTTTATGGTATCAAAAATGTGCTTGGCCAAGTCTATGTGTACTCCTAGGATCATCTTCCCCATAAACGTGGCTTGCTTAACCGAGACACTGCCAGTGAATGCGTGAGGCATGAAATGGGAACAAAGAAGTCTATGCAATGTGATGCATTTAGGGGATAAATTCTTCTTTGAGAGGGTAGGCCTTAGCCATACAACATCATCTTTTTCTGTCAAAATCCTAGCTAGGTTCTCTTTCCCCAAGTCCACATTCGCCTCCTCAAGGTCCCTCGGTGATGCCTCTCTTGGGATTTGGAAGGTTTCAGCAACATTAGAGGCTCTGAATTCTATTTTTACCTTTCTTACTTCAGTAATGAAGCACCTATTTCCCGAGTCATCTCTGTCACTGGTTGCATTCGAGTAAAACTCTTTGACTAGGGGGACGATGGCTCTATGCTGAAACTTAACCCAAGATTGCCATCCCTTAGCAGTTATCAATGACAACAAATCACATGGGGGCTCTTCAAAACATTCCAACATGATTCCCCTCTCACAAAGCACTGGTCTTTTTGCATATCCCTCACTATAATTTTTCTCAGTAGTAGGGCTAATGAACCTAACATTGGAATATGGAGGGTTCAAATCAATGGTTGGGGTGGCAGTGCTTTCTTTTCCTTTCTGCCTCTTTAAGGCCCTAGAGCTTTCTCCTACAACCTTAGGGCGTTTTTGCTTTGGAGACATGGCTAATTGAGGGTTGTTTGAAGGCTTGTGGATGGCAAAATAGGATTCATTACTTATCGATAAGATGAAAAGATGTCCTGTGTATTCCGATGATTTCATGACTGAGGAAATCCTTGGCCAAGGTGAGGTAGAAATCAAAATGTGTTTTGATTTCACCGGACAAGTCATAAATCTGGAATGGATACATAGTTATTGGGACATAGATTGATGAAAGGATTTTACTGCACAATAATTGTAATTGTAATTGAAAAGGTCTGTGTTTTTCATTGTTGGCTAGGTATTCATGACATGTTGTTAGACGTTAACCATGATATGTAGGGTTTTAGAATTAATATGATTAATTCTAAAACTATTAATTAAAGAGTTTAATTAAGAAGCCCATGAGATGTGTTAATTAAAAGAGCCTATTAGTTTTATTAAAGAGTTTAATTAAACGAATAAATTGGGCTTTGAAATAGCCCGATAGAATTGGCCCTACATCTAGCCCAATGGTTGACCTAAGGGGTCACACACTTAGGTCGAGCCCATTCCACAATTTAAAGGAGAGATTCGGCCCAATATGATTAAGGGTCGGGCCAAATTTGTTTAGGGGTTTTCCAAGGCACAATTAGGGTTTTTAACTCTATAAATATGCCACTTATGAAGCTAGAAAATAGAAGGAAAAATTTGGATCTCTCATTGGAGGCACCTAGGGTTTTCTAGCACTACTCGAGGCGTCATGGAAAGGGTCGATCGTGTGGACCGACTTGGAGGAGTTTGCGCTTGCAACTCTACGGATCAAATAAGGCAGAATCAAAGCTACACGGTTGGCTAGTTTCTTACAGGGAGTTGGCTTTGGAATTTTGTCGAACAGTTGGTAGGCATAATGTGGTTCCTCCCTTCTCTTCTTCTTTTAATCTCCCAACTAATCCTCTTTTTCTTACACTAATCTCCTTTACTCCCTCTTGACAACAACTCCTTTATCCAACCAATAGAATTCAAATTTAATCAATGGAAACAACCCTTACCTCTCAGATATTCTCTTCCAATGCATTCGAATGTAATAGTCCCGTATTCAAATGAGCAGTCACTGTTCTTCCACTCTGGCAACCCGTAATGATATTCAGATGTATGCTTGGAAAAATGAATGAGAATGATTTGGAATAGACGATGTGGATTTTATACGGATGGTTTGGGTGGGATAGATGAAGGGTCGCACAGATTGATGAGGAGATTTGAATGAGAGAGAAGAGTGCGTCGATTCGTATTGATGGACGGTTATGAAACTGACAGGAGCATCATTCGAATGATTTTGGGTTCATACGAATGATAAAGGCAGATTCGAATGGTAGGTGGATGATTCGTATGATGGTTCGAGCGGATGAACAATGGGCGACTGAAGATTTGGATGAGAGCGAGGGTATACGAATGTTTGCTGAAAGCTTTTAAAACAACTGACGCCCCATTCGAATGTGGAAAAATTCATTCGAATGAATTTTAAGCAGTAACTTGATTATCGAAGGATTTGAGCTACTCATTCGAATGCAATAGTACTTTTATTCGAATGAATTTCTCAGTCATTCGAATGACTATGAGGGTCATTTGGATGTTTTGGCAATCTGCTTACAATGGGCTATTTGAATATAGCAATCATTCAAATGTACAAAGCCTCATTCGAATAACTTATCCGATCTATAAGAGAGAATTTTTTATTTGATTTTTGATTTTTTTTCCTGAACTAAATTAACTAATTAAAACCATATTCGAATGTTAGAGATGGATTCAGATGAAGGTGGGTTATTCGAATGACCTTGAGGGTATTCGAATGCCGGCTGCAGCTTTTAAAAGAAATGACAAACTCATTCGAATGAATTTTAAACAGTAATCTCATTTGTGAAGGAATTTGGCCGGTCATTCGAATGCAACAGTGCCTTTATTCGAATGAATTTTGGGCATATTCGAATACAACAAAGACTCTTTGAATGCTTTTTTTTTATTTACACTTCAACAGCTCTAGATTCATTCGAATGGCTTACACACATTCGAATGACTGAGTTCATCTGAATACGATATTCGAACATTAGCCAAAGAAAATTTTATTTTATTTTATTTATTTTTTTTTTTTTACACACATACTTCTAAAGACCTAAATATCTATCACAAGATCTAAATTCTCACAGAAGATCATCAAGAGACATATATATACAAATAAGCATGAATCGTCACAACAGTTTAAGCATACCTTTACCCCCCAACTTGTTTTGCACAATACTAAAGAAAGAGGATGTAAAGAATACCTGGATGTCTTAATTTTTTTTCTTTTCGAGCACAAAGATCCGGTTGCTTACTTGTATATTGCTGGTAGTCTTCATTGCACGTGTGGATCCAGGAGCTTGCTACAATACTTAAATCAAAATAAAGAGTGAAAACAGTTCATGAAAGCAAAATGCTACATTTATATTTTATTTCTTTTTTTTTTAATTAATCACTACCCAATAGGTGGATCTGTAAGGTCCACGTTCTCTTCCTGTTCATGCAAAGATTCATAGTAGGGTTTCAGACGTTGTCCATTCACTTTGAGAACCTAACCAGATTGAAGATTTTTTATATCAAATACACCATGAGCTGAGATGGAACGAATTCTAAAGGGTCTAGTCCACCTTGACTTAAGTTTTCCAGGAAACAAATGGAGCCTTAAATCATAAAGAAGTACATGTTGACCTATGCAAAAATTCTTCCTGTTAATGTGCTGGTCATGAAATTTCTTCATGTGCATCTTAGATAACTTGGCATTCTCAAATGCCTCGTTTCTAATTTCGTCAAGCTCATTCAGTTGCAACTTCCTGTTAAGGCTCATTTCTCCTAAACTTTCATTCATCTTCCTGATGGCCCAGTAAGCCTTATGTTCAACCTCTACTGGCAGATGACATGGTTTTCCATAAACTAGTTGATAGGGAGACATGCCTAATATGGTTTTATGTGCAGTCCTATTGGCCCAAAGAGAATCAATCAACCTTAAGGACTAATCCTTTCGGTTGGAATTGACAGTTTTCTCTAAAATACGCTTGATCTCCCTATTTGCCAATTCTGCCTGGCCATTGGTCTGAGGGTGATATGGAGTTGAGACTTTATGAACTACCCCATACTTCTTCATTAGATCTTCCATAGGTTTGTTATAGAAATGTGAACCTCCATCACTAATGATGGCTCGAGGCATACCAAACCTACTGAAAATGTTTTCCTTCAAGAATTTGACTACAACCCTGTGATCATTTGTTCTTGTTGGGATTGCCTCAACCCACTTGGAGACGTAGTCAACAGCCAGCAAGATGTATTCATGTCCAAGTGAGTTAACAAAAGGGCCCATAAAATCCATTCCCCAACAATAAAAAATTTCAAGAACTATAATGGGTTGCAGAGGCATCATGCTCTTTTTGGTCAGACTTCCTAACCTCTAACATTTATCACATGACAAACAAAACTAGTGAACATCCCTAAACATAGTAGGCTAGTAAAATCCACTTTGTAGGTTTTTTTGCTATAGTTTTTTGGGTGGAAAATGACCTCCACCGGCAAGGGTGTGACATAAGTTTATTACACTTGATTGCTCATATTCTGGAATGCACCTTCACAAGATCTAGTCAGCACAATATTTAAACAGATATGGCTCATCCCAGAAAAATGTTCTGATCTTCCTGAAGAACTTTTGTCTATCTAGCTTAGTCCAATGGTTGGGGGTTGAATCTACAGCTAAATAATTGGCTATGTCAGCATACCAAGGAGCAGAAGTCAATGTGCTCACATGAAGAAGATGTTCATCAGGAGAACTATCATGAATGGGACCCTCAGTAAGATCTTGGCTTGGGATTCTAGACAGATGGTCAGTTAAAACATTTTCTACTCCCTTTTTATCCTTAATTTCTATGTGAAACTCTTGGAGTAATAGAATCCACCTAATGAGACATGGTTTGGTGTTTTGCTTGGTGAGCAGGTATTTCAAAGCAGCGTGATTTGTGTAAACAATCACCTTTGATCCAAGCAGGTATGACCTAAACTTATCCAATGCAAATACCACAGCCAACAATTCTTTCTCTGTGGTAGTGTAATTTTTCTGAACTTCATTCAAGGTTCTGTTAGCATAGTAAATGACATGGGGTTTCTTTTCTTTGCTTTGTCGTAGCACAGCCCCTATAGCATAGTTACTTGCATCACACGTTAGTTCAAAAGGCAAAGTCCAATCAAAAGGTTGTATAATGGGTGCAGAAATAAGTGCATGTTTCAGCTTCTCAAAGGCACTTTGACAATTTGAAGTCCATTTGAATGGGACATCCTGAGATAACAGACAACACAAAGGTCTTGCTATTGTGCTAAATGAGGCAATAAATCTCCTGTAAAAACCAGCATGACCAAGAAACGATCTAATGTCCTTGACGTTTCTAGGAGCTGGAAGTTTCTGAATAGCTTCAACTTTGGCTTTGTCTACTTCAAGACCCCTAGATGAGACTATGTGTCCTAAGACAATGCCTTGGTTAACCATGAAGTGGCATTTCTCCCAATTGAGCACAAGATGAGTCTCCTCACATCGAATCAAAACTTTTTCCAGATTCTTTAGACACAAGTCAAAACTACTTCGGTAGACAGATAAGTCATCCATAAACACCTCCACAATATGTTTAGCCATTTCACTAAAGATGCTCATCATGCACCTTTGAAAGGTGGCAGGAGCATTGCACAACCCAAATGGCATATGTTTGTATGCAAATGTCCCCAAAGGGCATGTGAAGGTAGTTTTCTCTTGGTCTTCTAATGCTACATTAATCTAATTATATCCTGAATATCCATCCAAAAAGCAGTAATGTGCTTGGCTTGTTATCCTTTCAAGCACTTGATCTAGAAATGGGAGAGGAAAATGGTCATTCCTAGTCATGGAATTGAGTTTCCTATAGTTTATACACACGCCAACCTATTTGGAGGCGAATTGGGACTAACTCATTTTTTTCATTTTTCATCACAATAACTCCAGACCGTTTAGGAACAACCTGAGTTAGACTAACCCATTTTGAATCAGATATTGGATAAATAATACCTGCGTCCAATAATTTGAGCACTTCTTTCCTAACCACTTCTTTCATATTAAGACTTAGTCTTATCTGCATTTGCCTTACTATTTTGCATTTCCTTCTAAGAAGATCCTGTGGGTGCAAATTAGAGGGCTAATCCAATGTAAGTCTGATATGGTCCGTCCTCAAGCCTTCTTGTGTGCTCTTAGTACTTCTATCAATTGCACTTCTTGTTGGGTGGTTAGGCTGGAAGAAATGACTACTGGATATGTCTCTTCTTCACCTAGAAAGGCATACTTCAACTCATTTGGCAATGACTTCCTTTCAGGGATGGGTAGATAACTCACGGAGGTTGATGGTTCCTTATGGAAATGCTCCACAGGTTCTAGGTTAGGAATCCATTGAGTCATAGGCATTTCATTTTCCTTTCTGCTATCCTTTTCCAAAATTCCACTCACAAATTACTTCTCAAAATACTCTTCAGACAGAGTTTGAATCAAATCTACCTCTTCTATTTCATTTTCAGTACTCTGTTGTTTGGAAATCCTGAAAATATTCATCTCCACGGTCATATTTCCAAAAGACAATTTTAAGACTCCATTCCTACAATTAATGATTGCATTGGAAATTGCTAGGAATGGTCTACTAAAAATGTCTGGGACAGGAGGTTGGGGACTATGGTGGGGTTGAGTGTATAGAACTATGAAGTCTACTTGAAAGTGGAATTTGTCCACCTGAACTAAGACATCTTCCACCATGCCCCTTGGAACTTTGACTGATCTGTCTACCAGTTGTAGAGTGACTCTGGTAGGTTTAAGTTCTCCCAAGCCCAATTGTTGATAAACACTGTAAGGCAACAGATTTACACTTGCTCCTAAGTCTAAGAGTGCTTGATCAACTTTTTGTCTTTCTATTATGCATGAGATGGTTGGACAACCTGGATCTTTGTATTTGGGAGGAGTCTTAAATTGCAAAATGGAACTCACTTGTTTAGTAAAAAATGCCTTTCCATGCATATTTACTTTTCTCTTTACAGTGCAAAGATCTTTTAGGAATTTTGCATATGAGGGTGTTTGTTTGATTGCATCCAAGAATGGAATGTTGATTCTCACTTGTTTAAACACCTCATATGTATCAGCATTTTGTTGTTCCTTTTTTGTAACACTCAGCCTTTGAGGAAAAGGAGGTTTGGGATAATATTGAATTTCAATGCTCTTACCTTTTCCATTTTCTTTTTGTTTTTACTTGATTTTTTCTTCTTTTTCATTATTTTCATTTTTTTCTATGATTGGCTCACGACCTTCTATTTTCTCTTTTTCATCAACAGGTTGGCTTATCCTAAGATCAACTAGTTTTTCAATTATCTTTCCACTTCTCAGGATAGTTGTGTAACACACGGTGTTACCGGTGTTAAGAGAATGAGAAAGGGAGTCGAAAAACTTTCAAAAATACCCTTGAGAAGGTGTGGGATTCTTGAGAATGATGGTGTCCTATGAGAGGGGCATTTTGGTAATTTGGATAGTAAAATCCAATAAAGGGTATTTTGGTAAATTGAAAATAATTCCTATGTGGAATTAGGTGAGTAAGTGAATTAAATCCTAATTTTGTATTTATGTGGAGATATGGGATTAATAATTCATGAAAGGGTATTTTGGTAATTTTGGAATTTAATTCCATAAAGGAATTTAATTATGGAATATTGGGAAATTGGAAGATGTTCTATCAATTGAGAAAATAATTATATTTTCCCTAAGTTGGTGAATTAATGTGGTAATTCCACATGGAGGGATGAGATTAAACTTGGAAGCCAAGGTTAGTGTCTTGTTATGGCACTTGGCATTTTGTGGTTCAAGTATAATTGGGGTGATTTAATTAAATGCAAAAGAAATGATAATTGATCTTTCAAGCATTTAATGAGAGGCATGAATATATGGATTAAAGAAAATCCAAAAGAAAATGGTAAATGGTCACCATTAATGCCTTGGAAAATATAGAGATTTTATTAAATGAGAAAGAAAGCATTTATGTCTTTCAAGTGGTCTCTCATGTGATGGTGGAAATTGGTCCCATTAATTTAAATGGGAAAGAAATGAGAAATGAGAGATAGTGGTTAGTGACACATGGTATAATCTTGTGAATCAAGAATAGGCATTTAAATGAAATTCAAAATTGGAGAGTAAATGGTCTTTCAAGTGTTAAATGCAAGCCATGATGTTGTTGCTTAAAAAGAAAATGCAAAAGAAATGGAAATTAGTCACTCATTTATGAGTGAAAATGGGAGGATTTATTTAAATGAGAAAGAGTGAAATTAGTCACTCAAGTTGATTTGTTGAAATTAGTCAAAATAAATATTTGAGAAAATGGCTAATTTTGGTATTGGAAGACTAAATGATTCAAGGGTTAGGATCAAGTCTTGAAAAGGTGAAAGATATCCAATGCCTTATATTAAGTCTTGAAAATGGATATGAAAATAGTCTCATTAAGTAAATGAGAAATGAATGAAAAATGCAAGAGATCTAATGGGTGAGATGCATTCTTGAGAAGGAGAATAAATCCAAGGGTAAAGAGAGTAAATGGCATGGATTGCCAAACTATTTAAAAGTGTGTTTTCTCTTAGGGAGGAGACTTGGTTGTTTTAATGAATGGTTGAGATTGAGTCTCCCTTAAGCACATGGATTGTGCTTTTAATGAATGGTGGAGATCCATTCTTGAAATTGGAAAATGGTAGTATATAAGGGCAAGTATGGAAGACTTGTTTTCCCTTTGGCCATTTGAATGAAAGAAAGAGAGAAAATGAAAGAAAAGAAAGAAGAAAAGAGGAGAAAAGAGAGAAGAAGATGAAGGAATCAAAGTAAGTTTATTTCTTCCTTCTTTTTACTTTAATATGTTAGTATGGAAATTAAATGGTTTGTTGAAATACCATTTTAGGTGGGAGAAAATGATGTTGGAAGCTCTCTTGAAATAAAGATAGGGAGGTTCAAGAATAAGGTAAGGAATGGCCCCATGTGGTGGAGGCCTTGCATTGCATTGTAAGTAGGTTGCATAAATTTTTATGTATCTCTTTGCATGCTTTACTTGTTCATGAGACCTATGGCTATGGAGGTGGGAAAGAAGTGGTAGGTTGATGCCTCAAACCATGTTGGGTTGTGAGGATGGAATAACCTAACCATGCTTCCATGCATTTGTCATTACATAGACTTGTTATGCTTGTATTTACTTTGCATATGCACCCTTACTGAGCTTTGTGGCTCATGAGGTTTTACCCTCCCCTTGTAAGTTGTTTTATGTCGAAGAGAAAGAGAAAGTTGCAAGCTTGTGGTGGAAGCTCATGGTGTTTAATTAGTTTGTTGTAAATTTATGGTTTATGGAATCCTAGGTTGTGGTGTTGATTTAAGAAATGTAAACTTATTTGATTGATAATGGCTTTAAAGCCTAAGTTATGAGTGTATATTCCTTTGAAGTGTTGATTTTTTTTAAGTGAATGAGATTGAGGCTTATGGCATGCTGAAGCCTAGGTAAAATCTCACTTTGGTATGAGTTGTTGTGGAAGCATCAAGGATGTTGCTTAAGCCTTAATTATGAAGGAAAAGAGGCTTTGGAATGTGAAAAGTGAATATTTTAAATGCATTTAGAGGTGAGTAATTTTTTGGAAAAATTTGGGTTTTAAAGGCCAAAGAAAAAAAAAGAAAAAGAAAAAGAAAAAGAAGTGAAGAAGTAGCAAGGGGGGCAGCTAGTAGTAGCTGCAGGGCCACAAGGGGCGACCGCGGGCGCGGGTGTGCACGAGCGAGCGCACGTGCAGGCGGGCGGTCGCACGCGGCCAGCCTGCTAGGCCAGCTCCCAGCGGGGCCCCGTCGGCCAATTGTTTTTAAGAATTTGGAATTTTTGGGGATTTTTGGGGCATTTCTTAATTGATTTTAGGCCCCGAATGAATTTTCAAAATAAAGGGTTTTTTCGGGCATTTTGGAGAATAATGCTGAAATCTTGCAAATTTGAAAATGATGAGTTTTTCCTCCAAAAATTGGTAATCCATCAATGGATTGATTTAAATGGTGATTTTTATGGTGCCCGGTAAAATTCTTGGTCGGAAAAGAATTTAAAATAATTGAGAAGATGGCGTTGGGCGTCTGAATGAGATTTTCTTTTTAGCCAATGCAGTGTGGTTAAAGCCCAATTCCACTAGTGAATCCTGGGGATGAGGGAAGGGAAGGAAGAGCCTAGTTCCCACCTAGAGCGTTTCATCTTGAAACATTGTCTACCCTTCACCTAAGGCCGGGCAGGTGGACAATTTGGGTAATTGTTCATGAGTAACACCCGTAAGTGGGAGCAGGGCGTTACAAGTTGTGACACCCGTAACTTAAAAACATGCTTAATAATAATAATAATAATAATATTCATATGAAATTCAAGGTTTAGCGCAGACAAGAAACTTGAGAAACAATACTTCTGTAAACTTAAATAATGTTTCAAACATAATAGAATTCAGAGCATGTTTTGCGTAAATATAACATTTGATATTGAGAAATAACATCCATATTGAGAAATCCAGACTTAAAATGAGACTTGACCCTTTTCATAAACTTATATAAGCTTTAAGGACGTACAGTGTAGCAATATTGTACATATATCATAAGAGTGTAATATTGAAAATCTTTATAATACAAGAAGAGAGAAACATCATTTCGACTATTAAAAATTATCTTCAAATAGCCACCACACTCATCGTCCACGTCCACGTCCCGATCTCCTCATTCATAATCACCTGGGGGGAAAAAATATGGGATGAGATTAATACGAGTCTCATTAAGTACAAGATAGCCATCATATGTATTTAAACAAGTCATGACATAACATAACATATCATAAGGAGACACAAGAGGTTCCACCAACTATGGGGGCACGAACCCTCGTGCGTAGCGCTACTGAGCTCCGGTCCTGAAGCTTGCGTGAACATAACATATCATAAGAGACCACATAACATAATTGATGGGCATGCTTAAACATCATAAATAGTTCATACTATACTTACCTCAACTTGGTTGGATGAGATTCGAATGTTTAAGGCTTCACACCTTATCGGGTTTGTTTTTCTGTAGACAAAATACATATTTTCGTGAACTAAACCTCACATAATCTTACATGGGATTGTAAGTAATTAAATAAGGGGTTGATATGTGAAATCTCAAGGAAAAAGAGGCTTCCACGCGCTCTCACGCGCCCCAAGAAGGTTGGCCACGCGCCACCTCCTTGTTACGGATTTTGCAACCTAAAATTAAAAATGCTATAACTTGCTCATTTTTACTCCAATTCGCTCTCCGTTTGAACCTACAAACTCATATTTTCGTGATCTACGACCCTATGAAAATAAAATTGGCTTACCTCTTTGATCTCCTTTCCATTTTTTCCGCTTTCCGATCAAGTATCTCTATCTTCCCTTCTTTGTTTTTCCTTTGGATTTCTTGCACTTGTTTTCTTTCTTACACTTTAGCTTCACGTGGCCTCTCCTCCTCCCCCTTTATATAGCCTTTCAAATCTCGAATTTTCAAGATTTCTCTTAGCCCTTAAGTTAACCCCTTTTTTCTACCCTAGCAATCATTACAAACTTTTGAAAATTTCCTCCTTCGATTCTATCTTCCAATGCAAGCCTCCATGCCTTCCAATCCTAAGCCTCCAAATACACCCTCGCATGGCCTTTAAGATAAGTTCTTTTATCTTCTTCTTTTGTAAGCCAATACAAGTCTTACAAGTTATGTCATCTTAAACTTTTAGGGTAAAATCAATCATTACAATCTTTGAATATTTCCCTTGATTTTTATCTTCCTATTCAAGCTTCTCCTTTCTTCCAAGCTAAGCCATTCTAAGGCCTTTGGTGTAAGCCAATCTCTTTCTTCCAAGCTAAGCCATTCTAAGACTTTTGGGGTAAAGTTAATTATTACAACTTCCAAACTAAGCCACCTTAAGACTTTTGGTGTAAGATTAATCATTCTTCCATAGGACTTTAAGGTGAAGTTCCAAATCCAATCCTATCTCTCCAAGTCATGTCTTCTAGGGTAAGGAATCATCATTGGAATCATTCCCTTTATTACATTAATGCCCTGAATCAAAATACCATTCATTTTGCTACTATAATTTTCCATTACAACATCCAAGCTTTATATCACAATTTAAAATTCTTGGATATTACATATTTGAACTGAGAAAGGAAATAAACAAAATCTCGGGTGTTACAATAGTCACTGATTGTACTTGTTCATGTGTGTTATTTTCACCACTAGAAGATTCCACCAGACTTGCTTGCCTAACTGGGTTAGGGTTAGTTTGAGAAGGGAATCTTCCAAGTTCCCTCACACTTAGTGTTTGGGTCAATTTTGTTATCTGGCTTCTCATGTCCTCCATGACTCTATTTGCTTGCTCTTGATTTTTGGTAAGCTAGGCAACCTGATTGTTAATGCCTGTTTGATTTTGAATGAACTGATGCAAGGTATCTTCCAAAAATCTCCTATGAGGAGGTTGGTAAGTATTTGCTGAAGAACCTTGATTTTTTTGGAAGGATTGTTGATGTGCAGGGAAGGGAGGTTAAGAATGATTTCCAGAATCATTTCTCCAAGAGAAATGGGATGATTTCTATTATTGAGATGGTATGAATTGTAGTTCTGATTGTTCCCGTAATAGGTTCCACTCTGATTTTGATTTTGTCTCCCCTCAAAATTGTGTGAATGATTGTTATTAGCTTGCCCATACAATACCTCCTTGAAAGAAGGTAGAGTAGGACATTCTTCAATTGCATGATCTATTGCTTCACACACAACACATTTCACTTCCACTTGTTTAACAGATTATACCTTTTTGGGCTCCATGTTTTCAACTTTCTTTGTTAAGGCAGTTAGTCTTGCATTTAAATCATTATTCTCACTCAACTGGTATCTCCCTCTAGGTTGTGAATTTTCTCTTAGATCAGTAGAAGAAGTTAGACTAACTTCCCAGTTCTTTGTATTTTCAGCCAATGTATCAAAGAAGTGAAATGCTTCTTCTAGAGTTTTGTCATAGAACTCTCCATTACACATTGTAGAAACTAACATTTTCAATTGGGGAGTAAGTGAGTCATGAAACAAATTGACTACTCTCCATTGCTCAAAGGCATGGTGCAGACTGTTGGAAATGTATGCCCTAAAGACATGTTTTATTTAATTTATGGTAATGATGTTTCTTTTCAGTCAGTTTATTGCACATATACTATTTGCATTTAATTGTTGGAAAAGTGTCCATGCTATTAAGTAAGTGATTCATGTGATGGGTCGTTCTTCACAGTTAGGCATGAATCATGGGTACTTAATAAGCAAGAAAAATATTACTCTTGATCTTTTGATAGAACTGGGCATTCTATCATGATAAGATCATTGTGCAAGATCCTAATGGAGGATGGCTTGCCTTAGCCAGTAAACAGTCCATTTACTCTAATTGTACAAGCGCATTTGGAATGCGTAGAGTGGACCTGTGATAGAAGCTAATGACAAAGTACTGATTATCATGGAGCAAGTCTATCACTGCTACTACGTGGACGAGTACTCTAATACTTGAGTATTAGTTGGTGGTCTAGTGAACCTAGAGCTATATTCTTAGATTCACTATGGGTAAGGTCTATCAAAGATCAGTAACCTCGTGAGTTGGGAGTATGGTTTCTAATTAGTTAAGACAGACTAATACAAGATAGTTTCTGTGATTCCCCCCTTGTGATTTTCCAAGAATAATCAAATAATCCAGGGCCCTGGGAACGTGACTTAAGAGTGTGTGCTTCTGGGTAGCTCCCAGTGATAAGCAAGTACATTCGAGTAGTCACGGATTATTGGACTAGTGATCTAAGGATGGTAGAAGTCATTTAGAGAGGTGTTAGTACATTATTCCTTTCTAAATGATGGGTGTTACATAGAGGGGTATTTTCGTCATTACACTAGTAGGTCAAAGACATCGCACATGCAAAATTATTCGTGGGGTCAGTGTTGCCATATGGTGATAGTTGGAACACTTAGAATGACAAAATATAGCTACTGGGTAGCAGGGATATTTTAGTCATTTTAGTAGCCATGAATAATTTGTCTTTTGGTCCCCAGGGTAGCTCGATGTAACTCATGTATTATTTAATACATTTTGGCTTGTTGGGTGAATTACATTGAGAGAGAATTATTTAATAGTTCATTGGTTTTAATTAATTAATTGGGCTAGCCCAATTAGAAAATTAATTAAAATGGACTTGGCCCACTAGGGTTTTTCTCCCTATATATATATTCTCTCTCTAGTTGTTTTTAACCTAATTTTCGATTTTCTCTTCTTAACCAAAGAGAGGCCACGAGTTGAAGTCATACCTTGGAAGATCAAGAGATCTGATGCGAAGGAGCTGAAGGATCGCAGGACTGCCGTCGTTTCCACCACGTGAAGAAGCTGTCGCACCTCCTCCTCCTCTCGTCGCTCCATTCCGTCCGGTAATCCATAGGAAAAGTAAGTCTCCTAGACTCAAATCAATACGAGGATATTGTTATGTTAAAAATCGCTTCCGTTGCATGCTTTGATCCTCGTTGATGGTCCTTCACAGACAAGTGTGAAGCAGGTCTTTAAAACTTCCCATGCTTGAGCAAAGTTTTCATTTTATTTACAGGCAAAGTTCATGATTTGTCTTTGAAGAGTAGCAGTTCTATTGGTAGGGAAGTATTTTTTTAAGAAAGTTGCTTGAATTTCTCTCCAAGTTCCTATAGATCTAGGCGTAAGAGTACCTAACCACATTTTTGCCTTATCTTTTAGTGAGAATGGGAAGAGTTTTAACCTTATAACATCCTCATTTACTATATAGTCCATGCAAGTGCTACATACTTCCTCGAATTCTTTCATATGAGTGTATGGATTCTCAGAATCCATGTCATGGAATGTTGGCAGTAATTGAATTGTGCTAGGTTTGAAATTGAACCTATGGTGATTGATGGGAAGGATGATGCACGAGGGTGTCTGTAACGCCCCGCTCCCACTTACGGGTGTTACTCGTGAACAATTACCCGCGACATGGCGGCCAGCGCCCCGTGGGGCCCCGGGGCGCGCCGTGGGCCTTGCCAGCCAAATTTTTTAAAAAATTGGAAAAATTTGAGAAATTTGGGGCATTTCTTAATTGAATTTGGGCCCTGGAGGAATTTTCAAAATAAAGGAATTTTTTGAACATTTTGGAGAATAATGACGAAATTTTGGAAAATTGAAATGATGAGTTTTTCTTCCAAAAATTGGTAATCAATCAATGGATTGGTTTAAATGGTGAATTATGGAGCCTGGTAAAATTCTTGGATGGAAAAGAATTAAATATAAAAAGAAATGGTGGTTGGGCATTTTCATGAGTTTTCTTTTTAGCCAATGTGGTATGGTTAAAGCCCAATTTCGCTAGTGAATCCTGGGGACGAGGGAAGGGAAGGACGAGCCTAGTTCCCACCTAAGGCGTTTCATCTTGAAACATGGTCCACCCTTCACCTAAGGCCGGGTAGGTGGACAAATTGGGTAATTGTTCACGAGTAACACCCGTAAGTGGGAGCAGGGCGTTACAGTGTTGTCTGCCTAGGTGGGTGAAGATAATCTGTAAGAGGTCTGATTATCTCCTGATTAACAAGATCATTTCCACCATTCTCACCACCATGTTTATGTTGGAAATGTATGCCCTAAAGACACGTTTTATTCAATTTATGGTAATGATGTTTTCTTTTAGTCAGTTTATGGCACATATATCATTTGCATTTAATTGTTGGAAAAGTGTCCATGCTATTAAGTAAGTGATTCATGTGATGGGTCGTTCTTCACAGTTAGGCATGAATCATGGGTACTTAATATGCAAGAAAAATATTACTCTTGATCTTTTGATAGAACTGGGCATTCTATCATGATAAGATCATTGTGCAATAGATCCTAATGGAGGATGGCTTGCCTTAGCCAGTAAACAGTCTGTTTACTCTAATTGTACAAGCGCATTTGGAATGCGTAGAGTGGACCTGTGATAGAAGCTAATGACAAAGTACTAATTATCATGGAGCTAGTCTATCACTGCTACTACGTGGACGAGTACTCTAATACTTGAGTATTAGTTGGTGGTCTGGTGAATCAAGAGCTATATTCTTAGATTCACTGTAGGTGAGGTCTATCAAAGATCAGCAACCTTGTGAGTTGGGAGTGTGGCTTTTTAATTAGCTAAGACAGACTAATACAAGATAGTTTTTGTGATTCACCCCCTTGTGATTGTCCAAGAATAATCTAATAATCCAGGGCCCTGGGAACGTGACTTAAGAATGTGTGCTTCTGGGTAGCTCCCAGTGATAAGCAAGTACATTCGAGTAGTCACGGATTATTGGACTAGTGATCTAAGGATGGTAGAAATCATTTAGAGAGGTGTTAGTACATTATTCCTTTCTAAATGATGGGTGTTACACAGAGGGGTATTTTCGTCATTACACTAGTAGGTCAAAGACATCGCATATGCAAAATTATTCGTGGGGTCAGTGTTACCATATGGTGATAGTTGGAACACTTAGAATGACAAAATATAGCTACTGGGTAGCAGGGATATTTTGGTCATTTTAGTAGCCATGAATAATTTGTCTTTTGGTCCCCAGGGTAGCTCGATGTAACTCATGTATTTTTTGATACATTTTGGCTTGTTGGGTAAATTACATTGAGAGAGAATTATTTAATAGTTCATTGGGTTTTAATTAATTAATTGGGCTAACCCAATTAGAGAATTAATTAAAAATGGACTTGGCCCACTAGGGTTTGGCCCACTAGGGTTTTTAACCCTTGGGTGCTCCCTATATATATTCTCTCTCTAGTTGTTATAAACCCTAATTTCTGATTTTCTCTTCTTCACTAAGAGAGGCCACGAGTTCGAGTCATATCTTGGAAGATCGAGAGATCTGATGCGAAGAAGCCGAAGGATCGTAGGACAGCCATCGTCTCCACAACGTGAAGAAGCTGTCGCCCCTCCTCCTCCTGTCGCCCCATTCTGTCCGATAATCCGTAGGAAAAGTAAGTCTCCTAGACTCAAATCAATACGAGGATAGTTTTGATGCTTAAAACGCTTCCGTTGCATGCTTTGATCCTCGTTGTCGGTCCTTCAGTTTAGACATATTATTGTGTTGAGACATGAGTAAATACAACAATGAAAGTTCAAAATCAGGCAGAGAGTTTTCAGAATGTGATTTTTTTACAACTCTACCAAATCTAAGTCTCATACACCATGTCAAGTCAACAAAGAAGAGAAACTAAAGGAAAGAAAACACAAAGAATGAAAGAACTAGGGATGATTATTTGGCTTACTTTAATCTCCCCAGCAACGGTGCCAAAATTTGCTGCTTCACTCACCTTGCATTTGTTACTTTTTGTATTCTTTTTGGATTAACTCAGCTCAATTAGCAGCTATTTGTGTTCACAGAAAGGGTGAGGCGTTTAGACTCGCCAGTGCACGAGTGTGATTGTAGTAGAAAATTTATATATTTTATCGGGTAAGACCGGGTCGATTCTCAGGGAGATTACTCATGGAAGGAGATAACCACACCAGCTCTCTTAATTAATAAGACAAGAAGATGAGAATAAATTGAGTGCAATATGACTATAATCTAGATATGGAGTGTAACGCCCCACTCTTTCAAATACACAACGATATCAAATATAAGCTATCATCACCTACGGGCGTTATGGAAACCCTTACCAACAGAAGCATTGGATCGAACTTGCAAGCTTAACGAAAGCTAAATAAAGGGGTTTCACTAGATTTCCTTTACAAGAGTAATAAATGCACATGGCTTCCAATATGCCAAAAACACAACACACCACTATAGGTACAGTTGTAGGACACCCACATACACACACCTCTTACAACCTTGAGTACCCTAGCTGCTATTCACAATACATTACTTAGGTTACAAGGGTACATAATGAAACCAAAATCCCAAAGCTGGCGAAACTCCACCTCCTTGCCCACGCTTTGATCTACAACCTGAAACACTTGATACTTCTGACAAAGCTGGGACGATGAATGTCCCAGGGGTGTGAAACACCCAAGTTAGATTATTACATCTAAGTGAGTGGTAAGAAAGAAAGAAACTATGCAGCTTTTCCAGGAGATATGCAGAAATAAGAACCAAATCTCCCAAGATCACAACTCACCGCAAGAGCATGAGATCCCCTGTGATACCCCAACAAATAGCCATAAATACAAATACCGAGATGCATGTGCAATAGGCAAGATTTCCTCAAAAGCAACAAACACACGTAACCTCTCGGCCCCCTTACACAGGCACGAGATATCCTCCTTACTTGCCATGTATGAACCCCTCAGCCCCCTTACTCAGGCCCACGTGGTTAGCCCCCTTACACAGGCCCCCGTGGTAGTTCACACATGACAAGCCACCAACTAGCCACAAGCACCAAATTACAAGCCACGCACGAAAGATGTTATGGTCAAATTCGATGCAACAAAGTTGAAAGGATATGCTCGAAACAAAGGGAGCATAAGACGTAAGCAACAACCATCCACAAATGAAAATCAAGAGTGATCAATAGGAACCAAGGAACATGCATAAGAACCAATTATAAATGAAACCAAGAATGATCAAGAGTAAGCATGCACAAGAACCACTCACCTTGATCGTTTCCCTTCGATAGCATGGTTTATAGCCCAGTTTCGAGCACTAGGGCTGTTTCTGCAGAAATCATGGATTTTAGTGAATGAAACCTTACCTATTTTATATAGGGTTGTAGGTAATTAAATAGGAGAATTTTGGTGAAAATTTCAGGTTAAACGGAGGCTGGATGCGCCTTCGCGTGCCCCAGAAGGTTGGCCATACGCAACCTCCTTCCCTAGTACGAATTTTGCAACTGAAAATTAAAAATACCATAACTTGCTCATCTTTTATCCGATTCCCCTCCGTTTGAACCTATAAACTCCTCTTTTCGTGCTCTACGACCCTACAGAAAGAGAATCAACTTACCTTTTCAGTTTCCTTTTTGTTTTGGCAGTTTTCCAATTAGGTCTCTCTTTCCTTTCTTCTTTGCCTTTTCTTTGATTTTTCTTGTACTTGCTTTCTTTCTTTGTTTTCTTTCTGACACTTTTGATTCTCATGGACTTACCTCCTTCCCTTTATATAGCCTTTAAATTTCCAAATCCTCAAAATTTCACTTGGCCTCCAAGTTGCTCATTTTCCACCCTAGTAATTATCACAACTTTGAAATTTTTGCATTCTTCTCAAGCAAGCCTCCACTTCTTCCAATCCTAGGCCTCCAAATACACCTTCAAGAGAAGCCCTTATCATCTTCTTCCTTTGCAAAAAAATCCTAGCCAATCCTAATCCTCCAAGTTCAGACTTTTAGGATAAAAATCAATCATTACAAACTTTGAAATTTCCTTCTTTGATTCTATCTTCTAAAACAAATCTCTATTTCTTCTAATCCAAACCCTCACATGGCCTTCAAGATAAGTCTCTTTATCTACATCTTTTGTAAGACAATACAATTCTCACAAGTTATATTACTTTTGACTTTTAGGGTGAATCTAATTATTACCATCATAAGGCTTTAGGACTTTAGGGAAAATTCTCCAATCCTAACTTTCCAACTCAAGCCTTCTTGAATAAGAATTCATTATTGCTAATATTCCCATTCGTTGGAGACAAGCTATCTTTTTTACAAGTTATGATATTTTCATTTGGGTCCTAAAACCATTCCCATTTACACTTAAGCCCTAAACTTTCATAAGAACTTTATTGCAACATTCAACCTTTACATTAAATTTTGCAGTATTACATGGAGAAATTTTGGGTCAAGACAAATCTGGTGCCAAACCCAGTTGATTCACCATATAGCTTTCTTTAATGTAACTAGAAGTTCAGATAGCTTGGAGCTTTAACCATGAAATATACTACTAAGATGATGATAACTCTTTGTTCAAGCAACCTCCATACATGGCATGGAGACTCTATGTTAAGAAGCTATCATAAATCAGTGTATAAATAATGTTTTAACAAAATAATTACTCGGGGCTTGGGTATGAGAACGTTTCCAGGTCAAGCAATTCCCATACGTGGCATGGAAAATCTAAGTTAGGCATACGAACCAATCCAAGCCTGAGATTTTCAGTAAGAATATTTCTCAAGCTATTTTTTCTTCTATTACTTGAACATCTAAAGTTCTGCTATTTTGGTTCATCAGTGGCTTTGGGCATTGTCCTTTCCTTAACCCAAGCATTAAATTAGCCACACATCTTCATGGGAAGTGCATGACTAAAACTAATCTCAACTAATGATTATGAGATTAAAGAGAAAATAAACAGGAACAGATAATAAGAACTAGATAAACTATTGTTGCATTGATTACTGAAACGAACTACAACTCGAAAAGAAATAGAAATTGACTTGTAATGTATCTGAAGCAAGACTTAGAACTAGCAATGAAGAACAATAACTGAAGTGTTGAATATTTAAATACAAACAAGAACTGAAACTAAAAACATAAAGAATGAAAAGAATGTTTGCTTTCTAATGATTCTCTTCTTTTTGTATTTTTCTGAGTATTATGTGCTCTCTCTCCCTTTGATTCCAAGGAATGTTGGTTCCTTTTAAACTTGTCGCGCATGGAAGAGGGGACCACTTGGTGCAAAGTTGTTCAAAAGGTTCATTGAATTTACCTTAGAGCCACCGCGTTCATTTGCGCATGTCAGAAAGTTTTCATTTAAATGTGCGAGCAGGGATATTAGAATCTGTGCTTTGATTTTCCTTGGCCGCTTGGATCATTCAAATGAATTTAAAGATCATTTGAATGGATTTCATGCTTTACTGTTCATTGCATGGTGATTTCCTCTGTCATTTGAATGCAGCAGTGAATCCATTCGAATGAATTTCTAATTTCTCTTTGACTTTTTCCAAACATTCGAATGACTTAGGACTTATTCGAATGCTATCGTTTTCATCCGAATGCTTTTGGGTAAATACGAATCACCTTGATGTCTTGAGTTGCTTCTTCCTATTCGAATTACTCAGCCTTCATTCGAATATCTCTTCTATCCTCTTCAATTACATTTGAATGACTTTGTCCTCATTCGAATATGTCTTCATTATTTCCATACGATTTGTTCATCCGAATATCTTCCCATTCTAATGACAGAGAAGGCATTCAAATGAATACGAACTTCCTTGACTTCCTAATTTGTTGCTTCTTATTCGAATTAGGCCAACCTCATCCGAATGTGTTCCCGATGGTCTTCATATTCGAATGTTTTGAATAGTTCATCCGAATTGCTCCATCTTTGAATATCTTCTTTGGACTCATTCGAATTGCTCATTCTTCATTCGTATGTGTTAGACTTCATCAGAGCATCTTCATTTCTTGACTTCTTTTTCTGCTTTTGACCATGCCTTTGGAGAATTAATTCATCATTTGATCTTTTTTCCTTCCCTTGGACTGCAACAAACATTCTTTAGTATTTTAGCATATTTCATGAATTAAGAAGCAATAAAAATGCAACAAAATTTGGCATTTTTTAGCATCAATCAATAAGCTAGAATCTCATTCTAGCAAAGGAAGATCTGTGGGGTATCCTGAGCATTGCAAAGGGTACTACATTTACTTTCCTAATGATTAAAGAGTGTTGGTCAGTAGGGATGCCACGTTCTTGGAGAATGAGTTTCTTAAGGGAGGCGACATCAGGAAGAAGGTAGAATTAGAAGAGTTATCTTTTGAACCACAAGTCAAGCCCATTAAAGAAACCAATTCAGAGCTAATAAGTCTAAGTAGTGTTATTCCACTTGAGGCTCGTAAAACTAGTAGAGTATCTCATCCTCCAAAATGATATGGTTTTATCTTGGAAGAGATACAGGAAGCATTCATGTATGGAGATAGTGGTCAAGATGTTGATCCTACTAACTACGAAGAGGCGATGTTAAACGTCGACTCTAAGAGATGGTAAGAGGCTACGCAGTTTGAAATGTAATCCATGTATTCCAACCAAATCTAGACTCTAGTGGATCCACCTGAAGGAATAGTTCTTGCATGGTGTAAATGGATCTATAAGAGGAAGATTGGTCCTTATGGGAAGTGTAGACCTTCAAAGCACTGCTGGTGGTGAAAAGATATCATCAGAAACATGATATTGACTATGAGGAGACATTTTACCAGTCTTTATGCTTAAATCCATCAGAATGATGTTGGTCATTGTTGCACACTATGATTATGAGATTTGGAATATGGATGTCAAAACTACGTTCCTAAATGGTTATCTTGAGGAAGAAATATTCATGGAGCAACCATGTGGTTTTGAGTCTTCCAATGCCAGTCAAGTGTATAAGCTTAAGAGATCTATTTATGGTCTTAAACAAATCTTTAGATCTTGGAATATTCATTTTGATGGTGAGATAAAAGAGTTTGGTTTCATTAAAAATCTAGATAAATCTTATATATACAAGAAAGTTAGTGGAAGCGCGAGAGCTTTCCTAATCTTGTATGTGGATGTCATCGTCTTAATGGGGAATGATGTTGTCATGTTGATGTCAATCAAACTTTGGTTGTCCAATAAATTCTCCATGAAGGATTTAGGAGATGTGAGCTATATCTTGGGAATTCGTGTCTATATAGATAGAACGAGGTGATTAATAGGTCTCTCCCAGAGTCTGTACATAGAAAACATGCTAAAGAAGTTTAGTGTAGAGAATTTCAAGAAGGATTTTATTCCTTTCAGGCATAGAGATATATCTAGGAGGTCGCTAGGACTCTCCCAAAGCGCATACATTGACAAGGTTCTACAAAGATTTAGCATGAAAGATTCTAAGAGGGGGAATCTTTCCATGTTACATGGAATACATCTCTCAAAGGCTATGTGTTCGAAGACACAAGATGAGAGAGATAGAATGAATTGAGCACTGTATGCCACGACCATTGGCTCGATCATGTATACCATGTTATGTACGAGGTGTGATGTCCCATATGCTTTGAGCATATGTAGTAGATATCAGGTTGATCTAGGTGAGAAACACTGGATTACAGTGAAGAACAACCTTAAGTACTTGAGAAGGACTAAAGAAATGTTCTTGGTATATGGAGAATGAGAGTATACCGATGCTCTAGACTCAATTAGATTGGTCATGTTATACACTAACAATTGCATTCATATTTATATTGAATAAGGAATTATTCAATTTTACAAGAAGTCATTCTATTAGTTTTCGATTATTATTGTAATGAGGGGATGAAACTACATAGAAGTCCATATGATGTATACTATGATTAATCTATAAAGATGTAAGATGATGCATCATAATTTGTAAACATCATTAAATGTCCCAAGTCATAGCAATGTCAAGAATGGACGTTGACAATTGCGGTAAGACTTGTATGTGCTATGTTTTTTCTATGCGATAGCATTGGGGGTCTCACACACATAAGCATAGGAATGCCTAAACAAATATAGAGATGACTAATGTTGGAGACCGTGTCACTAGACATGACTCGCCATGAGAATCCATTTTGGTTATATGTTGATGGAATTCTCATACGAGATGGATATAACTAATTCTTGGACCTGAGGTTGTCACGGTCATCTCATAAGAGGAACGATATACTTTGACATCGTTATGATGGACCTCGATAAAAGCTGGACATGGGCAATCAATGGGCATATCATGAGGCTTATGGAGATGGGTGTATAACAAAGATGAGACTCATTGATCCCTTGAAAGAGGATGATGCATCTAAGACGCTTTAAGTGGATATTCACTTTAAATCCATGCATGTCATAGTGAAATAGATAAATAAGGAGTTATTTATTCACTTTCTATTGAGTAAAGATATTTGGAGGACCGAAGAAAACTCATGTGATCGTAATCAAACAACACATTGCCAGACTTGAGATCACAGAAGATACATTAACGAGAGGATCAAATTACATGGTAACCATACTCGTGAAATGTTGTTTATGGATTATGGATTATGAATCCTATTGAATAATTAGGTAGGCATGATGCCTTGCTAGAGGCCAAGCTTGTCTTATGTGTTAGTATCGACACATTGCCAACATATTTAAAAGCCTAATGAGTTATACACAAAATATACGGTCCCTGCCTTAAACTAAGAGAGTAGATGTATGGTTAAGTGAGACACTTTGGCAAGAAGTTTTTCCGTCGTAAGTTCTCATTGAAAAAAAAAAAATAGAAGTAATGACGTCAATTTGACGAGGGGTCTTCATAAAAGAAAAAGTTTCTTAAAATGACAATTGATTAAATTAGAAAGGAGTTTCTAATTTAATAATTTCCTATATTTGTTGAAGTGATAAATAAGAAATAAAATATATATATATTTGGACTAAATAGAGTATTTGACCCAAATATTAAATTAAATATTATATTTGAACTAAATTAAATTTAGACCAAATATTTTATTTAAACTTATAATTGGATTTGTGCCATTTAATTAAGTTTTTAGTTGGTTAGGATAAAACCATTTAATTAAGTTCCTACTTGGACTACGATAAATGGGCTGACTCATATCTGTTAGGGTTTAGGAAACCATAGGAGGTCTTGCTCCTCTATAAATACCCCTTTAAGGGTTGCCCAAATTGATGAATGATTTTTCTGGTTTTTCAAGAGTTAAAAAAAATTACTATTCACTCTCTCTCATTTCCTACAATATCAATTTGAAACGAAGAGGTTTTATCTGTCTATACACAAGCCATGAAAAGGAGAAAGAGCTAGCATTCCCATTTTGCTCTCCTCGCCAAAGGATGTGTGTCGCGTATCACAAGTTAGAGGCAGGACGCTTGGATAGCTCGGATTCGTAAATGATTCAAAAAATCTAAAGTTATATTTATTTTATTATATATGTGAATGTTTTGATTTTGACATTAATCCAATCTCCGGGAATGGGGTAAAATTCAAAATTTTTGAACTACGTTGCTTGGCCCATAGCGATCTTGCTTTACTTGCCCCGTTGGGATTTTGATGCATGCTATTCTATATACGAGACCTAATATTATATATATTCTGAGTGTCACAAGCAAATATCAGTTTAATCCAAGTTTGAAACATTGGACAACAGTAAAGTGTATCCTTAAGTACTTGAGAAGGATTATGAATTTGTTACTAGTGTAAGGAGAAGGTGAGCTACATGTTAACGGGTTTATAAATTTAGATTTCCAATCTGATATGGATGATAGAAAGTTTACATCTGAGTTTGTATTTGTCTGTAATGGAGGGGTAGTTAGCTAGAAAAGTTTCAAACAAGAAATAACTACGAACTCTGCTATGGAAGCCAAATATGTTGTGGCATGCGATGCTGCAAAGGAGCCTGTTTGGATGAGGAAGTTCATTGTTGAACTAGAGGTGGTTTCGTCCATTGAGTTGTCAATATCTCTATATTGCGACAACAATGGGCCTATTGAACAGGCTAGGGAATCCAGGTCTCACAAAAAATCAAAACACATTGAGCGGCGCTTCCATTTGATCCGAGAGATCATAGCACGTGGAGACGTGCATGTAAGGTCCCAAATTTATTTATTTTTTTTTTTTGGAGACCCGACACTAACACGGTTACCAAAGACTCGTGGAAACTTCTTCCTTAGAAACCCTAGTTGAGGAATTCAAGGGGAAGCGTCAGAATGGTTGGCACCTGCCAGAGTTTCAATGAAAATATCACAACTAGCACATACACACATTTCTGACAACAGAGCTTTATTACCGCCTCATACATCATTTTTCACATTCTTATGCATACCTTGGAGTCAATTACGCTAATTAACACAAAAGCTAACATATGACCTGATTGATGCTAAAAAAATGCAACAAAATGTTACATTTCATTGCCCCCTAATCCATTTGATCAAGCTAAAATGCTTATTGCAGCTCAAAAGAAGAAGAAGAGATGAAAGATATGGCTTAAAGTTCCAAGGGCATGATTTAAAGAAGAAAGAAGAGCAAGGAGATGAAGGTGTTCCAACAAAGATAAAGCTATTCAATCGTATCACCGGAAGATATTCGAATAAGGATCAAAGCGGATGGAAGCTTCTCAGGCATTCGAATGCAGCCAAACCATTTGAATGAGTTGAGGGTTTGAAGAAATTCGAATAAGCATATCGTTCGGAAGATATGAAGGCATATCCGAATGAAGTCTTAGATCATTCGAATGCAATGGCAGAAGGAAGAAAATCCATTCGAATGGAGGGTGAGTAATTCGAATAAGAACAACGTTAATGACTCAAGATTCGAATATCTCCCATATCATTCGGATGCAGTGAAGAACTCAAGTGAAAAATTGGAAATTCATTCGAATGAAACTACTGTTTCATTCGAATGAGTGAGAAAATTGCCGTGTAAGGAACAGTAAATTCAGAAATTCATTCGAATGGGAGTTCAATCAATTCGAATGGTCTGAGAAAACAAAAGAACATCAAGATTCATCCGAATGTTGCTGCCGACTCATTCGAATGAGTATCCGAAGCAAGGTCTGGCATGCGCAAATAAACGCGGTGGCTCCAAGGTAAATTCCACCAACTTTCTGAACCAGTGGACCCCACCTCCATGAGTTGTAAGCTTAAAATGGAGTCGACATTCTTTGCAATCAAAAAGGAGGAAAAAGAGCAGGCGTTACTTAGAAGAAAATACAAAAAAAAGACAGTAGCAGTGGAAAGAAGCAGACCCTTTAACTGAGTTGACTGATCTCTCTCGTATAATGCATCATTAGTTTTTGCTTTGTAATTGTAGAGAACGAATGGCACTTCAGTTCTTCAGTTTGTTCTAGTTTTTTTTCTCAGCTTTGTTCTTACTTTCACAAGTCCATTTTCATTTTCTGATTTAGCTTGTAGTTCATTTCAGTAAACGATACAGTATTAGTTTATTTCAATCTTTAGTATTTTGATTCTGGTTTCATTTTCTTTACTTGCAAAATCTCGCATTCATCCGTTGAGAATAGCTTTAGTCGTGCACTTCCCATGAAGATGTGTGGCTAACTCGATTCTTGGGTTAAGGCAGAGAAGGTGCCCAAAGCCACTGATGAATCAATATAGCAGAACTTCAAATGATTAAGTAACCAACGTAAAAGGGGTTTGAGAAATGTTATTAAAAAATCTCAGGCTTGGATTGGTTCGTATGCCTAAACTAGAGTTCCCATGCCATGTATGAGAGCTTCTTAACCTGGAAACGTTCTCATACCCAAGCCCCGAGCAATCATTGTGTAAAAACGTTATTTATACACTGATTTATAATAGCTGCTTGACGTAGAATCCCCATGCCATGTATGGAGGTTGCTTGAACCAACAGTTATTATCATCTCAGAAGTGCATTTAACGGTTGTAAACTCAAGCCACTTGAACTGTCAGTTACATTACAGAAAGCTATATGAAAAAATCAGTTGGGTTTGGCACTGGATCTGTCTTGACCCAAGACCTCTTCATATCCAGATATATTTATATACATTTAGCTTAATCTCACTTCTTTGTTGAAAGAACTGGTGTGGTTATCTCTTTCCATGAGTAATCTCCCTGTGAATCGACCCGGTCTTGCTCGGAAAAATAACAAATAAGTTTTCTACTACAATCACACTCGTGCACTGGCGAGTCTAATCAACTCATTCTGATTGTGAACACAAAAAGTTGCTAAACCAGCTAAGAAAGCAAAAGAAAAATACAAAAAGTAATAAATACAGAGTGAGTGGAGCAACATGACCCTAGTACAAATTATTTGCAGCGAGGTATTACCATCAGGACCTTTTGGTTGGGACCACCCTGTACACGCCTAAACCCATGCCTTGAGCACTTCCTGGCTTGCTATCATTTGGTGCCCTACCATTACCTAGAATGATGCAATCAAACATGAGCTGCAAGGCCCAACAAGTATAATAGAACAAAGGCAACAGTATGAGAATCAAATATTATGTACTATATCATGACTTTACACTTAGGTACATCGACTCTTGGGATGTTTAAGAGTGTCCCTCACTCACATACAACTAAGAAAGGAATCTATCCAAGCAAGTCTACCATGAGTCAGGCTTTTGGCTTGCCCGGGATTAGTAGAGAGTGTCTGTAGCATAACAACCACCATGGGTTAAGCATACAGCCACCAGAGCTTGCATTACTCACCACGAGTTCAACGTATAGCCTACTCGAGCTTGTAACATTAACCATGAGTCTGGCATATAGCCTACTCGAGCTTGATAAAAATCACCACGAGTCCAGCATATAGCCCACTCGAGCTTGATAACAATCACCACGAGTCTGATATTCTGCCCACTCAAGCTTGTAACATTTACCACGAGTCTGTCATTTAGCCCACTCAAGCTTGATAACAATCACCACGAGTCCGGCATTCAGCCCACTCTAGCTTGGTGGGATATTTCCCTGAGGATCCCGTCCGCTGTGCGTAATGAAGCCATGCAATGTACAAATAGAAATAAAATGGTGTGATAAGCATAAACGTGATACGAATGCCCCCATAAGCCATGCATCAGGCCATGCTTCGCCCATATAAGCACACACATCCAATGCATACATATAACATTAAACTTATATACTTTAAACTTAGCATTTCACAAGTTTTCTCTTAACTCTTCATGCACATAGAAATATAACAGTCAAAATATCATTCTAGTCTCTTCTTATACATAGGAAACTGTCTCTACATCCATATTAGTAAATATTTCCCTTGTGGGTGACTAGCGGTACTAGCTTCCCTGGATCGTCCACCGTCTGTCATCACAGCTGCTAGCTGGCACCCATATATCCAACCATCAACTACCATGACTCAACGGTTGACAACCAATAGCTTTATACCCTACACCTTTAAACACACATAACAAACCTTTCGTAAGGAGACACAAATCCTTGCATAATCTAAACCTAACAATAATGCATCATTCCTTAGAAACTTGAGGGCAAAACAAAACCCTCATTAAGATTAGAGCATGACTTAACCAGAATTTACATTATAGTCCAAATAAATAAACCGAAGAGGATAGTGGAAAAAGGACTTGCAACGGAGACCTGTAACCGTAGTCTAGAAAAGGAATAACTTAGAACTTGCAAGAGAGTTAGGAGCTTGCTTTTTTGTAGCAGATTTCAACGTTTCTCAACTCATACGTTAAACTATTACACACTACAGGATAATACAATATTTATCAAAATTTTTAAAATCGCGTACCAAAATTAAATTCTAACCGCACAATATTTTTAGTATATTCTTCCCACTTACCTGGCCACTTTAAACTTCGATTAAACCAAACTTTTCCCCCAAATTTTCCTAATTTTCCTCTCCTTCCATTTGCTATGTGAGCCCTCTTCTTCTCCCTCAATTTCTCCTCTGCCTGTTGCTCGAATGGTGCTCGAAACAAGCTGGAAACGAGGGTTTTAAACCCAAAAAATGAGCGGCTGAGCGTGAGCTATGTGGTAGCAGTAGCAGCAACACTGCCTCCCTGAAATGACGCCATTTTGGGTGTCTCTTAGCTAGAAAAATTTTAGCCTTTTTCCCTCGCGTGCGCCTTTTCTACCACTTGAACCCGCGACCTCCTGGTTCCCCCCCTTGCGCGCATGTCGCTTACGCCACAAGTTCCCTCAACCATAATAGGAACATCTTTAATTTTAAGGAGACCTACGACCCATTTTTCGAAATGATAGCAAAACCTTAGATTTTTTGAAGACTAACACTTACGCCCCACATTATAAAAGCCAGTTATTTCATTTATTCCCCCCAAATCTAGAAACCAACTAACTTAATTTATTCATTTACTATTATTATTATTATTATTATTATTATTATTATTATTATTATTATTATTATTAAACGAGATGAAGTAACATTTCCCAATTTCCATACCCACAAGAATTTCATTCATTCGAACTCTTTACAACACATTAAATATTCAAGACATTTATATCACTTATGTCCCAAAGTATAACATGTAGAAATTAATACTAAAATAAACTAAACCAACTATTGGGTCATTACAGTACAACTGCAGAAGATCGTGTCATTGGAGAATGTTGTGGACCCACTAACTAGAGCACTATTACAGAGTCATCTTGATCGCCATCTTGAGAAGATGGGTATTAGATACTAGTCGAAGATGCAATGAGGACCAGTAGTTTGTAAATCAGCATTAATGCAAGTGGGAGATTATTAGTGTTAGTGCCCTAATACTAGATTTAGATGGCATCTAGCTATTGTATTATGGGAATTAATGATATAAATCTTGCAAATGTAATAAAATATGTTTTCATATTTTAAGGTCAGATCTTCATTCATTCCTTTCTGATCTAATTATATAAGTAAGCCTTTAAATTTCTTGATGAAGGTCTTATTCTTAAGTTTTAGAATATGTGACAAAGATTTTCGGATTAAAGATTTCTTAAAGTGATTCTCAATCCTTAGATTCCTTATAAGAGAGCTATGATTAATTAATTATGGATTGGCACATAAGTTACTATATTTGATTAGTAAGAGATGCTAATGAAAAAGATGGTAAGTCGCATGCCATAATCCATGAGATGGATATAGTAGACATGCGGGTAGATGTTAGTTGAATATCTACTGAATGTGATGCAAGTGATAGATCACATAGCTGATAGGATCTATAATCTCTCACTAGCTTCGATTGTATTATTGGTCCTTAAACCAGATGTAAGATAGTTGTCATGTATGTTGGTGCCTGGGATTTTCCATTCCTAAGAACCACCCTATTTCCAGATAAGAGATGCATTGTCTGGTCTTTATCATATGGAGGCAAGTGATTGCTAATGGGATCCATTAACCTCCGATATGAGGTGAACATCCTATGCGATCAGTAGTGGTTGTGATTGTACAAACCCTTGGCCCGGGTGCACTTGATTGGAAAGACATTTCTATTGGTTCCTAATGATGGCAAATATATCCCAAGAGGGGGGTGAATTGGGATTTGTATAAATTTTTGATAATTTAAAATTTTGATTGATAGCAAAACACTATGTTTCGAATATAGGATATATGTTTCAAAACCTATTATATATGTTTCAAAATATAATTTACTGATTTAGCTTGTTTCGAAATCTATGAGGTATGTTTGAAAATACAACTTATTGTTTTGCTAGTTTTGAAATCTTTTGGCTTGTATTTCAAACTAATGATATTTGAAAAATATGATATACATAAATAAGAGTATACCAAAGATGTTTGTATGTATGTATACAATTAAGCTCAAGAAAACTTTGTTTTAGACTTTGATAACAAAATTTATGAAAGTATGTGCAATAGGCAATAATGATAAGTAAAAGCTAAAGAACAATTGCACACAAGATATATAGTGGTTCGACACCCCACCTAATCCACTACCTTCAAGCTTACCCACTTGAAGGATTTTTAATCTCAATCACTTTTACTAGTGATCAACCACAACAAGGGTTTTACCACGGTTCACCCTAAAACCTTACAAAGTGAGTTTTTACAGGCTTAACTCAAACCTTACACCAAGTGAGTTTTAAGGCTAAACTCAAACCTTTGACACAATGAGTTTTATGCCAAACTCAAACCTTAAAATATTAATAAGATAAATGAAACTTAACTTTACAACCCAATAGAATGTATAGCAATGAATATCTTACCAATGTGGTTGTACAAACCTCTTAACTTGAGGTCAGGAGAGCTAGAATGATGATACTTTGGATTTTAGTTTGCTTCTCCTTTTCACACTTGCAATGCACAATAATAGGATGTGTGTGGATCTTTTTTGAAAGCTCAAACAAACATTTTAATCACCTCTTGAGTGTGTGTCTCTAGTGCGTGCTCAGTTGTTCTTGCTTGTTTTCTCTCTATTAATCTCTTATTGTCTTCAAATATTTACTATTTATACCAAGAGATAGAAATTTGGCCATTTATAGCCGTTAGAGACAAGATAGAAAATTAGGTTTCGAAACATAGATAACAGGTTTTGAAACATACAGCCTTTTATAGTTAGACAAGCACTTCGAGACAGCATATAATGGGAGATAGATTCTAAAGAATCTTATGGGCACAAGGATTAAATAATAGTCTCCACTTTCCTATCTGAATTTGAATCTCATTAGCATGGAGAATGCATTAAACAAATGATTGAGAAGAATTTTGATAAATACAAAAATGCTGCACACATGCATCTCAGTTTTGAATAATTCTACTGATAGAATGTCAGAGGTTTCGAAACATAGAATGAGGGTTTCAAAACATATTTTTAAAACTTGATTCAAAACAAATGGATCTCCGATTTTCAAACTTCTCTTCTTGACAGAGACATAGGTTTCGAAAATTACCTCTCTAGAAATGAGGTTTCGAAACATGACATAGAGGTTTTGAAGCATAGTTCAAAACCTGAAACAAATGCTAATACATAGATGTTTCAAAATAACATACACACTTTAGAAAACATGAAAACCTTTTCCAAGGGGTTTCAAAACATGCATAGAAACATGACATATTTCAAAATGATTTTCTTGAAAGCACAATCCACAGCATGTATACATCACATCCACAACATGTCCACTTTTTCTTTTATTTATATTTTACCTTCCATTTACTTTAATACATAAATGTTAATAACGAAGTATCCCTTATTTGGATTCAATAAAAATATCCAAAAAATCAAAATGCATAACAATGAGAAAGTAGAATTTGGGTTTTAGTACAAACTTAAGATTTTGCAATATTACCACCTCCAAAATATATACTTTCTATTTAATGAAAAATTCATTAAAAATCATTTTAATACCAATAGATATTAGATATCAAAATATCGGGAGATAGTTTTTCAAAATGAAAACATTTTCTTATATGTCTCCTTATAAGGTGCTAACCTTCCAGACTTAGATAAAACAAGGTTTTGAAATCTTGATACTTGAAATTCATTTGGTTTTCATTTTCACAAAGTGATACTTGATATTGAAATTGATATATGTTGAAAACCATAGCCTTGACTCATGACTTAGGGATTAAGCTAATATATGTTTGATGTACCCGGAAAGATAAAGGCAGACAAAACGGCAGCAAGGAAACAAAAAAGTCACTCGGCACGACTGAGTGGCCATGCTGAGTGGCCTCAGCCACTCGGCGTGGCCTAGTGACCTGGCCCCTCGGCCTGACCGAGTGGCCAAGGCCACTCATCGAAGCCAAGTGGCCAAGGCCACTCGGCATGGCCGAGTGGCTTGGCTACTCGACCTGACCGAGTGGCCAAGACCACTCGACTTGACCGAGTGGCCAAGACCACTTGCTCCAACCAAGTGGTCGAGGCCACTCGGCAACCTGCGAGAAAGACCCCCCCACCCGAGTAGGGGGTTACCCGACATCGCCAGGAGACCCTTCGTGATTCAGCCCATGGGCCCCGAGAATTCCGAAACGGACCTCGAGATTCCCGCCAAAAATATCGCGAGATCTCTCTCTCTCCTCCACTATAAATATCAGACCCGATTTTCAACACTGGGTACGCTATTTTGAGCAATTGAAGTACGATTTTGCATTTTCTCTCTAGATCTAATTTAAGCATCGGAGGGTTTGCGCGGGGACCCCCACCCGTGCCCTAACGGTGCTCTCATTTTGTAGGCCTCTCGTCATCCACAAGGCCTCTCGTCACTCTGAGGCCTCTCGTCACTCCGAGGCCTCTCGTCACCATAAGGCCTGTCGTCACTCCGAGGCCTCTCGTCACTCCGAGGCCTCTCGTCACCACAAGGCCTCTCGTCACTCCGAGGCCTCTCGTCACTCCAAGGCCTCTCGTCACCACAAGGCCTCTCGTCACTCTTAGGCCTCTCGTCACCCCGAGACCTCTCGTCACTCCAAGGCCTCTCGTCACTCCGAGGCCTCCCGTCTTCAACAAGGCCTCTCGTCACCCCGAGGCCTCTCGTCACTCCGAGGCCTCTCGTCACTCTAAGGCCTCTCGTCATCCCGAGGTCACCAGATCACTTTGAGGCCACCAGATCACTTTTGGCCACCAGATCACTTTTGAGGCCACCAGATCACTTTGAGGCCACCAGATCACTTTTGGCCACCAGATCACTTTTGAGGCCACCAGATCACTTTTGGCCACCAGATCATTTTGAAGCCACTAGATCATCAGCCCACAAGATTATCAGCTCATCAGACCATCAGCTCTGTTGCTTTATCAGACTTGGAATTCCATCAGATCTAATTCCTCGTCCAGATTTTCATTAGTGAAGGCTCGACTTCCGAGACTCTTGCGTCTGTCCTCAATTAAAAATAGATTGTTGTATTTTGGCAACAATAATTGGCGCCGTCTGTGGGAAACGCAAGACAAAAAGTCAACTTAAGAATGACAAACACCCGTGGACACCGACGAACTCTCTCTCAAGGCGTAGAAACACGCCTACCACCACGAAACACTCAGCAACAGGGAGCACCTCCTCCCCTACATAATGCTCAACCTGAAGGAGACGACCGCTCCATTTCCCCCATCCCGCAGGTGGGGAACCAAACAGTCCTATCGCCACTACTTATCGGCTCAAGGCCACCTCCTACTAATCAAGTTGGGGCTTCACGACAGCCATCACGCACGGTACCGTGGGAAGAGTATGAAGCATTGAGACAACAACACGTTGAGGGCATGCAGGCACTTCGAGACATGGCTGGTATCCTCCAAGGCTTGATGCCTGTAGGGACATTACTTGATACTCTGAAAAAGTTTATGCCATCCCCAGAACCTCAACCCGAAGTAGGGGTCGATTCCTACCAAGAAGCTACTCCCGATTCTCATTCTCGATCTACGCCTAGATGAGAGGGTAGGCCTAGGTCACCACCTCTAAGGAAGAACCCTCATTCCGTACCGCAAAGAAATGAAAACCCCAGAATGGAAAACAAAACCAGAACCCTCAAAGACGAAGGTATCATGAAACAGTGGCCAGTACGCCAACAAGATATGACAATCAGACAATAACTACTATGAGGGATGATATGAAACAAGTAGTAGAAGAAGTGCTTGAGCGAAAAAAGTTGATCCCTGCAACAGAAGAGCACCAACGAAGAAAAAGTCCTTTTACGACAGATATATTGGAGAGACCGCTGCCTCGAAAATTCAAAATGCCATAAATCACCCTCTACTCCGGAAAAGATGACCCATATGATCATGTTCAGAACTATGAGTCACTAATGATGTTGCATGGATGGGATGACGACATAATGTGTCGAGCATTTTCCTTAACACTGTCAGGACATGCTCGAACATGGTTTAACAGCCTTCCAGAATCCTCTATTTCCTCATTTGGAAATCTTAGGACAGAGTTTACCAAAGCTTTTGTGATTAACAGTCGAAGGAAAAAGGATGCCACCTATTTGCTCAGTATATGACAAGGGAATAAGGAATCCTTACGACAATTTGTGGATAGATTCCGTAATGCCACCCTTGAAATCCCTGACTTGCTGGCCCAAGTGGCAGTGTCTGCTATGCTCCAAGGGACGCGCCTCACCTCTCTACAGGAGTCACTTTCTTTGGAACCCCCAACGTCCCTAGCCGATCTATTTGTCAGAGTGAACAGGTATATCCTCCACATTGAAATTATGAGGAATGTGGCAGGGAATGAAGACAAAGAAAAAAAGAGAAAGGAGCGAGAAGGGGAAGAAGAGTCTATCCGACGACAAGAAAGAGTTAGGCGTCCATATGTACCAAAACCTCTCTTTAATCATTATACTCGGCTTCTACAGCCCCGATCAACTATATTAGCTGCAGTTGAGGGAGGACTCCTTAAACTACCCCGCAGAGTTGACCGACCTATGGGGAAAAATCAAGGAGAGTATTGCAGATATCACCGAACCCGGGGACATTTCACTGATCATTGCCGAGAACTGAAGAACCAGATTGAGATGCTCATCCGTGAAGGGCACTTACAAAGGTATGTGAGAAAGGAAGAAGAAGAAGAAAATAGGGAACCCCAACAAAGGGAAGACAGGCGTGATGGGCATGAAAGGCTAAACCCAAGGCAACAAGAGAGAGGAAAAGAGCATCGACAAGATACTCGTGTAGACAATGAGCCAACTCAACAGGCCATTCACATTATTTCAGGGGGAGAAACCCTAGGAGGAGACACATCAGCCTCCCAAAAGGCATACGCACGTCAAGCCTACCAAGTTAACTCAATAATGGAGGTAAGAGATGATGAAGAGCCTATCACCTTTGCCCCAACTGATCGAGGTGATATAATACTCCCACATGATGATCCCATGGTTATCTCAGCAGTCGTGGCTAAGCACCCCATCAGTAGAATTTTAGTGGATAGTGGCAGTTCTGTCAATCTGATTTACTGGAATTGCTTTGAACAAATGCATTTATCCCATGATCGATTGAAGAAAGTATCCTTACCTCTGTATAGCTTTACTGGAGAAGCGGTACCAGTTGCAGGATCTATTCAACTACCTATCACGTTAGGTGAAGCCCCCCAACTTGTAACTCGACAAGCGAATTTTATGGTGGTTAAAACTTCCTCAGCGACATACAATATGATCTTGGGACGCCCATTACTCAACGATTTAAGGGCCGTGGTATCCTCCTGCTACCTATTGATGAAATTCCCTACACCCACTGGGGTCGGACAAGTTAGGGGAGATCAAAAGAAGGCATGAACTTGCTATATGTCGTCTACAAAAAGGAAAAGAGCTGAAGAAACCTTATCCATAGCCGGGAAAGCTATACATAAATCCTTGGAGGAAGGAGCTGCACGTAAACCTCAACCTGTTGAAGAATTAGAGGTAATACACCTGAGTGAATCAAATTCTAAGAAAGTGGCGTATGTGGGATCCCAGCTTCCAGAATGTGTGAAAGAAGAAATTACCAGATGCCTGCGAGAAAATTCAGACGTGTTTGCTTGGAAACCAAAAGATATGCCAGGGATCAGTCCCGAAGTAATATGTCATCACTTGAATGTAGATCCCCACTTCAAACCAGTCCGATAAAAGAAGCGAAACATTGCCCCTGATAGGCTACATGCGCTAGAAGAAGAAGTTGATAAATTACTAAAGGCAGGTTTCATTCGAGAAGTATTGTATCCAGAATGGTTGGCCAATGTTGTTATGGTCCCAAAACCTAATGGAAAATGGCGTGTTTGTGTGGATTTCACCAATCTCAATAAGGCGTGCCCCAAAGACTCCTACCCGCTACCACGGATCGACCGCCTTGTGGACGAAACATCCGGATACCAGTTTTTAAGCTTTTTGGATGCATTCTCAGGCTACCATCAAATAAAGATGTATCCTCCAGACCAAGAAAAGACGTCATTCATCACTGAAAAGGGGATATACTGCTACCTGAAGGATCATCTCAAGGAAACATAGCATGCAACGAAAGCGTTTTTAAACAAAAACATTCCTCGTATTGATTAGAATCTAGGAAACTTACTTTTCCTTCGGATTACCGGACGGAATGGAGCGACAGGAGGAGGAGGGGCGGAAGCTTCTTCGCGTGGTGGAGACGACGGCTGTCCTGCAATCCTTCGGCTCCTTCGCATCAGATCTTGAACGCTCTCTTGATCTTCCAAGGTATGACTCAAACTCGTGGCCTCTCTTTCGGTGAAGAAGAGTAAAAAACAATTAGGTTAAAAAACAACTAAAGAGAGAATATATATAGGGAGAACCCTAGGGTTAAAACCCTAGTGGGCCAAGTCCATTTAATTAATTTTTTAATTGGGTTAGCCCAATTAATTAATCAAAAACCAATGAACTATTATTTTATTCTAGCCCAATTAATTATGGACCATTCTGAATAAAATAATTCTCTCTCAATGTAATTCACCTAACAAGCCAAATGTATTAAATAATACATGAGTTATATCGAGCTACCCTGGGGACCAAAAGATAAATTATTCATGGCTACTAAAATGACCAAAATACCCCTGCTATCAAGTAGCTATATTTTGTCATTCTAAGTGTTCCAACTATCACCATATGGTAACACTGACCCCACGAATAATTTTTCATGTGCAATGTCTTTGACCTACTAGTGTAATGACGAAAATACCCCTCTGCGTAACACCCATCATTTAGAAAGGAATAATGTACTAACACCTCTCTAAATGATTTCTACCATTCTTAGATCACTAGTCCAATAATCCGTGATTACTCGAATGTACTTGCTTATCATTGGGAGCTACCCAGAAGCACACACTCTTAAGTCACGTTCCCAGGGCCCTGAATTATTTGATTATTCTTGGACAATCACAAGGGGGTTAATCATAGAAACTATCTTGTATTAGTCTGTCTTAGCTAATTAGAAACCATACTCCCAACTCACAAGGTTATTGATCTTTGATAGACCTCACCTATAATGAATCTAAGAATATAGCTCTAGGTTCACTAGACCACCAACTAATACTCAAGTATTAGAGTACTCGTCCATGTAGTAGCAGTGATAAACTAGCTCCATGATAATTAGTACTTTGTCATTAGCTTCTATCACAGGTCCACTCTACGCATTCCAAATGCGCTTGTACAATTAGAGTAAACGGACTATTTACTGGCTAAGGCAAGCCATCCTCCATTATGATCTATTGCACAATGATCTTATCATGATAGAATGCCCAGTTCTATCAAAAGATCAAGAGTAATATTTTTCTTGCTTATTAAGTACCCATGATTCATGCCTAACTGTGAAGAACGACCCATCACATGAATCACTTACTTAATAGCATGGACACTTTTTCAACAATTAAATGCAAATAATATATGTGCCATAAACTGACTAAAAGAAACATCATTACCATAAATTAAATAAAACGTGTCTTTAGGGCATACATTTCCAGCACTACCAAGTTATGCCCTTTGGACTTAAGAACGCTGGAGCCACTTATCAGCGCATGGTGAATAAGGTCTTTAAAAAACTGTTGGGTGACACAATGGAAGCCTATGTTGATGACATGATAGTGAAAAGTCGAGAGAATGAATCCCATGTAGAAAAGCTAACACGAGTGCTCGGGGTCTTTAGACAATACAACATGCGATTAAATCCAGCAAAGTGTGCATTTGGAGTACAGTCGGGAAAATTCTTGGGATACATGATCACACAAAGAGGAATCGAGGCTAACCCTGAAAAAATTCAAGCAATATTGGATATGGAACCACTGGCGTCAACCAAAGAAGTTCAGCGATTGACAGGGCGAATGGCAGCTCTGGGATGTTTTCTCTCCAAGTCAGCTGAAAGGGAGTTTCCTTTCTTGCGAACACTAAGAGCAGGGAAAAAGTTTGAGTGGACAGAACAGTGTCAGAAATCATTTGAAGCGTTGAAAGAATATTTGAAAGGAGTTCCCCTATTAACACGACTAGAAACTGGAGAGACGTTATACTTATACTTGGGGGTCAGTGATGAAGCCATCAGTGCGGTATTAATCAGGAAAGAAGGACAGGTGGATCGACCAATATATTATGTCAGCAAGGTATTACAAGGCCCCGAGACACGTTATCCTGTGGCAGAAAAAATGGCATTGGCCCTGCTAAATGCATCCAGGAAGTTGAGACCATACTTCCAGGCCCATTCGATTATCGTACTTACAAATCAGCCTTTACGAAGTATTTTACAAAAACCCGAATGTTCAGGTCGCCTCACCAAATGGTCCATTGAGTTAAGCGAATATGATATCCAATATCAACCTCGACAAGCTATAAAAGGACAGGCGCTGACTGACTTTATTGTGGAATGCACTCACTCCAGCAAAGTAGGAGAAAACGAGCAGGCAGAATGGTTGTTGTTTGTTGATGGAGCATCTGGTTCACAAGGAAGCGGAGCTGGAATAGTACTAGTATCTCCTGAGGGAAAAACGTTGGAATATTCTCTGCGATTTACTTTTTCAAGTACCAACAATGTGGACGAGTATGAAGCCCTAATCGTCGGAATGAGGATAGCAAAGGAATTGGAGGTAACACGATTGGTTGCCCATAGTGATTCTCAATTAATTGTGCAGCAATTTCAAGGACAATTCGAAACCAGGGAACAAATAATGGCTCAATACTTGCGTAAAGTCAAAGACCTGGCCCAAACATTCCAGAGCTTCCAATTAACACAAATAAACAGATCCCTTAATGGGCACGCTGATGCTTTATCTAAATTAGCATCCACCAGAGAAATAACAGGAAGAGCAGTATTTGTGGAAATGATACACCATCTGAGTATTGAAGAAAAAGAATATCATACATTGAAACAGGGACAGACTGGAGATCGCCCTTCTATCGTTACCTCACTAGCAATGAATTACCAGACAATCCACAAGAAACGAGAAGGCTTAAGATACGGGCTTCAAGATTTACTATCACAGATGGGATATTATATAAGGGAGCTTACACTACACCTCTTCTCAAATGCTTAGGCCCTCAAGAGGCCGAATATATCCTAGCAGAAGCTCACAGTGGAATGTTTGGAGAACATCTGGGAGCAAGAGCTTTGGCGACCAAAATATTAAGAGCTGGTTTCTTTTGGCCCACACTAAGGTCAGACGCGCTAAAGAAAGTCAAGTCATGTGACAAATGCCAGCAACATGCTCCAGTCTAATCTACTCCAATATCCCAACTGCAGCCTGCATTCCAACCTATACCCTTCGCTCAGTGGGGCTTGGATATTTTGGGACCTTTCCCTCAAGCACCCGGGCAAAGAAAATTTTTAATGGTAGCTACTAACTACTTCACCAAATGGATTGAAGCTGAGCTGTTGGCCACCATTACAACACAAAAAGTAGAAGCAATGATATGGAAAGACATTGTTTGTCGGTTTGGAGTACCCAGAATCATCGTCACGGACCATGGAAAACAATTTGATTGTGACTCTTTTAGAAAATTTTGTGACAACCTAAGGATTCAACTAAGATTCGCCTCAGTGGCGTACCCCCAAGCCAATGGACAAGCTGAGGTAAGTAACCGAACCATATTACATGGCTTAAAAACTCGACTTGAATGAGCTAGAGGCACATGGGCAGATGAGTTACCCACCATTTTATGGGCTTATCGAACAACTAGTAGAGTTGCTACTGGAGAAACTCCATTCAATCTTGTATATGGGACAGAGGCCTTAATCCCCATAGAAATTTCAGCGAAGTCCCCAAGGTTAATGGCATATGAAGAGGAGGATGGTGTGAGGAATTCTGAAGCATTGCGAGAAAATTTAGATCTGATTGAAGAGTAGAGAGATAACGCTGCCATGAAGATAGCCGCATATCAGAGAAGAATAGCCAGTTATTTCAATTCTCGGGTTAAAAATAGACCCATGAAAGAAGGAGATTTAGTACTTCGGAGATTTGTCATAACCAACGCGCTAAGGGAAGATGGAAAGCTACAAGCCAATTGGGAAGGACCATATCGTATCCTAAAGATGATCGGACCCAACACTTGCATTTTACAAACTCTTGAAGGAGACAGCATGGGAAAAACGTGGAATCTGAATTATCTGAAGTTGTATACAAACGATGTACCTGAGCAACTATCTGCAATAATATAAAGTCCTGAACAGGACCGTGGACGTAGGCACACTTTGCCAAACCACGTAAAAATGCTTGTGTCTGTATGATTGCTATTTTATTTTTGCAGAAACGCGATCGAGCCCGTTGTCCCGCCTATGGCCCGGCAATGAGGTAAAATTCGATCAAGCCCATTGCCCCGCCCATGGCCCGGCAACGAGGTCAAATGCGATCGAGCCCGTTGCCCCGCCTATGGCCCGGCAACGAGGTAAAATTCGATCAAGCCCGTTGCCCCGCCTATGGCCCGGCAACGAGGTCAAATGCGATCGAGCCCGTTGCCCCCCTATGGCCCGACAACGAGGTAAAATTCGATCAAGCCCGTTGCCCCGCCTATGGCCCGGCAACGAGGTCAAATGTGATCGAGCCCGTAACCCCGCCTATGGCCCGGCAACGAGGTAAAATTCGATCAAGCCCATTGCCCCGCCCATGGCCCGGCAACGAGGTCAAATGCGATCGAGCCCGTTGCCCGCCTATAGCCCGACAACGAGGTAAAATTCGATCCAGCCCGTTGCCCCGCCTATGGCACGGCAACGAGGTCAAATGCGATCGAGCCCGTTGCCCCGCCTATGGCCCGGCAACGAGGTAAAATTCGATCAAGCCCGTTGCCCCGTCTATGGCCAGGCAACGAGGTCAAATGCGATCGAGCCCATAGCCCCGCCTATGGCCCGACAACGAGGTAAATTTCGATCAACCCCGTTGCCCCGCCCATGGCCTGGTAACGAGGTCAAATGCGATCGAGCCCGTTGCCCCGCCTATGGCCCGGCAACGAGGTAAAATTCGATCAAGCCCGTTGCCCCGCCTATGGCCCGACAACGAGGTCAAATGCGATCGAGCCCGTAGCCCCGCCTATGGCCCGGCAACGAGGTAAAATTCGATCAAGCCTGTTGCCCCGCCCATGGCCCGGCAACGAGGTCAAATGCGATCGAGCCCGTTGCCCCGCCTATGGCCCGACAACGAGGTAAAATTCGATCAAGCCCGTTGCCTCGTCTATGGCCCAGCAACAAGGTCAAATGCGATCGAGCCCGTAGCCCCGCCTATGGCCCGGCAACGAGGTAAAATTCGATCAAGCCCGTTGCCCCGCCCATAGCCCGGCAACGAGGTCAAATGCGATTGAGCCCGTTGCCCCGCCTATGGCTTGACAACGAGGTAAAATTCGATCAAGCCAGTTGCACCGCCGATGGCCCGACAACGGGGTCAAATGCGATCGAGCCCGTTGCCCCGCCTATGGCCTGGCAACGAGGTAAAATTCGATCAAGCCCGTTGCCCCGCCTATGGCCCAGAAACGAGGTCAAATGCGATTGAGCCCGTTGCCCCGCCTATGACCCGGCAACGAGGTAAAATTCGATCAAGCCCGCTGCCCCGTCTATGGCCCGGCAACGAGGTCAAATGCGATCGAGCCCGTAGCCCCGCCTATAGCCCAGCAACGAGGAAAAATTCGATCAAGCCCGTTGCCCGGCCCATAGCCCAGCAACGAGGTCAAATACGATTGAGCCCGTTGCCCCGCCTATGGCCCGACAACGAGGTAAAATTCGATCAAGCCCGTTGCCCTGCCTATGGCCCGGCAACGAGGTCAAATGCGATCGAGCCCGTTGCCCTGCCTATGGCCCGACAACGAGGTAAAATTCGATCAAGCCCGTTGCCCCGCCTATGGCCCGGCAACGAGGTTAAATACGATCGAGCCCGTTGCCCCGCCTATGGCCCGGCAACGAGGTCAAATACGATCGAGCCCGTTGCCCCGCCTATGGCCCGACAACGAGGTCAAATACGATCGAGCCCGTTGCCCCGCCTATGGCCCGGCAACGAGGTAAAATTCTATCAACCCCGTTGCCCCGCCCATGGCCTGGCAACCAGGTCAAATGCGATCGAGCCCGTTGCCCTGCCTAGGGCCCAGAAACGAGGTAAAATACGCTCAAGATCACCACATTGTGCATAATTCAAAAACGAAAGAGAGGTCCTGGCCTCGTATCAGGGACGACAGCTAGGGATAACCAGGGACGACAATGAAAGAGTAAATCAAGCAATAAAAGAACAAGGCACGTCGGATAGGACCAAGAAGAAAATATTTCATTGATAAAGCATAGTTCTCTTACAAAAAAAAAAAAAAAGGAGCAGCAGCAATAGCAAAAAGCGAACTACAATGAGGACCTACTCACGGGAACGAGATCTGGGAGACGAATGCCAAGTAGATCCAAAGGACACAACAGGAACCTCAGGAGACCCTGTGGGAAGTTCCCCTTCCTCAGCCTCGGCCGTATGAGGAAAGTCTTCAACAATTACGCCAAAAGCTTCTTCAATGACTCCGGGATCGGCCGTCGCACTTCCTTCCCCACTCTTAAAAGGAAACGGATCCCAGGGGCCCGTGAAATTATCCAAATCATCCACCAAGTAAGAGTCTAAATAAGAAGAAGGACTCAGGGGCTCATTTGGTTCATACTGACGCCAATCCACTTCATGAGAATCCTCAACCTCAGGGGTAAGAAAAAGTTCAAGAAAATTCTCTCCTGGGTGCTGAGACTCCAAATGGGTGCGAGCCAGATAAAAGCCATATTTCAGGAAGCCTGAAGCATATTTTCCTTTCCTTTTCTGACAATCTTTCGAGAGATGGTATTCCTTCACCGCTTGAGCGCGAATATCCTGGGCATCCTTACGGCTTATCTTCAGTTCGGACAGGCGTAAGGAGTGTTCCTACACAAGCGCTTCGTGTCGCGCCATCAACTCCACATTCTTTTGCTCTTCAGCTCCAAGCTTAGAGCGTAAATCTCTAATCTCCCCGTGGAGGTTCGAAGTACCAACGAAAGCCTCGGATAGTCGATCACTCATACGCCCAATCTCTTCCTCCGCATTCTTCTTCCCAAGCTCCGCCCGATGAGCACGACCCTTTAGCACTTGATGCTCCTCATTCCAGTCAGTTTAGCGTCACCTCCAATCTGACATTTGGGCCTCCACCTGCTCACGATAGGCCCTGTCCCTGGCATTGGAAGCGACCATCCCCTGGACCTCTTGCACTAGAAGCCGCTCTACCTCATCTCTGGTTTGGGCATAGTTGCCACCAATAAACCGTCGTTCTTCTCGAGGGAGAATAGTAGAATAAATGAGACGAGCACCAATTCTTGGTTCAGTGACGGAGTCTGTCTCTAATACACCCGGATAAACTTCAAAGTCCCGACCAGTGAGTTTCCTACCATCTCCAAGAATCATAGTATGTCTCATATCCCCCAGAGGGGGAAGTATAGGAGGTGGCCTCAATAACTTCTTGCCTTCAAGACGACGACGATCTTTCCTATTAGGAATAACAGGATGGCAACATTCTTCCTCTACTCGGGCCATATCACCAGCAAACCGAGAGGACAAACTTCACCCCCTCAAGAATCAGGAGCGGGAGAGGGGATATTAACTGCTTCTTCAGGAAACGATGGAGGACTTTCTGTATGAGAAGGAATCTCAACACTCGAGGGGTCACTTCTCGGGCGACGCCGCCTTTCCACCCCTATGGGAGAAACGCCAGCAGGCCTGGGAGATCGAGGAGGACGAGAGCTTGTAGCTTCCTCAGTACTTGGGGGAGGAACCCCAGATGACGCCGCAGCACGCGCCTCCTCTTCACGTTGGAGTCTACGTAGCTCCCTCAACCTACTCACTCCAGCCATCTCTGTAAAATTCAACACGAAGCAAAACCTTCAATATGGGAAAAATAAATACAATAAAGAAGAAAAGAAGACAATGTCAAAAATATATTCTACCCCCAGGAGTGTTTTCCTCCAGAGGATTGAAAGGAGGATGCGGAGACGATTCAGGCATTTCCATCTCCTCCTCGGCTCCTTCCATTTCATGGTTGGATAGTGTAGAAGACTGAGGAGGAACAGTTGGTGTTACGACCCCCCAGCCTGCGGCTCTGAAATTTTCCACCGTCAAGAGGCTCATCAAATCGACGGGGCCTTGTGCTGTCAGCATCTCTACAAGACGACGATATACACCCCGAACTTCCTTACAAGGAGGGAACCTTTGGCTGGCATCCTGATGGTTCCAGTATAGAGGTGCATCCCAGGTAGGCGGAGGTCCTATCACTACCCATCGCACTTCAAACCGATTGATCTTATTTGGAAGAGCGTCGAACAGCTCGGAGCCTGAAACCTTTTGGAGCGTATAAACGGCACGGTTCTTACTAGCTCTTCGCAATCGATAAAAACAACTAAAAAGCATCAAGGAAGGGGGTACATCCCTCTGCTGGCAAAGCACAAAAAAGCCGACCATCTGGGCCCAACCATTAGGGTGAAGTTGGGCAGGAACAATCTGATAATGACGTAACCATGCCATGGCGAAAGGTGGAAGGGGAAAGCGGAGCCCCACCTCAAACAAAGCAAAGTGAATTCCCAGGGAACCCTCCTCTACTTGAGAAGGATCCGGCTCGTCGAGGCGAGGGTACCTCACCATAAAACCAGAAGGTGTGGCGTCATAAATCTTCTCGAAAGCATCATATCGAAGTCGAGAACTTGAAGTATCAGGGATGTGCGCGGGGCCAGGGGGTGATGCCGGTCTTCTCCTCGACATATTTAAGAAAGTCAAGACCGTTACCTGGTTACAAGAGAAAAGACGAAAGGTCACAGCGAACAAAACACCTGCACAAAAGATAAAAAACATCAGTACAAGGCAGAAGAAAGAAGCTATCGAAGAAATATCAGGCGATTAAAGGCATAAAAGGACGAGAGAAGGCCAAAGCCACTCAGCCACAACCAAGTGAGGGGCCACTCGGTCATAATCGAGTGGCCTTGCCTTGGTCATGACCAAGTGGCCTCGGCCGAAAACACGGCCACTCGGTCATAACCGAGTGGCCACTCGTCACCCACCACGACCACTCGGTCATGGCCGAGTGGCCGTTTGTCGCACACCAGGCCACTCGGTCATGACCGAGTGGCCTCTAAATCACTCACTTCCATCAATGAAAATGAGACGTGGCCTAGAAAATGCGCCGAGACATGAGAGAATTTGAGTTTGAAAGTGACGCGCTTGAGAAATGAATGAAGACTTGACTTCCTATTTAAAGGAGCTCAAAAAAGTGAAAAACACCGAAGTTTCCAAAAAGATACAGAAAATGAAGAATAAAGGCGCATAACTGGTCTGCCAAAGAAAAGCAAAGAAGACAAAAAATCACGTTGCAAAATTCTGAGAAACTTATACTCTTTTACCCGACCTCTTGACTAAAAGAGCAGGGAGCAATTGATGTACCTGGAAAGATAAAGGTAGACAAAATGACAGCAAGGAAGCAAAAAAGTCACTCGGCACGACTGAGTAGCCATGCCGAGTGACCTAGCTCCTCAGCCTGACCGAGTGGCCAAGACCACTCGCTCCAACCGAGTGGCCGAGGCCACTCGGTAACCTGCGAGAAAGACCCCCCACCCGAGTGGAGGGTCACCCGACATCGCCAGGAGACCCTTCGTGATTCAGCCCATAGGCCCCGAGAATTCTGAAACGGGCCCCGAGATTCCCGTCGAAAATATCGCGAGATCTTTCTCTCTCCTCCACTATAAATATAAGACCCGATTTTCAACACCGGGTACGCTATTTTGAGCAATTGAAGTACGATTTTTCATTTTCTCTCGAGATCTAATTTAAGCATCGAAGGGTTTGCGCGGGGACCCCCACTCGCGCCCTAACTGTGCTCTCGTTTTGTAGGCCTCTCATCATCAGCAAGGCCTCTCGTCACTCCGAGGCCTCTCGTCACCACAAGGCCTCTCGTCACTCTAAGGCCTCTCGTCACTCCAAGGCCTCTCGTCACCACAGGGCCTCTCGTCACTCCGAGGCCTCTCGTCACTCCAAGGCCTCTCGTCACCACAAGGCCTCTCGTCACTCTGAGGCCTCTCGTCACTCCAAGGCCTCTCGTCACCACAAGGCCTCTCGTCACTCCGAGGCCTCTCGTCATCATGAGGCCTCTCGTCACTCCAAGGCCTCTCGTCACCCCGAGACCTCTCGTCACTCCAAGGCCTCTCGTCATCAACAAGGCCTCTCGTCACCCCGAGGCCTCTCATCACTCCGAGGCCTCTCGTCACTCTAAGGCCTCTCGTCATCCCGAGGCCACCAGATCACTTTGAGGCCACCAGATCACTTTTGGCCACCAGATCACTTTTGAGGCCACCAGATCACTTTGAGGCCACCAGATCACTTTTGAGGCCACCAGATCACTTTTGAGGCCACCAAATCACTTTGAGGCCACCAGATCACTTTTGGCCACCAGATCATTTTGAAGCCACCAAATCATCAGCCCACAAGATTATTAGCTCATCAGACCATTAGCTCTGTTACTTTATCAGACTTGGAATTCCATCAGATCTAATTCCTCGTCCAAATTTTCATCAGTGAAGGCACGACTTCCGAGACTCTTGCGTCTATCCTCAATTAAAAATAGATTGTTGTATTTTGGCAACAACAATATTTTTCATCATTAAAACTAATATAGAAAAAGGTGCAACAACAATTTCCAATGTTAGAAGGAGTTTCAATTTGTTATCTCAATCACACCATGCTTGATCTTGGCATAACTATTGAGCTAGTGAGTTCGATTAGTCCATGACTCTCACTCGATCAAGATGTTAATCGATGAAAGGATTATAGTACATGGGAATCAAAAGCCGAAATACATTTTCTTTGAAGTTAGACTTCGTTACTAGTAGGATCGCCCTTGCATAATACTAGTTGTCACTCATGGTCTTTTGGGGTACATCAGGGAGATGGAGAGATTATCGCTGTAGACTAAAATTTTTGGTCAACATTAAAGTGTTTGACATGTCCTAATTGCTACTTAGGAGTAAACCTAGAAGGTCACACACATATCTGAGTGTAGTGGTTGACTAGTGATATAAACCTGAAATTAATAATTATCATTAATTGTTAATGATGACACTGTTATGAGTTAACGAATCGAGTTTTAAATTAACGGGAGCAATTGTCAAGAGTTGATAGGCATGCAATTAAGAGTTAACGGGGTCCTTAGTTTCATTATGAGATAGTGAAAGGGCCATTAAGAATTAATTATGGGCCTAGATGTAATTTCTAAGAATTTAAACAAAAGGAACATAACCAAGTGACTGGCCTTAGAGGCTGTCGATAGGTTAAGAATCGGTCGACCTACCTGTGCTGAAAGGTCGACAATTTCTTGAAAAATAATCAACTTTTTCTTACAGCTAAGCTCGTGAATCACACTATTATTTTGTCGTTTATGCAACGATTTTGGTGGTTCGTGGCTTAGGAGAACGATGGCAGGACAATCGGGGAGGTCGACCTATGTCCTAGTTGTCTCCCCTTTGTTTCTTTTTCTCTCTCTCTTTGTCTTTTGTTCGATTTGGGCATTTTAGGGTTTTGGGGGTTGGATATATAAGGAATGTAAAAGGAAGAACAATATGAGAGGCTAGTTGGCTTTTGTCTCTTTGAATTTCTTGGGCACAACATCTTCTTCATATTTCCCAAAGTCTTTAAACCCTCTTCCTTTGCGCCCATTGTTCTTGTCATTGCTAGAGCAGCAATTCTAATATAATAGTGTGACTATTTGGATTTCTAAATCTTTGTTTCCAAACCCATTTTTAACTTAATCACTTACAAGAGTCTTGGTTAACACATAGGATCTTTGGTAGGTATCATGTTCTATTTGGTGCGTGGACCAACTAGGACCCTTCTATTTTTAGGGGTTGGATTGGTCATCCAGTTTGTTGTTTAGAGTAGTAGGAGTCTTCTCGGTGGAGCCATTCTAGAGTTGTCGATGAGCAAAGGTTGATGCCTTAGTGGGCTTCTAGACTCTACATCGAAACCAAAACATTCTGCAAGGTATATCTTATTACCCCCTATGGCATGGTTTGATATTTGTATTGTATATGGTCGTCGATATCGAGTCTTGCAAGGTGGTCTTGAACTTTATTCCATTACATTCTTATTCATGTTTTCAATTTTTTTTTTTAAAATAGTAAAACCCTTACATTGATACTCCAAGTGTTAGCATTTCCCTTCACCTTCGTGGGGGATGAGTGACTGATAGAGCACATATTTCCATACTATTTAGCCCTCATATTTAGTCCTTTCTGCACATTAGTTGTGTTATTTCATTCATCTTGATTTTATTTCATTTTATTTTATAGGAATTGGGCTTCACACTATTTTATTTTATTTTTCCAGGTTTAGGGTCATGGAGCATGAGATGGGGCATGAGACATCTTGATGGCAATGAGATATCTTGGAAATTGGAGATAGAGAAGCAAGGGCAATTTTGGCAGATTTGACCTTCTGCACTTCTTTCAGTATTTTGGCCGAGATAAAATTCCAGAATGAAGATGATGTCTTCAGAGATATTGTAGGAGACTTCTTGAGCTTTCTGGAATGGTATAGTTTGTCCAAATCCGAGTTCGTTTGGGCCTTCAAACAGCGCTTAAAAGTCGGGACTAGAAAGCAGGGTTAAATTAGTAAACCTACATTGAATGCTGATTCTTTAAAAGGCCATATCTTGGGCGTCCGATATCCAAATCAAGCGATTCAAAAGCCCAAATTCATCTACTCTTCCTGATCTACAATTTTTATGAAGAGGCCGAAGCCCAGAACACGCGTTAACCTATCCGAAATCGGCCGTCAAGTTGCGGTAACCTAGGGTTTCCTCCTAAAACTCTATTTAAGCACCTTAAGAGGCCATTAAAGGGGGCTTCTTGAAGGACGTGAACAGTAGCCGATTTTTCTCTTCTCTCCATTGTTCTTGTCAAGATGGAGGGCTAAGGATTCTGTAATCAAGTTGCAACACCATCCTTGTTCCCGGTTTGAGTCTTTGGATTTAATGGAAATCTGTTTGTTTTAGTTTTAACTTTGTTGTTTTCTTGTTTCCGTTCTCTCTTAAATCTGTGTATGTGTTGATACCGGTTGGATGAATGCATGCATTGTCTTTGTTTGAGAATCCAAGGTTTTTGTGCTCGGTTGAGGCTTTAACTGGAATCAAGAACAACCTGTTTGGATGGTATTTCAATCAGTCTCGAATCTGTGCAATAAGGGGAATCAAAACTGATAGATTGAACTAAGAGGTTTCTGAAATCTTTTTATTGGTTTTCTTCCAAATCTTTGGCGGTTGTTAAAGGATTTTTCTGATTTTCGATTTGAGGGTTAAAACTAAACAAATGGTTTATTGAGAAGGCAATGAAAACTGGGATAGAAGGATTGGTTTGCAACTGATTGCATCTTGATTTATTGTGTTCTTGCTTAGTTTGTTTTTCTGTTTTGTTCATCAAAAACTCCCCCCTTGTTTAGCCTTGTTTTGACAGATTCGGTTGAGGTTCGTTGGGAGACGACTTTGGGTTACCCCCTATTGCAAATCCAAATCATCATTTATCTAATCTATCGGTGTTCGACAGCCCCGATCAGTGACTTGTGAGTTGCCCTAGAAGGGTTCTCTCGATTAGGTCAAAAGAGGTTTTTGGGGTAGAGGGGGTCACTCGGTTGTGTCTTCTTGGGCATGTCTCACATGGTTCTTTGCAGTCAATAGGGGTTACTCGGTTATGATCGAGTGATTTTATGGCGTGTATGATATCATGGCTTGTGGTTGTTTCTTACCTACTTAGTTATGGATTGCGCATGGCTACATCACTCGCATGGCCCTTGGCCTAGCCACTTGGACAAAGGTCTTCTCACATGACATGGATGAGGGTCTTCTCACATGATTGCAACCAAGATACCCGAGAGTATCTTGGTTATTAGCATGGCTTGATGAGGCCTTAATTTTTTGCGGGGTTTGGCCACCTTGTAGCTATATTCCACATAGGACTTGGGCTAGTTATGTTGCTTTGGTATGGCTTGGTTTGTGGGTCTTGCACATGATTGGTGGCATCCCTTTCGATTATAACTGAGAGACCCGAGAGTCTCTCGATTATTAGTCTTTGATATGGCTCAAATGTCTTGATCATGGCTTTGTGAGGCAAGGCTTCCTTGGCTTGGCCTCCCTTTAAGCTACCCGATTATAAGTTTTACCTCACTAGGTTATAATCGAGAAACCTGAGAGTTTCTCAGTTATTGGCTTCAGCAAAAGTAGGATGTTGGGCCAAGTCACTTGGATATGGTTTACTTTTAGCCTCCATCATGCGTGTGCCTTTTAACCCTAAGTTGCTTAGCCCAAGTCACTCGGTTAGAACTGAGTGACTAAGGGGGTCACTTGGTTATAACTGAGATGGGCTAACCCAGTGTGTTATGGGCCCACCTTGTTGCACTTGGGCTTATTAACTTGGGCATAACACTATGAATTCCCTTCTTTAGCCCCTTTAAGGCAACTAATCGGTGTTCTTCATGGAATGCATATTAGATCAAACCTTATTGTGATGTAATATCGAAAAATTAAACATCAAATTAATAATCAATGCCTTTAAATCTCATGCTTCAATGTGCTAAAAATTTAAAATAATGGAAAAAATAGTCTAAATACAAAGTTAGAAAAGAGGGTTTCCTTCATCGTCCATTCTCTTTCTCCCTTAGAGCATTCAGATCACTTGTAGTGTAATACTTGGGAAATTATTAAGGTAATAAATGGTATTTGATGAAGCATATAACTGGAATTTTCAAAAGAAAGAGGTCGTAGGGTACACCGTCGATGTTTTAAGAAATCGAATTGAACGAAGGGAGTACCTCGGACCCTACATAGCCAAGGAAAATGGTATAGAATTGACACGTGATTCGAATTTATGGTTTTTAGTGATAAAAGAAATTGGATCGGGAACAGTTTTCGGTACAACTATCGACTGGGCTGAGAAAATCGAATCGACGTAGGAGACGTCTGGAAGGTCAACGGAGCATGTTAAGTACCAATATTTTATGTATAGAAAAACCCTTAAGTAATCTCAGGTTAAAACAAATGGATTTAAGATCAAATTGACCAATCGGGCCTAGGTGCAATTTTCTAAATTTTCCTAAGAGAGGTCAAAATGATAATTTTTTGGGACTTTGAAGGATGAAATGAATGCTGCAAAGTTTGAGGGCCTTCGTGGTATAGTTGAATTCATCAGGGGTATCATGGAAAGGGTGAAAATGTCATTAGAAGAAAAAATTGGGTCAAAGTGCAATAAAACAAAATTTGGCAGTGTGAACGTAAAGGAGAAAACTGCCACCGCATGTGGAGGTCATTTCCGGCGATGGGATGGCCGGGGAGGAGTTGGGGGAGGTCGTATATGGCGTGGGCTGGCTTGGGGGCCAAGCCTTGGCCACTAATTGGCCGAAACTTGTCCGGATTTTTTCTGTAAATAGCAAGGGTTTCGGCCTAAACTTGGGAAGCAAATCGATCGTGATTTTGGATGTTTTTGAGGGAGTGGATAAGGGGCTATTGGTGTTTGCATCAAGGGGAAGATTTTGGGAGGTTTTGGGAGCATTTTCATCAAGTGTAGAGGCCGATTGAAGCTCGGCCGATAGCGGGTGGCAGTCCGCCTTGTCGGACCTACAACTTGTCTTTTGAGGCATTTTCTTGTGCCCTTTCGGCCTAAAACTGGTACCCACGTGACTGATTCTTCATGGGCTTCAAAGGGATACCCTTTTCATGGCCATTGGAGTCGTCATCGTCGGTCGAAATTTTGGAGAATATGGTAGCGCGTGAGCTGCACGCGCCACACATTACTTGCACCCACAACCTCTTTGGTAATTCTTTTTTTAGTCTTTTCCTTTAATTATTTTAGGATTTATTATGTGGGAAAAATGAGAAAATGTTTGAAGATATAATTATTTTGGAATTATTGAGGGGAAAATTAGGAAAAAATAGAGGAAATTATGAAAAAATTGAGGAAAATAGACTTTAATGCTTCCTTAATTAATTATGGTGTCTAGGGAATATTTTGGCTCGAGGTTGAATATAAGTTCAAGTAATTGGGATTAGACACGCAAATCGAGGTAATGCACGAGGATCCAAGCGATCCGAACACGTTCGAGGTGAGTGGTTTAATTCTAATCTTACTTTGTCTTCAAAATGTGTTGGAATGTGTGTAGTGGGTTTAGACAAGCAGTTTTACCCTCCCGAACTTAGGTTACACATGATTGGACTGAAGGACCTGAATGACCGATTACAAGGAACAAAGCATGCAACGGAAGCGATTTAACCATTAAATCTATCCTCGTATTGATTTGAGTCTAGGAGACTTACTTTTTCTTCCGATTACCGGTCGGAATGGAGCGATCGAAGGAGGAGGGGCGACAGCTTCTTCACGTTGTGGAGATGATGGCTGTCCTGCAATCCTTCGGCTCCTACGCATCAGATCTTTCGATCTTCCAAGATATGGCTCGAACTCGTGGCCTCTCTTTGGTGAACAAGAGAAAATCGAAAATCAGGGATAAGGGTTAATAACAACTAGAGAGAGAATATATATAGGGAGCACCCTAGGGTTAAAAACCCTAGTGGGCCAAACCCTAGTGGGCTAAGTCCATTTTTAATTAATTCTCTAATTGGGTTAGTCCAATTAATTAATTAAATCCCAACGAACTATTAAACAATTCTCTCTCAATGTAATTTACCCAACAAGCCAAAATGTATTTAAAAAATACATGAGTTACATCGAGCTACCCTGGGGACCAAAAGACAAATTATTCATGGCTGCTAAAATGATCAAAATATCCCTGCTACCCAGTAGCTATATTTTGTCATTCTAAGTGTTCCAACTATCACCATATGGCAATACTGACCCCACGAATAATTTTGCATGTGCGATGTCTTTGACCTACTAGTGTAATGACGAAAATACCCCTCTGTGTAACACCCATCATTTAGAAAGGAATAATGTACTAACACCTCTCTAAATAATTTCTACCATCCTTAGATCACTAGTCCAATAATCCGTGACTACTCGAATGTACTTGCTTATCACTGGGAGCTACCCAGAAGCACACACTCTTAAGTCACGTTCCCAGGGCCCTGGATTATTAGATTATTCTTGGACAATCACAAGGGGGCGAATCACAGAAACTATCTTGTATTAGTCTGTCTTAGCTAATTAGAAACCACACTCCCAACTCACAAGGTTGCTGATCTTTGATAGACCTCACCTATAGTGAATCTAAGAATATAGCTCTAGGTTCACTAGACCACCAACTAATACTCAAGTATTAGAGTATTCGTCCACGTAGTAGCAGTGATAGACTAGCTCCATGATAATCAGTACTTTGTCATTAGCTTCTATCACAGGTCCACTCTACGCATTCCAAATGCGCTTGTACAATCAGAGTAAACGGACTGTTTACTGGCTAAGGCAAGCCATCCTCCATTAGGATCTATTGCACAATGATCTTATCATGATAGAATGCCCAGTTCTATCAAAAGATCAAGAGTAATATTTTTCTTGCATATTAAGTACCCATGATTCATGCCTAACTGTGAAGAGCGACCCATCACATGAATCACTTACTTAATAGCATGGACACTTTTCCAACAATTAAATGCAAATGATATATGTGCCATAAACAGACTAAAATAAAACATCATTACCATAAATTAAATAAAACGTGTCTTTAGGGCATACATTTCCAACAGGACCATCAACGAGGATCAAAGCATGCAACAGAAGCGATTTTTTAACATAACAATATTCTCGTATTGATTTGAGTCTAGGACACTTACTTTTCCTACGGATTACCGGACGGAATAGAGTGACGGGAGGAGGAGGAGGCGCGGCAGCTTCTTCACGTGGTGGAGACGACGGTTGTCCTGCGATCCTTTGGCTCCTTCGCATCAGATCTCTTGATCTTCCAAGGTATGACTCAAACTCGTGGCCTTTCTTTGGTGAAGAAGAGAAAATCGAAAATTAGGTTAAAAACAACTAGAGAGAGAATATATATATAGGGAGAAAAACCCTAGTGGGCCAAGTCCATTTTAATTAATTTTCTAATTGGGTTAGCCCAATTAATTAATTAAAACCAATGAACTATTAAATAATTCTCTCTCAATGTAATTCACCCAACAAGCCAAAATGTATTAAATAATACATGAGTTACATCGAGCTACCCTAGGGACCAAAACACAAATTATTCATGGCTACTAAAATGACCAAAATATCCTTGCTACCCAGTAGCTATATTTTGTCATTCTAAGTGTTCCAACTATCACCATATGGCAACACTGACCCCACGAATAATTTTGCATGTGCGATGTCTTTGACCTACTAGTGTAATGACGAAAATATCCCTCTGTGTAACACCCATCATTTAGAAAGGAATAATGTACTAACACCTCTCTAAATGACTTCTACCATCCTTAGATCACTAGTGCAATAATCTGTTACAACTCGAATGTACTTGCTTATCACTGGGAGCTACCCAGAAGCACACACTCTTAAGTCACGTTCCTAGGGCCTTGGATTATTTGATTATTCTTGGACAATCACAAGGGGGTGAATCACAGAAACTATCTTGTATTAGTTTGTCTTAACTAATTAGAAACCATACTCCCAACTCACGAGGTTACTGATCTTTGATAGACCTCACCCATAGTGAATCTAAGAATATAGCTCTAGGTTCACTAGACCACTAACTAATACTCAAGTATTAGAGTACTCGTCCACGTAGTAGCAGTGATAGACTAGCTCCATGATAATCAGTACTTTGTCATTAGCTTCTATCACAGGTCCACTCTACGCATTCCAAATGCGCTTGTACAATTAGAGTAAACGGACTGTTTACTGGCTAAGGCAAGCCATCCTTCATTAGGATCTATTGCACAATGATCTTATCATGATAGAATGCTCAGTTCTATCAAAAGATCAAGAGTAATATTTTTCTTGGTTATTAAGTACCCATGATTCATGCCTAACTGTGAAGAACGACCCATCACATGAATCACTTACTTAATAGCATGGACACTTTTTCAACAATTAAATGCAAATGATATATGTGCAATAAACTGACTGAAAAGAAACATCATTACCATAAATTAAATAAAACGTGTCTTTAGGGCATACATTTCCAACAATCTCCCACTTGCACTCAAAGACTATGAAAATCCATAAGTTCCCACCCCTATGAGATCTAAGTGTCTTCGAAAGACCTTCTCTGCCAAAGGCTTGGTGAAAGGATCCACTAGATTGTTTGATGTAGATATCTGGTCCACCACTATGTCATTCTTCTGGATGAACTCTCGAATGAGGTGGTACTTCCTCTCAATGTGCTTGCCCTTTCTGTGGTTCCTTGGTTCTTTGCATTGTGACACTGCTCCAGTGTTGTCACAATAAAGGATAATAGGCTTTTCCACATGCGGTACAACTCCTAGTTCTATAAGGAACTTTCGGAGCCATACTGCTTCCTTGGACGCCTCTGATGCTGCTACATACTCAGCTTCCATGGTGGAATCAGCAATACAAGATTGCTTGATACTCCGCCATGAAATAGCTCCTCCAGACAAGGTGAAAACATATCCACTAGTGGATTTTCTTTCATCCTTATCAGCCTGGAAATCTGAGTCTGTGTAGCCTACTGGAACTAAGTCATCAGCTCTGTAAACTAGCATATAATCCTTAGTAGCCTTAAGGTACTTGAGCATATGCTTTACAGCTTGCCAATGTGCTTCCCTTGGATTTGACTGAAATCTGCTTATCATGCCTACAGCAAAGCAGATATCTGGCCTGGTACACAGCATGGCATACATGAGACTTCCTACAGCTGAAGCATAAGGAATCCTACTCATGCGCGCCTTTTCTTCCTCTGTCTTAGGACAGTCCCTGGAAGATAAGCCCAATCCGTGTCTAAAAGGAATTAATGCCCCTTTACACTGATCCATACTGAACCTGACCAATATCTTGTCAATGTAAGAAGATTGGGATAAACCCAACATTCTCTACTTCCTATCTCTAAGAAGCTTTATACCGAGAATGTAACTAGCTTCTCCTATATCTTTCATGCTAAATTGACATGATAGCCAAATCTTTATTGATGACATCATCCCTACATCATTTCCTATGATGAGAATGTCATCAACATATAACACCAGAAAAGACACCTTTTCACCATTTGTTTTCTTATACACACATGGTTCATCTACGTTTGGAATAAATCCATAAGATTTTATAGACTCATCAAAACGTTTGTTCCATGCCCTTGATGCTTGCTTAAGTCCATAAATGGACTTCTTAAGCTTGCAGACCATGTGATCTTGGCCTTTCACAATATAGCCTTCTGGTTGGGACATATAGATGTCTTCACTAAGATAGCCATTAAGAAAGGCCGTCTTAACATCCATTTTCCATATCTCATAGTCATAATGACATGCTATGACAAGGAGTATACGAATGGATTTAAGCATGGCTACTAGTGAAAAGGTTTCCTCATAATCAATCCCTTCTTTCTGAGTAAATCCTTTTGCAACCAACCTTGCTTTAAAGGTTTGCACCTTTCCATCCGCTCCCCTTTTCCTCTTGTATACCCACTTACACCCTATGGGTTTTACCCCTTCAGGTGTAGCTACAAGATCCCAAACCTGATTGAGATGCATAGACTCAATCTCGGCATCCATTGCAAGACTCCACTTGTCCATATCGACATCAAGGATAGCCTCCTCGTATCTAGTGGGATCTTGTTCCTGATTGTCAGAGACTAGCTCGAAAGCTTCTCCTGTCCATCTATCAGGAACTTTAGATTCCCTCCCACTACGACGAGGCTCCGTGTGTATAGAAACACTCGGTTGTGTCTCTTTTGGTTCCTCAATTAGGACACTAGATGTACCTGAAGTTTGTTCAGAAGATAACTTCTCATCTAGTTCTGCTCTGCTTGAACCCTTAGTGGACATACTCTGATCATCCTCCAAGTATCTAGCATGAGTACTGATTAGTACTTTCAGCTCCTTAGGATAATAGAAATATCCACCATGAGTGCCTTTTGGATATCCTATGAAGTAGCATAATTCTGACCTTGATTGCAACTTACTCCCCTTAGTCAATACATAAGCTGGACAACCCCATATCTTGAGATGATTTAGACTAGGCTTTCGTCCGGTCCACATCTCATAGGGTGTCCTAGGTACAGACTTGGAGGGTACCAAGTTCAGAATGTATGCCGTCGTTTCTAAGGCATATCCCCAAAAGGAAATAGGAAGAGATGCATGGCTCATCATGCTTCTTACCATCTCCATTAGAGTCCTGTTCCTTCTCTCACTGACTCCATTCTGATGGGGGGTCCCAGGCGCAGTCAATTGAGAAACTATACCATGATGTATTAAGTAGTACTTAAACTCTCTAAGAAGGTACTCTCCATCACGGTCTGACCTCAAAATTTTGATTAATTTACCTGTTTGACGCTCCACTTCAGCCTTAAACTCTTTGAATTTATCAAAAGAATCAGACTTGCGCCTCATCAGATAAATATAACCAAAACGAGTATGGTCATCCGTAAATGTGATGAAGTACTCGTAACCTCCTCTAGCAGGTGTAGTCATTGGACCATAAACATCACTATGAACTAACTCTAATATGTTTTTGGCTCTACCTGCCTTCTGAGTAAATGGCCTTTTGGTCATTTTTCCCATTAGGCATGATTCACACTGAGGCCATTCTTCCAATCTCAATGAGCCCAAGGGCCCATCATGGATTAGCCTCTGAATCCGATTAGGATTAATGTGCCCTAACCTTAAGTGCCATAGATAAGAGTCATTTGATGATAATGTTCTCTTCTTATTAACTGGTTCAAATTCAGAGTTGTTTATTTGACTTTTAATAGGATTAATATAATAAAGATTCCCAAATACGTTGCCTGAATAAATAACCTGTCCATTTCTACTGATAGTGACACCAGAATGGAACAAAACAGAATATCCATAAGAAATCAATTTAGAAACTGAAATTAAATTTTGTCTCAAAGCAGGAACGTATAAAACATCTTTCAAAATTAAAATCCTATTACAATGAAAAAACAAATGCAAAACTCCCACTGCTTCAGCCCATACTCAAGCTCCACTAGCCACCGGCAATCCATGCTCTCCTTCAAGTAGAGTCCTTGTCTTTCTGAACCCCTGCAAAGAGTTACAGACATGATTAGTGGATCCTGAATCAACTATCCAAGAGGATGAAGATCCTACCAAACTGATGGATTCTAAGTAAAGAGCAATACCCGGTGCTTTCACCTTGAGGGCAGGACAATCCTTATTCCAGTGTCCTTTCTGCCCACATTTGAAGCACTTGCCTTTGGGCTTGGCATCGGCCTGACTAGCTCCGGGCTTGCTGGGCTTGCCCCCTGCTTTGTTCTAACCCTTCTTCTTCTTGAAGTTCTTGGCTTTAGGGCCAACTCTAGGAGAAGATGCAGAATGAATAGCTAGAGCCTTTGAGGTAGGCTTCATGATCTTCTCTGCCGCCTGGAGCTCTTTCATGAGCTCCACTAGATTCATCTCTAATTTATTCATGTTATAGTTCAATTTGAACTATGAGTATGAATCTGGCAAAGTCTCTAAGACCATGTCTACCTGACTCTCAGCATCTATCGTCGCTCCCTAAACCTCGGCTTCCTCGAAGTAAGCAATCATCTTGAGCATGTGCTCTCGAACTGATGCCCCCTCAGCCATCCTGGTAGTCATAATCGCCTTAAGAGCTTCCTGCCTTATAGGCCGGCTCTTATCAGCGAACATGGTGCGCAACGATAAATCAATATCATAAGCAGTGGGCGTATGCTCATGCTTCGACTGAAGCACATCGGACATGGAAGCCAACATGTAGCAACGTGCCATCTCGTCAGCTTGCTTCCATTCTGCCTCAGCCTGGCGCTCCTCGTCAGTGGAGTTTCTCCCAATCACAGGACAGGGGTCAGTTAGAACATACTTGTACCCTTTGGCTGTGAGTACTATGTTCAACTTCCTCTTCGAGTCAACATAATTACCCCCATCCAGCTTAGAATCCTTGAGGATCATAGCAAGGGGACTGAAAGAACCTCCACCAGACATTCCTGTACAATTTATGGAAAAATAAGACATTTTAGATAGTGCACATATAAACAAGTATTTTGCACATAAGCTCATATTATATCTTGAAAATAGATTTCCCTCAAACTATTATCAATAATATGTCATTTGGCTCTTAGAAGAACTAACTGAGCTCCGATAGGGAGGTTGATAATTCTCTAAGTTAAGTGTATAACCACCACTAACTAAACTTCCTGAATAGGAAATGATCTAGAGAATAATTCCGTCGATAGGGCGACTATTATCTCACATTCCCTACGGATAATCTTGCATTATTACCTCCAACGATAGGCCGGCCGATAACAACACATATCCTAGGTTTTAGTTATACCTTTACCATTAGATCTAGATCCTTATGGAATACCCATCCTATAGGGGGTCATGCTCAGAATGACACGAGGGCATCCACGATCTCTAATTAAAGGTGTGGAGGAAGCCATGGGGTCGTTGGAACCCCTCTCCCACTTAATCTTTTAAAATAAGGGTTTTGATTAAAAACGTTTTTCCTTTTGGATTCCATTAATACTTAGAAAAATATCTAAACGTGAAACACTCTCTAATCCAAGGATAAAAAAAACTTTGAGAGAGTAAACTATAAGTTAATTTTTCTTTTGATTAATTAACCCAAATTTAAACCTAATTATGAAATATCTAAGTCTACATTTACTTTCTATACCAAGGGATAAATCCTTTGAGAAAGTAAACCTGTAAACTAATTTCATCATTTGGTTTAATAAAACGTTTTCATGAATTAACTCCACATATGATCACAGTTGAAAAAGCACAACAAACGAATTACATGCTTTTCTATTCATTATTCCTAAGTGACCATATAATCGATTAAACATCACATAAAATAAATATTAAATGTGGTCTTGTTTAATCCTAAGGTGGTTTCATCCTTTTACTAATTATTTTCATGCAATATATCACAAAGATAATCTAATTGCAAATAATTTAACCTCCAAGAATGGTTTTTAAATAAAACACCTAGCTACCAACTATGGGGTTGGGGCGGGTGAAGCCCGCCGTAGGCTCGGCGGTCCCGCTAACTATTCCAAGAAACCCTAGGTGGATCGCTTCTTCAGCCGCCGACTGCTCCATGGACAATCCAGAAATTCTGCAATTGTTGATTTCTCGTGATGGTCGATTCAAGCCCTTGGCCGAAACCAGATTTGGCCGATTCTTCCATCACGTTCAGCCTTTGCAATCGATGGCTAGAAAAACGTTGCAATCTGCCCGATTCTTCAATCTGATTTTGCAAGCGATCGCTGGAAAAACCGCTGCAATCTGGAACTACAATATGTTCCAAAACAGCGCTCCCAGATCCGACCGAAACTGCAACTTTCTGTTCCGAAATTAATAGCCCGATTCTTCCATCACGATTCTGCAATCTGGTTCTGCTTTTCCTTCTTTGATCGATCATCATTACAGAAAATAAAAGCGATTAAATCAACCATCAAAACTGGTTGTACATCCGCCTATACCCCAACCGCGAGGTTTACATCGAATCTATTTGAATAAACACAATAGATTACAACATCCTATACCTCCACTCATGAGGTTTACAAGGCATCTAAAACCATTCTTGGAGGGATCCATAAACGCAAACAAAAACAGCATTTAAACAGTAAAAGGAACCACCCTTTTTCTAATTTTTAATCCTAGGCATGCTCCTAGATTCAAACCAACAAAACCGTGGCTCTGATACCTCTTGAAGGACCATCAACGAGGATCAAAGCATGCAACGGAAGTGATTTTTTAACATAACAATATCCTCGTATTGATTTGAGTCTAGGAGACTTACTTTTCCTACGGATTACCGGACGGAATGGAGCGACGGGAGGAGGAGGAGGCGCGGCAGCTTCTTCACGTGGTGGAGACGACGGTTGTCCTGCGATCCTTCGACTCCTTCGCATCAGATCTCTTGATCTTCCAAGGTATGACTCAAACTCGTGGCCTCTCTTTGGTGAAGAAGAGAAAATCGAAAATTAGGTTAAAAACAACTAGAGAGAGAATATATATATAGGGAGAAAAACCCTAGTGGGCCAAACCCTAGTGGGCCAAGTCCATTTTAATTAATTTTCTAATTGGGTTAGCCCAATTAATTAATTAAAACTAATGAACTATTAAATAATTCTCTCTCAATGTAATTCACCCAACAAGCCAAAATGTATTAAATAATACATGAGTTATATCGAGCTACCCTGGGGACCAAAACACAAATTATTCATGGCTACTAAAATGACCAAAATATCCTTGCTACCCAGTAGCTATATTTTGTCATTCTAAGTGTTCCAACTATCACCATATGGCAACACTGACCCCACGAATAATTTTACATGTGCGATGTCTTTGACCTACTAGTGTAATGACGAAAATACCCCTCTGTGTAACACCCATCATTTAGAAAGGAATAATGTACTAACACCTCTCTAAATGACTTCTACCATCCTTAGATCACTAGTCCAATAATCCGTGACTACTCGAATGTACTTGCTTATCACTGGGAGCAACCCAGAAGCACACATTCTTAAGTCACGTTCCCAGGGCCTTGGATTATTTGATTATTCTTGGACAATCACAAGGGGGTGAATCACAGAAACTATCTTGTATTAGTCTATCTTAGCTAATTAGAAACCATACTCCCAACTCACGAGGTTACTGATCTTTGATAGACCTCACCCATAGTGAATCTAAGAATATAGCTCTAGGTTCACTAGACCACCAACTAATACTCAAGTATTAGAGTACTCGTCCACGTAGTAGCAGTGATAGACTAGCTCCATGATAATCAGTACTTTGTCATTAGCTTTTATCATAGGTCCACTCTACGCATTCCAAATGCGCTTGTACAATTAGAGTAAACAGACTGTTTACTGGCTAAGGCAAGCCATCCTCCATTAGAATGCCCAGTTCTATCAAAAGATCAAGAGTAATATTTTTCTTGCTTATTAAGTACCCATGATTCATGCCTAACTGTGAAGAACGACCCATCACATGAATCACTTACTTAATAGCATGGACATTTTTTCAACAATTAAATGCAAATGATATATGTGCAATAAATTGACTGAAAAGAAACATCATTACCATAAATTAAATAAAACGTGTCTTTAGGGCAATAATTTCCAACATGGATCGGTTCTAGTGAGTGGTTTTACCCTTTGGAATTTGGGTTGTTTAGCAAAGGCTTTTTACTTATGTACTTATGGTATCATTTGCATATTGAACATGTGGTATATTGCATCAACTGTTTTTACTTATAAAAGAGTCAGTGCATGGCGTGTGATTTTCATATCATCGGGGTATTGATATTTGTGTCGGTGTTGTGTCTGTGTGGGATAGATGGGGTCCACTTGAGAATGGGGTAATGTTAATCTAGGTGAACAAGTGACACGGTAGGACACTCGAGGGATTAAGTATGTCGTGGCAAGGTCAACCCCAACGGTGTGGAATGGATTTTTCACGGGAGGTTGAGTATGTCAGGGAGATTTCTCAAGTTAGACGTGTTGCATATTGTTGTGTCTGTATATGCCATGCTTATATGTCTTTCATGCATTTTGTAAACTGTTTCATGCCATCACTTGGATTTTTTATTATCTAACCTGGGTTATGCCTCTAGAACATTCAATGTTCCAGCTAGGAACTGCTGCGAAAGCAAGGATGTGGCCAGTTGAAGGCCAACGGTGCTTAGTATGATAGTTGTTGTAACATTAGTATCTACTTTGATATATGTGTGAACAGTTGTAAGATAATGATGTTATTATTTGGTAGCTTTGTTTTATGTATTTCGTTGTAAAAATACTATGTAAGAACCTCGTGGTAAGCCACGGTATCTTGGTGTTAATATATCCGCTGCATTATGCCATGTCTCGTTTAATTTAAGATTATTGATCTTGATAATTAAACGGACAAGACTGGGGTTCTCGGGGTTTGTATCTACATGTGAAGATTGTTCTTAATACACCGCGCGTGTTGAACTTAGAGGAAAAAAAAAAGAAATCTTGCAAATACCCTTATAGTGGCGTGCCCGTGTGAGGCAGAGTGTTACATGTAACATGTTCGAATAAGTTGGATTAGATGATAAGCCACCTAGTGACACCTCAAAAATAGTTTTTCATGCATATGATCAAATACATGATGTGTGTAAATTTCCTACACCCATTTATAGAAAATAGGGTGATAATCGTCTTTTATTATTAATAAGGAAAAACTACATCATTTGGTTCGAGATGAAAAACTAACACCCCCTGATAATAATGTATATCTCTTTTATTGACTAATTCATAAAAGGTAATGATATGGCCATATATGCATGCATACCATTAAAAATAGATTTTAACACAATAATCATAAACTTTACACTCATGCGTAATTTCATGGACATAATGCAATTTATGTCAAATAAACAATCTTGAGCATAATAAAATGTAAATTGCTAGGTGCTAGTCCAATTTGAATGAAAGTGAAGGTCACATGCATGATAAAAAAAAAATAGTTGGTTTATATGAAATAACTTGAAACTTTGTGGGAAGAAGTGTCACCTCAAAAACTTGAAAACTTTTCAAAAATGGCTCTGGTGTCCATTTTCTACACCTAGAAGCCTTTTTATTGCTGACCACCTTGCTGTCATTGTCGGAAGCCACTATTGGCAACCTTTAGGTTGTTACCAATCATTATTGTTGCTAGAAAAAACTAAAAACCATTTCACCTACAGTTGTCACTTCGTCTTCTTCAACGAGCAGTTCATCAGCTTAGTTATTCAATGATCGGAAAATCTTGGTTTTCTCTAATTTTTTCATCTCTTTCTTACCATTTTTTGGTCTTGCCTAAAAACTGAAGAAGATATGGGTTTTTATAGCCGATTTTTGGCAATCGAACGCAATAGTCACCTTCAGCACCACCAATCGTTGCTTTATACCCCACCGTCACCACTTACCATTTTTTTTTATTACAATTGTGTTGTCCTTTGACGTCCATCGTCTCCCTCAAATTTGGTTTCCAAATTCATGTATGCAATTTGCAAGCGCCTAATTTTTCACATTTGTTTTTTCCAAATTTGGCTTGTTTCCTTAGGGTTTCATAAGATTTCTATCATTTCATATTTTCGATCGACTATGAACGCATCCAAGAGATTGTTTAGATTGGATTTAACCAATTCTTGAATTGCCTAGTGCCTTCAATGATTTCCTTTGGTTTCACTTAGTTTATTCTATAAATTTTCAAATTCAATATCTTGCTCATCTATTGTTGGAAATTGTGGTAAAAAGTATCGATATGTTCTTTTCCATGTTGTTTTTGTGTGTTATAAAAGGATTTGATCCAATTCTTAATCGTTTGCTCTGAATTTTGGCTCAAAGTGACTTATCTAAGTTATTCTTCATGTCCCAGGCAACTTCTTTTCACAATCTCTTAAGATCAATTATTTTCTATTCAACACGTGATTGTTAATCTAGTTGTATCATTGTGTTCTCGAGTATGCCTATTTTGACACCTATCTTTTGATTCATTGCAATCCAATCTCATTTGGATTTTGGTTGGGTTCAAAGCAGGTTGTCCAATCAACTCATCACATATTTCAACCGACTTTGGACTTGAATGATTTTTAGTTTGCATGTCAATTTCCGGTGAACTTGAATCCCACAAATTCGTTGTAACCTCGTCTATGATGGCCAGTATTGAGCTTGACCCAATTTGATTTGGTTTGATCCAATTTTGTGCTCAAAATTGGTACCTTAATTTACCAAAATTAGCCTATTTTATAATTTTCAACAAATTACACTTAGGCCCAACTCTCTGTGAATTCATATTTTTGATTCTTCTATATCCCTGCCGAGGTCTGATAATTCATGAATTATCACTAAGGCTCCTCTTGGGTCTCATTATAATTAATTCAAAGATTAATTTTTAATATCTAAAATTTTCAGATATTACACTTAATAAAGGAAAGAGAAGTTGGGAAGAAAATAAAAAAAAAAATGTATACTAGTTCTTGATTCTGGGGTATGGGCTAATATGCTGGTGCTGCGTGCCAAAACTGTGTAGGTGTACATGATTTTGATTGAGCCGATAGGTGCAAGTCAAAAAGCATGAGGAGATCACCTGGATCACCTGGATCATCTGTACAGTGATTTGTAAGTTTCACCTGGATCACTTCATTACCAATGATAAAAGAAAGAGCGGCTTTCTCGATTACAGGTGATTTAGCTTTTAAGGATTCTATGTCTAACTGAAGCCAGCAAACAATTTCTTTCTTGATTGTTGTTTTCAAGTAGGATCATCTCATCAGTCATTGACTTCATCATGAGCAACTAAACAGAGGGCTGTCCCAACTCTTGATCGAGCGCCTTCTCAAGCCATGTTTCTGCATCTCGCATCATCCCAGGGCTGAGCCTAACCATCAGGATACAGAATTCTCTCTCATTGAGCGCTCCGTCTCCATCAAGATCTCCTTCTCTGATCATCGCATCCAAATCTTCTTTGCTCATCCCCTCCATCCCCAAGAGTGCCGAATTCTTCCTTAGACTTTCTGATGTTATCAACCTGGTGGCTGGGTCTGCAAGCAGCTGAAATCCCCCGCACAGTTCCGAGACGAACGTGTCGGCATCTAGCTTCTCTGCCATCACTGGCAACAGGTCTTCGTACTCGCTTCTATTGCTTTTGGTGTCCATTTCTGTGAGAAGCCCTCTGAACCCAAATGCAAGATGAGTTTGTAATACCAAGGTGTTATTATGGAGTACATATATAGTGAGGGTATGATACGGCACCATTTCCTCTATTATTCTGGAGTATGTGGCTCTGATACAAGGATGTATGTGTTGCTCCAACGTGGCATTTTTATTTTATTTACTTGGAACAGCTTCCACGAAGGTTCCTTGGAGATATGGCTCTGGCCGTGACCACATGGCCTTGGAGTTGGAGAGAAATAGCTTAATTTATCCGAAATTCAACTTTCCTTGAAGCTTCCTTTCTGCATGAATTTGTCCACTCTCACACGTTGTGTGTCTAAGGCAGTGTTGCACTCTCCTAATCCGTTTGTTGCTTCTTTTTTTTTCGCTTTTGTTTTTGTTTTCTTTTTCTTTTTCTTTCCTTGAATTTAAAAAAAAGAATATTCCCATTCTGAAGCTTTTCTATCATCAAAGACTAATTTGAAGACTCACTCCCAACACAACTCTTTCTTATTCTGTTGTTGTCAAAATACAATAATTAAAATTTGTGATGTGGGGTCCACTCGAGTTCGGGGTCGGGTGAAGTTAGGTTGCCGTAAGAGATGTCGCCTCAAGAGAGTTTGCCGCTAGGATGCTCGCCACAAGGATTCGCCACTAGCTCTTGCCACAAGGTTTCACCACTAGCTCTTGCCACAAACTCTCACCACAAGCTTTTGCTACTAGTTTCACCACAAGTTTCGCCACTAGCTTTTGCCACTAGCTTCGCTACAAGCTTTTTCCACTATCTTCGCCACTAGCTTTTGCCACTAGCTTCGCTACAAGCTTTTCCCACTATCTTCACTACTAGCTTTTGCCACTAGCTTTTGCCACAAGTTTTGCCACTAGTTTCGCCATTAGACTTGGCCTTCACTGCTAGGTCTGCCACAAGGATTTTTTACCCTGTTAGTGTTGAGAAAACGGGTTAGAAGGCTCACGGGAATCTTCCCCGTGAAGACCCTCCGATGCCAAAGTTAGTCTCGAATCCCAATGACTATTCACGAAAACAGTAAATGTGCATTCAAAATGTCTAGATTTTATTGAAATTGGAAGTCCTCATCAATATCCTGTAGCTGGGTATTTATAGGGCACGATTCTCAGGGGTATTTGGTGCTGCAATGTGGCGAATTCTAAATGGGACTTAGGTTTCATCGAGGTGAGGTACTTATCTTGACGAAGCCTCAAAATTGCTCGTGACAAATCTGTTGCATGGTTGGCACTTGTTGCCAGCCACTAGCAGCGAGCCCCTACCTTACGGCCCTTGGCCGCGAGGCCGGAGCTCGCTGGTCTAATGCCAAATTGTTGTTATCAAAATACAACAATTAAAATTTTTGATGTGGGGTCCACTCGAGGTCGGGGTTGGGTGAAGTTAGGTTGCTATAAGAGATGTCTCCTCAAGGGAGTTTGCCACTAGGATGCTCGCCGCAAGGATTCGTCACTAGCTCTTGCCACAAGCTCTCGCCACTAGACTTGGGCTTCGCTGCTAGGTCTGCCGCAAGGATTTTTGACCCTGTTAGTGCTGAGAAAATGGGTTAGAAAGCTCGCGAGAATCTTCCCCGCGAACACCCTCCAATGCCAAAGTTAGTCTCGAATCCCAATGACTATTCACGAAAATAGTAAATGTGCATTCAAAATGTCTAGATTTTATTGAAATTGGAAGTCCTCATCAATGTCCTATAGCTGGGTATTTATAGGGCACGATTCTCAAGGGTATTTGGTGCTGCCATGTGGCGAATTCTAAATGGGACTTAAGTTTCATTGAGGCGAGGTACTTATCTTGACGAAGCCTCAAAATTGCTCGTGACAAATCTGTTGCATGGCTGGCACTTGTTGCCAGCCACTAGCAGTGAGCCCCTACCTTGCGGCCCTTAGCCGCGAGGCTGGAGCTCGCTGCAAGCTGTTGTGAGCTCGCTGGTCTAATGCCAAATTGTTGTTACCAAAATACAACAATTAAAATTTGTGATGTGGGGTCCACTCGAGCTTGGGGTCGGGTGAAGTTAGGTTGCCGTAAGAGATGTCGCCTCAAGGGAGTTTGCCACTAGGATGCTCGCCGCAAGGATTCGCCACTAGCTCTTGCCACAAGCTCTTGCCACTAGACTTGGGCTTCGCTGCTAGGTCCGCCGCAAGGATTTTTGACACTGTTAGTGTTGAGAAAATGGGTTAGAAGGCTCGCGGGAATCTTCCCCGTGAACACCCTCCGATGCCAAAGTCAGTCTCGAATCCCAATGACTATTCACGAAAATAATAAATGTGCATTCAAAGTGTCTAGATTTTATCGAAATTGGAAGTCCTCATCAATGTCCTGTAGCTGGGTATTTATAGGGCACGATTCTCAAGGGTGTTTGGTGCTGCCACTGGCGAATTCTAAATGGGACTTAGGTTACATTGAGGCAAGGTGCTTATTTTGACGATGCCTCAAAATTGCTCGCGACAAAGCTATTACGTGGCTGGCATTTGCTGCCAGCCACTAGCAGCAAGCTGCCTTGTGGCCCTTGGCTGCTAGAGCTCGTAGCAAGTTGTCCCGAGCTCACTTCAAGTTGCCGTGAGCTCGCCCTCACGTGTAGAACTTGGTCGTGAGACTGGGGCTCGCGGCAAGTTAGCGCTCGCGGCAAGTTGGTGCTGTGATACCCCGGAATCTAATGTAAAGGTTGGATGATGCAATAAAGTGTTTTAATGGAAGTTTTAGGCTTAAGTGTAAATGGAAATGGTTTTAAGGACTTAAATGCAAAATAAAGGATAATAATTGTCATGATAAAGGCTTGTTTGAGAAGTCTTGAGTTGGTAAAGGATAACGTCTCCAAATGAATGTCATGATAAAAGCTTGTTAGGAAAGCTTTGAGTTGGTAAACTTTCATTGGAAGACTTATGGTCATAATAAAGGCTTGTGGGAGAAGTCTTGAGGTGGAAAGATTATATTGGATAATTGTATTCAAAAGTCTTAAACCATGATTACCTTTATTTCTTAATTCAAAAGTAAATGGAGTTGGAAGCATGTTATTGGCTTGCTAAAAGATAAGGATAAGATGGGTTGAATAAAGGGTCATGTAAAGGGCAAATGGAGAAATGAGATTGGAAGAAAGGAGAAGCTTGAATAGGAAGATTGGTTATAATGATTAAAAGTCTTAACTTGGGAGACTTAACTTGTAAGACTTGAATTGACTTGCAAAGGAAGGAGAAGATGGAGCTTATCTTGAAGGACGCGTGAAGGTGTACTTGGAAGCTTAGGATTGGAAGAAATGAAGGCTTGTTTGAGAAGATTGCAAAATTCCAAAGTTGTGATGATTACTTGGGTGGAAAATGAGCAACTTGATGGCCAAGTAAAATCTTGAGGATTTAGGCATTTAAAGGCTATATAAAGGGAAGGAGGAAAGGCCACGAGAAGCTAAGGAGAAAGGAAAGAAAGCAAGTGCAAGAAAAAGAAAAGAAAAAGCAAAGAAGGAAGGAAAGAGAGACCTGGCTGGAAAATTGCCAAAACGGAAAGTAAACTGAAAAGATAAGCTAACTTTGTTTTTTTAGGATCGTAGAGGATGAAAATAGGAGTCCCTAGGTTCAAACGGAGAGCGAATCGGATAAAAAATGAGCAAGATATGGCCGTTTTAATTTTGGGTTGCAAAATAGAGAAGGGGTAGCGCGTGGCCACCTTCCGGGGGCCCGTGAGGGCGCATCCGGCCTCTGATTGGCCTGAAATTTTCACTTTTGTTCTCCTATTTTAATTACCTACAACCCTGTATAGAAATATTTGAGGTTGGTTCACTGAAATCTATGATTTCTGCAGAAACAGCCCCTAGTGCTCGAAATCGGGCTATAAACCGTGCTATTGAAGGGAAAACGATCAAGGTGAGCGATTCATGTATTCTTTCGTGACACTTTGAGAATTTTTTGCTTCACTTGTGTGTGGATGATGGATTGCATATCATGCCTTGGTGGTTTACATGTCATATTTTCCCTTGGTTATGCATATTCCTTCTGCTTTGTCATATATCATGATCATGTTGGTGACTGTGGCTAGTTGTTGGGCCATCATGGAAGAACTCGTGCTCTTGCGGTGAGCCAAGGGGTGACTATGATGACCGCGGGGGTGATTGCAACACCCTGGCATTGCTACCACAGGGGTGGATTTCATAATGGCATTATTGCATTTGCACGCATGTACTTTCCCTTTTGAGTCACTCACTTAGATGTAATTGTCTAACTTGGGTGTTTCATACCCATGGGACATTCAACATCCCAGCTTCATCAAAAGTATCAGGTGTTGCAGGTTCCAGTTCAAACATGGACAAGGAGGTGATGCTTGGCTAAATCCAGATTTTTATTTCATTATGTACCTATGTAAGCCGAGTAGTGTATTGTAATAAGGATGCTCAAGCTTGTTATATTAAGGGTTGTAGGTTTGATGTATGAGCATGGACAACATCTCAATTGATGCACTTTGAATGTTCTATAGGGAGGCTTCCATGATAAGGGATTATTTATGAGTTTGAGTATGTGTTGCAATTGAGTTGCGTCTTTTGAGTTTATTAAAAGTTCTATGCGTTTCCTATTCATATAATGGAAATCTAGTGGAAATCCCTTTATTTAGCTTTGGTTAAGCTTGCAGGTTCAATCCAATGCTTCCGTTGATAAGGGTTTCCATAACGCCCGTAGGTGATGTCTTACTTATATTTCAAGTTATTGTGTATTTGGAAAAGTGAAGCGTTACAGGTGCTCGCGGCAAGTTGGCATGAGTCGCTTGCCGCTAAAGCTTGCCACGAGCGCCACCTCGCGGCAAGCTAGCGCTCGCGGCAAGCTGTCGTGAGTCGCTTTCCGTGAGGCCAGCGCTTGCGACTTACCCATAGCCACAAGCTGGCCCTCGCGACCATCTTTTGGTCGCGCACTGCCTCGCGGTGAGTGATGAGTGCATAATTCCATATATTTATTTCCCTTACATATGGTCTCTTGGGTGAGCTTTATGACTTATTGTGTTGATCTATACTTATTTTTATGGTTAAGGCAATTTTAGATAGGTTAGAATAAATTGGGCTTTTACTTACAAAATTTTAGCTTTTTAATATTTTGACCTTTTGGGCTTCTTGCAGATTTTCGAACATGTTAGAGTTCAAGAAATTGAATAATGTTTTCATAGATTTTGTAGAGGACTTCTTGGGCTTTCCAGAATGGTATGATTTGTCCAAATCAGAGTTCGTTTGGGTCTCCACACAATGCTTCAAGTTAGAGCCGAAAAGCTGGGCCAAATCCTGATTGGATTAGAATTCTGCACAAACATGGAATCTTTAAAAGGCCATAACTTGAGCTTCTGATGTCCAAATCGAGTGATTTAAAATCCTAAATTCATATAAACATTCTTAGCTACAATTTTGATGAATAGGATGAAGCCCAAAGCGCTTGTTATCTGATCCAAAACGAACTTGTAAGTGATGAGAGTTTAGAAGGCCTAATTCCTTTGCTGATTTGGATTCTTTGTTGGGGGATATTTAAAGTCTTGATCCAAGCTCGAGAGGGAGGACGTCCAGGAAGAAAAACAGGCAGAGAAGAACATCCAAGAGGGGGAAGAAGCATCATTTCCATATTTTTCTCTTCTTTTTGTGTTCTTTCTCTCATTATGTGTGGCTAAACTTTGGTTTTTCGGTAGAAGGATACTTTGAAGCCATGGTGAAGAACACTGTGAGATCTTTTTGAGTTTATTTGCAATCTAGTTTTCTCTTGAATATTCATGTATCTTCTGATTTTATTGTTTATGATTGTGTGTTTTGATTGCATAGACGACCGCTATTCAATTCTTGACGCATGATTAATTGCTAGTTTGAATACCAAATCCGTAATTGTTTGGTATTTCTTGCATAAGTAGCAACTAGGGTTGATGATTGTGGACAAGTTTTCATTCCATTCCTAGGGAGTACATGTGTTGAATTAAATAAATCGAGCTTGTGTGTTTATTGTTTAGATTTGGTCTTGTTTCCACAAAATTTAATGCTGCTATTGAATTAAATTCTAGAGATCTTATTCTAGGGTTGTTTGAAGGTAAGGGTTAATTGAAGAGCTTGTTTTAATTAACTAAGAAGTAAGGGAAACATCGAATGAATAGAGCTTGTTATTCTTTCTAAGGCCAAGTATTCAAGGAAAATTAGTAACTTTAGTATCAATGATCAGTGTTATAACCATTGGTGGATAAATCCCTTCTACCGGAAGCGTTTCTATTGATTGCTTTAATCTTTTTACATTCTGATTTGTCTTATTAATTTAGAATAATATTCTGTTTTTAATTGTTTAAATTTCAAATTTCAAAACCCCCCAATTGTTTCTTTTATTTATTTTAAGTTTTCAAAGGAATAGATCTAACCAATCCCTGTGGATACAACCTTGCTCATCACCACCACAATTTATATTTTTAAGAGCAGGAATTTATTATTTGTTGGATTCGACACCCATCAAATTTTTGGCACCGTTGCCGGGGATTGGTGTCAAATAGATTTATTCTTTTTATTTTTATTTTTATTATTATTATTATTATTTTTTTAGTGATTTTTTTTGTTTGTTTGTTTGTGAGTCTTATGTGTTTTCAGGTTTATGACCAGATCTTCTCATCAAGGTGAATTGAAATTTGACTTGGAAATTGATAGAACTATCTATAGGTTGAGAAGAAAAGCTAAGAAAGTTTCAACAGAACAGGCTTCGGGAATAGCATCAGGCATCAATATAGCTTCGAACACTCTTTTTAGTCCATCTAGCGATTCAGAAGAAGAGGAAGTCATGGCCATTAATAACAAGACATTAAAGGAGTTGGTTGCTCCTGATTTGAACCAACAGTCTTTATGTATTGAGTACCCTAATTTAGATGCTGCTTTTGAGTTAAAATCAGGACTCATACATTTGTTGCCTACTTTTCATGATCTTGCAGGTGAGGATCCTCATAAGCATTTGAAGGAATTCCACGTGGTGTGTTCAAGCTTGAAACCACAAGGAGTGATTAAAGAACAAATTAAATTGCATGCTTTTCCATTCTCACTAGCTGATGCAGCAAAGGATTGGTTGTTTTACTTACCTCCAGGTACTGTAACTACATGGACAGGGATGGTCAGATTGTTTCTTGATAAATTTTTTCCTACTTCACGAGCTGCTAGCATCAGAAGAGAAATATGTGGAATAAGGCAAAAAGATACAGAAACCCTTCACGAGTATTGGGAAAGATTTAAACAATTGTGTGCCAGCTGTCCTCAACATGGAATTTCTAAACAACTTCTCATTCAGTATTTCTATGAAGGGTTACTACCTATGGAGAGGAAAATGATGGATGCAGCTAGTGAAGGTGCTATAGTGAACAAAACCCCTAGTGCCGCTAAAGATTTGATTTCCATCATGGCTGCTAGCTCACAATAGTTTGGATTCAAACAAGACACCCCTTTGAGAAGGGTGAATGAGGTAAGTATATCTTCCCTTGAAAATCAAATATCCAATCTAACTTCTCTTGTTCAACAATTGGCTGTAGGAAATTTGCAACATGTGAAAGCTTGCGGTATTTGTGCTACTACTGGTCATCCAACGGATATGTGTCCTACACTTCAAGAAGATTCTTTAGAGCATGTCAATGCAGTTAGAGGATTCTCAGGCCCACCACAAAGGAAGTATGATCCTTATTCAAATACATACAATCCAGGGTAGAAGGATCATCCCAACTTCAGTTATGGAGCAAGGCCACAATTCCAACATTACCAGCCTACACCATATATTCCACCACAACAACCTTCCTCAAGTTTAGGTATGTCTTTAGAAGAAATTGTTAAATCACTTGCAACTAACACACAACAATTTCAACAGGAGACAAGAACAAGCATCAAGCAATTGGAGAATCAAATTAGTCAACTAGCAACATCAATGAGCAGGTTTGAAGCTCAAGGTTATGGGAAATTGCCTTCCCAAACAATTGTAAATCCTCGAGAAATTGTAAGTGCCATTACGTTGCAAAGTGGAAAAGAAATTGACATTCTTGTTCAGAATCCTACAGATTTAGCTAAGAAGACTCAAAAAGAGGAGGCAGAAAATGAGGCGGCAATCTCTTCTTAGGTAATCTCTCAAACAATTGTGTATAATTCTGATAAACCTAACCCTCTTCCTTTTCCTAGCAGGTTATCTAAATCTAAAAAGGAAGATCAAGAAAAGGATATCTTGGAGATTTTTTGAAAGGTAGAAGTGAACATTCCTTTATTGGACGCCATTAAGCAAGTCACAAGGTACGCAAAATTTCTCAAGGAATTGTGCACCAACAAGAGGAAGTTGAAAGGTAATGAGAAGGTAAGTATGGGAGAGAATGTTTCAGCCGTCATTCAAAAGAAATTACCTCCTAAATGCAAGGACCCAGGTTTGTTCACTATCCTTTGCAAAGTAGGTAATGTCAGGATTGAGAAAGTAATGTTAGATCTAGGAGCTTGATAGAGCACATATTTCCATACTATTTAGCCCTCATATTTAGTCCTTTCTGCACATTAGTTGTGTTATTTTATTCATCTTGATTTTAATTCATTTTATTTTATAGGAATTGGGCTTCACACTATTTTATTTTATTTTGCCAGGTTTAGGGCCATGGAGCATGAGATGGGGCATGAGACATCTTGATGGCAATGAGATATCTTGGAAATTGGAGATAGAGAAGCAAGGGCAATTTTGGCAGATCTGACCTTCTGCACTTCTTTCAGTATTTTGGCCGAGATAAAATTCCAGAATGAAGATGATGTCTTCAGAGATATTGTAGAAGACTTCTTGAGCTTTCTGGAATGGTATGGTTTGTCCAAATCCGAGTTCGTTTGGGCCTTCAAACAGCGCTTCAAAGTCGGGACCAGAAAGCAGGGTTAAATTAGTAAACCTACATTGAATGCTGATTCTTTAAAAGGCCATATCTTGGGCGTCCGATATCCAAATCAAGCGATTCAAAAGCCCAAATTCATCTACTCTTCCTGATCTACAATTTTTATGAAGAGGCCGAAGCCCATAACACGCGTTAACCTATCCGAAATCGGCCGTCAAGTTGCGGTAACCTAGGGTTTCCTCCTAAAACTCTATTTAAGCACCTTAAGAGGCCATTAAAGGGAGATTCTTGAAGGACGTGAACAGTAGCCGATTTTTCTCTTCTCTCCATTGTTCTTGTCAAGATGGAGGGCTAAGGATTCTGTAATCAAGTTGCAACACCATCCTTGTTCCCGGTTTGAGTCTTGGATTTAATGGAAATCTGTTTGTTTTAGTTTTAACTTTGTTGTTTTCTTGTTTCCGTTCTCTCTTAAATCTGTGTATGTGTTGATACCGGTTGGATGAATGCATGCATTGTCTTTGTTTGAGAATCCAAGGTTTTTGTGCTCGGTTGAGGCTTTAACTGGAATCAAGAACAACCTGTTTGGATGGTAATCCAATCAGTCTCGAATCTGTGCAATAAGGGGAATTAAAACTGATAGATTGAATTAAGAGGTTTCTGAAATCTGTTTATTGTTTTTTTTTTCCAAATCTTTGGCGGTTGTTAAAGGATTTTTCTGATTTTCGATTTGAGGATTAAAACTAAACAAATGGTTTATTGAGAAGGCAATGAAAACTGGGATAGAAGGATTGGTTTGCAACTGATTGCATCTTGATTTATTGTGTTCTTGCTCATTTTGTTTTCTGTTTTTCATCAAAAACTCCCCCCCTTGTTTAGCCTTGTTTTGACAGATCCGTTTGAGGTTCGTTGGGAGACGACTTAGGGTTGCACCTATATTGCAAATCCGCATCATCATACTATCTAATCTATTGGTGTTCGACAGCCCCGATCAGATTTTGGCGCCGTTGCCGGGGAACCGTCAAACTGTTCTGCCATAACAAGATTTGTTTTCTGTCTTTCTTTTTCTTTTTAATTCTCTTTCATTCTTTGTTTCTTTCTTTTGTTGCTTTGTTGATTCTTTGTGTTTTCTTTGTTCATTCTTTGTGTTTTTCTTTTCGGTTTGCTTGTTTTCTGTTTTTTTGCCATAAATAGCACTGTTCACCGCCGACTACTATCTCGGAATTCCCTGATTTTTGGTGTCCAAAGGAATGGGGGTGTGGGGAGAAATAGTCACTGCTTTGCAGTGAGGAGAGCGTATTTTGGCCAAAATCCAACGTTTAGACCACTTTTTGGGCCATTTTTTGTTTTCTTGGTGTATTTATGTGATTTTTCCTTGTGTGTTTTGTTTTGATTTTGTTCTTGTTGATACTTAATGCATGACCAGATCATCTAAGGGTGACCTAATTGATTTAGATCCAGAAATTGATAGAACCCTTAGGCGACAAGCAAGAGAACTTAGATCCCAAGATAGGGCAGTGACTAATAGTGTCTTTCCCATTGTTTCTGATATTGTGTTTGAGTTCCAACCTAAACTGATCAATATGGCCGCCAATGAAAACAATGGCAATGAGAATAGGAATAATGCTAACAAAAGTATTAGAGAATTGGCTGCCCCTGATATGCACTATCAGTCTTTATGCATTCAATATCCCCAATTGGATGCAACCTTTGAATTGAAATCTGGCCTAATCCATTTGCTTCCCAAGTTTCATGGCCTTGCAGGTGAAGATCCGCACAAGCACCTCAAAGAATTCCATGTTGTCTGTTCCACAATGAGGCCACAAGGAGTTGATGAGGAGCAGATAAAGCTTAGGGCCTTTCCATTTTCATTGGATGGAGCTGCAAAGGATTGGTTATACTACCTACCACCTACTGCCATCACAAGTTGGGATGGGCTAAAAAGGATCTTTTTGGAGAAGTTCTTTCCAGCATCTCGAACAGCCGCTATTCGGAAAGAAATTTGTGGCATAAGGCAGAATCATGGGGAGACATTACATGAGTATTGGGAGCGATTCAAGAAACTGTGTTCTAGTTGTCCACACCATCAAATCAGTGACCAGCTGCTGATCCAATACTTCTATGAAGGTCTTATTCCAATGGATAGGTATTTGGTGGATGCAGCTAGTGGAGGAGCCCTCTCTGAAAAGACACCAGCAGCTGCTCAAGAGCTAATCTCCAAGATGGCACAGAATGCCCAACAGTTTGGTACCAGATCAGCCACTCCCATGAGGCATACCAATGAGATTGGTGTTGCTGCCATCAATGACCAACAGAGGATAGAGAACAAACTGGAGGAATTGGCTTCCATGGTCAGACAGCTAGCCCTTGATAAAGGACAGTCCCAATCTCAACAGGTATGTGGTATTTGTTCATTATCCTCCCAGGGTACTGACCAATGTCCTCAATTGCAGGAGAATACAGAAGCTTGTGCTGGCATTTTTCCAGGAAGACCCTTCCAGCCACAGCATCATCAGCAGCAACACAGATATGATCCATATGCTGCCACCTATAATCCAGGGTGGAGAGATCATCCAAACTTGAGGTATGGAGGTCCTTCCAACCAGCCATTCCAGCCACATCATCAGCAACCTCAGCAGCACAGATTCAATGCACAAAGACCAAGTCAACCAATGCAGCAACAACAACCAGCCCCTAAATCCGAATCAAGCTTGGAAGATATCATGAAGCAGCTCGTTGCCAACAATCTCCAGTTTCAGCAAAGGACCGACACTGCCATACAAAATTTGGAGACACAGATTGGACAGCTTGCAACCAACATCAATGAGCTACGGAGTCAGGGTTCGGGTCAGTTGCCTTCACAACCAGTTTCAAATCCAAGGGGCAATGTAAGTGCTATCGTTCTCCGCAGTGGCAAGGAGTTGAGCAGCCCACCCTCTCCACAACCAGAATTTGAGCAGCAACAAGAAAGCCAAAAGGAAGATCAGCCTCCTCCCATTCAAAAGGACAAGCAGCCCAGCATTGATCAAGATAGAGGAGAGACTTCTTACAGCCATCCACTGCCATTTCCTCACCGAGCCACTCAAAATAAAAAGAAGGCAGAAGCTGAGTTGGACAATGAGATCATGGAGACTTTCAAAAAAGTTGAGGTGAACATACCACTCTTGGAGGCCATCAGACAGATTCCCAAGTATGCCAAATTTCTCAAAGACTTGTGCACCCACAAAAGGAAATTGAAAGGAAATGAAAAGATCAACTTGGGAAGAAATGTGTCAGCATTGATTCAACCTGCCATGCCTCAGAAATGCAAAGATCCAGGGACTTTCACCATACCTTGCACTATTGGAAATTTGCAATTTCATAATGCTATGTTGGATTTAGGAGCCTCTATTAATGTGATGCCTAAATCTGTGTATTCTTCTTTGCAGGCAGGTGCAGGCACATTGACATCTACAGGAGTGGTGGTCCAGTTGGCAAATAGGAGCACAGCATACCCTGAGGGAGTATTAGAGGATGTGTTAGTAAAGGTAAAAGATTTCATATTCCCTGCTGACTTCTATGTTTTGAATATGGAGGATGATCACACACCTGGACACGCACCACTCATTCTAGGTAGACCTTTCTTGAAAACTACAAGGACAATAATTAATGTGCATGAGGGTACTTTATCTATGGAGTTCGCTGGTAACACTATTCAATTCAATATCATTGATGCCATGAAGTATCCCTTAGAAGATCATTCTGCCTTGCATGTTAACTTTATTGACTTAATGGTGGAGAAATCATGTGTTGAGTTGTATGATCTTGAGTCTGAATTCCCCACCATTCATAATTTTCCTGATGATATGCATTGCCTTCAGTGTCATGACGGACTCAGTAAGTGTAGTATTTGTTCTGAAATAGATGAATTTTTGAGTATTGTTGAAAGTGCACCTTCTCATACTATATGTGATTCTCATGTGCCTCCCATAGAGGAAGTTTCTGTTGTTGAGAATGTATTGCAGGTAGGTGGCAACATAAGCAGACTGGTGCCTTCAATTCAACAGCCACCCACCTTGGAGTGTAAGCCCCTGCCCGAGAATCTGAAGTACGTCTACTTGGCAGATGGAGACAAGCTACCCGTGATCATTGCCAACAACCTTCAGCCTGACCAAGAGGAGAAGTTGCTGAATCTGTTGAAGCAACATAAGAGAGCCATAGGTTGGTCACTTGCAGACATTCCTGGTATATCCCCTTCCTTATGCATGCACAGGATTCATTTAGAGGAAGGAGCTCGACCAGTGAGACAACCCCAAAGGAGACTTAATCCCACCATTCTAGATGTGGTCAAGAAAGAGGTAAGTAAACTACTTTCGGCTGGCATTATTTATCCTATTTCTGATAGCAAGTGGGTGAGTCCAGTGCAGGTAGTTCCAAAGAAGACAGGATTCACAGTGGTAGCCAATGAGAAGAATGAGCTAGTGCCCATGCGAGTGCAGAACAGCTGGAGAGTCTGCATTGACTATAGGAGGCTCAACCAAGCTACCAGGAAGGATCATTTCCCACTCCCATTCATTGATCAGATGCTAGAGAGGTTAGCTGGAAAGTCCCATTACTGCTTTCTTGATGGTTTTTCTGGTTATTTTCAGATTTGCATAGCACCAGAGGATCAGGAGAAGACCACCTTCACCTGCCCCTTTGGCACTTTTGCATACCGGAGGATGCCATTTGGTCTATGTAATGCCCCAGGTACATTCCAGCGATGCATGGTGAGTATATTTTCAAATTTACTTGAGCATTGCATGGAAGTTTTCATGGATGATTTTTCTGTTTATGGGACCTCCTTTGATGAGTGTCTAATCAGTTTAGGTAGAGTCCTGGAGAGATGTGTTGAAAAGAATCTTGTCCTAAATTTTGAAAAATGTCATTTCATGGTTGAACAGGGGATTGTTTTGGGTCATGTTGTGTCCAAGAGGGGTATAGAGGTTGATAAGTCCAAGGTCGATATCATTTCTTCTTTGCCTTACCCCGCGTCTGTGCGGGAGGTACGTTCTTTCCTTGGACATGCAGGATTCTACAGGAGATTCATCCAGGACTTCAGTAAGATTGCCCTTCCAATGTCCAACCTGCTTCAGAAGAATGTGGAATTCAAATTTGATGAGTCTTGCAAGATGGCCTTTGAGGAGCTCAAGAGGCGCTTGACTTCCCCACCCATCATTCAGCCACCCAACTGGGACTTGCCATTCGAGCTCATGTGTGATGCTTCCAATTATGCAGTTGGTGCCGTCCTTTCACAACGAGTGGAGAAGAAGTCACACGTCATTGCTTATGCCTCGCGCACTCTGGATAACGCCCAAGCAAACTACACCACTACTGAAAAAGAGCTTCTTGCCATTGTGTTTGCTTTAGATAAATTTCGTTCTTATCTCCTGGGTTCTAATGTTGTTGTGTTTTCTGATCATGCAGCTTTAAAATATCTCTTGAAAAAGCACGATGCCAAACCTAGGTTGATACGGTGGATGCTCCTACTTCAAGAGTTCAATGTTGAGATCAAAGACAAGAGTGGAGCTGAGAATCTTGTGGCTGATCATTTGAGCAGGCTTCCTTCCTCTTCAGATGCCACTACCATGGACTGTCAGCCTATCAAAGATGACTTCCCAGATGAGTTACTCTATCACTTGCATGGTACTGAGCCCTGGTATGCTGACATTGTTAATTTTCTAGCTGCATCTGATATCCCTGCCCATCTTAAGAGAGATCAGCTAAGTAAATTTAAAAGTCAGGCCAAGTACTATGTATGGGATGATCCATATCTATGGCGCATGTGTAGTGACCAAGTCCTTAGGAGATGTGTGCCCGATATTGAGTTTGCTTCAGTCTTGCATTTCTGTCATTCACTTGCATGTGGTGGTCACTTTGGTCCTCAACGCACAGCTAGAAAGGTCCTAGACTCAGGTTTATATTGGCCATCCCTTTTTCGAGATGCTCATACATTTTGTAAGAATTGCACACGTTGCCAGCACACAGGATCAATATCACGTAGGAATGAAATGCCTCAGCAACCCTTACTATTTTGTGAGATCTTTGATGTTTGGGGCATTGATTTCATGGGTCCTTTTCCTGTCTCTTTTGGCTTTTTGTACATTCTTTTGGCTGTGGATTATGTTTCGAAATGGGTGGAAGCTAAAGCCACCAGGACTAATGATTCTTCTGTGGTTGCAGATTTTGTTAGATCTAATATTTTCTGCAGGTTTGGCATTCCCAAGGCCATCATCAGTGATCAAGGATCCCACTTCTGCAACAGAACGATGCAATCCATGCTCCGAAAGTATGGAGTCTTACATAAAGTGGCGACGCCCTACCATCCACAGACCAATGGGCAGGCTGAGGTTTCAAACAGAGAGATCAAGCATATTCTAGAGAAGACAGTCCAACCCAACAGGAAAGATTGGAGCAAAAGGTTGGAAGATGCACTTTGGGCCTACCGCACAGCCTACAAGACTCCTATTGGCATGTCCCCATATCGACTGGTCTTTGGAAAGGCATGTCATCTGCCGGTAGAGATCGAGCATAAGGCCTATTGGGCGGTAAAGCAATGTAACATGGATATGACAGAGGCTGGTTCCCATCGAAAGCTTCAATTGCAAGAGCTTGAGGAATTGAGATTGGAAGCATATGAGAACTCCAGAATTTACAAGGAAAAAACTAAGGCTGCTCATGACAAATTGATTAACAAGAAAGAGTTTGAAGTTGGCAAGAAAGTCCTCCTATACAACTCCCGTCTCAAACTAATGCCAGGTAAGTTGCGTTCTCGTTGGATTGGTCCTTTTGTGGTTACTCATGTTTTTCCTTATGGTGCAGTTGAGCTTATGGATGAGTCAACCACAAGGCGATTCACAGTCAACGGGCAGCGGCTTAAGCCATTCTACGAGAGCTTTCAGGAGCATACTATGGAGGAGCTGCATCTCCTCAACGCCGCCTACAATTGACAAAATCAGGCTGTTCCTCTCTCCTTATTTTTTTTTTTTATTTACTTGTCCTATATCTGATTCTTGATGCATGCTTACATTGAGGACAATGTAATGTTTAAGTGTGGGGGGGAGGAGTTTTAGAAAATTGAATTCAAAAAATAATAAAAAAATAAAATAATAAAATAAAAAATATATATATAAAAAAAAAATTGCAAAATGAGGCAAATTGAGTTTGAAAGAATTTAGCATGATTAGAAAGTTGATCTTATCTTTTTGGGCTTTCAAGTAAATTGGAAATGAGTTTGGCTTGGTGAGTTGATTGAGGTAGTCTTTGTGGGGATATTTGTGCACGTTCTTGTTCTTTCTTATGCTATACCTGCATCCACTGAATTATGGGTATCATTCCAGAACTTGTTTTGAATCTTTATTGAAGCTATCAGTGCTCATGCATATGAAAAGATGATTAAGGCATTCTTTCATTTTACCCGTCATACCTAAAAAAAAAAAAAAAAAAAGTGATCTTGTCCCTTCTTTAGGTTGAAGAACATTCATTGCATCCCTTGATTAAAAAAAAAAAAAAAAAAATTAAGCAAGTCCTTTGGAATCAAAAAAAAAAAAAAAAAAAAAAAAAAAAAAAAAAAAGATAGAAAGGCCAAAGGCCAAGGTGAGATGGAGCGTAAAACGCACTCACCAAGGTGGGATGGAGCGTAAAACGCACCCACCATGCGAAAAAAAAAAAGGGGGTTCTATTTTCTGCTTGCTTAATAGTTCTTCATTGATCTTGGGATTGTCTTGAATGTTTTCTTTCTTCCTAAAGCTTACCTATCCCTTTCACCTTACCATGTTTGAGCCATGAATAAAAGTCCTTTTGATTTGCATGCATAAAGCGCTGAGAGTGGAGATTTAGAAGATGAGCATATCTGGTAGTGGAATTATGATTGGGTGGATTTGGGCATAGCATTTGAGGAACTTGAAAGCATGTTCTTATTCTATGAGGGTCTGCTTATTTTGACTCACCTTGCCAAGTGAAATTGCCATGCTACTTGTTTGTTCGGGAAGTGTAAGAAAGATGATCTTTGAAGTGTTGAATTCCTATAAAACTTGCCATGCCTCTCATTTTGCATTCTTTGCATCCTTTTTATTTGAAAGAGTGAATGTTAGTGTTTAGTGTTTTGCCCAGGAGTGCAAAAGTCCAAGTGTGGGGGAATTTGATAGAGCACATATTTCCATACTATTTAGCCCTCATATTTAGTCCTTTCTGCACATTAGTTGTGTTATTTTATTCATCTTGATTTTAATTCATTTTATTTTATAGGAATTGGGCTTCACACTATTTTATTTTATTTTGCCAGGTTTAGGGCCATGGAGCATGAGATGGGGCATGAGACATCTTGATGGCAATGAGATATCTTGGAAATTGGAGATAGAGAAGCAAGGGCAATTTTGGCAGATCTGACCTTCTGCACTTCTTTCAGTATTTTGGCCGAGATAAAATTCCAGAATGAAGATGATGTCTTCAGAGATATTGTAGAAGACTTCTTGAGCTTTCTGGAATGGTATGGTTTGTCCAAATCCGAGTTCGTTTGGGCCTTCAAACAGCGCTTCAAAGTCGGGACCAGAAAGCAGGGTTAAATTAGTAAACCTACATTGAATGCTGATTCTTTAAAAGGCCATATCTTGGGCGTCCGATATCCAAATCAAGCGATTCAAAAGCCCAAATTCATCTACTCTTCCTGATCTACAATTTTTATGAAGAGGCCGAAGCCCATAACACGCGTTAACCTATCCGAAATCGGCCGTCAAGTTGCGGTAACCTAGGGTTTCCTCCTAAAACTCTATTTAAGCACCTTAAGAGGCCATTAAAGGGAGATTCTTGAAGGACGTGAACAGTAGCCGATTTTTCTCTTCTCTCCATTGTTCTTGTCAAGATGGAGGGCTAAGGATTCTGTAATCAAGTTGCAACACCATCCTTGTTCCCGGTTTGAGTCTTGGATTTAATGGAAATCTGTTTGTTTTAGTTTTAACTTTGTTGTTTTCTTGTTTCCGTTCTCTCTTAAATCTGTGTATGTGTTGATACCGGTTGGATGAATGCATGCATTGTCTTTGTTTGAGAATCCAAGGTTTTTGTGCTCGGTTGAGGCTTTAACTGGAATCAAGAACAACCTGTTTGGATGGTAATCCAATCAGTCTCGAATCTGTGCAATAAGGGGAATTAAAACTGATAGATTGAATTAAGAGGTTTCTGAAATCTGTTTATTGTTTTTTTTTTCCAAATCTTTGGCGGTTGTTAAAGGATTTTTCTGATTTTCGATTTGAGGATTAAAACTAAACAAATGGTTTATTGAGAAGGCAATGAAAACTGGGATAGAAGGATTGGTTTGCAACTGATTGCATCTTGATTTATTGTGTTCTTGCTCATTTTGTTTTCTGTTTTTCATCAAAAACTCCCCCCCTTGTTTAGCCTTGTTTTGACAGATCCGTTTGAGGTTCGTTGGGAGACGACTTAGGGTTGCACCTATATTGCAAATCCGCATCATCATACTATCTAATCTATTGGTGTTCGACAGCCCCGATCAGAGCTTCAATAAATGTCATGCCTCTTTCTGTTTATTCATCTTTGAATATTGGTCCATTGAAAGAAACAGGTGTGATTATTCAACTTGCTGATAGATCTAATGTGTATCCTGAGGGAGTTCTTGAGGATGTTTTAGTGCAAGTTAATGAATTGGTTTTTCCTGCTGATTTTTATGTGCTTAACATGGAAGAAGATGACTCATCTAATCTAGCACCAATCTTATTAGGGAGACCATTTCTAAAAACATCTAGAACAAAAATTGATGTGCATGATGGAATTCTCACTATGGAATTTGATGGTGAAATTATTAAATTTAATATTTATGAAGCCATGAGATATCCTAGTGATGTGTCCCCTGTTTATGTTATGGATGTTATTGACCCTTTAGCACAAGAAATTTTTGATTTTCTTGATGATGATAAGTTGAAAATTGCACTTTGCAGAAGCTTCACTCTTGAAGGATTAGAAAAAGTTATGAAGAAGTTTGTATTGGATTCTGACTTGCAAGATGCAATCCATGAACTAGAGTCACTTAAACCTGTGAAGTATTATGTGTCTCAAATTGATTTGCCTCTTTCTCACCCAAAACTTTTTCCTTCTGTGGTGCAGGCACCAAAATTGGAATTGAAACCTTTGCCAGATCATTTGAAGTACGTGTTCTTAGGGGAAGGAGAAACTCTTCCAGTGATAATCTCCACAAAGCTCTCTACTTTGGAAGAAGAAAAATTAATTCGGGTGCTAGAGAGTATAAAGAAGCTATTGGATGGACCATGGCCGACATTAAAGGATTAAGCCCTTCTACATGCATACATAGAATATTACTAGAAAATGATTGCAAGCCTTCTAGAGAAGCCCAACATAGATTGAATCCACCCATGATGGAAGTGGTAATGTAATACCCGGTATTAAATATTAAGAGAATTTTTGGAAGACATGGGTCAGAATGATATTTAGCAATGTTTCGGGCTTAATTGCAATATTCAAAACTTTAACAAAGGACGAATGACCAAGTTAATGAAGGACCAAGACGAGGATCAAAGCATGCAACGGAAGCGTTTTTTAAATAAAAAAAACTATCCTCGTCATGATTAGAATCTAGAAAGCTTACTTTTCCTTCGGATTACCGGGCAGAATGGAGCGACGGGAGGAGGAGGCGCGGGAGCTTCTTCGCGTGGTGGAGATGACGGCTGTCCTGCAATCCGTCGGCTCCTTCGCATCAGATCTCTTGATCTTCCAAGGTATGACTCTAAACTCGTGGCCTCTCTTGGTGAAGAAGAGAAAAACGACTTGGGGTGAAAAAACCAACAAAGAGAGAATATATATAGGAAGAACCCTAGGGTTAAAACCCTAGTGGGCCAAACCCTAGTGGGCCAAGTCCAATTAATTAATTTTCTAATTGGGTTAGCCCAATTAATTAATTAAAACCAATGAACTTATTATTTTATTCTAGCCTAATTAATTATGGACCATTCTGAATAAAATAATTCTCTCAATGTAATTCACCCAACAGGCCAAATGTATTAAATAATACATGAGTTATATCGAGCAACCCCGGGGACCAAAAGACAAATTATTCATGGCTACTAAAATGACCAAAATATCCCTGCTACCTAGTAGCTATATTTTGTCATTCTAAGTGTTCCAACTATCACCATATGGTAACACTGACCCCACGAATAATTTTGCATGTGCAATGTCTTTGACCTACTAGTGTAATGACGAAAATACCCCTCTGTGTAACAGCTATCATTTAGAAAGGAATAATGTACTAACACCTCTCTAAATGATTTCTACCATCCTTAGATCACTAGTCCAATAATCCGTGACTACTCGAATGTACTTGCTTATCACTGGGAGCTACCCAGAAGCACACACTCTTAAGTCACGTTCCTAGGGCCCTGGATTATTTGATTATTCTTGGACAATCACAAGGGGGTGAATCACAGAAACTATCTTGTATTAGTCTGTCTTAGCTAATTAGAAACCATACTCCCAACTCACAAGGTTACTGATCTTTGATAAACCTCACCTATAGTGAATCTAAGAATATAACTCTAGGTTCACTAGACCACCAACTAATACTCAAGTATTAGAGTACTCGTCCACGTAGTAGCAGTGATAGACTAGCTCCATGATAATCAGTACTTTGTCATTAGCTTCTATCACAGGTCCACTCTACGCATTCCAAATGCGCTTGTACAATTAGAGTAAACGGACTGTTTACTGGCTAAGGCAAGCCATCCTCCATTAGGATCTATTGCACAATGATCTTATCATGATAGAATGCCCAGTTCTATCAAAAGATCAAGAGTAATATTTTTCTTTCTTATTAAGTACCCATAATTCATGCCTAACTGTGAAGAACGACCCATCACATGAATCACTTACTTAATATCATGGACACTTTTCCAACAATTAAATGCAAATGATATATGTGCCATAAACTGACTAAAAGAAAACATCATTACCATAAATTAAATAAAATGTGTCTTTAGGGCATACATTTCCAACAGTTAAGATGAGCCAATTAAGGCGAAATGGCACAACTAGACAATATTTGGTAAAAATCAAGGGATCTCGAAGAGTTGAGGTCAAAAGCAAGCAATTAGGAGAGACCGGGCAAAAGTGCAGATTTTGCAAAATATCAGTGGGAGGTCGAATCGACAAATTTTTCAGAAATTCCAAAAGGAAATGGAAAATATAGAACTTGATGGTCGTTGTGGTATATTTAGAAAGATCAGGGGCTCAAGGGAAAGGGCCGAAATGTCAAATGAAGAAATTAAGGGGGTGAAAATGCAATTTTGTAAAAATTGCATAGTGGGAACGCAACCACCGCACATGGCCGCCAGCAGCCGCTTCTGGAGGCGTCGAGAAGGTCGTCTGGAAGGTGCTAGGGTAACTTCAGGTGATGATGAAGCTGTTAAGGCTTGCCATTGGCCGAAAATGGCCTTGATACGATCGGATTTAATGGCGGAAGTGACCGCCGATTCGGCCGAAATTTTCAAGGTCCAAATCTCATGATTTAGGGCTATTTGATCGATTTAGAAGCTAGATTTGGCGATAAGGAGATAAGATCAAGAAAGATTTGGTGGGTTTTGGCGTCGAGAGAGGGTATAAATAGACGTCGAGAGGCTGAGGGTTTTCTTCAAAATCGAGTGAAATTAAGGGCATTTCGGCTTGAATCGAGGCGCAAGGATAAGGGGCTTTTGTTCTTAGTGTTCTAAGGATTGATTCTGGAAATTTTGGGGGCGTTTGGTGTAGAATTGGAGGGGTTTTAGAAGCTTTGCCGGAAAATCGAACCGCCGCCGCCGCGACCTGCAACTGGCTTTTAAAGCCACTTTCGATGACTTTTTCCGACAAGTAGGGGCACCATTGAGGTCGCCTCATCAAGCTCTGCAAGCCCCTATAAGAATTTAGAGCATTGGAGGTCGTCGGAATCGGAGAAGACAACCAGACGGCGGCGCGTGGATCCCACTCGCAGGACCTCGGGGTGGCGCGTGAGGGTGCGTGAGGTAGGATTTTTGTGTGTTTTTAATTTCAGAATTTAGGTAGAATTATTTTAGGAATTATCATGGAAGAATATTTTGTAAAAGTTCATGTTTGGTATTTTTAATGAATTTCCGAAGGTATAGATGTTTGAAAAATAAATAAAAATAGAGAAAATTGTAAAAAAATAGAAACGTTGATTCCAAAGGTCTTAAATGGTGAAATAGGAGTCAATTAGGTCGTTGGAAGAAGGATTACACGATTTTCAAGGTGTGGCATGTTTTTCGAGGCAAAATCCAGACTTTTCTGAATTGAGGTGAGTGGTTTGATTCTAGTTTTTCCTTGTCTTGGAAGTATTTTTAAGTGCTTGTGGTGGGTTCTAGTGAGCGGTTATACCCTCCTAGACATAGATTGTTTTACTTATGATCATTGTGTCGATATTCGCTTCATTGCATTAATTGTTTTATTTTAAAATGTTGGTGCATGGCGTGTAAATTTTCATATCATTTGGGGTCAAGTTTAATTGCATCATTAGGTCCGTAAGGGGCGGGATGGGGTCTACTTGAGATTGGGATAATGTTAATCCAGGTGAACGAGTGTCACACTGGGGCACTCGAGGGAATAATGTTAAACCAGGTCAACGGGTGTCACGACGATGCACTCGAGGGATTAACATTGGACCAGGTGAATGTGTGCCAGAGTGGGGCATTCGAGGGAATAAGCATGTCAGGGTGATATCTCGAGTTAGACGTGTTTTGCATGTTGTTGTATAGTATGTCATGCTCGTATGTCTTTCATGCATTGTATAATTGTTTCATACCTTCATTTAGATGGTTTATCATCTAACATGGGTTATGCCCCTGGAACATTCAACGTTCCAGCTAGGGACAACAGCGAGGTCGAGGACACAACCGATGAGCAAGTGGTGTTTGTTTGATAGTTGTTGTATTATTTTGGAAGCATTGATATTCACTATGTTACATATCGCTTGACGATGTTATAATCTTTAGTATTGGTGTTGTATACATATGTCGGTATGGGAACATTTTGTGTAACACGTGGTAGGCCACGTTATTTTGATTAATTAAGTATTTCGCTATGTTATAATGTCTTATTCGGTTAAGATTACGTTATTGTTAACTAAACGAGTAAGACTGGAACTCTCGGGATTTATATCTGCATCTGAAGATTGTTCACGAAATCACCGCAAGTGCCGGTTGTAGTTTTACGACGAGTGCTTCATCTGCATGTGAAGATTGTGCTCACAGACGCCGCGAGTTACGGTCTTGGAAAAAGAAAAATATATACCGAGAATTTCCTTATAGTGACACACTTGTATAGGACGGGGTGTTACAGGTAAAGAAAGAAATCTTGAAACTTCTAGATACAGGTATGATCTATCCAATTTCTGATAGCAAATGGGTGAGTCCGATTCAAGTTGTCCCAAAGAAAATAGGTATAACAGTGGTCAAAAATTCTGAAGGTGAAATGGTACCTACTCGTGTTCAAAACGGGTGGCGGGTGTGTATCGATTATAGGAAGTTAAATGCATCAACTAGGAAAGATCACTTCCCCCTTCCATTTATTGACCAAATGCTTGAACGTTTGGCAGGCCATACTCATTATTGTTGTCTTGATGGTTATTCAGGTTTTCGTCAGATTCCAGTTACACTAGAGGACCAAGAGAAAACTACATTCACGTGCCCATTTGGAACTTTTGCATATCGACGAATGCCATTTGGACTTTACAATGCTCCTGCTACATTTCAAAGGTGCATGGTTAGTATTTTTTCAGATTATGTGGAGAGCATCATAGAGGTATTTATGGATGATTTTACAGTCTATGGTAATTCTTTTGATGCATGTTTAACTAACCTCACAAAAGTGCTCAGAAGATGCATAGAAACAAACTTAGTTTTGAACTATGAGAAGTGTCACTTTATGGTTGATCAGGGCATTATTCTAGGTTATATTGTATCCTATAAGGGAATTGAAGTTGATAAAGCTAAGATAGAAGTTATTAAATCTTTGCCTTACCCCACAAATGTGCGAGAAGTTCGCTCTTTTCTTGGACATGTAGGATTCTATCGGCGCTTTATCAAAAACTTTTCCAAGATCACTCAACCCCTATGTAGGCTACTGCAAAAAGATATGGTTTTCGAATTTGGTGAGGCATGCAAAGAAGCATTTGACAAATTGAAAGATATGCTCACTTCAGCACCAATTATCCAGCCGCCGAATTGGAGTCTTCCATTCGAAATCATATGTGATGCAAGTAATCATGCAGTTGGTGCTGTGCTTGGACAAAAAGTTGGAAAAGCCCATCATGCCATTTACTATGCCTCTAGGACACTTGACAATGCACAAAGCAACTATTCCACAACTGAAAAAGAACTTTTAGCTGTTGTTTTTGCTTTGAAAAAATTTTGTTCTTATTTGCTTGGCACTAAAGTGATTATTTATTCTGATCATGCAACTCTCAAGTACTTATTTTCAAAGAAGGAGGCGAAACCTAAACTCATTCGATGGATTCTCTTGCTACAAGAATTTGACCTAGAGATACGTGATAAAAAAGGTACCAAAAATTTGGTTGCTGATCATCTCAGTAGATTAACCACAAGTGAAGAACCATCCCCATTACAGGACAACTTCCCAGATGAGTATCTCTTTTCTCTTCAAGAGACAGTCCCTTGGTATGCTGACATAGTTAATTATTTAGTTACTAGAACACTACCAGATGACTTGTCTAGAGCTAAAAAAGATAAAATAAAAAGTGATGCTAAATATTATGTTTGGGATGACCTTTACTTGTGGAAACTTTGTTCTGATCAAATTATTCGAAGGTGTGTATCTCAGCAAGAAATTCCATCCATTCTTACATTTTTTCATTCATATGCATGTGGAGGACATTTTGGTCCTAAGAGAACAGCCCGTAAGATATTAGAGTGTGGATTGTTTTGGCCTACTTTGTTCCATGATTCATATATGTTTTGCGAGTCTTGTGAACAATGTTAGAAAACAGGAAACATAGGGCATAGAGATCAAATGCCACTTACCCTTATTCTTGTTTGTGAAATATTTGATGTGTAGGGTACTGATTTCATGGGCCCTTTCCCTTCTTCTTTTAATAATGTTTACATTATTCTTGCTGTGGATTATGTTTCAAAGCGGGTAGAAGCTAAGGCTACCCGGACTGATGATGCTAAAGTGGTTGTAGATTTTGTCAAATCTCATATTTTTGTTAGGTTCAGGACACCGAAGGCTATGATCAGTGATCGCGGGACTCATTTTTGCAATAGAGTGGTGGCCACTTTATTAAAGAAATACAATGTTACCCACCGCATCTCTACTGCTTATCACCCACAAACAAGTGGACAAGCTGAGGTATCCAACAAAGAAATCAAATCCATACTCGAGAAGACCGGTAACCCTAATAGGAAGGATTGTAGTTTAAGGCTTGATGATGCACTTTGGGCTTACAGAACAACATACAAAACTCCTATAGGTATGTCTCCTTACCTTTTGGTATTTGGAAAACCGTGTCATCTTCCAGTGGAGTTAGAGCACAAAGCATATTGGGCTGTCAAGTATTGCAATATGAAAATGGATGAATCGGGTGCACAAAGGAAATTACAATTGCAAGAGTTGGAGGAAATTCGTAATGATGCCTATGAGAGCTCGAGGATCTACAAAGAAAAGATAAAGGCCTTCAATGATCAAATGATCTCCAGGAAACATTTTTCTATTGGTCAAAAAGCTCTACTTTATCACTCTAGATTAAAATTATTTCCTAGTAAATTGCGTTCTAGATGGGTAGGACCTTTTCTTGTTACTAATGTGTTTTCTCATGGTGCAGTTGAAATACAAAGCTTGGACACTGGTAAAACTTTTAAGGTCAATGGTCATCGCTTGAAACCTTTTTATGAAGGTTTTCAGGTGTACAATATTGATCAAATTAATTTGGATTGTCCAACTTACACTGATTGAGAAGTGGCAACGTCGGGCTAAAGACGTTAAACAAAGGTGCTGCTTGGGAGGCAACCCAAGATGATCAGATTTTCTTTCTCTATCCTTTTTCTTTTTCTTTTCAAATGCATTATTTTTTTTCTGTGCCATTTTCTTGCATTTAGCCTTACATTGGGGACAATGTAAGTTTTAAGTGTGGGGGAGTGATTGCATTTAGAGAGTGCATTTTGAACATGTTAATTTTTTTTTTAGGATGTCTAGGATGTTTTCCGAATGATATTCAAGGATTCACATGTTATAAACTTAGATTGACTTGAGGTGAGAATGTTATAACATGATTGAACAAAATACATGCATACTTAGGCTAGATTGACTCGAGTTTGATTTTGAAGAGTATTAACTTGTGTTGGTAGACAAAAAAAAAACCATTATTGGGTGAGCCTTTGAGATTGAAACATACATGGCAATCTTCTGTTTTCTTTTGGAGTGGTGTTCATTCATGTTAGATTGCTATAAAACTTGCTTCTAATACTAGTCAAAGTTGCAGATTTATGTGCATGCATAAAGATGAAATATAGGATTTATTACCTCTTGACTTAAAAAGCCAACCTTACATAATTGACTTTAGTATACCTATTTTGAGCTTATTGTCCTTTTATCTGTTCAACGACCCTTGTTAATAAGCCATAAATTGTTTTCATTTGTTATCCTTATTTTTTTTTACCCACCTTTGGACTAGTAGAGCATTTAAAATTATTCGATGGGTTTTGAAAAGGATGGTGAATTGAATGAGTGTGGAGATGCTATTGTTGATTTGTTATGACTGTATTATTGATGAAGTGGAATGTATTTGGGGAATGCTTATGATATTATGTCCTTGTAGCAAAAAAAAAAAAGTTATTGATATTTATCTACTCCTATGTTTTGAGCTACTTAGTAGTAATTGGCGGTTGATAGTATGCTCCTGCATCATCCTTCATGTCAAACGATGGTTCAAAATATGAGTATGCATATGCACCCTAAGCAATGCTTAGAGAAAAAAAAATATATGTTGAAAAAAAAAAGAGAAAAAAAAGAAAAGAAAGAAAAACAAAAAAAAAGGTGCAAGGACATAATATATGATATTTTTTAAAGAAATGAATAAGGAAGAAACAAAGAGTGTTTGATTATTGGTTGAGGTGTTGGGTCCTTCATTCCTAATTAACCCAAATTGTTTCTAAATGCTCTATTAGTTTCTTAGGTCTTAACGTTTTTCCCTTTTGTATCCTACCTTTACCTTAGCCCCATTACAACCTTATTAAAGACCATTGGATTTGTGTATGACCTATGACATCAGCAACAGAGATTGGATGAACAAGAAAGTTTATGGTAGTAATTGAGCATGAATTGAATATTGAGTGAATTTTTCCAACCCTTAAACACTTGAGTGAATTATGAGTGACGTGTGAGGGTCTACCATACTTGTTGATTGCTTTTTGAATGACAATCTCTTGTTTATTTTAGTTTGAGTTTGTTGAGTGTTTTAGTTCATGACATGTTATAGTGTTTGATTCTTTGGGTTGTCTTTGATTATGATATGTGATATTTTTGGTGTCATTGGGGGAATTAATGTGATTGTGTCATGTCTCGTAGTCTTGCTTGAGGGCAAGCAAAAGCTAAGTGTGGGGGAATTTGATGAGTGCATAATTCCATATATTTATTTCCCTTACATATAGTCTCTTGGGTGAGCTTTATGCCTTATTGTGTTGATCTATACTTATTTTTATGGTTAAGGCAATTTTAGATAGGTTAGAAAAAATTGGGCTTTTACTTACAAAATTTTAGCTTTTTAATATTTTGACCTTTCGGGCTTCTTCCAGATTTTTGAACATGTTAGAGTTTAATAACATGAATAATGTCTTCATGGATTTTGTAGAGAACTTCTTGGGCTTTCCAGAATGGTATGATTTGTCCAAATCAGAGTTCGTTTGGGCCTCCACACATTGCTTCAAGTTAGAGCCGAAAAGCTAGGCCAAATCCTGATTGGATTAGAATTCTGCACAAACATGGAATCTTTAAAAGGCCATAACGTGAGCTTCTGATGTCCAAATCAAGTGATTTAAAATCCTAAATTCATCTAAACATTCTTAGCTACAATTATTACAAAGAGACCGAAGCCAAAGCGCTTTTTATCTGACCCAAAACGAGCTTGTAAGTGACGGGAGTCTAGGAGCCCTAATTCCTTTGCTGATTTGGATTCTTTGTTGGGGGATATTTAAAGTCTTGATCCAAGCTTGAGAGGGAGGACGTCCAGGAAGCAAAAGAGTCAGAGAAGCACATCCAAGAGGGGGAAGAAGCATCCTTTCCATATTTTTCTCTTCTTTTTGTGTTCTTTCTCTCATTATGTGTGGCTAAACTTTGGTTTTTCGGTAGAAGGATACTTTGAAGCCATGGTGAAGAACACTGTGAGATCTTTTTGAGTTTATTTGCAATCTGGTTTTCTCTTGAATATTCATGTATCTTTTAATTTTATTGTTTATGATTGTGTGTTTTGATTGCATAGACGACCGCTATTCAATTCTTGACGCATGATTAATTGCTAGTTTGAATACCGAATCCGTAATTGTTTGGTATTTCTTGCATAAGTAGCAACTAGGGTTGATGATTGTGGACAAGTTTTCATTCAATTCCTAGGGAGTACATGTGTTGAATTAAATAAACCGAGCTTGTGTGTTTATTGTTCAGATTTGGTCTTGTTTCCACAAAATTTAATGCTGCTATTGAATTAAATTCTAGAGAGCTTGTTCTAGGGTTGTTTGAAGGTAAGGGTTAATTGAAGAGCTTGTTTTAATTAACTAAGAAGTAAGGGAAATATCGAATGAACAGAGCTTGTTTTTCTTTCTAAGTCCAAGTATTCAAGGAAAATTAGTGACTTTGGTATCAATGATCAGTGTTATAACCATTGGTGGATAAATCCCTTCTACCAGAAACGTTTCTATTGATTGCTTTAATCTTTTTACATTCTGATTTGTCTTATTAATTTAGAATAATATTCTGTTTTTAATTGTTTAAATTTCAAATTTCAAAACTCCCCAATTGTTTCTTTTATTTATTTTAAGTTTTTAAAGGAATAGATCTAACCAATCCCTGTGGATACGACCTTGCTCATCACTACCACAATTTATATTTTTAAGAGTAGGAATTTATTATTTGTTGGATTCGACACCCATCAGCGAGACTGCCGCGAGGCTGGGGCTCATGGCATTCCCCTAGCCGTGAGCCTTGCGGCCAACCTTCCTTTTTTTCAAAAGATTTTTATTTTTTATTTTCCTTCCATTTTCGATGGCACAACAATTGCCCTCCACTCTTCTGTTTTGTCTTTAAACAAAATTGAAGAGTAGAATATCAGCCAAAGAGTCAGGTCTAGCATCTGAATTCAATCAAAGGTTCCAGGATGCCCAGAGGTTTAACGTCAGCCAAGGGCTTTAGGTATCAGATTATCTCTGGGCAGCTAGGCCCTTGAGGAATAGGTTTTGTTTTGGGATCTTTACTGGGCATCCGAGCTTGCCGGGAGGCCTAAGTGCCGGATCAACCAAGGAGTTGGGTCTAGCTTGGAGCATAGCACCGGACTCAATCAAGGGGTCCTAGCGAGCCTGCGGGCACAGTCTTCGAAGCGTCCGGTGATCCTAGGATCGATCATAGCGCACTGGCTATTGTGTTCTCCATGTTTGTGTTTCGGGGTTAGTTTACCTTAGGGAATCTTGGTTTCGCTAGTGGTCAGGCGTAGGGATTCCTACTAGACATCCGAGTTTGCCGGGAGGCCTAGGCACCAGATCGACCAAGGGGTTTGGTCTACCCAAAAAGGTATAGCACCGAACCCAAACGAGGGATCCAAGTGAGTTTGCGAGCATAGGCGTCGAATGTTCTGGTGATCCCGGGCCAACTCATGGTCATAGGCACCAGTTTACTACTGGGTGACAAACTCTGATAAGCAGGATCATGGTAGAATTATCATAGGGTTGTTATCTCTTCGTACCTTCCTTGGGTCAGTCTACCTTAGGGGATCTGGGTTTGGCCAGTGGTCCGACGCGAGATTCCCACCAGGCATCCGAGTTTGTCGGGAAACCTAGGCGCCAGATCAACCAAGGAGTTGGGTCCAACCAAAAGGCAGAGCACCTAATTCAAATGAGGGATCCGAGTGAGTGTGCGGGCATAGGCATCAGATGTTCTAGTGATCACGGGCCAACTTGTGGTCATCGACACCAGATTGCCACTAGGCGACTTGACCTTCGGAAGTGAGCTATGCTTGAGCCGCTGTACCTGCATGACACATACAAATAATCTGGGCCCATGGAGATTTTACGTGGTTTGGCTTATAGTTTTGCCTACTTCCACGGGAATACAGGGGGTATATTCTTTTATTTATCGGGGGATGTTATTAACTGGGTCGAGTAACGCTTTAGGTGACAGGCTCGACTCTACGTCTCGCACTTCGTCCCTTCCCCTAAGGCTAAAGTTGGGAAGTACCTCTCGAGGTGCATGGTGTTCCAAGTTTTCCCTATCGCCTCGCCTTATTGTGTCAGTGGTGTGTACCTGTTGGGTCCTTCGCACTTCGTGCTGATTTTCCCTTCCTCTTTTATTACTTTCCCCTGCGTCCAAAATTTCCATTTGGATGATAAACTGTTATTCTCGGTCGAACGACTCAGTCACAAAATTTGGCTCGAAAAAGGCTAACGATCTTCTAAGCGGGGTGTATGTAGTTCCGTTTAGCAGGGCTGACATCGCCAATCCGACTGCGAGATCCCTTACCTCTTGCATCGCGGCTCTAAATCCCTCGATGTATTGCTTTAAGGATTCATTTGGCTTTTGCTGTGAGCTCATTAGATATATTGCACTCTTCTTTTTCGTGAGATAGATGAAGAATGCATTTAGGAATTCTTTCTTCAATTACTCAAATGATCGTATATGTCCTGCTGGTAATTCAGTGAACCACTACTGAGCTTGTCCTGCCAGGGAGAGTAGGACGGCCCTGCACCTAGTGACCTCATTCCATCCATGTAATACGACCTCTGCGACAAAATGTTGTAAGTGCTTTTCGAGGTCCTCCCTTCCTGAGTATTCCGAAAGCTGTGGCAGTTCGAACCCTAATTGCACTGGTTGCCTTTGGGGTTCCTTGGATAGAGGGAAACCTTTCGAGGGAGTTACCTTTGGCACCATCATTACCTATTTCTGTTCTAGCACCTCTTCTATGAGGCGTTTGATGTTTAGATACGCTAAGTGTTATCTTTCTCGCTTCATTTTGGAAAAGAGATGGGTCATAAGGGACTCTTGAGTAGGTGTTTTTTGTTGTCTCTTTATACGTGGGAGTTTTTCTTACCCTCATGCCATATTTCCTTCTCGAGTCTCTTACTTCCGGGACTTGACTATTTAGCTCTGGAGTTCCGATTCTTATCCCCTGCTGAGGGGCCTTAGAGGGTTGTATTAGGATCTTCGATGTTTCCCCTCATACCGATTTGCCCCATGTGGGAAACGCGAATGTCCAGGATTAGTTCACGTAACAAAGTAGTGACTCCCTATAGTCTCCTCATATTCTTCTCATTGTTCATCTTAAGCTCATCATTTTATTGCTTCAGCTCCTCAAAATTCTTCTGCAATAGTTCATAATCTGAGAGTAAGACTGTAGGTGGAGCTATTCTTGAAGTCCCCATGAGGTTTCCACTTGGAATTGAAAACTGTCCAAATGAGTGTTGCTCCTAACTAGTGGGTGCTGCATGTGGGATTTGCTTCTCTCGCCCTGTCGCATATCTCCTCAATCCAACTACGTGTGCTTCTCCTTGTTCTGAATGCTCCATGCCCCTCGGTCCGGTGGTATGGTTACATTCGAGCACTGGGAAGTTCCTTGATTGTACTTCATTTGTTAGGGTGTTCTACTGAATATTCTGGTGCTGTAGAGTGCTCTTGATGGGGGCCTTTCGTGGATCCCGTTTTGGTACTAGCGCTCTTTCGGGTGGGGTCAGGTGGGTTTGCCCAACCAACTGATCTTGTCCCTCTCGACATCTTGTGTTAAGATTGGCTTTTTGTTGTGTTTCCCACAGACGATGCCAAATTGTTGTTGCCAAAATACAACAATTAAAATTTGTGATGTGGGGTCTACTCGAGCTCGGGGTCGAGTGAAGTTAGGTTGCAGTAAGAGATGTCGCCTTTAGGGAGTTTGCCACTAGGATGCTCGTCGCAAGGATTTTCCACTAGCTCTTACCACAAGCTCTCGCCACTAGACTTGGCCTTCGTCACTAGGTTCATCACAAGGATTTTTTGCCCTGTTAGTGCTGAGAAAATGGGTTGGAAGGCTCGTGGGAATCTTCCCCGCGAAGACCCTCTGATCCCAAAGTCAGTCTCGAATCCCAATGGCTATTCACGAAAACAATAAATGTGCATTCAAAGTGTCTAGATTTTACCGAAATTGGAAGTCCTCATCAATGTCCTGTAGCTGGGTATTTATAGGGCACGATTCTCAAGGGTGTTTGGTGCCACCACATGGCGAATTCTAAATGGAACTTAGGTTTCATTGAGGCAAGGTGCTTATCTTGACGATGCCTCAAAATTGCTCACAGCAAAGCTATTACGTGGCTGGCACTTGCTGCCAGCCACTAGCAGCGAGCTGCCTTACGGCCCTTGGCCGCGAGGTTAGAGCTCGCTTCAAGCTATGGCGAACTCGCCCTCACGTCCAGAACTTAGCCTCCAGCCGCTTGCTACGAGAGCTTGTCGCAAACGCCACCTCGTGGCAAGTTACCGCGAGAGCTTGCGATGAGGTTGGCGCTCCTGGCAAGCTGCTTGCCGCGAGGCTAGAGCTCGCGACTTTCCTATAGCTGCGAGCTAGCCCTCGTGGCCTTTTTTTTGTTCGTGCACTGCCTCACGGCGAGACTATCTCGAGCCTTGCGGCCAACCTTCCTTTTTTCCATAAGAGTTTTATTTTTTGTTTTCCCTCCATTTTCGATGGCATAACACATTCGTTTCTCTAAAAACATTCGAAAGGGGTGAAACTAGAAAGACTAAATAAGCATGCTATGGTTAATGTTGGGGATAACTTGTCATTAACATTGCTGAGAATCTTGCCTTTTTCTTCTTCAATAATACTATATGTTACATCCTCATTAGAGGAGGTGCTAGGCAAAAAAGATAATAACACATGATTTCCTTAGTCTCCTCTAATCAAATAGCACCACATAATTAATGACACCGTCATCAGTCATCAATACTAACATTATTCTTTCTTATTGCTCCTTACATTCTAAAAGACCATGTAAATAAATATAATAATTGATAATAATAAATTAATATTCTAAAGTTATTGTGCCCTGCCTCTTCGAGAGAGCTTTCTCAAAAAGAGGTCTCTCAAAGAGGATGCCAAAAGGCCTGTCGGTAGTTGCCGATAGGGCCTTTTTCAGAGATCCTTGGAGAGTCTCTCTTGGAGACACTCTCTGAGAGGCTAGCGAAACTGTTGTCCACGTGTCCCCAATAAATCATCGTTACGTGGACTTTTATAAAAGGCAAGACATAGCATGATTAGCGAGATTTGAACCTCTAGTAACCTATCTTGATTCTCTCAAATTTCCCTTTCCGACGTACTCACGTTTCTTTCCATGGCTTTTCCTTTTCATGTGTACTGACTTGACCGTCGGAGGGTTTTCGTGGGAGATCCTTCCCACAAGCCTTCTAATCTTTGTCGAGTGTTGCAGTCTTTCCGGAAGCTAAGCCAAGATCGTGTTTTCCTCTGTGCGAGAATCCCAATTCTCTGCGAGACTCTTTCAAACACCTTCCTGAGATATACCCTTCTCTTTCCGGAATCCAATCGATTCCTCTCTGAGAGTTGTATCACACCCTCTTCGAGAGCCTAATCTCAAAGCCGGACATGAAGCCAATCAGGTCTCTCCAAGAGACTAGTTCCCACCGCGAGGCTTTTGCTCCCTCTAAGAGACTTTTCTTCCCTTCATGAGAAACAATCTTTCTGAGAGGATCTTCTTTCAGGAAGCCTTCTCTCAGAGAGAGATTCTTTTAGCAACTCTAATTCTGGAGGTCGACACCTCGTATGGTTTCAAACAACAGTTTTTCTTACTCAAAACAACTTTCTATTGTTGTATTTTGGCAACAACAATTTGGTGTCGTCTATGGGAAATTGAGAAAAAGCCAAGATAACCAGAAACAACAGATCGACTAGCTTGGGATGCCTTCCCCATCCAATACAGAGAAGTACTCATTCTAGAATAACAGCTATTGGGGAACCCAGCCTAGTGCTTTAGCTACAACTAATACTTGCGGGGCACCCTCAGGAGCAAAAGGTTCACTCAGGACGTATACCCTAACTGGAGGACAGTTAGGCAGTTAGACTGGGGGGCAATTGATGTTCTACCCTTGTGTTTAGTTTTGATGATGAAAAATAATATCGTGTTTTATCCCCAAGTCATGAGTCAAGTTTATGATTTTCAACACAAATCAATTTCAAATACTTTGTTAAAATGAAAACCAAATGATTTATATTCTTATACATGGAGATGTAAACAAACATGTATTATGATAAAATCTCCTAAAATGTTTTTCGAATTAGCTTTGAAGTTGTTGGTCAACATAGAGCTAAAAATTATGCTAAGGCAAAAGACCAACTAGAAATTCAAATGAAAGGTTTTCAATATAAGTTTTTCATATTTTGAAACATGCATGAAAGGTTTTGGCTTGAAACTTAAACGTATGAAAAATCCTTTAGTTCATGCATCATGTCTTGAAACTCGTTTTGATAACGTTTCAATATTTTTCTAAATCTGGAAAACTAGCACCTTATAAGGAGGCATATATGAAAATGTTTTCTTTTTAGAAAACTAACTCCCGGTAATTCAATAGCTAACATTCATTAGTGATAAAATGATTTTTAACGATTTTTTCAAGAAATAGAAAGTATATATCTTGGAGGTGGTAAAATCGCAAAATCTTAAGTTCCTACTAAAACCCAAATTCTATTTTCTTATTCTTATGGATTTTGATTTTTTTGATATTTTTATTGAATCCAAATGGGGGGTGATAGCATGCATATTTGTGCTATATTTTGGCATTTCACCTCAGTCTTATTACGCCATTTGAAGTAATTTTTGCTGATCTTTCATTGTTTCTATTTTATTATACTTCAAATCGTCCTTACACTATTTTCTTTCTTATTTCTATGGATCCAAGCTTGCTTAGCTTTAGGGAATATTGGATGAGCTAGAGAAGCAGCTGGAAAAGACTTGAAGTGGCTCATTTCGGACTTAATGAGGGTAGGCCGGCCTTGGACAATTGTGGGACTCATCTAAAGGAGCTTGAGCTCACTTTTAAGGAGCAGATTTGGGCTGCTCGAATTTTTGCTGTTTTGGGCTCACTTATCTCTCTTCTTTTCTGTTGGGCTAGGCCCAACCCTAGCCCTCCTAGCTCTTCCTTTCTTAGCCATGTATTTAAGGCCTCTTAGCACTTATTTTTCCATATATTGAGAGGAGAAAAGAGAGGAGATTCTGGCTGTTTTTCTTGTTGTTAGCATTTTTCTGTTTTCTTCATTTTGTTTCCATTTTGTCTTCTTTGCTGCAATGAAAGGCTAGAGCTATTGTAACTGGTTGTGTATCTTGAACTCGTATGGAATCTGAGTCCCAAATGAGCTACAAAAACCTGGTTTGTTTGTTTTAATCTTATTCAATTCCATTTGGTTTAGTTTGAGCAGATTTTTGAATGCATGGAGTTTATGGCAGGTTTGTGTGAATTTGCATGGATTCATTTGTCAGGTTTGTGTGAATTTGCATGGATTCATTTTCTGTTAAATGCTTAAGAGAACAGAGTGTTGTAGCCGGTTGGTATAACATCTCGAAAATGAATATAATATGCTTGAATGGTTGTTCTTGCATAGCTCTGGATGGGTTGAATAGAGAGTGAATGGCTGCATTTTGATTATAAGAGATTTCTGTATTCATTTTGTTGTTCCAATCATTCTAATCCTTGGACGGTTGTTGGGGATGCTTTAAGTTTGATATCCGGAGATTAAAACATCTAACAAGCCAAGACTTATAGGTTGGACGAGGAAGATTTCACATAGGGGACAAATACATAGCTGGTTGCATTTCTTTTACTGATATTCATTTTCATTTACTATTTTGTTACTTAGTTTTCTGTCAAACCCCCCCCCTAAACAAACTGTTGTTTATATTGGTTCTCCTTGTTGGTAGAAGAAGGTGAGGCTCCATGTGAGAGACGACCTAGGGTGCACTTTGCTGCAAACTAGAGAAGAGATACATTTATATCTAATTCTGGAGTGGTTCGACAGCCGCTGGCCAGGGGTACTTCGTTTTTTACAATTATGTATTAAAGTAAATGGACATTTACTTAAACTAAAGAAATGTAAATATCTTGTGATGTTTTGTATCAATCAAGTGTGCTTTTTCATGTTATCAGTTGAGTTTTAAATTTTTCATAATGAATAGTCGACTATGTGGTTCTGTACTGTCGACTATGCCTTAGGATAGTCGACTATGCTGTTTGATCATTCGACTATTCAAGGCATCTGTCGATTATTTTAGCATCTGTCGACTATTGAGTAAGGATAGTCGACTATGCCTTTTCATCTGTCGACTATTTTTGTTCATGAGATTCAAAATTTTCTTTGTATTTTTCAATCTGTCGACTATGTAAAAGTATCTGTCGACTATGAAAATTTTTGTGTTATAAGATAGTCGACTATGCCTTCTTGTCTGTCGACTATTTCTTGTTTTACTTGTAAAAATATTCAACTATGCATTTCTTCTGTTGACTATTTCTTTTTGTAGAAAGCTATAACGGCTAGTTTTTCAACACCAACGGTCACAAAAACGGCTAGTTTCCTCTTCAATCTTTATGGAAGCCTATATATATAACTCAAGGAGATCAAGAGAAGGCTAATGGATGGGAACGAGTTGATCTAAAGAGTTCAAATCATTTTTATTCGAGCTTATAATATTTGCGCTTTCATTGTTGTATATTTTTCACCAAGGCTTTGTTGTTCTATCATTGAAAATTTATTATTAAGCCTTGTTTTCGTTGTGAGAGAACTTGTAACTAAGAGTGTTGACTCTTAGCTTCTCTCTTTCATTTGTATCGTTGTTATTTTCCTAGCTTGTGTAGCTAGAGGGCCTATTTGAGTGGGAGATTGTAATTTCTAGTCTCGGACTAGAGGACCTACTTGGGTTAAGTAGGGGGTTGATAGTGGATGGTTTGAAAAATCCTTAGTGAGGAGCTAAGGTAGTGGATTAGGCTTGGGTTAAGCCGAACCACTATAAATCTTGGTCTCTTGTGCACTCTGTTTTCATTTGTTCTGTTAGCATTTTTATTCTTACTTATTTCCCTTAATCATTCATAAGATTTCAGATTTATTTTTCACCAAACGAGAGTGTTTCTTTTTCTCAAAAGAATTTTTTTTTAAAAATATCCAATTCACCCCCCTCTTGGTGTGTGCCATAACACCTCCCGTTTTAACAGCAATCAAATTGTCGATTCTGAAGAAGATCCTATAGTTGAGATTGGAGTCCAAGGATGGTTGAAACCGGGAGAAATACACGTTGTTGATATTACGGGAAGGGAAACAAGACAGAGGGGACAACCTCCACCTCTAGCCCCTATAGTTCCAGAGCTGAGCTCTTTGGGACAATCATTGATTCCCAAGGAGAATTTGGCCATAACCCCAAGGGGAATTTCGGGACTATCCGGAATAGTACTTTTCGTAGTACCGCTCATTGACTACGAAAGGCTCCTGAAGAACTATGAGGACTTGAGACATCAGAACGAGAAGCTTCACAAGAGTAACGAGGAAAATACGAGGAGAATACAAGGGATCACAACCCTTTTGCAAGAGCAGATGCTTGATATACACACCCCATATACGGTACACGCCGACATAGGAAAGGTAGATCAAGTGCTTGAGGACAGCCCCCAAGAGTAGCACATACAAGGATAAGAATTGGGATGCCAAGACAAAATGATTGCACCTTGAGATAAGAAAACCCACCCAAAGTAAGTGGTAGACGGGCAGGGAAAACCCTGATGTATGAAGAAACAATAGAAAGCACCCATTCCAGGGCTCTCTATCTCCCTTCTCCTCAGAGAAAAGACATAGGACATGGGACGTTAGATGCGACAGGTGTGAAGAGGCTTATAGAGGAAGTATTAGAACAGAAATGAGTAGTGACCACACTCAAGGAAGTCCCCACCAAGGGATTCCCCTTATCAAAAGAACTCCATAAGCAACCAGTCCAGCCGGGATTCAAACTACCCCAACTTCCTATTTACTTTGGGAAGGAATACCCAGAGAGGAATTTGCAATATTTTGTGGTCGTGGCTATACTACATGGTTGGAACAAGGTGACCAATGCCAAGCATTTCCTCTCTTCCTAGTAGGGTAAGCACAACAGTGGTTTACGGATTTGTCAGCGGGGCACATATAATCATTTGGGCAATTAGAAAAGGAATTTTTGGAAGCATTATTGGCCTACGTACCAAAGAAAAAGAGCACAATGTACTTGATGAGCCTACAACAAAAACCAGGAAAGCAGTTGAAACAATATATGAAGCGGTTTAGGGCAGCCACTCAAGAAGTGAGAGATCTCTTAGTCGGGTTACCAGGATCTGCTTTGCTTAATGGGACTACTTATGCACTGCTCAAAAGATCCCTGGCCTTTTCTGAGCCCAGCTCTATGATTGATTTATTCACCCGAGCAGAGAAATTCAAATATTGGACGTCTGGGAGGTGAAAGGAAGAGGAAGACCAAGAGATTCAAAGACCAACCAGGCAGTAAAAACACAGAGAAGGGAAGAGCCTGTGAAGATGCAGTTCCAAAGCTTCACTCCCCTTAATGAACCTAGGGTAGCGATCCTCTCATCTATTGCACAAACGGGGCTCATCAACTTTCCCCCTCATTCCAAAGAGCCCCTGGGGAGAAATATGGAAGCCTTCTATAAGTTCCATGGGTCCCTATGCCACAATACAGAGTAGTGCCATGAGTTACATAACCAGATCGAGCAGTTGATCAGAGATGGGAAGCTCGATCAATTCATACTAGACAACCCCTAAAACCACAAGGGCAGGGGAAACGGGCCTGGGAGAGTGATAGAGCACATATTTTCATATTATTTAGCCCTCATATTTAGTCTTTTTGCACATTAGTTGTGTCATTTTATTCATCTTGATTTTATTTCATTTTATTTTATAGGAATTAGGCTTCACACTATTTTATTTTATTTTTCCAGGTTTAGGGCTATGGGAGCATGAGATGGGGCATGAGACGTCTTGATGGCAATGAGATATCTTGGAAATTGGAGATAGAGAAGTAAGGGCAATTTTAGCAGATTTAACCTCCTGCAATTCCTTCAGTATTTTGGCCAAGATAAAATTCCAGAATGAAGATGATGTCTTTAGATATACTGTAGAGGACTTCTTGGGGTTTCTGGAATGGTATGGTTTGTCCAAATCCAAATTTTTTTGGACCTTCAAACAGCGCTTCAAAGTCGGGGCTAGGAAGTTGGGTCGAATTAGGAAAGCTGCACAGACACTAATTCTTTAAAAGGCCATATCTTGGGCGTTCGATATCCAAATCAAGTGATTCAAAATCCCAAATTCATCTACTCTTCCTGATATACAATTCTTATGAAGAGGACGAAGCCCAGAATGCACGTTAACCTATCCTAAATCGGCTGTGAAGTTTCAGTAACCTAGGGTTTCCTCCTTAAGCTCTGCTTAAGCACCTTAAGAGGCCATTAAAAAAGTATTCTTTTTGGAGGGTGTGAACAGTAGCTGACTTTCCTTCTCTCCATTGTTCTTGTCAAGATGGAAGGCTAAGGATTCTGTAATTAGTTGCAATACCATCCTTGTTCCCAGTTTGAGTCTTTGGTTTTAATGGAAATCTATTTTTTAGTTTTAACTTTGTTGTTCTCTTGTTTCCGTTCTCTCTTAAATCTGTGTATGTGTTGATACCGGTTGGATGAATGCATGCATTGTCTTTGTTTGAGAATCCAAGGTTTTTGTGCTCGGTTGAGGCTTTAACTGGAAGAAAGAACAACCTGTTTGGATGGTATTTCAATCAGTCTTGAATCTGTGCAATAAGGGGAATCAAAACTGATAGATTGAACTAAGAGGTTTCTGAAATATGTTTATTGGTTTTCTTTCCAATCTTTGGCGGTTGTTAAAGGATTTTTCTGATTTTCGATTTAAGGATTAAAACTAAACAAATTGTTTATTGAGAAGGCGATGAAAACTGGGATAGAAGGTTGGTTTGCAACTGATTGCATCTCGATTTACTGTGTTCTTGCTTATTTTGTTTTCTGTTTTTCATCAAAAACCTTCCCCCCCGTTTAGCCTTGTTTTGACAGATCCGTTTGAGGTTTGTTGGGAGATGACTTTGGGTTGCACCCCTATTGCAAATCTGAAGCATTATTCATCTAATCTATCGGTGTTCGAGAGCCCCGATCAGAGAGGTAATCAAAGAAGGCCTCCTCGCCCTAGGAATGATGCCCCAAATAGAAAGGATAACTGTAATATCCCGAGAGCCCAGAGAAGTTAGTATATATCGAGGATAGTGTAAGAAAGGAAACAACACTAGTTGGATACCTTTTGGGCTGAATATTGGCAAAGAACTCCCAAGTTAAGCGTGCTTAACCTGGGGTAATCCAATGATGGGTGACCCCCCTGGGAAGTTCACGTAGGTCTATCAGGATAAGTTGTTCTGGTCCTTCCTATCGCTCGATCGGGTCGTTACAGGTGGTATCAGAGCCAACCCCCAAGCGTCTGAGTGCGTTCGTGAGGTAAACCTCAACGAAGAGGCTGAGTCCCGAGGGGGCCATGTAGGCCCCAATGGGGGGTGCATGTAGGCACCTTAGGCGAATCCCACATCGGCCATGCAAGGGGGGAGAGATCTGGGACCGGTTGTAAGGTCGCATGACGAGGACGTCATGTTCTTAAAGAGGGGAGAATGTAATACCCCAAGAGCCCAAAGAAGTTAGTATATATCGAGGATAGTGTAATAAAAGAAAACAACACCAGCTGGATACCTTTTGGGCTGAATGTTGGCAAAGAACTCCCAAGTTAAGCGTGCTTAACCTAGGGTAATCCAATGATGTGTGACCCCCCTGGGAAGTTCGCACAGGTCCATCAAGGTAAGTTGTTCAGGTCCTTCCTATCGTTTAATCGGGTCGTTACAATAACTGACAATCCCATCAGGTCGAAGGAGAAGAAAATTCCCAACGGAATCAACCAGGTCCAAGTACTAGAACAGGAGACAACAAACTGACCATGGATAGAATCAATGTGATTTCAGGAGGGGAAAATCTGGCTGGAGACTCTAATGTGGCCTGAAAGGCTTATGCGCGCCAGGCGCTTCATGTAGACTCAGTGGTAAAAGTGCAGGAGGATGAAAACCCCATTGTTTTCACTTCGAGGACCAAGAGGATGTGCTCTTACCCCATGATGATCCGTTAGTGATATTAGCAGTTATCACTAAATACCCTGTTGAGCACATTTTGGTGGATAATGGGAGTTCTGTGAATTTACTGTATTGGAACTACTTTTAAAAGATGCACATCGCACACAACCGACTCAAGATAGTCACATCATCACAGTACAGTTTCACGGGGGAAGCAATTTTCATTATAGGGTCGGTCCATCTTCTTGTCAATTTAGGGAGCTACCCATAAATGGTTACCAGGCAAGGCATTGGCCAAGTGAGGGGAAACTAGAAACAGGCCATTGTATGCTATGTAAGTTCCACACAGAGCAACAAGGGGAAGGAGAAGTCGACAACAGGGAAGACCTTAATGATCAGTGAAGAGACTCTCAAGGCTAACAAACCCCAACCAGTAAAAACACTCGAAACAATCCTTCTAAACCTTGGCGATAGTGATAAACAAATGCATGCGGGTAGCTAATTGGAGGATCCAAAAAAGGGACAGGTCGTCAAGTGTTTACGGTCCTATGGTAACGTATTTGCTTGGATGCCAGCTGACATGTCTTGGATTAACCCAAAGGTCATATCGCATCAACTAAACTTCTGTCTAGAGGCCCGACTAGTCAAGCAGAAGAAGAGACATATCTCCCCAGAGAGATTGAAGTGCTTGGAAGAAGAAGTAGATAGACTCCTTGAAGTGGGATTCATTAGGGAGGTCCAATACCCCAAGTGGTTAGCAAATTAACCTTGTGATGGTGAAAAAAGCTAGTGGAAAATGGTGAGTATGCATCGATTTCATCGACTTGAACAAGGTTTATCCAAAAGACTCCTACCCACTCCCTAGAATAGATAGGCTTGGTTGATAATACCTCCAGATATGCTGTGCTGAGTTTTTTGGATGCATTCTCGGGCTACCATCAGATTAGTATGTATTCGCCCGATGCAAAAAAAATTACCTTTATCACAAAAAGGGGACATACTGCTACCAGGTGATGCCTTTTGGTTTAAAGAACACAAGAACCACATATCATAGAATGGTCAATAGAGTAGTCAAAGACTCGTTATGGGAGGTGATGGAGGACTATGTGGATGACATGATAGTAAAAAGTAAGCAAGGCGAGTCACACGCCCAACAGCTGGAGAAAGTCTTATCTATGTCTAGGGAGAATAATATGCGCTTGAATCCTGACAAGTGTTCCTCTAGGGTGAACTCGGGAAGATTCTTAGGATACATGATTACTCACAAGGGGATAGAGGCTAACCCAAAAAAGGTGCAAGCGATAAACAACATGTAATCCCCTTTATCAATACAAGAGGTCCAAAGGTTGACAGGTCGACTGATAGCTTTGAGTAGGTTCCTCTTGAAATACGTTGAGCATAGACTTCTTTTTTTCAAATCCTTAAGGGGGGCAGGTTAGGAATTTTTAGTGGACGATCAAATGTGAAAAGGCCTTTCAAGAATTGAAGGAGTAACTAAAGAAGATTCCTCTATTGACTCGATCAGAATTTGGAGAAAAGCTATGCTTATATTTGGGAGTCAGCTATCATGCTATAAGCACAGTCCTTGTCAGGTGAGTGGAACAAGTCGACAACCCAGTCTATTATGTGAGAAAGGTATTACACGGAGCAGAGTCATAATGCCCCTACGCTAGAAAAGTAGCTCTGGCACTAGTGATAGCAGTGAGGAAATTAAGACCCTATTTTCAGGCCCGCGCCGTGACAGTGTTAACAGATCAACCATTAAGACAGATTCTATAGAAGCTTGAATGTTCAGGAAGGCTAACCAAATGGGTAATTGAACTCAGTGAGTACGATATAACCTTCGAGCCTAGAAAGGTAATAAAGGGGTAAGCGTTGGAAGACTTCATAGTGGAATGCACTCACTCACCAACAACAAGAGAGGCGCCTAATGCCAAAGGGAGTGGTATTAATCTCCCTCGAGAAAGAAGTGTTGGAATACTCCCTATGCTTCACTTTTCCGAATTCCAACAACACGGTTGAATACGAAGCATTTCTTGTAGGGATGAAGCTAGCTGAAAAATTAAAGGTAACCTATTTAACGACTCATAGTGACTCACAATTAGTTGTGCAACAGTTTTAAGGGACCTATGAAGTAAGAGAGCCAGTATTGTCCCGCTATCTATAGAAAGTAAAATTATTGGCAAACAAATTCTGGCACTTTGAACTAATCCAAATTAACAGGTCCCTCAACCAACATGCGGATGTGCTGTCCAAGATGGCCTTCGCTTGTGACACTCCCGAGTGATTGATTCATATGGAGGTCTTGCAGCGACCAAGTGTAAATGAAAAGGAAGAAGAAGTACATTGCATTGATGTGGCTGACGATTGGAAAACAACGATATTGAAGTACCTGCTAAATCAGGAACTCCCAGTGACACCTTTAGAGGCCAAGAGGCTGAAGACCAGTGCAAACCGCTTTATAACTATTGGTTAAGAACTGTATAAAAGAGGGTACTCCACATCATTGATCAAATGCTTGGGGCCCCTAGAAGCAAAACCGGCCCTAGAAGAAGTGCATGAAAGAGACTATGGAGAGCACCTTGGAGGGCAAGCCCTGGCTGGGAAGATCCTACAGGCTAGTTTCTTTTAGCTAACCTTGAGACAAGATATTGCCTAGAGAGCCCGGACATGTGACAGGTGCCAGAGGCACGCACCTCTGACAGCACGATCCCCTTCATCAATCAAGCTGATATTCCAACCATTGCCATTTGTACTGTGAGGGTTAGACATTGTGGGTCCATTTCCAATGGCATCAACATAAAGGAAATATTTGGAAATTTTTGTTGGTAGCTACTAATTACTTTACGAAGTGGGTCGAAGCAGAGCTCCTAGCAGCCATAACTGAGAACAATGTAGAGGGAATGGTGTGGAAAGATATAATTTGCCACTTCGGTGTTCCTTAAATTCTCAACATTGACTAGGGGACATAGTTTGACTCTAAAGCCTTCAGGGCCTTTTGTCAGAGATGGGGGATCAGTTTGAGAATGGAATCCATCGTATATCCCCAAGCCAACGGGCAGGCAGAGGCATGCAACAAAATCATCCTACATGGGCTGAAAACCCGATTAGAGAAAGCAAAAGGCAGATGGGTCGATGAACTCCCTAGCATTTTGTGGGCTTATTGCACGACCAATCGTGTATCCATGGGAGAAACGCCTTTTATCTTAGTGTATGGAACAATGCCCTCATCCCAGTGGAAGTAGATCTCACCTAGCATAGAGTTATGGCTTTCAGTGAAGAAGGAAATTCAGATTGATTGATGGAGAAACTAGATTTTCTGGATGAGCTAAGGAAGAAGGCAGTTACGCAGCTAGCAGCGTATCAAAGAAGGATCTCCAACTATTACAATGAGAAGTTCAGCCCCAGACACTTCAGGAAAGAGATTTGGTGCTTAGGAAGACAACAGTTATGAATGCCCGAAAGAAGGAAGGAAAACTTAGACCGAAATGGGAAGGGCCCTACAAAATTGAGAAGATGCTAGGGACAAATACATATGTGCTACAAACATTGCAAAGTGAGGCGCTGGGAAAGACGTGGAATACCATGCACCTTAAAAAGTACTTTCCAGCCGTTCCAATCACAAGAGCAGTTAGGAGGGAGGACGAGGAAGATGAAGGGAGTTGTGCCCCACAAGAAGCTCTTCTTAACCATGTAATGGATTGGGATTCCTTTTAGATTTCCATATGTATTATAACTGCCCTTGATGAATAAAAGAATACGTAAATTCCATATGTATTATAACTCCCCTTGATGGATTGGCAATGTTATAAGTTGAACCACGTAAATTCCTTTGTACCTTACATATGTATAGTTGTCAATGAAATTTGATGTAGGGACCATGGCAGGAAATGAATTCTAATGAGCCCTAACACCGCCAAGCTCGACAACGAAAGAACAACAAGGGTGAAGGGAAGCTTACGCCCAAGAGGGTCTAGGTTAACAAATGGCAATTTGGTGCTAAGGCCACGAACTTTCTAATTGCAATGCTATCCTATACATTTATTCATCAAAACTACAACCAAATTCATCAAACATTAATTCTCTTATTAAAGCAAGTGTAGGGCGATTATACTTGCTAGTGTGCGAGTGTATGTGTAGTACAATTTTAAATTTATATTTCGGTGAGTCCGAGTCGATTCATAGGGAGATTATTTATGGATGAAAACAAAAATCATATAATATTTGGTTTTAGGAGGTGCTTAAGATGATCTAAAGGCAAGAATTAAAATTAACACTGAATTTAAGCAATCTTGGGTCAAGACAACTTTAGTGTCAAGCCGAGATTCCCCAAATAGTCAGAAAAATAGTAACATCGGTCTGAAATGAAGTTGAGGCTTTAATTTTAACTTCAGTCCAAGATGATGATAATTATACGTCTAGCAACCTCCATACATGGCATGGAGATGCTAAATTAAGTAATTATCATAAATCGAACTGTGATTAATACAAAACATTCTATAAATTGAGATTTTACTATTAAGTCGAATTCAAGATGATAATAAGTTTAGGTCTAGCAACCTCCATACATGGCATGGAGTCTCTAAGTTAAGAATTACCATAAATTGAACGGTAAAAATAGACAAAAATTCTTCTTATTTGAGTTTGGGTATGATAGTGTTTCCAGGTTAAGTAACCTCCATACATGACATGGAGACTCTAAGTTAGGCTTATGCTACGATCCAAACCCAAACAGTATATGTACAAGCATAACTTAGTTCAATTCAGACCAATATTACGACAGTTGAAGTTCAGCTTTGCTTGGGAAATCAGGGGTGTTGGACACTGTCCTTGCCTTGCCCAATTCTTATTTTAGCCACACATCTTCATATGAAAATTAATTATTAGGAATTTAAATGACATAAATGAAATAAAGAGAATTAAAATTACAAAAATTAAAAGACAGTATTTAACCAGCCATATCAGACAGTGGATAATAAAGAGATGGGAATTAAAATTGCAGAAATTAAAAAATAATATTTAACTGGTCATATCAGGCAGTGGATAACGAAGAGATGGGAATTAAAATTGCGAAAATTAAAAAACAGTATTTAACCGGCTATATTAGGGGTGGATAATAAAGATAACAAAAAAAAAAAACAATAATAGAAGACAACTATATAGAAACTAAAGTTGAAGAAATGAGAGAAAAATTCTAAGAACACAACTATACTTTTGTTTAGGAAAAATTGGATGGTTACAAGTACAACGAAGTGAGCTATTTATAGCCCACAAGATGTAATGGAAACCACACAATTATCTAATTTAATAATACAAAGATAAACAAAATATCTAAGAAACTTCCACAAGTTGGGCCTTTAGTTTTGGGCTTGGGCCTTCCTTCTGTTAGGCTTAGACCTTCAATTTGATCTTCATTTTCTGCATTCAATTTGGGCTTGCAGCTGAGTTGTTGTTTGGGATTGATTTGTATTCTAATTGCATAGGTGGCCAAGCCCATTCCTGGGTCTTCAAGTGCTGCTTCACGTATGTGGCTAGGCTTCAATTGATTTGAGCCTTCCTGCGTGAAGCATACAATCCATATATTATATATATGTATGTTTATATGGCACGCATGACTTATTTGTATTATATATAGATATGTATTATATTCATTTCTTTATTATTATTATTATATTTTTATATTAATATTTTTAAATCTGCACACAATCACAAAATGCATATTAATATTCAATTTAAACTAATTTTAAGATCAAAATAAGGGTGAAATTATAATATTTGTTTTACAAATTAACCACTAATCACACCCCCCAACTTAAACATTACTAGTCCCATAGCAATTAGACTTTACACTGGCCAGTATTTATTCATAATAATCGAATGAATATAAAAATTTCAAATTCAAAACCAAAATGCATAGATCAGAACAAATTATCTGACATACAATCGAATATTCTAAATTAGATTTCGGTCAAAGGTCATACAATCTTAGGAACGAAAATCAAGGTGACCACCACACAAACTTACTCCCATGAAGTTTCAATTTCAAACCTTACTTAGATTTTCTCTCCAATAAAAAAACATGATTCCTTAGGTGTACACACAAAGGGGTGCACCGTTATAAGAGTAAATGCAAAACAAGTTTAAACTTGGTGTCATGCCAAATACAAAGAACGCATTTTTATGAAAGAACAGGAAAATTGACATAGCTTCATGACTGGAAATTCTCCATATCAAGCACATAGAAAATCAACAAGGAAAGCCAATTCATTAACTTGCACAAGGACATCCTCAACTACACCTTTAGGATAGGCATTAGATCTATCAGCTAACTGAATCACAACACCAGTTTTATTCAAAGGTCCAAGTTTTAAAGAAGCATATATAGAATATGGCATGACATTAATATAAGCTCCTAAATCTAACATGACCTTCTCAAAGCTAGTGTTACCTATCATACAAGGGATAGTAAACATACTTGGATCTTTGCACTTCGTAGGGAGTTTTCTTTGAATAATTGCAGAAACATTCTCCCCTACTCTCACCTTCTTGTATCTTTTAAGTTTTTGTTTCCTCTTAATTGTACATAGTTCTTTTAGGAATTTAGCATAACGAGGTACTTGTTTAATAGCGACCAAAAGTGGAATATTTACCTCGCATCTATGAAAAGTCTCATACAAATCTTTATTTTGCTCATCTTTTCTCGATTCCGCTAAAACCTGAGGAAAATGAGGTACTAGTTTATAATTAGAAAGAGGCGGAAACTTACACTTAGGTACATCATTGTCATTCAGAATGTTCTTGTCTGCAACGATGTTTTTCTCCTTTTCTTGCTTTGATGATATAGGGGTTGCCTTCACTAGAATCTCAACCTCTTTACCACTTCTCAAAACAATTGCACTTACATTTTCTTTTGGAGTTACCACCGTTTGAGAGGGCAATTTCCTCAAACCTGGCGCCTTTAGTCGACTAATTATAGTTGCCATCTGGCCCATTTGATTGTCCAAACTTTGAATACTAGCCCTTGCTTCTTGTTGAAATTGTTTCATCTCCTATTGAAATTGCAAAGTATTAGTAGCAAGAGACTTAACAATATCTTCTAAAGACATACCAAAATTAAAATGTTGGCCCGATGGTTCTCTAGGAGGGTATGACTACTTATATTGCTCGAAACTTGGGCGGTTTTGAGTCGCGGGCTAATTTACTTATGGATTCCAATAGTTAAGATTAGGGTGATCCCTCCATCCCAAGTTATACGTGCTCAAATAGGGATCATATTTCCTTTGCAGTTGTCTAAAAAAATCACCTACTGCATTTACTTGCTCAATGGGCTTCTTTTGAAGAGTTGGGCACATATCGGTTTGATTCCCTATTATCGAACAAATTCCACAAGCCTTCATCATTTGCATATTACTTACAATCATTTGAAAAACAAGAGAAGTTATACTCGTAATTTGTTGTTCAAGGGAGGAGATATTTACCCCTATTGACATGCTTTGATGGAGGGTCAAGCCTAGTGCCAAATTGTTTTCAATTGGCCGCCATATTCTCAATCAAGTTTCTCGTGGCCTTAGGAGTTTTATCCACGAAAGCTCTTTCACTAGCGGCATCAATCATGCTCCTATCAGTGGGTAGAAGGCCCTCATAGAATTATTGGATAAGTAGTTGCTCACTGATTTGATGATGGGGCGAGCTTGCACATAATTCCTTGAAACGTTCCTAATATGCCTATAGTGACTCTCCATTATGCTGCCTTACACACAAATTTCTTTTCGAATGTTAGCCGCCCTTTAAGCTGGGAAATACTTTTCCAAGAACAACCTCTTCATCTCATTCCATGTGGTAACACTCCTAGAGGGTAGATAATAAAGCCAAACCTTAGTTGAATCCTTCAAAGAAAACGGGAAGGCTCTTAATTTAATTTGCTTTTCTATCACTCCTGTGGGTTTTATACTTGAACATACCACATGAAGCTCCTTTAGATTCTTGTGAGGATCTTCACCTACAAGGCCATGAAAAGTGGGCAAGAGATGTATATGTCCAGATTTTAATTCAAAAGTAGCAGCAACATTTAAAGTAGGGAACGTTGTGCATAAGGGTTGTTGATTCAAGTCAGGGGAGGCAAGTTCTTCCAAAGTTTTATTTCTTGCTATAACACCTGGAATTTTTCGGACGTGTTATAATTTAGGATTTTAGGAATTCCTTTTCTTTTTTCACAACACATCTATTGATGCATAACATACAATTCCTAAAAATCTCGATCTCACCTTCTCAGCCTAACAAGCCTAATAAACAAATAGCTAAGACAGGTGATATAATTACAAATACGGAAGCTAGATCGAACCTGATATGGTACATAATCATAATGCTTTATTAATCATATAGGAAACCGTTTAAGATGTCTACAAAATAGATTACATGGATATCTCCCGAAAGCGATAACTGAACGCCTCAAACATAACCAAAACATTCTAAGGTTCGCTGATTGATGCTAAAAAATGCAACAAATTATTATATTTTATTGCCCCCTGATCCATTTGATCAAGCTAAAATCTTCAGAAATGCTTGTTGCAGCTCAAAAGAAGAAAAAGAGATGAAAGATATGGCTTAAAATTCCAAAGGCATGATTTAAAGAAGAAGTAAGAGTTAGGAGATGAAGGTGTTTTGACAAAAGTCAAAGCTATTCAAATGAATCATCAGAAGATATTCGAATATGGATCAAAGAAGATGGAAGCTTCTCAGGCATTCGAATGCAACCAATCTATTCGAATAAGCTGAGAATGTGAAGAAATTCGAATAAGCATATCATTCAGAAGAGATGAAGACATATCCGAATGAAGCCTTAGACATTCGAATGTAATGGCAGAAGGAAGAAAATCTATTCGAATAGAGGCTGAATAATTCGAATAAGAAGCGGAACTAATGACTCAAGATTCGAATACCTCCCATGTCATCCGTATGCTGTGAAGAACTCAAGAGAAAAAAAGTGGAAATTAATTCGAATGAAACTACTGTTGCATTCGAATGATTGAGAAAATCGCTGTGTAAGGAACAATAAATTGAGAAATTCATTCGAATTGGACTACAATTCATTCGAATGATCTGAAAAGACAAAAGAACCTCAGCACTCATCCGAATACCTCTGCTGACACATTCGAATGAGTATCCGAATAAAAGTCTGACATGCGCAAATAAACGCGGTGGCTCTGAGGTAAATTCAATCAACTTTCTGAACCAATGGACCCCACCTCCATGGGCCGTAAGCTTAAAAAGGAGTCGACATTCTTTGGAATCAGGGGGAGCGAAGAGCAGAAGTTACTTAGAAAAAAATACAAAAAGACAATAGCAGTAGAAAGTAAGGAGCCCCTTTGCTGGTCTGTCTGATTTTTCTCGTTTTATTAGTTCTTGTTTGTATGTGTGAAGAACATATGACACTTCAATTCTTCTTCTTGTTCTAGTTAGTTCTCAGCTTTGCTTTTACAAGTCCATTTTTATTTCTGATTTAGCTTATAGTACATTTCAACAAACAATACAGTATTAGTTTGTTCAATCCTTAACATTTGATTCTGTTTTATTTTCTTTCCTTGCAAAATTTCACATTCATCCGTTGAGAATAGCTTTAGTCGTGCACTTCCCATGAAGATGTGTGGCTAACTCGATTCTTGGGTTAAGGCAGAAAAGATGCCCAAAGCCACTAATGAATCAATATAGCAGAACTTCAGATGACAAGGTAACCAAAGTAAAAGTGGTTTGAGAAATGTTATTAACGAAAATCTCAGGCTTGGATTGGTTCGTACGCCTAAACTAGAGTTCCCATGCCATGTATGAGAGCTGCTTAACCTGGAAACATTCTCATACCCAAGCCCCGAGTAGTTATATTGTAAAAACGTTATTCATACACTGATTTATGATAGCTGCTTGACGTAGAATTTTCATGCCATGTATGGAGGTTGCTTGAACCAAGAGTTATTATCATCTCAGAAGTGCATTTAACGGTTGTAAACCCAAGCCACTTGAGCTGCTAGTTACATCACAGAAAGCTATATAGAAAATCAGTTGGGTTTGGCACCAGATCTGTCTTGACCCAAGACCTCTCCATATCTAGATACAGTCATATACATTTAGCTTAATCTCACTTCATTGTCAAAAGAACTGGTGTGGTTATCTCCTTCCATGAGTAATCTCCCTGTGAGTCGACCCGGTCTTGCCCGAAAAAATAACATATAAGTTTTCTGCTATAATCACACTCGTGCACTGGCGAGTCTAATCACCTCATTCTGTATGTGAATATAAAAAGTTGCCAAACCAGCTAACTTAGCAAAAGAAAAATACAAAAAGTAATAAATACAGGGTGAGTGAAGCAGCAAATTTTGGCGCCGTTGCCGGGGAGATTAAGGTAAGCCAAATAACTGTCCCTAGTTCTTTTTTGTCTATTGATTCCTATCCTTTGATTTCTCTTCTCTGTTGACTCTCTGCCTGTTTGAACTTTCATTGTTGTATTTACTCATGTCTCAACACGATAATATGTCTAAACATGGTGATGAGAATGGTGGAAATGACCCTGTTGATCAGGAGATAATTAGGCCTCTTAGGGATTATCTTCTCCCTCCTAGGCAGACAACACCCTCGTGTATCATCCTTCCTGTCAATCACCATAGGTTTAACTTCAAACCTGGCACAATTCAATTGTTGCCAACATTCCATGGCATGGATTCGGAGAATCCATACACTCATATGAAGGAAGTTGAGGAGGTTTGCAACACTTACATGGACCACAGTGCAAACGAGGATGTCATAAGGCTAAAAATTTTCCCATTCTCATTAAAAGACAAAGCAAAAATGTGGTTGGGTACTCTTCCTCCTAGATCTATAGGGACTTGGAGAGAGATGCAGGCAACATTCCTAAAAAAATATTTCCCTGCTAATAGGACTGCTACTCTCCAAAGGCAGATCATGAACTTCGCCTATAAGTTGAATGAAAACTTTGCTCAAGCATGGGAAAGGTTTAAAGATCTTCTCCATACTTGTCCACACCATGCCTTTGAGCAATGGAGAGTAGTCAGCTTCTTTCATGACTCACTCACTCCCCAACTAAAAATGTTAGTTTCTACAATGTGTAACGGAGAGTTCTATGACAAAACTCCAGAAGAAGCATTCCACTTCTTTGATACATTGACTGGAAACACCAGAAACTGGGAAGTTGGTTTAACTTCTTCTAGTGATGAAAGATAAAATTTACAACCAAGAGGGAGGTACCAGTTGAGTGAAAATGATGATTTACATGTGAGACTAACTGCCTTGACAAGAAAAGTTGAGAATATGGAGCCAAAAAAGGAACAATCTGTTAAACAAATGGAAGTGAAATGTGCAGTGTGTGAAACAATAGACCATGCAACCGAATAATGTCCTACTCTACCTGCATTCAAGGAGGTATTGTATGGGCAATCTAATACCAACCACTGGCACAATTTTGAGGGAAGACAAAACCAAAATCAAGGTGGAACCTATTACGGGAACAACCAAAACTACAATCCATACTACTCCAATAATAGGAACCACCCCAATTTTTCATGGAGACATGATCCTGGAAATCACCCTCAAAATTCCTTCCCTGCACATCAACAATCTTTCCATCAAAATCAAAGCTCTTCTTCCAATACATACCAACCTCCGCATAAGAGATCATTAGAAGATACCTTGCATCAATTTATGCAGAACCAAACAGGTGTCAACAATCAAGTTACCTAACTTGCAAAAAGTCAAGAGCAAACCAACAGAGCCATGGAAGATATGAGGAGTCAGATAACAAAGTTGACCCAAACTCTAAGTGTGAGAGAACCTGGAAGATTCCCTTCTCAAACTAGCCCTAACCCAGTTAGGCAAACAAATAAGGTGAAATCTTCTAGTGGTGAAAGTAATGCACATGAACAAGTCCAATCTGTGACTATCCTAAGAAGTGGAAAGGTAATTGAAAAGCCAAGTGATCTTAGGATAAGCCAAACTGTTGATGAGAAAGAGAAAGCAGAAGAACAGGAGCCAACCTTAGAAAAAAATGAAAACAATGAAAAAGAAAAAAACAAGCAAAAACAAAAAGAAGAAGGAAAAGGTAAGGACATTGAGAGAGAAAGCCCATATCACCCTAAACCTCCTTTTCCTCAAAGATTGAGTGTTACAAAAAGGGAACAACAAAACGCTGATATCTATGAGGTGTTTAAACAAGTGAGGATCAATATTCCACTCTTGGATGCGATCAAACAAACACCCTCATATGCGAAATTCCTAAAAGATCTTTGCACCGTGAAGAGAAGAGTGAACGTGCATGGTAAAGCCTTCCTGTCTGAGCAAGTAAGTTCCATCTTGCAGTTCAAACCCCCTCCCCCCCCAAATACAAGGATCCAGGTTGTCCAACCATCTCGTGCATAATAGGAAGTCAGAAGGTAGACCAAGCGCTCTTAGATTTAGGGGCAAGTGTCAACCTATTGCCTTATAGTGTCTATCAGTAGTTGGGTTTGGGAGAACTTAAGCCTACTAGAGTCACTCTGCAACTGGCAGACAGGTCAGTTAAGGTCCTTAGGGGTATTGTGGAAGATGTTTTAGTTCAGGTGGATAAATTCTACTTTCCAGTAGACTTTATAGTTCTAGATACTCAACCCCACCATGGTCCACAACCACCCGTTCCTGTGATTTTGGGGAGACCATTTCTAGCAACTTCCAATGCAATCATTAATTGTAGAAATGGAGTCTTGAAACTGTCGTTTGGAAACATGACTGTGGAGATAGAAGAGGTGGATTTGATTCAAACTCTGTCTAAAGAGTATTTTGAGAAGGAATTTGTCACTCAAACAGTGAAAGGAGGTAATCACTTGGAGGATAGCAGTAAGGAAAGAGAGATGCCTATAGCTCAATGGATTCCCAAGCAAGAACCTGTAGAACCATTGCTCACACCACCAACCTCTGTGACTCATCCGTCCATGCCTGAAAAGAAGCCACTGCCAAATGAGTTGAAGTATGCCTTTTTAGGAGAAGGAGAGACGTACCCAGTAGTCATTTCTTCTAGTCCAAGTACCCAACAAGAAGTGCAGTTGATAGAAGTGTTGAGAGCACACATGAAGGCTTTGGGATGGACCATATCCGACTTGCATGGAATCAGCCCTCTGATTTGCACCCATAGGATCTTAGAAGAAAATTCAAAGCCAGTGAGGCAAATGCAAAGAAGGATAAATCCCAATATGAAAGAAGTGGTTAGAAAAGAAGTGCTCAAATTACTGGATGCAGGTATTATTTACCCAATATCTGATTCAAGGTGGGTTAGCCCAATCCAAGTTATTCCTAAACGGTCTGGAATTACTGTGGTGAAAAATGAGAAGAATGAGTTAATTCCAATCTGCCTTCAAACAGGTTGGCGTGTGTGTATAAACTACAGAAAACTCAATTCAATTACCAGGAAGGACCATTTTCCTCTTCCATTCCTAGATCAAACACTTGAAAGGATAGCAGGGCAAGCATTCTACTGCTTTTTGGACGGATATTCAGGATATAACCAGATTGATGTAACACTGGAAGATCAAGAAAAAACAACCTTCATGTGCCCTTTTGGGACATTTGCATATAAACGTATGCCATTTGGGTTGTGTAATGCTCTTGCCACCTTCCAAAGGTGCATGATGAGTATATTTAGTGAAATGGATGAGCATATTGTGGAGGTGTTTATGGATGACTTTTCTGTCTATGGAAGTAGTTTTGACTTGTGTTTAAAGAATCTGGAGAAATTTTTGATTCGATGAGAAGAGACTCATCTTGTGCTCAACTGGGAAAAATGCCACTTCATGGTTAGCCAAGGCATCATCTTAGGACACATAGTCTCATCCAGGGGTCTAGAAGTAGACAAAGCCAAAGTTGAAGCCATTCAGAAGCTTCCAGCCCCTAGAAATGTCAAGGACATTAGATCTTTTCTTGGTCATGTTGGCTTTTACAGGAGATTCATTGCCTCGTTTAGCACAATAGCAAGACCTTTGTGTTGTCTGTTATCTCAAGATGTTCCTTTCGAGTGGACTCCAAAATTTCAAAGTGCCTTTGAGAAGTTGAAACATGCGCTTGTTACTACACCAATCATACAACCTCCTGACTGGACTTTACTTTTTGAGCTAATGTGTGATGTAAGTGATCATGCCATAGGGATAGAGAAAAGAAAAGAAGCCCCATGTCATTTACTATGCCAGCAGAACTTTGAATGAAGCTCAGAAAAACTACACTACCACAGAGAAAGAATTGTTGGCCGTGGTATTTGCATTGGACAAATTTAGGTCATACCTGGTGGGGTCAAAGGTGATTGTGTATACAGATCACGCTGCTTTGAAATACCTGCTCACCAAGCAAAATACCAAACCACGCCTCATTAGGTGGATTCTATTACTCCAAGAGTTTCACATAGAAATTAAGGATAAAAAGGGAGTGGAAAATGTTGTGGCTGACCATCTGTCTAGAATTCCAGGTCAGAATCTTACTGAGGGTCCCATTCATGATAATTTTCCTGATGAACATCTTCTTCATGTGAGCACATTGACTACTGCCTCTTGGTATGCTGATATAGCCAATTATTTGGCTGTAGGTTCAGTTCCCAGTCATTGGACTAAGCTGGATAGACAAAAGTTCTTTAGAAAAGTCAGAACATTTTTTTGGGATGAACCATATCTGTTTAAATATTGTGCTGATCAGATTGTGCGAAGATGCATTCCAGAACATGAGCAACACAATGTAATGAACTTCTGTCACACCCTAGCTTATGGAGGGCATTTCTCTACTCGGAAAACCATGGCAAAAATCTTACAAAGTGGATTTTACTGGCCTACCATGTTTAGGGATGTACACCAGTTTTGCTTATCATGTGATAGATGCCAGAGATTAGGGAGTTTGACAAAAGAGGTATGATGCCTTTGCAGCCCATTTTAGTTCTTGAAATTTTTGATTGTTGGGGAATAGACTTTATGGGTCCTTTTGTTAACTCACTTGGGCATGAATATATCCTGCTTGCTGTAGACTATGTCTCCAAGTGGGTTGAGGCAATCCCAACAAGGACAAATGATCACAGGATAGTAGTGAAATTCTTAAACGAAAACATTTTCAGTAGGTTTGGAATGCCTTGTGCCATCATTAGTGATGGAGGTTCTCACTTCTGTAACAAGCCAGTGGCAGAATTAATGAAAAAGTATGGGGTAGTTCATAAAGTCTCAACTCCATACCACCCTCAGACTAATGGCCAGGCAGAATTGGCAAATAGGGAGATCAAGCGCATTTTAGAAAAAAACCGTCAATTCCAACCGAAAGGATTGGTCTTTGAGGTTAATAGATGTTCTTTGGGCATATAGGATTACATATAAAACCATATTGGGCATGTCTCCCTATCGACTGGTTTATGGAAAACCATGTCATCTTCCAGTAGAGGTTGGGCACAAAGCTTACTGGGCCATCAGGAAGATGAATGGAAGTTTAGAAGAGGTAGGATTTAACAGGAAGCTGCAGCTGAATGAGCTTGAGGAACTTAGAAACGAGGCATATGAGAATGCCAAGTCTTCTAAGATGCACATGAAGAAATTGCATGACCAGCACATTAATAGAAAGAACTTTTGTATAGGTCAGCACGTGCTACTCTACGATTCAAGGCTCCATCTGTTTCCTGGTAAACTCAAATCAAGATGGACTGGTCCCTTCAAAATTACTGCCATCTCACCTCATGGTGTATTTGATATTGAAAATCTTCAATCTGGTCAGGTTTTCAAAGTGAATGGCCAATGTCTGAAACCCTACTATGAGTCTTTGAATGAACAAGAAGAGAACGTGGATCTTACAGATCCACCCATTGGGTAGTGGTTAGTTAAAAAAAAAAAAAAAACTTTGCTGTTATTCTGTATCCGGATGAGTTTAGTCATTCGAATGTGTTGTATCCCATTCGAATGACCTGTGAGCTGTTAAAGAGAAAGCAAGAAAGCATTCGAATAGTCTCTGCTGTATTCGAATATATCCAAAATTCATTGGAATGAAATTACTGTTGCATTCGAATAAGGGGCCAAATTCCTTTGTAAATGAATATTACTGTTTAAAATTCATTCGAATGAATTTCTCTTTTTCCAAATACATTCGAATTAATCTGCTGTTTCTTCAAAAATTTTGAAGCCTTCATTCGAATGCTCTCAAACTCATGCGGATAATCCACCCTACATCCGAATCCATTCTCAGCATCCGAATATAGTTCCAATTGGCTTAAAACATAAAAAAAAAAACATAAAAAAAAAAATATGCTCAAAGTTATTCGAATGAAGCTCTTTGCATTCGAATGATTGTTTTATTTTTGATTAAAGCATGCTGTCAAATACATCCGAATGATACTCACAGTCATTCGAATGACCGAGAAATTCATTCGAATATAATCACTGTTGCATTCGAATGGGTAACTCAATTCCTTCAGTAAGCTAAGTCACTGTTTAAAATTCATTCGAATGAATCGTCTAGTCCTTTTAAAACCCTCGGCGAACATCCGTATCTTCCCCTTTTCATTTGAATCCTCCGATACCCAATCTTGAAAGACCCGAGATGCCATTTGATTCGCCCAGTGTTCATTCGAATCCACCTCTATCATTCGTATGACCCTAGAATCATTCGAATGATGTTCCCAAAAGTCTCTTAACCGCTTCTGAAATCTGAATCGACGCCCCCTTTTAAAGATCGAAACCCTTCCTTAATCAGCACGAACGTTCATTCATCCACCCGATCCCATCCTATAAATCGTGTTTCCCTCATTCCACTTCCATTACATTCATCTGAAGATCGAGCCGGTTACGTACAAGGAAGGACATTTCGCAAACATTCGAATAAGGGTTTGGCGCATTCGGATGTTCTGGGAAGAGAAAAGCCGAGAGGTAACAATCCTTTCCATTGTTTAAATTCGGATTTGATTGGTTGGATGAAGGAGTTGTTGTAAAGAGGGAGTGAAGGAGATTAATGAGAAGGAAAGAAAATTGGTTGGGAGATTGATAGGAGAAGAAAAGAGAGGAACCGATTCGTGCCCACCAACTGTTCTACAAAAATCCCAAGCCGTCTCCCTAGACCAAACAACCCTTATTTAGTCATGCCTCCAAAGAAAAAAACGTCCCAAGGTCGTAGGAGAAAACTCTAGGGCATCAAAGAGGCAGAAAGGAAAGGAAAGTGCTCCCATCCCAACCATCGACTTGAGCCCTCCATACTCCAATGTTAGGTTCATTAGCCCAGCTGCTGAACAGAATTATAGTGAAAGGTATGCTAAGAGACCTGTGCTTTGTGAGAGAGGAATCATGCTGGAGCGATTTGATGAACCCCCATGTGATTTACTGTCATTAATCAATGCCAAAGGATGGCAGACTTGGGTCAAGTTTCAACACAAGGCCATAGTTCCCTTAGTCAAGGAGTTTTACTCAAATGTAACCAGTGATAGAGATGACTCGGGAAACAGGTGCTTAGCTACTGAAGTGAGGAAAGTGAAAATAGAGTTGAAACCCTCTGATATTGCTAAAACCTTTCAAATCCCAAGAGAGGCATCGCCAAGAGATCATGAAGAAGCAAGTGTGGACTTAGGGAAGGAGAACCTAGCAAAGATTTTGACAGAAAGGACGATGCTGTATGGCTAGGACCTGCCCTTCCAAAGAAGAACCTGTCCCCAAAATGCATCATTCTGCATAGACTTCTCTGTTCACATTTCATGCCCCATGAATTTACTGGAAGTGTCTCAGTTAAGCAAGCCATATTCATGGGAAAAATGATCCTGGGAGTATACATAGACTTGGCCAAGCACATTTTTGATACCATAGACCTAGTAACCAAGCATGCACATGGGAGTGGAGGACTACCCTTTGGAGGGCTAATCACTTACTTTTTTCTGAGGAACGGGGTAAAAGAAAAGACAACCTTTGAATTCATCAAGCCAATGGATAGAATCAGCCCAACATCTACACGCAGAAGCAGTGGGCAGTTGAAGAGGGTTGAGGCAACAACACCTGAAAAAGGAGAAGCATCAGGAAAGCAGGTTGAACCACAGGAAGGGCCATCTCAGGAACCGCCACTGCTTGAGGATGAGGCAGAAAGACAAGAGGAAGAATCTACACTTAGAGGTTTGCTTAAGTTGGTTAAGGAAATGCAAGAGAAGCAGGAAAGCCATGAAGCCTTAGTGGAGTAAGCACTGAAGAAGATCCAAGAGAAGCAGGAGGCTATCTTTGAGGAGCTTCAGGTGAGGCAGAGAGTCATCCATTCAGAAGTAATGGCCATGAGCGACCGCCACACTGCACTAGACAAGAAGATAGGTCAGCTTCTGAGCACACCCTTAGAGGAGCCACCACTGAAGACACTAAAAGACAAGTTGGACGATGCTGAGAGTTACATGCAGAGGGCCATTGATTTGTGGCGAGAGGAAGGAGGTGCTCCTACACATCCACAGTCTGAGCATGCAGCTCCTCCTCACTCTGCCATTCCTTCTTCTTCCTCTGTTCCTCCTGCTGAGCCCTTATCAGAGACTCCTTCTGGAAGCTCCACTGAGGAGAACTCCACTTCTAATGATGCCACTGATGGCACTGAGTAGTCATAGGATTTGATTCTTCATATTTAACTTCTTTAACTATGAACTACAAAAATTAACTGTTTCACATTTTCAATAAAAATCGCTTTGCTTACTCTATGCTTCAGATTATTGTGTTTGATGCTTCAAATTCACAGTTGGTTATTTGCATGATAATCTCGTATTTGAAAACAGAACTGTATGAGATTTAAAACCAGGGCTATGGCTACTTGGGGGTGCTTTATTTTTGTTCATTTGTTGGGTTGGTATATCAAACATGATAATCAGCATATTGATTAAACTCTTAAATTCAAGTGGAGATTTGTTACCAAAGTGAGTGTTGAAGCTTCATAACTTTTTTTATTCTAAGTAAAACAACACTTATTCATGCAAAAGAATACTTTGTTGATTCTCTTGTCTTTCAATGGCTTCAAAACAACATTTTGCTTTGAGTGTCCTTAATGATCGCAGCTAATCTTAACTGACTCTAAGCTTAAAACCAATTGAATGAATGGCGCTGTTTTATAGAACATCATAGAGGGATCATTCACCTATCTCTTGAGCCAACCAACCTATTGTTTCTTGATCAAATCTCCATTCATAGCCCATTGAAACTCTGCATAACAGATTACATCATTCCCTCCATCCAAGCCATATCCATAAGGTTTTTCTTATCTATCGATTAGGACCCGGGAATTATTCTGAAGGCTCAGTATTAGTTTTGTTCACAAAAAAAAAAAAAAAATCTTCTGGGAATCTGACGTTAAAAGACCACTTTACCATTTAAGATAAATGGTTGTCTCTAGGTCTGGGACATTAAAAACACCCCCGTAGCCATTGAGGGAGAAGCAATGGAAGCTTGCTCAGTATCAGTTAGAATAACACTTAGATTCAGGTTCGGATACGACCAACTGAATTTAGATGTCTTGATATGATTTCAGCTATTAATGCATGAATGCATCGCATGTGCATTTTACTTCCTCTTGTTAAAAAAAATAAAAAAAAATAATAATTTTAGCCGCAATAGAGAATTCCCGAGACCTATGAACTCTTTTGATTGCCATCATCCCCTTTGCTATCCCACATCACCACCGAAGCCCCAGTTACTTTCCAGAAAGATCCCTCTTGACTCTGTGAATCATGCATATTCAGGATATAATTTCAAGAGTAAGGAGGCTTAGTTAATTTTAGATGTTGGTTGTCAAAGATACTACTTTGATCATGAAGTTATGTCAAGTCCCTTTCTTCATTAATCGCATTCTTGATAATTGATGATACCTTTTTGAACTTGATTTACATTTACTCCAAATTGAGGTACATCCCTCCAGACTAACTCTAAGTGATCGTTTTATTGATGAGAGGCATACCCAGTGAGACTTGTAATCAAAGCTTAAGAGAATTAAAAATAATATGCTGGTTGATTTAACTTAATATGCCCTGGACAAAAGTTCAAATAATAAACATTTCTTTGATTGTCCTAAGTCCCTGTGCTACTGACCATACATTTTTGCTTCACGTTTGAGATTTAAGCTATTGACAAGTTTGTGAATGATGAAGTATTCTTGCTATTAATTTGATTGCTAAGGGACTAGCAACGTTTAAGTTGGGGGGTGTGATTGATGCTCAAAAATGCAACAAATTGTTATATTTTATTGCCCCCTGATCCATTTGATCAAGCTAAAATCTTCATAAATGCTTGTTGCAGCTCAAAAGAAGAAAAAGAGATGAAAGATATGGCTTAAAATTCCAAAGGCATGATTTAAAGAAGAAGGAAGAGTTAGGAGATGAAGGTGTTCTGAAAAAAGTCAAAGCTATTCAAATGAATCATCAGAAGATATTCGAATATGGATCAAAGCAGATGGAAGCTTCTCAGGTATTCGAATGCAACCAATCTATTCAAATAAGCTGAGAATGTGAAGAAATTCGAATAAGCATATCGTTCAGAAGAGATGAAGACATATCCGAATGAAGCCTTAGACATTCGAATGTAATGGCAGAAGGAAGAAAATCTATTCGAATGGAGGCTGAGTAATTCGAATAAGAAGCGGCACTAATGACTCAAGATTCAAATACCTCCCATGTCATCCGTATGCTGTGAATAACTCAAGAGAAAAAAAGTGGAAATTAATTTGAATGAAACTACTGTTGCATTCGAATGATTGAGAAAATCGCCGTGTAAGGAACAGTAAATTGAGAAATTCATTCGAATGGGACTACAATTCATTCGAATGATCTGAAAAGACAAAAGAACCTCAACACTCATCCGAATACCTCTGCTGACACATTCGAATGAGTATCCGAACAAAAGTCTGACAGGCGCAAATAAACGCGGTGGCTCTGAGGTAAATTCAATCAACTTTCTGAACCAATGGACCCCACCTCCATGGGCCGTAAGTTTTTGATGAAAAACAGAAAACAAAATGAACAAGAACACAATAAATCAAGATGCAATCAATTGCAAACCAATCCTTCTATCCCAGTTTTCATTGCCTTCTCAATAAACCATTTGTTTAGTTTTAATCCTCAAATCAAAAATCAGAAAAAAATCCTTTAACAATCGTCAAAGATTTGGAAGAAAACTAATAAACAGATTTCAGAAACCTCTTAGTTCAATCTATCAGTTTTGATTCCCCTTATTGCACAGATTCGAGACTGATTGAAATACCATCCAAACAGGTTGTTCTTGTATCCAGTTAAAGCCTCAACCGAGCACAAAAACCTTGGATTCTCAAACAAAGACAATGCATGCATTCATCCAACCGGTATCAACACATACACAGATTTAAGAGAGAATGGAAACAAGAAAACAACAAAGTTAAAACTAAAACAAACATATTTTCATTAAAACCAAAGACTCAAACCGGGAACAAGGATGGTGTTGCAACTTGATTACAAGATCCTTAGCCTTCCATCTTCACCAGAACAATGGAGAGAAAAGAATTCGGCCACTGTTCACGCCCTCCAAAGAATGTCCCTTTAATGGCCTCTTAAGGTGCTTAAATAGAGCTTAAGGAGGAAACCCTAGGTTACCGCCACTTAATAGCCGATTTCAGAAAGGTTATCGTGCGTTCTGGGCTTCAGCCTCTTCATAATAAGTTTAGATCAGAAAGAGTAGATGAACTTAGGCTTTTGAATCACTTGATTTGGATATCGGACGCCCAAGATATGGCCTTTTAAAGAATTAGTATCTGTGCAGTTCCTAATTTGCCCCCAACTTCTTGGCCCCGACTTTGAAGCGCTGTTTGAAGGCCTAAATGAACTCAGATTTGGACAAACCATACCATTCCAGAAAGATCAAGAAGTCCCCTACAGTACCTCTGAAGACATCATCTTCATTCTGGAATTTTATCTTGGCCAAAATACTGAAAGAAGTGCAGGAGGACAAATCTGCTAAAATTGCCCTTGCTTCTCTATCTCCAATTTCCAAGATATCTCATTGCCATCAAGATGTCTCATGCCCCATCTCATGCTCCCATAGCCTTAAACCTGGAAAAATAAAATAAAATAGTGTGAAGCCCAATTCCTATAAAATAAAATGAAATAAAATCAAGATGAATGAAATAACACAACTAATGTGCAGAAATGACTAAATATGAGGGCTAAATAGTATGAAAATATGTGCTCTATCAAATTCCCCCACACTTGGACTTTTGCACTCCTGGGCAAAACACTAAACACTAACAAAAAGGATGACAAATAATGCAAAATGAGAGGCATGGAAAGTTTTATAGGAATTCAACACTTCAAAGATCATCTTTCTTACACTTCCCAAACAAACAAGTAGCATGGCAATTTCACTTGGCAAGGCGAGTTAAAATAAGCAGACCCTCATAGAATAAGAACATGCTTTCAAGTTCCTCAAATGCTATGCCCAAATCCACCCAATCATAATTCCACTACTAGATATGCTCATCTTCTAAATCTCCACTCTCAACGCTTTATGCATGCAAATCAAAAGGATTTTTATTCATGGCTCAAACATGGTAAGGTGAAAGGGATAGGAAGATAACAATGAAAAGTAAACTTTAGGAGGAAAGAAAACATTCAAGACAATCCCAAGATCAATGAAGAACTGTTTTTCAGAGATTCAGGCTCAGATTTTAGCGACGCACAGATTTCCCAACTAAACCCGTAACTTTTTCATTTCTTCACTGATCCACCTTATTCTTTTTGCAGGGTCTCCCCTTATTTCTCAAGAACAGATCCCTCACCCTCAATTCTCTCACACAGCCCAAACTTTGCCTCAAATTTCATGTTTTGCTTTGGTTTGGTTTAGGCTTTTTATAGAATTTTTGGCCAATTAGATTGTGCCAGTTGGAGGGACACTTGGCCATTTGGGATTGGCTAATGGATGATATTTTGATAGCCTCATGATGACTAAACTTTTGGCTTTTATCATTTTGGCCCACAATTTTAATGAATTACACTTTTACCCCTCATAATTTTTGGAAATCTCGTTTTGGCCCTCAAAATGTTATCCCTCCGTTTCTAGGGGTTCTAACAATCCTCCTTACACTTTTGGGTACCATTCTTGGCTCCAAAATGATATCCAACTATTTTTTAGAAATTATACTTTTGCCCAAAATCTCCAAAACATATTCTATTTTGCCCGAAATCTACCTGTTTTTTTCTTGAACCCTAAATCCATCGTATTCTTCTTAAAGAGATCACTCTTGTAAAAATCCTGGGTGTTACATTCAACCCCCCAAAAACAAAATTTCATCCCCAAAATTTCTTATGGCCTTAAAACATACTTTATTTTCTCTTTCCCATGTAGCTTGTCGGACTCGTTCTACACAAAGAGAGCAAATCATTAGGCCAGCGGTGTAAATAGACGTTCCTTTAGGAATCATATCCATTGTCAGTAGGCTAAGAGCCTCTACCAGTCCCTACTCCCAGCCATCGAAATTAGGCTAGTACGTCAGCCACCATACTTACTTTCCCGGGGTGGTACTAGATTGTACAAGTGTAGTCCTTCAAAACTCCATCCACTGTCGCTGTCTTATACTCAAATCTCTCTGAGAAACCAGGTACCTTAAGCTCCCATGATCTGTCCAAACCTCAAATTTTCCTGCATACAAGTGGTACTGCCCCAGATTCGACGACCACATTTGTTGTCCACTCAAGACCATAGGCGATAAATATTGCTCACAAATTTTCATTCACAACCCATGCGTTTTATGAGGACGCACCCTTAACACATGCGGTTCAAAATGATTTTGTACATTTAAACTCAGATGCTCTTGCATTACGCACAATACCAGAAATGTGACCATTAGTACTAGAATCTCCAAGTTATCCCAAAAGTTGATGTCTGATATCCATATATCCAATCATTGATTACCACCATTCATTATTACACCCATTATAACACCCCGTCTCGCCAGGCGTGTCACTATAAGGGTATTCCGGGATTTTTTTTTTTTTTTTTCCAAGTTCAACACGCGCGGTATATCAAGAACAGTCTTCACATGTAGATACAAAACCCCGCGAACCCCAGCCTTGCCCATTTAACTATCAAGATCAATAATCTTAAACTAAACTAGTCTTAATTCAACGCAGCGAATACATTAATACCAAAACACCATAGTTCTTACATTGTATTTCCATAGCAAAATACGTAATACAGATCAAATGATAAAATCGCTATTATACAACTGTTCATTTACAACCTGAAATGCATATGAAAGCCTCCAAACGTTACAACGACATAACAAACTAAGCACCATTGGCCCTCAACCGGCCTCATCCTTGCCCTCGCAGCAGTCCCTGACTAGAACATTAAATGTTCCAGGGGCATAGCCCAAGTTAGATGATAAACATCTAAGTGACGGCATAAAACAGTTTATACAATGCATGAGAGACACACGAGCATGGCATACTCAGACAAACGTAAATATGCAAGACACGTCTAACTTGAGAAATTCCCTAACACACTTAATCCTCGGGTGCCCTACCGTGTCACTCGGTTACCAGTTCCGGATGCCCTACCGTGTCACCCGATCACCAGTACTGGCCCTGGATGCCCCTATCGTGTCACTCGATCACCAGGACTAATCGTGTCCCATTCTCAAGAAGACCCCATCCCGTCCCATACAGAAAACATCATTGACACGAATATCAATACCCCGATGATATGAAAATCATACGCCATGCACCGACTCTTTTGTAAGTAAAAACAGTTGATGCAATGTTTCACATGTTCAATATGCAAATGTTGACATAAATATGTAAGTGAAACGCCTTTGCAGAAAAATCCAAGTTCCGGAGGGTAACACCGCCCACCTGAACCCACTACACACATTTCAACATAATTTCAAGATAAGGTAAAGCTAGAATCAGACCACTAACCTCGAACGAATTTGGATCGCCTTGATCCTCGTGCACGACCTCGATTTGCATGCCAAACCCCAAATATTTGAACTTGCACTAAACCTCAAGCCAAGATACTTCATAAACATCATATTTAATTAAGAAAGCATTGAAATCTATTTTCCTCAATTTTTTCATAATTTTCTCTATTTTTCTCCTATTTTTCACCTCGATAATTCAAAATAATTATTTCTTCAACTATTTTCCAAAATATTTCAACACAATAAATCCTAAAATAATTAATTAAAAATATTGGAATTAAAATTACCAAAATAGCCCTTCGCACGAACTCTCACGTGCCCTGCGCGTGGAGGCTGGCGCGTGCAGCCACGCGCGTCGTCTTCTTCCTCAAGACCGGCCGGCGACGACTCCTCCGATGAGAAAAATAAGGGCACCCCCTTGAAGCCCTTTGCAAGTCGATCCCAACCATGCCATTTTCCGGCCGAAAGGCCACCGGAAAACGCCCGAAATGGGCAGTTATAGGTGGCGGAAGGCGGTCCGCCACCTTCGTTCGGCCAAACTTCGAACAGCCTCAAACGAACACCAAAATACTCCAAATTGCTCCCAAACTCTTCTCCTTGATTCAAGGATGAAACCCCCCCCCCCCCTTATTCACTCTCCCAAAAACATCCAAAAACACGATCGATTTTGAGCTCCAAAATTCGAAACCCTCGGCCCCTATTTAAACTAAAAAATTCGATCCTTCTCCGGCCAATCACCGGCCATAGCTTGGTCACCAAGCATCCTCGCGCCGGCTACCACCTCCCCCAGGTTGCCCTTGGCCATCCCTTCGCCGAGATCGGCCTCCACGTGCAAAGATTTGCCGCGGCCGAAATCTGGTTGCTGTTCACACTATGCAAGTTTGATAATTTGCACTTTCACCCCCTTGACTTTTCAAATGACATTTCTACCCCTTTCCAAAGCACCCCTGATAAATCCAATTATATCACCATGTCCCGCAAGTTTAGTACATCTCATTAGACCCTCGAAATTCCTAAAAAATTACCGTTTTGACCTCTCTCGGGCAAAATTAAAAAACTACACTTAGGCCCGACTGGTCAAATTGACCTTAAATCCTTTTGATTTAACCCGAAATCGCTTAAGGGTTGTTTTATACTTAAAATATTAGTCCTTGACACGTTCCATTGACTTTTCGGATATCTCTAATGTCGATTCGATTTTCTCAGCTCGATCGATAGCTGTACCGAAAACTGTTCCTGATCCAATTTATTTCATCACTAAAAATCATAATTCGAATCACTTGTCGATATTATACCATTTTCCTTGGCTATCTAAGATCTGGGGTACTCCCTCAAGCCACTTCAATCTTTTAAGACTGCAATAGTGTGTCCTAAAGCCTTATTCTTTTGATAATTCCACTTGTATCATTCCTCAAATATTATTTATGATCTCAAATCATTCCTGGGTATTACATTCTCCCCCCCTTAAGAAATTTCGTCCTCGAAATTTTGTCCGTGACAATTGTATCACCACCGGTGTTAATGACTCCCAAATGTAATGCCTTATATACCATTTCTAGTTCCTAGTAATCATTCATAACTTTTATCTCCATAGGGTTTGGGTTTACCAGACTCATTTCTGATTTTCCAGAATATCCCGTTATAGCTCCATATCGGCAGCTACTCAATTCCCAAAATGCTTTATAAAACCTAGTACCATTCCCAATCGTGTTTCCAAAGTATATTTTATCGGGTTCCTAAATCTCCCAACCCAATGATCACACCAAGATTGAACTAACTCGGCTGCCATGATGGCACAAAAATTGATAACATTGAACTTACTCAGCGTATCCTTCTCCCAATTATCTCATTCGCATATTATCTTTAGAGATAATTTCTCAGCCTCTTACGGCTGGTCATGCAAATTATCCATTTAGATCCCAAAATACAATTTCTCTTTCAACAGCCTAACATCCTGACATGTTACTATTTCTCTTCCAAACTCTATCCATCAATTAGATCAATTTATCTCAGCTTAGAACTCCCGTGTCGTTTCAATTTACCTACAACCTTCCATATTTGCACACGTCCTTCATTTGTGGCTCCTTCAACTTAGTACTGCTAAGTGTTCTACTTCAAACAAACGGTGATTCCCATTTTTTTTTTATTTATTTATTTTTTTTACATGAGAACAATCTCTCTATTAAGTCAATCAAGATCCCTATTATCCCCAATTATAGGAGTAGATATAATCTCTTTCTTTTTAGGCGATCTAGTTTTCACACAAATCCTTAAGTGAAAACCTTATTAGACAACTTTTGATTCACACTGGGTCTTTAGTAACACCTAGCATAACTTTAATAGCTTAGATACTATTTTACAACCCAAATAAAATTTCCATAGTGCAACTAGAAACTCACGTCGTCCTTTATAGCAACTCATAATATGTTTCCTCAAACCATAACACGTCTCTCGGAAAGAAAAACACTTTCATTTACTTATCAACTTATAACTTACCATATCATTATGTTGACTTCGACTCATTTTAAACATTAACTCGTGATTTCAAGGGTACCTAAGTATACTTTCCATTGCTCTAACCTTTTTATGTCACCAAAGGCAAGGCTTGAAATAACTAAATTGTAGCCAATTGCTAACAATTCCTAGGGTGTGTAATATTAAATACACTAAACTAAGAGCCAAGTCGATAACAATAATTAAATTCCTCCCAAAGCGATATCTAGAAAACATTCGTCCCACATTTTCCTAAGCAACTTCACGGCACTTGTTTATACCAAGGATTACTTCATTCCTAGTTAGGAGCTACCTTGACCTAGGAGCATTATTACTATTTCACCACAACTCCTGAATTTCCCGAGTGTATTCATTACTTCTTAGTAACCTTACTTCACGAATTTCTGTCATGAACGTAATTATCCTAGAAGAATCCTTTACAAATCTCTGTTAACAGCTCGCCAAACATTATGTCGTCACTTGAGATTACATTTTCTTCTTCCGATTCTCTTTTGGTTATTGACTATCATAACCCACATAAAAAATTATCCCGCTTAGGTCACCATCCAAGCCTCCAATCTTTTCACCACGATTAAGAATCCTGCCACGATGCTCCGGTCCCTTGGAACTTGGACTCTAAACCATACATAACATTCTTAGTGTTGCCCAAACTTTGGTACCTGACCGTCTCCACAGTTCACTGTGTTGCTCCGACTCGTAGGTATCACACCCCAAACCGCGAGCCAACCACCAGTCCTCTGCCTTGGTCCCTAGGCTCAGATCCATTGTTACAGACCAACACCAATGGTGTTATCGTTATGCTAGAATTCCTCATTCCATCTCTGAGAGCTACTATGGTTCTATTGGTACTATTCCAACTCCCTGATCTTTTGGATTCCTAATGTTCTTTTCTAGAGTAACACTCAATCGTATCGAGCACCCTTATCCTAACCATTCCTTAGACTTTGGATTTCTTTCTCACAATTTAATCTCTTTTACTTTCCAAATTTGTTACGCATGTGACGGAACCTCGCGCTCCTGTTGCTGCTCTTGCAGACATTCATAATTTATCAAACACTCCATCATCAATTTTGTTAAGACCTAATCAAATCCCAAGATATCTTTACGAGCTTAATCAAGCTTTAGCTAGCCTATCTCATTGCTTGGTGCCTTAAAACTCAAACCAAGACTTTTATGACTACCTCCCAGTCCTTGATAATTTATGCTAACTATTTTCTTTGAGTTTGTATCTTCTTAATATAATCGTCTCCACAGGTTGAATTACCATTTTATCTCCAAGTATATACGGTACACGTAAATTTTCTTTTAGCAACCTCAACAGTCATAGGCATAATTCCCTTATCCCACGATTTTTCTAATTTCCAAGGTTCGTTTTAAATCACAAATCTCTAATCTATCGTTGTTCCCTATATTATTTACAATCTCAAAATCATCAAGTAAGGTTCCATTTTGCAAATTCTCTATAAGCTAAAAGATTCGTTCAACTTCCAAGGGAAAATTCTAATCCTCGAAACATGCAAACTTTATGTTTTACATCCTAATAACTTCCGGTTGTACCTTGATCCTAACTATGGCTGGTTTACAATCGATCCCTCATTGTCTAGTAGTGACCATTAATAAGGAAATTAGATTGAGATTACATTCTAAGATTTCATTCAAAAGGGAAATTCTACCTGGAGTACTTTATACAAGCCAAATTTTCTGAGAAAATCTTCTAAACATCTTAACAAGAATTCGATTCTCATTTAGTTCCGATTTGTTTTTCTCGTCTTATCCTAGGTTAATGTCCTCGATACAATTATTTCTTCTATTTAAAACTTCCATAAGTTTCAAAGCTATACCTAACTCTCGTTACCCTTGAATAACCAACACACACCGTTTCCTTATAGCAATCTTTCTTTATTTCCTTTGTCCTCAATCTTGGATCCTTTGTCTCAGTATCCCTATCCACAATTTTAGATTCCTAACTCAAATTTTTTTTTTTTTATTCTCAAGCTCTTATCGAATCATCCTAGGTTGCTTACTGTAGATCGTTTCTCGAGATTTATATCAAGTCATTCTTACCCTCAATTTTTCATATCATCTATTCACAAACCTAATTTATCATCAGATTATGTCATACCAAACTAAACATCTCAACTCGTTTACTCTTTTTAATCACCAGATATCTCAACATTTAGTGTAAAGGATTTTGACTAATGATCTCCAATTTATAGTTTCCAAATCTTACGAATCCTCAGTTATGGTTTATCGAACCAACCTTACATTCGTCCCATTTTGTTGGATGCTAACTCCTGATTCAACGTTCCATCACTTAGCAAAATCCAGTATTCTCCAATTAATAATTTCAAAGATCTCAACCGACAAACCCCCAAATCTCCAAGTAGGGATTGTCTTTTTGATCTACTAGTTCCCTTCCCCTTAAGTCTCCATTCGGGATTTTCATTAGTTAGCCCTAACTGAATCCGTTCTTCTTAGGTCCTCAATTCAGATATCTAACTTAACCTTAAGATCTTCAAGTCGTTCTTCTTTCCCACGCCCTTGTCAGGTTCTCCTATCAATCTCCGTTATTTCACTTATCTTTGTCAGGGCATGACATCACCATTATTTAACATGTCTCAATCGAGAGGTACTAAGATAATTTCCTAAAATTCTTCCAAAGAGATTTATACTATTCTTCAAGTTGCACCAAACATTCATTCTCCCAACACTTTGTTAACCATATATCTATATCATTTCGATGACCCTTATTACTGGCTTCCTAATTCCCAAAAGATGTGAATAGATCTTGTTCATCTCCACTTGACTCTAAAAGTATATTTAAATTGAAAACCTCAAATTTCACATTTCTAGAGTCTCCATACCATTTTCGACTATGTTCTGTATGTCTCTTAGAATCCATAATCCCGTTCTAAGTTCTCATTCAATAGTTCTAACCATGCTAAGTTCAACAACCTAGCCAAATCGTCCTAGGGTTTTAACCTAGGGCTCTGATACCAATTGTAACACCCCGTCTCGCCAGGCGTGTCACTATAAGGGTATTCCCGGGATTTTTTTTTTTTCAAGTTCAACACGCGCGGTATATCAAGAACAGTCCTCACATGTAGATACAAAACCCCGCGAACCCCAGCCTTGCCCATTTAACTATCAAGATCAATAATCTTAAACTAAATGAGTCTTAATTCAACGTAGCGAATACATTAATACCAAAACACCATAGTTCTTACATTGTATTTCCATAAAAAAATACGTAATACAGATCAAATGATAAAATCGCTATTATACAACTATTCATTTACAACCTGAAATGCATATGAAAGCCTCCAAACGTTACAACGACTTAACAAACTAAGCACCATTGGCCCTCAACCGGCCTCATCCTTGCCCTCGCAGCAGTCCCTGACTGGAACATTAAATGTTCCAGGGGCATAGCCCAAGTTAGATGATAAACATCTAAGTGACGGCATAAAACAGTTTATACAATGCATGAGAGACACACGAGCATGGCATACTCAGACAAACGTAAATATGCAAGACACGTCTAACTTGAGAAATTCCCTGACACACTTAATCTCCAGGTGCCCTACCGTGTCACCCGATCACCAGTACTGGCCCTGGATGCCCTACCGTGTCACCCGATCACCAGGACTAATCGTGTCCCATTCTCAAGAAGACCCCATCCCGTCCCATAAAACAGTTGAATCTATGTTTCACATGTTCAATATGCAAATCATACGCCGAATATCAATACCCCGATGAGATGAAAATCATACGCCATGCACCGACTCTTTTGTAAGTAAAAACAGTTGATGCAATGTTTCACATGTTCAATATGCAAATGTTGACATAAATATGTAAGTGAAACGACTTTGCAGAACAATCCAAGTTCCGGAGGGTAAAACCGCTCACTAGAACTGGTCCCAATTGCTTGTGACCGAAGTTCGGGAGGGTAACATCGCCCACCTGCACCCACTACACACATTTCAACATAATTTCAAGATAAGGTAAAGCTAGAATCAGATCACTCACCTCGAACGAATTTGGATCGCCTTGATCCTCGTGCACGACATCGATTTGCGTGCCAAACCCCAAATATTTGAACTTGTACTAAACCTCAAGCCAAGATACTTTCTAAACATCATATTTAATTAAGAAAGCATTAAAATCTATTTTCCTCAATTTTTTCATAATTTTCTCTATTTTTCTCCTATTTTTCACCTCGATAATTCAAAATAATTATTTCAACTATTTTCCAAAATATTTCAACACAATAAATCCTAAAATAATTAATTAAAAATATTGGAATTAAAATGACCAAAATAGCCCTTCGCACGCACTCTCACGCGCCCTGCGCGTGGCTGCGAGTGGAGGCTAGCGCGTGAGCCACGCGCGTCGTCTTCTTCCTCAAGACCGGCTGGCGATGACTCCTCCGATGAGAAAAATAAGGGCACCCCCTTGAAGCCCTTTGCAATTCGATCCCAACCATGCCATTTTTGGGCCGAAAGGCCACCGAAAAACGCCCGAAATGGGCAGTTACAAGCGGCAGAAGGCGGTCCGCCACCTTCGTTCGGCCAAACTTCGAACAGCCTCAAACGAACACCAAAATACTCCAAATTGCTCCCAAACTCTTCTCCTTGATTCAAGGATGAAAACCCCCTTATTCACTCTCCCAAAAACATCCAAAAACACGATCGATTTTGAGCTCCAAAAGTCGAAACCCTCGGCCCCTATTTAAACTAAAAAATCCGATCCTTCTCCGGCCAATCACCGGCCATAGCTTGGTCACCAAGCATCCTTGCGCCGGCTACCACCTCCCCCAGGTCGCCCTTGGCCATCCCTTCGCAGAGATCGGCCTCCACGTGCAAAGATTTGCGGCGACCGAAATCTGGTTGCTATTCACACTATGCAAGTTTGATAATTTACACTTTCACCCCCTTGACTTTCCAAATGACATTTCTGCCCCCTTCCAAAGCACCCCTGATAAATCCAATTATATTACCATGTCCCGCAAGTTTAGTACATCTCATTAGACCCTTGAAATTCTTGAAAAATTACCGTTTTGACCTCCCTCGGGCAAAATTAAAAAACTGTACTTAGGCCCGACTGGTCAAATTGACCTTAAATCCTTTTGATTTAACCCGAAATCGCTTAAGGGTTGTTTTATACTTAAAATATTAGTCCTCGACACGTTCCGTTGACTTTTCGGATATCTCTAATGTCGATTCAATTTTCTCAGCTCGGTCGATAGCTGTACCGAAAACTGTTCCTGATCCAATTTATTTCATCACTAAAAATCATAATTCGAATCGCTTGTCGATATTATACCATTTTCCTTGGCTATCTAAGATCCGGGGTACTCCCTCGAGCCACTTCAATCTTTTAAGACTGCAATAGTGTGTCCTAAAGCCTTATTCTTTTGATAATTCCACTTGTATCATTCCTCAAATATTATTTATGATCTCAAATCATTCCTGGGTATTACACCCATATTTGAAATGCCACCAATATTATTATGATATCAAGTTCTACTATTCGACATATGAGTAAGAGTATGGATCCCCATAAGTATTGAACCACTTGCCGGATCAAGGTTAGAGCTCGTTGTCATTTCCCTTATTGATCATTTCTAAATATTTCGGTACGATTGGAGATTGGATCGAAAGGGATTTGTTAACTTGTGTCTTTTAACCTTTTTTGAAGGATATGCTTACCTTGCTTTGTTCTACTCAATTTGGCTACACTAGGAAATCCTTTAAGTAATTTTCATAAAATTTCCGTCATTCAAGGTTGTTCCAATATCCTATTTCCTCAATTTCCATGACTATCTCCCAACATAACAATACTTAAGGAAAATTTTTAGCGTAAGCTTGCTATTCCCATAGTGTCTGTGAGTCGATCCTCAAGCTTTGTTCATTCTTCCTACTAATTGAGTAAAATAACCACCAATTAACTCAAGTATAATTTGAACACCTATCAATCCAACTCATGCAGGCTACAAGTGCGTTGGTATCACTAGATATCATCTAAAATGGAACCTAAAAGCAATCCTGCTACCATCTTTTCCTTTAACCCTAAATTGGTAGTTTGAATCCTTTAGTCACAAACCCTCAATGCATCACTTCCACACTTAAAAGTTACATTTAGCCTATGCTAGCTAACAACATTCCTCAACCCATGATTGCCCACAACTTATGGATCATCACTAGCAAATCGTCATAATCCCTCAAATCTTCTGAACATTTGCAGTTCCTATATATAATAAGTTACCTTAAGCCCTATGATTCCACAGAACCATTGGGATGACATATATCTTCATAGTCTCGATAGTACCCATAATTAATCGTCTTAACTACCTATTCCACTATCGGTCATTTCACCTTCTGTCCTATCATTATTTTTCGTAAACTCATCAGCTTTAAGAAATTACCTTGCTAGGACATTTTCCTCAATCCACCAATCCGTAAAATTAATTAACTATCCACACCCTAAATACATAATTGCATAAATTTACTGATCATCCTTTGTTCAGCTTGTTTTGATGGGTTTTTCCTCCTTTGAGGGCAATTCCTAAAGAGATGGTCAATCTACCAATAACCAAAACACACGAGCCCATCTAGACAATCTCGGGAAAAATGACCCTTTCCCCCACAGGTATAACATTTTTTGGTTTTTCTTTTCACCAGGTTTCCCAATATGCGACTTTTGACACTTAAGACAATTACCTTTCCGCTCGAAGTCCGGTCCTTGTGCTCCCAAATTGAGTCCTTGGTTTCTTTCATTTGGCTGATCAACTTTCCTCTTCCACGGGCAGTGCTTGGCGAGATGACTAGTTTGCCGACAGCCAAAGCACACATGTCCCTTTGGGCAATTCCGAGCTTTGTGATCGCTTTCTCCACAAGTGTAGCAACAGTTACAAAATGAAACTTTTGACGCCTAAGGTAGCGACCCTTTAGCTTGAAACTTTTCCCTCGAACTTCTAAACTGTGTCCCTTCCCGAACCTTTGAGAACGTCGAGTATTTTCCATCTGAATAATCACATTCAAAATTATAAGGTAAATATTTAGTCTTTGACAGTAAATTAATCATGAAATTCCATAACCTTGTTTGTGACAACCTTTCAAATTCTACCATTTCCTAGGGGGTAACAAAATAGTCTCTTAAGCACTTACCATTTAAAATCCATTGAATACCTGTAAAACGAAGTAGTTTCTTAACCCTATGGGTACTCTTTCACCATATAGAGCAATTGGACTTTTCCCTAGAACTTTTCAGGATACTAAGAACCGTTGAATTTTCTATAACATAGTTGTTAGTACCACCAAGTATAAGCATCATAAACACCTCATGCTGTCATTGGGTGGGTTATTTCGTCACTATGAAATTCTAATGCTAATAGTATCAATCCAATACCTTTCGTGGTTATTCTATCCTTACCTCTGTATGAACATCCCATCTTACTTTCTTACTTCCCTTTGTGCATGTGTTTTTTCTTTCCAAATTTCTTCTCAGATACTTACTTACACCCAGTTCTATCAATTAGGTATCTTCTAGGTGATTATTGTCTGGAGTCCTTGAGATTTTAGATTCATCAAACTCTGCCAAATGGTCTTCCAAACGTTTGTCTACTAAAGTCCTCTAGACTTCCGATCCTTTAGCTTTCTACAAGATAGTTGTCAGTAAGAGATGTTAATAAATCTAGCTAATTTTTCGATGAGTTAACCTTACCAAATGAGAATTTCTAACAACCCATATATATAAAAAAGTTCTCTTGAGAGAAATCATGTAAGACAATCAGATAGTAGAAAAAGATTAGCCCTTCAACACTTATCATCTAGGATCCTCAAAAATCAATATATGCAAGATAAAGTAGCTTCCCCATGATTGTTGCCTAATCGTCCTTGAAGCTTCAAACTTGTTGAGTCCCTGTGAAACACCACAAGATTCAAATAAGTTATATCTAGTATAAGAAACTTCCAAGACCCTAAAAAACCGTCTACAAGGTAAGATGTCTTCAAAAAATCTAGGGAGTCGTTAAAAATCTTGGTTGGGGGTTCATTTTCTCAAAGCAATTAAAATACTTACCTGTACTAGATCTTATTCCACTTACTCTTCTGGTCTTACTAACACTAATTCATTATTTCCCACAATTGCCACATATCACTATTTATCTCCATAAGTGTACATGTATATAAGCTTCTGATTTAACCACATAAATGTTAGAATGACATCTTATGCACTTATTCTCCAAATTTCTTGAGATTCTAAATCTCTCAAATACCTATAGGGCATTGGTTAATTCTTATTGGACCACAAATCAAATTATTTGCAAAATCCAAGTTTCTAAATTATCTCCCAATTCCTCGAATCGCTTGGTTTTCACAAAGGAATTCCAGCAATCCTTATATAAAAATATCCCCAAAGATCTTAGTGGGTTACCCAATTTTTTGGCTAGGTCTAACTTACAGAAATACTTACCGGCATCCATCCTCCTCCTACCTACTCATCAAGTTTTGTTGACAGTCGCCTACATCTCCCAAAAGGGTTGTGCATCCTATCCTATCATCAAAACCCCAAAGATTAGAATCACCAAATAAACATTACCTTCTAGGATCCCCAAAAGTAATCATACAATTCTTGTTATCAAGATACTTTAAAAGTTAGTAATATCAGTTAGATGCCATAACAGTCACATATTACCATTTTATCCTTACTTTTACATATGCATCTTACTACTTGTTACCATCTCACATATCTGTACATGTGTGTAACCCCTGAAAATTAAAATCATTGTCCTAGGTTTTGGATCCTGGTAGGGGTATTGGGGTTTGTTCTTCATGTCCTTCTTCTGGTGCTACCCCACCGGGGAGTAGGTCCGTTATGCCCATAAATCCTTCAATTTCACGTAGGTGAGTGGTAAAAGTCATGAGGTCATCATAAGATCCTTGGACATGTAGCTCATCCCCAACCTCCTGCAATTTTGTTATTAACAAGGAAATCAAATAAGCTATTTGTAAATTCACTACGCAGGGAAATGTAACGTTGGGTGAAAGTGTTTACAAAATAGGGGTGACCAAGTCCAAAAATTCCCCTATTGTATCTCCTGGGCGCATGCAACATCTGCCTAGACGTATAGTCCACCATCTCAAGATGGCTCACTGGTTCTGAATCTCTATCGCAATTGGATTCATTCCTACCATCAAATATCCTTAAAGTTAGTTATCACATCAAAAATCCCTAACTTGCACTGTCATCAAGGAGCCTAAGAATTAGTAACATTTGTAAATATCATTATCGATGCATATCGTCACCTTGACCTATTACTCCATTATATAGACCGTTTAACACATATGTGTACATGCATATAATCCTTATATTAATATCCTTGAGATAAGTCCCTTAAACTCTAAATTTCCATAAGGTTTGGCAATAGCGTTCATCCTCCAATCGCTTATATGATCCTTGTGACTTTGAATCCACCACAAGCCTGCAAAACATTAGTTGCTAAGGGTTCCATAATTTCAAAGGTTTGAAATGGAATAGATAAACAAGAAATTTCCTTAGTCTTTATTGGTCCTAAACATTTGATCAACTTTACCAAACCAATTTGTTTGAAAATCACAAGATCCAAGTACCCGCGAACATCTTAGAATATCCTCAAAATTAGTTAGTCCAAACTCAAATCAAAGCCACCATATACCCATAATATCCTCAAGGTTAGCCAAATCAGAACTTAAATCATAAAACCTTACTCTGATACCACCTGTAACGCCCCGTAAATCCCAGGATCATTTCCAAATATTTAGTTTCAATCTTTAAATTATAGGAGGCGTTAAATTAACTCATTACTGTTTCCCCATTTCCTTATGGTATTTAAATGTCTTTAAATTTTAAGTCTGGAGAAGCGTGTTTATTTGTCGGGTGTTTGACATGTAAGTGTCACACGTATAATATCACAAACCACGGGTCTTTCATAATTAGTGATTTCAAGGATATTCTTTAAAGGACTTGCATAAATGAGGTAATATGCATATGATTTTGTCGTAACTAAGAACTTCCAAAGTAAGAACAAAATGGTACCTAATACAAATGGTTATGTGTATGTAGCATTTCTTGGGAATTAAAATAGGAACATAAATATACCACAAGATTGGCTTAAGGCCTTACCATGCCTCAATTCTTTGTATTTCCATACAGTTAATTTTACAAAACATCCAAATAGAAATTTGTCATAGATTTAAATGGTCATTTAGCAACTTGATTACAACAACCTAATTTATTTGAATGTAACAAAATAAAAGAAATATTTCGTAGCCATTTCCCCTTTGCCTTTGCTTGCTCCCGAGTACCTAAAACACTTACTGCACCTGGAACGTTGAATGTTCCAGGGGTATGAACACATCCAAGTTAGATTGGAGGTGCGTGCAAATGCATTATGCAGTATGTCGTGAAGTAACATGATGGTAGTGATGCCAGGGCGTTGCAATCACCCCCGCTGGCCATCATGTAATCATAATATCATAGCCATTCCCTGACTTGGGATGGTGTGGTCCTAGACCACGTACATGATGCAACCATTTCAATGCCACTAGCCATGAATGCAGTGATGCATGTCCATGTGTATAAAAATGCGAACCAACGGTATTAAATAATATGCAAACCACTCAAATGAAGGTACAACATGTAAGAGATGCAAGAGTTCAAAGATGAGGAGTCACTCACCAAATTTACCTAACTCGGTACTGTTCACGAGCGTCGGTTAGGCTATTCTGCATAAAAATTAAGATTTCATAAAACCAAAGTTAAATATTTTTACATAGGCTTATAAGGAAAAAATAGAGGAATAAGTGGTAAAAATTTCACGTGCCCCTAGAAGAAGACCCACGCGCCCCCATTCTCGACCCGCAACGGCGCATGTGTTACACGTGCCGTGTCTTCTGCGACGCAAGTGCGCTGTTGCTCGGTTTATTGAGCTTTTCTCCTTCGTTTTAACTCCGATTCAAACTCCGTTTTTTCCTACACTTCCCTCTTTCCTCCCTCTACAAGATTATAAAATTAAACATAACTTACCTCACTATTTTTCAGTGATTTGGGTTCAGAGTCTAGCGACCTGTAGATTTCCTGACTAAGCCCGTAACTTCTTCGTTTCTTTACCGATCCACCTCATTATTTTTGCAGAATCTCCCCTTATTTCTCATGAAAAGATCCCTCACCCTCAATTCTCTCACATGGCCCAAACTTTGCCTCAAATTTTCATGATTTGCTTTGGTTTGGTTTAGGCTTTTTATAGAATTTGTGGCCTATTAGATTGTTCCACTTGGAAGGACACTTGGTCATTTGGGATTAGCCAATAGATGATATTTTGATAGCCTCATGTTGACTAAACTTTTGGCTTTTATCATTTTAGCCCAAAATTTTAATGAATTACACTTTTACCCCTCATAACTTTTTGAAATCTCCTTTTAGCCCTCAAAATGCTATCCCTCCATTTCTAGGGGTTCTAACAATCATCCTTACACTTTTGGGTACCATTCTTGACTCCAAAATGATCTCCAACTATTTTTGAGAAATTACGCTTTTGCCTGAAATCTCCAAAACATATTATTTTTTGCCCGAAATCTACCTGTTTCTTCTTGAATCCTAAATCCATCATATTCTTCTTTAAAAGTGATCACTCTTGTAAAAATCCTAGGTGTTAGAAACATACTATGTCAGCAAGGTGTTGCAGAGCCCAGAGTGTTAGTGTAGGTGCTTTACACCCAATCAGATTGGACATGTTGTATACTGACAATTGCAATCATATTTAGTATTAAATAAGGACTTATTCAATCTCACAAAGAATTTATTCTATTAGTTTCTTGTTATTATTGTAATAACCAAATGAAACTAGATAAAAGTCCATATGATGTATATTGTGATTAATCTATAAAGATGTGAGATGATGCATCACAGTTTCTAGACATCATTAAATATCCCAAGTCGTATCAATGTCAAGAATGGACATTGACAATTGCGGTGAGACTTGTATGTGCTATGTTTTTACTATGTGATAGCAATGGGGGTCTCAAACCCATAGGCATGGGGATGCCTAGACAAGTACATAGGTGACCAACGTTAGAGAACGTGTCACTGGACATGACTCGCCATGAGAATCCATTTTGGTTATATGTTGATGGTATTCTCATACGAAATGGGAGTAACTAATCCGTGGACCTGAGGTTGTCACGGTCATCTCACAAGAAGACCGGTATGATTTGACATAGTTTCGATGGGTCTAGACAAAGGCTGCATGTGGGCGATCGTTGGGCTAATGGGCAAGCTGAAGTCAGTAATCGAACTATATTGCATGACCTAAAAACCCACCTTAAAAGAGCCAGGGGGACATGGGCTGACTAGCTACCCTCGATTTTACGGGCGTGTCGAACGACTAGTCGAATTGCGACTAGTGAGACTCTGTTCAATCTGGTATATGGAACAGAGGCCTTAATTCCCATAGAAATTTCAGCTAAGTCCCCTAGGCTAACGGCATATGAGGAAGAAAACGGTGTAAGGAATTTTGAAGCATTACATGAAAATTTGGACTTAATTGAGGAGCAACGGGATAATGCTGCCATGAGGATAGCTGCCTATTAGAGAAGAATCGCTAGTTATTTCAATTCTTGGGTAAAGAATAGGCCCATGGAAGAAGGGGATCTAGTGCTCTAGAGATTTTTGGTGACTAACGCGCTCAAGGATGATGGAAAGTTACGAGCAAATTGGGAGGGACCATACCACATTCTAAAGTTGATTGGTCCCAACACTTGTATTTTACAAACCCTTCCGGGAGACACCTTTGGAAAAACATGGGATCTGAATTATCTCAAGTTGTATATGAACGTTGTACCTAGCAAAGTATCTGCAATAACATAAGTCCTAACCAAGACCGTGGACGTAGGCACATTTGGCTGAACCACGTAAAAATGCTTGTGTGTTCATTGTTTTCATCTTTTTTTTATTTATCTACAAAAGGGAGCCTCAAACTCGTTGCCCCGATCATGGCCTGACAATGAGGTAAAATTCGCTCAAACTCATTGCACCTCTAATGGCTCGGCAATGAGGTAAAATGCACTCAAACTCGTTACCCCGCTCATAGCCTGGCAATGAGGTAAAATGCGCTCAAACTCGTTGCCTCGCTCATGGCCCGGTAATGAGGAAAAATTCGCTCAAACTCATTGCCCTGCTCATGGCCCGACAATGAGATAAAACGCGCTCAAACTCGTTGCCCCATTCATGGCCCGGCAACGAGGTAAAATGCGCTCAACCCCATTGTTCTGCTCATGGCCCAACAACGAAAGGAAAACCCTGACCTTTTATCACTAAGGTCGACATTGAAGAATAAGTCAAACATTAAGAAGGGTAACATGTTGAGCAGACTAAAGAAGATAAACATCCAGAAATCAAGAGATAACTCTCATTGCAGCAAAAGCAACAGGGGGTAAAAAAAAAACAGCAATGGGGATCTACTCGCAGGAGCGAGACTTGCCAGAGCAGCGCCTAGTAGACCTGAATGATGCAGTAGGAATCTCAGTAGATACTGTTGGAAGTTCCCCTTCCCCAGCCTCATCCGTATTTGGAAAATCTCCAACACCTGTGCCAGGATCCCCCTCAATTGCCTCAGGGTCGTCCACCACGTCTTCTCCCCCATGGCTAAAAGGAAACGGATTCCATGGACCAATTAGATTCTCTAAGTCATCCACCAGAAAAGAATCCAAATAAGAGGAAGGACTCATATGAGCCTCCGATTCATATTGACGCCAATCCACCTCTGTAGATTCCTCAACTTCAGGAGTAAGCAGAAGTTTTGGAAAAGTCTCTCCCAGATGCTGAGATTCTAGAGAAGTGCGGGCTAGGTAAAACCCATACTTCAAAAAATCTTAAGCATACCTCTCCTTCCTATCTTGGCAGTCATTCGAAAGGCGGTATTCCTTCACTACATCAGCCTTGATGGCACGGGCATCCCTACAGCTTATTTTTAGCTCCGTCAAGCGTAAGGAGTGTTCTTGTAGAAGCGTTTCATGCTTTGACATCAGCCCAACCTTCTTTTTCTCTTCAGCCTTCAGTGTAACACCCGGTGTTACAGGTGTTAAAAGAATGAGAACGAAAGTGAGAAAAATTCCAAAAATGTCCTTGAGAAGGTGTTGGATCCTTGAGATTGAGGGTGCCCTATGAGAAGGGTATTTTGGTAATTTGGATAGTGAAATCCAATATAAAGGGTATTTTGGTAAATTGGAAATAATTCCTATGTGGAATTAGGTATGTAAGTGAATAAAATCCCAATTTGGTGTTTATGTGGAGATATATGGGAATAATAAATTCACAAAGTGTATTTTGGGAATTTTGGAATTTATTCCATAGAGAAAATTAATTATGGAAAATGGGGAAAATGAAGAATATGAAATTATTGGAGAAAATAATTATATTTTCCTTAGGTTGGTGAATTAATGTGGTAATGCCATATGGAGGGATGAGATTAAGCTTGGAAGCCAAGGTTAGTGTGGTAATGCCACATGGGAATCAAGGGTTAAGATGAAGTCTTGAAAGTGAGATTTCAAGACAAGAGTAGTATAAAAAGGAATAGAGTGTTTTAGTCTCAAATTTTTGCCATTTGAAGTGTCTTGAAGGAAAAAAAAAAAGAGAAGAGAGATAGGAAGAAGTCTCTCATGGAAGAAATAAATGAAAAGAAGAAGAAAAAGAAGAATGTAAGTATTTTCCTTAGGCTTGTTTAAGTTTCTTCCACTTCTTTATTTGGTAGCTTAGCTACTATAAATTTTTGTTTTAAGGAGCTCTTAAGGAGAAGAGTGGGAATTGAAACTAAGTGATTCTTGAAACTTCAAAGAAAAGAAGAGGTTCTTGAGAAAGAGCAAAGGTTTAAGGCAATGAAGCAAGGAGATTTTTAAAGATTCAAAGAGAAAAATGAGGTAAGGGATGGCCCCATGTGGAGGTGGCCTTGCATTGCATTGTAAGTAGGTTGCATAAACTTTTATTTATCTCTTTGCATGCTTTATTTGTTCATGAGACCTATGGCCATGGGGGTGGGAAAGAAATGGTAGGTTAATGCCTCAAACCATGTTGGGTTGTGAAGATGGAATGACCTAACCATGCTTGCATGCATTTGCATTACATAGACTTGTTATGCTTGTATTTACTTTGCATATGCACCCTTATTGAGCTTAATAGCTCATGAGGTTTTTACCCTCACATGTAGGTTGTGAAAGCATGGTAAAGTAAAGGAAATGGTGGAATGGTATGTGGAAGCTTGGAAAGAAGATTCAAGTGTAGGTTATGGTTTATGGAAGCCTATGTTATTGTGTTTGAGTCATGAGATGTAAATTAACTTGATTATTAATGGTTTGTTAAAGCCTAAGATCATGTGTGTATTTCATATCTTGAGAGTATTTGATTTTATATTAAGATAAGATATTGGCTTATGGCATTTGAAGCCTAAGTTGTGATGTAAGTCTTATTGTTAAGGTATGTTGTAATAAATAAAGATTAAGAAGGGTTTTGTTTAAGAAATAAGGCCATGCAATGAGAAAAGTGGAGGATTTGATGCATTTAGAGGTGTGTGAAATTTCTGGAAAATTGGGAGTTGGGAAGCTCAAAAAAAATATATATATATTTTTTTGGAAGCAGGCAGCAGCCTGCGCGCTGGCGGGGCTGCATGGGCGGTCGCGCGTGCGCAGAAGGGCGCGCGTGGGTTGCCGCTGGCCAATTTTTTTAAAAAAATTGGATTTTTGGGGATTTTGGGCCATTTCTAAATTGAATTTGGGCCCCGGAGGAGTTATAAAAAATAAAGGAATTTTCGGGCATTTTTGGAGAAAATGCCAAAATTTTTGGAAAATTAAAAATTTGAGTTTTTCCTCCAAAAGTGGTACTCAATCAATGGATTGGTTTTAAATGGTGATTTATGGAGCCCAGTAAATTCTTGGATGGGAAAAGAATTAAATATAAATAAGAAATAGCAGTTGGGCATTTTCATGAGTTTTCTTTTTAGCCAATGCAGTGTGGTTAAAGCCCAATTTCGCTAGTGAATCCAGGGAATGAGGGAAGGGAAGGACGAGCCTAGTTCCCACCTAGGGCGTTTCATCTTGAAACATGGTCCACCCTTCACCTAAGGCCGGGCAGGTGGACAATTTGGGTAATTGTTCACGAGTAACACCCGTAAGTGGGAGCGGGGCGTTACAGATTGGTATCAGAGCATGGTTGGAACATCAAGTAGAAGATTCTTGGAGAAATGTGGTTGAAGGTTGATTGGAAGGCCTTGGAAGTAGAACCACAAGTGACTGAGGACCCTAGGGGTTGGGTCGAGACATGGAGGTCTGTAGTGATGCGAATGGAATGCTCGGATATTCCTGCTATGGGAATAGGGAAAATATCATGTTTGAGATGATATGTCGTAAGAGATATGCGGGTCGAGCAATGAAGAGTCAAATGCCCAAGTGTGGGTATTGGTATCAAGAACCCGAATGTGGAAATTTGGAGGTTCATGAGGCATTCTAAGGATAAGAGTTCCTTGCGATTGAAGTGTTGAGGCTTGTGTGGGGACACAAAGCCGAGTCATGATAAGAATCACGATGGGACAAGGAGAGCCGAAGTATATCTAATTCGGGAAGGGATTAGCAGAGCACCCATATGTTGGGGGGAGATGATCAAGCAGGTATGAGGAAATGGAGTGGTTTCCTTAGGTGGTGTGTTAAGGGTTGTGTGCTTGAACTAGGGTGAGCTAAGGTTGAAATTAGCTCGAAGCCTAAAGAAAGAAGTCGTCAACAGGTCGTGTGACGAGCTCCGAGAAATGAGTAAGCTAAGGTTGCTTCCAGTGAGGCTCTAGGTGAGCGAGCATGTGAAGCATATGCCAGTCATGGTCGGGGTAGGCATGACGTTGGCGGCTTGCAGAAAGACTCCGAAGGGAGTCAGGTGTGCGTTATGCATGAGGGATATATATGGTGCCATGCAATTGTATGGTTATGATGATCCTAGAAGGGACATGCTTAGGGTAAGAGTGGACCCTAGTTAGTTTCATGAGGAAACGGGATTTATCCTAAGAAAGGATAGGTGTGTGGCAAATGGACCCTAGCGGGTGTTTGTGTGAGATGGGAAATCCCAAGTGAGTCGAGCTGGAATCCAAGCGAATCCAGATTTGGGATAAAGGAGTTGGGCATGCGTAGATATGCGCGTGGGAGCCATGGGATTGGAAGTCCTGGTTGAGAAAGGCCAAAGTAACCGTTCATATGAATGATGGATGAAGGGTTAATTTAAACTCTCATTGACTCTTGGGGTCAGGCGAGACGCCTAAGGTCGGGAGATGAGAGGTGAATAGACCCTCATTAGGATGCTCGGGGTCGAGATGACGCCTAAGGTTATGAAACCCTTGATGGGAGACGAGGAGGTCACCCAATGAAGGGTATGAACGGTGTGTGGGCCGAAGGTAGTGAATTGTGGCAACAGGACATCCGTGGGCTATGTCTGCACAAGAAATGCCAACTTTAGATGCCAAGTGGGCAGGTGAATGGTGAGCAATGTGGAAGCCCGAGAATTTTAGTTCCAAGTCAAGGAGACTCGAGCGAGGCGTGCAGGAAGGCCAGGCCGAGCATAGTGACTGAATGTGTTCATGAGTGTGCAAGGTGAGACGAGAGGTCTCAATTTACCTAGAAGGTAATGGTTGGCGCTCCATGGTTATGGGTGCCAGAGCCTGAGATGGGCTCAGCATGTCGATCGTGGATTGAGAGATCTATGATAATCAAGCTCTAGGATGAGCTGGGTGGCGAATGAGTCATGATGGACTGGGATCCATTATCGTGGATAGTTGGAGCTTTCAAATGTTGAGTGAGAGACGTGAGGTGTGACCTTGTGGGGTAAGATCATGAGGCCTCAAGAGGTGAAATGGTTTGAGAGTCTCTTAAGCGATAAGAGATGCAGATTCTAGAGGAGTAGGGCTTATGGTACGAGCTTGAGGTTATCAAGGCAAAGATAACCAAGTAAGATGGCTTTGGTAAGATGGTGGTGGAACCATCGGGGTCGGAGAGGCTTTAAGTAGCTTCGACGTGATGGGTGCAAGGCTCAATATGACGGATCTGATGCTATGGACCGTGTGGCAGAGGACTAATGAGTTAGCTCGCGTTGAGGGCAAGTGGCCCATGAGTCTGAGCAACTTAGTGAACTGCAGGTAACGGTCAGATGCCGAAGAACTGGAGGAGCACCTAGGGATAGGACCCTTAGAGTAGTCCTAAGGAGGAATCATGGAACGCGATAATGATCCGATAGATTTGTTGTCGAGTAGGACGCCTGGTAAGAATAATGGCTACGAGTGTGGTGTAGTAGTCATACCGAGTTCGATATCAGAGGTGTGACTGGAGGGTGAAAGTCACATTACAAGGGTGCGAAACAGATCAAAGTGGGACCTGAGCCATGTTGTAGGAAACTGTTGTTGGGCCAGTGTAAGGGACAACACAGTAAAAATGATTTGGTGTTAACTCTCTGAAGCACAGGGCAACACGATGGGGAACCAGTGTTGGGCCAGTGTATTGGAGTGACACGTGATTGGGTGTTGACTCTTTGAAGCACAGGGTAACACGATGGGGAGCTAGTGCTGGGCTAGTGTATGGGAGTGACACGATGATGGTGACAAGGTGTTGGCGCGCCTAAAGCATAGGGCAACACAGTGACTATGCAGATGGTCAGGGACTGAAGATCTATGAGATGTTTGAGAAAGAAACCCAGGGAAAAGAAACGGGTCTAGGGTGGGAATAATGCTACGGTTGACGCCTATCAGTGACGGGTCTAATGCTAGGGACCACTGGATGCAGACGGTTAGTCCACAAGAGGGACTGCAGCCCTCCACGTGGAGTAACCTGTCTGTGGTGGAGACGATTAGACACCGAAGACGTGGGGTATGCTGAAGGTTATGCCTGAGCCAGACCTAAAATTCTGAAAGGGTTGAGGTATGGTGGTAGTGCTGCTGGTGTCAAGGCAGCAAGAAAGTTTGTGAATCGAGGGAGTGATATCTTGTGGTGTGATAACAAGAGGTGTGGCGATGCTCCTTGCTAAAGGATGCTAAAATAGTTGTGGTTAAATTTGATCGAAGTGTTCTAGTAAATTGGGATGATGGACCCAGTGTGATCTTGCAGTAATGCATGAAGATGGGATTGATTGGTGGAGTCGCTAAACGGCTCGAGAATGATACGTAAGTGCCGTGGAGGGTAAGACTTACGAGGTGGAAGCCAACCATCAGATGGGGAAATTGAAGCGTGCGGAGGTTTCAAATAAAGCAATCTCTAATCCAGTGATGTGAGTTATGGTAGGCTGAACGTGTGGCTAAGGACGGTTTGAAATCCGTGAAGGTGCGCAATTGCACAGTCTGGTGTTAGTCTTGGTTGTGTCGATGCAAAATGAGGAAGTGTCCTCATGTGGTACTAAAAGGGTTTCCAGTTGATGACACACGAGAAATTGCCAGGTGGTAGCACCTGATGGCAATAATGGAGCGTGAGGCTCGAGGGCAGTGAGGTAAAGCCTTGTTGGTACCATGCATGCCTTTAGTATAAAGGTTCAGCGGATCCTAGTGGTTAGACCAGGCAAATTGTGAGAAAGAGATGCAAGGTGATAAAAGATGGTTGGTCAGGGCAGAAATATGCCACTCAGAGGAGTGTGGCTTTGGAATGAGAGCTATCAAAAGTAGTGTTGAAATGTGGTCAGGGTAGAACTGGAGATGTTCTCCCAAGAGAGGTTGAGCATGAGGCAATGGTGCGAGATGAACTTCCTAAGGCACTACAACTCTATCAGGAAAGATCACCCGGGGAAAAGCCAGCATAATGGCAAGTGCCTGAGTAGGAAGGTGAGTCCTACGGCATCTTGTGGAAGTGTGAATTCCAGATGAGTGGCAGGGGTGATTCCCAGTGAGTAGAGTTTAAATCAAAATCATAGTCAATGATTGCAAGAGTAGTGCCTGGAGACAGGTTGTGTTGGTTGTGAGCTGGGCGATCCAGCTAAAGCTAAGCGAGTTGATTAGATGGAAGGTGATGGCGAATTTAAGATATCGCCAATGGGTAAAGAGAACTCAAAGGAAGAGCTTATGGGATGAAACTGATTTCCAGTAATGGTGTTGAGGTGATGAAATCACCTAATGGCTGTGAGTGATACAGTTGAAGGGATGCCTTGGAGTGTGGGCAATTGATGAAAATTAACCTCGTGTCTAAGGTTAATGGTTGTGAAAAGAAATTGGCTAGTGAAGTTGTGGTGGTGTTAGAGCCATGTGGTTGCTCACCGAGTAGTGTGAGTTGATTGTAGCAAGTGTATGAGAAATCCAGGAGAAGCCAGAGTCTCCCAGGAAATTAGCAAGTTGCTATAAATATAGCGAAGTGATTTTTGGAAGGCAACCTAAAGTGGGGTCGTGCTGTTCGTGATGACCAGTGAGATTCAAAGAGCAATGAATCTTTGGGCGATGACATGGTGGTGTCATCGTCGCTGTCAGGGAAATGAGGTTGTCAGAAGGTCAAAGGTAACCATTGTGCATGGTAGGACCTCAAGGCCGAGTGTGAAAGGCCATGAAGGCAGGTGTCTGTGAATTTTGAGATGCAATGACCGTGGGGGGAGAAATTCGTTGCTGTCATGGTGTTGTCCTTGCCGAGGAGGACAAAGGAAACCATTATGCAAGGTTTAAATCCGGTGTCTATTGCGGGTTGAGAATGAACCTGATGTAGGATGGCTGAAAGTTCGTGCCTCAAGAGTAAGAGACTTTGTTGAGAAATGGTGAGATTTAAAAGGTCCCAATGAAAGTGAAGCTGGGCGAGAAAATTTAGCTAGAAGACCGCTACAAGAGTGGGGGTGTAACCATGATGTCTTGTTGTGGTGTGGACCAAAGGCATGAGTCATCCTATAGGTGCGATGCATAAGTGATTGTGCAGATGGTAATAAGCCAATCACTTGTGCCACGCACCGTGGGTGATGACGAGGGCTGATTAAAGGTTCCACGACCCTAAGCGCAATGGTAGGATCCTGGACTTGTGGTAGGGTAAATAGCCAAGGTAAGGCCTAGCATGGGAACATGATTGTAAAAGTTGAGATGGGGTGAAGAATTGAAGAGGGGTTGCTCAATGAAGAGTTCCCTAGTAGGGGTATGAGACCCTACTAGCATGTGATATCGGCTAGTAAGTATCGTTGTGTGCTTAATGCGAAGAACTCCTGGTTGGGAGAAGGTTGTGGCTCGAGCATGCTTAAGCTCGAGGTGAGATTAAAATGGTGCTTACGTCACCAAGCTCGATGTGAACTCGGGCAGTGCACAGGGTTGAAATGTGTTATAGCCTGGCATGGTGTTAGGTAAGTCGATTTTGCGTAATCGTATCGATAAATGAGGGTCGGCTGGTCAAGGTAGAAGACCATGTATGAAATGGTCGAAGTTGGCAAGGTGGGCCAAATGGGTGCTTCCTAGGTAGAGCTAGCATGGTAAGTTGATCGGTAATGAGAGGTTACCACGAGGATCAACTCAAGCTATGCAGGCATGTGATTAATGGCGGTATGCCATGGTGGAATGGGTGTCCGAGTGTCTAATGGGCACTAGAATGTGACATTGCAGTGAATGATCAGTGCTAAGACGTTGCTGGTTGGACCAGCGTGAAATCGTGGCCATGTGTGATTGGCAATGAGAAACGTTGTCGTGTGTGATTGGCAATGAGAAACGTTGTCGTGTGTGATCGGCGTAAAATTGTGGTAGACTGATCAATGATGCAATGTTAGCATATGTGGTTTTGACTGATGGGAAAATTGGAAGTGAACTGCAAAGTGATGCTTGAGGTAGAGAAAATCCATTCAGAAATGGATAGCGTTGCAGTAAGCGTGATCAGCAACCAGTTGTGTAATTTGGCAAGAGGCCAAAGTGGTGTTCGGTTGTTGAATGTCCTCGAGAGTCGAAGGATCAAAAGCCTAAAGTGAAGCCTTGAGGTAGGTGTAACCCGAGGTAAATGTGAGGAATGGATAGGCTGTGAGATTCTCGAGCAGGAGAATTTGGCAAGTAGCCCGAGATTGTGATTATCTTAGGCAAGAGATTATGGTAAAGCGAATTTCGAGGACGAAATTCTTTTAAGGAGGGAGGAATGTAACACCCGGTGTTACAGGTGTTAAAAGAATGAGAAAGAAAGTGAGAAAAATTCCAAAAATATCTTTGAGAAGGTGTTGGATCCTTGAGATTGAGGGTGCCCTATGAGAAGGGTATTTTGGTATTTTGGATAGTGAAATCCAATATAAAGGGTATTTTGGTAAATTGGAAATAATTCCTATGTGGAATTAGGTATGTAAGTGAATAAAATCCCAATTTGGTGTTTATGTGGAGATATATGGGATTAATAAATTCACAAAGTGTATTTTGGGAATTTTGGAATTTATTCCATAGAGAAAATTAATTATGGAAAAAATTAATTATTGGAGAAAATAATTATATTTTCCTTAGGTTTGTGAATTAATGTGGTAATGCCATATGGAGGGATGAGATTAAACTTGGAAGCCAAGGTTAGTGTCTTGTTGTGACACTTGGCATTTTGTGGTTCAAGTATAATTGGGGTAATTTAATTAAGTGCAAAAGAAATGATAAATTGTCTTTCAAGCATTTAATGAGAGGCATGATTACATGGATTAAAGAAAATCCAAAAGAAAATGGAAAATGGTCATCATTAATGCCTTGGAAAATATGGAGAATTAAATAAATCCAAAGGAAAATGGGAAATTAGGCTCCCATTAATGATGGAAAATTGTGAGATTTATTAAATGGGAAATAAATGTTTTATGTCTCTCAAATGTGATGGGGTGAAAATAGTCCCATTAATTTAATTGGGAAAGAAATGAAAAATTGTAAGGATGGGATTGATTCTTGGAATTGGAAATGATTTAAGGGCCACCATTTAGTCTTGAAAGTTGGCAAGGATTGCCAACACAATAATGATTTAATTTAAAGACTAATTTTGGAAGGCTAAGATTAATTCTTTGAAGGGCACAAGGATTGTGTTTCCTTTTAATGGTGGAGATGAAGTCTTGTAAAGGCAAAAGTAATCCAATGGATGAGATTTAAAGGGAGGAAACGGCATGGATTGTGTTTCTTCCAAGATAGAGATATGTAATCTAAAGAGATGGATGGTTGGGATTTTCTCTCATAAAGCAAATGGGAATCAAGGGTTAAGATGAAGTCTTGAAAGTGAGATTTCAAGACAAGAGTAGTATAAAAAGGAATAGAGTGCTTTAGTCTCAAATTTTTGCCATTTGAAGTGTCTTGAAGGAAAAAAAAAAAGAAGAGAGATAGGAAGAAGTCTCTCATGGAAGAAATAAATGAAGAGAAGAAGAAAAAGAAGAATGTAAGTATTTTCCTTAGGCTTGTTTAAGTTTCTTCCACTTCTTTATTTGGTAGCTTAGCTACTTTAAATTTTTATTTTAAGGAGCTCTTAAGGAGAAGAGTGGGAATTGAAACTAAGTGATTCTTGAAACTTCAAAGAAAAGAAGAGGTTCTTGAGAAAGAGCAAAGGTTTAAGGCAATGAAGCAAGGAGATTTTTAAAGATTCAAAGAGAAAAATGAGGTAAGGGATGGCCCCATGTGGAGGTGGCCTTGCATTGCATTGTAAGTAGGTTGCATAAACTTTTATTTATCGCTTTGCATGCTTTATTTGTTCATGAGACCTATGGCCATGGGGGTGGGAAAGAAATGGTAGGTTAATGCCTCAAACCATGTTGGGTTGTGAGGATGGAATGACCTAACCATGCTTGCATGCATTTGCATTACATAGACTTGTTATGCTTGTATTTACTTTGCATATGCACCCTTATTGAGCTTAATAGCTCATGAGGTTTTTACCCTCACATGTAGGTTGTGAAAGCATGGTAAAGTAAAGGAAATGGTGGAATGGCATGTGGAAGCTTGGAAAGAAGATTCAAGTGTAGGTTATGGTTTATGGAAGCCTATGTTATTGTGTTTGAGTCATGAGATGTAAATTAACTTGATTATTAATGGTTTGTTAAAGCCTAAGATCATGTGTGTATTTCATATCTTGAGAGTATTTGATTTTATATTAAGATGAGATGTTGGCTTATGGCATTTGAAGCCTAAGTTGTGATGTAAGTCTCATTGTTAAGGTATGTTGTATAAAATAAAGATTAAGAAGGGTTTTGTTTGAGAAATAAGGCCTTGCAATGAGAAAAGTGGAGGATTTGATGCATTTACAGGTGTGTGAAATTTCTGGAAAATTGGGAGTTGGGAAGCTCAAAAAAATATATATATATTTTTTTGGAAGCAGGCAGCAGCCTACGCGCGGGCGGGGCCGCATGGGCGGCCGCACGTGTGCAGGAAGGCGTGCCCGGGCTGCCGCTGCCGCGCACGTGGGCGAGCGCCCGCGGACAGCCGTGCAGCCGCGCGCGCGGCATGCACGGCCAGCGCCAAGCGGGGCCCCGCTGGCCAATTTTTTTAAAAAAAATTGGATTTTTTGGGATTTTGGGCCATTTCTAAATTGAATTTGGGCCTCGGAGGAGTTTTCAAAAATAAAGGGATTTTCGGGCATTTTTGGAGAAAATGCCGAAATTTTTAGAAAATTAAAAATTTGAGTTTTTCCTCCAAAAGTGGTAATCAATCAATGGATTGGTTTTAAATGGTGATTTATGGAGCCCGGTAAATTCTTGGATGGGAAAAGAATTAAATATAAATAAGAAATAGCGGTTGGGCATTTTCATGAGTTTTCTTTTTAGCCAATGCGGTGTGGTTAAAGCCCAATTTCGCTAGTGAATCCTGGGAATGAGGGAAAGGAAGGACGAGCCTAGTTCCCACCTAGGGCGTTTCATCTTGAAACATGGTCCACCCTTCACCTAAGGCCGGGCAGGTGGACAATTTGGATAATTGTTCACGAGTAACACCCGTAAGTGGGAGCGGGGCGTTACATTCAGCTTAGAGCGCAAATCTTGGATTTTCCCTTAAAGGCCCGAGGTACCAACATTAGCCTCGGACAGCTGAGCACGCATTCTCTCAACTTCTGCCTCTACATTCCTCTTCCCAGCCTTTACCCGACGAGCAGGATACTTCAGCTCTTGGCGTTCTTGGTTCCAAGTGGATTGGCGATTCCTCCATTCTGACATTTGTGTGTCCACTTGTTCATGATATGCCCTTTCCTTGGCATTAGTAGCAACGATTCCTTGAATCCCTTGCACCAAGAGCTGTTTCGCTTCATCCCTGGCATGGAAATGATTACTGCCAATAAATTGTCGTTCGTCTCGAGGGAGAATGGTGGAATAAATGAGACGGGTGCCAATCCTAGGTTCTGAAACAGAGTCTGTCTCTAATACCTTGGGGGAAACTTGAAAGTCCCAGCCGTTAAGCTTTGTGCCATCCCCAAGAATCATAGCATGCCTCACCTCGCCAAGAGTAGGAAGTATAGGAGGCGGTCTCATTGATTTCTCACCTTCCAGGCAACGGTGATTTTTCCTGTTGGGAACCACAAAATGGCGACACTCTTCTTCCACCCGCGCCATGTCTCCGGTAAATCGAGAAAATGAGCTTCGCCCCTCGCGAGAACTGGGAGTCAGAGATGGAACGACAAGAGTCTCTTCATGGGAAAGAGGGATCGATGCTAGGCTTTCCATAGGAGAAGGGGCTTCCACACCCGAAATATCATCTCTCGGGCGACAACGCCTTTCCATCCCGGTAGGAGAAACACCGGCAGGTCTGTGTGATCGAGGAGCGCGAGAGTTGGTAGATCCTTTAGCACCACGAGCAGGAATTTCGGTCGTTGCCGCAAGGCGTGCCTCCTTCTCACTATGATGTTTGCATAATTCCACCAATCTACCTACTCCAGCCATCTCTGCAAAAATTAATATAAAGCATTTAGTCTGGAAAATAATACAATAATGGAGTAAGGAAGGCAATAGCAAAAGATAATCTACCCCCAGGAGTGATTCCCTCCTAAGGATTGAAAGGAGGATGTGAAGACCGTCTAGGCATTTCCATCTCCTCCTCCTCGACTCCTTCCATTTCTCGGTTAGATAGCATAGAAGATGGAGGAGGAGCAATTGGCGTCACAACCCCCCAACCCGCGACCCTGAAATTTTCCAAGTTTAAGAGGCTCAGCAAATCAACAGGACCCTGCGCTGTTAGTATCCCCATAAGACGATGATATACGCCCCAAACATCCTTACAAGGAGGAAAACCTGGGCTGGCATCATGATGATTCCAATGCATGGGAGCGTCCCAGCCGGGTGGAGGCTCTATCACCAACCATCACTCTTCAAATTGGTTAATCTTGTTAGGAAGGGCACTAAATAGTTTGAAGCCTGATACCTTTTGGAGTGTATAAAGATGGCAGTCTTTACTAGCCTTTCATAACCGATAGAAGCAACTAAAGAGCATCAAGGAAGGGACTACATCCCGTTGATGGAAAAGTATGCAAAAACCCACAATCTGGGCCCAGCCATTCGGATGAAGCTGAGCTGGAACAATCTTGTAATGACGTAACCATGCCATGCCAAAAGGCGGGAGAGGAAAGTGGAGTCCCATCTCAACTGAAGCAAAGTGAATGCCAATAGAGCCTTCATCCACTTGGGAAGGGTATGGTTCATCAAGACGAGGATACCTCACCATATATCCTGAAGGGGTGGCATCGTAAACTTTTTCGAAAGCCCCGTACTAGAGCCGAGAGCTTGAAGTGATAGGAATGTGCGGGGGGCCGGGGGGTGATGCCGGTCTTCTCCTCAACATACTGAAAAGTCTAGAGAGCGTTACCTTGTTAATGTTAAAGAGGCGGAAAAGATGGAGGACTACAGAAAACAAGTGCCTGCAAGCAAAATAAGAGCATCAGTAAAAGACAAAGAAGAGCGAAGCAGTGTTAAGAGACAACAAGCAGCCGAGAGCAGGCACCACAAGATTAGCACCACTTAGCCATAATCGAGTGGGCACTTGGTCACGACCGAGTGCGCCTTGGCCTCAAAATAGGGCCACTCGGTCATGGCCGAGTGGTCCCCCAATCGCACATCATGGCCACTCGATCATGATCGAGTGGCCCAATAAACGTCACGCCAAGGGATGAAAATGAGACGAGGCCTGAAAATGCATTGGGACCTGAGAGAATTTGAGTTTTGAAGACACCCACGCCCAATTCTTGTGTGGATTAAATGAAAGCTTGGAGCCCTATTTATAGTGGCTCAAAAGATAGAAAAGCATCAAAGCTGTCGAACGAATATAGAAAATAAAGAGCAAACATGCAACAATGGTCTTCTAAAGATAGATAAAATGTGGCAAGAAGCGCATAAAATTTTTTTCTGTACTTTATGCTCTTTTACCCGACTCCCTTGTCTAAAAAAGTAGGGAGCAATTGATGTACCAAGTAAAATCAAGCTGATACCTAATCAAAAGTGGGACCTCAACATGGTTGAAGAAAGAAAGGGCAAAAATGGCATGAGGAAGAAGAAGATCCACTCGGCACAACCGAGTAAGGACCCACTCGGCACAATTGAGTGGGGAGCCATTCGGTTAGCCGAGTAGCTTCCCTAGCTCGGCATAACCGAGTGGGGGTTCACTCAGTCATGCCGAATGGGCACCCACCAGTTATGCAGAGTGGGGTGCCCCAGCTCGACCTAATCGAGTGGGGTCCACTCGATTATGCCGAGTGACCCTCCAGCTCTGCCATTTTCGTGGCCCACTCGTTTGCAACCAAGTAGGCCCCCTCTCGTTATCAGATGTCCAGTCAAATGGGGCGCGAGATCCTTGCCAAGATTATCGCAAGGCCTCTCTCACCCTCTGCTATAAATACCAAGTCTCGTCTCCATCACGAGGTACGCACTCTTGAGTAATTCAAGTACAATCTTTCACTTTTTCTCGAGATTTGAGTTAAGCATCGGAGGGTTTCCACGGTGACCCCCACCCGCGTCCTAACGGTGCTCTCGTTTTGTAGGCCACTCAGTCGCCCTTGATCACTCGGTTGCCTCAGGTCACTCATTCATCCAAGGCTACTCGATTGCCTCAGGTCATCCGTTCATCCAAGGCCACTCAGTCGCCTCAGGTCACTCATTCGTCTGAGGCCACTCAGTCACCCCAGGTCACTCGTTCGTCCGAGGACACTCGGTCGCCCCAGGTCACTCGTTCGTCCGAGGCCACTCGGTCGCCCCAGGTCACTCGTTCATCTAAGGCCACTCGGTTATCTTGGGCCACCTGATCATCTGCCCACCAGATCTACCAGATCCACCCAGTCATCAGCCCACCAATTCATCAGCCCTATCAGACCATCATCTCTGTTGGATCACCAAATCTATTTGGCTCCGGATCTAGTTGTTCATCGAGGTTCTCATTGTTGAAGGCACGACTCCCAAGGATTTTACATCTACTGGCAATTAAAAATAGATTATTGTATTTAGGAAACAACAGGAGTAAAATATGACATTTTACATTCTCATCAATGCCTTTCCTACCAAGTTTAAGATCCCACAATTGCCCGAGTATAATTGGAGAAAAGATCCTATGCTCTACACACAACGGTTTGACTCCTTAGCATACTTGAACAAATGGAGTGATGCCACCATTGCTTGGTCTTCCTTCAGTCCTTAACAAAGTATGCTCACGCCTGGAACGACGAGTTTCCTTTCAGTTATATCACCTTTTGAGTAGCTGCAAGTGGAGTTTATTGTAGCTTTCGCGGATAATGCCTTGAGGAAGAAGGATCCCACTTTCCTTCTCAGCTTACAGCAAAGGCCCAAGGAGACGTTGAGACAATACATTAACTGATTCAAGAATGCTATGCCTGAAGTCAAAGATTTGTGGTTGGAGTAACGGTGTCAGCTTTTCTGCAAGGGACTACTCTTTTGCAACTAAGGGAGTCCCTAGCTCTTGATTAGCTAATCACACTGGCTGATTTATTTGTGTGCCCTAACAAATATGTGGTGCAACTATAAATTTTGTGCACTTGTAATCTCCCAAAGAAGCAGCATGACGAAGGGAAAAAGAAAAGGATTCGACCAGTTGGTGAGGGGTCCAACCAACGTGATGTAAAGCCCCCCAGGCTTGACAACTATCATTCACATCGACTCTAAGCATACGCACTAGGATCCAAACATGTAGTCCTGTTTCCAGTTTTGGCTTGGCTATTCTTTCATCTGTGGCCTATACTAGTCTTATCAATTTTCCTTCTCCCTTTGATAAGCCCATTGTGAAGACCTGATCCCACCTACAGGTGCCACTAGTGAATAATCGACCGGATTACTCACTCACCAAGTCAATAACTAAAGAGATGAACTATGTTTCAACAAGAAACACCCTAGGTTGGGACTAGGCTTCGTCCTTCTCTTCGCTCCATTTGAGGATTTAATCCCAAAATAATTAAAGAAAATACAGCAAAACAGGACCTGAAACTAGAGTGAGCTTCACTTTTCTTCAGCTCGCCTCACAACAAGCCAAAGGTGAGGCACACAAAACATGTAACACCCCAAATTTTTTTAGCGTGTTATAACTTAGGATTTCAAGAATATAATAATTTTCCATACCACAATCGCTGTCATACATCACACAAATTCCCCAAAACCCTAATTTTCACCTCCCCGGCTTAACAAACCCAATATTAAATAGCTAAGACAGGTGTTAAAATTTCAAATGCGGAAGCTAGATCGAACCTAATATGGTTCACAACCATAATGCTTCATTTATCATAAATAAAATCATTCAAGACATCTACAAAATGTATTACATGGATATCATCTCTAGCAAGTGATAACTGAATGTCTTAAACATATCCAAAATTACATAGGTTCGCACATAAACATCGATATACTAAATATACTACAGGCAGCAATTTAAGCTTATTCTTCAGCTACCTCATTTCCTTTAGAGTCACTCGTCGAACCTGGAATGTTTAAATATTCCAGGGACATAGTCCAATTAGAAGATGAATCTTCTAGTGAGAAACTCCAAAAACAGTTTATATCGATGCATGATCAGGTATAAAATGTATAAGAAGACAACGAGAACTACTCTGAAGTGCCTCGTGAACACGTCAGCCTTCTCCAACGAGAACTTTCTCAATGGAGCACGCATAGCGCCTCTTGGGAGGTCCCTAACCATATCACCTCGGCCCGACCTCATAGAACTCATGCAAACACCACATATGTTGTCCCTTTGACTCACGGTCTTCCCCATGAGAGCTTTCTCGATGGCGCACACATAGCGCCTCTCGGGAGATATCTAACTTTTGCCCTTGGCCAACAACAAATAGGTGCAACAGTATGGCCACATGAATTTTATAAATGCAATAGTTAAAAAGCCAACAACATATATTTTTCAGAAAAAATACAGTTCATATATGCAACATGATTTCATGAAAGAGAATAACAAGAGTTTACGTACAAGAACTTCACAAAACACGTCTCATGCAATAGAAGTCTCTCATAAGAGAATAAAAAATAGGATTTGGAGTATAGGAGTCTTACCTTGTTGGTTTATCTCTTCGACAGTATAATTTCACAGCAAACAACCTAGGTTTTTGCAAAAAACACACGTTTTGGTAAACCTAGCATTAAAATAGGGACAAAATTGGAAAAGATGGAGAAAAATAGGCCCTTCACGCGCTGCCTACCAGATTCGAACAACATTGCGTCATTTTCGTATTTCGGCCATATCTCCCTTATTTTAACCCCGATTCGACCCCCGTTTGAACCTACACGACCCTTTCTTCCCCCTCCAAAGGGTTATCAAAAAAGGGACTTAACTCACTTTTTTCCTGACTAATTTTGGCAAATTATGACTAAAGATCGTAACTCCAACGAGGCTCATTCTCCTCGGCTGCTCCTTCGATTTCTTCCCGCCTTCTTGCTGAACTTCCTTCTCTCTCTCTAGACCAAGCTCCTCCTCTTGGAGTGCCTCAACTCTCAAACTTGCTTGGAATGATTTGAGAACAACCCATGGTGCCTATTTATAGATTTCTTAAACCAATCACATTATGCCACTTGTCACAATCTAAGCCATGGACTCCAAAGACTCAAAGATATATTTGAATGGCTTTTCAAATCCAAAACTATAATGGATTTAACTTTTGAAATCCAAGCTAATTCCCCAACTTCTTCCAAATGACATTTTGGCCTTATTTCAAGTCCTCAACTTTAATATTTTACCACACGAGCTTATAATTTTATCCTTATTTCATTTGGATAATTCTTTAATTACAATTACACCCTCAAACATCAAATTTATCGAGATACTTAAAATGTCAAATTTAATAACTCAAAATTACTTGATATATACAATCTCTAGGAAGCCCTTACCATCATTCGGTCTTTTTAGGCTACAACTTTAGCTTAACCGAAAAATCGTCTCTTATTTTATTTCTTTCAGTGCCATAAATCTCGCCTCAAGACGCTCGCCAAAAATATACATTTGTCCTTAGGTACCTAAGCTCCAGGGCACTCCCTACAGTCAATTCGGTGACTTACTGCCCTCTCAAACCTATTTTTCAATATTTTAAACTCACTTAAAATACGTAGCAACCTTACAAAAATATGGGGTATTACAAATCCCAATGAGGTCGAAGAGCCTGGAGGTACCCACGGGGTGAAAGCGCCTCGATGAGTATACTCTGGGTAGGTCTGAAGAGCTTTTAGAGCCATCAAGTGACTTAGGGCTAAGAAGCTATGGGTGAGCCCCAAGCCTTGACATGTAAAGGGTTGACCGAATATGTGTTGTTGATGCCCAGAAAGGTCATTCACAAATACATGTAAAGGAAATACTCATTGTACAGAGTGAGGTACAGCGCAAAAATGCGTGGGTATGCAGTGGTGCAGTATGGCAGAAGCGTAGTGCGCACATGGCGTATATAGGTGCAGTTGGTGCATATCATTTCACTCCTCAAGACTAAAATCAAGACGGATAATGTCCCTGACTTAGTGTGCCTTATCCAGCATGGCTGCCCCAACTTCAGGCTTTAGGCACCTGAATTTGACTCAAAAATCGAAGTATTTTTTCCCCAGAAACCAGCGTTAGGGTTTTACCCATTCCCAATTGACTCCCTACACGAGTCTTATCACGGACACTACTGTTCTAGTGAATCCCTTTCTGAATAGATTGTCAATCTACAAGCTTTCAACCGTCTACAGACAATTAGGGATCCTATTACAGTGCTCCAATCCCTTGGGACTTTGATTCTAGTCTCAACATAACAGCCACGATGCTGCCCAGACTTTGGCATATGACCATCTCTACAATTCACTAAGTAGCTTTGACTCATGGGTCTCCCACCCTTATTACGAGCTAGCCCAGCAGTCGCACCAATAATTAGTCATGGTCCCATAGTGTTATTGTTAAGCTAGAGCCTCTTGCCCCGTCTCCGAGAGTTATAATTGACCTGACTCCTGTCACTTCTGATACTTCTCTCAATACCAGCCCAAATCTCCAAATCATGGGTGATATAATGTCACTCACAACTTCCCCCTACTGAAACTCATGCTCCTAAGTGTAACAGAGTGTACATACTACTACACCATTTGTTATACTAACAGGGCAAGATTAAGGAAAATCAAACCAGAGCCAGCCGCTCACAACTATTGGGATGTTCAACTGTCTACATACTAAACCAAAAGTCAAGTCAGTAACCCGAATAAATTTCTCCCCCAAAAGCCAAACCTAGGGATCATGCATCCCCATGCTTGTTGTTCTGCGAATCACCCTTCCCTAAGCAAGCCCATGTCACTACACATGCCTCTATCAGGGAACATGCCACTCATAGTTACGACCTACCCCGACCCACGTATGCAACCACAGTTTCATCACCATCCTCTTGCACAAACTTTGGAATCTCCAAGCCCACACAACATACCATGTTGTAGTCACCCTTTTGGTACCTATGTCTTTTCCCCTCAGATCAATGATTTAGCCCCATGATCCCAAGCTTTCCTTATCCTCGAATCTTTCTGGAAGAATGGGTTAGATACAACCACAACTTTATGGTTCGAACCCCGTATTCATTAAATTCATAAAGGTTGGTTAATTCAAACGTCATCACTAGATACTCACAATAATTCGTAGCAGGATCTAAAGCAACCTTGCCACGCCTTCCTTTTTAATCCTCAATTACATTCCTTAAAATCACAACCCATACTCAAAGTTACAATTAACACACATTAACCAACAATATTCCTCAACCCATAATTACCCAACTTACTACTCGGCATCTATAATACCCCATATTTTCATGAAGATGCCATGTATTTTAAGTGAGTTTAAAATATCGAAAAATATGCTTGAAATGGTAACAAATGACCAAATCAGTCGTAGGAAGTGCCCTGGAGCTTAGATACCTAAGGACAAAGATATATCTTTGACAAGCGTCCTAAGGTGAGATTTATGGCATTAAAAGAAATAAAATAAGAGACAGTTTTTGATTAAGCTAAGTTGTAGACTAAAAGACCGAATGATGGTAAGGGCTTCTTGAAAATTGTACATATTGAGTAACTTTGAGTTATTAATTTTGAGATTTTAAGTATCTCGATAAATTTGATGTTTGAGGGTGTAATTGTAATTAGAGAATTATCCAAATGAAATAAAGATGAAATTATAAGCTCATGTGGTAAAATATTAAAGTTGAGAATTTAAAATAAGGACCAAAATGTCATTTGGAAGAAGTTTGGGGTATTAACTTGGATTTTTAAAGTTAAATTCATTCTATCTTTTGATTTGAAAAGCCATTCAATTATAGGTTTGAGTCTTTGGAGTCCATGGCTAAGCTTGTGACAAGTGGCATAATGTGATTGGTTCAAGTAATCTATAAATAGGCACCATGGGTTGTTCTCAAATCATTCAAGAACATTTTGAGGAGTGAGGTACTCTAAGTGGAGAAGCATTCTCTAGAGAGAGGAGAGGAAATTTTACAAGAAGAACGGAAGAAAGTGGCGGAGAACGAGCCTCGTCGGAGTTATAGGTCTTTGCCGGAGTTCATAAAAATCAGTCAAAAAAAAGCAAGGTACATCCCCCTTTTTTATAATCAATTATAAAGGGAAGAGAGGGTCGCTTAGGTTCAAACAGGGGTCTAATTGGAGTTAAAATGAGAAAGTTATGGCCGAAATACGAAAACGAGGCGAAGCTGTCTGAATCTGCTAGGTAGCGCGTGAAATACACGCGCCAGGAAGTGCTGCGGGTGAAGGCCCGTGGCTCACCTTCCCGAGGTGCGTGAGATGTCCTTTTTCTATGAAATTTTTCAGTTATGCCCCTACTTTAATATCTCTCAACCCTATGTAAAAATATTTGAGGTTAGGTTTATCGAAATGCGTGTTTTCTACAGAAACCTATGCCATTTGCAATGAAATGGTACCGTCCAAGAGATAAACCAACAAAGTGAGACTCCTATACTCCAAATTCTATTTTTTATTCTCTTATTAGAGACTTATATTGCATGAGACATGTTTTGTGAAGTTTATGTACGTAAACTCTTGTTCTCTTACGTGAAATCATGTTGTATATATGAAATGTATTTTTCTGAAAAATATATGCTGTTGGTTTTTTAACTGTTGCATCTATAAAATTTCGTGTAGTCATACTATTGTATCTATTTGTTATTGGCCGAGGACAAAATTCAGATATCCACCTAGAGGTATTATGCTTGTGCCATCGAGAAAGCTCTCGTGGGGAAGACCGTGAGTCTAAGGAACAACGGATGTGGTGTTTGCATGAGTTCTATGAGGTCGAGCCGAAGTGACGTGGTTAGGGACCTCCCGAGAGGTGCTATGCGTGCGCCATTGAGAAAGCTCTCGTTGGAAGAGGCTAACATGTTCACGAGGCATTTTGGAGTAGTTCTCATTATTTTCCTCATACGTTTTATACTTGATCATTCATTGATATAAACTGTTTTTTTTTTTCGAAGTTTCTCACTAGAAGATTCATCTTCTAATTGGACTATGTCCCTGGAATATTCAAACGTTCTAGGTTCGATCAGCGGCTCTAGGGGAAAGGAGGTAGCTAAAGAATAAGCTTAATTTGCTGCCTATAGCATGTTTAGCATTTTCTTGTTTATGTGCGAACCTATGTAATTTTGGATATGTTTAACATGTTCAGTTATCACTTGCTAGAGATGATGTCCATGTAATACATTTTGTAGACATCTTGAATGATTTCATTTATGATAAATAAAGAATTATGGTTGTGAACCATATCAGGTTCGATCTAGCTTCCGCATTTGAAATTTTAACACTTGTCTTAGTTATTCAATTATTAGGTTTGTTAGGCTGAGAATGTGAAAATTAGGGTTTTTGAGAATTTGTGTGATGTATGACAGCGATTGTGGTATAAAAAATTTTATATTCCCGAAATCCTAAATTATAACACGCTCGAGAAATTTGGGTTGTTACAACATCCCTTATTTTGCCAAAATGCAGGTTGACACATCATATCACCATTTCCTGGGTGATGTGCCAATGCATATGCATGGATAGAACTTGGGTCAATTAACACTCGTACTAATGCATTAAGGAAAATTTGATGTACCTTGCCCGATCGTTGGGTTGGTATTGGCATCTTCTCCCATTAAACTGAACACACAACCTATCCTGTCATTAAGGAATCTCAAGAATTAGTACCTTTAAGTACCTTGTATCACTATTTATCCTTATACAAACATCCACATGTATCTAACAAACATCCACTAATAAAATATTGTCCAGACATCTATAAATCCAAATCACAAACCCAAAACATTCTTTAGTTCCCACAACCTAGTTGGCTTTCCAAAACCTCAGCTTGTTAGATTTCTAGAAAAACAATTTCTTAGTGAATTCCATCTTACTGTATCTCAAAAATCCAATAGGTTACTCGAGGCAGTTGTACGGGATTCATTATATCAGAATGTACTTACTCATCAAATCCTTTATGGTCCTTCAAGCTGTTACTTGTCACCATAAAGCCTTCATGGTTAGTTTCTCTAACATAGTAGCAAATACAACTCATAGGAAATTTTTCACTATTGCATATGTACATAACCACTTCCGATGCACTACCTTATTTTCATATGTCTAAACACTATCTTGTTTCCTTCGTACACATCTATGAGTCTGCATCCTCAAAAAATAAATTTTTTTTCTTAGAACAAAGTTTCTCTCCTCGGTTTCTGATCCCGTAGGAGGCGTAAGATCTCATTCTTCAGGTTCATCTTCACAACTCCGATTTGCCGCTTCACTTACAGGGTTTAGGTATGCCTCAACCTCGCGTAGGTGGGTAATAAAAGTTACAAAATCATCATAAGGTCCCAAAATGCTAAGATCGTTTTCGACGTCCCGCCGCTCTAGGGTCAATAAAGAGATCAAGTATAATATTTGAAGATCCACCATATAAGGAACCGCCATGTAGGGTGGAAATTGTTGTAAAAATGGAGTAGTTATATCCAAAAAGTCTCCTAACATTTCCCACATATGCATGTTTCGTCCTTCTAACTGTGTCATCCACCAACCGATAATAGCATGCTGACATGGGTTCTCTGCTATATTTGGATCCATTCCTATCACAAACCAAAATATATTTCAAAATTAGTCATATCAAAACCCTAGATAACTCATATTACTATCGCATCCTCAAGGTTAGTTAACTCAAATCCAAATCAAACTATTCATTCTAGCTCTTATACCAACTGTAACTCCTGCTTTTCCAAATACACAACAATGTGAAATGTAAGCAGACATCGCTAAGGTAACATTACCCCCCTCTGGGCGTTATGGAAACCCTTGCCAACAAAAGCGTTGGATCAAACCTGAAAGCTTAATCAAAGCTAGATAAATGGGGTTTCCACTAGTTTCCTTTACAAGTACAAGAAATGCCCACGGCTTCCAAAACTCCAAAAAGACTCAACACATCACTGCAGGTACAATTGTAGGACACCCATATACGCACCTCTTACAACCTTGAGTATCCTAGCTATTATTTACAATACATCATTTGGGTTACATGGGTATATAATGAAATATTAACCCCAAAGCTAGCTAAGCACCACATTTTTGCCCTTTCTTGAACTGGAACCTAAAACACCTGGCACATCTGATAAACCTGGGACGTTGAATGTCCTAGGGGTATGAAACACCTGAGTTAGATTTACATTTAGGTGAGTGGTACAAGGAAAGAAACGGTGCTTGAAAAAGTAATATGAGATATATCAAGAGGTCTCCCTGAGACACCATCATTCTTGTCAGCACTCGTGTGAAACTCCTAAGCCCCACCTGTAGGCATGTGATCGAAGTCCAACCCCGTAGCCTCACCTGTAGGCATGGCTCCACCTGTAGGCGCGGGATTGCCCCCTCGATCATCGTGACAATTCTCTAACAAGTGACCAACTATCGTATACAAGTTCTCGATCCACAAATAGCCATTGTCACTAAACAACATGTTGAAGACAAAGCAGAAGGAATACGCACAAACTAAGGAGTATCAACTAGGCACGACCCCACCTGTAGGCACGGTGCACAAACTAAGGAATGTATCATGTGAAAACCACAAGCCACGCGCAAGAGTAATCGTGTTTAACCCCCATCGATGAGACACAACCACAAACTCTGTGATGCAGGCAAAAATAAGAAAGAAATGCTCAGAACCAAGGAAACATGAGATGTAAGCCACCAACCCCACACAAATGAGATCAAGGATAATCAGGAAGAAGCAAGAAGCATGCGGAAACCACTCACCTTGAAGGTTTACCCTAGGAAGCACTGTTTACGACGAGCGGGAATGGGTTCTCCGCAGAAATCATGGATTTCAGTAAAACAAACACCAAATATGATTACATAGGGTTATAGGTAATTAAAAGAGTGTCAAGGATGAAAAATTGCAGGCAAAGAGGAGGTCTCACGCGCTCTCATACTCCTTCGGAAAGTGGCTGACACGTCTCCCTTAAAAACGCACAACTCCACCACCTTTTAGTATTTCGCCATAACTTCGTCGTTTTAACTCCGATTCGACCCTCTACAGGATTATAAAGAGAAATAAGACTTAACTTGCAGTTTCAATGTCGTTTGGCAAGCTTTACGGTGTTGACCCGAACTTTCTCGACAAGGCCTTTTCTCCTTTGTTCTTTGATAGATTTTTCGCCTTCCTTTGGTAGCGTTTCCTCTCTCTAACTCCCTTCTTTTTCCTCCTTTCTTGGTACCCAAAATGAATAACCCCAAAGCCCTTATTTATAGGAAACTTCGGCAAACGAAATCGCGCTACGTGTCATGTCATCATTCCATCCATGTACATCCAACCAAAGTGTGCCACGTGTCCCTAATATTTTGAACCTCCACATGTTTAATTAGATTTTTCAATATTCCCATCATTACATCCCACATGGTCTAATTCATTTTTCTACATTTCCTATCATTACACCTTTAATCAACAACTACACCCCACATGGTTAATTGCATTTTCCAGATTTCTCATCATTGCTCATGATTATATTTCCAATAACTTGCTAGCCCATTTGGTTCCCCTAACCACTTAGTTAGTAGATATTTTAAGTTTCTCACAAATAACCCCTTCGTCCAAAAGTTCTTTGCCCTTATGTCACTTAAGCCCTAGAATTGCTTAAACCTTTCCAAAATCCCTTAAGATGATGACCTCATGCTTTAGCCTCCATGATCTTTTGAAAATCCTTCATTTATTCCTCGAAAGTTCACCCGAGAATCACACATGTGCCTATCGAATCTTTTGATTTCAAAGGAAATGCTTTATTTCCTCAAGTATTAGGACCTAATAACCTCAAGTATTACATCATATCTGAGTTTGAAAGTCTGGGATATTACAGAAGTCCTTGAGTAAAATAAGCAAGATCAGATGTGAACTTCAAGGAGCCACACCTGAAAAAAAACAACCATTTAAAACCTTCATAAGAGCAAGACAATTTTATAAACATTGGAAAGTAAGCACTAGAAAAGAACTGCGAATCGATAATTTCATTAGAGTTTCGTATTTACAAATGCAATGCTAAAGCCGCAAGGAGTACAACAAAAAAAAAAGAAAAAGAAAAAGGAAAACTCGTAGAGATAACTCTGATTGGCCCAATTCAAAAATCAACAGTTGTACAAGAGGCATAATGGTATGGTAAAACGCAATTGGCTGAAAGCCGAAAAACAGGTAATGATGAGGTGAGCCTCTTTCATTAATTACCCTGAATTGTGCATCTCAATGAGAGGGTTCGAACAACATCAGGAAAAGTTGAAACTCATTCGAATCTCACCTCAACGAGACTTGAAGGCTATAGCCAAGGCGTGACCCTCAGTGAGGGAAGATAGGCCCGGAGGAAATTAAAGTGTCGTACCTGAATCTTCGAGATTCCCAGAGAGTTTCGAGATAGGTTGAAATGAGATCCTTTGGAGGGGCAAACTCAAAGGCCCCGAAGTAATTCACTAAGTCTCGCTTTGCCACTCTTTGACCCCTTACAACTGCATGGCCCAAAAAGTAAGGGGTAATTGATGAGGGAAAATTCTGAAGAATAATTACCTCGATGCCCTTGCAAATTAGTCAAAGGGCGAAGGACACATGTTCACCAAAGGGCAGTTGAAAATTATCGCCCGGCTTACGTTGAAGAGGGCACGTGTTTGGGTCGACTCAGAGAATATCATATCCGGAAGCCCAAATTAAAGTCCAACGAGCGTATGCCGATATCTTCAGCCTCTGTGATTTCCCCGAAGCCTCTAAAGGAGATGATTGTCCCAAGATTCTTGAAGATGATGGGCATATCCATTCCACCCAAGATTGTGTTTTCTAAATTGAGAGGATCATTATCCCAAAATACTCAAAGAAGAAATTCTCCTCTACTCGTGGAAACAAATCCAACAACAAATCCCTCTGCAATATTGGGCAGACTTTCTCCAACGGGAATGGGAGAAATTCCTATCCTCAGGGGGCGGGCCCCGCTCCTCATAAAGAGGAGCGAATCCACACAGGAAAGGGAGGATTTTTTTTTTCTGCTTCTACTAAATACTCCAGTATTGATTGTCTTGAGAACTGACTTGAGCATCAGAGTGATCACGGGAGAGCAAGTCCCTAGCTCATTTGGCAGGTACTCGGTGCAAGACAAGGGTGGTGATCATCCCCACATCATCAGTATCATATATTGTGAGTATTAATAGAGAAGAGTAAATATTTGGATTATGACTTGAGTGCACTTTCCGTTTTGTAATTATGCACCTTACCTAAAAGTTTGAGAAAACTCATGGTATAATAAGTTTAAAAGATTCAAAAAAATTTGTAATTAATCAGCTATTTATCTTTGTGATATAAACGATTTATACATAGAATAACCAACTAAATAAACTTGGCTCTAAATGCCGACTATATGTTGACAGCAAACCAACGAGCTAACAATTTTGACCAATTCTCATATGAAACCCAGAACACAAGTGGATGAGGCAAGTCATAAGTTGTTTGTTTGTGGTGTTCAGTCAGCCATGAAAGATGCAGATTTCAGATTCATATGCCTTCATAATTCTGGTCTTGATGAGCACGGATTTGCCCACCTTGTACAAGTGATCATCCATGTAAGCTTGGTGATACTTCCACCTTAATCTCACTTGGCAATCAGCGCAGTATGCATCAGCAACCGTGTTATAAATACCAGTAATTAGCCGCCGATCTAGTTTGGGCCCCTCAACGATGTTCATCACCTGCGAGAATATAATGGCTCGACCATGTTCCGACAATAAAAACACATCATTGGTGACCAAATTAAGATGATAATTAGACGGAAGACAAGATGAACAAATTTATGAAAAAGGCAGCCTAATGAGCGTACACTGAAATTTCCGTCGCACGTGTCATCATGAAGGGCAATAATGTTTCGGCACTTGGAAGCAGCAGAGCAATCGCGAGCGAACTAAATCCTCCAATGATAAAGCAAAGAATAATAGTTTTTTTTTTTTTATTATCTAAGTATCTAAGTATAATAGTATTTCAGATGTGATCACAGTTTATATACACTCAGAATAGACTTTTAAAAAGTAGCTACCGTTCTCGTGAACCCCATCTTTACGTAGTGAAAACTAGATTCTCATAGAAATGACATGACACACTATATTCCTGCTTCCACCTGGCCGACTTGACTTTTACTTTTATTATTATCATGCAACTAATATTGTCATTTAACAATAATTTTAGCTTCCAAAATATCACAAGCATTTTATTCTTGTATGATTTAGTGCTGCGACATGTCAACAGGGGCAAATTCCCGGCGCGGGGGGGGGGGGGGGGTGGGTTTGGTTTAAGAATAATAGTATGACTGCTCTCAATCTCAATATGTACTCTCTGGAGATTCAAACTCCCAAAAGAAGGGAGGGATAGAATCAAAATCTTGAAATATTTTTATATCCAACTGTCCATAAATTTTGGAGTGCAGCCCCAACTCCCCGCGAATGAAAACTTCGTTCTAACTAAAGATAATGGGTTTTCAGTTTTCATTTGGAAGAGATAAATTCCAAATAAGAATCTAGTTTTAGAGTTTGGCACAATTGTTATTTTTTTATTTATCCATCATTATTGTCTTTTATTTCCCCTTTCTTGCGGCATACTACATATAGCTATTCCTCATTGATTCCTTTTTTGAGTTGAGACGTCTTCGTCATGCTCTCTTAGCACTTGTTATAGCTAGTTTTAACATGCTAATGCTAAACCCACTGAAATATAAAATTGATGGCTTGACTAATTGGATTAGTGGATTATATACCACAAGGATTAAGTGATCCAGCGGAGAATAATTGAAATTCATGAGACTGAAATCAAAATCTTGAATTTACCCATACTACTATCCATCATTTGCTGCAAGTCCACGATGATTCATTCATCTTAACGCTTAAATTCAAATAAAAAAGTTTTATGTCTTCCCGGATTAGATTGCAGTAACATGCTTCGTTAATTATTTCAAGAGCTCTGCTCTCATATCTCACTTGAGTTTCTGAAATACTAAGCCTCAGAATAATGGGAAGTTCTACAAGACTTGGCACGGATTGATTGAACAAGCTCTGTTTGTTTGCTGGCTTTGGCAACGTAATCTGGGACTACCCTGTTTTGCATGCTCCGAACTCTGACTATGATATAGATTGGCGTCTCAACTCATGCTCATGGATGCACGCACGCCGAGAAAATTCAGCTTGCACGATGCCCATTTCCAGCCTCACCCACCACACAAGCAATATTATTATTTTTTTACATTGCTTCTATAGTATCTTCACCTCTCGGGAAATTACTTGCTTCATTTCAGGCCCAGAAATCCCACCACTGGTAGCTACTACCGGGTTGGTCAACCAGACCATCGGACTCAAGACTGCCCCAATTCTCTGGAGATGTCAGGGAACTGTCTGCCGGTTCCACCATGTGCAGAAGTTGCATAGGAGGATCTTCTTCGTCCAGCTCAAAGATCTTGTTTTGGGTTATTTCCAGGGACAATCTCGGTTTCTCCTCCTCCTCCTCCTCCTCCTCATCGTCGTCCGCAAATTCACTCTTCACGTAGCCTTCTCTCTCCAATCGGTCCTGGGTTCCACTGTTCTCTCCGGCGGCTCTCCTGCAGGACTCCTTTCCCTCCGGAGACTTGTCAATCAGATCGTTTAGCTTCTGCAACTGCCAAAATCAACATACAGAGGTCTCATGAGCTTCAGTCGCTCTCTTCTACTACTGCAACTACTAGGTTTCGAGTGGTTTAATAATCCTAAGATATGCGCAAATACCTGTATTGCTAAGGCCTGCTTCTCCTTCCTCAGGATTTCGAACTGGGAGGTGAGGGCGTCGTAATTGGCCTGCAGAATGGTGTAGTCTCGCTCGAGCTGCTTGGACTTCCAGCGAGCCCTCCTGTTCTGGAACCATATAGCAACCTGGCGCGGCTGCAGCCCGAGCTCTCTTGCCAGCTGCAGTTTCTTCCGGGGCTCGAGCCTCGACTCCGACTCGAACATCGTCTCCAGCGATCTTATCTGTTCATCGCTGAACCTCCTCTGGTTCTTGCTCTTCTTCATCTTCTTGGGTACTGAGCTAAGGCCGCTTAAACAGTACTCCCCACTACTCATCGGAGAAGTATATTCACAACCATCCAATCTCATTGGTTTGCTGTTTAAGCTGGAAAGGCCGGGGACTTGAATTGATTGCTTTGAAAGGATCAAGGCGTGTATGTGGTCGAAGAACTTGTTGCGGGTGGTTCGGAGATGCCGTTTTATATGGAGAATGGGATGGATGGATGGCTTCCCTGTGCAGCTTTGTGTTGCTTTTCTTCAGTGCCTTATGACCATTCCCCATTTTCAAATTCTTAAAATTCGTTTCTTTAATCGCCATAATTGCATGTTTATTTATTTAAGAATCTTGGGCCCCATCTTCATGTCATGATTAATGCTCTAGAAGCTTAGACCCTGCGGCGGCTTCAAGCCCTGCCTTCAACTCATTCATCCGTGTTCAGCTCGCGCTTGGAAGCCGATCGACTTGTGACATCTTCTTACTCCTTTCGTGGCACTAGAATGTTTATATAAATATTATTTTTTTTGGTAAGGCGATAATGTTCGGGGTCTTTATCATTATGCTTGTCGTGGTCTGCATCGTCCAATTTTAATCTGTCGTTTAATATATACATATATATATATATATGTGAATTGTACTAATCATTATTTGACTGTACCCGAACAACAGGCCCATAACTTGGCACCTAACCTGGTCTCCAAATTAAATCTTAGCTCAAGAGGTCGGATAATGTTTCAATCTAAATGGAGATTCTTGCTCTAGTAACAAATTCTATCAATTCCAGACAACTTGCGCACTAATTTTCATCAGCTCATAATCCTTATCAGATCCATTATCCTCGAGAATGATCCCTCTCATTATCGTGCATCTTGACCCTCTATTCTCTCATGACAGCTGACGACACACAATATATCTTCATCTCTATATAAACTAACCTAATTGCAGACCAAGGTATCTTATATATAAGCCTTACCAACATTCATGACATTCTAAATATATACTGACTTGAGCGTCGGAGTGCTTGTAGGTGCCGACCACCCTTACTGCGCAAATCGCCGAATCACGACGCTCCATCGCGATTGCAACCAATCCAATCTACCTCGTTAGGCTATAATGAACATTTGGCACCCACCGTGGGGTCTGGTAAAACTTCCCTACCCCACACGATGAAACCCTACAATCTCTTCTACAAATCATCCATGGCCAGAACTAGAAGCCACAACATGGCTCCTAACCAGGAAAACCCAAACACCACCAACAACTATTAACCAGAGAATCCAACAATTATGGAGGCCCTCCTTCAAACCATTCAGCAACTTCAGGACCAAGTTGCTGAGTTAATCTGCAACCAACAGTGCGACCAACACAATAAGCGGGTTGACGATGACACGGACAGCTCCAGTCCACCCACACCTCTGCTCCTCCATCGTCAACATCCTTATACACTCAAAGCCACCCTTCCTCAGAGTTCATCATATCCGTACCCATACCAGAAGGGTTACGCCTTCTTGGCACATTGCAGTTGTATGATGGAACCATCGATCCCCAGAAACACTTAATAATGTTCAATTCTTTGAAGTTGTTAAGCAGGAGAACCGACTCGATCATGTGTCATGCTTTTCCTAACGCTTTAAAGAAGTTCACCTTGTTGTGGTTTTCAACTCTTAAGCCACTTCCATCCACGACTTCTCTAAGCTTGCCACTCGCTTCCTCACCCATTTCTCTACTAGCTGAACTCACCATAAAACCTCAATCAACCTGATCAACTTGAAGCAAAGAGAGAACGAGCCACTATGAGCAATCATGAACTGGTTTAACCAAGAGTTCATTCAAATCAGGGACCTCAACCCGACTATTTCCCTACACGCTATCATGACATGGTTAAGCTCGGGTCCTTCACTGATTTTATGGCTCAGAAGCCTCCCACCAACTTTGTTGAACTCAGACTACGAGTAGCTAGCTATATAAATGTAGAAGAAGTGTTAGCTGTCAGGGGTAATAACTCCCAACCACTTAGTCAAAGTTGAATCAATAGTTAGGGCCATCTACTGAGCATCAATGCCACCCCGAAAGGGACTTCAGTCGAAGATGAGATAATAGAAACTGGGCCAAAAGACAAAGAGAGCCAAGCCGAGTTCCGGAGCCACCCCGATTACGTTATGACACTTATACCTCTCTAACGACAAGGTGAGATCGGATCCTTCAAGAAGTCTAGAATTCAAGGATCATTCCACTTCTCGAGGTGAGAGCTAGGCCTAAACCCAATCCTAATGTAGACACTAGCGAAAGTTGTGATTATCATCAGATGTTCGGCCACATGACCAAAGAATGTAGCACCATCAAGGATCAGATTGAGAGGTTGGTTAGAGAAGACCACATCTGCCGGTATGTCTATAGGAGACAGAGTCGAAGTAGAGAATCGTGTGATGAACGACGTTTGAGGAGAAGCTGTAGCCATTGAGGAAGACCTAGGGCTAAAGAAGGTCAAGAAGCCAAGGCACCCCCCTCCCCACCCCACCCTGATCAAATTCAGGGGGTTAACGACATAATTTCTAGGGGCATCACAAGTAGAGGAGATTCTAGCTAGGCAAGAAGACGTCACCTCAGGATGGTGATGTCTGTTAGAAGCACTGAGCATCGCCCAAGGAGAATGGCTCGACACGTAATGATCTCTTTCGTTGATGAAGACTATACAAGGATCGACCAGAAGTTAGACGATCCCCTGGTGATATCAGTGGTCGTAGCCAACTTTGTCATCAAGAAGGTCCTAGTAGACCAGGGGAGCTTGGCCGACTTGCTATACTTATCGACTTTAAAGAAACTGGGGGTACCAGAAGAAGATTTGAAGCCATTTAGTGGAAATCTAGTCAGCTTCTCAGGGGAACAGGTGAACGTCAAGGGGTAGATTGAACTGGTGACTACGTTCAAGTTAGCTTAGCTACTCAAAACAGTCAATGTTAAGTACCTGGTGGTTGATTGTCAAACACCTTACAAGACCTTATTGGGTTGTTCGTCCCTCAACTCCTTGGGCACAATCATTTCTACACCACATTTGGAGATGAAGTTTCCAATTTCAGCAACTGAGGTCAGAGTAGTCCACGTCAACCAAAAGGAGGTTCGATAGTGCTACAATGATAGCCTGAGAGTTCAACGCTCCATCCCTGGTGAGAGGAGCCATAACAACCAAACCACTGCCACCAGTAGCCTATCTACTCATCACAATGTAAACATGGTAGAGCTAGATCCACGAAGTGAGTTCCTAGATAGCCGACCACAAGCCACGGAGGAGTTACTCCCCATGAGCTTGGGGACTTACCCAGAGTAGATAACCAGGGTTAGCGTTACGCTTCCCCCTGACCTCAAGGAGCAGTTGATCAAGCTACTACAGCAAAACTTGACCTCTTCATTTAAATGCCTACAGATATGCCAAGCATTGACCCGTCCTTCATCTGCCACAAGCTGGCAATATATCCAAATGCTAGGACAGTTGTAAAAGGAAAAGAAAATTAGGCGAGGAAAGATGACGGGTAGTAGCTAAGGAGACGATGAAGCTCCCCAGAGATGGATTCATTAGGGAGGTACATTATACCACATGGCTATCAAACATGGTGATGGTGAAGAAGTTCTCAGGAAAATGGAGGATGTGTGTGGACTTTACCGATTTAAACAAAGCATGCCCAAAGGATTCTTACCCCTTATCAAATATCGACTGGCTCATGGATGGAGCCTCGGGGTACAAATACCTAAGCTTTATGGATGCATACTTAGGCTACAACCAGATCCGAATGCACCCAGATGAAGAATAAAAGACAACTTTCATTACAGAAAACATAAACTTTTACTATAGAGTCATGCTGTTTGGATTGAAAAATGCAGGAGCTACATACTAACAATTGATGAATAAAGTGTTCGCTAATTAGATTGAGGTGTATGTGGATGATATGGTGGCCAAGACTTTGGAGAACGGAGATCATTGCTCGAATTTGGCTGAGATCTTCAAGCAAATCCAATGACACAACATGAGGTTTAATCTAGAAAAGTACATTTTTGGTGTACATGCCAGGAAGTTCCTCAAATTCATGCTCACTAGTTGAGGAATAGAAGCCAAGCCCGACAAATGTCAAACTATCCTCGAGATGCGCAGCCCCAGCAATGTGAAAGTGGTCTAGTGACTAACAGGCCGGATAGCCACCCTCTCTCATTTTCTCTTGAAATTAGCAGACCGGGCTAAACCATTCTTCCAATGTTTAAAGAAGCCAACAAAGTTCCAGTGGATGGAATAGTTTGAAGCTGCCTTCCAAGAGTTGAAGCACTTCCTAACAACCCCTCCCGTCCTCTCAAAGCCCAAGCTTGACGAAGAGCTTTTGCTCTATCTCTCTGTCTCAGAAGGAGTTCTTAGCTCTGTGTTGGTGACAGAAGAAGAGAAAATATGACAACCAATCTATTTTGTCAGTAAAGTTCTACAAGGGCCCGAAATCCAATACCAAAAAATAGAAAAGTTAGCCATCGCCTTGGTTACCACAACTTGGAAGCTCATACCTTATTTCCAGAGTCATCAAATCATGGTGCTCGCTGATCAACCAATCAAGAAGGTGCTCTAAAAGCCTGAGCTCTCAGGAAGAATGATTGCATGGTTAGTGGAATTTTTTTAGTTCAACATACGGTATCAACCCCACAAATATATTAAATCCCAGGTGCTGTCCAACTTCTATGTTGAGTTATCTTCACTTACTCAAAGTTCAAATAGTAACCCTTGGATTTTATTGGTGGACAAAACTTTAAACATCAAGGGAAGTAGGGTAGGAATAATCTTGGAGGGACTAGAAGGGCTTCTGATTGAACAATCCCTCCGCTTTAACTTTAGGGCGAGCAACAACCAAGCCGAGTATGAAGCCCTCGTGGCTGGGCTAGGCTTATTCAAAGAAGTTGGAGCCACTAAGTTGATTGCAAGGAGCGATTCCCAACTGGTGGGTAATCAAGTTAAGGGTGAATTCCAAGTAAAAGATCCCCAGCTCGACAAGTATCTCGACAAGGTTAAAATCCTAACTGAAGCCTTCGAGTCCTTTGACATTGAGTACATTCCATGGGAGAAAAATTCAAGAGCAAACTTGCTCTCAAAGCTTGCTAACACCAAGGCTCCTAGAAACAACCGGTCGGTCATACACGAAACCTTGGGTTCACCAACTATTGACTTAGAAGAAATGCATGCGATGGAGGCAGACCCTAGCTTCTAGGGGTTCCCCATCATTCGATTCTTGAAAGAAGAAGTGTTACCTGATAGCTCGGAGGAAGCAAGAAAGTTAAGGAGGATGGCCAGCCTCTATACCATGATTGGGGATCAACTGTATAAAAGGAGCTTTACCATGCCATTTCTTAAGTGCATGGACGGAAGACAATCTGCTTACATAATGTTCAAAGTTCACAAGGGGGTCTGTGGAAGCCATATTGGAGGTTGGTCCTTAGTAGTAAAAATACAACTAGTCGGATACTATTGGCCAATCATGCGCAATGACTGCCTAGAATATGTGAGAAGATGCGAGAAGTTGCAAAAGTATGCAAATGCACATCATTCCCCGCTGTAGAAACTACACAGTCTCTGCGTATCTTGGCCCTTCGAAAAATGGGGGATTGACTTACTCGGACCTTTCCCACTAGCGTTAGGGTAGGTCAAGTTCATTGTGGTGGCCATTGATTACTTCACCAAGTGGATCAAAGTTGAGCCCCTAACAACAATTATGGTAGAAAAATTTAAAAAGTTTGTTTGGAAAAATTTCATCTACAGATACGACCTACCTAGGCTAATCATTTCTGAAAACGATACTCAATTCACTAATGCACAGTTTAAAAGATCTTGTAAAGAGCTCAGCATTCATCAGGCCTTCACCTCAGTCTAGCATCCACAAACAAACAGGAAAGACGAAGCCAATAAGAAGGTCATCCTCGCTAGGCTCAAGAGACGGCTGGATCAAGCAAATGGGGCTTGGGCGGAAGAGCTCCCTATGGTGTTATGGTCATACCATACCACAACACAAACATAAACGATGGAGATCCCTTTTAGGCTCACCTATGGGTCAGAAGCAATGATTTCGATGGAAGTCGAGGAGCCGAGGCCCCGAAGGCAACACTTTCAAGAAGATACCAATAAAGATGAGTGAAGAGTTAAAGCTGGATCTCCTCTAAGAGGTATTAGACCTAGCCTATATCCGAGAATAAGCAACTAAGCAAAGGGTAGTTCGGAGGTACAATTCTGGGGTCACGCCCCAGAGTTTTCAGGAAGGAGACTTGGTCTTGAGGAATGTAGAGATCGCAAGGCGATAACTCAAGCAAGGAAAGCTTAGTGCCAACTGGGAAGGCCCTTACCACATCACTCGTAGCCTCGACAATGGAGCCTACCACCTAGTCAAGCTCTTAGGGTGACCGTTGCTAAGGGCATGGAACGCAACTAGCCTATAGAAGTATTACAACTAAGTAACGATCTCATGAGAATTATTTATGGGTCAAAGAGTACTTGATTTAATTTATTTGTTGACATAAGCTAAAGTTTGATTTTGTGTTTCTTACTTAGATTCAGTCTATTGTTTTATTCAATTATGCCATTTTTTTCTTCTTTAGCTCAGTTGCATGGCATATTATTTGGTTCTATGCGGAGGTCCTAAAATCAAAAAAGTTAGATGTTTAATTCTTTTGCACGTCACACCATCATCCGAAATTGCTCCAAGCTTTATCCTAATCTCCTCACCAAGTTATGCCCTGCTCGGCCAATCTCGACGAGTAGACCTCGGGTCATCCCAGTCTCCTCACTGAGCTGTGCCCAGCCCAACTAGGCTCGGTTAGTTCACCCACCTGATCTCGGGCTAGTCTCGGGGGGTGGACCTCGGTTAACAACCTCATCCTTCAAACTCTCAACCTCCGCTATATGCAATATAAAGGTTAACTCGACGATGATACAAAAGAAAACGCATGCCCTGCCTTGTGTTGGAAATAAAACGGGTGAAGTTGGAATGGAAACAAAACGAGTCTTGCAAAACAAAACTGACAAAAAATGGGAACATTAAACAAGTGTAGATAAACAAGAACACTAAATAGTACGGGTAAACAAAATTCTTCATTATATTACAAGTTTAAACACATGTTACAAGAAGAAAAAAAAAGGCTATAAGAAAACTACGGCCCAGAAGGCTCAGGAGCATAACCAGTTATAGTAGCAGTTCCCAAGACAGGGTCAACAACAATAGGGTCCATCGATTGATTGACAAGCCCCTTAGCCCTAATTCACCATAGCCCCTGCTACCCCAGTCGAAGGCTCCGACTAGCCAACTTGGTCAACAGTAGCTGGGTCCACAAGTCGGCCATTGTAACGCCTCGCTCCCACTTACGGGTGTTACTCGTGAACAATTACCCAAATTGTCCACCTGCCCGGCCTGAGGTGAAGGGTAGACCATGTTTCAAGATGAAACGTCCTAGGTGGGAACTAGGCTCCTCCTTCCTTTCCCTCATCCCCAGGATTCACTAGCGGAATTGGGCTTTAACCACACCACATTGGCTAAAAAGAAAATCTCATTCAGACGCCCAAACGCCACTTTCTCATTGACATTTAATTATTTTCCCATTCAAGAATTTTTACTAGGCTCATAAAATCACCATTTAAATCAATCCATAGATGGATCACCTATTTTTGGAGGAAAACTCATCATTTTTAATTTTTCCAAAAATTCGGCATTTCTCCCCAAAATGCTCGAAAAATCCCTTTATTTTTTAAATTTCCTCCGAGGCCAAAAATTCAATTTAGAAATGGCCCAAAATTCCCAAAAATCTAATTTTTAAAAAAAAAAATTGGACAGCGGGCCCGCTGGCTCGCGCGGGGCCCCGCTGGGCTTTAACCGTGTGGGCTAGCCACGCTTGCCGCCTGCGGGCGCCTGCCTGCGTGCGTACGACCTCCCATGTGGCCCAGCTTGTGCGCAGGCTGCTGCCTGCTTGCTGCTGCTTCCAAAATAATTTATTTTTTTTTCTTTGGGCTTCCCAACCCCAAAGTTTCCAGAAATTAAAATAACTAAAAATACTCCATATTCCTTTAATTTTAGCCTATTTTTCTCCAAAATTAAGGCTTAAACCATGCTCTTGATGCTTCCATAACATACATCAAACACCCACAATTTTTCCAACAAACTCATATGATTTAACTTCTTGGTGTTTCTCACAACACACACCAAAATGAGACTTACACCACAACTTAAGCTTCAACATGCCATAAGCCAACATCTCATCTTAAAATAAAATCAAATACTTCCAAGAGATGAAATACACACATGATCTTAGGCTTTAACAAGCCATTAATAATCAAATTAATTTACATCTCATGACTCAAACACAACAACATAGGCTTCCATAAGTCATAACATACACTTGAATCTTTTTTCCAAACTTCCACATGTCATTCCACCATTTCCTTTACTTTACCATGCTTTCACAACCTACATGTGAGGGTAAAAACCTCATGAGCTATTAAGCTCAAAAAGGGTGCAATGCCAAATAAATATGAACATAACAAGATTATATGATGCCAAATGCATGCAAGTGTGGCTAGGTTTTTTTGCCCTCACAACCCTCCAAGGTTAAAGGCATCAACCCACCATTTCAACCATGTTCCCAAACTAACCTATGGCCATAAGTCTCATGAACATAAAAGAACATGCCAAATACAACATATACATTTATGAAACATATTTACAACTCATTGCAAGGCCACTCTCCCATGGGGCCATCTCTTACCTCATTCTTCTCTTTGAATCATTAAATCCTCCTTTCAAGAGAGCTTCCATCTTCATTTCTTCCCATCTAAGATGGCATTCAAACAAGGAATTTACTCTCTTTGCATATAAGAACACTAATAAAGAAAAGAAGAATGCACTTACTTGATTTCTTTCTCTTCTTCTCTCTTTTCTTCTTTTTTCTTCTCCTTGGAAGACAGCTCTTCCTTCCTCACATTTTCTTTCTCTCTTTGAAATGGCAAAACTTGAGACAAGGGCTTACTTTCCCTTTAAATACTACTCTTGTCTTGAAATCTTAATTTCAAGACTTGATATTAGCCCTTGATTTCCATTTGCTTTTTGAAAGAAAATCCCAACCACACAAGAAAGCACAATCTATATGCTTTGGTCTTGCTTAATCTCATCCATTGGATTTTATTCACTGTCCAAGAGAAAATCTCAACCTTCAATTAAAAGCACAATCCAAGTGTTTTTGAAAGCTTTAATCTCAACCACTCATCTCTTTAATATTTAGCAATCCATGCCATTTCTTCTCTTTAAATCCCCACCCTTGGATTTATTCTCCTTCTCAAGAATGTATCTAAGCCATTAGATCACTTGCATTTTTCATTTATTTCTCATTTACTTAAATGAGACTATTTTCATAACCATCACACTTGAGAGACATAAATAATTTCTTTTCCATTTAATTTAATGGGACAATTTTCCACCATCACATGAGAGACCACTTTGAAAGACATAATCCTTCATTTTCCATTTAAATAAATCCCACCATTTTCCAAGCATTAATGGGTGACCATTTTCCCATTTTTCATTTCATTTATTTAATTCACCATAATTTCAAGCATTAATGGTGACTAATTTCACATTTTTTTTTTTAGATTTTCTTTAATCCAACACCATAATGCCTCTCATTAAATGCTTGAAAGACCAATTATCCTTTCTTTTTGCATTTAATTTAAATCATTCTCCAACTCATAAATCCACACACACACACATATATATATATACATGCTCCCACATTTCTAATATATATGATTTCTCTCAAATTTCTAAGATTATGCCAATTGTTACTCTAAGACACAAACTTGGCTTCCAATTCTTGATCTTGCTCATCCATGTGGCATTACCACATTAATTCACCATTTTAGGGAAAATTAATTATTTCTTCCAATAATTTCATATTCTCCATTTTCCCTATTTTCCATAATTAAATTCCTTTTTGGAATTAAATTCCAAAATTCTCAAATACCCTTTGTGAATTTATTAATCCCATGTATCTCCACATAAATACCAACTTGGGATTTTTATTCACTACACACCTAATTCCACATAGGAATTAATTTTAATTTATTAAAATACCCTTTATTGGACTTTTTTATCCAAATTACCGAAATACCCCTCTCATAGGGCACCCTCAATCTCAAGGATCCAACACCTTTTCAAGGGCATTTTTAGAATTTTCACACTTCCATTCTTATACTCTTAACACCGGTTACACTGGGTGTTACAGCCATCCACGATCTCCTAAAAGGGTCGAAAGGGGGAGAAGTCAGCCCTAGAGAAAAACAGTTATAACATCCCGCATTGAGCGATAGGAAGGACCGGATCAACTTATCCAGATAGGCTTACGCGAACTTCCCAAGGGTCACCTATCCTTGAGCTACCCTAGCTCAAGTACACTTAACCCGAGAGTTCTTTATTCACATTTATCCTAAAAGGTATCCATCTAGTATTGTTTTCTTCCTTACTATCCTCGATATATATACTAGCTTCCCTAGAGTCCCTTTTTGGACCTAACCTTAGGCTCTTGGGGTATTATAGCAACCGAGCATGGGACAAGGCCTTCTCATACCTGACCACAAATTGGTCGGTGGCCTCATCCAACAAGCCCTTAATCTCAGACCGTACCTTGTCAACCTCGTCCTTCAAATGGATAACCTTGAACTTCACTTGATCGACCTCGAAGAGAGAGGCTTCCAACTCAAACTTTAGCTTCCCCTCTTTCTCTTTCGCCAACTTCAACTTGGTCTTCAGTTGGTCCCGTTCCCTTTTTGTGGTTCCCTTCTAGCCCACGAGCCTCTCACAAAGCTAGCTTACCTTTAAGGTTGCCGACTTTGCTTCATTGACCTGCTTCTGTAGCTAGTCCTTCTCTACAGTCAGCTCCTTCTTTATTCAATCAATCTCTTTTTTATGGGCCTGCTCAACACTCCACTATTGAGCCTAGCACTCCACCTCCAATTATCGGAAATGGGCTTGTAACTTGGCCTAGCGGCAAAGCCCGGTTTGCCCTAGGTCCAATATCTTTTAGCAATCGATGGGTTCAGATATGTTCTCTTCGACTACCACCTCGGGGTGGAACTATTTATTCCATAGACTTCTCGGGTGTTACCCATAAGTTGAACTTGGAGAGTCAGATGACCTCAGCTCCTCCTCTCGAGTCACTTTTTTTCTCTTTCGTACCAGTTGGCCCTTCTCGACATTAGTTGGCCTTTCGACTCGGGAGGGGTTAGGGCCTTGGCCTTGGCAACTTTAAAGGCAATTCAGGAAGTCGGGACTAGACCCTTTGTCGGGTCGGTGGCCACGTTAGGGGGAGATTTCTCGACTACTCAGGAGATAGAGACCTCCTTGGCAGTTTTACTAGCCGAGGTTGAGCTAGTTTTTGCTAGCCTCAGCTTTCTTTCTCTCCAAGAATCTCCTCATCTCCTCGGGAGTCATCTTCAAAGCCATCAAACCTGAAATAGGAAACTGATAGTATAAAAAATAAAGTAGATAGTGACAAGGAAAAGAGAAACAAACCAGGAACCTACTCATATACTTGATCATGATATTGTGCTCTTTATTTTTGGTTTTGATGATGAACAACAAAATGATTCAATAGCATTAGTTAATATAAAATTTTGGTTTCATCAAAAAATCATTTTTCATCTTTATAAAAATCAAGATAATATCTAAAACAAAATCTTTCATGTGCATTATTTGAAGCTCATTAAAGATTAGAAATGATATGTTTTCTTCAAATGAGTTTCAAAATTAGATTTCAAAGAATACAGAAAAAGAAAGTCTTTAAACCAAAGGTTCTTTTGAAACTTAAAAGCATAATGTTGACAGTTTCAAAGAACATGTTAACAATATCTTTTGCTTAGGTAAAAATGTTGACAGATTAATCTAAACTGTCGACTGTTTTTATGATTTTTGGCCCAAACTATCGACAATCTATATCAAACTGTCGACAGGAAAAATGTTGGCTCTCGGTTTCTAAATATCAACAACCACTGCATCAGAAATGTCAACAATTCTTCAAAACTGTCGACAACCTTGCTCAAACTATTAATAGTTGTTTAAATTTATAACTAACATGTTGATAGCCTTTAAGAAATTGTCGATAATTTTTATCGCAGACAGCTTGTAACGGCTAGTTCCTTCATTCTTCTAAAGTGGTATCTCCACTTCCAACGACAAGATTCTCGATCAAGCTTTCAAGACTCTATAAATAGAAGTCAAATGGTTGATCCAAGAAACTCGAGTGATCAATCTACAAGCTCCTAAGTCCTCATCCATTGTTGTGCTTCATTGGTGTTCTAAATCTCTTTATTTCAAGGCTTTATGTTTATTGTGTAAGATTATATTTCTAGCCTTGTATCTAATCTTGATTACATTGTAACTAAGGGGGCACACTCTTAGATATCCATTTCTTGTATCACCCTTTGTGTTCCTAGCTCATATAGCTAGAGGACCTACTTGTATTTAAGTAGGAGATTGTACTTTACTTAGTTTGCTAGAGGGCTTGTTTATCTAAGCAAGATGATTATAATTTCCTACCTTGGTGCTAGAAGGCCTATCTGGTGTGATATGAGGGTTATAGTGATTTGCTTGAAAATCCTTAGTGAGAAGCTAACCTAGTGGATTAGGGTTGTTTTAAGTCGAACCACTATACATCACTTGTGTAACTCTATTGCTCTTATTTATTATTTCATAAATTGTGATTTGCAATCTTGCTTTAATATTTCATGCTTCTTCATAAAGAAATTTTCAATTTTTAAATCAGAATTTTAAATTTCCCAATTCACCCCCTCTTAGGTATTGGTGTCATTACTATACAAAGCTATCAAGCCAGACCCTCCTAGTCGCCCTCGACCTTGATAAGAGCCAATGTCTCCAGCACCAAAGAAGTTTCGAGCACGTCCACAATCGCTTGGTCCTCCAGGTTGAGGCTCTGATATTCAAGCCCCATAATAGAGCTCGGTTCTCTCCTCCAGTGCAAAAGGTACTTCTGGAGGCCATCTGTGCCTAGGAAGAAGGTGAGCTCATCCTCTTGAGAAGCCATCTTGAAGAAGTTGACCTTGAAACCCTTGGAAGACCATTTAGGGACACCCAACTACCTTTGCTAACCCCCTTCGATTGAAAAAAGTAGAAGAACACCCCTGTACTTGCCTCCTGACCTAGAAATTTGGAAAGCACTTCGAAGGCCTAAACAAAAGCCCAACTATTCAGATGTAGTTGGGTTGGAGCGACATTCAGCATTGCCAACATCGAGCTTTGGAAGTCAGTGAAGGGGAGTCGTAGTTAAAATTGTGTGAAGAACATCTTTACATGTAGATCGACCCCGAGCACACGTTTGAGGCCAAGTCCATGTAGACTCACTCATCCTCCCTACACAGGCGGCATACGAATAGGCCTTCATCCCCAACAGCTGACAGAAGTACCCGCGTCCTCACCTCGGTGATTCTCTCAGAAGAGTCATATAATGAGGCAATCTTAGCCACATCTTCACTCACCCAAGCATATATGCCACAAGGCAGACTCCAAGATGAACCCAGTCCGTTAGTCCTAGCCTCCTCGTCGCCGCTCACATCGTCCATAATGGCCTTCCTGGCCATGTACGTAGTACCTACAATGTCCTCGAATGACCAAGGCAAATAGAATTATTAGAAATCGATATCCCGTGCTTATTCTAAGCTACCCTCAAAACCCCCCGATCTATACATTGAATTTCCCTCCTAAACCCAAACAGTAAGGCTCGGCAACTAACCTCCCGCAAGGGCACTGAATTCCTCGCCAAGAGCCCCCTCTATGATGATCGCGTGTTCACTCTCATCCCCAAATTTTCCCTCTAATCTCACCGTAACAATCGATAATCAATGAACAACAATGACAAACGAAACTGCAAAAGAAAAACAAACTAGATCTAAGGAATTACTTGAGAAATTGAGCGAAGTTCCAAGTCGAAAGTTAACCAGCTATTGAGGATGGAAGCTATATAGCAACAACAAGGTCACAGAAGAATGGAAGTTTGAAAATAGCCAATGAATGTAGAAAATGGAATAGAAAAGCGAGAAAATGGCCTATAGATGTCCTTATATAGATATCACTCAACAGTCGAGATCAAGGCCCGATACATCCAATGAATAAAGATCAAGTGTCGTCAATCACCCACAAACATCGTGCCACTTGTTATGTCGCCTGACATACATTTAAACACCCTAAGTGGAAGTGATCGAACGACTATTTGTCTGCTCACGACGCCCTCCCTTTTCTTGAACCTAACACCTTAAATTTCAAAACTGTGTGTGCTACTTGTCAATACCTTGAAAAATGCTCCCTAAAACTGTCGGACTCAGCCCTATTAAGCTCAGCTCCAGCCAGCTCGAATCAAGGCTAAGGCAAACCAAGGCATTATAACCACTTCAACTACGTTCCGAGCTCAAAATGCTCGCCTCTGTGAACATCCAACCTGGGGGGCTATGAATCATATTGATCCATTGGGCCGTGCCCAGGCAACAGGCCCACAACTTGACACCTAACCCGATCCCCCATGTTAGATCTTGGCTCAAGAGCTCGGATAATGTTTTCATCTAAGTTGAGATTCTTGCGCTAATAATGGATTCCATCAACTCCGGATAACTCGTACATTGATCCTCATTAGCTCATAATCCTCATTAGATCCAAGATCCTCGAGGATGATCCCCATCACTAACATGCATCTCGGTGCACTATCCTCCCTTGATGGCTGATGACACGCAAGGTACCTTCATCTCTATGTAAACCAGCCTGATAGCAGACCAATGTATGTTCTTTACAAAACTTACCAACACTCTGATATTCTAAATATATATTGACTTAAGTGTCAGAGTGTTTGTAGGCGCCAGCCAACCCCCACCGCGTAAATCATCAGATCACGACGCTCCATCACCATTACAACCAGTCCGATCAACCTCGTTGGTCCGAAATTAAGTAACAATATATATATATATATAGTTTTTAGGTAAGTAAGTTTTGTCCATTAATCTTATGGTGAGAAACTATGTGAATCACGTTCTGCCATAGTCTTGTCAAGTGTGCTTGATCAATTCATAAATAATTCTTAATCTGCTTTCCTTTGTCATCAGTTTATGGACACCGTCAATCTTTGTAAATTTCTAACCACGACCAATTTAGTCATCATATAGAGAGAATGTGAATGGCTAATCATGCTCAATTTAACCATGAAAATGAATTTGAGTAAAACATGCAAGGAAAGAAGAAAGCAAATTATGGCCCCTTTTGGCATTGAGTTTACCTGATCATTTGAGGTATGTTTAATATCAAGTTTGTATGCAAAGTGTTTAATAAAATCTACAGGGTCTTTAACTCCGCTTAAATATTTTTTTAAATAATTAAAATTAAAATTTACTTTATTTTAATAATATAAATTAATATAATTTATTTTTATATAATAATAATAATAATCAAACTCCACACAGTGTAAAACCAAGCCTATGAAGTCTTAGTCATCACGCAAGGCAAGCCGGCTAGAGTGGCTGGGCTGGAGAGGCGGTGGTTGAGCTTTAAGCCTTAAGCGAGCGGCACGGTGACAACGTGCCAAACTTGGTGTTCTATTTTCAAACTGAGAAAGCGACAAAAGTATGTGTCACTTGTCAGGCGCTGGCCAATGATATGATGCCATATGCGATTAGTCAAAACGTGGTATCCGTAACGTCGGCTCTTCCTCCGGGGGACGCCGTGACGTGGCAAGGAAGCCGTGGATGAGATTCTATAGCTCGAAAGCGACCCGCAAGACACGTGCCACTGCTGGCTTGAAAAACTTTCAGAATCGTGTGGGGACAAGTGTTTAAAGTAATACAGGTGTTTGTCTACCTCTTCTTTCCTAACTTGTCTTTTTCTCACTGGCTACGTTCGTCTGCCACGTGGTGGCACAACCCACAGTTTCGTAATCCATTGACATATTCACCAACTATTATATATCTGTATGATATTGCATGATTTTTTTGTATATATCAAAGGTTTCAGATGCCTGCGATCCAGCATCAGACCAATTGGAGTGAATCAGGCGATGGTCAGACATTCCGATCGTTTTGTTTTCAATTAGAGTTTAAATTTTTGAAAAGTAATAATTATACATATTTATTACGCAAAAAATAGTACTTGTCACTTTTACACAAAAACAAATTCACTGTTTTAAACTCGTATAATTTATCATACAATTTTATATGTACCGGCCATATCCATAAATATACACATATAGATAGACCCTTGACCTGAGTTAAGAGGGGTACGATGTTTGTTGGAGTCCTGAGCCTATCCAGAGCTTTGCTAAACAATTGGATGGTACGACTTAAGACGTTTTGCGCTCTTCCCAAACAAAATTATAATAATAACTTGAGGGGTATAATTTTATTATCAGCTTTTATATGTTTATTGGTAGTTTAAATTTTTATGTTCAATTTTTTTTAGATTAAAAATTGTAAATTGCATCCGTCATTGATTTTTTTTTTTGGTTGTAATTTTCTAAAATTAGAAGTGACGTGTCTCGAATCATGACCCACTTATAAAACAATTAAATCTAAGAATAAACAAATTTAAAGAAGCTCAAAAAATAAAAGAGAAAACTACCAAAGGTGGGAAGCCCTCTCGTCTAGGTTTCTTGGAAACTCCCTCGATAATTCTCATTCAAATGTTAAAAGAAACTCCCTGGGAGAGTAATAAGTCTCTTCAAGACCTTCCAAATGTGATCTTGATCGAAATATGCTAGCTAACTTTCAAGATTGATATCTTAAATCTAGAATAAAGAATCCCAAAAGATGCAAATACTCTCCCATTTATCGTCACCTTTAGCCTCTATAAATAGAGGTGACCCCCAATTTTTTAATTATGTGAAAAATATTACTCTAAGCCCATTACTTTTTGTTTTGATTTTTAGTGAATTTGACTTAAGCATTAGAGTGCCTATGAGGGAAACACCCCGCGTCTTCTGACCAACTTCTTTCTTGAAGATTGAAAACTCTCATGCAACTATAAATTCGACAAGAACAATTAGTGTTGTTTGTAGATGTTGTTGCCAAAAATACAACAATTAGATTTTATGACGCGAGACCAACTATTGTAGGTACTTGACATTGATGTCTAGTGAAACAAGGTTGCCATAAGAGTGAGACTCCCTTAAGGATCTTGTTGTAAGGATGTTGCCACAAGAAAAGTTGTCGCAAAGATGTGCGCCACAAGGATTTTTCCACAAGAGAGGCTACTACAAAGATATTCACCACAAGGATATTGCTACAAGAAAGGCTATTGCAAGAATATTTGCCGTAAGGATGTTGCCACAAGAGAGGTTGCTGCAAGGATATTTGCCACAAGGATCTTGTCGCAAAAATGTTGCCACAAGAAAAGTTGTTGCAAGGATATTCGCAACAAGAGATGTCTCGTTCCCCTGTTGATACTCGAAAATAGGTTAAAAGACTCACGGGAATCCTCGCTCGCGATGACTCTTCGATGCCTAAGTACTGGATGTAGATAGTTGTTAATGAGAAACAATAAAAATGTAGTCAACGTGTCTAAATTTTACCGAATCTGGGACCTCCTTGCTGCAAGCCCCATTGCCACAAGCCCTTCAACTGCAAGCCCCTCTGTTGCAAACCCCTCAGCCGTAACCCACAAGGCCTTCTTTTGGTGTGCCTTAGAGCATACTACCCCAAGCTTTTTTTGCTAGGGAATTAATATCCTTAAAGCATGTTATTGCAAGCCTTCTTTGTCCACGTCATACGCCTTGCCTTGGGAATTAATATTCTTAAAGCACACTGTTGCAAACTCTATTGGTGTCAAGATTTTTTCATACATTAATATCATTTTTACTTTAAAAAATCCTCCACTCCATTTTCTTCTTATAGTTTTCTTACGATACAACAATTGCCCCCCACTTTTTGTTTTCCTTTAGGTAAAATGGAAGAATAGGAAAATTTCAAAATTTATTGCCAAACATGGGATGGTGTTAAGGCACACTGCCGCAAGCTCGGTTATTGCCCTTGGGTTGATTTTTTTGGTTATCCATTAGTCTTCTAGAACACTCTTATAAATTTCACTTACTGCAGTTATTTCCTGTGCTTTACCTTAGACATAGAATCTCCCTGCCACAAGGAAATTTCCAAGTAATTTTCTTTGGAATAGTCCTGCTGTCGCAAGACTTTACTTTTTGTGTTGCCATAAGACCAGTCCTCTTTGTTTTGCTCCAAGCACTTCTTCTTCCTCTTATTTTCTTACCATAATAGTTCTTTTGGTTTCTTACCATGAGAGTTCCCCTTATTTCTTCTTGTCATTAGGATATTCTTCGTTCCACCATCTTACCGTGAGGATCCCAACTCTGTCCTTCTTTTTCACCGCAAGGTTTATTCTTTCTTTTGCTATCTTTCCACGAGGATCCCAACTCTTGCTGCAAGGATTTGTCTTTGTTGATGCAGGGATCGGTCCTAGTCTCATTCGCCGTAAGGACTTTATCGCTTTTGGTCATGGCCACAAGACTTTCATTTTCCTAAGGATCGACATCTTTGTTACTGCCAATATTCGAGTGTTTTTCCACAAGGATCCGTATCATTTCCCTTATGCCTTTTTCCATTTCGAGAGCACTACCATGAGTACTTTGTTTCACCCTCAAAGATTGGTTTCTTTACTACCACTAGGATCCAATTTTTCCGTTAGGAACCATGCTTCGTCATTAGTGTTTTTACCATAAGATATTTTCTTAACTATTTTTCCAAATCCTTGTTGCTGCAAGCTTCTTTCCCAAAAGGGCTTTTGCAACTAGATCCTATCTTACCCTTTTGTTAGACCCTTGTTATCGCTAGCTTCTTTGTTGCAAGATTCCTTGCCACAAGGATTTTTGTTGCTAGCATCTGAATTTTCTTTGTTCCCTATTGCTTAGAGATTTTCTGCCCACTTTCTTTTCCCCCTCATCTTTTAGGGAAATGTGTATTTTCTTTTTCTAAGGCTTGTTTTGTAACACCCCCTTCTCCTAGAATTGCCTGAGAAGAGGTGCTAAGGGAAAAAATAAAAAATAAAATAAAAGTAACTGATAAATTGAAATATGATACCATAAATGAATATCTCAATCAACTGGAATAAAAACTCTGAGTCAAATAACTAAAAGCCATAAACTCTGTCTAAGGGAAAATCCCTCAATTGAAATATAAAATAATACTAAAATGATAAACACTATAAACTAATAAACTCCCAAGCACCTTTAATCTTGAGCAGCTCCAAGTACACACACTATTGACCATTGCTACTAGGCCCCATGTCTGGTACTCCCCTGCTAGGACCTAGAATGGTGAAGAGTACAAGGTGAGCTACAAAGCTCAGCAAGTAATAAGCTGGAAAGAATAACTGAAAATGAATCGAAGAATATCGATACTGAAAAATTACTTACTAAACTTGTACTGGGCATAACCTCTATCTGTTAGCATTCACAAAATGTAAAGCACATAACTGTAAACTAAATGCAGGTATGCAACTTTGGCTCGTAGGCCCACATAACTGTAATACATACCTGACAGATTTGAATCCTGCAAACATAAAAGCTGTGAGCACATATTGTGGACAATATGCCTCTACCCCCTGGTGGCTACTAGGCGGCCAACTCATAAACTGAGCTGAAACTGAAACTGCTGGGATCCCCGCGGACTAGCCGCATTGCGTGCATAATATAATACTCATATACGTGCTGACACACGATATGTAGTGCTCTATATAAAGTTATGCTCAATGTTTATAACAAGATGTATGCACATAGTCTCACGAAATAATGTTGAACATGTCATAGCAAAAGTATAAAATGCACAGGCTGTTATTACTGTTATTGGAGTCCAAATATTACTCGTATTTTTTCTTAAAATACCAAATTTATTGATATTTATTTATTTATTCTGAGGGTACAACATGAAAACTTCCTAGGAGGGTCACCCATCCTATCCCTACTCCCACTTGAGCATGCTTAACTTTGAAGTTTTTACATTATTGGTTGCCAAAAGAATGCAGTGTATGGAAAATTTGGTGTGAGTGACTTGCACCCTACTGCCATTCGAATGTCTCCAAAATTCATTTGAATGAATTTAAAGGAATTAAAGCATTTGAACGGGTAGAATGTAACACATTCGAATGCAACAGTACGCCATTTGCATGAGTGAATGGAATACACACGGGTCATTCGAATGACAGGGAAACTCATTCGAATGTTAGATGATGCAAAGCAAGGGCTTACTCGGATCTTTCAAGGACTCATTCGAATGACAAAAAAAATGATTCGAATGACACACTGAAAATCTTAAGAACACATTCGAATGACAAAAAGACTCATTCAAATGACACTCTGAAAACCTTAAGAACACATTTGAATGATACGATAACACTGAGAACTCATTCAGATACCATAAAAACTCATTCGAATGACACAAGGCTCATTCGAATGTCTGAAAACTCACACGAAATAAAGCTTAAGATAATAAAGACCACAAAACTCATTCGAATGATTCGATAACACTAAGAACTCATTCAGATAACACCCAAAACTCATTCGAATGTCTGAAACATCATAAGAATAAACTTATAGTAACAAAGACTGTATCTTGAATCGAAGCTTAATATTACTACACCATTCCGAAAGAAATATTAGGAAAACAATCCCAATCGATATAGAATAACATCAAGATGAATCGACAATCATACTGGGAATGGAAACGCTTGCGAGAAAATTATGCATAGCTTATCAAAATTGACTGTACATTGATATACTACATGTATATATATATATATATATATAAACATACTGTCTGATCAATCTGAAAACTCAAATAAAAAGTTACTGAAACTGAGATTATTACTGAAATATGATCCTGTAAGAATAGTTTACCGGGATAGATACTTGCTCATGACTTCACTGTTATACGCACACACACAAACACACGCACACACACACATATATATATATATAAACGTACTCACAAGAACCTATAATGGAAGCTATTGAATAATCTAAAAACGTACTCACAAGAACCTGTAATGAAAGGGATTATAGGGAAGATACTTGCCTTTCAATGTCTCTGATCAACTTCTACGACTTTGATGGAAATCTCCTATGCCAGTATCACTATTTAAGCTTCTCCAATTCTTTATTCTTCATGGCATTAAGAAAAAACTAAACACTACAAATATATTTATATAATGGAGAACAACCCTAAAAGCCCATCTCAATCTCCTATTATAACTTGGAGACCTCTCAGACTTCTCCACATGCAAGGATAAGCCAGCTCATAATATCACTAATTAGAAATTAAATTCTAATAACAACTTCTTAAATGACCATTATGTCCTTACAGTTAATTCTTAAATAACTAAATGCCATTATGTGCTATTTCTCCATTAAAAATCTCTAAATTGCCACATTAAACAATTAATTGGAAAATTCTCAAAACTTAAAATAAATACTTTAATAATTATGAATAAATTATGGGCCCTCTAATGGGTCGTTACATGTTCCTTTTGGTTTTGGCTTTCTTCTCGCCTTTTGATAGCATGGCATCTAGGGGTGCATATTTTCGCACTCAAGATCTTGAGGGACGTACTTGCCAATTCCTTATGGGAAAGTGTTCCATCCTGAGAGCCGATGAGATTGCTCAATTGGTGGACAACTATCGTATTCCCTCCTCTTATCGGGCCAGATTACCAGAGCCAAGCAAATCTTATGCCGCTATTATTTTGGAAGGGTGGATAGCGGTTCATGAAATAAGTTTTCGCTTAGGATTCTGTCTTTCGCTCAACCCATTTGGTGTCGAATTTCTCCGTCGAAGTGGTATGGCCCCGACCTAGTTGCATCCTAATGGCTAGGCCCAGTTAGTGGGGTTTTTTTTTGCCAAGAGAAGATGGTGCCTATAACATCCCGCATCGAGCAATAGGAAGGAATGGAACAAGTTACTCTGATGGGCTTACGCAAACTTCCCAGGGGGTCACCCATCCTTGAGTTTCCCCAGCTCAAGCACACTTAACCCTGGAGTTCCTTGCCAACATTCAATCTAAAAAGTATCCAGTTGGTGTTATTTCCTTCCTTACTTATCCTCGATACATACTACCCTTCTCTAAGCTCTTGGGGTATTACATTCTCCCCCCTCTTGAGCACATGACGTCCTCATCATGTGACCTTACAACTAGTCCTAGCTTTCCCATTTGGGGGCTGCCATCCTAGAAGCCTGCTAGAAGCCACTCCTTGAATAGGCCCTCGAGCCCCGGCGCCACTTCCCGCCCTCATTGGACCGCCTTCACCAAGGGTTGGCTTTGATACCACCTATAACATCCTGCATCGAGCGATAGGAAGGACCATAACAACTTACCCTAATGGGCCTACGTGAACTTCTCAGGGGGTCACCCATCCTTGACCATCCCCAACTCAAGCACGCTTAACCTCTGAGTGTCGTGCCAGCATTCAACCCAAAAGGTATCCAACTGGTGTTGTTTTCTTCCTTATTTATACTCGATACATACTACCATTCTCTAGGCTCTTGGGGCATTATAGTGCCTCCCACCATTGATCTTCTTTTCTACTTTTATTGCTCTTGACTAGGATAGTCCCACTAACACCTATATACTCTCTATAGGGAATGCATCAAGGATCATTTATTCGAAGGGATCCCACCTAGGGCACACTATTTTGATTCTCGTTGGTTCATCGTGAATCCCTAGCGACAAGGTGGTACTCCATTTGAGGTTGGCATTCAGATGATAGAGTGGTTAAGCCGATTCTTTCTATGCCAAGTCTCGACCTCCAAGATTAATATAAAGATGAGCGGCGCCACAAGCATTCTTTACTAGGGAATTAATATCCTTAAATCATGCCGCTACAAGCCTTCTTTGTCCACGTTATACGCCTTGCCTTGGGAATTAATATTCTTAAAGCACACTGTTGCCAAGGTTTTTCCTTACATCAATATCATTTTTCCTTTAAAAAATCCTCCATTTTCTTCTTATAGTTTTCTTATAGTACAACAGTAGTAAATTGATCAAGAAGTCAATTAAAAAACCCTCAACAGTCTAAATCCCCCAAGTCATTGGGAAAGGCTAGTGGAAGTCTCTAGGCTAGGATACAACTAAGGGAAGCGAAAAAGTTAATTACAGGTCTTCGAGAGAGGAAGGCAAAATCTCCTAAACAAACAGTGAAAGACTAGTTCCTCCCTTAGAGGCAAGAGAGTCTCTTGGATCAACAGTGAAAGACTAATTCCTCCCTAAGAGGCAATATAGTCTTTCGGACTGATAGTCAAAGGTTGGTTCCTCCTTGGAGGTGAAAGATTCTCTTGAATTGACAGTGAAAGACTAGTTCTTTCCAAAAGGCAAGAGAGTCTCTTAGACCAACAAGAAAGACTAAGCCTTCCCCAAGACTTGATTGATAACCCCTTACTGACTTTGTGTAGGCATCATCAATTGAATCAAAACCCACAATGCCAACAAATAAGTGTATAAACAAACCAACAATGGCTCACACAAGATTTCTAGTACCCAGAAATCGACAAAGCCAATAAAAACCTGAACATTCAATCTCTTGGATTTCCTCAAAGATCGCGAAAGACTCTTTGGTCTCCTGCTAACCCCTAAAGACCTTGGGAGACCCTCCCTTTTTACGGCTCCTAAGACCTCAGGATTACCTACCTTTAACCATTCCCCTTGCTAAACATGAAGCTATTTGGAAATAGCTAGAAAATAGTATTTGGGCTCTCTTGGAAATGGCTAACCTCTTGCAAAGCATCATACCTCATGCTTATTTTCCACCAACACTACAAAACTTAATGGCTGGAGGCCTTACTATGCTGCTAAGTCTCCTAGAGGACCAGGATGAATTGCCTCTCCTAGAGAACCCTAGAGGTGCCCATTGCTGGTAAAGTCTCTAGAGCCTTCTAAGACTCTTCTAGAGCTTGCCCAACCTTAGGGTGTTTGTTTCAAAAAAGAAGGAACAATGCTGAGAAAAAACCACTTCAGAGGGATAAATGCCATGAAATAGTAGAGAGTACAATAGTCAGAGACTAGGTTGCACGAAAATGGGGAACAACATTTTTCCAAAAATATAGGAAATGGAAACATGGGGTAAACTATAAATTAAAAAATATAGGAGTTTTTTTGTAAACATAATTTTTAATATAGAAAATTATAAAAAGAAAAATATAATTTTTGATATAATTTTGTAAATCTCAAAATAAAAAAAGCATAGCTTAGAGAATGAACACAAACACAAACACAAAGAAACTAAAGTAATAGTCAGAGATTAATTTATTCATGCATGAATAGAGAGAGAGAGGGGGGGCTACTTAGAGAAGGAACAACCAGCGACGACCAAGAGAACGAATGATAGACAGCAAACAATTCAAGCAAATGACTAGAGACAAGGCTTGATCTTCAGGATTTTACAATTGAGAGAGAGTCAGTCTTTAGCTAAGGAATGACGAGGGAGTAGCAAAAAGCAACGAATACCAAAAGCAAAAGTGAGGTAATGACATGGAGGGAGCACCGTAGCATCAATCTCTGACGACCAAGAGAAGACTTCAGGATTCTGAAATAAAGCACTAAAAGAAGAAAAAGAAGAAGAAGAAGACTAAAAAGAGAAGAAAGTAGGGAACTTTAGGATTCATGAGAGGCTGTGGTCAGAAATGCGTTTCTGGCCATTTTATGTAATTTACAAAATGACCGCAAAACATTTTGCAAATTATAGAAACAATCCAAAAAACTTTTTGGGTTGTATTTTTCATTTCCAAAATGGTAAACGATTTGGAAATTCAAAAACGACGTCTTCGAGCCATTTTCGTGCTTCAAAGGTCAAAGAAGGGTGTAACCTATCAAAAGGTCACCCAAGGGGAAAACATGAAGTAGATAATCTATCCACATTCAATGCTTGAGAAACAACATATCCAAATAAGAGACTGAAGAAATTTTATAGTAAAAGTTGTGAGGAATGCACCAATGCTTAGTGTATCATGTAAATGAGTCACTATAGTTTTCAAAACTTTTTCAAAAACACACACATGGAGCAAATAGGATACAAAAATGACCCTTGCAAGACTACGTATAGATAACCATATGCAAACATATACGCATCAAACCGAAATATGGAAGTAACTATTACCTCATTCCATTGAGATGCTACCACCGGTTGCTCCTGTGATACACCTAAACCCGAACTCCTTTAGTCATGAATGACTTTCACCAAGCTAATCTACTCTGGTACCAACTTCCTTAGCTAACTAAGCTAACCCCCACAAATGTAGGGGACCAAATTAGTCCTTACCTAGGCTACACCAAAATGCTTCATCTCACCCACATGTTAGACAAGTAAGAATGAAGGCAACTCCGAGCTAAGCTAGGTCCTATTCGGATAACCTAATCATCTTATGACCTTACGACCAACAAAAACAAGGAACTAGAAAGAGAAAATAACGATAGAGAAAAAGGAAGAAGAAGATGAACAATGAAGCTCAGGAAAGCTTTTGCAATTCTCTCATTTCTATGAAAACCCATGAATGAGAAGACGAGGGAGGCGTATCTCATTTGTCGTTGTTTCTCCCCCATTTCATTCTTTATTATCTTTTTATCTTTCTTAATAAATGTATCTCTCATATGCATGATGGCCTTGATAGAGCATTTTAATATCTGTTGACTGAAACAATAGAAGAAAAGCACACGTGATCTAATCCCACTTAGTGAAACTATCGATCAATCCCGATGAACTGTCGACAATTTCCAAAATTGTCGACCATTCCAAAAACAATTGTCAACCGTTTCATACCTTTCTTTCAAAGTTTCACTAAATTGCATCAAGGCCCGCCATTAACTCTTAATGGCCTTTCCACTAACTCTTAATGGAACCAAGACCTCCTGTTAACTCTTATTGACATGCCCCATTAACTCTTAACGGCCTCTCCATGTTAACTCTTAATGGTTTATTAATCCATTTGTTAACTCTTAACAATATTTCCATCATCATCATTTACTCTTAATGATGATTGAGAACACACGATAGAAAGGAATCACTAATCCAAGGCATTACCCAATATGACTATGACCTTTTAGGTTCACTGCCATGTATCAATTAGGACACGCTAAACTCTTTAACATTGACTAAACACTTTGGTCTACTATGAGAAATTCTTTATTTCCTCATAGCACCTTAAAAGGTCTTGAGTGACCTCTAGCATAATGTTAGGATGATTCTAATGGCAATGAAGGGAATACTTCAATGAACCTATTAGGGCTCTCAATTACAGTGCACTATAATGAAGGAATTTACGAATTATAAGCACAGTTGAAAATAAAAAAGAAACTGGGACCTTAATGTCATCTGCAAAGTTTGTGAATGTCACAATTGCACCACCAAGTGAAGGTCGATAACCATACAAGTAAATTGAATAGCTGAAAGAAATTGAGTCTCCCTATGTTGGATAAGCCAAGGCCACAACCCGATCAGTAATATGGAGTAAAGCAAGAGGATAGATGGAAAGCACTCGAACCCAGTTATGGAAGACAAGGTTGTCATGACGTCCAATCAGATTCACTCTAGAGGACTAGGGTGGTGTATTAATGCCTCATGGTGATCCCCTCATTATCCCCATCATAATCATCAAGCACCCTATCAAGGGAATCCTGTAATACCCCAAGAGCCAAGTGATCGGTGCTGTCGAACACCAATAGATTAGATAGTATGATGATGTGGATTTGCAATAGAGGTGCAACCCTAAGTCGTCTCCCAACGAACCTCAAACGGATCTGTCAAAACAAGGCTAAACGGGGGGGAAGTTTTTGATAAAAAATAGAAAACAAGATGAATAAGAACACAATAAATCAAGATGCAATCAGTTGCAAACCAATCCTTCTATCCCAGTTTTCATTGCCTTCTCAATAAACCATTTGTTTAGTTTTAACCCTCAAATCGAAAATCAGAAAAATCCTTTAACAACCGCCAAAGATTTGGAAGAAAACCAATAAACAGATTTTAGAAACCTCTTAGTTCAATCTATCAGTTTTGATTCCCCTTATTGCACAGATTCGAGACTGATTGGAATACCATCCAAACAGGTTGTTCTTGATTCCAGTTAAAGCCTCAACCGAGCACAAAAACCTTGGATTCTCAAACAAAGACAATGCATGCATTCATCCAACCAGTATCAACACATACACAGATTTAAGAGAGAACGGAAACAAGAAAACAACAAAGTTAAAACTAAAACAAACATATTTCCATTAAATCCAAGACTCAAACCGGGAACAAGGATGGTGTTGCAACTTGATTACAGAATCCTTAGCCCTCCATCTTGACAAGAACAATGGAGAGAAGAGAAAAATCGGCTACTGTTCACGTCCTTCCAGAATCCCCCTTTAATGGCCTCTTAAGGTGCTTAAATAGAGCTTAAGGAGGAAACCCTAGGGTACTGCAACTTGACGGCCGATTTCGGAAATGTTATCGTGCGTTCTGGGCTTCGTCCTCTTCATAAGAATTTTAGATCAGAAATATTAGATGAACATGGGCTTTTGAATCACTTGATTTGGATATCGGACGCCCAAGATATGGCCTTTTAAAGAATTAGTATCTGTGCAGTTTTCCTAATTTGCCCCCAACTTCTTGGCCCCGACTTTGAAGCACTGTTTGAAGGCCCAAATGAACTCGGATTTGGACAAACCATACCATTACAGAAAGCTCAAGAAGTTCTCTAAAATATCTCTGAAGACATCATCTTCATTATGGAATTTTATCTTGGCCAAAACACTGAAGGAAGTGCAGGAGGTCAAATCTGCCAAAATTTCTCTTGCTTCTCTATCTCCAATTTCCAAGATATCTCATTGCCATCAAGATGTCTCATGCCCCATCTCATGCTCCATGGCCCTAAACCTGGTAAAATAAAATAAAATAGTGTGAAGCCCAATTCCTATAAAATAAAATGAAATAAAATCAAGATGAATGGAATAACACAACTAATTTGCAAAAAGGACTAAATATGAGGGCTAAATAGTATGAAAATATGTGCTCTATCAAATTCCCCCACACTTGGACTTTTGCACTCCTGGGCAAAACACTAAACACTAACATTCACTCTTTCAAATAAAAAGGATGCAAAGAATGCAAAATGAGAGGCATGACAAGTTTTATAGGAATTCAACACTTCAAAGATCATCTTTCTTACACTTCCCAAACAAACAAGTAGCATGGCAATTTCACTTGGCAAGGAGAGTTAAAATAAGCAGACCCTCATAGAATAAGAACATGCTTTCAAGTTCCTCAAATGCTATGCCCAAATCCACCAAATCATAATTCCACTACCAGATATGCTCATATTCTAAATCTCCACTCTCAGTGCTTTATGCATGCAAATCAAAAGGACTTTTATTCATGGCTCAAACATGGTAAGGTGAAAGGGATAGGAAGATAACAATGAAAAGTAAACTTTAGGAGGAAAGAAACATTCAAGACAATCCCAAGATCAATGAAGAACTATTAAGCAAGTAGAAAATAGAACCCTTCTTTTTTTTTGTTTTTTTTTTTCGCATGGTGGGTGCGTTTTACGCTCCATCCCACCTTGGTGAGTGCGTTTTATGGTCCATCTCACCTTGGCCTTTGGCCTTTCTATCTATTTTTTTTTTCTTCTTTTGATTCCAAAGGACTTGCTTAATTTTTTTTTTTTAATCAAGGGATGTAATGAATGTTCTTCAACCTAAAGATGGGAAAAGATCACTTCCTTTTTTTTTTTTTTTTAGGTATGACGAGAAAAATGAAAGAATGCCTTAATCATCTTTTCACATGCATGAGCACTGATAGCTTCAATAAAGATTCAAAACAAGTTCTGGAATGATACCCATAATTCAGTGGATGCAGGTATAGCATAAGAAAGGACAAGAACATGCACAAATATCCCCACAAAGACTACCTCAATCAACTCACCAAGCCAAACTCATTTCCAATTTACTTGAAAGTCCAAAAAGATAAGATCAACTTTCTAATCATGCTAAATTCTTTCAAACTCAATTTGCCTCATTTTGCAATTTTTTTTATTATATTTTATATATATATATATTTTTTTTGTTTTTTTTTTTTTTGAATTCAATTTTTTTTCTAAAACTCCTCCCCCCCCACACTTAAACATTACATTGTCCTCAATGTAAGCATGCAGCAAGAATCAGGTATAGGACAAGTAAATAATAAAGAAAATAAGGAGAGAGGAACAACCTGATTTTTTTGTCAATTGTAGGCGGCGTTGAGGAGATGCAGCTCCTCCATAGTATGCTCCTGAAAGCTCTCGTAGAATGGCTTAAGCCGCTGCCCGTTGACTGTGAATCGCCTTGTGGTTGACTCATCCGTAAGCTCAACTGCACCATAAGGAAAAACATGAGTAACCACAAAAGGACCAATCCAACGAGAACGCAACTTACCTGGCATTAATTTGAGACGGGAGTTGTATAGGAGGACTTTCTTGCCAACTTCAAACTCTTTCTTGTTAATCAATTTGTCATGAGCAGCCTTAGTTTTTTCCTTGTAAATTCTGGAGTTCTCATATGCTTCCAATCTCAATTCCTCAAGCTCTTGCAATTGAAGCTTTCGTTGGGAACCAGCCTCTGTCATATCCATGTTGCATTGCTTTACCGCCCAATAGGCTTTATGCTCGATCTCTACCGGCAGATGACATGCTTTTCCAAAGACCAGTCGATATGGGGACATGCCAATAGGAGTCTTGTAGGCCGTGCGGTAGGCCCAAAGTGCATCTTCCAACCTTTTGCTCCAGTCTTTCCTGTTGGGCTGGACTGTCTTCTCTAGAATATGCTTAATCTCTCTGTTTGAAACTTCAGCCTGCCCATTGGTCTGTGGATGGTGGGGCGTCGCCACTTTATGTAAAACTCCATACTTTCGAAGCATGGATTGCATCGTTCTATTGCAGAAGTGGGATCCTTGATCACTGATGATGGCCTTGGGAATGCCAAACCTGCAGAAAATATGAGATCTAACAAAATCTGCAACCACAGAAGAATCATCAGTCCTGGTGGCTTTAGCTTCCACCCATTTCGAAACATAATCCACAGCCAAAAGAATGTACAAAAAGCCAAAAGAGACAGGAAAATGACCCATGAAATCAATGCCCCAAACATCAAAGATCTCACAAAATAGTAAGGGTTGCTGAGGCATTTCATTCCTACGTGATATTGATCCTGTGTGCTGGCAACGTGTGAAATTCTTACAAAATGTATGAGCATCTCGAAAAAGGGATGGCCAATATAAACCTGAGTCTAGGACCTTTCTAGCTGTGCGTTGAGGACCAAAGTGACCACCACATGCAAGTGAATGACAGAAATGCAAGACTGAAGCAAACTCAATATCGGGCACACATCTCCTAAGGACTTGGTCACTACACATGCGCCATAGATATGGATCATCCCATACATAGTACTTGGCCTGAATTTTAAATTTACTTTGCTGATCTCTCTTAAGATGGGCAGGGATATCAGATGCAGCTAGAAAATTAACAATGTCAGCATACCAGGGCTCAGTACCATGCAAGTGATAGAGTAACTCATCTGGGAAGTCATCTTTGATAGGCTGACAGTCCATGGTAGTGGCATCTGAAGAGGAAGGAAGCCTGCTCAAATGATCAGCCACAAGATTCTCAGCTCCACTCTTGTCTTTGATCTCAACATTGAACTCTTGAAGTAGGAGCATCCACCGTATCAACCTGGGTTTGGCATCGTGCTTCTTCAAGAGATATTTCAAAGCTGCATAATCAGAAAACACAACAACATTAGAACCCAGGAGATAAGAGCGAAATTTATCTAAAGCAAACACAATGGCAAGAAGCTCCTTTTCAGTAGTGGTGTAGTTTGCTTGGGCGTTGTCCAGAGTACGCGAGGCATAAGCAATGACGTGTGACTTCTTCTCCACTCATTGTGAAAGGACGGCACCAACTGCATAATTGGAAGCATCACACATGAGCTCGAATGGTAAGTCCCAGTTGGGTGGCTGAATGATGGGTGGAGAAGTCAAGCGCCTCTTAAGCTCCTCAAAGGCCATCTTGCAAGACTCATCAAATTTGAATTCCACAATCTTCTGAAGCAGGTTGGACATTGGAAGGGCAATCTTGCTGAAGTCCTGGATGTATCTCCTGTAGAATCCTGCATGTCCAAGGAAAGAACGTACCTCCTGCACAGACGCGGGGTAAGGCAAAGAAGAAATGATATCGACCTTGGACTTATCAACCTCTATACCCTTCTTGGACACAACATGACCCAAAACAATCCCCTGCTCAACCATGAAATGGCATTTTTCAAAATTTAGGACAAGATTTTTCTCAACACATCTCTCTAGGACTCTACCCAAACTGATTAGACACTCATCAAAGGAGGTCCCATAAACAGAAAAGTCATCCATGAAAACTTCCATGCAATGCTCAAGTAAATCTGAAAATATACTCACCATGCATCGCTGGAACATACCTAGGGCATTACATAGACCAAATGGCATCCTCCGGTATGCAAAAGTGCCAAAAGGGCAGGTGAAGGTGGTCTTCTCCTAATCCTCCGGTGCTATGCAAATCTAAAAATAACCAGAAAAACCATCAAGAAAGCAGTAATGGGACTTTCCAGCTAACCTCTCTAGCATCTGATCAATGAATGGGAGTGGGAAATGATCCTTCCTGGTAGCTTGGTTGAGCCTCCTATAGTCAATGCAGACTCTCCAGCTGTTCTGCACTCGCATGGGCACTAGCTCATTCTTCTCATTGGCTACCACTGTGAATCCTGTCTTCTTTGGAACTACCTGCACTGGACTCACCCACTTGCTATCAGAGATAGGATAAATAATGCCAGCTGAAAGTAGTTTACTTACCTCTGTCTTGACCACATCTAGAATGGTGGGATTAAGTCTCCTTTGGGGTTGTCTCACTGGTCGAGCTCCTTCCTCTAAATGAATCCTGTGCATGCATAAGGAAGGGGATATACCGGGAATGTCTGCAAGTGACCAACCTATGGCTCTCTTATGTTGCTTCAACAGATTCAGCAACTTCTCTTCTTGGTCAGGCTGAAGGTTGTTGGCGATGATCATGGGTAGCTTGTCTCCATCCGCCAAGTAGGCATACTTCAGATTCTTGGGTAGGGGCTTACACTCCAAGGTGGGTGGCTGTTGAATTGAAGGCACCAGTCTGCTTATGTTGCCACCTACCTGCACTACATTCTCAACAACAGAAACTTCCTCAATGGGAGGCACATGAGAATCACATATAGTATGAGAAGGTGCACTTTCAACAATACTCAAAAACTCATCTATTTCAGAACAAATACTACACTTACTGGGTCCATCATGACACTAAAGGCAATGCATATCATCAGGAAAATTATGGATGGTGGGGAATTCAGACTCAAGATCATACAACTCAACACATGCTTTCTCCACCATTAAGTCAATAAAGTTAACATGCAAGGCAGAATGATCTTCTAAGGGATACTTCATGGAATCAATGATATTAAATTGAATGGTGTTACCAGCAAACTCCATAGATAAAGTACCCTCATGCACATTAATTATTGTCCTTGCAGTTTTCAAGAAGGGTCTACCTAGAATGAGTGGTGCGTGTCCGGGTGTGTGATCATCCTCCATATTCAAAACATAGAAGTCAGCAGGGAATATGAAATCCTTTACCTTCACTAACACATCCTCTAATACTCCCTCAGGGTATGCTGTGCTCCTATTTGCCAATTGGACCACCACTCCTGTAGATGTCAATGTGCCTGCACCTGCCTGCAAAGAAGAATACACAGATTTAGGCATCACATTAATAGAGGCTCCTAAATCCAACATAGCATTATGAAATTGCAAATTTCCAATAGTGCAAGGAATGGTGAAAGTCCCTGGATCTTTGCATTTCTGAGGCATGGCAGGTTGAATCAATGCTGACACATTTCTTCCCAAGTTGATCTTTTCATTTCCTTTCAGTTTCCTTTTGTGGGTGCACAAGTCTTTGAGAAATTTGGCATACTTGGGAATCTGTCTGATGGCCTCCAAGAGTGGTATGTTCACCTCAACTTTTTTGAAAGTCTCCATGATTTCCTTGTCTAACTCAACTTCTACTCTCTTTTTATTTTGAGTGGCTCGGTGAGGAAATGGCAATGGATGGCTGTAGGAAGTCTCTCCTCTATCTTGATCAATGGTGGTGGGCTGCTTGTCCTTTTGAATGGGAGGAGGCTGATCTTCCTTTTGGCTTTCTTGTTGCTGCCCAAATTTTGGTTGTGGAGAGGGTGGGCTGCTCAACTCCTTGCCACTGCGAAGAACGATAGCACTTACATTGCCCCTTGGATTTGAAACTGGCTGTGAAGGCAACTGACCCGAACCTTGACTCCGTAGCTCACTGATGTTGGTTGCAAGCTGTCCAATCTGTGTCTCCAAATTTTGTATGGCAGTGTCGGTCCTTTGCTGAAACTGGAGATTGTTGGCAACGAGCTGCTTCATGATATCTTCCAAGCTTGATTCGGATTTAGGGGCTAGTTGTGGTTGCTGCATTGGTTGACTTGGTCTTTGTGCATTGAATCTGTGCTGCTGAGGTTGCTGCTGCTGTGGCTGGAATGGCTGGTTGGAAGGACCTCCATACCTCAAGTTTGGATGATCTCTCCACCCTGGATTATAGGTGGCAGAATATGGATCATATCTGTGTTGCTGTGGCTGCTGATGATGCTGTGGCTGGAAGGGTCTTCCTGGAAAAATGCCAGCACAAGCTTCTGTATTCTCCTACAATTGAGGACATTGGTCAGTAACATGGGAAGATAATGAACAAATACCACATACCTGCTGAGATTGGGACTGTCCTTTATCAAGGGCTAGCTGTCTGACCATGGAGGCCAATTCCTCCAGTTTGTTCTCTATCCTCTGTTGGTCATTGATGGAAGCAACACCATCTCATTGGCCTGTCTCATGGGAATGGCTGACCTGGTACCAAACTGTTGGGCATTCTGTGCCATCTTGGAGATTAGCTCTTGAGCAGCTGCTAGTGTCTTTTCAGAGAGGGCTCCTCCACTAGCTGCATCCACCAAATACCTATCCATTGGAATAAGACCTTCATAGAAGTATTAGATCAGCAGCTGGTCACTGATCTGATGGTGTGGACAACTAGAACACAGTTTCTTGAATCGCTCCTAATACTCATGTAATGTCTCCCCATGATTCTGCCTTATGCCACAAATTTCTTTCCGAATGGCGGCTGTTCGAGATGCTGGAAAGAACTTCTCCAAAAAGATCCTTTTTAGCCCATCCCAACTTGTGATGGCAGCAGGTGGTAGGTAGTATAACCAATCCTTTGCAGCTCCATCCAATGAAAATGGGAAGGCCCTAAGTTTTATCTGCTCCTCATCAACTCCTTGTGGCCTCATTGTGGAACAGACAACATGGAATTCTTTGAGGTACTTGTGCGGATCTTCACCTGCAAGGCCATGAAACTTGGGAAGCAAATGGATTAGCCCAGATTTCAATTCAAAGGTTGCATCCAATTGGGGATATTGAATGCATAAAGACTGATAGTGCACATCAGGGGCAGCCAATTCTCTAATGGTTCTACCATCCAAATGACCATGATTTACATTATTTTCATTCTTTCCATTTCCATGACCCTCCATTGTGTTTAAGTCAGGGATAGGTATAGAAACAAAAGGAATATCGACGCAACAGAAGGAATATCAGATGTAATGGCAGAAGAGGCAGGAGGATTATCAGCTATTCGAAGCTCTAACTCTCTAGCCTTCCTTTGCTTCCTAAGGGTCCTTTCTATTTCAAGGTTTAAGTCAATTGGTATGTCCTTAGAGGATCTGGTCATGCACTAAAGATCAGCACAAAAACATGCTCAAAATGACTCACAAAGAATAGCACACAAACTGGCCTATGCACACAAAAAATGCAAAAACGTAGGGCACATAAAATCTATCAATCAAGAAGCCCTAAGATAATTTTTTTATGCAATTTTTCACAAAATTTCAACACAAAAACACTGAGGGACCTAAAAACACTGAAAACCTCACAAAATCAGCCACTGAGAAACACAAAATGGCCCAAAAAGTGGTCTAAACGTTGGAATTTGGCCAAAAAAGGGTCTCCTCACTACATAGAAGTGACATTGAATCCTCACACCCCATTTCTTTGGACACCAAAAATCAGCTCAATCGGAGCAAGTGGAAAAATGTGAACAGTAACTGTTTGCCTCAAAATCGTTTTTTTCCAAAAACCGGCTCCTATTTTGCCTCAAAAACCACTCTAAATGCAAGAAAACATCAAGGGAAGCATAAAGACATGAAATAACATCAATTAAGGATGAGAAAGGAAGAGGATAGAACCGGTTTCTTGATCTCAATCCTTAAATATTGCTATCTGTCATGGAGTCTATCAAATCTGCTGAATAGGAGTTCGTTATTTTGCTTTTGCTGAGTTTTGCTATCTCTTGCACTTGGATGCAGCTTGTTGGTATCCTACAAAACAGAGAATAAGAGTTTTCTATCAGCAAAGAGAATAAGAGAATAAGAGAAGAAGAAAAGAAGAGAATAAGAGAAGAAGAGAAGAAGAGAATAAGAGTTTTCTGTTTTTTGCTGGTCTTCTTGATCTTCTTGATTTATTTATGGCATAAACTTGGTACGTGGCGTTGTATCTAGCAGTGCCGAGTATGGTTAACTCGCTTTGGACCGGTAGCCCGCAACCAGCTAGTTTCCAACCTATATACCAAGTAGCAACCACAATTTTTTAAAATCAGTCTTCTTTGACAGAAACGAAATTGGTTCCCCGGCAACGGCGCCAAAATCTGATCGGTGCTGTCGAACACCAATAGATTAGATAGTATGATGATGCGGATTTGCAATAGAGGTGCAACCCTAAGTCGTCTCCCAACGAACCTCAAACGGATCTGTTAAAACAAGGCTAAACGGGGGGGAAGTTTTTGATAAAAAACAGAAAACAAGATGAATAAGAACACAATAAATCAAGATGCAATCAGTTGCAAACCAATCCTTCTATCCCAGTTTTCATTGCCTTCTCAATAAACCATTTATTTAGTTTTAACCCTCAAATCGAAAATCAGAAAAATCCTTTAACAACCGCCAAAGATTTGGAAGAAAACCAATAAACAGATTTCAGAAACCTCTTAGTTCAATGTATCAGTTTTGATTCCCCTTATTGCACAGATTCGAGACTGATTGGAATACCATCCAAACAGGTTGTTCTTGATTCCAGTTAAAGCCTCAACCGAGCACAAAAACCTTGGATTCTCAAACAAAGACAATGCATGCATTCATCCAACTGGTATCAACACATACACAGATTTAAGAGAGAACGGAAACAAGAAAACAACAAAGTTAAAACTAAAACAAACATATTTCCATTAAATCCAAGACTCAAACCGGGAACAAGGATGGTGTTGCAACTTGATTACAGAATCCTTAGCCCTCCATCTTGACAAGAACAATGGAGAGAAGAGAAAAATCGGCTACTGTTCACGTCCTTCCAGAATCCCCCTTTAATGGCCTCTTAGGGTGCTTAATTAGAGCTTAAGGAGGAAACCCTAGGGTACTGCAACTTGACGGCCGATTTCGGAAAGGTTATCGTGCGTTCTGGGCTTCGTCCTCTTCATAAGAATTTTAGATCAGAAAGATTATATGAACTTGGGCTTTTGAATCACTTGATTTGGATATCGGACGCCCAAGATATGGCCTTTTAAAGAATTAGTATCTGTGCAGTTTTCCTAATTTGCCCCCAACTTCTTGGCCCCGACTTTGAATCACTGTTTGAAGGCCCAAATGAACTCGGATTTGGACAAACCATACCATTACAGAAAGCTCAAGAAGTTCTCTAAAATATCTCTGAAGACATCATCTTCATTATGGAATTTTATCTTGGCCAAAACACTGAAGGAAGTGCAGGAGGTCAAATCTGCCAAAATTTCTCTTGCTTCTCTATCTCCAATTTCCAAGATATCTCATTGCCATCAAGATGTCTCATGCCCCATCTCATGCTCCATGGCCCTAAACCTGGCAAAATAAAATAAAATAGTGTGAAGCCCAATTCCTATAAAATAAAATGAAATAACACAACTAATTTGCAAAAAGGACTAAATATGAGGGCTAAATAGTATGAAAATATGTGCTCTATCACCAAGATAAGGGTAGTATATATTGAGGATAAGTAAGACAGGAAACAACACTAATTGGATACCTTTTAGGTTGAATGTAGGCAAAGAACTCCGAGGTTAAGCGTGCCTAAGTTGGGAAAGCTCAAAGATGGGTGGCCCCCTGAGAAGTTCATGTAAGCTTATCAGGGTAAGTTATTCCAGTCCTTCCTATTGCTTGATGCAGGATGTTATAGGTGGTATTAGAGCTGACCCTTAGTGAAGGAAATCCGATGAGGGCAGGGAGTGGCGCTGCGGCGCGAGGGCCTGAACAAAGAGCGGCTACTGGCAGGCTTCTAGGATGGAGACCTCCAAAAGAGAGAAGATCTGGGACTAGTTGTAAGGTCGCATGACAAGGATGTCATGTGCTTAAGGGGGGGAGAATGTAACGCCCCAAGAGCCTAGAGAAGGGTAGCATATATTGAGGATAAGTAAGGAAGGAAACAATATTAGTTGGATATCTTTTGGGCTAAATGTAGGCAAAGAACTCCGGGGTTAAGCGTGCTTGAGCTGGGGAAGCTCAAGGATGGGTGACCCCCTAGGAAGTTCGCATAAGCTTATCAGGGTAAATTATTTCGGTCCTTCTTATTGCTCGATGTGGGTTGTTACAAATCCTAATTGAAAAAATTCCACCGAGGAGGCGGTACTTGTTAAGGAAATCATGAGACTACATACAATGCTGAGCACGTGCCCCTGAAATGTGATTCAACATGCTAATTTTATAGCGATCAAGACACATTTTTCCATCTAATGCAACCTTGGGGAGATCTTTAATTAATGACATGAGGTACAAGCTCACGGACGTAGGCAAGGCATGCTAAATTGCCAAAACAAAATATTGATATAGATACTCTCTTGTCGTGGACGTAGGTGAGTCATGCCCAACTACAGAAACAAAATATTGGTATAGATACTCTCTTGTTGCAGACATAAGCAAGGCATGCTGAACTGCTAAAAAAAAATATTGATACAGATACTCTCTGATTGCGGATGTAAGCGAGATACATTGAACCACCTAACCAAAACTCCAAAACTTTGGCATCCTCGTTTTCCAACCCTCAAGTATTCTAACACCTTTATGCAAGCAAAACCACAAAGGTGGATCCGAGCTGCATCGGCAAACAAATATATATATGAATGGTTGTCTCTGTATATGGTTATCCATTCCAATGTATATACATGCTTTTGGTATTCTCATTATAGAATTCTTAATATGGAAGTAGGCACGACACACTGAACTGCATGAACAAAATTACTGTAACCTTAACCTTAAGACCGATAATCTGTAAGACTGGTAATCCATTCTTGTTTGGGTGTCACCTTGTAGCAATCTGAAGCTAAGCTTTTAGGCTAACTTGTATTCCTTATGATAACTTGAGGCCATCCCTCGAGACAAACCTAGATCCTTTGTTGTAATCTGGTGCTAAGCAATCAGGTTAACCTGTATTCCCTGTGATGATCTGGTGCTAAGCCTTTAGGCAAAGTTGGTTCCTTATAGTAACTCGGTGTTAAGCCTCCAAGCAAACCTAGATTCTCTATGGTGACCCAATCTGAGACACAATATACCTTTATTTACATATGGATCCTTACTATTGAAGTAGGCGAGACACATCGAACCGCATAAATAAAATTACAACAACTTGTCAAGGATAGTGATTGGAAAGACCAACGAACCATGAAACCAATAGCCTACCCCAATAAGGAGGTTAAACTTTGGTAATCTAGTGCCAAGCCTTTGGGCTAACCCAGATTCCTTATTGTGATCTAGTTCTATGTCACGAGATCAACCTAGATCCCATGTCGTAGTCCAGTGCCAAACCCCATATGCTAACCTAGACTCCTTGCGAGGATCTGGTGCTAAGTCTCTTGACAAATTTGGATCCTTTGTTGAAATCTAGAGCCAAGCCGCTAGGAAAACCTAGATTCTCTAAGGCATCCAAATTAGAGGCAAGAGAAGAGAAAGAAAGAAAAACTTGTTTATGCACCACCTTGTAGCAATCTGGAGCTAAGCCTTCAGGTTAACTTGGATTCCCTGTGATGATTCGATGCCATGCCTTGAGGCAAACCTGGATCCCCTGTAGTAATCTAGTGTGAAGCCCTTGCTAACTTGGATTCCTTGCGATGATCCAATGTGATGTTAGAAAATCATGACTGTGTAGTGGACAACTTTGATCCGTAGAGACGCAAGCGCAAACTCCTCTAAGTTAGTCCACACGATCGACCTTTTCCATGATGTCCCAAGTTGTGTTAGCAACCCTGGATGTTTTTTTTAGAGAGAACACGAAAATTTTCTTCTTTTTCTTCGTGTTTAGAAGTGGCATATTTATAGAGCACAAAACCCTAATCCTGCCATAACAAAACCCTAAACGTTTTAGAGCCAAACCCTAATCATATTGGGTCAGTTCTCTCTTTTAATTCTGAACTAGCCTCGATCTATGTGTGTGACCCCTTAGATCACCATTAGACTAGATATAGGACCTAACTCTATTGGGCTACTTTAGCGCCCAACTTATTGGTTTAATTTAAACACATCTCATAGGCTTCTCAATTAAACTATTTAATTAATAGTTTTAGAATTAATTAAATTATTTCTAAAATCCCTACATATCATGGTTAACGTCTAGAAACATGCCATGAATACCTATCCAATGATGAAATAAACGTGGACATTTTTAATTGCAATTACCATGTAGTAAAATCTTTTCATTAATCAATATCCCGATTGAATTTAGGGTATGGTGTTTTATGTCGAAGCCTAACTATTCAATAACTATATATCCATTCCAAATTTATGACTTGATAGGTGAAATCAAAACAACTTTTGATTTCTACCTCACCTTGGACAAGGATTTCCATAATCACGAAACTATTGGAATGCATAGGATATCCTCTTATGTATACGATAAGTGATGAATCCTTTATTGACACTCATAAGCCTTCATATGTGACAAGACCATGCCCAGCGACAGTTTATTAATGATTTCTTTAGAATCCAAACAACACCAAGGCATAACCAGTCAAATATAAGACTACCATGATGTCTCAAGTCTAAGGACCAGTCTGCACAATTGCAACACAAGAATTCCAATTCGACATGAACAATAACCATTAGGAATTCTGTAGTAGGTCAGTTCATCGTACTTATTCTTCTAATAAGCACCCACACATATGCACTAGTGTCTTCACACCAATGTCTATGAAACAAGATATTTTCCCGATTAAGCATGCATCATGTGCTAGTCTATTCGAGTTATTAGTGTCCATTCCTAATAACTCTATAACAGGAACATTTAAGATCAAAACTTATAAGGAATATGCTTTATGATCATCATCTCTATGCATGACCATATCCCATGAACCTATTTGTCAAGTATATATTTCAATAAATAATGACGACAATCATTAATGATAAATAAAATATAATGCCTTTGTAATAATAATTGATTGAATAAAAAGAATCATAATGAAAAGTACGATCCTTTACATTAAACATAATTGGCTTGTGGGGCATAACACTAACATGCTAAGCCTCTAGGAAAACCTAGATCCCTGAATAGGAAAACCTAGATCCCTGGTTATAATTCCATGCTAAGCCTCTAGGCAAACCAAAATTCTTTATGGTGGCCAAATTCAAGGTAAAGTTAGTAAATGTAACGACCGGGGTTCACGTAGCAACGTATTATCTGGTTCAGGTCGCAACCAATCCCTGGTTTTATTACTCTGAGATTTAATCCCAAAACACTCGTCACTATGTAGAACACCCTCTGCACTTATATGCCCAGTTCCCCCCTTTGCATGGCCGATGTGGGATTCGCCTAAGGTGCCTACACCCCCCCCCTTAGGGACTCAGTGTCCTTGCTGAGGTTTGCCCCACCACTATGGTCAGAGGCTCGAGGGTCTGCTTTAATACCATTATGTAACAGCCGGGGTCCACGTAGCAACGTATTGTCCGGTTCAGGTTGTAACAAATCCCTAGTTTTATCGCTTTGAGATTTAATCCCAAAACACATGTCACTATGTAGAACACCCTCCACACTTATATGCCCAGTTTCCCCCTTTTGCATGGACGATGTGGGATTTACCTAAGGTGCCTACAGTAAATACTTGAAGCCTGAATTATAAGCCTTCATCTTGGATCATGTTTAGATCCTACTATCTTGCACCAAACTGAAGTCTAGATGTACCCACAAGCAATTGGCCCTTATCTATCTAGAAGATGCCATGCAGTAGTAACATATCTACAACAAGGTATTGAATATCCAGTGTCTCTCTTAAAACCCTCACCCAATACGCCCGAAGTGGATAGGATTTGCTTGACCCTAGGGAGTCGAGTCATGCTATAATCCTACGTTGAACTCCGCCTAGCCTGTGGCTCTATCCTGGGTGACCTGGCATGAGCAACTTTACTCGAGAACCACTCCAAGATTACAATAGGGGTGTACCTCGCCTAAACACTCATTTATCCTAATGGTTTAGGTAACACCCCAAGTTTACAAGTCTTAAACCTATATGTGTTAATGTTCACTTCACTTTAAATGTGAAAATAAAATAAATTCATTTTTAGCTACCATCAAATAATTTAAGTTTCGATTCCCAACTCCACAATAATAGAAACATTAACCAACTGAGTAATTAACTCAGTCTAAATGGAAGGTTTGGGTCTAACCAAATCCCAAACCAAACCAAAACTAACTTATTAAAAATTTAAGGATTTAGCAATTAAAAGGATGGGTAAATAAATGAATATGAACAAGTGTCTCAACACTACTAGTCCAGAACTAAAATCCAATGCCATGGGTTATTGGATGAGTCTGCCTCCAAGCGATCTCCTCAATCCATCTAGCTCTCATCACCTGAAATATGGAAAAAAAAATAAAAAGGGTGAGCTAAAGCTTAGCAAGTAAACTCCATGCACATGATGCATGCCTATGACATGCAAAGTTTGAATAAATTTCAAAAAATGTATCCCTATTTACTTGAACTTCTCAAAACAATTCATTACTATCATGAGCTCACTTGGTGTGTTATCTAGCCAATCAGAATGAAGTGGACAATTCTTATTTGGAACTAGGTTCATTCCATTAATAGTATCACAAAGTGGTCAAATTTTTTTTTCTACTTTCAACTTTCACATACACATTACTTCATAGGTTGGGTGCGCCAGTCCCCCATGCCCCATTTCCTACTCGCATAATTCATGGCATAGACGTGATATATATACATGCATACTTAATCATTTTCATTGAATGTAAGGAAATGACACAAAGTAATGAAAAGATTTAGAATTAAATATCTACAAGCCAACCTTAAAGCACAATATTTCCACATTAACTGTTTAACATGGGGTGAAAGTTAGAGAGAGTTTACTTACCTGAAGTCTTTAAAGTCCACTTCTTGGATTTCCAAGTGGAAGAGTCCTAGTTGTCCCTAACATCAATGTGCCTAAAAAATCCTAGTTCATTATTATTCATTTCAAAAATTTCAATAATCCTTACCTTCTAAAGATGACTCGCTCATTATTATATTTTCTTAAGTAAATTTATCATAACACTATATGTATAAATAGTGATTAATGCAAGGATATAAATAAAACATTTACAGTAAGAACCTACTAGTGAAACACTACTAATTCACGAAATCAAACTGTCGGCCCCTTGCAATGCCCTACTGGGCTGCCCATCCCTCAACTCCTTAGGCGTAGTTTTTTATACTCGACATTTGGTGATGAAGTTCCCAGTCTCGGCCACCAAGGTTGGAGTAGTCCATGCTTACCAAAAAGAAGCCCGGCAATGCTACAATGACAGCTTGAGAGTTCAGCACTCCCCGCCTTCTAGGGGGAGCCGCGACAGTCAAATCACTGCTACCAATAGCTGATCTATGAATCAAAGTGTAAACATGGCCAAACTAGATCCACGGAGTGAGTTCCGAGATAGCTTATCATGAGCCAAGGAAAAGCTACTCCCCATGAGTTTGGGGCCCCGCCCAGAGCACATAACTAGGATTGGCACTATGCTCCCACATTACCTTAAGGAGTAAATAACAACGTTGTTATAGCAGAATGCGAACCTTTTCACCTAGACGCCCGTCGACTGTTGGAAATGTATGCCCTAAAGACACATTTTGTTTAATTTATGGTAATGATGTTTCTTTTAGTCAGTTTATGGCACATATATTATTTGCATTTAATTGTTGGAAAAGTGTCCATGCTATTAAGTAAGTGATTCATGTGATGGGTCGTTCTTCACAGTTAGGCATGAATCATGGGTACTTAATAAGCAAGAAAATATTACTCTTGATCTTTTGATAGAACTAGGCATTCTATCATGATAAGATCATTGTGTAATAGATCCTAATAGAGGATGGCTTGCCTTAGCCAGTAAATAATCCGTTTACTCTAATTGTACAAGCGCATTTGGAATGTGTAGAGTGGACCTGTGATAGAAGCTAATGACAAAGTACTAATTATCATGGAGCTAGTCTATCACTGCTACTACGTGGACGAGTACTCTAATACTTGAGTATTAGTTGGTGGTCTAGTGAACCTAGAGCTATATTCTTAGATTCACTGTAGGTGAGGTCTATCAAAGATCAATAACCTTGTGAGTTAGGAGTATGATTTCTAATTAGCTAAGACAGACTAATACAAGATAGTTTCTGTGATTCACCTCCTTGTGATTGTCCAAGAATAATCAAATAATCCAGGGTCCTGGGAACGTGACTTAAGAGTGTGTGCTTCTGGGTAGCTCCCAGTGATAAGCAAGTACATTCGAGTAGTCACGGATTATTGGACTAGTGATCTAAGGATGGTAGAAATCATTTAGAGAGGTGTTAGTACATTATTCCTTTCTAAATGATGGGTGTTACGCAAAGGGGTATTTTTGTCATTACACTAGTAGGTCAAAGACATTGCACATGCAAAATTATTTGTAGGGTCAGTGTTACCATATGGTGATAGTTGGAACACTTAGAATGACAAAATATAGCTACTGGGTAGCAGGGGTATTTTGGTCATTTTAGTAGCCATGAATAATTTGTCTTTTGGTCCCCGAGGTAGCTCAATATAACTCATGTATTATTTAATATATTTGGCTTGTTAGGTGAATTACATTGTGAGAGAATTATTTTATTCAGAATGGTCCATAATTAATTGGGCTAGAATAAAATAATAGTTCATTGGTTTTTTAATTAATTAATTGGGCTAACCCAATTAGAAAATTAATTAAATGAACTTGGCCCATTAGGGTTTAGCCCACTAGGGTTTTAACCCTAGGGTTCTCCCTCTATATATTCTCTCCTTGTTTTTTCACCTAGGGTTTTTTACTCTTCTTCACCAAAAGAGAGGCCACGAGTTCTTGAGTCATACCTTGGAAGATCAAGAGAACGTTCAAGTTCTGATGCGAAGGAGCCGACGGATTGCAGGACAGCCGTAATCTCCACCACGTGAAGAAGCTCCCGCCCCTCCTTCTCCTGTCGCTTCATTCCGTCCAGTAATCCAAAGGAAAAGTAAGTTTTCTAGATTCTAATCAATACGAGAAAAGTTTTTATTTAAAAAACGCTTCTGTTGCATGCTATGTATCCTCGTGATGGTCCTTCACCGACATGCCAGGCATTAACCCACCCTTATCTATTATAATTTGGCAATAGATTTAAACGTGAAGCCGGTCGTGTAGAGGAAAAGAAAATTGGGCGAAGAAAGGTAGCAAGTAGTGGCTAAGGAGACGTCGAAGCTCCACCAAGCTAGATTCATAAGGGAGGTACATTATACCATGTGGCTATCAAACGTGGTGATGGTAAAGAAGTCCTCAAGTAAATGGAGGATATGTGTGGACTTCACCAACTTAAACAAAGCATGCCCAAAGGATTCTTACCCGTTACTTAATATCGATCGGCTTGTGGATAAAGCCTTAAGGTACAGATATCTCAGCTTTATGGACACGTACTCTCGATATAATCAGATCTAGATGCACCTAGATGACAAAGAAAAAATAGCTTTCATCACCAAGGACACAAATTTATACTACTGAGTCATGTCGTTCGAACTAAAGAACGCATGAGCTACATACCAACGGTTGATGAACAAGGTGTTCACTGATCAAATAGGTCAGAACGTCGAAGTGTATGTTAATGAAATAATGGCCAAAACGTTAAAGAACGGAGACTATTACTTGCACATGTCCGAGATATTCAAGCAAATTTGATGACATAACATGAGGCTGAATCCAAAAAAATACGTTTTTGGGGCACAAGTTGGGAAGTTCCTAAGATTCTTGCTCACTAGTCAAGGGATTGAAGCTAACAGGCTGGATAACTGCCCTCTCCCAATTTCTCTCAAAATCAGTAAACCAGGATCAATCTTTCTTCTAATGTCTAAAGAAACTAGTAGAGTTCCAATGGATGGAACAATGTGAAACCACTTTCCAAGAGCTGAAGCATTTCCTAACAACCCCACCCATCCTCTCCAGGCCGGAGCTTGGCGAAGAGCTCATGTTCTACCTCTCCATCTCCTAAGGCGTGCTCAACTCAGTGCTAGTAAGAGAGGACAGGAAAACACAATGGCCAATCTATTTCATCAACAAAGTTTTGTAGGGGCTTAACGTTCGGTACTAGAAGATAAGAGAACTAAAACCTAGCTTTGGTTACTGCAACTCGAAAACTAAGACCTTATTTCCATATTCATGAAATCACAATATTAACCAATCAACTAATTAAGCAGGTGCTTCAGAAGCCCGAGCTCTCAAGAAGAATTTTTGTATTGTCAATCAAGCTTCTCAAATACGGCATACAATACCAACCCTGCAAACATATTAAATCCTAGCTTCAAACATTAAGGGAAGCAGTGCAGGAATAATCTTAGAGAGACTAGATGGGCTTTTGATTGAACAATCCCTTTACTTCTGTAGGACCATCACGAGGATACATAGCATGCAACGGAAGCATTTTTAAAAAATAAAAACTTTCCTCATATTGATTAGAATCTAGGAAACTTACTTTTCCTACGGATCACCGGACGAAATGAGGCGACAGAAGGAGGAGGGGCGAGAGCTTCTTCACGTGGTGGAGATGACGGCTGTCCTGCAATCCGTCGGCTCCTTCGCATCAGAACTTGAATGTTCTCTTTTGATCTTCCAAGGTATGACTCAAACTCATGGCCTCTCTTTTGGTGAAGAAGAGTAAAAAAAAACCCTAGGTGAAAAACAACCAAGGAGAGAATATATATAGGGAGAACCCTAGGGTTAAAACCCTAGTGGGCCAAACCCTAGTGGGCCAAGTCCATTTAATTAATTTTCTAATTGGGTTAGCCCAATTTAATTAATTAAAAACCAATGAACTATTATTTTATTCTAGCCCAATTAATTATGGACCATTCTGAATAAAATAATTCTCTCTTAATGTAATTCACCCAACAAGCCAAATGTATTAAATAATACATGAGTTATATCGAGCTACCCCGGGGACCAAAAGACAAATTATTCATGGCTACTAAAATGACCAAAATACCCCTGCTACCCAATAGCTATATTTTGTCATTCTAAGTGTTCCAACTATCACCATATGGTAACACTAACCCCACGAATAATTTTGCATGTGCAATGTCTTTGACCTACTAGTGTAATGACGAAAATACCCCTCTGCGTAACACCCATCATTTAGAAAGGAATAATGTACTAACACCTCTCTAAATGATTTCTACCATCCTTAGATCATTAGTCCAATAATCCGTGACTACTCAAATGTACTTGCTTATCACTGGGAGCTACCCAGAAGCACACACTCTTAAGTCACATTCCCAGGGCCCTGGATTATTTGATTATTCTTGGACAATCACAAGGGTGTGAATCACAGAAACTATCTTGTATTAGTCTGTCTTAACTAATTAGAAACCATACTCCCAACTCACAAGGTTATTGATCTTTGATAGACCTCACCTACAGTGAATCTAAGAATATAGCTCTAGGTTCACTAGACCACCAACTAATACTCAAGTATTAGAGTACTCGTCCACGTAGTAGCAGTGATAGACTAGCTCCATGATAATCAGTACTTTGTCATTAGCTTCTATCATAGGTCCACTCTACGCATTCCAAATGCGCTTGTACAATTAGAGTAAACGAACTGTTTACTGGCTAAGGCAAGCCATCCTCCATTAGGATCTATTGCACAATGATCTTATCATGATAGAATGCCCAATTCTATCAAAAGATCAAGAGTAATATTTTTCTTGCTTATTAAGTACCCATGATTAATGCCTAACTGTGAACAACGACCCATCACATGAATCACTTACTTAATAGCATGGACACTTTTCCAACAATTAAATGCAAATAATATATGTGCAATAAACTGACTAAAAGAAACATCATTACCATAAATTAAATAAAACGTGTCTTTAGGGCATACATTTCCAACAGCTTCAACTTTAGGGCAAGTAACAACCATGTTAAGTATGAAGCCCTCATTACCGGGCTAGGCTTGGCCGAAGAAGTTGGAGCCATTAGGCTAATTGCATGGAGCGATTCCCAGCTGGTGGCCAATCAAGTTAAGGGCGAATTCCAGGAAAAATAACCTTAACTTGGAAAGTATCTCGACAAGGTTAAAGTCCTATCCAAAGCCTTCGAATCTTTTAACATTGAGTATGTTCCAAGGGAGCTAAAATTCAAGAGCAAACCTACTCTCAAAGCTAGCTAGCACCAAGGCCCTAGAAAACAACCGATCGATCATACAGGAAACCCTAAATTCACCAACTGTTGATTTAGAAGTACATGCCATGGAGGTGGACCCCAACTTTTAAGGAATTCCCATCATTCAATTCCTCAAGGAATGTGTGCTACTTGACAGCTTGGAGGAAGCTAAGAAGGTCGATTAGTCTTTATACCATAATCGGGGATCAGTTGTACAAAAGAAGGTTTATCGTGTTGCTTCTCAAGTGCGTGGACAAAAGATAAACTGCTTATGTGATGGCTAAAGTTCACGATGGGGTCTACAGAGGCCATATTGAAGGCTAGTCCTTAGCAACAAAAATACTCTGAGCCAGATATTATTAGCCAACCATGTGCAATGAATGCCTAGAATATGTGAAAAGATGCGACAAGTGCCAGAAATATGCAAATGCATATCATTCCCCTCTAGAAGAACTCCATAGGCTTGACGTATCTTGCCCCTTCTACAAGGGGGGATTAACTTACTCAAACCTTTCCCCCTGACCCCAGCCCAGCTCAAATTCATTATGGTAACCATCGATTACTTCACCAAGTAGATCGAAGTCTAGCCCTTAGCAACAATTATTGTAAAAAAGGTTAAAAGGTTTATTTGAAAAAATGTTATTTACAAATATGACCCTCCTAATTTAATCATTTCTAACAATGGTACTCAATAGGCAAGCCGAAGCCACCAATAAGGTCATCCTCACTGGGATCAAGAAACGATTAGACCAGGGAAAAGGAGCCTTGGCAGAAGAGCTCCCTATTATAGTCATACCATACCACAATGCAAACATCAATAATGGAGACCACTTTCAGGCTCACCTATGAGTTGGAAGCAATTATTGTAACGCCCCAATTTTCCAAAATACGCAATAACTTGAAATATAATTAAGACATCACCTATGGGCGTTATGGAAACCCTTACCAACGGAAGCGTTGGATCAAACCTGCAATCTTAACCAAAGCTAGATAAAGGGGTTTCCACTAGATTTCCTTTACAAGCATAAGAAATGCATACGATCTTCAATACTCCATAAAACACAACACATCATAGCAGGTACAAATGTAAGACACACACACACACCCCTTTACATCCTTGAGTACCCTATTTTCTATTACAATACATCATTGTGGTTTACAAGGGTACATAATGAAATAAAACCAAAGTTGGTTGCAAAACCCAAAGCTAACCCAACACCACCTCTTTGCCCTTACTCGAATTGGACCCTGGAACACCTGATGCTTCTGATATACTTGGAACGTTGAATGTTCTAGGGGTATAAAACACCCGAAGTTAGATAATAACATCTAAGTGAGTGGTAAGAAAGAAAGGAAACAGTGCATGCAAGAGAAAAAAAATGCAATATATCAAGAAGTCTTCCTGAGTCACCATCATTCTAGTTGACCCTCGTGTGAAATGCCTTAGCCCCACCTGTAGGCACGTGATCAGAGTCCAACCCCTCAACCCCATCTGTAGGCATGGCCCCACCTATAGGCACGGGATTGCCCCCTCGATCATCGTGACGATTCACCAACAAGTGACCAATCATCATATACAAATTCTCGATCACCAATAGCCACTGTCACCAAATAAAATGTTGAAGACAAAGCACAAGGAATATGTACAAACTAAGGAAAGTCAAGTAGGCACGACCCTACCTGTAGGCACGGTGCACAAACCAAGGAAAATATGATGTGCAAACTACAAACCACGGCGAGAGTAATCATGTTTAACCCCATCAACGAACCACAACAACAAACTCCGTGATGCAAGAAAAATAGGAAAAAAATGCTTGGAAGAAAGGAAACATGAAATGTAAGCCACCAACCCCACAAAAATGAGATCGAGGAATAATCAAGAGGAAGGAAGAAGCATGCAGAAACCACTCACCTTGAAAGTTTACCCTAGGAAGCACTGTTTATGACGAGCAGGATTGGGTTCTCTTGCAGTTTCAATGTCGTTTGGAATGCTTTATGGTGGTGACCCGATCTTTCCTGACAAGGCCTTTTCTCCCTTATTCTTTGGTAGATTTTCTACCTTCCTTTGGTAACGTTTCCTTTCTCAAGCTCCCTTCTTTTTCCTCCTTTCTTGGTATCCAAATGAAAAACCCCAAAACCCTTATTTATAGAAAACTTCAGTGAACCAAATCGTGTCACATGTCGCGTCATCATTCCATCCAGGAGCATCCAATTAAAATATGCCACGTGTCCCTAGAGATTTGTGCCTCCATATGTTTAATTAGATTTTCAAGATTCCCTATCATTACATCCCACATGGTAAATTACATTTTCCACATTTCTCATCATTACACTTCAAATCCTATCTCCAAGTGGCCAATGAATGCTTGCCACATGTCCTTAGGAATAAGGTCTAATGACTTTAGCAAACTTAGAGACTAAGTAAGTGTTTCCTTGGCTAATCACGTAATGCCACCTCAAGGGGTCATTATGAGCCATCATGTGACCTTATCTTATCTTCCAAGTGGCCAATGGTTGATTGTCATGTGTCATTGAGGATAAGGCTTCATCATTTTTAATTGCACTTTTGGTCCCTGAAAAATGGTTAAATTACACTTAGCACCCCAAGATTTTAGGTAAATTACACTTTTACCCGAACTTCAGTATTTACGATTTTGCCACTGGTTCAGAAAGTGAACCTTTGTCTCAAGGCTTCTATAATCCCTTGAAAGGACCTATTTCCTCAAGTATTAGAACCTAACAATCTCAAGTATTACCTCATTTTTTATTTTGAAAATCTGGGGTGTTACAATTATCCTGGTGGAAGTTAGGGAACTGAGCCCCCGAATGCAACACTTCCAAGAAGATTCCAATGGTGATGAGCAAAGAGTTAATCTGGATCTTCTCTAGGAAGTATCAGACTTAGCCTATATCCGAGAACAAGCAACTAAACAAAGGGTGTAACACCCCAAATTTTTAGAGCATGTTATAACTTAAGATTTCGGGAATATAAAAATTTTTTCATACCATAATCGCTGTCATACATCACAAAAAAAACCAAAAACCCTAATTTTCACCTTCTCAACTTAACAAACCCAATAATCAAATAGCTAAGACAGGTGTTAAAATTTCAAATGCAAAAGCTAGATTGAACCTGATATGGTTCACAACCATAATGCTTTATTTATCATAAATGAAATTGTTCAAGACGTCTACAAAATGCATTACATCATCTCTCGCAAGTGATAACTGAATGTCTTAAACATATCCAAAACATACATAGGTTCGCACATAAACATAGATATGCTAAACATGCTACATGCAGCAAATTAAGCTTATTCTTCAGCTACCTTCTTTCCCAAGAGCCGCTTATCGAACCTGAAACGTTTGAATATTTCAGGGATATAGTCTAATTAGAAGATAAATCTTCTAGTGAGAAACTCCAAAAAATAGTTTATATCAATGCATGATCAGATATAAAATATATGAGGAAATAATGAGGACTACTTCGAAGTGCCTCATGAACATATCAGCCTTGTGCAATGAGAGCTTTCTTAATGTTGCACGTATAGCGCCTCTCGGGAGGTCTCTAACCATGTCACCTCAGCCCGACCGCATAGAACTCATACAAATACCACATTCGTTGTCCCTTAGACTCACGGTCTTTCCCACGAGAGCTTTCTCGATGGCGCATGCATAGCGCTTCTCGGAGGATATCCGACTTTTTCCCTCGGCCAACAACAAATAGGTGCAACAGTGTTGCCACATGGATTTTATAAATGCAATAGTTGAAAATCAACGGCATATATTTTCAGAAAAATACATTTCATATATGCAACGTGATTTCACGTATGAGAATAACAAGAGTTTACATACAAGAACTTCAAAAAACACGTTTCATGTAATAGAAGTCTCTCATAAGAGAAAAAAAAAAGATTTGGAGTATAGGAGTCTCACTTTGAAGGTTTATCTCTTAGAAGTTACAGTTTCACAGCAAATGGCCTAGGTTTCTGTAGAAAACACACACTTTGGTAAACTTAAACTCTAATACTTTTATACAGGGTTGAAGGGAATTAAATTAGGGACAAGACTAGAAAATTTGAATAAAAATGGGCCCCTCACGCCCCCTGGGAAGGTGGCCCACACGCCTTCATGCGCAGCCACCTCCCGGCGCTTGTATCTCACGCGCGACCCCTTTAGTTTCGGATAGCATTGCGCTGTTTTCGTATTTCGGCCATATCTCCATTGTTTTAACTCTGATTCGACCCCCGTTTGAACCTACGTGACCCTTTCTTCCCCTTCTACAGGATTATCAAAAAAAAAAAAAAAAATAGACTTACCTCACTTTCTTTCTCACTGATTTCTGTCAAACTCTAGTGAAGACCCACAACTCTGGCGAGGCTCGTTCTCCCCTGCTTCTCCACCGATTTCTTCCCTTTTTCTTGCAGAATTTCCTCCTCTCTAAAGAGTAAATCCCCACCATAGAATCCCTCAAAACTCAAACTCATTTGGAATGATTTGGGGACAACCCCATGGCCTTATTTATAGATTCTTTGAACTAATTAGATGGTGTCACTTGTCTCAAGATAAGCCTTGGACTCCAAAGACTCAAAGCTATAATTGAATGGGCTTTCAAATCCAAAGCTAGAATGGATTTAATTTTGAAATCCAAAGCCACCACAAATAAAAGGGTGTTTAGCGGCAGTTATGTAAACTACCGCAAAACACAGAATTTTATGGCGGTTTTAAAACCGTCGCAAAGTTCTTATGATAAAATGAGACATAAGAGCCATGGGTATCAAGAAGCAAATGAGACATGAATGCCATTTAAGGTACTTTCGCATGATAAAATGATTAAACAAGCATCCATGCCCATATGCAGTACTTTTTAGAACTATAAACATAGGACTGAGGTCCGAATCTTGGGACCGAAGTCCATATCATAAACTTGGGACCGAGGCCCATACTTTGAGCTCAACACTTTCTCTGTGGATATATCCTGTGGACTTGTCTGCTGTGTGCATCATGAGGCATTACACACTTATTTAAAAACTATTTTCATGCACATGCTTCATGCATCCTCATAACATGCATACTTGTAATAACTTCTCATAAATAATTGGTATGCAATTATCGAAATAAACTGCACAATGGGGCAACATTTATGCAAGACAACAACAAACTCTTGCATTTCCAGAATAAAACATCATTCCCAAGGAAAGATAGGGTGATACAAACCTTATTTGAGATTCAACTGGTATAAATATAAATGATGGAATAATTTACTAGCAAAGGGAAATAATGTGCAATATAGGAAAATAACATGGAATTTAGAAATTAAGTGGTGGGATCTTGCAATGACGAGAGTTATAAAATAAAACTTACAATTTAAAACATAAACTTGAGGAAAGATGAATTTAACCTGTAAATCAGGAGAAGAGCTTGCAAAATAGTAATAGGAATTGGCAAAACTAGGAAGAGAACTTGCAAACATGAACTTGAAGAAAGGAAGAACTTGAACTTGCATATTCATAAGAAAATTGAGATCTTGCCTCTTAAATGAAACAAAGAGGAAGAAGAACTTGCATTGGATATTCTTCTTTTACCTCTACTACGAATCAAGGTTGCTTACGCCACAACACAAACTCTCACGGACAAAATTTCCCTTAATTTCCTCAAAATTCTCCAAAACTATTCTCAGAATCTTCCCCCAAAAATCCCCCCATTTCACTCAAAGATGTAGCCTATTTATAGGCCAAGGGATAGGGGAGGGGGCATATGGTAGAAAATTTTCTTTTTTTTTCAACAAAAAAATGCATCCTGGACACGTGGCTGTCGAGGTAGCCACGTGGGTACGCAGTAGGGCCTGCATGGCGCGCGTGGTCGCGCGCGCTTGGGCCTGGCTGCTCTGAAAATTAATTTTTTTTTCTTTAACACTCTAAAATAATTGTAACCTTAAATAATTAATTTTTAATCCCTTAAACATGCTAAATTTAATATTTTCCATTAATCTCCATAAAACCTCACTAATTTCGAATAATTACTAAAACTCTCTTGATAAATTCAAAATTTTCTCCAATTAATTCCTCACACCCAAATTCACATTAATTCATAAATAAACGGGTCATTACAAATTCTCTCCCTTTAAAAGAATTTGGTCCTCCAAATTCTTACCTGATCAATCAAACAATTGAGGGAAAGAATGCGTCATTTTTTCCTCTAAGTCCCATGTAGCTTCTTCTGGACTGTGATACTGCCATTGGACCTTTACGTAAGGAATCAATCTGTGCCTCAATGCTCTCTCTTTTCGTTCCAAAATGGCTACTGGCAATTCGTCATAGGACGCATCTTCCTTGACTCCAATAGTTTGATAATCAAGAACATGCTGAGGGTCTGGCACGTACTTTCGTAGCATAGACACATGGAATACATTATGAACATTGGCTAATAACGACGGTAAGGCTAACCGGTAGGCTAAGGATCCTACCCACTCCAATATCTCGAACGGTCTACATAACGAGGACTGAGTTTTACTGAAATCCCGAATCTCCACACACCCTTCACAGGCATTACCTTGAGCCATACATGATCCCCAATATAAAACTCGAGGTCATGACGCCGTTTATCAGCATAACTTTTCCGCCTATCTTAGGCTGTCTGCATTCGGGCCTTGATGAGTCGGACCTTCTCAAAGGTCTGCTCAATTACTTCTGGTCTGAGTAAGGTCTTGTCTCCTGCTTCTTCCCAGCAAATGGGTGATCTACATGGTCGACCATAGAGTGCCTCGTACGGTGGCATCCCAATACTAGAATGGAAATTGTTATTATAAGCGAATTCCACTAATGACAAATGATCATCCCAACTTCCGTGAAAATCTAGAACACAAGCTCTTAACATATCTTACAAGGTCCGGATAGTCCGTTCTGTCTGCCCGTCTGTCTGAGGATGGAATGCAGTACTAAATTTTAGTTGAGTCCCTAAAGCTTCATGTAAGGTTCCCCAGAACCGAGAAGTAAATCTGGGGTCGCAGTCTGAGACAATACTGGATGGGATTCCATGTAATCTCACTACCTCTTCAATATACAACTTAGCCAACCGGTTTAAAGGAAATGTCGTCTTAATTGGCAAGAAGCGGGCTGAATTTGTTAAACGATCTACTATTACCCATATTGTGTCATGCCCTCTTGAAGTTCTAGGAAAACCTGTGATAAAATCCATAGTAATGTGATCCCACTTCCATTCTGGAATCGACAACGAGTGTAACAACCCGGCGGGTGATCAGGGCTGTCGAACACCAATAGATTAGATAGTATGATGATGCGGATTTGCAATAGAGGTGCAACCCTAAGTCGTCTCCCAACGAACCTCAAACGGATCTGTCAAAACAAGGCTAAACGGGGGGGAAGTTTTTGATGAAAAACTGAAAACAAGATAAGCAATAACACAATAAATAAATCGAGATGCAATCAATTGCAAACCAACCTTATATCCCAGTTTTCATTGCCTTCTCAATAAACCATTTGTTTAGTTTTAATCCTCAAATCGAAAATCAGAAAAATCCTTTAACAACCGCCAAAGATTTGGAAGAAAACCAATAAATAGATTTCAGAAACCTCTTAGTTCAATCTATCAGTTTTGATTCCCCTTATTGCACAGATTCGAGACTGATTGGATTACCATCCAAACAGGTTATTCTTGATTCCAGTTAAAGCCTCAACCGAGCACAAAAACCTTGGATTCTCAAACAAAGACAATGCATGCATTCATCCAACCGGTATCAACACATACACAGATTTAAGAGAGAACGGAAACAAGAAAACAACAAAGTTAAAACTAAAACAAACAGATTTTCATTAAATCCAAGACTCAAACCGGGAACAAGGATGGTGTTGCAACTTGATTACAGAATCCTTAGCCCTTCATCTTCACAAGAACAATGGAGAGAAGAGAAGTTGGCCACTGTTCACGCCCTCCAAAAGAATCCCCCTTTAATGGCCTCTTAAGGTGCTTAAATAGAGCTTAAGGAGGAAACCCTAGGGTACTGCAACTTGACGGCCGATTTTGGAAAGGTTATCGTGCGTTATGGGATTCTGCCTCTTCATAATAATTTTAGATCAGAAAGAGTAGATGAACTTGGGCTTTTGAATCACTTGATTTGGATATCGAACGCCCAAGATATGGCCTTTCAAAGAATTAGTATCTGTGCAGTTTTCCTAATTTGCCCCCAACTTCTTGGCCCCGACTTTGAAGCGCTGTTTGAAGGCCCAAATGAACTCGGATTTGGACAAACCATATCATTCCAGAAAGCTCAAGAAGTTATCTAAAATATCTCTGAAGACATCATCTTCATTATGGAATTTTATCTTGGCCAAAACACTGAAGGAAGTGCAGGAGGTCAAATCTGCCAAAATTGCTCTTGCTTCTCTATCTCCAATTTCCAAGATATCTCATTGCCATCAAGATGTCTCATGCCCCATCTCATGATCCATATCCCTAAACCTGGAAAAATAAAATAAAATAGTGTGAAGCCCAATTCCTATAAAATAAAATGAAATAAAATCAAGATGAATGAAATAACACAACTAATGTGCAAAAAGGACTAAATATGAGGGCTAAATAGTATGAAAATATGTGCTCTATCAGCGGGCTTCTGATGCTTTGCTTTTACTTGTTGGCACACCTGGAATTGTGAGACAAACTTAGCTACGTCTTTCTTCATACCATCCCACCAAAACTGTCGTCGCAAATTCTGGTAAATTTTTATTGTGCTCGGATGAATGGTATATTGGAATTTATGGGCTTCTGTCAGAATTTCTTGTCTCAATTCTCCATTCTTGGGTACACAAATCCGCCCTCGAAACAATAATAGTCTGTCGCCCCTCTGGCTGTATCCCACAGTCTCAAATTTCTCCTTGTTGATTAAAACTTTGGCTAGCTTCTCATCAGAAGACTGTTGGACCCGAATTCGTTCAAACAATTCCTGTTGCACCTTCATATAACAACAAAACATGATTGGTCTTTCCTCGGATGGAGAGATATATAGACCATTTAGTTGCTCCAACAATAACCACTCTTGCACCATCATAGATGCAATGGATGCTCCACGTCGACTCAAAGCATCAGCCACTACCTTGGCCTTCCTGGGTGATATAAAATGTCACAATCGTAGTCCTTAAATAATTCTACCCATTGACGCTATCTCATATTCAATTCCTTTTGGGAGAAGAGATATTTTAAGCTTTTATGGTCTGTATAAATCTCCACCTTCTCATCATATAGGTAGTGTCTCCAAATTTTTAGTGCGAATACCATAGCCGCCGCTTCCAAATCGTGTGTTGGGTAGTTTGTTTCATGCTTTTTCAATTGTCGTGAGGCATAGGCAATTACATGACCATCCTGCATCTGAACCCATCCCAATCCTGAATGTGAGGCATCTCTATATGGTAAATTTCTCTCCACTCCTAGGGATAGCTAACACCAGAGTGGTAGTCAATCTTTGCTTCAATTCTTGGAAGCTGGATTCACACGCCTCACCCCACTCAAATTTCACCCCTTTCCAAGTCAATTTGGTCATGTGGGCAGCTAAACGGGCAAAGCCCTCTATAAATCTTCGATAATAGCCATCCAAGCCAATGAAACTACGAATTTTAGTCACTACCGTAGGCCTTGGTCAATCCATTATAGCCTTAATCTTTGTGGGGTCAATTGAGATACCCTCTCCAGAGACTACATGGCCCAGAAATCCCACTTACTGTTGCCAAAAGTCACACTTGCTAAATTTTGCATACAATTGGTTATCCCTAAGTCTCTGGAAGACTAGTTTGAGATGGATCTCATTCTCCTCTAGACTCGATGAGTAAATCAAAATATCATCAATAAAGATAATTATGAAGTAGTCTAGATATTCTTTGACAAATCGATTCATAAGATCCATGAAAATCGTTGGGGCATTAGTTAATCCGAATGGCATCACCACGAACTCATAAAGCCCGTAGCGAGTTCTGAAGGTTGTTTTCTGCACATCTTCCTCTTTAATGCGCACTTAGTGATAACCAAACTTCAAATCAATTTTTGAGAACATTGATGCCCCTCGAAGTTGATATAGCAAATCATCCACACGTGACAATGGGTATTTGTTCTTCACTGTCACTTGATTCAATTGGCGATAATCGATGCACAATCTTAGGGATCCATTTTTTTTTACGTACAAATAATACCGGAGCACCCAATGGCGATGCACTAGGATGAATGAACCCCTTATCAATCAACTCTTGTAGCTGAGTTTTTAACTCTTTCAATTCATTCGGGGCCATTCTATAGGGGGCTTTCGAAATGGGTTAGGTGCCTGGTACCAAGTCAATTGAGAATTCCACCTCTCTTTGAGGTGGGAATCCTAGCAATTCATCTGGGAACACGTCAGGGAATTCACAAACTACTGGAAGCACCAATAACTTTGCCTTTGCCTTACTATTCCCATCAGTGGTTACAAAGGCAAGGAATGCCTCACAACCGTGATGTACTAACCTTTCTGCTTTCATTATCGAGATCATTGGAATATAACTCATTGGCTTAATACCTCTATACACAATAACTGGTTGCTAGGGCAACTCAAACTGTATCACCTTTCTTTGACAATCCACCTTAGCATAGTGTCAGGATAACCAATCCATATCTAGAATAAGATCAAACTCCTTGATGCCTAGCACCACAAAGTCGCCAGGACATTTCTTATCCTACACCCTAGTCTCACAATTTTGGAGTATCTCACTCCCTATTAACACCATATCCCTAGGTGTAGACACAAATAGGTAATATGGAAAAATAGTTCTAGGGATGGGAACATGACATATCACATGCGATGCAAAAAAAGAATGTGTAGAGCCAGTATCAAAAAGCACACACACATCTACACCATATAAAGAGAGAATACCTTGAATTGTCTCGTTCCCTTGCTTTGCATCGCTGCCGTTAGGGCAAACACTTTTCCTTGCATATGGGGTTTATCTACAACAATAGGGCACTGTGGCATCATCATCTGTGGGACTACCTCTTGTGCCCTTGGTGCTACTGGCCTCTGATTATGCTGGGGTCCCTGTTCTCTAATTCCTTGTCCTTCTACTGAGGCTAGGCCGGTTACGAACAATTATTTGCTAGGTGACTCCTTTGTCCGCATCGAAAGCACTTTACTTCTATGTTAGCCATTGCTTTATCTTGACTATGAGGACATTCCTTTCGTATATGCCCTGCCTATCCTCACAAATAACAAACTCCACTACCAAAACGACAGGGTACCTTATGCCTTTTTGTCACAATTACCACATAGCAGAATATTTATTACCCCATTTGTTGGATGTGCTTCCTACTTTCTCTTCTTATTACGCATTCCTTTTTGCACCCCTTGTACATTCCGTAATTCAGTCTCATCTCGTTCAATGGCGTAAGCTCTCTGTACCACAGTCGAGTAATCTAAAATCGTTGCTCCAGCTAATGCATGTCGAATATCTGCTCGAAGGCCCCTTTGGAATTTTGCAGCTTTCTTCGCTTCAGTCGACACTAATTCTAGAGAAAATCTAGCTTAGGCAATGAACTCAATCTCATACTGAGCTACTGACTTGCGTCCTTGCACTAGCTCAATAAACTCATATGTCTTCTGCTCTTGAATCCAGTCAGGGAAAAATTTCCCATTAAATGCCTCTTGAAATTTGGACTAAGAGGGTTCCCTACCTATGAACCTTTGACGAGTTGTCTCCCACCATCTTTCAGCATCTCCTCTCAAAAGAAAGGTGGCAAATTGCACTCGTTGTGCATTGCTACACCCCAAGGTCTGAAGGTGCTTCTCTACGGACAACATTTAATTTTCTGCTGCTAAGACATCTATGCCTCCATAGAATTCAGGAGGTCGAAGCACCATAAAATTCTTCAGTAGTTGGCCTCCCACATTACTCTCCATTCCTTGAACCTCAGGATTAGAGACTTGACCACGATTATTGTCAGCCTTTTGTCATACTTGTTCTTGGCCCTAATCATTCCTCTCTTGATTGGCAACAAGCATCTCAATAGTCCTCCGCATCCCTGCTAAAGCTTCATGCACCTCATCCATCTTTTGTCATAGCCCTCCATTGGACTCCCCTGAAGTATCAGACACGGGTGCAGGTGTGGGTGCAAGTTGGCCATGGCCTAGACTTTGGGTCGGTGGCTTTCTTCGACGAGCACTCATTTTCCCGCACAACTAACATTTTTAGAGTCTAATTCATAGTTAGTTACACTTCTATTTTCTAAAAATACCCTTAACTCTACCCAACATTCTTACGTGTACAAAGACCCATCTCAAACCCCACTCTGATACCACCATTTGTAAGAGCCCCTAACCAGGGACCCACAAGAAGAGGACATATATGCCAAAACCAATTAAAAACATTACACACACTCCTTGATTATTAATAACTGAAGCCACACTCATACATTTTTACTCATAGGTTTAGACATTAGGGACCACAAACATAACTTAATATTACACACCATGCGAAAGTCCACAACCCATCATATCCCCTCGGGGGTACAACCTAGAACATAACAAGCATAACTTAATATTACACAACATAAAACACCCCCCAAGGACCTTTAGGTTGAGACAGCTCTGTACACACTTCTACCCTAAAGCTCCAGGTCCACTTGGCTCGCCCTCTTCTTTTTCCTTACCCTTACCTGGAATGATGCAAGCAAACATGAGCCATAAGGCCCAACAAGTACAACTGAAAGAAAGTGAGCAAAAGAGCCATGGGTATCAAGAAGCAAATGAGACATGAATTCCATTTAAGGTACTTTCACACGATAAAATGATTAAACATGCATCCATGCCCATATGCAATACTTTTTAGAACTATAAACATAGGACCGATGTCTAAATCTTGGGACTGAAGTCCATATCATAAACTTGGAACTGAGGTGTAACACTCGGTGTTACCGGTGTTATGAGAATGAGAAAGGAAGTAAGAAAACTTCCAAAAATGCCCTTGGGAATGTGCTAGATCCTTGAGATTGAGGGTGCCCTATGAGAGAGGTATTTTGGTAAATTGGATAGTGAAATCCAATAAAAGGGGTAATTTGATAAATTGGAGATAATTCCTATGTGGAATTAGGTGAGAAAATGAATAAAAATCCCAAATTGGTATTTGTATGGAGATATATGGGATTAATAAATTCAAAGAGAATTTTGGTAATTTTGGAATTTAATTCCATAAAGGAATTTAATTATGGAAAATAGGGAAATTAGTGGATATTAAATTATTGGAGAAAATAATTAATTTTTCCTAAATTGGTTAATTAATGTGGTAGTGCCACATGGATGACCAAGATCAAGAATTGGAAGCCAAGTTTGTGTCTTAGAGTGACACTTGGCATAATCTTGGAATTTGAGAGAAAGTATATATATATATAAGAAATATGGGAGCATGTATATATATATATATGGATTTATGAGTTGGAGAAGAGATTAAATTAAATGCAAAGGAAATTCTAATTAGTCTTTCAAGCATTTAATATTGAGCATGATTATGGAGAGTTAAATAAATCCAAATGAAATGGGAAATTAGTCACCATAAATGCTTGAAATTATGGTGAATTAAATAAATGCAATGAAAAATGGGAAAATGGTCACCCATTAATGCTTGGAAAATGGTGGGATTTAAGTCTTTCATGGTAGTCTCTCATGTGATGGTGGAAAATGGTCCCATTAAATTAAATGAGAAAGAAATTATTTATGTCTCTCAAGTGTGATGGTTATGAAAATAGTCTCATTTAAGTAAATGAGAAATAAATGAAAAATGCAAGTGATCTAATGGCTTAGATGCATTCTTGAGAAGGAGAATAAATCCAGGGTGGGGATTTAAAGAGAGTAAATGGCATGTATTGCCAACATATTAAAAGTGTGCTTTCTTTTAATGGTGGAGATGAAGTCTTGTAAAGGCAAAGGTAATCCAATGGATAAGATTTAAAGGAAGGAAATGGCATGGATTGTGTTTCTTCCAAGAGAGATGTATTAAATCAAAAGAGATGGATGGTTGGGATTTTCTCTCAAAAAGCCATTGGAAATCAAAGGCTAAGATGAAGTCTTGAAAGTGAGATTTCAAGACAAGAGTAGTATAAAAAGGAATATAGTGCTTTAGCCTCAAATTTTTTCCATTTGAAGTGTCTTGAAGGAAGAAAGAAGAGAGATAGGAAGAAGTCTCTCATGGAAGAAATAAATGGAGAGAAGAAGGAAAGGAAAGAAGAATGTAAGTATTTTCCTTAGGTTTGTTTAAGTTACTTCCACTTCCTTTATTTGGTAGCTTAGCTTCTTTAAATTTTTGTTTAAGAAGCGCTTAAGGAGAAGAGTGGGAAATGAAGCTAAGTGATTCTTGAAGCTTCAAAGAAAAGAAGAAGTTATTGAGAAAGAGCAAGGGTTGAAGGCAATGAAGCAAGGGGACTTTTAAAGATTCAAAGAGAAGAAAATAGGTAATGGATGGCCCCATGGGAGGGTGGCCTTGCAATGAGTTGTAAATATATTTCATAAATGTATATGTTGCATTTGGCATGTTCTTTTATGTTCATGAGACTTATGGCCATAGGTTAGTTTGGGAATATGGTTGAAATGGTGGGTTGATGCCTTTAACCTTGGAGGGTTGTGAGGGTAAAGAAACATAGCCACACTTGCATGCATTTGGCATCATATAATCTTGTTATGTTCATATTTATTTGGCATTGCACCCTTATTGAGCTTAATAGCTCATGAGGTTTTTTACCTCACATATAGGTTGTGAATGCATGGTAAAGTAAAGACAATGGTGGAATGGCATGGGAAAGCATGGGAATGAAGACCCAAGAGCTTGATATGGCTTAGGGTAGCCTATTGTGCGACATTTGATTTATGTAATGTAATGTATTTGATTGTTAATGGCTTGTTAAAGCCTAAGATCATGGGTGTATTTCATCTCTTGAGAGTATTTGATTTTATTTTAAGATGAGATGTTGGCTTATGGCATGTGAAGCCTAAGTTGTGGTGTAAGTCTCATGGTTGGGTGTGTTGTGAAAAGCAACCAAGATGCAAAATAAAAGGATTTTTGTTGGAGAAATAAAGGAAAATTTGGAGGAAAGTGAGGTATTTTATTTATTTTAATTTCTGAAAAATTTGGGATTTAAAAGCCCAAAGAAAAAAAAAGGAGGAAAGAAGTGAAGAAAGCTGAAGGGGTAGCATGCAGCAGCAACCCTGCATGTAGGCAGGGCCGTATGGGCAACCGGGCGCGAGCAGGCGACCACGTGGCATACGCGGCCAGCACCTAACGGGGCCCCGCCAGCTAATTTTTTTTTAAAATTGAAAAAATTGGGGGTTTTTGGGGCATTTTTAAATTGATTTTGGGCCCCGGAGGAATTTTCAAAATTAAAGGGATTTTTCAAGCATTTTGGAGAATAATGTCGAAATTTTTTGGAAAAATTGAAAATGATGAGTTTTCCTCCAAAATTGGTAATCCATCAATGGATTGATTTAAATGGTGATTTTATGGAGCCCGGTAAAATTCTTGGTCGGAAAGAATTTGAAATAATTGAGAAAGTGGCCTTGGGCGTCTAAATGAGATCTTCTTTTTAGCCAATGCGGTGTGGTTAAAGCCCAATTTCGCTAGTGAATCCTGGGGATGAGGGAAGGGAAGGATGAGCCTAGTTCCCACCTAGGGCGTTTCATCTTGAAACATGGTCCACCTTTCACCTAAGGCCGGACAGGTGGACAATTTGGGTAATTGTTCACGAGTAACACCCATAAGTGGGAGCGGGGCATTACACAAGGTCCATACTTTAAGCTCAACACTTTCTCTGCGGATATATCCCGCGGACTTGTCTGCTGCGCGCATCATGAGGCCTTTACACACTTATTTAAAAACTATTTTCATGCACATGCTTCATGCATCCTCATAACATGCATACTTGTAATAACTTCTCATATATAATTGGCATGCAATTATCGAAATAAACTGCACAGTGGGGTAACATTTATGCAAGACAACAACAAACTCTTGCATGTCCACAATAAAGCATCATTCCTAAGGAAAGATAAGGTAATACAAACCCTATTTGAGATTCAACTGGTATAAATGTAAATCATGGAATAATTTACTGGCAAAGGGAAATAACATGCAATATAGGAAAATAACATGGAATTTAGAAATTAAGTGGTGGGATCTTGCAATGACGAGAGTTATAAAATAGAACTTGCAATTTAAAACATAAACTTGAGGAAAGATGAATTTAACCAGTAAATTAGGAGAAGAGCTTGCAAAATAGTAATAGGAACTGGCAAAACTAGTAAGAGAACTTGCAAACATGAACTTGAGGAAAGGAAGAACCTGAATTTGCATATTCATAAGAAAACTGAGATCTTGTCTCTTAAATGAAACAAAGAGGAAGAAGAACTTGCCTTGAATATTCTTTTTTAACCTTTACTATTAATCAAGGTTGCTTACGCCACAAGACCAACTCTCACGGATAGAATTTCTCTTAATTTCCTCAAAATTCTTCCAAACTATTCTTAGAATCTTCCCCTAAAAATCCCTCCATTTCACTCAAAGACGTAGCCTATTTATAGGCCAAGGGATAGGGGAGGGGGCATATGGGAGAAAATTTTATTTTGTTTTTAAATAAAAAAACGCATGCTGGATGCGTGGCTGCCGGAGGCAACCACGTGGGCACGCAACAGTCATCTTCTTAGAGTCAAAGATGACACACACACATATATATATATATATATATTTAGGGAGTCAGGAGGAGTGACATATATAAGTTTAATTAATTAATGCGTGACCTAATTAAATTGAAATACTTAGCTCTTTCTTCAAAAGCAACTTAATTTCCTTTGGGTGATCTCTGGTGGCTGTCAAGTGATCATACCCTATTGCCTGGTATGTAGTTTCTTGTCCAAACAGAACTCATGTCCATTGGGTATTCAATAAATTATATATATATAGCACTTTATCACAAATATAACATACTTAGTTAATTACGTGAGTTTTTAAGTTGTGTCATGCAACCAACTTCTTGATAATTTAAGTGTGTAATCATAAGATGAAAAACACATTCTAGTCAGATCTCAAATACTGTAAAAGAATTTAAAGAATTTTTGGTGATGTTATCATCCATATGTGCATGTCTGTGACTTTAAACAATGCCACTGTGCTGCTCCACTCACTCTGTATTTAGTACTTTTTGTATTTTTTCTTTTGCTATCTTAGCTGGTTTAGCAACTTTTTGTGTTCTCAATCAGAATGAGGTGATTAGACTCGCCAGTGCACGAGTGTGGTTGTAGCAGAAAACTTATTTGTTATTTTTCCGGGCAAGACCGGGTCGATTCACAGGGAGATTACTCATGGAAGGAGATAACCACACCAGTTCTTTCAACAATGAAGTGAGTTTAAGCTAAATGTGTATAGATGTATCTGGATATGGAGAGGTCTTGGGTCAAGACAGATATGGTGCCAAACCCAACTGATTTTCCATATAGCTCTCTGTAATGTAACTGACAGCTCAAGTGGCTTGAGTTTACAACCGTTAAATGCACTTCTGAGATGATAATAACTCTTGGTTTAAGCAACCTCCATACATGGCATGGAGATTCTATGTCAAGCAGCTATTATAAATCAGTGTGTAAATAACGTTTTTTACAAAATGATTGCTCGGGGCTTGGGTATGAGAACGTTTCCAGGTTAAGAAGCTCTCATACATGGCATGGGAACTCTAGTTTAGGCATACGAACCAATCCAAGCCTGAGATTTTAATAACATTTCTCAAAACCACTCTTACTTTGGTTACTTAGTTATTTGAAGTTCTGCTATATTGATTCATCAGTGGCTTTGGGCACCTTCTCTGCCTTAACCCAAGAATCGAGTTAGCCACACATCTTCATGGGAAGTGCACGACTAAAGCTATTCTCAATGGATGAATGCAAGATTTTGCAAGGAAAGAGAATAAAACAGAATCAAATACTAAGGATTGAATAAAACTAATACTGTATTGTTTACTGAAATGAACTACAAGCTAAATCAGAGAATGAAAATGGACTTGCGAAAGTAAGAACAAAGCTGAGAAATAACTAAAACAAACTGAAGAACTAGAGTGCCATTCGTTCTCTACAATTACAAGGAAAAAAAACTACTGATGATCCCCCCCGAGAAAGATCAGTCTACTCAGTTAAAAAAGGGTCTACTCCTCCACTGCTACTGTCTTCTTTTTGTATTTTCTTCTAAGTAACGTCTGTTCTTTTTTTCTCCTCATTCCAAAGAGTGTAGACTCCATTTTAAGCTTTCGGCTCCTGGAGGTGGGGTCCACTGGTTCAGAAAGTTGGTGGAATTTACCTTAGAGCCACCGCGTTCATTTGCGCGTGCCAGACTTTGCTTTGGATACTCATTCGAATGAATCGGCAGAAACATTCGAATGAATCTTGATGTTCTTTTGATTTCTCAGACCATTCGAATTAATTGAAGTCCCATTCGGATGAATTTCTGAATTTACTGTTCCTTACACGGCAATTTTCTCACTCATTCGAATGAAACAGTAGTTTCATTCGAATGAATTTCCAATTTTACACTTGAGTTCTTCACTGCATCCGAATGACATGGGAGGTATTCGAATCCTGAGTCATTAACGCTGTTCTTATTCGAATTACTCACTCTGTATTCGAATGGATTTTCTTCCTTCTGCCATTGAATTCGAATGATCTAAGACTTCATTCGGATATAGCTTCATATCTTCTGAACAATATGCTTATTCGAATTTCTTCAAACCCTCAACTCATTCGAATGGTTTGGCTGCATTCGAATGACTGGGAAGCTTCCATCTGCTTTGATCCTCATTCGAATGTCTTCCAGTGATACGATTGAATAGCTTTGATTTTGTAAGAACGCCTTCATCTCCTTGCTCTCCTTTCTTCTTTAAATCATGCCCTTAGAACTTTAAGTCATATCTTTCATTTCTTCTTCTTCTTTTGAGCTGCAATAAGCATTTTTTGAAGATCTTAGCTTGATCAAATGGATTAGGGGGCAATTAAATATAACAATTTGTTGCAATTTTTGAGCATCAATCACACTGCAGTCATGTTGGTGTACTAATTTATGTCAAACATGTTTCATGAGAATGGCAAAACACAACATTGTGAAATTGCAACACATTTGTACGACTAGGAAAATTAATTATTTCATCCACAGATTCAATGGAAAATAAAAGTAAACATTATAAACCCTAACTTATATCATTATTACATCATTTTAAATAAATTAGGAGCACAAAAATTCTGATTAATAGGTACGTACAAATTAATGGCAGCCTATTACCTTTGGCTTATTACCCAAATTTTATGATAAAAAGAATTATATATCATTAATAATTTAAGGAAATGTTCATTAATAGATCTCACTTTTGTGAGGGATGGGTGGAGGGTAGAAGATAAAACATAAAAAATTTGAAACTATAAACTAATGTTTTTATAAGACAATGATAGTTTATTCGGATTCATAGGGCAAAATTGTCATTTTTGCAGTGTTATATTCTTATGTACATGGCAAGGAGAACCCTTTGTTGTTGAGAAGTAAACTTGTATTTGGCTATTATTAGCATATTTATTTTTATATGGTTAAGACTGTTCAGTTTTCTATATATTGGTTATGTGGGGAGTCTGGTTTGTGTTTGTGTTGGTATATTAGTTGGAAAAATGAACAAACAAAGGAGAGGAAAATCAGAATTTGTTGCATGTTCTTGGGCTCTATTTTTTATCGAAAAAATTGATTTCAAACAAGATGATATCAGAGCAAGCCTTATGATCCATTTGACTTTTGCTATTATTCCTTCACTGCCCCTTGTGTAATGATATCAGAAGGATGGCCACCATGTCATGTCACAAAAAATAGAGCACTATTCCAAGATGAGAAAACAATGATGAATGAAGGAAATGATAATTAATTTTTTTTTATATTTTTGGTGTAAATGAGGATTACGACAAACCCAACCCGCACCCATACCCAAGACGTGAGGAGTCAGCATTCCAAAAAAAGAAGGAATTGAGACATCTTTTTTGCTAGATCAAGATCTCAATTCAACACAGCCAAATTACATTAATGGAATCTATGGTGTCTCTTTCTTTTTGCATCTTTACTAAATTTTCAAGAAGTAGTCGTTGATACCTTTATGCTATATTTAGCTTCCGTATGAAACGAATGGAAAGAAATTAAGATGCGTCAAGGGAGACAGATTATGATGCCTTTATGCTACAAATTATGAATCTTAGCAAGCGTATTTCAAGAGACAAAAGTCGAGCGAATTATAGAGTGACAGTAATTAGGGTCTTTATTGAAAAATTGTTGAAGTTTTTAAATGACTTTTATGTATGAAGTGTGTATCTTAAAACTAATATGGATGAAATGTTTTCATATTGAGGTGTAGATTAGCGAAGCAGAAAACAAGCTACAAGCTCTGTTTTAGCTGCATGGATGAGTCTTGGATTACAAAGCCACAAAATACACATGAATTTCAGGAAGGGGTGCAGGGATTTTTGGAATTTGTCTTTGCCCATCAGTCTGTTGAAGGCAAAATCAAATGTCCTTGTCTTGATTGTGTTTTTAGAAATTGGGAGACCAGAGCAGTGGTGTATGATCATTTGATTTGTAGAAGGTTTCCAACCACATACACTATTGGGTTTTGGCACGGGGAGTCAACTACAGGGGAAACTTCTAATAGCACACCTTCGATACAAAATCTCTTATACAGTCATGATCCAATACACAATATGATCAATGATGCTTTTGGGATATCTAGGGACCATGTGAATGTAGAAGCCTGCATATCGCATCAACCAATACATGAAGGTGAAGAAAAGATGCCAGAATTGAATCAAGGACCTAATGAGGAAACTAAGACATTTTATGACCTAGTTAGGGATGGAAATCAAGCATTATATGAAGGATGTATGAAGTACTCGAAGTTATCATTCCTGGTAAAACTATATTACATCAAGTGCTTGTGCGGATTGAGTAGCAAAGCAATGTCTATGATTTTAGAATTGTTAAAAAATGCCTTCGAACATGCAGAGATTCCTGATTCTTTTTATGAGGTGAAGAAATTAATTACCAAGCTTGGTCTTAATTACAGTCAGATACATGCATGTCCAAATGATTGTATGTTGTATTGGGAAGAAGATGAAAGTAGGGAGACATGCAAAGTATGTAACACATCAAGATGGAAACAAAGTAGGAAAGGTAACCTGAAGAACATGTCTGGTGGGGGCAAGAAAAGAAAAAAGAAAGCTATCAAAGTTTTATGATACTTTCCACTTAAACCACGTTTGCAAAGGTTATTTATGTCTTCTAAAACTATTGAACATATGAGGTGGCATTCTGTGGATAGTAACAAAGATGGCTTGATGAGGCACTCGAGAGACTCTAAGGTGTGGAAAAGATTCGATGAAACACACCTTGAATTCGCATCAGATCCACGGAATGTTAGGCTTGGGTTAGCTAGTGATGGCTTCAATCCTTTCAGAACTTTGACTAGCAACTATAGCATTTGGCCTGTGATTCTTATACCATACAACTTACCCCCTTGGATGTGTATGAAGTAGACTTCCTTCATCCTTTCAATGATCATTCCAAGAAAGAAAATGCTAGGGAATGATATCGATGTTTACTTACAACCCTTGATTAAGGACTTGAAGGATTTGTGGGATAGTGGTGTGGAAACATTTGATGCTTCACTCAATCAAATGTTTAATATGCGCACTGCATTGATGTTGACAATTAGCGATTTTCCTGGGCTTGGTAATTTATTGGGTGGAACACACACACACTAGTTCAGCTTGTCCAACTTGCAATTTTGACTCTGTTGTCCATTGTCTTCCTCATAGTAAAAAGTGGAGTTTTATGGGTCATCGTCAATTTTTGGAGCTAAATCATAGATTCAGATTTAACCGCGTTCACTTTGATGGTAACACAGAGTTTAGGAATCCACCAGTGGCACTATCAGGTTCTGAGATATTCAAGCAGTTGGAAAATGTTCATGTTACATTTGGGAAAGGGATGGAGGTAGAAGATAATAGAAAAAGAACATGTCGAAAAAATATTGAAGAAAGTGGTTGTCAACAATGGAGAAAGAAAAGTATATTTTTCCAACTTCCTTATTGGGAGTACAACTTGTTGTGCCATAACCTTGATGTTATGCACATTGAGAAGAATGTGTGTGACAATGTCTTGTACACCATTCTCAATGAAAGTGGAAAAACAAAAGATAATCTCAATGCTTGAAAAGACTTGAAAGAGATGGGCATAAGAAGTGATCTTTGGCCAAATGAAAATGGACAGTATCGACTTGCTTTATTTACAATGTCAAATGCCCAAAAATATGTATTTCTTACAACTTTGAAGAATGTTTTAGTGCCTGATGGTTACTCAAGTAACATTGCTAGGTGTATTGATCTAAAGCATTGGAAGATATTTGGTTTGAAAAGTTATGATTCACATATTCTTATATAGCAACTGCTACTAATATCAATTAGAAATGTGTTGCCTAACCAAGTGTCTGTCGTTTTAGTTGATTTGTGCTCAATATTTAGGAAAAATATGTGGCAAGGTGTTGAATCCTCTAGACTTTGACAGGCTCCAACGTTAAGTCATTCTCACACAATGCCATATGGAAATGCTTTTTCTGCCTGGGTTCTTTACAGTCATGGTTCATTTGGTTGTGCATCTAGTGAATGAACTGAAGCTTGGAGGCCCAATACATTATCGATGGATGTATCCTATTGAAAGGTAAATATTCTATATATCGTAATTGCTATTTGCCATTGGATTTGCAAGTATATATGTATAACACTATTTTCTAATTGTGTTTTTTACTTTAGATACTTGGGACATTTGAAGTCCTATGTACGTAACAGGGCACAACCAGAAGGTTCCATTGCTAAAGGTTACTTAGCTAAAGAATGTTTGAACTTTTGTTCAAGATACTTGGAGGGCATTGAGACAAGATTCAACCAGCTTGGACGTTTTGATGATCAAACGACAAACAATCAATGGTCTCAAGTTTCAACATTTTTACTAAAATAGGAAAATCAGTTGGGAGTACTTCATATTTCAACCTTACTCATATTAAGAAACGACAAGCACACATATATGTGTTGATGAATTCAGAACTAGTCGATCAGTTTGTGAAGTGAGTTTGTACGTAAAGGATATATAATTTATCAAAATCCCTTATTTTCCTACCTTGTTGCGTTAATGACTTAATTTTATATAGGGAATTTAGAGAGATAACCAAGAGAAGGCTCAGGAATCAAACACGATCAGCTATAGAGATTAAAAGAATAGTACATCGAGAATTTGTTGAATGGTTCTCTAAGCGTGTAGGTTTACTATTGATATATTTTATTAAGAATAATATTTTAATCATGAAATATTGTACTTATCGATTTCCTTTTGTTTCATTTTAGATTATGAATGATGAAAATGATTCCCATTCAGATGATCTGAAGTGCCTTGCACAAGGGCCACTGCAATGTGCCAGACGATTTAGTGCATATAATGTCAATGGATTAAAATTTTGAACTATGGAACGAGAACTGAAGGACCGTCAACGAGGATCAAAAGCATGCAACAGAAGCGTTTTTAAAACATAACAATCCTCGTATTGATAAGAATCTAGAAGACTTACTTTTCCTTCGGATTATCGGACGGAATGGAGGAGGCGCGACTGCTTCTTCGCGTGGTGGAGACGTCGACTGTCCTGCAATCCGTCGGCTCCTTCACATCAGATCTCTTGATCTTCCAAGGTATGACTCAAACTCGTGGTCTCTCTTTGGTGAAGAAGAGAAAATCGAAGTTAGGGTTAAAAACAACTAGAGTGAGAATATATATAGGGAGAACCCTAGGGCTAAAACCCTAGTGGGCCAAACCCTAATGGGCCAAGTCCATTTTAATTAATTTTCTAATTGGGTTAGCCCAATTAATTAATTAAAACCAATGAACTATTAAATAATTCTCTCTCAATGTAATTCACCCAACAAGCCAAAATGTATTAAATAATACATGAGTTACATCGAGCTACCTTGGGGACCAAAATATTCATGGCTACTAAAATGACCAAAATATCCCTGCTACCCAGTAGCTATATTTTTTCATTTTAAGTGTTCCAATTATCACCATATGGTAACACTGACCCCACGAATAATTTTGCATGTGCAATGTCTTTGACCTACTAGTGTAATGACGAAAATACCCCTCTGTGTAACACCCATCATTTAGAAAGGAATAATGTACTAACACCTCTCTAAATGATTTCTACCATCCTTAGATCACTAGTCCAATAATCCGTGACTACTCGAATGTACTTGCTTATCACTGGGAGCTACCCAGAAGCACACACTCTTAAGTCACGTTCCCAGAGCCCTGGATTATTTGATTATTCTTGGACAATCACAAGGGGGTGAATCACAGAAACTATCTTGTATTAGTCTGTCTTAGCTAATTAGAAATCACACTCCCAACTCACAAGGTTGCTGATCTTTGATAGACCTCACCTATAGTGAATTTAAGAATATAGCTCTAGGTTCACTAGACCACCAACTAATATTCAAGTATTAGAGTACTCGTCCACGTAGTAGCAGTGATAGACTAGCTCCATGATAATCAGTACTTTGTCATTAGCTTCTATCACAGGTCCACTCTATGCATTCCAAATGCGCTTGTACAATTAGAGTAAACAGACTGTTTACTGGCTAAGGCAAGCCATCCTCCATTAGGATCTATTGCACAATGATCTTATCATGATAGAATGCCCAGTTCTATCAAAAGATCAAGAGTACTATTTTTCTTGCTTATTAAGTACCCATGATTAATGCCTAACTGTGAAGAACGACCCATCACATGAATCACTTACTTAATAGCATGGACACTTTTCCAACAATTAAATGCAAATAATATATGTGCAATAAACTGACTAAAAGAAACATCATTACCATAAATTAAATAAAACGTGTCTTTAGGGCATACATTTCCAACAAGAACATAGCTTGAAAACTGAGTTTTTGTGATTTTTGGAATAAGAAGTCATTCTAGAATCAATGATAACCCATTTAATGGAGATGTTAATTATTATGGAAAATTGGTAGATATAATTGAACTTAATTACTATGGTTGATTTAGGATTATTCTATTCAAGTGTAAATGGGCCAATACCATAACTGATAGAGGGATCAGACAAGATGCTTTGCAGTTTACTTTAGTGAATTTCTCTCAATTGATACATACTGGTAAGCGTGAAGAAGATGAACCTTATATTAAAGCTTCACAAGCGCAACAAGTGTACTATGTTAAAGATGTTGTAGAAAAGGATTGGAGTGTTGTTGTACATTTTAAACCAAGAGATTTGTACGATATGTGTAAAGACACTGAAGAGACATTCTATGAGAATGAGCCATATTAAGCACAGGACTTAGGGTTATTTTTTCCTAATGATACTGGAATTTTGTCACTGGCAAGAGCACAAATAGATGATGATCCAATGCCTAATGTTGAAAATGTTGATGATGAGAATGATGAGGATATGTAATTCTATGGATTTAATTAATGCAAATGTAGAATATTATATTGCATTTTACTTTGCTTATTATATTGTTGTTAGCCTTTTTTTATTATTATTTTTCCTTTCATTTTTCTTTGCTTTATCTATACGTGCATGTTTTTCTCATTTATAAAAAGTTGCAGCCATGATTAGGAAGATACGTCTAAGGGGTACCAATAGAGAAGTGGTAACATATCTTAATTTTCTTTTTTTTCGACAAATCTTAATCTTTGGTTCCACTTCCAAACACAACATAAAGGTTTAGGATACGTTTGATAGGGGTGGAAAATAGGACTAAAATTTATTTTCTATTTAAATTTTAGAAAATTTTATCAAATAAATTTTTTTTTCATGAAATTTGAATTCTATCTTAGTTTAAAAAGTAAAGATTTTTCTTGAAATCAATGAATTGAAATTCCTAAAGGGCGGGGTGAGAATTGAAATTCTATAAAATCACTTTTCATCCCTGATGTACCAAGAAAAATCAAGCCAATACCTGATCAAAGGTGGGCCCCAATATGACTAAAGAAAGAGAGAACAAATCATCATGTGGAAGAAGAAGAAGACCCACTTGGCATAACTGAGTGGGGGGCCACTCCGTTATGTCGAAGTGGGTGCCCCAACTCTACATAACCGAGTGGGGGGCCACTTGGTTATGTTGAGTGGGTACCCCCAGCTTAGTTATGCTGAGTCCCCCTCAAGAAATAATCAAGTGAGGGGTCACTCAGTTATGCTGAGGGGTACCCCGATCAGGGCATAACCGAGTGAGGGGTCACTCGGTTATGCCGAGTGACCCCCAACTCGGCCATTTTCATGGCCCACTCTATAGTGGCCCGTTAGGGGGCCTAGAATTTATTAGAATTTAATTATTATTTTAAATTTTTAGATTATGTGATGCTGGCTAAATAAATAATTATGGAGTTATTTTGGGGATTTAAGAAATAATAATTTATAAGGAATGGCATTATTGTAATTTTGGGAGTTATGTAATTAGGTGGAGTTTGGATATATGGGAAATATGGCCTAATATTTAAATGAGGATAATAAGGAGAAATTAATTTGTGATATTAAGGATTTAAAAATCCTATCGACGTGAGGTTTAGGTCTTTGGGAGTCCAGGGCTTCTTTATATGTATGGTTGTTAACTTTAGATTTACTCACGCTGTAGTTGAAATGAGTGGAAGAGGATAGTAACAGAGGAGTTATTCTAAAAGGAGAGTTTTTGAGGGAAAGCTCTAAGGAATCAACGTAGAGAAGTCTTGTAGCAGCTTTGTGATTTTATTAAGAGATTCAAGCAAGTTTCTCCTTCTTCCTTTCATTATGTTACGCAAGGTCCTTTGTGGTTCTTCTCTGGGGTTTACATGAACCCTTCCATTCTTTTATTTTGTGGTGCAAAGGATTGTTCATGCATGTTCTTGATATACAGAGGGTCTTTGGAAATTCGTATGACGCTTCTATCATATTTTTCTACTCTTGGGGGCTCTGTAAGTTGAGCAATATATATTTATATGTGCTTATATTCATGCGTAACAGTGGAGTAATATTTTGCAGAGGATTGGCTATGGGTTAAATCTTGATGATTCTTGAATTCCTAGCATTGAGCGAAGTCATGATTTATTCTTCATCGTTTGAGATTGTTCTCCTAAAATGTTCTTTCGGAATGTTGCAGCTTATAGTGAGTTGATTGATATATATATATATATATAAGCACATGTTCAATTGCAGAGAGTGCATTATTCCAAGTGGGCATGACCTATGATTCAATCTATCCTTGTTTGATCCCATAACTCATCCTTTGCTATTGGGTTTTATCATCCCAGAGTGTTATTTTGAGTGGTGCAGCCGTTATAGGTGAAATTATATGCACATATATATAGGTGGCTGGAATTGCAAAGGCGTGTTCTTTGTAAAGAGCTTCAAATAATAAGCAAGGGTACTGTAGCGCTAGTACTGTAGCACCGAATTTGATTCCAATTAATTTAATTTTTTTTAGTTATAATTTAATTATTCCTTCTTAACAAGTTTTAAAATTAAATTCAAAATTGTTATTAATAAAGTTAATGAGATTTAATGAACACTTATAGTTGATAAATAATTTTAAGCAAGTTTTATACATCTAGCTTATCCTTAATGTCATAAGACTTGAGATATATTACATATCATTGAGTTTCAATTAAATTAAAAACTATTGGATCCATTACTCCAATTAAGATAATTATATTATTGAGGCAATTGAGAAATATGACACATGCATTTACTTGAGATTATTTGAGTTTATGTACATTCATATTGTATGCTCATTGAGCATAAGATTACTTGGAGCACGCCATATTGTGTGTTAGCACGTATTTGAGCATGTGGCATTTATGTGTCATAGTCTATGAGGGGATCCCATGAGCTCAGTTCTTTGAGATTACCCACTACCGATAGCGAGGGGCGGCAGCCCTAGTAATACTATTGAGATGATAATTCTTTTATGTTCGCTCTTAGATATGGAGTAGGGGTGTTTGACCCTAGTGAGTATTTGTTTGCTATTTATGGTTGCAAGTTCAGCAACGGGCAGGTATGAGACTTCTTCTTTATATATATGGGCCTTGGCCAATTTTACATACATACTTGTATGAGTGATGTTTATTTATTCCACATCTATATGAGAACCTACGTAACCATAAAAGATATTCCAATATATTAATTCAATTCCCTCAAATTGAGATCAGTTATCCCTCAGTTTACGATCGGTTATCTATGAGTAGTGAGATGGATTAGTCTTGATGAGTTTGACTTTTCTTTGTCTCAGCATTAAATTTTATTTCATTACTTCTTACTTGCTGAGTCTTGTGACTTACCTTGTACTCTTCACCATTCTAGATCATAGCGAGGTAGCTCCTGAGACGGGTCCTAGTAGTAGCAGTGGGGGGCGCTAGCAATGTGTACGTGGAAGCCACTCGATGCCTATAAGATTTCTGGGTCATGGTTGACTAGTTTAGAGATTGTCATATATTTTAATTTCAGCATTGAGGGATATTTCATTTAAGTTTACATATTGTTGGTTGAGTTTTTCTTGCCTTGAGATGTGGCACAGTTTAACAATTTTATTTTCAGTTTATGAGATCTAATTATTATTTTTGGTATTGGTTTTTTCTTATTAATTATTGTAGCATTTGGGGTGCTACACACTCGATCGTGACTGAGTGAACCCCCTTTAGTCATCAGGTGCCCAACCGAATGGGCTTTGAAATCTTGAAATGGGCAGCAGGATCTCCAGATTGAGCTGCGAGACCCCCGCCTTGATTATCGCATGGCCTCCCTCACCCTCCACTATAAATACGAGGTCTTGTCTCCATCACAAGGTATGCACTATTGAGCTACTCAAGTACCATTTCGCATTTTTTCTCGAGATCTGACTTAAGCATCAGAGGGTTTCTGCGAGACTCCCACCCACGTCCTAACAGTGCTCTCGTTTTGTAGGTCGCTCGGTTATCTTAGGCCACTCAGTTATCCAATGTAAAACCCCATTTTAGAAATAAATAAAAGAAAGAAATATTTCGTAATTCGTGGCTTTAGAATGATTAAAATTAGTGTCTCGCAAAGTGGGTCGTCATTGTTATCTAGCCAATAAATCGAAGGGAGTATCCCGAAGCTGGAAAGATCAAAAGTAAGACCACATCATCAATTCTCAAGTCAAAATATGATTTTTAATGCTGAAAGAAATTGGATCAGGGATAGTTTCTAGTACAACTTTAGTCCGGGCTGATAAAACCGAATCGTCAGAGGGGGCTTCCAAAAAGATAATGGACCCTTAGAGGGCCTTGATTTTTCATATAGAATAATGCTTCAGTGTCTTTGGGTAGTAACGAGAAGAGTTTCGATGAAATAAGTCAATCGGGCCAAAACCTAGTTTTCTGAAAATGCCCGAGGGAGGCCTAAATGTCATTATTTCTGAATATTTGAGGCGTGGATGTCAATCTTGGAACCTTAGGGTCTTAGTGGAAGCAAGGAAAACCTCAGGGGCTTGTGAGAAAGGCCAAAGTGGAAATTTTAACAACTGGAGGAGGCTTAAGTGCAATAAACACAAAAGGAAAGCTACCATGGCCGACAGCAGCTGGCCAGCTATTCCTTCGGTGTCTTTGACCATGGGGACTTCGAGAAAGCTAGCTGGGGAAGCTCGAGCATCAATCTAGGCCTGCAAATGAGCACGTGAGGGGCTTAAACTTTGAAAAATTCGGGCATGGCGTGGCTGAGTTGCAGCGCTTGTAAATTAGCCATTAGTAAGGCAGTTAGACACTTTTGAGGTCGCCTAATGTGTTAAGGCATCGGGTGAGTGGCCATGGGCAATTTTGAGGGCTGATTTTGAGCTATAAATAAGAAGAAGTGGCCGAGGGTTTTGAGACATTGTGGCTTAAAATTGAGGGTGTTAGAGGCCGAATTGAGCTTAGGTAATAGAGGATTTTTGCTTTAGAGAGGGTAAGGATCATTTCTGGAGAAATTGGAGTGGTTTCGTGTGCGTTTGAAGGGGTTTCAATCGATTGCTAGAGAAGGAGGCGAACGGTTTGGCTGAGAGTTCGAGGCTTCGGTTGAAGGTCTTTCGTGCTTCCTTTCAAGCTTGCAAGCAGGCCATTGTGATTGAGTGAATCATAAGATCAAGCCAGGCTAAAAAAATCTGAGCTCTGGTGTGCCGTCGCTGGAGAAGAAGACTGGAGCGTGGCCTTCATATGACGGATCCCATTCGCAGCGACGCGCCAAGCACGTGTGAGCGCGTGCACAGCTGGTTTTTTCTGAATTTTTTTTATATGTTTTAGAAAATTATTTTAGGATTTCTTATGCAAAAAGATTTGGGAAAAATTGGATATAGGTATTTATTTTAGAATTTTAGTGAGGAAAAATTTGAGAAAATATGAAAAAAATTGGTTTTTGTATTTATGCATTGAATATGGTGTTTAGGGTGCCTTACGGCTTGAATTTTGATGTTGGTTTGAATTTCGAGGATTGCACGTAAATCGAGGTGAAGCACGTTCTCGAGCATCATCAAATTTGTCAAACGTGAGTGAGTTTGCAATCTTACAACTTAGTTTTATGTGAGTATTCTACTTTAAAAAAAAAAAAAACTAGTTAGTGCTAGTAGTTGTGTTCCGAAACTTGATTTTATGTGAGAGTTTTCCATAAAGTGGGTTGTGAACATTCTGCCATGAAAACCGATTTGATGTAAATGAATTTGATCATGTCGTCATGTTTTGAAGTGAAAATGCCATGAAGTTGCATTTGCATGCTATGATGAGATATGCATACATCCGTGTTGACATTTATTGATCATGCATGGCATATGATTTCATGATGGCATCATTGCATCCATTGACCTCGACATGGAAAGGAAGCCGTAGCAATGAGGGGTAGCATTAAGGTGCAAACGGGAATGCGGATCGGTACTGCTGCACCATTGACCTCGGCATGGAAATGAAGCCGTAGCAATGGGGGTAGCAAAAGGTGCGGTCGATTCACGGATTGAAATGAGGAATGATGACATGTTGCATTTTACATTCATTCACGAAAATATATGATTTTATTTCACACACTTAGATGATTCATCTCTAATTTGGGCTTTTGCCCCTGGAATATTCAAATGTTCTAGATGTTGTTGTAGCAGAACCAGGTACTGACGAAGCATGTGATGGCACTTTGCAAGTGCACGATGAAGTATGATTATGATGTTAAAGTTGATGTATTTAAGTTCTGCTGCTTGACATGTGAAGATTTGAAAGATATTGATGTAATATCAAAATTATGGTTATTGTAACATTAGGTTCGATCTTTAGCTTCTGCATGTAATGTTTTATGACTACTTTCAAAATGAATGGAATTTTGGGTTACTAATCAATGTGATTTAGCATTTAGTTAGAAAATAAAATATTATTCCCAAATTGTCCTAGTTTATAACACGCCCGAGAAAGTGGGGTATTACAGTTGGTATCAGAGCGAACTAAGTAGAAAACCTAGCATAGCTTGAGGAAATTAGAAATCTAGAAATTTGAGGATTCTACATATAAGATTGCTAATGAATTTTAGGATAAATGCCAAGATGGCTAGAATCTTTTTTAAGCAGGTGCTAGTTAACCACTAGGTCAATCGGATTAACACTAGGGAGCCAGCTCCCGAGGAAGATGTCTACGGGTTTGTAGCTAAGATGGAAGATATTATCGAATATGTCCCACCCAGCTATCGCTAGAGTCCAGCTTTAGTTCCTTTCCAAATAAACTTTATGGTCGGTGTCTTAGAAGGAAAGTGAAGACCCTTGCTGAGTGGATTCAATAAGATGAAGACTTCATCTTATTTTTCTACTTTTGTGAAAGACTCCGGTCAGTAATGGATGAGTTGTACAAAGAGGTGGAGGAAAAGGAACCAATGGAAGAAGAAGAGGGAGAAAAGGATTCAAGCGAAGACGAGGCAGAAAAAGAAAATTTAGTGGCAATGGAAATTGAGAACAAGCCTCCTGAACTCGAATACTTCAGTTCTGACGATGAAGAAGACCTAGCAGAGACTCAGGATGACCTCGAGGGACCTGCTTATGAGTCCGAAAATGAGGCAAAAGCATGGGTTTGGAAGTCCACAATGCCTTAGGAGAAAAGTGATGTAGTAGGAATTATTAAGCTTCTATTAGATGCTTTGCCAAGTAGTGATGTAATCGTAGTGTTTTGTGAATCTATAAGAAATCTACATCACTATTCAGATTTATGCCAAGTTACTTAATTTACTTTGGTAGATATTAAAATTATAGCGTCTAACTAGAGCCGTACTTTCAGATGGTGAACACTCGTCGAACATACAGGACAGAACCGACGACACCAAACCCCTGCCAAGGCAACATGGAGGGACGAGCTAATAATTTTCTCGGAAGTAGCTCAAGTCAAGAAGAGGAAAGGACGAATGGCGGTCGTTTGGATCAAATCGAAAGAATTGTAGGGGGCATGGCAGGAGTTATGTAGGGAATGCAAACCCAAAGCAACCATCCAGCTTGCATGTTGGATCTTTATCGCCGACAGAACCCACCCGTCTTCCTAGGAAAGGTTGGACCTGACCCTAGTGAGGGGGAATTCTGGATCGAGCAAACTGAGAAATTGCTTGATCATCTTCACTGCAGCGAGGATGAAAAGGTCAACTGTGCAACTTTCATGTTGCAAGGAGAGGCAGAAAGATGGTGGAAAGGAGTGAAGAGAGCAATGACCGCCCAAGCTCAAGTAGGACCTCAGTATGTCAGTTGGGAAAGATTCAAGGAGTTGTTTAATGAGAAGTATTTTCCTCTCAGCTTGAGGATGGTGAAGGAAAGGGAATTCATGGAATTGAAGCAGTCCGAAGGCATGACGGTGGCTCAGTACGAAGACACTTTCACGCGGCTAATCAAGTACATGCCGATCTATGAGTCAGATAAGAGAATCAAAACTCAGAAGTTTCTAGGGAGACTAAAGTTGAGGATTCAGAAAACCCTCGACTACATAATTGCAGAGTCCTGCGCTGAAGTAGTGTGGCAAGCAATGGCTGCAGAGGCTAATTAGGATCGAATCAATTCTATTCAGGGGGCTAGCCAGCAAGTTTCAAATTCTAGGCAAGGTGTGGGAAAGAAGTTGGACCCCAAAAAGGTTCAGTTCAAGCCTAGCAAGCCCTATTTGAAATGTGGGAAGCAGCACCCTGGGAAGCCCTGTAGGCAGGGAATGAAGGTTTGTTTCAACTGCGGAGATAAGGGACATCATAACTGGAATTACCCTAAGAAGGGACCCAACTGTTTCAACTGCAATCAAGTGGGCCATTATCCGAGAGACTGCCCAAAGCCGAAGCCGATAGGTCAACTTCAAGGGCCAGCGGGGAATCCAAGGATTCAAGGAAGGGTGTTCAACTTGACGCGGCAGGACACGGCTAAAGATCCGGTTGTCATTCAAGGTACCATGTTTACTTCCGATTTTCCTATGCATGTCCTGATAGATTCTGGAGCCAGTCATTCATTCATATCACATGCATTAGCCGAAGTATTACGAGAAGAACCAGAAAATTTGAACTGTCGCATGATTATATCAACCCCTATGGGGAAGTCTCTAGAGACCTCGTCAGGATACAAGAATAAGAAAGTCCAGGTAGGAGAAGCTAAGTTCTTGGTAGACTTAATCCTCCTTGAATTTCAAGACTTTGACGTAATTTTAGGAATGCACTTCTTAACAAAGTATGATGCCTCGATGGATTGTAAGACCAAAGTAGTAAGTCTCCGGAATGGAGACTCGATTATTAAATTATGAGGGCAAGGTAGAATGAGCGAGAGGAAATGGATCTAGACTTTAAAGGCAAATAAAATGTTGTAGAAAGGGGCTTTCAGGTACTTAACACACATTCAAGAAAAAATAAATGACCTTGTAGAAATAAAAGATGTGCCAGTAGTCCAGGAATTTGGGGATGTGTTTCCCGAGGAATTACCAGGATTACCCCCCACATCGTGAAATCGAATTCTCAATAGAAAATGTGCCAGGGGCAAGTCCCATCTCCATACCACCCTACAAGATGGCTCCCACCGAAGTAAGGGAATTAAAAATTTAACTCCAAGAATTACTGGACAAGGGATTCATTAGACCTAATATGTCACCATGGGGATCACCAATCCTCTTTGTTAAGAAGAAAGATGGGAGTTTGAGAATGTGTATAGATTAGCGACAATTGAATAAGGTGACGATCAAGAATAGATACCCGCTTCCGAGAATTGAGGAACTGTTTGATCAGTTGCAAGGGGCAAAGGTCTTTTCAAAGATCGACCTAAGATCGGGATACTATCAACTAAGGATCAAGGTGGATGACATTCCAAAAACAACCTTTCGATCTCGATATGGGCATTACGAATTCCTGGTTATGCCATTTGGGTTAACTAATGCTCCAGCAGCATTCATGGATATGATGAACTGAGTTTTTAAGCCATATTTGGACAAGTTCATGATCGTATTCATAGACGACATCCTGATTTACTCACCCTCCGAAGAAAAACATGGGAAACATCTGAAGTTAGTACTACAAACGTTTAGGGAGCACCAGTTGTATGCTAAGTTTGCCAAGTGTGAGTTTTAGCTAAGTCAGGTGGCCTTCTTAGGGCACATTATATCAGCTGAGGGAATATCAGTGGATCCAGCAAAGGTAGCAGCAATAAGAGAATGGAACCAACCTAGTACTGTGACTGAAATTAAAAGTTTTCTAGGTTTGGCTGGATACTATAGGAAATTCATAGAGGGGTTCTCGAAGATTGCCTCACCTCTCACAAAGCTGACTCAAAATAATGTAAAGTTCAATTGGGATGATTGATGTGAGAAGAGTTTCCAGATGCTTAAAAGAAAACTTATGACCGCTCTGATCTTAGCCATGCTAAATGGCCCTGGAGGTTATAAGGTTTAAACAGATGCCTCAAAGAATGGATTGGGTTGTGTCCTTATGCAGCATGAAAGGGTAATCGCCTATGGGTCTCAGCAACTTAAAAGGCATGAACATAATTACCCGACCCATGATTTAGAATTAGCTGTGGTGGTGTTCGCTTTAAAGGTTTGGAGACACTACCTGTACGACGAGAAGTTTGAGATCTTCACTGACCATAAAAGTTTGCAGTATGTGTTCTCTCAAAGGGATCTTAACATGAGGTAGCGTCGATGGACAGAATTCTTAAAAGATTATGATTGCGTCATCCAGTACCACCTCGGTAAAGCTAATGTTGTGGCCGATGCCCTAAGTAGGAAGGAACCTGTGTGTATGGCTAGGATGATGGTGTTTGAATGGAAGTTAATTGAGGATTTTAGCCTAATGACGGTAGAAGCTACCCCGACAGCAAATTCAGCCTTCGTGGCCAGTCTCACCATCCAGTCAGATTTGATGGAGTAGATTCGTCAAGCTCTTCCCGAAGACCGCAGAGTAGAATTATGGGTAGACAAGCAAGGCCAGGTAAAAACCCAAAAATTCGAATTAAGAGATGGCATCCTTCAGTTCCAAGGAAGAATTTATGTATCTCGAGTAAAGGAATTAAGGCAATCGATCTTGAAAAAATCCCACCGATCTAAGTATTCAGTTCACCTAGGAGGTACCAAGATGTTTAGAGATTTAAGGACTATGTATTGGTGGCTGGGAATGAAAAAGAGCATTACAAGATATATCAGTCAATGTAACACATGTCAAAGAATAAAGAATGAGCATCAAAGACCCGATGGAAGTTTGCATCCCCTAGAAGTCCCATAATGGAAGTGGGAACATATCACCATGGATTTTGTAACAGGACTACCAAAGAGCCCTAGAGGAAATGATGCCATATGGGTGATTGTTGACAGGTTAACCAAATCCGCTCATTTCCTGGCAATGAAGGTAAGTCATCCTATAAATAAGCTAGCCCAACAGTATATCGACAACATTGTTAAACTTCATGGGGTACCAGTAAGTATTGTCTCAGATCGTGACCCAAGGTTTATTTCAAGATTTTGGGGAAGTCTGCAAAAGTGCTTAGGCACTCAAATTAGGCTAAGTATGGCCTATCATCCCCAAACGGATGGTCAGTCTGAGAGAACTATTCAAACCTTGGAAGATATGTTGAGAGCATGTGCCTTAGATTTCACGGGAAGTTGGGAAGAGCATCTACCATTGGTAGAGTTTTCATATAACAACAGTTACCACAATAGTATTGGTATGGCTCCTTATGAAGCATTATACGGACGCAAGTGTAGATCCCCAGTACGTTGGATCGAAGTGGGAGAGTGGCAGATATTAGGTCCAGAGATTATATAGATAACTATTGAGAAGATAAAGACAATTCAAGAAATAATCTGAGAGACTCAAAGTCATCAAAAGTTTAGAGTTTCAAGTTGGTGACAAGGTGTACCTAAAATTATCCCCTTTAAGAATAGAAACTCAAGTACACAAGAAAGGAATGTTGAGTCCTAGGTACATTGGACCATACAACGTCCTAGAAAGAATCGGGTAAGTTGCGTACTGACTCTCCTTGCCGATTGCTGTATCCAATCTACACGATGTGTTTCACGTGTCGCAGCTTCGAAAGCATGAACCTGATCCATCTCAGATAATACCGACAGAAGCTGCCGAGGTTTGAGAGGATCTTTCATACCTCGAGGGACCGATTAAAATTTTGGACTGAAGGGATCAAGTCTTGAGGAACAAGTCCATACTGCTGGTGCAGGTGCTGTGGCAGAATCCAGTGAGCGAGGAGTTAACCTGGGAGCGAGAAGAAGATATGAGAAGTAATTTTCCACTTTTGTTCGAGGAATCAATAGATAGAATGAATGTAGAGTAAGCAAATTTTGAGGACGAAATTTTTGTAAGGAGGGGAGAATGAAAAACCCCGTTTTAGAAATAAATAAAAGAAAGAAATATTTTGTAATTCGTGGCTTTAGAATGATTAAAATTAGGGTCTTGCAAAGTGGGTCGTCATTGTTATCTAGCTGAATCAATCGAAAGGAGTATCCTGAAGCTCGAAAGATCAAAAGCAAGACCACATCATCGATTCGCAAGTTAAAATATGATTTTTAGTGTTGAAAGAAATCGAATCAAAGATAGTTTCTGGTACAACTTTAGTCTGGGCTAATAAAACCGAATCGTCATAGGAGGCTTCTGAAAAAATAATGGAACCCTTAGGGGGCCTCGATTTTTCATATAGAGTAAGCCTTTAAAGTCTTCGGGTGGCAACGAGAAGAGTTTCGATGAAATAAGTCAATCAGGCCTAAGTGCAATTTTTTGAAAATGCCCAAGGGAGGCCTAAATGTCATTATTTTTGAATATTTGAGACGTGAATTTCAATCTTGGAACCTTAGGGTCTTAGTGGAAGCAAGGAAAACCTCAGGGGCTTGTGAGAAAGGCCAAAGTGGAAATTTTCAAAAATGGAGGGGGCTTAAGTGCAATAAACAGAAAATGGAAGTTACCATGGCCGACAGCAGCTAGCTGGCCATTCCTTCGGCATCTTTGACCATCGGGACTTCGAGAAAGCTAGCTGGGAAAGCTCAAGCATCAGTCTAGGCCTGCAAACGAGCACGCGAGGGGCTTAAACTTCAAAAAATTTGGGCATGGCGCGGCCGAGTTGTGACGCCTGTAAATGGGCCGTCAGGGAGGCAGTTAGACACTTTTGAGGTCGCCCAATGCAAGGTTGAGGTGTTAAGGCGTTGGGTGAGTGGCCATGGGCAATTTTGAGCTATAAATAAGAAGAAGTGGTCGAGGGTTTTGAGACATTGTGGCTTAAAATCGAGGGTGTTAGAGGCCAAATCGAGCTTAGGTAATAGAGGGCTTTTGCTCTAGAGAGGGTAAGGATCGTTTCTGGAGAAATTGGAGTGGTTTCGTGTGCGTTTGAAGGGGTTTCAATCGATCGCTAGAGAAGGAGGCGGATGGTTTGGCCGAGAGTTCGAGGCTTCGGTTGAAGGCCTTCCGAGCTTTCTTTCGAGCTTGTAAGCAGGCCATTGTGATCGAATAAATTAGAAGATCAAGCTAGGCTAAAAAAATTCGAGCTCTGGTGTACCGTCGCTGGAGAAGAAGACCGGAGTGTGGCCTTCATGGGCCGGATCCCACTCGCAACGACGTGCCAAGCGCGTGTGAGCGCATGCACAACAGGTTTTTTTCAAATTTTTTTTATATGTTTAGAAAATTATTTTAGAATTTGTTATACAAAAAGATTTGGGAAAAATTTGATATAGGTATTTATTTTAGAATTTTAGTGAGGAAAAATAGAAAAAAAATTGGTTTTAGTATTTATGGATTGAATATGGTGTTTAGGGTGCGTTATGGCTTGAATTTGTGTGTTGGTTTGAATTTCAAGGATTGCACGTAAATCGAGGTGAAGCATGTTCTCGAGGATCATCAAATTTTTCAAAAGTGAGTGAGTGTGCAATCTTACAACTTAGTTTTATGTGAGTATTCTACTTTAAAAAAAAAAAAACTAGTTAGCGCTAGTAACTGTGTTCCAAAACTTGATTTTATGTGAGAGTTTTCCATAAAGTGGGTTCTGAACGTTCTTCCATGAAAACTGATTTGATGTAAATGAATTTGATCATGTCATCATGTTTTGAAGTGAAAATGCCATGAAGTTGCATTTGCATGCTATGATGAGATATGCATACATCCATGTTGACATTTATTGATCACACATGGCATATGAGTTCACAATGGCATCGCTGCACCGATTGCCCTCGGCATGGAAAAGAAGCCGTAGCAATGAGGGGTAGCATTAAGGTGTAAACGGGAATGCGGACCGGTAACGCTGGTCCAATGACCTCAACATGGAAAGAAAGCTGTAGCAATGGGGGTAGCATAAGGTACGGTCGATTCACGGAATAAAATGAGGAATATTGACATGTTGCATTTTACATTCATTCACGAAAATATATGATTTTATTTCATTCACTTAGATGATTCATCATCTAATTTGGGCTTTTGCTCCTGAAATATTGAAATGTTCCAGATGTTGTTGTAGCATGACTCCCAAGACTTTTATATCTGCCCACAATCAAAAATATATTGTTGTATTTTGGCAACAACAATTGGTGTCATCTGTGAGAAACACAAGATAAAAAGTCAACTTATGAATGACAAACACTCATGGACACGGACGAACTCTCTCTTAAGGTGTAGAAACACGCTTACCACCACGGAACTCTCAACAATAGGGAGTGCCTCCCAGTATTCCCGATTCACACCCACAAGGAGCACCTCTGCCCCCTCATAATATTCAACCCCAAGGAGGTGATTGGTAGAGATATGCCCCACAAGCCAATTATATTTACATGTAATTGGTCATATTTTATATTATGACTCTTTATCTTCAATCAATTATTATTGCAAGGCATTATGTTTTTTGTTTGTCATTGATGGTTGTCTTTATTATTTCCATATTTAACAAAGTCTATAGATCAGATAGGCTGGTGGAATATGGTCGTGCATAGAGATAACGATCATGAAACATATTTCTTATAAGCCTTGATCTTAAATGTTCCTAGTCGTAGAGTTATTAGGATTGGACACTAATAACTCGGATAGACTAGCATATATGATGCATGCTCAATTAGGAGAATGTCTTGTTTCATGGACATTAGTGTGTGGACACTAGTGCATATATGTGGGTGCTTATTATAAGAATAAGTACACTGAAATGACCCGCTACAGAATTCCTAATGGTAATTGTTCATTGTCGAATTGGAATTTCTGTGTTATAATAGTGCAGATTGGTCCTTAGACTTGAGACGTCATGGTAGTCTTATATTTGACTGGTTACGCTTTGGTTCTTTTTGGATTCCAATGGAGTCATTAACAAATTATCACTGGGCGTAACCTTATCACATATGAAGGCTTGTGAATGTCGAAATAGGATTCATCAGTTATCGACAAGATGAGAAGATGTCCTATGTATTCCGATGATTTCATGACTGAGGAAATCATTGGCCAAGGTGAGGTGGAAATCAAAAGGTGTTTTGATTTCATCGAACAAGTCATAAATTTAGAATGGATACATAGTTGTTGAATGACTAGGGTTTCGTCATAAAACCATACCCTAAATTCAATCGGGACATAGATTGATAAAAGGATTTTACTGTACAGTAATTGTAATCGAAAAGGTCCGTGTTTTTTCATCGTTGGCTAGGCATTCATGGCATGTTGCTAGACGTTAACCATGATATGTAGGGTTTTATAATTAATATGATTAATTCTAAAACTATTAATTAAAGAGTTTAATTAAGAAGCCCATGAGATGAGTTAATTATGAAGCCCATAAGTTTAATTAAAGAGTTTAATTATTCTAATGAGTTGGGCCTTCATATAGCCCAATAGAATTAGCCCTACATCTAGCCTAATGGTGGACCTAAGGGGTCACACACTTGGGTCGAGCCCGTTCCACAAATTAAAAGAGAGGCATGGCCCAATATGATTAGGGGCCGGGCCTAAAACGTTTAGTGGCTTTTACAAAGGCACAATTAGGGTTTTTTTTAAACTCTATAAATAGGCTACTTAAGAAGATGGAAGAAAAGGAGAAATTCGGATCTCTCATTAGAGGCGCCTAGGGTTTGCTAGCACTACTCGAGGCGTTGTGGAAAGGGTCGATCATGTGGACCAACTTGGAGGAGTTTGTGCTTGCAACTCTACGGATCAAATAAGGCAGAATCGAAGCTACACGGTTGGCCGGTTCCTAATAGTGATTGCTCTATTTCCTCGGGCCAAAAATGGAGGAACTAATCAGTCCCACCCCCACTGAACATCGGCTCGGGATCTCTCCCTGCAGATCAAGCTAAACTTCATGATAGCTGCCGCGTACAGTCCCCTGGGAAGAGTAAGAAACATTGAAACAACGACACATTGAGAGTATGCAGGCACTCTGAGACATGGCTGGTGTAATACCCCAAGAGGTTAGAGAATGGTAGTATAATTGAGGATAAGTAAGGAAGGAAACAACATCAGCTGGATACCTTTTGGGTTGAATGTTGGCAAGGAACTCTGGGGTTAAGCGTGCTTGAGCTGGGGAAGGTCAGGGATGGGTGATCCCCTGGGAAGTTCGCGTAAGCCCATCAAGGTAAGTTGTTCTGTTCCTTCCTATCGATCGATGCGGGATGTTCCAGGTGGTATCAGAGCCGACCCTTGGTAACGGCGGTCTGATGAGGGTGGGGAGTGGTGCCGAGGCTCAAGGGCCTGTACGAGGAGTGACTTCTGGCATGCTTCTAGGATCGCAGCCTCCAAAGGGGAGAAGGTCTAGGACCAGTTGTAAGGTCACATGACGAGGACGTCATATGCTCAAGGGAGAGAGAATGTAATATCCCAAGCACCTAGAGAATGGTAGTATATATTGAGAATAAGTAAGGAAGGAAACAACACTAGATGGATACCTTTTGGGCTAAATGTTGGCAAGGAACTCCGGGGTAAAGAATGCTTGAGCTGGGGAAGCTCAGGAATGGGTGATCGCCTAGGAAGTTTGCATAGGCCCATCAAAGTAAGTTGTTCCAGTCCTTCCTATTGTTCGATACGGGATGTTACAGCTGGCATACTCCAAGGAATGATGCCTAGAGGGACATTGCCCGATACTTTGAAAAATTTATGCCATCGCCTAAGCCTCACCCCGAGGTGGGAGTTGATTCATACCAGGAGGCCACTCCCGATTCTCATTCTATATCTACTCCTCGATGGGAGGATAGGTGATGGCGCGCATATTTTATATTATTTATCCCTCTTATTCCATCTTCATTGCACTCTATTTAGGTTATTTCATTTGTCTTATGCTTATTTTATTTTATTGGGCTTCACACTATTTTTATTCTTTTTTTGGCAGATTTGGGCCTCAGATTTGAGCTATTTCGATAGAGGCGCAAGTGGGCTTCGCAAGGTGGACGGACATTGAATTTGAAAGAGGCAACCATTCTTCATTATGGGTTATGGGCGAATTTAGAATCCATTGGGCTCTTTTATTTAATTAAATTATGGGCCATATGTAATAAAAAAACCCTAAGCCCATTTAGCCTAGGTTTTCTTTTCCAAAACCCTATAAATAAGAGCTAGCTAAGAGGCATGAGGGGTGGCCGATTTTGGGAGAATTCTCACGATTTCAACCAAGAAGATGGAAGGCTAATTCGCTTGTGATTCGCTACATTCTCGTACCCCTTGCTCGGGTTGAGTCTCGGTCATATTGTTGAATCCGGTTTGGAACTCGATTTTCATGTTTTTATTGATGATTCTGTTTCTTTTCCTCCTCTAAGTTTATGTATGTTTCTTTTATACGGTTGTGTAAATGCATGCATGATCTTTGGATGGGTTTAATTGACGTTCTCGGTTGAGGCTTTGATTAGAAAGAAACGGTATATTTGTATGTATGAGCAATTGCTCGTTTTGATTTAATCTTTTACGGTTGTAGAAGAGTTTTTTTAAATCAAAAGAAAATCAAACCAAACAGATTGTTTTCATAAGTGAGACGAGGATTACCCTGGTAAGGAGGTAGGGTTTGTAGCGGGTTATGTTTTGGTTCATCTTTGTTTCATTCTTGAACGCTTTTAATTCTGGTTTTCATAACAACCCCCCTCGTTTAATCTTGTTTTGACAAATCCGTTTGAGGTTCGTTGGGAGACGACTTTGGGTTGCACCCTTATTGCAAATTCGAATCATTATTCATCTAATCTATCGGTGTTCAACAGCCCGATCAATAGGCCCAGATCACCACCACTAAGGAAGAACCCTCATACCACGCCCCCGAAGAAATGTAAACCCAAGAATGGAAAACAGGGCCAAAAGCCCCCAAAGACGGAGATATCATGAAATAGTGGCCAACACACCAAAAAGACATGATAACAAAATAGTAGCTAGCATGCGTGATGACATGAAAATAGTAGTGGAAGAAGTACTTGAGCAAAAAAAGTTAATCCCCGCAACGGAGGAGTATCAGTGCAGAAAATGCCCCTTTACTACAGATATATTAGAGAGGCCTTTGCCTTGAAAATTCAAAATGCCACAAATCATCCTTTACTCAGGAAAGGACGATTTGTACAATCATGTTCAAAACTATAAGTCACTGATGATATTGCATGGATGGGATGACGACATAATATGTCGGGCCTTTTCCTTAAACTATCAAGACACGCTCAAACATGGTTTAACAACCTGCCAGAAACCTCCATTTCATCAATTGGGCAACTTAGAATAGAATTTATCAAGGCTTTTGTGATTAACAGTCGAAGGAAAAAGGACGCCACATACTTACTCAGCATATGATAGGGTAACAAAGAATTCTTACATTAATTTGTGAACAGATTTCGCAATACCACTCTTGAAGTTCTTGATTTGCCGAACCAAGTAGCAGTGTCTGCCATGCTGCAAGGGACACATCTCGCCTCTCTCTAAGAGTCACTTTCCTTAGACCCTCCAATGTCCCTGACCAATTTTTTGTTAGGGAAAACAGGTATATCCTCCACACCGAGATCATGAGGAATGTGGGGAGGGGGGGAATGAAGATAGAGAACAAAAGAGGAAAGATCGTGAAGGGGAAGAATAGTCCGTACGATGACAGGAAAGGGTTAGGAGGGCAGATGCACCTAGACCTCAGTTTAATCATTACACCCGACTTTTGCAACCACAGTCAGCTATGTAAGTTGCAGTAGAGGGAGAAGTACTCCTTAAACTACCCCGTAGAGTTCATAGACCCATGGGGAAGAACCAGTAAGAGTATTGCATAAACCATCGAACCTGGGGGCTTTCCACAGATCATTGCAGAGAGCTGAAGAATCAGATCAAAATGCTCATTCGGGAGGCGCCCCTACAAAGATATGTGAAAAATGAAGGAGAAGAAGGTCGAGAGCCCTGACAAAGGGAAGACAAGCATGATAGGCATGAAAGACAAAACCCAAGGCAGCAAGAGAGAGGAAGGGATCGTAGACAAGATCCTCATTTAGACAATGAGCCAACTCAACAAACCATTCACGTTATTTCAGGAGGGGAAACCTTAGGTGGGGACACATCGGCCTCTCGAAAGGCATATGCTCATCAAGCCTACCAGGTTAATTCAATGATGGAAGTTAGAGATGATGAAGAGCTAATTACATTCGCCCCTACCAACCGAGGTGATATAATACTCTTGCATGATGATCCAATGGTTATTTCAGCAGTCGTGGCCAAGCACCCCATCAGTAGAATCCTTCTTCACTGAGGAAGCAGTCCTAGTGGCAGGGTCTATTTAATTACCCATCACGTTGGGTGAAGATCCCCAAATCGTGACTTGACAAGAAAATTTTATGGTGGTTAAAACCTCATCGGCAGCATACAACGTGATTTTGGGCCGCCCACTACTCTATGATCTGAGGGTCGTGGTGTCCTCATGCTACTTATTGATGAAGTTCCCTACACTTGCCGGAGTTGGACAAGTTTAGGGAGACCAAAAGAAGGCATGAACCTGTTATGTCTCATCTACCAAAGGAAAGAGAGCTGAGGAAACATTATCTATCACAAAGAAGGCCATACATAAATCCTTGCAAAAGGGAATTGCTCTCAAGCCTCAACTTGTTGAAGAATTAGAAGGAGTGCATCTGAGTGAGGTAGATTCTGAGAAATTAGCATATATTGGCTCGGAACTTCCAGAACATATAAAAGAAGAAATTGTGAAATTTCTGCATGAAAATTTGGATGTATTTTCCTGGAAACCAAAAGACATGCTAGGGATCAGTCCAGAAGTGATATGTCATCATTTGAATGTCGATCCCCAGTTCAAGCTAATCAGGCAGAAGAAGCGAAACATTGCCCCTGGCAGGCTACAAGCATTAGAAGAAGAAATTGATAAATTGTTAAGGGTAGGCTTCATTCGAGAAGTATAGTATCCTGAATGGTTGGCCAATGTTGTTATGGTCTTGAAACCCAATGGAAAATGGCGTGTGTGCGTGGACTTTTCCAACCTCAACAAAGCATGCCCCAAAGACTCATACCCACTACCCCAGATCGACCGTCTCGTAGATGAAACCTCTGGGTATCAATTTCTGAGTTTTTTTGATGCTTTCTCGGGGTATCACCAAATAATGATGTATCCACCAGATTAGGAGAAAACATTGTTTATTACCGAAAATAGGACATATTGTTACCAAGTCATGCCCTTTGGGCTCAAGAACTCTGGGGCTACTTATACACACATGGTGAATAAAGTCTTTAAAGAATTACAAGGCACCACAATGGAGGCATATGTTAACGACATGATTGTGAAAAGTCGGGAGGATGAATCACATACAGAAAAGCTAACACGGGTGCTCAGAATCTTTAGACGATACAAAATGTGATTAAATCCAACAAAGTATGCCTTTAGAGTGCAATCTAGAAAAGTTTTGGGGTACACGATCACACAAAGGGGGATTGAGGCAAACCCTAACAAAATTCAAGCGTTACTGGATATGGAACTGCCAACATCAACCAAGGAAGTTCAATGACTGACTGGACGGATGGTAGCCCTTAGGCATTTTCTCTCCAAGTCCACTGAGAGAGAGCTCTATTTTTACGAACATTGAGGGCTGGGAAAAAGTTTGAGTGGATAGAACAATGCCAAAAGTCATTTGAAGCATTAAAGGAGTACTTGAAAGAAGTTCCCCTATTGACACATCCAAAAACTGGAAAGACATTATAACAATACCTAGGGATAAGTGATGAAGCAATAAGTGCAGTATTGATTAGAAAAGAAGGATAGGTGGATTGGCCAATATACTATGTCAGCAAGGTGTTGTAGGGCCCAGAGACATGTTACCCCTTTGCTGAATAGGTGGTGTTGGCTCTATTAAATGCCTCCCAAAAGTTAAGGCCTTACTTCCAAGCTCATTTAATTATCATACTAACAGACCAACCATTTGTGTTTCCATATTGTACTTGTTGGTTTCACCATGTCAACTAAGTTATGGAACACAACTATATCAATTATCCTCATTCACCACCATCTCATGAAATTTCTCCATGTGAAGATGGTGTTCAAACTTCATTTCATCATTACTCCGCCAGGGGATATTATCCATTGTCGGTCCTAAGCCCAGATAAAGGAGGAGGGTTGCGTTAGGTAGCCGACAGTCAGCGTAAAACCTAGTCGGATCCAAATATGAATTCTAGACAAACTATCTGTTGGGATGTAACCCACATAGAAGTCTAGAATTCATGTAGCCAACTCCACATAGTGGGATAACGGCTGGATATGTTGTTGTTACTAACAAACCAACCATTACGGAGTATTTTACAAAAGCCTGAATGTTCCGGTCGCCTTACCAAATGGTCCATTGAGTTGAGTGAATGTGATATCCAATATCAACCCCAACAAGCTATAAAGGGGAAGGCATTGGCTGACTTTATTGTGGAATCTACTCACTTTAGTAAAATGGGAGAAAAGGAGCAGACATAATGGCTATTGTTTGTGGATGGGACATCTAGCTCACAGGGAAGCAGCGCTAGGATAGTACTTGTACCCCCTGAGGGAGAAACATTAGAGTATTCTCTACAATTTTCTTTTTCAAGTACCAACAATGTGGCAGAATATGAGGCATTGATTGCGGGAATGAGGTTAACATGGAAATTGGAGATAACACAATTGATTACCCATAGTGATTCCCAGTTGATTGTTCAACAGTTTCATGGGCAGTATGAAACCAGAGAGCAAGTGATGGCACAATACTTGCGCAAGGTAAAAGACCTGGCACAGATGTTTCAGAGTTTTCAGTTAACACAAATAAATTGATCGCTCAACGGACACACTCATGCCTTGTCCAAACTAGCATCCACTGAAGAAATTAAGGAGGAAGAATTGTCATGTGTTGAAGCAGGAATAAACTGGTAAGAGCCCTTCTACCGTTACCTAACCAGCAATGAACTACCCTATGATCCACAAGAAGCAAGGAGACTTAAGATATGGGCTGCAAGGTTTACTATTATAAATGGGGTATTGTATTGTATAAGTGAGCTTACACCACACCTCTTCTCAAGTGTCTAGGCCCCCAAGAGGCTGAATATACTCTGGCAGAAACCCATAGCGGGGTATCTGGAGAATATTTGGGAGCAAGAGCCCTAGCAGCTAAAGTCTTGAGAACCGATTTCTTTGGGCCCACTTTACGGTCAAACGCATTAAGGAAAGTTAAATCTTGCAACAAATGCCAGTGATATGCCCCAATCCAATCTACCCCGATATCTCACCTACAACCTACGTTCCAACCTATACCATTGCCCAGTGGGCTTTGGATATTTTGGGTCCATTCCCACAAGCACCAGGGTAAAGAAAATTCTTATTGGTAGCCACGAACTACTTCACCAAATGGATCGAGGCTGACGCATTGGCCACCATTACAGCAAGAAAAGTAGAATCAATGGTATGGAAAGACATAGTGTGCCGGTTTGGGGTACCAAGAATTATCATTATAGACCACAGAAAGTAGTTTGATTATGATTCCTTTAGAAAATTCTGTGACGACCTAGGGATTCGACTATGGTTCGCTTCAGTGGCATACCCCGAGGCTAATGGGCAAGCTGAGGTTAGTAATCGAACTATATTGCATGGCCTAAAAACACTCCTTAAAGGAGCTAGGGGGACATGGTCTGACGAGCTACCCTTGATTTTGTGGGCATACCGAACGACTAGTCGAATCGCAACTGGTGAAACTCCGTTCAATCTGGTATATGGAATAGAGGCCTTAATTCCCATTGAAATTTCAGCTAAGTCCCCTAGGCTGATGGCATATGAGGAAGAGGACGGAGCAAGGAATTTTGAAGCATTGCGAGAAAATTTGGATTTGATTGAGGAGCAGCAAGATGACACTACCATGAGGATAGTTGCCTATCAGAGAAGAATCACCAGTTACTTCAACTCTCGGGTAAAGAATAGGCTTATGGAAGAAGGGGATCTAGTACTCCAAAGATCTGTTGTGACCAATGTGCTCAAGGATGATGGAAAGTTATGAGCAAATTGGGAGGGGTCATACCTTATTCTAAAGTTGATTGGTACCAACACTTGCATTTTACAAACCCTTTCGGGAGACACCCTTGGAAAAACGTGGAATTTGAATTATCTCAAGTTGTATATGAACGCTATACCTGACAAAGTATTAGCAATAATATAAGCCCTAATTGGGACTGTGGACGTAGGCACATTTGGTCGAACCACGTAAAAATGCTTGTGTTCGTTGTTTTCATTTTATTTGCATTATTTATCTACAGAAAGGAAACTCAGGCTCGTTGCCCTGCTCATGGCTCGGCAGCGTGGCAAAGTACGCTCTATCCCGTTGCCCCACTCATGGCCCGGTAACGTGATAAAAATAAACTCACACTCGTTGCCCCGCGTATGGCCTAGCAACGAGGTAAAATACTCTCAAACTCATTGCCTTGCTCATGGCCAGGCAACGAGGTAAAATACACTCAAACTCGTTGCCCCGCTCATAGCCCAGCAACACGGTAAAAATACGCTCACACAAATTGCCCCGCCTATAACCCAGCAACAAGGTAAAATACACTCAAACTCGTTGCCTCGCTTATAGCCCAGCAACGAGGTAAAATATGCTCAAACCTGGTGCCCCACTCAAGGTTCGACAACGAGGTAAAATACGCTCAAGCCTGTCATTCCGCTCATGGCCCAACAACGAAAGTAAAGCCCTGACCTTCTTCACTAAGGTCGATGTTAAAGAATAAGTGAAACATTAAGGAATGGAGCATATTGAGCATACCAAAGAAGATAAATACCCAAGAATAAAGCAATAACTCTCATTGCAGCAAGAACAACAGGGGGTACAAAAAAGAAAAAAAAAACAAACAACAAAAAGCAAACAACAATGGTGATCTACTCGTGGGAGCAAGACTTGCGAGAGGAGCGCCTAGTAGACCCGAATGATGTAGCAAGAATCTCAGGGGATACTGTTGGAAGTTCCCCTTCCTCAGCCTTGTCTGTATTTGGCACATCTTCAACAGCTGTGCCAGGGTCCTCCTCAATCACCTTTGGGTCGTCCACCACGCCTTCTCCCCCACAGTTGAAAGGAAACAGATTCCATGGACTCGTCAGATTCTCCAAGTCGTCCACCAGAAAAGAATCCAAGTAAGAAGAAGGACTCATAGGAGCATTCAGCTCATACTGACACCAGTCCACCTAAGTAGATTCCTCAACTTCAGGAGTAAGCAGAAGTTCGAGAAAAGTCTCTCCCAGATGCAAAGAATCTAGATAGGTGTGGGCCAGATAAAATCCATACTTTAAAAAACTTGAAGCATACCTTCCCTCCTTATCTTGGAAATCGGTTGAAAGATGTTATTCCTTCATCGCATCAACCCTAATGGCACGGGTATTCCTACGATTTATTTTCAGTTTCGCCAGGCGTAGAGAGTGTTCTTGTAGAAGTGCTTCATGCTTCGTCATCAACCCAATGTTGTTTTACTCTTCAGCCTCTAGCTTAGAGCATAAATCTTGGATTTCCCCTTAAAGGCCCGAGGTACCAACAGCAACCTCGAATAGTTGAGCACGCATGCTCTCAATCTCTGCCTTTACATTTCTCTTCTCAGCCTCTGCCCGGTGAGCACAACACTTTAGCTCTTGGTGTTCTTCATTCCACGTGGATTAGCAATTCCTCCATTTTGACATCTGTGCGTTTACTTGCTCATGGTATGCCCTTTCCCTGGTATTGGAAGCAACGTTTCCCTGAATGCCTTGCACTAGGAACTGCTCTGCTTCATCCCTAGCCTGGACATAGTTACTACCAATAAATCGTCGTTCATCTCGAGGGAGAATGGTGGAATAAATGAGATAGGCACCAATCCCAAGTTCGAAAACAGAGTCTGTCTCTAGTACCCTAGGGAAAACTTGAAAGTCTCGACCGCTAAGCTTTGTACCATCCCCAAGAATCATAGTATGCCTCACCTCACTGGGAATGGGAAGTATAGGAGGCGGTCTCATTGATTTTTTGCCCTCAAGACGACGGCAGTCCTTCATGTTGGGAATCACAGGACAGCGACACTCTTCTTCCACTCGCGCCATGTCTCCAATAAATCGAGAAGATAAACTTCGCCCCCCTCGAGAACTGTAAGCCAAAGATGGAACGCCAATGGTCTCTTCACATGAGAGAGGGATTGATGTTGGGCTTTCTATAGGAGAAGGGACTTCTACACCCGAAGGGTCACCTCTTGCTCGACGACGCCTTTCCAGCCTGATAGCAGAAACTCCGATAGGTCTGCGTGACCAAGGAGGACGAGAGCTGGTAGATCCCTTAGCACCACGAGCAGAAACCCCGGTCATTACCACAATGCGTGCCTCCTCCTCATGATGACATCTGTGCAATTCCACTAGTCTGCCTAATCCAGTCATCTATGCAAAATTAAATATAAAGCATTTAGTATAGAAAGTAATGCAATAATGGAACAATGAAGGCAATAGCAAAATATAGTCTACCCCCAGGAGTGATTTCCTCCTGAGGATCGAAAGGAGGATGTGAAGATAACCCAGGCATTTCCATCTCCTCCTCCTCGACTTCCCCCATTCCTCGGTTGGACAACGCAGAAGATGGAGGAGGAGTAGTTGGCGTTACAACCCCCAACCCATGACTACAAAATTTTCTAAATTCAAGAGGCTCAGCAAATTAACATGACCCTGCGCCGTTAGTATCCCCACAAGATGACGATATATGCCCCAAATGTCTTCGCAAGGAAGGAACCCTTGGCTGGCATCATGATGATTCCAATGCATGGCAGCATCCCAATCGGGTGGAGGCTCTATCACCAACCATTGTTCTTCGAATCGGTTGATCTTGTTAAGAAGGGCACTAAATAACTCGTAGCTAGATACATTTTGGAGCGTGTAAAGATAGTGGTCTTTACTAGCCTTTCGTAACTGATAGAAACAACTGAAAGCATCAAGGAAGGGACTACATCCCGCTGATGACAAAGTCCAAAGAAACCCACCAATTAGGCCTAACCATTAGGATGAAGCTAAGCTTGAACAATCTTGTAATGATATAACCACTCCATTGCAAAAGGCGGAAGATGAAGGTGGAGTCCCACCTCAAATGAAGCAAAATGAATACCAAGGGAGCCTTCATCCACTTAGGAGGGATCCAGTTCATCAAGGCGAGGATACCTCACCATATACCCCGAAGGAGTGGCATCGTAAACCTTTTCGAAATCCCCGTAATGAAGCTAAGAGCTTGAATCGACAGGAATGTGCGTGGGGCTGGGGGGTGATGCCGGTCTTTTCCTCGACATACTGAAAAGACTTGAGAACGTTACCTTGTTATGTTGAAGAGGTGGAAAAAGACGGATAATCACAACAAACAAATACCTACATACAAAGTAAAAACATCAATACAAGATGAAGAAGAGCAAAGCAGTGTAAGGAAGTAATAAGCGATCGGAGAAGATGAAGACGCCACCCGGTCATACCCACTCGGTCATGACTGAGTGAGCCTCGACCGCACAACATGGCCACTTGGTCATGACCAAGTGGCCCCTAATCGCACCATCATAGCCACTGGGTCATAACTGAGTGGCCAAATGCCTCGCACAATGGGCTGGAAATGTGATGAGGCTTGAAAATATGCCAAGACTTGAGAAAGCTTGTAATCTGAAGACACCCACGACCAATCCTTATGTGGGACAAATGAGGACCTTGAACCCTATTTATAGGGGCTGAAAAGATGAAAAAGCATCGAAGCATTCGGATGAATGCAGAAAATAAAGAGCAAACATGCCCAAATGCTCTTCCAAAGATAAGTAAAATAAGGTAAGAAATGCCCGACTCCCTGGGCTAAAAAAGAAGGGAGCAATTAATGTACTAGGAAAAATCAAGCCAATACCTGATCAAAGGTGGGCCCCAATATGACTGAAGAAAGAGAGAGCAAAGAATCACGTGGAAGACGAAGAACACCCACTTGGCATAACCGAGTGGGGGGCCACTCGGTTATACTGAAGTGGGTGCCCTAACTCAGTATAACCGAGTGGGGGTCACTCGGTTATGCCGAGTGGGTACCCCCAATTTGGCTATGTCGAAGGGTCCCCCTCAGGACTTAACCGAGTGAGGGGTAACTTTGTTATGCCAAGTGACCCCTAGCCCTGCCATTTTCATGGCCCACTCAATCGTGACCGAGTGGGCCCCCTCTCGTCATCAAGCGCCCAACTGAATGGGCTTTGAAATCCTTTAAATGGTCCACGGGATCTTAGGGATCAGGCCGTGAGACCTCTACCGAGATTATCGCGTGGCCTTCCTCACCCTCCACTATAAATACGAGGTCCTGTCTCCATCACAAGGTATGCACTATTGAGCTACTCAAGTACAATTTCACACTTTTTCTCGAGATCTGACTTAAGCATCAAGAGTTTACGCAGAGACCCCCACCGCGTCCTAACGGTGGTCTCGTTTTGTAGGTCACTTGGTTATCTAAGGCCACTCGATTATCCAAGGTCACTCGGTTATCTAAGGCCACTCAGTTATCTTGAGTCACTCGATTTTCTTGGGCCACCTGATCATCAGACCCACTAGATCACCAGATCCACCAGATCATTCAGCCCACCAGATCATCAGCCCTACCAGACCATCAGCTTTGTTAGACCACCAGATCCGCTCGGCTACCAGATCTAGTTGTTCGTCAAATTCTCTTATTCGCCAGGATTCTCATCATTGAAGGCACGACTCCCAAGACTTTTACATCTGCCTATAATAAAAAATATATTGTTGTATTTTGGCAACAACAATCCCTAATCAAACACACCCTTGGGTACCAGCAGTGCTTTGTTAGTTTCTTTCAAAATGTCTTTTACTATGTATATGTATATATATATATATTTAAATATGATGTTCCATATAGCCGGCTAGCTAGCGACCATTATATATATTCACACATACACACTAATGTTGGATCCGTTTAGGGCTGTGACTTGACTCGAATCATCTAACGACTAGATGCCACCAATTTGAACTGAAGGTAATCGGCATCACATGCCATTAACTCCATAAACATGACACAAGATCCAATCCGATGTAATAATGGATTCAAATCAAAAGATAATTGAACGTTAATTAAATGGAAAATAGAAATCAGCTCTAGTAAATGTTGTTTTTACTCTTCCAAAGGAAAGTAAAGGTTTTTGCTTTTAAAGCATACAAATGGGAAAATGCTTTGCTTGGTTACACATATCCAACACACCATGTAAATATGGCTCTATTTGGTTACCCGTAAAATCTTTCTTTCATTGGGAAGATGTTTTTTGCTTTCTTTCTTTGTAAAAATAATTTCAATGAGAATGTTATATTTGCACAGTCTTCATTTTCCTGTGTGTTGGCTTAGATGTTGGATGTTAGGGAAAGGAAAACCCTTTTTAAGTTATTTGGTGCACAAAACTTTAGGTAATCTTTGTTTTTATACTTGAGATGTACCATGGGTCAACTCCCACCAATAAACCCTCATTCTTACCAAAGCAAATACTCAAACATCATAAATTTGTCTTACTAATCTCACAAACAATGATATTATGAATCCTAATCATTTTTAAATTATTAAAAATGTTTATCACAAATTTTCAACGGCCTTTATTCTTAAAAGATAAATCATTGCTACCTAAAAAAAAAAACTCTACTAACTCTTTTAAATACGAAAATTTGATTTAAATATCAAAATTTTTTTGCATAAAAAATACTTTGCATCCTGACTTCTTTTTTACAAAATTTTTATTATTATAATCAATTTGTGAACTAACCAATTTTTACTAATATATCACGTCACATGTCTTACTAGAAGAGTCTAGAATAATTAGACAATAAATACATAACCACTTAGGACACAAATAGAGCTATTTTCATGGTAGTTGGTCAATGTAGACTGGGAAGAAGTAACACGTTCGTCTGAATGACAATTAGTAGTTGACCTCAGTGGGATTATGGCTTGATTTGTTGTTTTAGTTGTATCTTGCAAATTTGTACAATTATTAGAATTGAATATTTTAAATAAATAAAACATATATTGATGTTGTCTTTCCCTTTGGTATTTTTTGTTAGTCCTTGTAGTAATACAAGAGCAATCTTCAAGTTTAGGAATTTTGCATCCTTAAAATAGAGCCTTTTTTATTTGCTAATTTAATGAGGTCTTATGTGATGAAACCTGTCAACTTGTCATTCATATCTTTAGATACAAGCTCACTCATTAGATAACAACAACATGCCACCTAAGAAACTTTGTATAAGCATTGTTATAAGTCAACCTGAAACCTATCTGTCCTTACAAAAGTAGCATTGAATAACATTTCTGCCCTTACCATCATACAAGACACATATACACATTCAAGGCTAGGCATTCAAGATTCTATTTACAAGTGAGCTTGCAAAATAAAGCTTGATTTTCCATGACTCAGACTCAATGGAGTGAGAAAATCACACATTAAGTTCTGTGAGAAAATCATGCAATGGAAATACTCATACTCAATTCCTGTGTCTAAATACTCATGATATGCTAACAACTTAAACCACACAATTTTAAGTTATGTGATTTAGTTCTTTCCAATTGGTTCTTCAATTTCTTAGTAACTTAGGAGATTATTCTACAACTCAAAGGTTGAGAATAACTTATCTATTTCTTGGTTCTTTTGGATGTTTTTATTTCTGTCCTAGAAGTGCAAACTATCCACCTTTAACAGAGAGCACAAAAACCTTGTTACTTCTCTGCATGTGTATATACACTACTCATCTAACTTCAATTTGAATTCAGATAGCATCATCACCAATTTTAAAGCTTACTGTACATGCACACACACACACAGATATATATATATATATTACTATACGAGTAACAAACCTCAATTCCTTTCCTTACCTCAAGCTAAGAATGAAGTTTTTCCAATCCCTTGGTTTGTACTCAATTCAAGACTATGCCATCCTTTAAATCTGCCCCTTACAAGCTATAAGATTTCCTAACAAGATTTAGAAATTGATTCTTTCAATTAACTTAGTAAAAATAACCAAAATTTTACTATGCTACTCAGTTCCTTAAGAATTGAGATTAAGGCTTACCTTTGCACAGATTAATTGAGTGACTCCCCCCTCAGTTTTTCTCGTGCCCTGTTCTTTCTTCTTCTCTTTATTTCAGTTTTAAACCTTTCTTGGAAAGAGCATGAAAGGTTCTCTTTTTAGCTAATAACATGAAAATTTCCACTTTAGCTCCAAGTTGAAGACTCGTCCTTGGCCACAAAATTTACAAATTGGGTGAGTCATTTTCTAATTGTATATTCATCTGCCACCTAACACTATTAGACAATAATTGACACCTACACACCACACTTAAAATTCCAAGACACTTGGCTAATCCATTGTTATTGGGCTTCATTTCATATGTCCCACACTCTAATCTATCTTAATAATAGTATTTACTGTTGTTAGCCTTAATAATAGTATTAATAAAAGTAGAGCACTACATATAAAAGAAATAGATGATGATCCAATGCCTAATGTTGAAAGTGTTGATGATAAGGATATGTAGTTCTATGGATTTAATTAATGCAAATGTAGAATATTATATTGCATTTTACTTTGCTTATTATTATGTTTCTCCTTCTCCCTTTTTTTTTTCTTTTTTGCTTTGCTTTGCTTTATCTATACGTGCATGTTTTTCTCATTTATAAAAAAATGCAGCCATGATTAGGAAGAAACGTCCAAGAAAGACAGGCACTACCGATTTAGGTGGAGATGCCTCACTTCCCACACATGCTTCAGCATCATTGTCAGCTCCACCACAACCCCCAACATCATCCCCAGCTCCACCACAACCTCTAACATCCTCTCTATCTCCACCACAGCCTCTAGAATCCTTCCTATCTCCACCGCAACATCCATTATCTACCCATGCCCCATCATAGCCTCCAGGATCTAGCCAGACTCCATCAGAATCATCCACCCCACATCTATCTTAGGATTTTCCATCAACACGCTTATCTACATCACGCCATTACTGGATAGTTAATGCGATAGGTATGCACAAAATATTTAAATTGAGTGTAATTATTATATACTTGTATTAATTATTAAATTAGGTATATGTATTTTGATTGACAGATGAACAGGAGTTATAAAACAAGAAAAGCTAAGGGTTAAGTATGTTTGGTTACTTGCACGTGGAAGGCGTGTCATGTTAGAGTTTAATGAATCACTCCAACCAATAGGAGATGCAGCTGGACGTTTTGGAGGGATTTTAGGAGAGTTAGCTTCTAATTTTGTTGCTTTTCCTATCAATTACGAAAGCTGGCATAAAGTTCCCAACGCATATAAAGATGAAATTTAAAAAAATAAAGTCATGGTAATTAACTAATATTTGTTGTTTCGATATATTTTTTTGAATATTTTGTTATAATTAACATTGTTAGTTTTTGAAGGAAATATTTAATGTTGACGAAGGATATGTGAAGAATTTCATTTTGAGAAACATTGGAAAAAAATGGAAGGATAATAGATGCAAGTTATACCATGAGTACTATGATCCCACTATTAGTCTAGAGGCAAATCTTGCAAAACATCCACTAGGAATCTCACAAGACCAGTGGGCAAGTTTCATTGATTATCGTGCATGCGAGAAAACTAAGGTGATGTTACTAATCTTGCTTATAAGAGTACTACTCTGTATACAACTAAATAATTATAATTCAACTAATGATGTTCTTTTTGGATATCTAGGAGATGTGTCTACAAAATAGTGAAAATCGATCCAAATTGACAATCCCACACACTAGAGGATCAAAGAGTCTGGCAAGAAAAAAACATGAGATGGTAATATTACAAAAATTTATCCTAAGTATGAATTTTTCATTCTAACATCAACTAACATTTATGTGAAATTGTTCTAAATTATAGAAAATTGTGAGTGGTCAGTCAGTGAGCATGGGTTTATTATACATCGTGACACATAAGAAGAAAGACGGATCTTTTGTGAATGAAAGAGCACGAACTAGAAGCGTAAGTTTTGACACAGGCATAAACTTTACTTTCAAATTTATTTGTTTTTATAGTGTATGTTTCTAGACACCTTTTTCTTTGGACACCTTTTGCTTTTAACAAACTATAAGCGTAAGTTTTGACACCTTTTGCTTTTGTTTCCTAGTGGAGTCGTCTTCTTAGACCTTTTGCTTGTTTTTATGTCTTTGTTTATTAGAGTCTGAAATTGGTCCCCTCTTAACTTCCATGGCGTGCCACGAACTTTCATCATTTAGATTCAACATATTTCGTAGGCTTGCAGAAACTTGTGTCTCCATGTCCACTCTTCCTTTATTTGCATGCTTGTATTATTGGTGGCTAAAATAAGAAATGGAATGGCCTATCTTCAGATCATTCATGGATGCATAGTCAAGAACACGAAAACACTGAAACCATCTTTATTATTTTTTGAAAACAATAATAGTGGACCAGTCATCAACTTATGTGTTTCTAATATCCTTTTAAAAAAGTAAAATTAAAAATAATTAAAAAATAGCCCACCCTCTCAATTCAAAAATTGTTTTCATTTTTTTTTATTAGATTCTCGAAGTGGTGCCCTAGGTGCTTAACAATGGCAAAGCTACCTAGCTACCATGTGGCCCTCCATTGCTTCTATATTAATTATCTCAGTACAATAAACAAAGGTCACCCATGCTCCCCAACCTTTATTAATATATACATTGCAGGGTTGGTTACCTTGGACCCAACCCTCTATATAATCCTATCCATCCATCATCCATAACCAATGTTTTAACAATTTGTCTTATAGTATGTCTCTTTTCATGTCCCATAACCTGTATTGAGAAAACTAGTTCAACGACAAACCATATATAAAGTTTGGTTACTGCAAAATAATAATGCAAGTAGACAGCTATACAATCAGTAGAAAATGAGGAGGGTTAGCTGGTAGTAAATTGTGCCCAAACTCCTATTTTGAGTCGAATTTGATTTACCCTCCCCCTCCACTAACAGTTACCATGAGGTTGCTACTTCTTTTCTTATGTCTATTTTTTTTAACTGCTAAATGTAGAGGAGAAAAGGGCATTTTTAGGTTAACAAATTTATTATGTGATAATTAAATCAAAAAGGATACCAGATAACTGAAGGGAGCACTTTTGTGCCTATTTTTAATAGAAAAGAGATAGTCAAACTTGTGAAAATTAAAGAGGGATTAAGCAAACAAGTCACAATATAAAATGTTGGCAAATGGACATGTCAGTTATTTGTGAAGATACTGAATGTATATTATTCTTATGATGTATCAAATATATATACACTTATATTCTACAGTGTTCTACAGATAACCATAACTCTAGTTTTCACTAAAATGCAACTTCAACCCGTAGATGCATATGAAAATGATGAGTTCACTGACCAAACAAATCTATTTCCATCATCCACATTAAAGAGCAACTAAGAAAATAAATGAAGTTGAAAGTTAGTTATGTGCACCTGCAAGCCAGTCTTTATAGTGTCCAATGGTGTTGTGATACAGGAAGCTGCAGCAGCAGCTAATATCCCTCCTGCAGCTTGAACACACATTATTGTTGATTGACTAGGAGCATATTTCTCAGGCTTAGACTCCTGACTTAAGAGCCTGTCTAATGGAAAATCACATGAAAATATTTTAATTAAGAGATCAAACATACGTACAATTATACCAAAAAAGAACGATAAGGGAAACAATTAATGCTCCTAAATTCATTCCAATTCCTCATAAGAATAGACCAAACTATCGATTAGACTATTCCACTCTAGTCTTCGTAGAGAGCAAATATGAGGAAAGTGAGAAATCTTTGATAGAGCACATATTTTCATATTATTTAGCCCTCATATTTAGTCTTTTTGCACATTAGTTGTGTCATTTTATTCATCTTGATTTTGTTTTATTTTATTTTATAAGAATTGAGCTTCACACTGTTTTATCTTATTTTGGACAGATTTGTACTTCCTGGGTCATGAGGAATTTTGATGGCAAGAAGGGAAACAAGGAGATTGGAGACAAAGAAGCAAAAGTGTGCTGACAGATTTGACCTTCTATGCTTCTTGCAAGTTTTTGGCCAAATTACAATCCCAGACCATGAATGATATCTTCAGAGATATTTTAGAGGACTTCTTGGGCTTTCTGTAATGGTATGGTAGGTCCAAATCCAAGTCCGTTTGGGCCTCCAAACATCGCTTCAAAGTCGGGACCAGAAAGTTGGGTCAAATTAGGAAAGCTACACAGATGTTGAATCTTTAAAAGGCCATAATTTGGGTGTCCGATATCCAAATCAAGTGATTTAAAAGCCAAAATTCATCTACTCTTCCTGATCTACAATCTTGATGAAGGGGACGAAGCCCAGAACGCACTTTATCCTATTCGAAATTGGCTGTGAAGTTACAGTAACTTAGGGTTTCCTCCCTAAAGCCCATTTAGCCTAGGTTTTCTTTTGCAAAACCCTATAAATAAGAGCGAGCTAAGAGGTATTGGGGTGGCTGATTTTGGAATAATTCTCGTGATTTCAACCAAGAAGATGGAAGGCTAATTCGCTTGTGATTCGCTACACTCTCGTACCCCTTGCCTAGTTTGAGTCTCGGTTATATTGTTGAATCCATTTTGGAACTCGATTTTCATGTTTTTATGGATGATTTTGTTTCTTTTCCTTCTCTAAGTTTATGTATGTTTCTTTTATGCGATTGTGTGAATGCATGCATGATCTTTCGATGGTGTTAATTGACGTACTCGGTTGAGGCTTTGATTAGAAAGAAACGATATATTTGTATGAGCGATTGCTCGATTGGATTTAATCTTTTACGGTTGTAGAAGAGTTTTTCAAATCAAAAGAAAATCAAACCAAAACAGATTGTTTTCATAAAAGAGACGAGGATTACCGTGGTAAGGAGGTAGGGTTTGTAACGGGTTACGTTTTACTTTATCTTTGTCTCATTCTTGAATGTTTTTAATTTCGGTTTTCATCACAAACCCCCTCGTTTAATCTTTGTTTTGACAGATCCGTTTGAGGTTCGTTGGGAGACTGTAACACCCGGTGTTACAGGTGTTAAAGGAATGAGGAAATGAAGTGAAAAAAAAAATTCCAAAAATGCCCTTGAGAAGGTGATGGACCCTTGAGATTAAGAATGCCCATGGGAAGGGTATTTTGGTAATTTGGATAGTGAAATCCAATGAAGGGTATTTTGATAAATTAAAAATAATTCCTATGTGGAATTAAGTGTGTAAGTGAACAAAAAATCCCAATTTGGTAATTATGTGGAGATATATGGGATTAATAAATTCACAAAGATTATTTAAGAATTTTGGAGTGATTCCATAAAGGAAATTAAATTTTGGAAATAGGGAAAATGGTGGATATTAAAATTATTTGAGAAGAATAATTATATTTTCCCTAAATTGTGAATTAATGTGATAATGCCACTTGGAGAGATGAGATTAAATTTGGAAGCCAAGTTAGTGTCTTGTTGTGACACTTGGCATTTTGTGGTTCAAGTATAATTGGGTGAATTAATTAAATGCAAAAGAAATGTTAATTAGTCTTTCAAGCATTTAATGAGAGGCATGATTATTTGGATTAAAGAAAATCCAAAAGAAAATGGTAAATGGTCACCATTAATGCCTTGGAAAATATGAGAGTTAAATAAATCCAAAGGAAAATGGGAAATTAGTCTCCCATTAATGATGAAAAATTGTGGGATTTATTAAATGTGAAATAAATGTATTATGTCTCTCAAGTTGATGGGTGAAAATGGTTAAATTAAATTAAATGGGATATTATGTGATATTAGTCTTTCAAGATGATAGCTTGAAAATAGTCCCATTTAAATAAATGAGAAAGAAATGGGAATTCAAGATAATCCAAGGGTGGAGGATTTGTCTTGAAAGTGGAATTTAATCCAATGAATGAAATTAAATCCTTTAAGTGGGCATGGATTGCCATCATGTTTTAAAAGTGTGCTTTCTCTAAGAGATAAACCTTGTTCTCTTGAAATCAATGGTTGAGATTGAGATTCTCAAAAGCACATGGATTGTGCTTGTAATGAATGGCTTGGATGCATTCTTGAAATGTGGGAAAACTAGTATAAAAAGGCAAGTGTGGGAGACTTGTCTCCCTTTTGGCCATTTGTAGAAATGAAGGAGAAATAAAGAAAGAGAGAAGAAGAAGTCTCTCATGGAGGAAAGAAATGGAGAAGAAAAGAAGAAGAAGTAAGGTAAGCTTTAATCTTTCTTCTCTCCATTTTAGTATACTTGAATGTAAAGTGAGTGGTTTGTTGAAATGCCATTTTAGATGGGGGGAAAATGAAGATGGAAGCTCTCTTGAAATGGAGATTTAATATTCAAGAAGAGGTAAGGGATGGCCCCATGGGAGGGTGGCCTTGCAGTGTGTTATAAATGTGTTTCATAAATGTATATGTTGCATTTAGCATGTTCTTTTATGTTCATGAGACTTATGGCCATAGGTTAGTTTGAGAACATGGTTGAAATGGTGGGTTGATGCCTCTAACCTTGGAGGGTTGTGAGGGCAAAGAAACCTAGCCACATTTGCATGCATTTGGCATCATATAACTTGTTATGTTCATATTTATTTGTCATTGCACCCTTATTGAGCTTAATGGCTCATGAGGTTTTTACACTCACATGTAGGTTGTGAAAGCAATGTAAAGTCAAGACAAAGTGAAATGGCATGGGGAAAGCATAGAAGAAGATTCAAGTGTATATTTTGGCTTATGGAAGCCTATCTTGTTATGTTTAATTTTTGAAATGTAATTTCATTGTTAGATAATGGCTTGTTAAAGCCAAGAGCATGTGTATTTTACATTTTGGGAATGTATGTTTCATTTAAAAATTAGGTTGAGGATTATGGCATGATGAAGCCTAGGTAAATCTCATTTGGTATGAGTTGTTGTGGAAGCACTAAGGGTGTTGTATAAGCCTTGATTATGGAGAAATAAAGGCAAAAATTGAAGGATGTGGAGTGTTAATCAATCCTTTAAATTTCTGGAAATTTTGGGCATTTATGGGTTGTTGGAAAAATTGTGTATTTGATAATGTGATGGAAGCATTGAAAGTTGGATTTAAGCCTTGATTATGGAGAATTAGAGGCAAAAATCAAAATAAATGTGAAGGATTTTGATTATTTGAATTCTGGAAAAATTTGGGTTAGGAGACCCAAGAAGTTTTTTTTTTTTTTTTTAAAAAAAAAAAGAAGAGAAATGAAAAAAAAAAGGGGCAGCAGAAGGCTGCCAGCCAGCAGCAGCAGGCGCGCCCAGCCGCGCGCGCGCAGGAGGCCGCGCGCGCAGGCGGCCGCGCGCGCGGGTGGCCGCGCCCGAGTGCGGGGGCGAGCGCGTGGGCGGCCGCGCGCGGGCAGGCGTGGCCAGCCCGCGCGGCCAGTGGCCAGCGGGGCCCCGTGCGGGCCAACAGGCCCCGCCGGGCAATTTTTTTTAAAATTTGGGATTTTTGGAGATTTTGGGCCATTTCTTAATTAATTTTGGGCCCCGGAGGAATTTTTAAAATAAAGGGATTTTTCAGGCAACTTGGGAGAAAATGCCGAAAATTTGAAAAATTGAAAATTTGAGTTTTTCCTCCAAATTTAGTAATCAATCAATGGATTGATTTAAATGGTGAATTATGGAGCCCGGTAAAATTCTTTGTTTGGAAAAGAATTAAACAAAAATGGAGAAAATGGCGATTGGGCATCGGAATGAGATTTCCTCTTTAACCAACGCGGTGTGGTTTAAAGCCCAATTCTGCTAGTAAATCCTGGGGTTTAAGGAAAGGGGAGGACGAGCCTAGTTCCCACCTAGGACGTTTCTTATTGAAACATGGTCCGCCCTTCGCCAAAGACCGGGCAGGTGGATAATTTGGGTGATTATTCACGAGTAACACTCGTAAGTGGGAGCGGGGCGTTACAGAGATGACTTTGGGTTGCACCCTTATTGTAAATCCGAATCTATATTTCATCTAATCTATCGTTGTTCGATAGCACCGATCAATCTTCTTATCATTTGTAGTAGTTTCCAAGAATTATGTCATTAAAGGCAGTTGAAAGTTGAAACTGTTCTACTTGTACACTATGTTTACTACCTCTGATTGGTATTGCATGTAAGGAAGGGCTGAAAAACCTACAAATGATCTTTTCAGTGACATGTCATGAAATCATAGAATGGTGTTATTTCTGCTTTTGGCATACAATAGGTGTTATTGTGCCTAACTATTTCTTTTATGAATCTTGGAATGGAAGATGTGAAAAATCTCAAGGTGGTCTTGGTTGATAAGGGCATGCCAAGTGCATTTGAATGGAGCAGAATAGAAAAATCTATTTTGTTCCATATCCTCCATTTTGGTTGTCAAGGCATTTTTGTATTTCTTTTGCTCCAATAATTTAACACAAAACTTTATCTTGGTGGAGAGGACTACTTTCTTCCATATGTGCACAGAGGTGAAGCTCATTTTTCCCCCTTTTTGGCATCTTTTTGTGAAAAAGAAAAAAAACTTTATTCTGTCTATTGATAGAAAAAAACATATAGAAGTCTTAAATTATAGCCACCATATTAAAGGTATCTCAAGAACAACATAACCATAGGGTTAGTGAACTAGATAAGGAGTGATCACTTTTTTTACCAAACAAAGTTTTGACACGGATGTTTTTTATCTTCTCTTTGCTTTTCTTTAATGCTCATGACTGAGCTTGATTCCCAGATGATCATCCACTAGTCCTTTGTTGGAATAGCTTGTAATGTATATATATATATATGTATGCATAGTTATATCACAAGTGGGGGTCTTGTCACGTGTAGTGTAGTTAATTACTTGAAAAAATCACTAGTTAAGTGGTAGAAAGATTAAAGTTGTAATTTATTCCTTGAAATTAGGTTTCCTTGAAAGTAGAAAGTTGAGACTACTTACTTTTTTGGTGTTAATCGGAGTTTTTTGTGTGAGTTGATTTGTTGGTGTTTTGTTGTTATTGATATTGTTTTTTAATCCATACACATACAGGACAAAATTTCTGAGATTGAGAGTTAAGGCACAAATCCACAGTCAGTCTCCTTACATGATTCACTTGCTCAAGTGCTAGGAAAATAACACTAAGGTTGAGTCCGAGGTTTGGGATTCGGTCCGAGTCCAAATCAAGTTTTTGGGACCACTAGTCAATTGAATGGGATATCTTTTTCTTCCAATAATACCAATCCATCTGTTATAGCATACCAAGAAAAAGTGAACCTTTTGACAAAAGAATTACGAACTAATAAGCAAAAGGTTAAAATTTTAGAATCGCAGTTGCAAAATTTTCAAGGTGCAATGACTTTTTGTAATACCCCAAAATTTAATGTAAAGGTTGAATGCTGCAATAAAGTGTTTTAATGGAAGTTTTGGACTTAAGTGTAAATGGAAATGGTTTTAAGGACTTAAATGCAAAATAAAGGATAATAATTGTCATGATAAAGGCTTGTTTGAGAAGCCTTCAGTTGGTAAAGGATAACTTCTTCAAATAATTGTCATGATAAAGGCTTGTTTGAGAAGCCTTGAGTTGGTGAAATTGTATTGGAGGATTTATCTTAAAAGTCTTAAAGCATTAATTACTTACACCCTAAATTCAAAGTAAGAAAGATGTGGAAGAATTCTATTGGTTCTCTAAAAGATGAAGATAAGAAGGGTTGTTTTGCAATCCACGTAAAGGGAAAATGGAGGAATGAGATTGGAAGAAAGGAGAAGCTTGAATAGGAAGATTGGTTGTAATGATTGTTTTACCCTAAAAGTCTTAACTTGGGAGACTTGACTTGAGAGACTTAACTTGTAAGACTTGAATTGGCTTGCAAAGGAAGGAGAAGATAAGGCTTATCTTGAAGGCCACGTGAAGGTGTGGATTTGGAAGAAGTGGAGGCTTACTTGAGAAGATTTCAAACATTTCAAAGTGTAATTATTACTTGGGAGAAAAATGAGCAACTTGGAGGCCAAGTAAAATCTTGAGGATTTGAGCATTTAAAGGCTATATAAAGGGAAGTAATTAGGGCCATGAGAAGCTAAGGGGAAAGGAAAGAAAGCAAGTGCAAGAAAAATCAAAGGAAAACCAAAGAAAAAGCAAAGAAGAAAGGAAAGAGAGACCTGGCTGGAAAACAGAAAAAACAGAAAGGAAACTGAGAAGGTAAGCTACTTTTCTTTCCATAGGATCGTATAGCATGAAAATATGAGTCCGTAGGTTCAAACGGAGAGCGAATCGGATAAAAAATGAGCAAGATATGGCCGTTTTAATCTTGGGTTGCGAAATAGAGAAGGGGCAGCGAGTGGCCACCCTTCCGGGGGCACGTGAGAGGGCATCCGGCCTCCGATTGGCCTGAAATTTTCACCGTTGTTCTCCTATTTTAATTACCTACAACCCTGTGTAAAAATATTTGAGGCTTGATTCACTTAAATTCATGATTTCTGTAGAAACATCCCTAGTGCTCGAAACCGGGCTATAAACGGTGTTATTGAAGGGAAACGATCAAGGTGAGTGGTTCTTGTGCATGCTTCCTCTTGATCATTCTTGGTTTCATTTGTGAGTGATTCTTATGCATGCTTCCTCTTGATCCTTCTTGGTTTCATCTGTGGATGATTCGTTGCTCACGTCTTGTGTTCCATGTGTTTGAGCATATTTTTTTTTTTTGTTGCATCGGGTTTGAACACGATGGCTTTCGTGTGAGGCTTGTGGCTTGCATATCATATTCCTTCTACTTTGTCATACATCGTGTCATTTGGGTGACTATGGAGAGTTGGTGGTTTTTCATGTGTGAACTACCACGGGGGCCTGTGTAAGGGGGCTGACCACGTGGGCCTGTGTAAGGGGGCTACCTCGAGCTTGTGTAAGGGGGCCGAGGGGTTCATACATGGCAAGTAAGAAGGATATCTCATGCCTGTGTAAGGGGGTCGAGAGGTTATATCTTATGTGTTTGTTACGTTTGAGCAAATCTTGCCTATTGCACGTACATCTCAGTGTTTGTATTTGTGGCTATTTGTCGGGGTATCATAGGGGATCTCGTGCTGGATTTTGTTCTTATTTCTACATCTCTCTTGGCAAAGTTGCATATTACTCTTGCATGCACTGTTTCTTTCCCTGTACCACTCACTTAGATGTAATAATCTAACTCGGGTGTTTCTTACCCCTGGGGCATTCATCGTCCCAGCTTTGTCAGAAGTATCAAGTGTTTCAGGTTGCAAGATCAAAGAGAGGGCAAGGAGGTGGAGCTTCGCTAGCTTTGGGATTTTGGTTTCGTTATGTACCCTTGTAACCTAAGTAATATATTGTAAATAGCAACTAGGGTGCTCGAGGTTGTAAGAGGTGTGTGTTTGTAGGTGTCCTACAATTGTTCCTACAGTGATGTGTTATCTTTTTGGAGTATTGAAAGTTGTGATCATTTCTTGTACTTGGAAATGAAATCTGGTGGAAACCCCTTTATTTAGCTTTGGTTAAGTTTGCAGGTTCGATCCAATGCTTCCGTTGGTAAGGGTTTTCATAACGCCCGTAGGTGATGTTAGCTTGTATTTGATATCATAATGGTATTTGGAAAAGTGGGGCGTTACACTTTTCTTTTCACAAACATTGTGGGGAATATACCACCTAAGTTTGTTGCTATGCTCAATTTAATGGTATGTTAATATGTTAATTCTAAAATTATTAATTTTGATTTTTCATTTTAAGTGATTGTTTATGTTTATGCCTACAAATACTTTTAAGAGTATGTTTTTATCTTTTGTATACATCTAATACAATTTTAATCATTTCAGGCACCAGATGCGAACAATGGACAAGCTTCACCAGTGGCAAGGCAATCTTCGATATCTAGTCATAACATTCATGATCCATAACAACCTCCAGACCAACAAAATTGATGTTTTGTTAAAATATTTGAATGACTTGACCTCTAAACTTTTTAAATTTCATTTTGATATCTAAGTCTATTTTGATTGGACTTTGATATGTTACATGTTTGGATATTTAAGTTGGATTGAATATTTATAGTTTGGTGATTAAATAGATGGAGATATTGTGTTTGTGAATTCGGTATATATATAGGTTACAGATTTAATTATGATATTTGTGAGTTGGATATTTATGGTTTGAGCTATTGTCTTTGGATATTAATGGTTGGATGTTTAGGTTACAGGTTTGGGTATACAGATTATCATTGGATATTTATGGTTGGATATTTAGGTTACAGGTTATCATTTGCAGGCAATATTAGGGATTTTATTGAATTTAGCAGTGGTTTTAAAATCGCCACTATATTTTTATTGAGTGTTAATTTAGCGGCGGTCCGCTAAATTATTTTATATTGTTGTTCTAGCGGCGATTTAAATTTTTAAATCAGTTACTTTAGCAATGGTTTTCAAACCACCACTAAAGTTTAAAATCTATTGAATTTAGTGGTGATTCTTAAACTGCCACTAAATTCTTTTACACTAGCGTCGGTTTTAAGAACCGCTGCTAAATTTAAAAAACCGCTACTAATTGCGGCGGTTTTAAAACCGCCACTAAAAATATCATTTAGCGGCAGTTATAACAGCGGTTGTTGAAAATCATTGTCAAATATTGCATGACGGCTGTATTACCGGCAATTAAATCACTTTGCGGTGGTTAAAAACCGCCACTAAATACGAAAAAAACTGCCGCTAAAAATCAGTTTTTTTGTAGTGAGTTAATACCCCAAACTTCTTCCAAATGACATTTTGGCCCTTATTTCAAGTTCTCAAACTTTGATATTTTACAACATGAACTCATAATTTCATCCTTATTTTGTTTGGAAAATTCTCTAATTACAATTATACCCTCAAACATCAAATTAATTCTCATCGAGACACTTAAAATCCAAACTTAAGAATTCAAAATTACTCGATAAGTATGATTTTAACCCAACACCCTCACAGGATCTTTGTTTCATCCCGAAATCATCTCAGGGTTTACTTTATTTAAAAAATTAGAGCCTCCTCAGGGTTTCATCGTGTGACGACCCACTCCCACTTACAGGCGGCACAGGTAAATAATCGACCGGATTACTCACCCGATAAACCACGACTGAAGGGTTAGACTATGTTTCAACAAGAAACGCCCTAGGTGGGAACTAGGCTTCGTCCTTCCCTTCGCTCCACTCAGGAATCGATCCCAACTCAATCAAGAAAACGCAACGGACAGAGACCCGAAACCAGAGTGAGCTTCACCTCTCTTCAGCTCACCCCATAGCAAGCCAGAGGTGACCCAGGCACAAAGCTAGCATACAAACACTTCGCTGAGTATTGGGAGTTTATGAGAACGTACCTTGCTGATCTTTACTTGGTTCGAAACTCATCTTCGCCAACTAAGCCATATCCAAAGAACAATCTCACAATCATTTATCACACCATTATGATTACAACAACTAGATAACTTTAGTGCTCAATATCGCTTACATTCAATTACATAAATATAGATATGCAAATACACAACAACACATCACCGGTAACAATGCTAATTGCCATAACAGCCTCCCGGCAACATCTCTGCTTGCATCTGGACTCGCATCATCTACACATGAGGTAAAACCTCATGAGTCATAAAGACTCAGTAAGGGTGCAATGCATGTAAATATGAATATAATCATGTTTATGTATGTCAAATGCATGCAAATGAGGCTAGGCCCATCCATCCTCACAACCTCCCAAGGTTTGAGGCATCAACCTATCAACCTCCACAACACTAGTCCTCCATATGGCCATAGGTCCACTAGGTCTTGCATCACACAAGTTAACCACTAGATCTTGCATCACACAAGATAACCACTACATGCAAATGCTTTATAAAAGTATTATCAAACATATTTACTAACTTGCAAGGCCACCTCCACATGGGGTCATCCCTTACCTGGCTCGAAGCCTCCTCTCTGCCTCGGTACGAATTCCAACCTAAATTCCAAGCTCTTCTAGAATCACCGCTTTCCCGATCGAACCTAGATACCAGTCACACAAAACCCCCACAATACAACAAACATTAAACCAGGGCTCATATTTTGCCACACATCGCAAAGCTATACAGCAACAACTTCCAATCAACCCCGATCAAGGGTTAAATCTAACCCCACTCTTCACATTACATTATTCCACATAATGTAAATTACTAGAAAAGAAAATTAATTAATTACCTTGATTAATCTGGAGAAGAAGTTCGGTCAAATGCCTACACCGACGTTAGCTCCCGAGCTGCCTCTTGTGCCCAAAATCCCATTTTCGAGCTTCTGGCACGCTCCTCGGGCCCCAATTTAATTTCCAGAACCTTTCTGGATTTTTCAGGATTTTTCCCTATTTTTCTCCTTTATTTCCAGATTTTCCTTATTTTTTTATTTTTCTTTTTATTATTTTTTTTCTTTCATGCATCTTCTTCCCCATCTCTCCCGCGCACACTATTCCTCCTTCTTCTTCCTTAGCACGCATAGCGCCCGTGCTCTCCAGCAACCGGCCACCCTACTGGCCCTCAGCTGCCGCCGATGCTCGCCTCTAGCTCCGCCGCCCGCTCCTCGTCGCACGTCCCCCGGCCATAGCTACCATCGACGCTAACTGCCATGGCCGAACCTCCCTTGCGCACTGTCATAGCCGTCCACCGCTTCGGCCTTCAGCAACCGCGAGCCACCAGCTCATTTTCGATCGCGGGTGCTAGCCCAAGATGACCCCACCGCGACCCCTCCAGCGGCTCCCCATTGCTGGTCCGCCGCTTCAGTCGCCGAGTGCTGCCTTGGCTGCGCCTGGTTGCTGGAACAAAAGCTTCGCGGCTGCCTTGGCCGCACCTCCGGCCATCCCCATTGCTTTCGAGCGCCTCCTTGCTCTCTCACCGACTACCTTGCGCTCGCTGTATAACACCCTATATTTTCATGAAATTGCCACGTATTTTAAGTGAGTTTAAAATACCGAAAAATATGTTTGAAATGGCAACAAGTGACCAAATTAGTCGTAGGGAGTGCCCTAGAGCTTAGATACCTAAGGACAAAGGTATAATTTTAATGAGCGTCTCGAGGTGAGACTTATTGCACTCAAATCAGAAATGGTTTTTGGTTAAGTTAAGTTATAGCCTAAAAATACCGAATGACAGTAAGGGGCTTCCGAAAAATTCTATATATTGAGTAATTTTGAGTTAATAATTTTGGGATTTTAAGTATCTCGATAAATTTAATGTTTGAGGGAGTAATTGTAATTAGAGAATTATCCAAAGGAAATAAGAATAAAATTAAGAGCTTATGTGGTAAAATATTGAAGTTGAGGACTTGAAATAAGGGTCAAAGTGTTATTTGAAAGAAGTTTAGGGTTTTAGCTTGGATTTCAAAAGTTGGATTAATTCTAGTTTTGGATTTCAAAAGCCACTCAATTATGGCTTTGAGTCTTTGGATTCCATGGCTAAGATTGTGACAAGTGGCATAACACTATTGGTTGAAGGATTCTATAAATAGGCACCTTGAGTTGTTCTCAAACCATTCCAAACAAATTTGAGGAGTGAAGCACTCTAAGAGGAGGAGCTTGCTCTAGAGAGAGAAAAGGAGGTTCGGCAAGAAGGCGGGAAGAAAGCGATGGAGAAGTGGCGGAGAACGAGCCTCGTCGGAGTTTGTCAAAATCAGTCAGCAAAAAAGTGAGAAATCTAGGTCGTTTGCTGTAAAATTATACCGTCGAAGAGATAACCCAACAACGTGAGACTCCGTGAGACTCCTATACTCCAAATCCTATTTTTTATTCTCTTATGAGATACTTCTATTGTATGAGATGTATTTCATGAAGTTCTTACACATAAACGCTTGTTATTCTCTTACGTGAAATCATATTGCATATATAAACTGAATTTTCTTGAAAATTATATGCTATTGGCTTTTTAACTGTTGCATTTATAAAATTAGTGTGGTCATACTGTTGTACCTATTTGTTGTTGGCCGAGGGCAAAAGTCGGATATCCCCCGAGAGGCGCTATGCGTGCTGTAATACCCCGAGAGTCCAAAGAAATTAGTATATATCGAGGATAGTGTAAGAAAGGAAACAACACCAGCTGGATATCTTTTGGGATGAATGTTGGCAAAGAACTCCCAAGTTAAGCGTGCTTGACATGGGGTAATCCAGGGATGGGTGACCCCCTGGGAAGTTCGTGTAGGCCCATTAGGGTATGTTGTTTTGGTCTTTCCTATCGCTCGATGCGGGATGTTACAGGTGGTATCAGAGTCGACCCCCGAGCCTCTGAGCGCGATGGTGGGGCAAACCTCAGCGAGGAGGCTGAGTCCCGAGGAGGGCGTGCAGGCCCCTATGGGGGGTGCGTGTAGGCACCTTAGGTAAATCCCACATCGGCCATGCAGGGGGGGAGAGATCTAGGACCAGTTGTAAGGTCCCATGATGAGGACGTCATGTGCTTAAGGGGGGAGAATGTAATATCCCGAGAGTACAGAGAAATTAGTATATATCGAGGATAGTGTAAGAAAGGAAACAACACGAGCTAGATACCTTTTGGGCTGAATGTTAGTAAAAACTCCTAAGTTAAGCGTGCTTGACATGGGGTAATCCAAGGATAGGTGACCCCCTGGGAAGTTCGTGTAGGCCCATTAGGGTATGTTGTTCTGGTCTTTCCTATCGCTTGATGCGGGATGTTACACGTGCGCCATCGAGAAAGCTCTCGTGGGGAAGACCGTGAGCTTAAGGAACAATGGATGTGGTGCTTGCATGAGTTCTATGAAGTTGGGCCGAAGTGACACGGTTAGGGACCTCCCGAGAGGCACTATGCGTGCACCATTGAGAAACCTCTCGTTGGAGGAGGCTAACGTGTTCACGAGGCAATTCGGAGTAGTTCTACTTGTCTTCTCATACATTTTATACCTGATCATGCATCGATATAAACTGTTTTTTTTTAGTTTCTCACTAGAAGATTCATCTTCTAATTGGACTATGTCTCTGGAATATTCAAACGTTCCAGGTTCGACAAACGGCTCTAAGGGAAAGGAGGTAGCTGAAGAATTAACTTAAATTACTGTCTGTAGCATGATTAACATATTTTTGTTTATGTGTAAACCTATGTAAGTTTGGATATGTTTAAGATATTCAGTTATCACTTGATGATGTCCATGTAATATATTTTGTAGACTTCTTGAACGATTTTATGTATGATAAATAAAGAGTTATGGTTGTGAACCATATCAGGTTCGATCTAGCTTCCGCATCTGAAATTTTAACACCTGTCTTATCTATTTAATATTGGATTTGTTAAGCTGAGGAGGTGTAAATTAGGGTTTTTGGGATATTGTGTGATGTATGACAGTTATTGAGATATGGAAAATTTTATTTTCCCAAAATCCTAAGTTATAACATGCTCAAGAAATTTGGGGTGTTACACGCTGCATCTGCCATGCCCATCACGGCCACTGCTCGCGCTGCTGCTATTTGCTCGGCCATGGCCACCATCGCGGCTGCTTCAAGCCGCGGCCATGGCCTAGGCTGCTTGCTTTGGGATGCCTTAAATCGGCCATCTTCCTCCTCTCAGCAATGCTCTCACTCTATCTCTCTCGCGAGCTCACTCTTTCACCCTCTCTGGCTTGCTTCTTCTCAGCCATTTCATTTCAAATTACAGAGACCAACGAAGCTTCAAGAAAGCTTTCTCACGCCTGCATATATAAATCTCTATATATATATTACATATTAAACCCCCATATATCTCATAATTTCACTTGAGGAATTAATAATTGCACTTGGGATTTTTTTTTAATAATTACACTTGGATCCTCCAAGTCTTAATTAATTATCAACACACCACTTAGATTATTGATTTTTCCCAAAAATTAATAACCGATACTTACTTGGGAATCTTGATTTTGTCCTTGCGCCTGCATGGGACCTTTGTTCGACCTGAAAACACTGAAGGGTTGCCTTACTCAGAAAACCGAACCACCCCTAGGATCCCTTCAACTTCCAAGAGGTCCCCTCCGACTATTCGGTATTGGCACCCACTTGGGCTTATACAGAATTTATTCCGAAAGTTATTCCCAGTCGGACCGCTTCTAGTGTCATTAATCTCATCTCGAGACACTCATCAATCTCTTGCCCTCTTCCCTGGACATCCAAGTCTCGAGGCACTCCCAGCCGCTAATTCAGAAATTTTTATTAATTAATTTCTCAAAATTAACTTTTGGGCTTCCCAGACCCCTTGAGATCCTTTCAAAATAATCGAAAATTATTTATTTTCAATACCATGTAATACCGGGTATTACACGTCGATTTCCCGAAAGCCCTTACCATCATTCGGTCTCTACAACTTAGGTGAACCGAAAATCGTCTCTGATTTGACTTCTTTTAGCATCATAAATCACGTTTTGACACGCTCGTCAAAGACATACCTTTGTCCTTAGGTATCTAAGCTCTAGGGTACACCCTACAACTGATTCGGTAACTTGTTGTCCTTTCAAGCATATTTTTTGATATTTTAAACTCACTTAAAATACGTGGCAACTTTATGAAAATATAGGGTATTACATTCTCCCCCCACCTTAAAAGAATTTTGTTCTTGAAATTTTGCACACACTCAAAATTATTTAAATAATTATTACATTTTGGAATACAATTTCTAGAAGAAAATACAAAATTTTCTACTCTACTTCTATTTCCTCGAACAAATGAGGATATTTCTTCATAATTGTTTCCTCAAGTTCCCATGTTGCCATATCATCTGACTGTTTTCCCCACTGAACCTTCACTAACGGGATCTCTTTATTCCGTAACACTTGAGTTCGATGGTCCAAAATTGAGCCAGGTGACTCTGGATAAGTCAAATCATTTCTTAGCTCAATTGTCTCCGCCTGAACTCCGAGAGTTAGATTTGGAACATGCCTTTGAAGTTGGGAGACGTGGAACACATTATGAATCCCAGACAAACTAGGCTGAAGATCCAATCGATAGGCCAAAGGTCTCACTCTTTCCATAATCGGATATGGTCCTATATACCTTGGCTTCAGCTTTCCTTTACCGCTTCCATGTGTCACCAAATGCTAGGGTGACACCTTGAGATACACTAGATCCCCTACCTCAAACCCTAGATCCCTTCTTCTTTAATCAGCATACGATTTTTGTCGGCTTTGCATACCTCAAATCCTTTCTTGGATTATTCGAATCTTATCGGTAGTCTACTGCACAAGTTCGGGCCCCAACATCTGTCGTTCCCCTACTTTGGTCCAACAGATGGGCAACCTACACTTTCCTCCATACAAAGCCTCATAAGGAGCCATCCCAATGCTGCCATGGTAACTATTATTGTACGTAAATTCTACCAATGCCAGGTGCTCCTCCCAATTTTCTCCAAAATCAAGGGCACAAGATCTCAACATATTTTCAAGCGTTTGAATAGTCCTTTCCAATTGCCCATCAATCTACAGATGATAGGTCGTACTCAATTTCAGCTGGGTCCCCATGCATTCCTGCAAACTCTACCAAAACCTCGAGGTGAACCTCGGGTCCTGATTTGAAACTATACTTACCAGCACACCATGGAATCATACTATTTCCTTTACGTACTGCTCTGTGGCACTGGTTGGTCCATCCTCGTAGGCAGGAAATGCGCTAATTTTGGCAACCTGTCTACCACCACCCAAATGGCATCATAGCCCCTGTCATTAAATCTATCGTGATATGTTCCCATTTTCACTCAGGAACTTCCAAAGGTCTCATCAACCCTGTAGGTTCTTGATACTCAATTTTCACCCTTTGGCATACATCACACTATGCCACCCTTCTAGCCACGCTAGCCTTCATCCCTGGCCATCAATAGATTTGTCAAAGATCTCGATACATCTCCATGGCTCCTGGGTGCACGGTATACTTAACTCTGTGGGCTTCATCTAGAATTTTTTGCCTCAACTCCCGAAGGTTTGGCACGTACACTCCACCTCAAAACCAGAGAATGCCATTTCGCATCTCAAAATCTGAACTTTTTGGCTAGCCTTGCTCGTTTACCCATAGACGTATATGCCGATCACTCCCACTAACCTCCCACTATGACAGAAGATCCCTTTGGCACTACACTCACCGTTATCAGGCTAAAAGCCTCAATCAATAGCCACTCTTGGGCCATCAACCTGGCCATAACAGTAGGCACAGTCCTACTCAAAGTGTCAGCCACCACCTTGGCACGCCCCGGGTTATACAATATGGTGCAGTCGTAGTCCTTCAGGAACTCCATCCATCGTCGCTATCTCATGTTCAAATCTTTCTATGAGAACACATACCTTAGACTTTTGTGGTTTGTGAATACATTAAATGTCTCTCTATATAGGTAGTGCCTCCATAGCTTCAGAGCATATACTACCGTTGCCAGCTCCAAGTCATGAGTTGGGTAGTTCACTTCGTGCCTTTTCAACTGGTGTGATCCATACGCTATCACCCGACCATGCTGCATCAATACACAACCCAAACCAACCTTCGAGGCATCGGTGTATACAACATATCCACTGGGCCTACTAGGCATTACCAGAACAGATGCCAAGGTCAGTCTGCCCTTGAGTTCTTAAAAGCTTTCCTCGCACTTGGCAGTTCATTCGAACTTGACCTTCTTCCGTATGAGTTTCGTCATAGGTGTAGCTATCTTCGAAAACCCTTACACGAATCATCGATAGTAGCCTGCCAATCCCAAAAAGCTTCACACTTCGGTCATACACGTTGGCTGTTTCCATCCTTGAACAGCCTCAATCTTGGCTGTATCCATTGAGATTCCTTCAGTTGAGATCACATGCCTAAGAAATGCCACTTGAGAAAGCCAAAACTCTCACTTCAAGAACTTGGCTTACAATTGGTGTTTCCTAAGAGTTCTTAGCACTATTCTCAAGTGCTCCTCATGCTCGCTTTCATTCGAAGAATACACCAATATATCATCTATGAAAACGATCACAAATCGATCTAGGTAGGGCTTGAACACCTTATTCATAAGATCCATAAACGCTGCTAGAGCGTTAGTTAATCCAAATGGCATTACAAAATACTTGAAATGGCCATACCTTAACCAAAATGTCGTCTTCAGGACATCATCTAGCTTAATTCTCAACTGATAATAACTAGATCTCAAATTGATCTTCGATAACACCTTCGCTCCCTACAGTTGATCAAACAACTTGTCTATCCTTGGGAGCGGATACTTGTTCTTTATCGTGGCCTTATTTAGCTGACGGTAGTCAATGTACATCCTTAGACCCCAATCTTTTTTCTTTACAAATAACATTGGTGTGCCCCATGGGCGACGTGCTTGGCCTAATGAACCCCTTATCAGTCAACTCCTGTAACACCCCTAATTTTCAAAATAAAAAATAAGGTAATACCTGAGGTTATTAGGTTCTAATACAGAAGGAAATAGGTTCTTTCAAGGGATTATAGAAGCCTTAAGACAAAAGTTCAGTTTTTGAACCAGTGGTAAAATCGTAAATACTGAAGTTCAGGTAAAAGTGTAATTTACATAAAATATTGGGGTGCTAAGTGTAATTTATCCATTTTCTGTGGACCAAAAAGTTTAATTAAAAATGGCCCAGAGACCAAGTTGCAAGGGCGTAAGTAAAAATTACCCGAAAAGATCAAGCCAAGGTGTAGTTCTTGAAACCTATAGCTAGATCATTGGAATAATAAATTGAGCCAACTAAACCATTTGGGAGTAATGACTGTGGATTCCAAACTTATTCCAATATAGTTAAGTCATGATTGCGGATCTAAAATAACATTTAATCCATCGTTGGATCATTTTGAAATTCAAGACTTAGCTTCCAAAAGTCTTCAAACCTTATCCTCAAGGACACATGGCAACCAACCATTGGCCACTTGGAAGATAAGATAAGGTCACATGATGGCTCATAATGACCCCTTGAGGTGGCATTGCGTGATTGGCCAAGGAAAAGCTTACTTAGTCTCCAAGTTTGCAAAAGTCTCCAAACCCTATCCCTAAGGACATATGGCAAGCATTCATTGGCCACTTGGAGATAGGATTTGAAGTGTTATGATGAGAAATGTGGAAAATACAATTAACCATGTGGGATGTAGTTGTTAATTAAAGGTGCAATGATGGGAAATGTAGAAAATATAATTTACCATGTGGGATGTAATGATAGGGAATCTTGAAAATCTAATTAAAGATGTGGAGGTTAAAAATATCAGGGACACATGGCATATTTTAATCGGATGCTCATGGATGGAATGATGACGCGACATGTGGCGCGAATTGGTTTGTCAAAGTTTCCTATAAATAAGGGCTTTGGGGTTATTCATTTTGGGCACCAAGTAATGAGGGAAAGGAAGGGAGTTTGAGAGAGGAAACGCTGTCAAAAAGAAGGGAGAAAGTCGAGGGAGAATAACCCTTGAAAACTTTTTTGGGTCTTTCTCGGAGTTCATGCCAATCAATCAGAAAACGACGAGAAAACCCATCCCGCTCTTTGTAAACTGTGCTTCCTAAGGTAATCGGTCAAGGTGAGTGATTCTTGCATGTTTTGTGACACTTTGAGCATTTTTTGCTTCACTTGTGTTTGGATGTTGGCTTGCATATCATGCATTCGTGGCTTACATGTCATATTTTCCCTTGTTTATGCATATTCCTTCTGCTTTGTCATATATCATGCTCGTATTGGTGACTGTGGCCAGTTGTTGGTACATCATGGAAGATCTCGTGCTCTAGTGATGAGCCAGGAGTGACTATGATTATCGCAGGGTGATTGCAACACCTTGGCATTACTACCACATGGGTGGATTTCAGAATGACATTATTGCATTTGCACGCATGTACTTACCTTTTCTAAGTCACTCACCTAGATGTAATATCTAACTTGGGTTGATGCCCCTGGAACGTTCCACGTTCCAGGTATGTTGGAAGTGCCAGGTGTAACACCCCGTCTCGCCAGGCGTGTCACTATAAGGAAAAACCCGGGGTTTCTTTTTTTTTTTTTCAAGTCTACTACACGCGGCGCCTGTAAGCACAATCTTCACATGCAGATGAAACACTCGTCGCAAAACTATAACCAGCGCCCGCAAACCCCGAGAGTTCCAGTCTTACTCGTTTAGAAAACATTAACATAATCCTAACCGAACGAGACAACATACTCACAGCGGAAATACTTAATTAATCAAAATGTCGTGGCCTACCACGTGATACACGCAAATTGTTCCCATACCGTCATACGAATACAACATCAATACTAACTATTACAACATCGTCAACGATATATAACATAAATGCTTCCAAAGTAATATATAACAACAACAAGTATCAAACATACACTACTGGCTCCTCGGTCGTGTCTTTGACCTCGCTGCTCTCCCTGGCTGGAACGTTGAATGTTCCAGGGGCATAACCCATGTTAGATGATAAACCATCTAAGTGAAGGTATGAACAGTTATACAATGCATGAAAGACCTACGAGCATGGCATACTATACGACAAATGCAAGACACGTCTAACTCGAGATATCACCTTGACATGCTTAATCCCTCGAATGCCCCACTGTGGCACACGTTCACCTGGTCCAACGTTAATCCCTCGGGTGCACCGTCGTGACACCCGTTCACCTGGTTTAACATTATTCCCTCGAGTGCCCCAGTGTGACACCCGTTCACCTGGATTAACATTATCCCAATCTCAAGTAGACCCCATATCGCCCCACACAGACCCAATGATGCAATTAAACATGACTCCTCATGACATGAAAATTTACACGCCATGCACCAATATTTTTAAAAATAAACAGTTAATGCAATGTAGTGATTATCGACACAACGAACGTAAATAAAAAGCCTTGTAAAATAAGCTAAGCCTAGGAGGGTAAAATTACTCACTAGGACTCACCAAAGCACTTTAAAAACACTTTCAAGACAAGGATAAGCTAGAATCAAACCACTCACCTCAATTCGAAAAAGTCTGAATTTCGCCTCGTAATGCGTGCTAAGCCTCAAAATGCGCGTCTGAATAATTTTCTGACTTTGGCATGCTCCTTTAGCCTCAAATTAATCCTCGTAACTTTCTAAGATTTTTCCAAGAATTTTTCCCATTTTTTCCTATTTTTCTTCCATTTTTTCCTCATCTTCCCTATTTTCCTTATCTTTTCTTTCTTTTCTTTTCTTTTATTTTCTTCTCCCTTTCTTTCTTCTTCCTCCCCTGTTCTTCTTCTTCCCTACGTCCGACCTGCGCTCAGCCATGCGCAGCCGCTGCAGCCCACCAATCGGCCATCTCCGCCCACGTTGGTAGTTTCCTCGTCCTCCACGGAGCTCGCCGGTCACCGCCCACCTTGCTGCGCCATTGCCGAGGGCCATTGTTGGCTGTCCTGTTCGCTGCCCAGCCGCAACAGCTCGCGGCCATGGCTGCCGCTTGCTGTTGCGGTCCATCCCGGCCACCTCCAATCATCCTCTTAGCTATTTCCGGCTACCTAGACCTCACATAACCACTGGCCAGCCTCCTTCTCGTCGCTGCTCACCTTCCGCATGTGTAGCCATGGCCGCGGCTTGCGGCCATGGATGCTGTTCGCCTACCGCGAATAGCTTCGGTCACCATCTCGGCATTTCTCGTGGCTACCTCCGGCCACAAGCATCACTCCCAGCATTCCCTCTTGGTTCCTCAAGCTCTCGGCCGCTCGCTCCCTCACTGCAACTCTCGGCCATCTCCCTCCTTCATTTCCATTTCCATTTTCTTTTGCTTCCTTTCCTCTTCAATTTCTACTCCTATTTATAGACTACCCACCGACTTAAGCGCCTTGGACACCACTCTTGCATCCAAACTTGGCCACCACTCCAAGCAAAATCGGTCATGAAGCTTCTCGGCAGCTTCCATCAACACACACGCACGAGAGTATATACATATATATATAACTATATATTACTTTATTAATGTACTTAAATTACACATTAACCCCCAAATTTTCATCTTAATTTCACTTAGGTAGACCTCTAATTGCAAATGCATATTTAAACCTCAAATTAATTTGCGTTATAATACCGAAAACGCAAATTTAATAACTTCAAAGTTACTCGATAATGACCATTCCACCCTAATGTCCTCACCGGGCTATTGTTTCATCCCGAAACCAATGAAGGGTTGTTCCTTATGAAAAATCGGAGCCCCCTCAGGCTTCCGTTGACTTCCTGGAAGTCCCCTATAACAATTCGGTTTCTAAGCCTAATTTGCAACTACATTTTAGCTGTACCGAAAACTGCTCCCAATCCCACTTCTTTCATCACTAAAAATCATAACTCAATTCATTCATTGATACTATACCATTTATCTTAGCTATCTAGGGTCTGAGGTACTCTCTTCGTCTAAATCGGTAACCTAAAGCTGCGTCAGTGTATCATTTAGCCTCATTTTTCAGCAAATTTCATTTACGCCCTTCATTAAATACTGTTTATAACCTCAAATAATTTCTTGGGTATTACACCAGGTGTTTTAGGTTCCATTTCAAGCGTGGGTGAGGAAGTGATGCTCGATTAGCTTAGGACTTTTGGTTTCATTATGTACCCTTGTATCCCAAGTGATGTACTGTAAATAGCAGCTGGGATACTCAGAGTTGTAAATGGTGTGTGTGAGTGTCCTGCAATTGTTCCTACAGTGATGTGTTATCATTTTAGAGTATTGGAAGTCATGAGCATTTCTTGTACATGTAAAGGAAACATAGTGGAAACCCTATTTATTTAGCTTTGGTTAAGCTTTCAGGTTCAATCCAACACTTCCGTTGGCAAGGGTTTCCATAACATCCGTGGTGATGTCTTCTTATTTTTCACATTATTTTGTATTTGGAAAAGTGGGGCGTTACAACTCTTGTAGCTGACTCTTCAATTCTTTCATCTCCGCTAAAGCCACTCGGTATGGCGGGATTGATATCGGCTGGGTTCCTGGAACTAACTCAATTGAGAACTCGATTTCTCGAGGTGGAGGTAGTCCCGGTAATTCTTTTGGAAACACGTCATTATATTCTCATACCACTCGCAGCTCATTGAGCTTCGGTACCTCTCTTTCTTCTAACTGAGCATAAGCTATGAATCTATGAGCTCCTCGGCTCAGCAACTTCACTCCCTTCATTACTGAAATCATCTTTCCAACCTTGGGGTCACCTTGTCACTGAAATTTGACCCACCCTCCCTCAGGTTTTCTTATAGTCATTTTCTTTCTAGGAAAGTCTATATTGGCGTTGTACTTGGACAAGAAGTCCATCCTAAGATTACGTCGAAGTCATATACTTCTAACAGAATCAAATCAGCCTAGAACTAAACATTACTCAGGCTAATTTTGCTTCCTCTCACCATTTCTAAGGACTTCATACTCTTACCCATAGGCGTCGAAATCACCATCAGACACCCCATAGACTCGATTTCTACTCTCAAACTCCCAGCCAATACGTGCGATATAAAAGAATGAGTAGACCCTGGATCTATCAATGCATGCACAAGAGTATCCAAAATGAAGAGATTACCTTGGATAACTGCAGGATTCACCTATACATCCTCCTTGGTCAAATTATAGACCCGCCCATGTCTGGTCCCCTTTCCTTCTTCAATCTTTAACTGTAGCTCTTTCTTCTTCAAGCAATTCCTCGAGATGTGCCTGTGCTAGTTGTAATTGTAGCAGTTCACGCTTATTGGTGTTGCTTCTATGGTGTTACCCTTTTGGACTGTTCCCTTCGAGTAATTTCTAGAAGTATCCCCATGCTGTCCACAGGTGTAACAGACAATGCTTTGGCCATCACACCTCTTACCTGGGTGCCTCTTTTTGCATCTAAAGCATGCCTTCCCCTTTTTCTGAATTTTCCCATCCCGCAATCTTAAAGTCAAGTTGGATTTCTCTAACTATCCTCCACTTTGAGCTGTCATGGCCTTTAGTTCTGCCACACGCGTCATATTCTCCTCAACCGTCATAGCTTTGAAAACTATATCTGCATAAGACTCCACGTGGACCAAGCTCATCAACTGTTGAATTCGATTCGCAAGCCTTGCAAGAATTTTCGTCCCTTCTCCACATCGTCCATTCTGTACAACGACATATACTTGATTAGCTACAAATATTCAGCCTCATATTAGGCCACCAACATATTTAGCCCTTGGTGTAAGTTCATAAACTCTCGAGCTCTAGCCAACTTCCAGCAAGTGGGAAAGAATTTTTCATTGAAAAATTCCTTAAACCGTTCCCACGACATCTGGGGCACCTCCCCTAATTCTACGTCTGTTGCCGACCTTTGAGATCCTATCCGGTTAGGTATCGCTCGCTTCATAGACCTCCACCATTGGGCTGCTTCCTCTTCCAGCATATAGGTCGCACACTCGACCTTATCCTCATTCAATATTCTAAATCTTTATAGGATCTTCTCAGTCTGGTCCAACCAGTATTCACTAATTGGGGGGTCGTTTGTCGAATTTCCTCAAAACACCAGTGGATTTTGTCATAGATACCTCTTCAATGCATCTACACTTCTTTGCTCAGGCTGCAATTCTAAAATTTGTCCAGCCATGCCTTCAAGGATTCTCTGGATCCTATCTATCTGGCTTTCACCGAGGTCAGCTCGTGCTTCTCTTTGACCTTCCACACCACCTCCTAGGTGCGGGTTGGTGTTGTTTTCTTCACCATTGCCTCTCTCGTGCCTATTCCTTCGTGTATTCACCATCTAGCAAGAAGACAGGGTGAATTATTAAATCACCACGGCATGGTGTAATTCAAATCGAATAAGCAACAAGAGTATGCCACTAAATATTTCCAAAAACATCCTTACCTAATTCCCAAAACGTACGGTGGTTTTGCTCATCTAGCCACATGTGAACTTTTCCTTAGGTTCGCTGTAATACCAACTGTAACACCCCAAATTTTTAGAGCGTGTTATAACTTAGGATTTAGGGAATATAAAATTTTTTCCATACCACAATCGCTATCATACATCACACAAAGTCACAAAAATCCTAATTTTCACCTTCTCATCTTAACAAACCTAATAATCGAATAGCTAAGACAAGTGTTAAAATTTCAAATGCGAAAGCTAGATTGAACCTGATATGGTTCACAACCATAATGATTTATTTATCATAAATGAAATCATTCAAAACGTCTACAAAATGCATTACATCATCTCTCACAAGTGATAACTAAACGTCATAAACATATCCAAAACATACATAGATTTGCACATAAAAATAGATATGCTAAACATGCTATAGGCAACAAATTAAGCTTATTCTTCAGCTACCTTCTTTCCCAAGAGCCACTTGTCGAACCTGAAATGTTTGAATATTCCAAGGACATAGTCCAATTAGAAGATGAATCTTCTAGTAAGAAACTCCAAAAAATAGTTTATATCAATGGATGATCAAGTATAAAATATATGAGGAAATAACGAGCACTACTCTGGAGTGCCTCCTGAACATGTCAGCCTCCTCCAACGAAAGCTTTCTCAATGGCGCATGCATAACGCCTCTTGGGAGGTCCCTAACCATCTCACCTCGGCCTGACCTCATAGAACTCATGCAAACACCACATCCGTTATCCCTTAGACTCACGGTCTTTCCCACGAGAGCTTTCTCAATGGCGCATGCATAACGCCTCTCGGAGGATATCTGACTTTTGCCCTTGGCTAACAATAAATAGATGCAACAGTATTGCCACATGGATTTTATAAATGCAATAGTTGAAAACCAACGGCATATATTTTCAGAAAAAAACATTTCATATATGCAACATGATTTCACGTAAGAGAATAACAAGAGTTTACGTACAAGAACTTCAAAAAACACGTTTAATGCAATAGAAGTCTCTCATAAAAGAACAAAAAATAAGATTTGGAGTATAGGAGTCTCACCTTAAAGGTTATCTCTTGGAAGTTACAATTTCACAACAAATGGCCTAGGTTTCTGCAAAAAACACATATTTTGGTAAACCTAAACTCCAATAATTTTATACGGGGTTGAAGGGAATTAAATTAGGGACACGATTGCAAAATTTGAAGAAAAATGAGCCACTCACCCTCCCTCATGCACCCTGGGAAGGTGGCCCATGCTCCTTCACACATAACCACTTCCTGGTGCGTGTATCTCACGCACAACCCTCCAATTTCGAATAACATTGCGCTATTTTTGTATTTCAGCCATATCTCTCTTGTTTTAACTCTGATTCGACCCTGATTTGAACCTACGCAACCCTCTCTTCCCCCTCTACAGGATTATAAAAAAAAATCGAACTTACCTTACTTTCTTTCTGACTGATTTTGGAGAACTCTGACAAAGCTCGTTCTTCCCCGCTCCTCCGCCAATTTCTTCCCTTCTTTTTGCATAATTTCCTCTCCTCTCTCAAGAGTAAATCCCCAACTTAGAATCTGAAGGACCGTTTACGAGGATCAAAGCATGCAACGGAAGCGATTTTAAAACAAAATCGATCCTCGTATAGATAAGAATCTAGAAGACTTACTTTTCTTTCGGATTACCGGTCGGAATGGAGTGATAGAAGGAGGAGGCGCGACGGCTTCTTCGCGTGGCGGAGATGACGGCTGTCCTGCGATTCGTCGGCTCCTTCGCATCAGATCTCTTGATCTTCCAAGGTATGACTCTAAAACTCGTGGCCTCTCTTGGTGACGAAGAGAAAAACGACTTAGGTGAAAAAACAAACAAAAGAGAGAATATATATAGGGAGAACCCTAGGGTTAAAACCCTAGTGGGCCAAACCCTAGTGGGCCAAGTCCAATTAATTAATTTTCTAATTGGGTTAGCCCAATTAATTAATTAAAACCAATGAACTTATTATTTTATTCTAGCCCAATGGACCATTCTGAATAAAATAATTCTCTCTCATGTAATCCACCCAATAGGCCAAATGTATTAAAAATACATGAGTTATATCGAGCTACCCCGGGGACCAAAAGACAAATTATTCATGGCTATTAAAATGACCAAAATATCCCTGCTACCTAGTAGCTATATTTTGTCATTCTAAGTGTTCCAACTATCACCATATGGTAACACTGACCCCACGAATAATTTTGCATGTGCGATGTCTTTGACCTACTAGTGTAATGACGAAAATGCCCCTCTGTGTAACACCCATCATTTAGAAAGGAATAATGTACTAACACCTCTCTAAATGACTTCTACCATCCTTAGATCACTAGTCCAATAATCCGTGACTACTCGAATGTACTTGCTTATCACTGGGAGCTACCCAGAAGCACACACTCTTAAGTCACGTTCCCAGGGCCCTGGTTTATTTGATTATTCTTGGACAATCACAAGGGGGTGAATCACAGAAACTATCTTGTATCAGTCTGTCTTAGATAATTAGAAACCACACTCCCAACTCACAAGGTTGCTGATCTTTGATAGACCTTACCTATAGTGAATCTAAGAATATAGCTCTAGGTTCACTAGACCACCAACTAATACTCAAGTATTAGAGTACTCGTCCACGTAGTAGCAGTGATAGACTAGCTCCATGATAATTAGTACTTTGTCATTAGCTTCTATCACAGGTCCACTCTACGCATTCCAAATGCGCTTGTACAATAAGAGTAAACGGACTGTTTACTGGCTAAGGCAAGCCATCCTCCATTAGGATCTATTGCACAATGATCTTATCATGATAGAATGCCCAGTTCTATCAAAAGATCAAGAGTAATATTTTTCTTGCTTATTAAGTACCCATGATTCATGCCTAACTGTGAAGAACGACCCATCACATGAATCACTTACTTAATAGCATGGACACTTTTCCAACAATTAAATGCAAATGATATATGTGCAATAAACTGACTAAAAGAAACATCATTACCATAAATTAAATAAAACGTGTCTTTAGGGCATACATTTCCAACAGAATCCCTCCAAACTCAAACTCATTTCGAATGATTTGGGGACAACCCCATGACCTTATTTATAGATTCTTTGAACCAATCAGATGGTGCCACTTGTCTCAAGATAAGCCTTGGACTCCAAAGAATGGATTTAATTTTGAAATCCAAAGCTAATACCCCAAACTTTTTTCAAATGACATTTTGGCCCTTATTTTAAGTTCTCAAATTTTGATATTTTACCACATAAACTCCTAATTTCATCCTTATTTCATTTCAATAATTCTCTAATTACAATTACACCCTCAAATATCAAATTAATTCTCATCGAGACACTTAAAATTCAAAATTAATAATTCAAAATTACTTGATAAGTATGATTTCATCCCAGCGCCCTCACAGGACCCGAAACCATCTCAGGGTTACTTTATTTACAAAATTAGAGCCTTCTCAGGGTTCCGTCAATTTCCCAGAAACCCCTTACCATCATTCAATCTCTATAACATAGTTGAACGAGAAAACGTCTCTGATTTGATTTCTTTTGGCATCATAAAGCTTGTCTTGACACGCTCGTCAAAGACATACCTTTGTCCTTAGGTATCTAAGCTCCAAGGCACTCCCTGCAACTGATTCGGTCACTTGTTGCCATTTCAAGCATATTTTTCGGTATTTTAAACTAACTTAAAATATGTGGCAACTTCATGAAAATATGGGGTATTACATTCCCCCCCCCTTAAAATAATTTCGTCCTTGAAATTTGGCACATACTCGAAATTATTTAAATAATTATTACATTCTAGAATACAATTTCTGGAAGAAAATACAAAAGAATGGCCTTGCCAGATCACCCGTAGGCTCCGCAATGGGGCCTACCACCTTGGCAAGGGCCTAGAATGTAGCTAGTCAACGAAAGTATTACAACTAAGTACCAATCACATGATCATCCACGAGAATTGTTTATGGTTCAAAGACTACTCGAATTAATTTATGTTACAGTCTAATCTCGTATTTCTTACCCAGATTTAATCTATTATTTTTCGATTATGTTGTTGTTGCTTTAGTTTAGTCTATAACACACAATCCGGTTCTACACTAAGGTTCTCTTATCAATGAAATCAGATGTTTTGTTATGTGGCATACAATCTGGTTATGCACCAAGATTATCTTACCAATGGAATCAAATCTTCAGTTCATAGCATACTATTTGGTTCTACACTGAGGTCTTACCAATAAAATCAGAAGTTTGGAAGTTCAGTTCTTTTACATTACCAAGCCATGCACTACCCTAGCTAGGCTCGGTCAATCCTCCCATCTATTCCCTAGCGAGTCCAGATAGGTGGACCTCGGGTCATCCCAGTCTCCTAAACTATGCCCTGCCCAGCCAAGCTTGGTCAATATGCCCACTTGCACCTTTGCTAGTCCCGGTGGGCAGGCCTCGACTCATCTCGATCCCTTAACCTGTGCCCTACCAAACTAGGCTAGGTAAATCTCCCCACCTGGGCCCGGGCCAGTTTCGGCGAGTAGATCTCTGCTCATCCCAATCTCTGAAGTCATGCCCTGCCCAACCAGGCTTAATCAATCTCCCCCTACGCCCGGGCGAGTCCTGGCAGGCAGACCTCTGCTCATCTCGGTCTCTGCAAATCACCTTGAAACAAACACACTCTCCCGACCTAGTGTTGGAAGTAAAAATGAGGCAACAACAAAAATACTACACACAATCAAATCAATATACAAAATCAATCGTGACTCAACACTTACACCAAACAATGCAAAAAACCAAGGAAATATCATTACATTTCCTGTCTCAGCCTTGGAAAGAAATAGAAAGAAACAAAATAGATGCAGTCAACAAACAAACAAGGTAGAAAAACAAGGAAATATTCTTTATTGCATCAAAGTCAAAATTAAAAAAAAATGCCAACCTACTACAAGTTTACAAAAAGAAAGAGAAGTGTGGAGTTAGGGTCCAGGGGCAGGATGTACCACGGGCTCGTCAACCACTCCTGAAGTGAACTTGAAGGCAGTTGCAAGCTCGCCAGGCTAGTCGACATCCTCCATAGGTCAGTCCCCCTCAGCCTTTGGTGCCTCCACTAAAGCTTTGGCCTAGCTAGTTACATCCATCAAAGTCAAATCCATAAGCTAATCAACCACCACTTCTTTGAAAGCACTGGATGCCGAGAAGTTAGCCTTAGGAAAAAGAGCCTAAGCTTGGGACAAGGCCTTTGTAAAACCTTCCAGGAAATAGTCAATGACCTTGTCCTTCTAGCCCTTGACCTTTGTTCACACTACAACTACCTGATTCTTCAGCTCGACAACCTTGAGCTTTGCTTAGTCAGTATGAAGGACAACAGTGGCAAGGTTGCTCGTCAACTTTGCTACCTTCTTGCACCTTCCAGGGCAGTGCCTTTGGCAGTCTGGGCTTCCCCTTTTAACACCGCCAATTCCTCCAAATAATGTTCCTGCTACTAAAGATACTTCTTAGAGCTATCATTAGCTCAAACAGCCAGTTCCTTAACCTACACCACCCACTTCTACAACTCTATCTTGGCAACCATCATTTCCCTTGCCCACTCCATCACCTCCTCATGAGCTCAGCTGTGGACTCAAGCTAAAAGCACTCCTCAACAAAGGCCTCGGGTTGAAACTCTTTGCTCCAGAGGCTCCTTAAGTTCACCTTGTTGTCATCACAACCCCACAAGATGGGCCTCGATCGGAGCCTGACAGATGATAGATGGCTATGATTGAGGTCCTAGGCAGCCTAGATTCCTCCTCCCGAGCAGTCCTCAGTCTCTTCCACTGTAACGGTATCTTCTCGATACTAGTTTGCTCCTTGGACAAGAGAGAGGTTGCAGTTTTTGAAGAAAAAGGTTGGGAAGCGGGCTGGGGAGCCTATGTTGGGCCCTTAGGTGGTACAAGGGCCTTATACGGCCTGGCACCCTTCTTCAAAATAGGGGCCTTCTCAGTTGCCTAACGTGCTGACTCTAAGCTCGACTCAACCCCCCTCTGCATTACGCGTGCTACCTCACCTCCTTGGCAGTCATCTTGGGGGTCATCTCATATGAAATAGAAAGTAAATAGGGTAAGCAACGTCAAGAGTTTGTAGGGAAAGAAAGGCAGAGAAAAAACTAACCCATGTAAGTTGTCAGACCCTTAGCTCATTCCCGTACTTGATGAGGGTTGAGCTCTCCAGCACTGGGCAATCCTTAAAGAGATCCACCGTCAGCTTGTCCTCCACACTTAAGTGTCGGTATTCCACCCCCATGATGGAACTCGGCTCCTTGCTCGGGAATAGGAGGAATTTGGGGCTATTTTATAATCCAAATAGAAAGCAAGAACATCCTACCAAGAGGCTACTTTGAAGTAGCCAATCTTGAAATTCTTATAGGAGCAGTCAAAGGCCTTCAGCAACTTCCTTCTCAGTAGCCCATTCAAAGAGACCTAGCTACCTTTGTTGACGTCCTTCGACTGGAAGAACGAAAAAAAGACCCCCATGCTCACTCCCCGACCTAAGAAACTCGATAACACTTCAAAGGCTCTCACGAAGGCCCAGTTGTTTGGGTGAAGCTAGGTTAGGGCAACATTTAACATCACCAACACCAAGCACTAGAACTGGGTGAACGAAAGTCGAAGACGAAGATCGTAAAAAAAGTCTCGTATACAAAAATTGAGCTCGAGTTGATGGCCGTGAAGACCCGCTCCTCTTCCCCACAGGGTTGACACTCAAACAAACCCTCATCTTCATCAGCAGCTGACAAATGGACCTGCGACCTCAACACAACAATGCTATCCGAGGAGTTGTACACTGAAGTAACCTTGGAAACATCCTCACTCACCCAACTATAATCACCACTTACAGCAGAAAGCGAGTTTGAAGATAACCTAGCCATGGATGAAGCACCTATGCTATCCCCAGGGGAATCAAAGAAAACAGAGCCATCACAAGTCGTAGCCTTTTCCTACTTCAATCAATGTTTCAACTACCCTAGTCTACACATCGAATCACTCTCCTATGCTTGACTAGCAAAGCTTGGCGACTAAGAGTCGAATACCTCACCAAGAGCTCTCTTATAACGATCACTAAATCACTTCTTTCCCCAGATTCACTCCCCAGACTCGTCGCAATAGTTGATAAACTGGTAGAAAAAAAAAAGTAGAAGAGTGAAAAATGGAAAGAGTCGATTGTGTGAAGTTACCTATGGAAACAAGCGAATATGTAGAAGAAGAAGTGAGAGGGGAACTTAGCCCAAACACACAAGCGATTGAAGGCAAGAAAAAATGAGGAAACTCTTGAGAAACCAGGGTTCAAAAATCAATCACAAACAAAAAACTAAGAAGCAAGAAAATGGCCTACATATGCCTTTATGTAGATATGGCACGACTCATCCAATGAACAAAGATCAAACATCACCAAACACCTGTAAAGATCATGCCACCTATCACACCCCCTTATGCGCATTAAACACCTTAGGTTAAATCATCGAGATAACTCCCTATTCACCCACGTCATCACATCTTTCATAACGGATGCCTCAGATTTCAAAATCGCGTGTGTTACTTGTTAAAACCTCGAAAACACCCCTTGGATCCACCAATCTCTGATAGAGCGCATATTTTCATATTATTTAGCCCTCATATTTAGTCTTTTTGCACGTTAGTTGTGTCATTTTATTCATCTGATTTTGTTTTGTTTTATTTTATAGGAATTGAGCTTCACACTGTTTTATCTTATTTTGGACAGATTTTGGCTTCCTGGGTCATGAGGAATTTTGATGGCAAGAAGGGAAACAAGGAGATTGGAGACAAAGAAGCAAAAGTGTGCTCACAGATTTGACCTTTTGTGCTTCTTTCAAGTTTTTGGCTAATTTATAGTCCTAGAATGTGAATGATGTCTTCAGAGATATTGTAGAGGACTTCTTGGGCTTTCTGTAATGGTATGGTAGGTCCAAATTGAAGTTTTTTTGGGCCTCCAAACATCGTTTCAAAGTTGGGACCAAAAAGTTGGGTCAAATTAGGAAAGCTGCACAGATGCTGAATCTTTAAAAGGCCATAACTTGGGCGTTCGATATCCAAATCAAGTGATTTAAAAGACCAAATTCATCTAATCTTCCTGATCTACAATTTTTATCAAGGGGCCGAAGCCCAGAACGTACCTTATCCTATTCTAAATCGGCTGTGAAGTAGCGGTAACTTAGGGTTTCCTCCCTAAGCTCTATTTAAGCACATTAAGTGGCAGATTTTGGGTGTGGCCGATTTTGGGAGAACTCTCATGATTTCAACCAAGAATATGGAAGGCTAATTCGCTTGTGATTCACTACATTATTGTACCCCTTGCCCGATTTGAGTCTCGGTCATATTGTTGAATCTGGTTTGGAACTCGATTTTCATGTTTTAATTGATGACTCTATTTCTTTTCCTTCTCTAAGTTTATGTATGTTTCTTTTATGCGATTGTGTGAATGCATGCATGATCTTTGGATGGGTTTAATTGATGTACTCGGTTGAGGCTTTGATTAGAAAGAAACGAAACGGTATATTTGTATGAGCGATTGCTCGATTTGGTTTAATCTTTTACGGTTGTAGAAGAGTTTTTCAAACCAAAAGAAAATCAAACCAAACAGATTGTTTTCATAAGTAAGACGAGGATTACCATGGTAAGGAGGTAGGGTTTGTAGCGGGTTACATTTTACTTTATCGTTGTTCCATTCTTGAACGTTTATATTTCAGTTTTCATCACAACCCCCTCGGTTAGTCTTGTTTTGATAGATCCGTTTGAGGTTCGTTGGGAGACGACTTTGGGTTGCACCCTTATTGCAAATCTGAATCATTATTCATCTAATCTATCGTTGTTTGATAGCACCGATCAGAATTTGGCGTCGTTGCCGAGGAACCGTCAATCTTTCTGCCATAACAAGATTTGTTTTCTCTTCTTTTGTTTCTTTATTGTTCTCTTCCATTCTTTATTTCTTCCTTCTCGATTTTCTGTTTTCTGTTTTCGTTGTGTTCTTGTGTTTTTTGTCATTCTTTTTCATTATGTTCTTGTGTTTGCTGTTCTTTTGTCGATTTCTTTTCTGTTCTTTGTGTTTTCTTCTTTTGTTTATTTGTTCTCTTATTTCTTTGTTCATCCTTTTCGGTTTTCTTTGTTCTTCTCTTCTTTTCTATTCTCGGTTTCCTTGTTTTCTATTTTTTTTGCCATAACCAGCACTGTTCACTATCGATGACTATCTCGAAATGCCCTAATTTTTGGTGTCCAAAGGAATGGGGGTGTGGGGAGAAATAATCACTGCTACGCAGTGCGGAGGGCGTATTTTGGCCAAAATCCAACGTTTAGACCACTTTTTGGGCCATTTTGTGTTTTCTTGGTGTGTTTATGTGATTTTTCCTTGTGTGTTTTGTTTTGTTTTTGTTCTTGTTGATACTTAATGCATGATCAGATCATCTAAGGGTGACCTAATTGATTTAGATCCAGAAATTGATAGTACCCTTAGGCGACAAGCAAGAGAACTTAGATCTCAACATAGGGCAGTGACTAACAGTGTCTTTCCCATTATTTCTGATAATGTGTTTGAGTTCCAACCTAAACTGATCAATATGGTCGCCAATGAATACAATGGCAATGAGAATGGGAATAATGGGAATAATGCTAATAGAACTATTAGAGAATTGGCTGTCCCTGATGTGCATTATCAACCCTTGTGTATTCAGTATCCCCAATTGGAGGCAAACTTTGAACTGAAATCTGGATTGATACATTTGCTTCCTAAGTTTCATGGTCTTGCAGGTGAAGATCCACATAAGAATTTGAAGGAGTTTCATGTTGTATGCTCCACCATGTGGCTGCAAGGGGTTGATGAAGAACAAATAAAGCTAAGGGCATTCCCTTTCTCTCCTGATGGAGCTGCCAAAGACTGGCTGTATTACTTGCCACCTGTTGCCATTACCAATTGGGATGGCCTGAGGAGAATATTTCTGGAGAAGTTCTTCCCTGCTTCCAGAACAGCAGCCATCTAGAAGGACATTTATGGCATCCGACAGATAGATGGAGAAAGCTTGCATGAGTATTGGGAGAGATTCAAGAAGTTGTGTGCTAGTTGCCCTCATCATCAGATAAGTGACCAGCTTCTCATTCAATATTTTTATGAAGGCTTGCTTCCCATGGACAGGTACTTAGTGGATGCTGCATCTGGAGGAGCCTTAGTGGAAAAGACACCAGTTGCAGCCCGGGACCTAATTTCAAAGATGGCTCAAAATGCACAACAATTTAGTACCAGGTTGAACACTCCCATGAAGACTGTCAATGAGGTTGGTTTTGCTGCACCTATGGACCAAAGGAGAATAGAAAATAGGCTGGAGGAACTAACTTCAATGGTTCGCTAGTTAGCCCTTGATCGAAACCAGTCCCAGCAGGTATGTGGCATTTGTTCATTATCTTCACATGTAACTGATCAGTGCCCACAATTGCAGGATAACACAGAATCATGCAATGGAATCTTCCCTGGAAGACCATTTCAGCAACAGCCACAACATAAGTATGATCCATACTCAGCCACATATAATCCTAGATGGAGGGATCACCCAAATTTCAGATATGGTGGGTCTTCAAACCAGTCATTCCAGCAGCATCCATACCAGAATCACAACTTGTAGCAGCAACAATTTCAGCAGCCACAAAGATTAAATCATCCTCAAGGTGGTCCAAGTTCCAACAACCATTCCCCACCAAGGCCCAAGTCAGAACCTAGCTTGGATGATCTTGTTAAGCAACTAACAGCCAATACACTCCAATTCCAGCAAAAAACAGAAACCACAATTCAAAATTTGGAGACCCAAATTGGGCAGCTAGCTTCCAACACCAATGAGTTAAGGAGTCAAGGTTCAGGGCAGCTTCTTTCACAACCAGTTGCCAATCCGAGGGGTAATGTTAGTGCCATCATGCTTCGAAGTGGGAAAGAAGTGATCATCCCAACCCCTCCACCATCATCAAACATGAAGCAGCATGTAGAGCAGCATGTAGAGGGTAGCAATGAGCAGCAACCCTCCTCAATGCAAGAAGCCAAGCAGCCCAACTCCAGCCATCAAGAACAAGGAGAGTCTTCCAACAACCAGCCCCTGCCATTCCCACATCGAGCAACACAAAACAAGAAAAGAGTAGAGGCTGAATTAGATAAAGAGATTCTGGAGACATTCCAGAAAGTGGAAGTCAACATACCCCTCCTTGAAGCCATCAGACAGATCCCCAAGTATGCAAAATTTGTCAAAGATTTGTGCACTCACAAGAGGAAGCTTAAGGGGAATGAGAAGGTCAACCTTGGGAGGAATGTTTCAGCTCTCATACAACCTGCCATGCCAAGGAAGTGCAAAGATCCCGGGACGTTTTTCATTCCTTGTACTATAGGAGACATGCAATTTAGTAATGCTTTGCTAGATTTAGGTGCATTCATTAATGTCATGCCTAACTCTATCTATGCTTCATTCCAGTGTGGTCCTTTGAAGCCAACAGGAGTGGTTGTCCAGCTAGCCAACCGCAGCACAGCCTACCCCTCTAGAGTCTTGGAGGATGTCTTAGTTAAGGTTAAGGATTGTATCTTCCCTGCTGATTTTTATGTTTTAAACATGGAAGATGATAACACACATGAGCATGCACCTCTCATCTTAGGTAGACCATTTTTGAAAACTGCAAGGACTATCATCAATGTGCATGAGGGTACACTTTTCATGGAATTTACTGGTAGCACCATTCATTTTAACATACTTGAGGCCATGAAATGTCCCTCTGAAGATCATTCCACCTTGCAAGTTAACTTGATTCAATTTTTGGTTGATAAAGCATGCACTAAGTCTTGTGATTTGATTGATGCATTCCTCACTATTCATGACCTTCCAGATTCTTTCATCTGTCCTGATTGTAGTAATGAGAGTGATCCATGTGATGCATGTTCTGAGATTGCTGCATTTCTAGATAATCATGATTCTGATATTCAAATTGAGCATGCACAATCTGATTCTTATACTTCTCATGGGGAGGATAGTGTTTCTGCTAACCATGTTGAACAGGTAAACAGTACCCTTGAGATAAAGGCAAGTAGGTTAGTCCCTTCATTATAGCAGCCACCATCCCTTGAGTGCAAGCCTTTGCCCGAGCATCTCAAGTATGCCTTCTTGGAGGATGGCGAGAGGCTGCCAGTTATCATCGCCAATAATTTGCAGCCTGACTAAGAGAAAAGGTTATTGGATGTGCTGAAGAGGAACAAGCAAGCCATCGGCTAGACATTGGCAGACATACCTGGGATTAGCCCTTCCATATGCATGCATAGGATTCATCTAGAGGAAGGAGCTAAACCTGTGAAACAGCCCCAAAGGAGACTCAACCCCACCATCCTGGATGTGGTAAAGAAAGAGGTAAGTAAAGTACTCTCAGTTGGTATCATTTACCTATCTCTGATAGCAAGTGGGTGAGTCCAGTGCAGGTAGTTCTCAAGAAGAGGGGCATCACAGTGGTGCCTAATGAGAGGAATGAGCTTGTTTCGATACGAGTACAAAATAGTTGGAGAGTGTGCATTGATTACAGGAGACTCAACCTCGCCACGAAGAAGGATCACTTCCCTCTCCCATTTATTGACCAAATATTGGAGCGGCTGGCAGGTAAGTCACACTATTGTTTTCTTGATGGCTTCTCTGGATATTTTCAAATTTGCATAGCACCAGAGGATCAGGAAAATACCACCTTCACCTGCCCCTTCGGCACATTTGCCTATAGGAGGATGCCATTTGGTCTTTGTAATGCTCTAGGTACCTTTCAACGATGCATGGTAAGTATATTTTCAGATTTTCTAGAGGATTGCATGGAAGTGTTCATGGATGATTTTTCAGTTTATGGCTCATCTTTTGATGATTGCTTGGTTAGCTTGGGTAGAGTCCTAGAGAGGTGCATTGAAAAGAACCTTGTTTTAAATTTTGAAAAATGTCATTTCATGGTAGAACAAGGAATTGTTTTAGGGCATGTTCTGTCTAAGAAGGGTATAGAAGTGGATCGGTCTAAGGTTGATGTTATTGCTTCTTTGCCTTACCCTACCTCTGTACGAGAGGTGCGTTCCTTCCTTTGACATGTAGGATTCTACCGGAGGTTCATTGATTAGTGGTTAATTTTGTAAAATTTTTGTTATAATTATAACCCCTGTTTTGATTTTAAATTGGTTTAATTGAATAATTATGTGTAATATATATCTATATATATAATATATAATATATTATAATAAACATGTAAATATAATACATATATATACTCAATGAAATGCATGCATGGATTATCTATATAATATATAAGTTTATAATATACCATATAGTATATCATATAAATATATATATATAATATATAATTTATTACTAATATTTAATTGCTTATTTGTAGGCATGAAGAAGGTGGGCTTGGAGACCCATGAAGAATCAAAGCCCAAAAAGAATTCAAGTCCATGAAGAAAAAAAGAATTCAAGCCCATGAAGAAAAAAGAATTCAAACCCATGGAGAATTAAAGTCCATGAAAATAATTAAAGTCCATGAAGAATTTAGACCCAACTTGAGCATCCCATGAAAGATATCATTTGAAGAAGGCCCAAGGATTATTTTTAATCCTAATGAAGATTAAAAATCAATTTATAGAAATTTATTTTTATTTTTTATGTGAGTGCTTTATTAAGTGTGTCTTTTAACTAAAATCCATTTAACTATTAGTTGTGCATTATAGCTAAAATCTATTTAACTTTATGAGTGCTTTATTAGGTATGTATTTTAGCTAAAATCCATTTAACTTTAATTATGTATTATAGCTAAAATCCATTTAACTTTAAGTGTGTGAGTGCTCATTAGATATAATTATGTCTAGTTGAATAATTGAAAATTATGTGGTTTGTATTGCATCTTGTGGCCTATAAATAGGTTACTTGATTGCATTTGTAAGTGTGATTATTATTCTTGAATAAAAGTTTAGTTGTTTCCTTAGAATTCTCTCTTTGAGAATTGTTCTTGTTCTTTCTCCTTTTCTTTATTATTTTCTCTTGTGATCTTAGTTCATTTCTTTCTTCTTTTAAATTCTTATGTCATTTATTGTTACTTTATTAATCACTGCCTAAATGGCTGGTTAGTTTATGCCTTTAAATTTCTGTAATTTTAATTCTTGTCTTTTAAATATTCACCGCCTAAATGGCCGGTTAGTTTCTGCTATTTTAATTCCTGTCATTTAAATTCTATCATTTAAATTACGCCATTTAAATTCTTGTTAATTAATTTATAAATAAATATGAGTAGCTAAACCCAATCTTGGGTTAAGGCAAGGACAGTGTCCAACGCCAATGATTCCCAAAGAAAGCTACGCTTTAAAAGAGTAACATTAATTTAAATTTCACTATGAGTGTGTATTTTTAAATTAAGAAATCACTAGGTTTGGATTGAAGCATAAGCCTAACTTAGAGCTTTCATGCCATGTATGAAAGTTACTAGAATTGGAAATGCTATCATACCCGAACCCGGATGATTAATTTAGTTATTTTGTGTATTAATTGTAATTGGATTTATGGTAGTTGCTTAAATTAGAATCTCACATATCATGTATGGGGATTGCTTAAATTAGAACTATCATCATCTCTAATTGCATTTAATAACAAACCCTCATATCTGAAATTAAATTAATGTTACTAACCTTGTCTATTAAAATTTGGGAATCAACGGGTTGGCACTGAAATTGTTTTAACTCAAGTACTATCCAATTTCATATTCTTACATACAGTAATTATTTTAATTTCTGCTTTATTTTATTTCCTCGTATATGTTGTCTAAAAAAAACTATAAAAAAACCTTGTTGCCAATTTGTCCAAATGTGTATGTTTGTGTGTGACATTCTTTTTATTTTGCCATAAATAAATCTCTCAGTGGACGACCTGGACTCATCCAGAAAATATAAATTTAAATTTGGACTACAACTGCACTCGTACACTGACGAGTATAAACCTCTCACCAAAATAAAGAAAAAAAATATAAAAGTTTTAATGTGTTTTTATTGTGTTTTAATTGCAGGGTGAGAGTGCAGTCATTCATCAAGGATTTCAGCAAGGTTGCACTTCCACTTTCCCACCTACTCTAGAAAGATGTGAATTTCCACTTCGATGAGCCCTGCAAGCCGGCATTTGAGGAACTGAAGAGCCGATTGATTTCTCCACCCATCATACTGTTGGAAATGTATGCCCTAAAGACACGCTTTATTTAATTTATGGTAATGATGTTTCTTTTAGTCAGTTTATGGCATATATATTATTTGCATTTAATTGTTGGAAAAGTGTCCATGCTATTAAGTATGTGATTCATGTGATGGGTCATTTTTCACAGTTAGGCATGAATCATGGGTACTTAATAAGCAAGAAAAATATTACTCTTGATCTTTTGATAGAATTGGGCATTCTATCATGATAAGATCATTGTGCAATAGATCCTAATAAGGGATGGCTTGCCTTAGCCAATAAACAGTTCGTTTACTCTAATTGTACAAGCGCATTTGGAATGCGTAGAGTGGACCTGTGATAGAAGCTAATGACAAAGTACTAATTATCATGGAGCTAGTCTATCACTGCTACTACGTGGACGAGTACTCTAATACTTGAGTATTAGTTGGTGGTCTAGTGAACCTAGAGCTATATTCTTAGATTCACTGTAGGTGAGGTCTATCAAAGATCAATAACCTTGTGAGTTGGGAGTATGGTTTCTAATTAGCTAAGACAGACTAATGCAAGATAGTTTCTGTGATTCACCCCCTTGTGATTGTCCAAGAATAATCAAATAATCCAGGGCCCTAGGAACGTGACTTAAGAGTGTGTGCTTCTGGGTAGCTCTCAGTGATAAGCAAGTACATTCGAGTAGTCAAGGATTATTGGACTAGTGATCTAAGGATGGTAGAAATCATTTACAGAGGTGTTAATACATTATTCCTTTCTAAATGATGGGTGTTACGCAGAGGGGTATTTTCGTCATTACACTAGTAGGTTAAAGACATTGCACATGCAAAATTATTCGTGGGGTTAGTGTTACCATATGGTGATAGTTGGAACACTTAGAATGACAAAATATAGCTACTGGGTAGCAGGGGTATTTTGGTCATTTTAGTAGCCATGAATAATTTATCTTTTGGTCCCCGGGGTAGCTCGATATAAGTTATGTATTATTTAATACATTTGGCTTGTTGGGTGAATTACATTGAGAGAGAATTATTTTATTCAGAATGGTCCATAATTAATTGGGCTAGAATAAAATAATAGTTCATTAGTTTTTAATTAATTAATTGGGCTAACCCAATTAGAAAATTAATTAAATGGACTTGGCCCACTAGGGTCTTAACCCTAGGGTTCTCCCTATATATATATTCTCTCCTTGGTTGTTTTTCACCTAGGGTTTTTTTTACTCTTCTTCACCGAAAGAGAGGCCACGAGTTCTTGAGTCATACCTTGGAAGATCAAGAGAACGTTCAAGTTCTGATGCGAAGGAGCCGTAGGATTGCAGGACAGCCGTCATCTCCACCATGCGAAAAAGCTCCCGCCCCTCCTCCTCCTGTCGCTTCATTCCGACCGGTGATCTGTAGGAAAAGTAAGTTTCCTAGATTCTAATCAATACGAGGAAAGTTTTTTTTAAAAAAAATGCTTTCGTTGCATTCTATGTATCCTCGTTATGGTCCTTCACATACAGCCACCCGACTGGGAGTTACCCTTTGAGTTGATGTGCGACGCCTCCAACTGTGCAGTGGGTGTCGTCCTTTCCCAGCGTGTAGAGAAGAAATCCCATGTCATAGCCTACGCTTCGCGTACATTGGATGCGGCACAGGCTAATTATACCACTACGGAAAAAGAGCTCTTGTCTATTATTTTTGTATTGGATAAATTTAGATCTTATTTACTTGGTTCTAAAGTTATTGTCTTTTCTGACCATGCAACTCTTAGGTACCTCTTGGAGAAGCCTAATGCCAAACCTCGTTTGATAAGGTGGATGCTCTTGCTCCAAGAATTGGACATTGAGATCAAGGATAGAAGTGGAGTAGAGAACTTGGTAGCCGATCACCTCAGTCGCATTCCTTCTTCAGATTCCACAGTCATGGACTCCCAACCCATCAGAGATGATTTTCTAGATGAGTTACTCTACCACATTCATGGTGCTAAGCCTTGGTATGCTGATTTGGTAAACTATTTAGTTGCTTCCGAATTACCTGCATATCTTAAGAAAGAACAACTAAATAAATTTAAGAGTCAATGCTAGGTACTATGTGTGGGATGATCCATATCTGTGGCGCATGTGTAGTGACCAGGTCATCAGCAGATGTGTGCCTAACCATGAGTTTGCTTCTGTCTTAAAATTTTGTCACACACTTGCATGTGGTGGTCACTTTGGTCCCCAACGTACAGCCAGGAAAGTCCTAGATTCTGGATTATATTGGCCTTCACTATTTAAGGATTCATATGAGTTCTGTAAGAATTGTACATGTTGCCAACACACAGGCACTATATCACGTAGGAATGAAATGCCTCAACAACCCTTATTGTTTTGTGAAATCTTTAATGTTTGGGGCATTGACTTCATGGGTCCATTTCCTGTGTCATTTGGTTATGTGTACATTCTGTTAACTGTGGATTATGTTTCTAAGTGGGTGGAAGCTAAAGCCACCAGGACTGATGATGCTTTTGTGGTTACAGATTTTGTTCGTTCTCACATATTTTGCAGGTTTGGCATGCCCAGGGCAATCATCAGCGACCAAGGATCCCACTTTTGCAATAGAAAGATAGACACCCTACTTCGTATGTAATACCCAAGAAATTATTAAGAGTATAAATGATATTTAATGAAGGGTATAACTGGAATTATCAAAAGAATAAGGCTATATGACACACTAACGCAGTTTTAGATGATTAAATCAGTCGGAGGGAGTAACCCAGACCTTAGATAGCCAAAGAAAATTGTAAAATATCAACAAGTGATTCGAATTATGATTTTTAGTGATGAAAGAAATTGGATCAGGAACAGTTTTCGGTACAACTGTCGACTAGGCTGAGAAAATCGAATCGACGTTAGAGATATCCGAAAAGTCAACGGAACATGTCAAGGACTAATATTTTAAGTATAAAACAACCCTTAAGCGATTTCAGGTTGAATCAAATGGATTTAGGGTCAACTTGACCAGCCGGGCCTAAGTGTAATTTTTTAATTTTGCATGAGAGAGGTCAAAACGATAATTTTTCAGGAGTTTCGAGGGTCAAATGAGATGTACTAAACTTGTGAAACTTAGTGGTATATTTGGATTTATTAGGGGTGTTGTGAAAAGGGCAGAATTGTTATTTGAAGAAAATAGGGGTGAAAGTGCAATAAAATGAAAATTCATAGTGTGAACACAAGGGAGAATTCGGCCGCCGCACTGCCACGCACATGGCCGTCGTTTCTGATGATGGGACGATCGAGGGATGACTAGGGGAGGTTGCAACTGGCAGTAGGAAGCTTGGGGACCAAGCTTGGCCGGCAATTGGTCAAAAAATGGCCGAGTTTTGGCTATAAAAAGGCGGCCAAAACTTGAAGAATTTTAGCGTCGAAATTGATCAATTTTGGGAAAGAATCGAAGGCAAGGGATAGAGGGCTTTTTCTCCTTGGGGTATGGGCATCATTTCTGGAGAATTTGGGAAGCAATGGTGTGCGTTTAATGGCCGTTCGAAGCACGATCGGAAAACCCTAGGCGAACCGTCGCGAACCACCTGCAACCGACCATTTGGGCCCTTTTTCGGTGTCCTTTCGGTCAAAAAATGGTGCCATTCAGATCGACTAATCGAAGGCTTGAAGGGGGTGTGGTCAGATCGGTCATTGGAAGGGTCGTCGCCAGCCGGTCTTGAGGAAGAAGACGCGCATGGCTGCACGCGCCAGCTTTCACGCGCAGCCACGCGCTAGGCGCGTGAGAGCACGTGCGAAGGGCTATTTTGGTAATTTTAATTCCAATATTTATCTTTAATTATTCTAGAAATTATTGTGTTGAAATATTTTGGGAAATAGTTGAAGAAATAATTATTTTGGAATTATTGAGGTGAAAATTGGGAGAAAATAGAGAAAATTATGAAAACATTGAGGAAAATAGATTTTAATGCTTCCTTAATTAAATATGATGTTTAGGAAGTATCTTGGCTTGAGGTTGGGCACAAGTTCAAGTATTTGGGGTTTGGCACGTAAATCAAGGTCGTGCACGAGGATCAAGGCAATCCAAATTTGTTCAAGGTGAGTGGTCTGATCCTATCTTTACCTCATCTTGAAAACATGTTGGAAGGTGTGTAGTGAGTTTAGGTGGGCGGTGTTACCCTCCCGAACTTAGGTTAGATGCAAATGGGGCCAGTTCTAGTGAGCGATTTTACCCTCTGGAACTTGGGTTGTTCTGCGAAAGCGTTTCACTTATGTATTCATGTCATCATTTTCATATTGAACATGTGATATATTGCATCAACTATTTTTACTTGCAAAAGAGTCGGTGCATGGCGTGTGATTTTCATATCATCGGGGTATTAATATTCGTGTCAATGTTGTTTCTTGTGTGGGACAGGATGGGGTCTACTTGAGATTGGGACAATGTTAAACCAGGTGAATGGGTGTCACGACGGTGCACTCGAGGGATTAACGTTAGACCAGGTGAACGTGTACCACAATGGGACATTCGAGGGATTAAGTATGTCAGAGTGATGTCTCAAGTTAGACGTGTCTTGCATGTTGTCGTTTGTCTGAGTATGCCATGCTCGTGTGTCTCTCATGCATTATATAAACTGTTTCATACCGTCACTTAGATGTTTTATCATCTAACTTGGGCTATGCCCCTGAAACGCTTAATGTTCTAGCCAAGGACTGCTGCGAGGGCAAGGACGTGGCCGGTTGAGGGCCAATGGTGCTTAGTTTGATAGTTGTTGTAACATTTGGAGGCTTTAATACGTATCTCAGGTTGTAAATGAACAGTTGTATGTTAGCAATGTTACCGTTTGATCTGTATTGTGTATTTTTCTAAAGAAAAACAATGTAAGAACTACGATGTTTTGATAATAATGTATCCACTGCGTCGTATTAAGTCTCGTTTAGTTTAAGATTATTGGTCTTGATAGTTAAACGGGCAAGGCTGGGGTTCTCGGGGTTTGTATTTGCATGTGAAGATTGTTCTTGATACACTGTGCGTGTTGAGCTTGAAGAAAAAAAAAATCCCGAGAATACCCTTATAGTGACACGTCTGGAGAGACGGGGTGTTACATCGTAAGTATGGGGTAATACACAAAGTGGCACTCCTTATCATCCACAGACTAATGGGCAAGCTGAAGTCTCAAATAGGGAGATCAAGCAAATTTTGGAGATGACTATCCAGCCCAATAGGAAAGCCTGGAGCAAGAGATTAGAAGATGTGTTATGGGCCTACCGCACTGCCTACAAAACCCCCATCGTCATGTCCCCCTACAGGTTGGTTTTTGGAAAAGCGTGTCACTTGCCAGTGGAAGTAGAGCATAAGGCATATTGGGCGGTGAAGCAATGCAATATGGACATCAGTCAAGCGGGGTCCCAAAGGAAGCTCCAACTCCAGGAACTTGAAGAGATTCGACTGGAAGCATATGAGAACTCAAGGATCTACAAGGTGAAAACAAAGGTTGTGCATGACAAGCTTATTGTAAGGAAGACATTCGAAGTTGGCCAGAAAGTTCTGCTATACAATTCCCATCTCAAGTTGATACCCGGTAAGTTACGTTCCCGTTGGACTGGTCCTTTCATAGTTACTCATGTTTTTCCCTTTGGTGCAGTTGCAATCAAGGACGAGTCCAATGCAAAGCAATTCACAGTGAACGGGCATCGCCTTAAGCCATTCCATGAGGACTTTCAGGAGCACATTGTGGAGGAGCTGCATCTCCTCAATGCCACCTCCATTTGATACATCAGGCTGTTTCTCTCTCCCTAATCTTTTACATTTACTTGTCCTATTCTTAATTGAAATTGCATGTTTACATTGAGGGCAATGTAAAGTCTAAGTGTGGGGGAGGGGGGCAGCATTCTTATTTTAGCAACATTTTCTTTATCTTTTCATATTTCTTTTTCTTTGGGTTTAGTTGAGTCTATTTTGCGTGGAAATGCAAGTTAAGCAATTAAGTCTAAAAGAAACCAGCATGATTAGAACTTCAATCTTATCTTCCTTGATTTCAAGTGACTTGGCAATGAGTTTGATTTGATAGATTGATTGGGTAGTCTATAGCCGTGAGGATTTTGAGCCTATTGTTTTTCTTGTGTGTGCATTCACCTGTCATGATCTCCACTTTAGAACTTGTTTTGATCCTTGGTTGAGGCTATATTTGTTCATGCACGACCCAAATATGATTAAGGCATTCTTTTCTTTCAAACCCATTCAGTCATTTAGTTAAAAAAAAAAAAAACCATTGTTTTCCCCTTTGCTTGCCCCTTTGAGCCATTCTTTTTACCCTTCATATTTTTTTTCTTTTCCCTTTTGAGCCTTTCAATCTTAGGAAAAAGACATTAAATGCATTCTAGAGAGAGAGATTGATTTCATCAAGCAAGTCATAAGGCCAAAGGCCATTTGCATCTGCGAAAAAAAAAGAGAAAAAGAAAAGCAAGCAAAAGGATAAAATGGTGAGAAGGAGCGTAAAACGCACTCACCTCTTTGTTTCTTTGCTTAAAAAAAATGATGAGAAAAAGAAGAAAGAAAAGTTGAGACAGAGCGTAAAACGCACTCAACCAAATAAAGATGCAAGGTTTTTCATAATGTCTATGCTTGGAAATTCTATCTCTTGATCTTGGAGTTGCATGAAGTGTTTTCTCGACCTAAGGCATGTTTTCCTTCATTGTTGTCTTTCCATTTCTTTCTTCCCCACATTACAACCCTTGAATAAAGTCCTTTTGATTTGTGGTATGCATGTGACATGGATAGTGGGGATTGAGAAGATAAACAAGCTTATGGTAGTGGAATTGTGATTGGGTGAATTTGAGTGAAATAGTTACCACCACCTCTTGAGAGATTTGAGAGCATACACTTGTCCTGTGAGAGACTACTTCTTTTGATTTGTCCTATTGAATGAATTGTCATACTACTTGTTTTCTTGAAAGTTTAGGAGAGATGATATTTGAATGCTGAATTCTTGAAGACTTGCCTCGCATGTAACTTTGCACCATTCCACATCTTTTTGTTATTGAGTGTTAGTGTCTAGTGTTTTGCCCAGGAGTGCAAAAGTCTAAGTGTGGGGGAATTTGATAGAGCACATATTTTCATATTATTTAGCCCTCATATTTAGTCTTTGTGCACGTTAGTTGTGTCATTTTATTCATCTTGATTTTGTTTTATTTTATTTTATAGGAATTGAGTTTCACACTGTTTTATCTTATTTTGGACAGATTTGGGCTTCCTGGGTCATGAGGAATTTTGATGGCAAGAAGGGAAACAAGGAGATTGGAGACAAAGAAGCAAAAGTGTGCTCACAGATTTGACCTTTTGTGATTCTTTCAAGTTTTTGGCCAATTTATAATCATAGAATGTGAATGATGTCTTCAGAGATATTGTAGAGGACTTATTGGGATTTCTGTAATGGTATGGTAGGTCCAAATCCAAGTTCATTTGGCCCTCCAAATATTGCTTCAAAGTCGGGACTAGAAAGTTGGGTCAAATTAGGAAACCTGCACAGATGCTGAATCTTTAAAAGGCCATAACTTGGGCGTCCGATATCCAAATCAAGCGATTTAAAAGTCCAAATTCATCTATTCTTCCTGATATATAATTTTGATGAAGGGGCCGAAGCCCAGAACTCACGTTATCCTATTTGAAATCGGCTATGAAGTGGTTGTAACTTAGGGTTTCCTCCCTAAGCTCTATTTAAGCACATTAAGTGGCCGATTTTGGGTGTGGCCGATTTCGGGAGAATTCTCATGATTTCAACCAAGAATATGGAAGTCTAATTCGCTTGTGATTCACTACATTCTCATACCTCTTGCCCGATTTGAGTCTCGATCATATTGTTGAATCCGGTTTGGAACTCGATTTTCATGTTTTAATTCATGACTCTGTTTATTTTCCTTCTCTAAGTTTATGTATGTTTCTTTTATACAATTGTGTGAATGCATGCATGATCTTTGTATGGGTTTAATTGATGTACTTGGTTGAGGCTTTGATTAGAAAGAAACGAAACGGTATATTTGTATGAGCGATTGCTCGATTTGGTTTAATCTTTTACGGTTGTAGAAGAGTTTTTCAAATCAAAAGAAAATCAAACCAAACAAATTGTTTTCATAAGTGAGACGAGGATTACCGTGGTAAGGAGGTAGGGTTTGTAGCGGGTTACATTTTACTTTATCGTTGTTCCATTCTTGAACATTTATATTTCAGTTTTCATCACAACCCCCCTCGTTTAGTCTTGTTTTGACAGATCCGTTTGAGGTTCGTTGGGAGACGACTTTGGGTGGAACCCTTATTGAAAATCCGAATCATTATTCATCTAATCTATCGTTGTTCGACAACACCGATCAATCTCGGCCTTAGCAAGCTCGATCCAAGGCCAAGGGAAACTAGTGCGTAACCACCACCTCAATTACGTTCCTAACTCGAATGCTCGCCCATGCGAACATCTGACCTGAGGGGCTCTAGACCGTACTAATCTGTTGGGCTGGCCTATTACCTAGAATCTAGCTTAGTCCCCAAGCCAGTTCTTGGCTTAAAAGCTCAAATAGCATTTTCATTCAAGCTGAGATTCTTGTGCCAGTAATAGATTCCATCGACCTTGAACAACTTGCACATTAATCCTCATCAACTTGCAATCTTCATCAAATTTGAGATCCTCAAAGATGATCCCTATCAATACCATGCATCTCGACCCTCTATCCTCCCACGACGGTCAGACACACACAAGGTACCTTCATCTCTGTATAAGTTAGCTTAATCACATGTTAAGGTATGTTCTTTCCAAGCCTTACAAACACTCTGAGATTATGAATCCTCACTGACTTGTGCATTAGAGTGTTTTCAGGTGCCAGCCACCCGATCACGAAGATCATCGGATCAAGACATTCCGCCACTATTACAGCCAATACTACCAACCTTGTTAGATCAAAAGGAACAAAAACCCATTTGGTTCCTATTATAAATTTATCATTAGGTCTAGGAACTAATTCTCACACTTCATTTCTTTTGAATTGATATAATTCTTCTTACATAGGCTTAATCAAAAATTCATCTTCTAATGCATGATCTATGCAAGTTGGCTCAACTTTAGATATGAAGGCTACATTATTGCAATATTGATGCAAGGATGCCCTAGTCCTCACACCTTAACTTGGTTCTCTAATTATTTGATCTATTGGATGATCTTGCATAAATTTATAGCTCTTGGGCAACTTACCTAAATCATCCTCGTTTAATGGCTTCTCTTAATTCTATCATTGAGAACTTGTTGGTTCATTTATATATTCTTCTTGAATATTTTGCTTCTCAATCTCCTTGGATGGATCTATTGTTGTCTCCTCTTCATCTTCAATTCTTATTTTTGTCTTAAGAGACTCATTGCATTTCACATGTATGGATTCTTCTAAAGTATTTGTTCTAATATTGTATATTCTATAAGCCTTACTAGTATTCCTTAATCACTTTTAGTCTCAAATTTTCTTACATTGTCTTTTGTGTTCAAGATAAAATATTTACATCCAAAGGCTCTAAAATATGTTACGTTAGGCTTTTAGTCATAGTATAATTCAAATAGTGTTTTCTTGATGCCTTATCTTAGATTAAACCTATTTAGGATATAGCTAGTCGTACTGACCACTTCAACCCAAAAATAAGTAGGCATATTATTCTCCAAAAGCATGGTCCTAGCTAGCCATCTCTTGAAGAATCCTATTTCTCGTTTCAACAACACCATTTTGTTGTGGGGTTCTAGATGTGAAGAATTGGTGAAGAATACTATTTGCTTTACAAAACTCCATAAAGTGTCTATTCTCAAATTCTTCACTATGATCACTTCTAATAGTGACAATTCTATCATCTCACTCTCTTTCAACTATTTTACCTAATTTGAAAAGTTTTGAAATGCTTCATCTTTTAATGCTAAAAACATAACCCATATAAACCTAGAAAGTCATCTACAATAACATATGCATAAAATTTTCCACCCATGCTTCTAGTTTGAGTGGGTACAAATAAATCCATGTGCAAAAGTTGTAGAGGATTACTGGTTGATATTCCATTATTAGATTTAAAGGAGGCTCTAGATTGTTTTCCTTGGCATCAAACATCATAAGAAATTTTTACATTAAATTTTATCTTAGGGATCCCTATAACTAAATCTTTATTAGCTATTTTTTTAATTAGGTCCGGATTAACATGACCTAATCTTCTATGCCATAAGAGAATACCTTCATTTTTTACCATTAGGCATTTTGCCTTAATTTCCTCAATATCATCAATATCGACATTGTCTTGCCTATTAACACAAATAATAATGGAGTTGTAGCTATTAATAACAAGACAGTGCCTTTGCTAAAAATAACTTCATAGCCATCATCACAAAATTGACTAATACTAAGAAAATTATGTTTTAAACCATCTACTAAGAGAACATTTCTGATAGTAGTGGAATGTGGCTGGCCAATTGTACCGATACCAACCACTTTACCTTTGGCATTGTCCCCAAATGTGATAGATCCTTCATCTTTGGGAGTGAGATATAAGAATAGATCTCTCTCACCTATCATGTGCTGTGAGCATCCACTATCCATATATCATTTACTACCCATTATGGCCCTCATGCACATCTACACTTTCAAAATTACCTTTTAATTTTGGGCACCCATCTATAGGTGGGTCCCTTAAATTTTTCTTCATTTAAGTAAAATGATTTTGAAGCATTAGCATGAGGCTCATTTACAGAATTTGAGATCTTATATTCTAAGGATCTCAATTTTTGGACTACCCCTTTTGGTATCCAAATTTGCACATTATTTGTAATACCCCAAGAGTCTCGAGAAGGTTAGTATATATTGAGGATAAGTAAGGAAGGAAACAACACCAGCTAGATACCTATTGGGTTGAATGTAGGCAAGGAACTTCGGGGTTAAGCGTGCTTGAGCTGGGGAAGCTCAGGGATGGGTGACCCCCTAAGAAGTTCGTGTAAGCCCATTAGGGTAAGTTGTTCTGGTCCTTCCTATCACTCAATGCGGGGATGTTACATTGTTGCTCTTCCTAGGTTGGGGTTTCCATTTTGTCTTATGCCTTGGTTTTGGTCTAGAAGTTTTCTTTGAAATTAATGTGGCTATGGTTCTTTCAATGGCATTTTTTTCTATTGATAATTTATTAGTTTGAGTTTCTAGAAATTTGTTTTATTCTTGAAGTTTGATTAATTGATCATTTACCTTACTTTCATTTTCTATCTTCAGCTCTTGTGATTTTTTTGCAAAGTTCTTTATTTCATTTTTTAATTTATCAATTTCATCTTTGTGGGATTTCTTATTGTTATGTATAAAAAATAATAAATAACGGTAAATAATAATACAGAAAATAAATAGCAAAAAAAGTGCCACATGGCACCCTGAGGGAGTGCCACGTGGCAGCCCCTTAGGTGACCAAAGGAAGCCACCCAAGGGGCGCCACCCTAGAGTGAGGTCACTCGAGGGTGGCAGGCACATACGCAGCCGCGTGCGCTGCCAGGCAGCACGCGGCTGCCTGGTGGGGCCACGCCCCTGCCACTTGGGTGGCGAGCACCCCCCCTGAGTGACCATCACTCGAGGGAATAGTGCCCCTGAGTAACCCCCCTGGTGTAACGCCCCGCTCCCACTTATGGGTGTTACTCGTGAACAATTACCCGAATTGTCCACCTGCCCAGTCTTTGGTGAAGGGCGGACCATGTTTCAAGAAAAAACGTCCTAGGTGGGAAATAGGCTGATCCTTCCCTTCTCTTAACCCAGGATTCACTAACAGAATTGGGCTTTAACCACACTGCATTTGGTTAAAATGAAATCTCGCGAAGACGCCCAATCATTAGTTTCTCGTTTGAATTTAATTCTTTTTCCATCCAGGAATTTTACCGGGCTCCGCAAATCACCATTAAAATCAATTCATTGATTGATTACCAATTTTGGAGAAAAAACTCAAATTTTTAATTTTTCAAAATTTTGACATTTTCTCCAAAAATGCCCGAAAATCCCTTTATTTTTGAAATTTCCTCCAGGACCCAAATTCAATTAAGAAATGCCCCAAAATTCTCAAAAATTCCAATTTTTTTTTAAAAAAGTTGGCCGGCGGGGCCCACTGGCCCGCGTGAGCTGGCCACGCATGCCGCGTGCGGTCGCCCACACGCAGTCGCCTGCGCGCTGCCTCCCGCGCGCCCGCCCCCTGCGACCCTATAGGTGCTGCTGACGGCCCTGCTGCCTCTTCACTTCTTTTCTCCTTTTTTTTTTTCTTTGGGCTTTTAAATCCCAAATTTTCCAGAAATTTAAAATAAATAAAATACCTCACTTTCTTTCAAATTTGCCTTTATTTCTTCATAAATAAGACTTAAACAATATTCTTGATGCTTCCACAACATACATCAAACACCCACTATTTTTCCAACAAAAATCCTATTATTTGCATCTTGGTTGCTTCTCACAACACACCCAACAATGAGACTTACACCACAACTTAGGCTTCACACGCCATAAGTCAATGCCTCACTTTCTAAATGGAAACATACATTCCAAAAATAAAATACACACATGCTCTTGGGCTTTAACAAGCCATTATCAAACAAATGAAATTACATCTCATAAATTAAACAAAACAAGTTAGGCTCCCCTAAGCCATACAATACACTTGAATCATCATTTCCACTCTTCCATATGCCATTTCACATTTGTTTTGATTCTTCCCATGCTTTCACAATCTATATGTGAGGATAAAACCCTCATGAGCTATTAAGCTCAATAAGGGTGCAATGTCAAATAAATATGAACATAACAAGATTATATGATGTCAAATACATGCAAGTGCGGCTAGGTTTCTTTGCCCTCACAACCCTCCAAGGTTAAAGGCATCAACCCACCATTTCAACCATGTTCCCAAACTAACCTATGGCTATAAGTCTCATGAACATAATGTTGGAAATGTATGCCCTAAAGACACGCTTTGTTTAATTTATAGTAATGATGTTTCTTTTAGTCAGTTTATGGCACATATATTATTTGCATTTAATTGTTGGAAAAGTGTCCATGCTATTAAGTAAGTGATTCATGTGATGGGTCGTTCTTCACAGTTAGGCATAAATCATGGGTACTTAATAAGCAAGAAAATATTACTCTTGATCTTTTAATAAAACTGGGCATTCTATCATGATAAGATCATTGTGCAATAGATCCTAATGGACGATGGCTTGCCTTAGGCAGTAAACAATCCGTTTACTCTAATTGTACAAGCGCATTTGGAATGCGTAGAGTGGACCTATGATAGAAGCTAATGACAAAGTACTAATTATCATAGAGCTAGTCTATCACCGCTACTACGTGGACGAGTACTCTAATACTTGAGTATTAGTTGGTGGTCTAGTGAACCTAGAGCTATATTCTTAGATTCACTGTAGGTGAGGTCTATCAAAGATCAATAACCTTGTGAGTTGGGAGTATGGTTTCTAATTAGTTAAGACAAACTAATATAAGATAGTTTCTGTGATTCACCCCCTTGTGATTGTCCAAGAATAATCAAATAATCCAGGGCCCTAGGAACGTGACTTAAGAGTGTGTGCTTCTGGGTAGCTCCCAGTGATAAGCAAGTACATTCGAGTAGTCACAGATTATTGGACTAGTGATCTAAGGATGGTAGAAATCATTTAGAGAGGTGTTAGTACATTATTCCTTTCTAAATGATGGGTGTTACGCGGAGGGGTATTTTCGTCATTACACTAGTAGGTCAAAGACATTGCACATGCAAAATTATTCGTGGGGTCAGTGTTACCGATGAAGGCACAAAAGCAAGGGTGGAGGGCCATATCTTCTAGCCAAATGCCCCACCCCGCAGCGGTAATATTTTCTGTGGTAAGCAGGTCGGGTAGATTACAAGTGCCAAGGGCACATAATCTCTCAATTACTCGGCAATAGATAGCCCGGGAAATCCTGATATCATCGAGCTTTTCCAACCAAAAGTCCCGCTCGTTATCCCAACACCAATGAACCGGCGCTTTCCAGCTGGAAGGAGGCTCGATCACAATCCATCGAGACTCGAAGTCCACCTTATTTTGGAGCTTTTCAAAAAGGGGGGACAGACCTACATTTCTTTGAAGCGTGAAAAAGACGCCCCTTTGTTCAACCCTTCTCAACCTATAGAAGCAACCAAACAACTCTATAAAAAGAAGCACTTGAATCATATAACAGAGAATGGTGAAACCAACTAACTGAGCCCAACCGTTAGGATGAAGCTACCCTGGGACAATACAATCACTACAAAAAAATTGATTTTTCCCCGCGGTTTTTTTGCGGCGGTTTCTAAAACCGTCGCAAAAAATGAAAATTTGCGGCGATTTGCAAACCGCCACAAAATACTATTTTAGCGGCGATTTTTTTAACATTTTGTGGCGATTTTGAAAAACCGTCGCAAAATTCATTAAAACATTCAATTTTGCGGTGGTTTTCAAAAAACCACCGCTAAATTTAGAAAATAATTAAATAATTTATAATTAAAATTAAATTAATATTTGAGGCAATTTTTCAAAACCGTAGCAAAATTCATTAAAATATTTAATTTAGTTTTCAAAAAAGAAATTCCCCCCCAAAACTTGCATTAATAATTTACAATTAATACTTATTGTATTAATAATTTATATTTTATAATTTGCATTAATAATTTAAAATTTTCAATTGATTTGAAATAATAAGTAGTAATAAAATTATTCCCCAAAACATGCATTAATGATTTACATTTAATACTTATTGCATTAATAATTTACATTTTGTAATTTGCATCTTTATATATATAAAAGTAGGACAGTTTTCAAAAAAGAAATTTCCCCCCAAAACTTGCATTAATGATTTACAAATAATACTTATTGCATTAATAATTTGTATTTTGTAATTTGCATTAATAATTTAAAATTTTCAATTGTTTTGAAATAATAAATAGTAATAAAATTTTCCCCCAAATTAATGATTTGCATTTAGTACTTATTGCATTAATAATTTACATTTTGTAATTTGCATCTTTATATATATAAAAGTAGGATAGTCTTCAAAAAAGAAATTTCCCCCCAAAACTTGCATTAATGATTTGCAATTAATACATATTGCATTAATAATTTTTATTTTGTAATTTGCATTAATAATTTAAAATTTTCAATTGTTTTGAAATAATAAATAGTAATAAAATTTTCCCTCGAATAATGATTTGCGTTTAGTACTTACTGCATTAATAATTTACATTTTGTAATTTGCATCTTTATATATATAAAAGTAGGATAGTCTTCAAAAAAGAAATTTTCCCCCAAAACTTGCATTAATGATTTACAAATAATACTTATTGCATTAATAATTTGGATTTTGTAATTTGCATTAATAATTTAAAATTTTCAATTTTTTTGAAATAATAAATAGTAATAAAATTTTTCCCCAAATTAATGATTTGCGTTTAATACTTATTGCATTAATAATTTACATTTTGTAATTTATATCTTTATATATATAAAAGTAGGATAGTCTTCAAAGAAGAAATTTCCCCCCAAAACTTGCATTAATGATTTGTCATTAATACTTATTGCATTAATAATTTTTATTTTGTAATTTGCATTAATAATTTAAAATTTTCAATTGTTTTGAAATAATAAATAGTAATAAAATTTTCTCTCGAATTAATGATTTGCGTTTAGTACTTATTGCATTAATAATTTACATTTTGTAATTTGCATCTTTATATATATAAAAGTAGGATAGTCTTTAAAAAAAAATTTCCCCCCAAAACTTGCATTAATGATTTACAAATAATACTTATTGCATTAATAATTTGTATTTTGTAATTTACATTAATAATTTAAAATTTTCAATTGTTTTGAAATAATAAATAGTAATAAATTTTTCTCCCAAATTAATGATTTGCGTTTAGTACTTATTGCATTAATAATTTACATTTTGTAATTTGCATATTTATATATATAAAAGTAGGATAGTCTTCAAAAAAGAAATTTTTCTCCAAAACTTGCATTAATGATTTGCATTTAAATCTTTCAATTGCTTTGAAATAATAAGTACCTATTTATTTAATATATTATTTTTATATCTTTATTCTATGTATATTTATATAATATTAAAATATGATAGTCAAATAAAGTATTTTGCCAAATGTCAATCAATAGTGAATTATTTTCCTCAAAAATTTGCATTAAATCAAAGGTAGCGATTAATTAATTATTAATTCTTTTAATAATTATATTATAGTCTTGAAAATGTGTTGTCTTAACAAATTCATAAAAAATTATCTAAGGTTGCTAATTATTAGGGTTTTTCAATGCTAATTAATATTTATGGTATTACATTTTTAAGACTTTGGAAGAAATCAAAATTCATTTATTTAATATTTTGTTATTATTTAAAAAAATTATTCTTACTCATATTTAAGAGTTTTAATTTATATTAATAATTATAATGTAATAAATAGAAAATAACGAACGTCTTTAAGTGGAAATATTATAGATTTTATAATATTTATTTATAAATAAATATAATATAATAAAAAAAATTTATAAGTATATTGAATTAAAAGTGTTCTCCATTAGCATATTGAATAGTGAATAATTAAGTAAACTTAAATTTTTTCAACATGATTAAAGATTAAAAAAATTATAATTATCAATTTAGTTAAAATTATTTAAAATAATAAATTTATTTTTTTATTTTTAAATTAAACTCTCCCATATATCATGTGGGTTCACCACTAGTTAACTAAAAATTTAATTTAAAAAAATAAAAATAAAAATAAATTTAACAAAATTTTAATAATTTTAAAATATATATAATTTTTTTATTTTAATAAATTAATTTAGTTAATTTCATTCAATTAATTTATTTTTAATTTATTCCTTTATTCTTTTAAAAAATAATAAATTAATTAATGTTTTTCTTTCTATATTAAAAAATATAAAATATAATTCTAGAAAATAGTGGTATATGATTTATATTTGCGATTATATAACAAGGGAGGTTGGTAGATCAGGCAGTTTCAAGCATGTAATGGCATAAAGAAGGTTGTGGGTTCGAAACTGGGGAAGGAGGGAGGATTTCCAGCCTCGCCACATGGCGCGTGGATATACGGCCATGTGGCTGGGTGGGTGAGCGGGGGTCCAATCGAGTGGGTGCTGGCGGGTGAGAGAAATTAGAATTTTTAATAATTTAAATTTTAGCGACGGTTTTAAAAATTGCCACTAAAATTAAAAAGTTTTAATTTTTTTATTAAAATTTTAATTTTTTTTAATTTTTTAATTTTTGCGGCAGTTGAAAAACCGCTACTAAAATAAACTTTTTTTTTAATTTTAGCGGCGGTTGAAAAACCGCCGCTATATATTTTAAAAACCGTTGCTAAATCACTGATTTTGCGGCGGTCTTAAAACTGCCGCAAAATTAGGCGGTTATTCTAGCGGTTGGTCAAAACCGCCACTAAATGCAAAAAAAACGGCCACTAAATGCCAGTTTTTTTGTAGTGAATGGTAATTGAGCCACTTCATGCCAAAGTTAGACAAGGGAAAACGAAGACTTAATCTTAAAGAAGCCAAGTGTACTCCAAAGCCACGACCTACCATGGCGGTACTTGTCTCCTCACGTGTAGGAAGCCTAATATGGTGGTCGATGGGAATTTGGAAACGAGATTGGATCTTGGATAATTCTCTCCCCTTCACTGAAGATCGTCGTCCCAAAAATATATATACATTGGGAGTCGGAGAAGGAGGGGGTAAAGCATTCTTAAAGCGGCATGCTGAGCACTGAAATCCTAAAAGACAGGCACGTGCCCTTCAGGCAGACTAGGATTCCTATGGATGAGGGTCACACAAACGCCAAGACGAGACCCAATGGACGAGGGTCACACAAATGCCAAGACAAGACCCATGGATGAGGGTCACACAAATGCCAAGACGGGACCCATGGATGAGGGACACACAAGTGCCAAGACGAGACCCATGGATGAGGGTTACAACAGGAAAGGAATGAGACCCGCCAATGGGCTCACGCAAGGATAAGGCTAATGACCAGTCCCACGGATGACGGTCAAATGAGGTAGCTGTTGGAAATGTATGCCCTAAAGACACGTTTTGTTTAATTTATGGTAATGATGTTTCTTTTAGTCAGTTTATGGCACATATATTATTTGCATTTAATTGTTGGAAAAATGTCCATGCTATTAAGTAAGTGATTCATGTGATGGATCGTTCTTCACAGTTAGGCATGAATCATGGGTACTTAATAAGCAAGAAAATATTACTCTTGATCTTTTGATAGAACTGGGCATTCTATCATGATAAGATCATTGTGCAATAGATCCTAATGGAGGATGGCTTGCCTTAGGCAGGAAACAATCCGTTTACTCTAATTGTACAAGCGCATTTGGAATGCATAGAATGAACCTGTGATAGAAGTTAATGACAAAGTACTAATTATCATGGAGCTAGTCTATCATTGCTACTACGTGGACGAGTACTCTAATACTTGAGTATTAGTTGGTGGTCTAGTGAACCTAGAGCTATATTCTTAGATTCACTGTAGGTGAGGTCTATCAAAGATCAATAACCTTGTGAGTTGGGAGTATGGTTTCTAATTAGCTAAGACAGACTAATATAAGATAGTTTCTGTGATTCACCCCTTTGTGATTGTCCAAGAATAATCAAATAATCCAGGGCCCTGGGAACGTGACTTAAGAGTGTGTGCTTCTGGGTAGCTCCCAGTGATAAGCAAGTACATTCGAGTAGTCACGGATTATTGGACTAGTGATCTAAGGATGGCAGAAATCATTTAGAGAGGTGTTAGTACGTTATTCCTTTCTAAATGATGGGTGTTACGCAGAGGGGTATTTTCGTCATTACACTAGTAGGTCAAAGACATTGCACATGCAAAATTATTCGTGGGGTCAGTGTTACCGATGAAGGAACAAAAGCAAGAGTGGAGGGCCATATCTTCTAGTCGAATGCCCCACCCCGCAGCGGTAATATTTTATGAGGTAAGCAGGTCGGGTAGATTACAAGTGCCAATGGCACATAATCTCTCAATTACTCGGCAATAGATAGCCTGGGAAATCCTGATGTCATCGAGCTTTTCCAACCAAAAGTCCCGCTCGTTATCCCAACACCAATGAACCAGCGCTTTCCAGCTGGAAGGAGGCTCGATCACAATCCATCGAGACTCGAAGTCCACCTTATTTTGGAGCTTTTCAAAAAGGGGGGACAGACCTACATTTCTTTGAAGCGTGAAAAAGACGCCCCTTTGTTCAACCCTTCTCAACCTATAGAAGCAACTAAACAACTCTATAAAAAGAAGCACTTGGATCATATAACAGAGAATGGTGAAACCAACTAACTGAGCCCAACCGTTAGGATAAAGCTACCCTGGGACAATACAATCACTACAAAAAAATTGATTTTTCGCCGCGGTTTTTTTGCGGCGGTTTCTAAAACCGTCGCAAAAAATGAAAATTTGCGGCGATTTGCAAACCGCCGCAAAATACTATTTTAGCGGCGATTTTTTTAACATTTTGTGACGGTTTTGAAAAACCTTCGCAAAATTCATTAAAACATTCAATTTTGCGGCGGTTTTCAAAAAACCACCGCTAAATTTAGAAAATAATTAAATAATTTATAATTAAAATTAAATTAATATTTGAGGCGATTTTTCAAAACCGTAGCAAAATTCATTAAAATATTTAATTTAGTTTTCAAAAAAGAAATTTCCCCCCAAAACTTGCATTAATAATTTACAATTAATACTTATTGTATTAATAATTTATATTTTATAATTTGCATTAATAATTTAAAATTTTCAATTGCTTTGAAATAATAAGTAGTAATAAAATTATTCCCCACAACTTGCATTAATGATTTACATTTAATACTTATTGCATTAATAATTTACATTTTGTAATTTGCATCTTTATATATATAAAAGTAGGATAGTTTTCAAAAAAGAAATTTCCCCCCAAAACTTGCATTAATGATTTACAAATAATACTTATTGCATTAATAATTTGTATTTTGTAATTTGCATTAATAATTTAAAATTTTCAATTGTTTTGAAATAATAAATAGTAATAAAATTTTCCCCCAAATTAATGATTTGCATTTAGTACTTATTGCATTAATAATTTACATTTTGTAATTTGCATCTTTATATATATAAAAGTAGGATAGTCTTCAAAAAAGAAATTTCCCCCTAAAACTTGCATTAATGATTTGCAATTAATACATATTGCATTAATAATTTTTATTTTGTAATTTGCATTAATAATTTAAAATTTTCAATTGTTTTGAAATAATAAATAGTAATAAAATTTTCCCTCGAATTATGATTTGCGTTTAGTACTTATTGCATTAATAATTTACATTTTGTAATTTGCATCTTTATATATATAAAAGTAGGACAGTTTTCAAAAAAGAAATTTCCCCCCAAAACTTGCATTAATGATTTACAAATAATACTTATTGCATTAATAGTTTGTATTTTGTAATTTACATTAATAATTTAAAATTTTCAATTGTTTTGAAATAATAAATAGTAATAAATTTTTCTCCCAAATTAATGATTTGCGTTTAGTACTTATTGCATTAATAATTTACATTTTGTAATTTGCATCTTTATATATATAAAAGTAGGATAGTCTTCAAAAAAGAAATTTTTCTCCAAAACTTGCATTAATGATTTGCATTTAAATTTTTCAATTGCTTTGAAATAATAAGTACCTATTTATTTAATATATTATTTTTATATCTTTATTCTATGTATATTTATATAATATTAAAATATGATACTCAAATAAAGTATTTTGCCAAATGTCAATCAATAGTGAATTATTTTCCTCAAAAATTTGCATTAAATCAAAGTAGCGATTAATTAATTATTAATTCTTTTAATAATTATATTATAGTCTTGAAAATGTGTTGTCTTAAGAAATTCATAAAAAATTATCTAAGGTTGCTAATTATTAGGGTTTTTCAATGCTAATTAATATTTATGGTATTACATTTTTAAGACTTTGGAAGAAATCAAAATTCATTTATTTAATATTTTGTTATTATTTAAAAAAATTATTCTTACTCATATTTAAGAGTTTTAATTTATATTAATAATTATAATGTAATAAATAGAAAATAACGAACGTCTTTAAGTGGAAATATTATAGATTTTATAATATTTATTTATAAATAAATATAATATAATAAAAAAAATTTATAAGTATATTGAATTAAAAGTGTTCTCCATTAGCATATTGAATAGTGAATAATTAAGTAAACTTAAATTTTTTCAACATGATTAAAGATTAAAAAAATTATAATTATCAATTTAGTTAAAATTATTTAAAATAATAAATTTATTTTTTATTTTTAAATTAAACTCTCCCATATATCATGCGGGTTCACCACTAGTTAACTAAAAATTTAATTTAAAAAAATAAAAATAAAAATAAATTTAACAAAATTTTAATAATTTTAAAATATATATAATTTTTTTATTTTAATAAATTAATTTATTTAATTTCATTCAATTAATTTATTTTTAATTTATTCCTTTATTCTTTTAAAAAATAATAAATTAATTAATGTTTTTCTTTCCATATTAAAAAATATAAAATATAATTCTAGAAAATAGTGGTATATGATTTATATTTGCGATTATATAACAAGGGAGGTTGGTAGATCAGGCAGTTTCAAGCATGTAATGGCATAAAGAAGGTTGTGGGTTCGAAACTGGGGAAGGAGGGAGGATTTCCAGCCTCGCCACATGGCGCGTGGATATACGGCCATGTGGCTGGGTGGGTGAGCGGGGGTCCAATCGAGTGGGTGCTGGCGGGTGAGAGAAATTAGAATTTTTAATAATTTAAATTTTAGCGACGGTTTTAAAAATTGCCACTAAAATTAAAAAGTTTTAATTTTTTTTATTAAAATTTTAATTTTTTTTAATTTTTTAATTTTTGCGGCAGTTGAAAAACCGCTACTAAAATAAATTTTTTTTTTTTTAATTTTAGTGGCGGTTGAAAAACCGCCGCTATATATTTTAAAAACCGCTGCTAAATCACTGATTTTGCGGCGGTCTTAAAACCGCCGCAAAATTAGGCGGTTATTTTAGCGGTTGGTCAAAACCGCCACTAAATGCAAAAAAAACGGCCACTAAATGCCAGTTTTTTTGTAGTGAATGGTAATCGAGCCACTTCATGCCAAAGTTAGACAAGGGAAAACGAAGACTTAATCTTAAAGAAGCTAAGTGTACTCCAAAGCCACGACCTACCATGGCGGTACTTGTCTCCTCACGTGTAGGAAGCCTAATATGGTGGTCGATGGGAATTTGGAAACGAGATTGGATATTGGATAATTCTCTCCCCTTCACTGAAGATCGTCGTCCCAAAAATATATATACATTGGGAGTCGGAGAAGGAGGGGGTAAAGCATTCTTAAAGCGGCATGCTGAGCACTGAAACCCTAAAAGACAGGCACGTGCCCTTCAGGCAAACTAGGATTCCTATGGATGAGGGTCACACAAACGCCAAGACAAGACCCAATGGACGAGGGTCACACAAATGCCAAGACAAGACCCATGGATGAGGGTCACACAAATGCCAAGACGGGACCCATGGATGAGGGACACACAAGTGCCAAGACGGGACCCATGGATGAGGGACACACAAGTGCCAAGACGAGACCCATGGATGAGGGTTACAACAGGAAAGGAATGAGACCCGCCAATGGGCTCACCCAAGGATAAGGCTAATGACCAGTCCCACGGATGACGGTCAAATGAGGTAGCTGTTGGAAATGTATGCCCTAAAGACACGTTTTGTTTAATTTATGGTAATGATGTTTCTTTTAGTCAGTTTATGGCACATATATTATTTGCATTTAATTGTTGGAAAAATGTCCATGCTATTAAGTAAGTGATTCATGTGATGGGTCGTTCTTCATCGTTAGGCATGAATCATGGGTACTTAATAAGCAAGAAAATATTACTCTTGATCTTTTGATAGAATTGGGCATTCTATCATGATAAGATCATTGTGCAATAGATCCTAATGGAGGATGGCTTGCCTTAGCTAGGAAACAATCCATTTACTCTAATTGTACAAGCGCATTTGGAATGCGTAGAATGGACCTATGATAGAAGCTAATGACAAAGTACTAATTATCATGGAGCTAGTCTATCACTGCTACTACGTGGACGAGTACTCTATTACTTGAGTATTAGTTGGTGGTCTAGTGAACCTAGAGCTATATTCTTAGATTCACTGTAGGTGAGGTCTATCAAAGATCAATAACCTTGTGAGTTAGGAGTATGGTTTCTAATTAGCTAAGACAGACTAATATAAGATAGTTTCTGTGATTCACCCCCTTGTGATTGTCCAAGAATAATCAAATAATCCAGGGCCCTGGGAACGTGACTTAAGAGTGTGTGCTTCTAGGTAGCTCCCAGTGATAAGCAAGTACATTCGACTAGTCACGGATTATTGGACTAGTGATCTAAGGATGACAGAAATCATTTAGAGAGGTGTTAGTACATTATTCCTTTCTAAATGATGGGTGTTACGCAGAGGGGTATTTTTGTCATTACACTAGTAGGTCAAAAACATTGCACATGCAAAATTATTCGTGGGGTCAGTGTTACCATATGGTGATAGTTGAAACACTTAGAATGACAAAATATAGTTACTGGGTAGCAGGGGTATTTTGGTCATTTTAGTAGCCATGAATAATTTGTCTTTTGGTCCTCGGGGTAGCTCGATATAACTCGTGTATTATTTAATACATTTGGCTTGTTGGGTGAATTACATTGTGAGAAAATTATTTTATTCAGAATGGTCCATAATTAATTGGGCTAGAATAAAATAATAGTTCATTAGTTTTTTAATTAATTAATTGGGCTAACCCAATTAGAAAATTAATTAAATGAACTTGACCCACTAGGGTTTGGCCCACTAGGGTTTTAACCCTAGGGTTCTCTCTCTATATATTCTATCCTTTGTTGTTTTTTCACCTAGGGTTTTTTTACTCTTCTTCACCAAAAGAGAGGCCACGAGTTCTTGAGTCATACCTTGGAAGATCAAAAGAACGTTCAAGTTTTGATGCGAAGGAGCCGACGGATTACAGGACAGCCGTCATCTCCACCACGCGAAGAAGCTCCCGCCCCTCCTCCTCCTGTCGCTTCATTCCGTCCGGTGATCTGAAGGAAAAGTAAGTTTCCTAGATTCTAATCAATACGAGGAAAGTTTTTTTAAAAAACGCTTCCGTTGCATGCTATGTATCCTCGTCATGGTCCTTCAAGTGGTATCAGAGCCACAATTTTGTTGGTTTGAATCTAGGAGCATGCCTAGGATTAAAATCGAAAAAAAGGGTGGTTCCTTTTACTGTTTAAATGTTGTTTTTTGCGTTTATGGATCCCTCCAAGAATGGTTTTAGATGCCTTGTAAACCTCATGAGTGGAGGTATAGGACGTTGTAATCTGTTGTGTTTATTCAAATAGATTCGATGTAAACCTCGCGGTTGGGGTATAAGCGGATGTACAACCAGTTTTTGATGGTTGATTTCATCAGTTTTATTTTTCTGTAATAATGATCGTTCAAAGAGAACAAGTTGCAGACGGAAAGAGGCCTGTTTTCCCTATTCGGTCAGTGCTGTTCATGATGCAGAAAGAAGTAGTTTCGGCCAGTGTTTGTTTAGATGCAGGCCGGATTAGATGCAGACGGAAACAGGCAATTTCGGCCAGTTTTATGCAGACGAAAATAGGCAGATCGGGCAACGTTGTTTTGGAACAGAGCCATCGCTTGCACAGGCTGAACGTGATGGAAGAATCGGCCAGATCTAGCTTCGGCTATGGGCTTGAATCGACCATCACGAGAAATCAGCCATTGTAGTTTTTCTGGATGGTCCATGGAACAGTCGGCGGCTGAAGCGATCGACCTAGGGTTTTCTGGATGATGCAGTTTTGGCGATCGACCTAGGGTTTTCTGGATGATGCAGTTTTCTGGATTGTAGGACAGCCGTCATCTCCACCACGCGAAGAAGCTCCTGCCCCTCCTCCTCCTGTCGCTTCATTCCGTCCGGTGATCTGAAGGAAAAGTAAGTTTCCTAGATTCTAATCAATACGAGGAAAGTTTTTTTAAAAAACGCTTCCGTTGCATGCTATGTATCCTCGTCATGGTCCTTCAGTAGCCATCGACAACAATTGGACCCATGGATGAGGGTCACTCGGGGGAGAACATGCCTAAATGTCCCCATGGATGAGATTCTCTCAGGGAAGATACAAGACCATGGATGACGAGGTATACCGTGTAGAAGTCTGGAATGCTGAGAGAATTCCCACGGAAGAGTAGTTGAGCAATGAAAAAATGAAAGGCCAAGTCTTCCTTTTATAGTGGTCCCTAGAGACATTGTGGAAAGGATAAACCACAAGAGACCTGAAGATGGAAGAAATGGATACAGAAAAATCTTTCAAAATGAAAATGGCCTCAAGAAAATAGAGTTGCAACATAAGCAAAATACTCTTCCTCCCGGTACTCCCGACAGAAAGAGTAAGGAGTAATTGTTATGTATAAAAAATAATAAATAATGTTAAATAATAATATAGAAAATAAATAGCAAAAAAAAGTGCCACGTGGCACCCCGAGGCAGCACCACGTGGCAGCCCCTAGGTGACCAAAGGAGGCCACCCAGGGGGCGCCACCCCTGAGTGAGGTTACTCGGGGGTGGCAGGCACGGCCCCCATAGGCAGTCGCGTGAGCTGCCAGGCAGCACGCAGCTACCTGGTGGGGCTGCACCCCTGACACTTGGGGGGGAGCGCCCCCCCCGAGTGACCGTCACTCAGGGGAACAATTCCCCCAAGTGACCCCCTCGGAGGGAGGGCGCCTTAGCGCGCGGCCGCCTGTGCAAGGCCGCGCCCGTGCGCGCTTGCCCGCACAAGGCTGGGCCCGCGCGTGCGGCTGCCAGCACGCAATCGCCTGTGCACACCCTCATGCGCGGCCCCCGGCGTATGCAGACACTTCGCACCCAACCTCGTGCACCTGCGGGCATGGCCCCTCGTGCTCTCTTTCCCTATGCTCATAGATACCCCTGAGTGAGGGTCACCCAGGGATCCACACGCGTCTTCGCGGGCCTCCTATTTTTGCGCCGCCGCCTCCAAGAAAATTGGCCTAAGGCTATTCCCGCTAGACTCGGTCACAGCCTCTCCGAGATTCTTCCCACAAAACTCAGAACATGCGACACATGGATGCCCCTCTTGTTACTATAAATAGGTGGTCACTTTCTCTCATTCGGTATGCAATCTCTGGCTCTCGCATTTACACTCTTACTTTCGAATATTCAACTTCGACGGTGATCTAACTTAAGCATCGGAGGGTCCGCGCGGGGACTTTCGCCTGTGCTCCTAACCGATTCTTTCTCTAGCAGGTCATCCATCGCCATCACATTGCTCTAGGAGACTCATCCATCGCTCAGATACGCCATAGGAGGGTCATCCATCGGCAATTTCCCCTTTTTATAAATTTATTGTTGTAACCAAGTAACAACACTTATAATTTTTTAATTCTTTCTTAGTAGATTGAAATTTTATATATAATTCTTTATATGCCTCTTGGAGTTCTTCTAACTCTATATCTTCATCTTCTTCTTCTTCTTCTTCTATACCCATATAACACACATGTGCCTTCTCTTCATTTATTTTTAGGGCTAAGGTTTTCTTATCCCTTTTACCCTTCATGTGTTCTTTCATTTTATTTAATACTAGTTCATGAGTTAATAGATTTCCTATGAACTCTTCCATTATTGACTCTTTAAGGTTTCTTGCCTGAGATATTGCAGTCACTAAAGGCTGCCATTTTAAAGATAGGCATCTAAGAATTTTTTGAACTTGATCTACTTCTGAAATTATTTTTCCTAACATTGTTAGGTTGTTTATGATATTTTGGAACCTACCATTCATTTGACTAATGTTTTCATTTTGGAGTAATTAAAACTTTTCATAATGGGACATTAGCAAATTAATCTCAGTGTCTTTCACTTGGTTTCTTTCTTCACAGTCTGTTTCAAATTTTGTCCATATTTCATATGATGTAGAACAAGCAGAAAATTTCTCAAACTCCCTACGAAGGATTGAACAAAATATTATTTACCTAGCTTTATGATCCATTTGATGTTTTCTAATTTCTTCTTTGGTCCATTTTTCTTCTATGTTTGAAGATGTGGTAAAACCATCCCTAACCATTTTCCACAAATAATAATCTATTGACAATAAATATGATTCCATCCTCATCTTTCAATAGGCAAAATTCATGCCATCAAAGAATGGTGGTCTAGAGGGTGAAAGTCCTTCGACTATGGCTTGGTTAGTAAATGAGGCCATCTAGATCACTTCTGAGTTGACGTATAAACTAAGGGTTCAACTATTTTAGAAGTCTACTCTAATATCAATTGTTGGTCCCTTAGGAATTGGCCACTCAAGAGGAAGGGTGAATTTAGTGATTAAATTTTTTTATAATTTTAATAAATATTCTTGATTAATTATTTTATTAAAAAATATATATTTGATAAATATAATAAATTATATTTGAGATTAATAATTAATGCAAGCCACAAGATATAACAAGAATAAAAAAAAATGAAGCATGAGACAATTTATAATGGCTCGATATCTCTACACACACTTACTCCACTCTTCGAATGTCTAACCACCCTTAGGGTTCTACTAAACCAATTTCACCAAGGTTTCTACACTATCTCACCTTGGAAACTAGATACATACCTAGATTATAACGGATTCTAGGTAACCACTACACCAAGTGGGATACAAACCCACATCATAAAGAGCACACCCCATCCCCTTAATCATTCTCCCACCATTCATCTTTTCCATTTCGAAGTAGAAACAAGAAAACAGATCATGAGATCCACGACCCTCTGCAATAGGAACGGTCGATAATTCAAAGGAATTGTTTATCGATTTACATGAACTGTCAACCAATTTTGATACTCTAAGGACTGGGAATTAACCTTTAAGAAAACCTTAACCCAAAAGTTTTTGTCACATATTCTTAACACTTAAGAATACGACTATCATCAAGAAATCTAAGGGCTTATTCATATGATTGATTAAAGAAGTATGAATAAAGATATGACCTTAAAATATGAATACATATTTTATTACATTTGCAAGAATTACACATTAATCCCATGATTATTGTAACCAGATGTCATCTAGATTTAGCACTAGGGTACTAACACTAACAATCTCCCACTTACATTAATGTTAATTTACAAGCTACTGGTCGTCATTACATCATCACCTAATATCTAATACCCAACATTCTCTAATGACGCGATCTTTTGTAGCTGCACATCTTCACGTGCTATGATCTCTCCGATCAAATGGAAGCCTCACTTGATGTGTTTGGACTTTTGGTGAGACCTGGGCTCCCTTGCCTATGCAATGGATCCATTGTTGTCGCAATATAAAGATATCGGCAACTCAAAGGACAAGACCACTTCAAGTTTAGAAATAAACTTCCTCATCCCAATAGCCTCCTTTGCAGCATCGCATACCGCAACACATTTGGCTTTCGTAGTGGAGTCCGCAGTTATTTCTTTCCTAGAACTCTTCTAGCTAACTATCCTTCACTAAAAACAAATACAAACCCGGATGTAGACTTTCTATGATCCATATCAGATTGAAAATCTGAATCTGTGAACTCGTCAATACGGAGATCACCGTCTCCATACATCAGTAACAAATCCTTAGTCCTTCTCAAGTTTTTAAAGATACACTTTACTACTGTCTAGTGTTTCGAACCTGGATTGGACTGATATCTGCTCGTGACACTCACATCATATGTGATATCTGTTCTTGTACATAGCATAGCATATGTCAGACTCCCTACAGTTGAGGCATAAGGGATCTTTAGAGAGATGAAGTCCATGATTGAAAGGTATGAAACCCTTCTTAGAATTCTATGTACAGACTCTGGGAAAGACCTATTCATCTCCTCGCTTTATCTCTATAGACATGGATTCCCAAGATATAGGTCACATCTCCTAGATCCTTCATGGAGAATTTATTGGACAACCATAATTTTGTTAACATCAACATGCCAATTTCATTCCCCATTAAGAAGATGTCATCCACATAAAAGATTAGGAAAGTTCATGTGCTCCCACTAATTTTCTTATATATACAAGGTTCATCCGGATTTCTAATAAAACCAAACTCTTTGATCTCATTATCAAAACAAATGTTCCAACATCTAGAGGCTTACTTAAGGCCATAAATGGATCTCTTAAGCTTGCACAATTAATTGACATTGGAAGACTCAAAACCATGAGACTATTCCATAAATATTTCTTCCTTAAGATAACCATTTAGGAATGTCATTTTGACATTCATTTGCCAAATTTCATAATCACAACCGGTGAAAACGTCTCCTTATAGTCAATACCATGTTTCTGATTATATGCTTTCACCACCAGTCGTGCTGTGAAGGTCTATACCTTTTCATCATGACCAATCTTTCTCTTATAGATCCATTGGCACCCTATAGGAACTATTCCTTGTAAATCTACAAGATTCCAAACTTGGTTGGAATACATAGATTCCATTTTCAACTGCATAGCTTCTAAGCATTTCTTAGAGTCAATGTCTGACATCGCCTATTCGTAGTTAGTAGGATCAACATCTTAACCACTATCTCCATATGGGAACACTTTCTGTATCTCCTCCACAATAAAACCATATTGTTCCGTAGGATAAGATACTTTACTAGATCTACGAGCCTCATATGGAATGACACTACTTGGACCCACTAGTTCAGGATTAGCTTCATGACTAGGCATTATTTAAGGCTTAGAAGACACCTTTTCTAGCTCCATTTTCTTTTCAATGCTTTTTTCTAGAAGAAACTCTTTCTCTAAGAATAAAGCATCCCTACTAACCAATACTCTTTGATCATTAGGAAAGTAGAACTAGTATCCCTTATAATAAAGAGGATATCCACCAAATCTGCCCTTATCAAATCTAGACTCTAGCTTATCTGTCTTGAGCTTCTTAAAAAAGATGGGTCAGCCCCAGATCTTAACATGCTTAAGACTAGGTGTAACACTAAGAAATTTTGTAAATGAGTACTTTGGTGGAAATATGAAATTTCATAGAAATAGGATATCAAAATACCCTGAATAGGTGACCGAATTAATACATGGAATATCCCGGAGCTTAGATATCTAAGGAAGAGGTTATGAGGTCAACAGGCATCTCGAGATAAGATTTAAAATGTTGAAAGAAAACAGGACAAAGATAATTTTCGATACAGCTAAATTATAGCCTAAAAGATTGAATAACGATAAGAGACTTTTGGGAAGACAACGAAACCCTGAGAACATTCACATTTAGCATAAGGAACAACCCTTAAGTGGTTTCGAGATGAAACAAAATGATTTGTTGTTAAAACATGATCTTACATATATTCGAGCCTAAGTGCAGATTATTAATTTTGGCTGAGGGTGGTCAAAGCTATGGTTTTTCTAAATCATTTTGACAGTTTTTCTAAATCTTCGGTGATGAAAGGAAGAGTTTGGAACTTATGGGGCTTAGTGGAATTGTTGGATAACTTAGGAGCTTCAAGGAAAGGGCCAAAATGGCATTGGAAAAAGCTTGGGAAAAAATGCAATTTTCCAAATTGTTGCAGTAGCATGACCAACCAACCACTACACGTGGAGCCCAAATTCGATGATGGGATGGTCGGATCTTGTCAGGGCATGGCCAAGCATGGATTTAGGAAGTGTGGAGGCGAAGCTATGGCCGAGGGATGGCCGGTTATTGCCTATAAATAGCAAGGGTTTTGGCTGAGATTTAGCACACAAGTTGCTCCAATTTGGGAGTGTTTTTGAGCTTTTGGATAGAGTGCTTTTGTTCCTTCCATCGAAAGGATAATTTTTGGAGAATTTGAGCATGGTTCATATAGACTTGAGAATGTTTTGAGGGTCACTGGAAAACACAAGCGATCGCCAACACCTAGTCTTTAAATGGTCAATTGAGGGTCTTTTGGCCATTGTTTTGAGCATCCAAAAACCCCATTGTGATCGACTTGCTGAGAAGAGCAAGCTAGGAGGAAAATCTACAAGTCGCCAATGGCCAGAGCCCAAGAAGATGACCGACACATGAAGTACACATGATAGGTGAGTGAGAAGGAGGTATTTTCTGAAAAAAATAATTAATATTTTTAGAAAAGTATTTTATAAATTATGGTACAGAAAAATTTGGAAAAATCCTTGAGGATGTATTTATTTTGGAATTATTGAGGGAAAAATAAGAAGAAAATAAGGAGAAATTATAAAAAAGTTATGGGAAAAAAAATAGATGTTGATATTCTTTTGAATGAATATGATATCTAGGGATCGTTGAGGCTCAAGGTTGAGTAATAGTACGATTATTGAGGCCTGACACAAAAATCAAGGTTGGGCACGAGAATAGAGGTATTCTAAGTACATTCAAGGTGAATGTTCGCTCCTATAATTTGGTTTATTGTGAGAGTTTCTGCTTCAACTTGCTTTAATTTGGGTGGTTTGACCCTATACTTGATTTGATTTCATGCAAATGCTTTAAGTTGTGAATGGTTGGTTTCATGTGAGAGGTTCGTCCCAAAACCAAAGGTCTTTAATAGCTTGTGATGTCAAAACTTCTCTTTAGGGATTTGAAGAAGGAATATAAGTACGATACATGATATATCTTGAAAAATTACCATACTTCAAATTTTACCCTTTCTTTGTTAAAATGAATTCCTCAAGACATCCCAAATAAGAAATAGTAGTGAATTAAAGTAGTCTTGAGTAGCATAATTACAAGAACTTGTTTCGCAAAGTAAAATAAATATAACATTAAGTAGTCGCTTTCTCTTGGCCTTTGCTTGAACCTGGGGTACTTGACACATTTGATGTACCTGGAATGTTGAATGCTCCAAGAATATGAAACACTCAAGTTAGATATTAACATCTAGTGAGTGACTCAAGATATTTATGGTGCGTGCAAATTCATTATGTAGTATGTCATGAAGTAACACGATGGTAATGACGTCAGGGTGTTGCAATCACCCCCGCCGACCACCATGTCATCGTAAAGCCATAGCCATTCCTGACTTGGGATGGTATGGTCCAAGACCACGTACATGATGTAGCCCATCTCATGTCACTAGCCATAATGTAGTGATGCATGTCCAAGTGTATAAAATGCAAACCAAAGAGAAATAGATAAGATGCAAGCCACCCAAATGAAGGTACAACATGCAAGTGATGCAAGAGTCCACAATAACATGAATCACCCACTTTAGTTACCTGTCAGAACACTGTTCACGACTATAAATGGGAGTTTTCTGCATAAAACATGAGTTTCGATGACACAAAATCAAAATATTTTTACACAAAGTTGTACTAAATTATTTTACATAAAATTCTAGAAAGTTTCAAAGGAAAGAGGTCTAACATGTGCCCTTGTTTTTTCCTACATTCTCCTTTCTCTCTCCTATACCTAACCATCAATTTGGATCACTCAAAAACTCATTTTATGGCATGTTTTTCCAGATATCAACTAGACCCCGAGAATCCATTTAAACGTCATATCTTTTTTGTTTTACCTCGAAACTTACCAACTTTTTTTTCCAGAATCTTACCCTCAGCCTAGAGAATAATTCCCTTACTTGATTTGGACAACATTTGGATACTTCTCACCTAAAAATAGTCCATCTTCATCTCCCATGCCTTATTTATAGACAATTTGGGCCAATCACAAACTTCCACCATTTTTGTCAACTCGCGCCTAGGTTTGGGAGCTCATGATAGCTTTCTAACGGGCAATTAAGTTGTTTTGTTATTCTAGCGAGTTTTGTTAAAAGTTTTAATAATTTACACTTTGGCCTTATGTTTTGTATTTTTGCATTTTGACCCCTAAAACTTTTGGAACTTTAACCATTTGTGTGGCTCTTTATTTTAACCCCAATGTTCTTAAGAAGAGCTTTCTTTCATCATTTAACGTCTCCTAAAACAATCTTCTAATATTTTGAGAAATTACATTTTTACCCAATTCTTCTTACAAATGGTGGTTTTTATTCCTGAATTCTCACGGATTTTTGGATATCTCTTATTTATTAAATCGCTCGAGCTTAACAAAGGTCTCGAGTATTATCTTGCTAATGTAATCCTTTTGTGGCCAGGGTTTGGTTGAGATCTGAAATGCTTTTGAGTGAGAACCTAATGCTTGATATGATGGTAGGGTGATACCGGGTTCATGCATTGATGTTGCCCTTCTTAAGTAGGATTGCGTTAAGCCAATCTGTCGATGTGATTATGTTGCTTATATAGAGATTTCTATTTTCCCATGGTATGGGTTAAGCGTTGCATGGGATTCTCTTAGGCTGGGACATGTCAGGATATGTTAGTTTGTTCATGGTCTTGCATTTTATTTCATGAAGATGTTTTGAACTCTCACTTAGATTATCCATCATCTAATTTGGACTATGTCCCTGGAATATTCAAACATTCCAAGTGAAAGTAGCGGCGCTAAGGGGAAAGAGGTTATCGAGATGTAGCCATTATGTACATATTAGATCTTAGTAGGTCTTTTGATGAGGTGCGAGATATTTAGTTGTCATGTATTTGTTTTTGAAAAGGTCATGTAAACGATGATAAGGTTTCTATATTATAAATGAAGTGTTATGGTTATGTATCATTTGAGGTTTCAATCTTGGTTTTTCCATTTTTGAATATATTAACTATCTTAGCTTATTGATTTTTAAATTTGATATGTTGAGAAGGTAGAACAAGATTGTTGAGAATGATTTATGTTGAACGTATGTTGTGTTAGTGTAGGTGCTCTAGAACCAATTAGATTGGGCATGTTGTACACTGACAATTATAATCATGTTTATTATTTAAATAAGGAGTTGTTCAAATTCACAAGAAGTCATTCTATTAGTTTCTTGTTATTATTGTAATAATCGAAAGAAACTAGATAGAAGTCCATATGATGTATACTGTGATTAATCTATAAAGATGTGAGATGATGCATCACAGTTTCTAGACAAATGTCTCAAATCGTAGCAATGTCAAGAATGGACATTGACAATTGCGGTAAGACTTGTATGTGCTATGTTTTTGCTATGTGATAGCAATGAGGGTCTCACACCCATAGGCATGGGGATGCCTAGAAAAGTACATAGGTGACCAATGTTGGAGAACGTGTCACTGGACATGACTCGCCATGAGAATCCATTTTGATTATATGTTGATGGTATTCTCATACGAGATGGGTGTAACTAATCCTTGGACCTGAGGATATCACGGTCATCTCATAAGAAGACCGGTATGCATTGACATCGTTTTGATGGGCCTAGATAAAGGCTGCACGTGGGCGATTGTTGGGTACATCGTGAGGCTTATAGAGATGGGTGTATAACCAAGATGGGACTCGTCTATCCCTTGATAGAGGATGATGTATCTAAGGCGCCTTCGGTGGATATTCACTTTAAATCCATGGCCATGGTGAAAAAGATCAATAAGGAGTTATTGATTCACTTTCTATTAAGTGAAGATATCCGGAAGACCGAAGAAAATTCATGTGATCATTATCAAGCAACACATCGCAATACTTGAGATCACATAAGATATATTGACGAGAGGATCGTATTACACGGTAACCATGCTCGTGAAAGGTTATTTGCGGATTATGAATCCTTCTGAATAATTGGGTAGGCATGATGCCTTGCTAGAGGCCAATCTTGTCTTATGTGTTCGTACCGACACATTGCCAACATATTCGGAAGCCTAATGGGTCATACGCAATAGGCACGGTCCCTGGCTTAAACTAGGAGAGTGGACGTATGGTTAAGTAGGACACTTCGGCAAGAAGTTATGCTGTCGCAGGTTCTCATGGAAAAAGAACAAATAGACGCAATGACGTCGATATGATGAGGAGTCGTCATAATGGAAAGAGTTTCCTAAAATGGCAATTGATTAAATTAGGAAGAAGTTTCTAATTTAATAATTTTCTATTTGTTGGAGTGGCAACTAGGAAATAAAATATATTTGGGCTTAAGTTAATATTTGGACTAAATTTGATTTGGGCCAGATATTAAATTAAATATTATATTTGGACTAAATTAGATTTAGGCCAAATATTATATTAAATATTATATTTGAACCAAATTAGATTTGGACTAAATATTAAATATTATATTTGGGCTTGAATTAGATTTGGGCTAAAATATTTTATTTAAACCTATAAAAGAATTTGGGCCATTTAATTATATTTCTAGTTGGACTAGAATAAGCCCACTTAAGATTCTAATTAAATTAGAATTAATGGGCTAGCCCAATCCATTAGGGTTTTAGAAACCCTAGGATATTTCTCTATAAATTCCCTTTATAGGTTGCCCAAAATCACAAGGGTTTTTAGTGTCGATTTTTCAAGAGTTGAAAAAAAATGTATTGCCGCTCACTCTTCCCCGTTTCTTTTGGCATCAATATGAAACGAGGGTGTTCTTTTTTCGTCCATACACAAGTCGCGCAAAGGAGAAGGAGCTAGCACTCCTATTCCGCTCTCCTTGCCAACGGACACGTGCCGCGTATCACGAGTTAGAGGCCGGACGCTTGGACGGCTAGAATCTGCGAACGACTCGATAATCTAAAGATTAGATTTATTTATTTGTTTGTGAATGATTTAATTTCGATGTTGATCCAATCGTCGGGATCGGGGTAAGGTTCAAATTTTTTTAACTACGTTGTTTACCCCGTAGCGATCTTGCTTTACTTTCAGTGGTATTAGAGCCAGGTTGAAATATTTCAATTCCTTACGTGCGGATTCGGTTATGTTGTTATTTGTGAAATAATTAAATAATTGTTGTGTTTATATTTTTGGATTGCAAAACATTTTTGGGTGAAGGGCAACAAATCGTGTATGACACGAAAAATGGTGAAACAGGCTTCGGGGTGCATACGGATGCACCAGGGCGTCGAAAGACGTGGCCGAGCGGGGCCCGCGCGCACTAGGCACGGCCTGGGGCGGCTTGGGCTCGCGCAGGGCTCGGGCATGGCGCGATCGAGCGCCCTGGGGCGCTGCTAGGCACGGCCACGAGCTCGCTGGCGCGGCCATGCAGGCCCGCGCACGTGCGTGGGCCGGCCGGGTGCGGGAGCGGCCAACGGCCCGCGGGTGCGACCCTCACCGCCTTGCGCGCCCCGCGCAGCCCCAGTGGCCCATGCTTGCCGCCCCGCGGCCCTTGCCGCACGCCAGCCCTTGCCTTTGGCCCTGTTTGGGCTGGCAGCATGTGTGACATGCTGCCCAGCCACCTCCCGACCCCTCCCGCTCCCTCGGGCTTGGGTTTGACCTTTCCCCGGGGTCCACATGAAGCAGCCGGGCCGACCCTTCGGTGGCTCGGTGCGTTCCGTTCCTTTTGGTGGGGCCCGGCCAAATTATTTGGCTATTTTTTTTATTTTTACCCAATCCATGAGTGTGTGACACTTATGGGCCGAATCCATGAGTGTGTGACACTTATGGGCCGTGATTAAAAAATGGGCCAGGGCCATTAATTGGGTTATTTGTTAATTATTGGGCTGCTAGTGTATGTTTGACATGCATTGGTTGATCCAAGACCTGTTGAGCCTTGTTAGTTAGACTAATGGATAGAGCCAAAGCCCAACTCAATTAAAATAATTTTGTCTTTCCAAAATTATAAAAATTTTCAATTTATTGAAAGTGTTTCATTAATATTGAAATAGATGCGACAATTAATTAACATAATCTAGAATGAATCAATGTGATTGATTGCATGGGTGTATGGTATGGATCAAGTCGACCATTTATTTATTGTTGGGAATGAATGCTTGTAAATTTGGTTTTTGAAATAGGGCCTGCGTGTCCTGCCTCTCTTATTCTCTGATGTACATTCTCTTCTCATCTCACTCCCCCCGAATGTAACTCAGGATTTCTGATTCTATGTAATGTATGTAAAATAGAATAGAGTAGTGATAGTTGTAGTTTGTATGAAGAGAAAGAGATGGAGCCAAATTGAAGACAAGATTCGAAGACCAATGAAGGCTTGAAGAATGTGCTTGTGAAGCAAGATGTGATTCTTCACTTAGGTTTGACCCGCTAACTTCTCTTTTATGGCTCAAGGGGGTTAGCCGTAGTTATCCATACCATACACCGGTTTGAGTCGTTTATTATGCATTATTAATTTGATTAATTGCATGTGATGAGACCTAAATAAATAAATAATAAATCCCTCATTAATATTAAGCCAACTTGCCTTCCATCATTATGAAGCATTAGGTTTCTAGCTGGTACTTGATTTGTTGAGTCACTCAAGGTCATGTGTCACCTATGATTCCTATGTTTCATGGGCTATGAGATGTCCCTGAATGATGGGTCTGACTTAACTAGAAATGTGGGGTTTATTAAGTCACTCAAGGCCTTACTGAGTATAGAGGCAAAGATTGGGAGTCACATAAGATGTGCTTCACAAGGAGTTGTCAACCCAATGAATCTAGGAGTTTCATGGAGATGCAATTGGTAGCAAGTACCTACCTAATTGATCCTAACACAATTTGTTGAGTCACTCAAGGTTGTGCGAGGGGAGATGGGATCCTAGCCTGCTAGGAAATCTTCCAACGGGATTTCTCGAGTTATGTCTTGAGGGTGGCAAACTCGTAGAAAATAGTGGGAGCAATCATAAAATGTTCTTGCAATTTATGATTTCGTAATTCAATATGATTATAATAATATCTCTATTCAGTTGTTGATCCAGAATGTCTGGAAACATGTCGATAAGATCGATACTCAAGGGCAATAATACCTTCAACAGACTAATTTCTATAACTGGGAGATCATCTTGAGGATAGTCCTTATGTATGATAAGATTCTCTATGTGATAGAGAGCTATCTTCTTATGAAGCCACCAGTTAAAGAAATAGTAGCATATTAGGCCTAGACGATGCACATGGGTGATATGATCATCGCTTGATATATCGTATTGGCTGCCATGACGCCAAAACATAGGTCGTAACATAAGAGTTATGATGCCTATGAAATCATGGTCAGGCTTAAGGATCATCTATTGAGAAGCACGTCATGGAGATGATACATTTTATCAATAGGTTGCTAGAGCTAAACTTGGGTATGGATGCAGAAACTTACCCTAGATTTGGTGCTACAGTCACTCCCTAAAAGTTATGGAATAGACTCTTGGAGAATGATTATCCATACTAAGAGAGACCGAGCCTAAAATAGATTATAGGCCAAGGGAAGTGTTTTCTTAGTTGAAGGGCCCAAGGCGCACAGGGGCTAGCCCAAGAGTAAGAAAGCCAAAAGGAAGAAGAGTTCTTCCATAGCGCAATCTAGAAAAGTCCAGAAGACCAAAATCCGAAAGGGCAAAGAGGATGCAATTTATCTCCACTGTGATAAACCGAGAGGTGTAGAGTAAGAAGAGTTTTACTCATGACACTTCAGGTATTTATGTTATTGGATTTAACCTATCTACTTCTAATCAGTCCACATGAGTATTAGATATTAGATCTAATGCTCATATTTACACTTTTGTGTATGGGCTTAGGAGTACGAGCAGATTAATAATGGGAGAACTGTACCTACACATGAGAAATGGATCAAGAGTTGTTCCATTAGTTGTAGGGACCTATTTATTGACATTGCCCACAAGACTTGTATTGGAATTACATAACTGTTACTACAATCCTAGTATGACTAGGAATATAATTTCTAATTCTTGTTTGACAAGGATGGATATTCATTTTTATTTAAGAACAATAGTTGTTTGTTTTATAAAAATGAGTTGTTTTATGGTGAAGCAACAACACGTAATGGTTTGTATATCCTTGATGTTGATACTCCTATCAATAACATAAATATTAAGCAACTTAAATCAGGTGATTTAAATAACACTTATTTATAGCATTGTCACCTTGGCCATATAAATGAGACTCGCACATACATCTTGTATAGAGCTGGATATCTTAGCACATTTGATTATGAATCATATGGTGCTTGCGAATCTTGTTTACTTGGCAAGATGACTAAGTCTCTTTTTAAAAGTAAAGGGAGGCTACATAAGTGCTAGGGTTTGTGCACATTGATGTGTGTGAACCCAAGTCCACCCAAGTTAGAGGTGGATATATCTACTTCATAACCTTTATTGATTATAGATCATGTTTTGGTTATGAGACATAAATCTGAGGATTTTGAAAAGTTCAAAGAATTCAGATTTGAAGTAGAGAAACAAACTGAGAAAAGTATCAAAGTACTTCGATCAGATCGAGGTGGTGAATACTTGAACAGTGAGTTTTTAGATCATTTGAAGCAGAATGGGATTCTCTCACAATGGATTCCACCTAGAACACTAGAGATGAATGGTGTGTCTGAAAGGAGGGATAGGACCTTGTTGGACATGGTCTGGTCCATAATGAGTCGCACTGAACTCCTCATTTCATTTTGGGGATACGCACTCCTCACCACGATCTTTGTTTTGAACAGGGTTCCAAATAAGTCAGTTACTCAGATTCCATATAAGATATGGAAAGCAAAGAAGCCAAATCTGTCTTTCCTTAAGATTTAGGGTTGTGAAGCTTATGTTAAGCGTGTTGACAATAACAAGCTAAAACCCAAATCGATGAGATGTTTGTTTATGGGATATCCAAATGGATATTACTTTTACAACCCATTTGAACAAAAGGTATTTTATTGTCAAGCATGTGGTATTCCTTGAGAAGGAATTCTTAGATGTTGTGGCTAGTGGGAGGAATGTTGAGCTCGAATAAGATTCGAGGCGAACCACAAACAAATACCCCCCTCTAGGAACCCGAGAAAGATTAGACACAAGATGTTGTGTCAACTCCCCAACCTTCTACATAAGAACCTCGTAGGTCAATGAGGGTTCATCGCGAGCGAGAGAGATATGGATTTCTCATCTCGGCACATGGACATGTGCTTCTAGTTGTGAACGATGAGCCTACTACCTATGATGAGACAATGTCTGACATTGACTCTGGGATATGGCAGATGGATGACAAAACAACTTTCCTTAAAGGAAACTTGGTTAAGGATGTGTATTTGACACAGCCTGACGGTTTTGTTACTCATAAACATGCAAATAAGATTTACAATTTGCAAAGGTCCATTTATGGACTAATACAAGTATCCCAGAGTTAGAATCAATGTTTTGATGAAAAGATCAAAAGGTTTGATTTTTCACAAAAGGGAAATTGATCCTTGTGTTTATAAGAAGGTTAGTGGGAGCGTGGTGGTCCTTTTAGTCCTATATGTGGACAATATATTGCTCATAGGGAATGTTCTTCCCATGATGCAATTAGTTAAAATATGGCTTTCAAAATATTTTCTCCACGAAGGATTTGGGAGAAGCAACCTATATTCTGGGAATAAAGATCTATAGAGATAGATTCAGGAGGTTGCTAGCAGTCTCCCATAGCACGTACATTGACAGGGTGCTAAAGAGGTTTAGCATGGAAGATTCTAGGAGAAGAAGTCTTCCCATATCACATGGAATACATCTCTCCAAGGCTATGTGTTCCAAGACACAAGATGAGAGAGATAGGATGAGTCGAGCACCATATTCCTTGGCTATTGGCTCGATCATGTATGCTATGTTATGTACGAGGCCTGATATCGCATATACTTTGAGCATATGTAGTAGATATCAAGCTGATCTAGGTGAGAAACACTAGGTTGCTGTGAAAAACATTCTTAAGTACTTTTGAAGCACTAAAGAGATGTTTTTGCCACATGGAGAATAAGAGCATACCATGAAGGGGGTTCATGGATGCCAGTTTCCAATTCGACCATGATGATTTTCAATCACGCATAGTCGAAATTCATATTCTGCCTATATGGCTAGGCCATGAGTTGGAAGAGTTCCAACAAGAGATAGTGGCTGATTCAACAACTGAAGTCAAATACATAACAACCTTCGAAGCAGCGAAGGAGGTTGTATGGATCCGTAAGTTCATTGATGAACTTAAAGTGGTGTCTAGCATTGTTAAACCAATAACAGTTATTGGGACAACAATGGAGCCATCGCGTAAGCGAAGGAACCACGGTCTCATCAACGGACCAAATTTGTATTGCGACATCACCATATGATAATGGAGATTATCAGCTGAGGTGACATATATAGAGAAAGTATCGACGGATGACAACGTCATAGATCCCTTGACTAAAGCTCTGTCCCAGGAGAAACATGAAAGTCATGTTCGATCATCGTGTATAAGATACATGAGTGATTGACTCTAGTGCAAGTGGGAGATTGTTAGTGTAGGTGCTCTAGATCCAATCAGATTGGGCATTTTGTACACTGACAATTATAATCATGTTTATTATTTGAATAAGGAGTTGTTCAAATTCACAAGAAGTCATTCTATTAGTTTCTTGTTATTATTGTAATAATCGAAAGAAACTAGATAGAAGTCCATATGATGTATACTGTGATTAATCTATAAAGATGTGAGATGATGCATCACAGTTTCTAGATAAATGTCCCAAATCGTAGCAATGTCAAGAATGGACATTGACAATTGCGGTAAGACTTGTATGTGCTATGTTTTTGCTATGTGATAGCAATGAGGGTCTCAACCCATAGGCATGGGGATGCCTAGACAAGTACATAGGTGACCAATGTTGGAGAACGTGTCACTGGACATGACTCGCCATGAGAATCCATTTTGATTATATGTTGATGGTATTCTCATACGAGATGGGTGTAACTAATCCTTGGACCTGAGGATATCACGGTCATCTCATAAGAAGACCGGTAAGCTTTGACATCATTTTGATGGGCCTAGATAAAGGCTGCACGTGGGCGATCGTTGGGTACATCGTGAGGCTTATAGAGATGGGTGTATAACCAAGATGGGACTCGTCTATCCCTTGATAGAGGATGATGTATCTAAGGCGCCTTTGGTGGATATTCACTTTAAATCCATGGCCATGGTAAAAAAGATCAATAAGGAGTTATTGATTCACTTTCTATTAAGTGAAGATATCCGGAAGACCGAAGAAAACTCATGTGATCATTATCAAGCAACACATCGCAATACTTGAGATCACATAAGATACAATGACGAGAGGATCGTATTACACGGTAACCATGCTCGTGAAAGGTTATTTGCGGATTATGAATCCTTCTGAATAATTGGGTAGGCATGATGCCTTGCTAGAGGCCAATCTTGTCTTATGTGTTCGTACCGACACATTGCCAACATATTCGGAAGCCTAATGGGTCATACGCAATAGGCACGGTCCCTGGCTTAAACCAGGAGAGTGGACGTATGGTTAAGTAGGACACTTCGGCAAGAAGTTATGCAGTCGCAGGTTCTCATGAAAAAAGAACAAATAGACGCAATGACGTCAATATGATGAGGAGTCGTCATAATGAAAAGAGTTTCCTAAAATGGCAATTGATTAAATTAGGAAGGAGTTTCTAATTTAATAATTTTCTATTTGTTGGAGTGACAAATAGGAAATAAAATATATTTAAGCTTAAGTTAATATTTGGATTAAATTTGATTTAGGCCAGATATTAAATTAAATATTATATTTGGACTAAATTAGATTTAGGCCAAATATTATATTAAATATTATATTTGAACCAAATTAGATTTGAGCTAAATATTAAATATTATATTTGGACTTGAATTAGATTTGAGCTAAAATATTTTATTTAAACCTATAAAAGAATTTGGGCCATTTAATTATATTTCTAGTTAGACTAGAATAAGCCCACTTAAGGTTCTAATTAAATTAGAATTAATGGGCTAGCTCAATCCATTAGGGTTTTAGAAACCCTAGGATATTTCTCTATAAATATCCCTTTATAGGTTGCCCAAAATCACAAGGGTTTTTAGTGTCGATTTTTCAAGAGTTGAAAAAAAATATATTGCCGCTCACTCTTCCCCGTTTCTTTTGGCATCAATATGAAACGAGGGTGTTCTTTTTTCGTCCATACACAAGTCACGTAAAGGAGAAGGAGCTAGCACTCCTATTCCACTCTCCTTGCCAATGGACGCGTGCTGCGTATCACGAGTTAGAGGCCGGACGCTTGGACGGCTCGAATCCGTGAACGACTCGATAATCTAAAGGTTAGATTTATTTATTTGTTTGTGAATGATTTGATTTCAACGTTGATCCAATCGCCGGGATCGGGGTAAGGTTCAAATTTTTTGAACTACGTTGTTTACCCCGTAGCGATCTTTCTTTACTTTCATGTTGAAGCAAAAATATTTTCAAAATCCCAGGGTAATGCATGCTTGGGAAAAGCGGGGTGTTACACTAGGCGATCTCCCATACCATATCTCATATGGTGTACTCTCAACAGTTTTGCTTGGAGCCCTATTAAAGAGATATATGGCGGTGCTCCAAAGTGATAATGGTAGATCGACAAAGGCTATCATTGAATGTCCTATGTCTAATAGGGTACAATTTCTTCTCTCATAGACACCATTCAACTGTGGAATAGCATGAAGAAATAACTAGGATATTATGCCATTGAACTTAAGGTAGTCATTGAACTCCATACTCAAGTATTCCTCACCTCAATCTAATCGAAGTATTTTGATACCATTTTTGGTCTAGTTCTGTACTTCAGGCTTAAAGTCTTTGAACTTCTCAAAGACTTTAGACTTGTACTTCATCAAGTACACATAAGCATACTATGACAAGTCATTAGTAAAGTTTATTGATATGCCCTATAAACATGGAGAATCACAAGACCTAAAAAATAGTCTTGAGACATGGACATGAAGCCCAAAGGCCCAACAAGTTGTAGGAGATCAAGGAAGTAATCCAAAGGAGAAAGAGGTCGAGCCGAGACCAAGTGGGGAGGGCCCGATTGACCTGATTCAAAGTTCTATGGAAAGCTAAGAGAATTATCTACAACTTTTATGTTTTGAGTTTTGATATATTCTGGCTTAATCAAGGGGAAAATCCGGTATGAAGTTGATGTACCTACACTATGAAGGCTCGGAGTTAAGTATTGAAGGGAGATGGACTCGAACCAAGTCAAAAGGGAAAAAGAAGGCATAACCGAGTGGCCCCCCACTCGTTCGGGCAAAAGAAGACATGACCGAGTGGCCCCCACTCGGTCATGACCGAGTGGCCACTCGCTATTTATGACCCACTCGGTTTTGCCGAGTGGGTATGACACTGCTTCAATTTTTCACCCATAACTTTATCATACGAGCTCCGATTGACCTGATTCAAAGTTATATGGAAAGCTAAGAGAATTATCTACAACTTTTATGTTTTGAGTTTTGATATATTCTGGTTTAATCAAGGGAAAAATCTGGTATGAAGTTAATGTACCTACACTATGAAGGCTCTTAGTAAGTATTGAAGGGAGATGGACTCGAACCAAGTCAAAAGGGAAAAAGAAGGCATAACCGAGTGTCCCCCCACTCGTTTAGGAAAAATAAGACATGACCGAGTGGCCACTTGGTTATGACCGAGTGGCCACTCGCTATTTATGACCCACTCGGTTTTGCCGAGTGGGTATGACACTGCTTCAGTTTTTCACCCATAAATTTATCATACGAGATCCGATTTACCTAATTCAAAGTTATATAGAAATCTAAGAGAATTATATACAACTTTTATGTTTTTAGTTTTGATATATTCTGGCTTAATCAAGGGGAAAATCGGGTATGAAGTTGATGTACCTACACTATGAAGGCTCAGAGTTAAGTATTGAAGGGAGATGGACTCGAACCAAGTCAAAAGGGAAAAAGAAGGCATAACCGAGTGGCCCCCCACTTGTTCAGGCAAAAGAAGACATGACCGAGTGGCCCCACCTCGGTCATGACCGAGTGGCCACTTGGTTATGACCGAGTGGCCACTCGCTATTTATGACCCACTCGGTTTTGCCGAGTGGGTATGACACTGCTTCAATTTTTTGCCCATAACTTTCACATACAAGCTCCGATTTACCTGATTCAAAGTTATATGGAAAGCTAAGAGAATTATATACAACTTCTATGTTTTGAGTTTTGAGATATTCGCGTTAAATAATCATCAAAATTGGGCATGTATTTGAGGTATGGGAACCACTCAAAACCGAGCCAAGGAAAAGGGAGAAGAATGCATGATCGGGTGGCCCCCTCCACTCGGTCATGACCGAGTGATCCCCCACTCGATCATGGTCAAGTCGGCTTGGGCTAGTCTCTCCTCTTTTTCCTCTCAGATGGGCCGCAAAATCATCGAAATGGGCCTCGAGATTCTCGCACATCTTCTCTCTCTCCTCTGCTATAAATACGAGATCATGCCTTCATCACAAGGTACGCAATTTTGAGTAATTGAAGTATAATCCTTTCATTTTCTCTCGAGATCTAACTTAAGCATCGGAGGGTTTGCGCGGGGACCCCCACCCGCGCTTTAACGATGCTCTCGTTTTGTAGGCCACTCGTCACCCTCAGGTCACTCGGTCAAGGCCACTCGTTCATCCGAGGGCACCCGTCATCCCGAGGCCACTCGGTCAAGGCCACTCGTTCATCCGAGGGCACCCATCATCCCGAGGCCACTCGTCATCAAGGCCACTCGTCACCTTCAAGGCCACTCGTTCATCCGAGGGCACCCGTCATCCCAAGGCCACTCGGTCGAGGCCACTCGTCACTACAAGGCCACTCGTCACTCTAAGGTCACTCGTCACTCTGAGGCCACTCGTCACTCCGAGACCACTTGACACTACAAGGCCACTCGTCACTCCAAGGTCACTCGTCACTCCAAGGTCACTCGTCACTCCGAGGCCACTCATCACTCCGAGGCCACTCGTCACTCTGAGGCCTCTCGTCACTCTGAGGCCACCCGTGACTCCGAGGTCACCCGTCACTCATCACTTTTGGCCACCAGGTCACCTTGAGGTCACTAGATCACTTTTGGCCACCCAGTCACCTTGAGGTCACCAGATCACTTTTGGCCACCCGGTCACCTTGAGGCCACCACATCACTTTTGGCCATCAGATCATCTTGAGGCCACCAGATCATCAATCCCCAAGATCGTCAGCCCACAAGACCATCAGCTCATCATACCATCAGCTCTATTGGTTTGTCAGACTTGGAACTCCCTCAGATCCAATTCCTCGTCCAGATTTTCATCAGTGAAGGCACGACTTCTGAGACTCTTGCGTCTATCCTAAAAAAAAATAGATTGTTGTATTTTGGCAACAACAATTGGCGCCGTCTGTGGGAAACGCAAGACAAAAAGCCAACTCAAGAATGGCAAACACCCGTGGACACGGACGAACTCTCTCTCAAGGCGTTGAAACACGCCTACCACCACGAAACACTCAGCAACAGGGAGCACCTCCTCCCTCACATAATGCTCAACCTGAAGGAGGTGACCACCCCATTTCCCCCAGCACGCAGGTGGGGAACCAAACAGTCCCACCACCACTACTTATCGGCTCAAGGCCGCCGCCTACTGACCAAGCCGGGACTTCACGACAGCCACCACGCACAGTCCCGTGGGAGGAGTATGAAGCATTGAGACAACAACACGTTGAGGGCATGCAAGCACTTCGAGACATGGCTGGTATTCTCCAAGGTATGTTGCCGGTAGGGACGTTGCCCGATACTCTGAAAAAGTTTATGCCACCCCCAGAACCTCAGCCCGAGGTAGGGGCCGATTCCTACCAAGAAGTTACTCCTGATTTTCATTCTCGACCTACGCCTCGACGGGAGGGCAGGCCTAGATCGCCACCACAAAGAAAGAACCCTCATTCTGTACCCCGAAGAAATGAAGACCCAAGAATGGAAAACAAAACCAGAAGCCCTCAAAGACGGAGGTATCATGAAACAGTGGCCAGTATGCCAACAAGACATGACAATCAGACAACAGCCACTACGAGGGATGATATGAAAAGAGTAGTAGAAGAAGTGCTCGAACGAAAAAAGTTAATCCCTGCAACAGAAGAGCACCAATGAAGAAAATGTCCTTTTACGACCGATATATTGGAGAGACCACTGCCTCGAAAATTCAAAATGCCACAAATCACCCTCTATTCAGGGAAAGACGACCCATATGATCATGTTCAGAATTATGAGTCACTGATGATATTGCATGGATGGGACGACGATATAATGTGCCAAGCATTTTCCTTAACACTGTCAGGACATGCTCGAATATGGTTTAACAACCTTCCATAAGCCTCCATTTCCTCATTTGGGCATCTTAGGACAGAATTTACTAAAGCTTTTGTGATTAACAGTCGACGAAAATAGGATGCCACATATTTTCTCAGCATACAACAAGGGAATAAGGAATCTTTACGTCAATTTGTGGATAGATTTCGTAATGCCACCCTAGAAGTCCCCGACTTGCCGGCCCTAGTCGTAGTGTCTGCTATGCTCTAAGGGACACGTCTCGCCTCTCTCCAAGAGTCACTTTCTTTAGACCCCCCAATGTCCCTGGCCGATCTATTTATCAGAGCAAATAGGTATATCCTCCACATTGAAATTATGAGGAATGTGGCAGGGAATGAAGACAAAGAAAAGAAGAGAAAGGAGCGAGAAGGGGAAGAAGAGTCTATTCGACGACAGGAAAGGGTTAGAAGATCAGATATACCTCTGCCCCAGTTCCACCATTACACCAAACTCCTCCAACCTCGGTCAACCATACTTGCAGCCATAAATGGGTCAGGTCTCATTAGACTCCCAAAAAAAGGTTGACCATCCAATGGGGAAGAATAGAGAAGAATATTGTAGAAATCACAGAACCCGTGGTCATTGCACTGACCAGTGCCGGGAGTTAAGAGATTAGATTGAGATGCTAGTTCGTGAAGGACATCTTCAAAGGTACGTACAGGTCAAAGATGGTGATCCTCAAAGAGGAGAAGATAGACAGGAAGAGCGGGGGAGATCAAATCAGAGATGTCAAGAGAGAGGAAGGGGTTACAGAGAGAATCCACCTCTAGACAATGAACCAGTTCATGAGCCCATGCATGTCATCTCGGGTAGTGAAACTATGGTAAGGGACTCCTATTCCATCTAGACAAGCCACGAAAGGACATGCCCTTAGAAGAAGGCAGTTAGCTACCATTAATGCCCTCAAAGAGAAAACTGGGAGCAAAATTCAGACACATTGAAGAGAGCCTATGTTAAAGATCGAGAAACTAAACATTTCGTGCTCGGAGGCAACAATAAGACCCAAAATGAAACAGTGGATGTACTCACTTATTTCAAAAAATGAAAGCATTTCCATTACACATTACTTTGTGAAAGTTTGTTTGCTATGCTCTGCTTACAGGAAAAATAAACTCAAGCTCGTTGTCCCGCCTATGGCCCGGCAATGAGGTAAAATTCGATCAAGACCGTTGTCCCGCCTACGGTCCGGCCTATGGTCTGGCAACGACGTAAAACTCGATCGAGCCTGTTGTCCCGCCTATGGCCCGGCAACGAGGTAATATTCGATCAAGCCCATTGTCCCGCCTATGGCCCGGCAACGAGGTAAAATACGATCGAGCCCGTTGTCCCGCCTATGGCCCGGCAACGAGGTAACATTCGATCAAGCCCGTTGTCCCGCCTATGGCCCGGTAACGAGGTAAAATGCGATCGAGCCCGTTGTCCTGCCTATGGCCCGGCAACAAGGTAACATTCGATCAAGCCCGTTATCCCTCCTATGGCCCGGCAACGAGGTAAAATGCGATCGAGCCCGTTGTCCCGCCTATGGCCCGGCAACGAGGTAACATTCGATCAAGCCTGTTGTCCCGCCTATAGCCCGGCAACGAGGTAAAATGCGATCGAGCCCGTTGTCCTGCCTATGGCCCGGCAACGAGATAACATTCGATCAAGCCTGTTGTCCCGCCTATAGCCCGGCAACGACGTAAAACGCGATCGAGCCCGTTGTCCCACCTATGGCCCGACAACGAGGTAACATTCGATCAAGCCCGTTGTCTCGCCTATGGCCCGATAACGAGGTAAAATGCGATCGAACCCGTTGTCCCGCCTATGGCCCGGCAACGAGGTAAAATTCAATCAAGACCGTTGTCCCGCCTACGGCCCGGCAACGACATAAAACGCGATCTAGCCCGTTGTCCCGCCTATGGCCCGGCAACGAGGTAAAATTCGATCAAGCCCGTTGTCCTGTCCATGGCCCGACAATGAGGTAAATTACATTCAACCCTATTTTCCCACGCATAACTCAATAACTGGGAGCAGAATCAAACTCATCGTTCGATGCATAGTTCGACATCTATGGAAAGTAAACTTACTAGTATATCTAACTCATACTTCTACAAAGGAATTGAAAATCACAAGAGTCCAAAAATTTAAAAGCATGATGTGCAAACAAGCTCGAGAGGATGTGTAGAAGATTAAGCATCTAAAAGAGAAGTGGTGTTCAAAAGTTTACCGGACAAGATACTCTTTCATCCGAACCTTCCGGCTAAAAGAGTAGGCAGCAATTGATATGCCCTGTAAACAAGGAGAATCACAAGACCTAAAAAACAGTCTTGAGACATGGACATGAAGCCCAAAGGCCCAATAGGTTGTAGGAGATCAAGGAAGTAATCCGAAGGAGCAAGAGGTCGAGCCGAGACCAAGTGGGGAGGGCCCACTCGGTTATGCCGAGTGGGTACGACACTTTCTTAGTTGTTTAGTCATAACTTTCTCATACGAGCTCCGATTGACCTGATTCAAAGTTCTATGGAAATATAAGAGAATTATATACAACTTTTATGTTTGGAGTTTTGATATATTCTGGCTTAATCAAGGGGAAAATCGGGTATGAAGTTGATGTACCTACACTATGAAGGCTCGGAGTTAAGTATTGAAGAGAGATGGACTCGAACCAAGTCAAAAGGGAAAAAGAAGGCATAACCGAGTGGCCCCCCACTCGTTCGGGAAAAATAAGACATGACCAAGTGGCCCCCACTCTGTCATGACCGAGTGGCCACTTGGTTATGACCGAGTGGCCACTTGCTATTTATGACCCACTCGGTTTTACCGAGTGGTATGACATTGCTTTAGTTTTTTGCCCATAACTTTCTCATACGAGCTTGGATTTATCTGATTCAAAGTTATATGGAAAGATAAGAGAATTATATACAACTTTTATGTTTTGAGTTTTGATATATTATGGCTTAATAAAGGGGAAAATCGGGTATGAAGTTGATGTACCGACACTATAAAGGCTCGGAGTTAAGTATTGAAGGGAGATGGACTCGAACCAAGTCAAAAGGGAAAAAGAAGGCATAACCGAGTGGCCCCCCACTCATTCGGGCAAAAGAAGACATGATCGAGTGGCCCCCACTCGGTCATGACCGAGTGGCCACTCGCTATTTATGACCCACTCGGTTTTGCCGAGTGGGTATGACACTGCTTCAGTTTTTCACCCATAACTTTCTCATACGAGCTCCGATTTACCTGATTCAAAGTTCTATGGAAATATAAGAGAATTATCTACAACTTTTATGTTTTTATTTTTGATACATTCTGGTTTAATCAAGGGAAAAATCTGGTATGAAGTTAATGTACCTACACTATGAAGGCTCGGAGTTAAGTATTGAAGGGAGATGGACTCGAACCAAGTCAAAAGGGAAAAAGAAGGCATAACCGAGTGTCCCCCCACTCATTTGGGAAAAATAAGACATGACCGAGTGGCCCCCACTCGGTCATGACCGAGTGGCCACTTGGTTATGACCGAGTGGCCACTCGCTATTTATGACCCACTCGGTTTTGCCGAGTGGGTATGACACTGCTTCAGTTTTTTGCCATAACTTTCTCATACGAGCTCCGATTTACTTGATTCAAAGTTCTATGGAAATCTAAGAGAATGATCTACAACTTTTATGTTTTGAGTTTTGAGAGATTCGCGTTAAATAATCATCAAAATCGGGCATGAAGAAGAGGTATGGGAACCACTCAAAACCGAGCCAAGGAAAAGGGAGAAGAATGCATGATCGGGTGGCCCCCTCCACTCGGTCATGACCGAGTGCCCCCCACTCGGTCATGACCGAGTGACCCCCCACCCGATCATGGTCAAGTGGGCTTGGGCCAGTCTCTCCTCTTTTTCCTCTCGGATGGGCCGCGAAATCATCGAAATGGGCCGCGAGATTCTCTCACATCTTCTCTCTCTCCTCTGCTATAAATACGAGATCATGCCTTCATCACAAGGTACGCAATTTTGAGTAATTGAAGTATAATCCTTTCATTTTCTCTTAAGATCTAACTTAAGCATCGGAGGGTTTGCGCGGCGACCCCCACCCGCGCTTTAACTGTGCTCTCGTTTTGTAGGCCACTCGTCACCCTCAGGTCACTCGGTTAAGGCCACTCGTCACCTTCAAGGCTACTCGTTCATCCGAGGGCACCCGTCATCCCGAGGCCACTCGGTCAAGGCCACTCGTCACCTTCAAGGCCACTCGTTCATCCGAGGGCACCCGTCATCCCAAGGCCACTCGTCACCTTCAAGGCCACTCGTTCATCCGAGGGCACCCGTCATCCCGAGGCCACTCGGTCGAGGCCACTCATCACTACAAGGCCACTCGTCACTCCAAGGTCACTCGTCACTCCGAGGCCACTCGTCACTACAAGGCCACTCGTCACTCCGAGGCCACTCGACACTACAAGGCCACTCGTCACTCCAAGGTCACTCGTCACTCCGAGGCCACTCGTCACTCCGAGGCCTCTCGTCACTCCGAGGCCACCCGTCACTCCGAAGTCACCCGTCACTCCGAGGTCACCCGTCACTCCGAGGCCACCCGTCACTCCTAGGCCACCAGATCACTTTTGGGCACCTGGTCACCTTGAGGCCACCAGATCACTTTTGGCCACCCGATCACCTTGAGGTCACTAGATCACTTTTGGCCGCCCGGTCACCTTGAGGTCACCAGATCACTTTTGGCCACCCGGTCACCTTGAGGTCACCAGATCACTTTTGGCCACCCGGTCACCTTGAGGCCACCAGATCACTTTTGGCCACCCGGTCACCTTGAGGTCACCAGATCACTTTTGACCACCCGGTCACCTTGAGGCCACCAGATCACTTTTGGCCACCAGATCATCTTGAGGCCACCAGATTATCAATCCCTAAGATCATCAGCCCACAAGACCATCAACTCATCATACCATCAGCTCTATTGGTTTGTCAGACTTGGAACTCCATCAGATCCAATTCTTCGTCCAGATTTTCATCAGTGAAGGCACGACTTTCGAGACTCTTGCGTCTATCCTAAAAAAAAAATAGATTGTTGTATTTTGGCAACAACAGTTATAAAGTAGTGAAAACCACCTCTTGCCATTACAGAGAATGGCCCACAAATATCTATGTCAATTAACCCTAACAATTCACTGGCTTTCCCACTTTGTCCAACAAAGGGTAATTTAGCCATTTTCTTGAGTAGACAGGATTCTCAAGTTGGCCCCGGTTCAAAATCTACTGGATCAATTAATCATCTTTTAGCCAATTTGCTAATCTTTCTCTCAATAATATAGTCGAATCTTAGATGCCATAAGTGTTTAGGGTTAACACTGTTACAACGAGAATGCTTCTCACTGCTAGTTGTTGTATCACTCACCCTGCATTTGTTACGTTTTGTATTCTTTTTAGGTTAACTTGGATTATTTAGCAGGTATTTATGTTCAAAGAAAGGGTGAGGCGTTTAGACTCGCCAGTGCAAGAGTGTGATTGTAGCAAAAATTTATTCTTACCAGGAAAGTCCGGGTCGATTCACAGGGAGATTACTCATTGAAGGAGATAACCACACTAGTTCACTTGATTAATGAGACGATAAGATGAGATTAAGCTAAATGCAATATAACTGTTATCTGGATATGGTGAGTTCTTGGGTCAAGAAAAATCTAGTGCCAAACCCAACTGATTTCCCATATAGCTTTCTTTGATGCAACTGAAAGTTCAAATAGCCTGGAATTTAACAATTAAATACACTACTGAGATGATGATAACTCCTTGTTTAAGCAATCTCCATACATGTCAGGGAGACTCTATGTCAAGCAGCTATCATAAATCAATGTATGAATAACATTTTAGCTGGATAAATCACTCGGGCTTGGGTATGAGAACATTTCCAGGTTAAGCAATCTCAATACATGGCATGGAGGCTCTAAGCTAGTCATACAAACTATAACACCCCATATTTTCGTGAAATTGACACGTATTTTAAGTGAGTTTAAAATATCAAAAAATATGCTTGAAATGGAAACAAGTGACCGAATCAGTCGTAGGGAGTGCTTTGGAGCTTAGATACTTAAGGACAAAGGTATATTTTTGATAAGCGTCTCGAGACGAGATTTATGACGTTGAAAGAAATCAAATCAGAGACAGTTTTTCGGTTAAGCTAAGTTGAATGCTGAAAAAGACCGAATGATGGTAAGGGCTTCTCAAAAATCGTACATATCAAGTAATTTTGAGTTATTAATTTTGAGATTTTAAGTATCTCAATAAATTTGATGTTTGAGGGTGTAATTGTAATTAGAGAATTATTTAAATGAAATAAGGATGAAATTTTAAGCTTATGTGGTAAAATATTAAAGTTGAGGACTTGAAATAAGAGCCAAAATGTTATTTAGAAGAACTTTGGGATATTAGCTTGGATTTCAAAAGCTCAATTCATTCTAGCTTTGGATTTCAAAATCCACTCAATTATGGCTTTGAGTCTTTGGAGTCCATGGCTTAGATAGTGACAAGTGGCATAATGTGATTGGTTGAAGAAATCTATAAATAGGCACCATAGCTTGTTCTCAAATCATTCCAAGCAAGTTTGAGAGTTGAGGCACTCTAAGAGGAGGAGCTTGCTCTAGACAGAGAGGAGAAATTTCGACAAGAAGGCAAGAAGAAATTGAAAGAGAAGCCGGGGAGAACGAGTCTCGTCGGAGTTACAAGCCTTCACAGGAATTCACCAAAATCAGTCAGAGAGAAAGCAAAGTAAGTTAGATTTTTTTTTTTTTTGATAATCCTGTAGAGAGGGAAGAGAGGGTCACGTAGGTTTAAACGAGGGTTAAATCGCAGTTAAAATGAGGGAGATATGTCCTAAATACGAAAAGGACGCAATGTTGTCTGAAATCTGGTAGCAGCGCGTGAGATACACACGCCAGAAGTGGCTATGCGTGAAGGTGCATGAGCCACCTTTTAGGGGCGCATAAGGGCCTATTTTCCTTAAAATTTTCCAGTTATGCCCCTACTTTAATAACCTTCAACCCTATGTAAAAGTATTTGAGGTTAGGTTTACCAAAACTCGTGTTTTCCGCAGAAACCTAGGACGTTTGCTGAGAAATTATACTGTCTAAGAGATAAACCAACAAGGTGAGACTCTTATACTCCAAATCCTATTTTTTATTCTCTGATGAGAGACTTCTATTGCATGAGACATGTTTCGTGAAGTTCTTATACGTAAACTCTTATTATTCTCTTACGTTAAATCATGTTGCATATATGAAATGTATTTTCCTGAAAAATATATGCTATTGGCTTTTTAACTATTGCATTTATAAAATTCGTGTGGCCATACTGTTATACCTATTTTTTGTTGGCCAAAGGCAAAAGTCGGATATCCCCAGAGAGGCGCTATGCATGTGCCTTCGAGAAAACTCTCGTAGGGAAGACCGTGATTCTAAGGAACAACGGATGTGATGCTTGCTTGAGTTCTATGAGGTTGGGTCAAAGTGACATGGTTAGGGACCTCCCAAGAGGCGCTATACATGCACCATTGAGAAAGTTCTCGTTGGAGGAGGCTAATGTATTCACGAGGCACTTCGGAGAAGTTCTCGTTGTCTTCTCATACATTTTACACCTGATCATGCATCAATATAAACTGTTTTTTATTTTTGGAGTTTCTCACTAGAAGGTTCATCTTCTAATTGGACTATGTCCCTAGAATATTTAAATGTTCCAAATTCGACGAGCAGCTCCAAGGGAAAAGACGTAGCTAAAGAATAAATTTAATTTACTACATATAACATGTTTAGCATATTTTTGTTTATATGCGAACCTATGTAATTTTGGATATGTTTAAGATGTTCAGTTATCACTTGCTAGAAATAATGTATATTAATACATTTTGTAGAAGTCTTGAACAATTTTATCATAAATAAAGTATTATGGTTGTGAACCATATCAGGTTCGATCTAGCTTCCGCATTTGAAATTTTAACACCTGTCTTAGCTATTTAATTTTGGGTTTATTAAGTTGAGGAGGTGAAAATTAGGGTTTTTGGGAATCTGTGTGATGTATAACAGTGATTGTGGTATGAAAAATTATTATATTCCTAAAATCCTAAGTTATAACATGCCTGAAAAATTTGGGGTGTTATAGTTGCTATCAGAGTGAACCTAAGGAAAATTTCGCATGTGGCTAGATGAGTAAAGCCACTGTAAGTTTTGAGAATTAGGTTAGGATTTTTTTGAAATATTTAGTGGCATACTCTTGTTGCTTATTCAAATTGAATTAAACCATGCCATGATGATTTAATAGATCACCCTGTCTTCTTGCTAGATGGTGAATAAAAGAAGGAACAGGAGTAAGAGAGGCAATAGAGAAGAAAGCAACACCAACCTGTACCCAGGAGGTGAGGTGGTGTGGGAGGTCAAAGACATGCACGAACTGACCTGGGTGAAGGCCGGATTGATAGGATCGAGAGAATCTTAGAAGGCATGGCTGGGCAAATTTTGGAGTTGCAACCCGAGCAAAGAAAAGTAGATTCCTTGGAGAGGTATCTACAACAAAACCCGCCAGTGTTTCAAGGAAAACCAAGAGATGACCCTGTAACGCCCCGCTCCCACTTACGGGTGTTACTTGTGAACAATCACCCAAATTATCCACCTGTCCGGCCTTTGGTGAAGGGTGGACGATGTTTCAAGACGAAACGCCCTAGGTGGGATCTAGGCTCGTCCTTCCCTTCCTTGAACCCCAGGATTCACTAGCGAAATTGGGCTTTAATCACCTCATACGATTGAAAGAAACTCATGAAGATGCCCAACCGCCACTTTCTCATTGACATTTAATTCTTTTCCCATTCAAGAATTTTTACTAGGCTCCGCAAATCACCATTAAAATCAATTCATTAATTGATTACCAAATTTAGAGGAAGAACTCATCATTCAATATTTTCCAAATTTTTGGCATCGCTCTTCAAAATGTCTGAAAATAACTCCAATAAATATATCTCATTTTCCTTCAATTTTTCTTTTATTTCTCCAACAAAAATCCTTTTATTTGCATCTTGGATGCTTCTCACAACACACCCCACAATGAGACTTACACCACAACTTAGACTTCACATGCTATAAGCCAACATCTCATTTTAAAATAACATCAAATACTCTCAAGAGATAAAATACACCTATGATCTTAGGCTTTAACAAGCCATTAACAATCAAATACATTATATTACATAAATCAAATGTCACACAATAGGCTACCCTAAGTCAAACAACACACTTGAATCTTCATTTCCATGCCTCCACATGCCATTCCACTTTGTATTGATTTTTCCCATGCTTCCACAACCTACATGTGAGGGTAAAAACTTCATGAGCTATTAAGCTCAATAAGGGTGCAATGCCAAATAAATATGAATATAACAAGATTATATGATGTCAAATGCATGCAAATGTGGCTAGGTTTCTTTGCCCTTACAACCCTCCAAGGTTGAGGCATCAACCCACCATTTCAACCATGTTCCCAAACTAACCTATGGCCATAAGTCTCATAAACATAAAAGAACATGCTAAATGCAACATATACATTTATGAAACATATTTATAACACATTGCAAGGCCACCCTCCCATGGGGCCATCCCTTACCTCATTCTTGAATATTTAAATCTTCATTTCAAGAGAGCTTTCATCTTCATTTCTCCCATCTAAGATGGCATTCAAACAAGAACTCACTTTCTTTAGATAAAAGAACACTAAATAAAGAAAGGAAGAATGCCCTTACTTGATTTCTTCTCTTCTTCTTCACTTTTTCTTCCATGGGAGACTTTCTTATCTCCCTTTCTTTCTTTCCTTCTTCATTTCTTTCTCCAAATGGCCAAAGGAAACCAAGACTTCCCTTCTTGCCATTTTATACTAGTTCCCCCATATTTCAAGAATGCATCCTAGCCATTAGATATATTTGGTGAGAATAAATCCTCACCCTCCAAACTAACACAATCCATGGCATTAAGTCTTGCTTAAAATCCACCATTGGATCTTTTCTCACTTTACAAGACAACATCTTAGCCATCCAAAGGAAGCACAATCCATATGCTTTGCTAGGTTTTAATCCTAGCATTTGATTTAATTTGGAGATTAAATCTCCACCTTCCAATCATTTCTCTTTAAAATCTCTCCACCCATTTGGCAATCCATGCCAATTTCCAAGATTTAATGGCAACCCTTGGATCACTTTCCCATTTCAAGAATTAATCTCATCCTTTGAAATATCCTTTCTTTCCCATTTAAATTAATGGGACTATTTTCATAACCATCACACTTGAATGACATAATTAAATTTCTTTCACATTTAATTTAATGGGACAATTTTCTACCATCACATGAGAGACCACTTGAAAGACATAAATCCCTCATTTTCCATTTAAATAAATCCCACTATTTTCCAAGCATTAATGGGTGACCATTTTCCCATTTTCTATTTCATTTATTTAATTCACCATAATTTTAAACATTAATGGTGACTATTTTCCCATTTCATTTGGATTTTCTTTAATCCAACAGAATAATGCCTCTCATTAAATGCTTGAAAGACCACTTATCCTTTCTTTTGCATTTATTTAAATCTCTCCATTTATCTTGGACCACATAATGCCATGTGTCACTCTAAGACACCATACTTGGCTTCCAAGATTCCATCTCAACCATCCATGTGGCATCCCCACATTTATTCACCAAATTTAGGGAAAACTAATTATTTTCTCACATAATTTAATATCCACCATTTCCCTATTTTCCATAATTAAATTCCTTTATGGAATCACTCCAATTTACCAAACTTCTCATTTCATGAATTATTAATCCCTTATCTCCACATAAATAAATATTGGGATTTAATTCACTTACGCACCTACTTCCATATAGGAATTATTTTCAATTTACCAAAATACCCTTTTTATTGGATTTTCCTATCCAAATTATTAAAATACCCCTCTCATAGGGCACCCTCAATCTCAAGGATCTAACACCTTCTCAAGGGCATTTTTAGAAATTTCACACTTCCATTCTTATTCTCTTAACACCGGTTACACCGGGTGTTACAGACCCCGCAATTAGTGAATACTGGTTGGACAAGACCGAGAAGATCCTACAAAGATTGAGAATCTTGAATGAGGACAAGGTCGAGTGTGCGACCTATATGCTGGAAGAGGAAGCTGCCCAGTGGTGGAGGTCTATGCAGCGAGCGATACCTAACCGGACAGGATCTCAAGGGTCAACAACAGGTGTAGAATTGAGGGAGGCACCCCAGATGTCGTGGGAACGGTTTAAGGAACTGTTCAACGGGAAATTCTTTTCCAATAGCTAGAAGTTGGCTAGAGCTCGAGAGTTTATGAACTTACGCTAAGGGCCAAAAATTCTTACAAGGCTTGTGAATCAAATTTCAACAGTTGATGAGCTTGGACCACGTGGAGTCTTATGCGGATAGAGTTTTCAAAGCTATGACGGCGGAGGAGAATATGACGGGGGTGGCAGATCTAAAGGTCATAACGGTTCAAACGGAAGGACAATTAGAGAAATCCCACTCAACTTTAGGACCTTGGGATGGGAAGATCGTGAAAAAGGGAAAAACGTGCTTTAAATGCAAGAAGAGGCACCTGGGCAATGAAGGACCATCACGAGGATACATAGCATGCAACGGAAGCGTTTTTTAAATAAAAACTTTCCTCGTATTGATTAGAATCTAGGAAACTTACTTTTCCTTCGAATCACCGGACGGAATGAAGCGACAGAAGGAGGAGGGGCGGGAGTTTCTTCGCGTGGTGGAGATGACGGCTGTCCTACAATCCGTCGGCTCCTTCGCATCAGAACTTGAACGTTCTCTTGATCTTCCAAGGTATGACTCAAGAACTCGTGGCCTCTCTTTTGGTGAAGAAGAGTAAAAAACCCTAGGTGAAAAACAACCAAGGAGAGAATATATAGAGGGAGAACCCTAGGGTTAAAACCCTAGTGGGCCAAGTTCATTTAATTAATTTTCTAATTGGGTTAGCCCAATTAATTAATTAAAAAACCAATGAACTATTATTTTATTCTAGCCCAATTAATTATAGACCATTCTGAATAAAATAATTCTCTCTCAATGTAATTCACCCAACAAGCCAAATGTATTAAATAATACATGAGTTATATCGAGCTACCCCGGGGACCAAAAGATAAATTATTCATGGCTACTAAAATGACCAAAATACCCCTGCTACCCAGTAGCTATATTTTGTCATTCTAAGTGTTCCAACTATCACCATATGGTAACACTGACCCCACGAATAATTTTGCATGTGCAATGTCTTTGACCTACTAGTGTAATGACGAAAATACCCCTCTGCGTAACACCCATCATTTAGAAAGGAATAATGTACAAACACCTCTCTAAATGATTTCTACCATCCTTAGATCACTAGTCCAATAATCCGTGACTACTCGAATGTACTTGCTTATCACTGGGAGCTACCCAGAAGCACACACTCTTAAGTCACGTTCCTAGGGCCCTGGATTATTTGATTATCCTTGGACAATCACAAGGGGGTGAATCACAGAAACTATCTTATATTAGTCTGTCATAGCTAATTAGAAATCATACTCCCAACTCACAAGGTTATTGATCTTTGATAGACCTCACCTACAGTGAATTTAAGAATATAGCTCTAGGTTCACTAGACCACCAACTAATACTCAAGTATTAGAGTACTCGTCCACGTAGTAGCAGTGATAGACTAGCTCCATGATAATTAGTACTTTGTCATTAGCTTCTATCACAGGTCCATTCTACGCATTCCAAATGCGCTTGTACAATTAGAGTAAACGGATTATTTACTGGCTAAGGTAAGCCATCCTCCATTAGGATCTATTGCACAATGATCTTATCATGATAGAATGCCCAGTTCTATCAAAAGATCAAGAGTAATATTTTCTTGCTTATTAAGTACCCATGATTCATGCCTAACTGTGAAGAACGACCCATCACATGAATCACTTACTTAATAGCATGGACACTTTTCCAACAATTGAATGCAAATAATATATGTGCTATAAACTGACTAAAAGAAACATCATTACCATAAATTAAACGAAATGTGTCTTTAGGGCATACATATCCAACAGGCAAGAGGTGCGATGGCCAAAGCATTGTCTATTACACCTGTGGACAGCCTGGCCATACTTCCAGAAATTGCTCAAAGGGAACAGTTCAAGAAGGTAAGGCCATAACAGCAGCACTAGTGAATGTGATTTGCTACAATTGCAACCAGCACGGGTACATCTCGAGGAATTGCCCGAAGAAGAAAGAACAACCGCTAAGGATTGAAGAGGGAAAAGAGACCAAACAAGCGCAAGTCTACAACTTGACCAAGGAGGACGTAAAGGCAAATCCTGCAATTATCCGAGGTACTCTTTTCATTTTGGATACTCCTTTGCATGCATTGATAGATCCAGGGTCTACTCATTCTTTTATATCACATGCTTTGGTTGGGAGTTTGAGAGTAGAAACTGAGTCTATGGGGTGTCTTATGGTGATTTCAACACCTATGGGTAAAAGTATGAAGTCCTCATAAATGGTGAGGGGATGCGAAATTAACCTGAGTTGTGCTCGGTTCTAGGCCGATCTGATTCTGTTAGAAGTATATGACTTCGATGTAATCTTAGGGATGGACTTCTTGTCCAAGTACGATGCCAATATAGACTGTCATAGGAAGATAATGACCATAAGAAAACCCGAGGGAGGGTGGGTCAAATTTCGAGGACAAGGCGACCCCGAGGTCGTAAAGATGATTTCAACAATGAAGGCTGCAAAGCTGTTGAGCCGAGGAGCTCATGGATTCATAGCTTATGCTCAATTAGAAGAAATAGAGGTTCTGAAACTCAATGAGGTGCGAGTAGTACGAGAATATGATAACGTTTTTCCAGAAGAATTACCGGGACTACCTCCACCACGGGAAATCGAGTTCTCAATTCAATTAGTGCCAGGAACTCAGCCAATATCAATTCTTCCATACCGGATGGCTCCGGCGGAGATGAAAGAATTGAAGAGTCAACTACAGGAGTTGACTGATAAGGGGTTTATTAGGCCAATCACGTCGCTATAGGATGTACTAGTGCTATTTGTAAAGAATAAAGAAGGGAGTCTAAGGATGTGTGTAATACCCGAGAAATTCTAAAGGACTCAAGGGTAATTTATCTTAGGGCAAAAATGAAATTTAAGGATAAATTGAGGGTATAACGATAATTTATTACCGTATGGATTATTGAATCGACTGTCGAGAGTACCCTGGAGCCGAGATGCCAAAGGAAAATGATGTGGCATTAATGAGCACCCCGAGATAGGATTTATGGTACCGAAAGAAATGAGATTGGGAACAGTTTTCAGTACAGTTAAAAAAGTAGCTGCCAATTAGGCTGCAATACCAATTTGTCATAGACCATTTTTTGGAAGTCAACGGAAGCTTGAGGGGGCTTCGGTTTTTCATGAGGAACAACCTTTCAGAGGTTTCAGGAAGAAACGAATGGGTTTAAGGCCAAAACGAAGATTCAGGCCTAAGTGCAGTTTTTGAAAATTGCTAGAAGGAGGTCGAAACAAGGTTGTTTCAAAATCTTCAAGGGTCAAAATGATGTTTTAGGACTTTTGGGGCCCAAATGCAAATTAGAAAGTTTAGGGGTTAAGTGAAATGGGCTAAAATGTAATAGCCAAAAGTAAAGGGGCCAAAGTGCAATTAAAGGAAAGTTTGGCCAATGGGATTTCACCATGGGGTCTCTAGTCGTCGATTTCGGCCAATCCAACCATGGTGTTGCACGAGGCTTGGTCGGGAGACCAACTTTTGTAAAGGGGTTGGTCGGAGATAGCCACCGTGGTGGCCATAAATCGAGAAAAACTGACCGAAAGTTTTGGTCGGTTGGCTACGACCTGCAAGTCACGATTATGGTCGGCTCGGGTCGATTTAAGGTCGATCCAGGGGTAGGTTATTCTCTAAAGCTTGTGAGATAACCGATCAAAGGCATTAGAGGCATCGAGGATGCCTATAAATAGGAGTTTCATGATGGCCGAAAGTTAGCATTTCTGAGCTTCAAATCGGCCGCCTTATTGAACGAATTGAGGCTCAATTTTAAGGGGCTTTTGAAGCCCATGAGGGATAGATCAATCCTGGAGAATTAGAAGCATTTTGGTCGAGGTTTGATCGGCATTCGAGGGGTCACCGGAAAATAAGGCAGACGACCAAGCCGATGCTGTGGCCGCCCGGTTGAGGCACCTCCGGTGCTCTTTTCGGCCTGAAAATCATACCAAGGTGATCGACTAAGCAAGGAGGAGAAGATGGTGTAAAAATCCCAAATCGCCGGCATAGCCGTCGCCAAAGAAGACGACCGGCGCGTGCCGATCACGCGCGCCCACTCGCCCTAACTTGTTTGGGCGCATGCGGGCGCGTGAAGCATAGAAAAATCAAGAAAAATCATGGAAAAATAGAGAAAAATATGTTATAGAGGTTTGTGCAAAAAGATTGGGATTTGGGATTCCCGATGTCTCAGTTTCTGCACCAAAGAGCCTCATTTTGTGTGAAAACGCAATATCCGAGATTTGCCTAGGATTCCTAGTCGGGCTGGTGGGCTTGGGAAGTTACATTAAAGGGCACAAATGTTGTTCATTTCATTACATCATGCATTCATATATATGTTTTTGGACCCTCACTAGAAGTTTCATCTTCTAATGGGTTATGCCCCTAGAACATTCAACGTTCCAGTTGAGACTTGCAGTTAGGGCAAGGAGCAGGTTGAGATATGACGGCACGTGATGGCATGGCCGATGGATTCAGCAGGAGATTTCAGTATTTTATTTATTGAGAAATGGCTATGTATGTATTCGAGGTTTCATATGATTTGCACCTAGGGTGTTAGATGTTATCTCGGGAGACGTGTCTCAATGTATTTATGTATTTGAGGATATGATGGTAATATATGGTACGGATTCTTATATTATTTTAAATATAGTGAGTTGATTATGTACCATATTAGGTTTCGCTTATCGCTTCCGTATTGTGAATGATTTGCTGGGGGGTTTCCCTTTGAAATATGGCATTTGATGTATGACAAGTGTATAAGGAAAAGGGATTATGTATGTATACAATGGGCCCCAGCATAGTGACACGCCCTTCAATGGGACGGGGTGTTACAGTTGGTATCAGAGCGAAATTGTGGAAGACATAGGAAATGGCTGAGCCTTAAGAGTCACTTAAGGAAATGTCTGACTCTAGTATAGATGATATTAGAGCGAACCTCAGGAAAAGGTCACGTATGGCTAGATAAGCAAAGCCATCGTAAGATTTGGGTATTGACGGTTACTGGATAAGTGCGTTGTAGTGGAAGTGCATGTCTAGGCTAGTTCTGGCTAAGGAAAGACTTGGTATTTAAGTGCGTCCATTGTGACCCACCACTCTTTCCTGGGAACTTACCTGGTGTACTCTTCACGACAGACACTATTTCAGTAGACGACTATTATTCCTGGTGAATAATAGAATGCTTGATAGAAGCTAGTACTAGAAGAATGATCTAGCTATTGGAATAAGGATCCGATGATATGATTCGAATGTAAGGATGACTCGGTAACCATGATTATGGATCCGAGAGATTTTGGAGACTATTGATTTGAGGATATTAGTCAAAATCATTGTAAGGAAAGATTGGATAACTAGTAGTTATCGAGGATGATCGGATCAGGAATGATTATTCTGATGTGTCAGGGCCTAGCTAATGAGCTAGGATAAAAGGATAAGGATTTTCGAGGATCATTTAGTATCTCGGAAATAAGATATGGGATCCCACGGATTGGGACAAATGAGAGGCCAAAAATAGCCAAATGATGGTGCACAAGTGCGTCAATTGACGAGGCGACAATGCTGCAACTGATGTAACACGCAGAGACGGGATAGGAAACCCTAGCAGCATGACGACACTATTGGGTTGGTGTTCGCAGTGATAGATCTGGATCTAGGGACCAAGGCAGAAGGCTTGTGATGAGCTTACGATCAATGTACCGGGGAAGCTAGTTAGCTGTCTAGCGGTATGGGTCAGGAGACCCAAGGTCTAAGTTGCTTAGTGTATTGTCGAGGAGACGATCAAATGCTGAATATCTGGGGCAACACAGTAGGGTCTGTACCTTGTAAGGGAGATCTAAGTCCCAATGGGTGCGAGGTGTGCCACTAGCTATGATTCATCGAGGCCGGAAGCCTCAGAAATCTAAACGAGATGGATTAAATATAGACTGTGTGTCCTATTTAAAGATTGCAATGAGATCATGAGATTGTCGTGCTGGGTGGCTTAAAGGAATGCTACCTAACATATGAAATGAAAAGGAAAGATGCATGCTCGTGAGCCGTGTAGGCACTACCTATGAGGTGAGAAAATCACTAGGCTATGATAAGGGCCTAGAATAAAGGTTCTTACAGAAAGAGTTAGACTTAGGGCAGCGACGACGAATGATAGTTCTTGAAGGACTACGACGAGACCGTGCAGTTTTCACCCGGGACGTACCCGTGTGAGGGTCGACGTATGATGTAGGAGTAAGCCTACCATATGATGGGGGTGATGATGATAGTTGTGTGCTGGCTGACGGAAAGAGTAGTGCCTAGGAAGAACTAATTTAATGGTCGGGTGCCGATAGTCAACTGGATCTGAAGAACGAAAGGCGAGAGTTAGTGGATTCTCGGTATGAGATTTCAGGTGGTGGAGCATGACCGGTCTAAAGGCTTGACCGATGAATAGTGAAATGGTAGTCTCGATTCAAGGTAGAGTTCGGGTACTGAAAAGGAAAAAATTGCTTAAAGGGTTGTATCGATCGTAAAGGAATGAAAAGGAAACCTAGTCAACAAAGGTTGTGACTACAGTTCAGAATGCAAAATAGACCTGTGAAATCAGGTAAGGTTGTCGGTGGTCAACCCGAGGAGGAGAGCTTAAGAGCACCATGATGAATGGCGAATCGAAAGCAATAATTGCAAAGAAATAGAGTTTTTGGAAGATAAATGGAACCAGATATTGTGATCTGATTTGGGATCTTCGAGGATTGATCGATACGAGATTTTTGAGAAATTTCCCTGAAAGAAATGATTGAGGATCTAGAGGTTCGTAATGGAACTTTAGAGTTTTTTAAATGAAGAAATCCAGCAAGGATGGGAGTACCATGGGTAAAGTAAGTACCTACCTACTCTAGCTGGTAGCAGGGCTATGAATTATCGTCTAGAAGATTGTGCAAATCTTGGACGTGATTGAAAGAATCAAGATGATGGCGAATGTGTCAAGATGATAGATTGCAGTAAGAGAAGCTGCAGGCCCAAGTTGAAGAAAGATTCGAGATTTTCGATTTTAGAGATTGAAACTCTCGTATAGCTAGACAGTTAGTCTAGGTAGCCTTGGTGGGCAAAATGAGAGATGTATAGTTGAGGGATGTCAGCAAGTTATGGAAATAAGAAGCCTGCCGAGATATGGTACGGGCACTTACGGTCAATGAAAAGCCGTAAGAAGAATTGGGAGATGCTAGGATATATTCTCGAAAGATTTAACGGGATTATTTCTTAATGATGATGGCCAAAGATAACTTGAGGTTATAGGATGATTAGCCGTGTGTGGCTTGATTGAGGATGTAAATTATCAGACTTTGAAAGAGGTGATAAAATAGAATTGATATCTTTTACCTCAAATTTAATGAATAATGAAACAGCCGCAAGAGGCTAGGATTTTTATGATTGGTGAATGATTGAGGTTAAGATAAGGAAATAAGGTATTCTGAAATCGATGTTTCGATGATAATGATATTGAGATGATAATCTCGGAGTTGATAATTTGACCAATGTACCATTCGCATTGAAGTCGCGCTGGTAATTGTGTCTATTGATGATATGATGGTATACTCCTCGGATAGGGAGACACGTGAGAAACGTTGAGGATCTCAGAACTAATGATATGATGGTTTACTCCTTAGATAGGGAGACGCACGAGGAACATTGAGGATAAAGTTAAGGAACATCACGATTGAGGTTATGAATGAGATTGGCTTGCTAGGTAGTAAGCAGATTATGAAAGAAATGATGAGAGCATAAGGATGAGAGCACGAGGCCCTATGTTGGTGATCGTGAAATCAAAGTTGATTGTCATGAGCACCATGAGAATCAGAAGTTTCTGAAAGGTAAGATGTCCTAATAGATTTCGGGAGACGAGCCAAAAGTTTTAAATTGAAGTTGGTTCGAGGAAATGTTGGAAACCTAAGAGAATGTAACTCTGAATAGGGTCGAGGATCCGTAAGATTTGGAGATTTAGGCTGGTATTGAAAAGTATCAGAAGTGACGGGAGTCGAGTCAATTACAACTCTTGGAGACGGGATAAGGAGGCTCTAGAATGATGATAGCACCATGGGTGTGTGGCCTGTAACAGCGGATCTGAGCCCAAGGACCAAGGTATGAAGGCTAGTAAAGAGCTTATGATCAACGTACCAGGGAAGCTAGGTAGCTGTCTCGCGGTATGAGTCAGGGACTCAGGGTCTAAGTTGCTTAACGTACTGCCAAGGAGACGGTCAGATTCCAAAGTTTAGGTACCACCGTGACTGTTATGGTTTGACTAGGATCCAAGTTCCAATGGACCGGAGAGTTGTGATAGGATCCCTACTGTCTATGAAATAATGGAAAGTTTTTGAGGTTGACAAGCTGTTGTCAGGGGTTCAAGAGTGAACTCTCTGAAATAATTGTGTCTATGATAGGACTCATGAGAGAGTCAAATGAGAATGAATTGCCTGGTACAGTGAGAACTTGTGACAGATCAAAGGATCGGGTTGCATGATAATGCAACAGGACTGAATGAGGGCGTGTGGATCATGCCAAGGTACAGAAAGAACTACCCGATGTATGACTTGGAACTAGCAAATGTGGTATGTGCTCTCGAGGTTATGGAGACACTACCAAAATGAAGGGGCATTAATATGCTCACGAACCACGAGGAGCCTGAAGTATGAGTTCTCATAGAAGGAGCTGAACGACAGGTAGCAACGGTGATGGAGTTCCTTAAGGACTACGACTGCACTATTTCGTATCACCGGGCGCGTGGCAGAGATGTGCCCAACACAGGACCTGGTGGATAGTTGTGACTGTCAGAAGAAGTTGGAGGCTTGTTAGCCTGCTGACTATGATGGTAGTGCCGAAGGAATCGTCTATTTTTATGGCTAGCTTGGTTGTTCAGCTGGATCTGGTGAACGAGATACGAAGGCAAGGGTGGTTGATAAGTGTACTTATCTATGATTGATGATTATGGCCATCCCAAGAGTTATGATTTTTGAAATGCGAGAGGGCATTCTCAAAAGTTTCGGGGTAGGATGTGCGTGCCTAAAATGATGAATGGTGTGTGGTCATCTAAAAAGAGCCACAAAAGGAAATGATGTAAATGATACGGTATGCTTGTAAGCATTCGACGTGTAAGGAATGCAAACTGAGAGGTGTTTTGTCAAGGATCAAATAGATGTTTGATTTGAGGTGTTCAGGTAATGAGCTATGTTATGTCTTAGTTACCTGATTGTCAGATGAAAATTTTGAGGCCAAAATTTCTTTAAGGAGGGATGAATGTAATACCCGAGAAATTCTAAAGCATTCAAGGGTAATTTATCTTGGGGCAAAAATGGAATTTAAGGATAAATTGAGGGTATAACGGTAATTTATTATCGTATGGATTATTGAATCGACTGCCAGGAGTACCCTGGAACCAAGATGCCAAAGGAAAATGATGTGGCATTAATGAGCACCCCGAGATAGGATTTATGGTGCTGAAAGAAATGAGATTGGGAACAGTTTTCGGTACAGTTAAAAAGGCAGCTGCCAATTAGGCTGCAATACCGAATTGTCATAGATGATCTTTTGGAAGTCAATGGAAGCTTGAGGGGGCTTTGGTTTTTCATGAGGAACAACCCTTCAAAGGTTTTAGAAAGAAACAAATGGGTTTAAGGCCAAAACGAAGATTCGAGCCTAAGTGCAGTTTTTGAAAATTGCTAGAGGGAGGTCGAAACAAGGCTGTTTCAAAATTTTCAGGGGTCAAAATGATGTTTTAGGACTTTTGGGGCCTAAATGCAAATTAGAAAGTTCAGGGGTTAAGTGAAATGGGCTAAAATGTAATAGCCAAAAGTAAAGGGGTCAAAGTGCAATTAAATGAAAGTTTGGCCAATGGGATTTGACCATGGGGTCTCTAGTCGTCGATTTTGGCTGGTCCAACCATGGGGTTGCACGAGGCTTGGTCGGGAGACCAACTTTTGTAAAGGGGTTGGTCGGAGATAGCCACCGTGGTGGCCGCAAATCGAGAAAAATTGATCGAAAGTTTCAGTCAGTTGGTCGCGACCTGCAAGTCGCGATTATGGTCGGCTCAGGTCAATTCAAGGTCGATCCAGGGGCGGGTTATGCTCTAAAGCTTGTGGGCTAACCGATCAAAGGCATTAGAGGCATCGAGGATGCCTATAAATAGGAGTTTCGTGATGGCCGAAAGTTAGCATTTTTGAGCTTCAAATCGGCCGCCATATTGAACGAATTGAGTGGTATTCTCACAAGAACTTATATTCATGATATGATTGTTATATATGCATGCTATTTATGAATTGCAATATTCATTTGTCATATTGCATTGAAAGTCGTGATATTGCATTGCACGATATTATTGTCATATTGATATCTGTGCATGGGAATGGGATGTCGCCCCTAGAGTGTAGCCACAATTCCCCTAGGGCATTGAGGGAATAGCGTTAGGCTTATCCTGTAGAGGTTCGGGATTTGCCTAGGATTCCTAGCCCGACTGGTGGGCCTAGGAAGTTACATTAAAGGGCGCAAATGTTGTTTATTTCATTACATCATGCATTCATATATATGTTTTTGGACCCTCACTAGAAGTTTCATCTTCTAATGGGTTATGCCCTGGAACATTCAACGTTCCAATTGAGACTTGCAGTTAGGGCAAGGAGCAGGTTGAGATATGACGGCACGTGATGGCGTGGCCGATGGATTCAGCAGGAGATTTCAGTATTTTATTTATTGAGAAATGGCTATGTATGTATTCGAGGTTTCATATGATTTGCACCTAGGGTGTTAGATGTTATCTCGGGAGACGTGTCTCAATGTATTTATGTATTTGAGGATATGATGGTAATATATGGTACGGATTCTTATATTGTTTTAAATATAGTGAGTCGATTATGTACCATATCAGGTTTCGCTTATCGCTTCCGTATTGTGAATGATTTGCTGGGGGGGTTTCCCTTTGAAATACGGCATTTGATGTATGACAAGTGTATAAGGAAAAGGGATTATGTATGTATACGATGGGCCCCAGCATAGTGACACGCTCTTCGATGGTATATTGGTACTTGCAACCCTAGGCGCCTCTTGAGAGAATTTGAATTTTTCCTTTCTTTTTTCAGCTTCTTAAGCGGCATATATATAGAGTTCAAAACCATAATCGTGCCTTGGAAAAACCCTAAACAATTTAGGCTCGGCCCTTAATCACATTGGGCCTACTCTCTCTTTTAAATCATGAAATGGACTCGACCTAAGTGTGTGACCCCTTAGGTCCACCATTAGACTAGATGTAGGGCCAATTCTATTGGGCTATATCAAGGCCCAACTTATTAGTCTAATTAAACTATTTAATTAAACTCATAGACCTTTTATTTAACCCATCTCATGGGCTTCTTAATTACACTCTTTAATTAATAGTTTTAGAATTAATTAATTCTAAAACCCTACATATCATGGTTAACGTCTAGCAACATGCCATGAATACCTAGCCAATGATGAAAAAATACTGACCTTTTCAATTGCAATTACTGTGCAGTAAAATCCTTTCATTAATCTATGTCCCAATTGAATTTAGGGTATGGTTTTATGACGAAACCCTAATCATTCAATAATTATGTATCCATTCCAGATTTATGACTTGATAGGTGAAATCAAAACACCTTTTGATTTTCACCTCACCTCGGCCAAGGATTCCCTCAGTCATGAAATCATCGAAATACATAGGACATCTTCTCATTTTGTCAATAAGTGATGAATCCTATTTCGACATTCACAAGTGTTCATGTGTGATAAGGTTATGCCCAGTGATAGTTTGTTAATGACTCCATTAGAATCCAAAAAAGAACCAAAGCGTAACCAGTCAAATATAAGACTACCATGATGTCTCAAGTCTAAGGATCAATCTACACTATTGCAACACAGGAATGCTAATTCGACATTAAATAATAACCATTAGGAATTCTGTAACGGGTCAGTTTAGTGTACATATTCTTATAATAAGCACCCACATATATGCACTAGTGTCCTCACACTAATGTCTATAAGACAAGGTATTCTCCTAATTGAGCATGCATCATATGTGCTAATCTATCCGAGTTATTAGTGTCTAATCCTAATAACTCTATGACTAGGAACATTTAAGATCAAGGCTTGAAAGGAATATGTTTCATGATCGTTATCTCTATGCACGGCCATATTCCATGAGCCTATTTGATTTATGGACTTTTTGTCAAGTATGAATTGCAATAAATAATTATGACAACCATTAATGACAAATAAAAAACATAATGCCTTGCAATAACAATTGATTGAAGATAAAGAATCACAATGTAAAGTATGATCAATTACATGTAAATATAATTGGCTTGTAGGGCATAACTCTAACAATTAGTTCATAGGGCAAAGTCTAATCAGGAGGTTGTATGATTGGTGCTGAAAAAAGTGCCTTCTTTAGTTTTTCAAAAGCACTTTGACAATTTGATGTCTATTCAAATGGAACATCCTAAGATAATAGACAACACAGAGTTCTCGCTATTGTGCTAAATGAGGCAATAAATCTCTTGTAAAAACAACATTACCAAAAAAAGATCTAATGTCTTTGACATTTCTAGGGTTTGAAAGCTTCGGAATAGCTTCAACTTTGGCTTTGTCTACTTCAAGACCCCTAGATGAGACTATGTGTCCTAAAACAATGCCTTGATTAACCATGAAGTGACATTTTTCCCAATTGAGCACAAGACGAGTTTCCTCACATTGAGTTAAAACTTTGTCCAGATTTTCTAAACACAAGTCAAAATTACTTCCATAGACAGAGAAGTCATCCATAAATACCTCCACATACAGAGAAGTCATCCATAAATACCTCCACAATATGTTCAACCATTTCACTAAAAATGCTTATCATGTACCTTTTGAAAGGTGGCAGGAGCATTGCACAAACCAAATGGCATAGGTTTATATGCAAATGTCCCAAATGGACATGTGAAGGTGGTTTTCTCTTGATCTTCCAATGCTACATCAATCTGATTATATCCTGAATATCCATCCAAAAAAGCAATAGTATGCTTGACCTGTTATCCTTTCAAGCACTTGATCCAGAAATGGAAGAGAAAAATGGTCCTTCCTAGTCATGCAGTTTAGCTTCCTATAGTCTATACACACACGCCAACCTATTTGGAGGCAGATTGGAACTAACTCATTTTTATCATTTTTCACCACAGTAACTCCAGACCGTTTAGGAACTACCTGAGTTGAACTAACCCATTTTGAATCTGATATTGGATAGATAATACCTGTGTCCAATAATTTGAGCACTTCTTTCCTTACCACTTCTTTCATGCTGAGATTGAGTCTTCTCAGCATTTGCCTCACTGGTTTTTCATTTTCTTCTAAGAAGATCCTATGGGTGAAAATTAGAGGGCTAATTCCATGCAAGTCTGATATGGTCCATCCTAAAGTCTTCTTGTGTGCTCTCAGTACTTCTATCAATTGTACTTCTTGTTGGGTGGTTAGGCTAGAAGAAATGGCTGCTAGGTATGTCTCTCCTTCACCTAGAAAGGCATACTTCAACTCATTTGGTAAAGGCTTTCTTTCAGGAATGGGTAGATGACTCACAGAGGTTGATGGCTCTTTATGCAAAGGCTCCACAAGTTCTAGCTTAGGAAACCATTGAGTCATGGGCATTTCATTTTTCCTTCTGCTATTTTCTAAATTTTTATCTTTTTCCATAGTTCCACTCACAAATTCTTTCTCAAAATACTCTTCAGATAGAGTTTGAATCAAGTCCACCTCTTTTATCTCACTTTCAGTATTCTTTTGTTTGCAAATTCTAAAAATATTCATCTCCACAATCATGTTTCCAAAAGACAATTTTAAGACTCTATTCCTACATTTGATGATTGCATTTGACGTAGCTAGGAATGGTCTACCAAGAATGACTGGGATAAGAGGTTGAGGACTATGGTGGGGCTGAGTATCTAGAACTATGAACTCTACTGGAAAGTAGAATTTGTCCACCTAAACTAAGACATCTTCCACAATACCCCCTGGAACTTTGACTGATCTATCTTCCAGTTGCAGAGTAACTCTGATAGGTTTAAGTTCTCCTAGACCCAATTGTTGATAAACACTATAAGGCAATAGGTTAACACTAGCTCCTAAATCTAAGAGTGCTTGGTCAACCTTTGGGCTTCCTATGATGCGAGAGATGGTTGACAGCCTAGATCTTTGTATTTGGGAGGAGTCTTAAATTGCAAAATGGAACTCATTTGTTCAGTCAAAAATGCTTTTCCATGCACATTTTTTTTTCTTTTTACAGTGCAAAGATCTTTCAAGAATTTTGCATATGAGTGTGTTTGTTTAATTGCATCAAAAAGTGGAATGTTGATCCTCACTTGTTTAAACACCTCATATCTATCAGCATTTTGTTGTTCCTTTTTTGTAATACTTAGTCTTTGAGGAAAAGGAGGTTTTGGATGATATTGAATCTCTCTTTCAATGTTCTTGCCTTTTCCATCTTCTTTTTGTTGTTACTTGTTTTTTTCTTCTTTTTCATTTTTTTCAATGATTGGTTCACGACCTTCTGATTTCTTTTTCTCATCAACAGTTTGGCTTATCCTAAGATCAGCTGGTTCTTCAATTATCTTTTCACTTCTTAAGACAGTCACTGATTGTACTTGTTCAAGTGTGCTATTTTCACCACTAGAAGACTCTACTTGATTTGCTTGCCTAACTAGGTTAGGATTAGTTTGAGAAGGAAATCTTCCAGGTTCTCTCACACTTAGTGTTTGGGTCAACTTTGTTATCTGGCTTTTCATATCTTCCAATGGCTCTATTTATTTGCTCTTGATTTTTGGCAACCTAATTGTTGATGCCTGTTTGACTTTGAATGAACTGATGTAAGGTATCTTCCAAAGATCTCCTATGAGGAGATTGGTAAGCATTGGATGAAGAACCTTGATTTTATTGGAAGGATTGTTGTTGTGCAAGGAAAAGAGGTTGAGAGTGATTTCCATAATCATTTCTCCAAGAAAAATTAGGGTGGTTCCTATTATTGGGATGATATGAATTGTAGTTCTGATTGTTCCCGTAATAGGTTCCACTCTGATTTTGATTTTTTCTACCCTCAAAATTATGTGAATGATTGTTATTAGTCTGCCCATACAACACCTCCTTGAAAGCAGGTAGGGTATGACATTCATTAGTTGCATGATCTGTTGTTTCCCACACAACACATTTTACTTCCACATGATTAACAGATTGTACCTTTTTGAGCTCCATGTTTTTAACCTTTTTTGTTAAAGTAGTTAGTCTTGTATTTAAATCATCATTCTCACTCAGTTGGCATCTCCCTCTAGGTTATGGATTTTCTCTTGAATCAATAGAAGATGTTGGACCAACTTCCCGATTCCTTGTATTCTCAGCCAATGTGTCAAAGAAGTGAAAGGCTTCTTCTGGCATTTTCTCGTCGAACTCTCCATTACATATTGTAGAAACTAGCATCTTCAATTGGGGAGTGAGTGAGTCATGAAAGAAGCTGACTACTCTCCATTGCTTAAAAACATAGTGTGGACAAGTGTGAATGAGGTCTTTAAACCTTTCCCACGCTTAAGCAAAGTTTTCATTTCATTTACAAGCAAAGTTCATGATTTATCTTTGAAGAGTAGCAATTCTATTAGCAGGGAAGTATTTTTTTAAGAAAGTTTCTTGCATTTCTCTCCAAGTTCCTATATATCTAGGTGGGAAAGTACCTAACCACATTTTTGCCTTAACTTTTAGTGAGAATGGAAAGAGTTTTAATCTTATAACATCCTCATTCACTGTATAGTCCATGCAAGTGTTACATACTTCCTCGAATTCTTTCATATGAGTGTATGGATTTTCAGAATCCATGTCATGGAAAGTTGGAAACAGTTGGATTGTACCAGGTTTAAAATTAAACCTATGGTGGTTAATGGGAAGGATGATGCATGAGGGTGTTGTCTACCTAGGAGGATGAAGATAATCCCTAAGAGGTCTGATTATCTCCTTATCAACAGGATCATTTCCACCATTCTCACCACCATGTTCAAACATATTATCGTGTCAAGACATGAGTAAATGTAACAATGAAAGTTCAAAATTAGGCAGAGAGTTTTTCGAATGTGATTTTTGTTCTACAACTCTACCAGATCTAAGTCTCATACACCATGTCAAGCTAACAGAGAAGAGAAACTAAAGGAAAGAAAATAATAAAAATCAAAGAACTAGGGACGATTATTTGGCATACCTTAATCTCCTCGGCAACGACGCCAAAATTTGCTGCATCACTCACTCTGCATTTGTCACTTTTTGTATTCTTTTTCGGTTAATAACTTGGATTATTTAGCAGCTATTTATGTTCAAAGAAAGGTGAGGTGTTTAGACTCGCCAGTGCACGAGTGTGATTGTAGCAGAAATTTATTTTTATTGGACAAGTCCGGGTCTATTCACAAGGACATTACTCATGGAAAGAGATAACCACACCAGTTCACTTGATTAATGAAACGATAAGATGAGATTAAGCTAAATGTAATATAGTTGTTATCTGGATATGGTGAGTTCTTAGGTCAAGACAAATCTGGTGCCAAACCCAGCTGATTTCCCATATAGCTTTCTTTGATGCAACTGAAAGTTCAAATAGCCTGAAATTTAACCATTAAATACACTACTGAGATGATGATAACTCTTTGTTTAAGCAACCTCCATGGCATGGAGACTCTATGTCAAGCAGCTATCATAAATCAGTGTATAAATAACATTTTAGCAGGATAATCACTCGGCCTTGGGTATGAGAATGTTTCCAAGTTAAGCAATCTCCACACATGACATGGAGACTCTAAGTTAGGCATATGAACCAATCCAAGCCTAAGGTTTTCATTGGGAACATTTCTCAAGCTATTTTTGTTTCTATTACTTGAATATTTGAAGCTCTGCTATCTTGGGTTATCAGTGGCTCTAGACACCGTCCTTGCCTTGGCCCAAGGATTGGATTAGTAACACATCTTCATGAGAAGTGCAATACTAACACTAATCTCAATAGATAATGACAAGAATAAAAGTAAACAATGATAGATAAAGAGAACAAGACAAACTATTGTTATATTAATTACTGAAATGAACTACAGCTTGAAAATGAACTTGTAATGTATCTAGAACAAAACTAAGAACTAAGAATGAAGAACAATAACTTAAGTGTAAATATTTAAGGTACAGACAAGAACTGAAACTAAAAATAGAAAGAATGAAAAGACTTGTAACTTTCCAATTATCCTCTTCTTTTTGTGTTTTTCTCAGTATTATGTGCTCTCCACACACTTGATTCCGAGGAATGTTGGCTCATTTTTAAGCTTGTCGCACATGGAAGAGAGGACTACTTGGTGTAAAGTTGTTCAAAAAGTTTGTTGAATTTACCTTCAAGCCACTGTGTTTATTTGCGCATGTCAGAGAATTTTTGGATCATCATTCGAATGTGCGAGCATGGATATTTGAATGTGCGCTTGATTTTTCCTTGGCCGCTTGGATCATTCGAATGTCTTCAAAGCTCATTCGAATGAATTTCATGCTTTACTATTCATTTGCATGGTAATTTCTACTATCATTCGAATGCAATAGTGAATTCATTCGAATGAATTTCTAATTTTTCTCTTTGACTTCTTCTAAACATTCAAATGATTAGGCACTATTCGAATGCCCTTATTTTCATTCGAATGCTCTTTGGTAAATACGAATCACCTTGATTTCTTAAGTTGCTTCTTCTTATTCGAATTACTCAGTCTTTATTCAAATAGCTCTTCCATTTTCTTCAATTACATTCGAATGACTTCATCTTCATTCGAATATGTCTTCATCATTTCCATATGATATGCTCATTCAAATATATTCTCTTTATCAGTTCATTCGAATGAATTTAATTTTCATTCGAATGTCTTCTTCCTTACTTTCTTCATTCGAATGTGATAGCCTTTATTCAAATGTCTTCAATTCTTGGCTTCTTCTTCTTTTGATCATGCCTTTGAGGGATTAATTCAACTTTTGATCTCTTTTTCTTCCTTTGGGCTGCAACAAGTATTCTTTCATAGTTTAAGTTTATTAAATGGATTAAGAGGCAATAAAAATACAACAGATTTTCAGCATTTTTGAGCATCAATCACTAGTAGATGCAACATTTACATCCCTCTGTCTGACACTCTCATGCAACACTAATATATAAAGACCATTCACCATAATACCCATACCAATTATCTTATTACCATAATGAATATAACATGCATTGCTTGAAAAAGATAATTCATAACCATCTCGTACAACCCTTGGAATGGACACTACATTATGAAAGCATTAGGTAAAAATAAACAATCTTTTAGAATTATTACATGCCTAGAATGCGAGTTACAAAAGTTATCCCTATCGTTAATGGCTATACAAGAGCTCAATTCCCCATTCTGAGGACAACTTCCCTTCTTCCCAAGCGGCCTACTCCCCTCTAGATTCTGCAAGCAAACATAAATATGAGAAGTTGCACCTGAATCAAGAATCCATGAGATGGGAGCACTACAAAAAAAAAGAGTTATTAACGACCAAAAGCTAACGACGGGATTAATTTTGATGCTTAATATAGTATTATTAACGACTAAATATAAATCCTGTCGTTATAAGATAAATTTTAACGACGGGCTAAAATAAGTCTTCGTTAATAAATCATTTTCCCATCGTTATTAACTAAAATTTTAATTCTACCCATGAAATAATAAAAAAAATTATTAAGATTTAAGTACTACTTTATATAAGTAATTCCAGTATAATTATATTTTTCTGTAAATACACAAATATAATTATTAAACTATTATAATTGGGCATTACTTATTTAATGATAATACAATATATTAAAAAATTATGAACATATTAAAAATAATACAATATATCAAACTAATTAATTTTTGTTCATAATTATTTTTTTATAAATAATATTTTTTCATAAATTATTTTATTTATTAATAATACAATATATTGAAAAATTATGAACATATTAAAATAATATAATATATAAAACTAATTAATTTTTTTCATAAATTATTTTTTATAAATTATATTTTTTCATAAATTATTTTATTTTTATTAGTTAAATAATTAATAATATTATTTGCATAAATTATTTTATTTTTATTTAACAAATAAATATTTAAAAAAAACTAAAAAGTGGGCGGGAACTATTCCCGCTGTCTCTCCTTCTCTCTCTCTCGCCTCCTTCTTCCCCAAATCGACAAATCCCCAAATCTAACCCTAACTCACCCTAACTCTCCCCCACCTCTAGTTGCCGTTGTCGTCGCCTCCAGCTCGATCGGGCTCCGGCTCAACATCGGCCGCTACCAAATTCGCCTTCATTGCCTCAAAGGTATATGTATATATATATATATATATATATATTTTGTGTGTGTATATATATATTGTGTGTGTATATGTATTACAAAGTTACATGAGAGAAGCGCTATAACTCTTGAAACACCGCTTAGTTAACTTGAATGGATCCTTGCTGAGTCAATATTAATTTTATCTCAAGATAATTAATCTTATGTGATTCATCTGTACTAGAAACACTTGAATCGTAGTTCATTTTTTGTCTTGTTTCTTAAATAGTGCATGTGTATGTTATAGACTTGAAAACATTGTAATAACAAGAGGCTTGCTTTATGCAGCACAATAAAAGTTAACTTGAATATCTGTAACTCTTTAATCAATTAGAAAGGTTAATAATTGATTAAATAAGATGATAAAAATTGAAGCAAAATGTGTAATTATGAATATCATGATAAAAATTTACATAGAGGCTAAGCTAATCATCAATCGGGGTCAGTTTAATGGGAATGGTTGAACTCAAATGTTCTTGAGAAAAAAAAAAAGAATGCAAATGAATTTTAAATTATTTTATAATTTTAATTTAACCTCTTTGACAAATACATTGTATTCGTTTAATTGTTTCTCTTTGGATAATTTTGCATGCTTTGCACCCTGCTGACACATGTTATATCAAATCTAAAGAAAAACACGAGTCTATACTTTATGTGGACTGTTGAAACTCCAAATAAATGTTTACAGCAATGATGGTTCCTGAGTAAGAAATGGAATTCATGAAATTCAGAAGGCTTGCGCATGCAAGCTATATAAAGTACATAAACTTCCAGCAAGAAATGAAGTTATTTTGGAAAAATTTCTTAGTAGCATTCAAGCATGTAGTTATGGTTCTGGCTCAACTTTTAAGGTTTTGTATACATGTAATGTGGCACAGACCTACATGCATTGTTTTCACTTGGAACAAAAGCAGCCCAAATCAAGCATCTAGTTGACGTAGAACCAGAACATGCATTTATGTTCAAATTTGAGTAATAAGGATTAGTAAGACTAGTTCATTTACACCCAGGTGTGATGATCGTTATATTAAGTGATAATATGTATTACAGATATGCAAGAGCCTTTTTGTGGACTTGGGTTTCGCAGAAGAGACAACATGGTTAATATTTTAGCATTACCCTATTTAAACTTCAAGTTATACTTTTCCATATAATTCTTTTTGGTAGTTTTTGCTTTTATGATACTTGCTTTTTGATATACTTCTTTTTGGTAGTTTTCGCTTTTTGGTAGGTTAATATTTTATTTAGGGAGACAAAAATGATCATGAACACAATTTAGTAGATATGTGATTTGCAACTAGAAAGAAAGGTGAGAAGTTGGTGGAGCCGAAAGAACAAGAAACATATGTAAGTTAAATAGTTACTGACACTTGCTTTAATTTATATGTTCAGTTTTTCTCACATCCAAGTATATTTCATGTGTATTAAATTATACTATGAACATGTTTTGTATGATCAATTAGTTCAAATTATCCAATCAAATCTAGAAATGTCTAATCTTGAAATCATTGAGATTTGTTTTGGCCCCAAATTGAAAAATTATGTTCTTTTGTATGGTGGTGGGGTGAGACCTAAAGAACTAAAACCCATGACTTCAAAGAAGAATGAATTGGAAGAAGAGAATAGGAGGCTTAAAGATCGTGTGGAAGCTCTAGAAGTTGCATTTAAGGAATTCATGCAATCTAGGAGTCAAGATCAGCCTTCTACATCTCAACCTACTCAAGTAATATATATTTCTTTATTAAATCCAACTTCTTGGCTTCTTTTGGACCCAATTTGGTGAATATTAATATTAGTTATAGTTTCTTGTGAATCCAATAAGTACACATGTTAATTAGGATAGTTTATTTTCTGTTAATTATGCAATGGTATTTATTGTGGACCAATTCTTGGAAAATTTATAATGTGATACAATTTCGGTACATTGGATTATGACAGTGGAGATGTATACTGATAATGGTTTTTGGGACCGACCACCACGTGCCACCTCTATGAATGGACCTCGAGAATAGTACCTTGGACTTGGCGATGTCAGACCTCGAGTATAGAACCTGCAAAACAATGGAGGGTCGGGGCAAGGATCCCCTGGGGTGGACTCCGATGCTCAAATTAGTAGAGTAAATACAAGTAGTAATAAATGTGAGAGCAGTAGAGCTTGCCCATACTTGGTGAGGACCCTTGTCTTTTATAGGCGAACCCGTTACAGGGTACCTGAGAAAAAACCCGAGATGAGCGGGCACGGCTCCCGAGGATCTCGATCAAGTTGGAACTGGTCTTGCAGCCCGACCTGGATTTTTTGGGCTCCGCTCCAGATTGTTGGCTTGCCACGTGTGAGTCTCTCAAGCAATCCACGTGCCGAGTGAGACTATTAGCTTGTAGGGGTATTCTCATAATTTTAGTTTGTGCCACATCATATACATCTACAAATTCCATTCTCCCAAAAGAGGTAGAATTTTAGAATTTGATATTCTCAAAGTTTAAGCCCATTTAATTACTCAAGCTTGATACTTTGCATTCTTCTCATATAAATTACAATTAGGCTTGGTGTGAATAATAATGCTCTATTAATTGAGATTCTAATTTGGCTTTAACTATAAGAAGTTGGGGTAAGACATTGATTTTGTCTTGGGTATTACCAATTAAATTAATAAATGAAAGTACTGTTTAACGAAAGAAGGTTCAAGCTAAATTAGAAAAAGGTTATTTCCTTACCTAATGAGCCCAATAATCTTAAGACTTCTTATATCACCTACTTCTTATATCATGTGCACAACACTCTCTTGGCATTCTTGCTCCTTAGTGTCACCAACTCTTGATGATTTTATCTTTATTTTACATAGAGAAACATACTATACATTTTTCGAAGACAAAAATGAAAATAACAAGGAGACTTATGTCTTATTACAATCCCGAATAGAATAAAATAAATTATTACAAACCATTTCTCAAATACCTGTAACATTCGTCCATTAATACATACATACAATCACATTGCATCTAAGTGCATGATCATCCATCCATTTAATCTCATTGAAAAATATGGTGATTTAATATAAAATCTCTATTAATATAATATGCATCATTTTTCAAGCTACTAATATCTCATTTCATGAGCATTAATCTATTTTGTATCATAGCAATCTCATTACATCAAAATAGAAACCAAAAATCCCCAAATTTTTTGACAGTGCCTAAAACGGTCAATAGTTCAAAGGAACTGTCAACTGATCTAAGAAACCTATCAATCGATTCTGGGTTTTGCTCAGAACAATCGATAGCTTCTCCAGGATGTCGACCGATGCTCTTTTAGCTGTTGATAGATCTGCCTCCAGTCGATAGATATGCAAGGCAAAATCCAAGATCAATCAACCGATAGCTCCAAACTATCGACCGACAGTGCATGTTCTTCACAACAAAGAGCAATTTTTCATCGAAACACATACATATTACAAAAACACAAGCATATATCGATGAAATCGAGATGAGGCTCTGATACAACTAAAAGGATACGCCAACATTTAGAGTATCAATGCAAAGGTTTTACCAATTTTCAAAACTTTTAGGAAAAACCATACAAAAACAAGCAAAAATAAAAGCGAGAATCACCATACAAGACTCGGTATCAAATGATCATATGCATTACAACTAAAACCATACCATAGGGCATTTAGTAATATACCTCATGAAGATTTCAGATCTGATGTAGAGGTTGGAATCCTCCCTTTGAAAGCAACGGCTTGCTCCTGAACACTCCTTCAGATGACTAATTCGACCCCAAAATATACAAGGGCCCTAATCAATCTACGCTCTAAGTAGAGGATGAAACCAACAAGAATGCCTATGTGCTAGCTAGGCTTCTTGTTGGTGATTCAAGCTGTAAATGGGTTCAACAAACAATACCTAATCCAATTGACAATCTATTTGAATGGGATTGTCACTCTAGCAATCAAGAGATTAGAGGACCAAGAAGGAGAGCAATAGGAAGGGAAGTAGGCTCTAGAATGAGAAAAAAATAGAACAGCCAAGAGAGAAAAATGGAACATCAAATGCAGCCGCAACCAACAACCCTTTCTTCTTCTTCTTCTTCTTCTTCTTCTTCTTCTTCTTCTTCTTCTTCTTCTTCTTCTTATATATCTAGCCCTAGAAACCCTAATATGCTCAATAATCGGTCAATATCCAAGGAGAGAGAGAGAGAGAGAGAGAGGACAAGTGATAGACAAGCCCACATCATAAATAGCACATCCCATCTCCCACTGACCATATTTTCCATTCTGACAGAAAAATGAGAAAACAAGTCGTGAGATCCACAACCCTTTACAACAGAAATGGTCAATAATTCAAAGGAACTGTCCACTACTTAGCAAGAATCAATCAACAACTTCTAAGGAACACTGATTATGTCAAGTTTTTACAAATTGCATCTAGGGTTGTTATTAACTCTTAATGACCCTTTCATCATGTCAACGTTCAATTTTAGTCGACCGTGATTCTTTAGGCCCGCGGTGAATAAGTAAGTGCCAGATACAAGGAGAAAGAACAACATAGAAACAACACAAAGAATTTTTACGTGGTTCGACCAGAACGATGCCTACTTCATGACAATACCCTGATTATTCCTTCAGAGTGACAGTATTTCTTTATTCCTATTGTCCCTTTTAATGATACTTCTGACCCTTATTTATCATGAGGGGCCTTTATAATTGCATAAGATATAAAAAATATAAAGATGATATAATGGGGGACAAACAGTCCTTATCATCTGCATAAAATCGAGAGTGGTATCTTCATTACGAGGGATATGGTTCACCTCAGATAAAGTAAGTGGGTCCTTACCTCTGGCTATTTAGCAGCTTTGTTGTCTATGGGAGCTAAAGGATTTAGACTAGCGAGCTGAATGGTTGGGCCAGCGAACTAGGAGCTTTATTGGAATCTCGTTGAATAGATCGTTGGGAGCTCGCTAGAATCCTTGCTAGGAGCTCGTTAGGAGCTTGCTTGGTTCCACAATATGAGCTCGGATTTCAGCGGTGTATGAGCTTGCTTTGATGAGCTCGCTTAGACCTTTCAGGCTTCAAGCGATTAAGCCGACCCACTAGACTGAGTCTAGCCCATAAGGAGTGATGCGAGAAATACATATAACATATCATATCATGATGAAACCAAGGCCCCTGTTAACTCTAAACGGCATGCCTGTCAACTCTTGACAATTGTTCCTATTGATTTAATAATTGAACCCTATCCTTTAACTTTTAACGGTGACATCATTGAGTTAATGATGATTACAACTTTCAACTCTTAGTCAACCACTACACCTCGATATATGTGTAACCTTCTAGGTTCATTACTAAGATGCATTTGAGACACGTTAAATTCTTTGACACTGACCAAATACTTTGGTCCACAACGAAGATCTCTCCATCTTCTCGATATATACCAAAAAATCCTGATTGACAACTAGCATTATGTCAAGGCGATCCTAACAGTAATGAAGTCTAACTTCTTTTGAGAACCGATTTGGACTTTCAATTGCCATGTACTATAATCCCTCTATCGATTAACATCCTGATCAAGTGAGAGTCATAGACTGATCAAACTCACTAACTCGATAACTATGCCAAGAATCAGGGTAGCATGATTGAGATGACACATCGGAACTCCTTCCAACATCAAAAACACTTTCCAATCAAGTGTACCCTGGCTATGGATTTCTCTAATCAAAACCTCCAGTGATTACATAGGATGTTCACCTTGCAGAAGAGGTTAACGGATTCCATTAGCAATCACCTACCTCTATATGCCACTACACAGAGACCATATAGTGCATCTCCCACTCATAAACTGGATGGTTCTGAGCAATGACAAATCTTTAGCACCAATATACAAGACCACTGTGTTGCCTTTGGTTTAAGGACCTATTATTGCCAAAATACAATAATCTATTTTTATTCATCGAAGAATACAATTTGTGTGTGGTTGATTACTAGAATTTCGAGAGTGTAGAGTCTTACGAGTATCGAGGATCTTGAGTCTTGTGGGTCCTGAGAGTCCTAAGAGTCTCGTGGGTCCTGAGAGTCTTGTCACCAAAGTGTCCTGAGAGTCTCCTCACCAAAGTGTCTTGAGAGTTTTGAGAGTCTCGTCACCAAGTGTTCTAAGAGTTTTGAGTATGTTAAGTGACAAGACTCATGATCTTTTGAATGGGAAACTTGATGAACAAGAGAGTCCTTTGGATCCGACGAGAGGCTATCTAATGACCGAGAGAGCCTTAATGACCGAGAGACCTGGAAGACGGAAACACGGTTAGGGGCGCAGATGGGTGTCCCCGTGCAAACCCTACGATGCTTAAGTTAGTTCTTGAGAGAAAAAGCGTAAGAATGTGTTCTAAGTGTTAGGGAAAGCATACTAGAGGTTGGACGCATGGCCTCCTATTTATAGAGGAGAGAGAAAGGAGACACGTGGTGGTCATCTCATGAGTATGATGGCCCATCTCGTGGGTCTCGTGGCCCATCATGAGAGTCTCAGGATGGCGTATTCGAGAGTATAATGAACTTTAAGATGAAAAGTGGCCTAGTGAAAGTCACCCACTCAATTATATGACAGAGTAAGTCCCCACTCAGTCATATAACCAAGTGGGTTGGCAGGTGGTGCTATCTTGAACGTTAATAGTGCAGGTACATCAACTTCAAGCTCAATTTCAGCCTTGATATGACTTATATCTCTCAAAACCCAAAACATAAAAGTTGTATATAATTTCCTTGGATTTCTATAGGATTTTGAATCACTTTAATCAGAATTCGGATGAGAGATTTATACCCAAAAAACCAAAGAAGCACCGAAGCCATACTTACTCAGTTTTATGACCGATTGGGTGTATAGGTGCATCAACTTCAAGCCAATTTTAGCCTTTATTTGGCTAATATCTCTCAAAACGTAAAAAATGAAATTTGTAGATATTTTTCTTATATTTTCATAGGATTTTGAATCATCTCAATCGGAGCTCGAAAGAGAGAGTTATGCCCAAAATACCAAAGCAGCATTGAAGCCACACCCACTCAATTTTATGATCGAGTGGGTGTTCCCCACTTGGTCTTGGCTCGACCTCTTGCTCATTCAACTTGTTTCCTTGATCTCTTGTAACCTGTAACACTCGGTGTTACCGGTGTTATAAGAATGAGAAAGGGAGTAAGAAAACTTTCAAAAATGCCCTTGAGAATGTGCTCGATCCTTGAGATTGAGGGTGCCCTATGAGAGGGGTATTTTGGTAATTTGGATAGTGGAATCCAATAAAAGGGTATTTTGATAAATTGGAGATAATTCCTATGTGGAATTAGGTGAGCAAGTGAATAAAAATCCCAAATTTGTATTTATGTGGAGATATATGGGATTAATAAATTCACAAAATGTATTTTGGTAATTTGAAGTGATTCCATAAAGAAATTCAATTATGAAAGGTAGGGAAAATGGTGGATATTAAATTATTTGAGGAGAAATAATTAATTTTCCCTAAATGGTGAATTAATGTGGTAATGCCACATGGAGGGAGTTAAAGAAATGCAAAAAGAAATGATATTGGTTATTCTTACATTAATGAGAGACATGATTATATGGATTAAGGAAAATCCAAAAAAAAAATGTGTAATTAGTCACCATTAATGCTTGAAATTATGGTGAATTAAATAAATCTAATGGAAAATGGGAAAATGGTCACCCATTAATGTTATGGAAAATGGTGGGATTTATTTAAATGGAAAATGAAGGATTATGTCTCTCAAGTGTGATGGTTATGAAAATGGTCCCATTAAATTAAATGGGAAGGAAATTAAATTATGTCTCTCATGTGATTGTGGAAATTGGTCCCATTAAATTAAATGAGAAAGAAATGAGAAATGAGATATGGTGTTTAGTGACACATGGCATAATCTTGTGAATCAAGAATAGGCATTTAAATGAAATTCAAAATTTGAGAGTAAATGGTCTTTCAAGTGTTAAATGCAAGCCATGATGTTGTTGCTTAAAAAGAAAATGCAAAAGAAACAGAAATTAGTCACTCATTTATGAGTGAAAATGGGAGGATTTATTTAGATGAGAAAGAGTGAAAATAGTCACTCAAGTTGATTTGTTGAAATTAGTCAAAATAAATTAATTGGAAATAAAAAGGAAATTTTCAAGTGATCCAATGGTTGTGCTTTAGTCTTGAAAGAAGAATGGATCCAATGGCTAGAAGTGGGTCTTGTAGGATGGCATGGATTGCCAACTCATTAAGAGTGTGCTTCTCTTATAAGTGGAGATTAATTCTTCCAAAAATCAATGGTGGAGATTTAAACCTAGCCAAGCACTTGGATTGTGCTTCTTTGGAAGGAGGAGATTTGCTCTCATAAAGTGTGGGAAGATCCAATGGTGAGGATTTATTCTTGAAATGCTAGAAAAAAGTATATAAGGGGAAAGAGAGCCTTTGTCTCAAATTTTTGCCATTTGAAGAGCCTTGAAGAAGAAAGGAACGGGAAGAAGAAAGAAAGAAAGAAATAAGATGATGAAGGAATCAAGGCAAGTTATATTTTCTCCTCTTCATTTTTGGTATGCTTGTATGCAAAAAATTGTAACACCCGGTGTTACAGGTATTAAAAGAATAAGAAAGAAAATGAGAAAATTCCAAAAATATCCTTGAGAAAGTGAAGTATCGTTGAGAATAATGGAACCCTATGAGAGGGGCATTTTGGTAATTTGGATAATGAAGTCCAATAAAGGGTAATTTGGTAAATTGGAGATAATTCCAAGATGGAATTAAGTGTGGAAGTGAATTAGTTCCCATTTTGCATTATGTAGAGATAAATGGGATTGAAAATTCACAAAGGGTATTTTAGTAATTTTGGAGAGAAATTCCATAAAGGAATTAAATATGAGAAAAAAGGAGAAATTAATTATGGGAGTGGAAATAATTAATTTTTCCTAAATTGGTGTATTTATTTGGTGGTGCCACATGGATGGATGAGATTAAAGCTTGGAAGCCAAGTTGTGTCTTAGAGTGACATTTGGCATATTCTTGTTCAAGCAAAAAATGGTGGCTTTTATTTAAATGGAAAAGAAAATAAGATGAGCCATTTTAGCCATGTGGGTGTAATGATTACTTGAATTAAAGAAAATTTAAAAAGAAAATGGGAAATTAGTCACCCATTAATGTTTGGAAAATGTGGGATTTAATTTATATGTAATATATATATGTCTTTCAAGATGATAGCTTGAAAATAGTCCCATTTAAATAAATGAGAAATAAATGAGAATTCAAGATAATCCAAGGGTGGAGGATTTGTCTTGAAAGTGGAATTAAATCCAATGAATGAAATTAAATCCTTCAAGTGGGCATGGATTTCCAAGTGGGTTTATTAATCCAAGAGAAGAGATGAGGTGGAAGCTAGAGATTTAATTTCCAAAGAAATCCAAAGGTTGGGATCTAAGCTCTCCATAAGTCTTGGATTGTGTTTTCTTGAATGGTGGGGATTTGGTCTTGGAAAAGTGAAAGAAATCCAATGGTTGAGATTTAAGAAGACTAAGGCCATGGGTTGTGTTTCTTTCAATGGCTAGGATGTATTCTTGAAAAGTAAAGTGTATGGCCAAGATTTGTTCTTACAAAGCCACATGGATTGTGCTTTTGGTGAAGGGCTGGGATTTATTCTCTTAAATCCATAAGATCCAAAGGCTAGAATTTGTTCTTGAATGATGGGAGAAATAATACAAATAAGCAAGTGTAAGGAAGACTTGTCTTCTTTGGCCATTTGAAGAGAGAATGAAAGAAGAGAGAAAGAAATGAAGAAGTCTTCCATTTTTGCAAAAGAGAAGAATTTTCTCCCAAGAGAAGAAAGGAAAAGAAGAAAGGTAAGGGAAGTATTATTTTTCTAGCCATTAAAGGCTAGGTTTCCTTCCTTTTTCCTAAAGTATTTCTTCTAAATCCATGAGATTTATTTTGTTCAAGGTTCTTTCAAGGAGAAGAGTGGGAATAAAGCTAGAATGGGTTCAAGCTTCAAGAATGGAAAAAGGTAAGGGATGGCCCCAAGGGATGGTGGCCTTGCATGGTTGTAAGTATGTTTATAAACTTTTCATGTTGTATTAAGCATCCTCCTCGTGTACATAATAGCTATGGCCATAGGGATTGTTAAGATACATGATGGAAAGGGGTAGGTTAAGGCTTCAAACCTTGAGAGGTTGTGAGAGCATGGAAGACCTAACTACATTGCATGCACATGCCATTACATGATTTATGTTTATGTTCATACTTATTGCATAAGCACCCTTATTGAGCTTAATAGCTCATGAGGTTTTTACCCTCACATGTAGGTTGTCAAGGCATGAGAAAGAGCAAGGCAAAAAGGGGAAAGCTTATGGATGAATGAGAAGTTTCAAGGATATGTTGTAATGGCTTGGTAAAGCCTTAAGCTATATGTATTTTCATTTGTGTTGTATGTTGTATTAAGCATCAAGAGAGTGTATAAGCTTCATTTATGGGAAAAGTTGAAGTTGGGGTGTATATTTATTGATTTTTAATTCTAAAATTTTGAATAAATTTGGCCTAACATAAAACTCAAAGTGTGAGACTTGAAGGAAAGATGTATTTTTGCCTAGTGTGAAAGGCATCTAGTTGGATAAAAATTTGAGGGTTTTTGGAGGCCAAATTTTGGAATTGGGAGCCATATATTTCAAAAATAAGATTTGGAGAGTTTTGGAAAAAAACAAAAAGAAAAAAAAAAGTTGCAGCCTGGCTACAGCAGCCCCGGGCGCTCCCGGCCAGGCGCGCGGGCGACCGCTCGGCCGCGCGCGGCATGCACGGCCAGCTCGCGCGGCTAGCGCCCCGTGGGGCCCCGGGGCGGGCCGAGGGCCCCGCCGGCCAATTTTTTTGAAAAATTGAGAAATTTTGGGGCGTTTCTTAATTGAATTTGGGCCCCGAAGGAATTTTCAAAATAAATTGATTTTTCAGGCATTTTTGGAGAAAATACCAAAATTTTGGAAATTTGAAAATGATGAGTTTTTCCTCCAAAATTGGTGATCCATCAATGGATTGGTTTAAATGGTGATTTTTGGAGCCCGGTAAAATTCTTGGTCGGAAAAGAATTAAATTCAAATGAGAAAATAAAGATTGGGCGTCTTTGCGAGATTTCTTTTTAACCAAATGCGGTGTGGTTTAAAGCCCAATTCTACTGGTAAATCTTGGGGTTTAAGGGAAGGGAAGGACGAGCCTAGTTCCCACCTAGGGTGTTTCTTCTTGAAACATGATCCACCCTTCATCAAAGGACCGGGCAGGTGGACAATTCGGGTAATTGTTCACGAGTAACACCCGTAAGTGGGAGCGAGGCGTTACAAAAATTAAGAGGTTTATTGGAATATCATCTTAGATGGGAGAAGATGATGATGGAAACTCTCTTGAGATAAGGATTTAAAACTTCAAAGAAAATAATGAGGTAAGGGATGGCCCCATGGGAGGATGACCTTGCAATGTGTTGTAAATATGTTTCATAAATGTATATGTTGCATTTAGCATGTTCTTTTATGTTCATGAGACTTATGGCCATAGGTTAGTTTGGGAACATGTTGGAAATGGTGGGATGATGCCTCAACCTTGGAGGGTTGTGAGGGCAAAGAAACCTAGCCACACTTGCATGCATTTGACATCATATAATCTTGTTATGTTCATATTTATTTGGTATTGCACCCTTATTGAGCTTAATAGCTCATGAGATTTTTATCCTCACATATAGGTTGTGAAAGCATGGAAAGAATCAAGACAAAGGTGAAATGGCATGTGGAAGAGTGGAAATGATGATTCAAGTGTATTGTATGGCTTAGGGGAGCCTAACTTGTTATGTTTAATTTATGAGATGTAATTTCATTTGTTTGATAATGGCTTGTTAAAGCCCAAGAGCATGTGTGTACTTTATATTTTGGAATGCATGTTTCCATTTAGAAAGTGAGGTATTGGATTATGGCTTAGGGCATGTGGAAGCCTAAGTTTTGGTGAAATCTTTTTTTGGAATTTTATGGAAGCATCAAGAGCATGGTTTAAGCCTTAATTATGGAGTAATGAAGGCAAAAATTGAAGGAAAGTGAAATATATTTATTTACTTAAATTCTGGAAAATTTGGGGTTGGGAAGCCCAAAGAAAAAAAAAAGGGAAAGGATTTTGGAGGCAGTAGTTGGGGCAGCAGCAGCCCCGCGCTCGCAGGCAGGGCCGCATGGGCGGCCAGGCGCACGCGCGCGAGTGGCAGCGGCCAGCCCGCATGGCCAGCGCTCAGCAGGGCCCCGTGCAAGCCTGCGGCCCCGCCGGCCAATTTTTTTTAAAAAAAATGGAATTTTGGGAAATTAAGAGGCAATTCTAAATGGATTTTTGGGGCCCCGGAGGAACTTTCAAATATTGGGATTTTTCGGGCATTTTGGAGAATGATGTCGAAAATTTGGAAAATTGAAAATGATGAGTTTTTCCTCAAAATTTGGTAATCAATCAATAAATTGATTTTAAATGGTGATTTTTATGGAGCCCGGTAAAATTCTTAGTGGGAAAAGAATATAAAATAATTGAGAAAATGGCGTTTGGGCGTCTGAATGAGATTTTCTTTTTAGCCAATGCGATGTGATTAAAGCTCAATTCTACTAGAGAATCCTGGGGATGAGGGAAGGGAAGGACGAGCCTAGTTCCCACCTAGGGCGTTTCATCTTGAAACATGGTCTACCCTTCACCTAAGGCTGAGTAGGTTGACAATTTGGGTAATTGTTCACGAGTAACACCCGTAAGTGAGAGCGGGGCGTTACATAACCCGTTTGCCCTTTGGAATTCATGTCCATGTCTCGCGACTTTTTTAGGTCCTATGACTCTCATTATCCTTTCAAGTCTCGTGACTCTTTTGCAACTTTACCTCTCTCCAAGTTTGCAGGGCATATTAAGACCAATAACACAATCGAACCTTGTGATAGACCATAGATCCTCTCAGCTATGTTATCCATCACATTCGTCATATTCGGTAGATGTTCACCTAACATTTACCCACATGTCTATTATATCCATCGCATGGATTATGGTATGCGACTCACTATCCTTTATCATTAGCATCTCATACTAATCAAAGATAATAACTCATGTGTCAGTCTGTAATCGATTAATCATAGCCCACTTCTAAGAAATCTAAGAACTGAGAATTAACCTTTAAGAAAACCTTAACCAGAAAATCTTTATCACATATTCTTAACACTTAAGAATAAGACTATTGTCAGGAAATCTAAGGGCTCATTCATATGATTAATTGGAGATATATGAATGAAGATATGACTTTAAAATATAAAAACATATTTTATTACGTTAGCAAGAATTACATCATTAGTCCCATGATTACAGTCACCAGATGTCATTTAAATCTAGTATTATGGCACTAACACTAACACCTTATACACTCTCTTGGGCACGAGATTCAACAACTCTCCACCCCCAAAAGCCTCTCTCGACATGACCAAAAAAAACTTCTGATAACTTATAGGTTGCCTAAACATACAATACCATCTCATGAACCACCTAGACTCGAGAGCCTCTCTTCAAAACCCTTCCAGAGGTGCAAGACCTGGTCAAAGAATCCTCTAAGATTTCTCAAAGATTCTTTTGATATTCCTACCTAAAAACGTGGGCAAAATGTCATGTATCAATCTCCTACTCCTCTATAAATAGATAGGCCATTTCCTCACTCAAGTATCCCCACTCTAATGCTAAATTCTCACAATGCACTCAAGCATTTTCAAAAACTAACTTAAGTATCAAAGGGTTTACTCATGGATACATACCCACGTCCTTAACCAGCTTCTTTCTTAGTAGGTGAGTCCATCATGTGGAACCCAGTCGATCATTTTGAACCCACTCAATCATTTAAAGGTCTTAGGATCATTTGGAGGCCTCGGGATCACTTTGAGGTCTTTGGATCACTTTGAAGTCTCAGGATTATTTTGAAGTCTCGGGATCATTTGAAACCCTTAGGATCATTTTAAACTCTCAAGATCATTTGGAACCTTCAAGATCATTTAGAAATCTAGGGATTGCTAGAAACTCCCAAAATCGTTGGGAACTCTTTTGATCATTCAAAGGTCTTGTAGACACTCAGGAATTCTCTAGACACTTGAGGCTCACACCCTCACTTTCCTGCAATATAAAATTATTGTTGTGTTAAAATAACAAAAAGAGTAAATTAACCATATTCCCATAGACTTTGAACTTTAGATCCATACACCCCTTACACTTTATGTTTCACCAAATGGATCTCTAAACTTTTATGAATTAACCTTAACATTCAAACTGTTGGTAACGTTATTAAGTAAAAATCAAACATACGTCCCATGAAGTTTGGGCATTTGTCTCACAGACCACTATGAACTTTATTTTTAACAAATTGGTCCTTAAAATTTTTGAAAATAACTAAATCAACCCTTCCATAAGAATGATACTAGTTAAATTAGTTTAAAAGTTTAAATTATCCCTAATCTCCATTTAATTTAGTTTAATTAAGGTTGTTTCTCATGGGTGGGTGTTTTAGCCATTCTGGAAAAGATCAAGGACCAACTTAACAAAAACATAAAGTTCAAAGGGTGGTCGGGCCAAAGTCCTAAAATTCAGAAGGTATATGGTCAAATTTAAAAGGTACATTTATTATTAACTAATAGGAATGTTTTATGATTAAAAATAAAGTATAATAAATGAGTAGTAGCATTACCTAAAATTTGAATATATAGAAAATTTTAACTTGAAGAACTTAAATATTTTACAATTATATATTGGTGTAAATTTTTTAGCATCTAATAGTGAATAGAGAATAACAAGCTTGATTTTATAATTGAGTATCCTTTAACATTTTATGTTTCAAAAAATAATAGCATTTATTTTAGAAAATTTAAAAAAAAATATTTTTTATATTTTTCAATTAATTTTATGAAATTAAGAAAATTAAATTTTCTATTTTTGATGATTGAGATTAAAGTTCAACCATTAAATACAAAATAAAATTAAAAAAATAGAAAATAATTTTTAAAATGAACTCGATAACTTATAAGTGTTATATAATTGTTTTTACATATTAATTATTTATTACTAAAACACTAAATGACTAATATTAAATTTTAAATAAAACATTTAATTATTTTGAGAAAATTTTATTTGAATCAGGCTAACATGTAGGCATAACGATCCCTGAGCCTAGCCAAACCCTCTACAATGGATCAGGTCTTGCCTAGCCCCTATCAACAGTGCCGGGCCGGGCGGCCCACAGACAGCCCGGCCGGGTAGACATCTTTACCGGGATTGGTGGGTGGGGAGGATAGCTGGCGTGGCGGTCATGGAATTGAAGAGAGGGGACGGAGGGATTTGACATTTACGTGTTGTTACTTTCTCTCTTGTTTGTATCCATGACTTACTTGTCAATGCACAATTCTCAATGATTTCTCCTGCAAAGCGTTGAAATCTGGAGCCAGTGAGTGTCGTCCTCTCTCTTTTGTCACACTCCAGACCTACTCTCACTCATCTTGCCACCCCTCTCTATCTATTCTTCCATTTGTGTCTATATATATATATTTACTATATATATATATAGAGAGAGAGAGAGAGTGAGTGTGGTGGTGGTGGTGCCGGAGAAAAGGGTGGAGCCGCCGTGTATGGCCAAAAATGACATAGCAGCACAACCTTGGGGCACCGTCGGAGCGTCTCTCAGACGCAAAATATTTATCTCTTTTCTTTTTTTATTTTTTAAAATTATCTTTTTTATGAATTCTAAATTTATTGTTGTCCACTTCCTTTATATGTTAATTAATGATCAAAGTGGAATTTTCGAACAGTATTTGGTAAAATAAGTCTCTGATTAAATTTTTTTTACCGTACTGAAAAAGATACTTATATTAAATATAATAATAAAAATATTTTATATATTATAAAATATTTACATAATTTAAAAATAATATATATCTTTATATTATTATATAAAATACCCTATAAGAAAATGAAACAGACATGATGTGTTGACTTAAACCATCATCTTTGTCTAATTCAATTGCTTTCCGCCGTCGGCAGGGTTATTTCAATTTCCCTGTCACGTCTGGCCCAAAGCTCGCCGGCCACGCCTATAATAAAGCTACTTAATTATTTTTTTATCCAAAATTTAAGTACCTCCTTTAATGGGTAGTCCATTTTTGACATAAATAATAAGGAAAAAACAGTAAAAAAATGAGAAGAGCAATTCAATCATTAATTGGTAGCTCTCGATTAGTCCATGGAAGAAAGGGCACGCAGTATTGGGAATCAAATGCTTAAGGAATCGCAATTATATATAATAAATGGGCACTACTGTAAAGTTTAGGATCGTTGATTTCCAAAAGTGGGAGCCTGGACAAGGAAAGCTAACATGGGCTTGGCATGTTTTTAAGTTTCATCCACAAGTTAAAAAATGGGTGTACGGAGTATGCCGAGGCCAATAAATGACCCTCTTGGCACATTTAACAAATTATATTTTGAATTATTTTGGCTCAATGTCGACCCATTTCTCATGGCCCAATCTCAACCCAACTCTCATACCCAATCTCGGCCTGATCTTGCCCCTACGCCAGCCTGCAACAGCATCATTACAGCCCACATATTGGGTATCCATGCGCCCACTTAAATCTTATTATCATTAATGGCAAATTTTATCTACATTAATAAGAGACCCATTGATGCCATGCTACCACCTGGCAACCCCCATCGACGCCGAATACTCAGTCTCATCACCTGTAAATACACAATGCATGCATGCAGTAGGACGTCTACTCTTCTTATATCAACAGTTTTTTTTAGAGCCGATGTATGTTCTGCTTTTTAACCTATCGATACACTATCATTTCGTTACTTTCTCACTTACTCGAGCGTCGGAGTGCTTGCAGGTGTCAGCTGCCCCTTGGACAGACTTGTTGTTGGAGCCCGCTCCCTGCCATTGCGATCTTGTCTCCGATTGCACCCTTTGATCAGGAAGGAACAATTGGCGCCCACCGTAAGGCCTGATAAAACTTACCTACCCCATAATCTCACTAGAGTCTTTCAAGCCAACCCCATCACCTTATCATGGCGCGAACCAGAAACGCCCGTACCCAAGAGCCAAACGACACCTACCACAATCCAACCACCCGCGCCCCTACTCATGTCGGCCCACCCCTAGCCAATCAAATAGCTGAGGTCACTGACACCATCTCTTGAGGTTTTACGGGAGGAAAGTCAAGCTCGATGCAAGAACGACGCCTCCGCACGATATTGTCAATGAACAATACCGAGACGAAGTCAAGAAGAATGGCTCGACACCCCGTGATCGGCTTCATGGACAAGGACTTCGAGGGCGTTGATCAGAACCTCAACGATCCCATGGTAATCTTGATCGTCATCGCAAGCTTTTTGGTAAAGAACGTCCTTGTGGACTAAGGCAGCTTGGCCGACCTATTATACTTATCAACTCTAAGAAAGATGGGTATTCTCGAAAAGGAATTGAGGCCATTCCACGAGAACCTGATTGGTTTTTCTAGAGAGCAGATAGGAGTCAAAGGTTACATCGACCTGTAAACTTCATTTGGGAACCCCCTTGTCAAAATAATCACCATCAGGTACCTGGTCGTGCATTGTCAGACACCATACAATGTGCTCCTCGACCGACCCTTTCTCAACATCTTGGGCGCAATAGTATCCATCCCCTACCTGGCTATGAAGTTCCCGGTGTTAAAAACTAAGATCGGGGTTGTTCACGTCGACCAAAAAGAGGCCCGACAGTGCTACCATGATAGCCTCAAGGCCTGGAGTCCCGAGCCCAGCAAGGGCGATAAAAGAAACGAAGCCCCCAATAGTGGCAGCTAAGCAGTAGGCATCAATAGCCAGGGCCCACATCACCGTCTGCATGCGACCAAATTGGACCCAAGAAGTGAATTCTCGGATAGGCGTCCCCAGCCCACAGAAGAACTTCATCCTATAAACCTGGGACCTCACCCAAAATTGGTCATCCGTATTGGTTCTACATTGCCAGACGAACTAAGAGACATGCTTATCATCCTACTTTGGCAGAACGCCGACCTCTTCGCTTGGACGCTCGTCGACATACCTGGGATAGATTCGCTCATCATCTGCCAACGTCGACATAGACCCGTTGCCCAGAGAAAAAGAAAACTAGGAGAAGAAAGACGGCACGCAACCGCTGAAGAAACGACAAAACTCTTAAAATTCAGGTTCATCAGAGAATTCCCATACACAACGTGTGTAATACCCCAAATTTTTATGAGGTTGCCACGTAATTTAGACAAGTTTAAAATATCAAAAAATATACTTGAAATGGAAATAAGTGACTGAATCAGTTGCCGGGAGTGCCTTGGGGCTTAGATACCTAAGGATAAAGGTATATTTTTGACAAGCGTCTCGAGCCCAGATTTATGACACTGAAAGATATCAAATCAGACACGGTTTTTGGTTCAGCTAAGTTGTAGCCTAAAAGACCAAATGATGGTAAGGGGCTTCCAAAAAATTGATGGAACCTTAAGAAGGCTCTAATTTTATAAATAAAATAACCCTGAGATGGTTTTGAGATGAAAAAAGGTCTTATGAGGGCATTGGGATGAAATCATACATATCGAGTAATTTTGAGTTATTAATGTTGAATTTTTAGTATCTCGATAAATTTGATATTTGAGGGTGTAATTGTAATTAGATAATTATCCAAACAAAATAAGAATGAAATTAGGAGTTCATGTGGTAAAATATCAAAATTTGAGAACTTGAAATAAGGGCCAAAATGTCATTTGGAAGAAGTTTGGGGTATTAGATTGGATTTCAAAAATTAAATCCATTCTAGTTTTGGATTTGAAAATCCATTCAATTATAGCTTTGAGTCTTTTGAATCCAAGGCTTACCTTGAGACAAGTGGCACCATGTGATTGGTTCAAAGAATCTATAAATAAAGACCATGGGTTGTTCTCAAAATCATTCAAAGGAGTTTGAGGGTTGAAGTTGAGGAACTTGCTCTTGAGATAGGAGAGGAAATTCTACAAGAAGAAGGGAAGATATCGGCGGAGAAGCAAACGAGAACGAGCCTCATGGGAGTTGTAGGTCTTTGCCGGAGTTCGCTAAAATTAATCTGAAAATAAGAGAGGTAAGTCCATTTTTTTTATAATCCTACAGAGGGGGAAAAGAAGGTCACGTAGGTTCAAACGAGAGTCGAATTGGAGTTAAAATGATGAAGTTATGGCCGAAAAACCAAACCAAAGCGAAGGTGTCCTAAACTGGTTGGCCGCGCGTGAGATACACGCGCCAAAAAGTGGCTGCGCGTGATGGAGCGTGAGCCACCGTCCTAGGGCACATGAACGCGCTTAAGGGGCCTATTTTTCTTTAAAATCTCCAATTATGCCCCTATTTTAATGCCCTTCAACCCTGTATAAAAATATATGAGGTTAGGTTTACCGTAACGTGTGTTTTCTGCAGAAACCTAGGTCGTTTGTTGTGAAATTGTATATTCCAAGAGATAAACCTTTAAAGTGAGACTCCTATACTCCAAATACTATTTTTTATTCTCTTATGAGAGACTTCTACTACATGAGATGTATTTTGTGAAGTTCTTGTACGTAAACTCTTATTATTCTCTTACGTGAAATCATGTTACATATATGAAATATATTTTTCTGGAAAATATATGTTGTTGGCTTTTTAACTATTGCATTTATAAAATTCATGTGGCCATACTGTTGCACCTATTTGTTTTTGGCCGAGGGCAAAAGTCAAAAATCCCCCGAGAGACGTTATGCATGCGTCATCGAGAAAGCTCTCGTGGGGAAGACCGTGAGTCTAAGGAACAACGGATGTGGTGTTCGCATGAGTGCTATAAGGTGGGGCCGAGGTGACATGGTTAGGTACCTCCCAAGAGGCACTATGCGTGTGCCATTAAGAAAGCTCTCGTGGGAGGAGGCTGACATGTTCACGAGGTACTTCAAAATAGTCCTTGTTGTTTTCTCATACATTTTATACTTGATCGTGCACTGATATAAAGATTCACTAGAAGATTCATCTTTTAATTGGACTATGTCCCTGGAATATTCAAACGTTACAAGTTTGACAAGCAACTCTAAGAAAAAGGAGGTAGCTGAAGAATAAGCTTAATTTGATGTCTATAGCATGTTTAGCAAATCTCTGTTTATGTGCAAATCTATGTATGTTTTGGATATGTTTATGACGTTCAGTTATCACTTGCGAGAGATGATGTTCATGTAATACATTTTGTAGACGTCTTGAACAATTTTATTTATGATAAATAAAGTATTATGGTTGTGAACCATATTAGGTTCAATCTAGCTTCTGCATTTGAAATTTTAACACCTGTCTTAGCTATTCGATTTTTGGGAATTTGTGTGATGTATGACAGCGATTGTGATATGAAAAATTTTTATATTCTCGAAATCGTAAGTTATAACACGCCCTAAAAATTTGGGGTGTTACAACGTGGCTCGCCAATATGGTCATGGTAAAAAAATCCTCAGGCAAATGGAGAATGTGTGTTAACCTCACCGACCTAGATAGTGTATGCCCAAAGGATTCATACCTGCTACCCAGCATCGACCGGCTTGTAGATGCGGCCTTCGAATACAGGCACTTGAGATTTATGGATGCTTACTCCGGTAATAACCAAATCCGTATACACCTCGAAGATGAAGAGAAAACGATGTTCATCATAGAGAATGCCAACTTCTGTTATCGGGTCATGCTATTCTAATTGAAGAATGTGGGTGCGACTTATCAACTGTTGATGAACAAGGTGCTAGCTAAGCAGATCGATCGGAATATCAGATACTATGTAGATGACATGGTGGAAAAGATTTCAAAAAAATAGGACCACTACTTAGACCTAACAGAAATTTTTAGCTAATTTCGGTAGCACAACATGAGGATTAACCCTGACAAATATGTCTTTGGGGTGCAAGCCGACAAGTTTCGGGGCTTCATGTTAACTAGTTAGGGAATTGAGGCCAACCTCATCAAATGTGAAGCCATCATCTCAATGTGTAGCCCTACTAGCATAAAGGAGGTCCAGTAGCTAACAGGTCAGATAATAGCTTTATCCCATTTCCTCCCAAAATTGGGAGACTGAGAAAAGCCATTCTTCCGATGCCTAAAAAACTCAGTTGAATTCCAGTGGACAGAAGAGTGTGAAGCTGCTTTCCAAGAACTGAAGACCTTCTTAGCAACATCCCCCATTCTTTCAAGGCCGAAGCTCGGGGAAGAACTCTCACTTTACCTCTCTGTCACCAATAACACCCTCAGTGCAATATTGGTTAGGGAGGAAGGCAAGTCGCAACAGCTGGTGTACTTCATCAGCAAAACCTTTCAAGGAGCTGAGTTTCACTACCAGAAGATTGAAAAGCTAGCACTAGCACTGGTAACGGTGGCTCAAAAACTCAGACCATACTTCCAAAGCCATAAGATCACAATCCAAACCGATCAACCGATTCAATAAGTGCTTCAAAAGCCAGAGCTTTTAGGAAGAATGATCGCATAGTTAGTCAAACTCTCCAAATTCGGCATACAGTACCATCCCTACAAGCACATCAAGTCCCAGGTACTATCGAATTTCTATGTTGAGCTCTCTCCCTCTGATCCAAGCCCAGAACCCAACCCCTAGATATTGTTCGTCGATGGAGCTTCAAACATTAAGGGAAGCGGGGCCGGGATTATTGTAGAAGTACCCTACAGGCTGACACTTGAACAGTCTCTTCGGTTCAACTTCAAGGAAACCAACAACCAAGCGGAGTATGAGGCCCTCATAGTCAGGTTAAACTTAGCAAAGGAAGTGGGAGCTTCCCAGTTGATCACCAAAAGCGACGCCCAACTGGTAAACAACGAAGTCAAGGGTGAATTCCAGACAAAAAAATCGCAGCTCAGTCGATACCTCAATAAGGTTAGAGCCTTAGTCGAATCCTTTGACTACTTCCAAATTGAATATATCCCCAGGAAACAAAATGCATGAGTAGATCTGCTCTCAAAGCTCGCTAGCCCCAAGAAACCCGGGAACAACCAGTCGGTTATACATGAGGCCTTGAATTTACACACTGTTGACCTTCTCAACGTACAAGTGGTGGAAGTAGCACCAAAATTCTAGGGAACCCCCATCATCTAATTCCTACAAGAAGGGATGCTCTCTACTAATGCTGAAGAACCCAAGAAGCTTAAAAGGTCAACTTGCTGCTTTACCTTACTTAGGAACCAACTGTATAGAAGAGGCTATTCCACACCGCTCCTCAAGTGTGTCAACTTTGATCAGTCCACATACATCATGACCGAGTTACACAAAAGGGTATGTAGAGGCCACCTAAGTGGACGATCCCTAGTAACAAAGGTACTAAAAGCTAGATACTATTGACCAACAATGAGGAGTGACTGCCTAGCCTACGTAAAATGTTGTCATAAGTGCTAAAGGTTAGTAAACGCACATCATTCCCTGCCAGAGGAGCTCCACAATCTCGGCAGCCCTTAGCCATTTTACAAAAGGGGGATAGACATCCTTGGGCCCTTCCTAACCGAAGCTAGACAACTCAAGTTCATGGTGGTAGCAATTGATTACTTCACCAAGTCGATTGAGGTCGAGCCCCTGGCTACTATCACCGTGGAAAGAATCTAGAGATTCATTTGGAAGAATATTGTCTGTCAATATAGCCTCCTTGGAATGCTGAGCTCAGACAATGGCACTCAGTTCACCAACAGCAAGCTCCAAGACTTCTGCCAAGCGCTTGGCATTTTCTAGCTCTTTACCTCGATTGAGTACCCTCAGACTAACGGCCAAGCAAAAGCTGCCAACCAAATCATCTTGGCCGACCTAAAAAAGTGACTCCATGGTGCCAATAGTGCATGGCTAGAAGAACTTCCCATGGTAATGTGGTCATACCACACCACAACTCAGACCTAAACCATGGAAACACCCTTTCGACTCACTTACAGGTCAGAGGCCATGATCTCGATCGAGATTGCGGAACCCAACCCCAGGTGACAACATTTTTGGGAAGACACTAACAATGAAGAACAACGAGTTAGCCTCGATCTTATCCAGGAAATCCAAAACCAAACCCAAATTCACGAACAAGATGCCAAACAAAGAGCGGCTCAAAAATACAACAAAAAGGTTAAGCCCAGATGATTTCAAGAGGGTGACCTGGACCTAAGTAAGATTTAAGGCCCAAGAAAACAACTCGCAGAAGGAAAACTCAGTGCCAACTAGGAAGGCCCTTACCAAGTCACCAATAACCTTGGCAAATGAGCTTACCACTTAGTCGAGCTCTTAGGAAGACCCCTGACCAGATCATGGAACGCGCCCAGCTTGCGAAAATATTATAGCTATGCAATTATTTCCTTGTATTGTTCAAATAAATATGCTTCCTTTAAAGACATATATTTCTTTTTCTCAGTCTGCTGCCTTTGGCCTTGAGTAACCTCAGCCTCTCTCCAACAAAGCTTCATAACAAACAAGCACCGGTGGACCTCGAGTTACCTTGGTCTTCTGCCTTTGGCCTCAAGTAACCTTGGCCTCTCTCCAACAAAGCTTCATAACAAACAACCACCGGCTGATCTCGAGTTACCTCAGTCTACTGCCTTTGGTCTCGAGTAACCTTGGCCTCTCTCCAACAAAGCTTCATAACAAACAAGCACTAGCAGACCCTCGAGTTACCTCGGTCTGCTACCTTTGGCCTCAAGTAACCTTGGCCTCTCTCCAACAAAGCTTTGTAACAAACAAGCACCGGTGAACCTTAAGTTACCTCGATTTGCTACCTTTAGCCTCAAGTAACCTCAGCCTCTCTCCAACAAAGTTTTATAACAAACAAGCACCAGCAAACCTCGAGTTACCTTAGTCTACTACCTTTGACCCCGAGTAACCTCAGCCTCTCTCCAGAAAAACAAGCACCGATCAGTCCATCTTAAAGCGCTTGGATCTACCCCGACGACTGGATCGCTGAAAATTCTCACATCCAAGTTATACTTTGTTTCAAACAGGCATCGATAGACCTCGAGTCTTCTCAGTCTCGCCTTAATGAACCTGAAGTCATCTCAGTCATATCCAAGTTATGCTTTATATAAGACAAGCATCAGCAGACCTCGAGTCTTCTCAATCTCACCTTAACGGACCTCGAGTCATCTCGATCTTATCCTACTATACCCCATGCTTAACAGACATTTACAGACCTCAAGTGTAATACCCTATATTTTTGTGAAGTTTTTAGGTATTTTAAGTGAGTTTAAAATACCAAAAAATATGCTTGAAATGGCAACAAGTAAACGAATCAACTGTAGGGAGTGCCCTAAAGCTTCGATACCTAAGGACAAAGGTATATCTTTGACGAGCGTCTCAAGGAGAGATTTATGACGCTAAAAGAAATCAAATCAGAGACGATTTTCGATTCAGCTAAGTTGTAGCCTAAAAGACCAAATACTAGTAATGGGCTTTCAGGAAATCAACTGAACCCTAAGGGGACTCTAATTTTGTAAATAAAACAACCCTAAGATGGTTTTGGGATGAAACAAAGGTTCTGTGAGGGCATTGGGAAGAAATCGTATTTATCAAGTAACTTTGAATTATTAATTTTGTATTTTAAGTATCTCAATGAGAATTAATTTGATGTTTGAGGGTGTAATTGTAATTAAAGAATTATCCAAACGAAATAAGGATGAAATTAGAAGTTTGTGTGGTAAAATATCAAAGTTTGAGAACTTGAAATAAGGGCCAAAATATCACTTGGAAGAACTTTGGGGTATTAGCTTCGGATTTCAAAATTCAATCCATTCTAGCTTTGGATTTGAAAAACCATTCAATTATAGCTTTGAGTCTTTAGAGTCTAAGGCTTATCTTGTGACGAGTGGCACCATGTGATTGGTTCAAAGAATCTATAAATAAAGCCATGGGATTGTCCCCAAATCAATCCAAATGAGTTTGAGTTTTGAGGGATTCTAAGGTGGGGATCTACTCTTGAGAGAGGACAGAAAATTCTGTAAGAAGAAGGGAAGAAATCGATGGAGAAGCGGGGAAAAACGAGCCTCTCCAGAGTTTTCCAATATTAGTCAGAAAAAAAAGTGAAGTAAGTCCATTTTTCTAATAATCCTGTAGAGGGGGAAGAGAGGGTTGCGTAGGTTCAAACGGGGCTCAGATCAGAGTTAAAATAAGGAAGTTATGGCAAAAAAACCAAAACAAGGCGAAGTTGTTCAAAACTAGGGGCCGCGCGTGAAGGTGTGTGGGCCACCTTCCTAGGGCGCATGAGAGGCCCATTTTTCTTCAAATTTTCCATTCTAATCCCTAATTTAATCCCCTTCAACCTTGTATAAAAATATTTAAGATTAGGTTTACCGAAACGTGTGTTTTCTGTAGAAACCTTGGCCATTTGCTGTGAAATTGTAACTTCCAAAAGATAAACCTTCAAGGTGAGACTCCTATACTCCAAATCCTATTTTTTGTTCTCTTATGAGAGATTTCTATTGCATTAAATGTGTTTTGTGAAGTTCTTGTACGTAAACTCTTGTTGTTCTCTTACGTGAAATCATGTTACATATATGAAATTTATTTTTCTAAAAATATATGTTGTTGGTTTTTTTAACTATTGTATTTATAAAATTCGTGGCCATACTATTGCACCTATTTGTTCTTAGCCGAGGGAAAAAGTTGGATATCCCCTGAGAAGCGCTATTCGTGTGTCATCAAGAAAGCTCTCGTGGGGAAGACCGTGAGTTTAAGGAACAATGGATGTGGTGTTTGCATAAGTTCTATAAGGTCGGGCCGAGGTGACATGGTTAGGGACCTCCCGAGAGGCGCTATGCGTGCGCCATTGAGAAAGCTCTCGTTGGAGGAGGCTGACATGTTCACGAGGTACTTTGAAGTTGTCCTCGTTAATTTTTGTATACGTTTTATACCTGATCATGCATTAATATAAATTGTTTTTGGAGTTTCTCACTAGAATATTCATCTTCTAATTGGACTATGTCCCTGAAATATTCAAACGTTCTAGGTTTGACAAGCGGCTCTAAGGGAAAAGAGGTAGCTGAAGAATAAGCTTAATTTGCTGCATGTAGCATGTTTAGCAAATCTTTATTTATGTGTGAACCTATGTATGTTTTGGATATGTTTAAGACGTTTAGTTATCACTTGCGAGAGATGATGTCCATGTAATACATTTTGTAAACGTCTTGAACGATTTCATTTATGATAAATAAAGCATTATGGTTGTGAACCATATCAGGTTCGATCTAGCTTTCGCATTTGAAATTTTAACACCTATCTTAGCTATTCGATTATTGGGTTTGTTAAGTTGAGAAGGTGAAAATTAGGGTTTTTAGGAATTTGTGTGATGTATGACAGCGATTGTGGTATAGAAAAATTTTTTTATTCCCAAAATCCTAAGTTATAACACACTCAAAAATGTTGGGGTGTTACATCAAGTCTTCTCAGTCTCCCCCCAACGGACCTCGAGTCATCTCAGTCCAATCCCAATAAAGGAAGCTCCAAGGTACCTAAGTATTTTTCCCTTCTTATTACTTAAAAGGCCCTGGTATATACAAATGCTAGCTAACCAGGAGCCTCCTTGGTCTTGTTGAGCCACGCCCCAGAACAAGCAGGTCTAGCAACCTCGATTTATTCGATACTCACCACAACCAAAGCACTCAAACGTGAAATAAAGAAAGCACAACAAGGCCTACACAGCTGTTGAACATTCAACGAAAATACGTTTTCGATTATCAAGTTAAAATACTACAAGATATAAGTCTTAGCACAACAAGGCGAACACACCTAATCAAGTCTTAGCACGATAAGGCCTACATAGCTGTTAAACATTCACCATCCACAGAACCCTCCTCATAGGTACAACCAACATGATCTCGAAAATAAAGGGATTCAAAACGATGCTCGGCCACACCCTGGCCTATGGAGCCACCCATAGACCACATCTTAGTGTTGCAAATCCATAGGAAGGCAACAACTGTCGTTTTTCCCCCTGGCAAAGCAATGAAATTCCAAAAGAGAAAGGCAAAGCCCTCAGCACAACGGCTATAGGCCCTTAACCTAGAAATTGTAGGGAAGGAGGAAGGGCAAGGGAGGTAGAGGGTAAACTTCTCCGAGCTAAGGAATAAGCCCACCCTCATAACGCACTTACACAAAACCACCAATCATGCCTTGGTCTTGCCATCGGTGCACCACCTAAACCAATAACATTAACACCAGAGACACTATCGTGGGTCGGCAGGGCCTCGGTTGGATTCCACATTCTAGACCCTCAAACCCTCAAGCTTCCCAAGAAAAAGAAGACACCCAAGCACAAAACTACATGATAACTGAAATGAAGAAATGAGCCCCTTTTTATATCCACAGTAGGGAGCATCTAGCGTCATCCACCCCCACCGAGGGTCGTCCCATCTGCCCCGGTATTAATGCCTCGTACTCGTCAACAAAAGAGCCACTGTTGAAATAGGGCCACGTACCCGAGCAGTTAATCATTGTAATTTCATTTTAGTAGGAAAAATGTACAGTACAAATTTCTTGTAAAATGAAGGAACCATCAAGAGTTGGTGACCCAAGGAGAAAGAAAGCCGCAAGGAGATTTCCCATGAGATGGGTACCACCTGTTTTGTGTTTGATCCCTTATTGATGCTATTGATTAAGTTCGGAGGCTCAGATTTAATCAACTAGCTAAAAGTCCATGATCACCCCACTTTGTATGCTTAAATTTATTTGTCTATGAGATACATAAAGGAAAAATTTAATGCATGTGCAAAGTGAAACCTCAAAAATAAATTATGAATTTATTTTGGATGCATGAAGTTTATTTGTGTATAAGATATATAAAGAAAACTTAAATGCATGTTCAAATTGAAAATTCTCTGAAAATATATTATGAATTTATTTTGTATGCATGAGTTTATTTATGTATGAGATACATAAAGGAAAAATTTAAATGCATGTGCAAAGTGAAACCTTTAAAATAAATATCGAAATCTTCCCAAACATGCAAACTAATATTAGATACGATAAATGAGATTTATCGTGACCTTCCACCATTGTAGGAATTTATCACTCGACTGGGTGTGCCCAACATACCACCAAAGTGTTGAGGGTATATTTCTTGAAAGTTGATTGAATTTCCTATTTAAACATATGATGTTGCTAGCTACCCCACACGAATATGGCCAACATACCACCAAAGTGTTGAGGCCATAAACGTTTCAAATGGATCGCTGGCTGAGATGGTGGGTCTTGTCTATGTATATCAATCTCTAACATACAACAAAGCATTGAGGAATAAGTGGCATATGGGTCAGTTGATCGAACCTCACATGAGATGTGATAGGTAAGAGTTGTCTACTCAAATATATGGGTATCCCAACATACCACCAAAGTGTTGAGGGGTATTCATGCAAGACAAAACTCAATGACCCTCCATGAGTCCCCTTGGGGATTGGCATTTTCCACCACGGGAAGTGTGGGATTCGAAGAATTGAGTGGGAGGTACCATTTGATTTGAGACCGAAGCTAAATGGATTATGCAAGATAAATCAATCTAACAATCATTTATTTATTTATGCAACATTTTCAAAATGGCACTTTCAAACCCTATCATGCGTCTTTTGGAGGAAAAAAAAATACTTTAGCTGGATCTAACTACAAAGATTGGCTTCGTAACCTAAAATTGGTTTTGGGTTTGGAGAAAATTATTGATGTCTTGGATTAACATGTCCTTGAATCTCTTCTTGAGGGCTCTACTGAGGAGGAACGGATTACATGAGAAGAAATGAGGGATCAAGACTTAAGGGCTATGACGTATATCTTGGCATCTATGACAAATGAGCTCCAACGTTAGCATGAGCACATGACTGACGCTTGTAGCATGATTGTGAATCTACACAAACTCTACGGGGACTATAGCTGAACAATTAGATATGAGATACCTAAGCAAATGTTCAAGGCCAAGATGGCAGAAGGCACTGATGTGGGAGACCACGTGCTCAAGATGGATGTCTAGTTGTAGATTGACCTTATCCTCCAGTTGCTCCTAGAATCTTTCACTCCATTTATTCTCAATTTTAACATGAACAAGTGTGAGTGCCCACTAATAGAATTGTTAAATATGTTAACAATTTTCCAAGCCCAAATCAAAGGAAAGAGGCAAGAATGAGTTATTGTGATAGCCTCGTCTTTAAGATCTTCTAATAAGAAGAAGAGTTCTTCCTTTAAGAAGAAGAAGCTCAAGCCGGAAAGGGAAGTTTCCAAGAGCCAACACAAAGAGAAGGGATCAAGGGGAAAGTGTTTTCATTGCCAGAAAGATGGGCATTGGAAGAGGAACTGCCCAGAGTATCTCGCCAGCTTAAAGGTCAAGCGATTTCAGAATCAAGGATCAAGTATATCTTCCTTATATATTATTAAGGTGATCAATATGATTGGTCATTCTCCCATTTCTTGGATTCTTGATTTAGGTGCGACTTCTCATATTTGTGTTTGCATGTAGGATCTTGTGGAGAGTAGGCCGCTTAAGAAGCGGGAAGTTGTCTTCCGTGAGGGAAATGGAACTCTTGTAAAGCCATTAGCAATAGGGACATTTTTTATTACTCTTAATTTTGGGTATGTATTAACTCTTAAAAACTTCTTATATTTACCTAATGCTTTCCGAAATGTAGTATCCATTCCTAGACTTGTGAGGGATGATTATGAACTATCTTTTACCCCTAATATATGTTATATTCATTATGGTAATGATGTGGCTAGCATGGGTATTATGGTGAATGGTCTTTATGTTTTGGAATTGCTTGAAAGTGTCAGACAGGGATGTAAATGTTGCATCCACTAGGAACGGGAAGTGTTCTCGTGATAACGGTGTTAACCATAAACACTTATGGCATCTTAGACTAGGCCACATAAACAAGAGAAGGATTAACGAATTGGCCAAAAGAGGATTGATTGATCCAATAGGTTCTAAACCAGGTCCAACTTGTGAATCTTGTCTCCTTGGGAAAATGCTTATGTCACCCTTTATTAGACAAAGTGAGAGAGCAAGTGATATATTAGGGTTAATCCACATAGATGTATGTGAGTAGTTCTTTGTAATGGTAAGAGATGGTTAGCACTACCTCATAACCTTTACTAATGACTTGTCACAGTATGGTTATGTGTACTTGATGAAGTACAAGTTTGAATCCTTTGAAAAGTTCAAGGAGTTTAAGGCTGAAGTAGAAAACAATACTGGAAAGAGTATCAAATACTTCAATCTGATTTAGGTGGTGAATACTTGAGAACATAATTTAGTGAGAACCTCAAGGCTAATGGAATTATATCCCATTTAACTTCTCATGTAACTCCACAGTTGAATGGTGTTTCTGAGAGAAGAAATTGCACCTTGTTGGATATGGTACATTCAATGATCGCTTTTTTTTTATCTACCATTGTCACTGTGGGGCTATGCTTTATGCACAACTATTTATCTCCATGATAAGGCTCCTAGTAAATCTGTTGAGAGTATGCCATATGAGATGTGGACAGGAAGACAACCCATTCTTAAGCATGTTAGCATATGAGATTATCCTGCCTATGTAAAGAAACTCAAGATAGATAAGCTAGAATCTCGTTCTAACAAAGGAAGATTTATGGGGTACCCTGAGCATTACAAAGGGTACTACTTCTATTTTTCCAACGACCAAAGAGTGTTGGTCAGTAGGGATGCCAGATTCTTGGAGAAAGAGTTTCTTCGAGGGAGCGACATCAGGAAGAAAATAGAATTAGAATAATTATCTTTTGAACCACAAATTGAGCCTAATAAAGAAGTTAATCCAAATGTAACAGGTCCTAGTACTGTCATTCCACATGAGGCACGTAGATCTAGTATAGTATCTCATCCTCCAGAATAATATGGTTTCGTGATGGAGGAGATACAAGAAGCATTTTTGTATAGAGATAGTGATCAAGATGTTAAACCTACTTACTACGAAGAGGCAGTGTCAAACATTGACTCTAAGAAATGGCTAAAGGCTATGCAGTCAGAGATGGAATCTATGTATTCCAACCAAGTCTGGACTCTAGTAAATCCACTTGAAGGAATAGTTCCTATAAGGTGCAAATGGATCTTCAAGAGAAAGATTGGTTCTAATAGGAAGGTGAAAACCTTCAAGGCCTGGTAGCGAAAGGATATCGTCAAAAACATGGTATTGACTATAAGGAGATGTTTTAACTGGTTATGATGCTTAAATCCATTAGAATGCTGCTAACCATAGCAACACACTATGATTATGAGGTTTGGCAAATGGATGTCAAAACGGATTTCCTAAATAGTTATCATGAGGAAGATATATTAATGTAGTAGGCTCATGGTTTTGAGTCTTCTAATGCCAATCAAGTGTGCAAGCTTAAGAGATCCATCTATAGTCTTAATCAAGGCTCAAGATCTTGAAACATTTCTTTGATAATGAGATCAAGAGTGTGGTTTTATTAGAAATCCAGATGAACCTTGTATATATACAAGAAAGTCAATGGGAGTGCATGAATCTTTTTTTATCTTGTATGTAGATGACATCCTCTTGATGGGGAATGATAACTTGTGGTTGTCTAATAAATTCTCCATGAAGGATCTAGGAGATGTGACATATATCTTAGGAATTCGTGTTTATAAAGATAAAACGATGAGATTAATAGGTCTCTCCCAGAGTCTATACATAGAAAAGATGCTAAAGAGGTTTAGCATGAAAAATTTCAAAAAACGTTTTATACCGTTCAGGCATGGAATACATCTCTCTAAAGGGATGTCTCCCAAGACACCTGAAGAGATAAGAGAGCATGCAAAAGTGCTCTTATGCCTTAGCTATGGGGAGTTTTATGTATGTTATGCTATGTACAAGACCTGATATGGCATATGTTGTGAGTATCACTAATAGATATCAGTCCAATCTAGGTGTGGAACAATGGACAACAGTAAAGTGTACCCTTAAGTACTTGAGAAGGACTAAGGATTTGTTACTGATATATGGAGAGGGTGATCTCCATGTTGATGGATTCATTTACTCGGATTTTCAATTTGATATAGATGATAGAAAGTCTAGATCTGGGTTTGTATTTGTATGTAATAAAGGGGCAGTTAGCTGGAAGAGTTCCTAGCAAGAAATAACTACGAACTCCACCATGGAAGCTAAATATGTTGCAGCAAGCGATGCTGCAAAGGACACTGTTTGGATGAGGAAGTTCATTACTGAACTTGAAGTGGTCCTGTCCGTTGAGTTGTCAATATCCTTATATTATGACAACAATGGAGCCATTGCACAGGCAAGGGAGCCTAGGTCTCACCAAAAGTCCAAACACATCAAGCGACACTCTTCCATTTGATCTGAGAGCTCATAGCATGTGGAGACGTGTAACTGCAGAGGATCGCGTCATTAGTGAATATCAAGGACCCACTAACCAAAGTACTACCACAGAGTCATCTTGATCGCCAAAGCTCAAGAGGTGAAATACCTTGAGTGACTTGAAAATGCGGTCATCTTTTTCAAAGGCTTAAGTAAGTGGAGACTTTTCATGGATGTCACCAATTTGAACAAGGCATACTCGAAAGACAGTTACCCATTATCGAGCATATATGCTCAGATTGATAGGATGGCGATATATTAATTTATAATTCTTCTAGAGTCTTCCCAAGGATATCATCAAATCCTTCTACATCTCGAGGACTAGGAGAAAATAACATTCATAATTAAAAAGGCCACCTATTGCTATCAAGTTATGTTGTCTAGCCTAAACAAATTTAGGGGCAATTTATCAGCAACTCGTCAACAGGATTTTCAAGGCCCAATTTGGCTAGAACGTCGAAGCATACATTTATGATATGCTCGCAAAATGTCGACCTCGATGAGTGCTTTAAGAACTTAAGGAAATTTAACATGAAATTAAACCCTATTAAGTGTGCTTTTGGTAGACAAATTCCTCATGTTCCCTATTCATCGTCGAGGAATTAAAGCAAGCCCAAAAAAGATACAAGTTATGTTAATGTTGGTGCCCTGATGTTAGATTTAGATGGCATCCAACATTTCTTATTATGGGACTAATGATGTAATTCTTGCAATATGTAATAAAATATGTTTCCAAATTTTAAGGTCATATCTTCATTCATACCTCTCCAATCATTAATTTGAATGAGTTCCTAGATTTCCTGTTGAAGGTCTTATTCTTAAGCATTAAGAATATGTGATAATTGACCTTTGTAATAAGGATATCTCAATGATAATTTCCAATCCTTAGACTTCTTAGAAGAGGATTATGATTATTAGTCAATTATAGACTGACACATGGGATACTACTTTTGATTAGTATGAGATGTTAATAATAAAGAATGGTGAGTCACATGCCATAATCCATGGGATGGAGATAATATACACGTGAATGTTAGTGGAACACTTACTGAATGTGATGCACATGATAGATCACTTACTGAATGTGATGCACATGATAGATCACGTGAATGTTAGTGGAACACTTACAGTTGCCTTATGTGTTAGTGTCATGGATTTGTCGTTTCTAAAAACCATCCAGTTATCGGGTGGGAGATTCACTGTGTAGTGGCATATGGAGGCAGGTGATTGCTAATGGGATCTATCGATCTGTGGCGTAAGGTGAACATCCTATGCCATCAGTGGTGATTTTGATTGTAGAAACCCCTGGCCAGGGTACACTTGATTGGAAAGTATTCCAATGTCGGAAGGAGTTCTAATGTGTTTTCTTAATCTCACCACACTAATTTTGGCATAGTTATCAAGTTAGTGAGTTTGATTAGTCCATGACTCTCACTCGATCAGGATGATAACTATTGGAGGTATCATAGTATACGGGAATTGAAAGCCCAAATAGGTTCTATTTTGAAGTAAGACTTCATTACTTGTAGGATCGCCCTGACATAATGATAGTTGTCACTTAAAGTCTTTTGGGATACATCGAGGAAATGAAGAGATCCTCGTTGTGGACCAAAATGTTTGGTTAATGTTAAAGAGTTTGATGTGTCTTGATTGCTACTTAGTAGTGAACTTAGAAGATCACACGCATATCCGGATGTGATGGTTGACTAAGCGATTAAGGCTGAAATCATCATTAAGAGTTAATGACATTGCCGTTAAGAGTTAACGAATCAGTTTAAATAATTAATTAATAAAGAGCAATCATTAAGAGTTGACATGTATGTCGTTAAGAGTTAACGGGGGCCTTAGTGCCATTATGAGATAATGAAAGTTCTATTAAGAGTTAAAAGTGAGCCTAGATGCAATTTCTGGAAGTTTTGGACAAAAGGGCCAAAATAGTTGACAGCGTTGGGACACTATCAACCATTTTGAGATAAACTGTTGATAGCTCCTTGCAAGTTGTCAACAGTTTCTATCGATCTCACTCGTAGAATGCACGATCAATTTGTTGTTTTGTGTAACGAAAAAGCTTAGGGCAGGTGGCGGGGGCAGACAAAGAGAGGACGACATGCGTCTTCCTAGTCTCATCCATGTTCTCAACCCAATTTCTATGTGTCTTGTCTGTTGTGAGCATGATTGGGTGACTAGGGTTTTGTGTATTTGATATATAAGCCAAAAATAGATGAGAATAATAGACAACAATTGTTGCATTGATTTCTCTCAACCCCAGCTCGATTTCTTCTCCACTTTTAGAGAACAAAATACTCTCTGATTGCCCTTCTTCCTCAACTCCTTTTTCTTCCATTGATACAGTAGCAACCCAAGCAAAACAATGAGATTGTTTTAATCCTTGTGTTTTTTTCATTTGAACCCAATTTTCTCTTCAACCTATATCTCCCTTACTTTCTTTGTCTAGCACAAAGAGATAGTAGAAGGATTTACCATCTTGCTAGAACATGTACTAACTAAGTCTCCCGTGTATTCGGGAGTCAGTTTGGTCTAATCGAAAGCTGTTCAGAAGAAAGGAGTTGTTGCCACCGGGTGGATTACAGCCTCTACTAAACCCCATGTGGCATGGTATAGTGTCGATTTGCATATGGACACTGGAAATGAGTCTTGCAAGGTTGTTTTTTGTTTATGTTTTTGTTGCCCTTTTATTGGTTTTTCGAAAAAGTTTTGAAAATCCACTTAAACCCTTGTATTGGTACACCTAATACTGGCATTCCTCATCAAGTTATACTCAACATGAATCCTCTAAGGAATGAGGTGGAAATGAAAAGATTAATTGGTTAAATGGTGACTCTAGGGTATTTATCTCACTATTCACAAAGGTACTCCTTTATTTAAAACCCTATAGTAGACAACGGAGTTTATCTGGTCAACTAAGTGTGAAGAAGCATTTAACAAACTCAAATAGTGCTTGAGCTTACCTCTCCTCTTGACTAAGCCTGAGTTAGATGAGCCTTTCCCCACCCCTCTTTTACCTTGCTATGGCTAAGGAAACAATCAGCTCAGTCTTGGTCCAAGAGGAAAAGGGAAAGCAAAACCTAGTGTGCTACATTAGAAAAAGGCTGACCGTGGTTGAGACGAAGTATACTTTTATGGAAAAATTGGCTTATGCCTTGGTCATATCAGCTTGGAAGCTCTAGCAATATTTTCAAGCATATCCAATTATCGTCATAACTAGTCATCCTCTAAAGCAAGTCCCTAGAAAGCCTAATCTATTTGGAAGGATGCTCACATGGGCAATCAAGCTCACAAGATATGAAATTGAAAACTAACCAAGGGTAGCAATCAAAATATAAGCCTAGCGAACTTCCTCACAAAAATAACATGGATTGAACACTCAAGAGCATGCATTGTGGAATGGTGGAATCTAAAAACTGCTAAAAGCTCAAACTTAGGGGGTAGTGGTGCAAACTTGATTTTGAGGAACCTTGAGGGATAAACATGGTTATATGCACTTCATTTCAAGTTCAAGGCTTCCCATAATGAAGTGGAGTATGAAGTTCTTATGACTAAGCTCAAACAAGCTGAGCAGTTAAGGGTGAGACTAAAGTAAATCTCGAAATTGTCTAAGATGGGTCGCCTCTTACATCTTATCGTTGTTCATATCATTGCCCCTTAAAAAGGTAACTATTCTCAAGTTACCAAAGAAGATTGTTGGATTATGTTTTATATTTTAACTCTTACTAAAATTGATCTTTACTCTATCATCATTAGTGAAATGATTGGAGCATTCACTACTAAGAAAATGATGTTTTACATTCTTGTTATTAGTTTTGATGATGAAAAACAACATTTGGTTTTGTTGGTTTTGATCCCCAAGTCATGAGTTAAGTTTATGGTTTTCAACAAAAATCAATTTCAAGTACCTATATGAAAATGAAAATTGAATGATCTATAATTTTTTCTAAGTTTGGAAGATTAGTACATTATAAGAAAACATATATGAAAATGTTTTCATTTTAAAAAACTATCTCTTGGTATTTTGATATCTAATATTCATTGTTATTAAAATAATTTTTAATGAATTTTTCAAGAAATAAAATGTATATATTTTTGGAGTGGTAAAATTGCTAAATCCTGAATTTGTACTAAAACCAAAATTTTACTTTCTTATTGTTTTGGATTTTGATTTTTTAGATATTTTTATTGAATCCAAATGGAGGGTACTTTCTTATTTACATTTATGTATTAAAGTAAATGGAAGGTAAAATATAAATGGAAGGTAAAAAATATAAATAAAAGAAAATGTGGACATTTACTTTAAATAAGTTATAATGTATACATGCTATGAATTATATCCTCAAGCAATTCTAATATATATATATATATTCTAATTTGTCGACCGTTTGTTCCTACCTATCGACAAGCTATATGGACCTGTCAATTGGTTCTAATCATGTTGTCAACCGGTTGCTCGACATGCTTTCAGTTGTTTGCTATCGATCGCCTCTGCATCACAACCTATCGACCGTTATTATGAACCTGTCAAACCGTTAGATGAAGTTGTCGACTAGTTCGTCGCATACAGCAAGTAACGACTAGTTTTTGCACTCTCCCAAAGTGGTTTTTCCACTACCAACGACGAGATTCGTGAATGGGCTATCAAGGCACTATAAATATAAGTCAAATGGGTGATTCAAACCAACCAAGAGAGATCATTACAAGCTTACAAGTGTTTATTCTTCAAATGCTTCATTATTTCATTTGTTCTTCATTTTTCTCTCTAAAGGCTTTGATTGTCATTTGTATTATTTTGTTCAGGCCTTGTATTTATATTGAGAGATCTTGTAACTACGAGTGTCTACTCTTAGATCCTCTCTTTTTATTATTCTTGGTTTTCCTAGCAAGATTGCTAGAGGGCTTTCTTGTTTAAGCAATAGGTTGTCATACCTAGCTTGTTGCTAGAGGACTTTCTTGTTTAAGCAAGACGTAAATTCCTAGATTGTTGCTAGAGGGCCTATCCGGAGAGATAGGAGGTTTTTAGTGGATTGATTGAAAAATCCTTAGTGAGGAGCTAAGGTAATGAATTAGGCTTGGTTTAAGCCAAACCACTATATATCGTTGTGTTATTCTTGGCTTGTGCTCTTTCTTTCATTTATTATTCTAAGCATTTCAATAATTCTCACTTGTTCTAAAATATCATTTTTCATAAAATGGATTTTCAAGTTCAATCAAATTTTTAAAACAACCCAATTCACCCCCCTCTTAGTGTTGGTGCCATTGCTATTCAAACCTAACAAAAAAGATATCTTCCCTATGGCATGATCCTTAGCTTAATCATAGATTCCAAGGTAGAAAATCTTGGGAATGTCTGTCGAGTTTTGATCTATCCTTCCAAGTACCTAAATGAATCATCTTTAAAGCATGCGAGTTATGAAAAAAACAATTCGGGCCACTAGGCTAAATCAAAGAAGTGCAAAAGGCTTTCTACATTAGAGGGTGAAGATGATCTTCCTCCTCTACCATTATCTGACTAGCCCCCTGCGAATATTCCTTCATCATCTATTCCTCCTCTAGCTTCTCCTCCTCATCCCATTAGTGAGTCTTTTCAGTCTCTCGATGATTTGCTGATTCATGGACTTGTTGAACTGAAGGCTAACTTCACTAGCTTTTAAGTTGAGGTTAAAGAGGAGATGTGAGGTCTTCATCAAATGCTGGAGATGATTCTTTCTTGCCTGTTGTTACCTACACCATCATCATCACCACCGTCGCCTCTAGAATCTTAGATCATCTTGTGTTCACACATTTTATTCTCTACATTTTGATCGTTATGATTTTCATTATTGTATGAATACTTCTAGCACTTTAACTACATTGAATATACATGCATACTTATTTACTCTTGTGGTTTGGTTATTTATATGGAATGGTAATATTGTTTGGCATACAAACAATCTCTTAAGGAAAGCTTAAAGTTTCAAATTTATATTTATTGAGATTACTGGTTGCCTCTCACATATGATGAATGGTAATTTGCATTGAAAATGTATGGATTTTATGTTTTGACATTTAAAATGATTGCAGTATGAATGCATATTTCGAATGATAAATTTTTGTCTTGTATGATCATTTGAATGCATGGTTTTTATATTATTCCTTTTCAAAATTTTTGATCCCTATCATATATCTAAAGTGTGGTTAAAACTAATGAATGGCTTGTTTATAGTCATATCAGTTTAAAGGGGAGTTTTTTGTAGTTAATGTTGCAAATGATAATTTCTCTTCAAACTTATTCTCTTTGAGTTTTTGGTTTAAAGGGAAGTTTGTTTTCAAATGCATTTTTTATTTATGACAAAAAGGGGGAGATAAATATATATATATATATATTGAAATGGATTTTGAAACAAAAATGGGTTTTGTTATCATTAAAAATGGGAGAATGATATTTTACTCTTGTGTTTGGTTTTGATGATGAAAATAAAAATTGATTTGGGTGTTATTGATAATCAAATGAGTTTTATATCTATAACCTAATTAAGAAGATGTTTTGGCTACAATTGTTTCAAATGCAAATCAATTTCAATCTCTTTGTCAAAATGAACTTTATTTCTCTCAAATCTATCTTGAAAGAGGTTTCAAATGATTCTTCTAAAATACATTTCAAATTTGGTTTTTAAACCGTTGGAGAAAATGAAGCGAGAAGTTTTAAAATCTAAGGATAAGTTATCTACATGACATAAGAAGCTATCAACTGTTTCAATTATTTGGTCCAAGATGACGACAATTTATTTTGATCTGTCGACCGTTTTGGTGGTTTTTGGTCCAAGCTATCAATCACATAAATGTTTGCTCTCGGGAGTTTGCTGTCGATCGTTCCTGCATTAGGAGCTGTCGATTGTTCTTCAAAAATGCTGCCTGTTTTGTTTCAACTGTCAACTTCTGTTTGAATTTTTTAACTAACCTATCAACCGATTCTTTGAATCTGTTAACCATTTTTATTCCAGAGACTTCCAACGACTAGTTCTTCAAGTTATCATTTGAGGCTATCTACCACCAACGGCCATATTTTTGAAATCTCTCATGAAGCACTATAAATAAAGAGCTTATGGATAATTCAATCCATTTCACTACAAGCTCACAAGTGCTCATTTTTTCAAGTGCTCAATTTTTTCATTTATTTTTCTCTCAAAGGCTTTGCATTCAATTTGTATCATTTGTTTTTCAAGCCTTATACTTTTGAGAGATTTTGTAACTAAGAGATTTATCTCTTAGAATCTGCTCTCAGTAAATCTCTTACATCACCTACCTTATTGCTAGAGAGCTTGTTTTGATAGTAGGAGGATTGTATTTCCTAGCAAGGTTGCTAAAGGGCCTAAATCGATTATAGGAGAATTGTATTTCATAGTCTTGAAGACTAGAGGGCCTACTTGTGATCAAGTAAAAGGATATAGTAAAGGGTTTAAAAATCCTTAGTGATGAGCTAAGTGAGTAGATTAGGCTTGATTTAAGACGAACCACTATAAATTGTTTGTGTCTCTCTATCGCTTTTATTTTTTATTTCATTATGCCAAGTATTTTCCCAAATCATCCTCAATTGCATTAAAATCTCATTCATCTATAAAAAGAAATTCCAGTTTGATTAATTTTTAAAATAACTCAATCCACCCTTCTCTTGGGTTGTGGTTCCATTGCTATAAAATTATATCATGTCCTACACTTAAAATTGGTTGAGGCAGTGCGAGAGTCGACTTTCAGTTCAAGGAATTCAACTTTTAGGTCGACTGTAGCTTTAAGAGAGTCGACTTTCAATTACAAAAAGTCAACTCCCATAGCAGCCAACATCCTGAACAAACAATTGAATCCATGAACTACTAGCTCATTAACCATTAATGAACCACCATCATTAACACTTAATGACACATTCAAAACCATCGTTAACTATTAATGATGTCTGAGGCACATCAGGTGCATGATGTCGACACCAAATGCAACACTATATCGTTTGTGACTTTTAGATAGAACAAAAACTCATTTCAGTACTAGCTAACACCTTGACCCATCACTAGAATCTCTCCATATCTTGATAACGATCTAAGGGTTCTTGAGAAGCGCCTAGCTAGCAGTAGTTTAGGATAATATAGGTGGCAGTGAAGTGTGGCAGTGAAGTCTCACTTCAAGTGAATCTATTACGGCTGACGATTATCGTGATGAGATACGCCAACTATTGGAGTATCAATGCAAGGGTTTAATTGGATTTTAAAAAAAGTTTTTGAAAAACCAATAAAATGGCAGTGTAAACATAAACCAAAAACGCCCTTGCAAGACTCGTTTCAATGTCAATATACTATTCAAAACTAAACCATGCCATAAGGGGTTTAGTAGGTATACTTTTCAACTTTTGAAGGCCGATGTAGAGACTGAAATACTCCCGGTGACAGGAACTCCTTGCTCTAAACCGAACAAAATTTCAGTTAGACCAAATCCATTCTTGCAAACACGGGAGGCCTAATCAATCCATGCTCTAGCAAATGGTCGAATCCCAACACTTTGTCTTTGTGCTAGACAGAGAGAGTAAAGGAGATTAAAGGCTAGAATAAAACTGGGTTCTAAATCAATGGGGCTTTTCAAGCTTCATAGTCTCACTATCAAGAACAATAGCTATGAGGAAGCAATGGGAGTAATGGAAGAATGTTAATCAGAGAGGGTTTAGGCTCTCTAGGGTGAGAAGGATTCAGGCTAGGTTTTGGGAGAAATCAGAATGCAACAACCCCTCACATTTCTTCTCCCATTTTGCTTATATATCAAAATACCCAAAACCCTAGCAACCCAAATTCTCTCATAACAGACAAGGGACATGAAAATTAAGCTAGGGGCATGGAGGAGACTAGAACGACGCATGTCGTCTTCTCTTTGTCTGCCCTCACCACGTGTCCCAGCTTTCGATTGCAAAAGACAACAAAAACATCATGCATTCGCGACCCTCTGCAATAGGACTGGTCGACCACTCAAAGGGAGCTGTCAAGCGTTTCTCTCAAAATCCGTCTACTGGTTCCCCAAGCTGTCGACTGGTTTGGCCTATTTATCCGAAGTTTCTAGAAATTGCATCTAGGCCCGCTATGAACTCTCAATTGCACTTTCATTATCTCATAATGACACTATGGCCCCCGTTAATTCTTAACGGCATGCCCGTCAACTCTTGATGATTGCTCCTTATTAATTAAATCATTGAACCCGATCCATTAACTCTTAACGGCAACATCATTAACTCTTAATGATGGTTCCAACCTTAATTGTTTAATCAACCATCACACTCAGATATGCATATGACTTTGTAGATTCACTACTAAGTAGCAATCAGGACACATCAAACTCTTTAATGTTGACCAAACACTTTTGGTCTACAATGAGGATGTCTTCATCTCCTCGAAGTACCCTGAAAAACCCTGAGTGACAACTAGCATTACGTGAAGGCAATCCTACCAGTAATGAAGTCTTACTCCAAAATAGAACCTATTTGGGCTTTCGATTCCCGTGTACTATAATCCCTCCAGCTGTTATCATCCTGATTGAGTGAGAGTCATGGACTGATCAAACTCACTAACTCGATGACTATACCAAAATCAGTGTGGTGAGATTGAGATGACATATCGGAACTCTTTCCGACATTGGAACACTTTCCAATCAAGTGTAGCCTAGCCAGGGGTTTCTACAATCAAGACCACCACTGATCGCATAGGATGTTTACCTCACACTGGAGGTCGATGGATCCCATTAGCAATCATCTACCTCTATATGCCACTACACAAGGACCACATAGTGCATCTCCTACCCGATAACCAGATGGTCCTTAGCAACAGTAAATCCCCAACACCGACACATGAGACAACTATGTTGTCTTCGATCAAAGGACCAGTAACACAATTGAAGCCTATGATAGATCATAGATCCTCTAAGCCATGTGATCTATCATGTGCATCATATTCAGTAAGTGTTCCACTAACACCTACCCACATATATACTATATCCATCTCATAGATTATGACATGTGACTCACCATCCTTCATCATTAGCATCTTATACTTATCAAATGTAGTATCCCATGAGACAATTCATACTTAACTAATCATAGTCCTCATCTGAGAAATCTAAGGACTGAGAATAACCATTAAGATATCCTTATTACAAAGGTCAATTGTCACATATTCTTAACACTTAAGAATACGACCTTCAATAGGAAATCTAAGGACTCATTCATATATAATGATTGGAGACCTATGAATGAAGATATGACCTCCAATATGAATACATAATTTATTACTTATTCCAAGAATTATATCATTAGTCCCATAAATATAAATGACAAATTCCATCTAAGTCTAGCATTAGTGCACTAACACTAACATATCGTGTGTTATAATCCTTCCATCACCTAACGTACCGACTGAGCGAGAGCCATGGAGTGATAAACTCACAACCTCAGTAACTATGTCTGACCTTATTAATGTGACTAGATGACACCTTAGAAAATTCCTTTCTTGATAATCAATTTGCCTTGACTAGGGACTATCCTATCACGTTAATAGTATATCAAATAGGACTTTTACCTCATCAAATACTAACGAGAGCAACAAATCCTATCCCCAACACCTGTCTCCATATACTAACAATACAAAACCACATAGATGAAAATTCCTACCTCCCAATTGGATGGTTTGACTCATTAGAAAATCCCGCACATTGATACACAAAACAATCATGCTGGTTCAAGTCTAAGGATCAACACATCGTCGCAAGCTGACGATCTGACCATTATCCACCATGCCATGTGGTTAGTCATCGGTGTCACATTCGGTTGGTTGTTCCTTAACAACCACCTGCATGTCTACTAGTGACATCTCCATATCATATGGTGTGTGACACACCACTCTTCCATCAATAACTCATAATGAACGAGGTAGTAACCTAAGGATTGGGAATAGTTTAAGACATCCTGTTATTAGAGAATCCTGTCACATAGTCTCAACACCTTGAGAATAAAATTCTCAAACAAAATATATAGGGACTCATTCATATGTTAAACTATAGAGAGCTTAAGAATGAAGAAAACTTGCCTTTTATTAATATGTATAAAGACACAATAAATGTGTTTAGTTACAAGCTCGCTAAGCGTCATCCAAATCTAGTATTAGGGCACACAACACTAATAGAGACAACTACAAGTGCAGTCTAACTCTAACTTAGTGAAAGGATAGGTGACAAGAGAGTTTGAGACTTGGGAATAAGTGATGTCTTGGTACTTGGAGATTATCAAAGGCCTAATCATGAGATTCTAAGAGGTGAAAATTGAACACATCCCTTGTTCCTAGAATGCTATAGTAGATGTTGTAGCCCAAATAACTTTCTCACCCTTCCCAAGAAGCGATCTTGGAAGCGATCGAGAGCTTATGCCTCAAAGAGGAGTTGTTATGGATAAACCCAATCATGACATACCTAGCCAAATGGGATCTTTCTAGGGATGAGATGACTGATCAAGTTTTAAGAAGATAATAAGCTAAATTCTTGATAATTGTGAATGAATTATATAAGAGGTCATTCACCCTCCCACTTATGAAGTGCTTAAGACAAACAAAGGCTTGATTATGTCCAAAGGGAGATACACGAAGGGATTTGTGGTAGTCACATCAAAACCCATGCTCTTTATAATAATTCCCTTCAACAAGGGTATTTTTAACTGACAATAAGGGTTGAGGTCGAGTAACTTATCTAGACTTGCAAATGATGTCAAATTAAATGATAACTTAACTCATGTTCTAGCCATAACAATAGCACTTCTAAGCCCCTCCTAACATTTTACCCAATCGGGGGTGGACATTCTTAGACCACTCCTTATGGTAGTTGGTCAAAATAGGTACATTATTACTATCGCCAACTACTTCACTAAGTTAGTAAAAGTTGAGCCACCACTTCTACCAAGAAGGTTTGATCATTCCTATGGAAGGATTTAATGTTCAAATGTACAATTCCCCAATTCTTGATTTCAAATAACATGACCAATTTGAGGACCAAACCATTTGAGAATGGTGTGATGGTTTAAAGATTAGACACCATTTCACTTTAATGGCACACCCTTTGTTTAATGGACAAATTGAGATGGCAAATCATATTACAAAGGCTCAAGGTTTAGGTAGAAAGGGCGAGTAAGAATTAGGTCTAGGAACTCCCTAACATTCTTTGGTCTTATTGCACAACCACTCAAACGTCCATATGGGAGACTTCTTTTTGTTAGTGTTAGTGCCCTAATGTTAGATTTAGATATCATCTGGTATATGTAAAGGGTACTAATGATGCGATCTTGTAAATTAATAAAAGGTCATATCTTTATTCATACTCTCCTCTTTTTCTTATAAATGAGTCCCTAACAGAGTAGAGATCTTATTCTTAAGTTATTAAGAATATGTGACGAAGATCTTTAGTTCAATATTTCTTAAAGGTATTCCAGATCCTCAGATTTATCAAAAGGGAAATATGATTTATCAATCATGGATCGGTACATGGGCTACTACCATTAATTAATATGATATGTTAATGATAATGAATGGTGAGTCACATACCATATTGCATAAAATGTAGATAGTAATCTTGTGGGTAGGTGTTAGTTGAATATCTACTGAATGTAATGCCTATAATAGATCACATGACTGAGAGGATTAATTATCGGTTACTGATTTTTGATTGTATATTTGGTCCTTTGACTAGAGGAAATAAAGTTATCTTGTGCATTGGTGTCAAGGGTTTGTCATTGAGCAGAACCATCCAGTGTAAGAAGTGGGTGTGCTCTTTGTGTAGTCTAAATGAAATGATGTATGAAGGTAGATGCTCGCTGATGGGATCCATTGTCCTCAGCTTGGGAGTGAACATCCCATATGGTATTAGTTGGTTGAGGTTGGAAAACCCCTAGCCAAGGTACGCACGATCGAAAATGAGTTTTTTTGTGTCGGAAGTAGTTCTGATGTGTTATCTCAATCACACTATACTAGATCTGACATAGTTACCGAGTCCTATGAGTTTAATCAGTCCATGTCTCTCACTCGGTTGGGATGTTAGTCAATGAGAGGATTGTAGTGCATAGTAATCGAGAGTTTTAATAGGTTCATCCGAAGTATAAACTTTATTTCCATTAGGATCATCTTGAGTCTTGGCTAGAGGATACTCAAGATCTTTCAAGATGCTTTGGGGAGATGGAGAGATCCTCTTAGTAGATTGAAATGTTTGATCGACATCAAAGAGTTGGTATGTCTTGATTACTACATGGTTGTGAACCTAAAAAGTCACACGCATACTAAATAATGCTTCGAATTAGTGAACATTTTCTATTAATGTGTTCTTCATCATTAAGGTGCCAATGATGCTCAATGCTATAAAGAGTTAATGAAAGGATCAACAATGCATGGAATACCATTAAGAGTTAATGGGGGTCTTGGTTCCATTAAGAGTTAGTGGAAGTGCTATTAAGAGTTAATAACGGACCTAAATGAAATACGCTAGAACTAACAGTTGCATGCATAAACGGTCGATAGTTTCATGTGGATGGTCAACATTTTTCTTTGTTTGACAATAGAAACGGTCGATAGATATCCACAAACGGTCGACAGTTTTGAGAGCGGGATTAATCCCACGTGCTTTTGCTTCCTATCACTTCTCTCTATCAGAAGTGATGGCTTGATGGTTTTTAATAATGCCTTTTGCAAGCATTTATTGCATGAAATAAATAAGAGAGACTGACTGACTGACTGACAGACAAACAGACAGACAGAGAGTAGGTGAAATTGAAAAAAAGAAAAGAAGCATGTAAAAACAGAAAAGGCAATCTGTCACGCATGCTTGAGATGTAACCCAGCCTTTCTCTCTTGTTTTCTTTCTTCCTTCTTATGTTAGTTCTCTAGTCTTATTCTCCTTGCTCCAAGAAGTCAACCGTTGGCTCTCTCTTTCTCCCTTCTATTTCTCTTTTTTTATCCTCGATTGTGATACAACCAAAAGCATGCCCAAAGAACCATAACACAGCCTTCGTTCACCTTTGTCGAGAAGATCCTAATACGGGTCTGACAAAGGGTTTTAGTGTAGGTCAAGTGTGGATGGACTAGGTTTTCCACATTTGAGGAGGTAGGTTGGTTACCCAAGGTTTATAGGCACAAGAGTATCTCGTGGCATCTTGAAGAAAGTTGGAAGCTGAGGTTTTCGAGTGCATCGGACAACTGGCCAGAAGCTCATCCATTTGTGGAATAAGTTCTAAACACCCTATGAATTGATGTTCATTTATATGTACATATGGATGTTTGATACCAAGTCTCGCAAGGGTTCATTTTTTCTTCTGTTGTACTTTTTGTTTTGGTTTCGAAAAAGTTTTAAAACCTATATACCCTTGCGTAGATCCACCAAATGTTGGCATTTATCATATTGTGTGATCATCTTTCACTTTTAGCCTTTTCGATGGATCAAAAGTGATCATTCCTACCGAAATGGGGCCTTTGAGCTTCTAAATATAGAACTTCAAAGTAGAGACTAATCAAGATGCATTGCAGGCTAACCTTCACCTACTAAACAAACACCATGACAAGGCTCACATTAGGTAGGAGGCATATAATCGAAGGATCACCAAATACTATAATTAGAGGGTGAAGTGGGGATATTTTCTCATGAGATCTGGTCTTACAATGAGCAAGTATGAGTCAGCACCGAGAGATGGGAAAATTGGTTTTAAATTAGGAAGGCTTATCAAATCATAGAGGATTGAAGTCCCAATGCTTATTAACTAGAAATTCCTAAGGAGATGTAATTCCAAGGACTTGGAACATATAGAACTTGAGGAAGTTCTTTCAATGAGCCTTTCCCTTGATGTAATGGACATCTAAGAAGGGGGCCACTTGACTCTAATGATCCTTGAATGAATGAAATGCATTGCAAAAAATGTTGTTAATTAAGAAATAATGATGTTGTTTTCTTTTGCATGCCTAAGTTGAAAAGTCGACTAAGTCTCTTCGTGCTAGGGATACCTAAGTGGAGAAGAGGATCACCCTACTTGCATCTAAGTCCCCTCATGCTCAGGACACCAAAGATGAGAAAAGGACCACCCGACTCACATCTAAGTCTTTTCCTTGTGCTTAGGACACCTACATTGATAAGGGGACCACCTTAACTAGTAAAAACAAGAAAAATCCTAACTATTATCCTTCTCTAAAGCCCTCAACTATTGTTTAATCTTTGATATCTTGGGACACATCTTCTCAAACTTGTGGGCTCAGAGGTGGATTAGAATTTGCTAAGCGCCCTCAAAGTTATGGAAAGACTTTCTTCATGGTATGGTAAATGCTCCAATCATAGTACGAGGGGGCTTAGGTCGCCTCAGCTTTACACCTCTAGAACTCGATTTCCTAATTCTTTACACGGTTGCTCCAAAAAATCTTTTCCACCTTAGGGAGATTAGTCAAGTCTTTCTCCAGTTGCTTGGTAAGGATAGTAAGCTCTAGTTGGAGGCTACTTGTTTGGCTCATTTGTTGTTCCTTTGCTTGTTAGGAAGCCTTAAGCTCAAATTATAGTCGCATGAACTTGACATTGGCCTTTGCCTCGCTGTTCTGTTGCATCTCCATGTCATCCCTCAAAGCTTTAATCGTTTTGGCATCCTATACAAGTCGGTTGCCTTTACTTAGAAAAGTCTCTTCAAGGTGGATCACCTTTGTCAAGACTTTGTCAAGGTCCTCGGTAAGCTCATCATAGCAAAGGGTGACCTGAAAGGGGCGAATGTGACAAGTTAACTAACAAGGTTGAAAAGAACCAAAGAGAAGGTTTTCTCGGTTGATGGCCTTGAACCCAAGGTCCCCCAAGTACTCTGATGAACCAAAGAGAAGGTTTTCTCGGTTGATGGCCTTGAACCCAAGGTCTCCCAAGCACTCTAATGTTAGCTCAGTAATAATAGATTGGTCCATTAGAGCTATGGACTTGAGAACCAATTCTGATGCCACATCACCATTCTTAAGAGTGTCTTGTTCATAAACCGACCATTTGGGAAGATAGATTGGTCCTCGGCTATACACTTTTTCTCACTCCCACAAGTGCTTGGGCTTCCTTCCCCTTGGGGTGAGCTTTTCAGGAAGAGGGTGCCTTAGGATACACCAAACATGGGGTAAGTTAAGAAGGGGGCTCATAAACCTCTTTTCTCAGAGGAGCCAACTTGATTCCCTCGTGTCGACGCTTCTTCTAATTAGCCTTAGCAGACTCCTTAGTGATCGCGCCACCTCCAAAGAACCAAGCTTCGTCAAGGATACGGTCTGACATCATAGAGAACTAAGAAAGTGGTTAGCCAAACTAATTGAAATGAGAAAAAGTGAAGCAAGGAAAAGAAAGAAGCAAACCTAGTAAAGGCCTCAATTCCAAACATAGTAGAGGGAAAAGGCCTTTAGGAGCAAATAACAATGGCACACGAGTCTTTGAGTTCTCATGTGCTTGAGGAAACAATCTTCTTAATGACTAACCTTTCTTCCCTTGATAGTATGATGGTCAAGGTGCTAATTTTCCCCTTTCTCCAAAAGGAAAAGAAGCTGAATCGGCTCTTTCAAGGGTTCAAAGAATAAGAACTAGCTTTTCCACCCCCTGATCGAGGAAGGGATTGTAAACTATGAATTGTCAGTGGGTGATGACGATGAAAGAATACCATCACTTGCAAGCTATAGCTTATAATAAGGAAGGAAAAAGTCGAGCAGTGGAAGGAATCTATTTGGCTACACAACAAATGAAGAAAAAAGAGAAAATCATCCATCCATTCAAAACCAACTAGGAGGGGTTCATCTCAAGGAGACAGAACACCTTGACAGCCAAATGGTGAATGGCGATACAAAGGCCAGACTTAAGGACACCTATATAGATCTCTAGGTAGCCCATAGTGGCTTCATGAGTAGGTATACTTATCCTCATCAAGTCCATACTGTCTCATGAAAGTCTTGGTTGCCTTCTTGCCAAGATAGGTAACTTTCTCGATCAATAAGGCATTCGAGTCCTAGCAAGAGCTTCCAAAACTTTCCCCCCTCTCTCTCTCTCCCGAACACCAATACCATGAAAGAATGTGCCAACACTTAGCATATCATGCAAGGGATGAGACAGGTTTTCAAAAACAAAAAATACTAGTAGTGGAAGAAAATCGAAACATCCTTATAAGACTCGGTATATAACAACCATATGTAAACATATATACAACTATCCATAAAGGGTTAGGCATCATATACCTCAAATGGATGAAGAAGATGCAACCGGTTGTTGATACGCCTTCAAACCTGAAGCTTTCGATCCTCCTTGAAGCTCCCATGAATGCCTTCATCTACAGCCGATTATGAACGAAGATATGATCATTTATAAATTTGCAAGAATACATTATTAGTCTCTATTATACATACTAGATGTCATATAAATCTAGAAGTATGGCACTAACACTGACATACCTCCCATGGATAATAACATTAGATGGGTCCCTAGAGACAAAAAAAGATCCATCTTAATGAAGAGTCTGAGTTCGAGCTCAAGCTCAAGTTTGTCCCATTTCTTGAGCTCATTCTCTCTGTCTATAGACTTAGAGAACAAAGACATACCTAGTTTATTCAAGGAGAAAAATTGAGAACTCTAAATTCTAAGAGATAGGAGAGTAGTAAGGTGGGGTCATCCCCCATCCCCCTCCTTATATAAGCCTCGAGAAAAGGTTAACCATCATCTCTTCCCCCGACATTGATAAAGTAGCACCCCTCTCATTCACCTCCTTTAGAAGTAAAAAAAAAAAAAAAAAATGCAGGAACAATTATTTTCCCTCTAATTGGGGTAGGCCAGCTAATTCCCCATCTTGCATTAAATGCTAAAGAGAGATGGAAGAAGTTGAGAAATCCACTTTCAACCTAAAAAATGGGAAGTGGGAGTTGAACAGTTTCAACCTCAGTCCTAATCATGAAGCAGCTGACAAAAAGGGAGAAAACCCTTTACACTACTCTTAACCTAACTCAGATTAGGGAATGGGGGGGCAATTAATGATGGACACTATTATAAAGCCCAAAATAGTCCAATCCTAAAAAAAGGGCTCAAAGACAAGGGAGCCCCAACAAGAGCTTAGCTCATTTTCATGTCTTTATTTGCAAGTCCAAAAATAAGTCCAAGGCCAAGAACTGCCCTCTTGGCCCATCTAACAAATCACATCTCAACTAGGCATGTGGCCTTATCTTGACTACTCTCTCAACATAAATCACTTGTATAAAGGTATAATGTCTAATGAGTGAGATACATCATTAATTGTGTTCTTATTGCATCACTATTGTGTCATTTTCCATGATAGTAATTAATTCACTACAAGAAAAATGAAATTTAGTGACGAAAATATCCATTGCTAAAACATCAAAATCCGTCGCTAAATTTTGTAGTGATGGATTTAGCGACGGGCAGCTTCTCATCGCTAAAAATGGCGTCACTAAATTTTAGTGACGGAACAAATCAGCGAGGAAATTAAAAAAAATAAAAAAACAAAAATTAATTAAAAAATAAATATTATTTTAGCGACGAAAAACTTTTCGTCACTGAATACACATTAAAAAATAGAATACTAAAAAAATTAAAATAAATTAGAATTAGTGACAGAAACAGTTTCGTCGTTAATCAGCAACGGAACCGTTTCCATCGCTGACTTTTATTTAAAAAAAAAATAATTATAGCAAGCAGCAAAGTGAATGCGCGTGCGCCCCTGACTTGCGAGCACCAGGAGGTGCAGCAGCTACCCGTCAAGTGGCTCTCCCTTAAGGCACCACGTGTAGCGCTGGGAAATTAATCCCAACACACTTTTTTCTTCCCTCAGTTTCGATCCTAGGTCCCTTATGCACGCTCACGAGCGCGCGCGATCATCCAAGTTGCGAGCCTTCTTAATATATACTCTATACATATTAAATATATATTACATTTAGGTGCCAGCTATTTTAATTTTGTTTTAAATTAAGATTTTGAATTTTAAATCCTTTAAATTCATAAATTAAAACTTAAAAAAATAAATCTTGTAAATTTTAACTCAACTAATGTACCACTTAAATGTTGTAATTAATTAATCTCTTAAATATTTAAATTTTATTTGATTAAAAATTAGTTTAATACATTTTTGTTATTATAAATTTTACAATATCATATCAATTTACATATTTTGGTTTGTAAATAAAATACATAAAACATGCATTTAATACTAACAAATTTTAATTTTTATTTAATTTTTTTAATTATTTAGCAACAAGGTACTCCCATTGCGAATAAAATTTAATTGCTAATTATATATTTAATTTAATTTTAATTTTTTATTATTTATTTAATTTTTTTATTATTTAATGACAAAATATTTTGTTGCTAAATAATATTAATTTAATTAAATAATGAATTAAAATTTAGCCACAGAGTGACCGCGTCACTAACAAAATAAATAAATAAATAAAAATACAAAATTTAGCGATAAGAGATTGAGACAAGAACTCGCGTTCCTTTTTTCTTGTAGGAAGAGACAATTTTGAATGTGCCTAGGCTCAACAATTGCTAAAATAATCTCGAAACTAAGAATTGCATAAAAGGAATATGAACAAATTATAAATTGTGGTGATCGATCTTTCAACCTTGTCAATATATATAATATATGCCTTCACCCATCAGTCTATGTTATAGTTGGAATAAGCATATATATTCAATTGATCACATCTTTTATGGTTTAATAATTTGACAATCTATATCAATTTGATTTTTTTAATTTATTTCTATATTCTTTAAGAGATGAACTTTTAAAATTCAAAACACGAATGCCTAGAAGTCGTCGAGAGATTGAGAGGACATAAACAAAAGAAAATTGCGACGGCAACTTGTTAGGTTTGAAAAATACAATAATATGGTAACTTTCAATTAATCTAAATAAACTTTAATTAAATTTGAAAAACTCAATAGAAGCATCTTTGCAAATAAGAAAACCCCAAGCAGGATGTGAGAGAAACGAGTCACGTCAATACAATCATCATTCAATTCACGTACATGCATCCATACATATTATTATTATTATTATTATTATTATTATTATATATTACATAAATAAACGAAACAGAAAGAGAGAAAGAAGGGGAGAAAGCAGTGGGGCCCACACCAGACCCAATCTATCTGTCGGTCGTCGTCTTGAATTCCTCGCCAACTATGCGCCAAACGAGGAACCTTCCCTTTCTTCGTTGTCAAATAACAAATAACAAATCATCGATACCCTTATTTTAGAAAATAAATTGCATTTACTTTGAAAAATATAAATAAATTACATTTATTATATTTTAGTAAGCCATATTTATTTTTACTATTATTTAAAAATAAATATATAGTATTTTAAATTATTTCAGAAACTAATAAAAATATTTAAATGCTCAGTAAAACTCAATATAATACCTATTTATTATCTAAAAATAATAATAATAATATTACGCTTTTAAGATAATAATTAGTATTACACTTTATTATTTATTTTTAACTATTTTTATGGCTAATGGCAGGCAAATTCTGTAGTATGTTCAAATATTTTCTATTGACTTTTAGGACAATGCTGATAGCAACAATTATTTTTTAGAGAATGTTTTATTATATTTTATATTTACGCATTATGTATGTTTTCTTTTAATTGGTTTTTTTTTTTTTTTTTGTAAGAGATGTATTTGTTTTAAGATTAGCTAATGAAAAGTTTTTTGTTGTTTTGCTCTTTTGTTTTGATTTTGTTGATTGACAAGTTGGTCAAAATGCTTTTGTACGAAGGTGCACCTAAGTCATCTAAGTCTTATAAACACCTAATCAAAAATCAACTTCATATATTAAAAATTAATATCAATTCAATTCCAAAAACTTTATTTTCAAATCTCATTTGAAAAAATAAGATTTTATGTCGAAAGAATCATTTAAAATTGATTTATTGAAATCGATTTTAAAGCACTTAAAAAATGAAGCTAAGTTTTAAAATTTGTAAAGTCAAATTGTCCACCGCCCATGAGGAATGGTCGATTGTTTTTATCCTAGCTATTGACCGACTTTCATAGCCTGTCAACTAGTTCAATGCATGTTCTCAATCAAATGTAGTCGACATCTATTGCATGAAAACCAATCAACAAATTTTTAGATCTCCTATCGACCGATCTCTAACCTTATCAATCGTTTTTTTCGCAGAACACTTTAATGGCTATTTTTGCAGCTCGTTAATAGTGACCAACGACTATAGAATTCAAATGATTGGTGAAGGCTATAAATATCATACGCTTGGAGCATTTAATTATTAGAGATTTGATTATAAGCTTTAAGTGTTCAAAATATACTCAAGTGCTCAATTATTTTCAAATTTTTTTCTCAAAATCTTTTTTTCTAATTTTTATTATTTGATTTTAAATTTTATATTTAATTTTAAAAGATCTTATAACTGAGTGATTCATCTTTCGAATCTTTTATTATTGTAAATTATTTATATTATTTAACAAGGTTGTTAGAAAGGCTACTTGGTAAAGTAAGAGGTTATATTTCTAGTCTTGAGACTAGATGGTTTACTTGAGATCAAGTAAAGAATTTTAGTAAAGCGTCTAAAATCCTTAGTGATGAGGAAAGGTTGTGAATTAGATCATTTGTCCGAACCACTCTAAATCGCTTGTATCTCATTTGCAGTTATTTCCATTTCATTGATTTTGATTAGCATCATATTCAAATATCATTATGTTGCACTAAAACCTCATCATTTGACAAAAAGTTTTCAAACTCAATTTAAATTTTTTAATCATCCAATTCACTTCCTCTTGGGTGTGTGGTATCATTGCTAGATTATTCTATCATTTTTTAATATAAAAATAAGATATAATAAATACACATTATTTTAAAAAATATATATTTAATGTTCTTTAGTTTTTAAGACAATGGTTAGCGATACACTTAGTGTATTGTAATAAACACATTTGCTTTTACAACAACCAATAATGCTAACGATTGCCTTTATTTTTAAAGAATGCATATTTATTACATATTGTTTTTAATTATCAATTATCCTTATTTGTTAGTAATAAATACATGGTGATTTGAAATTTTTCATTAACCAATATAGAGATTTGTTTTTCATTCGAAAATAAGGTATAATAAATTTATCTTACTTGAAAGCAAAATCATTTATTACACTTTAAATTAAATACATTTTAATTAGTTTAAGTGAACATCCATCGAACACCTCAGTCACAAGAGGCACATATCGAAATAATGGACATCGGAATAGTAATCGAAAGTACATGCAAACTAGTCTAATTGTTAGCCATGTCGGATAAGTTGGCTTAATGGTTAACTAACAATAAATATATCTTATTTTCAGTTAAGATGTATTTATTATATCTTATTTTTAACATCCAAATAATTCTATTAATTGATGATGAATACATTGTTTTAAATTAATAGAATTATTTAAATATTAAAAATAAAATAAAATAAATACACTTTATCTAAAAGTGAGGTGCATATATTGTTACTTAACCATTACTCTTATATTACAGTGTAATTAAACATTCCATTTTGTTTGATTGAGATGTATTTATAAATTGAAGGTAAAAAAATCAATTGCATATAGCCAATACTATTGGGATTATCGCCCTTACGCGATCTCTCGTCGTTCGTGCATTTGATTTTGACAGATGAGGTAAATCGTAGATAGACCTTTGACCCTTGTTTAAGTTAAGTATCAAACTCGTGACCTATTGGTACTAACTCTAGGATATCATCTGTTCGCTACTTGACCTATGCCCTGAAGTCATATATAACCAATACTCTTAGTGCATTAATTAAGACACATTTAATATACTAATTTTTTAGATATGTACAGTTAAATATTTTATTTGATTTGTGTTAAATAAATACATTTATTACAATAAAATTAACTAATAACATATGTTTAGCCCTAAAACTGATATATAATAAATCCACACTATTTTAAAAATAAGAATATGTAACACTCTTTAACAAAAGCCCAAATATAGTTTTAAAAAACAATAAATAGAGTCTTAAGGACACTTTTTAATAAGATATAAATGCATTTAATTTGTGTATTTAATATTGTGCATCTATTACGTATAATTTTTAACTTTTAAATATTTTTATTGATTGATGAAATATGTTAACATATGATGTATTTTTCACAACTTTAATAGTAGTTTGAAAACAAAAACTAAAGTGTAATAAGTACAAAACAAAGTTTATTTATATTTTTTAACTAATAACCTAAATATACTAGTTATAATCACCCAAAATTAAGGTTAAAATGTACTAAACCGTCTTAATTAAAGTTTATAATTTGAAATATTTAACTTCTTTGTAGTTTTATTTTTGACCAAAAACCTCATCTAATATTATTTTTTGACTAAATAAATTGTATTTGTATGTCGGAAAAGAAGAAAATAGCCATGATACCTGAATTATTCTTAAATAATTATATGCAAATCTATTATTATAAATCATTTAAAAATAAATAGCACCCTTAAGTGAAGAAAAGTGACATCAATTGATGATTTGATAGAAAAAAATAAAGAAAAAAAAAAGAAAAAAATGTAACTACGTACTAACTTTAGTCCGTCGTTAAACTCAAGTAAAATTTCAATTTATTTTTTAAAAAATGTAAAATTAATAATTTCATAACATAAGCAAAATCTAATTCATTTTTGAATTAAGAAATCTAATTCACCTTTAAATTGAAGACTAATTTGTTTATGTGATTCAAAGATGAATTAAGTTTCACTTACATTATAGATTGATTGAAATTTTCACTTCTTTACAAATAAATTGGGGTTTTTACTTGCATTTAAGAACTAATTATCATTAGTGGTTATATATTTTTTTTATTTTCTATTTTTCCTTCTCAAATAAACAATTTGTGCCATTTTTTTCAGTTAAAAGGTAAGTTTGAATTTTTTTTACTTTTAATTAATTTTTAATAATAGAATTGCCTATAATTGTTTAAATTAATTGGATCATCAAGTTAATTTTATTTTTTTTTGACATATCAATTTAATTTTTTCATAAAAATAATATTAAAATTTATCAATAAAAAATAAAAATAGGAAAACAAATTAAATGTCTTATATTACAAAGCTCAAGCGACGTGCATTAAATGAGAGGCATCTAATTATGGGCAGCAAAATATCTCAACCACTTCTCGCTCATGGCCCTACTCATTAATTTGTTTGATTCCATTTTATTACATTAATTATTCAAAATAAACGGAAATGTTATTTTTATGTTTAGAAGTGATATTTAATGTATTAATAATTATATATTTATAGTATATCACATTAAATATCTAAATAACATTTATATTAACATTTGCTAAAATGAATAATATAAGATTATATCAAGATAATTTATCTGTGAAGTTTAAGATAACTTATTCTAAGAGAGACGGATAAATTTATTTGAAAAATTCAAGATAAAAAATTACATGACTTCTTTTCAAACAAATTTAACAAATACAATTAAAAACACTTTTATTTGAAATATTTTGTATATCCCACTTTTTTTGGCCTATATCTTGATTAACAAACACTACTTAATGAACAAAATAACATTACATGATGATCAATACCTAATTCGTCCGTCGGCCCATGATCATTTGACTTATGACACTATTATATTATGCTTAGAGAGCGTTTGTTAATCAAGATATAGGATGGAAAAGCTAAGATATGAGATGCATTCCGAATTTTTATCTTTTCTAACATGTTTGTTAAATTTATCTAACAATTCTTGAAAACGTCATTAATGACATCTTATCTTGATTGTTCAAGATATGTTTATCTCTTTCCCTCTTCAAGATAAGCATATCTTGGTCTTTATAGATAAGAAAAAAATAACAATTGTGTCATTTAGTATATTTTAAAAAATTTAACAAACAGTTTTATAAAAATCTTAGAATGCTTCCCAATCTTATTTTGATTATTCCATATCTTGATTCGGAAAGCATTCCGATCTTATCTTGATATTCTCTTATCTTACTCATTTTAACAAACGCTACTTTAATGTAATGCCTATTATTATGTTAATCTATCATGTATCAATTTATCTCAAACACTATTATATATGTTAATCAAATTATGAATTATAAATTAATAAGTAACATTAAATTAAAAAATGCTTACATATAACATGGTTAAAATATGAGATTATGATTTCCAGGTCTCTCTACCTTAACAGAGTAATCTCATTAAAGTGCATTTAATACGTTTCATTTTCAATATTATTAATGACTTATAAAATTAGTTATAATTTTGTGAATAATGTTACCATTTAAATTATACCAAGTAACAATTAACAAATTTATAACGGCTATAAGGTTAAGGAAAAATTTTATATTAATTTGTTGGTTCTAATTTAGACGCTTAACCCAAGCATCTAACCAAAATCAAATTAATATCAATTGTGTCTAATACCTTCCAGCAAGAGTCAAAACTGAATTTAAAAAAAAAAAGAAAAGAAAAGAGGAAAATTAAATAAACCACCCAATTAGTTATTGAGGTGGTTCTCGAGTCTGCGAATCCAATCCGTAAACATCCGATCCGAACGGGTGGATAAAGCATTGAAATGAAACGTAGAGAGAAACCCAGAAAAAAGAAAAGTAAAAGAGATATAGAAAATTAGAAATTAAAACAGGGAGGCAGTATAGGGTACGGGGAAGTGCATGGGAAGGTTTGGTGGTCATTTGAGCAGGTAAAGGGGAAAAAATACCGGGGGGAGTGGGTGTGGCAGTAGCATTTTTGTCTTTTTTTCATGTGGGGCCTCCTTCCTTCATTTTTAGCCTCCTTTTTTATAATCGCCCTGAACCAAATCATTCCCTTCGTCATCAAATCCCCCCCCCCCCTTCTCTCTCTCTCTCTCTACCCCTTGAAGGAAGGCGAAACTCTTGGGGGACTTGACTTGCAGAGAGAGAGAGTGTACACGACCACACGAGGAGGCGGAGAAGAAGAAGAAGAAGAAAAGGGGGGCTTTGCTTTTGAGGGGAATGTTGTCTGGCTCGAGGACCTTTGCCTGATGATCGCTTGATTTCTATTGCAGATCTGGTTACTTTATTTACAAATCCATCTCTTCTAAGCCTCGATCGACGGAAACACACATCATGTAGAGATCGAGGGAGCTTGATGTTGGGCCAAAGTGTCGTCGGACCAGGCTTCATTCCCCCCAATTAGTATTGCCCCCAGCAGCTAATTACCTAAGATTGCTTTACGGACTAGACGATACGATTGTGTTGTGCGCTCGATCTAATCCGAAGGTTGGGTTTTTGCTTTGGTTGATTTGTTTTTGTTTTTCTGAAGGTTGGTTTTGTCAGTTTTGACGAATGATTGGCGTTTTCTGACGATTTATTTTGTTTTATGAGGCTTAGGGGTAGGTGGTTATGTGTGCAGATTGGTGTAATGATGAAGAATCTTGACTCTGTATTTGCATCTTTTGTGGGCTGGAAAAGTTGTTCATTATTACATCCTTTTTCCCCTTTTGATGGATCATGGATTCCGACCATGCTATGATGGTGTTTGTGTCAGTGAGTGCAACACTTTTCTGATTCATATTTTGTTCATCCATCCATCTATCAGCTTCTAATATCAGATCTGGCCCCTTCTATCTCCCCCCGCACCCCCCTCCTCCTAGGGTTTCTTCTGCAAGTTGAGAAGCCACCACGTCAAATGCCCTTTCTGTATTTTCTTGAGAGAGATTCCCTTCTCCCTATACCATGTCTTTTTCTGGTTACTTTTTGTGGTTCTTCCCCAGGTCAGGCCGGAAAGTTGTGTGGTTTTTTAGCATTTAATTAATCAGCTTGGTTTATGCAGTAGCACGTGATTCCCATCCCATGGTGGTTCAAGGCTTTCACTTCACGATTCCTTCTATTATCTATATATCTTATTATTCTTGTTGTTTGCATCACATATATATATATATATGTATATATGGATGTATGTTGGCCATTCTATATATTAAGCCGTTCAAATTTTCTTTTAATGATCTATATTCCCTTTTAGTGCAAACCTTCTTTCCCTTCTGAAGTGTAAACGTTTTATCCATTATATTGATCCTTTTTCAGCAATTATCTGATTGTCAAATGTCTTTGATAACAGGACAGATGACTTCTCATCGCTGTGTGGAGGAAGGAACCCTCTTGCCTTAGCTTGGATCTAGAATAACCCTTTGTCTTCAGCTTCACTTGGGGACTAGCTAGTGACGTAGAGGCATCTCCTGAATATTTGCCAAACCACAAGTGGTTTGAACTTGTCAACGTATTCCATGCTAAATGCTGCTATGTAACCCAGCTTGGGTTTAACATGTGTTTGCAGGTAAATGAAATTTGTAAACCCATGGAACTAGCTAGTTTGAAATGGCAAGCAACTTCATGACCAATATGTGTGTTTAATTTACTTTCTTCATTCACTATTGTTGCTAGGATATTGCCAAAGCACCACAATTTTTGTGCAGAATCTGTCTCTACATTAATAGTCAGTGTGGGTAAATAGTAATGAGATTGCAAAACTGGCTTCTCATGTGTGTTCTTGTTCCAAACTTTCTGGTTCTTAGCCTTCGAACCAGAGCATTGGAAGAACAGCTCCTAAATTGGATAGCAAGACGACGACCCTTTCGAGCGCATTACTCGGGCCTCTCTCTCTCTCTCTCTCTCTCTCTCTCTCTCTCTCTCCATGCTTGAGCAACATTATTAGCAGGAAGCTTACCTTTGGAGTTCTTCCTTCAACCTTAAAAATAATTGAGATGAAACTGAAGTCAATTTGCTAAAAACAAAGCTGTGTCATGGTCCCAATCCCATGCTAATTTACTTTGTATTCTGGGTGTAGTGGACACATTGAGAGAAATATGATATTAGGAATGTAAATATGATTTGAGGATGTAGGTATTTGAATTGAATCCAACCGAGTTACCAAGGGATAGGGATAGGGATAGGTATAGGTATAGGTATAGGGATAGGGTTGCTCCAAATCAACCCAAGTCGTTGCTACAGGGGATCAACGTAGAAGTTGTTCCTAGGGGGTCAGAACTTTCATATTATAATTGTACTTATGAAACAATAATATTGCCATGCTTTGGGTTGTTGGAATTTGGATCTTTGACTTGCCACACAACTTTTCATTTATAATTGGGTGTACTGCAGAGACTTTTTTTTAAACAGAAAGAGCATCTATTTATAGGTCATGCAGACAATATAATATAATACAATATAATATAGTAAAAGTAAAGTCTATGGGAATGGGGGGCACGGATGCTTTCGACACGAGGGAATTGGTAATAGCTTCTTTAATTCAGTAGCTTAAAAGGCCTGGCCCAAACATTGAGATAAAGGCACGAACAGGCCCATGACTTCGCCCATCTATCACCACCAACTCATTAAAATATTCAATGTAATAACAATATCATCATGTTATTGTGTTAATAACGTGGTATTGCAACTCGTATAGAATTTATCTTGTATCCATTATATGAATACATGACTATTGGTGAGTGATTTTGAAAATTTCAAAATTTAAGATATAATTTATTTTTAGTCTTTTACACTACAACAAAAACAGGCATTAACGACAAAAAATTAGCGACGACATTAGTTTTGGTCGTTAATGTAGTACTATTAACGACTAAATATAAATCCCGTCGTTATAAGATAACTTTTAACGACAGGCAAAATAAGTCGTCGTTAATCAATCATTTTCCCGTCGTTATTGACTAAAATTTTTAATTATAACTATAAAATAAAAAAAATATTAAAATTTAAGTACTACTTATAATAATTAATTTATTATAATTATTATAATAATACAATATATCAAACTGATTAATTTATTATAATTATTAGATTTATAATATAATTATATTTTTAAATAAATATTAATTTGATACAATAATTTAAATTATTTTATTACCATATTTTAGATTAATAATTCAAATTATTATTTTATTAGTTATCATAATTATAAATTATTTTATTTTTATCAATTAAATAATTAATAATATTATTTATATAAATGATTTGATTTTTATTTTACAAATAAATATTTTAAAAATAAAAAAAAGGAAAAACTGTGGGCGGGATTACTCCCGCCGTGTATATCTCTCCCTCTCCCTTTCCCCTTCTTCCCCAATCATCAAATCCCTAACTCCCCTTTCTTCCTCTCTCTCTCTCTCTCTGTGAAATACTCGCGCTGTCCATCGATTCGCCGCGCCTCCTGTCGTAGCCGTTGCCGCTGTCGCTGCCGCTGTCGTTGCCGCTGCCTCCGCCTCCGCCTCCGGCTGCCACCGCTGCAAAATCTGCCTCCGCCTTCGCTGCCTCAAAGAAGGTATATATATAGGTATATATATATATATATATTGTGTGTGTGTATATGTAGGATCCCCTTTTGTTTCCCCTTTTGTTTTTAGGAGTAACATCTTCAATAATCTCTCATTCCTATGGATCAATAACATGAGCAAAGATTACTATGTTGCAGGATCCTTGAACGGTGGGCATTTAGTATCTTAACTCCATTGTTTATCCATTTGAGTCACATTAATCAACTGTGATGTCATATTTTTCTTATTCTCTTAAAATTTTCACTAAACACTAAATCTACATGTTTGAACCCAAATCTTCAATGTGACTCATTTCTTATTCTGGAATATAGCTCTTTATGGGGGTTTCAGAACATACAGTTTTGAACTGAACTGACTTATTCACTCTGTGCAGATATCTGAACTGAGTAAACTCTTCCTGGAGATGAGGACACTTCTCTATGGTGATTCTGAATCAGAGCCAGTACCTGAAACTTGCTCACAGTTGACGAAGGTGTTCTTCGAAGGCGACATCTTGCGCCTTCTAATTAACTGTCTTCCCAAACTGGATTTGGAGGTAACTAACTTCTGAATTCTCATATGTTCTTGGTTTTAAGTTGTATGTTCTTCATGTTTGACTCATGATAATTCGTTATCTCCAGGCGCGTCAAGAAGCCACTCACATGGCTGTCAATTTGCAAAGACAGCAAGTTAACTCGCGGCTGATTGCATCTGATTACATGGAACAGAATGCAGACCTTGTGGATGTTTTGGTATTAGGGTAAGCTTTATATTTATTCAAATGAATTCTTGGAAGTAAACTGTTGCTTCTGCTTGAACATTAAAGATTGAAATTTCTACAATGGCTTATAACTTCTGCTTTTACACTATTTTTGTTCATTAGATAGACTGGATTTGGAGGTAACTAACTTCTGAATTCTCATATGTTCTTGGTTTTAAGTTGTATGTTCTTCATGTTTGACTCATGATAATTCGTTATCTCCAGGCGCGTCAAGAAGCCACTCATGTGGCTGTCAATTTGCAAAGACAGCAAGTTAACTCGCGGCTGATTGCATCTGATTACATGGAACAGAATGCAGACCTTGTGGATGTTTTGGTATTAGGGTAAGCTTTATATTTATTCAAATGAATTCTTGGAAGTAAACTGTTGCTTCTGCTTGAACATTAAAGATTGAAATTTCTACAATGGCTTATAACTTCTGCTTTTACACTGTTTTTGTTCATTAGATAGACTGCTATAGCATTAAAACAAATTTGTACGGTTCAAACAATCATAAAATCACGCCCTCTAACCCATCAGAAAGCAATGACTTGTTTTTGTTTAATATTTGTTCTGTTAGAGTTCATAGTTGGAAGGAAATTGGAGAACAGGAGAAGAGCCACATGTGGGCTACAATTAAGGTAAATAAAAATTAGTTGATATATATATTTTCAATTTTGGTTATTGATTTGTTCAACTTTTCTTTGTAGGAGAAGTTTAAAAATGATAATATGGAGGATCACCATAAAGATGCACTTTGTCACATGCGTTCCTTGTGGAATAATTGGAGGTCCTTATTGAATAGAAAATATATCAAACCGTACAATAGTGTACAAGACATTCTAAAGAAAAAACCCATTGAGATCCAAGATCAAGAAGATTGGGAATGGCTTGTCAAAAATCATTTTCAAGCTTCATCCTTCAAGGTAAACAGCCTTGATTTTTTTTGGTTATTCTACTTCTAGTTTTTTAAGTAGTAGCATTTCTATCTTATTGATATACTTTATGTTTTTATTAAATTCTCTAAATTTGGATAGGAAAAAAGTGAAAGAAATTCAAAAAATAGAAAGCAGCCACGCATGCCCCATAGGACTGGAAGCAAACCAATGCGAGAGATTGCATATCAAATGGTTACTATAACATATACCTTTAACAATTTTCTTACTTTATACATATCAATAGTTTGTTAGATAGCGGTTACTCTAAACTTTTCATTTTATTTAGGGAGGCAAAAATGGTCATGAACCCAATTTAGCAGAAATCTGGTTTTCAACTAGGAAGAAAGGTGAGAAGTTGGTGGAGCCGAAAGAACAAGAAACATATGTAAGTTAAATAGTTAATGACACTTGTTTTAATTTTCTTGTTCAATTTTTCACACCCAATTGTATTTAATGTGTATTAAATTATACCATGAACATGTTTTGTAGGATCAACTAGTTCAAACCATCCAATCGAATCCTGAAATGTCAAATCTTGAAATCATTGAGACTTGTTTTGGCCCCCAAGTCAAGAATCATGTTCTTTTGTATGGTGGCGGGGTGAGACCTAAAGAATTAAAACTTGCATCTTCAAGCAAGAATGAACTGGAAGAAGAGAACAAGATGCTTAAAGACCGGGTGAAAGCTCTAGAAGATGCATTTAAAGAATTTATGCAATTTAGGAGTCAAGATCAACCTTCTACATCTCAATCTACTGAGGTAATATATAATTCTGTTTATCCCTCGACTTTTTTTTAGATTTTTGCAAGTATAGCTTCCATTGTTGACTTATCGGGCTTGAAATTAAATTAGTGGAGTAGAAATCTTTATCTTCCTTTTTAAACTAAGAAAAATTTAGAATTGCCATGGATGAAAAAAATGGGTGGTTGCATAAAGTAGAAAACCAGAAGCAACAAATTTCTAACATATGCATAAAGTAGAATGCACATTTGACATATATATAGTTATTTGACATACATGCATAAAGTAGAAAACCATACTCTATGCATAAAGTAGAAAAACCAAAAGCAGTGTAAAGACAACAGAATTGCACATTTGACATACATATAGTTATTCACACAGAGAATAGGAAAATGCCATCTTCATGAAGAAGGCTTCACTTGTAGAATTCAAAGACGATAAGACATATTGGAATGGCTCACCATCATGGAATTTTAGATGCTCATAAGCTCGATTTGACTTTAATGTTATTAGCTATGACTACATAATTATTTCGTATTAATAAAATATTTGTTATATGAAGGAAGAGAGTTTAAATCATTCTATATAGTGGGTGACTAATATGGTCACATTTTTGGAGTTAACTATGACCTGCTTAATTAAACCCAAATTAGAATGAGGTATGTGTTGCCAAACACAGCCAAGAGAAGATCATTTCTAATTAATTGGGTAAAGGTATCAGTCCGTAAGGGAGAAAGAAGGGTTACTTAAGTTGAGGGGTCATTATTAAGGCTTAGATGTGGGGCCTAAATGAACATTGGCAAGGTCTACATGTTGGTGCCTATGTATGACACAATATAGGCCTAGTCAACATAGTTGGGAATGTATGAATGGTTCGGTACCCATTTCACAATGTCCAAATGGGATGCAGGAACGGAGAAATAGTTAGTTCTTAGGGCTTTACATTTTGTTAATTAACATTATATTATGCATATCAGTACAATCAAATTCACTATTAGTCTCTGTATAGGCCTAGTTATGACTTGCCTTAATCAGTCTCTCCTTGCCTACTAGTTATTGGTTCCATATTGTCGGATAAGGCTTCCAATACTACTGCGGGGGATTTCTAGAATGTATCATTAGATGCCTGTAAATCCCGATTCTGCAATAAATGGACAAGTTCATTACTACTTAAAAGAAGAAAATACTAAGCATTAACTGTGTATTGATGAAAAATTATATATTCTTGCAAAGACAAGATCAACCAGTTCTCCACCATTTTTCCCTTCTAATTATATCTTTGATTTTGGTTCGATCAGCACATATCTAGTTGCGGTGCTTATCACATAAAAAAATCAAGTCCTTCAGAAATGAGCTGCAAAGATCCATAATCACAGAGAAAATTATAGAAATGAATGGGTTTGGTTTGGTTTATGTTCAGCTCTTCAATTTGTCCTTTAAGGATGTTGTATGTGGAATCTTAAAATGAGAGTATTAAAACTCATCAGGACAGAGGGGTGAGAGAGAGCTTTTTATAATGAAAAAAATAATGCAATCTATAAGCCATTAAGGGAACCAAATGCAATTAAGAATTCATTATAATATGATCCACCCCCTCATCCTCTAGTGTTTATAAACACAGTAATTATATTGCTTGCACTAAGCTGCAGAACGAGAGCAACTGATCATCAATCATATTGCTTGCACTAGGCTGCAGAGCGAGAGCAACTGATAATCACCATGACTGGCTCTGGTTCTCCTTGTGGTGCTTGCTAATAACATATAACAATTCTGCTTTTGTTTTACTTTTCAAGAAAATTTTTGAAAATTCTCTTCTAAATTCTAGATTCTGTTGGTGCCTGTCCCTATGTGATTTGGATTGTTGTGCATTATTGAGATGAATTGAGATACAATGGGTGATTGGCATGAGTAGTTGAATTCTTATTTACTACACAATGATTGATTGCTTTTGATGATTGATTGAATGAAGAATATGTGGGATTTGATACGAATGTGTGGGATTTGATACACATTAACTCTATTTTATGAGCTTTTGTTTATATTACATCATGCTCCATTTCCCAATTACAACCAGTTTTAAGACCCTTACTTTACATTCACAAAATACTATAACTTAACTTACAGCTAGCATTTGAGTTAAGTTATTTGGGTTAATATTTTATATTTTATAAAAAAAACATGAACACTTATTTGATTCTAATTTAATGCTTTATTTCTTGTTTTTGTAGGTCAATGAGACAACAAGACTCTAAAGGAAACAACTACTATCTTGGAGTACATGAACAGTTTTATGACTATATATAGTGTTTTGTTGTATATTTTTGAATAGTATATATGATTGTTAAAATGTTACTTTTAATTGAATATCTTTTTTGGTGTAAATTTTTGAATAGTATATACAATTGTCAAAGTGTTATTTTTAGTTGAACATATTCTTTGGTGTAATTTGTTGTCAATTAACACTTATATATATACTACTTTTGGTGTGTAAATAGTAATGGATAATGATTACTTTGTATTATTTGAATGACATGTTTAATTTTATGAGTTTTATTTCAATTTGATATGGATAATGATATATAAGTTTGGTGGTTTATATCAAAACATGATATTTTTATCATTGATGACTAGCAATTGTTTTCATATATACTATTAAAAAAATAAAAAAAATTAAAATTTTAAAAATTAAAAAAAAAATATTTTTTTAACGATAGGAATTATATCGTCGCTAATTGTTCATATTATTAACGAGAGGAAATATTGTTGTTATTGGTTTGTGCTTTGATAACTAAAAATTATTTTTAACGACAGGAATTATACGGTCGTTAATTGTTTAGACTATTAACGACGGGAAATATTGTTGTTATTGGGTTATAATTTGGTAGTTAATAATTATTTTTAACGACGGGAATCATACGGTCGCTAATACAATTAACGACGGGTTTACCATTCCCGTCGTTAAAGACTTTTATCCTCGGAGGCAATAACGACGACTGACGACAGGAAAATTCCCGTCGTTAAAACTTTTTAACGACTGAAAATCAACTTTTAAAGACTGATTTTCCCGTCGTTAAAACCCGTTTTTGTTGTAGTGTTATCATTTGTTATGTAATTAAATTAAATTATAAATACATGGAAGAAATCCCCATGCGCCTCTTAATTACCTTTTATCTTGCAGATTGGAAGACCCCAACTAGGACCACAACTCTCTTTGGAGCCCTTTCGCAACTTCTCACACCCGAAGACTCTTCTCATTTCGAAGCCATCATTTCTCAGGACCCCTTTCAATTGACCCCCTCCGAGTAGACCTTGTTCTTTCGCTTAACCTTGCCGACTATCTGCTAAGTTTTCACGAAAACAAACAAGTTTTGATTATTGTATTCCAATAGCAACAATGCAGTCTTAACAACTATATTTTTAAATTTTCATAGAGTATTAGTCGAGTAAAATAAACTATTACTTGAGTGAGATATAAGACTGCTCGAGTGGTTTTAACATTTAATCGATTAAGATAAACATCACTCGATTACTGAATAATCTTTTTCAATTAAGATTATCAACTATATGAGTCATTACTCAACTATTCAGATTTGTTACTCGACTAAAAAAGATAATACTCAATTATAAACTTTTCTTAATCGATTAACTTTTTAACCACTTTGTTGTTTCCATAAATTACTCAATTATGCACTTGCAATACTAGGCTAAAGGATTTCATTACTTGATTCAAAAATAATTCTTAGTTGATTAAACCTTTGAGTCCCTTTCTATTTCACAATTTGTTACCCAATATAAATATCATGTTACTCGACTAACTAAGATATTATTTGAAAGACTAACACTTAGTCCATTAAACTCTTAAGTACATATTAGTCAAAGTATTATTACTCGATTAAAAAATTATGTCAATTGATTAAGTTAAATGTTATTCAATTAAGAATAACTTCTTACTTGATTAATCTATTGAGTCCAATTCTATCACTATTGTGGGGTGCCCTAAAAAAATTTTGAAAAATCCTAAGTTCTAAGAAGTGTCCCACTATGTCTGAGGACCTCGAAAAGTCTCCTGAGATGAGAGTCCGGGCTGCAAGAGAGTCCTCGGGACGATCGAGCCTCATACCTTGCATAGCCTGAAAACTCCCTCGGGGTCATCTGAGCCTAAGTTACCCGGTGGTTCCAAAGACTCTTTGGACCCATCTGGAGACATTCATAGGGGTGATTTTGCCCCGAAGATATCTCTAGGCCCTTCGTCCTTACCTGATGCATTGTCCTGAATAATCTAAAGACTCTCATCCATGGACCCCACCAAATATCTATAAATACCCGCATATTCCTAGGCAAATGGATCATTTTGGAACCACACTCAACCCACAGTCTCTCTAAGATCTCAGACCTGAAGACTCAGACTTTAAACCACAAATAACTCATCGGAAGCCTACTCCCCCGAGGACCCATACCGCATACATCTACATTCTACATACTACATACATGCATATTCTACTTCAAGACACAAATGTCTGACTTAGGCATTGGAGGGCCCATGTGGGGAAGATCTCCTTGTGTACTTGAGTGAGATATAAGGATGTTCGAGTGGTTTTAACATTTAATCGATTAAGATAAACATCACTCGATTACTAAATAATCTTTTTCGATTAAGATTATCAACTATATGAGTCATTACTCAACTATTTAGATTTGTTACTCAACTAAAAATGATAATACTCAATTATAAACTTTTCTTAATCGATTAACTTTTTAACCACTTTTTTGTTTCCATAAATTACTCAATTATGCACTTGCAATACTAGGCTAAAGGATTTCATTACTTGATTAAAGATTTTCTTAATCGATTAAATATTTGAGTACCATTTTGTCCAAGAATTGTTAATTGATTAAGAAATTAAGTTATTCAACAAAGTAGGATGTTACTTGATTATAAAATAATTCTTAGTTGATTAAACCTTTGAGTCCCTTTCTATTTCACGAATTGTTACTCGATTAAAATATCATGCTACTCGACTAACTAAGATATTACTTGAAAGACTAACACTTAGTCCATTCAACTCTTAAGGAAACAAGAGACGTTTCCGATAGGAAACAGAAACGCAGAAACGACATTTTTCTAGAAAGGTAGAAAACGAAAACGTGGGGTAAACTGTAAATTTAAAAAATATAGGGGTTTTTTTATAAATATAATTTTTAATATAAAAAAATAAAAAATTCAAATATAAACAATAAACAGACAACACTGTAATTGCATACAACATTGTAATTGCATACAAAACTCACTTAAATTAAATATATACAACTATACAAGCCAACACTGTAATTGCATTTGCACATACAAGCCACAAAAAGGGAAACAACTAGGGAGATTACTTACAAGAGAGAAGCAAACGCTGAGTAGATGGCGACGAGGGCGACGAAGTAGAAGACGACACGATAGCAAGGGCGACGAGGGCACGAAGCGATGCGTTGGAAGCAGACGGGGAGGCGCTGGAAGCAGACGATGAGGATCACCAAAACGAACCAAATGACGAGTGCGACGAAGTTGATGGCGAGTGCGACGAAGCAATCGGATCGGAAACAGATAACGGCGAGGGCAAGGGCGATTGAACTCGAACTGGAAGAAGAAGAAGAAGAAGAAGAAGAAGAAGGAAACAGATAACGGCGAGGGCGAGGGCGATTGAACTCGAACTGGAAGAAGAAGAAGAAGAAGAAGAAGAAGAAGAAGAAGAAGAAGAAGAAGAAGAAGAAGAGGAGGAGGAGGAAGAGAGGAAAAAATTAGGGGGTTAGGGTTTTTTTTCAAGCCGTTGGAAGCAGCTGAAACGTGTTTCAAGCAAAACTTATTAATTGTTAAGACGGCCCAAAAGTTTTTGAAAATTACACAAATGGCCCGAAAAAGTTTCGGGTCATTTTTTTCCATTTCCGAAACGAGAAACAGTTCAAAAACGTCGAAACGGTGCCTCTAAGCCGTTTCCGTGCATCATAGCTCTTAAGTACATATAAGTCAAAGTATTATTACTCGATTAAAAAATTATGTCAATTGATTAAGTTAAATGTTATTCAATTAAGAATAATTTCTTAGTTGATTAATCTATTGAGTCCAATTCTATCACCGTTGTGCGGTGCCTTAAAAAAATTCAAAAAATCCTAACTTCTAAGAAGTGTCCCACTATGTCTGAGGACCTCAAAAAGTCTTTCGAGATGAGAGTCTAAGCCGTCAGAGAGTCCTCAGGATGGTAGAGTCCTTGGGACGGTCGAGCCTCATTCCTTGCATAGCCTGAAGACTTCCTCGAGGTCATCCGAGCCTAAGTTACCCGGAGGTTCTAAAAACTCTTTGGACCCATCCGGAGACATTCATCGAGGTGATTTTACCCCGAAGATATCTCTAGGCCCTTCGTCCTCACCTGATACATTGTCTTGAATAATCTAAAGACTCTCATCCATGGACCCCATCAAATGTCTATAAATACCCACCTACTCCTGGGCAAATGGATCATTTTGGAACCACACTCAACCCACAGTCTCTCTAAGACCTCAGACTTGAAGACTTAGACTTTAAACCACAGATAACTCATCGGAAGCCTACTCCCCCAAGGACCCATACTGCATACATCTACATTCTACATACTGCATACATGCATATTCTGCTTCAAGACACAAATGTCTGACTTAGGCATTGGAGGGCCTGCATGGGGAAGATCTCCTTGTGCTTTTTGACTATCTCTGTGGTTGCAGACTTAGTCGGGACAACAATCCCTTATGACCAACCATAGGTTTCCCCCGGAGACTCTTCGAGACTTTCCTATCCTTGGTCTCTCAATGTAACACCCCCCTCTTCTAGAGCTGCCGGAGAGGAGGTGCTACGGGAAGTAAAATATAAAACTAACTAATAACTGAAATCTGATACCAATATAAACAACTCAATCAACTAAAATAAAACTCTGGGTCAACAATAACTGAAACCACAAACTACATCTAAGGAAAAATCCCTTAACTGAAACATAAGTTAAACTTAAATTGATAAGACACTAAAACTAACAACTCCCAAACGTCTTTAGTCTTGTGCGGCTCCACGTACACACACTACTGGACACTGCTGCTAGGCCCCACCTCTGGTACTCCCCCGCTAGGACTTGGAATGGTGAAGAATACAAGGTGAGTTACAAAGCTCAGCAAGTAAATAAACTAGAAAGAATAACTGAAGCTGAATCGAAGAATATCAATACTGATGAATACTTACTGAACTTGTACTGAGTGAAACACTATCTGTTTGCATTTATAAATGTATTGCACATAAATGGTAAGATAAATGCAGGTATGCAACTTTGGCACATAGGCCCACATAATTATAAAACATACTTGGCTAATTTGAACCTGCAACATAAAAACTGTAAGCACATAGAGTGGGTAGTATAGTATACCCCTAGCTCCCTGGTCGACATCAGGCGAGCATCTCATAACTGAGATATAACTAACTGATACTAGTGGGATCTCCGTGGACAAGCCGCCTGGCGCGCATAATGTAATGCTCACATAAATGCTAGCACACGAAATGTAGTGCTCCATATAAGGTCATGCTCAATGCTCATACAATATGTATGCACATAATCTCACAAAAATAATGCTAAACATGTCAGAATAAATGTTAAACATGTTATACGATCTTTACTAGGTTTATTGAGATACAAGGATCCTAAAATTTCTGAGTATAAGCATGGCATATTGGATTTTATCATATCTTGGCATAAAATTTAATATTTAAATAATTAAATGTTTAAATTAAATTTGAGACTTGCCTCAAGAATTTATTGGAAGTCATCTGGGTACTATATGATGTTATTCAGATGATTGAGAAAGTCTAAGGAGCAATTCGAATGAAATAGAAGCTTATTCGAATGAAAAAAAAAAAGAACTACAACAAGCTCATTCGAATGACAGAAGACTCATTCGAATGACAGAGACTCATTCGAATGAAAAAAAACTCATTCGAATGACAGAGACTCATTCGAATGAAAAAGAACTCATTCGAATGATAGATGATATATAACAAAGGCTATACAGATCTGATCAAGGACTCATTCGAATGACTCTCAAATTCATTCGAATCGATTTTGGAATTTTCCAACTTTTGAACTGGCAAAAACTGACTCATTCGAATGCAACAGTAACCTTATTCAAATGAATTTATGGGTTACTCATGGATCATTCGAATGACAAAAAGGCTCATTCGAATGCTAGACTATACAAAGCAACAGCTTACTCACAACTTCAAGGACTCATTCGAATGACAAGGAAACTCATTCGAATGGCAAACCAAAAACACATACGAATGATACGATAACACATGACTCATTCGAATGACTGGGAGAACTCATTCGAATGACTGGCACAATATAAGGGAAAAACTTACGATAACACTGGAAACTCATTCGGATGCCTCAAAACCCATTCGAATGATACAAGATTCATTCGAATGACTGGAATCTCATCAGAAATACAACTCACACTAACAGAGACCACATCTTGAATAAAAACTTCTCCTCACTACACCATTCCGAAAGAAAACTTGAGAGAATAATCTCAATTGATATTGACACAACTTAGGAATGATTTACTGATCATAGTTAATGAAAACGTTGCAAAGAACATGCATGAACTGGCTGGAAGACTTACTGTAACGCATATATATATATATATATATATGTAAATGCATGCACATACGGTCTGATTAAACTGGAAATCCAAAACAACAGTCTTGGCATTCTGAGATCACCGTTAATATGATTTGAAGACCATATTTAAAAGATTAACGATGAAGAATCACATGTTATCTCCTTCATGCACTCACTGTTCTACGTATATACATATACATATACACACTGAAACTGATATGAATATGAACGCAATGAAGAACTGAACAACTGAGAATGAACGAACTTGAATCTGTAATGGAAGGAATTACAGATAGGATACTTGCCTTACACTAAGTCTGATCGTATCAACGATTGCAACAAGAAAACTCCTACGCAACCTCACTGTTAAAGCTTCTTCAAACCTTCTGCCTCTTCTTCTCTCTTTTTCCTTCACACGGCGTGAAGAAAAACGAATGCTAATGGAAAATATATACTCATGAAACCCTAGATTTGACTCCTTATAATCTTGAAACCCTTCTCCTACCACAACTAGGAGACTTTAATCTCAATCCCCCTCGCAGACAAATTTCCATTCTCATAATAGCTTATTATTAATTAATTAAATAAAAACTTCCTTAAATGACCCTCAAGTCCTTGCATTTAATTTCCCATAATATAAAAAGAATTAAATGCTATTTAAAAGCTATTTTCTCAACTAAAAATATTCTAAATTGCCACATTAAATTAAATGACAAATTCTCTTAATTAATTACTACTATAATTAATTAACTAATTCCAATAAATACTAGGCCCTCTAACGGGTCGTTACACTCAAAGACTTCCCAAGGGTTGACGGCCCCGAAGACCCCAAAAACTCATCCGGGTCCTTAAAGCTTCAGTTTTCTCAAGCAACAAATTGAGTTTATATCCTCTTGGTTCCCCAACAACATCCCGGACCTCATTGTTTTACCAAGGGGCTCTGCTTTACCTATTTCCTAAGCAAATAAATTTAATTGTTATAGTCTAGCAACAACGGTCACAAAATAATTACTCGATTAAAAAGATATGTTACTCGACTAAAATATCTCTTAATCAATTAATTATTTGGTCACTCGATTAACATTACTTTATAATCATTCGAGTAATGTAAATGAGTAATCAATTAATGTCTTAAGTGTTTTGACTTTTCTCAATTAAAGGGACTTTAGTTTTATAAAATATTTGGTACTCGACTAAAATATCTCCTTACTCAATTAAAAAATATTACTTGATTAAGTATGTTAGCTGATTAATTTCATTTAAACTTGTAGTTGCCAAGATACAACAATAGATTTGTAAGGTGGAAAAAAGTGATCTTGATGTTCTTCGTCAAGGATGATCAGGGGACCTTAAGGCGAATGATCAAGAGGCCAAAAATAATCAAGTGGCCTTCAGAGATGGTGACCTGTTGATGCTGATGAGCGGTTGCTTGCTGATGAATGAGATGCCTAAAATAACCAAGAGACCTCAAATAATAGAGAGGTCTCAAATAACTGAGTGGCATTAAGAACTGAGTGCCCATGAGAACCGAGTGGCCTTGAGAACTGAGTGTCCTTGAGAACTGAGTGCCCCTGAGAACTGCCAAAACAAACAAATAATGAGAGGCACGAGAGACTATTCCCATGCAAACCTTCTCATACTTAAGTCAGTCTTCAAGTGTTTGAGCGCAAAAATAGGGTTTGAGTATCAGAGTGAGCGTACCTAAATGAGAATGCATGCTTTCTATTTATAGAAGAGTATGGAGTAATCCTATTTAATTTGAGATTATGATTCTGTCGACGTTCGGAATCGGTCGACTATGATTTTTTTTTTGGCCCGCCTGGCGCAATGGATGTGGAGATTATATATGTGATGTCTGATTTCGGATCTCCTGAGCCTCGTCTCCTTCCCTGCAAGGTACTCCGAAGCTTAAGTTAATAAGCGAGTCCGGGGAGAGTAGGAGATGGAAATATCTTCATTGGAAAAAAGTATCTTACCCCTTCTTACAAGAGCTGGCCCATATATATCGAGGGATGTTCTTCCTTAGGTGTAGCATGTCTGTCCTAGGAGATGGGACAGAATACCTAGTGCCGGCGAAGGATGTCCATGCGGCAGGAAAGTATCGATGTAACCTTCATTAATGTGGACGAGACTAGTCATTAACGGCGAGAGGACCCGTCATTAATGAAGATGGGATTTAGGGTGGACGCGCGAAAATCCAGGCACAGCGGCAATGATACCGTTAAGAAAGGACCAGGATGGGACTGACATGGACTGGCTAGCTGGGCTAAGAGAAATGGGCCTGGACCGCATGGCTGGGGGTAGCCCCTGGCCTGTTGACTCGTCAGGACTTTGGCCTTTTCATCACGCGAGCTGGTTGGCTGAGCCAGCAACCAGCGAGGTCGCTGGGAGCTCGTCCAGAAGACGTTATTCCAGGCCGAATTCCGGCCATGCGCGAGCTCGCTTTGAGGGTCTCAGCTTGAATCCTATCAGCTCCTTTGACAGTTGGGCCTGCCCAATAAGTTGGGCCCAGCCCTTATAGAGTAGGACGGAAAATACCCATAACATCAAGCCCCCCAGCTCGCAGTGCGACATTCGTTCTGAGAGCTGATATGTTCCGGCTATCCCTTCGACCAAGACACCTTTTCAACTTTCTGCCCAATCACGTCATATCATACTGTTTCATGTAGCACGTCTTGTCTGCGGCGCATTTAATGCGCACATTTCCCATAACCGCTCAATCATCATGTCCGTAGGTCCCACACTTTTGTGCGTCGCCGTTGGATCTGGGGAAGCTCGTCGGTCTTTCCATCCGACGGTAGCATATCCTGGACTTTAAAAGGAGGGATGGAAACTTACCTTCTTCTCCTTCCACTGCATCACTTCAAAAATTCCCTCGTCTATTGAAACCACTTTCGCTTCGACTCCAAGGTTCCATCGTTGCTGATTCTGCGATTCCATCGTTGCTGAAACTGTAAGTCCCTTGAATCCTTTTGATATATCTGGTCTTCGACCTCGCTTTTTTTTTATTCGGCCTCCATATTATGCCATTCGGCGATGGTGGTCCGTTTCGTAGGAATGGTTCCTACCAATCTTAGGGGATTTCACTAAACTCAGGAGCCTCGGCTCTGGTCTTCCCCTTTTCTTTCCTATCTCTTTTTGTTTCATTTTGGGTTATGCCCTGTTACGAAGCGCGCGGCCTGATACATAGGAAGTTTCTTAGGTGCTCCTGATTCGCCATTCTGATTTGACCTTCTTTTCCCCCTTCTTTTTAGATGTCTACATCAGGTCGGAAGCGCCGCAACATCGGGGTGGAAGACGATGACACTTCTAGCTCGTCGAGCACCGGAGGGAGGGTGCTACTGCCAGCTTCACGAAGTGTGGTTTCATCTGACTCTGAGGTTGCTGAGAGGATTCCTCAACGCACTGCCTTAGCAGTGGCTGCACGAGCTTCCGAGGAGCGTGCGGCTCGCGAGGTCTTCAAATGTTATCCTTCGAAGAGGACGTTTGCTGAGCTGAAGTCGTGCGCTTCAGAATACAGGTTCCCCTGCGGTGCTCGTTTGATGGTGCCTTCGCCCGGTGACCACGCAGCCTTCCCTCCCGCAGGATATGTGGCCGTTAGCCCTCAGCACTTAGAATTTGGCCTTAGGTTCCCACTCCATTCCTACCTCGTCACCATTTTAAACGATCTGAAGCTTGCCCCATTTCAGCTGACCCCTAACTCCTACGCCCAAATAACCTCTTTGGCCTTAGAAAAAACGAGCTCTCTTTCCCTACTCCCAAAATTCTTAGGTACCTTTATTCTTTCAAGGGTACCAAGGACGGGCTGTATTACATGGCAGCTCGTTCGTCTGACTATAAGAGACTTTTGCCTCAAGGGAAGGCAAAGGGTAGGTCTAACGTTGGGGACTATAAGTCCCATTGGTTCTATATTTCTTGTTGCTCCCTTCATGACCTTAACAACTTCAGCTTTGTCCTTATGCCGAGTGAGTGGTCTTTCAACTCATCCCTATGACTGTGAACTGTTTGTATACTCTGTGTTTATGAATCTTCTTCCGTCTTGATTTTGCAGATGTTGCTAGTGGGAAACCCGAACTGACCACTTCTAAGGCGGTAGGACTAAAAAGTGCTTCCGAGGCAAAGACTGACGAAGACGATTGTGAGTTCACCGATTGCCTGCTCAGAGATTATCAGCTTGCTCCTCCATTGGAATTCAAAGAAATCAGGAAAGAAGACATAGGGATCCGGGGTCAAAGGGAGATAGGGTCGGCCTTGGACATTGCCGATTTTGGGGTGGATCCGATTGGAGAAACTCGAATTCACGGAGAAGTCACTGTTGCAGCCCCGCTACCATTACCGGGCGTGATGAAGCTTCAACTTGAGCGCCCTGGGGCTCCTGCGATCTCGAGCATACCTCAGGTTGTTCGTGCGGTCTCTTCTCCAGCGAAGGCTCAAGCTGCGGGTACCCCTAATGATGGAGAAAGTGCGAGCCGCGACCTCACAAACCTGCCCGGCCCCAACCCCGTATCGACGGCAGTGGGCTCCTCAGAACCAGCTCCTGCTGACGCCTCCTCCCGGTCTGGGGTAGATGCGGTGACGGCGAATCGCAGAAAACAAGTGGTCCGTGAGGAGGCCCCGAGTGGAAAGAGGAAAACTCCGCAGGCCCCGCAGATCGCCCAGCAGTCTCGGGCTGATAAGAGGAAGAAGGCAGACACTGCTGCTGTGCCGAGCGCCTCCATAGTTACGGCCGACGGGACGTACTTTGCTCATCTCTTGGATGACCTGAACAACGTTCTTGGCAACTACGCCAAGAATTTGGATAGGAAGGAGGTGTCTGGCGATGCCCTCGACGACTATGTCGCTCGCCACTACCTTTTGGTAAGGGACCTGCTCTCTTTCTTTTTTTTTTCTTTTTTCTTTTTTTTTGATCTCCGAGCTTTGCAGGCTTCCCTAGGCGTCTTCAAGCAGAAGGAGGAGAGAGCTCGCTTCTCGAGGGAAAGAGAGAAGCTCGAGATCGCCGTGGAGGCGTTGAAGAAGGAGAAAAAGAGACTAGAAGAAAATCTGGCCTTCGTGACCAATGAGTCCAAAAAGTATCGGAATAAGGTCGAGGGCCTGGAGGATCGGGCGCGAGACGCCGAGAGGGCCAAGAAGGAGGTCGAAGACAAGTTAGACCGCGAGAAAAGGATGCATGAATCTACCTTCTCTCAGGTGACTTCGAAGCTGAATAAGGCCGAAGCGGAGCTGGTTGCGAGGCGAGGTGACTTGGACAGTGCTCTTCGACGGGTCGAAGCGGCGGAGGAAGAGATCAAGCAGGTGAAGGTCGATGTTGAGATTCGGGTCTCCAAGGAGCGTGAGGAGGTTGAGTCTGATATCTGTAGTGCGTTTCTTTTCACTTTATGGAAAGCACACCCGGATCTCGACGTCTCTTGCTTTGGTGAGGAGGCGATAACGGCGGTGAAGAGATATGCCGTCGAAGCCGCGACCTCCCAAACTGGAGTTCCTGAGCCCGGGCCTTCCCAGGTCGTGGTCGACTTATCTGCGGAAGACGCCGCCGATCCAAGTCCTTAGGATGTTGCAGCCCCGACCTCGAACCCTTTAGGCCCTTAGGTCTCTGTTTCTCTTTTTCTTCAATCTTGTACTTGGGCTCCTTAAATAATAAAGTTTCCTCATTGCTTGAAGTTCTCGTTTCTCTATTCTTTGTATATGTATTTATTTTTATTTATATATATATATTTTTTGCGTGGTGACTTATTATCAAACCATGTCACTAAGGTCAAGATGAATGATTTTAAATTTGTCAACCACGATCTTGAGGAGAAACTAAAATGACTGCTCAGGTAAGCCGCAAACCATAGCATAAAAGCTAAGTTGAATGGGCCCCAGCTCGCAGACCATTTTTTTTTTTTGCGTGGTGACTTATTATCAAACCATGCCACTAAGGTCAAGATGAATGATTTTAAATTTATCAACCACGATCTTGAGGAGAAACTAAAATGACTGCTCAGGTAAGCCGCAAACCATAGCATAAAAGCTAAGTTGAATGGGCCCCAGCTCGCAGGCCATTTTTTTTTTTGCGTGGTGACTTATTATCAAACCATGCCACTAAGGTCAAGATGAATGATTTTAAATTTGTCAACCACGATCTTGAGGAGAAACTAAAATGACTGCTCAGGTAAGCCGCAAACCATAACATAAAAGCTAAGTTGAATGGGCCCCAGCTCGCAGGCCATTCTTTTTTTTTTTTTTCTTACTACCGAGACGCAGTCGCAAAACATAGTTCAAGTATGAAAGGTTCATTTCTTATACGAAATGAAATATTCATGTAAAGTGGCACTTAATAAAAGTGAAGCATTTGTCCAGTAAGTAAAAATACACGAGAAAGGGAGGAGTGCTTTCTTATCGGAAATATTGTCTCAGATGCTCTGCGTTCCATGCCCGCGAAAGAATTGCCCCGTCTTGATCTGCAAGATGATATGCCCCGTTGCCAAGGTTTTCCTTTATCGTGTATGGACCCTCCCAATTTGGGCCTAAAGTCCCTTCACTAATCTTGCAGGCTCCGGGGAGGACAAGGCGTAGTACAAGATCTCCTTCACTGAATTGTCGGGCTCGGACCCGCCGATTGTAGTATCTCACCACGCGTTGTTGGTAAGTCGCGATTCTTAATTGGGTTGTCTCTCTTGCTTCTTCGAGTAGGTCGAGATGTGAGGCGAGTAGCTGATCGTTGTTCTCTGGGTCGAAAGTGGCCCTCCGCTGACTTGTCACTTCATTTTTCACGGGGATCATTGCTTCAGATCCGTAGACCATGGAGAAAGGGGTCTCCCTAGTGGTTGAACGAGTAGTAGTTCGGTAGGCCCAGAGTACAGTCTGTAGTTCATCTGCCCAGGCTCCTTTACTAGCCTCCAACCTAGTTTTCAATATCTGCTTAATTATCTTGTTGACGGCTTCAACCTGGCCGTTGGCTTGTGGATGGTCTACGGCTGTGAAGCTTTTCTTGATCCCCAGCGACTCACAAAATTGGACAAATTGTTCGCTGGTAAATTGTGTTCCGTGTTGGAAATGTATGCCCTAAAGACACGTTTTATTTAATTTATGGTAATGATGTTTCTTTTAGTCAGTTTATGGCACATATATTATTTGCATTTAATTGTTGGAAAAGTGTCCATGCTATTAAGTAAGTGATTCATGTGATGGGTTGTTCTTCACAGTTAGGCATGAATCATGGGTACTTAATAAGCAAGAAAAATATTACTCTTGATCTTTTGATAGAACTGGGCATTCTATCATGATAAGATCATTGTGCAATAGATTCTAATGGAGGATGGCTTGCCTTAGCCAGTAAACAGTCCATTTACTCTAATTGTACAAGCGCATTTGGAATGCGTAGAATGGACCTGTGATAGAAGCTAATGACAAAGTACTAATTATCATGGAGCTAGTCTATCACTGCTACTACATGGACGAGTACTCTAATACTTGAGTATTAGTTGGTGGTCTAGTGAACCTAGAGCTATATTCTTAGATTCACTGTAGGTGAGGTCTATCAAAGATCAATAACCTTGTGAGTTGGGAGTATGGTTTCTAATTAGCTAAGACAGACTAATACAAGATAGTTTCTGTGATTCACCGCCTTGTGATTGTCCAAGAATAATCAAATAATCCAGGGCCCTGGGAACGTGACTTAAGAGTGTGTGCTTCTGGGTAGCTCCCAGTGATAAGCAAGTACATTCGAGTAGTCACGGATCATTGGACTAGTGATCTAAGGATGGTAGAAATCATTTAGAGAGGTGTTAGTACATTATTCCTTTCTAAATGATGGGTGTTACGCAGAGGGGTATTTTCGTCATTACACTAGTAGGTCAAAGACATTGCACATGAAAAATTATTCGTGGGGTCAGTGTTACCATATGGTGATAGTTGGAAAACTTAGAATGACAAAATATAGCTACTTGGTAGCAAGGGTATTTTGGTCATTTTAGTAGCCATGAATAATTTGTCTTTTGGTCCCTGGGGTAGCTCGATATAACTCATGTATTATTTAATACATTTGACTTGTTGGATGAATTACATTGAGAGAGAATTATTTTATTCAGAATGGTCCATAATTAGTTGGGCTAGAATAAAATAATAGTTCATTGGTTTTTTAATTAATTAATTGGGCTAACCCAATTAGAAAATTAATTAAATAAACTTGGCCCACTAGGGTTTTAACCCTAGGGCTCACCCTCTATATATTCTCTCCTTGGTTGTTTTTCACCCAGAGTTTTTTACTCTTCTTCACCAAAAGAGAGGCCACGAGTTTGAGTCATACATTGGAAGATCAAGAGAACGTTCAAGTTCTGATGCGAAGGAGCCGAAGGATTACAGGACAGCCGTCATTTCCACCACGCGAAGAAGCTCTTGCCCCTCCTCCTCGTGTCACTTCATTCCGTCCGGTGATCCGCAGGAAAAGTAAGTTTCCTAGATTCTAATCAATACGAGGAAAGTTTTTATTTTTAAAAAAAACGCTTCCGTTGCATGCTATGTATCCTCGTGATGGTCCTTCATTCCGTTGTCGGTGATGATTTGTTGAGGGACTCCAAATCTGCAAATGATGTGATTCCATACGAAACCTTCTACCTTTGCAGCAGATATTTGTGTGAGCTCCTTCGCTTCTGCCCATTTGGTGAAGTAGTCCATGGCTACAATAGCGTGCTTGCAGCCGCCGCAAGCCGTTGGAAGTGGCCCGATCAGGTCGATCCCCCACATGGAAAATGGCCAAGGACTACTCATTTGTTGTAGGTAGGCGGGGGGAACTCGTGGTACCTTAGCAAATTTTTGGCACGCGTCGCATCTTCTCACCAGGTTTGTAGCATCTTGTTTCATGGTGGGCCAGTAAAAACCCTGGCGAAATGCCTTCTGGGCTAAGGATACCCCCTCAGCGTGATTGCCACAATCTCCGGCATGAATTTCAGTGAGGACCACTTGGCAATCAGGCTTGTCAATACACCTGTGTAACGGGGCCGAAAATCCTCGTTTGTACAGCACATCATCAACAATACAGTATCGGGCCACGCGAACTCGAGTACGTCTCGCCTCCAGTTTATTAGTCGGCAGCCTTTCATCTTGTAAGTAGTTCACGATTGGCTGCATCCATGAGTCCGGCCTTAGCTCTATCCGTAAAATCTCATTTTTATCCTCCGTGCTTGGTGCTGCTAGAAATTCTATGGGGATTGTCTCCAATGAATTTGCATCACCAACTGACGCCAGACGAGCAAGCGCATCAGCGTGTGAGTTTTGGTCCCGCGGGACTTGATTCATGTCGTACACTTCGAAGGAGTGAAGGAGCCCTTGGACTTTGAGGAGGTATGCTGACATCTTCTGACCCTTTGCCTGATATTCTCCTCGTACCTGGCAAACTACGAGCTGAGAGTCACTGAAGATTTTTAGTCGACTTGCTTTGACCTCTTTTGCTAAGCGCAGACCGGCCAGAAGTGCCTCGTATTCTGCTTCATTGTTGGTGGCCTTGAACCCGAACCTTAACGCATAGGGTATCTTGTGTCCTTCCGGGCTTATTAGGAGGGCGCCAGCTCCGGACCCGTGCTCGTTGGAAGAACCATCAACAAACAGCTCCCAGATGGGAGAGAATGAAGGAGGGGGTTCTTCAATTGGTCCCGTGAATTCTGCGACAAAGTCAACCAGCGCCTGCCCTTTTATGGCCGTTCTGGGCTTGTATTCAATGCTGAATTGGGCGAGCTCAATAGGCCATTTGAGCAAGCGGCCAGATGAGTCGAGTTTCTGAAGGATTTACTTTAGTGGATGTTTGGTTAACACGCCGATTGGATGAGCCTGGAAGTAAGGGCACAGTTTTCTGGACGCGACAACCAGAGAGAAAGCGAGCTTCTCTATAGGTGAGTACCTTGTTTCGGCATCGAGGAGCCTGTGGCTGACGTAATAGACTGGGTATTGCACTCGATCTTCTTCTCGTATGAGTGCGACGCTGACTGCGTATTCAGATACTCCCAGATAGAGGATTAGTTCCTCTCCCTCTTTTGGTCTCGACATTAGGGGAGTACGCCCCAAGTACTCTTTTAGTTGCTGGAAAGCGTTTTCACACTCCTCTGTCCATTTGAAGCTTCTCGCCTGCTTCAAGATGTTAAAGAATGACATGGACTTGTCGAATGACTTGGAGACGAACCGGCTAAGAGCTGCAATTTGTCCATTACGACTCTGGACTTCCTTAGTTTTGGTTGGTGACCGCATGTTCAGTAAAGCTTGGATTTTCTTAGGGTTGGCCTCAATTCCTCTCTCGTTGACTATGAATCCCAGGAATTTCCCAGAGGCCACGCCAAACGAACATTTGAGCGGATTTAACTTCATCCGGTACTTCCTTAGAATCTGAAATGCTTCCGTGAGGTCGCTGATATGGTCGTTGGCCTGTCTGGACTTTACCAGCATGTCGTCTACATATACTTCCATGATTTTTCCAATCAAGTCTCCGAACATCATATTGACGAGCCGTTGAAATGTAGCTCTCGTGTTTTTTAACTCGAAAGGCATCATCTTGTAGCAGTATAGCCCCCGATCTGTCATAAAAGAGGTATGCTCTTCTTCATCTGGGTTCATAGGGATCTAATTGTATCCTGAATAGGCGTCCTTGAAACTCAAAAGCTGGTGGCCAGCGGTGGCATCGACGAACTGATCAATTCTTGGAAGGAGAAAGCTATCTTTCGGGCAAGCTTTGTTCAAATCTGTAAAATCGATACAAGTTCTCCATTTCCCACTCTTTTTCTTTACTAGAACCGGGTTTGACACCCAGGTCGGATATTGGGCCTCCCTGATAAGCCCGCTGGCCATGAGCTTATCCACCTCTTCTTTTAATGTTGCGTACCGTTCGGTCGTCATCGACCTCCTCTTCTGTCGCACTGGTTTGTAATTGGGGTTGACATTAAGTCGGTGCTGCATTATCCTTGGGTCTATTCCTTCCATGTCTTCGTGACTCCATGCAAACACATCCAGGTTTGCCTTGAGGAATTCGGTCAGTTGGGCCTTTATGTCAAGGGAAAGGCCCTTGCTGATCTGGAGCAGTCTTTTGATGCCATGATAACTGATTTCTACTTCTTCCACTTCGTCGGCCGAGCTAGCAGTGCGGTCGCAGTCCACATCGCGCGGATCCAAATCGTGATTGACTTCCCGACCACTGGGGGTTGAAACTTCTCCTCTGGTAATTATATTTATCCCCTTTGCTTTGAACCCTATTTTTAATGCTTCTTCGTAGCAGTGTCTTGCTGATTGTTGCTCACCCTTTATGCATCTGGTGCCCTTTGGTGTTGGGAATTTAACCGTCAGGCTCTTGGTCGAGATAATGAGATTGAGATCGTTCATGGCAGGCCTCCCCATGACGACATTGTACGCGGGTGGGCCATCGATGATGAGAAAATCTGCCATCACAGTGGTCTGGAGGTCTGATTCTCCCATCGTTAATGGGAGCCTTATACGTCCTTTGGGTGTTACAGCGTCACCAGTGAACCCGTACAATGGTTCCGGAGAAGATATCAGCTGGTCGATTTTCAGCCCCATCTGGTCGAAGCATGTCATGTACATGACATTCACCGAGCTACCAATATCCAACATGATTCTCCGCACTTCCATGTTACTGATGCGAGCTCGGACTACGAGGGCGTCGTTGTGCGGCCAGTGTACCTCTTTGGAATCGTCCTCGGTGAAGGAAATGTCGGCCAAGGCGATTCTGGCCTTTTTGGAAGGTTCCCCTCGACTGCTGTCCCTGACGAGTAGAAGGTGGCTGGCCTCTCGCACATACCGTTCATGCGACCTGTTGGAGGTCCCCGCGATATGAGGTCCTCCGTGAATGGTGAAGATGGTTCTCACTGCAGGCGCCTGGTCCGGCTCAGGAGCTTGGCGCGGGCTCTGTTGGGCTGGCTGCATGGATTGCTGCTCTTTGGGATACACCACATATTCACGTAGCCGGCCTCTCCTAATCAATTCTTCAATCGCGTCTTTCAGCGCCCAGCATTCGGATGTTGTGTGTCCCACCTCATTGTGATAGGCGCAGAACTTGCTCTTCGTTCTGTATTTGTCGAGAGTCCTCAGAGGATTAGGCTTTCCGAAATCTTTCCTGTCACGCTCTGTGGCGAAGATCCTATCGCGGGAATCAGACAGGACGCTGTAATTTTCGTAACGACCTTAACGTACTGGTCGTTCGGCTCCCTGGGCGAACTTTGCCTTCTTAGCAACCTGATCATCGGGAGCCCGCCCTTGCCCTTCTTTGCGAGATTCCTTTTCACCCCTTTTCTTGTTTTGGCTCGAGAGGCCCTCTCCCTTTTTCTGGTCACTTGGCTTCTTTAAACCAAATGCCTCTTCCCAACGGACCTCCTTCGCAGCTCACTCAAAAAATTCGCCTAGGTCTCTCACCGAGGACTTGTAGATGCTCTCATAGAGCTTCCCATCTTTGTGGAGCCCGGCAGAGATCGCAGTCAGTATCCCTTCGTCAGATGGGTTCTCCACATTGTTTACCTCGCGTCTGAACCTCTCAATGTAATCTTTCAGGGATTCGTTGGATCGTTGGAAACAGTAGCGAGGTGGCATGTCGGGGCGAGCTGCCTTCGGAGCGACCTGTATTAATCCACAAATTTGCTCTGACATTCTTCCCAACTACCAATACTACGGGGGTGAAGCCTTCGTAGCCATGCTCGGGGTATGTCTCTCAGTGTGGCGGGAAAGGCTCGGCATTTGACTAACGAACTGGACGTTTGCAGGTCCATCTGGACGTTGAAAGAGTCGAGATGATCGTAAGGGTCACTATCTCCATTATACTGAGGAATGCTGGGAACCTTAAACCTGCGAGGTAGGGGCTCCATCTCGATTTCTCGGGAGAATGGGGTTCTTTCCTCGTAGCTCCCCATCCGATTGTGCGCTCCATGCCTGGCCTCCAGTTGCTGAATTCTCAGGAGTAATTCCCCCACCATGGGGTCTTGATTTGCCGACCTCCTGGTAGTAAGTTGTTCTTCTGGTGCGGTGTCCCGTTCTGAGTGATAGTGATCTCACGGGGTGGGTTGTACCCTGCGTTCGTGATCAGGAGTACGGTGGTGGTTGGCATGGCTGCTACTGATCTTTACCAAGGGGTTCACCTGCTGTCGGTTTCCAGGCTGGCGACTTTCTCCATGGGGGTCTTCGTGGCCATTCCAAACTGGGCTCACTCCGGTCTTCTGCTCGGTAAGGTGCGTCCTTGGCCCTTTATCGTGGTGGCGTCGCTTTTTCGTCTCCCGAGAGTGCTGGTTGGAGGAGCAGACTGAACCAGCTCGTCGGGGGCGCCTTTCGGCCTCATTTTTCTCTTCTGGGGGGGGTCTTTCATTTAAGGGCTGAGAAACGGCAGCTTGCCTTTGTGCTATCTGAGCCTGTACTTGTGCGAGAGTCTTGACCGCATCAGCAAGTTGTATGATGGTGTTCTCCAAAGTTTCTTGACGCTGCTGCCAGATTCGTACCATTTCTGCACCGGTGGTAGGAGCCATGGGCGGATAGGAGCATTCCCCGGGGATGTTACAGGTAGGTTCGATCGGAGGAGGCCTGGAGGCGGACGCCGTGGCATCTCCCAATTGCGGGATTCCTGGTAAGTGACCGAGATTATTTATTGGTCAGTTGGCAGTCGCTCCGGAACCTCTCGTGTTTCTGGTTTTCGGAATCGGTGTATTAACCAAAGCGGGCCCTTCCTCTAGCGCCAAAATGTCGACGTTCGGAATCGGTCGACTATGATTCTTTTTTTGGCTCGCCTGGCGCAATGGATGCGGAGATTATATATGTGATGTCTGATTTCGGATCTCCTGAGCCTCGTCTCCTTCCCTGCAAGGTACTCCAAAGCTTAAGTCAATAAGCGAGTCCGGGGAGAGTAGGAGAGGGAAATATCTTCATTAGAAAAAAGTATCTTACCCCTTCTTACAAGAGCTGGCCCATATATATCGAGGGATGTTCTTCCTTAGGTGTAGCATGTCTGTCCTAGGAGATGGGACATAATACCTAGTGCCGGTAAAGGATGTCCATGTGGCAGGAAAGTGATGTAACCTTCATTAATGTGGACGAGACTAGTCATCAACGGCGAGAGGACCCGTCATTAATGAAGATGGGATTTGGGGTGGACGCGCGGAAATCCAGGCACGGCGGCAATGATGCCGTTATGAAAGGACCAGGATGGGACTGACATGGACTGACCAGCTGGGCTAAGAGAAATGGGCCTGAACCGCATGGCTGGGGGTAGCCCCTGGCCTGTTGACTCGTCAGGACTTTGGCCTTTTCATCACGCGAGCTGGTTGGCTGAGCCAGCAACCAGCGAGGTCGCTGGGAGCTCGTCCAGAAGACGTTATTCCAAGCCGAATTTCAGCCATGTGATCGGGGCTGTCGAACACCAATAGATTAGATAGTATGATGATACGGATTTGCAATAGAGGTGCAACCCTAAGTCGTCTCCCAATGAACCTCAAACGGATCTGTCAAAACAAGGCTAAACAAGGGGGGAAGTTTTTTGATGAAAAACTGAAAACAAGATAAGCAAAAAACACAATAAATAAATCGAGATGCAATCAGTTGCAAACCAACCCTCTATCCCAGTTTTCATCGCCTTCTCAATAAACCATTTGTTTAGTTTTAATCCTCAAACCAAAAATCAGAAAATTCTTTAACAACCGCCAAAGATTTGGAAAAACCAATAAACAGATTCATAGATTCAAGACCGATTGAAATATCATCCAAACAGGTTGTTCTTGCTTCCAGTTAAAGCCTCAACCGAGCACAAAAACCTTGGATTCTCAAACAAAGACAATGCATGCATTCATCCAACCGGTATCAACACATACACAGATTTAAGAGAGAACGGAAACAAGAGAACAACAAAGTTAAAACTAAAACAAACAGATTTCCATTAAAACCAAAGACTCAAACCGGGAACAAGGATGGTGTTGCAACTTGATTACAAGATCCTTAGCCTTCCATCTTCACAAGAACAATGGAGAGAAGAGAAGTTGGCCACTGTTCACGCCCTTCCAAGAATCCCCCTTTAATGGCCTCTTAAGGTGCTTAAATAGAGTTTTAGGAGGAAACCCTAGGTTACTGCAACTTGATGGCCGATTTCGGATAGGTTAACGCGTGTTCTGGGCTTCGGAATATTCATAAAAATTGTAGATCAGGAAGATTAGATGAATTTGTGCTTTTGAATCGCTTGATTTGGATATCGGACGCCCAAGATATGGCCTTTTAAAGAATCAACATTCAATGTAGGTTTACTAATTTAACCCTGCTTTCTGGTCCCGACTTTGAAGCGCTGTTTGAAGGCCCAAACGAACTCGGATTTGGACAAACCATACCATTCCAGAAAGCTCAAGAAGTCTCCTACAATATCTCTGAAGACATCATCTTCCTTCTGGAATTTTATCTCGGCCAAAATACTGAAAGAAGTGCAGAAGGTCAAATCTACCAAAATTGCCCTTGCTTCTCTATCTCCAATTTCCAAGATATCTCATTGCCATCAAGATGTCTCATGTCCCATCTCATGCTCCATGACCCTAAACCTGGAAAAATAAAATAAAATAGTGTGAAGCCCAATTCCTATAAAATAAAATGAAATGAAATCAAGATGAATGAAATAACACAACTAATGTGCAGAAAGGACTAAATATGAGGGCTAAATAGTATGAAAATATGTGCTCTATCAAATTCCCCCACACTTGGACTTTTGCACTCCTGGGCAAAACACTAAACACTAACATTCATTCTTTCAAATAAAAAGGATGCAAAGAATGCAAAATGAGAGGCATGGTAAGTTTTATAGGAATTCAACACTTCAAAGATCATCTTTCTTACACTTCCCGAACAAACAAGTAGCATGGCAATTTCACTTGGCAAGGTGAGTCAAAATAAGCAGACCCTCATAGAATAAGAACATGCATTCAAGTTCCTCAAATGCTATGCCCAAATCCACCCAATCATAATTCCACTACCAGATATGCTCATCTTCTAAATCTCCACTCTCAGCGCTTTATGCATGCAAATCAAAAGGACTTTTATTCATGGCTCAAACATGGTAAGGTGAAAGGGATAGGTAAGCTTTAGGAAGAAAGAAAACATTCAAGACAATCCCAAGATCAATGAAGAACTATTAAGCAAACAAAAAATAGAACCCTTTTTTCTTTTTTCGCATGGTGGGTGCGTTTTACGCTCCATCCCACCTTGGTGAGTGCGTTTTAAGCTCCATCTCACCTTGGCCTTTGGCCTTTCTATCTTTTTTTTTTTTTTGATTCCAAAGGACTTGCTTAATTTTTTTTTTTTTTTTAATCAAGGGATGCAATGAATGTTCTTCAACCTAAAGAAGGGACAAGATCACTTTTTTCTTTTTTTTTTTTTTTTAGGTATGACGGGTAAAATGAAAGAATGCCTTAATCATCTTTTCATATGCATGAGCACTGATAGCTTCAATAAAGATTCAAAACAAGTTCTGGAATGATACCCATAATTTAGTGGATGCAGGCATAGCATAAGAAAGAACAAGAACATGCACAAATATCCCCACAAAGACTACCTCAATCAACTCACCAAGCCAAACTCATTTCCAATTTACTTGAAAGCCCAAAAAGATAAGATCAACTTTCTAATCATGCTAAATTCTTTCAAACTCAATTTGCCTCATTTTGCAATTTTTTTTATATATATATATATATTTTATTTTATTATTTTATTTTTTTATTATTTTTTTTTAAATTCAATTTTCTAAAACTCCTCCCCCCACACTTAAACATTACATTGTCCTCAATGTAAGCATGTAGCAAGAATCAGGTATAGGACAAGTAAATAATAAAAAAAAAATATAAGGAGAGAGGAACAGCCTGATGTTGTCAATTGTAGGCGGCGTTGAGGAGATGCAGCTCCTCCATAGTATGCTCCTGAAAGCTCTCGTAGAATGGCTTAAGCCGCTGCCCGTTGACTGTGAATCGCTGTGTGGTCGACTCATCCATAAGCTCAACTGCACCATAAGGAAAAACATGAGTAACCACAAAAGGACCAATCCAACGAGAACGCAACTTACCTGGCATTAGTTTAAGACGAGAGTTGTATAGGAGGACTTTTTGGCCAACTTTGAACTCTTTCTTGTTGATCAATTTGTCATGAGCAGCCTTAGTTTTTTCCTTGTAAATTCTGGAGTTCTCGTATGCTTCCAATCTCAATTCCTCAAGCTCTTGCAATTGAAGCTTTCGTTGTGAACCAGCCTCTGTCATATCCATGTTACATTGCTTTACCGCCCAATAGGCCTTATGCTCGATCTCTACCGGCAGATGACATGCCTTTCCAAAGACCAGTCGATATGGGGACATGTCAATAGGAGTCTTGTAGGCTGTGCGGTAGGCCCAAAGTGCATCTTCCAACCTTTTGCTCTAATCTTTCCTGTTAGGTTGGACTGTCTTCTCTAGAATATGCTTGATCTCTCTGTTTGAAACCTCAGCCTGCCCATTGGTCTGTGGATGGTAGGGCGTCGCCACTTTATGTAAAACTCCATACTTTCGAAGCATGGATTGCATCGTTCTATTGCAGAAGTGGGATCCTTGATCACTGATGATAGCCTTGGGAATGCCAAACCTGCAGAAAATATGAGATCTAACAAAATCTGCAACCACAGAAGAATCATCAGTCCTGGTGGCTTTAGCTTCCACCCATTTTGAAACATAATCCACAGCCAAAAGGATGTACAGAAAACCAAAAGAGACAGGAAAAGGACCCATGAAATCAATACCCCAAACATCAAAGATCTCACAAAATAATAAGGGTTGCTGAGGCATTTCATTCCTACGTGATATTGATCCTGTGTGCTGGTAACGTGTGCAATTCTTACAAAATGTATGAGCATCTCGAAAAAGGGATGGCCAATATAAACCTGAGTCGAGGACCTTTCTAGCTGTGCGTTGAGGACCAAAGTGACCACCACATGCAAGTGAATGACAGAAATGCAAGACTGAAGCAAACTCAATATCGGGCACACATCTCCTAAGGACTTGGTCACTACACATGCGCCATAGATATGGATCATCCCATACATAGTACTTGGCCTGACTTTTAAATTTACTTAGCTGATCTCTCTTAAGATGGGCAGGGATGTCAGATGCAGCTAGAAAATTAACAATGTCAGCATATCAGGGCTCAGTACCATGCAAGTGATATAGTAACTCATCTGGGAAGTCATCTTTGATAGGCTGACAGTCCATGGTAGTGGCATCTGAAGAGGAAGGAAGCCTGCTCAAATGATCAGCCACAGAATTCTCAGCTCCACTCTTGTCTTTGATCTCAACATTGAACTCTTGAAGTAGGAGCATCCACCGTATCAACCTGGGTTTGGCATCGTGCTTCTTCAAGAGATATTTCAAAGCTGCATGATCAGAAAACACAACAACATTAGAACCCAAGAGATAAGAGCGAAATTTATCTAAAGCAAATACAATGGCAAGAAGCTCCTTTTCAGTAGTGGTGTAGTTTGCTTGGGCGTTGTCCAGAGTACGCGAGGCATAAGCAATGACGTGTGACTTCTTCTCCACTCGTTGTGAAAGGACGGCACCAACTGCATAATTGAAAGCATCACACATGAGCTTGAATGGCAAGTCCCAATTGGGTGGCTGGATGATGGGTGGAGAAGTCAAGCGCCTCTTGAGCTCCTCAAAGGCCATCTTGCAAGACTCATCAAATTTGAATTCCACATCCTTCTGAAGCAGGTTGGACATTGGAAGGGCAATCTTGCTGAAGTCCTGGATGAATCTCCTGTAGAATCCTGCATGTCCAAGGAAAGAACGTACCTCCCGCACAGACGCGGGGTAAGGCAAAGAAGAAATGATATCAACCTTGGACTTATCAACCTCTATACCCCTCTTGGACACAACATGACCCAAAACAATCCCCTGCTCAACCATGAAATGACATTTTTCAAAATTTAGGACAAGATTCTTCTCAACACATCTCTCCAAGACTCTACCCAAACTGATTAGACACTCATCAAAGGAGGTCCCATAAACAGAAAAATCATCCATGAAAACTTCCATGCAATGCTCAAGTAAATCTGAAAATATACTCACCATGCATCGCTGGAATGTACCTGGGGCATTACATAGACCAAATGGCATCCTCTGGTATGCAAAAGTGTCAAAGGGGCAGGTGAAGGTGGTCTTCTCCTGATCCTCCGGTGCTATACAAATCTGAAAATAACCAGAAAAATCATCAAGAAAGCAGTAATGGGACTTTCCAGCTAACCTCTCTAGCATCTGATCAATGAATGGGAGTGGGAAATGATCCTTCCTGGTAGCTTGGTTGAGCCTCCTATAGTCAATGCAGACTCTCCAGCTGTTCTACACTCGCATGGGCACTAGCTCATTCTTCTCATTGGCTACCACTGTGAATCCTGTCTTCTTTGGAACTACCTGCACTGGACTCACCCACTTGCTATCAGAAATAGGATAAATAATGCCAGCTGAAAGTAGTTTACTTACCTCTTTCTTGACCACATCTAGAATGGTGGGATTGAGTCTCCTTTGGGGCTGTCTCACTCGTCGAGCTTCTTCCTCTAAATGAATCCTGTGCATGCATAAGGAAGGGGATATACCAGGAATGTCTGCAAGTGACCAACCTATGGCTCTCTTATGTTGCTTCAACAGATTCAGCAACTTCTCCTCTTGGTCAGGCTGAAGGTTGTTGGCAATGATCACGGGTAGCTTGTCTCCATCTGCCAAGTAGGCGTACTTCAGATTCTCGGGCAGGGGCTTACACTCCAAGGTGGGTGGCTGTTGAATTGAAGGCACCAGTCTGCTTATGTTGCCACCTACCTGCAATACATTCTCAACAACAGAAACTTCCTCTATGGGAGGCACATTAGAATCACATATAGTATGAGAAGGTGCACTTTCAACAAAACTCAAAAACTCATCTATTTCAGAACAAATACTACACTTACTGGGTCCATCATGACACTGAAGGCAATGCATATCATCAGGAAAATTATGGATGATGGGGAATTCAGACTCAAGATCATACAACTCAACACATGCTTTCTCCACCATTAAGTCAATAAAGTTAACATGCAAGGCAGAATGATCTTCTAAGGGATACTTCATGGCATCAATGATATTGAATTGAATGGTGTTACCAGCAAACTCCATAGATAAAGTACCTTCATGCACATTAATTATTGTCCTTGCAGTTTTCAAGAAGGGTCTACCTAGAATGAGTGGTGCGTGTCCGGGTGTGTGATCATCCTCCATATTCAAAACATAGAAGTCAGCAGGGAATATGAAATCTTTTACCTTCACTAACACATCCTCTAATACTCCCTCAGGGTATGCTGTGCTCCTATTTTCCAACTGGACCACCACTCCTGTAGATGTCAATGTGCCTACACCTGCCTGCAAAGAAGAATACACAGATTTAGGCATCACATTAATAGAGGCTCCTAAATCCAACATAGCATTATGAAATTGCAAATTTTCAATAGTGCAAGGAATGGTGAAAGTCCCTGGATCTTTGCATTTCTGAGGCATGGCAGGTTGAATCAATGCTGACACATTTCTTCCCAAATTGATCTTTTCATTTCCTTTCAGTTTCCTTTTGTGGGTGCACAAGTCTTTGAGAAATTTGGCATACTTGGGAATCTGTCTGATGGCCTCCAAGAGTGGTATGTTCACCTCAACTTTTTTGAAAGTCTCCATGATCTCCTTATCCAACTCAGCTTCTGCTCTCTTTTTATTTTGAGTGGCTCGGTGAGGAAATGGCAGTGGATGGCTGTAGGAAGTCTCTCCTGTATCTTGATCAATGGTGGTGGGTTGCTCGTCCTTTTGAATGGGAGGAGGCTGATCTTCTTTTTGGCTTTCTTGTTGCTGCCCAAATTCTGGTTGTGGAGAGGGTTGGCTGCTCAACTCCTTACCACTGCGGAGAACGATAGCACTTACATTGCCCCTTGGATTTGAAACTGGCTGTGAAGGCAACTGACCCAAACCTTGACTCCGTAGCTCACTGATATTGGTTGCGAGCTGTCCAATCTGTGTCTCCAAATTTTGTATGGCAGTGTCGGTCCTTTGCTGAAACTGGAGATTGTTGGCAACGAGCTGCTTCATGATATCTTCCAAGCTTGATTCGGATTTAGGGGCTGGTTGTTGTTGTTGTTGCTGCATTGGTTGACTTGGTCTTTGTGCATTGAATCTATGCTGCTGAGGTTGCTGATGCTGTGGCTGGAATGGCTGGTTGGAAGGACCTCCATACCTCAAGTTTGGATGATCTCTCCACCCTGGATTATAGGTGGCAGCATATGGATCATATCTGTGTTGCTGCTGATGATGCTGTGGCTGGAAGGGTCTTCCTGGAAAAATGCCAGCACAAGCTTCTGTATTCTCCTGCAATTGAGGACATTGGTCAGTAACATGGGAAGATAACGAACAAATACCACATACCTGCTGAGATTGGGACTGTCCTTTATCAAGGGCTAGCTGTCTGACCATGGAGGCCAATTCCTCCAGTTTGTTCTCTATCCTCTGTTGGTCATTGATGGCAGCAACACCAATCTCATTGGCCTGCCTCATGGGAGTGGCTGATCTGGTACCAAACTGTTGGGCATTCTGTGCCATCTTGGAGATTAGCTCTTGAGCAGCTGCTGGTGTCTTTTCAGAGAGGGCTCCTCCACTGGCTGCATCCACCAAATACCTATCCATTGGAATAAGACCTTCATAGAAGTATTGGACCAGCAGCTGGTCACTGATCTGATGGTGTGGACAACTAGAACACAGTTTCTTGAATCGCTCCCAATACTCATGTAATGTCTCCCCATGATTCTGCCTTATGCCACAAATTTCTTTCCGAATGGCGGCTGTTCGAGATGCTGGAAAGAACTTCTCCAAAAAGATTCTTTTAAGCCCATCCCAACTTGTGATGGCAGCAGGTGGTAGGTAGTATAACCAATCCTTTGTAGCTCCATCCAATGAAAATGGAAAAGCCCTAAGCTTTATCTGCTCCTCATCAACTCCTTGTGGCCTCATTGTGGAACAGACAACATGGAATTCTTTGAGGTGCTTGTGCGGATCTTCACCTGCAAGGCCATGAAACTTGGGAAGCAAATGGATTAGCCCAGATTTCAATTCAAAGGTTGCATCCAATTGGGGATATTGAATGCATAAAGACTGATAGTGCACATCAGGGGCAGCCAATTCTCTAATGGTTCTACCATCCAAATGACCATGATTTACAATATTTCCATTATTTCCATTTCGATTGTGTTCATTCCCATTAGCTGCCATTGTGTTTAAGTCAGGGATAGGTGTAGAAACAGAAGGAATATCAGATGCAATGGCAGAAAAGGCAGGAGGATTATCAGATTCTTTGAGGTGCTCTAACTCTCTAGCCTTCCTTTGCTTCCTAAGGGTCCTTTCTATTTCAAGGTCTAGGTCAATTGGTATGTTCTTAGAGGATCTGGTCATGCACTAAAGATCAGCACAAAAACATTCTCAAAATGACTCACAAAGAACAACACACAAACTGGCCTATGCACAGCACACAAACTGGCCTATGCACACAAAAAAAAATGCAAAAATGTAGGGCACATAAAATCAATCAATCAAGAAGCCCTAAGACAATTTTTTTATGCAATTTTTCACAAAATTTCAACACAAAAACACTAAGGGACCTGAAAACACTGAAAACCTCACAAAATCAGCCACTGAGAAACACAAAATGGCCCAAAAAGTGGTCTAAACGTTGGAATTTGGCCAAAAAAGGGTCTCCTCACTACATAGAAGTGACATTGATTCCTCACACCCCCATTTATTTGGACACCAAAAATCAGCCCAATCGGAGCAAGTGAAAAAATGTGAACAGTAACTGTTTGCCCCAAAATCGTTTTTTTTCTAAAACTGGCTCCTATTTTGCCTCAAAAACCACTCTAAATGCAAGAAAACATCAAGGGAAGCATATAGACATGAAGGAACATCAAGTAAGGATGAGAAAGGAAGAAGATAGAACCGGTTTCTTGATCTCAATCCTTAAATATTGCTATCTGTCATGGAGGCTGTCAAGACTTGTTGAATAAGAGTTTCTGTTTTGCACTTGCTGAATTTTGCTATCAAGGCTGCTAAATTTTGCTATCTCTTGCACTTGGATGCAACTTGTTGGTCTCCTACAAAACAGAGAATAAGAGTTTTCTATCAGCAACGAGAAAAAGAGAAAAAGAGAAAAAGAAAAGAAGAGAATAAGAGAATAAGAGAAGAAGAGAAGAAGAGAAGAAGAGTTTTCTGTTTTTCTTTGCTGGTCTTCTTGATCTTCTTGATTAATGGTTTAAACTTGGTACGTGGCGTTGTATCTAGCAGTGCTGAGTATGGTTAACTCGCTTTGGACCAGTAGCCCGCAACCAGCTAGTTTCCAACCTATATACCAAGTAGCAACCACAAATTTCTTTAAAATCAGTCTTCTTTGACAGAAACGAAATTGGCTCCCCGGCAACGGCGCCAAAATCTGATCGGGGCTGTCGAACACCAATAGATTAGATAGTATGATGATACGGATTTGCAATAGAGGTGCAACCCTAAGTCGTCTCCCAACGAACCTCAAACGGATCTGTCAAAACAAGGCTAAACAAGGGGGAAAGTTTTTTGATGAAAAACTAAAAACAAGATAAGCAAAAAAACACAATAAATAAATCGAGATGCAATCAGTTGCAAACCAACCCTCTATCCCAGTTTTCATCGCCTTCTCAATAAACCATTTGTTTAGTTTTAATCCTCAAACCAAAAATTAAAAAATTCTTTAACAACCGCCAAAGATTTGGAAAAACCAATAAACAGATTCATAGATTCAAGACCGATTGAAATATCATCCAAACAGGTTGTTCTTGCTTCCAGTTAAAGCCTCAACCGAGCACAAAAACCTTGGATTCTCAAACAAATACAATGCATGCATTCATCCAACCGGTATCAACACATACACAGATTTAAGAGAGAACGGAAACAAGAGAACAACAAAGTTAAAACTAAAACAAACAGATTTCCATTAAAACCAAAGACTCAAACCGGGAACAAGGATGGTGTTGCAACTTGATTACAAGATCCTTAGCCTTCCATCTTCACAAGAACAATGGAGAGAAGAGAAGTCGGCCACTGTTCACGCCCTTCCAAGAATCCCCCTTTAATGGCCTCTTAAGGTGCTTAAATAGAGTTTTAGGAGGAAACCCTAAGTTACCGCAACTTGACGGCCGATTTCGGATAGGTTAAATCGTGTTATGGGCTTCGTCCTCTTCATAAAAATTGTAGATCAGGAAGATTAGATGAATTTGGGCTTTTGAATCGCTTGATTTGGATATCGGACGCCCAAGATATGGCCTTTTAAAGAATCAGCATTCAATGTAGGTTTACTAATTTAACCCTGCTTTCTGGTCCCGACTTTGAAGCGCTGTTTGAAGACCCAAACGAACTCGGATTTGGACAAACCATACCATTCCAGAAAGCTCAAGAAGTCTCCTACAATATCTCTGAAGACATCATCTTCCTTCTGGAATTTTATCTCGGCCAAAATACTGAAAGAAGTGCAGAAGGTCAAATCTGCCAAAATTGCCCTTGCTTCTCTATCTCCAATTTCCAAGATATCTCATTGCCATCAAGATGTCTCATGTCCCATCTCATGCTCCATGACCCTAAACCTGGAAAAATAAAATAAAATAGTGTGAAGCCCAATTCCTATAAAATAAAATGAAATGAAATCAAGATGAATGAAATAACACAACTAATGTGCAGAAAGGACTAAATATGAGGGCTAAATAGTATGAAAATATGTGCTCTATCACCATGCGCGAGCTCGCTTTGAGGGTCTCAGCTTGAAGCCTATCAGCTCCTTTGACAGTTGGGCTGGCCCAATAAGTTGGGCCCAACCCTTATAGAGTAGGACGGAAAATACCCATAACAGATTCTTTGTAGATAATGCTTATCTTGTTTATTCATAGTCTAGCAGGGACTAGGATTGTTATAGAACGCACATTGACCTCGATTGACGTGCGAAGACCTAAAATCCCGCTCTTGACCAAATCCTAACACATCAATGATCCCTAGTCATTACATTTAATCCAAAACTTCAATATTCTATTTTTCCTAAATTTTCTCTAATTTTCTCCCACTTTTTCCTCGATAAATTCAAACTAAATATTTTTCAAATATTTTCTCAAATATTTTTCTATAACAATTCATAAAATAATTTTCCTGATTTTTTGAAATTTTTTAGAAAATTTTACTCATCTCGATGAAGCCCCTTCAACCATTTTCGGTATACATACTTTTTCTCGAACTACGTGTCTCGAGTAACTTTCCTAGCCAAATTTCTCGAAAAATTAATAAATCTTCATTTCCTATTTTTCTAGAATTTTTTAGAAATGTTTCCCATTTTTCTCATTTTTTTCTTCCTTTTCTTCAATTTTCTTCCTTTTTTTTTTCTTTCTTTTTTTTTTCTTCCCCGCCTTCTCTTTCTTCCTTCTTCCTCCCTACAGGCGAACAACCATGCCCGTCGCCACACACAGCACCGCCCAGCCACCACTGACCTTATCTGCCGCCACCATAGCCATCACTAGCCTTCCTACTGTTGTTATCGCTTCTCGTTGGCCGAACTCGGCCACCGTTACACCATTGCGACTGCTGCCCATCGTTGCTTGTGGCCATGGCTGCCTCGTTCGGCTGCCACTGTTGGCCACCCCTTAATCTCCCTCTCTCTCTCTTCTCACACTTCTCTCCTTGAGTTCCCATTTTCTTTTCCAATTTCTCTCAAAGCCTCTGCCAATTTATGGGCAAGTTGCTGCTTGTGCTCCACGAAATGCATATATATATATTATACATCAAAATTTTATTTCAAATCTTATACATTACCTACTCTAGATTTTCTTACAGATCTTCCTCAAATCCTACTGCAATTAGCTTTCCAACTTCCAGCAAATCTTGGCCATTGAAGCTTCACAGAAGCTTGGCCACACACACGCACCTATATGAATATATATATAACATATTATATAATACACTATCATATAGGGAAAAATACATATTAAACCCCCAAATTTCATCTTATTTCGTTTGGGTAATTCTTTAATTGCAATTACATCCTCAAACATCAAATTAATTTGCATTATAATACTTAAAATGCAAAATTAATAACTCCAAACTTAGTCGATAAGGACGATTTCATCCTTGTGCCCTCACAAGACCTTTGTTTCATCCCAAAACCACCTCAGAATTGATCCTTACATAAAACCGGAGCCTCCTTAGGGTTTCGTTGATTTCCCAGAGGTCCCTTACGATTGTTCAATTTTCTACGTTTAATCACAGCTGTACCGAAAATAGTTTCAGTTCTGATTTCTTTTAATACCATAAATCCTATCTCATAACGCTCGTCAACACCATATCATTTTCTTTAGACATTTACCTTCCAAGGAATTCCCTACAGTCAATTTGGCTGTTTAAAATGCTTAACCTGTCTTCTAAATCCTTAAACGTGACTCTTCTAACATCACGAAATATGAGATATTTCATATATTACTTATTTTGATTTGGGGTATTACACTTATCGTGGAATTTCTCATGGAGGGTGTTTTATCTCAATTGGTTTATAGTCCTTTTAGAATTAGAATTCTTTATGGACAACCAACTATTCTCTTGGAATATTCGAATCGAGGAATACCTTGAGAGGGTCTATTGACATTGAGGAAGGCTCTCGGGGGTTGAATGATTTTTGTGATCGGGTTTGGTAAGGTATAATCAAGTGGGCACTCAGTTATGCTAAGTTGCCCTTTGGGAGCCCTCTTGGTCATCGGATCGAGTTGGCACTCGACTCCTTGGGAGCCCGAGTGGTCACTCAGCTCCTTCGGAGACTGAGTGGGCACTCCATCATGCCTAGTTGCCCTTCTTATCTTGATTTCTCTTCCCTTGCTTTCTTCCTTGGTTTTCCTTTAGCTCTCTCTCTCTCTCTCTCTCTCTCTCTTGCTTGATTTGCATTGTTTTTTGCTCACAAATGGATCATTTTCATGGCTCTTGATCTTTCATGACCGAGTGGTGGCCCCTCGGTTATTGCCTTGTTCAATTATGCACTTACTCAACAAATTGTGCACGTCATACTTCATTTCAAAGGATTGATGGGAAATCTTTAGTCATGTTATGCTTGTTGTTTGTAGGGAATATCAAAACCTTCAAACTGTAATAACCTTTCTCGATTAATAATATTCAATACTCGAGCAATGTTTAAAAATTAGTTAAAACTGGCATTCCCAAACATAGTTACTCAATTAAGATGGATTTTTACTTAATTAAATGGCATGTTAATTGATTGACGAGTACTATTACTCAATTAACAACTTGTTTTTAGTTTTATTTCAACAGATTATATTTGAAGCATATGTTTTGTAGAAAGCATCAAAATCAAGGATTCAACAAGCACAATCCACTAGGAAGTATATAATACAATAAAGATATGAGAGCAACCACTCTCAAAAGCACACCACTCTCTAAGATATCAAGTTAATACAAGGCTTTAAAGAAAGCTTTACAATGAAGAAAAATATCCTTCACTAAAAATGAGAGTGAAAGATGAAGCACAAGAAAACTTGAGAATGTATAATATGAAACTTGAAAGCCTAATTGTCAATCTCTCTTCTCAAGCTTCAAATCTTCTTCTATATATAAGTTTTGTCATCCCTTCTTGAAGATATAGCCATTAAAGATAAAAGGATTTAGAAATCCAACATGTAAACATCAAGTACAATTAGTCATTAGAATTTTTGAGACACAATTGGTCGACTGATTTGAGTATAAGGTCATCTACTTTTCAAAACTTTAATTGGGTCAGTTGATAGTTTATAAAAACCAGTTGACAGTTCCTAAAACCTTTGATTGGAAATGATGTAGTAATAGTTGACAGCAAGCGATTGGGAGCATGTACAAAAGACGCTCAACAATATTTAAGAACTAATCGATGGTTTTAACTATGAAAAGCTTTGTTAAGGAGATAATACAATAATTAGTTGACAGGTAAGGTCAACTAATCAACACTTTTGACATTTAACTTCAAAATGAGTGTTTCAAGCCTATTTATTTAAAATTTTGTGAAACCAATATTCATCATCAAAACATCACCAAAATTAATACAATAGTCCTAATTACTTTCCTTATCGTCTCTGCACAAGACCTTGGTGGTGTGCTAGTCCTAATTGATTCCATAATACTATTAGAACTACTACTACCTAGACTATATCCCTTGAAGCCCATGGTATTGCCAAGTGTTTGATTTTGAGAATAACTAGGAGAAGGCATACCTATCAAAAGGGTCAGATGATGCCAAGAGAAAGATCAAGTATGAATGACCGAACATGGAGGAAAGAAAGGAAGAAACCAAACGTTGTTTCTATTTGACCAAAGATCTATAGAGAAAAAAATGAATTCAGGAAAAAAAGAAAATGTTTATTATTCAAGGAGGAATACTAATTGGAGACACAGCTGTACTGGATGAAGATGCTATATATATGCTTTGGATATGCTATCCCAAGGCTGTATACATGTCCTTATTCCATCCTCCAACCACATCCATATAAATGTTGTTGTTAGAGGTATCTAACAACTGATCTCCATAACTCTTCTCTGTAGATGCTTGTGATGAGTCTCTCTCCCCTTGTCGCCTATTAAGCTTATCCTAAAGTAAGAATTTTAGATTCAAGTAAATTATGTGAAATAAAATTGAATTTCTTATTACAATGACAATATAAATATTAAATTTGATTAGAAAATTAGTACTTACAGCAATATGTGCAACTTTTGAAGAGACCCAACCATATTTGGTTTTATGGTGCTTGAGCCATGTAAATATTTCAAAGCTTGTTGGTTCCCTATTTAACTCAATTCTCCACAAAAGAGAAGAGATGCATATTATTTCAATTGAGTTAAATACAAAGTTTTATCATGAGATGTAACTAAACTTAATACAATAATTTACTTATTAATAATATGTAAATAGAATTTGTCAATCTTTTTCTGTGCCAAACCAGATATATGCTATCACCTATGTGGATTGACGAACCTTCTCCAGAGTATCCATTTTGGATATTCTTTAACTTTTCTGCAACCACTTCAGTTCTTGCCATTTTTCCTCTAGCGTCCTCTGAATATCAAGAAAAATTCATTCTCCTTTGTCATCTCCGATCCGTCCCTTAATTTTTTTCATCACATTCTTGAATGCTCTGGAGCCTATTGAAGTGTTTCCTCACTTGATGCTCATCCTATGGTAGTCACTTGTATTTCTTTTACATGCATGTAAGAATATTTTAAACAATTTTGAAGAGTTTAACATTTTATATGAAAAATATTATTACTCAATTACTACTACACTTTTACCTTCAACTCTTCAACTCACATATCTTTCACTCTCGCATCCACCTCACTCCATGATCTCCATATACCCTCAAACTTGGATTTCAATATGTTGGAGATATAGCCCAATGGTCTTTTAGTTACCTCAAACTTGTAATTATATAAACAAAAAAATTCCATCAGGACTTATGTATATATATAATAATTAAAAGCTATAGATGGTTTGAGTTATAAATACTGATGATGCGGTGGCCAATCACCTTCTTCTGGCTCTGTCAAAGCACCTGTAATGGAGGCGAGGACTTGCTCCCCCGGTCGTCCTCCGACGTTCAAGTCAGATTACCAGAACAAGAATAAACTTAAGAAAGAATAATCCCCAATGCTGAGAATTCCAAAATTCGATCACTTACCTCATTTTGGCCTCCTTGCTTTTATCCTCTTGCTGAGATAAGAATTCTTTTGGAATTCTCAAGATCTTTATCCCGTTCTTCTCGGAATCTTATTGGAATTCCATAATCGTAACCGCCTCCGAAGAGTTCGGGATAGCTCCTACTTTCGTGATCCTCAGCGGGACAGTCGATCCCGAGAAGCCTGGAGAATCCTTGCTTAGTAACAAGCCAGTTAGCACAGTGATATGTGCCTTCCACGTGTCCCTTTTGGATTCGAGCAGGATGACATCAGTGAGTTATTTCCTTTTGGGCACGAGACACGAGGCCAATAGTTATATCTTCCGGGGTATTAGGGTAATTATGGATCTGAGGGTATTTCCCTCATCACTTGCTCCCCCACTCCTTGAGCCCTTTAGCTTAAATGGCTCTAGGAGTGTTGAAATCTTCCGAGGCTCGTGCTCCCTTTCATCCCGAGGGTTAATGTCTGCAGGGTCCAAAGAGTTGAGGTGCTTCTTCTTTTGCGCATGTCTGAAGGGCACAAATATCGATTTGCTCTGATGGCAATACTCCTTCCCAAGGCGTTGTCCAAACCTTTTCATCTTTCGAGCCGCGCAAACTTTGGGTTGTTAATGCTCATCATTATCTATCTGTTGGTTTTCTACCTCTATGGCTTAAATAAGTGTTTCCTATTCTTCTGTTTGCTTCTTCTTCCGACTCTTCTCCACTTTAATTTATGGTTGTGCTACCGAGCATCCTCTTTTCTTGCCTTCCTTTTCTCATCTTCTCCTTAACTTTCTGTAATGGCAATTACTGGCTCCGGGAGTTTTAACTCAACCAATGTGGAGCTCGTTAAGTGGGAAAATCACCCTGCCGCTTCCATTCCTTGCCAATGGATGAGAAAAATGGAGTGCTAACAATTCTAGGAGAAATACGGGATTCCCAAAGAGTGGGAGGTTGAGTTCAACACTAATCTCCAAGCGTGCCACCTGTCATCGACCGTCTCTGCGTCTACAAGTGCCCCTTTGATCAAGGTTTTCGGCTACCCCCTCGCGGGAGGGTTATGTCACTCCTACAGCATCTCACTATCATCCCAGCCCAACTGTCCCCTTTTGGGTGGAGGTACCTGATGGGGTTTATCATTATCTGTCATTTTGGTAAGATAGAGCCTTCGGGGGATCTTTTTGACTACTTTTTTACCACAAACCGCGATCTGAGAGGTTGGATTTCCATCTCACCGCGAATTGTGAAGGATGGCTGCCTCATCGCAACCAAGGAGTGCCCTGAACTCGAAATCAAGGCCACAACACTCATGCAATCTAGAGGGTCAAAAGACTCAGATGACTGGAAGGAGCGCTTCATCTTCGTTTGCCCTAGAGCTTTCGGTTCCTCACAAGAGATTTAGTCTGTGTGCAATGGATGGACTCTAGACACCAAACGCAAACGCCCGAACGTCGAGGACATCAAAGAAGCCACCGATAGGATCCTGGGTATCAGTTGGACCTGGGAAGAGGGATGGCTTTCTAACCCGATGCTTACTAAAGCGGGCCTAGATGGCGAGACTTGTAAGCACTTGCCCTTCACTTTCTTCCTCATTTTCTCGTTCCTATCGGGTATTGATCTTCATCGTTATTTCTTTCACAGTTGAAAATCTTTGGGAGATAACTTACTCTCCTATTACCAAGGGGACGATCTTGGACTTCCCCGAGAGTAAGAGCCCCTCGGCCCCCTCCAAAATCAAGAGAACATCCAAGAGGGCTGCACCACCCGAGCGAGCCTCGAAGAGCACTAGAAGTAAAAAATCTTCGACTTCTTTTAGATCAAGAAAAACGGCGAAGGGAGATCCTCATACCTTCCAATAGGCTTCTAAAGATAGTGCTGAGGTGTGTCTGAAGGACCCTACCATGGGATCACCCGCCCCTAGGAATAAGGAAAACCCGCATCCTACTCAACGATCCACTGCTACAACACCCATCTCTATGCTGAGCCCCTCTGGAGGGGACATCAAGACCATCTCTCAAGCTCTGGAGGCGGCTAGGGCACAAGCCCAAGGAGGTCGGCTACCTACAAGTACGAAGCCCCCCTCAATGCCTCCTAGTATTCCTGTCCCTTCTGTTTTCAACCAGATATTAATGCCACTAACACCAGAAGGACACTCAGAATTGATAGGGGAGGCTTCGTTGGAGGGGGCTTCTGCGCTATCAACAAAGGAGATAATAGCCCGAAGAATGAAGCGGCAAAGGAGAGAACCTACCTTTCCCCCACCTTCATCCAGGGCAACTTCTACCTCTGAGGTGGCCGAGGCTCCTACCAAAGCTTTGGCTATTTGTAGCACCTCGTCAACTGCGGGCAAACCAGATTATTGTGTCGAGATTCTCAAGGTAACTCGCTTCCATTCGTCCCATCCTCTTCATACTAATAGGCTTCGATTCTTATTTTGTCCCTATTCTTCAAAACCTCTTGAGCTTTCAAGGTTCAATCGCTCGGCGAGAATCAGAGTTCTGAGCCCAAATTATCTCCTTGGAGTCCAAGATTGAGAGGCTTCGAGGGCTTGAGTCCCTTTCTTCAAAACTAGCCAACCTTGAGCATAGTGTACATATTCTCACCAAATCTTTTGAGCTGGTGCAAGAAGAGGCAAGACTTGCTAATGAAGCTGAAGATCAAGCTCGCGAGGATCTGAAATATGCTCAAAGTTAATCAGGCTAACTCCAGGCTCGGGGAGGAACTAGATGCTGTGAAAGGCGCAAATGACTTGCTCCGAGAAAATATAAGGAAGCTCACCTTAGAGTTGAAGGAGGCTAAGAAAGGGTAGGTCGAGGCGATGGAATCCTTCTCTCGGTGCAAGGAAGACCTTCACATCGCTCATACCCAACTCCAATCTGCGCTTAAGGATGCTCGCGTGGCCTTTCAGAATGGTTGCGAGGATTTTTGAAGCTCCGAAGCTTATGCTGCAGAGTTGGAAGGAGTCTTTCGGGATGGGTTCAAATATATGAAAAAGTTTACGAATGAGCACTTTCCGAACCTGGATGTGGACTCCATCCCCTTCGATGTCATTGTTGCTTTATCTTCTTTAGAGTAGATGCCTTTGTACCTAGACTTGTTGCTATAATAAAATTTGCTTGTTTATCTCGGGGAAATTTTTTCTTTACTTGACTGCTACTTTATAATTTCCTTTACTTCCTATCAGAGAATAAAAAATCCCCTGGGGGTCAAATCTAATCCTTTTATCTTTATTTTTACCTTTATTTTTGCCTAGGCTTCGGGCCCCCCGAGGATCAAATCTAATCCCTTTATTTTTTGTCAAGGGTTCAGGCCCTCCGAGGACCACATCTGATCCCTTTATTTTTTGTCGAGGGTTCGTGCCCTCCAAGGATTACATCTGATCCCTTTATTTTCTGTCGAGGGTTCAAGCCCCCTGAGGATCACATCTGATCCCGTTATTTTTTGTTGAGGGTTCGGGCCTCCCGAGGATCACATATGATCCCATTATTTTTTCTCGAAGTGAGGAGCTTTGACTGATGGGAGAGTGAAATAAATTTATTCCAAAAAATCGTAATTAATAAAGAACATTACTGGTAAAACTTCCTCAAATTTTGCACATTCCAAGTGTTTCTAACTGGTACCCCCTCCGTGGTTTGGAGTTTGTAAGCACTAGGGCTAAGAGCTTCCACCACCTTGAAAGGACCTTCGCAATTAGGTGTTAGCTTGTTCGCTTCTCGTGCCCCCCGAACATCCGCTCGCTGTAATACCCAGTCTCCAGGAAGAAAATTCTGAGCCTTTACTCTTCGATTGTAGTATCTTTTGATACATTGGTTATAGGCGGCCTATCGAATCTTCACTTGATCACAAAGTTTGTCAAGGAGGTCTAAGTTATCCCTCAGATTCTGCTCGTTGGACTCTGGGCTAAAGTGCTCCACCCTTAGTGTAGGCACTCCTATCTCAACTGGGATTAATGCTTCCGATCTATAACATAGGCCGAAATGGGTTTCAGCCGTAGACACCTTCACAGTGGTCCGGTAAGACCATAGGATTTTCAGCAACTCTTCCACCTAACTATCATCTGCCTTATCCACCCGTGCTTTTAGACCATGTAGCAAAATCCTGTTAGTGAGTTCAATTTGTCCGTTAGCCTGTGGATGGGCTACCGAAGTGAACTACTACCTTATTCCTAATTCCTGGCACCATTCTTGGATAGATTGGTTAGTGAACTGAGTATCGTTATCAGATATTAGTACCCGAGGAATCCCAAAGTGACATACCACATTCTTCCACAGGAATTGTTTTACACGCCAAGCGGTAATGGATGCCACTGGTTTAGCTTCAACCCACTTCGTGAAATAATCAATGGTAGCTATAATATACTTAACTTGACCAGCCACTAGGGGAAAAGGTCCCAGAATGTCGATGCCCCATTGAGCAAAGGGGCAACACGTAACCAAATGAGCTAGAGTGACAGCCGGGACATGAACCAAGTTGGAGGTTCGCTGGCATCTATCACAGGTCTTGACCAGCTGCTCTGAGTCCCTCACCATCATCGGCCAATAGTACCCCTGCCGAAGTGCTTTGTGGCTAAGGGTTTGAGCTCCAATGTGGCTTCCGCATATGCCTTCATGGATTTCCCTTAGGATATAGTCTACTTCACGATGCCTGATACACTTGAGCAATGGTTGCGAGAATGATCTTTAGTAAAGTTCCCCATTGACCGGCACGAAGCTTCGGGCTATCCTCCTAACCTCTCGAGCTTCCGAACCGTCCTCAGGAAGTTTTTCCTCCCTCAAGTATAACAACAAAGGATCCACCCAACTAGGCTCGTCCTCCACACATAGTTGATCAGCAAACTCTTCGATACTCTTCTGTGGTAGAGACTCGATCTGGATTTCCCGGGAGCTCGTAGGAAAAGAGGAAGAAGCAATCTGGGATAGTAGATCTGCTTTCGTATTCATGGCTCGAGGGACATACTCCACCTTTACCGACTGAAAACGTGTGATTAGTTCCTTGACTATAGCCAGGTATTTTTCCATATGATTTTCTCGAGCCTCATACTCCCCGTTCACTTGTTGCACTACCAAGTTGGACTTCGAACTTACTTCAATTCTTTGTGCTCCCAATTGTTCAGCTAACCTCAATCCTGCTAACAAGGCCTTATACTCAACTTCATTGTTAGACACTCGAAATTCGAAACGTAAGGCATAGGGCCACGTCTGCCTATCAGGACTTTTGATCATCAGCCCCGCTCCACCGCCACCCGAGGTCGAGCTCCCATCTACGGCCAACATCCATGACCTCTGATCCTCTTCCGAAGCTTCTGGGGACCCTGTCCTTTCGACGATGAAATCTCCCAATGATTGGGCCTTGATGGCTGGCCGAGGCTTGTACACAATATCAAAAGCTGTAAGCTCCATTGCCCATTTCAACATCCTTCCCGAGACTTCTGGTTTCCTAAGAACATACCTTAAAGGTTGGTTAGTAAGCACAATAACGGTATGAGCTTGAAAATAGGGCCGAAGCTTCCTTGCCGAGACTATCAAGGAAAAAGCTAGCTTCTCCATGGGAGGATACTGAACCTCCACTCCTGTTAACCGTTTATTGGCATAATAGACGGGCCTCTGCCTCTTATCTTCTTCTCAGACCAACACCGAATTCACAGCCTCTTTGCCTATCGCCAGATAGATATACAGTGGCTCTCCTTGTTATGACTTAGTGAGAATCGGAGGCGAGGCTAGATGTTCCTTCATCTTGTCAAAAGCTTCCTGAGATTCAGCATCCTAGACAAAATTCTTTGCCTTTGATAGGACTTTATAAAAAGGAAGGCCCTTCTCCGTCAATCGGGAGAGAAATCTCCCTAAGGTCGTCATTCTACCAGTAAGGCTCTGTACCTCCTTGATATTCATTGGAGCCGGCATATCTATAATGGCTTTAACCTTCGCTGGGTTTACCTCAATTCCTCGGTGGTGCACTATGTAACTCAAGAACTTTCCTATAGAGACACTAAAAGCACATTTGATAGGATTAAGTTTTACATGAAACTTACAAAGGGTTTTGAAGCACTCCTCCAAATCTTCGGGATAATGCTCAGCAACAAGGCTTTTTACCAGCATATCATCTATGTAAGCCTCCATGTTTCGCCCGAGCTAGTGTTGGAAGAGCTTATTCACCAGGCGCTGGTAAGTGGCTCCCACGTTCTTCAATCCAAAGGGCATTACTGTGTAACAGTAAGTCGCCTTGTTGGTGATGAATGCTGTCTTCTCCTGATCTTTAGGGTGTAGCGGGATCTGATGGTACCCCTGAAAAGCATCCAGAAAGCTCATCAGTAGGTAACTCGTAGTCCTATCAATCAGGTCATCTATCCTAGGAAGGGGATAGCTATCCTTCGGCCAAGCTTTGTTAAGATCAATGAAGTTAATGCAAAGCCTCCACTTGCCCTCTCCCTTAGGTACTAGCACCACATTCGCTAGCCACTCAGGATAATCTACCTCTTGAATGTATTGTGCTCCTATCAATGAAGTTAATGCAAAGCCTCCACTTGCCCTTTCAGGAGTTTTGCCCCTGAAAGGCATCCAGAAAACTCCGTTTCTTCTGCTTAATAGGTCAAAAATCAAGACATATTCCCAACCTATGCGTCATAATCTTAGGATCAACTCCTGGTATGTCCTGAGCGGTCTAGGTGAAGACATCTGTATACTGCCAGAGGAGGGCTAAGACCCGACCCCTTACCGGGTCTTTTTATTCCGCACTTACCTTTATCAAAAATACATATATACTTATATTTATAACTAAATTGATAAATTTTCTTAAAAACTTAATAATTAATTAATAACTTAATAAATTATTTAAAAGGAATAAATTGCAATTGCAATATTCTAGCCTCAGAATAAAAGGAATCCATCAAAAATCAGGATTCGAAATAAACCCACGTCATCATCATAGGCTAGCCTAGAACGCACTCGGGGTCAATCTTACTCGGCCTCGAGTCAGCTAATAGGGCTTCGTCTTTAGGACTCCGATCAACAAAATGACTCGCCAATCATATCGCCAATTCTAGGAGACCTAAAGAGAACCCAAATTTGACCAGCCTCGATATCCTGAGTAGGACCAACCTAACCAAGTCATCCTAGGTCCACAGACAAGCACCAAGGGAGAACAAGCCGAGTGGGCTAGCCCAAGGGCTGCCACAACTAGGTCAGTCATGCCCAACATATTGGGCCATCCTAAAACCCAATCGAGCCGCACTATCCTAGGCCAAAACCTAACCCGACATGCCCAACCCCAAAAAGCCCTCATTTCCCTTTTTTTTTTTCTTATATTTTATTTATTTTTATTTTATTTCCTTTTTATTCTTTTTTTTTCTTTTCTTTTCTTTTCTTCTTTTCTTTTTCTTTTTCCTTTCTTTTCTTTTTCCTTCCCAGCAACCTGCCACCGCCGACGACCACCGCCGGTCGGCCAAAAACGGCCGATCTATATACCGATACGAAGCCCTCGCCACGTATAATAACATACCTTAAAATGAAACCTATCAGACGGTCAGATCTTAGTAAATCTGAGAGTTTATTTTCGGCCGAAAATAGGGGCGAATCTGGCCGTTGCCGTTCGCCGGCCGTCGGCCATTTTTTCGACAATCAGAGGGTACCCCGAGGAGCAAGGCTCATGGTATGAGCTTGAGGTTATCAAGGCAAGGATAACTAAGTAAGATGGCTATGGTAAAACGATGGTGGAACCATCGTAGCTCGAGAAGGCTTTAAGTAGCCTTGATGCTAAGGGTGTAAGGCTCAATGTGACGGATCTGATGCTATGGACCGTGTGGCAGAGGACTAATGAGTTGGCTCGCGTTGAGGGCAAGTGGCCTATGGGCCTGAGCAATTTAGTGAACTGTAGGTGACGATCAGATGCCGAGGATGTGGAGCAGCACCTTAGGAAATTGGTCAAGTGAGACCGAAAATCTTTCGTGAGGGATAGGACATTTAGAGTAGTCCTAAGGAGGAATCGTGGAACGCGATAATGATCTGATAGGTTTGTTGTCGAGTAGGACGCCTGGTAGGAATAGTGGCTGCGAGCGTGGCGAGATAGTCATGCCGAGTTCGATATCAAAGGTGTGACTGGAAGGTGAAAGTCACGATACGGGGTGTAAAGCAGATCAGAGTAGGACCTGAGCCATGCTGTAGGAAACTGTTGTTGGGCCAGTGTAAGGGACAACACGGTAGTAATGATTGGGTGTTAACTCTCTGAAGTACAGGGCAACACGATGGGGAACCAGTGTTGGGCTAGTGTAAGGGAGTGACATGTGATTGGGTGTTGACTCTCTGAAGCACAGGGCAACACGATGGGGAACCAGTGTTGGGCTAGTGTATGGGAGTGACACGATGATGGTGACCAGGTGTTGGCGCGCCTAAAGCATAGGGCAACACAGTGGCTATGCAGATGGTCAGGGACTGAAGATCTATGAGATGTTTGAGTAAGAAACCCAGGGAAAAAAATGGGTCTAGCGTGGGAATAACGCTACGGTTGATGCGTATGTTGACGGGTCTAATGCTAAGGACCATTGGATGCAGACGGTTAGTCCACAGGAGGGACTGCAGCCTCCACGTGGAGTAACCTGTCTGCCGTGGAGACGATTAGACGCTGAAGACCTGGGGTATGCTGTAGGTTATGCCTGAGCCAGATCTAAAATTCCGTAAGGGTTGAGGTATAGTGGTAGTGCTGTTGGTGTCAAGGCAGCAAGAAAGTTTGTGAATCGAGGGAGTGATATCTTGTGGTGTGATAACAAGAGGTGTGGTGATGCTCCTTGCTAAAGGATGCTAAAATAGTTGTGGTTAAATTTGATCGAAGTGATCTAGTAAATTGGGATGATGGACCCAGTTTGATCTTGCAGTAATGCATGAAGATGGGATTGATTGGTAGAGTTGGTAAATGGCTCGAGAATGATACGGAAGTGCTGTGGAGGGTGAGACTTATGAAATGGAAGCCAACCATCAAATGGGGAAATTGAAGCGTGCAGAGGTTTCAAATAAAGCAATCTCTAATCCAGTGATGTGAGTTATGGTAGGCTGAACGCGTGGCTAAGGACGGTTTGAAATCCGTGAAGGTGCGCAATTGCACAGTCTGGTGTTAGTCTTAATTGTGTTGATGCAAAATGAGGAAGTGTCCTCATGTAGCACTGGAGGGATGTCCAGTTGATGACGCACGACAAATTGCCAAGTGGTAGCACCTGATGGCAATAATGGAGTGTGAGGCTCGAGGGCTGTGGTGTAAAGCCTTGTTGGTTGTCGTGTATGCAATATAAAAAGTTCAGCGGGTCCTGGTGGTTAGACCAGGCAAATTGTGAGAAAGAGATGCAAGGTGAAAAAAAAAAGATGGTTGGTCAGGGCAGTGTTGTGCCGCTTGAAGGAGTGTTACTCCGTAGGGAGGGATGCAAATAGCAGTGTTGGAAAGTGACCTGGGTAGAACTTGAGATGTTCTCCCAAGAGAGGTTGAGCATGAGGCAACGGTGCGAGATGAACTTTCTAAGGCGCTACAACTCTATCAGGAAAGATCACCAGGGGAAAAGCCAGCGTAATGGCAAGTGCCTGAGTAGGAAGGTGAGTCCTACAGCATCCAATGGAAGTGTGAATTCCGCAGGAGTAGCAGGGGTGATTTCCAGTGAATGAAATTTAAATCGAAGCGGTAATCGATGATTGCAAGTGCAGTGCCTAGAGGAAGGTTGTGTGGGTTGTGAGCCGAGCAATCCGGCTAGAGTTAATCGAGTTGGTTAGATGGAATTTGTGGCGAATTTAAGATATCGCCAATGGGTAAAGAGAGCTCGGAGGAAGAGCTTATGGGACGAGATTGGTTTCCAGTAGTGGTGTTGAGGTGATGAAATCACCTAATGGCTGTGAGTGATGCAGTTGAAGGGATGCCTTGGAGTGTGGGTAATTGATGAGAATTAACCTCCTGTCTAAGGCTAATGGTTGCGAAAAGAAATTGGCTAGTAAAGTTATGGTGGTGTTAGAGCTATGTGGTTGCTCACCGAGTGGTGTGAGTTGATTGTAGCAAGTGTATGAGAAATTCGAGAGAAGCCAGAGTCTCCCAGGGAATTAGCAAGTTGCTATAAATATAACGAAGTGGTTTGTGAAAGGCGGCCTAAAGTGGGGTCGTGATGACTAGTGAGATTCAAAGAGCAGTGAATCTTTGGGGGATGACATGGTGGTGTCATCGTCACTGTCAGGGAAAGGAAGTTGTCAGGAAGGTCAAAGGTAACCATTGCGCATGGTAAGACCTTGAAGCCGAGTGTGAATGGCCATGAAGGCTGGTGTCTGTAAAAATTCAGATGCAACAACCGTGGAGGAGAAATTCGTTGCTGTCATGAGGTTGTCCTTATCGAGAAAGACAAGAGGAACCATTATGCATGGTTTAGCTCAGGTGTCTATTGCGGATTGAGATGAACCTGATGTGAGATGGCTGAAAGTTACATGCCTCAAGGGTAAGAGGCTCTGTTGAGAAATGGGGAGGTTTGAAAGTCCTAATGAAATTGAAGCTAGGCGAGAAAATTTGGCTAGAAGACCGCTACAAGAGTGGGGGTGTAACCATGATAGCTTGTTGTGGTGGGGACCAAAGGCACAAGTCACCCTACTGGTGCGATGCATAAGTGATTGTGCAAATGGTAATAAGCCAATCACATGTGCCATGCACCGTGGGTGATGACGAGGGCCGATTAAAGGTTCCACGACCTTAAGTGCAATGGTATGATCCTGGACTCGTGGTAAGGTAAATAGCCAAGGTAAGGCCTAGCATGGAAACATGATTGTAAAAGTTGAAATGGGGTGAAGAATTGAAGAGGGGCTACTCAGTGAAGAGTTCCCTGGTGTGGGTATGAGACCCTACTAGCATGTGATATCGGCTAGTAAGTATCATTGTGTGCTTAATGCGAAGAACTCCTGGTTGGGAGAAGGTTGTGGCCCGAGCATGCTTAAGCTCGAGGTGAGATTGAAATGGTGCATACGTCGCCAAGCTCGATGTGAACTTGGGCAGTGCACAGGGTTGAAATGTGTGATAGCCTGCCATGGTGTTAGGTATGTCGATTTTGCGTAATTGTATCGATAAATGAGGGTCGGCTGGTCAAGGTAGAAGACCATGTATGAAATGGTTGAAGTTGGCAAGGTGGGCCAAATAGGTGCTTCTCAGGTAGTGCTAGCATGGTAAGTTGATCGGTAATGAGAGGTTACCATGAGGATCAACTCAAGCTATGCAGGCGTGTGATTAATGGCAGTATGCCATGGTGGAATGGGTGTCCGAGTGTCTAATGGGCACTAGAATGTGACATTGCGGTGAATGATCAGTGTTAAGACGTTGCTAGTTGGACCAACGTAAAATCGTGGCCATGTGTGATTGGTAGTGAGAAACGTTGCCATGTGTGATCGGCGTAAAATCGTGGTAGACTGATCAATGATGCAATGTTAGCGTATGTGGTTTTAAGTGATGGGAAAAATGGAAGTGGACTGCAAAGTGATGCTCGAGGTAGCGAAAATCCATCCAGAAATGGATAGCGTTGCGGTAAGCGTGATCAACAACCAGTTGTGCAATTTGGCAAGAGGCCAAAGCGGTGTTCGGTTGTTGAATGTCCTCGAGAGTTGGAGGATCGAAAGCCTAAAGTGAAGCCTTGAGGTAGGTGTAACCCGAGGTAAATGTGAAGAATGGATAGGCTATGGGATTCTCGAGCAGGAGAATTTGGCAAGTAGCCCGAGAATGTGATTGTCTTGGGTAGGAGATGATGGTAAAGCGAATTTCGAGGACGGAATTCTTTTAAGGGGGGAGGAATGTAATACCCTGTGTAACCGGTGTTAAGAGAATAAGAATGGAAGTGTGAAATTTTCAAAAATGCCCTTGAGGAGGTGATGAATCCTTGAGATTGAGGGTGCCCTATGAGAGGGGTATTTTGGTAATTTAGATAGTGAAATCCAATAAAAATGGTATTTTGATAAATTAAAAATAATTCCTATGTGGAATTTGGTGTGTAAGTGAATAAAATCCCAATTTGGTGTATATGTGGAGATATATGGGATTAATAAATTCACAAAGGGCATTTGGGAATTTTGGAATTTAATTCCATAAAGGAATTTAATTATGGAAAATAGGGAAATTGGTGGATATTAAATTATTTGAAAATAATTATGTTTTCCCTAAATTGGTGAATAAATGTGAGAATGCCACATGGGTGGATGAGATGAGATCTTGAGAGCCAAGTATGGGTTTAAAAGGTGACACTTGGCAAAGTCTTGTTCAAGTATAAATGGATGATTAAATTAAATGCAAAAGAAAATGATAATTGGTCTTTCAAGCATTTAATGAGAGGCATTATGGTGTTGGATTAAAGAAAATTCAAAAGAAAATGTGAAATTAGTCACCATTAATGCTTGAAATTATGGTGAATTAAATAAATCAAATGGAAAATGGGAAAATGGTCACCCATTAATGCTTGAAAAATGGTGGGATTTATTTAAATGAAAAAGGAAGGATTATGTCTCTCAAGTGTGATGGTTATGAAAATGGTCCCATTAAATTAAATAGGAAAGAAATTATTTATGTCTCTCATTGTGATGGTGGGGAAATAGTCAAATTAAATTAATTGGAAATAAAAAGAAAATTTCCAAGTGATCCAATGGTTGTGCTTGAGTCTTGGAAGAAGAATGGATCCAATGGCTAGAAGTGGGTCTTAGAGGATGGCATGGATTGCCAACTCATTAAGAATGTGTTTTCTCTTAAAGGTGGAGATTAATTCTTCCAAGAATCAATGGTGGAGATTTAAACCTAGCCAAGCACTTGGATTGTGCTTCCTTTGGATGGCTAAGATGTTGTCTTGTAAAGTGAGAAAAGATCCAATGGTGGATTTTAAGCAAGACTAAATGCCATGGATTGTGTTAGTTTGGAGGGTAAGGATTTATTCTCACCAAATAAATCCAATGGCTAGGATTTATTCTTGAAACATGGAAAACTAGTATAAAATGACAAGTGTGGAAGGCTTGTCTCCCTTTGGCTATTTGGAGAAAGAAATGAAGAAAGAAAGAGAAATAAAAGAGTCTTTCATGGAGGAAAGAAATGGAGAAGAAAAGAAGAAGAAGTCAAGGTAAGCTTATTCTTTTTTCTCTCCAACTCAAGAGATATTTCTTGATTTTGGACATGGTCCTTAAGGAAATGATGCCTAATCTCTACATATTTTGTTCTTGAATGCAACACTGGATTCTTAGAGAGGTTAATAGTACTGGTATTATCACATCTAATGGGGGTTTTCTTAAAATTTATTCTAAAGTATTTTAGTTCTTGAAAAATTCAAAGAACTTGAGCACAACAACTATCGGCAGCTATATATTCGGCTTCAACAATAGATAATGTTATCTAATTTTATTTCTTTGAGAACCATGAAACCACCTTGTTTCCTAACAATTGACTAGTTCCAAAAGTGTTCTTACGGTCTACCTTACAACTGACAAAGTCTGCATCAGAATATCCAATCAATTCAAAATTATCCCTATTTAGATACCATAACCCTATGTCTTGAGTTCCAATTAGTATTTGAAAATTCTTTTAACTGCCAATACATGAGATTCTTTGGAATTTGATTGAAATCTTACATGTAAGCATACACTAAACATGATATTAGGCCTACTTGTCATTAGATAAAGTAATGAACCTATCATACTCTTATAGAGTTTTTTATCCACACTTATCCCTTGATCATCTTTATCTAATTTTGTGGATGTACTCATAGATGTGCCTATTGCTTTAACATTTTTCATCCCAAATTTCTTTAACATTTCTTTTATATATTTTGCTTGATAGACAAAGATTTTTACTTTTGATTGTTTTACTTGGAGACCTAGAAAATATGTGAGTTCTCCCATGAGACTCATGTCAAATTCATTAATCATTAAATTTGCAAAACTTTTCACTTGTTCCTCCAAATACTATATCATCTACATATATTTGAATAATTATTATATTGGATTGCTCATGTCTTATGAATAAGGTTGTGTCAACTTTTCCTCTTGAAAATCTTTCTCACTAAGAAATTTACTCAATCTTTCATACCAAACTTTAAGAGCTTGTTTGAGACCATATAAGGATTTTCTTAGTTTATACACATGGTCCTCTAAATAAGGATCCTCAAAACCGGGAGGTCTCTCATATAAACCTTTTCATTTATGTAACCATTTAAGAATGCACTCTTCACATCCATTTGATATAACATGAAATTCATGTCAGAGGCAAAGGCTAAAAGTATCATAATTGCTTCTAACCTCGCTATGGGGGCATAAGATTCTTCAAAATCGATGTCTTTCTCTTGGTAGTATCCTTTAGCTACAAGCTTTATCTTGTTTCTTATTATATTTTCATTTTAATCTAATTTATTCTTTAAAACCCACTTGGTTCCTATTATAGATTTATCTTTGGGTCTAGGAACTAACTCTAATACTTCATTTCTTTTGAATTGATCTAATTCTTCTTGCATAGCCTTAATTCAAAATTGATCTTCTAAGCCTTGATCTATGCAAGTTGGCTCAACTTTTGATATGAAGGCTACATTGTTGCAATATTGATGTTAGGATGCTCTAATCCTTACACCTTGACATGATTCTCCAATTATTTGATCTATTGGATGATCTTGCACAAATTTATAACTCTTGGGAAGCTTATCTAAATCATTCTCATCTAATGGTTTCTCTTGATTTTGTGATTGAGAAGTTAATGGTTTATTTATAGATTTTTCTTGAATTCTTAATTTCTGTAAAGATATAATAATAATAATAATAATAAAATAAAAAATATAATAATAAAAATGAAAAATATATAAAAGGGAAGGGGGCGTAGGCAGCCCCCTAAATCAGTTCTCTCTCTCGGGTTTTGCTAGTTTTCTTGGGATCCGACCACCCGATCTTGCATCCGATTTCACTTTCACCATTTAAATACCCCCGATCTACAAAGAGGTAAGTGTTTTGGGTTGATCTTCGATGGTTTTTCTGTTGTTTCGTGGATGTTTGTATATAGGCATGATTCTTGGCTGGATATTTAAACTCAGATCTACGGAGATTTTATCTTTGGATTTTGTGGGTTTTGGGATATGTTGGTTGAAATAGTTGAGGGTGTCGGATGGTGGTATCAGATCGCCAAAAATCGCAGGCCACGGTGGCCAATTGCGATTGGCAAAGTGTCCATATTTGTTCTTTCCTCTATTATCCAAGTATCCATGTTCTTCTCATTGGACAGTTTGATTTCCTTCTTGATAGCTTGCATAATGTTGGAATCCTACATGAGATAAATCAACATTCTTTTCTTCCAATAGTTATAGTCAGTACCATCAAAGAAAAGAGGACGAGTGGTGCTTTGACCCTCGCATTGAGATAAACTAGCAAAGTGTGACATGTGTGGATCTTTTACCCTAGGTTGTTAGACCTTAAAAAAAATGGGAACCTTGCTTTGATACCAATTGATAGGTTTGTATGGCAATGACACTAATATCCAATAGGGGGTGAATTGGGTTATTTAAAAATTTGATTGAAGTTTGAAATCATTTTTGATGAAAAATGAGATTTTAATGCTTGTAAGAGAATTACTTGGAGCTATAAGTAAAATAAGAACAAAAACAAGAAAGACACAACCGATATATAATGGTTCCGCTTAAATCAAGCCTAATCCACTACCTTAACTCCTCATTAAGGATTTTTCAATCAATCCACTATAATCCTTCTATCTCTCTAGATAGACCCTCTAGCAACAAACTAGGAATTTACAACCTCTTGCTTAAACAAGCAACCCCTCTAGTAACAAGTTAGAAAATGTAACCTCTTACAATCAATGTAGACCCTCTAGCAATAAACTAGGAAATACAATCTCTTATAATCAATGTAGGTCGTCTAGAAATCTTGTTTGGAAAATCAAGAATGATACAAAAAAGAGGATCTAAGAGTGGACACTCTTAGTTACAAAATCTCTCAAAATAAACATAAGTCTTGAACAAAATAATATAAATGATAATCAAATCCTTTAAACACTTGAAAGCTTAAATTCAATCCTCTTGGTTGTCTTGATTCATCCATTTGCCCTTTATTTATAAAGCTTCACGACCCTTTTCAAGAATCTTGCCATTGGTAGTGGAAAGAGCACATTGGGTGAGTGGAAAAACTAGTCGTTGGAGGTTCATGTGATAGAAACGGTCGATAGATGAAGAGCATCGGTTAACTAGTTAGTTAAAATTTGAAAATCGATCAATAGATTAGTGAAAACGGTTGATAGTTTCATTACAAACGTTTTGTCAATCGACAGATCGAAGCAAATGGTCAACTAATGCAAAAATGCATTGTCGGTCAACAGATGGGAGCAAGTCGATCGATAAATGCGAGGCAAACATTTTTCTGGTTTACAGATTAGAACAAATGGTCGACAGTTTGCTAAGGAAACCGATTCAGTTTACTATATAATTAATTTGTGTGCGTGTATAGGTGAGAAGTGTTGTAGATAGAGTGGTCTTGTGCAAGCACATAGGAGCCTGGGCGCAGCTGGTGTGGCAGGGGTTCGAGCCTGGGGTCAACAATGCTGGTTTTATTCTCAAGCTCTTTGAAAACAATTTTTTTGGTACAAAATTTTTAATCAAGTAAAAACTTAATATTCCAAATGCATTAAGAAATTTATCATAAGCTTTTTGGCACATTTTTAATCAAATAAAAAACATAATATTCCAAATGCCATCAAGAAATTTATCACAATATTTTTTGCATTGGATTGCATGATGAATTTAATTTTTATTTTGGAACTTAATGGAACGTATAAAAATAATTTAAAGCACCAGATTAATAACCATTAACAAAATAATTTCATTATTAAAATACAATTGATTTTCATCATCAAAACTATATCAAAGGCAACCATCATCAAAATAAATATAAGTTGTTGCAAATCTCTTTTTAAGATATATATGAATATAGCTCTATTTTAACTAAGTATATGAAATTGATTTTTGTTTGAAAACCATATACTTAACTTATGACTTAGGGTATAAATCAATTTATTTTTCATCATCAAAACTAAATACAAGAGTAAAATATCAATGTAGTCAACCAACTTACTTGAGTAGCTCTCACAAGAGGATTAACTACAAAGCTTTTTACAAATGGCTTTTAACAGGATCAGCCACAACCACTGTCTTTTGCAAAGATAAGGCATAACCTTTACAACTCTCAAATGAATGTGAATAAAAGATATACAAAAGAAGTTTTGAAAAAAGGATAACAGAATACAATTACTTCTCTTGGATTACAGAGATGAAAAAAGATAGAAAGGGTAAACTCAATCTCTCTTTTCTCTCTAAGGATGTGTATGAACAAAGCACACTTGAAGTTCTTTGAGATAAGCTCTTTTTGAAAGTTACAAATTGTTTCTTCTTTTCTATATTTTCTTTTCTTCATTCTTAAGCTCTTCATAAAGACTTGCCATCTTAAATGCTTTGTTGCTTTATCCTTACATAAAATATTCTTTCTTTGTAACGGTCAAATTTCACTTTAAACAAGCTTACAAAGAGATTAGAAATGGATAATTAATATATAAGCCATCTCAAAATGATCAATTAACAATTAATGAACTAATCATGAGTAGAAAAATAGAAACTGCGTGCATTAATGCACTATAATGGCTATAAATTCAAAATCAACAACTAATTACTCGAGTAAAATTTCATAAGCATTCGACTATGGTACAAGCCTACTTGATTATGTGCCTTAGATGAAGATAATTGATTAACCATTCATAGTACTCAATTGAGTCATGTCAGTACTCAAGTATTAAATACTTGATAATCAATTTAACAATGAGATACAAAAACATGTCCTCTATTCATCATTAAGTATTCGACTATGGTACAAGCCTACTTGACTAAGAACCTAGATACTCAATTGAGCATAAATCTTAGTTGATTATTCTCAAGGTGCAAACACTTACACACTTCAACCTATGTCTTGTTTAATTAAAAGACTTCTTTACTCAGCTAAATAAATTATATACTCAATTGCAATAAGCCCAACTGTTTGTCTACTCAGTTGTTAAGATATGGATACTCAAGTGATGATTTGAAAGTTGGTTTAAAGCTAATTTTCACATTACATTCACTCGATTACTAGAAACCTTTACTCGAGTAGAACATATATATACTCAATTTAGTATGGGGCTTTATTCGAATATTAATTTCATATTAATTAAAATTGTACTCTATTATTCTATCATCAACATCATCATCAAGACTTATCAAAACATTAACTCAACAGCACAAAGGTGACAATGGTAGCAAGCAGAGGTTGACAACGATGGTGAGTGAGAATGGTAGCAAGCAGCAACGACAACAGATCAGATACAATGGTCATCAATTGATCAAATTAGGGATTTTGCATATTTTGTACTTTACCAAAAATATAACAAGAAGAAGAGGCCCCATCAGTTATATCAAATTTAGAGATGAAACTTTAGAGATGGAAAATTCCATCTCTGATTTTTGTCTCCAATGAAAATTAACATGTCTTTGATTCCGTCATTGATAGACAAACAAAATTAAAGATGGAAATTTTTTTCTCTCTCTAAAGGTGGAAAACATTCAGAGACAAAAAAATTGTCTCTAATGGAAAAAAAGTTGCAAAGACAAAATTATTTCTGTCTAGGTCAAAAACAAAAAAAATTCATCTTTGATTATGTTTCTGACTTAGACGAAAAAAATCCGTCTCTAAAACCATCTCTAAAAGCTTTTTTGGATAATTTTTGTCATTTGTCTCAAAAATCGTCTCTAAACTCAATTATCATGTCTAAACTCAATTTTTTTTGTAGTGCTACTGTATCAGTTACTCATTTCAAACTTTCCTCCCCCGAGGTCTAAGAATCCCCAGAACAATCATTGAGAGGGATATTGCCCCAAGCATCATGGAAAAATAATCTCGTTCGTTAAAAGATCAGAGAATATAAGCAGAACAAACACAACACAACACAACACAAATCACAAAGGAATAAATGAATGATTTGAGTTGAGATGCATGATCCATGGATATCAAACTATGGGCAGAGATTCAAATCGTGCATCGTCCATGGATATCAAATCATGGTATTCACATAATTTAATGTTATGTTGGGCTAGGCTAGGTTGGGCCAGCCCAATTACCAAGTGCCGAACCACGCTTAGCCCACCATGGTGGCCCACTTCAACTTGACCCATGCCTTGTTTTAATAAAAAAATTTAAAACATTAAAAATAATAAAAAAAATGAGAGAAATTAATAAATTCAGCACAGATTTTACTTTTGTTAATATTAACCAAAACTCTTAATATTTTTTTTTTCTTTTATGGGCACAAGCTACATTCTACAATCATAATCAATTAAATTATTAAGGTACAATAAATACAAAATTAAATTAATTCAACAAGCAGAGAGAAAACTTACATGATAGCAGTTGAACCTAAAGACTCTAAGCTTGCCTTACTCTTAAATCTTCTTAGAAATTATAAAAATGTTATTGAAATATGTTAAACTTATAAATTTTTGTTCTGAAATTTAAAATTTAGAATGTCTCCCTAATTATGATAATTTGAAATTTAAATTTATTTAAAGATATAACATCTTTAATAATATTATGAGACATACAATTTAAAATTCCAATTTCAACTTTGGGGATGGTTACATAATATTAAAAACGTTATAAATAAATATCATATGTTTAATATAATTTTTATTTATTTGATAAAATAATTATAAATATTTTAAAAATACTATTTTTCAAACTAATTTGAACAGGCCAGGCCAGCCCATTCCCTGACCCAACTTGGGTTTGTTAGGAGCTCATTTGACAAACTTTTGGTGGGCCTCAATTTACATCCAAATATCCAATTTTGCAAGACAAACTAAGGACCACACTCGTGTTATTTATGTGTTAAAAAAATTAAAAATTTTAAATAAAAGTTTATTAGTTGATGTTTAACGACAACAATTTATTTTTTTAATTTTTTAGGCAAAGTTTTAAACAAAATAAAATTTGGTATGGTGGTAAAGTTATTTGAGAAATCAATTATTATTTAAAAATTATGAGTTTAAATGTTTGTTAATATTAATTTTTATTTTCAAAAAATATTTTATTGACCAAAATCTAATATTTGCTTAAAGTATAGAAGATAATAACCCATAAATCACGGGTGCCGAGTCTAGATTTGACATATCATTAAAAAATAATAGTGAAAGAGATTGTGTCAACTAATTAATATCTCGCCTAAAATATATTTTCACAATAAAAACTATTATTGTAATTGTTGAATATACAAACTATTGATTTAAACATTTTAGGAAAAATAGTCAAAAATATTGTTCCCAATTCACATCTTAGTCAATTTTTTCTGCTTCGTTTCATTTAATTTTCCAATGCAAAATATTGTGTTATTTCAACTTTGTTTTGGGACGAACATCATGTCATGTCCATTGAACAAAAAAAAAAAAAAATGTAACTCATAAGCAAATTTGATAAATAAATTAACATAACATTCATAATAATTTTATTTATTTAAAATTAATAATAATTTAATAAATTACTAATTTTAAATAAAATTATAATAAATTTATGCTCAATTTATAAGAATTATCAGTTAAATTTGTCTTTAGTCCATTTAATGGAAGAAGAAAACTGATTTGGTCTATACCATTTACCATTTTCAAGAACAAAACATAAATCTAAAGATGATGAATTACATTAAATATTAGAAAAATGAAAACAAAATTGAGATTAGGAAGCAACAATGAGAGCTGAATATATATATATGGTGTAAAATTAGGATTTAGAGCTTAGTTAAAACAACGACGACAACAACAAAGAAGATAATTTGTAGGGATCTAAGGGAAAGTTGAAAAAAGCTATTACGGCTGGCAGGCACTGTGACACAGTCGTCGGAACACTACACACTTGCATTTGCCAGTGCGCCACTATTAACACTCCACACTACTACTGAAGGCAGAGCCAAACAAAACAGCATTGAACAATCATCCTGTCATCATTAGCTTTTGGGCCTCAGCATGGGCCTGGGTTTGGGCCGGGCCAACACAAAACAAAAACCTAAAACATTTCGATGAATTGCTTTGTAAAAATATAGCCCAAAAGAAAAGAAAAGAAATCCAAACATTACGCAGAAGGGATGAGCGAGGCCTAATTCTTCCACACTAAAACTATCCTCCTCGTCAAATTCCCACCGACTCATCAACCACTATATTCATTTCATTTGTACAATATCTTTCTACCCCAAACTCTAAAAAAAAAAAAAAAAAAAAAAAAAAAAAAAAAAACCAAAGAAAGAAATCCTCCAAATCCCTTTGAATCCCACAATTTTCAATGTTGTCATTTGTCGAAGACTAGAAAACCTAATGGTGTCTTGCATTCGTGCTCCGAAGGGTCACGCCATGCAAAAATTTGGTATAGCCAAGCAAGTTAAGTTTTCCATCTGAGGTTCGGATCCAATCTTTGAGGATGGAATAGGCTGTTGGGCCCACATTTAGTTCCTGCATCAGTGGAGCCAATGACTCACTGAATGAGAGGAAACGGAAAAACAAAAAAAGAGTACATGCACACACATACACACACACGCAGTAAATTCAGAAGCAGCTTTCAGATTTGAAGTTGGAATTTACCCTAGCCAACTCCTCCACGGAGACAACTCGATTACCCCCCTCCTCAAAATGATTGAAAGCTGTTGATGCAATCTGCTCCCACCCATCAACGGCCTCCAACTGATATATGCTAATTGCAGCTGCACAAAACTCTTCGAAGTCCATCTTCCTGTAGGACAGTGGTGCCATCTGAAACAAGGACAAGCAGGGCAAATTAAGCAACAAGAATGTTCTCCCTAACAAAAGAAGGGTAATTAACCTCACATGAGCACGCAAAAGTTTGCCAAGTCTACGATATACATAAACTCCGTAATTTCTGGTAAAAAAAAAAAAAAAAAGTAGTAATCTCATGTGCCTTACCACATTTAGAATGTCAGGAACTCTAGATTCCCTCATTGCATCAGTGGCATTTCTCATGAGGGCCTGAAAAATTCAGTAAAATTCTTCATTAACCACAATGTCAATTCAGGTAACAAAACGGAAATAGCTCACAGAAAGCATTTAATAGCATCTTTTGCAATATTGTATGCTAGATTAGATATAGGACTTCCTGAAATGAAAACTCAAATATGAAAAATTCAAATACAGAGAAAGAGAGAGAGAGGAGAAATAACCATTTTGAAGTTATCAAGGGATATCCGCCCATCCTTGGGCTCCAAAAGCATGAACTGAGCTCTAAGATAAACCAACTCATCCTCTGTTAAAGCTTTTGAAAGAGCCTATAACAAACACAATAAAGAGAAAGCACGACGCATCAAAAAACTTCAACAATAATCACTTTCATGAAAAAATTACAAACTGCCATCTGAAGTCACATAATTGACTTCTTTTTTTTTTTTTGGTCAAACCCGGCTTGCAAATTGAAGCCCTGCTGACCAATAGCCATAAACACCAGTTCATATGATCCGTTCAGATTATAGATGTCTAGCAGCAGGTTGCCAAGTGAAGCATTCAAACAAATATGATAATGCGACTCACATGATCAATCCTGAATCTTTCATCTAAGGTTGAAAGTTCCCATACATGTATAGTATATCATATAAATATTTAACCCCTGAAATAAGTATCTCATTTTCAACTGCTGACCATGAAATCCTACCATCCTACACTTCAATAAACACACATTAAAAGTTGCATAAAAAATGAAGCAAGCTGTAGTTCACCAAACATCAAGTCACAAACCATGCATTTAATGATGCCAAGATTCAAAGAGAATATTAAGATCTCCTGCTTATAAAATCATTCATTTGTTTAGCAGTTGAATAAAGATTTTTCCTAATGAAAGGAGCTAACTTTGGGAGATAGGACAAAGCACAAATCTAAAAGATATTCTTAATCCCAGTATAAGACCATTACATATAAGTGGATATGCAACTTGCTCATGAAGATTATGGAAAAGAAAAAACCAAGGCAATAGATGATTTCTTATCATGTGATTGTGACCATTAAGGCTGTCCATTCTATAGTAAAAGGTACAGAACCAGAACCATATACATTGGATGCGGCTAGTTTACCTAGACCCATTAGAGATGTGATTGGCAAAGAGTTAATTGAGGTTACTGGTTCTCCATTAAGAAATAAACTATGTCCATTCAAATTCTTGAACAGCGAGAAACAAGCTTAACCAGAACATTTCCATCATATTGATATGGCCAATGAAGAGTATTTTCATGAACTTCATTGTTGGTAATTCCTTAGACAAACACAAAAAATGTACCTTTTGATTTATATCTCATAGTTGGTTTAAACTTGATTTACAAGTTTAGGTATGAACATCCAAGCCTGAGTGATTCAAGTGGAATCAAATGGAGAATAAATTGGAAGCAAAATGCAGTGATTAAATCTGAAATAGCTTCAATAGTTACCCATATCTTTTTACTCTTCATGTCTAATTGAGTAAAAAGAAGGTAGCTTCAACAGTTACCCATATCTTGCACGTTAAAAGAATGCTAAAGGCTTGCAGCTTTATTTCAGTAAGATTTTGAGATTCCAAGACTTTTGGGGGGTCAAAATCAGAGAAGCTGTGAAGGTAAACAAGACAGTTGATACCGGTTCAATAGTCATTCAAACAGTTTGGGCATTGGAACAAATCTAAAGGCAGATCAAACCATGTTGTTAGATAAGACCCATTAAATGTGTTGAAAATGGGTTTCAATATTTTCTGATTTTTTATCAGTTCTTGTTTGAAACTCATGTAGATGACCCCACAGAGTGGGATAAAGACCTAATATGTTATCGTTCACATGTTAGGAACTCCTAACTCTGCTTGCAGATTAATTCCCTCAATACTTCTATGGTTGTTTGGCATCTGGATTAATCAGTGATGGGATAAAGTTAAAGATGAGATAAAATAGTGATAGAATAAATTAATACTGTCACATTTTGGTAAAGAGGGTATCACTTGACGTTATAACTATTCCAACATTTGGTGTATAAAATTGTTACTGAAGTATTATTTGACATTAAATATCAAATTACCAAATTACCCATTTGCCGAAAATATATATTTTTTCATATATTCTGATATTCATATATATATATATATATATACAATTAAACTTTCATTAATTACATATATTCTGATATTCACATTTATCATTAAATTTTTATTAAATATATAAATGTTACAACTATATTAAAATTTAAAAAAAAAAGAAAAAGTAGAAGCTCCAGCTGCCATGGCGGGAGCTAATCCCCACCACTGGGGAACTAACCATGGAGAGAGAAAGAGAGAGAACAAAGCAATGGTGCTTTGACATAGAGGGGTGAGATTTTGAGGGTGACAGACGATGTTTGGATCTGAGAACAACAGACGGGGCGATGATGGAGGGAGGCAGTGGTTTTGGAGGCGGTTTTTGGTGGCTTCACTAACACAGAACGAGAACAAAGACGATGATAGCAGTAGACAGTGTCAAAGATGGTGTTGGTGGTGGAGATGGTGGTGGTGGCGATTGGAAGAAGAGAGAGAGAGAGAGGGAGAGAGAGAACATGCAAAAATTTGGAGAGAGAACATGAGTAGGTTTCTATGGTTGAGGGGTAAAATCGTCCACTTAATGCAATTTTTAATCCCCGAGGGTTTGGGTTATTTAATACTAGGGGTGGGGGTGGGTTCATTTTATCCCACATTTATGAATTTAGTTTATCCTAGGTTAGATAATGCCATGTTGCTTTTTTACCAAACAAAGTAAGACCACTTAGATGGTAATACCATCTTATAACCCATACCAAATAGCCTGCAAGTGTTGAAGGTGTTCCTCCTATTTATGACAGGTCAAAACCTAAATAAAATAGGAGAGTTGCATTAAGTAGCCAACAAACAATGTAAAACTCACGGATCAAACATTACGAATTCTATATCATAATAAGGTCTGAGCCACACCTATTAAAGATAAATGAGGAACTCATGATTAAGTTGGTTTTGACATGTGAGGCAACCAATAGAATATGAGGCAAGTGGATGAAAAGAAGAAAATTAATAGCAAATAAGGAAGTAAGACCAAAGAAAACTTAGTAAGTGTAAGAAAAGCTGTAATTATATTTCATATATTCAGAGTAGGGCTGATCACCCTATATATACACATAAAGACTTACAAAGTAGGAAAGATTACAAGAAGGAAACTATGAGGAAAGGAAACCTAATAAAATTTGTACAAAAGCCAACTAATAAACATGGAAAGATTCTAACAACCAATCCCACAATCAAAGGAAATTGATTGGGATGTATGCTAATCAAATCAAATCAGTTTCTCTAACACTCCCACTTAAGCTGGCGAGTATATGTTGATCATTCCTAATTTGCATGTAATCTCCTGAAATATTGTCGGTGGAAGACCTTTGGTGAGGATGTCTACCAATTGGTTTTATGTTGGCATATAAGGAATAGTAATTAAGTCACTGTCAAGTTTTTCTTTGATGAAATGTCTATCGACCTCTATATGTTTGGTACGATCATGTTAAATTGGATTGTGAGCAGTACTGATAGGAGACTTGTTATCACAGTACAATTTCATTATTCCTTCTTATTTGATCTTGAGGTCATTTAAAATAATCCTTAGCCACAGAAGTTCACATACTCCATGAGCCATAGCTCTGAACTCTGCATCGGCACTTGACCTAGCAACCACACTTTGCTTTTTACTCTTCCATGTGACCAAGTTTCCTCCTCAAAACGTACAATAGCCTGATATGGATCGTCTATCCATAAGTGACCCTGCATAATCAGCATCAAAATAGGTTTCTATAATCATACCACTAGTGTTCCGAAATATGATTCCTTTTCTGGAGTTGCCTTTAAGTCATGTAGGATGTGGTTTACAGCCTGTAAATGTTCTTCCTTTGGATCATGCATAAATTGGTTGACAATTCCAACAGAGTAAGCAATATCAGGCCTGGTATGAGACACATATATTATCTTGCCAACTAACATTTGATAATTGTCTTTATTAACTGTGTTACCTTCATCTTTTGACCCTATTCTATGATTCAGATCTGTTGAGAATCCCACATCGCCTCCACAAGGGAGACCTGGACTATATATAAGGAGAAGGATCCCTCCACCTGTTAAGCTAGCTTTTCAAGTTGGAGTTCTACCTCTAACTTCTCACATGGTATCAAAGCTAACCCTTGGTTGTCGTGGTCATGGACCAGTACCTTGCTCGATCACCTAGACATGTATCAGTTACTAGAGAAGCTTCGGCGTGAGGGGGAGTGTTGAGAATCCTACATCGCCTCCACAAGGGAGACCTGGACTATATATAAAGAGGAGGATCCCTCCACCTGTTAAGCCAGCTTTTCAAGTTGGAATTCTACCTCTAACTTCTCACAAGATAAATGGGAGAGCTTCATGCTTTTTGTTAAGTTTTCCTATTTCCTTCAATAGGTCCAAAATATACTTCCTTCGGGGGTAGAAATATACTATTTTTGGAGTAGGTTACTTCAATTCCAAGAAGGTATCTCAACTTACTGAGGTCTTTAATTTCAAATTCTTGTGTCAGATGTTCTCTTAGAGCAAGTCTTTCAGTATCATCATTCCCTATAATAATAATATCATCAACATAAACCAACAGAGTTGTGATCCTACCTTCTCCATTGTGCTTTATGAACAGGGTATGATCTCCTTGACTCTATTTATATCTCAATTGCCTCATTACCTCTATGAACCTTTTGAACCACGCCCTCGGAGACTACTTTAACCCATACAAGGCCTTTTTGAAACTACACACCTTATTATCCCCAAATAATCCTTCGACCCCAGGAGGAGGCTCCATATAAACTTCCTTTTCTAAGTCACCATGGAGCAATGGCCAATTAAAAGAAGCAATAAGAAAAATGAGTATTCTAACCGTATTCATCTTGCCTACCACATATAATGTCTCTTGATAGTCGATGCCATAGGTTTGTGTGTATTCTTTTGCTACCAGTCTTACTGTATATCTTTCAAATGTCCCATCAAATTTGAATTTCACTGTAAACACTCATTTATATCCCACTGGTTTCTTATTCTTTGGTCTAGGTATAACCTCCCAAGTTCTATTCTTTTCAAGTGCTTTTATTTCCTCCTCCATAGCAAGTGTCCAATTCTTATCTCTTAATGCATCATGAATGAATCTTGGGATTTCTAGTGTCTAGTGAGGTAAGAAAGGATTGATATTGTGAGGACAGTCTATGGTTTGATATAAACTTGGGTATGGGGTAGATAGGATGTTTGGTGCATTCTCGAGTACCTTTTCTTAATGCAATGGGTAGGTCAAGATCTTAATGCAATGGGTAGGTCAAGATCATGAGGCTTAGGTTCTTCCACAGAGATTGGAGAAGGGATACTAGTATTACCTTCATCCAGGCAGGAATCTTGAACTTGTGTGGATCTAGGATCAGCCTCCTTCCTCCTTGAGTAGACAAGAGTTTCTATTCAACTCAAGGCTGGTCATTGCAATTTGGTCGTGTGCTCATCACAACTAGTGTCTGACTGAATTGGGTTAGTGGAAGGTCGATATGGAAGGGAACGACGTGAAGAGGTTGAAGAAGGCTGGCTCAGTTGTTGAGAGGATAAAGGAAGGATTAGACAAGTGTCGAGTGAGATCCTGAAGAAGAGGTGGAGAAGAAAAGAAAAAAGGAGTATCTTCGTGAAAGGTAACATCCATGGAGATAGAATTTACGAGTGGACGAATAATAGCATTTATAGCCTTTCTAAATGTTAGAATAGCCAAGGAAGATACACTTGAGAGCCCGAGGGTCATGCTTGTCACGGCTACGTTGATGTGATGAAGATGTACATAGACCATGCACCCAAAAACCTTTGGAGATAAAGTGGATGAAATGGGGACAGACAAGTAGTGTTGCATTAGAAGCCAAATGGGACTCTTGTTATCAGGGGATCAAGAAGGGACACAGTTAATTAGATGAGTGGCAGTGGGCACAACTTCTCTCGTAATTGTTTAGGTACACAAGACTAAAATGATAGGGAACAAGTAACATTTAAGAGGTGACGATTTTTCCTTTTAGCCACGCCATTTTCTTTGAGGGGAGGGGGTGTCAACACAAGAGAACTCATGAATAATGCCTTCTTTGAGAAATAATTGATTTAGGCATTGGTTGAAGTAGTCTTTGGCATTTTCCAATCGAAACCATTTTATACACACCCCGAATTGGGTTTTGATCATGTGACAGAAATTGGGAAGAATAGTGGGAACGTCAAGTTTGTCTTTCATGAGGTAAACCCAAGTGACTTGAGTGCAACATCAATAAAGGAAATAAACCATTGAGCCCCAATGCAGTTATGAACCCATGAGGGACCCCATATATCACTATGAATTAATGAAAAAGGGAAAGCAGATCTTTTTTTAACCAAGGGAAAAGAAATTATGTGATATTTAACAAGTTCATAGACTTCACAATGAAGATCATCAAGAGATACATTGTGAAATAAGGCAGGAAACATAGTTTTTAAGAGACTAAATGGGAGATGGCCAAACCGACAATGTTGTAGTAGGATCGTGGAAGTAGAAGAGGTACCTTGTGATGAAAGAGCCAACTAGTGCCCTAATCCATTAGAAATGCTCGATTCCTCAAGATAGTAGAGTATGTCCTTAACCTTAACAAGTCTAATTCTCCTCCCTGAAATCTGGTCCAGGAAAACATAGTGTGTGTTAAAAAAGGTGACACTGCAGTTCAAAGATTTAATTATTTGGTAGATGGACAAAAGGTTGGTGGATAGCTTGGGAACATGAAGAATGTTGGTTAAGGGGATAATTGGAATGAGATTGATGTTGCCTTGACCAGCAATAGGAATATGAGAGCCATTCGCAATAGCGATCCCATCATGGCCTGAAAGAGGTTTATAAGTTTCAAACAAGGTGGGACATCGTGTTATGTGGTCAATGGCTCCCAAGTCAAGTATCTATGAGGTAAGATGTGGGCGTTCATTAGCATTAAAGGAACAAGTAGAGAGTCACTTACTAGAAGTGGCTAGAGAGCATGCAGAACTAGAGCTAGAGAAAGATTGGATAAAACCTTGCAGCTTCTCAATTTTGTCCTTACTCAGTCCACCAAGTTCATCACTACTAGCCAAATTATCTTGTGACTGATCTGTCATTTTGGCAGTGTTCGTTGACTGTTGTGTTTGTCCCCTGAATCCACCAGTCAAACTTAGAACTTGAGTTTTTCCATGAAGCTTGAAACAGTTTTCCCTCGTGTGGTGTGGCTTCTTACAAAATGTACACCAAAGACTATCTTTATTGGGGGGCTTAAGGCGATTAGTCTAACTTCCAACGATCGTCTTCCCTCCATTAGTCTTTCTCGATACCATGGCAAATCCCTCGGTTTGCTAAGACTACAACATGACTAAGTGTCTTCTTTCCTCAGCCCGAACAATATAAAAGACCTCACCCAATGGTGGCTACTTTTCTCTTCCAAGGATTTGAACTCAGATAGGGTCAAACTCTGGGTTTAGACTTACTAGAAATTCAAATACTCAGTCTCTTTCAATGAAGTCCTTCAAGGTTTGGGCATCCTCATTATCTTCATCTTCAAATTTTGATAGTGATCAAGTTCTAATCACAGGCCATTCAGTGTATTGACATATTCAGTCACAGAAAAACTTGTCTGCTTCGTAGATGTGATTTTAGTTTTGATCTCAAACATCAAGGCTAGATCTTGCATTTTTTAATTTGTCTTTCGAACAATCTCCCATACCTCCTGGGCAGTGGATAGGAATATGCAGTTGCGGTTGATTTTGGGTAGAATAGAGTTCCACAGCCATGACATAATTTTCGAGTCCTCCTCATCCCATGTTGCAAATCTCAGGTCATCTTTTGGACCCATTCCATCAAGATGACTCAGCTTCCCTTTTCCCTTCAAGAATGTTCGCACCACTTGATACCACTACAGATAGTTCTTCCATCTAATCAGTAGGACGGGTTGAGATTTTGGAAGTCTCTTGCTGCAATGTTGGGAAACGGCTCCAAACATGTTAGGATCAACCAAGGGGTGGCTAGGGCTGCTGGTTGCAGTGGTTGAAGACATTGCAAAGTCACAGCAACTTCACTAATCTGAATTAACCCACTGCAATGTAACAATCACTCACCGGAGCTATGATGCTAGACCAACGTCATTGATTAGAATCGACCCATTGCGAGATAATTATCACTCACCGAAGCTGCGACGTCAGAAAGGAAGTCCGAACAGTAGGGATGTCGAGCCAAGATCAAAGGTCATGGGTTCATCTCCCACAAAGGTTGCCAGAGGGAACGCAAGAACGCAAGAAATAGCAGCAACAACAACTTCTTGATCTGGGCGTGACAACAGAGGTCAAGGATGGGCGACGAGAAAAAACAATGAAGGCCGACGAGAGTGGCAACGGCGATGAAGGCCAACTAGCGTGACAACGGCGATGAAGGCCGATAAGCGAAAGGCGACAATGAAGGCTAACAATCATGACCACGATGATGAAAGCCGATGGGAAAGAACCCTAGAGATGATGCCATTGAAGGCCAAAAAAAACAGCTATGAAAGCCAGAGAAACTGAGGGTCGCGGGGAAAAAAAACGACAATGAAGGCTAGAGAAACGTAATGCCCTTGGAACCAAAATGCTCTGATACCATGTAAGAAAAGCTGTAATTGTATTTCATATATTCACGGTAGGGCCGATCACCCCATATATACACAAGGACTTACAAAGTAGGAAAGATTACAAGAAGGAAACTAAGAGGAAAGGAAACCTAATCAAAGCTGTACAAAAGTCAATTAATAAATATGAAAAGATCCTAACAACCAATCCCATAATCAGAGCAGATTGATTGGTATGTCTGCTAATCAAATCAAATCAGTTTCTCCAACAGTAAGTAATCCATAGACATGACATAGGATATAATAGCCATACAAAAAATATGATAATATAGAGATGATTATAGGTCTAGAATTCATATAATTGAACCTACTTAGTGGGATAAAAGGATTGTCATTCTTGTTTTCTTAGGAACACCTGTCAACTAATATACCCAATGTCAAGTTGGCCTTACATACTACAAGTTCAAGGGTGACTCCATATACTAGAGATGTTAGAGAGTATATATAGAACTTTTTTTGCATGAGACTATCATGTTCGAGCTTTTCTAATAGATATTATTCATTATTCTATCTTGTGAGAGATATCATGGTAGTTCTAGTTCAAGTCTCAATAGATTAATAAGGGTCAAAGCTTAATGCAAAACCACAGATCTTGGTCAGTCAGCAAATAAACAAACAAGATTGTGAATTCAAGTCCCAATCGTGATAGGAAAGAAGGGATGTAAGTCGCCTTCTTGTAATCTTTCCCTTGAGAGTTTGATTGTTTACATAGATTAAGTCCCATGAGCAATGGCTTTTCCCTTCTGCCTTGCGGGTGATGCCTTTAGGGTTTTTTTCACATAAAAATTAGTTTGCCTAATATGCTTCTAGTTGCATATGCAATTGGTGGATCTTGGACCCAAGTAATTTTAACAAATTGAGATAATTCAATCAAACCAACCAAACAATCCCACTTGGTTAATCTTTGAAGCATGACAACATAAAAAGGGAAAATCCGATATTCAAATTGTTAACCTATTTGAAGTTAAAATGTTGTAGTCAGATCATCAGCTAAACTTTTTAGAACTAGGATATGTATTGCTGTCTAAGTTAGCTAGACATAGGTATGATAGGGGACCATGAGCCCCATTGATCATTACATACTGGGCTTCGTTAGGACTAGAATTTCCCAATGAGTTGAAGTTTCTGGTGTTTCCAGTTAATTTAATACTATTCAACAATTGACAAGCGACATACATACACATCTTTTAATGGACTTATTGCTTTCATTACACTAATATTAAATTTGCCAGATGCTAAGATCATGGTTGCAAGGCATGCCTCAAACTTTTGGAGATTCATTCTTCATCCAACATTGTCACATAAAAGCAGCAGTCAAGCCCTAATTTATGCTAGCATTTATCACTTCATTTAGTTCAAAAGCCCCCAAAGCAATTGCTGAGCTAATCTATTGGCTCAGCCACAATATTCTATTCATCTAGCCACACAAAGATGAGAAGTGGAAAGGGCTTCAACTGCATCACATGACTAGCAAATCTAACATCCTGAGACAGCCAGCATGGTGCTCCTACCACCATAACTAGGCTTGCATATACAGGTTCTTTCCAAAAGAATATGCAAGACCAAGGTTCTAGTATCATTGTTTAAATTTTTTATAGTTTAATAGCATTTCCTAAACAATTAGAAGGGAATATAGTATGGATTTTTTTTCCTTCCAGGATATTCTATGCAGTTCCTTGGCTCCAACCCTGTCTTCAAGGATTGCCATCCATTTGCTACATCTGGCCTCATTAATGCCGACATGACCTGTGGCCCTCAGGTCTACCTGCAACACAAGGCCTGAGATATCCTTTCTTGGTTTGTGTTTGGGGTATCATGTGAATCCTTCAGTTTTAAGACTTACCAGGTGCCTTGTGTGTGCAGGACTTCCATAGGGATAGGAGCCTTCAATCAATGTCCACACTTGACTTCCCCAAAAGAGCCTCCCCCCATCACCTGGCCCCAGCTGGTCACTAATCCCTCCATGTGCATGGTTTGAAACAATGCAACCGTCATATGCATGAGAACACATTTCAATAAGTCATGGCATGGCAATGAACACACACACCAATAGCATGTGGGCAGCCTTTAAGTTCAAACCACATTCTCCTGGTGCACCCCTCGGTTCAAACCTCTTATTATGCCTCATCACACTAGGCACAAGAAAAGTTTACAGATGGCACTGAACCCACAAACACCAAATCGATTCATACATGCAGCATGCTCACAGTGCACACCTTGATGCATAGAAATCATGTCATTATAAACATTTCACACACAATGCCAATAAGGCCACCATAACCATGCACTTACCTCATTCAAAGCCTGAGGTCTGCCTTCTAGCAAAACATCCTTCCCCCCTCTTAACTTTCTCTCACTCTTTTTTTTCCCCCTGCACTTCTCTTACTTCCTTCTTCACTCTATACTTAAAGAGCCTCTCATTCTACCACAAGTTGTGCTGGAGCAAACAGTTGAGGGACCCACTTATAAGCAAATCCAAGCAGGTGACAAGTGGTGAAGCAGCATGCTAAGTATCACTTCATACCCAGCCACTTAGCCCTAAATCGTGGCCAATTCCATTCCTTACAGCTCTAGAGCTGTGTCAGCAACCCTGGCCCGCTCATTCTTGCTTCTAGAACCCTCTAGATTGCTGGAGAATGTATCAGAGTTGCTGAAGACTCTTCATCCCACTTTGATTAACTTAATCACCTCATCAATCCTCAATCCCATCTTTTACAAACTTTAACCAAAATTAATAAAGTTCATATATTTGAAATCCTTTCAATATGCCTAACAACATATCCAAAATGTGGCTAATTATTCCTTCTTTTGATTCCCCAAATTCAAGCTCAGAATCAGCTTCTTACCAGATTCTTTTCACCTGCCTTAACAACCAATCTAACAGTCAACTGTCCCCTCGACTGTTGGCTTCAGTTCCTCAATTCTACACATACTTGATCCCTAGAGTTGACAGATGGTCAACTATCACTTCTACACTTGAGCAGCTGATGCCAAAGTCAACTTTAGGTCATCAGCTTCTTCTTCATGTCTCAACCTAGATTCTTGACCTCAAATTAAACACAGGGTGTCACAGTTGCACCCTAATTTCCAAGGTTGCTGACAACAGTAGCACAAATGCTAAACTAAAACAGTCTAGAGTTGGTGAGTATTGCTAGGTCAAATTTACAGCAAAGGAAGGTCTCATTTTTTATTGCAACCAGAATAAATGTTATAATATTGGACACAGCATAGCCTAGACTTTACTCCAGAAACTTGTTAGAGTGGCTACTCAGCACATTCCCAGTCATGTGCATCAAAATTTGTACATCGTTATCCACAACAAAAGAACTGCGGCAGGATGACATATACATATTTATTTATTTATATTGGGAGGGGTGGGTATTGTAAAGGGCATGTTAGAAATGCTTCTATAGGCAATTGATAAAAGCAATAGCCTAAATGTACAGGATATAACAACAATTTCAATTACGAAAACGGGGAAAAGTAATATAGTAAGTTAATAGCAATGACATGTATGTCCAGTAAAACTAATCATGAAATAAGACTATTGTAGCCATGCAAGGTAACAAGACAGTACCTTAAGGGCCGCACGTTTGAAAGGTGTAGCATGAAGGTATGACTTGACTAACTTATAGATCAATATATCTAAAGGAATAGGATGATTTTCAGTCCTCAACCAAGGGTGAGCTGCAATGGAAAAAAAAGCATACTAGTTATAAATTATTCAAACAAGAAATATGAATTTCAGCATTCACTAATGACTAACAGCAAACAAGAAATATGAATTTCAGCGTTCACTAATGACTAACAGAAAATAATGTAGCCATTATGCATATACACTAAAACCATTTTTGTTACTTCAGTGTAGAAAATCTTTTTATTACATGAAAATGATAACTCGAACTTGCAACTCACTTAGAGCTTGTGCAGCAGTCATCCTTTTTCTGTAGTCCTTGTTTAAGAGCCTTTTCACAAAATCTTTGGCTTCTGGTGTCACAGAGGGCCAAGGTAAGTCATCAAAGTTAGGATCGGCCCTTAGTACTGCACGAAAAATCCCTGACTCTGTTCTTGCCCAGAATGGTCTACTTCCACAGAGCAAGATGTAAGTAATCACACCAATACTCCAGATATCTGCTTCAAGACTATAAGATCTATGAAGGACTTCCGGTGCCACATAATATGCACTCCCAACGATATCATTCAGTCTTTCCTCTGCAGAACACACACAAAACATAAAAATGAAATGAATTTTATGTCCATTGGTGATGTTAACCATCTTTGTAGTATCATATACACTAGTATTTTCTTCCAGTGAATGGCCCAGTTGAGAAACATGCTACTGCACAGTAAAATGAGATCTTACCCATTCAGACTTAGTCATGGGAACATTTCTACAAAATAAAAAGGAAGATTACATTGAGAGAAAAAGTAAGTTGATTCAAACAACAAGAAGAAGCAGCTTTAATCTCACTAGGTATACTACATGAATTCTAACCCACAAATCATCTCTGTTCACTATATCTTCCATAAGATCATTAAATCCCTTGTCATAACTAAAGGCTTTCTACAAAATTCTATTTGGTCTTCATCTATCTCTTTAACGTTCTTCAATTTCATCTAATCTTACCACATGTGTGTGTAATATTCTCCTTCTCATGTACCCAAATCATTTTAATTACTTCTCACACATCATATCTTCCACTGTTCCAATTTTATTATAATCTATAAATGACCTGATTTCTAATTATGTCTTATCTTGTATGACCACATATCTACCATCACATTCTCATCTGAATTACCCTCATATTTTATAATATTGGCACTTAAACTATCCAACATTTCATGCCTTGCAACAAAACTCATCTTATAACCATTCAATAAACTTCTCTTTTAACTTTAAAGAGATATTATGATCACATAAAATGCTAGAAGCACTTGTCATTTTAACCATCCTGCCTTGATTATGTGAATAACATCTTCAACAATATCTCTTTTTTGACCAATTGATTCAAGATATCTTAACTAATATTGTAAGCCAATTCAAGTTGAAACAACAATCACAATCCTTAATCCCATTATGTGGCAAGTTCAGCCAGCAATATGTTTCATATGAAATGAACCCTTTCAAATGGACTGAATACATGATTGGAAGTGTCTTTGACTCCAAAACCAGACATGTAGTCTATATTTTCCACAAGTAAAATCCGAAACCCAAACATGAGTTGAGAAAATGAAAGAAGTGTTGAACCGAAACTGCAGCAAAGCAACTTCTACAGCTTAATGACCAAGCATATCAGCGGAATATCCTCAGCTTGTGTGAGGCTAGCTTTGATTTAAACCCAATCACTGGAGATGCCAGGCTCTGGTGGAGGAAGGTTGGACACAGACAAGGGATATCTTACAGAAAAAGTTAAAAGGATCAATTCCCCCCTAGCAACGCCACTTGGGTGTCAGGGGCAATCTCTTCAATTTCACTTCAGGCCTACGACCAACTTGAACTTCGCATGTTAAGAATTCAAGACTTGTGTTCTACCATTGATGTTGCAGACAGGCTAGTGGACTTTTGTATTACAAAGCCTTCATAGGGGGAAGCCACCAGGCTTAATGACAAAGCAAACACAAGCACGGTAAGAAGGCACAAGCTGGCAAAAATGGTGGCAAACAGAAAGGCGTAGTCACATCCTTGACAAGAAGTGGCAATCAAAACAATGTTGGATGTTTTATACGCAATGGACCCCATCATCCATGACAATTACCTAAGCATGAAAGGCTAACTGCAATAGTGGCCAAAGAGGAAGAAGGGGGCCTAGATGTGGCAAATTCTGTGCAGGTGAACCCATTGCAATGTCTAACTATCCTACACAATGAACAGATTGTTTCCCTTGTGAGCAATCTGATACTGTCCAATTGTATCATAATCATGTTAACTACATAGCAACCCAGTCCAAGAGCAACCCACCACAACTTCGTGTTAGGATGGATGATGACCATGCTTGGGTCAAAGGTTGCCAAGTGCCCAAGTCATATCAAGGTAGTGAACTTGACATCTCAGAATGTGTAGGGGTAGCTTCTGATGTTCAAGTCATTATTGGCTCGTGGATTGGAAAGCTGAATTTTACCGTGGTGTCGTTGGACAACTTTGATGTCAACCTTAGCACTGACTTCTGCCAAGTTGCCAAAGCTGTTGTTATTTAGCATTTGGGTGGACTTTTCATCATAGATGAGAGAAGTCATTGTTTCATTCTAGAGGTGACTTCAGATAGAGGCAGCATGTCAGCCATTCAGGTGGAGAATGGGCTGAAGAAGGGGAGGAAACCTTTCCAACTGCAGTGGGGGAGGAGGAGCCCAGCGATAGGGAGGAGATTCCCCTGAAAATAGCCAAGCTTCTGGAGGAATATGTCAATGTGATGCCTCCAGAGCTCCCCAAGAGTTGGCCTTTACAACGTGCCACTGATCACCATATTGACCTGCTGCCAAGCATGAAGCCTCTAGTTTACGCACCATATTGCATGCCTCCTTTGGAAGTGGTGAAGCTGTGGAAATATTTCTTGAAGCTGCTGGATGCAAGCTTGATCCAGTGTTCTTTGAAGTCCCCATATGGTTGTAGTTTCAGAAAGCAAAAGATGGCTCGCTTATGTATTTATATAGACTACAAGGCCTTGAATAAAATCAAAATGAAGAACAAATACCCAATCCCACTGACAGAAAACTTGTTCAACAAGTTGGCCCAAGCCTCTTACTTCACCAGCATAGATCTTAACTCTGGGAACTGACAGGTTAGGATTGCAGAAGAGGGGAAAATGACTTGTAACTCAGTATGGTGCTTATGAGTTTTTGTTCATGCCTTTTGGGTCGACTAATACCCCTGCTGCCTTTTGTATATGATGAATAATGTTATGAATGAATATATTGATTAATTTGCTGTGTTATATCCTGATGATATTGTAATTTATAGTGGGTCCTTGGAGGATCACATAGTCCATTTGGGAAAGATTCTTGATCGCTTGGGAGGGGAACCAATGTCATGAAGGAAAAATGCAAGTTTGCTTGTGAGGAGTGATGTTCTTGGGTCATTAAGTAAGCCAAGGTCAGGTGCATAGAGATGAAAGGAAGGCAATGGCTTGGCCAACCCCAAAGTCACCTTATTGAGAATCTTCTTGGGTTTGACAAATTAGTACTGAAAATTCATCCAAGGGTATGAAGAAAGGTGGCCCAAATCCAATGAGACCTTCTAAAGGGCACCCTTGGAGATGGACTGAGGCATGCCACGAAGCCTGTGACAGGCTTAAGGTTGCAATGGCCAATACTGCTTAGTTTTGTTACAACTTGCATACATATTCAGCTATATGACAAAGTTCTTTCGAGTTGGACTTATGATGACAACACATGACGTAGACAAGGCTCCCTCTGGCGGAATGAGTCCAACAGCATACAACTATGTACGGCACAAGCAGGAGATTCTTAAGAAGGCCCAAGATAACCTGAACAAGGTAGTCAGACGCATGAAAAAGTATGCTGGCAAAAGACAAAGAGGTGGAGTTCCAAGTGGAGGGCAAACTCAAGCTGAAGTTCACACCTTAGCTGATGAGGAGACCTTGAGCCAAGGTAGAACATTGCGGATTGATGCTTAAATATGATGTGACATTTGAGGTGGTAAAGTAGGTTTTGTGGCATACAGACTCAAATTGCCTGACAGGCTGAAGGCTCACCCTACAATCCATGTTAATTTTCTATATCCATTTTATTAAGATATTGAAGATTCAAAAAGTAGCTTGCCAAACAAGCTCCTCAACAGTAGGGACATGATTTGAGCATGAAGTTGAGTCAATCCTTGATCATAAAACATGGGGATCAGGCTCATCATTGAACAGAAGTACACAATAATAGATGGGGCCAGTTGTGGGTGCAATCGCAAGATGGGTCAGCCATGCCTTAAATGGATATCCCCCTTTGGCAGTTGGGGGCATCAACCACCAAGATAATGCATATGCATAGGGATGTAAATGGGGCCCCAATTAACCCCATTTACATGCTTATTTTGAAAAAATTTCAAATGAGCCTTGTACCTATACCTCATTTTTGTACTTGTTTTCATTTTTAATGGGGTAATTGAGACCCATTTACATCCCTATATATGCATGGTTTGATTATCCATGTAGGCCCTGAGATGTGGATTTTGGCCAACTAGAGAATCCTGGCCTATAGGCAATCCTCCGTATTTTGCGGCTTGAAGTAATAAAGGAGGGTTGTTAACCAAACCTATACGTTGTGCTTGTGTGCCTTCATACTTCTGTGCGTTGTCATGACCCCAAGTGCATTAGTAGCAATTGTTCTTTTGTTCTGTTCTGTTTTCCCCCTTTTCTTCTCATTTTCTCCCTCTTTCTGTTCTGTTTTCCCCCTCCCTTCTGTTCTTTCTTCCTCAATTTCCTCCAAATCCCATTCTAAACCTGGGAAAACCTAGCGTCATGACATTTGGTATCAGAGCCAGTCAATCCTCAGCTGTGATTCTGGCAATTTGGGCGAAAATATTAGCAGTTGAATTTAGGGTTAGATGCGACACAAAGCAAGCAATTGTCAGAACTGATCAAGCTGCAAGAAGCAGACTTAGGGAACTCAACAGAGCCAATCGACTCTCAAAAGACCACAACAAGAGCAGGTTGATTTCCAGCACATCTTGGGTGTTAATTTCCACTTAACATTCATGCAAATTCAAACTATCTCAGCTCGGAATTGAAGGTGAAGCAGGCCAAAAGACAGGGCCAACGATTCTTGGTGCGATTCCAGGGAACAAAACAGATCTGGGCAAGCGTGGATCCACAGCAATTGCAACTGAGATTCCAGTGAGAAGGAAGGCGCGAAGTGAACGCAGGTCTGGGGCGATTGTTGAACCACAGCGACCACAATTAGAGCCCAAGCGATCTTGAATTCTCAACGAATCGAACGTAGAATCAGAGGATCGTTGACCTGCATGCGAACCATCGGTAGTTGCTTTCAGTGACGAATTCAGTCATCTCAGATCTTAGATCTTAGGTCGATCAATTCAGGAAACAATTTCAGACCAGATTGATTCTCAAGTGATTTCTGAGATTTCTAACCAACTAGATCTTAATTAATGAATTGAAAACGATTCAAGAAGCGATCTTCATTGAAGTTGAGAGCGGTAACCGATCCTATGTTTTAGGGTTGTTGCATTGTGAGATTCAAGATACAGGTGCCTGTATCACAGGAGGTTGTTGTTCACTATCGGTCCTTGTAAGAAGATCAATAAAGATTCTTGAAGAAAATGAAATGGCAGAAGGCACAAGAATGACAGCTTGAGTCAAGGATGGAGGCGTTGGAAACGGGGATGATGCAGACAAAAGAGGTTGTGAACCACAGTAGGGAGGACATCTCAACCATAAGGGAGAGTATGCAGAGTGAATAGGAGAGGCACCGGGAGATGGTGGATCAATTTGGCCAAAGAATAGATAGCATGTTCCACATGCCATCAACATTATTGCCTCAAATCTGTTTCCAGTAGATTTCCCACTGAGGACCATTTCTGATCCAATCACAGTAGGGAGGACATCTCAACCATAAGGGAGAGTATGCAGAGTGAATAGGAGAGGCACCGGGAGATGGTGGATCAATTTGGCCAAAGAATAGATAGCATGTTCCACATGCCATCAACATTATTGCCTCAAATCTGTTTCCAGTAGATTTCCCACTGAGGACCATTTCTGATCCAATCCTACCTGGTAATGGAATTCTCCCTCGAGCTTCCGAATTGGAATCTCCACCAAGATTTGTTTCTGATCCAATTCTACCCAATGATGGATTTCCTACAATTTTAGGAGTGGAATAGGCTAAGGAGCTCCCGATCTTAGACCCAGTCGTTCCAATAAGAGGTAATTCTCTCAAACCTCTACTTACACTCCTGCACCAAGACTAGAAATACCAGTTTTCAACAGATTGAAACCGGGGTGGTGGATTCGTAGATGTGAGAGATTTTTTCAGTTTTACAATGTAGCAAAAGGACAGAAAATTAATCTAGCGATAGCGTACCTTAGCGATACAGCAAATTCATGGTACTAAGGTTGGCTTTAGACAAGGAGATTTGAGGTCAACTGGGCTGAATTTGCAAAAGACTTGTGCGAACATTTTGGGGAGAATTCTATGACGAATGTGATTCAAGAATTTAATAAATTGAGACAGAAAGGAGCAGTGGTTGTTGATATGTTTGCCTCGAGTCATCCTAGAAGATCAGTGAAGACGGCAATGGCTTTATTGACTAGAATGTAATTAGACAGGTAGGAAAATACCTAAATGTCATTAGTATAAATGTAGGGGTTAACCTATAATTGTAATATCCTAATCGGTTATATTGGGATGTCTGCCCTCTATTATAAATAGAGGGCAAGGGGGTAGCCAAGAAAGAGACAAGCACAAGAGAGTTCTCATTTCTATTGTAACAAGTATCATTCTGTTCCGAGAGAGAAAGGCTAGTGATTGTGAGGTAGCTTTCTAATCTTGAGGGAACGAGGGCTTGATGTACTCACAAATAGGAGAGAGGGAACTGGCTGTATATTGATCGCACAAACGGAATAACAAGGCATCTCAAGGGGTGTTTTGACTGATGGATGTAGGGTTGCAACTCTTACAATCCGAACCAGGATAAATCAGTGTCTTGTGGTTTGATCTTTCTGGTTTATATCTTGTATTGTGATTTCTTTACTTTTTGTTTTGGTTGATATATGAATCCGAGAGTGTGAAAGAGTATTTGAGAGAGGTTAATTCATCTAAATGCGCCTAAACTGGTAAGTCTAACTCAACAGTGGTTGACTATCAAATTCGATTTGAGGACTTAAGGTCACTGATGTGGAGTTCACAACCAGCACTAACAGAGCATTATTTTGTGTCCAGCTTCATTAGCAACCTTAAGGATGAGTTGAGGACCATGGTCAAGATGATGTAGCCGGTGACAGTAAAGCAAGCTGCTGAGAAGGCAAAGTTATAAGAGCTTGCATTGGAAGCGATTTTCAATAAGAACACGATCGCAACGGTAACTCAACATTCTTTCTATCAACCATTGGAGGGGAATCAAGTAAACGAGAATTCTAAGGTTTACCCAGGCCCAGATGTAGCCAAACCATCTACCATGGAGTAAAGAAGGAAATTAGGATCATGTTATAAGTGCGGAGATAAATTCAGCCCCAACCACAGATGTCAAAGACAATTATTGAACATAGAAGGAGTGGAGAACGAAAACGATGGAGAAGAAGCGGCAGGATTGGGTTACGAAGAAGACACAATTGTAATAAGTTTCTAGGGCACAACTACAAGAAACCTCTCAAAAAGGGGGAAATTGTCATGACCCCAAGGGCATTAGTAGTACTTGTTCTTTTGTTTGTATTTTCCCTTAGTTGTACATTAGGTTGTGTAATGTGTACTTCGTTGTTAGTTTGATAACAACTGTAGTTGTTAAGTTGCTAATAACTACTTGGATATAATAGCCTATAAATAGACTGTAGAATAGAGAATAAGGAGCTAACAATTGAATGAAACCAAATCTACTTTCCCCCTCAATTCTTCTCTCCCTCTCTGACGTCTGAACCTTCCCCCTTTTCTTCTCATTTTCTCCCTCTTTTTGTTTTGTTTTCCCCTTCCTTTCTGTTCGTTCTTCCTCAATTTCCTCCAAATCCCATTCTAAACCCTAGGAAAACCTAGGGCAATGACACATCAATGTCGGTTGGCTCAAACAAAGTGCTACAACTTGGTGCCATTAGAAGGCAAAAAAATTGTGCTCATTTCAGCCCTATGACAACAAGCATCTCTATACTTGAGGAGGAATCCCAGATTGTCTCCTAACTATTTTGATAAGTAAAGGTGTTCGAAACGATATCAATACTGGCTTACAAGTAGGAGTTATCCATCAAGTAGGAGTTATCCATCCAGCATTCCATGTGAATAAGGAGCTCATACAAAACATCTAAATTAGCTTTTTGTGGAGAGAAGAATGTGATCAGTTCCCAACTAGTCTACAGGCAATATTAGAACGGAATATGTAGAAAAATAGTGGTTTCATTGGTAGATTGGCATTTTGCTCAAGCTATATAAACAGATCTTCAACAGATGATGAAGCAATTACCCCATGCCCTTGAAGACAAGAACAAAATTTATTTGGCAAGGGAGGACACAAATAGGTCTAACATGAATTGCATGCATATGCACAATACGGCATTGCATATATCAGTGACACTAAGGTAGCGTTTGTTAAAATGAGCAAGATAAGGGAGTGTTAAGATAAGGCCGGAATGCTTTCCGGACTAAAATATAGAATAGTCAAAATAAGCCTAGGAAACATTCTAATATTTTTATCAAGTTGTTTGTTAAATTTTTTGGAATGCACTAGAGAACACGAGCGTCATTTTTTCTTATCTGTAAGGACCAAGATATACTTATCTTGAGGGGGGGGAGAGATAGACATATCTGAAAAATCAAGATAAGAAGTCTCGTGACTTCCTTTTCAAGGGTCATCAGATAAATTTAACAAATACATTGGAAAAGATAAACATCTAGAATGCTTCCCATATCTGACATTTTTCACCCCATATCTTGGTTAACAAACACTAGCTAAATGTATATTTGAAGCTAGATGGTAGATTAGTTTTCTCATGATAGCAAGTAGTTTCTGTGTTGCAGGCATATTTCAAGTAGTAATAGATATCCAGTCTGGTAGTGTTTAACTTATAAGAGCACTTGAAGTTTTATTTATCATCTCCTAGTGTCTGGCATTTCATGTTAGAAGCTTGAAGGAAGGGCATCCCCAATTCAAGAGGATCCCTGCTTTGCAAGGGTCAAGGGAGGATCGTATTTGTATGCAGTCTTCCTTTGCTCTTTCTTCAAAGAGAATGAGCAACATTTCTCTTCTGGCTAACCAAGACAGCACTTCAACAACAGACATATTTTGATTCTCATTTTGCAGCAACCAAGTCAACTCTTCTTACCCTATACAATACTTCCTAGCCCCCATTCCTACCAGGACGTTCACTTCCCCTCTCCACAATAACAAAACAGAGAGGTATACTGATTATACAACAATCATATAAACTGGCTAAGCAAGGTAAGTGCACGTTGAACAAAATCAAAATCCACTTGATTATGCCTGCAAATGTTCAAGGCAACATCACATTTTGTGATGCAAACATGAAGGAAATAAACTTACTAACAAACAATATAAAGAAAAGACAACAATTATATGAAACCAGTGTGATATGATAAGAACTCATCATTCTTTTAGGACATGTGATAGGTTTAAATTGAATTGTGTTAAGAGTGACAAATTGATACTTCAAGAATATCTAACTAATATGACAAAAAAAAACTTAGAATGATCTGCAGCTTTTACCAGGTCTGATGAAGTCAGAAAGACCAAAATCGATGAGCTTCATGTCAGCATCTTCATTTCTAGAAGTGAAAAGAAAATTCTGTAATGCAGGCAATTAAAGAAACATTAATAATGGAGAAAACGGCCAGGGGAAAGAATTTGTAATGTAACATATAATAGTTCAAGGATTAGTGAAAGCAACAGATTATGGTTCTTATTTGGAAAATATCCCAATAATGCAAAATATAAAGATGTCTAGTTCAAGAAGCAATAACCTCAGGCTTCAAGTCACGATGAACCACGCCTTGGAGATGACAAAAAGCAACCACGCTTAAAATTTGCACAACAATAAGTTTTGCATCATCTTCTGTGTATCTACCACCTCTGTAGCCATGGAAAAGTACATGATTTCAATTCAGAGGTATCAAGAATTACAATATTATCAACTCTTCCCTGTTACCTTGACAATATTCTGTCGAGTAGTTCTCCACCTTCACACAATCTGATAACCAAATAAAATTTTCATGAGAACCCTAAATGAAGCTTAACTCGAAATATATGTGTGTGTGTGTGTGTGGGTGGGTGGGTGGGTGAGCTACTAAAGGCAGGTTTCAGAACTTTTGATCACTAAACAATATTGAGGTCAGCAAATAATTTCAATATTATAAGGAACGACAAAGTAGATATCAAACAATAATATAATCAAAAGGAACACATTCAAGAGGAAAAGAAGAGAAATATCCTGAGAGAGATGAGGTCTCATCATCTGCTTTATTTCATTTAATACGTGCTTCATGATTTTAATATAAACCAAAAGAAAAGAATTAATAATTTGTGAATACTTATATATTACAATCGTGAACAACAAGAAAACAACTAATCTCAATGAATAAATCCATAAGACAATGAATGGAGGCAAGAGATGACATACTCCATAACTATGTACACATTGTTCGTATCCTCACATGCATCATAGAATCTGATCAGATGCTTATGCCCTGATAGAGCTTTCAATATTTTCACTTCTCTACGGACATCTTCAATTGAGATAGCTGTTGTCATCTGCAAAATAAACCTTGTTTTGATACATATGATGTTCTATTGAAACATAACAAGGTAAAGGAAGTGCCACAAATAATGGAATTCACAAATTGAAAGGAAAGAAAATAAACATACAGGAATTAGAGAGTTCAAGATTTTCTACTAATGCCGTTATTTTATAGAAAATAAGTCCATTCATCATTTGTACACAAAACAAAATCCACCTAGTGGAACTAAGGCTTGTGATTGTTGTTGTATTTGTACACAAAACAAAAAGAAAAAATATGATAAGGTAATTCTTTTGTTCTCTTTGTTTCAAACCAATTCACCTCTAGGAAAGAGAGAATGAAGTTAAATTGCATAACTGTTCACAAGATTACAGAAAGGTATGACCAAGGCAGGTTATCTGACACCCTGTCACACACGGACATACCCTTCCTAATTTTCCTTCATTGCATTCTGTTATTGCTTTCTTTAGATTTTACTGTTTGTTTTAATTTCCAGCTGTATTAGTTTGTTAGGAAGAATATTCCAAAAGCAGCCCATGTGTAAAGGGCTTGAATAGGACAAAATAGGTTGTTATAACCGTTTAGGGAAGGAATCCTCTGGATCGCTGCATGCAGAGGCCTATATATCCTTCTTAGACCTTTTGGGTCCATTAACGAAAATCATCAATCAATTTCAGATCTCTTTCTTCCCCTCTGAATCCGTCTGTTTCCCCCCTTGCTACTTCCTTCTTCCTTCCCAGCTACTAATACTATCATTACCTAGCACTAAACCAGTTAGCCTATCCGAGCCATAAGCCGTGACACACCCTAGTAGTGCCTCATCTGAAAAATATGGGATCTTGGCCATATAATTGTAAAGATTGAAATGACATCAAATTCAGAAAAAGAAAAAAGGCTTTCCTCCTCGTGCCCATTGGTAAAAAAACCACTTAAGATAGCTCTCATAACAATATTTTCAAGACATTCAACCACAGAGAATGGCCAGACGATGTTTGATCTGGTGATAAAAAGCCAACATAGAGCATATATGGCATGTTACGTGACACGCATATCACAAAACCACCATGGTACTTAAGAATTCAGTATTACCACTAGCATTCCACAAGAGTACTACAATCTATCTCTACTGCTTGCTTGATGTGGTCTTGACACTGCAAAAATGCTGCCTTTTTATGGCAAATATGTGGTCTGACACTACACTGTGAGAGGTGCCAATTGGCAAAGATTGAAGAACTACAAGTATGGATATGAAGAAGTATGATCAAGCTAACAGTAATCTAAATTGTTTTGTCAGATGTCGATGCACATCCTAAAAGCACTGGTGAGGATGTTATAACAGCATTAAGCTAAATCCAATTGAATTTCCCCTGTACTCACAGGGCCTTAAAAGGACTAAAATCATGAATGTGTACTAGTGCAGTCATTTTGTCCACTCATTCGTGGTTAAATTATCTCATCTCATCCTGAACTAATACTTATTCTAGTTTCAGCCAATATAATCTGTTCCACCTTCCATGTATTCTAGTGTTAATAACTTAATATAACTTAATATCATCCATCTTGAAATTGTCATTTCAACAAAACAACATAAATCTGTACAGAATCAAGATGAAACTATAATCTATTTATTGCTTTAATTCATGTGGAAAAGAAAATGTTCCAGTCATCTGGTAAGAAACCTAAAGAATTTGAAAACACGTAATATTTGAAAGGAAAAAAAATGTATTAAAAGCTTGATTATAACCAACTTATTGGTATATGCATGTGTATGATTTATTGTGTTCTGATGGCAAATCAGAATTGCAGATAGATGCAGCACGCCATCTCCATCCTATTTTATTCCCTCTTTTTTGGATAAGTGAAGCAATTGAATAAACAAAGACGCCAAAATAAAGGAGGATAAAAAAACCTCAAAACCATATCTATCTACAATAGAGGTCACGTAAAAAAAAGGAAGAGAAAGAAGAAAAAACAAAGATCCTGTTCAGTTTTGCTATGCTTTCAAAGCACAATTGTTTGTTTAAAAAGCTTCAGTAAAAGTGTTTCATACAACTTGGATTTTAAACCAAGGATGCTTCTTCTAAAAGGCAAGGGACCCGGGGGCTTTATATAAAAGGAAAAACAGCTAATAGTGGGACCCCCACTTATGACTTGTTTTTTACCAACTAAGAAGAAGCATAGGATTGCACTAAATTACCAAACAGCACTCCCATTAATGCTGCTTTCATAGCATAGCACAAAAAAGCACGGCACAGCACAGCAGCAATGGCACAACAATACCAAGCAGGCCCGAAAAGGGGTATTCTGTATATCAAACACAAAAGGGGAGGGGGAGGAGGGAGGGAACAATCCTTGTCCCCTTCAAAATAAATGCAAGGAATTTACAACACCTTCAAACGCTCTCCTTTTTTGTATGCACCAAATGTACCACATCAGGCAAAGAGGGTAGGGTTCCACAATAGGCAAATTACTCCTCAAGCAATTCCTTGCCCAATAATGTAGCAAATCACCTAAGAAACATGCAACGACATATCAAGCCTTAACCTCACTAGGTGAAATTTGCTGCATGAATTCTATCCCACCAATTATCTCCATATATGGCCATATCTTTTGTAAGACAAATAACTCATATTATACCTAAGTGTTTCTTGCCAAGTTTTAATCTTCCTCTTCCTCTTGTACTAAACACTTATTCCATTCCATCTATTCTACTCGCATGAGGCTTTATCAATCTTTTTCTCGCATAACTAAGCCATCTTAATCAATATCTCGTCTTATCTTCAATACAAGTCACTCCGACCTTATTACAAATAACCAAATTTCAAAGTTTATCTAGCAAAAAAATAATAATGATCATCTCATTTCTAGTTCTATCCTTTATGTATAGACGCATATCCATCATAACATTTCCATCTCCAATACGCTCATATTTTGTACAAGTTGGTGTTTTACTGTCCAATATTTTTGTGTCATACAATGAAACTGATCGTATACCCATTGATGTGGAATAGCCAAAAAGTAGAGAGAGATTAAATATGAGTGAGATTCGAGGAGAGAATTAAATTCAATGTCAATTAAAACCCTAATCTTTGATTGCATCATAAACCTATTTATTTATAGAATGAAATACTAACTAAAATATAATTACCCCAACTACAATAATCTTAACAAAATAAACCAAAAAAATCTAAAAATCTATATAAAATAAGATAGATAGCTAAATATCCTCTCATAATTACCCTAGTGATAATGATCCTAACAAAATTCATAAAACTCAAAACCTAAAATCCTAAATATCACATTAAATTTAATAATCCTAATATCTCAATAACTCATCCTATAAAATTTTCCTTTTAAACGTAAAAGAATGTTAGTATCACATAAGACACCAAAGCACTTTCTATTTTAACGATCTTGCCTTAATTTTATGGGTAAACTCCTCATTACTCTCTACATCGTTTTGGATAATTAATGCAAGATATCTTAACATCACCTCAAAACACCAAATAAAAAAAGAAACAGGTTTCACAAATGCCAAACTACTAAGTAATGAAGAAGGATATGATCCTCTAACTCCCTCCCTTGGACAAGAAGCACCAGTCAGAGACAACGTGCCTTCTTTTCCTCATGTGAGAATTGAGTTAGGTGTAACCACCACAAAAAGAAACTCGCTCTAGGAGACACTCTCACCTTCTAAATAGAATTCCATGGGCAGGTTAACACCCCCACTCCACTTAGCACCTCATAGAAGGAATGGACTATAAACGTCCCTCTCATTGATGCCTATTATACCCAACTATCATCCCACTATCTAAAAAGGCAAACCCAAAAGAAAATAAATAAGAAGTCAAGCTCTAGGTCCAAAAAATTGTGGCTAAATCGAGTTGACCAAACAAAACTATCCTAGGTTCAAAGAGTAATAACCTCTCACAGTAGCCTCTCTATCCCTACCAATAGCAAAGTCATCTAGCAAAGCTCTGCAGAAAGGCCAATGCCCACGCATCCTCCATCCTTTTAACTAAAACGCATAGTTAAAATTATCTGCCAAATATCTCTTAGCCAAGAATTTTCACAATTTCTGAAATATCACTCTCATTTTGTGTATTCACAGCCCAAAGCCACTCTATACATACTTCATGGAGGAGTTCTACTCAAACCTTAGTCAAATGCATAACAAACAAGTTTGTGTTACAAGATCCACTTAAGCACACGCCAATTGCCCATCAAACAAATATATTTTGAACTTCTCCCAAATATTCCAATCCTTCAAACTGATAGCAGATAATGGAAGTACTCTTGAAAGCAAGCCTATTGTTACTATAACAGAGAAGGCACTCACATCAGGACCTTATGGCCAATGACACTGCCCTGCACATCATGATTCTTTCCTCCAAAAAATCAACCCCCCATCTTCCAAAAAATGACAAAAATGATGTTGTACAGAAACACATACTGAGACCATTCTTCTATGCTTCAGCAAAAATTTATGTTCACCTTGATAGCAAAATAGCTTCTGTGTGTCCAGTCTAGTATTACTTTCAACAATTCAAAGCTAACTAGCACAAGTACAGACTTATAATGTACAAGCATATAAGACATGAACACATCAAAATAATAAATTATTTGCATAAGCAACTCACATTCTACAAATAAGAAATAAGTGTGATCAAAAGGTTCATATGCAATTTAGAGAACTCTATTCACAAAAAGGTTAATGTAGGGAGGACTTATAAATATAAATCTGCATTGTTGTTATTTCACAAACAATTTGACTTGCTTGTTAAACATATAATTTGTTTCAAGTCATAGACATGTAAAAACCCTCGTTTGATACAGGTATCCTCTAGGTTTTCCTAAAGTATCTTGTAATAAAAAATAAATAAATAAATCAAATCAAAGTAAGAATGAAAAGTAATAATATGACGCATCTAAATGAGTTTTCAACATGCATCTGGAGACATCCATCAAATGTCAATGACTAATATGTTGTGGGACATCCATAAAAGTGCTTGCCCTTAGGCAACATTACAAATACAGATACAAGAAGGAACACAGAAATAAATATAATACAACAATCCAGACAAAAATATACATATATATGGATACATGAAAGGTACAACAAAATAAATGTATATATTTTGCTTGTGCTGTTTGTAAACAGAACAACTAAAAAGAATTAAAAATGTATAAGAACAATTAGTCTAATGTAAAAATACAATTTCGACCTATAATACTATTATCATATAAACTATTGAAAAAATTCACCAATTCAACATAAATATATATATATAAATATTAAAGCCATAATGACAATGATATGAACAACATACAAAAGAAAATAATTTTTTTTGAAGTACCAATTAAAATTTGTGTTATTTATTCCACATCCAAAATTTTAACCTCAACAACATTCTAAAAACTCTATTAGATATCCCATCACATCCTCAGGAACATCCAACTACACATGCTGTTGGAATATTCAAGAAGATAAGCAGCCGAGAAGATCAAGATCAAGATAATCCTAAGTTTAAGTTTGATTATTTAGATTATTTTTTAGATGTTTATCTTTGTAGTTCTTTATTTATATTTATCTTTGTAGTTCTTTATCTTCTTGTTGTATTTAAATTAATGTAATCTAGTCCTAGATAGTAGGAATGTAATCTAGTCCTAAAATATAGGAGAATTCTTAGGAGAATTCTTAGGAACCTCTTGTGTATAAATTTCATCATTGATATCAATAAAACTACAAGGAATACCGGTTCCTTTTCTCTACATGGTATCAGAGCTTGCAAATCCAAGCCTGTTTTTCTAAGAAATCGGTGCCTTCATTGCACGATTTTTGTTTTTTCAGTGCCTTCATCGCATTGTGCCCTAATAGCACTCGGTTTCTTCCTGTCGTTCCACACGTTTTTTCATCATTCTGTTCTTCCTTCAACATCAGCGAATCCATGTCAGAAACATCAGCAAACCCATCGACTTCACCTACTACCATCACTGGAGAACATACTACAGTAGACCAGCCTTCTCCTCTTGCTGGCGAACTGCCAAATATTCATCAATCCTACCGGCTAGATGGTAGGAATTTTCTTCAATGGTCACAGCTAATCAAAACTCTTCTTAAAGGCCGAGGAAAGAGTACTCACCTCACTGGAAATCCCCCACCAGAAACTGATCCAGGCTTCAGCGCATGGGATGTGGAAGACTCCCGCATCATGTCATGGCTATGGAGCACCATACAACCGGACATCAGCAGGAACTTTATGTTCCTTAGCACTGCTCGAGCAGTTTGGGAGACCGTTCATCAGACCTACTCAAAGGCCAAGGACGCATCTGTGATCTTTGATATCAAAACAAAGATCAATGGCTCAAAGCAAGGTCAGCTAACCATCACTGAGTATTATAATCTGATGCTAGGCCTATGGTTAGAGCTTGATCAATACCAAGCTATAAAAATGGTATGCCAAGCGGATACTACAACTCTCAATCAGATTCTTGAAAGAGACCGGATAGTTGAATTCCTAGCCGGCTTAAATCCCGAGTTCGATCAGGTAAGGGTTCAAATTCTTGGTAAGGATAAATTACCTAGCTTAAATGAGGTGTTTGCTATTGTTAGAAGTGAAGAAAATAGGAGAGGAGCCATGCTTGGTGGATCCAATATGGAAGGATCAGCACTCATCTCCAACAACAGATCATGGAAGCAGCAATCAACCAATCGAAATAAATCCTCCGGACGAGAAGGACAGTGGTGTACCTTCTGTAATAAGCCGAGGCATACTAAGGAGACTTGCTTCAAGTTGCATGGAAAGGAAGCAGTCCTCAATAAACTTGGTGGATTCAAGAATATAAGGACTCAAGGTCCTCCGCAAAACTATCCTCAAAGCTATCTTTCAAACAAAGAACAAGAGGGAGAAGCAGAAAAAGAAGAAAAAACGAGTGTTGGAGCTGGTATGGACCTCAGCCAGCTCAATAAAGAAGAAGTTTATAAGCTGAAGGAGTTTCTAAAAACCATTCAAGATGGAGGAGGATCCTGCTCTATGGCTCAACAAGGTAAACCAATCAGTTTTACTACTTTTCTAGCCTCCAAAACTGGTAGGAATAACACTTGGATCTTGGACTCAGGAGCTACTAACCATATGACACCAAATTTCCAATTTTTTGATACTTATGAGCCTTTTACATCATCCAAACAGATCACTATTGCCGATGGAACCACAATTCCCATTAAAGGCAAAGGAAAAGTTATCTTTGGTCCAAATTTGTCAATAAATCCAGTCCTTTATGTACCAGATTTAACTCTTAGCCTTATTTCTATCAAACAACTCACTCAAGACCTCAATTGCAATGCTGTTTTCTCTCCATATGTGTGTAAATTTCAGGACATGGACACGGGGAGGACGATTGGTGTGGCTAAAGAACAACATGGGTTGTATATCTTTCAAGGGGGGAGCACTAAGCCTAAAGATCAGCTGCAGGCAGCCTACTCAACCCAGAAAACAGCCTCTGACCGAGCTGCCATTTGGCTTCATCATCTTCGATTAGGTCATCCTCCTTTTAGCTTAGTGAAGGAAATGTTTCCTGCTTTGTTTAAAACTCTTAGTCCTAGCAATTTTCAATGTGATGTGTGTGTTATGGCCAAACATCATAGAACCTCTTATTCAATTAGCAATAAACTATCATCTAGACCTTTTGATTTGATTCATTCGGATGTTTGGGGTCCTTCAAGAGTTTTAAACCAGTCGGGTGCCAAGTGGTTCATCTCATTCATAGATGATTGCACTAGGATGTGTTGGGTTTTTCTTTTGAAAGATAAAGCTAGTATTGGGACTGTTCTCCCCTACTTTTGCAAAATGGTTCATACACAATTTGGAACTAAAATTAAAAAATTTAGGACAGATAATGCAAAGGATTATTTCAATGCACATTTGCATCTCTTCTTTCAAAACGAGGGAATTGTCCATGAATCTTCATGCATCGATACTCCACAACAAAATGGAGTGGCCGAGAGGAAGATGAGGCATCTTTTGAATGTCACTCGAGCCCTTCTTCATCATCATAGTACTCCTAAATATCTATGGGGAGAGGCAGTCTTGACAGCCACTTATGTTATTAATAGAGTCCCATCCAAAATCCTTGACAATCAAAGTCCTTTCCAAACTCTAACCAATTTTTTCCCAGACCTGAAACTGCACTCTCCATTGCCTCTTAAAGTTTTTGGATGTGTATGTTTTGTTCACATATCTAAAGTCCATAGAGACAAATTTGATCCTAGAGCAAAAAGATGTGTTTTCATAGGGTATTCTCCAACTCAAAAAGGATACAAATGTTATGATCCTATCTCCCGGAAAGTCAATATCTCTAAGGATGTTACCTTCATTGAGTCCCAATCTTTTTTTTCTCAGCCTAAGGGGGAGCATACTCAACCAGAAAATTTGGATAATCTTTTCCCAGATTTCCTTCCAGCATCCCCTATTTCTATAGATGATTCCGTCCATCAAATACCTCCATCAAATCACACTGATTCAAACCAGCAGTTGACAACCAACAGATACAAAGGCTCACCCTATGTGTATAAGAGAAGACAACCTACTGCTGATCTTCAGTCCACACCAGTTGCAGCCCCAAATCCCAGCCTAGAAGAGCACACATCTGATGAACAAAACAGCAGCCAAACAGATCAAGAATTTCCTGATTTGGACCTGCCTATTGCCCTCAGAAAAGGGGTCCGAACATGCACCAAACATCCCATTGCAAATTTCTTATCCTACCATCGCCTTTCTCCTCCCTATAGAAGCTTCCTAACAACCCTAGATGCTAGTGTTATTCCAAAATCAGTGGACGAGGCACTAAAAGATCCAAATTGGAAAGAAGCCATGTTAGAAGAAATGAGGGCTTTGGAAAAGAATCAAACTTGGGAGGAGGTGACTCAACCTAAGGGAATTAAACCAGTAGGCTGCAAATGGGTCTTTAATTTGAAATACAAAGCTGATGGTACTCTTGAGAGATACAAGGCAAGGCTAGTAGCCAAGGGTTATACACAATCCTATGGGATTGACTATCTTGAGACTTTTGCCCCAGTAGCAAAGATGACAACAGTACGAGTCCTCATATCATTAGCAGCAAATTTGGGGTGGAAACTACAACAATTAGATGTTAAAAATGCATTCTTGCATGGAGATTTAGAGGAAGAAGTATTTATGGAATTACCCCTTGGATTTTCTCATAACAAAGAAGGACAAGTGTGTAGATTGAAGAAAGCGTTATATGGACTTAAACAGTCACCACGAGCATGGTTTGGGCGATTTTCTACAGCAATGCACAAAATGGGATACCGGCAAAGCCGAGGGGACCACACCCTCTTCCTAAAGCACACAAAAGATAAGGTAACTGCTCTATTAGTTTATGTTGATGATATTGTTGTGACAGGAAATGATGAAGCTGAGCAAGAAGACCTAAAGCAAAATCTAGCTAAGGAATTCGAGATTAAAGATCTTGGAAGGCTGAAGTATTTCTTAGGCATCGAGGTGGCCTATTCACAAAAAGGGATCTACCTATCTCAGCGTAAATACACTCTTGACTTATTGACTGAGACTGGATTGCTAGGTGGAAAGGGAGCTCAGGTTCCAGTAGATCCAAACATCAAGCTACAAGAAAATTACTCGGGAGAAGCAATAAATAAAGGGCAGTACCAAAGATTGGTAGGAAAACTGATATACCTTTCACATACTAGGCCAGACATAGCATTTGGAGTAAGCCTAGTAAGTCAATTCATGCACAAACCCAATGAGGAACACATGAACGCAGTAAGAAAAATTCTTCATTACTTGAAAGCCACACCAGGAAAAGGGATTCTCTTCACACCAGGAGCTGGTCTAAAAATTCAAGGGTACACAGATGCAGATTATGGAGGTTCTTTGGTTGATAGACGCTCTACCACTGGGTACTGCATGTTCTTAGGAGGAAATTTGGTATCTTGGAGGAGTAAGAAACAAGGAGTAGTAGCACGGTCAAGTGCTGAAGCTGAATTCAGAGCTTTGGCTCTTGGCGTGTGTGAACTCTTGTGGCTGAAAATTATTCTAGAAGATTTAAAGATTCAAATACCATATCCACTTGAGCTGCTATCCGACAACCAATCAGCAATCAATATTGCTCATAATCCAGTGCAACACGACCGAACCAAGCACATTGAGATTGACAAGCATTTCATTAAAGAAAAACTTGAATTCGGGTTGATACAAATCTCCTATGTTTCAACTAATCAACAGGTAGCAGATCTTCTCACTAAAGGATTGCCTGTTAGGAAATTTGAGGAACTAGTCAGCAAGCTGGGAATGGAAGACATCCACTCACCAGCTTGAGGGGGAGTGTTGGAATATTCAAGAAGATAAGCAGCCGAGAAGATCAAGATCAAGATAATCCTAAGTTTAAGTTTGATTATTTAGATTATTTTTTAGATGTTTATCTTTGTAGTTCTTTATTTATATTTATCTTTGTAGTTCTTTATCTTCTTGTTGTATTTAAATTAATGTAATCTAGTCCTAGATAGTAGGAATGTAATCTAGTCCTAAAATATAGGAGAATTCTTAGGAGAATTCTTAGGAACCTCTTGTGTATAAATTTCATCATTGATATCAATAAAACTACAAGGAATACCGGTTCCTTTTCTCTACACATGCCATTCACAAGTCCAACCCGTGGACATTTGTGTCCATAACGAGGTATAAATTCTTTTTAAAATATTAATAAGAATAATTAATTTTAGCGTCCAATATGCATTCCAGGATATATAACAAGTACACATTACATTTACATCAGACACAGATATCAAAACCTATATGAGGCATTTGAGCTTCCTATGTGGATTTTTTTTTTTTTTTTTTTTTTTTTTTGGTTTCAAAAAGTGTTTGCCCCTTTATAAAGACATTGTTTGATTGATAATTACTCATAAAAAATAAATAGATAACCAATGTTATGGCTTTTAATATTGCCAAATAGATATAACTTAGCTTCAACTATCAATGGCATGTGCCTCTCAACCTTTACCAACTACAAGCACAATGCATATGGCAAGTATGTTATGAATTTTCTGTGTCTATTTTACTCTATCTGCCGATCAACTACTTCCAACAATCAGCCCCACATGCATTGTCGTATTGGCATTTAGAGACAATGAATATCTAAGGAACATACTCTGAGGACAGGTTTTAATTCCGATTACGGACTTTAAATACCTATAAGACAAGCTAAGGAAGTTTTATCAAGTCAAAGATGAACAGAAAATGCCAAATAACTCACAGACATGACCGTACCTATCGCTTTAACCACTTTGATTCAAGCAGATGACAATGTCATAATTGCAGTGCACTCTAAATTTATGAGCCTATTCATTAAAAATAGTTGATATTTTCTATCAACACTCGTTAGCATGTATGTTCTCTAACAAATAGGAAATTTTTATTCAGACTTACAGTTAGTTGTTATATCCTCTTTTGAGAAACCAAGTGAGCTAAAAGACAATTCTTTAGCCAGAAGAAAGCACTTTGAGTCAGTGCTATTTTCTGCCTTCAATAAGCATAACCCGACAATGGATGCATGTGGCTTAACCTTTCTTTCTTTTCTTTTTTTGTGCAAGTGCATAAAGCGCAGACGAGGAATTTTCGCAAATAAACCAAAAAAGAAGGCAATGCCATAAACATGTTACTTATGCATTGTTTACATCTATATATGAAATATTTCCTTTTTTGTAGTGACAATGAGTCCTCAATTAATCATAAGTTATAAAATAATTGTACAGTTCAGATTGATAAAAATTTCTTCTTAGTGGATAGATTGATTTTTTTTCTCCACTTTCTTTCTTTTTTTTTCCCCCTGTAGATATGCTAGATCAATAATCTGGTTGCTTCTCGCCTCTCTAAATATTATATCACTGGTAGCATGCAAATATTTGATTAAGAAAAAGTCAAGTTTTAGAAGTGTAACCATTAGCCAATGAAAGAAGTAGTTACACAAGTAGAATTGCATGGAAATCGATTTTGTAGTTTGATGAATTCAAATTTACAAGGCTATCAGAGACAGTCCCAGAGATTGACTCTGAGTCATAAGTGCATGACTCCAGCCACAGTAGCCAATGCTTGATCAAATTTTACTTTTTCTTGCTTTTTTGGCCCCCCTTTTCCTACACCTAATATGGAACGAGTTAACAGCATGCACTTCCCAAGAAGAGACTCAAGGCAACTAAATTCTTCAAACAAAATAAAATCAAAGACAAACTAGCAAATTGAGCAAGAAAATGAGCAATGCAACTTTATTTTACTGGCATTTGAAATTTTAGCCAACAGCAAGCTTAACAGTCAACATAGTCAAAGTACTGATGCAATCAAATCGAACCAAACAGAGAACTGGGAAGAACTTCAAGAAATTAGATCAGGATATATTGTAAAAAATTAAGTCAAAAATAAAATTTGATGCCAAAGGAGATCGAACCTTTGCTTTAGAGATGATCTTAACGGCAAGAGGTTGGTCTCTGAGGTCACCCTTTCGGCCCCTCGCTTGGCATGTATGACCAAAATGCCCTCGTCCCACCTCCTTTCCCAATTCATACTTGCCACCGAAATTCTTACCGTAACCGAAATTCTTATCCAGTGATTGATCAGACTCCGCCGCACCGTCCTCAGGGATCGGGCCCTCCCTGGGCTTGGCATGATGGCCGAACCGCCTGGCGAGCGAGGCCTTGATGTGCTTCGCCGGGGACGGGGGCGGGAACGGCCGCTTGAAGAACTTGAGCGGCGTCGACCTCGCCGGTGACGGTGACACTCCGGGAGGAAGCGGACTCGCTGCACCGTGCGGATACGGACTCGGCCAGGGACTGGCGGCGGACGATCGAGCAGGAGTGTTCTTGACAGAGTGTGCGTTCACGGCGCCGTTGTTGGCGGAGGACCTGGCGGGCGTGGGCCGGGGTCGATCGGGGCCGCCGACAACGGGAGTAGCGGCTGGGGCTTCGTTATCGGGAGTGGGAATGGTCTTACCGTAGCACTGCCCCATGGAAGGAAGGTAAGGCGCTCACACACTCCGATCGCGGGGGGTTCGAAGTTAAGCCCTCACAGCCAAAGCATCAGTTGGTCGAAATCACACTCCGTACGGATCTCCAGTGTGAAGAAGAAAGAAAGGGATGGAATGGAAGGAAGGGATCTACGGCGAGAAAACGATAAAGAAATAGAATGGAAGATTCAACAGTCAGAGAGAGACAGAGGGGGAGAGAGAGAGAGAGAGATGTACAGAAATAGACACGCACACGGAGATAGGGAGAGAGAGAGAGAGAGAGAGAGAGAGAGAGTAGGAAGAAACAAACGAAGGGGAGAGAGTGACAGAAGAGGCTCTGATGGTTGAAAGAAAGAAAGAAATATAGGGAGAAGGAACGCATAAAAAAGAAATGAGAAAATCACACATCTATCATCTCTCTCTATGTGGGCGGGGCGGATTCAGAATCCCTATGCCCCTATATCATCATCATCATCATCATCGGCATCTCATCATCGTATGCCAATTCTCATTAACTCCATTCCCTATTAAAGCCCTCTCCCTCCATCTCTCTTCCTCTCATTCAGCTCATACATGCTCATCGCTCCTCACCCTCTTCAACCTCAACCAACCCACAAACAAACATTCAATTACTTAATTATTATTATTATAATAATAATAAAATTAACTCCTTTTAATTAATTCCCAACCCCCCCCCCCCTCCCCGGGGCACCGCCCTACTCCTCCCACTATTATGCGTCGACTGTCAATGGGGATGCTTTCGTTTCGTCTTTCGACACGTTCCCCCCGCCCCCCCTCCCTTTTTGGGTCCAAGCAGCTGGCAGCTGCCAACTGTTGTGAATTATATCAAAATTGCACTCGCACCGGCTTCTGCTTCTTTGGTTTGCAATTGCAAGTGCTTGCGAGTTGAGATTGGTGATGGTGAGTGGGTGGTAAATAGTTAAGGAAAGGATGGCGCACTTGTGTATGTAATTTCTCTCCCGGTAGGAGGGCCCAGGCACCCACACCCTGCCTCTTGTTGCCTGCCTGCTCAGAATGTTCCAAACACTAAGTCCCCGTTGACATTCTCTTTTTTTTTTTTTCTAGTTTATTTTTTTTATATGCCATACAAATATCAATAAAATCAAATTTTAAGTGAGAGTCAAAAAAGTGCACTCTTAAGAAAGGGTCCCTAGAAGTTTAATCTCCCATCTTACAACTAAAAAAAGAAAAAAAACTTTAATATCCTCGAACATTAGAGAATCATTGAGTCAATAGTAAAATAATGAATAATTAGAAAAAAAATAAAAAACATTCTCGTCACCCATTTATGTAACGGATGGTCTTTTAAGCTTTAGCTTCATCTAACTTGTCACTTGTGGTTTTTGCTTATTTGCATGGAAGGAACAATCTATACCATCCTAAGCCAATTCTTTGTGACTATGTTTTGTGCAAAGGTGACTCCATTGAAAGGTAGCAATTGTGGATGCTTTTTAGGCCTTGTAGTGCCATGCAACATGATAGCCTCCAAAATACATTGTTTGCAACAGTTTATAATATCTCTACTTCGTTTTAAATTAGGGTTTGTTAAAGTGTGAATGAATGTAGACGCTTTTGATAAGTGTCTTATGTGGTGATACCATGTGTTAAGTTCTTTTGAATGGATCTCTCTTACAATATCATATGTTAGCTTCTAGGGAGATTCATTTGTCCTGTTAAGATAATTCTCTTAATTAACTTAGAGATTAAAAACAATTCAAGTTATTTTTTAACATTATTGACTCTGGTTTTGCATTCTACAAAAATCTTATTAGAAATCTTAAATATTAACATGATTAAGTATGAACACAATCTCAAATTTACAAAAGTAATATTTTGCAAGCATAGAAAAAAATTAAGGGATAATTACACCCGTTTCTTGTGAGATTTAGAACAATTACACTTAGTATCTTTCTATTTATGAAAATTATATTTACCTCTTTTATAATTAATAATTATTTCAAATTAACCATTTTACCTTTGATTTTTATTCTCTCTCATAAAATAATTTAACAATAAAACATACATTTTAATTACAAAATATTACACAAACTAAAATATATTAAATATATCCATGGGAAATTTATTAATCATAGAAATTATATTTCATATTATGTAAATATAAACATATTTCTAAGATATAAATATAAACTAAAAAGATATACAAAAATTATACTTAGAAAGAAAAGATATATATATATAAACTAAAAATATATTCTTAAAATATGTTTTATATATTTTATTTAAAAACAAAAATTGTGCTAACAAAATTTAAATTGATAATATTTAATTTAAAATTAAGTTTATCAATCTATTAACCTCTCTTTGATATAACTTTTGTTTAAAAATATCATAAAAATTAAATTTTAATTACTTGTATTGTTGTCTGATTACAACAATAAATTTATTTGAATAGAACTGTCGTCGTTAAGCAGCTTAATTTACAAAAATAAAAAAACAATCAAATGGTGCGGAGAGATCCTTGCGCAAACACTTCAATGCTTAAGTCAGACACTGAAATGATGAAGACTTTGTTGAAATTAATATCAGATATATCGTATATTTTCAGGAATGAGTGTCTGTTTATTTATAGAAAAATATGGAGTAATCTTAATTAATTTGAGATTAAAATTATTACAGATAATGCCTATCTTAATTATTCCTAGTTTGATTAGGACTAGAATCATTATAGATATCATTTATTTCTTAAGGATGATATTTATCTCAATATTTCGAAATTATTTTAAAATTAGAATTATTTATGGATAATTATTTATTATTTTCTTAAAATATTTGGAGAGACTTTAGAATATCAAAATTATTTAATTTGCGCGTTTGTATGGAACTCACTATATATGAAAAATTTACGTCTTTTAGCCTGAAAAATATTTTAGACTCATAAATTTTTAATTTAATAAATCTTTATTTATGACACAACAACTTACATATACATACCATAATATATATATATATATAAACATTAATCATATTTACAAGAATAAATATGAAGCATTTAAACTCTTCCAACTTGGGCCATAATTTTGCTAAATTTTAGTTACAGCTGTCCACAAATACACACGCATATACAGGACATGACGGCACACGTGATGCTTTTATAGTTGTGTGAGCGTGTTGTTTTATTTCTCGTGTCGTGTTCATGCGTGTATAATAATAATAATAATAATAATAATAATATATTTATATGGAAAAATTACTAACAAAATGATTACAATATTAGATACCAAGAAGGGAGGTTATTTCCAAATATATAAAATCTATCCCTTAAAAACATCAATTCTTGTAAGATAAACAAGCTCATCATACTTTGCCTTTTTGCTAGTATAATTGGCTAGTCTTGTGCAAAGACACATAAGCGGGTTTGTTCGTTTATCTTTTTAATACCGAACTTTTGACATTTTTTTGTTAAGTTTTAATCTAAATTTGGATAATATCTAGTGTTATTTTGATAAAAATCTTGATATTAATTGCGTGAAGGAACAAAATAAAATATAATATATTTTTTCTTTATTCATATGGAGTGTTTGAGTTTTACCCAACTAATCTTCAAAGGTATATGACATTTCTCTTGATATATCGTCAAATAAATTCGGATATAAACATAGTTTATATATATTCAGATTTAGATATTTGATGTAATTTATGCGAGATTTATTTCTCAATCTTATTGTTCTCTTTCTAATTAAGATAATGTTATTAATTTAGTAGTAGATTGAGGACAAAGTTCATTCTAAAAATGGTTAATAATTTAGCGCCATGTGTCTCAATTGAATGAATTTGGACGCACAAGCAAGCAGGAAGGAGAAGAGAAGAGGAGAGGAGAGGAGAGGAGATGACGTGGAATGGAACCTACCCTTTTGGCAGCAATGGAACATATTTTGGAGGAATGCCATTTGGTTTTATTCCAAGTCAAATATAGAATGCATATACGTCTGTTGGGTACAAGCGAATAGCCATTTCACACACAAACCTTTATTCCTTTGAAGAACATAAAAAATGTGAGGGTTGGTTGAAATGGCAAACGAGATCAACCAAACTCTTAAGTTCTAATCTAATCTACATGCAGAAGAATCGCCATCATAGTTATAATTTAATTGGGGAACTATCAATTACTTACGGGGGAGATTAAACTAAAAAAAAAAAAAAAATTAATGGTCAATGTCCTTGCACTAAATTTAGAGTTATAATAATCAAAATAAGCAACGACTTAGTATTGTAATCTCTACTTGATCAAAGTTGGGGGTTATGATTTATAGTATTGTAAAGCTCAACTTTGCACTAAATTTGGGGTTATAATAATAATCAAAATAGTAAGATTGTATTGTTTACTTGATCAAAGTTGGGGGTAAACAAATTTTAAAGTTTAGGAGAATTTGAGTGTTATCCTTAAATAATTTGATATAATTCTAATATTTCTCTACTCCTATTATTATTATTATTACGAATTAAACCTTTCTCATTTCATCTCTAGACGAATTATGTTGTGAAAAGTATTAAAATTATAGATTGGAAGTCAATAAGATTAATACTCAATAACTAAGTTTGATGTATGAATCGAAAATGCCTTTGAATAGGGACAGAATATGTACATAGCCCTTCCATGCACCTTAACAAATACTATGTAAACTACGTTTTATTATGGAATTATTATAAATTTTGAATGGTTTGATTTTTTTTTCTTTGAATTGATTTGAATGGCTTTTTTAATCTTAATTTGAGGTTTGATTTATGAAATTTTAAATTTTATTTTTTTATTGTGAGATTCAATAAAATAAAAGTGATTAGGATCGTGCATTATTATAGCGATTAAAGTGAGTATGTTTAATAATTGAAGTAAGGAGCAAGATAATGGGAAAGATTTAAAAATTTTGTTACTCGTTAAGAGCAAAAATGAGATTTATGATTTAATTCTGGATGGGACATTAGAGATTAGAGATTGGAACAAAAAAAGCAAATAAAATCCAATTGAACCTATATCATTTATGTTATGCATAGAAAAAAAATTTGAAAGTAGAGAATAGTGAAAGCGCCACGTGGTAACCTGAAGAAGTGCCATGTGGCAAGGCCTCCCCCCCATGGGTGACCAGGAGAGGGCACCCAAAGGCCACCACCCTCGAGTGAGAGTCACTCGGGGGTGGTAGAAAGGCGCGTCCCCAAGCGACACTTGGCAGGCGTGCCCCCGCGCGTGTACATGGCAGCCAAGCAGCACGTAGCTACCTGGCAAGGGTTGCCCTCCTGGCCTTGCCCCTCAGTGAAGGCACTCGGGGGAAGCCGCGCCTTAGCACATGCGGCTGCCCGTGCACGCTCGCGCGACCTCTTCACACTCGACCTCGTGCACCTGCGCGCATGGCCCCTTGTGCTCTCCTCACCCGCGCTCACACATACCCCTGAGTAAGGGTCACCCGGGGTGCCACGCTCACATCCGCGTGCCCTCTGTTCTTGTGCCAACGCCTCCAAGAGAATCGCCCTAAAACTACCCTCGCGAGAGTCGGTCAAAGCCTCTCCAAGATTTTTGTCATGAAACTCGGGACACGCGACACATGGATGCCCCTCTTGTCGCTATAAATAAGAGGTCACTTTCCCTCATTTGATATGCAATCTCTCGTTCTCGCATTTACACTTTTGCTTTTAAGCACTTTACTTCTACGAGGGTCTAAATTAAGCATCAGAGGGTCCACGCGGGGACTTTTGCCCGTACCTCTAATCGATTTTCTTTTCAGCAAGTAATCCATCGCTCTTAACCTACTCACCCATCACTGTCCCATCATCTCGGAAGATTCATTCATCGCTATCACATCACTCCGGAACTCATCCATCGCTCAGATACGCCTCACAAGAGTCACCCATCGCTCGGATCATCCATAAAAGGGTCATCCATCGACAATTTTCTTTTTTACAAATTTATTGTTATAATTGTGTAACAACAATTTACTTTGATTTTGGCTTAATTTAGACTTCAGTTTGACAAGAGCTCAAATTTGAAAGCTTGACTGCGAGTTCAGATAAGGTTTATCTCATTATATTAAACAAGCCTATTCATAAGCATTAATTTTAAAACTCAAATCAATAATAAGCATCGTTAAATGGATGGATTTCAGTGGGTGGGAGATGGAGACTGGATTGGGCTGGCAAAGCGAGGCCCACACTGCACAGTTTACTCAATCCAGGCCCACATGTTTGCATGCGTAGGAATAGAATCCATTATTCACGTGCACTATGCTTGCATGGGCCCAACTCAACAATTAATTAGTCCTGCTTTTTAATTCGAATAAGTGATTTTATTATTGGGAGAAATGTTTTTGATCTTGTATTAAAATTAATACAATGGTATTAAAAATAAAATTAAATAAAAGGAGAAACAAAAACAAGATAAGATTGATGAGTTTTACTATTTATCATTTCACTTTTTAAGAGCTTGCAAGTATTATTTGATTTGTGTATGAAATTAGTTTTAGTAATTCCAATATATTTTCACATGAAATAGAATCAATATGGATTAACAATATTCTCTTGCCCGCGTTGAGTGTGCCTGACCCGGGCATACAGGGGGGTGTGGGGGGAGGGGGCGGTCCTCTGATTTTGCTTGTATTGAGTAAACAAAGATTATGTTATTCGATGTGGATAATATAATAATTTCATAATATACATTAATATATAGAGACTAAAGATGTGAACAATGAAAATGTTTTAAACTTTTGAGAGAAGATTAAATAGTTATTCTATTAAAGAATACAAGAGTTACCGATTGAGGCCATTAAGAATATGGGAAAGACAAGCGCATTCAAACATGTGGATAAATGGCAAGTCCAGTTCATTGCCAGCAAGTTTCACTGTCTGTATATGAAAATTATCAATTCCAAGCTCCAAGCCTTACAAGGTTGGCATGCATATAAAGAAAACATTTCCATTATTATGAATTATAATAATCCAGATCAAAGAAGGGAGGGAGAGAAGAGATTTGCAAAATCAGAAAAACAAAAATCTATTAAACTCTAGTTCACACCATGAAATTAATTAGCATAACTGGTAAGAATAGACTGAATTGTGAATTGAAAAGTTCTTAGACAAAATTAACAGATACCTAATGAAAGATTATGTCAACACTTAGCGGATCATAGAAGAGGTGAAATTGATTTTGAAAACTTCTTCAAAAACCAACAGAAAATGCTACGGAAATAGATTGAAAACCCTATGTCAAGACTCATTGAAGACAGCTACATGTATGCAAAAACAAAACACAAAGGCAAAAGCGGGTAATGATTAGCTCAAAGCCTGAAGAAGATCCAGCCAATTACTTTTGTTGCGGCTCACGACCTGAACCCTTTTAAGTCTCTTATCACGTTCCCACGAACTATTCACGAGTAGTCACGGACTAGCTCCTGAACCGACACCAAGCAACTTTTGAACCGGCACCTCCCCTTCCCCACCCCAAGCGTAAATGACCAAGTTGGTCCATGCCTAAGGAACCGCTAGAACCATTCGCTAAACCATTCGCTAATTGAGTGCTAGTCATAATTTGACGAAAGTGACACAAGGCTAGGATTCGATTCTCAACTAGGATGGTCATTGTCTCACGATTATGGTGCTGAGCTAAATTGCTCTAATCAATTTATCATGTATTTTGATATTTAATAAAATATAATTTTAGTTAAACTATTTTTGATATATTTAAATCCTTCAATAGATTTTTAATATGTCTTATGGTGGAAAATATATTTTGAATATTATAGTATTTTGTGTATAGTGAGATAAAGGCTGGATATGTTGTTGTTGTTGTATTATAGTATTTTGTGTATCAAAATGAATCAAGAAATGCTAGTTTTTCTAAGACTGGAAGATTAACGCATTATAAGGGGACATATAAAAAAATACTTTTATTTTGAAAAACTATCTCGTGATATTTTGATAGCTAGTATTTATTATTGTTAAAATAATTTTTAATGATTTTTTCAAGAAATAAAAGGTATGTATTTTGGGGTGGTAAAATCGCTAAATTCAAAATTTGTTATAAAACTAAAATTCTATTTTGTTATTGTTATGAATTTTGATTTTTTACATATTTTTATTGAATCTAAATGGGAGATACTTTCTTATTTACATTTATCTATTAAAGTAAATGGAAAGTAAAATATAAATTAAAGAAAATGTGAACATTTATATAAATATATTGTAATGTATACATGCTAAGGATTATATCATCAAACAAATCTAATTTTTCTGAAAATTTAGACTAAGTGTTGACTCCTAGAGAGGGATAATCGACTGTGGGTTATGCAAACTCGAGGTAGTCGAGAGTAGGTTTTGGCCAGTTGACTATAGGCCAATGAGAGTCGATTGTCGACTTCGAGAGTCGATTGTGTGTGTCGCGGAGTCAACTTTCAGTTAGAATAGTCGACTGCCAGACTCCAAAGGTCAGATTTTTCTACCCGTTACAGATCTATTGGAAGTTCAAGTATATATATCAAGAAGAGTTTTTTGGAGAAGGCTAATGCATTATTAAGATCTATCATTCTAAAGCACACCCAATCTCTCAAACACTCAAGAAAAGCAATCTAAGGCCCAAGCATTAAAGATACATCATTTTGAGCCCAAGACAAAGAAGAAAAAGTTTTCTTCTTATTGGTAATTCTTCTATCATTTGTATATTTGCCTTGTAATATTTGTTCTGTATTCATATCCATATTAGTCTAAGTTTGTTGGACATAGGATTGTTTATTTATATTAATTGTGAATTGTGAGTAACATCCTAGAGCTCATTGTAATCTAGGCAGGTTGTATTAGTTTTCGGGGTGAGTTAAGGGGAAAACTTCAGTGTGATGTAAAAGTTTCTTAGGTGAACTTGTTGGAAAAACTTAATGTAGTTATAATGGAATCTCAAGTGTTAAGTTGACCTTGAGAAAGTGGAAGTAGGTGTTGGAGACACTGAACCACTATATATCTTGTGTTAATATTGTGGTTGTTTATGTATTTATATTGCTATCACTCCCAAACAACATATATATTTATAACAAGTATTTTCTTTGTATAAGAAAAGCTTAATAGTTTTAAAAGGAAAGAAGTTGATTTAATAAATTTTTATCACTCAATTCACCTCCTTCTTGAGTGACCATTGTGTGTCAAGGGACCAACACATGGGATTAAGAGTAAAAAGGTAGGAGCAAGAGAAGAAAGAAAACCTCAAGGAGCAAAGAAAGAAGAAGAAGAATAGTGTAAGCAGAAGAAGCCAAGAGAGGCTTCGACTTCTCACACGCAATCGAGCAAGGCACGAATGAACGCTTGAAATGGAGAACTCTTTCTCCTTTTCTTTCTTCCACCAACGTCTTTCTCCTCATAAATGCTCTGAAGAGCAATAAATAAAAAGGTGACAAAGCATTAAATGTTCTATCATCAAAACTGATGGAAGATTGGCATGTAGGCAGAAAGCCCCCAGTGAAACAATCGACATATGCAAGCAACAAGTTGATAGTTTCTTATTTTTTAGCCAAATCGGTTGATCATTTTCCTTCTTCCAATTACAACATTTGACTAATTGCATCAATGCCCGTTATTAACTCTTAATAGCTTTTCCATTAACTCTTAATGGAACCAAGACATCCCACTAACTCTTAAGGGCATGTTCGTTAACTTTTAACGATCCCCATTAACTCTTAATGGTCTCTTATTGTTAACTCTTAATAGTTTATTGACCCCTTTGTTAACTTTTAACAACATTCATCATCATTAGCTCTTAATAATGATTGAGACCACATTATAGCGATGCATCACTAATCTAATGTTATAACTAGATTGCGTGTGACCTTCTAGGGTCATAGTCATGTTGCAATTAAGACTTGCAAAACTTTTTAACATCGATCAAACACTTCGATCTACTAAGAGAAACACTCAATTTCCTCAAAGAATCCCAAAAGTTCCTAAGTGTCATTTAGCATAGATTCAGGACAATCTTAATGGCAATGAAGTCAAACTTCAAGGAAACCTATTAGGTGTTCGATTACTATGCACTATAATCATTCCATTGACTAACATCCTGACCGAGTGAGAGTCATGAACTGATCAAACTCTCAAGACTTAATAATTATGCTAAGATCTAGCTTAGGATGATCAAGATGACACATCGAAAACTCATTTCCAATCATGCATATCTTGGTCAAGGATTTTTACAATCATCACATAACTATGATTGCATAGGATGTTCACCTCATGTTGAAAGTTAATGGATCCCATTAACAATTATCTATCTTCATATACCAGTAGAACAAAAATCACACAATGAACATTCCCACCTTTCAACTGGATGGTTCCGCTCAACGAAAAATCCCTGACACCAGCATACAAGACAATTGTGTTTTCTTTGGTTTGATGATCAGATACACAATTGAAAGCTAGTAACAAATCATTAATTTTCTCAGCTATGTGATCAGTTACACGCATCACATTCAGTAGATATTCAACCAACACCTACCCATGTGTCTACTGTCTACTATATACATCTCATGCAATATAAAATATAATTTACCATCATTTATCATTAGTATCTCATACTAATTAAAGGTAGTGACTTATGTGCCAGTCCATAGTCAATTAGTTAAAGTTCCCTTCTAATAAATCTTAAGATTATGAATCACTTTAAGAAATTCTATGTTATAGATCTTTGTCATATATTTTTAACAACTTAAGAATAAGATTATCAAGATATTTAGAAATTCCTTCATATACAATTAGAGAGTTATGAATGAAAATATGACCATTTAGATAATGTGAAAAATTATCATTTAATCCCAATATAAAGTATACTAAATGTCATTTAAATCTAATATTAAGACACTAATACTAACACCTAATTGGAGGAATGAGCAATGGCTCGAATTTATCAAGGTTGAGTATATGAAATAGGAGACCCATATAACGATATTAACGAGAGAGCATAGAAGTATCCTAAAGATAGCTTAACGATGGTGGTGGTAGAGACAGATCAACAGAGAAAGTTAGAAAGTTTTGTTGGAACTTGTGGTGGATGGAGAGACAACGTGGATCTAGAGATAGAGGGAGAGGGAACTCGTGGCCGAAAGTCCATGTTGGATGGCAGTCAAAACTTATGGCTAACAATATCGGTAGAAAGAATGAAAGAGGCAAATGGGGGGAAGGGGCAATTTTGGGGAAAGAGGTAGGGGTGAGCAAGAGTTCTGGAAAACCGAACTAACTGAACCGAACCGACAAGTTTGGTCGGTTCGGTTCGATTTTTCATCAGTAGTAGTTAGGTTCAGTTATTTCCTTCAAGATTTTTGGTTATTTAGTTTTGTTCGGTTATTATCTTCAGTTCGGTTCGATTATTTTTTTCAAGAATTTCGATTATTCGGTTTGATTTTTTTGGTATTATTAACCAAAAAATCGAACTGAACCGACAACTCAACTCTCTTTTATTAGGTTCGATTCATTTTTTTGGTAAGAATTTCGATTCGATTACAACGGCTCAAAATTCAATTAGTTCGATTTCAGTTAGTTTAGATGATTCAGTCGGTTTAGTTATATGCCTCGATTCGGTTAGTGATTTTTGGTCGATTCGATTCTATTCCTTCTTGACCAAAGGAAGCGATCGGAGACGGGATTGCAATGACAAGGAGTAGGCTCCGGCGATGGGTTCGTCTGGGAGGCGGTTGACACCTGCAAGCACTCCAACGCTCGAGTGAGTAAAAGAGTAAAGAAATGACGATGTATCAGTAGGTCAGATGGTAGAACATATCTTGACTCTTAAAAGAGCTGGTTGATATAGGATGAGGAAACGTCATTCTATATGCATGGGATGTGCGTTTGCAGGTGATGGAACTGACTATCCGATGCCGGTGGAGGTTCCCAGGTGGTAGCATGGTGTCGACGGGACCCTCATTAATGTGGATGAGATCAGTTATTAATGAGGATGGGATTTGGGACGGGTGCGCGGATACCCAGTAGAGGCTGCAATGATGTTGCTATAGGCTGGCACAAGGCCAGGATGGGGCCTAGATTAGGCCATGTGGGATGGGCGAGATTGGGCCAAGAGGTGGGCCGAGATTAGGTCATGTGGGATGGGCTAGATTAGGCTGAGAGGGAGAGGCCAAATTGGGCCGGGATGGTCTACAACCCTTTAGGTCAAATGCTAGAGAAACAAGTGTTCGAGCTAGAAAAGGGAAGTCTGGATGATTTGCTACATACGCTAGTTTTAGACAGTTGGATTGTTATTAGGACTTGGCCGAGATAGATGGCCGAGTTGACGCATGGTCTCATCTGAACAAATGTTGGTTCTAAAGGCATCTAGAACCCGCTTGGCTTTCTGCAGCGAAACATTTCTTTTTATGGTTTGATTCGTGGTGTGCGTGGCACGCATGGTTTAGAGATTTGAGGCGTTATGCCCTGGAGTTGGGGTGTCATAGGCGGTAACTGATAACTCTTTAAATGTGTGATAGGTGGCGATTTCATAATGGTGGATCTGCGGCGGTGGTTTTTGACCATGGGATGTGTCATAAGTGCTGTTAAATAATCTTTATAAGGATCCCTTTGGGGCCAGGGTTTCTTCGGTTTCTTGCAATTTTTCGAACTCTTGGTGTCTTCATGGCTTCTAGTTGAGGTTGTGTTTTCGGTTCATGCTATTCAAACTGCTTGGTTTGGGTAGTTCCCCTCGATTTGCATATTCTTTTATGTAGGAAGAATGGCATCCATGTTTCGTAAGAAAGATATCAGGGAAGAGATAGAGATACTCTGCAAGGAGGAAAATAAAGCTGCGTCAGGCTCCGCTCTGGCAGATAAAGCAGCTGGGAAGGCTTTAGTTGCATTGGAGTCAAACTTCGTGTCGGTGGACAAGGCAGCTGGGAAGGCCCTAACTGGGACAGTGTCGATTGTTCCTATTGCACAGCCCCTTGCTATGGTCATTGCCACCACAGCTTTAGGCCTAGGCTCTCGGGAACCTTTCATTTTTGAGGAGCTAGCCCGACATAAGAAGCGTCAGAAAGGTTCTGATGGGAAGGTTCGATCGCCCAATGGTTCGAGTCCCGCTGGGAGTGGTAGCTACTTGGTTTTGTTTTAGGACCCAGAGTTTCAGAGTAATCTTTTCATCGACGCCTATCTTGATCCATCGTCGAACCAGAGGAGGCTACCAGGTTTTGGCTCATCAGTTGTATTTCATCAGGTTGAGCACAAGGTATGTAATACCCGGTATTAAATAATAAGAGAATTTTTGAAGATATGGGTCAAAACGATATTTAGCAAAGTTTCGGGCCAAAGTGTAAAATTTGAAACTTAAACGAAAGACGAATGATCGAGTTAAAGATGAGCCAATTGAGGAAAAATGGCACAATTGGACGATATTTGATAAAAATCAGGGATTTCAAAGGTTTGAAGTCAAAAGCACGCAATTAGGAGAGTTCGGGCAAAAGTGCAGATTTTGCAAAATATCAGAGGGAGGTCGAATCAACGAATTTTTTGGAAAATCCAAAAGGAAATGGAAAATATAGGACTTGAGGGTCATAGTGGTATATTTAGAAAGATCAGGGACTCAAAGAAAAGGGTTAAAATGTCAAATAAAGAAAATAGGGGGTGAAAATGTAATTTTGGAAAATTTGCACAATGGGAACGCGACAACCGCACATAGCCGTCGGCAGCCGCCTCTGGAGGCGTCAGGAAGCTCGCCTAAGGGTGCTAGGTTGATCTCCAGGTGATGATGAAGCTCCAGGGGATGGCCATTGGCCGAGCACGGCGGCGAAGTGACCGAAAATGATGGCCAAAAATATTTTCGATTTGGCCGAATTTTTCGAGGGATCTAGCGCTTGATTTTTTGTTTTTCGATTGGTTTAGAGGCTAGATTTGGGCTTAAGGGATAAGGACGAGCAAGATAGGGTGAGGAATCGGGTGAAAAACGACTATAAAAGGGGGTTTTTGGCCGAGGGTTCAAAAATGAAATCGTTAAAAAATTCTTGTGTTTTTGCTTGAATCGAGCTTGAGGGATAAGGGGCTTTTGTTCTTAGTGTTCTAAGGATCATTTCTGGAGCATTTGGGATCATTTGGTGTAGAAATGGAGAGGTTTTGAAGCTTGGCCGAAAAATCGAAACCGCCACCGCCGCGACCTGCAACTCAATTTTAATCCTATCTCCGGCAACTTTTTTCGACGAAAAAGGGCACCATTGAGGTCGCCTTGAAGAGATTTACGAGCCCCTATAAGAATTTAGGGCATTGGACATCGTCGGAATCGGAGAAGACGACCGGAGAAGAAGGCTGTGCGGCGGCGCGTGGCAGCCACTCGCAGGACCCCTGGGTGGCGCGTGAGGGCGCGTGAGGTATGCTTTTTCTTCGTTTTTAATTTCAGATTTTAGGTAAAATTATTTTAGGAATTTTAATGGAAAAATATTTTGTGAAAATTGATGATAGGTATTTTTTATGAATTTTCGAAGAAAAAATGTTTGAAAATTAAATAAAAATAGAGAAAATTATGGAAAAAAATAGAATGTTGATTCCAAAGGTATTAAATGGTGAAATAGGAGTCAATTGGGTCATTGAAAGAGGAATTACACAGTTTTCGAGGTGTGGCACGTTTTTCGAGGTAAAATCCAGACTTTTTTGAATTGAGGTGAGTGGTTTGATTCTAGCTTATCTTTGTCTTGAAAGTGTTTTAAAGTGCTTTTGGTGAGTTCTAGTGAGTAATTTTACCCTCCTAGACTTAGCTTATTGTACAAGGTTTTTTACTTACGTTCATTGTGTCGATATTCACTACATTGCATTAACTGTTTATTTTTAAAATGTTGGTGCATGGCGTGTAAATTTTCATATCATGAGGAGTCATGTTTAATTGCATCATTGGGTTCATATGGGACGGGTCGGGGTCTTCTTGAGAATGAGACACGGTTAGTCCTAGCGACCGGGTGACACGGTAGGGCATCCGGGGCCGGTACTAGTGATCGGGTGACACGGTAGGGCATCTGGGACTAGTAACCGAGTGACACGGTAGGGCACCTGGGGATTAAGTTTGTTAGGAAAATTCTCAAGTTTGACGTGTCGTACATGTTGACGATTAGTATGCCATGCTCATGTATCATTCATGCACTACATAAACTGTTTCATGCCTTCACTTAGATGTTTATTCATCTAACCTGGGTTATGCCCCTAGAACATTCAACGTTCCAGTTAGGGACAGTTGCGAGGTCAAGGACAAGGCCGGAGAGTCAATGGTGTTTATGTGATGGTCATTGTATCATTTGGTAGCATAGTAACCTATTTTGCTATATGTATGAACATTCATATGTCGGTGTTGTAAACTTTTGGTATTGATGTTATATGTATGTTGGTAGGAAACAACTTGTGTAACACGTGGTAGGCCACGTTATTTTGATGATTAAGTATTCTGCTGTATTTGTAATGTTTCGTTCAGTTGTGATTATGTTATTCTTAACTAAACGAGTAAAGATTGGAACTTTCGGGGTATATATATGGCATATAGAGATTGTTCTTGAGATCACCGCGGGTGCCGACTGTAGTTTTGTGACTAGTGTTTCATCTGCATGTGAAGATTGTGCTCACAGGTGCCGCGAGTATTAAAAAAAAAAAGAAACCCCGGGAATTTCCTTATAGTGACATGCCTGTATAGGGCGGGGTGTTACAAGGTACTTCAGCTTGCTGCAGATTGCAGCTTGCTTGAGGCGAGCATGACGACTCGGCTTTCCAAGATGAAGACAGACTATGAAGAGGAATTGCCCCAAGTTCGAAAATCAGTAAGATGAGAGGTTAAGAAGGCTGTGGAGATGGTCACTGTCGAGGCCAAGAAGCGGGCTGATGAGGTCGATCGTACAGTCAACATTCTTTAAATTCAGCTGGATGCTACCGGCGCAGAGTTGAAGAAGTTGGAGGCGGAGGTGGCATTAGCCAAATCCGAGGTGACAACAACGGAGATGAAAGTGAAGGCCGATGTGACAGTTGCTCGATCTAAGATGGTGAGAGCGAAGACGGAAGGGGAGGAGTTGAAAAATGAGGGGTATGAAGTGACCCTGTCTCACGTCTGAGCTATTTTTCTAGGGTTAGATCTTTCGGCCTTTGGCTTTTTCAAGGAGGTAAAGGATGGCTACCTTACAAACTCGGCAGAGAAGAGTCGAGTCGAGCTGTGATTTTGTGTGGTAGCATAGGTTTTGGCGTGAGTCTTAATCTTGTTAAGTACTCCTTGCTTAACAACAAATTGTTTCCTTTTTTCCTTTCGCGATGTTCTGTTTCTATTAAAATTTTCATGCATATCTTGCTCGGTCCCTATGGTTTTAATGCTTTGGTGGGCTTGTTATGCCTAGGATTTCGGTCTGTGGGGCGAGGTTGAGTTGTTTTTTTATAGGGATTCAGTATCTCGATTTTGGGTTGTTATTTTGGTGCCTTTATTTGATTGTGTGGGGGCTCCATGAGCTCCGAGAATCGGGGCATCTGACCCAGGATGTGAGGCGTTGCCTGATGGTATGGAGTGGCCCACTGCCCTAGGTGGGGCAGGTTTGTCAAGGTACTCATTGTGGGACACATGGCAGAATCTCATTGGCCACCGGTCGTCCGTTGGTCGTCTCATACGATGCCTATTAATATGCGTTATCTTTGTGTGCGTGCATCCTCTGTCTCTGTTCTCAATTTATTCCCTTATCTTTTTCATTTTTGTGCTCGATTGCTCCGATTAACTGGCCTTCAGATCAGTTAAGGATGGTGTGTTAGTCTGCTCACCGATGGCTATCTCAATTTCGAATTCTACTCGTGCATATGATTGAGTAAACGAGGAGGTCATTTGGATTGCGTCGATGTTTTCTACCGATTCGTCTTTGGGGATGGTAAGGGAAAAGATTGCCTCCTGGACTGAGGATGAGGAAGAGAGAGATGAGGAGAAGAAGACTTGGGAGGAAAAGTTCGTCTGTAGTCCTTGCGGCAAGGAAGAACGTGTTTGTCATTCAACCCCGGGTTTCTTTATATGTATGAGGTGTTGTTTACGATGCTACGGTTGCAGCTTCCTTTAACCCAATTTTAGGGTTTGGTTTTGGAGGCGATGAACGTTGCCCTGACTCAACTACACCCAAACAGTTGGGGCTTCATCCACGGTTTCGAAGTGCTGGTTGAGTTTCTTGGCCGCAAACCTACCAAGGCGGTGTTTTTCACTACTATCACTGGAAATAGGTCTATCGGGGTGGCTGGATTTATCTAATTGGCAGCATGGGGAAGTCGGTACTGAAAGCTTTTACTTCATCCCTTAAACATTTTAAGGACGGCTTCTTCAAGTTGGGCTCGAACGAGAAGGATCTTAGCTTTTTCCTAGATGAGGAAGGCAAGGAGAAATACCCCCTGTGTTGGCAGTCTGAACCAAACCCCCCAATGGAGGTGGAGTATGAAGGTCTCGATTTGGAGGACCAGGCCTTAGTGGATGCTTTTATGTTTTCCCCCCAGCTGGAGTTGGAAAAACTCGTGGAATTCGAGGTAGATCCTCGGGCCTTATCCGAATTTATGGGTACGTAGTTGCTACGTGTCTTTATTTTGGCTTTCGCTAATCGATGGCTTTTATTGGGATTTCGTGTTTCAGGGCAAAGGGTGTTGTGTTTAAAGGTGGAAGAGGTGGCGAGGCGCGTGGAAGAGAAGAGCATTGGGGTGTCCTTCAAGACGCTTGTAAGTACGGGGAAGTCGCTGCTACGAAGTCGAAGGGTCCCATTCGCGCCTGATCGATTTCTGCAGTTGTCTTTGGCACCCCCTCCCTACTAGAGGTTGAGGAGGTGCCTCTTTAACAGAAGAGGCGTCGGGTATCCGATGAACTGGGGCCTTCAAGCCAAGCTCCTGATGTGCCGGGTTCTCTGAGCTCTGGTCTAACTACTGATTTTGCTGATTCCTCGGGCTCAATCCCGATTACTGATGCTCTGGGCCCCTTGAGCTCGACACCGTCTCAAACGATGCACGATCCGAGGCCAAGCTTGTGGGTTTGTGATGATGCTGAGTCTAATTCTCAAAGCCTCTAGAGCCACGCCTCCTGGCTAAGGAGGTTTGTCTCAGATCATCTCTCCTTAGATGCTGATCTAAAGAGGCTTGCCTTCCTAGGGGAGGAGGGGTTGTACCGATGGGTAGAAATGTTGCAACTGCGGGTTGCTAGTGCTACTCATTTGCTGTTGTCGAAGCTGAAGCTACGAAAGGTAAGGGCTAAAGAGGTCGAGGTAGATTTGAAAGCGGAGAAGTTATGGGCCAATAAAGCCTTTGAAGTCGTGGAGGAGTAGGTCAAGACGTGATTAAAAGCTGAGTCAGGCGACCTTCTTGGGTGGAGCGCATCGCCCGAGATGGATACTATACAGGTGAATTCTAGCATTTTGCGAGTGGTCGACCAGAGGAACGAGGCTCATCAAAAATTGGTCGAGCTAGGCGAAAGGGTTAAGGAGTTGGAGACAGAACGAGATGTCTCCCACCAAGAAGTTTCTCACTTGGAGGCTTGTGCGAGAAGGGAAGCCCTTATACAATATCTTGAGGGCTTCAACACAGTGTTGACACAAGCTCGGCTACTCTATCTAGAGGTGGATCTCACCAGTTGTGACCCTTCCAAAGAGGTAGTGAACAATCGGCTTGTGGACCTTGGTGCAGAGGATTTGGCTATGGAGGTGAAGCCTTAGAGGAGGTGTGGAAGACGGTTAATCAGTTAGGGGAGAGCGCAAAGCAAGCCAATGAGGTCCCTATTTCCACCCAGGCAGGTTAACCTATAACTGGTCCTTGGAGTGACCTCTACTTCTTTTGCTTTCTGTGCAATGTGAATGGTTAACACTATGATCCTTATCCTATTTTGTAATAAAAGAGATATTTTTGGACATGGCTCAGCTTTGCATTTCTTTATTTTCGCCTTGCTTTTCCTTGTTGTTGATTTGTTAAGGTCAGGATAGGCCCGGGATCGGGGTGCCAAGGTTAATTGGTGCCAATGGGTCAATGAGGTGTGAGGTGGTCATGTCTTATCTTTGGTTTTTCTTGGAACACCTAAATGCAGCGGTCTGGGTGTCGTGTTTTAAGGACGTGTGTGACATAGAGTTGGGAGAGAGTGGCTATGAGGGTGAAATAATGTTTGTCGATGCAGGATGCACCGCTTTTCCAGGAGGTGCGTTTAAATGGTAAGGGGACGTTTTCCCACATGAGACGTGCCGCTTCCCTAAGGCAGGGTATTAACTACTTGGGTATGTGGCCATATTTGAATGGTGGTTCTTCGGCTGCCATATACGAGGCATTAATATCGGGATAGGTGGCGTTTATCATAGGCGATGGCAGATGATACTAGGTGTTCCCCACTATGCCTATAAAAGGAGGCTCATTTCTTTATTTCGTGTACCCTGTTGTTTACGCTTGGGTGTCTTCTTTTTCTCGAGAAACTTGAGGGCTTGAGGGCTTAGAATGTGGAAACTAGCTGGGCTTTTATCGGCCCACGACAACGTCTCCGGTGGCGATGTTGCTAATTCAGGTGATGTACCGATGGCCGGAGTTGTTCGTTATTAGTGATTTTGGGTGAGTGTGATACGAGGGTTGGCTTATTCCTTAGCCTTGAGAAGTTCACCCTCTATCGTCCTCACTCTTTGTAATACCCGAGAACGTTGGGTTATTTAAGAAATAGTATTTTAATAAAATCGAATTTTGAGGAAAATAGGTATCAGAATAGCCTGAGAATCTGACCGAATCCACTGCAGGGAGTACCCTGGAGCCGAGATGCCTAAAGAAAATAATATGGTAATGTCGAGTATTTTAAGGAATGATTTATGGCATCGAAAGAATTTGGGTCGGGAATAGTTTTCGATACAGCTAAAAATGCAGCTTTGGGATAGGCTGTAAAACTGAATTATTGTAGGGGGTCTCCGAAAAGACAATGGAACCCTGAGGGGATTCATATTTGGTGTGTAGAACAACCCTTCAGTGGTTTCAGGAAGAAACTAATGGGTTTGGGGCCAAAACAAAGATTTTGGCCAAAGTGCAGTTTACCGAATTGGCTGGAGGGAGGTCGAGATGGCGAGTTTTTGGAATCTTCTGAGCAGGAATGAAAGTTTTTAGGACTTGAAGGACTCAATGGCAATATTGGAAAGTTCAAGGGCTTTGTGAAAATGGACCAAGGTATAAGAGACAAAATTAGGTGGGCAAAAGTGTAATTTTTCAAAATGGAAGGAGGAAGGAAGCTGCCATGGCCGAGAGACCAATTCTGGTCGCCGACCAGCGCCTACCGACAGTTAGGAATGGAGCCAAATGGGTCGGGGATGCCTTTAGGTCGGGTTTGGGTCGTCAATCGAGCATGTGGTGGTCGGAAATTGATGATTACTGACCAAGCTTTCGGTCGGATTTTGGAAGCACCAAAAGGTTGTTTTGTGGTCAGATTTTGGTGAGATTAGGTCGATCCAGGGGCGGTAGGAGCCTCAGAGGGGTTGGTTTAAGCATCCTTGAGCGTTTGGAAGCTCGAGGTCGCCTATAAATAGAGATAGTTGAGAAGAGGAAGAAAATTAATTTTGTAAATCGGTGAGTTTGTGAACGAATTGAGAGCATCGGATAAAGGGCTTTTGTTTCCCATATCTCAAGCTTCGTCTCTATGCAATTTGAGCCATTTTTGTTGAGAGTTGAGGGAGATCCAAAGCCTCATCGGAAAATCAAACTTCGCCGGAAAATCGTGTTGAGCAGTCAATAGATGGCTCCAATCAACAAATTTCTTGGTATCATCTTGTAGGGAGCGAAGAGAGGAAGGTGTAGGATCAAACGAGAGGCAAAACGGAGTTCGGAGGAGGGAGAAATCGCGATTAAACCAGTGGCAGCCGCCGGACCTCGCGAAGAAGATGACTGGCGCGTGTGAAACACGCGCCAGCAGCAGGCCGAGAGTGGAGGCGCGTGAGCCAACTTCGAGGGGAGCGTGAGAGGGCGTCCAAGCTCCAAAAATTATGAAATAAATTTCTAAATTTCTCTAAATTCGAGATCTAGGTCCTATAGAAAAAGATTTGAATTTGGAGTTCTCTAGGTCTCGATTCTAGCATCAAAGTACCTCATTTTTCGTGAAAACGAACCATCCGGATAAGTCCAGTATTTCTATTTTGAAGTTCATAGCTTATTATGATTTTTGGTGAAGAAATATTGGAGAAAATAGGTTGATAGCTACTTATTTGTAATTTCTAGAGAAAAAATGAGAGAAAATAAAGAAATTGAGAGAAAAATCAGATTTATGATATTTAAATAATGTTTAGGGCGCTTTGAGGCATAGGGTTGAGTGTTGGTGAAACTTTTGAGGTTGGCATGAAAAACGAGGTCAGGCACGCAAATCGAGGCAATGCGCGCTTTTCGAGGTACTTTGGATTTTGTCAAAAGGTGAGTTTTCTTCTTGTATAAAACTTGGATTTGTGAGTTGTTAAACCCAAAAAAAAAATGTTTATTCAAAGTTGTTTCCCTTAAACTTGATTTAATCCATGCAAATGTTTTGCTGCATGTGAATGATTTGTACCTGTGATGGTTGTTTCATAGGGGTTTGTCCCGAAATGGTTTATGCATGTGCATTGAATTTTTGTGATAAAATTATGTACATGAAATGTTGTTTCATATGATCATTGGCGTGTTTTTGGGTTGGGATGTCAACTTATGAGGTGGCACTTGAAGTGGTAGCATTAGGGAAACATGCCAAGGGAAAATATCCACTTGTGACGGGGGCTGAGAGTGGACACCACCCTTGCGAGTCGACAAGTGGCGGGGCTGCGAGTGTACACCACCTTGGACCGACAAGACGGGGCTGCGAGTGGACACCACCCCAGATGCCTTGCGCGGTAGTATTGTTTCCAAGGTGGACGTACATAGTGTTGATCATCATTTGGCCAGGATTAAGGTTGACGTGTGCTCCGTAAGCTTCTAAGTGTGAACGTAATGATGACGGGGTGGTTCCCGGGTTCATGCATTGACGTTGCTCCCTCTTAAGCCAGGACTGTGTTGTGCCAATGTGTCGATGTTGTTGTGTTGCCTTTGGAGAGATTGCATTTTCCCCGGTTAGGGTTAAGTGCTGTGTGGGATTCTCTTGGGCTGGTTTTTATCATGATATTATGTTGTTTCATATCTTGCATACATTCATGAAAACGTTTTGAACTCTCACTTAGATGATTCATCATCTTATGTTGGACTTTTGTCCCTGGAATATTCTAACGTTCTAGGTGGTAGCAGTTGTTCTAAAGGGAAAGGAATTGTCGAGAACTGACGACAACTTGTAGGTGGATCGTAGTATATGTTTCGGATTATATGTATTCCCTTTTGATGATGTCATGTTAGACGATTATACAGTTTTGATGTTATGTATAAGATGATTTCGATTATTGTAATACCCTTGGTGAGTTATGATAAATTAGATAATAAAGAGTATGATAGTATATGGGGGTTTCCATAATTGCCCTTGAATCATGGAGAAGTCATAAAAATATAAGATGCCTTGGGAAGGGCAAATTTGGTAATTTGGTGTTTTTCCCCATAAAGGTAATTATTTGGTGGAGAAATTTATATATATTGTGTAATTAGAATTTTAAGGAATTTAATTCTTATTTTCAAGTATGGGGAAAAATGTACGAAAAAATTAAGAATTAAAAATTGGAAGCCAAGTTGTGTAGAATTATGACACTTGGCACTTTTTTATGAAAGGAATTTAGTTAAAATGTGAAATTAAGAAATTTAGCCAAATTAGGTATTAAGGGGACACTTGGCATGATCTTGTAAAGGAAGATAAGAGAATAAAAAGAAATTCAAAAATAAAAGAATTTGGTCTTTCAAGCATTAAATAAAGCCATGATGATGTCTCTAAAAATAAATTACAAAATGAAATGAAATTAGTCACCCATTAATGGGTGAAAATAGAGATGATATATAAATTAGAAAAGAGAAGGGATTATGTCTTTCAAAACATGTCTTGAAATTAGTCAAATTAAGTTAAATGGGAATTAAAATAGAAATTCCAAGTGATCTAATGGTGGTGATTATGTCTTGAAAGAAGAATTAATCCAATGGCTAGAATTGGGTTTTGGAAGATGGCATGGATTGCCAACACATTTAAAAATTTAATTTAAAAGGAATTATGGATGGTGGAGATCATGGGCTAAGGATTATGGATGGTTAAGATGTAGTCTTGAAGGAAGACCAAGATTGTGCTTTCTTTCAAAGGTGGAGATTAATTCTCCCAAGATGGATGGATGAGATTACTTGTTGCAAGAGCACATGGATTGTGCTTTATTTGGATGGCTAGGATGGGTTCTTCCAACTCAAATTAAATCCAAAGGCTAGGATTTATTCTTGCCATAGAATTAAATCAAAATGAATTAAGGAATATTTGCTTATATAAGATAAGAAGAAGAAGACTTGTCTTCTTTTGGGCAAGTAGAAGAAAAGCATAGAAGAGAGAGAGAGCTTGGAAGATTGAAGAGGTAAGCTCTCCAAGAAAGCTTGTTTCCTTAAAACCCTAGTCTTGAATATTTTTTTAAGCAAGTTTTATTTTTTTCTTAAGGTTGGAAGTGAGAGCAAGTTGTTGTTAAGCAAGGAGGAAGTCTTGAAGCTAGTTGTTGAAGTTTAAGAGGTAAGGGATGGCCCCATGGGAGTTGGCTTTGCAAATGTTATATATATGCTTTAACTATGTGTGTGCATCTTGCATGTTTGTTGTGGTAAAGACCTATGGCCATGAGGTTATGTGGGTTGGGATATATGGAAGCCTCAAACCAAGTGGGTTGTGAGGATGTGAAGTCCCAAGCATATTGTATACATTTATTTGTCACACTTTACTTGTTATTGCGCATATTTTATCATTTGCACCCTTATTGAGCTTAAAGCTCATGAGGTATTTTTACCTCCTTGTAGTTGGGGCATCATCAAAAAGGAAGGAGAAAATGGATGCTTGAAGTTTGGAAAGTATGAGCATGCCTATTATCTATTTTGAGTGATTATTAGTAAGGTTTTGAGTATGAAAGGTTGAAACCATTTAGATCTTTGGGTTATGTTGTTGAATGTTGGCATGCAATCTATTTTGCTAGTCTTTGAAGGTATTAATGTCTTTGATGGTGGATACATCATGTGATTTAGTTGGACGTTTGGTTGGCATGAAATGGAAGGGTGTTTGATTATTTTAAAATGATTTTGGGCCATGAAAATAAATAAATAAATAAATAATTCTTTATTTTGTTTGAAAGGGGGTGGCCCAAAGGTATTTTTTTTCATTTATTTCAATTCTGGAAATTCATGGATGTTTTCAAAAAACAAAAAAGAAAATTTCAGGTTGCAGCAGTAGCCGGCGCGCGCGAGCCGCGGCCGCGCAGGGAGCGTGGCCTGCAGGCGCGCGGCTGCCAGCCGCGCTGCACACGCGCCTAGCTGGTGCTGGCCGGGCGGCCAGTGCCCAGCGGGGCCCGTCGCCGCCCGGGCCCGCCTCCGGCTACTTTGGGTTTTTTTTTTTTTAAAAAAATGGGGGAGAATAAAATAAAAAAGGGGATATATATAATATGCTTATATATTTGAAAAAAAAGGGGGGTTTTGGCCATCAAGAGGAAATTGGGTTTTTAGAAAATAGAGTATAATTTATTAAATATCAAGGGATATTTTGTGAGTTTAGATATCAAGATTGGATTCCAACTAGTTCCTAGAATAATGAGATGAGCATATGTATAAAGATGGGATGTTCGAAAATAAATTCTTGGAACTTGAAATTGGAATTTTCTAAACCCAATGTTAGGATGGATTTCAGCTTCCAAATTTTCCTCAATTAAAGGTATAAATATCCGCTATTATATGGAGTATTTTGGAACTACATCTATACCCGATATTTGGGAAAATTTTTGAATTTTGTCAAAGTGAAGAGTTTAAAAAAAAATAAAATAAAATTCTTTTCGAAGAGGAATTGGTTTATTTTGGATAAATAAAAAGGGAAGATTAAATTCGATTTTTCCAAAGATTAAGTTTCTAAGGGATTTGGTTCAAACCCTTAGAAATTTTTTTCCGGATCCTGGGAAGTCCTCCTTAGCTAGTCTCGAGGGGCTTGGTGAGGACAATGCTCTCCCTGAGTTCGGTTTATCTTTGCAAGATTTTCTCAATTCTTCCCTTTTCGAACCCTTGGGAAGAGCGAAAGGAGGGGTGAAACCTAGTTCCCACCAAGGGAATTTCTTGGAAACGTAACCCGTCTCCTTATTTTTACCTTAGTGAGTGAGTATTCCGGTAGAGTATTCTCTAGTAACACCCGTGGTGGGAGCGGGGTGTTACAATTATGTATCACATCAGGTTTCGATCTAGCTTCCACATTTGTTTGTTGATGATATTACCTGTCTTAGCTTGATGTTTTTTTTAAGTTTAATATGCTGAGAAGGTAATTGGAATTATCGGGGAAGTTATGGATTTAAGTGTTATGTAGTGGAATGTGCATGTCTAGGAAAGTTCTGGCTAAGGAAAGATTTGGTACTTAAGTATGTCCGTTTGTGACCCATCTCTCTTTCCTGAGAACTTACCTGGTGCACTATTCACGTGCAGACGCTTATATTACATATTTATGAAAAAAATATATCCCCAAAATTCATGATGGTATATTCCGCATATATTAACGCCCCTCGGTTGGAGCGGGGTGTTACACTCTTCCTCCATCCCTAGAATTTCCAGGCTGTGGGCTCGCGGCCGCTGCGCTGAGGGCTTTGCCCTTCTCTTCTAGAATTCTATAGCTTTGCCAAGGGGAATACGACCTCGTTGAGGTCCGTTGGTGCTTGTTTGTTACAAAGTTTTGTTGGAGAGAGGCCGAGGTTACTTGAGACCAAAGATAACAAACCAAGATAACTCGAAGTCCGCTAGTGCTTCTTTGTTACAAACCTTTGTTGGAGAGAGGTTGAGGTTACTCGAGGCCAAATGTAGCAAACCGAGGTAACTCGAGACTTTCTAATGCTTGTTTGTTACAAAGCTTTGTTGGAGAAAGACTGAGGTTACTCGAGGTCAAAGGCAGCAGATCGAGATAACTTGAGGTCCGTCGGTGCTTATTTATTACAAAGCTTTGTTAGAGAGAGGTCGAGGTTACTCGAGACCAAAGGCATCAGACTAATGTAACTTGACGTCTGCCGGTGCTTGTTTGTTACAGAGCTTTGTTAGAGAGAGGCCGATCTTACTCGAGGCTAAAGGCAATAGACCGAGGTAACTCGAGATCCGTTGATACTTGTTTGTTACAAAGTTTTGTTGGAGAGAGGCCCAGGTTACACGAGGCCAAAGGCAGCAGACCAAGGTAACCCGAGGTCCATCGGTGCTTGTTTGTTACAAAGTTTTGTTGGAGAGAGGCCAAGGTTACTCAAGGCCAAAGGCAGCAGACCGAGGTAACTCAAGATCTGTGATAAAAGAAAAAGGACCTTGGGCTTGAACTCGAATAAGGACATAAAAGTAATAGAAGGAAGTATATTTATATGAACGATATAAGGAGATAGCTGCTTAGCTATAATATTTTCGTAGGATGGCTACGTTCCATGATCTGGTCAGGGGTCTTCCTGAGAGCTCGGCCAAGTGGTAAACTCTTTTGCCGAGGTTGTTGGTGACTCGATAAGGGTCTTCCCAGTTGGCACCGAGTTTTCCTTGTGTGAGTTGTTTTCTTGGGCCTTCAATCTTCCTTAGGACTAGGCCCCCTCCCTCTTGAAATCGTCTGGGCTTAAGCTTTTTGTTGTATTTTTTAGTCGTTCTTTGCTTGGTAGCTTGTTCGTGAATTTGGGCCTGGTCTTGAATTTCCTAGATAAGGTCGAGGTTGACTCATTGTTCTTTTTGTTGGTGTCTTCCAGAAAATGCTGCCATCTGGGGCTGGGTTTTTATCGTGGCTTCTGACCCGTAAGTGAGTCGAAAGGGCGTTTCCATGGTTGAGGTTAGAGTTGTGGTGTGGTATGATCATAACACCATGGGAAGTTTTTCTGTCCAGGCGCTTTTGGAGCCATCAAGTCACTTTTTTAGGCTAACCAAGATGACTTTGTTGGCGGCTTCTACTTGACCATTGGTCTGAGAGTGCTCGACCGAGGTGAAGACCTAGTGGAACCCGAGCTCTTGGTAGAAGTCTTGGAGCTTATTGTTGGTGAACTAAGTGCCATTGTCTGAGCTCAGCACTCCAGGGAGGCCGTATCAGCAAACGATATTCTTCCAAATGAATCTCCAGATTCTTTTGGCAGTGATAGTAGCCAGGGGCTCGGCCTCAATCCACTTAGTGAAGTAGTCGACTGCTACTACCATGAACTTGAGTTGTCTTGCTGCGGTTGGGAAGGGTTCGAGGATGTTTATCCCCCATTTGTAAAATGGCCAAGGGCTGCTGAGATTGTGGAGCTCTTCTGGTGGGGAATGATGTGCATTTTCGAACCTCTGACACTTGTCGTAGCGTTTTACGTAGGCTAGACAATCGCTCCTAATTGTTGGCTAATAGTATCCAGCTCTTAGTACCTTTGCTACTAGGGATCGTCCGCTGAGGTAGCCTCCACATACCTCTTCATGTACCTCGGTCATGATGTATGTGGATTGATTGGAGTTGACACACTTGAGGAGTGGTGTGGAATAGCCTCTTCTATACAGTTGGTTCCCGAGTAAGGTAAAATAGCAAGCTAACCTTTTAAGTTTCTTGGCCTCTTCGATGTTGGCCGGGAACGTCCTTTCTTATAGGAATTGGATGATGGGGGCTCCCTAAAATTTCGGTGCTGCTTCCACTACTTGTACGTCTAGAAGGTCGACAGTGGGTAAGTCTAAGGCCTTCTATATGAACGACTGGTTGTTCCCAGGTTTCTTGGTGCTGGCAAGCTTTGAGAGCAGATCTGCTAGCCCATTTTTCTCCCTGGGGATATATTCAATTTGGAAGTAGTCAAAGGACTCGGCTAAGGCTCTAGCCTTGTTGAGGTATCGGCCAAGCTGTGGTTCTTTCATCTCGAATTCGCCCTTGACTTGGTTGGTTACCAATTGGGAGTTGCTCTTGGCGATCAACTGGGATGCTCCCATTTCCTTTGCTAAGTTTAACTCGGCTATGAGAGCCTCATACTCTACTTGGTTATTGGTTACTTTGAAGTCGAAGCGAAGAGATTGTTCAAGTGTCAACTCATTAGGTTCTTTTAGAATGATCCCGGCCCCGCTTCCCTTAATGTTGGAGGCACCATCGACGAATAATATCCAGGGGTTGGGTTCTGGGATTGGATTAAAGGGAGAGAGCTCAACATAGAAATTAGAAAGTACCTGGGACTTGATGTGCTTGTGGGGTTGGTACTGTATGCCGAATTTGGAGATCTGGACTGACCATGCGATCATTCTTCTTAAAAGTTTCAATTTTTGAAGCACCTGTCAGATCGGCTGATCAGTCTGGACCGTGATCTGATGGGTTTGGAAGTATGGCCTGAGTTTTCGAGCCACCATTACCAGTATTAGTGCTAGCTTTTTGATCTTTTGGTAAAACAACTCTGCTCCTTGAAAGGTTTTGCTGATGAAGTACACCGGTCATTGTGACTTGCCTTCCTTCCTGACCAATACCGCCCTGAGGTCGTTATTGGTGATGGAGAGGTAAAGTGAGAGTTCTTTCCCGAGCTCCGGACTTGAACGAATGGGGGATGCTGCTAAGAAGGTCTTCAATTCTCAGAAGGTGGCTTTACACTCTTCCATCCACTGGAATTCAACTGCCTTTTTTAGGCATTGGAAGAATAGCTTTTCTTGGTCTGCCAATTTTGGGAGGAAACGGGATAAAGCTGTTATTCTTCCTGTTAACTACTGAACCTCCTTTATGCTGGCGGGGCTATGTATCGTGAGAATAGCTTCACATTTATCGGGGTTGGCCTCAATTCTCCAACTGGTTAACATGAAGCCTAGAAACCTGCTGGTTTGCACCCTGAAGGCACATTTGTAGGGGTTAAGCCTCATGTTGTGTTGCTGAAGTTAACTGAAAATTTCGGTTAGGTCCGAGCAGTGGTCCTATTTTTTCCAAGTCTTTGCCACCATGTCATCTATATAGACAATGATATTTTGGTCTATCTGCTTAGCAAATACCCTCTTCATTAACTATTGATATGTCGCACCTGCATTCTTCAATCCCAATGGCATGACCCAATAGTAGAAATTGACATTCTTTGTGATGAACACCATTTTTTCTTCATTTTCGGGGTGCATCCAGATCTAATTATAACCGAAGTAAGGATCCATAAAGCTCAAGTACCTATATCCGAAGGACGCACAAGCCGGTCGATGCTGGGTAATGGGTATGAACCTTTGGGCATGCCCTATTTAGGTCGGTGAAGTCGATGCACATTCTCCATTTGCTTGAGGATTTTTTTACCATGACCACGTTGGTGAGCCACGTTGTGTATGGAACTTCTATGATGAACCTGACTTTCAAGAGTTTTGTCATTTCTTCAGCTATTGCGCCCCATCTTTCTTCTCCCAGTCTTCTTTTTCTCTAGGCGACAGGTCTAGCCTCCGAATCCAGTGCTAGCTTGTGGTAAATGATGAGCAGATCTATCCTAGGCATGTCGGCAGACGTCCGAGCAAAAAGGTCGGTGTTCTGCGAGAGTAGGCTGATAAGCCTTTTTCTTAGTTCACCTGGCAATGTAGAACCAATACGGATGATCTATTCTAGGCGAGGACCTAGGCTTACAAGATGAAGTTCTTTCATGAGCTAGGGATACCTATCCGAGAGTTTGCTTTGTGGGTCCAATTCGGCTGCATACACACCGTGATGTGGGTTCTGGTTGTTGACGCCTATTGCTTAGCTGCTGCTGCTAGGGGCTTCGTTTCTCTTGTCGCCCTTGCTGGGCTCAGGACTTCGGGCCTTGAGGCTATCGTGTTAACACTGCCGGGCCTCTTTTTGGTCAACGTGAATGACCCCGACCTTAGTATTTGACATTGGGAATTTCATGGCTAGGTGAGGGGTGGATACTATTGCGCCCAAAGTGTTGAGAGAGGGTCGACTGAGGAGCGCGTTGTATGGTGTCTGGCAATCTACGACCAAGTACTGGATGGTGATTGTTTTGACAAGGGGGTCCCAAATGAAGTTAACAGATCAATGTAACCTCTGATGCCTATTTTCTCTCCAGAAAAGCCAATCAAGTTCTCGTGGAATGGCCTCAACTCCTTTTCGAGAATACCTATCTTTCTTAGAGTTGACATGTATAATAGGTCGGTCGAGCTGCCTTAGTCCACAAGGACTTTCTTTACCAAAAAGCTTGTGACGACGACTGAGATTACCACAGGATTATCGAGGTTTTGATCAATGCCTTCGAAGTCCTTGTCCGTGAAGCAAATCACAAGGTGTCAAGCCATTCTTCTTGGCCTCTTCTCGGTATTGTCTATCGACATTATTGTGCAAAGGTATCGTTCTTGCATCGAGCTCGACTCTCCACTCGTAAAACCTCTAGAAATGGTGTCAATGACCCCGACTATTTGATCGGCTAGGGGTGGGTCGGCGTGAGTAGGGGTGTGGGTGGCTGGATGGTGGTAGGTGTCATTTGGCTATTGGGTAGGGGCGCTTCTGGTTTGCACCATGGTAAGGTGTTGAAAGGCTCTAGTGAGATTATGGGGTAGATAAGTTTTACTGAGTCCCACGGTGAGCGCCAGATGTTCCTTTTTGACCAAAGAGAACAGTCGGAGATAGGATCGCAACAGTAGGGAGCGGGCTCTGACGATGGGTCCGTCGGGGGGCGGCTGGTACTTGCAAGTACTCCGACCCTTGAGTGAGTAAGAGAGTAAAGAAATGATGGTCTATCAATAGGTTAGAGGGTATAATATACCTTAGCTCTGAAAAGAGCTAGTTGATATAAGAGAATGTGACGTCCTCCTGATGCATGCGTCATGCATTTGTAAGTAATGAGACTGAGTATTCAGTGCCAATGGAGATTCTCATGCAATAGTATGGTGTCGACGAGACTCTCATTAATGTGAATATAATCCATTATTAATAAGGATGAGATTTGGGACGGGTGTGCGAATACCCAGTAAAGACTGCAATGATGTTGCTACAGGCTGGTGCAGAGGTACGATGGAGCCAAGATTGGGCCATGTGGGATGGGCCAGATTGGGCTGAGAGGGAGGGGTTAGTTTGGGCTCGAACGATCCAAGTTCTGTTATAACTAATTACACACCCCTAAAAAAAAAAAGGAAAACAAATAGGAGGGGATGTTTTTTATTTTTGTTATTTTAATTAAAATGAATTCTGACATAGAATGATGTGGGGAGTTATTAGTGGCTGTGCCCACGAGTGGGGTCATGGACCGGCGTAAAATTTTCCAAAATGCACATGACTGGTCAATGAGATTACAGACCTAGGAAGCGACTTAATAATAGTCACTTGTCCATATATATTATTATTAACTAAATCGAACCATTAGACAGGCTATTTACGCGTTGCAGTTCGTCCATATATAATCTTAAGGATAAAATAAAATGTTGGTGGTTTAGTTGAGGAGTAGCATCAAAGGGAGTTGTATTAACAAACAAATTAACTAACTCGACACAATCCTCCGACCGACCCATTGGTCTCCTCTTCCGTCGACCGCCTCGTGTCGCGCGATGTAGCAATGCTTTGAATGCAAACCATGTTAAACGTCACAGATAGCTTGCAGCAAAAGGAGTCGACTGCCAACCCATCCACCGGTGGCAGTAAAAGTACGTAATTAGAATCATTACACCATCATCGTAATGCCATCCATGATAGAACGCTATCGAATATTATGTTCTTATAGATGTTTATTTTTTTATCTTCTTTAAATGTCGTTGCTGTTTGTAGTTCAACCATACATATACTGCTACCTTTGAAGATTCATGGGATACTGCTGAAAGTAGTAATGTCGTGTAGTTCGTACGGATCTGCAACCACCCCGCGTAATGATATGAAGTAAGATTAATGTGATTGGGGTTGGGTTTGGGTGGGGGGACCGGCGCAGCCGCCTTGTACGCAAGGGATATTGGTTTGGGGCCGGATTGGGTAAATCACGCCCAAAGGTCACCAAATTTTGATTTTTTTTTTTTATAATGCGGTCACTAAATTTTAACTTCTTACAACCTGATGGAAAAATTTTGAAAATATTTTATAATTTGATCATATTTAAAATTTTTTAGTGTGCATCTACCAAAAGTTCTACCGTAATGATAACATGGTGTTGGTGTGGCGCTAGCATGACAATAACGTGACAAACAGTCAAAATCATATGCTAAGTGTACAGAATTATCGTAGTTTTGTACACTTAGCATATGATTTTGACAGTTTGTCACGTCATTAAATCTGGCAAGTGCATGTTAGAAAATCTTAAATGTGATTATATTATAAAATATTTTAAAATTTTACAATCATTTTATAAGAAATTAAAGTTTAATAACTATATTACAAAAAAATACCAAAATTTAGCGTCCTTTAATATGATTTACCCAGCCTAATTGTGACAATATCTTTTGACCAGTGCCGTGTCATAATATGAACAAGGGAGTGCAGTGTAAAAATAGAGAGAGTAGTGGGTGGGTCAGCGAGGGCCGATGAGAACCTTAAAATTACCCCCTGTTTTGGACCTTTTGGTGGTACAGCAATGGCGGAAAGCTACGTTTGCGCCACTGTCATTTCACTCTCGCTCTCAGATGGACGCCACTCCATTTTGCATTAACGGAATATATAAGCATCTGCATGGGAAAGTAAAGCCATTAATAAGCTGCCAAGCCCCTCTGCGCCAGCAATGCTTCTGTCTCGCATTCAATGTGCGTAGACCCGTGTGTTTGCCAATGGCATTCCATTTTAAAGATGATTTGGCTGCTACTCGATCGTTGTTAATAGACTGGTAGATGGTTTGAAATTAATCAAATATTAGGCGTAAATCAATGGAATGACACATCAAATGTAGTTAGTTAGACCGGTTGGTATATATGTGTCTAAAAGCGGATATAAATACATATTTAGTTCATTTATCCACTCTCTTGATGTGAAATATTATCTTGCTCATTTTTTTCTTTTTTTTAATAAATAAAAAAGGTAAGAGTAAGATTGAGATTTTAAAAAGACCACTAAAGTTAGATAAATAAATCTTGTCCTACTCATTGTTTCCCTAATTATATTACACATGATATGTTTAAAGGATCAAACACCTAAGATATCTCTAATTAAGAGTTTCGGTGATATTTTATTGGGTATTTATGATAGTTTTATTAACTCTTTCGATTTTAAACTTAATTTATAATAATATTATAAATAAATTATTATCATTAAAGGTATAATACCAACAACACCATAGATATGGTATTAATTTTATAATAATAACAATAATAATATTATTATTAATTTAATTTTATAAAGTATATTTAACAACTGATGAATTTGGATTTCAAATTTTCTATGGAGAATAAAAACTAGAGATGAAGAAAATTAAAGATGAAAAGTTGGAAAATACTTCCTATATCTACAAGTCCCTTAGTTTCACCAATCTAGTTTGAGATAAATTATTTTACTTTATTTTAATTAAATTTACGATAATATTATTTATACATAATGCTTTTAACACTTACAAAATTATAAATACTTATTCAAGAAATTAACAACACTTCTTTATAAATTATAAATTTTTTTGTTATGTGTATAATTTTTAAAGATTAGAAATACTTTTAATTTTTTAAAAAATAATTAACAATTTTATAAAAAAGCGTTTATAATTTTTTGAGTGTCAAACATAATATCAAAATATTAAGGAGACAAATAGGGTTGCCCTTAAATTTAATGCCATGCCATGCCATATCTATGAGGCAAGATGAGATGAGAAGAGAAGAGAAGAGTAGAGTGGAGGGCACAAGGATTGGGGTTGGGAGTGGGGGTGGGAGAAAAGAACATGTCATGTGGCACCATGTGAGCATGATGTAAGGACATGTTACAAGACAATAATTCTAATCCCAATCACTCCTAAAGAGTTAGTTATCCTTCTTCCACTCTTATTATTCCCTCACACATCAAGTACACAAGCTAAATTAAAGTAGCCCACCTGACCCGAGTGAGCATGAACGTGAGCATGGGGGTGGGCTCACTACAAATCATGTACATGATGAGTTGGAGAAATTGTGAGATAATTGGTCTCTAAATTTCAGAATCTAATTGACATAAAGAAGAAGAAATGATGATCCATAGAGACAGCACGTTGTGTAATAAAATGATCAATGATGATGGATCATAATGATTTTAGTTACCGCGGCGCTACAATACAATTTGTCCTCCGTACATAGAACGCTGAGCTGCCACTCGACAAGTGGTGGGTTAAATTCTATGATTGCGCAATGATGATGGCTCAACGAAGTGATTAACTGGTTGTAGATAAATAATAAATATTGCACTGGAAACGTAGTAGTCTATAATAGTAGCAGGCCTACTGACATGTTGCAACAATATTATTCAACATAAGCTTCCCCTTCCCCTCCCGGCCCATGTCACGAGCAGCTCTCCGTCCATTCCACCCCACTTCTCTCTCTCTCTCTCTCTCTGTCTGTAGCGCCACCACCCTCCATTATCTATCCAATCTTCCGCCCTCTCAGTCATTCATTCATCTTATAATTCTTACCCACAGGCCAGAGCCAGCCAGATTCTCCTCCCTATTACTTAAATTTCCCACCAATTTAATATTCTTCTTCTTCTTCTTCAACTCTGCTTCTTGCTGTTTGTTTTGATCTGACTCCATGTAATTTCTACCCATAATTGTCTTCACTCTCTCTCTCTCTCTCTCTCTCTCTCTCATTCATTCATTCATTATTATAGCTTCTGGTTCTTCTTGTTAGTTTGTATAATTAATTATTCCATTGACGCTATTCATCATCGCACTATGACCCGGCTTTTCCGATCCAAGTCCTGCGGGGTCGCCAGGACCTCGGCTTCCATGTTCAACTCCAACTCCTCCTCCTCCCCTCCCAATAATTCGTCTCTCAAGTATCTTCCCGCCCGCCCCAAAGAAGATGAGAACGACGATGATGACGAAGAAGAGGAGGACGAAGAGGGTGACGACGACGATGACGGCAGCCCTGCTACGACGCCGTTTATCATCATAAGCCCCGAGCGTCGTAGTAGTGGCGGCGGCGGCGGCAATAGGCAGCAGAGCCAGCAATTGGCGATACTGGACATATTGGCGACGGCTCTGAAAAAGTCTCTGGTGACTTGCAGCGTAGAGAGAGATGACGTGGCCTCCTCCATGGATATCGGCTGTCCAACCGATGTCCGCCACGTCTCACATGTCACTTTCGACCGCTTCAATGGCTTCCTTGGTTTGCCCCTTGAGCTCCAGCCCCAGCTTCCTCGCAAAGTCCCTAGTGCCAGGTTCCTATTTTCTTTTCTCAATTCTCTGGATCTGGGGGTCCTCTCTTCACTTTTTCCTTTTCTCTTCTCTTTTCATGCTCCTTTTGCCTTAATATTCTGTTGCACTAGTACTGAACTAGACAGTGTAGGGGGAAAATTTATTAAAATTATCTTTGTTATGCTTTCTGGTCTGGTGTGGTGTGTTTCATGAAATTGGGGCCCTTTGGAGGATCAGAAATGTGATATGTGGTGGAGGACATTTTGATCAGGATGGGGCTTCTGGGGTTTGATCTGTTCCCCTCGTGATGAAAAAACACGAATGTTTCTTGCAAATGCTTCAAGAGAATTAGTTCCATCCCGTCCCCAAACGCACCTTATTTTTCCCTATAAGGGTTGGAGATCTGATCTTCTAAGCCATTTAACTTCCTTTACATCTAGAATACTTTTCCCGGGATTTTAAGGATTTACCTTTCCTGTCGATGATCTAATCATGTAGTAATTTTGCTAAGGCATTTCTTATTTCAAGATTCACCTGATTTGTAATCCCGAATTCTTCCTTGAGAAACAGAGAGATGAGGAGATCCTGATTTCATGTTAAACGACAAGATATTAAGAGCTCTATAAACCCACACAAATGGTTTAGGACACTGTTATCTAAAGTGGGCTAGCTTCTCTTGTGATGCACTTGAAAACACGTGTATCTAGTTTCCTCACTGTATTTAAGCAGGAATGACATAATATACACAAGATTGGGTTCCTTCAGGAATCGTATTGTGTATCCTAGTGACTTTTAGGACAGGTTTTGTTTGCCAGGAATGGATGTATATGTGTCCCATAATTTGTTTATAAACTGATGAATGGGTTCAAAAGGGAATACGGGTACTCGTGAAATTCATCATATCATCACTGTGGATTCAGCATCATCCACAAATTTAAATGGTTGGCTGCAACTGGTCAATTTGAAATTTCTTACATGTTTAAAGAGTTGGTTGCTGTTTAGTGTAAATCATGCTGTTTCATGATTTCTTGGCTGCTGACCAAGGTCTTTGAATGGCTTCCATGGAGAGCACTTCATACAGAAGTAGGTAGGGGCTCCTGAAGCCAAGTTAAAAGCCTTATCTTTCATGTCAATAAAACATCTGGGGGTGATCCTGTACAAACAGATAAGCAGGAAGGGAAAAATTCCTGCTAGCTAGAAACATGGGACCAAAAGGTCATTCAGAAATTGTACAATGGACGACACGTCGAAGAGAGTGCCCTCCCTAATCCAAAAGAGAACAGTGGAGATAGCATGATAGGACACTAATTATGAGTGATTTTTCCCCCTTTAAGAGGTTCTGTCTTTTACAAGAGGACAAACCTTTTCTCATATCTCTCCACAATGCCATTCCAAATCCTCTTAGATCTAAGAGCAACACATAAAAGAAGACTTGAGATACACAGAAGGGAGACTCCCCATTTTACAAGCATGATTAGCTATCAGCAAATGATGTCCTTCCAACCCCACCAAAATAATCTCACTTTTATAAAGATATGATTTAGGCGGGACATAGAGAAGAAAGTACACCCCTTTTCACTTGAAAGTAAAGAAGAGAAACACACTTTGGAATCAAGGTGAGATTGAGGATGGAATCGAACAGCGAATGCACTTGCGGTTAAGACAGGGTAGTCTTTCCACACTTGGCTTTGTTAGGCAGGCTTCCCCGGTCGTACCGTTCGAGCTGCCTCAAAATCCAAAACACCGGAAAGCACTCCTCAGAGTTCTCATCTCCATTTCAGTAGCACTATTAAACAACAAAGCATCATCTGCAAAATGGAGATGGGGGACACTGATTTGTCTGTCTTATCACCTTCTCAAATCCTTAATCCACCTTTGATCCTCTAATTTCTAAAGCTTAATTCACAGCACTCCTGAGCAGCACCAAACACATTCTCCTTCCATGAGAAGAAGGCTGCCCTCCATGACTAAAATGAACAGAAATGGGGACAAATGGGATCACCCTGTCTCAAACCTCTCGAACTGCTAAAAATACCTTTAGGAATCTCATTGAGAAGAACCGAAAATCTCAAAAAAGAAGTGCAAAAACAATTCCATCCTCTCCACTTAGGCCCAAACTTCATCCTCTTGTAAACAAACGACAGCAAGTTCTGATTGATGTGGCCATACGCTTTCTCAATACTTATAAATAAGGCCCCAGGTCCACTGTTCGACCTACAGTCTAGACACTGACTGGCCACGAGGACCACATCCAAAATGCCACGACCCTCTACAAGGGCATTCTTGGAAATCGACATCACTCCACCAATCACTTCTTTTAAGCATGATTGACAAAACCTTGACTCTGATTTTATGAACACTATTCTGCTAATTGGCCTAAAATCTATTAAATCTAACACTCCTCTTTTTTCAGGAATGAGAGCTAAAAAAATAGTTTAGTTTCTTGTCAGAACTCCCATGCTCATAGACTGCACTCCAAAACTGATGAAAAACCCAGGAAACGCTATCAGGTGCTGGGACATATCTCCACTTAAGCAGCCTAAAGCTCCAAGAACCTCTTCCTTCAAGCCTAACTCTATTCTCCTCAGCAATGGATTTAAAAGACAAATCCGAAAGAGTAGGTCTCCGCCTCTCTTTCTCTGAATAACTAGGGCATAGGTCAAGTGGCGGACAAGTGATACGCTGGGGTTAGTACCAGTAGGTCAAGAGTTCAATACTTGATTTAAGCAAGGACTAAAAGTTCGCTTGTAATTTACCTCCTCTGTCGAAATCGAGGACACGAGCGGTGGAAGATTGCGCAAGGGCAGTAATCCCATGACTACTATAAAAATGAATAATACCTTAAGAAGTCTCCACCTTTTCCTCAACTTCAACACCACCTAAGACAATCTTTTTGATAAAAATCTTTCTTCTATTTTTGAGTTAGCTATCTTATGAAAAACTTTCTTGTTCCTGTCTCCTTCCTTGTTACTTAAAAAGGTCAACCTAGAGTTCTGTTTCCAGCTTTCTTCTTAATCAAAAGCCTCCCAACCTCTCCTTTCAATTCTGTCCTGTGAATGAACTCATCATTAAACCTCCACTTTCTCTCCCACTTGTTTTCTGAAATTTGTGTTTAATTTGTCTGTGACTGTGTGCGGATTGGCTGGTTAAAAGGCATTATCATAGCTTCTTTGGGTGCACTACTTTGTGTTTCTATTTTCATTGGTTGATCCTTGCAGAAGCAAAAATTTGGATTATTATCTTTAACATGCTTTACAGAAGTACTACTACTTGTATACCCAATTCCAGCTTTCTTATCAGTTTCTTCTACAAGCTTTTTTTTTCTTTTTTTTTTTTTGGAGAACAGTTACTTATACAAGCTTTTTTACATCTTTTTTTTTGCTCCTCATGTTTTCCAGTGTAAGTGTATTTGGAGTTTCTGCCAACTCAATGCAATGTTCATATGATCAAAGAGGAAACAGTGTCCCAACAATTCTTCTTACGATGCAAAAGCGTCTGTACTTAGGAGGAGGCCTTCAGGTGTGCATTTGTTTGTACTTGGTAGCTTATTTTTGGTTGTTCCTTTTAAGCTTGTTCCAAATCTAAGGACTCTTTTTTGTGTTGCTTGAAGGCAGAAGGAATATTTCGAATAAATGCTGAGAATGGCCAGGAGGAGTGTGTTCGAAACCAGCTGAATAAGGGTGTTGTGCCACGAGGAATTGATGTTCATTGTTTGGCAGGGCTGATAAAGGTATCTATCTTAGCAGTTATCTTAATTGAATGGTATTATCTATCTTGGTGAATTAAAATAAAGTATAAGATAAGAATTATTAGTGGTAGAAATCTAGAGGCAAATTTTGTTATAAGTTGGTGATTTTGTTTTGTTATTTCTATGTTTCATGTGGTCTCGTTACCATTTTTGTCTGAACTTTTCATTTGTCAATATGAAGATTCCTTGTTCTAGAGTGCTACTCTCAAATTGGATTTGTTGAAAAAATAAGATGAGAAACAAAAGATCTAATCACACTCAAATACAAGAGATTTTTACATGAAAAACCCTAAAAAGGAAAAATCACGACTGTTAGGATGATAGAGGAAAAATATCATTATGTAGTAAAGTTTACAACTACAAAACTCAATATTCTCTCTCTAAACCTAAATCCCAATTACACCCAATTCCTATCTCTCACTGGTCTCTCACAAGTGATTTGCACACCTTGAATAGCAAGTCAAACATCCTATTTATAGACTAGTTTTCTTGTTCACCAAAGCTAATGTTTCCTTACCTAATAACAATTAACAACTGATTAGTAAATAAGATTACACACTAAATACGAAACCAATATTAGGGATAAGAAATAATTTTCAAGACTAATTAGGATTTCTTGCTAAAAATCCCAATAAACCACCACCTTAGTGAGAATTCCTAAAAAACATTAGCCTATTCTCTGAGGACAACCATGACTATCTATTATCGATAATCAACCATGATCTCAATTACTAAGATCATCGTACCCCACCATAAAAGGTACAATCACTTAGGCACATATCGCTCTAAGATTTTCACGGCACAATTTCGAAAAATACTTTGCTAAAAAACTATGGTGTAACCCCTATGCTTGACTTCCTTGGGAGCTCTTCAGCCATCGACATCTTTTCTACTATACACCTTGCCTTATCGTCAAGCCAATGCCCATGTGCAAACTTGTGGACCGCTAAAAGTATCACATTCTCTTTCATGACAACTCTAGCGGCATGCCATGAAGATGTATCCATCTCTTTAAAGGACATCTTCATCTCCCACAAAATTAAGAGACGAATTTCTAGCGTCACAATCTTTAAAGCCCTTTGTCAGACTTGCTCCATTAGCGCGACAATCCCTTTTTACATGACCATATTGATTGTGTAATACGCCATATTTTTGTAAGATTGCTACGTATTTCAAGTGAGTTTAAAATACCAAAAAGTTGGTTTAATAGCAAAATAAATCGCCGAATTAGCTGTAGAGAGTGCCCTGGAGCTTAGATACCTAAGGAAAAATGTATGACATTCACAAGTGTCTCGAGATGGGATTTATGAAGGTGAAAGAAATCAAAACAGAGACAGTTCCCGATACAACTAAGTTATGGCTTGAAAAATCGAATGATGGTAAGGGTCTTTCGAGAAGTCAATAGAACCCTATAGAGGCTCTAATTTTTTGATTAGAACAACTCTTAAGTGGTTTCAGGATGAAACAAAAAGGGTTTGCGGATAAAACATATATTCGGGCCTAAGTGCAAATTACTAATTTTGGCCGAGGGTGGCCAAAACGATGGTTTTTCTAAATCCTTGGGGATGAAATGAAGGTTTTAGAACTTATGGGGCTTAATAGAATTATTGGATAACTCAGGGGTTTCAAGAAGAGGGCCAAAATGTAAAGGAAATTGCAAGGAAGGCCAAAGTGCAATTTCCAAAACTTCTACACAAAGGCATGGCTGAATTGCCATCGTCACCTGGCACAGATCAAATCGCCGCCGTAGGGGCATGGGGGAGGCAACCTAGGCCATCATGGCCCGAGGTAGGTTGCCTGACACACGCAACTGGCCGTGATTGGCCAAAGAACGGCCGAATTTGGTTATAAATAACCGAGTCTTGGCTGAAGGTTTTCTCAAGATTGAGCTTCAAATTGCTCGCGTTTTGGAAAGTTTTTGAGGGTGAGGATAAGGGGATTTTGTTCCCTAAGAGAAGAGGATCATTTCTGGAGATTTTGGGGTATTTTAGGGTTGATTTGAAGCTGTTTCAAGGGGTGGCCGGAATTGCGATCGTGGCCGAAAATCAGACTAGTTTTGTTTGATTTGGAGGCCTTCTGGTGATTGTTTCAGGCCAAGAGGCATGTCATGATGATTGACTGGAAGAAGGCTTTGAGTTGGTAAAGTCGGGGAAAAATTATGGTCGCTAGAGAAGAACACATGCATGGGCCTCACGCGCGATTTCAAGCGCACAGTCCACGCGCTAGCGTGTGGAGGCGCGTGCCAAGGTAATTTTTTTTATTTTTATTTTAAAATTTTTAGAAAAATAATTTATGATCTATAGTGGAGAAAAATTTAGAAAAATGCTTGAGGAGGTATTTATTTTGGAATTTTTGAGGAGAAAATAGGAGAAAAATTAGGGAAAAATAGATATTGATAGTCTTTTGAATAAATATGATGGCTAGGGATTGTTGAAACTCGAGATTGAGCAATGGTATGCCTGGCAGGAGAATCGAGGTCGGGCATGAATTTTGAGGAATCTCGTATTAAGTTCAAGGTGAGATTTCGGTACTCAAACTCCTATTTTGTGTAAAGCTCCTATTGCATGAAACGTGTTTTATGTAATGTTTTTGTATGTAAAATCCTATTATTCTCTTACGTGAAATCATGTTGCATATATGAAATGTGTTTTTCATGAAATATATGTTGTTGGCTTTTAACTATTGCATTTATAAAATTCATGTGACCACACTGTTGTACCTATCTATTGTTGCTCGAAGGCAAAAGTCTTGATATCCCCCGAGAGGTGCTATGTGTGCGCCATCAAGAAAGGTTTCATGGGGAAGACCGTGAGTCTAAGGGACAACTAATGTGGTGTTTGCATGAGTTTTATGAGATCGGGCCAAGGTGACATGGTTAGGAACCTCCCGAGAGGCGCTATGCGTGCGCCATTGAGAAAGCTCTCATTGGAGGCGACTGACATGTTCACGAGGCACTTCAGAGTAGTCCTCATTGTTTCTTCATACGTTTTACATCTGTTTATGCATGTATACAAATTGCTTTGGAGTTCTCACTAGAAGATTCATCTTTTAATTGGACTATGTCCCTGGAATATTCAAACGTTCCAAGTTCGACAAGCGACTCTAAGGGAAAGAAGATAGTTGAAGAATAGGTTTATTTCGTCATGTGTAGTATGTTTAGTATGTTTTGAATTATGTGCGAATCTATGTAAACCTTAGCATGCTTTAGTCATGTTTGAGATGTTCGGTTGTTACTTACAAGAGATGGTATCCATGTAATGCGTTTTGTAAATGTCTCGAACGACATCTTATATTATAAATAAAGTATTATGATTACGAACCATATCAGGTTTAATCTAGCTTCCGTATTTGTAATTATAACACCTGTCTTAGCTATTTGAGTTTGATAGGCTGAGAATGTGAAATTTGAATTTTTAGGAATTTTATGTTGTATATTAGTAGATGCGGTTAAAAAAAAAAAGAAGAATTCATGAAATCCTAAGTTATAACATGCCCGGGAAATCAGGGGTATTACAATTGGTATTAGAGCGAATCTAAGGAAAAGTTCGCATATGGCTAGATGACCAAAATCGTCGTAAGTTTTGGGAATTAGGTTAGGATTTTTGAAATATTTAAGTGGCATACTCTAGTTGCTTATCCGATTTGAATTACGCCATGCTATGGTGATTTAATAAATCGCCCTGTCTTCTTGCTAAATGGTGAATACAACACCAACCCTAAGCCAGTAGGCAATGACGAAGAAAGCAACACCAACCCCTACCCGGGAGGTGGTGTGGAAGGACAAAGAGATCCACGGGCTGACCTCGGTGAAGGTCAGATGGATAGGATCGAGAGAATCCTAGAAGGCATGGCTGGGCGAATTTTGGAGTTGCAGCCCAAGCAAAGAAGAGTAGATGCTCTGGAAAGGTATATGCGACACAATCCATCGGTGTTTTGAGGAAGATCGGCAGACGACCTCGCAATCAGTGAATACTGGTTGGACTAGACCGAGAAGATCCTACATAGATTGAGAATCTTGAATGAGAACAAGGTCGAGTGTGTGACCTATCTGCTGGAAGAGGAAGCGGCCCAATGGTGGAAGACTATGCAACGGTCGATACCAAACCGGGTAGGATCTCAAGGGTCTGCGACAGACGTAGGATTGGGGGAGGCATCGCAGATGTCATGGGAACGGTTTAAGGAACTGTTCAAAGGGAAATTCTTTCACACTTGCTGGAAATTGGCTAGAGCTTGGGAGTTTATGAGCCTACGCCAAGGGCTAAATATGTCTGTGACCCAATACGAAGCTGAATTTTTGCAGTTAATCAAGTATATGCCATTGTAAGGAATGGACGATGTGGAGAAGGGACAGAAATTCTTGCAAGGCTTGCGAATTGAATTTCAACAGCTGCTGAGCCTAGTCCACGTAAAGTCTTATGCAATCATAGTTTTCAAAGCTATGACGGCTAAGGAGAATATGACGCGAGTGGCAGAACTGAAGGCCACGACGGCTCAAAGTGGAGGGCAGATAGAAAAATCAAACCAAAACTCAGGACCTCGGGATGAGAGAATTCAGAAAAAGGGCAAGGCATGATTTAGATGCAAAAAGAGGCACTCGGGCAAGAGGTGTGATGGCCAAAGCATTATCTGTTATGCCTGTGGATAGCCTGGGCATATTTTTAGAAATTACTTGAAGGGCATAGTCTGAGAAGATAACACCATAACAGCAACACCAGAGGGCGTGATCTGCTACAAGTGCAACCAGCACGAGCACATATTGAGGAATTGCTTAAAGAAGAAAGAGTAGCAGCTGAAGATCGAAGAAGGGAAAGGGACTCGGCAAGGGCGGGTCTATAATTTGACCTCGGAGGATGCAGAGGCGAATCCTGCGATTATCCAAGGTATTTTCTTTATTTTGGATACTTTTGTGCATGCATTGATAGATCTAGGGTCTACTCATTCTTTTATATCGCATGCATTGCCTGTGAGTTTGAGAGTAGAAACCGAGCCTATGGGGTGCCTGATGGTGATTTCAACACCTATAGGTAAGAGTATGAAGTCCTTAGAAATGGTAAGGGGATGCGAAGTTAGCCTGAATAATGTTCGGTTCCAAGCTGATCTAATTCTGTTAGAAGTATATGACTTTGATATAATATTAGGGATGGGCTTCTTGTTCAAGTATGACACTAATATATATTGTCGTAGGAAGATAATGACCATAAGAAAACCTGAGGAAAGGTGGGTCAAATTTCAAGGGCAAGGCGACCACGAGGTTGGAAAAATGATTTTGGCAATGAAGGCAGCAAAATTGTTGAGCCTAGGAGCTCATGGATATATAGCTTATGCTCAGTTAAAAGAGAAAGAGGTACCAAAGCTCAATAAGGTATGAGTGGTACAAAAATATGAGGACGTATTTTCGGAAGAATTATCGAGACTACCTCCACGTCGGGAGATCGAGTTCTCAATTGAGCTAGTACCAGGAACCCAACCGATATCAATTCCGCCATACTGGATAGCTCCGGCGGAGATGAAAGAATTGAAGAGTCAGCTGCAAGAGTTGACTAATAAGGGGTTTATTAGGTTAAGCACGTTGTCATGGGGTGCGCCAATGCTATTTGTAAAGAAGAAAGACGAGAGTCTGAGGATGTGCATTAACTACTGTCAGCTGAATAAGGCCACAATAAAGAAAAAAGTATCTACTTTCAAGGATAAATGAGTTGTTTGATTAACTACAGGGAGTGAAGGTGTTCTCGAATATTGATTTGAGATCCGGGTATTATCAGTTGAGAATTAAGCCAGATGATGTTCCAAAGATGACATTTTGATCAAGGTATGGCCATTTTGAGTATTTCGTAATGCCGTTCGGATTAACTAACGCTCCAACAACATTTATGGATGTTATGAATAGGGTGTTCGGACCCTACTTGGATCGGTTTGTGATCGTATTTATGGATGATATATTGGTGTATTCTTCGAATGAGAGTGAGTATGAGGAGCACTTGAGGATAGTGTTAAGAACTCTCAGGAAACATTAATTGTATGCCAAGTTCTCCAAGTGCGAGTTTTGACTATCCCAAGTTGCGTTTCTTGGGCATGTGATCTTAGCCGAAAGGATCTCAGTGGATCCGACCAAGATTGAGGTTGTTCGAGGATGGAAGTAGCTGATGTGTGTGACCGAAGTGTGAAGCTTTTTAGAATTGGCAGGCTACTATCAAAGATTCGTGGAAGGGTTTTCGAAGATAGATGCACCTATGACGAAGCTTATACGGAAGGAAGTCAAGTTCGAATGGACTGCCAAGTGTAAAGAAAGCTTTCAAGAGCTCAAGGGTAGAATGACCTCAGCACCTATTCTGGCAATGCCTAATGGGCCCGGTGGATATGTTGTATACACCGATGCCTCAAAGGTTGACTTATGTTGTGTGTTGATGCAGCATAGTCAGGTGATCATGTATGAATCACACCAGTTGAAGAGGCACGAAGTGAACTACCCAACGCATGACTTGGAGTTGGCAGCGGTGGTATATGCTCTAAAGCTATGGAGTCACTACCTATACAGAGAGATGTTTGATGTATTCACACAACACAAAAGTCTGAGGTATGTGTTCTCGCAGAAAGAGCTGAACATGAGGCAGCAACGGTGGATGGAGTTCCTGAAGGACTACGACTACACCATCTTGTATCACCCGGGGCGTGCCAACATGGTGGCTGACGCTTTGAGTAGGACTGTGCCTACTGTTATGGCTGGGTTGATGGCCTAGGAATGGCTACTGATTGAGGTTTTTAGTCTAATGACGGTGAGTGTAGTGCCGAAGGGATCTTCTATCCTAGTAGTTGGCCTAACAGTTTGACTGGATCTGGAGACCAAGATACGGGAGGCTAGTGGGAGTGACTGGCATATACGTTTATGGGTAGATGAGAAAGGCTAACCCAAGAGTTTGGATTTTGAGATGCGGAATGGGATTCTTAGGTTTCGGGATAGAGTGTACGTGCCAAACCTTCAGGAATTGAGGCAGAAGATTCTGGATGAACCCCATAGAGTTAAGTATATCGTGCACCCAGGAGCCACGAAGATGTATCGAGATCTTCGAGGAATCTATTGATGGCTGGGGATGAAGGCCAACGTGGCTAAGAGGGTGGCACAGTGTGATATATGCTAAAGGGTAAAGATTGAGCACCAAAAACCTGCATGGTTGATAAGACCTTTGGAAATTTCTAAGTGGAAATGAGAACATATCATGATGGATTTCGTGACAGGATTTTTGAAGATTTGAAGGGGTTATGATGCCATTTAGGTAGTGGTAGATAGGTTGACAAAATCAGCACATTTCCTACCTACGAGGATGGACCAACCGGTGCGAAGATTCGCAGAGCAGTACATGATGGAAATAGTATGACTCCATGGTGCGCCTGTAAGTATAGTTTCTGATCGGGAGTCGATGTTCACCTCGAGGTTTTTAGAGAGTTTGCAGGAGTGCATGGAGACTCAGCTAAAATTAAGTACGGCTTATCACCTGCAGACTGGCGAGCAATTAGAGAAGACTATTCAAACACTTGAAGATATGTTGAGATCCTGTTTCCTTGATTTTGGAGGAAATTGGGAGGAGCATTTGCCATTGGTAGAATTCGCGTACAATAATAGTTACCACGACAACATCGGGATGGCTTCTTATGAGGCTCTGTATGGAAGGAAGTGTCGATCACCCATTTGTTGGACCGAGGTAAAAGAACGACATATGTTAGGACTCGAACTTGTGCAGCAGATTACAGACAAGATTCAAATAATCCAAGAAAGGACCCGAGTTGCGCAAAGCCGATAGAAATCGTACGCTGATCAAAGAAGAAGGGATATAGAGTTCGAGGTAGGTGATCTGGTGTATCTCAAAGTGTCACCCTAACATTTGGTGACACGTGAAAGCGGTAAAGGAAAGCTAAAGCCAAGGTATATAGGACCATATCCGATTATGGAAAGAGTTAGACCTTTAACCTATTAATTAAAGCTTTTGCCTAGCTTGTCTGGGATTCATAATGTGTTCCATGTCTCCCAACTTAAAAGGCACGTGCCAGATCCAACCCTCGGAGCTCAGGTGGAGACAATTGAGCTAAGGAATGATTTGACTTACTAGGAGTTGCTTGGAGCAATTTTGGACCGTCGAACTCAAGTGTTGCAGAATAAAGAGATCTCGTTAACGAAGGTTCAGTGGGGAAAACACTTGGATGATGAGGCAACGTGGGAACTTGAGGAAACAATTAGGAAGAAATATCCTCATTTGTTTGAGGAAATGGAAATATGATAGGGAATTTTTATATTTTCTTCTAGAAATTGTATTTCAGAGTGCAATAATTATTTGACTTTCAATGATTTTGAGTATATGTCAAATTTCTAGGATAAAATTATTTTAAAGGGGGAAAAATGTAATTCCTCATATTTTCGTAAGGTTGTTGTGTATTTCAAGTGAGTTTAAAATATCGAAAAGTTGGTTTAATAGCAAAATAAACCGTCGAATTAGCTGCAGGGAGTACCCTAGAGCTTAGATACCTAAGGAAAAGGTATGGCATAGACGAGCATCTCGAGATGGGATTTATGATGCTGAAAGAAATCGGAACAGAGACAGTTCTTGATATAGCTAAGTTATCGCCTGAAAAATTGAATGATGGTAAGGGGCTTCCGGGAAGTCAACAGAACCCTATAGAGGCTCTAATTTTGTGATTAGAATAACCCTTAAGTGGTTTCGGGATGAAAACGATAAGTGCAAATTATTAATTTTGGCCAAGGGTGGCCAAAACGATGGTTTTTCTAAATCTTCGAAGATGAAATGAAGGTTTTAGAACTTATGGGGCTTAATAGAATTATTGGATAACTAAGGGGTTTCAAGGAGAGGGCCAAAATGCAAAGGAAATTACAAGGAGGGCCAAAGTGCAATTTCTAAAACTTCTGCACAAAGGCACGACCGAATTGCCACTGTCGCTTGCCACCGATCAAATCGCCATCGCAAGGGCATGGGTGAGGCAACCTAGGCCATCATAGCCTGAGGTAGGTTGCCTAGCACACGCAATCGACTATGATTGGCTGAAGAACGATCAGATTTGGCTGTAAATAGCCGAGTCTTGGCCGAAGTTTTTCTCAAGATTGAGCTTCAAATTGCTCGCGTTTTGGAAAGTTTTTGAGGGTAAGGATAAGGGGTTTTTGTTTCCCAAGAGAAGATGATAATTTCTGGAGATTTTGGGATATTTTCAAGTTGTTTTGAAGCTGTTTCAAGTGGTGCCCAAAATCGCGATCGTGGTCAAAAGTTGGACTGGTTTTGTTTGATTTGGAGGCCTTCCGGTGATTGTTTTAAGCCAAGAGGCATGCTATGGTGATCGACTGGAAAAGGGCTTCGAGTTGGTGAAATCAAGGAAAAATTATGGTTGTCGACCGGCGAGCAACTTGTCGGAGAAGAAGACGTGTGTGGGCCTCACATGTGGTTTCACGTGCATAGTCTACTCGTTAGCATGTAGGGGCGCGTGCCAAGGTAATTTTTTTTATTTTTATTTTAAAATTTCTAGAAAAATAATTTATGATTTATGGTGGAGAAAATTTTTGAAAAATGCTTGAAGAGGTATTTATTTTGGAATTTTTAAGGAGAAAATACGAGAAAAATTAGAGAAAAATAGATATTGATATTCTTTTGAATAAATATGATGGCTAGGGATTGTTGAAGCTCAAGGTTGAGTAATAGTACGCTTGGCATGAGAATCAAGGTCAGGCATGAATTTCGAGGAATCCCGAATGAAGTTCAAGGTGAGACTTCGGTACTCAAACTCCTATTTTGTGTAAAACTCCTATTACATGAAACGTGTTTTGTGTAACGTTCTTGTACGCAAAATCCTATTGTTCTTTTATGTGAAATCATGTTGTATATCTGAAATGTGTTTTCTTGAAAATATATGTTGTTGGCTTTTAACTGTTGCATTTATAAAATCCATGTGGCCATACTGTTGTACCTATCTATTGTTATTCGAAAACAAAAGTTTGGATATCCCTTGAGAGGCGCTATGTGTGCGCCATCAAGAAAGGTCTCATGGGGAAGACCATGAGTCTAAGAGACAACTGGTGTGGTGTTTGTATGAGTTCTATGAGGTTGGGCCAAGGTGATATGGTTAGGGACCTCCTAAGAGGCGCTATGTGTGCGTCGTTGAGAAAACTCTCGTTAAAGGAGATTGACATGTTCACAAGACACTTCGGAGTAGTCCTCGTTGTTTCTTCATACGTCTTACATTTGTTCATGCATGTATATAAACTGTTTTGGAGTTCTCACTAGAAGATTCCTTTTCTAATTAGATTATGTCCCTGGAATATTCAAACGTTCTAGGTTCAACAAGCGGCTCTAAGGAAAGGAGATAGCTGAAAAATAGGTTTATTTCGTCATGTGTAGTATGTTTAATATGTTTTGAATGATGTACGAACCTATGTAAACCTTAGCATGTTTTGGTTATGTTTGAGACGTTCGATTGTTACTTACAAGAGATGGTATCCATGTAATGCGTTTTATAAACGTTTCAAACAACTTCTTATATTATAAATAAAATATTATGGTTATGAATCATATTAGGTTCAATCTAGCTTCTGCATTTATAATTATAACACCTGTTTTAACTATTTGAGTTTGATACGCTGAGAAGGTGAAATTTGAATTTTTAGGAATTTTATGTTGTCTATCAGTGGATGTGGTAAAAAAGAAAAAAAGAATTCCTAAAATCCTAAGTTATAATACATCCGGGAAATCAGGGGTGTTACAGATTGCACTTCCAGTAGATCACTTTACTAGATTTTTTAGAGCTTTCAGGAGTTGGTTTGTCTTTCAACACCTTGTGTATCCTGCATTGGATTAAGATATCCTTGACTTGTATTTGCCACAAGCCAAAATTAATCTTCCCATATAACTTTTCACAATCAAACTTCAACATGCTTGATATATCTTTTGCGTATTAGGTGACCGATAACCAAAGTTCTGATACCGCTTGTTGAAAAATAAAATAAGAAACAAAAAGATCCAATTACACTCAAACAAGAGATTTTTAAGTGAAAAACCCTAAAAATGAAAAATCACGGTAGTCAGGATGACAGAAGAAAAATATTACTATATAGTAAAGTTTACAATTACAAATCTTAATATTCTCTCTCAAAATCTAAGTCCCAATTACATCAAATTCCTATCTCTCACTGGTTTCTCACAAATGATTTGCACATCTTGAATAGCAAGTCAAGCATCCTATTTATAGATTAGTTTCTTTGTTTACCAAGACTAATGTTTCTTTGCCTAATAATAATTAACAACTGACTAGGAAATATAATTATACACTAAATAAAAAACCAATATTAGGAATAGGAAATAATCTTCAAGACTAATTAAGATTTCTTGTTAAAAATCTCAATAGGATCCAAATTGATTTTCTCTTAGTGCACGAGTCTTTTTTCTTTTTTTTTTTTCTTTTCTTTCTTTCTGCTGGTAAGATTAGTGCATGAAAGCCATTCTTGATATAAATCTACCCTTTTTATCATAAATAAAGTCAACTAAGTTAGTATGAAGATGATAAGTTTCTTTCTGTTTTTTTTTTTTCTTGATAAATAAGGAAATCCTATTAAAAGAAAGAAACAGCAGCCCCAAAGGTACTAACAGATATAAGTCCAAAGGAAAGGCAGCCAACAGCTCCTATCCTAACCCCAACCAAACATCAGAGCATAGAATCAATCAAGATTCTGAGGAGTAACACAACCGAGAACCACAGACCAGCACCAATTCAATAACTCTTCCGCAACACCCAGGACCATGACAGAATATAAAGGAGCAATCCAAATAAAGAACAAAATCCATTGTAAGGAAAACAAGCTCCTAAAGACAGAAAGCTCATATATCACAGAGCATACCCTACCAGAAAATTGGCACCTCTCACAGCCAGGTGCCTCCCCAACAAATAAGAAGGCCTGGCCCAATCTTTCATCAAGTGAGACAGAACATGGAACCTTTCTGGGCAGAGAATCACCTAGGAGCTTCCCAGAAATACCAATCTGTTGATGATTTCACAACATAAAATCCCCTATAAACAAACAGAGTAGCTCCTCCAGAATTCTTTAACTAGGCCCCCCAACCCAAAAGAAGGCAAACCTCAGAAACTAAGAAGACGAATAAACACAACTCACATAAACTCCACATAAACTCATAACTGAAGCACAAAAGAAGAATACCTAGGAGCTTCCCAGAAATACCAATCTGTTGATGCTTTCACAACATAAAATCCCCTATAAACAAACAGAGTAGCTCCTCCAGAATTCTTTAACTAGGCCCCCCAACCCAAAAGAAGGCAAACCTCAGAAACTAAGAAGACGAATAAACACAACTCACATAAACTCCACATAAACTCATAACTGAAGCACAAAAGAAGAATAATCCCAGAACATGTCTTCACTTGGGGTCGCTGGACATGAACAGGAGATCTCTGCATAAAGCAAGGAAGATAGTACCAATGAAGGTGTAGAAGCCTCCAAAAAGCATAAGACTCCAAAAAGAATCAGCCAAGTAATATACATCTCAACATAAACCATCAAAAGACCCTGCTAAAGCCCCTGTTCTGACTTCTAAAAAGAAGGTTTTGGATTAGACACCCAGAGAACCTTTAATATTTCAACTTAAAACATTCTAATAACAGGGCTAAACCAGCTCCAAAAATGACCAGTGAAGAGCAGAAATGTGTAAACCAAATAGCAATCCTCAGCCTCGTCAGCAATCCATTTAGAGCAACCCTTACCTCTGAAGCACCAATAAGCTAACATATTTTCGAACCCAGTTGCCTGCACTACTCCAACCAAGCAGCAAAATTTGAAATAGAACCACTACAGCAACGCTGCTATCACTCACAACCTACCAGCAAAAATCAGCCAAAAGGAACTCCTTACTGTCACTTCCACGCATTACCAGCCACTTCAAACCATCATCTGAAGTAGAAGGACAGCCATCAGCCCCCAACAGAATCACTGCATCAGACCACTGTGGTAAATTAAAGCAAAAACAATAAAACCATATTACCTCCTAATAACCCCCTTTGCCATAGGTATTTGCACTTCTCAAAACGTGAATGAGAGTAACCAACTCCTGATTGCTTAACTAATAATTTATCTTGGATTGATGACCCCAAAATTTTCCACGAGTTATTTGGGGAGAGAGGATTGGAGCCCAGGGGATTGCATCTTTCAAGTCCGATTCAGCAATGATTTGACTCCATTTGAGAACTATTGAGCTCACAAAGACAGTTCCAGGGCCTATAAAATTTCCAACATCTCTGCCTTGTTAGAGTCTTTAACCCCTATAGGACAAGAAAAAGGACCATTAGAATTCCAAAGTACCCCGCTTATTCTTGATGGCCCAGGTTTACCCACGGCTGAACCATCAACATTTCATTTCATACAGTTAGCATCAGGCAGAATCTGGGTGGGGCTTAACAGAATGCTAGCCATTCCAATGCTTCATCGGAAGAGAGGAATGCAAGAGTTGAGCACTTACTGATGGAAAGAAGGTTTCAATAGCATGTAGCCAGCACCTCAATCTTAAGATAACAATCTGAAAAAGATCTTGAGATCTAAACCTTGTCTCCTTAAAGATTATTCTATTCCTCTCAATCCAAATCAACCAAAGGCCACAAAAGACAACAATCAACCATAACCTGCCCTGCAATTTGCTTCAAGCAAAAAAACTCCGTTGATCAAGCAAATCTTTGAAGGATACAGGACTCAACCACTGTGCCCACCATTTAAAAATATCACCCCATAACCTCCAAGTGAAGTTACACCACAAAAATAAATGATCCATTGATTCCTCCCAGCATTATATAATGGACATAAAGTACTGCCTTCTTGAAGAATACCTTTTCTCCACAAATTTTCTTTAGCATTCAACCTTTCTCAGACTGCCACCCATACGAATACTTCCACCTTAGGAGGAGCTAGGCTTTTCCATATTAACGGGCTTGAAAGGCAACAAAACTGACCCTCTTTTAGCAACACCAGCTGATAGCACAGTGCTCTAATGGAGATTCGACCTGATGTGTTATATTTTCAAATCCTCTTGTCTGGAATGCTTTTCTTAATACAATCTTGATCAATTATCACCATTAACTCTGCCCACTGCTCTGATTCTCTGGTTAGGGGTGGCCTCCTCTACTGAAAGCTCCAAACAAAAATCATTCCATCCTAAAAACCAACCTTTCTACCAACTCCCTTTATTTTGAGAAATCAAGTAGAGCCTAGGAAAAATTGATTGAATTTCTCTTAGTGGATGAACAGTCATTCTTGAAAGAAATGTACCTTTTGGATAATAAATAAGGTCAATTTAAGACTGCTAGAGTGATGATGATAAGTTTCTTATTATGATGGGTTATGTCATTATCTCAAACTCATACAAACTGGTTAACCTATGATTCATTAGGTTTGGAGTACAAACAAAAAATGACCATCTCTTAGGTAAGTTATTGTGCCTGTCACCAACAACGTTATAACATGCTTTTAATTTGTTTGTTTAAACAACACTATATATCTGTATTGAGTTTAGTACGACTCTTGGAATCCGTGGTAGCTCCGAAAAGAGATCCTATCCCTTTATCTGATGGATCTCTAATGACCTTTCATGTCTATATAGCAAGTTAAAAATTCAGTCATTAGGATTTGAGGTACATTGACTCGTACATTGACTCGAGAGATTTCAATTTTCTTCTGTGCGGAATGGGTTATATGTCACTGGTTCCAAGAATTACTAGATGAACTCATTTGAAAGGAGAAACCCTGATTTTTAATAAGTTGGAAAACCACAAGCTGTTGGTTTTGGTAAAGGCATGTGATTCGAGGTCCATTGCTTATGTATTTGTTTCTTCCAGTTTGCAAAGCATAATTTACACCTTGGTTGCGTCATTCTCATTTAACAAGCGCAAAATGCATTCCTTGTTCTCACTTGTTATTTTGCACTTCCAAACCGTCAATCTGCATTGCGGATCTTGAAAATTTGAAATGGGGGTAAGGATCCATCTACCAAAAGAAGCTAGTGCAATTCGTGGGCCTGTCAAGTTGGTAGAGCGCATCCAAAATAATATATTGAGGCAACCAACTACTATAATCTTGGCTCCTAATTAGCTTCGGTTTAGAAGTTGCATCATAATTTTCTATCAATGAAAAAAGAAATTGAAAGTTTCAAAACTATATGTTCATCAGGCGTGGTTCAGAGAACTTCCTGCAGGAGTTCTTGATTCTCTTACTCCAGAACAGGTGATGCACTGCAACACAGAAGAGGAGTGCACTCAACTTGTGAAGTTACTTCCTCCAACTGAAGCTGCACTGCTTGACTGGGCCATCAATTTGATGGCAGATGTTGTGAAGCATGAAAATGACAATAAGATGAACACACGCAACATTGCTATGGTTTTTGCACCCAACATGACTCAGGTTCATAAAATCTGCTACTTTTTAACTTCTTTTCCTTTTCTTGTCTTGTTATTTCTGACATCGTTCTTGATAACAGTTGTGGTTGGTGCAATTAGACTGGCTGTCACTTTCGATTAACAGAGTCGTGTTAACCATTGAATGACCTCAAGATTCTGTTTTTGTCCAAGACATGATTGTCATTAAATTGTGGGGTTCCACTGCTTGCATCTATCATGCGACATGGAAATTCTCCTCACTTGCAAACGCATCGAATTTTAGCAATGGTAAAATACTGATGATTTGTACATGATTCAGATGGCTGATCCTTTGACTGCGTTGATTCATGCGGTTCAAGTTATGAACTTCCTAAAGACACTCATCATTAAAGCCCTCAGAGAAAGAGATGAAGAATCAGGTGCAGATGCTAGATTGTTTCCATCAAGCATAGATTTGGATTCCCCTAAATCGGCCAAGTCAAGCAGGGTGTTGTTCCACGGCCAAACTCTGGAAGGGGCTGCTGTGGGTAATCTTTTCACAAGTGTCACTCTAGACAGATTGGAAACTGACAGCATGGAGAAATACTGGAGCTTTCACAGCAAGGACGCTGCTGAAGAAAGGCACGAATCCATTTCGAGTAGGAGGAGGATGAGGAGGAGGAGAAGGAGGAGGAGGAGGAGGAGTTTGGAAGACGGGTTGAGAGGTGAATATGAGGATGATGATGGGGAAGGGGAAGAAGAAGGCATATTCGATCGGCTAAGCCTGAAAAAAGGAGTGAGGAAACTCTGCAGGCATCCTGTGTTTCAGTTGAGCAAGGCAGTTTCCGTTAAGAAGACCGGAGCTGGAGGCCTTGGCATTGTAAATAGTAATGGTAGGGGAGGAGGCCGGGAAGCATGTGCTTAAATGACAAGAATTTATGCAACTTTTGTGCTACATGACCATGATGCTTGCTTTTGAGAACAATGTTGTAGCATAGGCATACGTACGTGCGTGCTTTGTGTGTGTGCGCGTGTTGTTTGATTAATAATTTTAGCTTGTTAGAGAAGTGTTAATTTGAGGTTGGAGAAATGTCTCTTCTCTGTTCTTTTATTTTCAGATACTGATTAAAAGATCTAGGTACATGAACATAAATTTATGAGGATTATTGTCCGTTGTATTCACAAGGACTATCATCATCAAAGTCAAAAATTATTTTGTGTCTTCAAGGCACAAATTAACACAAATTGGCCACATGTTAATATTAGTGACCATAATTAAATTTGAATCGTTATTTTTTCGGGCCAAAACATCTTTTACAAATATGAATATATGAGATTAAGAGTGTGTTTGATAGAGGTGAAAAATGAGAGTAAAATTTATTTTTTATTTAAATTTCAGAAAATTTCATCAAATAATTTTTTTTTTCTATAAAATTCGAATTTCATCTTAAACTAATTAATGTAAAACACTCAAATTCATACTTACATGGTCCTTCAAATACATGAAAGAATTTATCCAGTCAGAGTAGTGACGCTGGTAATCTTCCCATGCAGGGGAGACTTTCATGGACAATTTGGGTAATTTGCAAGCAATCCATTCAATAGTTGCCAATGGAATTTAATAATGAAAATGATATTGGTACATCATCATTTATATCTTAAATTACACAATGTAATTAAAATGTCTAAGATATCCCTTATTAAAAGTAATGAGGTGGCGTGAGACGGTTAGAAGACGTGAAGTGATGAGACGCATGATTAAAATATCTCTCATCCAAAATAGTGAAGTGATGAGACGCATGATTAAAATATCTCTTATCCAAAGTAGTGAAGCAACGCGATGAGGTGCACAAGGAATATTTTTATCATTTATAATATATTGTGTAGTCTAAGGTGTAGTCCAAATGATACCAATAATATGATCCTATTAATAATCATTTTTCACCCTTTTTGAGGTCAACTGAATGTTAAAAACATAAAAATGATGAGTTAATTACAAGAAACTAACTTTTTAAAAATTCTCTCCCTCCCCTCTACACAGTATTCTATTCTATGAGTCAAATCTCTCACACTTGCTTGTCCAACCTGAACAACAAACACGGTATGGCAATTATAGAGAGCCTCCATAATTAGTTTGGGAGAAAATTACATTTAAGCACAAATCTACAAATATTAAAAGTATTCTTCACTTTTTTAAAATTATATTGATTATTTTTTTAGTTCCAAAATCATATCACATTATCTCTTATTTTTTAAAAATTATAATTACTACACCTACTGTTTAATACTTATATTAGATTATTTTTTAAAATTAAATTTACATTTGTTGTTTCTTAGATATGACAATAAATCATCTTCAAGCTGTCTAAATTCTGTAAAAAAAAAAAGTTGGTCAGAGGGCCCAGGTTATTCCGGGCAAACCCTTAAATGTTAGTCCATCTCAACAAAAATTAGAAGAAAATGCTAAGAAATTTGTGCATGATTTTCTCATACTTTGAGAGGAGTCACTTTCTATTTTTAGAGGTGGTAGATGATGAGTTGGGGGGGGGGGGGGGGGCTGGTCTCCCGTAATCTCAAAATTGTTTGTTTCGATTTTCAAAGGCAGGCAACCATTTACATTAAATATTAGGGGAATAACCCATGGGAGACCAACTAAGAAAGTCTCTTAGGGCACCCTTTGTGGGGTTTGTCAAAGTGGTCCCTCCAAAGGCTTTTGCCTGAGAGAGGATCCCTCAAGTCCTTTTGCTCGGTAAACTTGTTGGCTTGTGGGCCTTTGTTTTTCATGGCCTTTTAAAAATGGGCCTTTTGGACTATGTACATATTAATTTCTCACCACTCTTTTTTCTGGTCTATTAAATGGAAGAGTAGTTTTTTTTGGCAAAATCATGCTCTGTAAGAGACTCCTTCTCGAGAGGCTCTTTGATTGCTTACTCAAACAGTGATTTTTTTTTTTTTACTTTTATTATGGTCCTTAATTACTGCATCAGATCTTTTTTTACCAGTTGATCCATTTGTTGAGATCTTACGCGAGCTTATATTTGAAATGCCTTTTGGGCTATGTACATTTGTTGAGATCCAACGATTGGGGTCTCCTGTGGGCTGCCATTTGGAGTGACGCATGTCCTTGCGACTTCGTCTCCTGGGGATGCTTTTAAAAGGTCATTTTCTGAGTTGCATCCAAACTTCAGCCAGTTTTGCTAGTAAGGAACCCACATATATATGGGTTTGGGAGAGAGAATTGATGTGAATGAGTTGCATCTAAATCCAACCAATTTGGCTAGTAAGGAAACCACATATAGCCTACGTTTTACAAAGGCTATACGCGCGAGATTAGTTCTAGTTTTCATTGCTTATATATATATATATATATATATATATGTCCTCATGTACAACTAGCTGGAGGCTAGTATTTGTATTTTAATTCTGCAATGAATTTGGACAAATGTAATCAAGACTATGGCTTTGTTTTACTTATTCGACATGTATATGTGAATGTATTTAAAGATTGACGAGCTGAAGATTAGCTGAGTTTGCTTTCCTGTTATCAATGTTCAGTTGGATTAACTTCATTCAAGACTAGTTGTAATTTGTAAATAGGATAGTGTATATCATTGGAGGCTATAGTGTCAATTATGTTGTTTTGCTTTTGATGATAATTTTTTTTTTTATATCTTTGGAAATAGGAAATAAAAAATCCAAATAACACCGAAGAATATATTTATTTTTAATGTGCTTTCAATATATGCAAAAATCCTTTGTGGCATAAATTTTCAATTTGGAAGTTAGTATTATGGTATTAAAGAATATTCATTTTGAAATCAAATGTTTTGTAGGCGAGTGTGTTAATATTCTTTTAAAATCATACACACTCGATTAAATTCAAAGCAAAACTGTCGACCACATTAGAGAATCTTTCGACCGTTTTGTGCAAAAGAAAATGAGCTGATGAATCAAGTAAAAATTGTTGACCTCTTTGTCCAAAGAGTTGACTATTTTTAGCTTTGGAGCAAAAATAGTCGACTGTTCTTATGAACTGTCGACAGGGCATTTTCATACTCTATGTAATTTTTGTGTAAGTTCAAAAAAATTAATCATCGCTATAACTAGAGATGGGAATTGGGCCGGGCGGCCCGCCTCATAGCCTGGCCCGGCCCGTTACTGTAGCAAACGGGCCGGGCCGGCCCGCTTAAAAAAGTAAGGGCCGTGCCGGGCCAGCAATACGTGGCCCACGGCCCGGCCCGGCCCGGCCCATCAAATTGGCCCGTGGGCCGGCCCATCAATTGGCCCACTAAAATGGCCCGGCCCGGCCCACTAAAAAATAAAAAAATATTTAAAAATTATATTTCTTGTAAATATAATTTTATTGTAATGTTTGTAAACATAATTTTAGTGTAATTTTTGTAAACATCATGTTTACTATAAACATCATAATTTTACAAATATCAAAATTATAAGTAAACATTAATATTAGTTACATTAATATGTTTATTAATGTTTACTAAACATATTTTAAACATTAATATGTTTATTAAACATATTTTAAAAAATATTAGTTACATTTGGAAAAAAATAAAAAAATATATTTAAAAAATTATATATAAAAAAATTAAAAATAATTGGTTCATGGGCCGGCCCAAATAGCCAAGCCCACGGGCCGGCCCAGCGGGCCCATGGCCCGGCCCGGCCTACTGTGGCCCACTTATTAAGGGCCACGGGGCCGTGCCGGGCCTAAGTTTCCATTTTTTTGGCCCGGCCCGGCCCGTTTATTTCGTGGGCCAAATTCGGCCCGGCCCACTAAATTGGCGGGCCAAGCGGGATGCGGGCCGGGCCGGGCCGGCCCGCCCATTTCCCATCACTAGCTATAACATTTCAGAATTTTCTCAAAACTGTCAACTTGTTTCATAAAATAGTCGACCTTTTGCATGAAAATGTCTATAGATTACAAAATCTGTCAACTGAATTTTTAAAAAAGTTGACCATTTTTAAAAGATGTCGAAAGTTTGTCTTAGCCGTAAGAAGTTTTTCAAATTCTCGATGGAAACTGTAGATCATTTTGAAAAATTGTCAACGATTTCTTCACTGACATGATAAAATGACTTGTTTTTGCAAGCATTGAATGCTTTTAACGGCTGTTGAAACGACTAATAAATTCAAAGTTTAGGAAAAACCTATAAATACCAGCTCAAGGATGCACTAAAGAAGGTTACCAAGCATATAGAAGTTTCAAGTGATCTCATCCTTCATTCAAGTGCTTAAATTTTCAATTTTTCTCTCAACCAAAGGTGTAATTCATTTGTTATACCTTTTTTAAGCCTTGTTGTATATTTTATAGAGACATTGTTGTTGGTCCCTTGACACACACAATGGCCACTCAAGAGGGGGGATGAATTGAGTGTTTAAAATTAATTAAATCAAATTCTTCCCTTTTAAAACTCTTGAGATTTTCTTATAAACAAAATACCCTTGTTATAAATATATATGTTGTTTGAAAATGATAGCAATATAAATACACAAACAACCACAATAATCGACACAAGAAATATAGTGGTTCGGTGTCTCCAACACCTACTCCACTCTCTCAAGGTCAACTCGACACTTGAGGTTCCACTAAAACCACACCTAGGTTTTCAACAAGCTCACCCAGAGAACTTTTACACAACACCGAGGTTTTCCCCTTAGCTCACCCCGAAAACTAATACAACAAAACACACCTAGATTACTTGGGCTCTAAGAGGCCACTCACAATCCACAATAAATACAAATAATCAATCTTATGTCCAACACACTTGGACTAAAATGGATACCAATATAAAAACAATATACAAGGCAAATATGCAAATACAATGATACAATTTTTACCAACTTGGAGAGAATATCTTCTTCTCCTTTGCTTTGGGCTCCAATGGATGTATTTTTGAGCTTGAGCCTTGGATTGCTTTGAAATGAATGCTTGAGAGCTTGGAAGTGCTTTAGGATGATAGATCTTGATTGTGCATTAGCCTTCTCCAAAAATCTCACCTTGATATTTATACTAGAGCTTCCAACGGATCTGTAACGGGTAGGAAAAATTTGACCGTTGGAGCCGAGAGTCGACTTCTCTAAAACAGGAGTCGACTCCTATTTGAAGTAGGAGTTGACTCTAGTTATACAAGAGTCGACTTCTCTAATGCTAGAGTCAACTCTTCGAAAAATACCATTCTACTAAGTTGACTCTGCATCAACTGCTCTCGGTTGGGTCGCCTCTCACTCTGCAAGAGTCGACTCCAGCTGAAGGAGAGTCGACTCTAGATATATAAGAGTCGACTTTTAGGTCAAATTTTATAGAAAATGGATTTTAAACATATAGCAATTATTTGAAAGCATAATCCATATAGCGTGAATACACTACAAGTAAATGTCCTCATTTTATTTTATTTATATTTTACCTTCTATTTACTTTAATACATAAATGTAAATAACAAAGTACCCCCCCCATTTGGATTCAATAAAAATATCTAAAAAATCAAAATCCAAATAGATAAGAAAGTAGATTTTGGGTTTTAGTACAAAATCAAAATTTAGCAATTTTACCACCCCAAAATAGATACCTTCTATTTCTTAAAAAATTCGTTAAAAATCATTTTAACACTATTGAATATTAGATATGAAAATATCGGGTGTTAGTTTTTTAAAATGAAAATATTTTCTAATATGTTCCCTTATAGGGTGCTAATATTTCAGACTTAGAAAAATATCATTACTTGGTTCATTTTGATACACAAAATAATATAATACTTAAGACATATCAAAAATACATTAGAGGTTTTAAATATACCAAAAATGGTTTTACTAAAATTATATTTTGTTAATCATCGAAACACACAATAGGTTGATTGGAGTAATTTGGCTCAACAATTGTAACTGAGAAGTTTAACTTTAAGATATTCTCAATTATAATCTCTGTGTATTTCCTAATAGTTTTGCTAGAGGACCTACTTGGGTGCAAGTAGTAGGTTGTATTTACCTACTTGGTTGCTAAAGGGCTTATTTCATTTCAAGAAGGAGATTTTAGTGAGGTTTGAAATCCTTAGAGAGGAGCTAAGGTAGTGGACATACCGAGTTGAGTTGAACCACTATAAATTTCTTGTGTCTATTTCATCCTTTGCTTTGATTTTTTTCAAGATCTACGAATATTAAGTCTAATCACTGTTTCATTGCACTAAAACCAATTTTCAAGCAAAAATTTGTAAAACTCGATTTAATTTTTATAACACCCATTTTACCCCCTTCTTGGGTATGTGGTGACTTACTTTTGTCAATCCAACAATTAGTATTAGAGTTGGTTTATTTGATTTTCAGGTTTAATTACCTAAGGAAGATCCTCAAATGGCATATCTTTTCTGCTCACAGCAAGTTGAAGGCCAAAGCACATCCTGACCCCCTTTCTTTAATGGAACTAATTACGGGTATTGGAAGAAAATAATTTCTTGCTTTCTTATGGAGGACATTAACGTGTTGCATATTGTAATAAAAGGAGTGACCTTCAGCTCACGGTTTATGAAGGATGAAGAGACAATTAAAGAGATGTTCACACAATTCAACGACATCGTTATCAGGCTAGAATAATTGGGAAAAATCTATTCAAATAGTGAAAAGGTCAGAAAAAGCTTAAGAAGCCCTCCAAGGGCTTGGCATTCTAAGGTAATCGCTATAACTAAAGCTAAAGACTTAGATATTTTGTCTTTAAATAATTTGTTTGGTTCTTTAATGACTCATGAAATTATGTTAAAAAGGGATGTAGTGGAGAAATCAAAGAAAATGAAAAATGTTGCTGTCAAGGTTGATAAAGAACAAGATGAAAGTATTGATAGTGGCAATGAAGATATTGACTTGTTAACTAGAATAATTAATAGATTTTTGAAAAGAGGAAAATTCAACCAAAGAAAAAATTTCAAGAGGGAAAAGGATCATAAGGAAGACACTACTACTAACGAAATTCGTTAGTAGGAAATATAAGGACGGAATATCTCTTTTACAAAAGAACTGAAAGAAAGGCAAGAAGATAGCTCTTGTCGCTTAGAATGATGAGGAAACATCAAGTGATGAATCAACTGAGCAAGAGATGGCCACCTTTGTCTCATGGCCAAAGGAGATGATGAGGTATCATCTAATATCTCAAATCTCTCTAGTTCAAAGTTTACATTGGAGGAATTGTGTAATGCTTTTAATGAACTAGTAGAAGATTTTTGAAAAATAATTTGTTTAAAAAGAAAATTAAGTCTCTTAAAGAAGAGATTATCTTGTTGAAAAAGGAAAATGACACTTTGAATGGTGACAAGAAAGCTTTAAGTGATGAGAAAGAAAGTTTTCATAAACAAAATTTGGATTTGAAAGACTTTAGAAAAGTTAGTTGAAGGTAAAAAGGAACTTGAAATGATTCTAGAAAATCAAAGAAGTTTTGGAGAGAAACAAGGAATAGGATTTGATCCATTTCAAAACAAAGGTGGAAAAACTACTTTTGTAAGAGATTCAAATAAAAAATTCTTATCAAAAAGATTTTTCACAAGGAGTAGAGTTGTTTGTCATTATTGTGGGAAATGTGAACATTCTATCAAAAAATGCTTTATTAGAAATAAACCCACAAGGTTTAAACAAATTTGGGTTCCAAAAACTGAAATTAATGTTAACCTAAAAGGACTAAGAAAATGTGGGTATCAAAAGGAACAACATAATTTGTTTTTTGACAGGTTACATTAGTATCAAACTATGTGAAGAACAAGTGGTTTTTATATAGCGTTTGGTTCAAACACATAATGGGGGATTAGCGACTCTTCAACAACATCAACTACAAGAGTGGAGGCAATTTTTTCTATAAAGACAACTCCAATGCCATAATTCACGAGATGAATATAGTATACATGTGGGTAGATGTTAGTTGAACATTTACTGAATGTGACGTAAGTAACAAATCACATGGCTGAGAGGATTAATGATCTATTCCTGACTTTGATTGTGTTATTGGTTCTTAGACTGAGGCAACACAATTGTCTTGTATGTTGATGACAGAGATTTGTCGTTATGTAGAATCGCTCGTATATTGTTGTGGGAATGTTCTCTATGCGATCTCTATATAGTAACATATGGAAGCAAATGATTACTAATGGGATATATTGACCTCCAGCGTGAGGTAAACATCTTATGCAATCAGTTATGTCTTGTGATTGTTTAAACCCCTGGTTAGGGTACACGTGATTGAAAAAGAGTTTCCAGTGTCGGAAAGAGTTTCAAAGTGTCATCGTAATCACACCATGCTAAATCTTGGCATATCTATTGAGTTTTGTGAGTTTGATTAGTCTATGACTCTCACTCCATCGAGATGCTATTTAGTGGAAGGATTATAGTACACGAGAATCAAAAGCCTTAATAGGCTCACTTGAAGTTATGACTTCATTATTGATAAGATCATCCTAACATAATACTAGTTGTCACTCAGGACCTCTCGGGGTGCATTGAGGAGATGGAGAGATCCTCATTGTAGATTAAAGTGTTTGATTGACGTCACAGTTGTTGATGTGTCCCAATTGCTACTTAGTGGTGAACCTAGAAGGTTACACACAAATCTAAGTATGGCGGTGGATTAATGATATAATGTTGTAATTAATTATTGATCATTATTAAGGGTTAATGATGATGCCGTTAAGAGTTAACAAAATAGGTTTAATTAACGGGAGTAATTGTTTAGAGTTAATAGGCATGTTGTTAAGAGTTAATAAGGGTCTTGGTTTCATTATAAGATAATGAAACGGCTATTAAAAGTTAATGATGGGCCTAGATGTAATTTATAGAAAGTTAAGATGAGGGAATAAAGGTAGTCATCGGCCTTGGAAGCGGTTGACCGGTCTTTGATGATTCACCCCGAATCGATTGACCAGTTCAGAATTGGTCGATTGTGTCCTCGAAATCGATTGACCATTTCTAATAGTGAGAGTAACTGAAAAAGGGACACATTTTAAAAGGTAACGAAGGGGAAGGATGGCATGTAAATGGCATGCCTCTCTCCCTCTTTGTCTCCTAGTTGGTTTTGTCTGATTTGGGCTGATATGGGAGTCTAGGGTTTTGGTATTTAAAGGATGAGAAGAAAAGAAAATAGGGTGAGCTGTCATTTTGCTACCAAAAATTCTCTCGGCTGTTAGCTCTCTTCTCCTTCCTTGTATTTCCAAAAAACGCTTCCTCTTCTTTCTCCCCTTGCTCCATTCTTGTTAGTTGTTGTTATAACAACCCAATCCAACAATGAGACTATTGGGTTTGTTTTCTTGTAAACCCAATTACAAAACCCATCACCGATAAAGAAGCTTGGTTAGCACATAAGCTATTTGTAGGGTTCTACCATTACTTGGAGCATAGACTGAATCGGTCCCTCATGAAAGCGAGGGGTGGATTGGTCATCTGGGAAGTAGGTTTGGAGGCTGTTTGTGAAGCTATTTTGTAACTTACTATGTGACCAAGGGTTGTCTCATCTACTCGTACAACATTCACATCTCCATAAGAATCATCCAGTGAGGTATAATCTCTAATGCCCTATGGATGGTTTAATTTATTGCATATGGTTGTTAGATAACGGGTCTTGCAAGGTTATCTAGTATTTCTTCCATTGCCATTTTAATGTTGTTTTTGAGAAAGTTATGAAAATCAGCTAAAACCCTTACATGAACCACTAAGTTTTAGCGTTTCCTTTCAATGGTATCAGAGCCTCGGCTCTGTATTTTCAACCTATGCTTAGATGTTTTGTAATATGTATGTGTTTCGAATGTGGAAATAGCTATTTGTTTTGCAAGTTTTCCAGAAACTGGTTGACAATTTTGACAATGCAGTAGATCGATCTTGGCTTTTTACCTTGAGGATGGTTGAGCGATTGGTGAAATGGTTGACCACAATAGAGAGTTGGTTGATAGCTTCTTGCAAGCGATCGACTGGTTTCTACCCTTTTAAAGCACACCTAGAAACCAATTGATCGGTCTTCAAAAGCAGTCGACTGCTTTTGTTTCAATGGGAAACCTTTGTCTTGTTCTTCTAAACAGTCGACCGATTCCCAAGAAACCTAGAAACGATCGATCGTATGAAGCACTGGAAGCTCATTGGTTTGGGTATTTTTGATGTATGCTTAAGTGCAATGAGATTGCATTGGGGTATATTTGAATGGAGCTTTTGATATGAGATATTAAGTGTCCGAAAAATGATATATATTATATAAACATGAATTTTTATAAAAAATGAGCCATATGATTCAATGTGATTCAATGGATGATCATGGACTTGATTCAATATGATTGGATGAATGAATGGATGAATGTTACAAGTATTGTTGAAAATAATTTGTAATAATTCATTTCATTGGGTCTGTAAAAGAGATATAAGTCTCCTTGTATTTTTCATTTAAATTTTAGAAATTGTATTGTACAACAGTCTATGTAAAATGAAGAAGAAGACATCAAGGATTGGTGACTCCAAGGAGTAAGAAGGTCGAGAGAGAATTGTGCACATGTTGATGTGTGCTGTTTGTATGTCCCTTAAAATGCTATTAATTAAATGTAGAGGCTCATATTTAATTAATGAGCAAAAAGTCCATGATTATCCTATTTATTTATATGCATTAGTTTTTTATGTATGTGATGCATGTTGGAAAACTTAATGCATGTGCAAAGTGAGACCTCTAAATAAAGACATAAATCTTCCTTTAATTGTGCAAAATTAATATTAGATTAAAATGGTAAATAAGATTTATCGTGGCCTCCATCATCGTAGGTGATCATCACTCAATTGGGTGCACTCTAATTGCCCAAAGGTGGGAGGGTGAATTTCAAGAGAGTAGACTGATGCCTATCTAAAGCATGAGATGTTGTTAGTGTACCTAGATACATATGGCCTAGAAAGTACCAAAGTGTTATAGTCATAGATGTTCAAGTGGATCATTGACTTAGGTGATAGGTCAAATCTAATTGTGTCATCGTCCTAGAAACCACCAAAGCGTTGCGTATTAAATGGCATGGGGGCCAAAGATCGAACCCCATATGAGATGTGGAAGGCAAGGGTTGCCTACTCGAATATATGGGTATTCTTAGAAACCACCCAAGTATTGTGGGGTATCCATGTAGGAGAGAACTCGATCACCTGCTATGAGTCTCTTTTTGGATTAGCCTTTTTCACATGGAAAGTGTGAAATTCGAAAAATTAAGTGAGAGGTATTGTTTGGTTTGAGACCGAAACTAAATTGTTATGTAAGATAAAATCAACTAACAATCATTTGTTTATTTTATGTAGCATTTAAAAATGAAAAACTTATCAAACCTAATTTTGTGAATTTTGGACAAAAACGTTTTAACTGGACCTAACTTTAAAGACTGGCCTCGAAATCTCAAAAATCGTTTTGAGCATGGAAAAAATTGATGGTGTGTTGGAGAGGAGTGTCCTTACTTTGTTTTTAGAAGGCTCGAGTGAGGAAGAGCGTGTCACATGGGAGGAAATGAGAAAGCAAGACTTGTGGGCACGAAATTATATTCTTGCCTCCATGAGCAATGAGCTACAACATCAACATGAGCACATGGCTGATGTGGCCAACATGATTTTGAATTTGTGGGAGGTCTATGGATAGCTGAACAAAACAGGTAGATATGATATATCTAAGCAGTTGTTTAGGTCTAAGATGGTAGAGGGTTCTGATGTTGGAGACCATGTCTTGAGAATGATTAATTTGATTGGTCAATTGGACATCCTGGAATTCAACATGGATGCGAACCTCCAAATAGACCTCATCCTCTAGTCGTTTCCAGATTCATTCGTCTCTTTCATTCTAAATTTTAACATGAACAAGATTGTGTGCATGCTTACTGAGTTGTTAAACATGTTAACAAAAGTGTAGACCCAAATTAAGGGGAAGAGCAATGAAGAAGTCATTTCCATTGCTTCCTCTTCTAAAACTTCTAAAAGAAATAAGAGTTTTTTCAAGAAGAAAAAGTTGGGCCCGAAGAAGGACATCTCCAAGACAAAGCTAAAGGAGGAAACATTAAGGGAAAAATGGTTCCACTGTCAAGCAGGTGGGCATTGGAAGATTAATTGGCTGGTGTATTTCCATAGCTTGAAAGTCAAGTGTCCTGAGACCCAGGGTGCAAGTATATCTTCCTTACTTGTCATTGAGATGATTAATGTGATTGGTCATTCTCCCATCTCTTAGATACTTGATTTTGGTGCAACGTTTCATATTTGTGTTTTCATGCAAGACCTCGAGGAAAGTAAGCCTCTTGAGAAGCGAGAATTTTTCCCAAGAGTGGGAAATTGAGCTCTTGTTGAGTCATTTGCTATAGGGACAACTTTTATTACTCTTTCTTTTGGGCATATAATGAAATTAAAAGACTATTATTATTTTTTTTTACCTGGTGTTATTCGAAACGTAGTGTCATCCATTATTGTAATGAGGTTGTTGGCATGGGCATCTTGGTTAATGGTCTTTATATATTAGAATTACATGAAACTATCTGATAGAGGGATGCAAATGCTACATCCATGAGCAACATGAATCATTCTTGTGATAACGGTGTTGACCCTAAAAAATTATGGCATCTAAGACTTGGCCATATTAATGAGAAAAGGATTTGTGAATTGGCTAATTAAGGATTGATTGATCCAGTGGGTTCTGAACCCAGGCCGACTTGTGAATCTTGTCTTATAGGGAAAATGGCTAAGTAACCCTTTGTGGGACAAAGTGGGAAATGCAGTGAATGATAGAAACCGTTAACCGTGAAGGCTTCTATTCTGCCCGGTTCCAATCCGTAGAGACGCAAGCGCAATCTCCTCTAAGTCGGTCCACACGATCGACCCTTCCACGAACGCCTTGAGTAGTGCTAGCAACCCTAAGTGCCTCTTGAGAGAATACGATTTTTCTTCTTTTTCTAGCTTCTTAAGTGGCATATAAATAAAGTTCAAAACCCTAATCATGCCTTGGAAAAACCCTAAACAATTTAGGCTCGGCTCTTAATCACATTGAGCCGACTCTCTCTTTTAAATCATGGAATGGGCTCAACCTAAGTGTGTGACCTCTTAGGTCTACCATTAGACTAGATGTAAGGCTAATTCTATTGGGTTATATCAAGCCCCAACTTATTAGATTAATTAAACTATTTAATTAAACTCATGAGCCTTTTATTTAACTCATCTCATGGGCTTCTTAATTAAACTCTTTAATTAATAATTTTAGAATTAATCAAATTAATTCTAAAACTCTATATATCATGGTTAACATCTAGCAACATGCCATGAATACTTAGCCAAAGATGAAAAAACAAGGACCTTTTCAATTGCAATTACCGTGTAGTAAAATCCTTTCATCAATCTATGTCCCGATTGAATTTAGGGCATGGTTTTATGATGAAACCCTAATCATTCAATAACTATTTATCCATTCCAGACTTATGACTTGATAGATGAATTCAAAACATCTTTTTGATTTTCACCTCACCTTGGTCAAGGATTTCCTTTGTCATGAATTCATCAGAATACATAGGATATCTTCTTATCTTGTCGATAAGTGATGAATCATATTCCGACATTCATAAGCCTTCATATGTGATAAGGTTACGCCCAATAATAGTTTGTTAATGACTCCATTAGAATAAAAAAAATACCAAAGCGTAACCAGTCAAATATAAGACTACCATGATGTCTCAAGTCTAAGGATCAATCTACACTATTGCAACACAGGAATTCCAATTCGACATTAAATAATAACCATTAGGAATTCTGTAGCGGGTTAGTTCAGTGTACTTATTCTTATAATAAGCACCCACATATACGCACTAGTGTCCTCACACTAATGTCCATGAAACAAGACATTCTCCTGATTGAGCATGCATCATATGTGCTAGTCTATCCGAGTTATTAGTGTCCAATCCTAATAACTCTATAACTAGGAACATTTAAGATCAAGGCTTATAGGGAATATGTTTCATGATCGTCATCTCTATGCACGACCATATTCTATGAGCCTATTTGATCTATGGACTTTGTCAAGTATGGATTGCAATAAATAATGACGACAACCATCAATGACAAATAAAACATAATACCTTGCAATAACAATTGATTGAATATAAATAATCACAATGTAAAGTATAATCAATTGCATGTAAATATAATTGGTTTATGGGGCATAACTCTAACAGTGAATTGTTAGGTTTAATCCATACAGATGTTTGTGGACCATTTAGCCAATTCACAAATTCTTGGTGTGTGCCCTAAACAATTTTCTATCAGATGTTTGTGATTGATTGATCATTCAAGCTGTTTTTGATTAATTCAAATTTATCTTGAATGATCTTATTCCTTCTGATAGAAAATAAGTACTAGGGAACACATCATGAGAGAGGGTGAATTGGTGATTTTAAAAAGAAATGTTGATTTTCAATATTTTAAACAATGTAAAAGAATGTTATAAGAAATAAGTGAGAGATGTAAAAGAGTTAAAAGGAAATTAAATGAAACAAGCACATAAGAACACAAGGATATATAGTGGTTCGGCTTATCCAAGCCTAGTCCACTACCTTAGCTCCTTATTAAGGATTTTTTAACTCAATCCACTAACACCCTCTACTTAATCAAAGTAGGTCTTATAGTCCAAAAACTAGGAAATAATACAACCTTCTATCACTTAGATAAGCCCTCAAGCTTTACAAACTTGGAATAAATAAATACAATAGTAAAATGAGAGTTCTAAGAAGTTGACCTCTTAGTTACAAGTTCTCTCAATGAAAATACAAGCCTAGAATATAGAAAGATACAAGAGAAGCACAGCCCTTACACTTGATACTAGAGAACACAAGAAAATTAAAACTCTATCACTTCTTGGACACTCTGTAGTTGAGTATTAAATCATCTAAGAGCTTTGAATGATGCTTCAACCACCTATTTGTAGTTGATGGAGAGATGAGACAAAAATTAAACCATTGGTGGTGGTTGGGAACATTAAATGAAAACTTGCAAAACAAACTGTTGACAGATTAAGAATATTAGTCGACAAATATAACATAACAATAAAGACTTAGTTGACACATGCCTTTGCAAGCATACTGTCTGTCGACAGTTGTTTGCCAAACTGTCAACAGTTTCATGAAAAAAGCATAGCATGCTCTTTGTCTATCAACAGTCGCCTAGAGGACTATCAATAGTCTCAAGCAATTTTCTTTAAAATTGTCGACCAATAGGCTAGAACACCCCTCAAGATAATTTCTATAAACAACGAATGACTATATCTTGTAAATTCAATGTCCAAAAGCAATAGTTTCAACAAATCACATATACTTTAGATTTTATCTTGATATTAATAAACTGAGAGATTTAATCCCAAAAACATTTATTAGATTTGTAACTATACGTATATATTTTGATAAATTATTTTGATACTTCTAGAATAGCTTGCTTGGAATGTTTTCATCATCAAAACCATAATCAATCACAAGAGTAAAAACGTTGATCTATCACCTTCCTTTGTCCAAAACTTCCTATCAACTTGACATAGATCCTCTACCAGTTGCAACAAATAGAAGAATGGCAGCAGACCATGGAACATGCTTTGGAAGCCCTTAGAGCTAGTTCATCATCCTCTCACTGAAAGAAGTTCTCACCTCATCTTGTCGAAGAAGACACTTCCAATAACTAGGGGTTATCTTTTAAAAAAATTATCTGGGTTGTAATTAAGACGAATGATGATCTTTTGTCTGTTTTTGTGGTGCACCCATGATGGGTTGTGAAATGTGCAATTTCTTATTGCTATATGCTTTGGTTTCTATTATGTGTTTTTTTTTTTTTCTACATGTTACATGCTAACTACTCTTGTTCTATTCCTTCTATTATTTGTTCTCCTATATTCTATCAATTAGAGAGAGTCAGGGGAAGTCTTTGTTTTTTAAAAAAAAAAAAAATCCTCTTGAGCCAATTTTGATTTCTACCAAAAAGGGGGAGAAAAGTTGTTAATTTTTTTTTTATAGAAAAGGGATCCTAGCTTTAGGGGGAGTATTTTCTTTAAACCTCTATACTTTCTTAAACTCTATATAAAAATGTTTTGTCATTATATAGTTTCTAAAGTCTTTTGAATAAAAATGTTTTGTCATCATCAAATAAGCTCATAAATAAAAAAGAGGGAGATTATTGAGAAATTTGTATTTTGATTTATGAAGAAAATACTTTTGAAAAATCTATTTTTTGATAAATTTATTTTAATGATGATTTCTAAAACACATTTTTAAATTTTTTTATTAAAAATTCATGCTTATATACTTATGTATTTAAAAAAAATGGCCAAATATGTTCATATATATATATATGTATATCAATTGAGCATAATAAAATTTTGAGAAAATCGACTAAGTATAAAAGCCTTCTAAAAAATATTGCTCAAAGTTGTCTTCATGACTAATCGAGTATTGAAGTGATTCAATCAATTATTGTATACAAGTATATTATTCTAAAAAATTCAATTGAGTTTGGCACTTTATATAATCATATATAAATACTTCTTATACTTGAAGTATGCTTTGAGATTAATTGAGTATCTGCAAAAGCATCAAAGTTAAGCATATTTTGAATATAGTAAAGTCGTTTCTATAATTGACAAATATACTTGGATCAATTGAGTATCTATTGGTTAAAAGCTTTACACAATTGTTTTTATTATTTGAGAAAATTATTTGAGTATTCTTCTACGTGATTTTCAAGTTAGTCGAATATATGCTTTCTAAAGATAAATTTCAATCGAGTATTAATGATTTACTAGTTGAGTGTTTTTATGAGTTAGTCGAGTAAAGTTTTGACTGAATATGACTAAGTTTTTATGGTTCAAATTTAATCGAGTATAAAGTATTTGTAATCAAGTATACATTGTTATTAGTTGAGTAAGTCTAGCTTGGTAGTCGAGTATTTATTATGTGTTTTTTGTGGCTTATGAGTTAATCGAGTATTGTTTGGTCATACTTGAGTAAACTCTACATAACTGATTACCTTCTTTATTCAATCGATTGGAAGATTTTTCATTAATCAAGTATCTACTTAACCCAGTCGAGTAACTATTATTCAAATTTAAAAATTATAATCATTAGGCGCATTTAATGCTTGACAGTTTACACTTTTCAGATCATTAATTATATGTTGATTAAACAACATGAGCTTTCTTGCATGAATTATTAAATGTTGTTTAAAGTTATTAGACACAAAAAGTGGCAGTTGTGAGACAAAATGGATCATTCATTTTGAAATCTATCATGTCAGCTAATATTCAGTGTAGGAAATCTATAAATAGGAGAAGAGACTGCTTGAAGAAGGTTGCACCTGATTTGCACACGCGTTCTACTACTTCAAACGAGCTTCATGACTTCTCTCCATTCTCCGATCTTACTTCTCAAAAGCTATTCATTCTAATATCTTTCTATGGAAAATTATTTGAGAGTGAACTTCATTTCAAATCTTGTAATTCTCTCATACAAGAGAATAACATCCGTGCTTACTTTTTCATTCATCCTTCTCTTGAAATATTATTTCACAAACTCATTGTGAACTTGAAAAAGGTTATGCTTTAATCTTGAGAAGGTAGTGGTTATGGCTTAAGCTATGTTGTTACCAAAATACAACAATTGAAATTTGTAGTGTAGGAGAGTTGTAGCCAAGGCAGAGCAAGGTGAATAGCTAAAAGGAGTCTACTGGTGGAGATAGGCGTGGGGTAGCTCCAGTTAGCAATATTCTGTCTGGGGTCATAGATGGGCCTTTGAGGACACTTTCGGTAATGGATTTCTCCATCAAACAAGTGGCCTCCCAAGCACTCGGGGCGAAACTGCGCTCATAAGAATAGGTTAGAGGGCACACGGAGATTCCTCACCCATGTATACCCTCCGATGCTTAAGTTAGTACGAGCAGGAAAGCAGTGTAATAAGTAAAGGGATAACACTATCATTGAACATAAGATAGCTGTACCTTACTCGGTCAATTATGGTTGATCACAGTACTGTTAGAAGGAGCTAGGGATAGACCTGTATGTTAGTATCACTCGAGAGGGCCTGAGAGGAATCCCCCCCCAGAAGATCGGACAACCTAGGGAGTCCTTTGGGAGAAGGTGAGCCTCACGGCAAACTGCCAAAACAGGGTCTCAGCCCCTAGGGGACTTGCCCGGGCGCATCTCTAGGCTTGGTGGGAGATGCCTTGAGGTAATGTTTACTTGATCATATGCATTGCCCATGGGAGACTATTGTGGCTCGTAGCCTAATGCCATATATGTATTGCCAAGTAACATGTCTTGGGCTCCTGTGCGCGTGCGTACGTGACACATGTGTGTGCTTAGTAAGTGCCTAGCATATGGGATTATAATGGAAGGCCATGTAGAGACTAATTCATGGAGGTGGGGCCCGCTATGCACTTAGGAGAGATGCCTTACCATTTAAGTGCCTTAGTCTATTATATGGCCATCCCAACCCATAAAGCCATCTCTCTGGCCACCACGTGAGTATATATGTCATACATATACGCTATATGTTACACATAGAGAGAGAAACATAAGGAGAGAGACCTCTTGGGAAGAGGCCTTCCCGAGAGACAACCTGCCATCATCGCCAAGAGGGCTCTTGCCGAGACCCACCGATAAGACTACGACCCTCTTCGAGAGGGCTGTTGCTATTGCTGAGAGATGTCGCCGCCAGAAGGTTTGCCTTCTTAAGAGAGAGGGAGCCTCTCTGAGAGACGTTGGTCCTCTTCAAGATGACCATTTCCTTACCGAGAGAGAGAGAGAGGGAGGAGAGAGCATTTTGCCTTTGTCTTCTTCTTTCTTATATACCCTTTATGCCTTGGACCATTTTACCCTCCAAGTTTAGCCTATTTACCCTTTTGCCATTAGCTTGGTTCTTTGGTTATTTGACCACGGTTTTTTCTTGTGAAACGTGTTCTAGCTCAAGACCACTTTTGGGATTCGCCCACCTTGGGCTTATTAACTAAAATACCTCAAGCTGTTTAATGATTAAAATACCCCTAGGTGGATGCTCAAGAATTCTACGGCACAACAACCTATTTGAAAAACCAACTTGTAAAAGTTAAACCCTATCTTGTGAAAAGGTTGTGGTTGTGAGTGAGCCCTTTGTAAAAAATCAAGTGTAAAGTTTGGTAGTGAGCCTGCTAAAACTACAAGGTAATAGAATACACTAATGGGTGTGGTCGCAAAATCCTTGGTCACAGATCAAGGTAGTGGATTATGCAGTTAAAGCTGAACCACTATATATTGTGTGTATTGCTTTCTCTATTTATTTACAACATTACTTTTTAGTTTATTTCTGAAAAAGAATGAAAAAGCTTAATTCACCTCCCTCTTAAATTTACTTTTCTATCATTCGTGATCATTACTTTTCGAGATTGAATCTACGTGTCAAGAGGCAATCCTTTGCCATTCTTCCATAATCTATTCCTTTGGAGAGATCCTAAAGTTATTTACAGTTAAAAAATTTTATTTTTTTGCTGCATTATGATCTTTAAATACCTTCAATATCCATAGTAATGGGTACACAGATTCGAATTTTTAGTTAAATGTTGATGATCGTAAATTAACATTTAGTTTTGTTTTTCTCTTGAATGGTGGTAATATGAGTTGGAAAAGGTTCAAGCATGAAATCACAGTAGATTCAACCACTTAAGCCGAATATTTGGACATGTGATGCTGCTAATGAAGCTATTTGGATTTGAAAATTTATTTATAAAATTGGTGTAGTTCCATCCATTATCACTAGTACCTTTATATTGTGACAATAATGGCACTATTACATAAGCAAAAGAACCATAATCTCATAAGAAGTCCAAACACATTGAACATCGATTTCACCTTATTCGAGAGATTATCACACGTGGGGACATGCATTTGCTGAAGATAGATTCAATAGACAATGTAGTTGACCCACTGACCAAGACTATGATTCAGTCCTAGTTGGATCGACATCTTGAGAAAATGATTATTCAATACCTACCTATGATTATGCACTAGTTGTACATTTGATGTAAATAACAGTAGTACAAGTGAGAGATTGTTAGTGATGTGCCTTGATTCAACATTCAGATGGTGTCTGGCATATGTAATAAATACATTTGATGTATCTTTATATATAATTAATAAAAGACAAGTTTATCTTCATTCATTAAACTCTCTAGTTTGTTATATAAATGAATTTCTAGATTTCCTATTTGAGAGTCTTATTTTTAAGGTATTAAGAATATGTAACGAGATTCCCTAGAGACAAATTTTTTTAAATATTCTTGGTCCTTAGATTAATCAGATGGGGACTCTGATTATTCGATTATGGACTGACATGAAGTTTACTAATTTGATTAGTATGACATACTGTTCGACTTCTATCCTTGTGTAAAATTAATTACCTTAAAGACACACACACAAGGGGGTCACATTCACCAGTGTATGAGGTTTATGTAGTACACAATTTAAAACTAGTAAGTCCAGGTCGAATCCATAGGGAAGTCAATTATTAAAAGAAAATAAAGACAATGCAAAAAAGTAAATTGTAATGTAGTGTGATGTGATATAGAGAAAATTGAGATAGTGAATTAACACTAAAAATTTAGTGCCGATCCATTCATTCTCTAAGCAAGCATAAAATTATAGTATCATTAAATTTGAAAATTAGATTATAGAATTTTGCTATTAATTGCGTTTTGGGATGATGACGGTTCTATTTCTAGCATCTTCTATACGTAGCATGAGAAGATCTAACTTAAGCAACCATCATAAACCAAAATACAAATATATTACACTCGGACTTGGGTATGATATGACGGTATTTCCAATTTGGACAACTCACGTACTTGGCATGAGAGCTCCAAGTTAGGTATATACCCCAATCCAAATCTAAATATTTTGACAAAAATTCTTTATCTAATTTCAAAACCTCAACTAAGCAATGGAGTTCGGTTTGCTTAGGTTATTCATGGCATCGGATACTGTCCTTGCCTCGACCCAACACTTACTTATCCACACGTCTCCATTTAAAAATTAATTGATAGAAATTAAATGACGAGAATCTAAATGGTAGAAATTAAATAACAAAAAATTAGAGTTGTAGAAATTAAAATGCTGAAACTAAATTGTAGAAATTGAAAAGTAGAATTTAAAGAACATAAATTAATTATAATAATTTAAAATGATAAAGCATTAACAGTAATTAATAATAGTGCAATGGCTTTGCAGAAAAATAAAAGTATCAAATATAATAATAAAACAGAATGTAAAGCATACTCTAATACCGAAATTTTTAACAAAATGTAAGCAACGATAGAATTAAAAATAAAAACAGTAACTTTAATACAGCCATTAATAATTGAAACAAAAACAAAACAGTATTCTTAAATCTCAAAAATTAAAACTAAGATCTACTGTGCATTAATTAAAGAAAACTCCCTCACTGTGCGATTCCTTCTCCAGTGCTACTGTGCGAGACTCCTCACTGCTGTCCGAGAAATCCCCTCTCCGTGTTGCTCTCTGTTCCTTCTCCTCCAGCACACCTTCGTCCAGCCTTTCCAGCGCACAGCGCACTGTATTTTCCTCCTTAGCGCACTGTTCCGTCCTCTAGCCTCTATGTCCGAGAAATCCCCTACCCCACTGTGCGTAAAACCCAGCGCACAGCCCCCTCCAACGCGCACTCTCCTCTTTCCAGCCACTATCCTAGAATATAATATTCAGCCTACTGTGCGTATATATCCTCCTTCCACGCAGCGTCTCCATGCATATGTATATATATATAGTCACGCCCTTGCCCTTGGAGTTGAGTGGATTTACAGCCTAGGGACCGCATGTTTAAAGCCACTGAAAGCCCTTCAATTTCCATTTTAATTACCAAACTGACATTGCCTGCGGTTGGGTCTTTAATTCCAATCATGGGCCTTCATGGGCTGCTTCAATTTGAGCTTCACTTGCACTTGATTTAGGTCTTAATTACATGCGGCTGGGATTTAATTGGACTTCAAATTGGCTTTAAATGGGCTGGGTCATTAAATTCAATTAGGCTTGCGGTGAGTCCAATTTAATTGCTGTGATCCTCCAAGCCCCTGTGCACGCATGAATATATGTTATATTCTATTATATATATATACATATATATATATATAGCATGCACGCATATGTCTATGTATTATATTTGTATATGTATTATAATATATTTATATACATTGTAAATTCTTTTCAATTTAATTTCTTTTATTAAAAATTAAAAGGAAATATTCTTTTTTTTTCTTTTTTCTAAAATTTCTTGATCATTCCTAATTTCTCTTTAAATTTTATTTTCATCTAAACTTACATATAACTACAAATTGTGCATAACTATTTAATTAAACCCAAATTTAAAATCAAAATAGGGATATAATTATTATGAAGTTTTAAAAAAATAATCCCTAATCAGATACTAATGATTAGGGGTGGTGAGTCACATGTCGTATAATATGGGGATGTCTCTAGTAAACTCGTGGGTGGTTGTTTAAGAACAATGCACTGAACGTGACATTAATGACTGATGACATGGTATTGTGGATAATAACCATGTCATCGAATTGGATTGTGTAACTGGTCCTTAAACTTGAATTGACACAATTGGGGTGCAAGATTTGCTAATATGTCAAACCATCCAATAGTGAGGTAAGGATGTTCATTTATGTGATTCTGTATTGCTGGTGTATGGAGATAAGTGCTCAGGGATAAGATTTATCACGCTCGTTGTTGCTGATGAAGTGAATGTCCTATATGGTCTACTCTTAGTGTGACTGAAAAGTTTCTGACCAAGGAAAAATGATTAATTAGGAAAGTGTTTTCTGATGTGTCATCTAGTCACATTGATAAGATTTGACACATAGTTACTGTGTTTATGAGTTTATCACACCATTATTTTTGCTAGGTCGGGACTATAACATCTCACATCGAGCGATAGGAAGGACCAGAACAACTTACCCTAATGGCTTACACAAACTTCCCATGGGTCATCCATCCTTAATTTTCCCCAGTTTAAGCACACTTAATCAGAGAGTTCTTTGCCAACATTCAGCTCAAAAAGTATCCAGCTGGTATTGTTTCCTTTCTTCCTTATCCTCGATATATACTACCATTCTCTAGGTCTTGGGGTATTATATTCTCCCCCCTTGAGCACATGACGTCCTCGTCATGCGAACTTACAGCTGGTCCCAGATCTTCTCTCATTTGGGGGCTGCCATCCTAGAAGCATGCCAGAGACCACTCCTTAAACAGGTACTCGAGCTCGGCATCACTCTTCGCCCTCATCGGACCGCCTTCATCAAGGGTCGGCTCTAATACCACCTGTAACATCCCGCATCGAGCAATAGGAAGGATCAGAACAACTTACCCTGATGGGCTTACGCGAACTTCCCAAGGGTCATCGATCCTTAAGATTCCCTAGTTTAAGTATGCTTAATCAGAGAGTTCTTTGGTTACATTCAGTCCAAAAGGTATCTAGCTAGTGTTGTTTCCTTCCTTACTTATTCTTGATATATACTATCATTCTCTGAGCTCTTGGAGTATTATAGGGACGTTGAGTGACAAAAGAATTGGATTACATGATAATCGTCAACTATAATAAACTCACTTAAAGTTAGACTTCTTTACCTTCTATATTGTGTTGGACCACTGCTAGGCGCTTCCCAAGACCTCTTAGATAGTCACCAGAATATAGAGAGATTTTTATGACGAGGCCGGCATCGCAAGAGTTTTGGCTCAATCTGTTTGTTAGTGAGCAGTGAACCTAGCACACCATATAGTGTAGCATCTTGTATCTACACTGTGCATCTGTTGTGTCTCGGATGTCATTAAGTGTTAATAACTCGATTCGTTAAAAGTTGGTGAATTGGATAGCGGTTTCTTTATAAACAACTAGGGATGTCGACTGCTTTAGCACAGCTAGTTGACAGCTTAAAAAGTTCAGCCGATTGATAGGCTAAGGGAGCCGTTCGATTGTTTTTCCACTTGGTGGAAATCGGTCGACCACCTTTAAGGAACTGGTTGACCATTTTTGCTACCTTAGCAAATTTTAGTGGATTACACGTGGCACGAAATTAGAAGGTGTTTGTGGCAGAATCGGGGGGTAGAAATTAGGAGAAATTAAGAGAAGTTGCACAACTTGGCTTTTGCTTCTCTACTTCTTTTCTACGCGCTATCCAAAGAAAAATTATAGTAAGCGTAAGAGTTATGCGCAATGAAAAATTTAAGAGTCTACAGAGATGCACGAGTGCTGGTGAATCAATGTTCTTAGGCTAGCACAGGACGAGGATCGCAACATGGTACCAGGTAGCTTACTAGGTGTGGACAGACTAGGCCTTCCACATGGTGAGAGGATTCAATTTCAGTGTAGAAATAGTTTCTACACTCAACTGACATCAGGCTACAAGTATGCTATTTATTGTATTTCATATGATCGAATATCGTGTTGCTTAAATACCCAAGTTGCGTATGGTGTGTGTATTTATATATTCAGCTGTGTAACTCTAATAGACAATTTTAAATTCACCTACACCGCCATACGAGTATTCCAACAATTTTCTCATGAAATTATTGGGTGAATAGTCTCGCGGAGACTTCTTTCAATCTCCAGCAACTTGTTTTTAGTCTCTTGGAGATGTGTTTGCACTTTATTTTCCTGTGATTGTGATACATAGTTTTGTAGTATGGGAGGTAATGAAGTATACAAGAGAGCATTTTGAAAAAATGTAGCCATCTCCTAAAGAGTCTTGGTGCTCTCCTCATGATGTTGCTTCAAGGCATCATACTCACTAAGTGTAATGATGAGAGGAACCATTCTAGAGGCTCTAAGGACTTCAGACAAAGCAATCTCTCGTTGTCCAAGATTAAAAGAGCTATCGACATCAGGGCATTTTTTGTTGTGTTTGTAATCTGCGATTTGAGATCGTGTAAGAACCATTGTAGTATCCTTAAGCTTTTTGAACGTTTCTCACAAACAACGTCAATTGTTATCGTTCGAACACAACAATAAATTTATTGAGCAGAAATGTTGTTGCCAAGCCACATAAACTTTGTAACAAAACAAAAAAAAAACTATTAGAGGGCGCAAGGAAGTCCCCACGCAAACACTCTAATATTTAAGTTAGATATTAAAGATTTGAAGGCTATATTAAAACTAGTATCAAAGATGTATTTCTTTTGGAATAAGAGCTCATTTATTTATTAAGGAGCATGGAGTTTTTCAAGATCTATTAGGACTAGGATTTTTATGGAAAATGTTTATTTTAATATTTTGAAATTTATTGGAATCAGGATTTTTATAGATAATGTCTATCATTTTCATAAAATTTTTAGAGAGATTTTCAAATGTCAAAGTTACCTTATATGTGCTTTGTTTGGGAACCTCAAATCAAGAAAAAATTTACATGACCAGTTTTAGATTTTTACAGTATCTTGGAGACTGTGAATGTAATACCCGAGAAATTTGGTTTAATTAAGAATAAACAATTTATTAGAAAAATGAGATTTCAGGGAAAAATTGGTATTTGAATAGCTCAAAAAATTGATCAAATGGATTGGAGGGGGTGCCCTAGAGTCGAGATGTTTAAGGAAAATGATATGACATTGTCGAGCATCTCGAGATAGGATTTATGGCATCAAAAGAAATTAGATCTGAAATGATTTTTGGTACAGCTAAAATGCAGCTATAATTTAGACTGAAAAATTGAATCGTCGAAGGGGACCTTCAGGAAGTCAACAGAAGTCTGAGGGGGCTCTAGTTTTTCATAAGGATAAACCCTTTAGTGGTTTCAGGATGAATCAAGGGCCCAGTGAAGACATTGGGGCGAAATCGATCTTTATCGAGTAAATGCCTATTATTAATTTTAGAGAAATCGATATTTTAAGTGGCTTGATGGTAATTAATGCAAGGTCTTGAAGGGCCCAAGTGCTATTATAAAAATTTTCAAGTGATACTAGGTTGAATTATGGGGATTTAATGTAAGATACATATATTATACATATATATATTTATATCCATGCGCGTGAGAGGCAGCGAGAAGCTCCAGAATGTTGTCTATGCGCATGAAGGAGGCATGTTCTGCAGCTGTTGGAGTTGTTCTCCACTTGAAGGCATTGGGTCGAGATTTTGCAGAGATTGTCGAGAGAAGGAAAGGTTGCATCGGCTATAAAAAGAGGAAGAGGAATGAAGAAACAGGGTTGTAGGGAGATGGCCGAATTCGGCCATGGCTATTGCAACTTCAAGCTGCTGTTACATATAGCCGAAAGAGCTCATGAGAGCTTGGCCGAGAGCCATGAGAGATCGAGAAAGAGAGATAGAGGAGAGCTCGAGAGAGAGAGCCAGGCGGCCATGGAAGCCAAAGTAACATGTGGCAGCGGGCTGGTCGGCAACCAAGACAGTGGCAGCGCGCGCGAAGGAGTCCGACGGTGACTCGAGGTGACGCTCGGAGGCGTCGGAGGTAGTCGGAGTGGCTGAGGCGAGCAGCGGCACTGGCAAGCCATGGCAGCAGCGCTGCGTGAGGTGTTGCTAGCCGCGGTGGGTCGCGGTAATGGCAGAGTCGACGGAGGCAGCTGTGCATGGTGGAGTGGGGGCTACCGGCGACAACGGGGATGGCCCAGGTGGCGGCTGGCGGAGGCCAGACAGGCTGAGGCGGAGGCTGGCAGCCATGCACGCGGGCGCTGGTGTGCTACAGTGAAGAAGAAGAAGAAGATGAATAGGAAGAGAAGAAATGAAAAGGAAGAAAGAAAAATAAAAGAAAAAGGAAAAAATGAAAAATAATGTGAAAAAATGTCGAAAAATTTTGAAAAAATGAGAAATGAATATGTAATAATATTTTAGAGATTTTGGCAAGAAAAATGGTCTGGACATGCATTTCGAGATCTGGTGCAAAAATTGAGACGATGCACGAAAAATGTGGTGGTGCACCAGAATCGAGGTAATGCATGAGAATCAAGCTCTTGCGCCAGAATTGAGGTGGTGCATGTGAATTGGTGCTCGTAAATTGAGAATTTGTACGCGTTTAGAGATCAATGCACGCATATCAAGGAGGTTTTAAAAGTTAAGCCTAGATAAGTTTTAGAATTTTTAATACTCTTAGAAATATGTTTTTATGAATTTTGATGGGAAAATATTTTGTGGAATATTTAAGTAGATATTTATTTTAGAATATTAGTAAGGAAAATGGGAGAAAAATAGAGAAAAATATGAAGATATTGAGGAAAAATAGGTTTTGATGATTTTTAGAATAAATATGATTTATAGGATCGTTATGCTCGAGGTTAAGCGATTTGTGCAATTTTTGAGACGTGGCACGCAAATTGAGGAGATGTACATTTTTTTAGGTGTTTTGAATTTTGGGCATCAAGTGAGTAGTTTTACCCTAAACCTGGTTTTGTGAGTGGTTTTTCTCAAAAAACTCATATGTCTTATGTTATGAATGTTATTCATAAAAGTTATGATCATCTTGTCACATTTGTTCATATATTATTGCATGGAAATACGTGATTTTTATATGACAAGATATTATTGGCATATTGATACTTGTGTCGGGATGGGATGTCGCCTCGTTAGTGTAGCTGTAATTTCCCAACGACAATTGATGGAACAACGTTTGGATTATTCTACTGAAGGTGTCAGGATTCTGCCAAGCTTTTCGTGCCGGGCTGGGCTTGGAAAGTCATACTAGGGCAAATGTTTGTTCATGTATTTGTATCATGCATTCATATGTTTTTAAAACGCTCACTATAAGGTTCATCTTCTAATCGGGTTATGCCACTAGAATATTCAAATGTTCCAATTAGGACTTGTAGATATGGCAAGAAGTTGATTGAGACGTAATGGCACGTGATGACGTGGCCGATGGATTTGGTGAGTAGATCTAGTATTTGCTTCTTCATGAGGATTCAAGATATGTTTTGTCATGTTTAGAAGTTTATATCATATTGATGATAATGTATAATTGAGGTATTAGTTGTTATTTCTTGATGATGAGTCTCCATGTATTTAAGTATTTGAAGATGTAATAGTACGAATTCTTATGTTATATTTAAAGTGAATTCCGTTATGTATCATATCAGGTTTCGATTATTGTTTTTTGCATTGTGAATGATATGTTGAGGGTTTTGTTTAGAATTCAATACTTGAGGTTTAAGATATGTACCGTGTGGAAAAAAAAAATTTATGTATATTTTGGGCCCCAGCATAGTGATACACTCGGTAAGAAAAAGCAGGGTGTTACAGTGAAAGTCTCTTGAAATAGTCTTTGGGAGACTATGAAAGTCCCTTGAAACGGTTTTATTCTTTCGATCTAGGGCTGTAATCAAACCGAATCGAATATAGCTTCGACTTGCTCAAGCTTGACTCGACAGAAAATAGGTAAGCTCAAGCTCAAATTCTTGTTTGGGCTCGGCTCGTTTAAAGGCTCGTCGAGCTTGAGCCTGCTCAATAATTTTGTTCGTGAGCTCAGTTCATGAGCAGCTCGTTTAAAAGCTCATGAGACAACTTAATAATTTGTTCGCAAGCTCAGTTCATGAGCAGCTCGTTTAAAAGCTCGTTTAACATTATATTTAAAAGCTTGTTTAAACGATCGTTTAAAATTATATTTAAATTACCCAACACATACAACAACAATCCATTAATCAAACCAACAACATTAACTTTCAAATATTTTTAGTATTTTAATTATATACGAGCCTACTCACAAGCTTATATAAACGAGTATGTTTATGAGCCTATTCATGAACCTGTTCACGAGCCTGCTCACGAACTTATTAACGAACCTGCTCATGAGTTAACGAGTCGAACTTTGTCTTGCTCAAGCTCGGATCGTTTATATTTCGAGCTCTAAAATCGTGCTCAAGCTCGACTCGGTTATGAATCGAGCTGAACACAAATGAGCCCTGATCGAATCGAACGTCGAGCTGCTCATGAGCAACTCGGTTCATTTACAACCCTATTTCAATCTGTCTCCACGAGATGTTTCTTTTTTAATCTCTGGGCCGATAATTCCAATTTTTAATTTTTAGTCCAATAATTATTTTAAACTTTTTGAACCTTTTTATAGGATTTCGTTTACGATGCATCAAGTATATTCATATAACATAAAGAATGACAGTATTACAAGAGTTGTTTATAGAGCAATTCTACACTGCCCGAATGTCTTGTACCGACGGCTTATCGAAATAAATTTGCACGATATTTTGATGGTCAATATCGGCAACGACCAGGGTTTTATCAAAAGAAGCACCAGGCCCCTTCTTTCTTCCTCCATGAAGCACAACCTCCAGCCTATTTGCACAACCTTCTTCATTCTTCCTCCTTCCTCCTCGCTAATAGCACAACAAGCCCATTTTTTCCTCCTCCTTACTCCTTTCTCCTTCCAACCTCCTTTTTCCTCATCCTTACTTCTTTTAGTTTATATCTTGATTAAGAATCGCTGCTAATAAACTCACTGGTGACTTTGGGATTACAACATCATTCACCCTCCCAATGTTGTTGGGTTAGAAAATAACAACAATTTGGATGCTTAAATGTGTGGGTTAAGTAAATAAACGAGTGGTGGCACTGCTAGAGCTAGTCAGTAGCCATGGAAAAAGATGTGGTTGAGACATCTCTCCCATCTCAACGTGGTAGGGGGCAATGCCCACTTTCCCCATGATTTGTTTGGCAGCTAAATGGAAATGTAATGTTATTAATTATGACAACTTTGAGTGTATCTGTTACACAAATATATATATATATATATATAATAACAACAAAGTCAACATAATTCTTCAGATTTTGCTGCTTATTCTTAGAATTTCTCTAGGTTGGAGCCTCTCTTTAGTTTAAAGAATCTCTCAGATCGATCTTATGCGTATTTTTTAGACCATAAAATATTATATTCTTTTATCTAAATTTCAGTTCTCCAAAAACATGGCCGTCTTTTTTTCTCACAAAAATTTATCTGATAAGGGCCAATGTTGTACGTGTAGTCGCAAAGCGATGAAAAAGGAGTTTCATTTTACAGATGGCTGGCGATGGGTTCCAATTGGCAACATTGAAAATGGCGATGGTGTTTTACTTTCTAATTAAACAAAAACAAAAGTTTTAAACCATAGGAAGAAAGAGAGAGAAAGACAGTGGACTGAGGGAGAATGAGGAAAAGCTCGCCAACAGCCTTCAATGACAGATTTGTAATATTATTCAGAGGTGAGGGATAATTTTGTCAAAAACAAATTGATTTCAATAAGACTTCAGTACGGAATATTCGAACAGTATAGAATTACTCTTGTTTATAACCTCGGATGTGAAGTTAATAAGATGGCGGATGGGAAATGGGAAGGGGTCCCCTCCCCCTCGGAGCCTTTCTCGTCAGTCCTTTTTGGCCTTTTTTACCCTTTCTTTGTCTTAGAAATAAACACAAGCAGACAACGGGTCCCCTCTCCTTCCTTCCTAATCATTTCATCTCTTCCAATTTTATATACTTTTAAGTAAAATATACATTATAACACGTCCTAGCCGCTAGGTGCATCAACATTATTTCTCCTTAATTTGTTACAATTAAGAAAACGTTATTTTTATTCTTTTTTATATATGCCCCCAGGGTGTTGCTCTGCTGTCAAAGAAAGAATTCTTTAGGGGTAATGCTTTTTAAATTCTCAAGTTTCATACTTTAATCTTGCGAGAAATTTAACGGTGATAACAATTTTAAAAATTAAAAATTATTTGTCATTCTCATATTTATAATAGAATTAAAGATCAAATTGATCGCTAAATTTTTTAATTTATATCTCTTATTAATATTATAAGGTCAAATAACGAGAACATTCGTGATAATATATTAACAAAAATAAAAAATTATTTTTTGGATTGAAACATATTCTTCCCCTCAACTAGGATTTACTATTTGTTATAACTAATAAGGTGGGGCATCCTTAACCCGCCCACATACCCGCCCCGCCCTTTTTCTTCCTCCCCCTTTTGTCTCAGACTCCATTCTCTCCCTCTCCCTCCCCGCCCCCTCTCTCTCTCTCTCTCTCTCTCTCTCTCTCTCCACACTCCATGGATGAGCTTGTTATCTCCTGCTTTTCATCTTCTTCAGTTGTCTCTCCCCAGGAAAACCCACCGTCTAACCTTCAACGAAGGCTCCATTTCATCCTCCAGAACCAGCCGGAGTGGTGGATTTACGCCATTTTCTGGCAGCCCTCCGACGACGGCAATGACAGTCTCGTTTTGGCCTGGGCAGATGGCCATTTTCAAGGCACTAAACGCCCACTCCCCAACGCAGACAACCAAAGGAAGCTTGTCAGAGGTAATTTACAGGCTACGATCAGTACGGAAACCGCCCAAATAATCGATGAGCCTCTGGATGCCCAACTGTTCTACCTCATGTCTTCGACGCGATCTTTCTCCGCCGGTGAGGGCGTTCCGGGGAGGGCTTTCAGCTCCGGTTCGTTCGTCTGGCTGACCGGTGCCCATCAACTCCGGTTTTACGACTGCGAAAGGGCTAAAGAAGCCGAGACCCATGGCATCGAGACTTTGGTTTGTATCCCTACGGCTTGTGGAGTGCTTGAATTGGGGTCCAATGACATGATCAAAGAGAACTGGGCTCTGGTTCAACAGGCCATATCCCTGTTTCGGTCGGATCCCATAGTCCCCAAACAGCCAAACCCTACCAGCAAGGTCCTGATTCAGTTTCTTGACGAGCGGAACATTAATTCCTTCGCCGATACAAGAATTGTTGCTGGCTTACAAGAAGATGATTTCATTGATGATATAGTAGATGACAAACTACTGGATGGCGACGCAAAGACAGCTACTACAAAGGTCGAAGCCGCCATTGATGCTGCAGGAAACGAGTCAGAGCACTCAGAGCTGCAACAGCAACAACAAAGAGTTCCCAAGAAGAGGGCACAAAAGGCGGCAGGGGCCAAGCCGTTGAACCACCACGTGGAGGCAGAGCGGCAGCGGCGGGAGAGGCTGAACAGCCGCTTCTACGCACTACGATCGGTGGTGCCGAACGTGTCGAAGATGGATAAAGCATCTCTACTGTCGGATGCAGTGTCCTACATCAGCCAGCTCAAGGACAAGGTCGAAGACCTAGAATCTCAACTGCTTCATCACACAGTCGCTGGATCTAAGAGATTGAAGACGGAAGCGGCAGACACGGCCGAAAACCAAAGCGCCGCCACCACCAATACTACTAGTACTTGCGTGGAGGAAAACCAAGCCGGAATATTGCCCACATCACCGCCGTCGCCGTCGTCGTCTGGAGGGCCGGTGGTGCCGCTAGAAATCGAAGTTAAGATTGTGGGTGGGGACGCAATGATCAGGGTCCAATCCGAGAACGCGGAATATCCCACGGCGAGGCTAATGGAAGCCTTGCGTGATCTTCAATTACCAGTCTACCATGCGAGCATCTCCACTGTTAACTATCTAATGCTTCAAGACATCGTGATTAGGGCTCCTTATGAAGGGTCACTCAAAACTGAGGAAGGTCTCAAAGCTACTCTCCTCAGGAGACTGTCACAGCGATGTTAACTGTAAATAATAGTAATAATCTACTACGTGTACTTTGTAATAAATTCCCATATATGTGTAATCTTGTTTAGCTTAATTTCTGAGCGAACGTTTGCAAAATTGTGATGTGTTGGTCAGTTTGCTGCCATTTTTATTATTAACAGCAGGCTTCGGAGGAGCAAATTACAAGTAGGAGCATGGATCAAGGGACAGTCACAGAGCAGCACAATTTTAAGGTAAGGTATGGTATATTTTCTTCTTTTTATATCACATTTTTTTTATTATTTATTACATTTACACTGCATCTGCTCTTGTTTAAACGTTGATACCCAAAATGACGGTAGCAATCCCCCCCTCAACAGAGTGGGCTTGATGATGAGCATGCAACAGTGCCTGACATCTCACTAATTGTTTCGCCAGAAATATCAGGATTTGTTTGGTTGCTTGTGTGGCCACAATTGTTTTGATTTTACTTTCTTGGTACGTGATTTGGAATATGCTGTCCCACAGCCATTAATCAGGCAGAAGAATCCTTTATTTTATCTATTGTTGCTTTCTCATCCACCATCGAGAAGAAGCACGTGCAGAAATCCAGCGTTAGTGCTGGTGTTTGTTTATCAATATTGGATTGGACTTACTGATACCCATGCTCTCCGTACAATCAAGCTCAGAAAAGAGGTTTTTTTTTTTTTTTACTTTCTTTTCTAATAAGACACGACTTTTTAGGAAATTAATGGAAATAGTTGAAATTTTGAGTCCTGCAGTGTTTTGCGTTAACTAGGTAAATGACTTGGCAGGGAGAGTGTTCTTCTTAAATATCCCTCCCTCTCCTCTCCCCTGAAGGACTGTCCCCCAAATTATATTTTCCAAGCTACTTCCATTCGTTTCCTAATCACCAGACCCGCCCGCTCAATGTTGCACTGCATGCTGTATTTAATTCAATATTACATATAATCTTCTATGACAGATAATATATTACTTACTGAGAAAAAAACAACACACACATATATATTATATGTTATATTGTATGATATGGGTAATATAACAGATAACATATGTTGTGGGAATATAACAAACCTTACCTTGCCATGTGTCCATTTCAACAAGTACTAGGGAGCCAACATGTGCCATGTTTTGAAGGATAACTCAAACAAATAAATCCTGGTTTATCATATCTCTAAATAATCTAGAAGTCACATCTCTACTTAGCTTATTTTCTCTCCATACCATTAGGTATTAACATTATCTCTAACTAACTCATCTTTTTTCTGAATGATTTAGGATCAACACTATGTCTTCTTGGCTCATCTCATACTGAAGAAATTCATGATAACCATTTCATCTTTATCTCTATTTTATTTTGTTAATGGGATTTGAAATATTATATTTTTGTTTGGCTAAAAATGTTTTACCAAAAAATCTTTTTAAAATGGTTTATAAAAATAAAAACTAACTTTGTTGCCTCCATGACTCAAACCCACACCGCCAACAAACCTAAGCACCTATGTGCACGCAAGGAACTACTCCAACTAGAAGCATCTTTGTTTACTTATGCGCACAAACTTATACATAATAAAACTGATTCCAAGTTTCTTTGCATCTATAACGGCCCGCCTCCCTGAACCTCCACGCGCATAAAAGATCTGTGAGAGGGCTATTATCTAAATGATATAGAATAATTCTCATTAACCATCTAACAAGAGAAACCATAGCAGATGACATTTCATAATCATTCTGATCACTTTACTTTCCACAACCATCCTTGCATACCTTACACAACATTTGACAACCTGGGAACACATAGCGTACAACAATCTTAAAACAAAAGGGCATTAACCTAACCAAATAGAAACACGCGCAGAACCTAGTTTCAAGAGAACTCTGCACTTGCTAACATGGCTCATCGGTCTAGACCCAACCTCGTTGAACATCCTTGCTAACACAAGCTGCTCTCTTATATGGAATGATGGAAAGCAATGGTGAATTACAAGACTTAGCAAGTTCAAGAAAGAAAGGCTACTGGTTAAGGATCAAACTTTCCCCAACGCCCCATGCAATTCATGTCAATGGAGCAACATACCATGCCATACTCGATACGTGCCATAACTCTAAATACATAAACATAAAGTAAACTGCACATAAGGGGTCCTTGGGGCCCACATAAGATACACACATTGGCGCCCAAAACTTTCGAAAACCAGCACTTACACCCTAAATTAATAATTTCATAAATATTCCAAGAATAAAATAATTAATTTTCCATTTCCTCAAAACAACATAAATTATTATTCTTCTCTTAAATCCTTAAATATTTAATAATTACTTCAAATACCATAATTAATAATTGTTACTTATTTCCAAAATTTTGGAATGTTACAACATCTGTCAACTAATGCTCTCAATCTATCGACCGAGTTGCTTCCATCTGTCGACTAACAGTGCCCATGCCCATGAATTTGTCGACTGATACTCTTCATCTGTCGATTGTTTCTGTCGCAAACAGCTTCCAATATTTAGAGTTCAAACTCCAACGGCTATATTCTTGAAAGAGGTCACCAAGCACTAAAAATAGAGGACAAATGGATGATTCAAGCCAATCAAGTGATATTATTACAAGCTCTCAAGTGCTCTTCAAGTTTGTGCTTCATTGTTACATTTATTTTCTCTCCAAGGCTTTACATTCATTTTGTAAAATTCATTTTCAAGCCTTATCTCTATTTTTAAGAGAATTTGTAACTGAGAGTATTGTCTCTCCGGTCCTCTCTTATCTTGTATCATTTTGTATTTTCCTAACTTATTTTGCTAGAAGGCCAACATTATTTGTAGGAGGATTTTGATACCTAAGTTGTAGCTAGAGGGGTTACTTGTTTAAGTAAGAGATTTGTGTTGTCTACCTTGTTGCTAGAGGGTTTACTTGTTTTAAACAAGAGGTTATAATTTCCTAACTTGTTACTAGAGAGTCTATCCAGTGTGATAGGAGAATTATAGTAGATTGGTTGAAAAATCTTTAGTGACAAGATAAGGTAATGGATTAGGCTTGGTTTAAACCGAGCCATTATTTATCGCTTGTGTCGTCATTCTTGTTTTTGTTCTTATTTTGTTTATAACTCCAAAGAACTCTCTTACAAGTATTAAAATCTTATTTTTCATCAAGAAGATTTTCAAACTTCAATCAAATTTTTAAATAACCCAATTCACCTCCCCTCTTGGGTATTGGTGCCATTGCTATACAATTATATCAATGGTATCTGAGTCCAACTCCTTGTTTCAAGATCTAACAATCTAAGGAGAGGTCCATGGCATTCAAGGAAGGTTATCCTATTGATATGCCGCTTTACTTTGATGGCTCATACTATGATTTGTGGAGAATAAAGATTTGTATTTTCTTAAAATCTATTAATTTTAATTTATGGTATGTAGTGAAAAAATTATTTGTTTCAAAACCAAAATCCATTTAGAGTGAAGATGATAAAAACTGTTTTGTTTTAAATATCAAAGTCATAAAAATTTTGCATCAAGCTCTGCATGAAAATGTTTATGCAAAAATTTCTATGTGTTCAAATGTTAAAGATATTTTGAATACTCTTGATTCAATTTATCTTACTAACAAATGTTGTGAGCATGTTGATGAAAATTTACAGGTTGAAATCCATTGAATCATCAACAAAGAGAGGAGGAAAAAAGGTCGAATCCCATTTCATGCTTCATAGCTCAAGAAGAAGAGGAGGTAACCTCTACTTCTACTTATGTTAGTGATCATGATGATGATTGTGATGATGATTTTTCAAAAGAAGAGTAATTACATGCTTTTGATGAATTTTGTGTTAATTTTAAAAAACAATGTTTGAAAAACAAAACTCTTCAAAAATAATTGGATTTATTATCAAATGAATTGGAAACTTTAAAATTAAAGAATGAATATTTGCTTGCTTCTAATAAAGAATTTTCAAAGAAAATTAATCTAAAAGAATCTAAATTAAAATCTCCTAATAGTGTTTTGAATGAGAAACTTATTTTAAATAAAAAGATTTCAAATTCATGTGATCATAAAAAAGATGTTCAAAATTTTAGTAGTCAAAGAGAAAATATCAAAAGCCCATCTTTACACACTTCTAATGATATTAAATGTTTTTATTGTTGCAAGATATGCCACATTGTTTTTTTGTTGTCTTTTTAAAAGGAAATCATCTAGTAGTCCAAAAATGAAATGGATTCCTAAGAGAACTGAAGTATCTAATATTTCTCATGCTAAACCCCAAGGATCCAAGCATGTTTTAAATTCTCATTTTAAGAGGAATGTGTATAAGGATAAAAAGAAAACAAATTTCAAAACGAAAATTCTTTGCTTCACATCCTAGCTATTGGTATCATTTTATAAACAAAGGTTTAGTAAGAAACAATCCACATAATTTTAAACAAATTTGAGTTTCTAAGGAGGAGGTTTATGCTAATAATGGTGAACCTAGAGTGGTTTGGCACCAAAAACTTGTGGATGATTTATTTTTTTTCAAATCTACTTGACATCCAAATAAGATTTCAAAGTCAAATTTTTATGGATGTATCAACCATGAAAAGAAGAGGAAGGTGAAGAATAATATCACCCCTCATGTTACCAACCAAGAATAAGAGACATTCAAAATTCATCCTTGGTGACATTTTCCCTAAACTCTCCATGTTTATAAGTTTTGATGATTTTGAATTGTAAGGATGTCTTTATGATTTTGTTGAAAATTTTTATTGATTTCTAAAATTAAGAGAGAGTTATAATGTTTAGATATATGAATTGAGTAAGGGAGAGAATAAAATTTGTTGATATATGCTAGAAAATGCTATCTCGATAGATAGTATTAAGCATAACCTAATTAATTAGCATAAGTCAACTGTATGATAAGGACATAGAGTATGCTTTAATACTAATTCATGGGTAGTATCTTGTTTAAAAATAAATGAAATAAAAATAATAGGTAATAGGATAGGAAATGTTTATATCACATACTTAGACTTATCTCCATCTAGCATAGAAAAGTACCTAGTATCAACTATCACTCAAAATATTTGGCCATGGCATAAGAGACTAGGACATGCTAGCATGAATGTCATTAATGATTATCCAAACATGATCTTGTTAAGGGATTGCCTAAGCTAAAATATGAAAAAGATCACATTTGTGAGGCATGTATGAAAGGCGAACAAATAGTATATTATTTAAGGCTACAAATAAAGTTTCAACCTCTAGGCCTCTAACCTTACTTCATTTAGATCTTTTTGGACCTATAAGAATCCAAAGCCTAGATGGAAAACATTATACTCTTATCATTATAGATGACTACTCTAGGTTCATTTGGTAATATTTTTTGTATTTAAAAGTGAAACATTTAGATCATTTAAAATATTTTATAAAAAGGGATTAAAAAGATAAAGTATATGCATTTAAAAAATTAGACGTGATCATGGGAGAGAATTTGAAATGAACAATTCAAGAACTATTGTGAGGAAAATGATATTGATCATAATTTTTGTAGTGCTAAAATAACTCAACAAAATGTGATAGTTGAAAAGAAAAATAGATCTTTACAATAAATGAATAGAATTATGCTATGTAACAAAAATCTTTTGATCTAAGCCATTAACACCTCATGCTACATGTTGAATAGGGATTCCATAAGACCTGTCTTAAAGAAAAACACCTACGAGTTATAGAAAGAAAGGAAACCAAATATTTCATATTTTTAATATTTTTGGTAGTGCATGTTTTATCCTTAACAATGGTAAAGACTCTTTGAAAAAATTTAATTCTAAAAGTGATAAATGAATTTTCTTAGGATATTCTACTCAATGTAAAGCATGTAGAGTATTTAACCAAAGAACTCTTGTAGTAGAAGAATAAAATTCAAGTTATAGTTGATGATGTGAGTTCCAAAACCTAATGAAGATTGTGACAATGGATTAAGACAAAAATAAGAAAAACTTTCATTAGATCAAAAGGATTGAAATCTATCAAATGATAATTTATTGGTTTAATGCATTTTTTCATCCCTGGACTAATTAAAAAAAATACCTTTAAGGACCTTTACTAAAAAGTGCTCACTATTCATCCTTGGATTAAATTAATTTGTACACTTTTCGTCCCTAACTTAACAGTTGTTAAAAGAGGCATTAAATTTGCCTCGTCAGTATTGCCACGTCACTCTTATTATTCTTGTCAACACTGCCACGTCACCATATATATATACACATACATATATATATATACACACACACAACACACCTAGCCATGGTCGCCGCCATAGTTGGGCTTCCTGACCGTGGTCATGGAGAGACTGTGTTCCCCGACCCAGTAGTGGCTAAGTCTGGGAACCCAATGTTCAGGAGGCTGGAGGTCAAGGAACCCAAGGTTCCCCGTTGGGGGCCATAGTTGCAGCCATGGATGGGCTCCCCGACCGTGGCTGTTAGTTTCCCCGATCATGGCTACCGGCTGTTAGGGGTTGAGGAACCCCCAAACCTTGGTCCCCAACCCCCATCCGTTCCTCGACCGTTAGGGGTTGGGAAGCCCAGGTTTCCTTGACCCCCAACGTATTTCCATTTGTCATCATCTCCTTCCCCAATCTTCTTCTTCCTCAGCACCCACCTTGAACACTCAATTCAAATCCCAACCCATTAATATAGTCAATCTCTCCACTCATAGGCGACAATTCTTGTTCTTCTCTCTCCCCGTTTCCCTCACTATTCACTTCAATAATTCTTTCGCCGTGGCCATTGGCTTCAACCTAGTGAGCCTTGCAGAGAGGGAAAGCAGCGTCACCGTCTCTCAGAGGGTGGCTCAGGCTGTTGAGATGCTGGAAAGGACTAAGGAGTTGCAGGCTCAAAGTGACTTCTATCAGCCTCTTGCCCACTTCACTCAAGTACTACCCCACTGAACTTTTGGCTGAAATTTGTGGTTAAAGAAAGGTTTTTTTTTAATAGAGGCGGTGGTTAGGTTCATCGGTCTGATTGATAGCTTCAGTTTAGTAAAGTAACTTTACAATTTAATATGCTTCTAGGTTTTAATACTTTTTATAAAGAATTAATTCTTGCCCAGATCTGTTCCTCAACCGCTGGGGGTCAGGGAAACCTGGGCTCCCCGACCCCCAGTGGTCGAGGAATGGTTGGGGGTCAGGGACCAAGGTTCGAGGGTTCCTCGACTGTAACGCTCCGCTCCTACTTACAGGTGTTACTCGTGAACAATCACCCGAATTGTCCACTTGTCCAGCCTTTAGTGAATGGTGAACCATGTTTCAAGACGAAACGCCCTAGGTGGGAACTAGGCTCATCCTTCCCTTCCCTGAACCCTAGGATTCACTAGCAGAATTGGGCTTTAACCACACCGCATTGGTTATAAAGAAAATCTCATTCAGACGCCCAATCGCCATTTTTTCAATTATTTTAAATTCTTTTTCCGACCAAGAATTTTACCGGGCTCCATAAATCACCACTAAAATCAATCCATTGATTGATTACCAAATTTTGAGGAAAAACTCATCATTTTCAAATTTTCAAAATTTTGGCATTATTCTCCAAAAATGTCCGAAAAATCCCTTTTATTTTGAAAATTCCTCCGGGCCCAAAATCAAATGGGAATTGCCCCAAAAATCCCTAAATTTCAGAATTTTAAAAAAATTTTGGCCGGCGGGGCCCTGCTGGGCACTGGCCGCGCATGCCGCCCACGCGCTCGCCTGCGCGCACCCCCACGTGCACCTACTGCCGCCCACGTGCGCCGGCCCGTTCGCCCCCGGCCGCCCAGGCGGCCTGCCCGCGCGTGCGGGGCTGCTGCTTGCTACCCCAGCTGCTGCCTCTTCACTTCTTTTCTTCTTCTTCTTCTTCTTTTTTTCTTGGGCATTTAAACCCCAATTTTTTCAGAAATTAAAATGAATAAAAATACTTCACATTCCTTCAATTTTTGCCTTTATTTCTCCAAAATTAAGGCTTGAACCAATCTCTTGATGCTTCCACAACATACATTAACCATCCACTATTTTTCCAACAAAGGCTTACAAGAAAATATCCATTTTCTTCTTCCACAAAGCTTACACAATAAAGTGGAAAATATTGCATCTAACCCTATTCATGGAGGTTCATACACATGAAACCAAAATGAAACATAATTTATTTTACATTTCCAACCAAAATACATAGGCTACACAACTTTAGCCTTCCCCATTCATAACCATTTATCTCCCATTTTCACCTTTCCCTTGAGGCTTTCAACACCTACATAGAGGTCCAACAACCCTCATGAGCTCAAAAGCTCAGTAAGGGTGCATATGCAAAGTAAATACAAGCATAACAAGTCTATGTAATGGCAAATGCATGCAAGTATGGTTAGGTTATTCCATCCTCACAACCCAACATGGTTTGAGGCATCAACCTACCACTTCTTTCCCACCCCCATGGCCATAGCTCTCATGTACAAATAAAGCATGCAAAGAGATACATAAAAATTTATGCAACCTACTTACAATGCAATGCAAGGCCTCCTCCACATGGGGTTATCCCTTACCTCATTCTTGAACCTTTAACTCTTCATTTCAAGAGAGCTTCCATCTTCATTTTCTCCCACCTAAGATGGTATCCCAAAAGAAACTTACTACCATTCAAGAGAAATAAAAAGATTATTAAACTAAGGAAGAACCCTTATCTTCATCTTCTACCTTTTCTTTTCTTCTCTTTTCTTCTCATTGGAAGACAACTCTTTCCTTCCTCTCACTTTCTTTCTCCCTTTTGAAATGGCTAAACTTGAGACAAAGGCTTACTTTTCCTTTAAATACTCATCTTGTCTTGAAATCTCCATTTCAAGACTTCATCTTAGCCTTTGATTTCCAATTGCTTTTTGAGAGAAAATCCCAACCATTCATCTCTTTAGATTAAATACATCTCTCTTGGAAGAAACACAATCCATGCCATTTCCTCCCTTTAAATCTCACCCATTAGATTATTTTGCCTTTATAAGACTTAATCTCCACCCTTAAAAGGAAACACAATCCATGTGCCTTTCAAAGAATTCATCTTAGCCATCCAAAATTAGTCTTTAAATTAAATCATTAATATGTTGGCAATCCTTGCCAACTTTCAAGACTAAATGGTGGCCCTTAGATCATTTCCAATTCTAAGAATCAATCTCATCCTTCCAATTTTCATTTCTTTCTCATTTAAATTAATGGGACTATTTTCACCCCATCACATTTGAGAGACATAAATACTTTCTTATGTATTTAAATAACTCTCATATTTTCCAAGGCATTAATGGTGACCATTTACCATTTTCTTTAATCCATATAATCATGTCTCTCATTAAATGCTTGAAAGACCAATTAGCATTTTTTTGCATTTAATTAAATCCTTCTCCAACTCATAAATCCACATATATATATATGCTCCCACATTTCTAATATATATATTTCTCTCAAATTTCCAAGATTATGCCAAGTGTCACTCTAAGACACAAACTTGGCTTCCAATTCTTGATCTTGGTCATCCATGTAGCATTACCTCATTAATTCACCATTTTAGGAAAAATTAATTATTTTCTCAAATAATTCAATATCCACTATTTTCCCTATTTTTCATAATTAAATTCCTTTATGGAGTCACTCCAAATTACCAAAATACCCTTTCATGAATTATTAATCCCATATCTCCACATAAATACAAAATCGGGATTTAATTCACTTATTCACCTAATTCCACCTAGGAATTATTTTCAATTTATCAAAATACCCTTTATTGGACTTTACTATCCAAATTACCAAAATACCCCTCTCATAGGGCACCCTCAATCTCAAGGATTCATCACCTTCTCAAGGGTATTTTTTAAATTTTCTCACTTCCTTTCTCATTCTCTTAACACCGGTAACACTGGGTGTTACATTGACCCCCAATAGCCAGGGGCCATGGTTGGGGAACCCAACCTCCCCATGGTCGAGATCAGGGAGCCGAACTATGGCAAGGGCCATGGCTAGGTGTGTTGTGTGTGTATATATATGTGTGTGTGTGTGTGGTGACATAATAGTGCTGACAAGGATAATAGGAGTGATGTGGCAGTGTTGACAAGGCAAATTTAACACCTCTTTTAATAACTGTTAAGTTAGGGACGAAAAGTCTACAAATTAATTTGATTTAAGGATAAATAGAGAGCACTTTTTAGTAGAGGTCCTTCAAGCCATTTTTTTTATTAGTCTAGGGACGAAAAAATGCATTAAGCCTAATATGCTTGATGAAGAAAAATATCCATCATTTTCAAGAGAGAAAATACGTAGAAGATAATGAGATCATAAAAGATCCTTCTAAGGGAATAAGGACTAGAGCATCTATTAGAAATGAATGTCAATATGTTGCCTTTATATCTCAAATAGAACCTAAAAACATTAATTAAGGAAGCCTTGAATGATGAAAATTGGATCATTATCATGCAAGAAGAATTAAATCAATTTGAAAGAAATGAAGTGTGGCAATTGGTTCTAAGACTTAAAGATCACCCAACCATAGGAACCAAATGGGTGTTTGGGAACAAAATGGATGAAAGTGGTGTTGTTGTTAGAAGCAAAGTAAGATTAGTTTCTCAATATAATAGTTAGAAGGAATAGATTATGATGAAAAATATGCCCCATGTAGCAAGACTTAGAGCCATAAGAATGTTGTTGGCATTTGCATGCTACAAAAATTTTAAATTATATCAAATAGATGTTAATAGTAAATGAATATATATAAATGAGGAGGTATACGTAGAACAATCTCTTGGTTTTGAGAATCCTCAATGTGAGGACCATGTGTTCAAACTTACCAAGATTCTACATGGTCTAAAACAAGCCCCAAGAGCATGGTGTGAGAGTCTTAGTAACTTTCTTCTATAATAAGGATTTAAGAGAGGATAAATAGATACAACATTGCTTACTAAGTCTCATAACAAGGACATTTTATTAGTTCAAATTTATGTAGACGATATTATATTTGGATCTACAAATAAATCCCTATGTGATAAATTTGCAAACCTAATGCAAGGGGAATTTGAAATGAATATGATGGGAGAATTGAAATGTTTTCTAGGATTGCAAATTAGATAAGAAGATGAAAGAATTTATATATCTGAACAAAAACATATAAAATATCTTCTTAAGAAATTTTATATTCAATAAAACAAACTATTTAATAGATTAATAGTTTTACTCTTGTGATTGACTATGGTTTTGATGATGAAAACATTCCAAGCAAGCTATTCTAAACGTATCAAAATCATCAAAAAACATATATAATAAATGTTTTTGGATTAAATCTCTTAGTTTATGAACATCAAGATCAAATCCAAAGTATATATGATTTGATGAAATTATTGGTTGTGAAAATTGAATTTACAAAGAAACAATCATTTATTTTTTATAGAATGTATCTTGAATAGTATTCTAACCTATTAGTTGATAGTTTTGAAAAATTGCTTGAGACTGTTGATAGTTCTCTAAGCAACCGTCGACAGACAAAGAGCATGTTTTAGTTTTGCCATGAAACTATCGACAGTTTGGCAAGCAATTGTCAACAGACAGTACGCTTGCAAAGGCATCTGTTGACAACCTATCTCATTTGTTGACTAAGTCTTTACTTTTATGTTGTAACTGTCGACTAACCTTCTTATTCTGTCGACAGTTTATTTCACAGGTTCGATTAGTTTTTTGAACGCATTGAATGCTCCCAACTACCTCCAATGGTCAAATTCTTGTCTCATTTTTCCATCAATTATAAATAGGTGGTTGAAACATCATTCAAAGCTCTTAGATCATTGAATACTCAACTACCAAGTGCTTAAGAAGTCATTGAGCTTTAATTTCTTTTGTTCTCTCATTTCAAGTGTAAAGGCTGTGTTTCTCCTGTATCTATCTTTATTCTAGCCTTGTATTTTCATTGAGAGAACCTGTAACTAAGAGGTCAAAACTCTTAGAACTCTCATTTTACTGTTGTTATCATTTGTTCCAAGCTTGTAAAGCTTGAGGGCCTATCTTGTTGATAGGAGGTTGTACTCTTCCTAGTCTTTGGATTAGACGACCTACTTGGTTTAAGGAGGGGGTGTTAGTGGATTAAGTTTAAAAAATCCTTAGTGAAGAGCTAAGGTAGTAGACTAGGTTTAGTGGTTTATAGTGGTGAGGAGCTAAGGTATACTAGGTTTATAGTGGTTTGGATAAACCAAACCACTATAAACCTTTGTGTTCTTGTGTGCTTGTTTTGCTTTATTTCCTTTTGGCACCTTTTCATCCCTCTCTTGCTTCTTATAAAATTCCTTTACATTGTTTAAGGTATTGAAAACCAACGATTTTTTAAAATCACCAATTCACCCCCCTCTTAGTGTGTGCCCTAGTACTTAATTTCTATCAATTGGTATCAGAGTATAGGTTCCCACCTTTTTTCAAAGTTTTAACCACCTAGGGATAAAGATCTTCATGGCACACTTTGTTAGTACTTCACACTTTGTTAGTACTTCACAAACCAAGGGTCAAAGCACCTCTCGTCCTCCATTTTTTGATAGCACTAACTATAACTATTGGAAAACTATAATGCAAATCTATCTTATGCAGGATTCAAGCCTAATGCAAGTAGTTAAAAAGGAAATCAAACTGACCGACATGGAAAAAATGGAGACATGGACAATTAAGGAAAGAAAAGATATGGAGATCAATGCTAAGCCGATGAACACCCTGATATGTGCACTATGTCATGAAGAGTTCAATTGGATCTCCACATGCAAAACTGCAAAAGAGATATGGGACAAGCTTAAGGTAATAAATGAAGGCACAAATCAGGTAAAAAAGGCCAAAATTAATCTTCTTGTCCATGAATATGAGTTATTTTCAATGGAAGAAAATAAATCTATAAAAGATATGTATACTAGATTTAATAATATTGTATTTACTTTAGAAGCTCTAGGAAAAACATATATTAATGGAGAAAAGGTCAGAAAAATTTTAAGAAGTCTACCTATGTCGTGGGATCCAAAAGTCACAGTTATAATAGAGGCTAAAGATCTAGAAAAACTTGAGTTTGATAATTTTTTAGGCTCATTAATGACCCATGAAATTATGATGAAAAGAAATGATGTAGTTGAATCAAAGAAAGATAAAAAATGTAGCATTCAAAGTTGACAATGAGGATAGAGAGTCACAAGATCGTAAAGATGATGAATTTTCCATGTTAGCTAGAAAATTTAGGAAATTCATGAAAAATGGGAGATTTAATCAAAGAAGAAACTTTAGGAAAGAAAAAGATCAAAAAGATACTAACCCCTCTAATGAGATTCGATTGTTTGAGTGTAAAAACCTAGGTTATATGAGGAATAAGTGTCGTTAATTGAAAAAGAAGGATCGCAAGGAAAAGAAGGTGAAGAAGAAGGCTCTAGCCGTATGGAGTGAAGGGGAATTATCATCAAGTAATGAATCACAAGATAGTGAAGTTGCTAATGTTTGCTTCATGCCTAATCTTGAAGATGAGGTACCTACTCAACTCTCTAATTCAATTTCAGATTTTACTATTGAAGAACTTCATGATGCATTCAATGAATTATTGAGTGAAAGTGAACAAATGAACTTGAAAAACAATGATTTAAGAAAGAAAATAAGCCTATCAGAAAGTGAGATTAACACTCTAAAATCTGAAAAAGAAATCTTAATAAATGAAAAGAATGTTTTGATTGGAGAAAAAGAAAATCTAATTAATGAAAATAAAGACATAAAAAAAGTTTTTGAAAAATTAGTTTAAGGTAAGAAAAAGTTAAAAATGATCTTAGGAGCTCAAAGAAGCTTTGGAGATGAGCAAGGAATTGGATTTGATCCATTCCAAGCAAGCTCAAGTAAAACTGTTTTTATAAGAGCTTCAACTCAAATTTTTGTCCAAAAGAAATCCTTTTACAAACCAATATTTTCAAAAGGTAGGATTTCATGTCATTATTGTGGTAGATTTGGACACTCAATCAACAAATGCTTCATAAGAAACAATCCTCATAAATTCAAACAAATTTGGGTTCCAAAAAATGTAGTGTCTACTAACATGAATGGACCTAAAAAGGTTTGGGTACAAAAGGGAGCAACTTGAAGTGTTCTTTTTATACGTTACATTGGCTTCTCTTAGCTCAAGCAGCAAATGGTTCCTTGCTAGTGGGTGCTCTAGGCACATGACAGGAGATCAAGGCCTTCTCAACAATGTTAGTTTCAAAGAAGGATGTAATGTTTTCTATGGAGACAACTCTCAAGGTAAGATCATGGGTATGGGTTCTATCTCCTTTGAACATTTTGTGTTAGATAATATGTTTCTTGTTGATGGTTTTAAACACAACTTGATTAGTATAAGTCAACTACGTGATATGAATTATGAAGTTTACTTTGATGCTAATTCTTGCCAAGTTATATGCTCTAAGTCAAAAGAAATGAAACTAAAAGGAAATAGAATAAGAAATGCTTATCTTACGTTTTTAGAATCATCTAATATAGAAAATTGCTTAGTATCTAACTCCTCTCAAAATACTTGGTTGTGGCATAATAAATTAGGACATGCTAGTATGAATTTGTTAAATAAATTAGTGAAACATGACCTTGTTAATGGTTTGCCTAAGCTAAAATTTGGAAGAAATCACATTTGTGGTATATGCATGAAAGGTAAACAAATAAGTGTTTTATTCAAACCTACAAATGAAGTTTCAATATCTAGACATCTAACATTACTTCACTTAGATCTATTTGGTCCAATAATAACTTTAAGCTTAGGAGGAAAACAATATGTTTTAGTCATAGTAGATGATTATTCTAGATTCACATGGGAAATCTTTCTTGTTATTAAAAATGAAGCTTTTAAGTCTTTTGAAATATTTAGTAAAAGAGTTAAAAAAGAAAAAGGTTTCTGCATTTCTAAAATTAGAAGTGATCATGAAGGAGAATTTGAAAATGAATCTTTCAAACTATATTGTGAAGAAAATGGTATAGACCATAGCTTCTCTTGTGCTAGAACTCCTCAACAAAATGGGGTAGTGGAAAGAAAGAATAGATCTCTTCAACAAATGGCTAGATCAATGCTTTGTGATAAAAACTTAACCAACTATTTTTGGGCGGAGGTCATCAATACCGCTTGTCACATATTAAATAGTCTCTATAAGATCAATTTTGAAGAAGACCCCTTATGAATTATACAAAGGAAGAAAACCCAATATAGGTCATTTCCATGTCTTTGGTAGTACTTGTTATATTCTTAACAATGGAAAAGAATCACTAGGCAAATTTGATGCCAAAAGTGATAAAGGTATATTTCTAGGTTATTCATCCCAAAGCAAAGGCTATAGAGTATTCAACAAAATAACTTTAGTAGTTGAAGAAACAATTCAAGTAATAGTTGATGATATAAATGTTGAAATCCCAAAACCTAGAGAAGATTGTGATAATGAAGTGACTCAAAATCTTGAAAGACTTTCATTAGAGCATAATGAATCAAACATTCTAGAAAATGATTTGGTTGAAAGAGATCAAGAGTATCAAGAAGAAAAAGAACCAACATTTCCAAGAGAAAAGAAATATGTCAAAGAAAATGAAATCATAGGAGATTCATCTAAAGGCATTAGAACTAGATCATCAGTTAGAAATGAATGCCAGTGTAACACCTCGCCTTACACGGGCGTGTTACTATAAGGGAATCCCTAGAAATCTCTTTTTTTTTTTTTTTTCCAAGTTCATCATGCGCGGTGCCTCAAGAACAATCTTCACATGCAGATAAGATCCCGAGAACCCCAACCTTGCCCGTTTAACTAACAAGATCAATAATCTTAAAACTAAACGAGACATATTATAACGCAAGGGATAATTAACATCAAAATATCATTGCCTACCACGAGTTTCATACAAGGTGTTCCCACACCGAAATACGTATTACAAAACCACCAAATGATAACAACATTATCATACAATCATTCGTACAAATACTGAAATAAATACTAACACCTCCAAAATGATACAATGACTATCATACTAAACACCATTAGCCCTCAACTGTCCACGTCTTCACCCTCGCAGCAGTCCCTGCCTGGAACGTTGAATGTTTCAGGGGCATAACCCAGATTAGATGATAAAACATCTATGTGATGGCATAAAACAGTTTACTGAATGGATGAAAGACATACGAGCATGGCATATATAGACAACAACGACATGTAACACGTCTAACTTGAGAAATCTCCCTGACATACTCAACCTTTTATGGAAAATCCATTTCGCACACCTTTGGGTTAACCTTGCCACGACATACTTAATTCTCGAGTGCCCTACCGTGTCACTCGATCACTGGGATTAACCTTGCCCCATTCTCAAGAAGACCCCATCCCGTCCCCTACGGACATAACAACAACACGAAATCAATACACCGATGATACGAAAAATCACACGCCATGCACTGATTCTTTTACAAGTAAAAACAATTGATGCAATACACCACATGTTCAATATGCATATGATGCCACAAGTACACAAGTAAAAATGCTTATGCATAATATCCCAAGTTCTGGAAGATATAATCGCTCATTAGAATTGGTTCATTCACATATAACCTAAGCTCGGGAAGGTAAAATCGCTCACCTGAACCCACTACACACACTCCAACACACTTTCAAGATAAGTTAAATCTAGAATCAAACCACTCACCTCAATTCGAAAAAGACCAATTTTTGCCTTGAAATGCGTGTTATGTCTCGAAAAACGTGTAATCCTTCCTTCCAACAACCCAATCATCTCCTATTTACCTTTTTGACCTTAAAAATAAACTATTTTTCCCATAATTTTCTCAATTTCCCCTATTTTTTTCCTAATTTCCAAAGATTTCTTCCCCTAAAAAATTCATAATAATTATTAAACACCCAATTTTTTCAAATATTTTGCATTAACCCTCCTAAAATAATTTTATAAAAATTATAAAATTAATTTCAAGGAAAACCTAGGCCTCATGCGCCTTCACACGCTAGCACGTGGAAGAGAATGGTGTCCGCGCGTGCACACGCACGGCTGGTCTTCTCCGATTTTCTTTTCCGACCACGGTTGCCAGCGATGACCTCCGATGCCTGATTTGATTGCAAGGCCTTGTAGAGATTGATGAGGCGACCTCGATGGCACACTCAAACTTGCGAAACAATCGCCGAAAAATGCCTTAAATGGCGGTTGCAGGTTGCAGTCTGACGAGGCCCGACTTTTCGGCGAAGGCACTGAAACCCTATGAAAACTAAGCCAAACACCTCCAAACTCTCTAGATCTTCTTCCCAACACTCAAGCAACAAAACCTATTTATCAGTGAAGATTGATTCAAGCAAAAACGCAAGCAATTTCGATCGATTTTGCTTTTTAAACCCTCGGCCTCCTAACCCTTTTATACTTGTTCTTGACGCAATTTCCCACCAAATCCCAGTATCCCTTAAGCCCAAAATCTAGCCTTTAATTCCATCAAATAGCCCTAAATCATAAGCTAGATCATTTGAAAATTTTGGTCGAAATTTTGGTCCCATCCGCCATTAATTCCGGTCATGTCACGGCAGTTCTCGGCCAATGGCCACTCCCATTAAGACTATCATCACTTGGAGGCTACTCTGGAGCTTCCAGGCGACCTTCCCGATGCCTCCAGGTGGCTGGCCGACGGCCATGTGTGAACGGTCAATTTCACACCTTGAGGTTTTCCAATTTTGCACTTTTGCCCCCAAGAAACTTCCAATTATATTTCCACCCTATCCATGCCGCCCCTAGACTTCTCGTTAATTCTTATACTACCCTCAAGTTCCAATTTATTCATTCCCCTCAAGAATTTCTAGAAAATTCATCGTTTCGATCTCCCTTGAACAGTTTACGAAATCTACACTTTTGCTCGGATGCCCTTAATCGCGTGTTTTTGACCTCAAACCTTCGCAAATCTCTTAGTTTTGTCAAATATTGCTTAGTTGGGCAATTTTATGTTCATTTACTTTCTTTGACATAGACCCTCGCCTTTCATTTATGTTTTGAATATTACGTGTAGGCCCTAAACTTTGCTAAATTCTATTTTGACCCCGTAATATCTGGAAATACTCTTAATATTAAATATTGCGTATTACAGCCAGCATGCCATTTTTTAATCTCAAATAGAAGCTAAAAATGTCAAAGAAGCTTTAGATGATGAAAATTAGATTATTGTTATGCAAGAGAAATTAAACTAATTTGAAAAAAGTGGAGTTTGAAAATTGGTGCCTAGACCAAAAGATTATCCAACTATAGGCACAAAATGGGTATTTAGAAACAAAATGGATGAAAGTGGTATAGTCATAAGAAATAAAGCTAGGTTAGTGGCAACATTGTGCTGCCCATGGTTAGAGTTGGTAGTAGTTGAGTTGCCTTGAACCTTTGAAGGCACTATGTGAAAAGTTCAAGGTCTTCGTGGATTGTGAAAGCTTGAAGTACTTGTTCTCACATAGGGCTTGAATATGGGGTTGTAGCAGTAATTGGGGTTTTTAAGGATTTTGCTTATGCGACCTAATACCATTTCGAGAAGGGAGAACATGGTGATTAACGAGCTTGCTCTAATAGCCTGTTCTAATGACCTGAGAGTGGGGATTGGTAGAGGGTTTTAGCCAATGACAGTGAATGTGATTCCTAAGGAAACATCTATTTACTTCGTTAGGTTGGTGATTCACTCCCATCTAATTAACAGATTTGGAAAGCTATGTTGGAGGACTCGAATGTGAGGTTATGTGGTGACAATCGAGGACAGGCCAGAAACCCTGCCTTTAGTTCTTGGATGAAGTACTTCAAATTCTAAATCTAATTTATGTGTTTGGAGCTAAGGAATAAAGGCAACCATACTGAATGAGGTGCACCAAGCCAAATGTACCATTCACCCTAGTGTATGGGCTTGAGAAATAAAATAATATGTCTTGGAAAAGGTGTTGTGGGAACACCATGATTTTGAGGAGTTTGCTTCAAAAAGTGAGAATTGAGTAAGTTGTGAGGTAAAATTTCGAGGACGAAATTTATTTTAAAGGGGGAAGGATGTAATACTCGAGATTTTTATAAAGGCTCATGTATATTAAAAATAGAACATTTCGAGAGAAAATAGAAGTCTTGGATTTGAAAGACATTTCTAAAATAGGGGTTAAAGTGTGATTTTTCAAAAATACAGGGGCACAAGTGTAATTTATCAAGACTTTCGGGTATTAGTGCAATAAGTCTTTTCCCCAGGGGCATGTGAGGCAAATTTAGGACAACCTAGGGACCCGGGGGTAAAGGATCAAAGTGTAAATACAAGAGATTTTAGGCCAAAATGTGATTTTTGAAAGCTAATAATTGGACCATTAGAGTAATGAACTAGAAGAATGGATCGTTACTTATAGATAAGGCACATAAACCAAGGTCACATGGGGCAAGTGTTAGAAATGTATGCCCTAAAGACACGTTTTATTTAATTTATGGTAATGATGTTTTCTTTTAGTCAGTTTATGGCACATATATCATTTGCATTTAATTGTTGGAAAAGTGTCCATGCTATTAAGTGAGTGATTCATGTGATGGGTCGTTCTTCACAGTTAGGCATGAATCATGGGTACTTAATAAGCAAGAAAAATATTACTCTTGATCTTTTGATAGAACTGGGCATTCTATCATGATAAGATCATTGTACAATAGATCCTAATGGAGGATAGCTTGCCTTAGCCAGTAAACAGTCCGTTTATTCTAATTGTACAAGCGCATTTGGAATGCGTAGAGTGGACCTGTGATAGAAGCTAATGACAAAGTACTAATTATCATGGAGCTAGTCTATCACTGCTATTACGTGGATGAGTACTCTAATACTTGAGTATCAGTTGGTGGTCTAGTGAACCTAGAGCTATATTCTTAGATTCACTCTAGGTGAGGTCTATCAAAGATCAGTAATCTTGTGAGTTGGGAGTATGGTTTCTAATTAGCTAAGACAGAATAATACAAGATAGTTTCTGTGATTCACCCCCTTGTGATTGTCCAAGAATAATCAAATAATCCAGGGCCCTGGGAACGTGACTTAAGAGTGAGTGCTTCTGGGTAGCTCCCAGTGATAAGCAAGTACGTTCGAGTAGTCACGGATTATTGGACTAGTGATCTAAGGATGGTAGAAATCGTTTAGAGAGGTGTTAGTACATTATTCCTTTCTAAATGATGGGTGTTACGCAAAGGGGTATTTTCGTCATTACACTAGTAGGTCAAAGACATCGCACATGCAAAATTATTCGTGGGGTCAGTGTTACCATATGGTGATAGTTGGAACACTTAGAATGACAAAATATAGCTACTGGGTAGCAGGAATATTTTGGTCATTTTAGTAGCCATGAATAATTTGTCTTTTGGTCCCCGGGGTAACTCGATATAACTCATGTATTTTTAATACATTTGGCCTGTTGGGTGAATTACATTGAGAGAGAATTATTTTATTCAGAATGGTCCATTGGGCTAGAATAAAATAATAAGTTCATTGGTTTTAATTAATTAATTGGGCTAACCCAATTAGAAAATTAATTAAATGGACTTGGCCCACTAGGGTTTGGCCCACTAGGGTTTTAACCCTAGGGTTCTCCCTATACATATTCTCTCTCTAGTTGTTTTTAACCCTAAGTCGTTTTTCTCTTCTTCACCAAGAGAGGCCACGAGTTTTGAGTCATACCTTGGAAGATCAAGAGATCTGATGCGAAGGAGCCGACGGATTGCAGGACAGCCGTCATCTCCACCACGCGTAGAAGCTGCCGCGCCTCCTCCTCCTGTCGCTCCATTCCGTCCGGTAATCCGAAGGAAAAGTAAGTCTCCTAGATTCTAATCAATATGAGGATAGTTTTTTATTTTTAAAAAACGCTTCTGTTGCATGCTTTGATCCTCGTGTGTGGTCCTTCAGCAAGGACATGTGGCTTAAGGCTATTGGGCACACAAAACGAGGGCAATAAAGGCCTAACAAGTAGTGAAATGGGATTGACCCAAGAATCTATAAAAGGACCCAAACTCCATCAAGCACTTCACCACCAAATTGAGAGATTTTCAAGAGAGTGAAGTAGGAAATAAGATCTTGAGAGTGGATTTGGTGAAGAAACAAAGAAGAAATAGGCCGCCGGAAAGAAACTGAAATTGCTAGAGTTCAGGCCATAACAGTCCAAAAACCCACAAGGAAAGTTCAATCTAAATTGATATTCTTGTATAGGGATGAAAGAGGAGCATATAGAAAAAAATGGGGGTTAAATCGGAGTTAAAACGAGGGAGATATGATCGAAATACGAAAACTGCGCAGCAATGTTTAAGGGCAGCGTGTGCAGTATACGCACCGCTTCTGGTCAGGCACGTGGGCCTACTTTCCAGGGAGTGTGGGGGTGCATTCAGCCTTTATTTTCCTTGAAATTTCATATATAAACTAACTAAATATATTAGAACAATTTTGTATAAAACTATTTGAAGTTTGGTTTAAAAAAGACATGTTTTCTGTACAAAAACCTAACCCGACAAGCTTGAACAGTGGTTCCGAAAGGTAAACAACTAAGGTGAGTGGTTGTTGCATTTGTTTTTCTACCTCTTTAACATTATTTATATCATTTTTTGGGGTTTGTGGCTTTACATATTATGTTTTCCATAAAACGAGCATATCTTTTCCATTTTGCATATGTCATGGTATTTGAGGCTAGTAACATTCTGGGTCATCATGTGTGAGGCTCCCATTGCCAAGCAAAGGGGAGAGGGTTAAGGAGGTCACCATTTGTGATAGCGGTAGATCTCGATGCCTAACAGGGGGGAAAGGGGTAGGGAGTTTGAATATGATGGTTTGCAAGGATGATTGCAACATCCTAGCATCCCTACCACGAGGAACAATTTTGTACTTGTTCTTGCATGTGCTTTCCTTCATCTTGATTATTTGTTCATTTTGTGGGTATTTATGCCTTACATTTCATGATTTCCTTATTTTTCCTTGATTGAACATGTTCATTCTGCTTTGCCTTGATTTATCATGCATTAGCGTGTTGTGAGTAATTGGTGGATTATCATGTGTGACAGAGACCATATGCTCACGTGGGGCTGAGGTTGAGATCGTGTGCTCGTGTGGGGCTGAGGAGTTGAACATGATAATGCCTTGGTCATGGTTTTTACAAAGGAGATTGCATACTTATACTGCATATTGTTTATTGCTTTTGGCATACACGAACTTGAACTTTCATTTTTATGAACCATCTCACTTAGGTGTAATTATCTAATTTGAGTGTTTTATACCCCTGAAATATTCAACATTCCATATATATCAAATATGCTAGGTGTTCCAGGTGCCAGTTCGAGCAAGGGTAAGGAAGTGGTAGAGGCACAGCTTTAATGTTTCCTTGAAACGTTTATATAAACTTATTATTCCAGTTGTTGTATCGTAAATAGCAGTTAGGATATTTCATGATGTATGATGTCAATCCTTATGGCTATACCACATGTATTCTGAGGTTGCTAAGCTTTCATGGGATGGGTTTGATAGTTTGGTACATGTCAGATTATGTCTATTTTAAATTTGTGGAAAATCCTACCTTTTCAAAATTTTCAAGTTCGATCCTATGCTTCTGTTGACAAGGATTTCCCTAACGCCCTTCGGATTTTCTAATATGTAGTTTGGTAAGTTGTATGTAAAAGAACGGGGAGTTACAAATGTCCTTGTGCAAACCCTCTAATGCTTAAGTTAGTCTTTAGGTGTTTGAGCATAAGAAATAGAGTCGGAATGGCAGAGTAAGCGTATCTGAGAGATGAGGTGTTCCCTCTATTTATAGAAGAGGGAGAAGGGGACACGTGGTAACCATCCCAAGTTTCTTGAGTGGCTCAGGTGTGTATTCTAAGTATATTCCCGACATATTCGTGGCATATTTTGTGGAATCTAGGAATATTCTTATGGGTCATAGGGAGGATTTTGGGTTTGGTTAAAGGAACGCCTTAAGAGGGTTTATCAGCTACAATGGAGGCTCCCAGGGGCGCATGATCACCATGATCGAGTGGGCTCATGGCTGAGTTGTGCTTCTTCCTTTAGCTTTTATTCCCTTACATGATGATATCTTTTCTTCCTTGGTTTTCCCTTGGCTTTTGCTCTCTCATTTGCATGATTTGCTTTGTTTTTGCTCAGCAGTGGACCATCTTCATGGCTTTTGATCTTTATGACCAAATGGGCACTCGGTCATGACTAAGTGGCCCTGTCATGGCTTTTTTGCTCACCAATGGAACTTTTTCATAATCGAGTGGCCACTCGATCATTGCCTTGTTCCCCTTTTTCCTTGTTCAATTATGCACTTACTTAACAAGTTGCGCTTCATGCTTTATCAAAGGATCGATGGGAAGTCTTCAGTCGAGTTATGCTTGTTGTTTGCAAGGTGTATCACTTATAATATATCAAACCTTAACGTATCATGTACAACTTAACATTTAAGTTTTAGGCCATATACTAACAATATAAAATCTTAGTGTATCAAGTACAACTTAACACTTAAGTTGTAGGGCATACACTAATAACAATAACAGCTCATCATACAAAGGCATTCATTCTCCCAGAGGACCACTCATCCGAAGGGGTTTCTCAACAAGCCTATCTTGTGCTTAACCCAGGACAACACCGCGTGCCTTGTACATGCGTGCCATGTAATGCCCCACTTTTTCAAATACATAACGACGTGAAATATTAGCAAACATCACCTATGGGCGTTATGGAAACCCTTACCAACGGAAGTGTTGGATCGAACCTAAAAGCTTAATGAAAGCTAAATAAATGGGGTTTCCACTGTATTTCCTTTATAAGTGCAAGAAATGCTCATGACTTCCAATACTCTAAAAATGACTCAACACATAAACCATAGTAGGACACCCACATACGCACATGTCTTATAACCTTGAATACCCTAGTTGCTATTACAATACATCATTGTGATACAATTATATGGGTACGTAATAACTTAAAAAAACCCCCAAAACTAGCCAAGCATCATCTCCTTGCTCACGCTCGAATTGGTACCTGAAACACCTGACACTTCCAATATACCTGGAACATTGAACGTTCTAGGGGCATCAACCCAAGTTAGATAATGACATCTAAGTGAGTGACTCATAAAAGGTAAGTACATGCATGCAAATGCAATAATGCCATAATGAAATCCACCCCTGTGGTAGCAATGCCAAGGTGTTGCAATCACCTCCACCGTCATCATAGTCACTCCTGGCTCATCACCAGAGCACGAGGTCTTCCATGATGTCCCAACAACTAGCCACAGTCACCAATACGAACATGATATATGACAAAGTAGAAGGAATATGCATAAACAAGGGAAAATATGACATGTAAGCCACAAAGGCATAATATGCAAGCTAACATCCGCACACAAGTGAAGCAACAAATGCTCAAAGTGTCACAAAACATGCAGGAATGACTCACCTTGACCGATTACCTTAGGAAGCACGGTTTACAACGAGCAGGATGGGTTTTCTCCTAGTTTTCCGATTGATTGGCATGAATTTCATCAAGGTTTATTCTCCATCGACTTTCTCCTTTCTTTTCAACAGCGTTTCCTCTTTCAAACTCTCTTTCTTTTCCTCCTTACTTGGTGCCCAAAATGAATAATCCCAAACCCTTATTTATAGGAAACTTCGGCGAACCGAATCGCGCCATGTGTCGCGTCATCATTCCATCCATGTGCATCTAACCAAAGTGTGCCACGTGTCCCTGATATTTTGAACCTTCACATGTTTAATTTGATTTTTCAATATTCCCATCATTACATCCCACATGGTTTAATTCATTTCCTATGTTTCCCATCATTACACATTTAATTAATAACTACATCCCACATGGTTAATTGCATTTTCCATATTTCTCATCATTACACTTCAAATCCTATTTTCAAGTGGCCAATAAATGCTTGCCACATGTCCTTAGAGATAATGTTTGGAAACTTTTGCAAACTTGGAAGCTAAGTAAGCTTTTCTTTAGGGTCATTATGATCATCATGTGACCTTATCTTATCTCCCAAGTGACCTAATGGTTGCTTGCCACGTATTCATGGAGATTTGTGCGTTCACATGGAGATTTGAGCGTTCATACTATGCTCATCATTATACCCATAATCATTACACTTATAATCATCACACCCCTAATTATAAGATTTCAACCAACCCAATTATGACACCTAGGGGGGACACTTGGCCATTCATGATTTGCCTATGGATGATATTTTGGAGAGATATTTTTTAAGGTTTCAAGAACTACACCTTGGCCTAAACTTTTTAGATAATTTGCACTTAGGCCCTTGCAACTTGGTCTCCGAGCCATTTTTAATTGCACTTCTTGGTCCTCAAAAAATAGATAAATTACACTTAGCACCCCAAGATTTTAGGTAAATTACACTTTTACCCGACTTCAATATTTACGATTTTGCTACTAGTTCAGAAACTGAACTTTTGTCTCAAGGCTTCTATAATCCCTTGAAATGACCTATTTCCTCAAGTATTAGAACCTAACAATCTCAGGTATTACCTCATATTTGAGTTTGAAAATCTGGGGTGTTACATGCCACGTGTCCTTTTCACCAACGTTGATGGTGTAACGCCCTGCTTCTCCGAGCGTTAAATAACTCAGGAATTTTGAGAATATTTTTCTTTTCAATATAAATAATTTCTCGGCAATCCCGTTCTACCTTCCCAGCATACTAAACAAGAATCAGTAAGTTAAGACAGGTAATTATCATAAATGCAGAAGCTTAAAAATCGAAACCTGATATAGTACATTCACTTTAATCATAACATAAGAATACGTACCATTACATCATATCTTCAAAAACCTTACTACATGAATACATGGAGACTCGTCTCCCGAGATAACATCTAAACACCCTAGGTGTAGTCAAACAATACGTCAAATACATAGCCATTTTCCAACTCATTTAAAACATATCCGGATAGACAAATTACTAGAACCACCTGCTGAATCATCGGACGTGTCACCTCGTGCCGTCATATCTCAACCCGCTCCTTGCCTAAACTGCAAGTCTCAACTAGAACGTTTAATGTTCCAGGGGTATAACCCAATTAGAAGATGAAACTTCTAGTGAGGGTCCAAAAACATATATATAAATGCATGATGCAATAACATAAACAACATTTGCTCTAGTGTAACTTCCCTGGCCTACCAGCTCGGCATAGAACCCTAGGCGTAATTCCCCAAGGACAATTGATGGAACAACGTTAGGATTATCCTGCAGAGGTTCGGGATTCTACCTAGGGTTCCGTGCCGGGCTGGATAATCCTAACGTTGTTCCATCAATTGTCCTTGGGGAATTACGATTACACTCTTAGTGTGACATCCCAATCCCATGCATGAGTTTCAATATGACAATAATATCATGTCATGCATACATCACGACTTTCCATGCAACAGTATATGAACAAATATGAAAATGATCATAACATGTGTGAATATCATGCATAGAAAGGTAATCATATCATATATGGGTTATAAGGACAAAACCAACCACTCACAAAACCATACTTAGGATAGGACAACTCACATTTTGAAATAAACTCAAATTTTCTTAAAAAGCGTGCACCACCTCGATATGTGTGCTCGACCTTGATTTTCGTGCCAACTCTCAAAAGTTACACCAATAACTACTCCTCGTGCACATCAATCTTATAAATGATATTTAATCACTAAATATCTCAATATTACATTTTCTTTCATTTTTCTTCCATTTTTCCTTTTAAAAATCCGAATAAATGTTTCTTAAACTATTTTCTCGAATCTCCTTCCACAACAATTCATAATATCCAATGAACTTCAAAGAAAAATTACTGAACTTACCCAGATGTTGTGTTTTCACGCTAAATGAGGCTGTTCGGTATGAAAATCGAGACATCGGGAAGGCAAACCTCAAAACTTTTTGCGCAAATCCCCATAAAATATTTTTCTCTTTTTTTCTAGATTTTTTTTCAAATTTTTCCAAGGCTCCATGTGCCCCCACACACTAGGGTGATTGGCAGCGCGTGTCGGCCATGCACCGGTAGTCTTCTCCAGCGACTGGACACCGGCGATGCAGGTTAACTCCACCGTGATGATCTCTTTAACTAATCAATCCTTTTGGCATGTCTTGGAGCTTCAACGGAGCACCGGAAGGCCATCAACCAGTCGTTTGAGGTCTTGGATCTACCGTCCGCCTCCCTCTTTTCGGCGACCTTCAAAACACCATTAAATTTTAACCAAAATACCTTGAAATGCATAGAAAGAATCATTACCTCATGGGCAACAAAAGCCCCGTATTCCCATTGCTCAATTTGTTCGATAAATCCCTCGATTTGAAGCTTCCTTTCTTCCCATTTTCGGTCATCGTGGAACCCCTATTTATAGGCATTTTCGAACCTTCAAACACTCGAGATAGACCAACCCAGGTGCCTTAGAGCTTAAACCTACCCTGGATAAACCTCAAATCGACCTTACCTGACCACAAAAGCAAGTTGCAGGCTCACGACAACCCAACTGAACTTTCAGTCAGTCTTCTTGGTTTTATGGCTAACCCAGTGGCTGTTGTCGCCTCTTGCCTTTACAAAAGATGCTCCCCCAACCATCCCTCGTGCAACCCTATGGCCAAAATCGACCGTGGCTGATCGATAAGATGCTGATCGGTTTCCCATTGCAAGCTTTTTCCCTTATTTGCACTTTAGCCCCTCAACTTTTGGCTTTCACCATTTTGCCTATTTCATATAGCGCCTTAACTTTCCATAATTGTATTTAAGACCCTCAAGTCCTAAAACATCCATTTGACCCCTAAAGATTTTGAAAAAACATCGTTTTGACCTCCCTTTGGCAATTTCAGAAAACTACACTTAGGCTCGAATCCTCATTTTGGCCACAAATCCATTCGTTTCTTGCTGAAACCGCTGAAGGGTTGTTCCTTATGAAAAATCGAAGGCCCCTAAATGGTAGCTGCATTTTAGCTGTACCGAAAATAGTTCCCGATCTGATTTCTTTAAATACCATAAATCCTATATTAGGATGCTCATTAATGCCACATCATTTTTCTTTGGCATCTTGGCTTCAGGGTACTCCCTGCAGTCGATTTGGTCATTCATACGGTAATAAATTACCCTTATACCCTCAATTTATCTGAAAATTCTCTTTTTGCCCTAAAATAAATTACTCTTAAGTCCTTTAGAATTTCTTAGGTATTACAGATGGGGGTATAAATACCCCCCTAATCCTTCATTTTTGTGGATCTTTTGGACTTTTCGACTTCCACTCGCACCTTTACACATCTAAGGTCCCCGAGAAATATGTTATCCTTCTCCCGAACAACTCAAACCAAGCCACATCTACATACATTTTATCTATATCTTCATAACATCATGAAGACACCTAATGTAAGCGTGAGAAGGCCGGCACAAGAGAAATACCAACATGCCTTCTGACTAGTTAATGTCATGTAAAAGTTACAATGCAATACTTCTTAATTCTCTCTCTTAGCTTCTTGTCCTGGCCTAATAGTTGACCATTCTCCTAGACATGGGTGTGAGTTCCCTCAGACAATGGTGAACTCCCTCCAACCTTGTTCTTTGGCTCGTTCTGCCTCACCTTGAGCACACTAGTACAAATTTTACTTGTTGATTTTTGGAAACAACATATACACAGAACATAGTTGTAACACCCCGCCTCGCCAGGCGTGCCACCATAAGGAGTTACCGAGATTTTTGCTAATACATAAGATCCATACACACGCAGTGTTTCCAAAGAACAATCTTCACATGCAACAAAATCCCAGAACCCCAGTCCAGCCTTGTATTATTAAGACCAACAGATCTAAACTAAACAAAGCATAACCTCACGCAGTGGAAATAACAAATCCTAACTTCATAAGACATTACAATCGTTTAAACAAGCCGTCTTCCAAACAAAATAAGGATTACATAACTAAAAGGAAACATAAATATCATCTAATATGCTCGTACTTCCTCAACTTTATCCGATCACGTCTTCATCCCTGTTGCGTCCCTCGTCTAAAACATTTGAATGTTCCAGGGGTAGAACCTAGATTAGGTGCTGAATCATCTAAATGATGGCATATAAAACAGTTTAATAGACTGCATGAAATGAACATAAGCATGGCATATACAAAAACAATACGACACATCAACTTTGAGAAATCTCCATGGAATACTCAACCTCTCATGGAAAATCCATTCCACACACTGTTGGGATTGACCGTGCCATGACATACTTAATCTCCAGGTGCCCAACATCGTCACCCAATCAATTGAGATTAACCTTGCACTATTCTTGAGAAGACCCCATCCAGTCCTATCGAACTATGACATGATTTCAATATAATAATGCAACGAAAACCACTTGCCATGCAATTTCACAAATCATATCCAGTTGATGCATCATGTGAAAAATAACTTGATTCAGACAGTGTGCTTAAAAACAAGAAGGCAACACAACCACGTTTAAATCACCACCTCGAAATGAAACCATAAAGTGAACATCGGTCCGAACCACCCACATAAATCATACTAGGTTTTGAAAGGACTGCTTACTCGTCTTATCTCAGGAAAAAGTCAATTTTTGCCTCGTAAAGCTTGCTAAGCCTCGATAGTCGTGCAATCATTTCCTCCAATGGTCAAAGCGTCTCCTGTTTATCGTCGAGGCTATAGAAATCATTATTTCTATTTTTTCCATAATTTTCTCAATTTTTCCTATTTTTCTCTATTTTTCCAATCCTTTCTTTTCATAATAAATACCTAACACATAATTTCTCTAAATATTTTTGCACAAATACTCCTAAAATATTTTTACAAAAATAATAAAATTAATTTCGAATAAAACCTGTGCATCACGCGCCCTCACACGCTAGTGAGTGGTTGAGAGTGAAGTTTGCGCATGTATACGCGCGGGCTGTTTTCTCCAGTTATCTTCTCCAACGACAACCCGCTGTGATGGTCTCCGATGGCCAAACCGATTGCACCGCCTTGAAGTTCTCCTTGAGGCGACCCTAATGGAACCTTTAGATGGCCGGAACAGTTGCCAGAAGGCCCTCAAAAGCTCGGTTGCAAGTCACGGTCCGGCGAGGCCCGATTTTCTGACCAAGGCACTGAAACTCCACTAAACCTATGCCAAACGCCTCCAAATTCTCTAGAAATGCTTCCCAACCCTCAAAGAACAAATGCCCCTTAACCTTGACGCTCGATTCAACCTAAAACGCGCCCAATTTCCTTTGATTTGTTTTGAAACCCTTGGCCCTTTGAACCCTATTTATACCCGATTTTCACCGGATTTTTTACCAAACATAAGCTTTCTTGGTCACCAAGCTTCGAATCCTTACCATTTCAAGCCTCGAATAAAGCTAAATGGCGATGAAATTCCCTCAAAATCTCTGTCCAAATTTTTGATTGTTTTAAAATTCATTTCTTGTCATTCCACCATCGATCTCGGCCAATATTTGTGCCCAATCGATCCATCATAGCCTGGAGAGCATTCTGGTACCCCTTGGAAGTCTTGTTGACGGTCGCCACAAAGTTGGCCAGTGATTTGCAGGTTTCACACCTATTTTTCATTAATTGCACTTTCACTCCTCGAGTTTTTATATTTCATGTTTCTGCCCTTATCTCTCAAATCCTAGACTTTCCACTTATTCCACTAGACCCCACAAGTTTAAGATGTGTTACAACACCCTCAAAAGTTTAGAAAAATCGTCGTTTTGACCACCTTCCGTTAGTTTTTAGATTCTGCATTTTGGCCTTAATGCCCCGAATCGCATAATTTCGACCCCAAACCTTTGTGAATCTCTTGTTTTTAACCACCAATGATTTCTTGGGCATTTTTAACCTCCAAGTTTCATCTTGGTATGGTCACTTACCTCTTCATTCATGTTTTGGAATTTATACATTGGCCCAAAACTTTTATAAATTTCATTTTGACCCCACAATTTTCAAAAATACCTTTGATATTAAATACTGGGTATTACAATAGTTATATAATCAAAATTATATGAGCTCTTAGATTCTCTGTGTGGCTAACTCTCTAAGAGTAGTCCCACGAATGATTTTAAGACTTAAGACATAAATGTCAGGGGAGACACTAGTAGTCCTTTTCTAATGCTTGTGATTGAATATCTATTCATCGTATAAGTTATTTGAGTTGTCAAACAAAAAGATTTGCATTTTTTTTAACTTTTTTTGGCCGCTTGGTCGTCGTTCCTTGAGGTAACATGTTACTCGATTTCTTTACATAGTATTAAAGTGAAGAGACTTGTTAACACTCAAATTTCTCTTTTACCTTTTAATATAACACCTTGTAACTACGTATCGTAATTAGAGATATAATTGATTAGGGATGTTTGAAGCTCAAGAGAAATTAATAAAATTTTTAACAAAAATAAGCATTTTAGAAAAGTAGTCACAAAGTATTGACCCTCAGAAGGTTGTCAAGACTCAGGAGGCTGACGAACAAATCAAGCTAGCCTAAGCCAATCTTTAGCTAATTATTTAAAGGGTTGGTATAGTGTGAGGTAGTGTGATGGTACTATAATCCAATCAACCCTTGGCTCTTTAGTTTTTAGTTTTCTTTAAGTTGGAAGTAGTAAAATGTGAGGTAGTATGTGTTGGATTTTGGCTCTTTCCCATCCCACATCGGCTGGGTAGTGGATTTGGGAGGGTCCCTTTCATTTTAAAAGGCACCCTCCCCCTTTGTAATAAGCATCCCTTGAATTGTGTGTACTTCTCTTTCTACACATTTTGTATTTTTCTCTCTTTTGATATTAGTGAAAGATTTGGTGGTGTCCGAGGACGTAGGCCATATTAGTCGAACCTTGTTATTTTTTTGGTGTTCTATTTATTTTATATTAAATAGTTTTTGTCGGGTATTATTTTTTGGTGCCTTTGATTTTGGGAAAAATTGCCCGATTTTCCCAACAATTGGTATCAGAGCCCAAGGTTTCTTAGTATGCTCTGTGGTTGCAGTCGAGTCTGATCTTCCACATCAGAAAAGATCCTTTTTGGCCAATTTTTCTTAGTATGCTCTGTGGTTACAACTGTGTTTGATCTTCCACATCAAAAAGGATTTTTTTGGATTGTTTCGCTTTGATAACTATTGAATATAGAAAATGGCAAAGAAAGCAGAGATGGCAAGCAAAAAGAGTTCAGAGCAATCCACATCGGGAGCTTCTTCTTCGTCCACTTAGGCGAGGAATTTGGTGAATACAAGAATTGCAGTGGATTTGTTTGACGGTTCGGGTCATTTTGGCATGTGGCAATGCAAGGTTCTGGATGCTCTTTTTCAGCAAGGTCTGGATATCGCCAATGAAAAAAAGAAACCAGATGATTTTGAAGAAAAAGATTGGAAGACCATCAATTGATTGCGTGTGGTACAATTCGATCATGCCTGTCCAGATAGCAGAAATATGCATTTTCAAAGGAAAATTCTACCAGTATACTATGGAAGGCATTGGAGGAAATTTTTTTGAAGAAAAGTGGTCAAAATAAGCTCTACATGAAAAAAAGATTATTCCACTTTACTTATGTTCCTGGTACCACGATAAATGATCATATCACTACACTTAATCAGTTGGTAGATGATTTGATGAATTTGGATGAAACGTTCAAAGATGAGGATTTGGCTTTGATGTTGTTGGGATCCCTTCCTGAGGAGTTTGAATTCCTTGAAACTACTCTACTTCACGGGAAGGTTTAGGTGCCTCTTAGTGAAGTTTGTGCTACTTTGTATAGCTATGAGTTGAGAAGAAAAGATAAAAATGAAGCGCATGGCGCAACAGAAGCATTGATTGTAAGAGGTCGTTTGCAAAGTCAGAAGAAATGAAGGAAAGGGAGATCTAGTTCGAAACCCAGACCGAACAAAAATGAGTGTGCCTTTTGTCGGGAGAAAGGCCACTGGAAGAAGGACTGCCCAAAGTTAAAAGCTAAAGGCAGATCTGACAAAGGGAAAATTGTTTCAAATGTTGTTGAACTTAACGATAAGAGTTCAAATCTTTCACTAGTTCTTACGTCTTCGACAAACTGTTCTGGTACTTGGCTTTTGGATTCAGGTTGCAGCTACCATATGTGTCCCAATCGGGACTAGTTCTTTGACTTTCAAGAACATGATGGAGGAGTTGTTTATACAGCAAACGACACACCTTGTGAAACAATCGAAGTTGGCACAATCCACTTAAGGAATCATGATGGATCAACTAGAATGTTGACATATGTGAGATATGTGCTGAGTTTGACAAAGAATCTCATTTCTGTGGGAACATTAGAGTCTAAGGGATTGAAGGTAATTGTAGAAAATGGAGTTATGAAGGTGTTCTTTAGCGCACTTGTAATGTTAAAAGGTATACGAAAGAAGAATAACTTTTATTACAATCAGGGTAATGCAGTTATTGAGACGACAACGGCAGTAGCTTCCGACGATGATAGGGATACAGAAGTAACAAAACTGTGGCATATGTGGTTGGGTCATGCAGGTGAAAAATCTTTGCAAATTTTAGCCAAGTGAGGATTATTGGAAGGCATCAAGACCTGCAAATTAGACTTTTGTGAGCACTGTGTCAAGGAAAAGCAGACGAGAGTGAAGTTTGGCATTGCAATCCATGATACCAAGGTTATTCTGGATTATGTTCACTCAGATGTGTGGGGACCATCCAAGACAACATTTATGGGAGGTAAACACTACTATGTAACCTTTGTTGATGATTATTCCCGAAGAGTATGGGTGTATTCTTTAAAGAAGAAGGACGAAGTGTTGGGATGTTTCCTTAAATGAAAAAATATGGTGGAAACTCAGATTGGAAGAAGGATCAAACGACTCAGAATAGATAATGGAGGTGAATATAGAAATTATCCATTTGACAAGGTCTGCCAAGATGAATGTATTGTTCGACACCTTACAGTTAGAGATACATCACAATAAAATGGGATGCAGAGCGCATGAACTAAACGTTGCTGGAGAAAGTTCGATATATGTTGTTTAAATGCTAGGTTGGGCAGATAATTTTGGGTTGAGGCTATGACATATGCGAGTCATCTCATTAACCGATTGTCATCAACTATTATTTGTGGAAAAACACCTTTTGACGTATGGTCTAGAAAACCTGCTAATGATTATAATTCCTTACATGCATTTGGTTCCATTGTATACTATCATGTTAAGGAATCCAAGTTGGATCCAAGAGCAAATAAAGCATTGTTCATGGGGATCACTTTTGGGATAAAGGGCTATTGGCTCTGGTGTCCAGAATCGAAGAAGATAATCTTTAGTTAGAATGTTACCTTCAATGAATTTTTCATGTTGGAAAAGGTAACAAATGAAGTTGTGCAGCAGCTTGATGATGCTCCACAGCAGGTGGAGAATACTCCAAAGAATGTGGAGTTTGAAAGAATAATTGACCCGACAATGAATATCAAATCACATGGAGACATTTTTGTTGGTCCCTTGACACACACAATGGCCACTCAAGAGGGGAGTGAATTGAGTGACTAAAATTAATTAAATCAAATTCTTCCCTTTTAAAACTCTTGAGATTTTCTTATAAACAAAATACCTTTGTTATAAATTTATATGTTGTTTGAAAATGATAGCAATATAAATACACAAACAACCACAAAAATCGACACAAGAAATATAGTGGTTCGGTGTCTCCAACACCTACTCCACTCTCTCAAGGTTAACCCGACACTTGAGGTTCCACTAAAACCACACCTAGGTTTTCAACAAGCTCACCTAGGGAACTTTTACACAACACCGAGGTTTTCCCCTTAGCTCACCCTAGAAACTAATACAACAAAACACACCTAGATTAATTGGGCTTTAGGAGGCCACTCACAATCCACAATAAATACAAATAATCAATCTTATGTCCAACACATTTGGACTAAAATGGATACCAATATAAGAACAATAAACAAGGCAAATATGCAAATACAATGATACAATTTTTACCAACTTGGAGAGAATATCTTCTTCTCCTTTGTCTTGGGCTCCAATAGATGCATCTTTGAGCTTGAGTCTTGGATTGCTTTGAAATGAATGCTTGAGAGCTTGGGAGTGCTTTAGGATGATAGATTTTGATTGTACATTAGCCTTCTCCAAAAATCTCACCTTGATATTTATACTAGAGCTTCCAACGGATCTGTAACGGCTAGGAAAATTTCGACCGTTGGAGACGAGAGTTGACTTCTCTAAAATAGGAGTAAACTCCTATTTGAAGTAGGAGTCGACTCTAGTTATACAAGAGTCGACTTCTCTAATGCTAGAGTCGACTCTTCAAAAAACACCATGCTGCTAGGTCGACTCTGCATCAACTGTTCTCGACTGGTCGCCTCTCACTTTGCAAGAGTCGACTCCAGCTGAAGGGGAGTCGACTCTAGATATATAAGAGTCGACTTTTAGGCCAAATTTTATAGAAAATAGATTTTAAACATATAACAATTGTTTGAAGGCATAATCCATATAGCATGAATACACTACAAGTTATTTTCTACAAGTAAATGTCCTCATTTTATTTTATTTATATTTTACCTTCCATTTACTTTAATACATAAATGTAAATAACAAAGTACCCCCCATTTGGATTCAATAAAAATATCTAAAAAATTAAAATCCAAATAGATAAGAAAGTAGATTTTAGGTTTTAGTACAAAATTAGAATTTAGCGATTTTTCCACTCCAAAATAGATACCTTCTATTTCTTGAAAAATTTGTTAAAAATCATTTTAACACTAATGAACATTAGATATGAAAATATCGGGAGTTAGTTTTTCAAAATGAAAACATTTTCTAATATGTTCTCTTATAGCTTGCTAATATTCCAGACTTAGAAAAATATCATTACTTGGTTCATTTTGATACACAAAATAATATAATACTTAAGACATATCAAAAATACATTAGAAGTTTTAAATATACCAAAAATGGTTTTACTAAAATTATATTTTGTTAATCATCAAAACACACAATAGGTTGATTGGAGCAATTTGGCTCAACAACTTTTGCGGCAGAAGAGTCATCAGATGAAGAAGAGGTTCCAACCCAAGAACCTCCATAACAACAAGAAGGCCACGACGAGAGATTCAAAAAACTGCTCGTTTTATCGATTTGGTGGCCTATGCATCTCCAATTGTAAATGATGAAGTTCCTGCCACTTACAATAAAGCTGTCCAAAGTTCAGAAAATGAAAAGTGGAGGAAAGTTATGAATGAAGAAATGCAATCCCTTCAGAAGAATGTGACATGGAGGCTTGCTAGCTTACCAAAGGGAAAGAAGGCAATTGGATGCAAATAGGTATATGTAAAGAAAGATGGATTTCCTGACAAGAATGATGTTCGCTATAAGGCAAGATTGGTGGCTAAAGGCTACGCTCAGATGGAAGGTATTGATTATAATGAAATGTTTTCTCCAATTGTGAAACATTCCTCTATTAGAATTATGTTGGCATTGGTAGTGCAATTGAATTTGGAACTAGTTCAAATGGATGTGAAAATTGCGTTTCTACACGGTGACTTGGAAGAGGAAATCTATATGACTCAGCCAGAAGGATTCAGAGTTGCTGGTAAAGAAAATTGGGTTTGCAAACTAAATAAATCGTAAATCGTTGTACGGATTAAAGCAATCTTCGAGGCAGTGGTACAAGTGACAAGTTTATGTTGGGGCAGAAATACACAAAAAGTAAATATGATCACTGTGTGTATTTACGCAAGCTACAAGATGGATCTTTCATTTATCTTCTCCTGTATGTTGATGGTATGTTGATAGCCTCCAAGAATAGTGGAGAAATTGAAAAATTCAAGGCTCAGTTGAATAAGGAGTTCAAAATGAAAGATTTGGGTGAAGCCAAGAAGATTCTCGGCATGGAGATAATTAGAGACAGGAAAAGAAGAAGGCTTTTTTTTTACTCAGAGAACATATCTAAAGAAAGTACTAAAATGTTTCGGCATGAATGAAAAGTCAAAATCTGTGAGTACCCTGTTAGCTCCTCATTTCAAACTTAGTGCATCTTTATCTCCGAAGAGTGCTGCGAAACAAGAATATATGTCAAAAGTTCCGTATGTAAAAGCTGTTGGTAGCTTGATGTATGCTATGGTGTGTACAAGGCCCGATATTTCACAGGCAGTTGGAGTTGTGAAAAGGTATATGCATGATCCTGGAAAGGAATATTGGTAAGTTGTGAAATGGATTTTACGGTATATTCTGAACACTATAGATGTTGGCTTAGTATTTGAGCGGGATGAGAAAGTGGGTAATTACATAGTTGGTTATTGTGATTTCGACTATGCTGGTGATATAGATAAACGTCGATCTACGACTGGTTATGTGTTCACTTTAGCAAAGACACCGATCAGTTAGAAGTCTACTTTACAATCTACAATTGCTCTGTCTACCACAGAAGCAGAGTACATGACAGTTACAGAGGCTGTGAAGGAAGTAATTTGGTTTTATGGGTTGCTTAATGAATTGGGAATTGGTCAGAAGTACATCAAGGTACATTGTGACAGTGAGAGTGCTATTCATTTAGCAAAGAACCAAGTTTATCATGCAAGGACGAAACACATCGACATAAGATATCATTTTGTACGGAAAATTTTGGAAGAATGAGATATATAGATTCAGAAGATCCCAACTGCTGAAAATCCTGCTGATATGATGACTAAGGTTGTGTCAAGAATTAAGTTCCAACATTATTTGGACTTGATTTATATCCTTACTATTTGAAGTTGACGCTTCATAGCGCATTTGAAGACACCACTGGTGATTGATTCTTTGAAGAGATTTTTGAGCATTTTGGTTGGGATTTGGGAGACTCGCCAAGGTGGAGATTTGTTGGATTTTGACTCTCTCCCATCTCACATCGGCTGGACAGTGGGTTTGGGAAAGTTCCTTTCATTATAAAAGGCACCATCCCCTTTGTAATAAGCATCCCTTTAATTGTGTGTATTTCTCTTTTTATGCACTTTGTATTTTTCTCTCTTTTGATATTAGTGAAAGATTTGGTGGTGTCCGAGGGCGAAGGCTATATTGATCGAGCCTCGTTATTTTTTTGGTGTTCTATTTATTTTATATTTAATAATTTTTATTAGGTATTATTTTTTGATACTTTTAATTTAAAAAAAAAATTATCCGATTTTCCCAACAGTATGATGGAACTAGCCAGTTTGGTTGGTGAGTCGCTCTCCCTCTCTGTCCATGTTACGCTCGCATAATGAAGGAGCCTTGATACGTAGCTCTAATTGGTTGAATGAAAAATATTCAGTTTTTTATTTCTCAATGCTATTTTGTATTTGACTACATGGAACAATATTACAAATTGGGACATTAACATTAATGAATACATATTCTGTATTCAATTTAAGGATGGATACAGCTACAAGCGAAGAACCCAACAACCCACCTAAAATTACCTCTTCACCCAACTCCATTTACTGTCTCCCGATGACCCAGTGTTGGCCGTCCACTTGAACCCGAAGTCTATTGACCTCGGCAAACAAATTTACAGCTCTTCTCATACCCTTGTTGTCAGCCGCGGCAAAGTAGTCGTGCCCAAAAATCACTCCGCCGGGTCTCAGGAGTTTGTAGGCCCGGTTTATGTCGGTCCAGGCCGAGTGAAAATCATGACCCGCATCTATCTCGATTAACTCCCCGAACACGCCCCATTCACACAGCTTCTCCAGCGCCGACCCGGTTGAGAACGGAACGAATAGGACAGACCCGGTGGCGTTCACGTGCACAACGTTCTGCATGAATTGGTAAAGGAGCGTCACGTCGCCGTTCACCATCTTCATGTCCCGGAACCGGTCATGGAAACCGGGCCAGCCCCGGAAATCATCGACGCAGAGAATCTGAGTTTCCAGTCCGAGTCGACTCACCAACCCGGCCATGTGAATCGCCGACGCCCCCAGGAACGTGCCGACCTCAATTATGGTATTGGGTTGGACTCTGCGGATCAGGTTCTCGAAAACGGCGCCTTTTGAGCCCCAGCCTTTGATTCGCTTCGGCCGGAGGAGGCCGCTAGCGTGCGCCGGGGGGAAGTTTTCGTACGGGGACGTGCCATTGAAGACCTTTTCGAGGATTGTATGCCGGACGAGGTTGGGAGGAATTGGGTCGGCGCACTGAGTGGTGAAATGGTAGTGGTCGCCATCGGCGGAGATGGCGGTGGTGTTTTCAGCGGCCACGGTTCGGTCGATAACTGGGATTGGGCTTGGACTCGGAGAGTGTAGAGAGTTGGAGGATGGGGCGGAGAGATAGCCCAAGGCGTAGGAGAAGAGGAGGAGAAGAACAATGGTTGTGGGTTTGGTGAATTTATTACCTGTCAAAGCGGGGGCGGTGGTGGAGGAGCAGGGTATGAAGAGGTGGTTGCTGCTCCTTTCTCATGTTTCCTCTTCTTCTTCTTCTTCTTCTTCCTCTGTTTTTTTTTTTTTTTTAATTTTTATTCTAATCCCTTTCTTGGTGTGGTTGATCCTCTGGATTGTACTTCGAAACTGTAGTTTGAAAGAGAAAGAGCGAATTAGTTCTTACGGGGAGGGGAAGATAAAGATGACGACAGTGACCCTTACGGGGGTGGCGAGTTTGTTTGGTTGTTTGCGGGTCAACTTCCGCGCAATGACCAGAAAAACTTGATTGCCACTGGGGTATGTCCATGGGGGAGGAATTGAATTTTATAGATAATAATTAAAATAAAATGAGCAGGAAGATGGACAGGACAGGTGTAATCTCGGAATTGGGATTCCATCGGCCTCAAGTTTTCATACAAAATTGGAATTCTTGGCATCAATTAATGTTTAACGAGTTTGAATGGGAAAGTATGTGCCGTCATCAAACGGCGTTAGAAATATATATAAATGATGGATAGATCCCGAGAAAGACCCACCGCGATATATGGCAGCCTCATCCGTGTGTGTTGGTCAAGCTAGCTCTCCTGGTCCCTTTTAAAGTCGGAGAATCCACGGCTGCCCTGTTTTACACAACTATGTCGCTCTGTACTCGTAGCCCTTAGCTTTGATTTTGTAAAGATTTCAGGAGATGTGTCCTTCACTACTCTATTCTCGCCTTTTCTCTTTTTACTTTTTCTGTTTTTTTAAATAATTTGGGGGAGATGCGTCTCTTGTTATATATCCTCCCATCTGGTCCATTTTTTCACTTTATCATCAATGCTATAGTACTAGATATATATATATATATATATTGCCGTATATATATTGTCCTTAGGCATAAATGAAGTGACTGATAAATGATACGTTGGGTTAGTTTTAAGAAATCACGAGTTTAATATTTAATTTAAATAAGAGTTAAAATTTTGTTTATAATTTATTTTTTTATTAAAATTAAAAATACGAACAACAAAATATTACATAAAAATAATAATTTTAAAAAATATATATATAAATATATGGAGGGTCATAGTACTAACTTGGGGAGTCCTAATTAATTAGTTTTCGTGAACTCAAATGTAATTTCCCAATTATGGAACTAAAACTATGCTATAGAAAATGAACCATAGTTATCTGATATATTATCTATAGGGTACCCACTTCTAGTAAAGAGAATATAATATGATATCATCGGTTAGCTAATCTTTTTATAGGCTAATATTATAGCGACGTTTGTTGGCCAGTTTGAAATAAAATCAGTATGGGTTGGGATGAAATTGCCCTCAATTAATTAATTACTACAATATTAAATGCATCTTCTTCCGGACCCAAGGGCTGAGTTGAATCATGAATGCGGGTACGTGGGGCCGGATTTAGGAATTTTTATTTGAGTATGTAAAAATTAAAAGGTAAAAACATTAAAATAATATAATATTAAAAATATATATCAACAAATTACTATAATTATTCTCGACCCGTTTTTATATTTTGATAATGTCGTATAATGACATTATTATCAATTTTGTTAAATATATCATTTTAAATATATATAACTAAATTGTTATTGAATCATTAATCTCTAGTAAGATTACATAGTCAAATCTTGACAAATTTTATTATAGAAAATGTTATTTAATGTAGCAATAGCAATAGAAAAAATTAATGTTAGTGTCATAAGTTTATAAATTAATATATACACATTACTTTTTCTTGTTTCAAAAGGTGAATCGCTTATCCCAAGTTCTCTCATACCCGACTCAACAGAATGTGAGGGGGTTAATTATGGTAACTCAGCTGGGCGCAGAGGTTAAACCAGTGCTCACTCACATCACTTTTCCTTGTCATTATCAAATTTTGTGCAAGATCGCTAAGGTCTCGTAATCCTTTAAAAATATTTTTGATTAAATTTCATTTGCTCAAACACAAAGATTACATAGACAAATTATAAGCGAGGAGTTAAAGACAAGTAGAAATCAAAAACACTTCTAATCCATAATCCACATCATTCTTTAACAAATTAAAATTAGAAAAATAAGTTAAATTATTTTTTATCGACTTTAAATTCATCAAAATGTCAAAAAATAAATCAACTGAGAAGGGGATTTCAGTTGTAGTTAAGAAAAAAATTTCATTAAAACTAAAAAAATTGAAAACTCATTTTTAATACTCTTTAACTTGTTAATAAAATTTGAGAGATGAAAAGAAAATATCAAACAAATTTAAGAGATAAAGAGAAAGCAAAATAAAGATCGAAAAAAAAATAAAAATGAATAGGGTTAGAGAACGTGAGAAAAGAGAGAGAAAATATTTAGGATGAATTATAATTATAAGTAAAATTATCATAATAATTTAAGTTTTTAAAATTTTTTGGACCAAAAAATTAGTTGGGGGATGAAAATGTAAACTCAAAATAAATATAATAAATTTAAAAAAAAAAAAATTGTCTGCGCAGGGTCACGGTGGATCCGCCACTGGATAGGTGGCTCCAGGAGGAAAAGACACGATTGCGATGCCGTGCGGCTCAAGGATCAAAGGAGCCCACAAGTCCCTTTTACTAAATTACATTTAGTTGGGACAAACGCATATAGATATGCAAATTATTACAGAAGATTACAACACACACACACCCATATATATATACATAAATGAACACGCCTCCTGTGCCACAGGAATGGCATATAACATCTTTACAGTATTATTATAAAACTAACGTGCGCGCTGTGTTTCTGTTGCAAATCTGATTGATTTTGGGGATGAGAGAGGATAAGAAAAACTTCAGAACGAAGGGATTGCTGCAGCCTGGCTGACCCGGAAGAAACCGCTAAGCCCGGCAATGCAGCGGCTCTATGCATCTTAAAGGTCTTTGTCACTAAGAGAGCTTGGCAGCCATAGAAAAGCAGCACAGTCCCAAGGAGTTCGGGAACCATTCTACTTTTCTTAATACATAGCTGAGTAAATTACTAAAACATACTGAATTTTGTGTTTAATTTCAATTTTATAACAAACTTTAAAGCTGCGTTTCTTTGATTTTTAATTTTTAATTTTTAATTTTTAATTTTTAATTTTTAATTTTTTTAATTTTTAATTTTGATAATTTATTTTCAAAAAATAGAAAACTAGAAAACCCTTTCTGTTTAAAATTTTGAGAATAATTTTTTAATAACATTTTATTCAATAAATTTGATTATTTAGTAAATTAAAATCATTTAATGCTAATATATTATTAAAAAATATATACATTTTAAAATTAATAAATTTTATAATATTTTTTTTGTTACAAGAATAAAATACAAATAAATAAATAAATTACCTTTTCTTTCTGTGTTTTGATTATTTTGGTACTCTTTGTTGTTTTGAATTTTTTTATAAATTTGTTTCTTATTTTTAAAAATATATTTTAAAAAATTAAAAATTAAAAATAACCTAAAAACAGTCAAGAGACAGTACCCTAGTTAAATTTTTTAAAAAATATACAGAACTTTTTGTTTAGTTTTAATTATATTATTATTATGACAAATGTCTCTTAAACTTGTTTTGGTCAATTGCAATAATATCCCTTACAATTTAAAAAATTTAAAAGATGACTGACTCTCCACATTCATTGCCCTGGCCACTATCAGCTTCCACCGCCTCCGTCTCCATCCTCACTGTCACTGCTACTGCCAGCCACCATCCCGACTGTTGCGTCTCTTCCCTGCAACTACAACTGGCGAACCACTGTTCTTCTTCTCTATCTGGATTTCATTGTTCCGATTGAATCCATCGTTCCAATTGACCTATTGACGAATCCGTAGTTCCAGTCGAGGTGAGGAAAAAAGAGACGAGTGAGATGAGGCAAGAAAGACAGATTTGTAAGGGAGGAAGGCAATAATGATTCAAAGATACAAAGGGCGATAAGCGGTCTATCGAAACGGGCGGTGAGAAGGCAGATTGTTGTAGCCAAAAGGGAAGAACAAAGGAGACGGAGAAAGCCATGATTGAAGCAATCCGTCATTGGAGAAACGACCACTAAACCAAAACGAGAGACGGAAATACAATAGGGGCGACCAATGCAAAAAATGGTTCACCCACCATTTTCGACAATGGGAGAAATTGATAAGTGAATCACCAGCGATGGGTTCTAGTCGACGATGATATTTTTTAATTTTCGAGTTTTTTATTTTATTTATTAAATCTAACTTAATTTTATTTTAATTAAATTAATTAATGTTTAGTTATTATCGCTTATAATGGGAGGAGATGCGTGAGAAAAAAAAAAAATAAACCATGTGAATCTGTAGAGTTAATTTTAAATCATTATAGGTTTTTATGTTCTTAACACTTACTCACATGTCTATTATATCTATTTTATAGAATATGACATGCAATTTACCATCATTTAATTATCAGTATCTCATATTCATCAAATATAGTAACTGATGTGTCAATCAATAATTGATTAAATATAACTTACTTTTGAGAAATATAAGGACTAGGAAATATTTTTAGGAGATCCTTAACTCGAAAGTTTTTATCACATATTCTTAACATTTAAGAATAAGACTATCGTCAGGAAACTTTAAAGGTTCATTTATATGAATTGATTAGAGAGTTATAAATAAAGATATGACTTTAAAATATGAAAGTATATTTTATTATATTTGCAAGAATTACATCATTAGTCACATTTTTACAATTGGTAGATGCCATCTAAATGTAACATTAGGACACTAACACTAACAAAAAAAAAATCATAATTTTCATTAACAAGTTGGGGAATGAACACTACATTCCGTATGGTATTAGGTACATATAAATGGTTTTTAAGTTTAATTACATGCTCGGTAGACAAAAATGAAGAAAAAATCCCTACAGCTAATGGATTAACAATTTCTCCATTTCTCACCTTTAGGACAACTTCTTACTTCTTAAGTGGCATACTCGTCTCAAGATTCTACATGCAAACACATATATGACATGTTGTACTAGAATCCAAATTCCAAGTGTTGTACCATAAGAATTAAGAGGGAGAAAAATGAGGATTTTTAAAGTAAAATAATGTTAAAGCTCGTTGTAGTGTGCTTGAAGCCTCACAAAAAGAAAGGCTCATGGCATGTAGAATTGAGGCTGAAGTCTTGCGGAAAAAAGAGTTGCAGCCATTGGCCTCGTGGCAAGCGTCCTCGCAGCAAGTCGGGCTCTATAATACCCCAAATCAAAATAAGTAATATATCGAAATATCCCATATTTTCGTGATGTTAGAAGAGTCAGGTTTAAGGATCTAGAAGACAGTTTAAGCATTTTAAACAGCCAAATCAGCTGCAGGGAATGTCCTGGAACTTAGATACCTAAAGAAATGGATATGGTACTAACGAGCATTTCGAGATGTGATTTATAAAACTAAAAGTGGTCAAATCGAAGACATTTTTCGGTACAACTGTATTTAAGGCTAAAAAATTGAATTGTTATAAGAGACTTCTAGAAAGTTAGCGGAACCTTGAAAGGGCTCTAGTTTTATGTAAGGATCAACCCTGAACTAATTTCGGGACGAAACAAAAGTTCGGTGAGGGTGCAAGGGCGAAATCGTCCTTATCGAGTAAGCTATAAGTTATTAATTGTGAATTTTCAGTATCGTAATGCAAATTAATTTGATGTTTGAAGATGTAAATGCAATTAGGGAATTACACAGGTGAAATAAAGATAGAATTGGGATTTAAATATGTAATTTCTCTATTATTATAGTATAATACATATAGTTATATATATATATCTATGCATGCCTGTGCATGCAATAGCCATACCCTACAAGATTCATGGCTACTAGTGGAGGGATTTTCACTCAAAGAGGGATGGCCTAAGGCAATATGGTGAAAGGGTGCATTGCTTATAAATAGAAGGACAATTGAGAGATTGGAAGAGGAGATGGAGAGAAATGAGAAGGCAAGGAAGTTGGGAGTTATAAGGAGAGCACGATCAAGAGATGGCAGAGGGTAATGGGGAAATCAAAAGAAAAAGTTGGAGCCGAGGAAGGCTGGTCGGAGGTAGCGAGCCAATGATGGAAAAAAGCAACCAATGGTGGTGGCCAAAGGCGGGGGCCATGGTTGTGGGTAACAAGCGGTGTCAGAGCAGACAACGGTGCGACGGTGGCCGCTGGGGTGAGTGGCGGCGATCAGAGAGGTCAAGGAAGGCTAACGAGGCCGGTGGAGGCCGGCAAGGATGATAGCAGGCCGACGAGTTAGCACACATGGCAGAAGGCAATTCGCGCAGGAGGCAGGGGAGAAGAAGAAGAATAGAGGAAGAAGAAGAAAAGAAAAAAAAAAGAAAGAAAAAGAAAGAAAATGAAGAAGAAAAAAAAGAGAGAGAAATGGGAAATATTTCTAGAAAATTCTTAAAAATAAGAAATGGAAGTTTATTAATTTTTCTAGAAATTTGGTCGAGAAAGTTACTCGAGACACATAGTTTAAAAAAAAGTATATATATATCAAAAAGGTTGAAGGGGCTACGTCAAGGTGAGTAAAATTTTTTAGAAAATTTCAAAAAATCAGGAAAATTATTTTATGAATTGTTATAGAGAAATATTTAGAAAATGTTTGAGAAATTATTTAGTGTGAAATTATTGAGGGAAAAATAGGAAAAAAAATAGAGAAAAATTATGTGGAAATTAGGAAAAATATAATATTGATATTCTTGAATAAATATGATAGCCAGGATGCGTTGAGGTTCCAAATTGGGCACATTAGAAGCCTGTCACGCGAATCAAGATATTCTGAGATACGTTCAAGGTAAGTAGTCCGACCCTAAACCCGATTTTATGTAAATGATTTTATTATGTTATCATATTTTGATGTGAATATGTCATGTAGATTGTATTTATATACTATAATGAAATGTGTATATGTATATGATCATATTATTGATCATGCATCGCATATAGTTTGAGAGTACGGGCCAACACTGCTGCTCAACCAAGCCTGCACCCATACACCTCAGCATGGTAAGAAAGCCGTAAAAATGAGGAGTAGCATTAAGGTATAATCGACTCAAATGAAAGGAAAAGGAAAATAACATTTTGCATATTGCATCCATGCACAAAATATGATTATTGTACCCTTATTTAGATGATTCATTATCTAATTTGGGCTTTATCCCTAGAATATCCAAACGTTTCAGATGGAGATTGTAGCAAAAATGAGGATGAAAGAGGCATGAAATGGCACTTAGCAAAGTGCATGATATATTGATTGTATGTTATGTAGTCTATATATTTAAGTTCTGCTACTTTGAATTCTGAACGTTTTGATAAATAGTGATGTGTAACCTTATTTATGATTAATGATAAAGTTAGGTTCAATTCTTAGTTTCCGTATTTGATGTTTATGATGATTCTCATTCGAGATAGATGAATGGATATTTTGAGATAGATATAAGGAATGATATGGTTTAATAATTAATTTTGAAAAGAAAAATTTATTATCTCAAAATTGTCCCAAGTTATAATATGCCTTGAAAACGGGATGTTACAGGCTCGCGGCAAAAGGCCTCGCAGCAGAGAGGGCTCACCGTAAGAGCTTGTTGCCAAGGGAGCCTCGCGACAAGGGCTTGCGGCCAAGGGAGCCTCGCGGCAAGTGTCTTATGGTAAGGGCTTTGCGGCAAGAGAAGGTTCAAGGCATATGGCCTTGCGACAGGGAGGTTTGTGACAAGAGTCTCTTCCAGTCCAGATAAAGACTCCCACTTAACAAGTGACACGTGTCAATATCCAACACCCTAGAGAATCGTGCCCTATAAATACTAAGCTACAAGACAATGAAAGGGACTTCCAAATTCAATAAAACTTTGACACATTGATTACATTTTTACGATTTTCGTGAACAATTATCTGGATTTGGTACTGACTTAGGCATCAAGGAGTCATCCTGGGCGAGGATTCCCATGACCCTTCTAACCTATTTTTGAGTATCAACAGGGTAATATCCTTGCGGCGACTTCTTTTACGACGAACGTCCTCGCGACGAGATCCTTAAGGCGAAGGTCTTTACGGCAAAATCCTTGAGGCGGGATTCTTAAGGCGAAGACCCTTAAAGCAAAATCCTTAAAGTAAAGGACCTTGCGATAAGATCCTTAAGGCAAAGACCCATAAGGTAAAATCCTTGAGGTGAAGATCCTTAAGGCGAAATCCTTAAGGCAAATTTCTTGAGATGAGATCCTTGCGGCAAGATCCTTAAGGCGAAGGTCCTTGCAACAAAATCCTTGAGACGAGATCCTTGCGGCGAGATCCTGAGGCAAAGATCCTTAATGCAAAATCCTTAAGGCGAAATCCTTGAGGCAAGATCCTTAAGATGAAGACCCTTAAGGTAAAATCCTTAAGGCGAAGATCCTTGCGACAAAATCCTTGAGGTGAGATCCTTGCGACGAGATTCTGAGGCAAAAATCCTTAAGGCAAAGATCCTTCCGACAAAATATTTTAGGAGAGATCCTTCCGGTAAGATCCTCGAGGCGAACCTCCTCGTAGTGAGCATCCTTGCAGCGAGCTCCCTCACAACAACTTTTCTTACAGCAACCTCATTTCACTAGACACCAAGCTCAAGTAGGTCCCACATCATAAAATTTAATTGTTGTATTTCTACCAATAACAATTTGGCGACGTCTGTGGGAAACTAACTAAAAGCCAATCTTAACACAAGATGCCAAGAGGGACAAGGTCAGCTGATTTGGCGAACTCACCTAACCCCACCCAAAGGAGCGCTCCTACCAGGACAAGAGCCACAGGAGACCCCAGCCAAGTGCACCCTATGGTACCAGAATTTTTAGAAGATCACCCTGACAATGAAGTGCGCTCAGGGAACATTCCCGTGCTCGAAGGTAACTAGACTGCCGGACTAGGTGCATTGAGCATTTAGAATAGGGAGAGATACATATAGTTGGATTGAGGAGACATGCGATAAGGTAAGGGAAACAAGTCCTGCCTGCAGCCCTTGCTAGTTAGGAACAACACTTTCTTGGACAGTCTTCAATTCCAAGGAAAAACCTCATGGTAACCTTAGTACCTCTGGGACCCTCAAGGATAGCTCCACCCACAGTCCTACTCTCAGATTATGAACAATTACAGAGGAATTTTGAGGAGCTGAAACACCAAAATGATGAACTCAGGATGAATAACGAGGAGAGTATGAGAAGACTACAGGGAATCACTACTTTGCTACATGAACTAATGCCTGACATCTACATTCCTCACATGGGACAAACCGGCACTAGGGGAGAACACCGAAAATCCCAAGATAACACTCTAAGGACCACACGATAAGAGATACGAATCAAAACTCCAAGGCTGAATAACCAAGTCCTAGAAATGATAGACCCTAGAAGGGAATATGATAGGAGGGCAGGAAAAGCTCTCGAGATAGAAGAAAACACCCACTCAAGAGCTCTTTACATCCCATCGGCTTGCAAAAATGAGGTAGAGAAAGAAACACTCAAGGAGTCTAACATCAAATGCCTTATAGAAGAGGTGCTGGAGCAGAAGCAAGTGATAATGCTGCCAAAGGAAACGCCCACGAAAGGGTTTCCTCTGTTCGAAGAACTCCAAAGGAAACCAGTATGACCAGGACCTAGAGAAGCACCTACAACACTTCGTCGGAGTGGTCGTGTTACATGGGTGGAATCAGGTCACTAGGTGTAGAGCCTTCCCACTCATCCTGACAGGACAAGCTTAGTAGTGGTTCATCGAATTACTAGCAAGGCATACACGATCATTCGAACAGTTGAAGAAAGAATTCCTGGAGGCGTTATTCGCCTACATCCCGAAGAAAAAGAGTGATATGTATTTGATGAGCCTGCAATAAAAACTGAATGAGTCCCTGAAGCAATATGTTGAGCGATTTAGAGCCGCAACCCAAGAAGTAATGGATCTCTTGATAGGATTAGCGGCATTAGCCCTGCTCTCAATGGAACTACATACGCCCCGCTCAGAAGATCCCTAGCCTTTTCCGAGTCAGATTCTATGATTGAATTATTTGCCCAGGAAGAACAGTTTATCGTCCAAACGAAAATTTTGGACACATAGGAAGGTAAAAGAAGGGAAAGAGAAAGTCAGGCTGAATTGGGAAGGACCCTATAGAGTCTAGAAGATGTTAGGGCCAAATACGTGCATACTACAAACACTACAAGGCAAGAAAGTGGGCAAAACTTGGAGCACCATGCATTTCAAGAGGTATTTCCCAGCCTTACCAATCATGGATTCCAGTGGAAGGGACGAAGCACGAGACGCAAGGCCGAACCTATCACCAAAAGCATCTCCCTATTCAGCCAGGGGCCGGGATTCTTTTTAATTTTCCCTTATAATAATATCCCCCGATGAATAAAAGAATGCACCTCTGTATTCCTGTGGAGGAGGTAAAACTATAAGTTGAACCACGTAAAACCTCCACGCGTATAGACTATTTGTATGTGTCGTAGAATGTGACGCAGGTACGATGGCTTGAGCATAACTTGCTCCCAAAGGTCAAGTCGCCTAGTGGCAATATGGTGTGGACGACCACAAATCGGCTCAGGATCAAGATCCGACACCTATGCCCGTAGGCGCACCTGGATCCCTCATTTGAGTCTAGTGCTATGCCTTTTGGCTAGACCCGACTCCTTGGTTAATCTGGTGCCTAGGCCTCCTGACAAACTCGAATGTCTAACAAGAAATCGTTTCGAACCATTGGCCAAACCCAAACTCGAATGATGAATGGTAGTAACTTTGCCCTTTGCTCCTAAAGACCTGGGCCGGTCGCCTAGAGATAATATGGTGCCTATGACCTTGGACCAATGTAGGATCTTTAGGAATTCCGACACTTATGCCTGTAGGCTCACCTGGATCCCCCGACTGAATCCGGTGCTATACACCCAAGCTAGACCCAACTCCTTGATTGATCCAGCACCTAGGTCACCCAACAAACTCTAATACCTGACAAGAATCCTGTGTCGGACCTTAGGCCAAACCTAGATTACCTATGGTAGACAAGCCCATAAGAGGAAGGTAGATGCCTCCAAAAAGTACCCCACTCAAAAATCACACCTTCACCCTCTAGACACCTCACGAAGGTTTGACGATGAGGCACCCCTCTCCCTGGAATCAGAGTAACTAGAGAACCCTATGTTGTCGTATAGGTTTCCCGGTTAGATCAGGGACGTAGCACTCATCATAAATCCCTCATGACAGGCGACTCCTGAATATGAACCAAGAGAGAAAGCAAAAGAGGTCAAATCCTAGAAATGGTTAAAGCAAAACTTAAGTTTAAAACACTATAGCCTCACAACATGCAGGTTGCATGTTCGTGCTTAAATGATTGACCTAGAAAGAAGGATAACAAGCACATTCAACTCAGGAGAGCGAACACATGTAAAAGATATTGAAAAAGAGAAGTAGTCACAACATATGCATAAGCACGATGCATAAGAAAGTCTTAACTTTCATACATTGAGATAATAGCTCAAAATCCCAACATCCATACTAACATAAAAAAGGGTTGTCATCTTACATAACCAAGATGGAAAAATCTACATAAGCAACAACAAATGACTATAGTTCAAAAGATTAAAGGTTCGACAAAAAGAAATGAAACACACATCTTAATCATCTCTATGAGGAGGAAGGTGCTCCAACTCTAGAGGAAGCGGACTCAATGGAGCACTCTCAGGCTCATCTAACCCATGCCTAATCATTTGAATAGCCTCGATAATCCTCGAAGAATCTTTCGAATCAGGTATGTAAGGACTCCACGGTCTGGACAGATTGGCGAGCTCATCTACTAAGGCTGCCTTTATATATTCATCTGGTTAGCACGAGTCAAGCTCGTATTTCTGCCAGTCATGAGGATCAACAAGTAAGGATGTCTTAGAGAACACCATCTCAAGAAACAACTCTCTAAGACACCTGGACTTTAGAAGACTACGACCAAGGTAAAAACCAAACTTGAAAAAGCAACTAGTATAGGCCTCTTTTCATCGAAAACAATCATTAGAAAGCCGATACTCCCTCACAACTTCTCTCATAACCTCATCAATCTCTCGACACCTACCATCGTCGAGCTTGACTACCTCTTGATGAGCCTGTACCACCTGATCCTTAGAGTCAGCAAAGGACCTCCGGAGTTAAACATTCTCCTCACAAGCGATGAAGAAGGAAGACACCATCTCTTTGTACACTTTGCTTTACCCCTTAGACTTTTCTTTATATTTCTGGACATCGAATTCTTCTGATTGGCATCTAGTGGAAAGGCTTTGGAGCTGGGTTTGGAGGTCCTTGACCTGCGTATGAAGGTTTAAACTCTCAAATTCCAAGTGTCGGAAGGTCGATGGGCGATGAAGAAATTACCTCAAGGGTAATAACTGACCTAGCAACAGTGTGCCTCTACACCACCCCCTTTTCAGCTAAAATTTTCCTACTCTTCCATTTTGCCTAAAGATAAAAAAGAAGAGTGGGGGTAATTGTTGTACCATGAGAATCGGGAGGGAGAAACATGAGGATTTTTTAAGTAAAATAATGTTAAATCTCGCAACAGTGTAGAATTGAGGCCAAAGTCTTGCGACAAGCTTGCAGTAAGAGGAGTTGTGGCCATTAGCCTCGCAGTAAAGGGAGCTCGCGGCAACTTATGGCAAGAGGCCTCGCAGCAAGGGGGCTCTCTGCAAGAGCTTATAGCCAAGGGAGCCTCGCAGCAAAGGCTTATGGCCATGGAAGCCTCGTAGCCAAGGGCTCACGGCCAAGAAAGCCTTGCGGCAAAGGCTAGCAGCCAAGGGAGCCTTACAGCAAGGGTTGCGACCAAGGGAGCCTTGTAGCAAGTGTCTTGTGGCAAGGACCTTGTAGTAAGAGAGGGTTCAAGGCATAATGCCTCGCAACAGAGAGCTTGTGGCAGCAAGGCATATGGGCTTGAGGCAAGAGTCTCTTCTCGTCCAGACCAAGACTCCTACTCAACAACTGATACGTGTCAACACCTAACACCTTAGAGAATTGTGCCCTATAAATACCCAACTACAGGAGAATGAAAGGGACTTCAGATTCGGTAAAACTTCGACTCATTGACTACGTTTTTACGATTTTTGTGAATAATTATTTGGATTTGGTACTGACTTAGGCTTCGAAGTGTTATCTCGAGCGAGGATTCCCACGAGCCTTCTAACCTATTTTTGAGTATCAATAGGGCAATATCCTTGCAGCGAATTCTCTTGCGGAAAATATCCTCGTGACGAGATCCTTAAGGCGAAGGTTCTTACGGTAAAATCCTTGAGGCGGGATTCTTAAGGCGAAGACCCTTAATCCGAAATCCTTAAGGTGAAGACCTGTAAGGCGAAATCCTTAAGGCGAAGACTCATAAGGCGAAATCCTTGAGGCGAAGATCCTCGAAGCAAAATCCTTAAGGCAAAATCCTTGAGGCAAGATCTATACGGCAAGATCCTTAAGGCGAATGTCCTTGTGACAAAATCCTTAAGGAAAGATCCTTGCAATGAGATTCTTAAGGCAAGATCCTTGCGACAAGATCCTAAGGCGAAGATCTTAAGGCGAAGACCCTTAAGGCAAAATCCTCCAGGCAAAATACTTAAGGCGAAGTCCTTGAGTTGAGATCCTTGTAGCGATATTCTTAAGGTGAAGACCCTTAAGGTGAAGATCCTTACGACAAAATCCTTGAGGCGAGATCCTTAAGTTGAACCTCCTTGCAGTGAACATCCTTGTGGTGAGCTCCCTCACGATAATTTTTCTTACGGCAACCTCATTTCACTAGACACCGAGCTCAAGTAGGTCTCACATCATAAAATTTAATTGTTATATTTCAATCATGAATCCTTTTGTTTTACCCCGAACCACTTCAGAGTTGTTCCTTATATAAAACTTAAATCTTTTTAAGTTTCGTTGCCTTTCCAGAAGTCCTTTACAATGATTCAATTTTTCAAATTGCATCATAGTTGTACTGGAAACAGTCTCCAATTTAATTTTCTTCAGTGAAATAAATCTTTTCTTGAGACACTTGACAATGGTATACCTTTCTCTTTAGACGTTTACATCTCGGGGCATTCCCTTCCATTGATTTGACTATTAAAAATCTTTAAACTATCTTCTAAACTTCTTTTAACGTCACGAAATATGTAATATTTCACATATTAATGATATATTTATTTTTTTGACTTGGGATATTACATTCTTCCCTCCTTACAAAAATTTCATCCTCGAAATTTCTTTCATCCTAAGTCCATCCTATCTACTGACTCCTCAAATAAGTATGGAAAATTGATCTTCATATCTTCCTCTCATTCCCAAGTGATTTCTTCGCTTATCGGGTTTCTCCATAGTACTTGTACTAGAGGTATTGACTTGTTCCTCAGGACCTGATCTTTTCTATCCAAAACTTTAACTGATCTTTCGAAATGGGAAAGATTTTCTCGAACTTTGGTAGCTTCCATTGACATTATTTGTGATGGATCTGGTTCATGCTTACGGAGTTGCGATATGTGAAATACATCCTGGAGGTTGGAGAAAGCCACGGGCAAAGCGAGTTGGTAAGCAACTGGTCTGATTCTTTCTATGACGTCATATGGTCCAATATATTTGGGACTCAACTTGCCTTTCTTTTGGCTCTAAGTTACCATTCTTAGAGGGTATATCTTCAGGTATACTTTGTCACCAACATGAAATTCCAAATCCCTTCACCTAGTGTCAGCATAAGACTTTTAACGACTCTAAGCATTTCTAATTCTTTCTCGAATAGTCTTTATCTTCTCTATAGTTACTTGAACTATCTCGAGACCCAACATTTTTCGATCTCCAACTTCGGTCCAACACACCAGGGATCTACATTTTCGTCCGTATAATGCTTCATAAGGAGCTATAACAATGTTGTTGTGATGGCTGTTATTATAAGCAAACTCTACCAACGGTAGATGCTCTTCCCAACTTCCTGTAAAATCTAGAGCATATGCTCTTAACATATCCTCTAAGATCTAAATAGTCCTTTCTGACTATCTATCAGTTTGGGGATGATAAACCATACTTAACCTGAGCTAAGTACCTAAGCACTTTTGTAAACTTTCCCAAAATCTTGAGGTGAACCTTGGATCATAGTCAAAAACAATACTCACTGGTACCCCATAAAGTCTGACAATTTTGTTGAGGTACTGTTGGGCAAGCTTATTGATATGCTGGCCTACTTTCACAGCCAGAAAGTGGGTAGACTTAGTTAATCTGTCAGCAATTACGCAAATAGCATCATTTCCTTTAGGGCTTCTTCGTAAACCAGTTACGAAATCCATTGTGACATGTTTCCATTTCCATTATGGGATTTCTAACGGTTGTAAACTTCCTTTAGGCTTCTAAAGTTCAATCTTTATTCTTTGGCATGTATCACATTGACTAACATATCTTGCAATACTTTTCTTCATTCCAAGCCACCAACACATGGATTTCAAATCTCTATACATCTTGGTGCCTCCTAGGTGAATTGAAAACTTAGACCGATGGGCTTCATTCAAGACTTCTTTGCTTAAATCCTTTACCCGAGGAACATATACTCTTCCCTGAAATCGAAGTATGCCGTCTCTTAATTCAAATTTTGATTTCTTCACTTAACCTTGCTCATTAACCCATAATTTTATTCTGTGATCTTCCGGAAGGGCTTGTCGTATTTGTTCTGTCAGGTTTGACTAAATGGTGAGGCTGGCTACATAAGCAGAGTTTCTTTTAAGGGTAACCCCTATCGTTATTAGACTAAAAGCCTCAATTAATTTCCACTAGGATAACATCATTCCATCCATACAGATATGTTCATTTCTACTCAGGGCATCAGCTATGCATAACATTGGCTTTACCATAGTGGTATTGGATGATACAATCATAATCCTTCAAGAACTTCATCCATTGACGTTGCCTCATGTTTAGATCTTTCTAGGAGAATACATACTATAAGGTTTTGTGATCGGTGAAAATTTTAAACCTTTCACCATACAAGTAGTGTCTCCAAACTTTTAAAGCGAACACTACAGCAGCTAACTCCAAGTCATGGATTGGGTAATTTTGTTCGTGTTTCTTAAGTTGTCAGGATCCATAAGCAATTACCTTGTCATGCTGCATTAACACACATCCCAATCCATTCTTTGTGGCATCCGTATACACCTTATAGCCTTTGGAACCATTTGGCATAGTTAAAACCGGAGCGGTTGTGAGCCTTTCCTTAAGCATCTGAAAGCTTCTTTCACACCGATCGTCCCAATCAAACTTCACTCCTTTTTGAGTTAACTTTGTAAGGGGTGACACAATCTTAGAGAATCCTTTTATGAATTTTCTATAATATCCAACCAACCTTAGAAAACTTTTGATCTCATTAATTGTTCTAGGTTGGTTTCAACTTCTTACGGTCGCTACATTTGCTGGGTCAACTGATATTCCTTCTAATGATATAACATACCCTAAGAATGCCACTTGACTTAGCCAAAATTCACACTTGAAAAATTTAGCATACAACTTATGTTCCCTTAACGTTTGCAATACGGTTTTCAAGTGATATTCATGTTCTTCTTCAGAAGGTGAGTATGCTAAGATGTCATCTATGAACACAATCACAAACTGGTCTGGGAATGGCTTAAAGATTTGGTTCATTAAATCCATAAATGTTGTTGGGGCATTAGTTAATGCAAATGGCATAACCAAGAATTCATAATGACCATATCGAGATCGGAAGGCTGTTTTGGGTACATCGTCCTCTTTTATTCTTAATTGATAGTGTCCCGATCTCAAGTCAATCTTTGAAAAAATATTGGCCCCTTGCAATTGATTGAATATAATTCCTCAATTCTTGGAAGCGGATATTTATTTTTGATGTTTACTTTATTTAGTTGCCGATAGTCTACAGACATTCTTAAACTTCCATCCTTCTTCTTTACAAAGAGAACCAGTGCTTCCTAGGGTGACATAGTGGGTCTAATGAATCCCTTATCCCACAATTCTTGAAGTTGAACCTTTAATTCTCTTAATTCTGCAAGAGCCATTTTATAAGGTGGTATGGAGATTAGACTTGCCCCTGGCACAATCTCTATTGAAAATTCAATTTCCCGCTGCAGGGGTAATCCTGGTAATTTTTTGAGAAACGCATCCTCGAATTCTTTAACTATTAACACGTCTTTGATTTTTACGAGATCTTCTATCTTTTTATGAACGTGTGCTAGGTACCCATAGGCTCTTTTTCGCAACATCTTATTTACTTTTATGGCAGAGATCCATCTCCTTTCGTTTGTCCTACCTTGCCCTCGAAATTTAATAATCGAGTCCCCATTCCTAAGACTGACTATTATGGCTTTACAATCCATCGTGACATTGTATTTTGTCAAGAAGTCCATCCTTAGGATCACATCAAAATTTTGGATTTCGGGAAGAATTAAGTCCACTAAGAACTCAGTATCTCCTATTTGAATTTTCTTACTTTGGTATTCTTATGAGGTTTCTAGAGATTTTCCCATAGGGGTTGCTATAATCATACAACAATTCAGATCTTGAAGTTCTTTCCCTAGCACTTTGGATAATGCATGAGAAATGAATGAATGACTAGCTACTGAGTCTATCAAGACATGCATAGGAAAATCAGAGGTAAATATGGTACCTTGAATGACAGTCGAGTCCTCTGCCGTGTCAGGTTGAATACTCGTCCCTGCTGGACTCTCGGATTTCCCGCTGGCCCCTGAGACTGACCTGTCTGCTTTGGCTTTGGACAATCTCTTGAAAAATGTCCTTGTTAACTTCAGTTGTAGCAAATGGGTCCCTTCTTGGGATAATTCTAGTTAAGATGTCATTTTTCCTTGTAGTTGTAGCAGTTATTTGTCCCTTATTTGCATGGCCTCTCAGGGTGCTGTTTGTAGCATTTTGGGCAGGGTTTACTAGGCTTGAACTGGGATTTCTTGGGATCCAACTTCTTTCCTGCGTTCAACCTAGATTTGGAGGCTTGTTGACTTGCTCCTTGGATAGCCTCAATCCAATTTAAGTTAGCCTTTGTGGTCATCGCTTGCAGCACTACTTCGGCATAGGACCGAGTACTCACATTACTAAGGGCCTTCTAGATCCTTAGTTTCAACCCTCCTAAGAATTTATGCGCCTTTATCCTTTCATCCATCTCGTAAATCGGCATGTACTTGATTAGTTAGATGAAAGCATCTTCATATTACGCCACAATCATATCCCCAGTTTGTTTCAAGTCCATGAATTCCCTCTCTTTTTCCATCCTCAAGCTAAGAGGGAAATATTTTTCATTGAATAGCTCCTTGAATCTTTCCTAGCTGATGTACGGTCTCCCAGCCTATGCTTGAGTGGCCATTGTTCTTTTTGTTCCCTTCCACCACCTATCTGCCTCATCTTGCAACATGAAGGTGGCACAGTTAACTTTTTCGTCTTCACTACAATGAAGGTGATCTAGAAACTTTTTAGTTTGCTCTATCCAAAACTCCCCTTCACTGGGGTCAACTCCAAGCTTTCCCTGGAAAACGGGTGGGTTTTGTCGACAGTATAGATCTAACATACCAGATGCACATCTACCTTGAGATTGAATTCCTTGCATGACTCCTACCATGCTTCCCATAATTTTTTCAATCTGGTCTAACCAGCTACCATTCACTCTTTCTTCTTTTTGACTTGAGCTACTTCTGGGAATGTCGCTTGCACGTCTTTCAGGATCATTTCTCTGATGGTTTGGAGTCATGGGTTCTACGGTAGAAGTTCGACGAGTGTTTACCATCTAAAAACATGGTTCCCTATTAGATCACCAAAAAAAAATAAAAAAAAATCATCCACCAAAAGTTCAACTTAAATAGGTCATCATTAATTCAAATAGTGAAGTATATTTCTTATAGATTCTCAAAATGCCAAGAGTACAACACTATTTGATACAAAATTTAACAAAAGCTAATACAAACTACTAAGTGTCCTTTCAATTGAGAGTAATGGACTTCCAAATCCATGCATTAGTTTCATCTTTAGACTCTAAGGCAGGTCCTTCGGGGTCACTTTGTGATTCCTGTAAATCCATCTCATCATCGGAACTGATATACTCAAACTCAGGGGGATTGTTTTCAATCTCAATTTCAACTACATTTTCTTCTTCTTCTTCGTCTTCACTAAGATCTTCCTCTTCTGATTCTTCCATGGGCTCCTTTTTTATTACTTTTTCATATAGTTCGTCTAACAAGTGATGAATCCTCTTATAAAAATAAAAAAATAGGTTGAAGCCTTCGTTCTGTCGAACCCATTTGGGAAAGGTTTTCAACTCTCCTTTAAGGATGTTAATCAAAAAATCTATTTGAAATTGGGCTAGGTTGGGCCATTGGCGATAGCTAGGTAGTATATCTTCGATGATATCTTCCATTTTTTCCAAGAATTCATAAATATTCTCATCAGGATCTGGCTCCCTTAAGTTAATTCGATTAGCCCAATGGTCTACTAGCACTTGTTTAGGAAAATTTTCGACCATCCTAACATTTTATCATAAAATCCCATTAGCAATTCTATTTGTGAAAACCTCAAATTCCATGATTCTAATCTCCTAAAGCCATCATCAGGTCACTAGTGTTCAATGAGTCATTCTTCACTAGGTTTCTACCTAATTCACTCTGATACGAATTGTAAGACCCCACTTACTCAGGAATGTTATAACTTAGGAAATTTTGAGCTATTTTTTTTTTTTTATAAATAATCTTCACATGCTTAATACAATCATTCTAGAATTCCCAAAATTTTCATCTACCTATCTAGCATGAGATTCATCATACATCACGTACGCTAGGCTAGGTATTGCATCAATAGCGGAAGCAAGAATCGAACCTAATCATAACGGTATTACATTATCGTTTTTCCAACATAGTTTATAATACAAGACTATTCATCAATGAAAACATAAGTTTCTCAACATGACTAAAACACATCTGAATCATCATGAAAAAGCAAAATGTAGGGCAACTTGTCACGACAACTTGTGTCGTTACATCTCACCTACTTCCATACTATCGCTACAAGCCCCAACTGGAACGTTTGAATATTTTAGAGACATAGCCCAAGTTAGATGCTGAATCATCTAAGTAAAGGTAAAACATTCATATTTCGTACATGTATGCAAAATGTTCTCATTCTTTTCGTTTGAGCCGACGAGGCATTAACCACACTTTATTGATACTCTCCATTTTTATGACCTCTTTACTAGATCGAGGTGTATGGGAGCACTAGTGGTAGAGCAACGATTCTTGTCTGTACTCTTAAACATATGCGATGCATGACCAACAATATCCTCGTGAACATATGCATATTCATCATCATAGCATGTATATGCAATCTACATGATGCATAGCATAACAAGGCATGTCAACTTGATAAAATCATTTACGTAAAATCGAGTTTTGGGTCGAATCACTTACCTTTGAATAGCAATAACCTCGAAATACGTGTCGAACCCGAATATCGTGCAAATCCTCAAGTCCTATCGTCAAATCACCCTAGCCAATGATTTATTCCAAGGAAAATCAATATTTCTAATTTTCTTAATCTTTTTCTAATTTTTCCTTATTTTCTCCTATTTTTCATAATTTCCTTTTTCCTTTAAAATTCCATAATAAATATTTATTACCTATTTTCACCAAATATTTTTTCACGGATATTCCTAAAATAATTTTAAGAAAATTTCTAAAAAAAATTTAAAAATAAATACCTCGCCACGTGCCCTAACGTGCTTATCCCACACACTTGAAGCAGCTGGCCAACACATGAAGTTTACACGCCAGTCGTCTTATCTGATCTTCTAGTAGTCGACGAATACTCCGATCATCGATTTTTTTGTACCACTTTGAAGCCCTCTTCAAGTTGACCCTGATGGCATAACCCTTAGCCTAAAAACACCACCGAAGATGCCTTGATTTAGCCAATTTCAGACCGACTCTGGCAATCCACTCGAAATTCTAGCCAAGCTCGAAACCTACTTAAATGAACTCAGAAACCTCTCAAATTTTCTAGAAACGACCTTCTAGGCTTGGGGAACAAAATCCCCTTACCTTTCTCCTTAAATGTTTTCTTAAACTCTCGGATTCTTGAGTTTAATCTTTGAAATTCTTGACCATGTATAACCCCTATTTATACTCGATTTCCAACCATGTCAAGCCATTCCTTGTCAAATCCAAGCCTTTAATGCCTTAATACAACCTTAGATCACCTCAAAGCATTGTGATTTGCCTCGAACACCCTTCTCCTAATCATTAATCAAGAATCATCTTTAAAATTGATAAAAACTTTAATCACTTAATTCACCCCTTCCCTCTCTTGAGTGGACATTCCCTAATGGACCAACATTAAGAAGGCATTAAGGATCCCAATTACTACTCATGACAAATGGAATTCCATCTTCCAAAGTAGATGGGCAGTTTCGTAGGGCCATATTTCAATGGGGCATTAATTTCACCAAGTTGGCCTTGAGTTGGCATTCCCTCTTGGTGAGCTCGGTTACGGGCATGCACAATTTGTTCCCACTCGAGAATTTCCTCAATGATATTTTTGACTTGAGACCTTAGAGGGGTCTTTGATGCACAATCTTGTCCATGTGAAGTACATTTTCGTTAGTTTACAACCTCCCATGTTTTTCTTCACCTCGTCGTGTATCTACCTTTAGACAAAATCAAGCAAGAAAATTTCCCTTGGAAGAGTTGAGGTGGCCTATTTCTTCGTGAAGCCAAGTGCATTATTAAGGGAGGTAACTTAACAGTGGGAAATAGATCTTGTAAGAAGCTTGACACTTTTGAATTCTTCCTATGTCTATCAGTGAATGCCCCACAACTTGTGTTCAGTTGTATTTGATACACTAAGATCTAGTATTATTAGTGTATGACCTACAGTTTAAGTGTTAAGTTGTATATGATACATTAAGGTTTGATATATTATGAGTAATATATCTATTTGTTTCATGTTCATGATATTCAATTGGCACATCTTTGCCTTTTATATTGAATTATATTGGATGCCTAAAGACAAAGTCTCTAGGGATACTTTGTGTAGAAAAGAATTAAAATGTGATTTTAATTGTAAGGTCTTTGATACATATAAGAGTATACCTTAAAACATCCCTGGTCAAAAGTTTCATTGAGATGGAACATCAATAACACAAAGAGATCGGTGTGTACTATGTCGTCACCTTAGGAAGGTGGCAGTTGATCTTACAGAATGTGGGTATTGGATGCCGAAGCTAGTACACAGGTGCTTGTTGGAGAACAAGTTCACTAGACTATAACTTGACTCAAGGATTCCAAATGGATCTTGTAAAGAAAGTATAAGGAAACCTCTTATGGCGTTTGTATAAATGATCATTTGACTTGAGATCACCATAATGCCTTGCATGTGGATTCGTATACTTTGACACTATTATTGAAGTATCTCAATAAGGGGTGTGAGTGCAGTAGTGATTGGGTATGCCATGTGAAAGTAAATCAATTTCGCTACGAGGGCAAGCAATGTAGTTCAAAAATTTTGAACTTTACCCCAATCTCGGCGATTGGATCAATGTCGAAATCAAAACAATCACATACATAATAAAATAAATCTAATCTTTAGATTTTCGAGTCGTTTGCAGATTTAAGCCATCCAAGCGTCCGGCTTCTAACTCATGATACGCGGCACACGTCCTTTGGTAAGGAAAACGGAATGAGAGTGCTATCTCCTTCTCTTTTTCGTAGCTTGTGTATGAACGGAAATAACCTACCCTTTTCAAATTGATGCGAAAAAGAAACGAGAGAGAATGAATGACAATTTTTTCATCTCTTGAAAAACTACAAAAACATTCATTATTTGGGCAACCCTTGAAGGGGTATTTATAGAGGAGTAAGGCCTCCTAGGGTTTCCCAAACTCTAATGGATATGGGCCAGCCCTTTTACCCTAGTCCAACTAAGAACTTAATTAAATGCCCCAAATCCAATTCTAAGTTTAAATAAAATATTTGATTCAAATCTAATTTAAGCCCAAATATAATATTTAATTTAATATTTGGCTCAAATACTTTATTTTGCTTAAATATTAATTTAAGTCCAAATATATATATATATATTATTTCCTATTTGCCGCTCCAACAAATATAAGAAATTATTAAATTAGAAACTCCTTTCTAATTTAATCAATTATCATTTTAGAAAACTCTTTCATTTATGATGACCTCTCATCAAATTGACATCATTATGCCCATTTGTTCTTTTTCTGTGAGAACCTATAACGGCACAATTTCTTGTTGAAGTGTCCCAATTAACCATACATCTGCTCTCCTGGTTTAAGCCAGGGACCGCACATTTTACATATGAATCATTAGGTTTTCGAATATGTTGGCAATATGTCGATACTAACACATAAGATAAGATTGACCTCTAGCAAGGCATCATACCTATCCAATTATTTAGAAGGATTCATAATTCGTAAACAACTTTTCATGAGCATGGTTACTGTGTAATTCGATCCTCTCGTCAATGTATCTTCTGTGATCTCAAGTTTGGCGATGTGTTGCTTGATTACGATCACATAAGTTTTCTTCAGTTTTCTAAATATATTCACTCAATAGAAAGTGAATCAATAATTCCTTATTGATCTCTTTCACCATGGTCATGGATTTAAAGTGAATATCCATCGAATGCGCCTTAGATACATCATCCTTTTCAAGGGATAGATAAGTTTCATCTTGATTATACACCCATCTCCATAAGCCTCACGATATGCCCAACGATCGCCTATGTGCAATCTTTGTCTAGGCCCATCATAACGATGTCAAAGTATACCGATCTTCTTATGAGATAACCGTGACAACCTTAAGTCCAAGAATTAGTTACATCCATCTCGTATGAGAATTCCATCAACATACAACCAAAATGGATTCTCATTGCGAGTCATGTCCAGTGACACGTTTTACAACATTGGTCACTTATGTACTTGTCTAGGCATCCCTGTGCCTATGAGTGTGAGACCCCTAATGCTATCAGATAGCAAAAACAAGCACATACAAGTCTTACCATAATTGTCAATATCTATTCTTAATATTGCTACGATTTGGGACATTTAATGATATATACAAAATGTTATGTATCATCTCACTTCTTTATAGATTAATCACAGTATACATCATATGGATTTCTATCTAATTCATCTGGTCATTACAATGATAACAAGAAACTAATATAATGACTTCTTGTGAAATTGAATAACTCTTTATTCAATAATAAATATGATTGCAATTGTTAATGTACAACATGACCAATCTGATTGAGTCTATAGCACCTACAGTAACAATCTCCCACTTGCACTAGATCCAATCACTCATGTATCTCATACCTGATGATCGAACAAGATTTTCATGTTTCTTTTATAATAGAGCTTTAGTCAAGGGATTCGCGACGTTGTCATCCGTCAACACTTTCTTTATATTTATCATCTCGGTTGATAATCTCCATTATCAGATGGTGATGCCACAATACATGTTTAGTCCATTGATGAGACCGTGGTTCCTTCACTTGCGCAATGGCTCAATTGTTGTTACAATAACTATTATTGGATCAATAATGTTGGACACCACTCCAAGTTCATCAATGAACTTACGGATCCATACAACCTCCTTAACTGCTTTAGATGTTGCTATGTATTCGACTTCAGTTGTTGAATTTGTCACTATCTCTTATTGAAACTCTTTCAACTCATGGCCTCGTCGTTTAGGCAAAATATGGACCTGAACTATGACTTGAAGTCACATTGGTCAGATTGAAAACTGGCATCATGCAAAGGTTGTGAGTAGTCAAGACATAATTCATCAACCCTGATTAAAGGTAGATATGTCTCTCAAGCCCTTTGGTGAATGATGACTTGAAGTCTTTGGTCATAGCTAAATTTTAATCCAAAGGAAGTCATTCTTTCGAGAGACCAAAGAATATTATAATCAAACTAAAAATGGATTAACACTCTTTTCATATCCTTGTTTGATCGAGACACTTTAAATTGATGAAGAGATTGAATTACATGAAAAAACCACCATTGAAAGGTAACGATCACAACTTGATCTTTCTACCCATTAGGGGCATGATGGATTGAATGATGACTTGAAATTATTGAAGTTAAAGTTGAACTTGCAATTTGGAACTTGATAATTTGGTTATGATTTATGAATTTGTTTCATTAAAGTTAAACTTGAAATGTTAAATACGGTTATAAGTTTTTTTTTTTTTTTTTTAGAAATTAAGTTGAATGTTATATTTTGTTATTATTATTTTTTGTGAAGTTTAATATTAAATTAAATATTGAATTTGGTGATTGTTTAATTTGTTTTATGTAATTGGATGTTAATTCATTCCTCCTCTAACGACGCCCTTCCACCTCCAATTGATTATTTTTTCTCATTCCGACCTATCAAAATTCTTATACACCAAATATAATAATAATAAAATAGAATAGCATTTTCATTATTGATCACACCAAATATGATAATAAAATGAAATAATTATTTGTTTCCATTCTCATTGCCTCCAAAATCATTCCATCTATCGAAAGAGGCCCTAATTTAAGAGCTCCCTTCTCTCTCTTCCTTCCTTCCTTCCTCCCCGCATTCAAGCACCAGCAGATCTCTAATATCTCAAAACAATCACTTAATCCAACTAATACGTCCTACTTACCATCTTCAGCAGGAAAAAATGGCCAATCACTACTTTTACAACACCCAACAAGCACCCGTTAAAAGAAGCTCTTACAAAAATGCAAGTTCACAAAGATCAAATCAATCTTTCTCGTCACTGCTAAACGGTCTTCTGTCAACTTTTGCTTGCATTTTCATGGACATGCCAGGACTTAAAAAGAGAAAAGCACCTACCTAAACCGAAGAAACATGGAACTGGATAATGTCGCCGAAACAAATACCCGAAACAAATACCATCCCATCCTAACCTAAGACAGAGCGACCCTAATATCAACAACCATACATACGCAGTGGCACACTCCACGGGCCACTTCACTTGGCATCCTCTCCACCATCAGCACCGCCATGCCCAGCACCTGAGGTGCCCTGCCCATCAGCGCCAGCAGGTCCAGCTCCAGCTTCGGAGGGATCTTGCTTGCTTCCTCCACGTATGTCACTCATGCCTGAAGCAGGAGGTGGAACACCGCTGCTGCCACCACCAAAAGTGGCCTCAGCATGTGGGGGTTGCATGCCACTGTTTGGCACACCAGGTCTCATGCCCAGTTGCCCTTGCATGGCTTGTTGATGGTGTGGGTGCAACTGCTGCTGCTGGTGTTCTTGCAATTGGTGTGGATTACTAAACTGTAGAGGCATCTTCTGGGGGAATATACCTTGCTGCTGGGCCATAGCCGCTGCCTGAGGATGCTGCATGTAAAATCCTCCTGCTTGCATTGCAGGATGTGGAGCCATCTGAAGAGTGTTGACACACAGATAAGCAAAACAAGCATTAAAAGCAAATGAATCAAGGAAAACAGTTTTCTGCGTTAGTAAATAACCTGCGTTGGCATTGTGGGAGTTTGGGGCTGGGCGTCAGCAATTGCAGCTAAATACATCAAATTCTTTTGAAGCTGAGCCTGGTACCTAAATCATACAGAATTCACGTCCCACAAAAGACAACCCCACATAGAGAAACAAAATAATTAGCCAACATACTCCCCTGAAGACACGAGATCAAGAAATAGTGCCAAGTGCATACACGTGTCACCAACAAAATGGATGCTTCAAGTAAATTTTATGGTCAATATCCTCTCATATAAGAAGTTATTATCTTACCCCAGGACCTCTATGCGCTAGCAAATTAAACTAACCAACCACAAAGGGATAGCATTACACCAACAGTAACAACAAAGACAAGCAAACAAAAACACTAAAGGCAGTATGAATTTTATTTAGGACAAAAAAAAAACAAATTCCAAATTATTCCTTTCATATCATGTGTGATGCCATCTATATGCATCTCTGATATCAATAGAAACAAAAATATTATACAGCTCATATCAGAACCACCAACAATGTATCATAAAATATGATACTTTACTGCATAGCCACTATAAAGTAACTGCTACATGGCTGAGACGATTAGATAAATGATGACCACCCAAGAGGCAATTTAGATTTCAATTAAATTAATTTCCATATATGGAGTTAAGCTAAGTGAGGGCAAGCCTTCTTAGCAATGATAAGGTTGCTTCTTTATAATTGGAAGGTCTCAGATCAGACTTGTAAAAACAACCAAGGATAAGGCTACTTATATAATAAAACCTTGCAACGTAGGGAGCCTCATACATTGGAGTCGCCCTTTACTAAGTTAAGCTAAATAAACAGAATGCTAATAAAATATCATAGAATGCCCTGCTTAGCTCAGTCTAAAAAGGTTTTTAACACACAAGAAAATAATGTGACAAACATAATAACTGGAAATTTGTAAGGGTAGTCCTAAAACTAGAAGTTTGATGAATTATATTCAAATGTGTAGCTCAAAAAATTCATCACAGGCCAATCCACAGTATATTTTAAAAGTATAAATCAAGTGTTCAAACACAAACTGCACAGCACACACACCCCCACACAAGAGGTAGAGAACTTACTGGGCGCATTCAGCAAGTTTCCCAAGGTTTTGATTGTCCAAAATTGCCAAAATCAGCTTCTTGTTTTCGTCGAGATACTATATCAAGCATTTTAGAAAGAAATGTGCACATCAGCATATTTAGTAAAGTAATAATGTAGTCCCATAATGGCAGTAAAAAACTCAAGATCGCTCAAACTCTACTCAAAGTGTGACAAGAATATAAGCACGAGGGCCTGTGTCCCAGAATATGAGAAGCACTAACCCACATGAACGGGAAGCATAAATTTCCTGTAACAACTCACTTCCAATGTTGTAATATTTAGCATAAATTAGCTCAGAACATAATTATCCAACAAGACATTATTCTTAAAGATTTGAACATGCCCCAACCCTAAAACACAAGGAATAATATTTCTTTAGACAAGTAAAAGGACTCATAATAGTTTTGTGTCTCCCTATTTTCGAGCCCTGAAAATTCTTAAATCAAGTAGTCCTCTATTTCAGAATATCAATCTAAAGAAAAGTTAGTGATACCAATTCCTAGTGAATTCATATAACCTTTATTTGCTCAAATATTTACTCAGTCTGTAATTATTTCACTCACTAGATCTGGTTAGCTATACAAGTCTAATGGCACATCAAAGGCTTCCGCCAAGATACTTGCTCAAGATATGGGCACATGTATAGAGACAAAACAAGAACACATTTATAGGTTCAAACATGAAAGATGACTAATTAGTAAAATAATGCAACTTTGAAACTAGGTCCAATGAGCAAACTGAAAAGTATGACATGCACCAGCAAAACCAATTAGTCAACCATGTGAATAAATTGCAGAAATACCAAGAAGAAGAATAGCCAAAAAAAATTATTCAAAATATGTAACAACATATACAATTGCATGTCAACCATGATATGTGACTCAAAAATCATGGGAAAAATTTATATGTATGTTCTTTGATAAGGCAGAAGAAATATACATATATATATGCGTGTACGCAAACTCAGCACAACAAAAGAAGCTTGAATGATAAGGACTCATGTATCTTAATGTCTGCCCTAAACTTTGATAAATTGAAAATAAAACGTGAATATATCATTGCTCAGAGTTTGATTAAAAAAGTTCACCAAGTGAAGATAAGGCACAATCTTTTAATTAATCACAGCCCAATTAGGTGAAATGAATCAAAACAATAGTTTCTAGTTTTTATCTGAAATATTTAGTCACTGCCCAAACTCATCCTGAGCCTGCATGGTGCACAATAGTCAGGGGGGGAGGGAGGGAGGGAGAGAGATTCACTATACAAATGTATATCACTGCTGTTAATGGTTCTTATGGTTCTTAAGCAGGTTTTTAGATGGAAAGTATTCCATAGTTCAAAGAGACTTTCTACACTAAAGTCCAAGTTCGCCCATGCAGATAACATGTTCAATTCATTTTTTATTAGGTACAATATCCAATAAAAAAGAAGCTAACACTTCTACTACTTGAAAAACAAATAATAAATTAGATGTCCCCGCCACTATGCAAGATAGATATGGTGTCTTATTCTTGTGGAGTTTAAGGTTGCTTTGGTGATGCTGAGCAAAATTTGGGAGTTATTGCTCTCTTCGCCACATAGCTGTCTCAGGAAAAATATGAGAAGGGTGTGGAATATCAGCCTGCCTTAATATGATCTGGATTGTTTGGAGAGAAAGAAATAGAACAATTTTTAGGCTGTAGAAAGATTGACTCTTCTTCTTAAAGGAACATTCTGTATTTCCCATTTTGAGGTTGAAAGAGGATTCCTATTTTTGTCTATCCTCTCTTGCCTTGTTCATAGAAAAATTATGTCATAGATAGTTATTTTCTAATTTTCTCTTTCTTTTATTTCTTCTCTTCTTGTTTAAGGCTTGCCCCTTTGAAGCTTTTACAATGATACTTACAAATAAATAAATGGGTGTCCAATTTGCAAAACACACACAAGATCACAAAAATTGCAAAAGAAATCACAATGTGTAATATTCATTCATGATCTATATTTCATATTATGATGATATTGCAGCATGCACACTCATTTTAATTTATCTAAGCTCTTATCTACCAAAAAATAAACAATCTAAATCCATTTTTGTAGAAAGCAAGATATTGCAAGCAAAAACATTGATGGAAGAGACTGGTGAATTACTATGAAACGTAACCTAAAAACAAAGTACTCACTCCCATTGTGTGGCAAAAATTTTCTTCCCAAATAGCGCATGCAGACCATGAAAAATGCCATGTATAAATTATATGTTTGTTGCCACATCAATCAATTAGAGTTAATGCCATAGTATGAGATGAAAGAACATCAAAATAAGTGCAGAATTTGGGCTAAAAGCAGTCTAAAATCAAAGCTAGAACAAAAATATGAAATTTAACATTTAAAAAACCTCAAAAGTTGAATAAGAATAATAAGATTGCCTATAAAACTATCTACTAGGGTTACAACAGTCATTTGTCATGCACCTAGGGTTGTCCTAGGGTTTACAAAGGAATTTGGAAGAAACCAGGGAACATTGAGCAGAAATGGAGAGAGAAACAGAACAGAAAGAGAGAGAAAAGAGAATTGAGGGAGAACAGAAGAGATTGTGAGAGAGATGACTGAAATTCAGATTATCATTCCACCCTGTGATTCTCTGACTGATCTACCCTATTCATAGGTTGTTCTATCCTTTCAGTTATAATACAACTGTAAGGTACAACTGCTACAATAGCAATGTACAACCAAAAAAGAAATACATATAATATATAATTACTATTATATCCTTGGGGATTCTTGGGATCGTGACAATCCCCCCCTCCTTGAGAGAGTTCTTGTCCCCAAGAACTTACAGCAACTGGCCCTGTTCTTCATCCAATCCCGGCTTTCACTATCTAATTTATCCTTCTTTCTTTCTTTCTCCTTCTAGGCCTAATCCTCTTCACCTTTATGTTCCTTCTCTTTTGCTTTTCCTGCAAATGTAAAATGTAGTCCTCAAAGATATCCATGACAAAGCTCTCTTCTCCAATTGATCTATAAGTTTCAATAACTTCCTGGACCTTCATGCAGTCATTACACCTTTCCTCAGCCTCAAGCTTCTTTCTTTGGTCCAAGTACTCATTGACTGTCTTTCTACGCTCACCAAAAATTCTTAAAGCCCCATTCCTCTTGTCATTGATGATTATTCACATTGGGTGCTCCCACATCCAGTTAGACTCCACATTTATAGACTTCAACGATGCTTTTAAAGCATCTGTTGCTTCCTGCATGCTAGCATACTCCAGAAGTTCATCTGCAACAAATTTCTCCTCTATTGCTGACATAGTGACATTCATATTTTGAGACAGAGGTCCAAAATTCCTCCTGTAATAATTTTCTGGAGTACAAAGGTCCAAAATTCCTATTCTTAAAGACTTCATCAGCCTTATGATCAGTTTCCTTAGAGCCAATATAAGATGGTTTAGGTCCTAATTGTTCAATCAAAACTTCTTTAACTGCATGTGGACCATTACAAACTTGATCCAGCATAAGATAGATGTCACAGGCATATATCTCATCAGATGCACGAAAGATCTCATTGCAACTCTTATCTCTGACCTGAGTTATATCATTAGCTGCAGTAGAAAAATTCCGAATAGGCAAACTACCTTCCTCTTCATTGTCAACTGCCAAGATATCTCCAACGATATCATCTCCAATGTCTGAATCAATCATTTCATGATCAAAACTGCCGAGATAGTCATCTTGAATTTCCTGATCCATGGCTGGTACTTCATCAACTTCTTGCAGATCAGAGGTCTTAGGTAGGATTCCAGCTCCTGCGGGAATCGATCCTGCAGTGGATCTTGAATTCACTGGTATACTGACTTGATACAGTTTGGTTATCATAATCTCGATTGCGTCTAGCTTTTGGTTGATATTAGCAAAATTTTCCGTTCATCTTCTGTTAATTGTCTCAATTGTCTGTACACTTCTTTCCAAGGATTGCACAGCTTCTCTTGATTGCCTCACAAGTCAGCAACCAAAGATCAGCTGCGGTGGAGTAACTGTTAAGATCGGATAACCTAAGATCTGCTGAAATCCTTGAAAATTCACTTCTAAACAGCCTGCTGAAATCGCCTAGATTTCAGAATCAGTCTCACAAAAAAGAATAACCGCCTCTAAATTTGATCTACTCTATTCTGCCTGCAAATTCGCCTAGATTCTATCACTGAACCACCTTGATCAGTTGCTACAAATTGCTAAAATCACAGCCGAGAATCAACCGACTCTGATAGCACCTCCTAAAATTGATCGACTCTGCTGCAGCTTCTTGAAAATCACCTGCGATCACCTTCTGAGGATAGTCTTACTCTGATACCAAATGTCATGCACCTAGTGTCCTAGGGTTTAGAAAGGAATTTGGAAGAAACCGGGGGAGAGAGAGCAGAAATGGAGGGAGAAACAAAACAGAAAGAGAGAGAGAGAGAGAGAGAGAGAGAGAATAGAGAATTGAGGGAGAACATAAGAGATTGAGAGAGAGAAATGTAGAGAGAGATGACTGAAATTCATATTATCATTCCACCCTGTGATTCTCTAACTAATCTAGCCTATTTATAAGTTGTTCTATCCTTTCAGTTACAATACAACTGAAACGTACAACTGCTACAACAACAATGTACAACCAAAAGAGAAATACATATAATACATAATTACTATTATATCCTTGGGATCCTTGGGGTCGTGACAACATTAATCTCAGTCATTGATCACAAAAGACTCTAACCATAGCCATCCACCTATTTTAAATAAAAAATCACATGCTAGCCACATGACAACTTATTTAAGTAATAATATAAATACTAACCATAAGCAAACAAATAAAAACACTAATACTTTAAATAACATGCTCCTACATCAATCTCTCTGGATTGAAAAGAAACTCAGCTGTGATGCTAAAACTTTGATAACTTCAGCATATATTTCTAGATCAATCCTCTTGAACCAATCTTCTATAATCCAAGTACTTTCAATAGTTGGTTTACATAGCCATTTCACCAGGAATCTTCAATATTGATTTCCCCTACTTGGTTTCACTTCCTTTACATTTAGCTCATATCTTCAATAATATCTTTGCATTCTTGGTAAGCATTGCACTTGATATTCTATTGCAATCACTTCACCATCAAATCCCTCAAAAGAAACAACTCAAAAACATTAAAGATTGGCTGATTTGTTAGTGATACGGCTGCTCTATTAGGTAAGCATTAGAGCAGATTTTCTGTAACACCTTACATGACCCTAATTACCATGACTTGAGTTTGTGACAAGTACCCTTAGGCAACCTTTCTTGCTTCAAATGCAGAAGCAAAATCTCCCTAATAGGGATATCTTTCTATTTTGATTTTAGAAATGAGATTTAGATTAGGTTTTATCATGTTCTGTTTTGATTTATCATAGTTGTTTAGATAATAGAAATTTATTTGATTTAGGGATTAGATAGAGTTATATTTGATTTTAGAAATTATAATCATATTTTAATTAGTTATTATCTTTTAATTGCCTATTTATAGGCAACATATGCAACCTCCCTCTTCAAACTTTTTCACTAGATGACATTAATCAGTAGCTGAGGAATAAACCCCATTGCTGTCCTTTAAAAGCTGCGCTAACCTCTTCATTGACCAGCCTGCGAATATGTTCTGCAGAAGCCTCCCCATCATCACTTACTTTTAGATTCCTACAGTAAAGGCACTAGTCAAGAAGGTGTGTAGGTTTCAAAAGTATAAAACTTCAAATAGTGTCTTTTTAATGCTTCTATTCACCGAATTATTTAAGTAAATTCAGCTTGTGATATCAAAAAATCCCATGTATTCACATTATTTCCAACAACACATCTGAACATGTTTCCTAAACTTCGGTTGATTGGTTTTTTTTTTTTTTTGTCATCCATTTATGGATGACAAGTGCTGGAATATTTTAGCTGGCTTAACCAATTTGCTCAACAAAGTTCTCATAAAATGCCCCACGAGTTTTACATCTTTATCAGAAACAATAGTAGTTGGAACTCCATGCAACACTACCACTTCTTTGACGGATTGAGGTGCTAGCCAGTCTTTTATGTCTTGTACTTTATTTGAAACTAGTTTTAATACCCCTAAATAACCAATAAAACCATGAAATATAACTTCAGGCAACCAAAAGATGCACTTCTACAGGTGTATATATGGTTGCTCTTTGTGGAATACCTATAAAACTTGACCAAAATTACTCAAATTCTCTCCCTTAGCGTGACTATAGATCAAAATGTTATTAAAATGAACTACAGCAAATGATCTCAAGAAATATTTAATAACTCAATCATAACTAGCATGAATGTGCTCAGTGCATTAGAAAGCCAAAGTGGCATCACTGGCCACTCATAAAGTTCATCCTATGTTTTGAATGTTGCCTTCCATTCATCACTACTTCCTAATCTGATTTGGTGATAATCACTCCTAAAATCATTCTTAGAGAATACCCTAGAACCACCCAATTTATCAAGCATGCCTTCCAAGCAAGGAACAAGAAATGGATATTTTAGTATGTCTTTTTTTATGGGAGAAACGTTGACACAATCCTCCAAGAACCATCTTCCTTGGGAGTAGGAAAAGCTGGATAAACACAAGGTTTTTGGCTTTCAACTTCAAACTTCCCATGTGCAGAACACAAGGTCTTCCACCATTAAACTGCAGTACCCTTCAATTTAAGCTTTGCAAATGGCACCTTCCTATCTTCTATCATTGGCGTCCACTCAAAACAATTCTCTGAGCTAGCTTCCCAATCTAAGTAAACTTTTGGATGCATATTTCCATGAAAAAATCAACAACCTAAATATTGATTCCACCACCACTCAAATCAAGGGCATGTAATAATCTTTCTTCCAATATACCTCTTATGACAAAATGAGCAAGTCCAAAATCATTAAACGGGTTTTCATATTCTCCATCTTCAAGTTCACCCTCAAGACCACCTTTCAACACGTCAAAAGGGTAGTGGCCACCTTCCATATTCACCATATGCGTTCCCACATTTTTCCCATCACTACCAAGCTTCCACAGCTTGCAACAAATGTTCAAGCATATACTCATCTCAGACAATTCTATTCTTCAGTTTGGTTGCCTGTTCCACATCCTCTGCTATGTCCAGCCTTAGCTCCAGAGCAGGAAAAAAAAAAAAAACTAGCACAATTATAGGATCTTTTCACCCTAATACCACTTTGAGATGGTGTGAGAAGAAGAAACAGCAAAACAAGTGCAAAATTAGGGTTAAAAACTGTATAAAATCAAAATTGGAATGGTAAATGAAATTAAAGGTTTAAGAAAACCTCAAAAGTTAAACTAGAATAATATAGTTGCTACAAAGTGGTTATAGCAATCATAAATCTCAACCATGGTCACAAAGGAAGCTTTTTAATCTTAACCGTTCATCCATATTAAAAAAATTACATGCTATTGACTTAACTACTTATTAAAGCTAATAATATAAATACTAACCATAGGCTAATCTTGAGAAATACGCCATGGTTTATAGGCAATACACAACTGACAAGTCATTAACTTTGCCAAAATGTAGCTCCCAGCCTGCCAATATAAATACCTCTGACACTTAAAATATATCACAAAGTAAACACCAAATGCATATCGCATGGGGCATAGATTCAATAGGTCTTCTTGCAAATCTTCAAAGGAATTCAGGTACAAGAAAGACTTATTAAATTATGTGACATCACAAAGTTCACAACCTGAGTTCATTTAAGACCAGACAGAGGTGGAAAGTGAAAACTTGTGAAGTTGTTAGTAGATTTGAATTAATATATAGGTGATATTATATCAAAATTTATTAACATCACATCATAAATTAGATAATAATAAGTCTTCATAACCTTTGAGAACCTTCAGCTTGTACATGCCATTTCTATAAATTCATCCCTTCAATGCTCATTCTCATAAGGAACAAGGGATATTTGAAGAGCAAGTACATCTCAAAAATTAATCAGGCAATACCGCCACAACCTACATTAAGATATGCTATACCTTATCGTTCATCAAACAGTTGAAGTTACAACCCTGCAGCTGAAGTACAGAAGGAAGGATGGAGGGGGGGAAGGCGCTTCAATATTATCTTGTCAGCAAGGGGGACTATCAAGCAAAAATAGCTTTACAAACATTTAGACTGCACAGTGATAGACGCTATCTCACAAAATTGGCAGTCTAAATGCCCAAGGAGAAAAAGATTAGGAGATCAACGTGTTTTCAGTAAAAGTGATCATTCGCTTTCCAGAACAGCATAGCATGCTGAAGTGATTTGCAGAACAAATTGGTATGGACAAAATAGAATGTAACCATCCTAACTCAGTAACTCAAACACGCAGAATTCATTGAACACACGATCAATTAATACATGATTCTGAAATAGGAAATAATCTACTTGTGCAAGAGAAATTTATGACGGGGGAGGCACTGAATAAATAGTCTACCTTTTGAATCTGCTCGGTGGTGATGTTAGTAGGAGGGAATGAAGGCATCATAGGAATCATCGGCGGTGGTTGCTGCATCTCTGCTTCCTTGTAAAACCCTAACCCTAGCCTGCCAAAATCTCGCAAATTGTTAAAAGCACAAAACCAATTACGCCATGGAACCAGAAGAAATGGTTTGGTAAAAAAAAGTACGAGAGGGTACCTCGTGATGTGGGGACTCGTTTAAGATTCCTCAATCAAACCGCTTCAACGGAGATGTCGTCCGACGACCGACCAATCGTGCGTAAGTCTGCTGATGCTTTATAAAGTCATTTACGAAAACAATTCAACTGCTCATATACGGCGGTTTATATAGTTTGACGCGTAAAGGGCGTCCCACGGTGTGAGGCAACTTGTTTTTTTGTACCATGTTTTATATATATATACTAATGTGTACCTGTACCTAAATATACGATATAAATAATATTAAAATTAAAATATAATTATAATTTATACATATTATATTAAAATTTATGAAGAATTTATAATAATTTTATTTGTATTAAATGTTCTACAAAACTCAAATAAGAAACAAACAAATAAGATTTATAATATTTACCAATATTGCAAATCAAAATATAAGAACAAGTAAAAAAAATTATAAACACTGAACAAAAAACAGAAATTAAAATTATTATCTACTTTTAAAGTTTTATAATAAAAAAAAATTATTAAATCTATATAATAAAGCGTATCAGTAAGTGCCCTATAATCTGAATAAATTAAATTAAAAATTAAATATTAAACAATACATATCAGCTTGTATTCTTAAATTTCAAATAAATTAAATATAAAAAAATAAATATCAAATAATGGATAATAGTCAATATTCTGCAATCTAAAAGAAATTAAAATTAAATTGTACACCAGTTAGTGTTACTGACATCAACAGGAAAACCCTGGTGTGGGGTCGAAAAACCTAGGGTTCCCCGACCACGCATGGTCAGGGAAACCTTTGATTTTTTACCGTGAGTGGTCAAGAACCCTTGTGTTCCTGCGTCTTGGGTTCCCGACCATGCGTGATCAGGAACTCTTTGATTTTATTATAATAATACGAATAAATGAATTCTTTTTAAATATTTACATCTTTAATAATGATATCAAAGCTTCCGACTTTGATATTATTATATTAAATGCTATAGAGCCCACATTCAAATGCATGAGAGAAAAGAGGAGAAAGCATGAGAGCAGCATCCGAATGTGCTCCATGCCTCATCCAAATGTTAGACACAAAAAGTGAAAAACCCATGTGAGTGACATCTGAATGTGTGCCCTCTCCATTCGAATGCTTCCCCAAGCCATCCAAATACATCATGCCTCATCCGAATGTGACCAAGCATCCAACACATTCAAATGGCTCAAGCCTCATTCGGATACCTTAGGTTAAACACTACCATTTTCTTCCTTATACACACGATCATACCCACGCCACTTACACATAACACCCAAGTAACTTATACCTGACATCAACATTCCAATCCTTTAAATCCCATAACAGTACATTATAATCAGATTAACATCAAGGCACGCAAAATCATTCTCGAGTCCCAACATTAGGTCACTAAATAAATTTACTAAATTTTTTTCAAATGTCACAAATTAATCAAATATTTGCATACAAACAAATGTATAATCAAATATACAAATTAATCAAATATTCGCATACAAACAAATATATAGTCAAATACACAGATTAATTAAATATTCGCATACAAACAAATGTATAATCAAATACACAAATTAATCAAAATCAAAATATAATTAAAACCCAATACTCCAATATATACAAAATTTATATAAAATACATAAATAAAAATTACAAACCTAGTGTTGCACAAACAGAAAGCAACCCAACCATACACACATTTTGAGTCACTGAAATAAAACCTTTTCTAACATACAACAGAGTCGAAATCGAAAACTAACATACACCACAAACAAATACGAATAAAAAATAGAAAGCACAAACAACACGAGAGATTTACCGTGGTTCACTCGAAAAGGGCTACGTCCATGTTAAGCTCCAGTAAAGAAGAGTTCACTACACTATCGGAGTTAAAAATAAGGTTTACAAACACACTGAATACAAGCCTCACAGTCACTCGTATTTACAGAGACAAGTTCTCTATCAAAAAACGCCTCAAAATCATAACAAGAAATAGATTAGAGATTTACCCTATTCAAACCAGAGAGAAGACCAGAAAGAGTTGAAGAGAGTCTAAATCAAGAATGAGAAAGACCCCCTCAAGCCTTAGCGACTACACACACACACACTCTCTCTCTCGTATCTGTCACCCTACACATCCTGATGCACAGTAAATAAATAGAGGTCGCACGATGCATTTGAAAGGCTAGGATTGCACCAGATAAAAGGCAGCATCGACAGTCTAGATTGCACAAGGACGAGACAAGGATCACGATTGAGATGAAGGACGCCGGGGCGGTTGCCAAGCTGCCCTCTACTGCCACGTGGCACTGGTTGCAGCTGACCCTCATGCCCGAGTCCTTAAGTAAGAAATGGTGTCGTTGGGTGCTTCATTGCCAACACCTAGATTTCGCAAACCCATATTGAAGAGGCAATCGCTGGATGCTGGAGGAGGGAGCCGCCGCTGCCGCCGTTGCTGGAGTTGCCACTGTTGGTAGCCAAAGCTGCTTCTTCTCCAGTGTAGCCGCGCTACTTCTCCTTGCCGGATTTGGTCTTTTTCCTCGCCACGGCCGCACTGCTTTTCCTCACCGATTCTAGTTTTTCTTCCTCGTTGTGGTCGCCCATTGTCACACACACACACACACACACTCTCTCTCTCTATCTCTTTCTCCCCCACACACTCTCTCTTTCTCTCAAACCCAACACTCTATTTCTCAAATTGTCGCCCCTCCTCACCCCACCACTTCTGTGAGCATCGTTGTCTCCCCCGTTGCGTACAGTGTTTGTCTTCCGTTACCCCCCTGCCGTGAGCACTGTCCGTCGTGCCCCTCCATCTGCCACTTGCATTGCCTCACTCGGTTGCCTCCTCCACCAGCCACAGACGGTCGTTGCCCCCCCATATCGCCTCTCAAATCGCCATCACCCCCCGCTAGCCGCTCGCAGCCTCTCACCCCTCACCAACCATAGTCATTCCTGTCTTCCCACCGTCATTGCACCCGCCGGCACCCCCACCCGCGAGATGGACACAGGGTGGGTCGGTAACGGCGTAGGTGGGTGGGTCTGTGAAAGAGAGAATGAGATGGAGAGAGAGAGAGGCAGTAAGTGTTGGGCAGGAAAAAGAATAGAGAGGAAGTGGATAGGTCTGTGAGAGAGAGAATGGGAGGGAGAGAGAGAGGCAATGAGTGTTAGGCAGGAAGAAGAACATAGAGGAAATGGGTGGGTCTGTGAGATAGAGAGAATGAAAGAGGGAGAGAAAGAGACAGTGAGTGTTGGGTGGGAACTTAAATGTATCTTAACCATTGATATATAATATGTCTCTGATACATTTAAGATATTTTCAAAAACTCTTTTGTCTTATTATATAGATATAATTAATGTGTAGAATCGAATCATGGTAAGAAAAAGATTAAAATATGTAAAACAACAGAGACTTACATAGGGATTGAAAAACACGATGAGAGGATTAGGAACTTGTCTTGAAACGACTAATTCTCGACTTGTACACACTCTCGCTAGCTCGAAGCTTTCTTAGCTACCATCCTGCTCCCAAATTTCATTTTTGAGCCTCTGGCACATTTCTCGAGCCCCAAATTAATTTTTAATTTTTTTTAGATTTTTTTACTATTTTTTCTTATTTTCTCATTTTTTTCTCCAAATTTTCCTTTATTTTTTTCCTTCCTTTTTTTCTTCACACGCACAACCCACCTACACGCAGAGTCGCCGCCTTAGCCTCCACCGGCCACCGTTGCAGCTAGTCTCGCCACTGCCGGCCGCCTCCAATTGCCGCCTCTGGTCGCAAGCCAGCGCAGCTGGTCCCCTGCCCCGAGCGACCGTCGCCGCCGCTTCAGCCATAGCTGACCACCGCTTTGCCAACCTCCATAACTGGCCACCGTTGCTACACGAGCGCCCCTACTGTTGCTTCGCCACGCAGCCATGGCCGATTGATGCGTATATAGAGATATATATATATATATGTGTGTGTGTGTATGCATATGTGTTTGTGTGGAAGATGGTTGCGCTATGGGTAGAAAAATTTTTAATCTCAACCATCAAATGTATCAGAAATTGATCATAGTCGTTGAAATATCTCTCTTTTGAGACATTTTCAAAAACTTTCTTGATAGATTATACTTATAATATATATAAGATTTTTATTATTATGATTATAATTAAGAAAAAGGCAGCAACCTGACGTGAGAGGGCCTCATTCCCGTCTTCTTCTTCTTGTTCTCTGTCCATTCAATTGATCCACCACATATATATGTATATGATATATATATATATATATCTATATATAGTGTGTGCTGGCAGCAAGGATCGGCGTCCGGTCTTTTTTCCCGTCCCGTTCGATTTCTGTTTGAGCTAAAAATATATATGAAATATATCAGCTTGGAGAAGAAGATACATTGCAAGTAGTTGCAATCAACGGCAGCTTAAGGGATGGAGAGAAGCTTGTGGCCAAAAAAATAATAGTTGTAGAACAGACAGCAGCGTGCAGACCCGGTGAAGGAGTTCGTCATGACAGTTATAAGAGACTAACGCGGGCAGCCCATTAGCAGCACTCCAGCGCCCGGAAGAGTTGTCAGTGGCCAGCAACCCTGTAACCCAATCTGTTACAATTAGGGTTATCTCTCCTGTAGCCCAGTCTGTAAAGCATGTTATGTACAAATTGCATATCCTTGGGTGGGAACATCCATTAGTCTCAACCATTGACATACATGTTTGTGAAATAAAAATTTACACATTATTGGTTAACTTTATTTTTTAATGCTATTATTTATTTCCTTTTATAGGAGAATAAAGAATGTATAATTTTTTACTCGAATTGCACTGATCTCCTTAAAATTTTAAGGAAAAATTAGTTTTATTTTTTCTTTATTTATTATAGTAGATTGTTTGACTTTTTTAATCTTTGAAATATTATATTTTAGTTAAAAATTTACTATCATTAAGAGATTATCGTATTTTATAATTGATTGAAATTTATTTTTTTTTAATTTAATAAAATGATAAAATTTTCTCGTAAGAAGATATATATTATTTATTTTTAACAAAATTAATACTATTAAGAAGATGTTGACAAATTTTTTTGCATAAACCCCCAAATTGATTAAGACGACTCTAAGTTGAGCAGAGATATACATGCAAGTTTCTAGGTATAAGCTTCTTTGCAAGTTTGAGAAAGGGTGAGACGTACGTAGACGTGGGCTAGCCACGAAAACATGAGAATTCTCATATGGTGTTGCTTGGCGTCTATGGAAAATGACTCTAGTAACATACAATTCTTGTAGAAAAGTTTTATATATAGTAATCGGACTAAATGAATAAAATTTTATGAGATTATAGAATGAATATAAAATATTAAAGGGTAAATATATCAAAAGAAATATTAAATTTTTTTATTTTGTTTCAATTTTAAAATAATTTTTTAATACTATAACAAATTAGGTATTTAGTTATAATTTTTTACAATAAATTTTTAATTTTTAATAACATATCAATTTTTATAAATAAGATAATTGCCATTAGATTCTATAACAGCTCCCAGCGCATGCCCAGTTAAATTGGCCCAGCCGCTCAGTGCATTTGAAGGCCCAAATTGAGGCCTGCAGCTTCCAACACACAAACGCGGTCCTCTCCTTGTAATTTCCTCCACATTCCAGGCCATTTCAGAGGGCACAAAGATATATATATATATATACACACACACAAGCACACAGTGCGCAAGGCAATCCCCCATCCGCCATTTTCAGCAATAAGGGGGAGGAATTTTCTCGAGCAGCAGGGAGCACACAGAAATGGACGCATAGAAGGGAGTGCACTGGAGATTGAGGGAGTTCTCTAATTTACGCACGGTAGGATTACGGTTTTTGTTTTGGAGAGAAGGGTCGCTGAAATCTGGCGTTGCTTCTCCAAATTTTGGCGATGGCCGACGGTTTAGGGCATTGCTGGAGTCAACCTTTGGGAGTGAGGTGAGATTTGATGGAGAAATTCTATTCACGGCGAAGTTTTTATTCTTCACAGTCATTACCCATCAAAATTTTTTATCATTTCTTAAAAATTCTATTTTACCCTTCTATCACCCCACCATATCATCTTCATTCTCTTTTTACTCTGCATAGTCACTCCATCTCTCTCTCATTATACCAATTTTTTTTTTCTCTCAAACCCATCTCTCCATCTCTCTCTTCTAATGAGCGCGCACACACAAATATGTATATATATATATACAAACACACACAGAAATAATTTAATATAATAAAATAAAATTAAAAAAATATAAATAAATAAATTATTTTTAAATATCTGTATTTTAAATAATTATAAATTAACTAATTATAATTTTTTTAACTAATTTTAAATTTTAAATCATCGTGAATTAAATTTTTGATACTCAAAAAAATTTAAAATTAATTAATTTATCTTATTAAATTACTTAAAGATACATATACTTAAAATTAGTTATTCAATCAACTAATTTAATAAGATATATATTTTTAAAAAGAATTTATTTATTTATATTTTTTAATTTTATTTTATTATAATAAAAAATTAATGAAAATAAAAAAAAAATTAAGATCCCCGAAAGCCAGCTTTCGGGGAACCTAGCGATCCCCAAAAGCCAACTTTTGGGGAACCAATCCGAAAGTTAGCTTTCGGGGAATGTTGGGTTCCCCGAACGCTGGATTTCAGGGAACGCTGTGTTCCTCGAAATCTAGCTTTCGGGGAACGCTGCGTTCCCCGAAAGCCAGATTTCGGGAAAGATCTCAGAATTTTTTTTTTTCATTAATTTTTTATTATAATACAATAAAATTAAAAAAATATACATAAATAAATAAATTCTTTTTAAAAAGATACATATATCTTATTAGTTGAATTTATTTAATAAATAAATTAGTTAATTCTTTTAAAAAGATACATTCATCTTTAAATAAATTAAATTATTTAATTTTTTCTAAAAATAAATTATTTGAATTTATTTAATAAATTATTTTTAAAAAGATACATATAATAAAAAAAAACTTATTATAATAAAAAATTAATTATTTTTTTAAAACAATATTTTATTTTATTTTATAAATTAATAAACTTATTTTATAATAAAAACTTATTTTATTTTATTTAAAAAAAAAAAAAAACAAAACCTTCCCCTAAAGCCAACTTTCGAGAAAAAGGGGGTTCTCAAAACAAAACAAAACCTTCCCCTAAAGCCAACTTTCGGGAAACAGGGGGTTCTCGGGAACCCCCTGTTTCCCGAAAGTTGGCTTTAGGGGAAGGTTTTGTTTTGTTTTGTTTTTGTTTTTTAAATTATTTTTTATTATAATAAAATAAAATAAAATAATTAATTAATTAATTAATTTTTAAAAAGATACATATATCTTATTAGTTGAATTTATTTAATAAATAAATTAGTTAATTTTTTTAAAAAGATACATCTATCTTTAAATAAATTAAATTAGTTAATTCTTTTTAAAAATAAATTAGTTGAATTTATTTAATAAATTATTTTTAAAAAGATACATATATCTTTAAATAAATTTAACTAATTTTTAAAGATATATATCTTATTAAATTAGTTGATTGAATAACTAATTTTAAGTATATGTATCTTTAAGTAATTTAATAAGATAAATTAACTAATTTTAAATTTTTTTGAGTATCAAAAATTTAACTCACGATGATTTAAAATTTAAAATTAGTTAAAAAATTTATAATTAGTTGATTTATAATTATTTAAAATACAAATATTTAAAAATAATTTATTTATTTATATTTTTTAATTTTATTTTATTATAATAAATTATTTCTATGTGTGTGTTTGTATGGGTCTGAGAGAGAAAGAAATTGGTATAATGAGAGAGAGATGGAGTGACTATGCAGAGTAAAAAGGGAAGGAAGATGATATGGTGGGGTGATAGAAGGGTAAAATGGGATTTTTGAAAAATGATGAAAAATTTTGGCGGGGAATGGCTGCGAAGAGTAAAACCTTCGCTGTGAATAGAATTTCTCGATTTGATGGCTTCTGTAGTGATGGCAGATGAGCATGATTGTGGCTGGAGAAATTAAGAGGTTGTTTGGTTTAGCGTTTTTATCAATAGCTTTTAAGTTATTTAATTTTTAAGTTAAAAATTAGATAGTGTTTAAGTTGATAATGTATTTGAATAGATGTATTTTTAATCTATCAATTATTAGTTATGTGTTTGGTTTAGAATAGCTGATAAGTTATCAAAACTTGATAAAAAGATTAAAATAGACATGATATTAAATGATGTAAAATTTTATCATTAAATATTAATAAATTATACATAATTATTAAAAATATATTAATACAATATTATTATATATGTTATATATAACAATAATATATATTATTATGTATTATATATAATTATTGTTACATATATATAATATATACATACACGCAGCGATTGGCGCAAAATAGATTATGGTGGCGACGGCAGCAGGCAACTGCAATTGGGGCGGAGAAGATGGGGGTAGTGGCGGTCTAGGCGATGGGGCAACGTTCGATGGGGGCGATGGCAGCTTGTAGTGGCAAATCTGTTGCAGATGGCGTGACCCACCATAACAGATCTGTTGTAAGAGCGGTGATGGCGCGACCCACCGTAAGGAGGCGGCTTGCGGCGGCCTAGATGGGCGACGGTGACAAATGAGGGGCGACTGCAGTGCTGGATGAGGGGTGGTGGCGTTGGGCGAACCGAAAAGAAGATGAAAATGGTAGAAGAGAGAATGGAGGAGAAAATGTAACGATAATAGAGGGACAAGTATATAAATATGTAAAATATTTGAGGACAAATTGGTACTTTAATCGGTCAACTTAGTAGCGTTTTTTTGCAAAAGATGGAGGGTACTAACTTTTGCGAAACACTATTATAACCGCTTTTAAGTTGTGTAGTTTTTATGCTATATGTGGTTGCCAAACACTTAAACACAAAACACTATCTAGCTTATACGCTGCTTATGCAGCCTATAAGTGGTCAAATTGCTAAGCCAAACAACCTCTAAATGGGGCATAGTTTGGATTTTTGGGCGGAAAGAAGAATAAATCTCAAGTATTGGTATATTCATCCATTCATTTCAGCCATTGAAATGTTTTTCTCATACAGTTTACATATTTTTTGAGTATTTTAGCAGTATTTTTGTTTATTTTAAGATAATATCATTTTTTAAAATACTAATTAAATCTTATTTTTAATTATAAAATAGTGGTATTAGTTAATAAAATATTATATAATATCATTAATTAATCATCGACTAATAAAATTATTTTATAACACTAAAAACAAGATATAATAGATACATTTATTTCGAAAACAATATACATTTACGATTTTAGGATAATAATTAACATTATCTTTTTTATAATCACCTTTAATTTAGGGAAGTCTTGTTCGAAAATTTCTATTTTTAACTTCTACTACTACTTCAAAGCATAAATTTTAAAATTTTACATTCCATTTATAGCTTTTTTGCTTCACACTTTCTATTTATAGTTGAAAATTAGTTTATTTATCATATAAATGTATCTTTTTATTATGAATAAATTACATTGACACCTTGAGATTTACCTCAATAAAATAAAATATCACTCATGTGTTGTTCTCTAATTACAACAATTACATTTATTTATTTTGAGATAAGGTAAAATAGAGTTCAAGGGAGAAGGCAAAGGCTGGACACCATTGGAGAAGACGAGCAGCAGAGGCCTCGACCTGCTAGGCGAGGGAGCTGAGAGGAGAGGCATCATAAAAGCTATAAGATCTGCAAGACAGAAAACAATCAAGGGACACACGAAGATATTTCCCACATGGGCTATTTGATGTTTGAGTTAGATATTGATATTTGGAAAATGGAATGCATATGCATGTAGATGTATGTATGTATGTATGTATGTATGATGTGACCAATGTAAGCCCCTGGGGGAGTAGGCTCCCGATAAGGCTGGATAGGCTAGAGGTATATTCGGGGTGAAAATGCCTCGAGGAATGTCCTTCAAATGGGCCGAAGAGCTTTTTAGAACCATCGAGTCACTTGGGTTTAAGAGACTTTAAGTAAGCCTCGGGCCTTGACATGAAGGTATATTCGGGGTGAAAGGCTTGACTGGATATGCATGCGGTTTTCGGGCAGGGTCATCCACATCCCCATATACTTGTTTAATATTAAGCTTGTAACATACCGCATTGAACAATAAGAAGGATCGGAACAACTTACCCTGATGAGGTTATGCGAACATCCCAGGGGGTCACCCATTCTTAAGATTCTTTAGCTCAAGCACGCTTAACCCGGGAGTTCTTTTTTTACATTCAGCTCAAAAGGTATGCAGCTGGTGTTGTTTCCTTCCTTACTTATCCTTGATATACACTACCCTTTTCTGAACTCTTGCGGTATTACATTCTCCTCTCCTTGAGCACATGATGTTCTCGTCATGCGACCTTACAACTGGTCTCAGATCTTCTCCCATTTGGAGGCTGCCATCCTAGAAGCTTGTCAAGAATCGCTCCTTATACAGGCCCTCGTGCCCCGACGCCACTCTCCGCCCTCATCGGATCGCCTTCTCCAAGGATTAGCTTTGATACCACCTGTAACATCCCGCATTGAGCGATAAGAAGGACAAAAACAATTTACCCTGATGGGCCTACGCGAACTTTTCAGGGGGTCACCCATCCTTGACCTTCCCCAGCTCAAGCACGCTTAACCCGGGAGTTCTTTGCCTACATTCAGCCCAAAAGGTATCCAGCTGGTGTTGTTTCCTTCCTTATTTATCCTCAATATATGTTGCCCTTCTTTGGGCTCTTAGGGTATTACAAAGCTTGTGGCGTGGAATGAGGTGCGACACAGGGCCTAGAAGAGTTTTCGGGAGGCTAAAAAGGCTCAAGAATTGGATGGGTCTTTGGAAGGCTAGAGAAAATGAGCATCAAGGGCCCCAAAAATTTGGGAGAGTCTCTGGGGGAAAATAGATAGGCTGCAGGAGACACGGGAGGGTCTTTAGGATGTCCGGGAGAGCTAAGACCTTAGCGACCCGAAAGGCCAAAAGACCATTTCAAGGGCGTAACCAGCCTCTTTTATAGGGCAGGGCGCCTTGCTCTTTCTCTCTCCTCATTTATATACATGTATATATGATATTTTTTTTTATATTTTTAACTTTTTCCTTTGGTTTCGAAGGGCAATACCCTGGCGAAAGGATGCTCAGCCACGGGCACGCTTCTCGAGGACCACAGGCATGCTTCCCAAGGACTTCTTGAGGGGAAATTGTCTTAAGAACTACCCCATGACAATAGCTCCCCACTTTTGCCTTTGGCTGCAAGGCAAAGGGAGGAGTATGAATAGAAAGTGGGGGAGTCATCCCCGGAGAAGTCAGAATGTACTCCAGATGAGCAACTCAATTAGATATTATAACACCCTCTCTCCTAGAACTGCCTGAGAAGAGGTGTTACTGCAACAATAGATAAAATAAAATAAAACTCTTTGATAAACTGAAATCTGGAGTAATTCAATTGATCAATCATAACTGAACATCTCAATCAAACTGTAATAAAAACTCAGAGTTAAAAAAAACTGGAAACACAATCCACTAACTAAGGAAAATCTCTCAATTGAAAATATAAAATAATCCTAAACTGACAAAACACTATAAAACTCCCAGACATCTTTTATTTTTGAGCATCTCTACGTACACACACTACTGACCACTGCTGCTAGGCTCCACATCTGGTACTCCCCCGCTAGGATCTGGAATGGTGAAGAGTACAAGGTGAGCTACAAAGCTCAGCAAGTAATAAACTTGAAAGAATCACTGAAACTGAATCGAAAAATATCGATACTCATAAACTACTAATTTTCATTGTACTGAAAGGATAATATTCACTGTCTGTTTGCATTTACAAGATGTTAATGCACATAAACTGTAAGATAAATGCAAGTATGCAACTTTGGCTCATAGGTCCACATAACTGAATACATACTTATCTGATCTGAATCTTGATCTGAATCTTGCAACATAAAAGCTATAAGCACATACAGTGGGCAATATGCCCCTAGTTCCCTAGTGGTCACCAAGAAAGCAAGTCATAACTGAGCTGAAACTAATACTATGGGATCTCCGTGGACTAGATTGTTTGGCCCACATAATATAATGCAATGCTTATATACATTTTGGCACATAATATGTAGTTCTCCATATAAAGTCATACTCGATGCTTATACCAAGATGTATGCACATAATCTCATGAAATAATACTGATCATGTCATAATAAAATAATGTTAAACATGAAATATGATCATCATCTATATATTGGAATACACTAATTTACGAGTTATGGGCGTGTTACATTTATTGTAAATGTCATAAGATTCCAATATTTGAGGTATTTAAATTTTTATTTAAATAATAACTTGGATTGAGACTCACTGGAACCGTATTTAAATTTTTGAAAAAAAATCCGGATATGAGGAAAGATATCTGGATATGGGGAAGGACATTTGGATGTGAGGGAAGCCCATCTGGGTATACTAGAAGCACAAAGAACAAGTTATTCAGATATGCTAGGAGCTATTTGGATATAGCATAGGACATCCATATATGATTCTGGCCATCCAGATATCTTACAAAGGCATTCGGATGCTGCAAGAGACTATTTGGATATAATTCTTCAACTTGAGAGAGAGACATCCAGATATGAAAGGAGGCATCCAGATATTCTGGACCTATCCAAATAGAAGGAAAATGTATTCGAATATGAGCTTATCCGGATGTATGAAGAACCATCTGGATATCACACTGACAATATATATTGAACACATCTAAATACGAGTTAAAGCATCCAGATATTACTCACAATAGGCACTGAACACATCCGGATGTGAAACAAACCATCCAGATATCTTATAAGGCCATCTGGATGTGCATTGTCCCATCCAGATATCACTCATATAAATCTTTTTGACTCATTCGGATGGCTTTTAACCCATCCGAATATCACTCACATACTTTGAAAAGTCCATCCGGATATGAAGGGACGCATCTGGATGTCTGCAATTTTATAACCTAGAAACAAACGAACAGAGACTCTGATTTCTGATTCAAAACTTGACGAATCTACACCATTCCGAAAGAAATCTTGAAAAAACAATCCCAATCAATATGAAACAACTTTAGGGATGATTCAATGATCATATATGAGAGAATCGCTAGAAAAAAATATACATATCTTTCTTGTAAACTCACTGCATAAGTATATATATATATACACTGTTTGTAACTAAAAATAATCTTGAGAATAGAATGATAAATCTGAGAATACTACTAAAACTTGATCTCGTAAGAGAGGTTTACAAAGATGGATACTTGCCTTATGATCTTCTTGATCGAATTCAATGACTTGCCACACAAATCCTCTTATGCAATATTGTTGTAGCTCTTGAGTTTTCTATTCTTCACACTGCGTGAAGAAAACTAAGCTCTATGAATATATATATATATATATATATAATGGAGAGGCAGCCCTAAAAGCCCATCTCAATCTCCTACTATAACTTGGAGACTCTCAAATTTCTTTTCATGCATGGACTCCCAATCTCTTAATAACTTTAATTAACTAATTAAATTCTAGAGACAAATTCTTAAATGACCATCATGTCCTTGCATTTAATTTTCACATAATTTAAATGCCTTTAAATGCTATTTTCTCACTTAAAATTCCTAATTTGCCACCTTGGCAAATTCTCTTAACACAAGAATTAAATAATTAATTAAATAATTCTAAGTAAATGCTAGGCCCTTTAATGGGTCGTTATAGATAGACCGATCGATATTGAATGAGCCAAAGGGATAATACGGATCATTAGGGCGTGAGGAACATATTACTTGGATTTGCTCACGCTTATTTTGATGATAGTAATGCGACCAAGCCACAGGTTGGGGCAAGGCAGGAACAAAATGATAGAATCGAATGGCTATGGTAATAATACCCAAAAAGGGGGTGAATTGAGTTATTTAAAATTTTGATATAAAATTGAAAATTTTCTTACTTAAGAAGAACAAAACTTTGATGCAAGTTAAGGATGGTGGAAAGATTGCAAAGCAGAAATTATGAAATGCAAAGTAAGAGCAATTGAGTGACATAAGCGATGTATAGTGGTTCGCCTTGAACAAGCCTCGTCCACTACCTTAGCGCCTTATTAAGGATTTACAAGCAAATTATTATAACCCTCCTATCACACTGGATAGGACCTCTAGCACTAAGGCAGGAAAATACAATCCTCTTACTTAGGCAAGCAAGCCCTCTAGCAAAGTTAGGTAAAAATACAACCTCCTACTTAGGTACAAGTAGGTCCTCTACCTATATGAGATAGGAACACAAATAGTGATACAAGAAATGAATCTCTAAGAGTATGCCCTCTTAGTTACAATGTAATCAAGAACAAGAACAAGGCTAGAAATATAATTCTACACAATTAAACATATGCTTTTAAATAAAAAGATTTAGGGCATTAATAAAGCACGATAAATGATGAGCACTTGGGAGCTTGTAGATTGATCACTTTGGTGTCTTGAATTCTCCTCTTGACCTGTATTTATAGAGATTTGAGAGCCTATACACGAATCATCCCATTGCAAGTGGAGAGACCATTTTGAGAGAGTGGATGAACTAGCCGTTACATGTTTGCGACGAACCTGTCGACAGGTTAGGTTAAATATTTGAACACCGGTCGACAGGAGGGTCAAGGTGGTCGACAGCTTCATAAGACCGGTCGATAGGTCATGGTGCATAGGCGGTTGACAAGTAAATACAGAGACCATGTTGTTCAATTGGTCGACAACGTATATTAGGCGGTCGACAACATGGGAAAAAACTGGTCGACAGGTTGTCTCTTGCTTTGCAAAAATATGCTATGATTTTTCAACGACATTTATAATCGATTTTTGAAGAATGTTTTGGCAAATGTGTTTAAGACAAATTATGTTGATTTTAAAATCTCTTCATTAAGAAAAATGTGCCATAAAAATGAGATAGTTTATTTTTGATAGAATTTGATTTTATTTGCATAAGGTAGCTTGTTTTCATAAGATGGTTTGAAATTGATTTTATTTTCATAACACATGTAAAATTTGTAAAGTTTTGTGAATCATCAAAATCAAAATATCAATTTCATCAATCTCCCCATTTTTTATGGAGATAAAAACTTTGATTTCTTTGATTTCACGAAATCAATTTCAAATACGAATTTCAAATACTACTTTTCTCCCCTATTTTTGTCAAAAATAAAAAATGAGAGTGAGAATACTTACAATCGAGAGGCTCTCTCTTAGGATAGGCTCCCCCTTAAGATGAAATCATGATAGACATTGTAAAGAGAAGTTTAACCATGTTTAGAAATGATTAAAACCAAAGTGAATAAGTAACAAGGGCAATTTCAAGAGTACTAACCATAAAAGATTGGCATCACCAAACATCAACAAAGCCAGTCTTAAAATATCTCAAGGAAATGGCAAGTTTGTAGATTAACATCCAAAATATGGCCAGATATATAGGGTCACATCCAAAACACCAATAAAATTTAAAACAAAAGAGTACATTACAACTTACAATAAAGTGTTTATTACAAAACGACATATATGAACCAAGAAAAGATTATCTTATCAACTATGGAACTTTAGTAAGAGTTGGAGATGAGGATGACGCAGCTGGAGGCAGTCGAGACAAAATAAGCTCCATAAATTGAGTCATTTGAGCTACATGCTCAGCTTGCTTGCTATGAATCTCACAGACCTCACTGCGAAGTGAATCAACTTCAGCACGAAGTCCAACAATCCCATGCTTCACAAGATCATCTGGACAATAAAAAGGCTCTCCAAAAAGACGAGAAGGAGAGGTTGCTAAAGGAGAATAAGGTGGTATGGAAGAGGTGCCATGAGGCTCAGCTATAGGAGATGGTGGCAAGTCATCTTCATGCTCAGGTGAGGAAGATGCCTTACACTTATTGGTCTTGACCCAATTTTCGTGTTTATCCTCTTTGTATCCCATGCATCCCAAGGTCTTACTATTTAGGATTTTAGAAGGTTGGATTGAAATGCAGCGAGTGTTAACAAGAATTGCACTATCTACCTTAGGGTCAATAATTGTGCTAATAAGCATGCCATATGGGAGACTCATTTGTTTGTTGGTAAATGTACCAATCATTTCACTCACAATTAAGGAACAAAGATTGATCTTTTGGCGAGTCATGATATGAAACATGAGCCAAACATCTTCTTTAGTAACTTGAGCAAAGTAACCACGTCTAGGAACAATATCTTGGGCAAATGAGGTACAAAAGATGACCCATTAAGGACAGTTTAGATGATAAGTCGATGTAACATGGCAGAGACTCATCTTTAAAAACGATTTTGGTCATAAGGTCATGATCAAATTCAGTGGGTTTGTAGATGAGGCCTTCATTAGGAATTTGAATAAAGGTGTTTATGTGCTTGGAGTCTATGTTGATGGAATTTCCATAGACTTTGGTTTTGAATCTAGATTGGGAAGAATAGCCATGAATGGTATTTGATGCATTGCAATAGAAAGCTCTAACTGCATCTACGTAAACATCTCTACGTAAAGAGATAAAAGGCAACCAACCAAAACTCTCTAGGTTACCTAGGTATGGAAATCTTATAGATTCTAAGAAGTCAAAATCAAGGACTCTACCTAGTATGACTTCACGAGATGCCAAAAGAGTAGAGAAAAGATCAAGATTTGATGGATTGCTTACCAATTGTTGGATATCCATGGGTTCATTGGAATGCCTTTCTCCCGTGGATTGATGATGCTTGGTTCTTGCCATTTGGAGGAGAGAAACCTAAAGAAATCAATGGGAATGATGATTACTAGTAGGATCGGACGAGCAAGAAAGAAAGTAGAAGATAAGCAATCGGCTAAGAGAGAAAAGAGAAAGGGAATGAGGCGTGAGGGCAACCCAACGATCGCCCACCTTATATAAATCTCGATAGGAGTGGTCGATAAGTTACTTTCAAGCGATCAACAATATGATAGGACCGATCGACCATTTGGTTCTGGTTCAACAAGGCTAATTTTCGCCGACTCAAGTGATCGACAGTCTTGATAGACCGGTCGAACTCTTGCTTAAGAAACGGTCGACAATATATGTATGATTAGTCGACCAATTTTTCATGGCTTTTTGAAAAAGTTAAGCATAGAAGATGTGCTTGCACATAAAGTACATATTTGGTATTTTAACATACATTACACAACAAAAATCATTCAGTTATTGTGTTAGGACATGATCATTCCTAGTTCACTTCTAAAGAATTCAAATTTTTCTTTATCTAAGGGTTTTGTAAAGATATCGACAACTTGATGATTTGTATCAACAAATTCTAATTTAATGTCTTCTTTTTGAACATGATCTCTAATAAAATGATGCTCGACTCGATGTGTTTAGTTCGCGCATGAAACACGAGATTTTTGGTTAAGGCTATTGCACTTGTGTTATCACACTTTATTGGAATATCTATAAGTTTTATTCCATAATCTTCTAGTTGCTACATATTTAGCTTCGGTGGAAGAGAGTGTAATGATATTTTGCTTTCTACTAGACCATGATACTAACGAGCTTCCTAGAAATTGGCATGAACGACTAGTGTTTTTTTTATCAATTTTGCATCCATCATAATCAGCATCAGTATAGGCTTTAAGATAAAATTCATTTGATTTGGGGTAGAATAATTCTATATACGATGATCTTTTTAAGTATCTAAAGATTCATTTTATTGCTTTTAGGTGAGACTCTTTAGGATTGGATTGAAACCTAGCACATAGGCAAACACGAAACATAATATCCGGCTTACTTGCTGTTAGATATAATAATAACCCAATCATGCTTTTAAACAACTTATTGTCCACTTTTTGTCCTATCTCATCCTTGTCAAAACATGATGAACTGCTCATAGGAGTAGCTATAGGTTTGCTATCTTGAGCATTGAATTTCTTAAGAAGATCCTTAATGTATTTTTGCTGAGATATATAAATTCCTTCATCTTATTGCTTTATTTGCAACCCTAGAAAATATTTCAATTTTCCCATTGTTGTAACCTGAAAACTACGACAATAGAATTTGTAGTGAGGGAATACTTGAGCCAAGGCAGAGCGAGGTGGACAGTTGGCAGGAGTCTGCTGGTGGAGATGGGTGTTGGGCAAATTCTAGAGGTGTTCAAAAAAACTGGTGCATCGCAGAAACCGACTAGACCGAACCGAACTAGATCGAACTGGTCGATTTTTTATTTTTACAGTCAAAAACGATTTGGACATTGTACAAACCGCACGGAAATCCGAGCTTAATGGGAGATGCCTTAAGGTGATGCTTACTTGACCACTGTTCCTTTAGAGGACACATCGTGCTGTAGGGACTTAAACATATTACATTGCATCCTATAAGTGTATCACGCTTGGGATAATATAAGCATTATACATATATTATGTAGTACAAACATAATGTGATAGAGAGATCTAAGGGTATATCATAAGGGCACACATGCCATTCCACTAATCACTATCCATGGGGCCATCTCTTTGGCCACCATATGAATACATGCTATATATATATGTATATTATATTAGAATTACAGGGGCATGGCATACTCATGACAGAGAGAAGAAGATGGGCGGCTAGAGCTGGGTCTCTCGGGAAGAAGCCTTCCCGAGAGGGTAATCGCAGCCTTGCCGAAAGAAGGCTCATTGCGGGGAAGTTGGCCATCCTCGAGAGGAGGCTTTCCAAGAGCGAATTATAGCCATGACTGAGAGCTGCTGCTGCCTTGTCAAGAGTGACGCTAAGGCCATAGAGAGATTGTCGAGAGAACTACAAAGATAAGGTTAGTCAAGGAGTTTCGCCGAGAGAAAGGGGTTCCCCTGTCGAGAGGATTAAAGCCTCTCCGAAAGGCTTTTTCAACCTTGATGAGGGGAAGCCTACTGAGAGGAATCAGGCAAGACAAAAGCTAATTCTCCTCTCCAAAAGGAGGCTGCCGAGAAGAGGCTCTCTCTGAGGGTATCGCGGCTTCCGCCGGGAGAAGGAGCCTCTTCGAGAAACATTTAATGTCTCTCGGAGAGAGAGAATGGCAGAGAGTGCTTTGGGAGTTGTTGGTTTTCTTTTCCTAGTCTTCTTCTTCCTTTTATATCCCTTTTACCTTGGTCCATTTTGCACCTCAAGCCTTACCTATTCACCCTTTTTCCATTGCTCATGTTTTTTTGGTTATTCACTTATCGTTTCTTCTTGGGAAACGTGTCCCAGCTCAAGACCACTTTTGGGGTTCGACCGCCTTGGGCTTATTGACCAAAATACCCATAGGTGGATGCTCGAGAATTTTATGGCACAACACCCATAAAACTCATTTCAAATTCTCCTTGCATTAAGTTTGCAAATTTATCGCATAGAGATTTGTTTGTGAATCCAAAGATAATATCCTCTACATATATTTGAACTAATAAAATATCTTTGCCTTGTGTTTTTATAAACAATGTTGTAACTATTTGTCCTCTTTTGAATCCTTTTTCTAGAAGAAACTTGCTAAGTCTTTCATACCAAGCCCTAGGAGCTTGTTTTAAATCATATAAAGCTTTAGAAAGTTTGAATACATGATCCTCAAATTTTGAATCCTCAAAACCAGGGGGTTGTTCCACATACACTTCCTCATTTATGTAACCATTCAAGAATGCACTTTTGACATCCATTTGATATAACTTAAAATTTTTGTGACATGCAAATGACAATAGCATTCTTATGGCTTCAAGTCTAGCCACAGGGGCATAAGTTTCATCATAATCTATTCCTTCTTCTTGGCTATACCCTTGAGCCACTAACCTAACTTTATTTCTTGTAACAATTTCGTTTCCATCCATTTTGTTCCTAAACACCCATTTGGTTCCTATGGTTGGGTGATATTTAGGTCTTGGAACCAATTTTCACACTTCATTTCTTTCAAATTGATTCAATTCCTCTTGTATGACAATGATCCAATTCTCATCATGTAAGGCATCCTTAATGTTTTTAGGCTCTATTTGAGATATAAAGGCAGCATGTTAACATTCGTTTCTAATAGATGCTCTTGTCTTAATTCCTTTAGAAGGATCTCCTATAATGTCATTATTTTCTACATATTTTCTTTCTCTTGGGAATGATGGTTATTTTTCTTCTTGAGGAATGTTTTCTTCATTTTGACTTTTGGTACTTGAGGGTTGATTGTCTTGATGATCTAATGAGAGGTTTTCAAGATTCTTGCTTAATTCATTTTCATCTTCTTCTCGAGACCTAGGGAAAATGAAAATAGAATTTGTATCATCAATTTTTAATTGAATAGATTCTTCTATTGTTAATGTTTACTTATTGAATACTAAATATGCCTTACTTAGTAATGAGTATCCTAAAAATATACCTTCATCACATTTGGAATCAAATTTACCCAAGGCATCCTTATTATTTAGAATAAAGCATTTGCTACCGAAGATGTGAAAGTAAGCAATATTAGGTTTTCTTCTTTTATATATTTCATGTGGGGTTTTCTTTAAGACAGGTCTTATAGAAACATCATTTAGAATATAACACGTTGTATTCACGGCTTTCGCCCAAAGATTTTTAGGGAGATTTTTATCACACAACATGGTCTTAGCCATTTCTTGTAGTGACCTATTTTTTATTTCAACTACTCCATTTTGTTGAGGAGTCCTAGCACAAGAAAAATTATGTTCAATACCATTATCTTCACAAAAATTTTTAAAATGTTCATTTTCAAATTCTCCTCCATGATCACTCCTTATATTTGAAATGCGTATGCCTTTATCTTTTTGAACTCTTTTGCAAAATATTTCGAATTGTTTATACATTTTATTTTTAGAGGCAAGAAATATTACCCAAGTAAACCTAGAGTAGTCATCTACAATGACAAGAGTATAATGTTTTCCTCCTATGTTTTGGGTTCTCATAGGCCCAAAAAGATCTAAACGAAGCAATGTTAGAGGTCTAGAAGTTGAGACTTCATTTGAGGGTTTAAAGGATATACTTATTTGCTTGCCTCTCATGCATGCATCACAAATGTGATCTCTTTCATATTTTAACTTAGGTAACCCTTTAACAAGATCATGTTTAGATAGTTTGTTAATGGGATTCATACTAGCATGACCTAGTCTACTATGCCATAACCAAGTATTTTGAGATATGATGGATACTAGACATCTTTCTATACTAGATAAGGATAGATCTAGGTAAATTATGTATACATTATCTATTCTATTTCCTACAATTTTTATCTCATTTGTTTTTAAACATGATACCTCACATGCATAGGTGTTAAAACACACTCTATTTCCATTGTCACATAATTGGCTTATGCTAATTAAATTGTGTTTAAGACCATTTACCAAAGCAACATTTTCAAGCAAAAAATTGAGAAAACATATAGAACCAATGCCACGAATTTTACCTTTTGAATTGTCACCATAGACAACATTACCTCCTTATTTGTAGGTGATGTTATTGAAGAGTCGTTCATCTTCGGTCATGTGTTTTAAGAAACCACTATCTAGAAACCACTTGCTTCTAACAACATTTGTAGCAAGAGTGACCTGTCACACAAGCAATCGAGTTGCTTCCTTTGGTACCCAAACCCTTTTGGGTCCATTCATGTTAGCATAGAATTTTTCTTTAGGTACCCAAATTTGTTTATATCTATCTGGGTTGTTTCTTATGAAACATTTGTTGATAGAATGATTATTCCTACCACAATAGTGAAATGTGATCCTATTATTTGAGAAGTATGGTTTATGATAATGATCTTTTGAAATCGATTTTTGATATGAGGCTTTTACAAAAATAGTTTTGTTTTGATTATCTTGACATGGATCAAAACCTACTCCTTGTTTGTCTCCAAAACTCCTTTGAGCACCTAGGATTATTTCAAGTTTCTTTTTCCCTCAACAAGTTTTTCTATGGATTCTTTTAAGTCAAGATTTTGTTTAGTAAGAGTTTCTTTTTCATCTATTAAGTCATTTTCTCATTTATCAAAGAATCTTTTTCTTTTTGTAAAATTCTTACTTCACTATCTAATGATTTTGACTTCTTTTTGAGAACATTGTATGAATCCAACTTCTTCAAACTCACCCATAATTTCATTGAAAGCATCTTGTAATTCTTTAAGAGTAAATTTTGAAGGATTTGAAGAACTTACCTCTTCAAGTTTGTCCATTAGACAAAGATTGGCCACCTCGATGAGAAGTCATTCTCGCTCCATGTGGCTAAGGATTTCTTCTTCCCTTTCCACTCATTTTTCTTCAAGAGAGGACATTCGGTCTTTATGTGACTTGTTTTCTTGCATTCATAACATCTAATTTCTTTAGAACCTTCTTCCTTTTGTTCATTATCTTCTTAAAACGCCTTATTTGATTGAATTTACCACTTCTCATAAATCTATTAAATCTGCTAGCAAACATTGCAAAGTTTTTAGTATCACTATCTTGTGAATCTTGGTTATCGATTTCTACATTAAAAGCAAGATTTTTATTTTTCTTTGATTCATCTACATCATTTCTTTTCATCATAATTTCATGTGTCATTAATGAGCCTAACAAAGTATCAAAAGTTAAAAGCATCTAGGTCTTTGGCTTCCGTTGTGGCAGTGACTTTTGGATCCCAAATTCTAGGTTGACTTCTTAAAACTGTTCTAACTTTTTCTCCATTTGCATATGTTTTTCCTAGTGATTCTAAAACTAAAACTATATCATTAAATCTAGTGAACACATCCTTTATAGATTCATTTTCATTCATAGAGAATAATTCATAATCACGAACAAGTAAACTAATAGTTTCTTTTACTTGTTTTGTTCCTTCATGTGTTACCAATAGCTTATCCCATATTTGTTTGGCGATTTTTCAAGTTGATATATAGTTGAACTCTTCCGTACTTAGAGCACATATCAATGCATTCATTACCTTTGCATTGATCTCTATGTTTCTTCTTTCCTCTACCGTTCAAGTCTCGATTTTTTGCATGTCGCCCAATGTGATTTCCTTCTTGATGGCTTGCATAAGAGTAGAATCTTGCATAAGATAAATTTGCATTCTTGCTTTCCAATAGTAATAGTTAGTACCATCAAATAGAGGTGGACGAGTAGTGCTTTGACCCTCGGATTGTGATGAACTAGCAAAGTAAGCCATAGATGGACCTTGTCCCTAGGTTGTTAGACCTATTTGAGAAGATTGGGAACTTGGCTCTGATACCAATTGATAGAATCGAATGACTATGCCAATAATACCCAAGAAGGGGGGGGGGAATTGGATTATTTAAAATTTTGATATAAAACTAAAAATTTTCTTACTTAAGCAACACAAAACTTTGATGCAAGTTAAGGATGGTGGAAAGATTGCAAAGCACAAATTATGAAATGCAAAGTAAGAGCAATTGAGTGACACAAGCGATGTATAGCGGTTCGCCTTGAACAAGCCTCGTCCACTACCTTAGCTCCTTATTAAGGATTTACAAGCAAATTATTATAACCATCCTATTACACTAGATAAGCTCTCTAGCACTAAGGTAGGAAAATACAATTCTCTTACTTAGGCAAGCAAGCCTTCTAGCAAAGCTGGGTAAAAATACAACCTCCTACTTATGTACAAGTAGGTCCTTTAACTATATGAGCTAGGAACACAAATAGTGATACAAGAAATGAATCTCTAAGAGTATGCCCTCTTAGTTACAATGTAATCAAGAATAAGAACAAGGCTAGAAATATAATTTTACACAATTAAACATAAGCTTTGAAATAAAGAGATTTAGGGCACCAATAAAGCACAATAAATGATGAGCACTTGGGAGCTTGTAGATTGATCACTTAGGTGTCTTGAAGTCTCATCTTGACTTGTATTTATAGAGATTTGAGAGCCTATACATGAATCATCCCGTTGCAAGTGGATAAACTACTTTGAGAGAGTGGATGAACTAGCTGTTACATGCTATTTGTGATGAACCGGTCAACAGGTTAGGTCAAATATTTGAACACCGGTTGACAAGAGGATTAAGGCAGTCGACAATTTCATAAGACTGGTCAATAGGTGGTGATGCATAGGCGGTCGACAGCTAACTAGAGAGCATGTTGTTCAACCGGTTCGACAACCTATATTAGGCGGTCGATAGCATGGGAAAAAATCAGTCGACAGGTTGTCTCCTGCTTTGCAAAAATATGCTATGATTTTCAATGACATTCAGAATCAATTTTTGAAGAATGTTTCTGCAAATGTGTTTAAGACAAATTATGTTGATTTTAAAATCTCTTCATTAAGAAAATATGCCATGGAAATGAGATAGTTTATTTTTGATAGAATTTGATTTTATTTGCATAAGGTGGCTTGTTTTCATAAGATGGTTTGCAATTGATTTTATTTTCATAACACATATAATGTTTGTTTAGTTTTGTGAATTATCAAAACCAAAACATCAATATCATCACAAAAGTCACTAAGAAGGATTACTGGGAGCATTTATGCTAGCAAACGAGGTTTGGTTGGGGTGCACTCACAAATCTTGGTTTCTAGGGCCAAAGGTTAGGATTTACTTGACCTAGATAACAAAAAATGAGAAAGATGAGTAACAAATAGCAAAGATAAGCCCAAATGTAGGCACTGTGCTAGTTTAAGAGAATCACCCAAGAGATAGCTGAGCTAAGACAAGCCAACAATGGGTTGCAGAAGCTATAAGCAAAGGCAGAGAATGCCAAGCCAATAATTGGCAGATGCAATACAATACAAGCAAGGATTATTAAAAAGCACATAATTGCTTAGAGTGAGCATAGGTCGTGTTGCATATGAATTATGTTTAACTCATAACTTTTTTGAGGAAAAAGCATTTCGGGGGATCACTCCCCAAAATGGATATTCTGTGATGGGGCACTTAGCGAAGAAGACGATTTCTCCTACCTAGCAGGTTATAAGACTTCAAATAATGCTAGGATTCAGGTGCATGGCGCGAAATGGATTAAAACATCCACACATACAAAGTAGACTAAGGAGTCCATGAATATAAGGAGAACTGAAGCATTCATGAATAAGGAATGGATGGAGCCATCCATGAACGAGGAGTGGATTGAGCCATCCACAAATGTTGAAAGCGCTCTAAAAACTTAAGAGAAATGACTAAGCCAAGGAGCTGCCTATCACTTCGACAACGACTGTCAAGCAGTCTAAGGCACTTTCTTGGCTAATTAGAGCCTAAACGCGTAGACTTTGCACCCCAAATTTTAGGGTGCATTCCTAATCTCTCATTTTCGTACAGAGAACTTGCATTGAAAATGTTTGTGCGAAGATGGACTGAAACTCTTTCAAGAGACTAATTGATTACCTATTGCTTAAGGCTAGTGCTTGCATACGAGTATGCATGTCCATATAACTGGCAATATTGTGATGTAATGAGCATAAGCTCGGTGTGCATGTATGCATTTTTCACATATATGAATGCATTCATAAACATAAAGCAAAAACATAAAATAATGAAATATTAAAAGGTGGTAATGAGTTACCAACAACTGTATGCAATATCTAATTGCTTTAAGCAAGGACAACGCGTTTTGCGAGTACCTGTGTTCCTACGAGTACACATAGACACACAAAGAAAACCCAGCTCCCCAATGTAATAGGTCTAGGGAGTGTTGGTTTATCCCACATTATGGGGGTAAGGTAGCAATATGTATAAAGTTATGGAAAGAGTGGAACAACTTCAGGGGTACAGGCATACCTACTAGGGCACTTATGAAATGCCAGGCCTTGATATATATATATATATATAATATAGAATTCTAATATAAATCCAAAATAAGATATATAAAACATCCTGCATCTGACATAAATAGGGGGTACCATTGCCGCCACCTACAACTAGGAGTGATGAACGTGCTTGAGTCCCTAGACCGCCTTAGGCCGGTTGGTCTCATTAATAGCCAGGTTGTCGCCACTATTCCCTTGGGCCATGCGGAAGGGAAGACACCGACCCATAGAGTCCCTTTGTGGAAAGGTCTGGCAGCAAGGAGCAGACCCACAATAGGGACACCCTAGTGCAATGGAGAGGGTGAGTACCAGTGGACTTGCATGAAATAATATTTCCTAAACTCTGCTCTTTCCACCAATTGGTGCATGAGTGTGCAAGGAAAGAGATACAGTCATTAGATGGAGTGACCCTTGTCTTTGCAGGTTGTGTCCTGGTCCCACATGAAAGAGAATGCTAGGTGGAGAAGACAGGGGTCTATCTACCTACTGGCATAGAGTGCGCCTAGAGCACTATATTTTGTTGTCGCAATTCACTACTCTACATCCGTAGATCTATTTGTTTTAGCGGTTCTATGGTTTAGTGCAATGCCTACATTTGGAACAGAATATCAATATTTTGTTGTAGCGGTTCGATGGAGCTCCTACTTAAGACGCTTATGTCACAACTAGATAAGAGGAAAAATATTTTTCTTTTGGTGGTTCGGCGAAGGGCCTACTTCCGCGATTATGTGAATGACTAATAGATGTTTTGATTTTGGTAGATTAACCCATGGCCCAAAATAGCAATGTTTTTGTTTTAGTGGTTTGGTGGAGCACCTACATCCGCGATCAAATGATAACAACATTTTTGTTTTAGTGATTCAGCAAGGCGCCTACGTCCATGATCATATATCATTCTTTGTTTAAGTGGTTCGGTAGAACATCTACATCCACTATTATATCAAATGTCAATGTTTTTGTTTTTGTAGTTTGATGTAGTTCCTACTCAAGACGCCTATGTTTACAATCAAATAATAGCAATATTTTTGTTTAAGTTGTTCGACGGAGCGTGTAATACCCCAAAACTTATTGTAAAGCTTGGATATTACAATAAAATGAATGATATTTTAACTTAGGGAAAGGAGGAAATCGGACCTAAGTGCAAATGTCACAACTTGAAAAAGGGTTAGTTTGTTCCTTATCCTAGAAGACATGAGTTGGAGATATAGGATTGGATTTGGAACTTCACCTTAAAATCTTATGGAAGAATGATTAATCTTACTCCAAAAGTCTTAAGGTGGCTTAGCATAAGGTTAGCTTGGAAGGGAAAAGATAAGGTCCATGATGGGTTCTTACCCTAGAAGCCATGTGAAGATAAGATTTGGAGGTTTGGGATTGGAAGAAAATAGATGCTTGAATAGGAAGATAAATATCAAGGGAAATATTTAAAGATTGTAATGATTGATTTTACCCTAAAAGTCTAAGATGACATAACTTGTAAGACTTGTATTGGCTTGCAAAAGAAGAAGATAATAGAGCTTATCTTAAAGGCCACGTGAAGGTGTATTTGGAGGCTTAGGATTGAAAGGCATGGAGGCTTGTATTGGAAGATAGAATCAAAGGACGAAAATTTCAAAGTTTGTAATGATTGCTAGGGTAGAAAAAAGGGTTAACTTAAGGGCTAAGAGAAATCTTGAAGATTTGGGATTTGAAATGCTATATAAAGGGGATGAGGAGAGGCCATTGATGTGAGAATTTATTCACACATTTATTGGTCATAATCGAGTAGTGTTTTAAGTATTTTATGTGTTTTATCTATAATTATCTAGTATTTTAAGTTTATTTTATATATATTTAATTTTTAGTATTTTTTGTTATTTTACATAAATTTTACTTTGTGTTTGGGTTAAAAAAAATAAAAATAAAAATAAAAAATAAAAAAGGGATATTATAAAGTTAATATTACAAATTAATATTATAATATAAATAAAATTAATGCAATTAATAGTATATTAAATATTATATTATTTATATATAATATATAATATATATTATAGATTATATATATTATATATATGTGTGTGTGAAGTGGTGAATGCGTGAGTGTGTGATCAGTGTGTGTAGAATAATATATTATATAATAAATGGAGTCCAATTGCAATGTAATTGGAACTCCATACCCTACATATATATATAATAGTAAAGAAAGAACTTGGGAGGCTGGCGCACAGAAGCGGCGACCATGAAAGGAATTAAGGATTTGGTAGAGGGCGCGGCACAATGAAGAATAAGAGATTGGAGAATTTGGAGGAGGCTTGCGCGGCAGAACATAAAGGACTCGACAGAGAGATTGAAGTAGAGAAGGCGCACGCAACAGCAAGTGCATGCGGAGGCGGACGCGATTTGTTTAACCCAGATCTAAACAGATCTGGGCTAAGGAATTTCTGTCTTCTTCTTCATTCTTTAATTAATTTTCTGATGCTTTTGCTGTTACTTTGAGTTTTAATTAACTCTGCCATGAACTAATCTGTTGAACTAAGGCCATGTATTGGCCGAAACTATGATTATGCATTGTTTATAATTTTATGTGATTGAATAAATTGGGTTATGTTGAGTTGTGTGGTACTGAATTTAATGCTTGTAAATAATTGGCCACTATTTACATGATTTGATGCCTAATCTTGAGATCGAAAGAATATAGTTTGGGGATTGCATCGTAAGTATCATACACCATAAAGTAAAATCGACTAGAAATAGAACTCGGTTTCTTTGTGCGGCTTTTAGTGATATGTTAGGAATTTCACAAATTGTAATGCATTTTCATTTAGTTAAACTTTCATAGAAACATAGGAAGTTATTAAATGAGAATAGACTCGTTATAACCTAGAAATAGGATAACGAATGCATTAGGAGATTTCGCCATCACATACTCAATTTACCAATTCATTCACATAAAAATATATGATTTGCATTGCATAGTTAGGTTCATACATGTGCCTTAGTTATTAAAATCAACTTATTTCTTTGATTCAAGTTGCCTTCCAAATTAATTTTATTTTATTAATCTAATTAATTTATTTTTTTCTTGTTCTTTATTAAATCTGAAATTTTTATTGTCTAAATAATAAAGAAGGTTTAAAAATTTGGTATTTGAAATCTTTCCTGGTGGGAACGATATTCTTACTTACTATTATATTACTTGTTCGACCCGTACACTTGCGGTATATTTTAGGGTGATCATCCATGTGAAGCTAAAGTGTAAGAAAGAAAACAAGGAAAGAAAGAAATCCAAAGAAAAAGCAAAGAAGGGAAGATAGAGATTCCTCGTTAGAAAGTAGAAAAAATAGTAAGAAAATCAAAGAGTTAAGTCAAATTTCTTTCATAGGGTCATAGAGCATGAAAAGAGGAGTCCGTAGGTTCAAACAAAGAGTGAATTGGAGCAAAAATGAGCAAGTTATAGCATTTTTAATTTTAGGTTGCAGAATCCGTAACAAGGGAGGAGGTGGCGCGTAGCCAACTTTTCGGGGGCGCGTGAGGGCCTGTTCGGCCTTCGTTTGGCTTGAAATTTTCACCGTTGTTCTCCTATTTTAATTATCTACAACCCTGTGTAAAAATATTTAAGGTTTGGTTCACTAAAATTCGTGATTTCTACAAAAACAGTCCTAGTGCTCGAAATCGGGCTATAAACAGTGCTATCGAAGGGAAATGATCAAGGTGAGTGATTCTTGTATGTTTTGTGACACTTTGAGACTTTGTTACTTCACTTGTGTGTGGATGTTGGCTTGCATATCATGCCTTTGTGGCTTACACGTCTTATTTTTCCTTGGTTATACATATTCCTTCTACTTTGTCGGACATCGTGTCTTTTGGGTGACTGTGGCAAGTTGGTGGTTTGTCGTGTGTGAACTACCACGGGGGCCTATGTAAGGGGGCTGACCACGTGGGCCTATGTAAGGGGGCTACCTCGAGCTTGTGTAAAGGGGTCGAGGGGTTCATGCATGGCAAGTAAGGAGGATATCTCGTGCCTGTGTAAGGGGGTCGAGAGGTTACATCTCATGTTTGTTGCTTTGAGTATATCTTGTCTACTTTTGTATGCATCTCGATATTTGTATATGTGACTAGTTGTTGAGACATCACAGGGGATCTCGTACTCTTGTGGTGAGCTTAGACCTCATGCTCTTGTGGTGAGCCATGATATTGGGAGATTTCGTTCTTATTTCGGCATATTAGTTGGCATAATTGCATATTGCTCTTGCATGTATCCTTTCATTTTCTGAGTCACTCACTTAGATGTAACAATCTAACTCGGGTGTTTTATACCCCTGGGATATTCAACGTCCCAGGTTTGTTAGACGTGCCACGTGATCCAAGTTCTAGTTCGAGCAAAGGCACAGAGGTGGTACTTGGCTAGCTTTGGGTTTACAGCTAGCTATGGGTTTTATTTCATTATGTACCTTTGTAATCCCAATGTCGTATTGTAAATAACAGTTAAGATACTTAAGAATGTATGGTGTTGTGTGTGATTCATGATTGTATCGCAAATTCATGTATTCATGAGGGTGCTATGGTTTTCTAACATATGTGGTGCGTGACAAATTTTATTTAAGTTGGGGAAATCCTAGCTATTTAGCCTACTCAGGTTCGATCCTTGCTTCTGTTGGTTAAGGATTTCCAATAACGCCCGAGGTCATTATTAGCATGTAATGAATATCTTATTGCTTCATTGTGTAATTGAAAAGTGGGGCGTTACAGAGCGCCTACGTCCACAATTATATACAATATCAATGTTTTTGTTTTTGCGGTTCTGCAGAGCGCCTACATTCGTGATCATCTCAACATCAATATTTTTGTTTCAATGGTTTGGCTTTTCATCTACATTCGTCATTAGAGAGAAGATTCATATTTTATTCTGATAGTTCGGCGTAATACCTACGTCTGCAACTAGAGAGAATATCCAGATTTTGTTTCGACAGTTCAGCGTAATGCCTACATCCACAACTAGAGATGTATCAAGGCACAGTTGCTTGATGGGACATGCTTGCCTTTTTCTTGTGCCCTTGAAGGACCTGCCAACCAGATGGGTTAGTATAAATATATAGAAAACAAGAGTGTCATCTTACATGATGATTGTGCACATGGTTTGTAATTACCTAAAGTGGGAGTTCTACACTCCTAGAGTATCATCCACTGAATATTGGGAATTTATGGGAACATACCATTTCGATCCTTAGCTGATCCAAAACCTGGCTCCACCAACTAAAGCCATATGCCTTAAGCAATCTTACAATCACCCATCACACTATAATGATTACAACAACTAGATACATCTAGTGCTTAACAACATTTACATTTGTTGTTACCAAAATACAACAATCTATTTTTAATTGCGGACAGACGCAAGAGTCTTGGGAGTCGTGCCTCCACTGATGAGAATCTTAACGAGCAATTGGATCTGGCAGAGTTCCAAGTCTGATAATTTGATAGAGCTAATGGTCTGATAAGGCTGATGATCTGGTGGTTCAAAAATGATCTGGTGGCCAAAAATGATTTGGTGGCCTAAAATGATCTGGTGGCCTAAAATGACCAAGTGACTTGAGGGCGACGAGTGGCCTTGGTGACCGAGTGACCTGAAGAAGACGAGTGGCCTTGGTGACCGAGTGACCTGAGGACGACGAGTGACCTTGGTGACAAGTGGCCTTGAGGGTGACGAGTGGCCTTGAGGGTGACAAGTGGCCTGAGAACGACAAGTGACCTTGGTGACGAACGGCCTTGAGGGTGACGAGTGGCCTGAGGATGACGAGTGACCTTGGTGACGAGTGGCCTTGAGGATGACGAGTGACCTTGGTGACGAGTGGCCTTGAGGGTGACAAGTGGCTTGAGGATGACGAGTGACCTTGGTGACGAGTGGCCTGAGGATGACGAGTGACCTTGGTGACGAGTGGCCTTGAGGATGACGAGTGACCTTGGTGACGAGTGGCCTTGAGGGTGACGAGTGGCCTGAGGATGACGAGTAACCTTGGTGACGAGTGGCCTTGAGGATGACGTGTGACCTTGGTGACGAGTGGCCTTAAGGGTGACGAGTGGCCTGAGGATGACGAGTGGCCTTGATGACCGAGTGGCCGTGAGGGTGACAAGTGGCCTATAAAACAAGAGCACCGTTAGGACGCGGGTGGGGGTCCCCGCGCAAACCCTCCAATGCTTAAGTCAGATCCCGAGAGAAAATGAGAAAATCATACTTCAATTACTCAAAATTGCATACCCCGTGATGAAGGCATGGTCTCGTATTTATAGCGGAGGAGAAAGAGAAGACACGCGAGAATCGGGGCGAGAATCTCACGGCCCATTTTGATGATTTCGCGGCCCATTCGAGAGGGAAAAGAGAAGAGATTGGCCTAAGCCCACTCGACTATGACCAAGTGGGGGGCCACTCGGTCATGATTGGATGGGGGGCCACTCGGTTATGCCTTCTTTTGCCCTTTTGTCTTGGTTTGGATCCATCTTCCTTCAATACTTGACTCTAAGCCTTAATAATACAGGTGCATCAACTTAGAGCCCCATTTCAGCCTTGATGAACTCTTAATCTCTTAAAACTCAAAACACAAAAGTTGTAGATAATTCTCTTATCTTTCCATAGGACTTTAAATCATCTCAATCAGAGTTCATATGAAAAAGTTATTCCTAAAAAACAAAAATAGTGTTGTACCCACTTGGCATAATCGGGTGGGCCCTCCCCACTTGGTCTCTGATCGGGGCTGTCGAACACCGATAGATTAAATGAATAATGATTCGAATTTTCAATAGGGGTGCAACCCAAAGTCGTCTCCCAACGAACCTCAAACGGATCTGTCAAAACAAGGCTAAACGGGGGAGAAGGTTTTTGATGAAAAACAGAAAACAAAATAAGCAAGAACACAGTAAATCGAGATACAATCAGTTGCAAACCAACCTTCTATCCCAGTTTTCATCGCCTTCTCAATAAAAAAATTGTTTAGTTTTTATCCTCAAATCGAAAATCAGAAAAATCCTTTAACAACCGCCAAAGATTGGAAAGAAAACCAATAAACAGATTTCAGAAACCTCTTAGTTCAATCTATCAGTTTTGATTCCCCTTATTGCACAGATTCGACACTGATTGAAATACCATCCAAACAGGTTGTTCTTGCTTCCAGTTAAAGCCTCAACCGAGCACAAAAACCTTGGATTCTCAAATAAAGACAATGCATGCATTCATCCAACCGGTATCAACACATACACAGATTTAAGAGAGAACGGAAACAAGAGAACAACAAAGTTAAAACTAAAAAAATAGATTTCCATTAAAACCAAAGACTCAAACCGGGAACAAGGATGGTATTGCAACTGATTACAGAATCCTTAGCCTTCCATCTTGACAAGAACAATGGAGATAAGGAAAGTCGGCTACTGTTCACGCCCCCCAAAATATTTTTTTTTTCTAATGGCCTCTTAAGGTGCTTAAGTAGAGCTTAAGGAGGAAAACCCTAGGTTACCGCAACTTCACAGCCGATTTAGGAAAGGTTAACGTGTGTTATGAGCTTAGTCCTCTTCATAATAATTGTAGATCAGGAAGAGTATATGAATGTGGGATTTTGAATCACTTGATTTGGATATCGGACGCCCAAGATATGGCCTTTTAAAGAATCAGCGTCTGTGCAGCTTTCCTAATTCGACCCAACTTCTTAGCCCCAACTTTGAAGCATTGTTTGAAGGCCCAAACAAACTCGGATTTGGAAAATCCATACCATTCCAGAAAGACCAAGAAGTCCTCTACAGTATATATGAAGACATCATCTTCATTCTGAAATTTTATCTTGGCCAAAATACTGAAGGAAGTGCAGGAGGTTAAATCTGCTAAAATTGCCTTTACTTCTCTATCTCCAATTTCCAAGATATCTCATTGCCATCAAGACGTCTCATGCCCCATCTCATGCTCCCATAGCCCTAAACTTGGCAAAATAAAATAAATTAGTGTGAAGCCCAATTCCTATAAAATAAAATAAAATAAAATCAAGATGAATAAAATGACACAACTAATGTACAAAAAGACTAAATATGAGGGCTAAATAATATGAAAATATGTGCTCTATCAAATTCCCCACACTTGGACTTTTGCACTCCTGGGCAAAACACTAAACACTAACATTCACTCTTTCAAACAAAAAGGATGCAAAGAATGCAAAATGAGAGGCATAGCAAGTTTTATAGGAATTCAACACTTCAAAGATCATCTTTCTTACACTTCCCAAACAAACAAGTAGCATGGCAATTTTACTTGGCAAGGCGAGTCAAAATAAGTAGACCCTCATAGAATAAGAACATGCTTTCAAGTTCCTCAAATGCTATGTCCAACTCCACCCAATCATAATTCCACTACCAGATATGCTCATCTTCTAAATCTCCACTCTCAGTGCTTTATGCATGCAAATCAAAAGGACTTTTATTCATGGCTCAAACATGGTAAGGTGAAAGGGATAGGAAGATAACAATGAAAAGTAAACTTTAGGAAGAAAGAAAACATTCAAGACAATCCCAAGATCAATGAAGAACTATTGAGCAAGCAGAAAATAGAACCTCTTTTTTTTTTCTTTTTTTCTCTTTTTTTTTCGCATGGTGGGTGCATTTTACGCTCTATCCCACCTTGGTGAGTGCGTTTTACGCTCCATCTCACCTTGGCCTTTGGCATTTCTATCTATTTTTTTCTTCTTTTGATTCTAAAGGACTTGCTTAATTTTTTTTTTTTTTAATCAAGGGATGCAATGAATGTTCTTCAACCTAAAGAAGAGAAAAGATCACTTTTTTTTTTTTTTTTAGGTATGACCAGTAAAATGAAAGAATGCCTTAATCATCTTTTCACATGCATGAGCACTGATAGCTTCAATAAAGATTCAAAACAAGCTCTGGAGTGATACCCATAATTAGTGGATGCAGGCACAGCATAAGAAAGGACAAGAACATGCACAAATATCCCCACAAAGATTACCTCAATCAACTCACCAAGCCAAACTCATTTCAAATTTACTTGAAAGCCCAAAAAGATAAGTTCAACTTTCTAATCATGCCAAATTCTTTCAAACTCAATTTGCCTCATTTTGTAAATTTTTTTATTTTTTTTATATATATTTTTTTGTAAATTCAATTTTCTAAAACTCCTCCCCCCACACTTAAACATTACATTGTCCTCAATGTAAGCATGCAACAAGAATCAGGTATAGGACAAGTAAAAAAAAAATAAGGAGAGAGAAACAGCCTGATTTTGTCAATTGTAGGCGGCGTTGAGGAGATGCAGCTCCTCCATAGTCTGCTCCTGAAAGTTCTCGTAGAATGGCTTAAGCCGCTGCCCGTTGACTGTGAATCGCCTTATGGTTGACTCATCCATAAGCTCAACTGCACCATAAGGAAAAACATGAGTAACCACAAAAGGACCAATCTAACGAGAACGCAACTTACCTGGCATTAGTTTTAGACGGGAATTGTATAAGAGGACTTTTTGGCCAACTTCGAACTCTTTCTTGTTGATCAATTTGTCATGAGTAGCCTTAGTTTTTTCCTTGTAAATTCTGGAGTTCTCGTATGCTGCCAATCTCAATTCCTCAAGCTCTTGCAATTGAAGCTTTCGTTGGGAACAAGCCTCTGTCATGTCCATGTTGCATTGCTTTACCGCCCAATAGGCCTTATGCTCGATCTCTACCGGCAGATGACATGCTTTTCCAAAGACCAGTCGATATGGGGACATGCCAATAGGAGTCTTGTAGGCCGTGCGGTAGGCCCAAAGTGCATCTTCCAACCTTTTGCTCCAGTCTTTCCTGTTGGGCTGGACTGTCTTCTCTAGAATATGCTTGATCTCTCTGTTTGAAACCTCAGCCTGCCCATTGGTCTGTGGATGGTAGGGCGTCGCCACTTTATGTAAAACTCCATACTTTCGGAGCATGGATTGCATCGTTCTGTTGCAGGAGTGGGATCCTTGATCACTGATGATGGCCTTGGGAATGCCAAACCTGCAGAAAATATGAGATCTAACAAAATCTGCAACCATAGAAGAATCATCAGTCCTGGTGGCTTTAGCTTCCACCCATTTCGAAACATAATCCACAGCCAAAAGAATGTACACAAAACCAAAAGAGACAGGAAAAGGACCCATGAAATCAATGCCCCAAACATCAAAGATCTCAAAAAATAGTAAGGGTTGCTGAGGCATTTCATTCCTACGTGATATTGATCCTGTGTGCTGGCAACGTGTGCAATTCCTACAAAATGTATGAGCATCTCGAAAAAGAGATGGCCAATATAAACCTGAGTCTAGGACCTTTCTAGCTGTGCGTTGAGGACCAAAGTGACCACCACATGCAAGTGAATGACAGAAATGCAAGACTGAAGCAAACTTAATATCGGGCACACATCTCCTAAGGACTTGGTCACTACACATGCGCCATAGATATGGATCATCCCATACATAGTACTTGGCCTAACTTTTAAATTTACTTAGCTGATCTCTCTTAAGATGGGCAGGGATATCAGATGCAGCTAGAAAATTAACAATGTCAGCATACCAGGGCTCAGTACCATGCAAGTGATAGAGTAACTCATCTGGGAAGTCATCTTTGATAGGCTGACAGTCCATGGTAGTGGCATCTGAAGAGGAAGGAAGCCTGCTCAAATGATCAGCCACAAGATTCTCAGTTCCACTCTTGTCTTTGATCTCAACATTGAACTCTTGAAGTAGGAGCATCCACCGTATCAACCTGGGTTTGGCATCGTGCTTCTTCAAGAGATATTTCAAAGTTGCATGATCAGAAAACACGACAACATTAGAACCCAGGAGATAAGAGCAAAATTTATCTAAAGCAAACAAAATGGAAAGAAGCTCATTTTCAGTAGTGGTGTAGTTTGCTTGGGCGTTGTCCAGAGTGCGCGAGGCATAAGCAATGACATGTGACTTCTTCTCCACTCGTTGTGAAAGGACGGCACCAACTGCATAATTGGAAGCATCACACATGAGCTCGAATGGCAAGTCCCAGTTGGGTGGTTGGATGGTAGGTGGAGAAGTCAAGCTCCTCTTGAGCTCCTTAAAGGCCATCTTGCAAGACTCATCAAATTTGAATTCCACATCCTTCTGAAGCAGGTTGGACATTGGAAGGGTAATCTTGCTGAAGTCCTGGATGAATCTCCTGTAGAATCCTGCATGTCCAAGGAAAGAACGTACCTCCCGCACAGACGCTGGGTAAGGCTAAGATGAAATGATATCGACCTTGGACTTATCAACCTCTATACCCCTCTTGGACACAACATGACCCAAAATAATCCCCTGCTCAACCATGAAATGACATTTTTCAAAATTTAGGACAAGATTCTGAAGGACCATCCACGAGGAAACATAGCATGCAACGGAAGCGTTTTAAAAATAAAAAACTCTCCTCGTATTGGTTAGAATCTAGGAAACTTACTTTTCCTACGGATCACCGGACGAAATGGAGTGGCAGGAGGAGGAGGGGCGGCAGCTTCTTCGCGTGGTGGTGACGACGACTGTCCTGCAATCCTTCGGCTCCTTCGCATCAGATCTTGAATGCTCTCTTGATCTTCCAAGGTATGACTCAAAACTCGTGGCCTCTCTTGGTGAAGAAGAGAAAAAAAACAACTTAGGTGAAAAACAAACAAAGAGAGAATATATATAGGGAGAACCCTAGGGTTAAAACCCTAGTGGGCCAAACCCTAGTGGACCAAGTCCATTTAATTAATTTTCTAATTGGGTTAGCCCAATTAATTAATTAAAAACCAATGAACTATTATTTTATTCTAGCCCAATTAATTATGGACCATTTTGAATAAAATAATTCTCTCTCAATGTAATTCACCCAACAAGCCAAATGTATTAAATAATACATGAGTTATATCGAGCTACCCTAGGGACCAAAAGACAAACTATTCATGGCTACTAGAATGACCAAAATACCCCTGCTACCCAGTAGCTATATTTTGTTATTCTAAGTGTTCCAACTATCACCATATGGTAACACTGACTCCACGAATAATTTTGCATATGCAATGTCTTTGACCTACTAGTGTAATGACAAAAATACCCCTCTGCGTAACACCCATCATTTAGAAAGGAATAATGTACTAACACCTCTCTAAATGATTTCTACCATCCTTAGATCACTAGTCCAATAATCCGTGACTACTCGAATGTACTTGCTTATCACTGGGAGCTACCCAGAAGCACACACTCTTAAGTCACGTTCCCAGGGCCCTGGATTATTTGATTATTCTTGGACAATCACAAGGGGGTGAATCACAAAAACTATCTTGTATTAGTCTGTCTTAACTAATTAGAAAACATACTCCCAACTCACAAGGATATTGATCTTTGATAGACCTCACCTACAGTGAATCTAAGAATATAGCTCTAGGTTCACTAGACCACCAACTAATACTCAAGTATTAGAGTACTCGTCCACGTAGTAGCAGTGAGAGACTAACTCCATGATAATTAGTACTTTGTCATTAGCTTCTATCACAGGTCCACTCTACGCATTCCAAATGAGCTTGTACAATTAGAGTAAACGGACTGTTTACTGGCTAAGGCAAGCCATCCTCCATTAGGATCTATTGCACAATGATCTTATCATGATAGAATGCCCAGTTCTATCAAAAGATCAAGAGTAATATTTTTCTTGCTTATTAAGTACCCATGATTCATGCCTAACTGTGAAGAACGACCCATCACATGAATCACTTACTTAATAGCATGGACACTTTTCCAACAATTAAATGCAAATAATATATGTGCCATAAACTGACTAAAAGAAACATCATTACCATAAATTAAACAAAACGTGTCTTTAGGGCATACATTTCCAACATATTCTTCTCAACACATCTCTCCAGGACTCTACCCAAACTGATTAGACACTCATCAAAGGAGGTCCCATAAACATAAAAGTCATCCATGAAAACTTCCATGCAATGCTCAAGTAAATCTGAAAATATACTCACCATGCATCGTTGGAACGTACCTAGGGCATTACATAGACCAAATGGCATCCTCCGATATGCAAAAGTGCCAAAGGGGCAGGTGAAGGTGGTCTTCTCCTGATCCTTCGGTGCTATGCAAATCTGAAAATAACCAAAAAACCATCAAGAAAGCAGTAATGGGACTTTCCAGCTAACCTCTCTAGCATCTGATCAATGAATGGGAGTGGGAAATTATCCTTCCTGGTAGCTTAGTTGAGCCTCCTATAGTCAATGCAGACTCTCCAGCTGTTCTGCACTCGCATGGGCACTAGCTCATTCTTCTCATTGGCTACCACTATGAATCCTGTCTTCTTCGGAACTACCTGCACTAGACTCACCCACTTGCTATCAGAGATAGGATAAATAATGCCAGCCGAAAGTAGTTTACTTACCTCTTTCTTGACTACATCTAGAATGGTGGGATTAAGTCTCCTTTGGGGCTGTCTCACTGGTCGAGCTCCTTCCTCTAAATGAATCCTGTGCATGCATAAGGAAGGGGATATACTGGGAATGTCTGCAAGTGACCAACCTATGGCTCTCTTATGTTGCTTCAACAGATTCAGCAACTTCTCCTCTTGGTCAGGCTGAAGGTTGTCGGCGATGATCACGGGTAGCTTGTCTCCATCCGCCAAGTAGGTGTACTTCAGATTCTCGGGTAGGGGCTTACACTCCGAGGTGGGTGGCTGTTGAATTGAAGGCACTAGTCTACTTATGTTGCCACCTACCTGCACTACATTCTCAACAACAGAAACTTCCTCTATGGGAGGCACATGAGAATCGGATATAGTATGAGAAGGTGCACTCTCAACAATACTCAAAAACTCATCTATTTCAGCACAAACACTACACTTACTGAGTCCGTCATGACACTGAGGGCAATGCATATCTTTAGGAAAATTATGGATGGTGGGGAATTCAGACTCAAGATTATACAACTCAACACATACTTTCTCCACCATTAAGTCAATAAAGTTAACATGCAAGGTAGAATGATCTTCTAAAGGATACTTCATGGCATCAATGATATTGAATTGAATGGTGTTACCAGCGAACTCCATAGATAAAGTACCCTCATGCACATTAATTATTGTCCTTGCAGTTTTCAAGAAGGGTCTACCTAGAATAAGTGGTGCGTGTCCGGGTGTATGATCATCCTCCATATTCAAAACATAGAAGTCAGCAGGGAATATGAAATCCTTTACCTTCACTAATACATCCTCTAATACTCCCTCAGGGTATGCTGTGCTCCTATTTGCCAATTGGACCACCACTCTTATAGATGTCAATGTGCCTGCACCTGCTTGCAAAGAAGAATACACAGATTTAGGCATCACATTAATAGAGGCTCCTAAATCCAACATAGCATTATGAAATTGTAAATTTCCAATAGTGCAAGGAATGGTGAAAGTCCCTGGATCTTTGCATTTCTGAGGCATGGCAGGTTGAATCAATGCTGACACATTTCTTCCCAAGTTGATTTTTTCATTTCCTTTCAGTTTCCTTTTGTGGGTGCACAAGTCTTTGAGAAACTTGGCATACTTGGGAATCTGTCTGATGGCCTCCAAGAGTGGTATGTTCACCTCAACTTTTTTGAAAGTCTCCATGATCTCCTTGTCCAACTCAGCTTCTGCCCTCTTTTTATTTTGAGTGGCTCGGTGAGGAAATGGCAGTGGATGGTTGTAAGAAGTCTCTCATCTATCTTGATCAATGGTGGTGGGCTGTTTGTCCTTTTGAATGGGAGGAGGCTGATCTTCCTTTTGGACTTCTTGTTGCTGCCCAAATTCTGGTTGTGGAGAGGGTGGGCTGCTTAACTCCTTGCCACTGCGGAGAACGATAGCATTTACATTGCCCCTTGGATTTGAAACTGGCTGTGAAGGCAACTGACCCGAACCTTGACTCCGTAGCTCACTGATGTTGGTTGCCAGTTGTCCAATCTGTGTCTCCAAATTTTGTATGGCAGTGTCGGTCCTTTGCTGAAACTGGAGATTGTTGGCAACGAGCTGCTTCATGATATCTTCCAAGCTTGCTTCGGATTTAGGTACTGGTTGTGGTTGCTGCATTGGTTGACTTGGTCTTTGTGCATTGAATTTGTGCTGCTGAGGTTGCTGCTGCTGTGGCTGGAATGGCTGGTTGGAAGGACCTCCATACCTCAAGTTCGGATGAATTCTCCACCCTGGATTATAGGTGGCAGCATATGGATCATATCTGTGTTGCTGTGGCTGCTGATGCTATGGCTGGAAGGGTCTTCTTGGAAAAATGCCAGCACAGGCTTTTGTATTCTCCTGCAGTTGAGGACATTGGTCAGTACCATGGGAGGATAATGAACAAATACCACATACCTGTTGAGATTGGGAATGTCCTTTATCAAGGGCTAGCTGTCTGACCATGGAGGCCAATTCCTCCAGTTTGTTCTCTATCCTCTGTTGGTCATTGATGGCTGTAACACCAATCTCATTGGCCTGTCTCATGGGAGTGGCTGACCTGGTACCAAACTTTTGGGCATTCTGTGCCATCTTGGAGATTAGCTCTTGAGCAGCTGCTGTGTGTCTTTTCAGAGAGGGCTCCTCCACTAGCTGCATCCACCAAATACCTATCCATTGGAATAAGACCTTCATAGAAGTATTGGACCAGCAGCTGGTCACTGATTTGATGGTGCGGACAACTAGAACAGAGTTTCTTGAATAGCTCCCAATACTCATGTAATGTCTCCCCATGATTCTGCCTTATGCCACAAATTTCTTTCTGAATGATGGCTGTTCGGGATGCTGGAAAGAACTTCTCCAGAAAGATTCTTTTTAGCTCATCCCAACTTGTGATGGCAGCAGGTGGTAGGTAGTATAACCAATCCTTTGCAGTTCCATCCAATAAAAATGGGAAGGCCCTAAGTTTTATCTGCTCCTCATCAACTCCTTGTGGCCTCCTTGTGGAGCAGACAACATGGAATTCTTTGAGGTGCTTGTGCGGATCTTCACCTGCAAGGCCATGAAACATGGGAAGCAAATGGATTAGCCCAGATTTCAATTCAAAGGTTGCATCCAATTGGGGATATTGAATGCATAAAGACTGGTAGTGCACATCAGGGGAAGCCAATTCTCTAATGGTTTTACCATCCAAATGACCATGATTTACATTATTTCCATTATTTCCATTCCGATTGTGTTCATTCCCATTATCCGCCATTGTGTTTAAGTCAGGGATAGGTATAGAAATAGAAGGAATATCAGATGCAGTGGCAGGAGAGGCAGGAGGATTATCAGCTATCTGAAGCTCTAACTCTCTAGCCTTCCTTTGCTTCCTAAGGGTCCTTTCTATTTCAAGGTCTAGGTCAATTGGTATGTCCTTAGAGGACCTGGTCATGCACTAAAGATCAGCACAAAAACATACTCAAAATGACTCACAAAAAACAGCACACAAACTGGCCTATGCACACCAAAAACGCAAAAACGTAAGGCACATAAAATCTATCAATCAAGAAGCCCTAAGATGATTTTTTTTAAGCATTTTTTTCATAAAATTTCACCACACCCACATTAAGGACCCTAAAAGGACCAAAACCAGCCACTGAAAATCACAAAAGTGGCCAAAAAGTGGTCCAAACGTTGGAATTTGGCCAAAAAAGGCCCTACCTCATGGAAAAGCAATGGCTATTGCTCACCACACCCCCATTTCTTTGGACACCAAGTTTCAGCTCAATCGAAGAAAGTGGGAAGCAGTGAACAATAACTGTCAAAACTATTTTTTTTCTTCAAATCGGCTCCTATTTTGCCTCAAAGACCACTCTAAATGCAAGAAAACATCAAGGGAGGCACAAAGACATGAAAGAGCATCAAGTAAGGATGAGAAAGGAAGAGGATAGAACCGGTATCTTGATCTCAATCCTTAAATTTTGCTATCTGTCATGGAGGCTGTCAAAACTGCTAAAATACTCTCTTGCACTTGGATGCAGCTTGCTGGTTTCACTACAAAATAGAGAATAAGAATTTTCTGTCAGCAGCTATTCCTGAAGGCATGTTCACTTCTTGATTTATGGCATAAACTTGGTACGTGGCATTGTATCTAGCAGTGCCGAGTATGGTTAACTCGCTTTGGACCGGTAGCCCGCAACCAGCTAGTTTCCAACCTATATACCAAGTAGCAACCACAATTTCTGCTATTAGATTATAAAAACTATTTTTTTTTTTTTTGAATTAGTCTTCTTTTTGACAGAAACGAGATTGGTTCCCCGGCAATGGCGCCAAAATCTGATCGGGGCTGTCGAACACCGATAGATTAGATGAATAATGATTCGGATTTGCAATAGGGGTGCAACTCAAAGTTGTCTCCCAACGAACCTCAAATGGATCTGTCAAAACAAGGCTAAACGGGGGGGGGGGGGAAGGTTTTTGATGAAAAACAGAAAACAAAATAAGCAAGAACACAGTAAATCGAGATGCAATCAGTTGCAAACCAACCTTCTATCCCAGTTTTCATCGCCTTCTCAATAAACAATTTGTTTAGTTTTAATCCTCAAATCGAAAATCAGAAAAATCCTTTAACAACCGCCAAAGATTGGAAAGAAAACCAATAAACAGATTTCAGAAACCTCTTAGTTCAATCTATCAGTTTTGATTCCCCTTATTGCACAGATTCGAGACTGATTGAAATACCATCCAAACAGGTTGTTCTTGCTTCCAGTTAAAGCCTCAACCGAGCACAAAAATCTTGGATTCTCAAACAAAGACAATGCATGCATTCATCCAACCGGTATCAACACATACACAGATTTAAGAGAGAACGGAAACAAGAGAACAACAAAGTTAAAACTAAAAAAATAGATTTCCATTAAAACCAAAGACTCAAACCGAGAACAAGGATGGTATTGCAACTGATTACAGAATCCTTAGCCTTCCATCTTGACAAGAACAATGGAGAGAAGGAAAGTTGGCTACTGTTCATGCCCCCCAAAAGAATCTTTTTTTTCTAATGGCCTCTTAAGGTGCTTAAGTAGATCTTAAGGAGGAAAACCCTAGGTTACCGCAACTTCACAGACGATTTAGGAAAGGTTAACGTGCGTTCTGGGCTTAGGCCTCTTCATAATAATTGTAGATCAGGAAGAGTATATTAATTTGGGCTATTGAATCACTTGATTTGGATATCGGACGCCCAAGATATGGCCTTTTAAAGAATCAGCGTCTGTGTAGCTTTCCTAATTCAACCCAACTTCCTGGCCCCGACTTTGAAGTGCTGTTTGAAGGCCCAAACGAACTTGGATTTGGACAAACCATACCATTACAGAAAGCCCAAGAAGTCCTCTACAGTATCTCTGAAGAAATCATCTTCATTCTAGAATTTTATCTTGGCCAAAATACTGAAGGAAGTGCAGGAGGTTAAATCTGCTAAAATTGCCTTTACTTCTCTATCTCCAATTTCCAAGATATCTCATTGCCATCAAGACGTCTCATGCCCCATCTCATGCTCCCATAGCCCTAAACCTGGCAAAATAAAATAAATTAGTGTGAAGCCCAATTCCTATAAAATAAAATGAAATAAAATCAAGATGAATAAAATGACACAACTAATGTGCAAAAAGACTAAATATGAGGGCTAAATAATATGAAAATATGTGCTCTATCAGTCTCGGCTCGACCTCTTGCTCCTTCAGCTTATTTCCTTGATCTCTTACAACCCGTTGGGCCTTTCGGCTTCATTTCCATGTCTCACAACTTTTTTAGGTCTTGTAATTCTCCTTGTTTGTAGGGCATATCAACATTCAATCACATGAATACATATATGAATATATACCACATATAAACTCAGGCGACAATGCTAGTCACCAAATTATCCTCATGACACTATCCCTGCTTGCATCTGGATCGCAACATCTACAACATGAGGTAAAACCTCATGAGTCATAAAGACTCAGTAAGGGTGCAAATGCATAAGTAAATGAAGTATGAGAGAGTATGTAAGGCAAAAATGCAATACAAAATGAGTAGTCTTTCATGCCCTCATAATCTCCATAGGTTAAGGCATCAACCAACCCTTCCCACAACACTAGTCCTCCATATGGCCATACGTATACTAGAACTCATATCATACAAGTGTTAACCACTACATGCAATTTATAAAGAAAAACATTTACAAATGCATGCAAGATCACTGCCCTTGGGGTCATCCCTTACCTGGCTCGAAGCCTCTTCCACTAAGAGTGAGAACGCCCGCCAAACTCTGAGCTCCTCTAGGATCACTGCCTTCCCGGTCGGACTTAGATGCAACACCAATCCCAACCATACATCATACCTTAAACTAGGGTTCATATTTTTGCCACACACTACAAAATCATCTAACAACAACTTCCAATCAACCCCAACCGAGGGTTTAATCCAACCAACGCTTTTCACATTATCTCACATAATGGAAATTAACTTGAAAAGAATTCAATTTAATTTACCTCAGCCATCTGAAAGAGAAATTTGAAAAACGCTCATATTGGCGCTGCCTCCTAAACTGCCATATTGCGCTTAAATTTTCATTTTCTAATTTCTGGCATGCTTCTCGAGCCCCAAAATAATTTTCAGAGTTTTCTCCCATTTTTTAGAATTTTCTAGCTATTTTTCTCAAATTTTCTCTTTTTACTAGATTTCTTTTATTTTTATTTTATTTTCTATTTTTTTCCCTTTATTTTCTTCTTTCTTCTCCACCTTCTTCTTCCTCATTTTTCTTCTTCTCTCGCGTGCCTCTACTCCTACGTACAACGTCGCTGGCCACCACCACCCAGCCTCCGCTGGTCACCACTACTGCCAACGTCGCCACAGCTGGTAGCCCTCGACAGCGGCTCCACCACAACCTGTCGCCATCACCACAGCTAGCAGATCGCGCACAATGCAAATCATATATTTTTATGCGAATGAATTGGTAAATTGAGTATGTGACGGCAGAATCTCCTAACGCATTCGTTACCCTATTTCTAGCTTATAACGAGTCTATTCTCATTTAATAACTTCCTATATCTCTATGAAAGTTTAACCAAATGAAAACACATTATAATTTGTGAAATTCCTAGCATATCACTAAAAGCCGCACAAAGAAATCGAGTTCTATTTCTAGTCAGTTTTACTTTATGGTGTATGGTACTTACGATGCAATCCCCAAACTATCTCCTTTTGGTCTCAAGATTAGGCATCAAATCATGTAAATAGTGATCAATTATTTACAAGCATTAAATTCAATATTACACAACTCAACATAACCCAATTCATTCAATCACATAAAATTATAAAAAATACATCGTCATAGTTTCGGCCAATACATGGCCTTAGTTTAACAATTTAATTCATGACAGAATTAATTAAAATCCAAAGTAACAGCAAAAGCATCAAAAAATTAATTAAAGAATGAAGAAGAAGACAGAAATTCCTTAGCCCAGATCTGGGTTAAACAATCGCGTTTGCCTCTGCATACACTTGCTGTGCGTGCGCTGCTCTACTTCAATCTCTCTTCAAGATTCTGCCGCTGCGTTCCTTAAATTTCTTGCTCCCAGAAGTCTTCTTTATTTTATTCCCTTGGCCTTCACTGTGTGCTGCACAATTTCTCTAATTCCGCCGCCTCCCAAATCCTCTGCCAAGTCCAAGTTCTCTTAATATTATATATATAATATATATGTATGCAAGGTTCACGCACAACCCTAAGATTCCACATTCACACCACTTAATTTAATAAAATAATATATAACATATATGCCCCTAAGTCCAACTTCACGCGACTTCACACACACATATATAATATATATACATAATATAATATATAATATATATAAATAATATAATATTTAATATACTATTAATTATATTAATTTTAATTATTTATAATATTTATTTTTTTATTTATAATGTAATATTAATTTTATAACTTTTATTATTATTTTTTTATTTTTATTTTTAACCCAAATACTAAGTAGTATTCCTGCAAAATAATAAAAAATATTAAAAATTAAATATATATAAAAGAAACTCAAAGTATTAGACAATTATAGTTAAAACATATATAAAATACTTAAAACAATACTCAATTATGACCAATAAATGTGTGAATAAATTCCTACATCAAATACTCCCAAATTGGAATTATTGCTTGTCCTTAAGCAAAGAAAATAAATTCTATACTCAAACACAAAACTTATGGTTGGAATCATTCATTACATTCAAATCCTTTGTTATGCTCACATTTAAATCCTCAATCTAAAATGCAACAATAGCAAATAAAAAAAAACAAAGCGTACTTGCATTCCCAAGTTCAAGAATACATACAAAATTCTAAACTCAATCATGTTTTATCATGTAACTCGCACAATCGAATAATGCAACAACCATTCTTGCAACCATCCCTTCTCACTACTACAAACAAAGGTAGCAAAGTAGGGTTTCCTTTTTCTCTTTTTTTTTTTTTCCTTCTTTCTCTTTCTTTGTTTCTTTTTTTTTTTTCTAATTGAATGAGTGCATTTTATGCTTCATCTCGTTTTTTTTTTCTTTGAACTGAACGAGTGCATTTTATGCTCCATCTCGCTCAACATTATTCACCCTATTTACTTAAACCCTGTTTAGACCTAGCTCAGAAGGAATAATCACAAGAAAAACATTGCATTTATCTTTCATGCATAGTCACACAACTCACACAACTTCACAAAGAACATGTACTTCAATGATCTTAGAATCCAAGTATACTTAATCTTGCTTTATAAGATATTACTCATTCCAAATTAAAGACTCAATGTTAAACATAATAAAGAACCCAAATGTAAATCATGATTCCAAATAACAAGTTCTGCTAATTTTATCTTTCAAAAAATTTTCTAGTTTAGGGGTTGGCCAAATATACACTTGATATAAGTTTTGCAAAAAATTCTAATATCAAAAACACCCAAGCAAAACAAATAGTATATATCAACAATTAATAATTTCACCCCCCTCAAACTTATTTAACACATTGTCCTCAATGTAAAAGACAAAGAAGAAATAAAATGAAAAATGAATACTCCCCTAGCCACATAATTGAGCATTACGAATACCCATGCCAGTTCAAATTGAATCAGCTTTATTTTCCTTTCTTTTGAACTTGCACAACATCACAAGTATGGGTTATTGGCCATATTTATTCGACAAACTAAAATGAAATAATAAAAACAAAAAGGAAAAGGAGCTTGGGTTGCCTCCCAAGAAGCGCTTGTTTATAGTCATTAGCTTACTAAGTTTTCATCTTCACGGAGACTTGAATCCTTCTTCTGTCAAAATTTTATGCATGTCGGTTGATTGGCTTATTTCTTGAATGTTAGCAACTTTCCATCCAATCCCTTTCTTTTGGTCTCTAAGCACCCTTATTAATTTTTCCTTTTCACGATTTGGTGGTTTAGCTTTTTTCCAAGGGTAACAATTTGACTTTCTTGGATGGATAACATTTATGCTTTTCTCCCAAATAACCCTTAGCCACGACCTTGTTCTTGGCATCTAAAATTGTTTTCTGATCATCAAAAAGGTTAGTAATGCAATTTGCTATAGGCTCATTTAATCTCTTTACTAAATCACCAATGCCATCTATCCTTAAGACTTCTCTTTCATTGCCATTAAAATGTTTCGTAGCCTTAAACACATTAAAAACAACTGTCTTGATGAGAATCATGGATGGCCGACTAACAGTGATGCAATCGGACAAGTCAACCTAGTCAACCATGTCGGAATTGGATGATTGACAAGATTTGATCGACAAGATTTGCACATAAAAAGGAATGGTTGTTGATTGACTGGTTGATTGCAAGATTTGGGCGCATGATTGATTGATTAATTGGTTAATTGATTGACAAGATCTGGGAGCATAAAATGAATGGATGATTGATTGATTGCCTGATTGAAAAGATCTGGGAGCATAAAAGGAATGGTTGATTGATTGATTGCCTGATTGATTGATTGAAAAGATCTCAGAGCATAAAAGGAATGATTGATTGATTGACCAGATCTAGTTATTTATTTATTTTCTATGTAATTTAGAATTTTTATTAGTTTTCAAGTAGAATTACGATTTAATTATTTGCCTATTTAAAGGCTTTTCCATTGTAAACATTAGATAGAGATTATTATGAATTTTTGAATTTGAGAGATCCCTCTCTTCAATTTTGTTCTTCAATGAACAAAACTTCGAACTTATCAAAGGAATGATTCCTTTGTGGCGTTCAAAACCCAAACTTATCAAAGATCTGGGCAGTCTTTGTGGCGTTCAACAATTCTTGGTTCTTGTTTCCGCATAATCAACGGGTCTAGATTTTAATATAGTCTAGGTTCTTGGTTCGTGAATCAACGGGTCAGGAATTCTTTGCCTTCTATCCGATTTTGGCTTTTTTGGGGTTCGTTTCAATCTTTTGTGGGTTCCTTTGGTCTTGTCCCATCGCGAGTTCACATCAGTTGGTATCAGAGCTTTGGCTCTAAAATCGGGTATTTATCTATCCTTTTTTTTATTATTCTTATATCATTTAAAAATACAAAAAAAAATTCAAATCCAAAGGTTTTGTTCCGTCTTTTCATTCTACGTCACATTATCTTGAGTCTTGTTATTTGAAATTCCTGAAGTCATCCATATTAGAAAGTTAAAAAAAGAGAATTTTTTTTTCCTTTTGGTATCTTGTTCCGTCTTTTTATTCTCTACATCACATTATCTTGAGTCTTGTTATTTGAAATTCCTAGAGTCATCCATATTAGAAAGTTTAAAAGCAAAAGAGAGATTTTTTTTGCTTTTCCTTTTGGTATCTAGTTTCGTTCTTTTCGTTATACATCACATTTCGTTCTTGAGTCATTTTGTTTGATATTTCTTAGAGTCATACAAAAAAAGAAAAAAAAATGCTTGAAAGTTTGCAGGCTTTTGGGGATGTGACTATTTATGAGATTGCCTACAAGCTGATCCTTCCAGTTCATGATTCGAGGACGAATTGTCTTGAAGAGAGAGGGAATGATGAGAATCATGGATGGCCGACTAACAGTGATGCAATCGGACAAGTCAACCTAGTCAACCATGTCGGAATTGGATGATTGACAAGATTTGATCAACAAGATTTGCACATAAAAAGGAATGGTTGTTGATTGACTGGTTGATTGCAAGATTTGGGCGCATGATTGATTGATTGATTGGTTAATTGATTGACAAGATCTGGGAGCATAAAATGAATGGATGATTGATTGATTGCTTGATTGAAAAGATCTGGGAGCATAAAAGGAATGGTTGATTGATTGATTGCCTGATTGATTGATTGAAAAGATCTCAGAGCATAAAAGGAATGATTGATTGATTGATCAGATCTAGTTATTTATTTATTTTCTATGTAATTTAGAATTTTTATTAGTTTTCAAGTAGAATTACGATTTAATTATTTGCCTATTTAAAGGCTTTTCCATTGTAAACATTAGATAGAGATTATTATGAATTTTTGAATTTGAGAGATCCCTCTCTTCAATTTTGTTCTTCAATGAACAAAACTTCGAACTTATCAAAGGAATGATTCCTTTGTGGCGTTCAAAACCCAAACTTATCAAAGATCTGGGCAGTCTTTGTGGCGTTCAACAATTCTTGGTTCTTGTTTCCGCATAATCAATGGGTCTAGATTTTAATATAGTCTAGGTTCTTGGTTCGTGAATCAACGGGTCAGGAATTCTTTGCCTTCTATCCGATTTTGGCTTTTCTGGGGTTCGTTTCAATCTTTTGTGGGTTCCTTTGGTCTTGTCCCATCGCGAGTTCACATCATGTCTGATCATAAATTCTAAGGCTAAGTGTTCCTTGCTGAACATCAATCAAAGCTCTCTCTGCGGCAAGAAAAGGTCTCCCTAAAATTAGGGGCATATCATAATCTTCTTCCATGTCCAAAACAATGAAGTCAACAAGAAAAATAAATTTATCTACTTTTACCAAAACATCTTCTACTACTCCCCTTGGATATTTGATACTTCTATCAGCCAATTGAAGAGAAATAGTGGTAGGTGTTGGTTCTTTTAGTCCAAGCTTCCTGAAAACAGAAAAGGGCATCAAATTAATACTTGCACCAAGGTCACATAAAACTTTATCAAAATTAATTTCACCAATAGTGCAAGGAATAGAAAAACTCCCTGGATCCTTCAGCTTTGGTGGCAACTTCTTCTGAATCACAGCACTGCATTCTTCAGTCAAGGCAATGGTCTTATAATCCTCTAGCTTTCTCTTATTTGACATAATTTCTTTTAGAAATTTTGCATAAGCAGGGATCTGCGCTAAAGCATCTGCAAATGGAATGTTAATTCGCAATTGCTTAAAAACTTCAAGAAATTTTTCAAACTGTTTGTCAACCTTATTCTGTTTAAGCCTTTGAGGAAAAGGGATAGGAGGAACATAAGGTTTAACAGGTGGTGTTAGGGATGGCATCTCATTCTGCTCATTCTCATCACTAATCTCAACATTATTCTTTTTATCAACATCACCTGTAACATGTTTACTACTTACCTCACCCAAGTTGCTTACCACTTCTCAACGTCACTGCCTTGACTTCTTCTCTTGGATTCACCTCAGTTTTGCTGGGCAATTTACCTTGATCTCTCGAATTTATGGCATTTGATATCTGCCCCAATTGAACCTCCAGATTTCTGTTGAAACTGGCCATCTGGTCTACTTTTGCCTCTAGCTTATCAAATCTATTTGCAGTGGCATTCGCTAACTTTTCAATTGCCAACTCCCAAGATGGCTTGCTTTCTAATTGTTGTTGCATCACTCCTTGAGGTCTGCGTTGAAAACCTGGAGGATTGCTAGGCCTAGAATTGCTATTACCGCCCTGATCCCTCCAGGAAAAATTGGGGTGATTTCTCCAACCTGCGTTATAATTGTTAGAATATGGGTTATTTTGCTGGTTCTGCAAGTTATAATTCGAAATATACTGAGCTTGCTCAACCTGCATAGAATCAGAACCCAACTGAGAATTCTCATACCAATCACAATTACTAGCAGAATTGAAATTAGAATAAACAGCATTGACATTCCCCAACTTACCAAACATTTTTACAAGATTGTCTACCTTGGCATTTAACATATTGATGCCATCAACTTCATACATACCTGAGGCTTTCTTAGGCATACCTCTCTCAGTAGACCATTGATAATTATTGGAAGCCATTTCTTCAAGTAGCTCATATGCATCCTCTGTAGACATACCCATTAGTGCACCCCCTACGGCAGCATCTATAGTGATTCTAACTGAATAAGATAGACCATTATAGAATGTTTGCACAATTAACCAATCAGGCAGACCATGGTGTGGACACCATCTTTGCAATTCCTTAAAACTTTCCCATGCCTCATACAAAGATTCACCATCAAATTGAACAAAACCAGTAATATCATTCCTGAGTTTAGTAGTCTTACCTGGTGGAAAATACTTACTGAAGAATGCTTGTGATACGGCTGCCCATGTGGTAAATGAATTTGGAGCTTTGGAATTTAACCACACCTTAGCTTTATCTCTCAACGAAAAAGGAAATAGCCTCAGTCTGATTGCATCCTCACTGACGCCGTTCATTTTGATAGTGTCGCATATCTCTAAAAAGTTTGCTAAGTGCGCATTAGGATCTTCAGTTGGATTTCCACCAAACTGCCCTTGCTGAACCATCTGGATGAGTCCTGGTTTGATCTCAAAGTTATTGGCATTGACTGCTGGTCTCAGTATACTGGCTTGAGTTCCAACTGGGTCTGGCATGGCATAATCATGTAACAATCTCTGATTTTAGTCATGGTTCTGGTTTTGGTTTTGGTTGTGATTTTCTGCGATTACTGTTACTTGTCGTGTTAATCTCGTCCCTTTCTTTATTGCTCGACAGGTTCTTTCTATCTCTAGATCAAATGGTTGAATTTCTCCATGCTTTCTTGGCATGCACTACTCAGGCTGCAATGCAAAATAAGACTATGTAAGATAGGCAAAAAAAAAATGAAAACAAAATAAAAAAATAATAATAATTTTTTTAAAAAAAATATAAAATAAAAACAAATAAACAAAAAAATCACAAAAGACAAAGACACTCAAAACAAAAACAAAAAAATGTATACAATCTAAATGAATAAAGAAAATTTTTTAATTTGATATTGAAAAATACTTTCCCCGGCAACGGCGCCAAAAACTTGATCTCCCTAAAATATACCGCAAGTGTACGAGTCGAACAAGTAATATAATAGTAAGTAAGAATATCGTTCCCATTAGGAAAGATTTCAAATATCAAATTTTTAAACCCTCTCTATTATTTAGACAATAAAAATTTCAGATTTAATAAAGAACAGGAAAAAGAAAAAAAATTAATTAGATTAATAAAATAAAATTAATTTGGAAGGCAGCTTGAATCAAAGAAATAAGTAAATTTTAATAACTAAGGCGCATGTATGGACCTAACTATGTAATGCAAATCATATATTTTTATGCGAATGAATTGGTAAATTGAGTATGTGACGGCGGAATCTCCTAACACATTCGTTACCCTATTTCTAGGTTATAACGAGTCTATTCTCATTTAATAACTTCCTATATCTCTATGAAAGTTTAACCAAATGAAAACGCATTATAATTTGTGAAATTCCTAGCATATCACTAAAAGTCGCACAAAGAAACCGATTTCTATTTCTAGTCGATTTTACTTTATGGTGTATGGTACTTACGATGTAATCCCCAAACTATCTCATTTCGGTCTCAAGATTAGCATCAAATCATATAAATAGTGATCAATTATTTAGAAGCATTAAATTCAATATCACACAACTCAACATAACCCAATTCATTCAATCACATAAAATTATAAAAAATACATCGTCATAGTTTCGGCCAATACATGGCCTTAGTTTAACAATTTAATTCATGACAGAATTAATTAAAATCCAAAATAACAGCAAAAGCATCAGAAAATTAATTAAAGAATGAAGAAGAAGACAGAAATTCCTTAGCCCAGATCTGGGTTAAACAATCGCGTCCGCCTCTGCATACACTTGCTGTTGCTTGCCCTGCTCTGCTTCAATCTCTCTTCAAGATTCCGCCGCTGCGTTCCTTAAATTTCTTGCGCCCAGAAGTCTCTTTTATTTTATTCCCTTGGCCTTCACTGTGCGCTGCACAATTTCTCTAATTCCGCTGCCTCCCAAATCCTCTGCCAAGTCCAAGTTCTCTTAGTATTATATATATAATATATATGTATGCAAGGTTCACGCACAACCCTAAGATTCCACATTCACACCACTTAATTTAATAAAATAATATATAACATATATGCCCCTAAGTCCAACTTCACGCGACTTCACACACACATATATAATATATATACATAATATAATATATAATATATATAAATAATATAATATTTAATATACTATTAATTATATTAATTTTAATTATTTATAATATTTATTTTTTTATTTATAATGTAATATTAATTTTATAACTTTTATTATTATTTTTTTATTTTTATTTTTAACCCAAATACTAAGTAGTATTCTTGCAAAATAATAAAAAATATTAAAAATTAAATATATATAAAAGAAGCTCAAAGTACTAGACAATTATAGTTAAAACATATATAAAATATTTAAAACAGTACTCAATTATGACCAATAAATGTGTGAATAAATTCCCACATCACTTCCTAGACCACCCGAGGTCATTTCAAAATAATCGAAAATCATATTTTTTTCCATCACCATCTAATACCGAGTATTACAGGGCATTTTCACCTGAAGATTTTCCCAAACCTTTCGACCTCAGCCTATACATCTCCCAAAAGAGTCTGAGGACTCATCTGTGATCCCTACCAAATGTCTATAAATACTTGCCTCCTTGATGGCAAATGAACCATTTTGGACCCTTACTTTATCTCACTCTAATACTTATCGAGAAGACCTTCTCCCTATACTAACCTTCGGGACATCGGAAGACCCTGTAAGACTCAGCAAATACGCATATGCATATTTTTACATGATCATCACATACTACGTTGTCTTACTTAGGTATGAGATGGCTAACATGGGGAAGATCTCCACGTGCCTTTTGAGTATTTCTTTGGTTGTAGATCCATCAGGAGCTAAAGCCACGAATGGTGACCCAAGGCTCATCCCAAAGGCCCTCCGAGACTCCACCAACCTCTGCCTCCTAAAGACCCTGGATACTTTATCCAGGTCCCCGAGGTCTCAGCTCTCCCAGGCAACAATTTTAGCTCAACTCGTGTGGCACCTTGAACCTTGCCTGAACTCTACTTTGGTTGTTCCCAAGACAAATAAATTAAATTGTTATTTTTTGCCAGCAACAATTTGGTACCGTCTATGGGAATCCAACAAAAAGTCATTATTCATGGGTAGAGAAACAAGGTTTACTAGAACAAGGGGCCCTTAACACAAAGGCAGCATATGAGAGCATTTGTTAAACCTCTCGTCAAAGCCAATAGTGCCCCATAGAAGATAAGAGAGCTGGGTAGATGGCGAGAAACTCCCATCAATGTAAGACTGGTCCATTGAGCAGATGTCTCATGTGCTTACACCTCTGGCGCACTCGGAGCCATCTCACCTTAGGAATACTAAGGGCAGCCAAGCATAGGCCGACATACTCAGAACCTTTGGGGCCAAGAAATCCTCCATTGTGTCCCTTAAAGAATTCCAAAAGCTAGAACAAAGATATGAAGAGCTAATGAGGAGTGATGAGGAGAAGACCAAAACTTTACAGTATATGTTAGGATCAGTGCGCATGCTTTTACCTGTTCCAGGGAAAGCTCAAGCCCCTAGAGCACCTACTTTAGGTGGTGTTCACATTAGTGGCTTAGCACCTCTCCAACAACCACAATTGGCTCATTCCAAATCGTAGTAGCAAATCCCCACTGTAGAAGTCTTATATGCAAAGAAACGTAAAAACAATGGAAAAAGCATGACGCAAGAAGAAATCGTGGGAAGAACGACCTCGGCTAAAGAGGCACACAATCCCGAGCAAGATACTCGACCAAGATCCCTCCCAATTTCTTGGGGTGTGGAAATTAAAAAGTTGATTGAAGGGTTTTTCGAGAAGAAAGTAGTAGGGGAATCTTTAGTGGCACACAACCGTGGCGGGTCCCCTTTTCCAAGGATGTGCTCAGTCATGCCCTTCTGACTGTTTCTTTTCCAAGATCCTCGCGTGCCTTCTGACTGTCTCTTTGGTTACACATCCATCGGGAGTCAAAGCTATTAAAAGTGACCTAAGGCTCCTCCTGAAAACCCTCTAAGACTCTACCAACCTCTACCTGTTAAAAACCCTAGAGATTATGTAATATCTCGTGTTGCGTTGTGCTAAGTAAGTTTAAGGAATTGGAAATTGGTTTGAAAATTTAGTTAACTAATTGCCAAATCAATGGAAAGGAGTACCCCAGGATGTAAATATCTAAGGAAAAACTATGTCATTGATGAGTGTGTCGAGACAAGATTCATGACGATGAAAGCAATAAGAACATGGACAGTTTTCGGTACAACTAAAATATAGCTTGAAAAATCGAATGATCATAAAGGACTTCTGAAAAGTCAACGGAACCTTTAGGGTACTCCAGTTTTATGCAAGGATCAACCCTAAAGTGGTTTTGGAATGAAATAAAGGTCCTGTGAGGACACTAGGGCAAAAATGTACTTATCAAGTAAGCCTTAAGTTATTAATTTTGGATTTTAAGTATCTTGATGAGAATTAATTCAATGTTTGAGGGTGTAATTGCAATTAAAGAAAACCTAAATGACATGAAGAGGAAATTTGGGGTTTAATGTGTAAATTTCCTTATTAATATATTATATTACATAATATAATATAAAGATAAAATATATGTGTGTGTGTGTGCGTGTGCACGCGCATGATGGCCAACGTTGCTTCAAATTTTCTTGCCTAAGAATGTTCCAGGAAGTACAATATATAAATATAATATTTATATATATATATATATATATATGCGTGATGGCCAAGGGAAAATTCTTGGCCAAGGATGTTGCGTAATGGCCAAGGCAGAGAGGCGGTGAGGAGACTATATGTAATACCCTAAATTTCTCGAGCATGTTATAACTTAGGATTTCGGGAATATAAAAATTTTTCATATCACAATAGCTGTCATACATCACACAATATCCCAAAAACCCTAATTTTCACATTCTCAGCTTAACAAACCCAATGATCGAATAGCTAAGACAAACGTTAAAATTTCAAATGCAGAAGCTAGATCGAACCTGATATGGTTTACAACCATAATACTTTATTTATCATAAAATTGTTCAAGACGTCTACAAAATGTATTACATGGACATCATCTCTAGCAAGTGATAACTGAACATCTTAAACATATGAAAAATTTCATAGGTTCGCACATAAACAAAAATATGCTAAACATGCTACAGGTAGTAATTTAAGCTTATTCTTCAGCTATCTCCTTTCCCTTGGAGCCGCTCGTCGAACCTGAAACGTTTGAATATTCCAGGGATATGGTCCAATTAGAAGATGAATCTTCTAGTGAGAAACTCCAAAAACAGTTTAAATATTCTAGGGATATAGTCTAATTAGAAGATGAATCTTCTAGTGAGAAACTCCAAAAACAGTTTATATCGATGCATGATCAGGTATAAAATGTATGAAAAGATAATGAGAACTACTCTGAAGTGCCTCGTGAACACGTCAGTCTCCTTCAACGAGAGCTTTCTCAATGGCGCACGCATAGCGCCTCTCGCGAGGTTCCTAACCATGTCACTTCGGTCCAACCTCATAGAACTCATGCAAGCACCACATCCGTTGTTCCTTAGACTCACGGTTTTCTCCACGAGAGCTTTCATGATGGTGCACGCATAGCGCCTCTCGGGGGATATCCGACTTTTTCCCTCGGCCAACAAAAAATAGGTGAAACAGTATGACCACACGAATTTTATAAATGCAACAGTTAAAAAGCCCACAGCATATATTTTTCAGAAAAATACATTTCATATATGCAACATGATTTCACGTAAGAGAATAACAAGAGTTTACATATAAGAACTTCACAAAACACGTTTCATGCAATAGAAGTATCTCATAAGAGAACAAAAAATAGGATTTGGAGTATAGGAGTCTCACCTTGTTGGTTTATCTCTTGGACGGTACAATTTTACTGCAAACGGCCTAGATTTCTGCAGAAAACACGCGTTTCGGTAAATCTAACCTCAAATATTTTTATATACGGTTGAGGGGCATTAAATTAGGGAAAAAACTAAAAAATTTGAAGAAAAATAGAGTCCTCATGTGCCCTAGAAAGGTGAGGCCACGCGGCTTCATGCGCAGCCACTTTCCGGCGCATGTAACTCACGCGCGGCCACCAGATTTCGGACATTATTGCGTTGTTTTCGTATTTCGGCCATAACTTGCTCATTTTAACTTCGATTCGAACCCCGTTTGAACCTACGTGACCCTTTCTTCGTCCTCTATAGGATTATCAAAAAAAAAAAAAAAATACTTACATTACTTTTTTTCTAACTGATTTTGACAAATTCTAGCGAAGACCCGCAACTCCAACGAGGCTCGTTCTCTGCCGCTTTCTTCCCGCCTTCTTGTAGAACTTCCTCCCCTCTCTCTAGAGCAAGCTTCTCCACTTAGAGTACCTCACTCCTCAAAACTCTCTTGAATTGTTTGAGAACAACCCATGGAGCCTATTTATAGATTATTTGAACCAATCATATTATGCCACTTGTTACAAGATTAGCCATGAACTCCCAAGACTCAAACCTATAATTGAATGACTTTTTCAAATCCAAAGCTAGAATGAATTTAACTTTTGAAATCCAAGTTAATACCCCAAACTTCTTCCAAATGACATTTTGGCCCTTATTTCAAGTTCTCATCTTTAATATTTTACCACATGAGCTTATAATTTCATCCTTATTTCATTTGAATAATTCTCTAATTACAATTACACCCTCAAACATCAAATTTATCGAGATACTTCAAATCTCAAAATTAATAACTCAAAATTACTCGATATGTACGATTTTCGAGAAGACTTTACCATCATTCGGTCTTTTTAGGCTACAACTTAGCTTAACCGAAAATCGTCTTTTATTTTATTTCTTTCAGCGCCATAAATCTCTCCTCGATACACTCGTTAAAAATATACCTTTATCCTTAGGTATCTAAGCTCCAGGGCACTCCCTGCGACTGATTCGGTCACTTGTTGTCATTTTCAAGCATATTTTTTGATATTTTAAACTCACTTAAAATACGTGGCATCTTCACAAAAATATGGGGTATTATACTATAAATAGGATAAAGAAGAAATTGGAAGAAGAGGGAATAAAGGAAGAGAGAGCAATGGCAGAGCCATGGCAACGAGTAGCGACAGTGGGCGGTGGCGTGCGGCGGTGGTCTGATAGGCATAAAGTGGCGTGCGGAGGTGGCCGGAGATGCTGCGTGCAGCGCTAAAGGCAATGCGTGGAAGGAGGAAGGAGGAAAAAGAAAAATGAAGAAAAGAAAAGAAAAGAATAAGAAAGAAAAAAGGAAAAAGAAAATAGAGAAAATGAAGAAAAAATGGATAAAAATGGGGAAAGTTTTTGAAAAATTTTAGAAAATTCAGGGAATTAATTTGGGGGTAAAGGAGCATGCCCAAAGCCAGGAAATTGTTTAACCACGCATTTTGAGATCAAGGCACGCATATCGAGGAAGCTTGAGAGGCTAAGTCAAGGTGAGCGGTTCTTCCCAAAACTTGATTTAGTTTCATGCAAATGGTTTTGACTTGTGAGTGGTTTTACCCAAAACTTGATTTAGTTTCATGCAAATGATTTTGACTTGTAAGTGGTTCGACTCAAAACCTGGTTTTATGTAAATGGTTTCATCATGTTGTCATACCTTGTCATGGTATGCATCATGTAGATTGCATACACATGTTATGTTAATGAGAAATGCATATATTCATTGGTGAAGTTTATTTGACATGCATTGTATGTTTATGTGGTGACATGGGAAATCGACAGTCTATCATGGATGTTATATTACATCCCAGCCTCTGAAGGGAGGTTGCCTCGGAATGGAGGTTGTGAAATGATGGTTAGAATGCTATTTCATCATGGATGTTGATGAATGTCTTGGCCTCGGAAGGGAGGTTGGAAAATGGTAATAGCAAAGGGATTCCCCGTGGTCACTAAAGGAAGGTGAAGAGATGATGTTATTATTGCATTTTGCATTCATGCTAAAATCATGTTTATTATGAATCTCTTACTTAAATTATTTAGCATCTAACTTAGGCTATGCCCTTAGAACATTCAAATGTTCCAGTTGAGGCTTGTAGCAAAGGTAAGGAAATGGTTGAAATGTAACGGCACGAGATGTCGTGTCTGATGTGTTTGACAAGTTGTCCCTATATTTTGCTTCTTCATAAAGATTCAGTTATGTTTTAGTCATGTTGAAAAACTTAATGTTCTGTTGATGAGCAATTTGTAAAATAAAAGAATGTTATTTACTACGAACTATGTTTGAGAAACAATTATGTAATACTGTTATAGTTCAATGTTATTTTTGAGGTTCGATTCTTAACTTTCGCATTTAATATTTATAATGATTCTCATTCAAGATAGATGAATAGAAATTTTGGGATGGATATGAGGAATGATATGGTTTAGCATTAGTTTTAAAGAGAAAAAATTTACTATCCCAGAATTGTCCTAAGTTATAATTGTTAGTGTTATCCCCCACAAGCCAATTATATTTTATGTAAATAATCATACTTTTCATTGTAATTCTTTTTATTCACTCAATTGTTATTACAAAGGCATTATGTTTTATTTGTCGTTAATGATCGTCGTCATTATTTATTACAATCTATACTTGACAAAGTCCATAGATCAAATAGGTTCATAGAATATGGTCGTGCATAGAGATGACGATCATGAAACATATTTCTTATAAGCCTTGATCTTAAATGTTCATAATCATAGAGTTCTTAGGAATGAATACTAATAACTTGGATAGACTAGCACTTATGATGCATACTCAATCATGAGAATGTCTTGTTTCATGGACATTAGTGTGAGGACACTAGTGCATATATGTGGGTGCTTATTAGAAAAATAAGTACATTAAACTGACTCGCTACAAAATTCCTAATGGTTATTGTTCAATGTTGAATTGGAATTCTTGTGTTGCAATTGTGCAGACTAGTTCTTAGAATTGAGACATCATGGTAGGACTAGTTACGCTTTGGTGCTGTTTGGATTCTAAAGGAATTGTTAACAAACTGTCACGAGGCATTGCCTTGTTACATATGAAGGCTTATGAATGTTAATAAATGATTCATCACTTATGATCCAGATAAGAGAATATCCTATGTATTCCAATAATTTCATGACTGTGGAAATCTTTGTCCAAGGTGAAGTGAAAATCAAAAGGTGTTTTAATTTCACCTATCAAGTCATAAATTTGGAATGGATACATAGTTATTGAATGGTTAGGGTATCGTCATAAAACCATATCCTAAATTCAATTGGGACAATGATTAATGAAATGATTTTACTGCATGGTAATTGCAATTGAAAAGGTCCACGTATATTTTATCATTATCTAGGCATTCACAGCATGTTGCTAGACGTTACTCATGATATGTAAGGATTTTAGAATTAATTTGATTAATTCTAAAACTATTAATTAAAGAGTTTAATTAAGAAACCAATGAGATGTGTTTAAATTAGACTAATAAGTTAGGCCCTAAAGTAGCCCAATAGAGTTGGGTCCTACATTTAGTCTAATGGTGGACCTAAGGGGTCACGCACTTAGATCGAGCTTAGTTCACAATTAAAGGAGAGAACCGACCTAATATGATTAGGATTTTGTGCTTTATAAATATGCTACTTCTAAACATGAAAATGAAGAAGAAAAATTTTTGTTCTCTCTTAAAACATCCAAGGTTGCTAGCACAACTTGGGACATTGTGGAAAGGGCAGATCGTGTGGACTAACTTAGAGGAGTTTGCGCTTGCGTCTCTATGGATCAAAAAGAAATGACATCAAAGGCATTGACTGCATAGTTGCAGTTTCCTAACAATAACATGCCTAGAAAAGCGGGGTGTTACAGACTCCATCTGAGTCCATCGAGGTCTTAGTTCCCTCGGGTAGTAGTTTTAGCTCAACCCCTGTGGCACCTTAGACCTCACCATCCTCACCTAAACTTTGATTTGGCTATTCCCAAGACAAATAAATCAAATTGTTTTACTTTGACAATAATACAAAGTGTCCTTAAAAAATGTTGAGGCTAGTAGGGGTATTGTTGTTTCAATCACGATTGGGGGGATTGGTCACACTCCGCCTTCTTGGGTTGCCTTAAACTTGCAGATATTATCGGGGTTTACCGAATGTCGTCACTATTCCTCGACTTAGTCATCATTGAGGAGCTGGGAATTTGTTCACCCATCACATACCCTCACGAAATGCGGGAAGGAGGATACTGGAAGCCATAAAATGTCTTTAAAAAAGGGTTATCCTTGAGAAAGTGCAGTAGTGCCCATTACACGCCCCAACGTGGTGTGTAAGAGTTGAATTCTTCCCCCGCTGCCTATGAATCAATTACCGGGCTTACAGATTGCCGGGTTTATTCCACCTTTCTCAAACTAGTGTATATATGGACATTGGCATTTCAAGTATGTGGGGAGTTGGTTGTTTTCCAGGCACAAGAATGAGATGCATACCAAAGCATGCGAGTGATTCCTGATTACCTGTGTTTTGCATAGACTCTTGTATAATTTACACACAAGGAGAAGTCTGGCCCCCCATCGTAATGGTATAAGGGGAGGTTGACTTATCTTAAGGACCAAAGTATGAGATGCATATAAGAAATTTATTATAACACAAGCACCCACACTAATATGTAAGTTTGGAGAATTATATAGCAAGACATATCTTTTAAATCAAGATTACTAAACTTGAATGAAAGAACAGATACCCAAGAAGGGAAGAAATAAGAACAATGTAGCACATACAAATTTATAGTGGCTCGGCTAACAAGCTTACTTTACTTCCTCGGTTCCTCACCAAGGATTTACCAAATCCACTTAGCTTTTCTAGGTTCAAATATAACCTCCGTTGTTCACAGGTGCAGTTGTAGCCTCCGCTTTTCACAAGCCAAGCAATAACCAATACGATCAATTTTTAAAGGCTCAATTGAAACCATTTCCTTTTATAAGATCAGGCGTAACCTCTTGCCTTTTCAAAGGATCAAGTGCAACGTCTTGCATTTTATGCTGAAAGTTAATCAAGATCACTATAGGGCAAGCAACGTAGTTAAAAAATGTTGAACTTTGCCCCAATCTCGGCGATTGGATCAACTTTGAAATCAAATCATTCACATAAAATTAAATCTAACTTTTATATTTCTGAGTCCTTTGAGAATTAGAGCCGTTCAAGTGTTTGACCTCTAACTCGTGATACACAACACACTTCCATTGGCGAGGAGAGCGAAATAGGAGTGCTAGCTCCCTCTCATTTTTGCTGCTTGTGTATGGATGGAAAGAACCTCCTTGTTTCGAATCGATGCGGAAAAGAAACATGCAAGAGTGAATGGAAATATATTTTTCAACTCTTTAAAACAACAACAAAACCATTCGTTAATTTGGGTAACCCATAAAAGGGTATTTATAGAGAAGTAAGAGCTCTTAGGATTTTCAAAACCCTAATGGATATGGGTAGGCTCATTTATCCTAGTCCAACTAGGAACTTAATTAAATGGCCAAAATCCAATTATAAGTTTAAATAAAATATTTGCTCCAAATCTAATTTAAGCCCAAATAGAATATTTAATTTAATATTTGACCCAAATTTAATTTAGTCTAAATATTAATTTAATTTAATATTTGACCAAAATACTTTATTTAGCCCAAATATTAACTTAAACCCAAATATATTTTATTTCTTATTTTCACTCCAATAAAAAGAAAATTATTAAATTAAAAACTCATTTCTAATTTAATCAATTGTTATTTTAGGAAACTCTTTCCTTTATGATGACCTCTCGTCATATCGACGTCATTACGTCTATTTGTTTATTTTTTCGTGAGAACTTACAACGACATAACTTCTTGTCGAAGTGTCCCACTTAACCATACATCCGCTCTTCTAGTTTAAGTCAGAGACCGTACCTATTGTGTATGACTTCAAACTATGTTGGCAATGTGTCGATATAAACACATAAGATAAGATTGACCTTTAGCAAGCGTCATGCCTACCTAATTATTCAGAAGGATTCATAATCCGTAAACAACCTTTCATAAGTATGGTTACAGTGTAATTCGATCCTCTCGTCAATGTATCTTATGTGATCTCAAGTCTAGCAATGTGTTGCTTGATTACGATCACATGGGTTTTCTTCGGTCATCCAGATATTCCCACTTAATTGAAAGTGAATCAATAACTCCTTATTGATCTTTTTCACCATGGACATGGATTTAAAGTGAATGTTCACTGAAAGCGCTTTAGATACATCATCCTCTATCAAGGGATAGACGAGTCCCGTCTTGGTTATGCACTCATCTCCTTAAGCCTCACGATATGCCCAACGATCGCCTATGTGTAGCCTTTGTGTAGGCCCATCGAAACGATGTCAAAGCATACTGATCTTCTTATGAGATGACTGTGACAACCTCAGGTCCAAGGATTAGTTACACCCATCTCCTATGAAAATTCCATCAACATATAATCAAACTAGATTCTCATGGTGAGTTATGTCCAGTGACACGTTTTCTAACATTGGTCACCTATGTACTTATCTAGGTATCCCTATACCTATGAGTGTAAGACCCTCAATGTTATTCAATAGCAAAAACATAACATATACAAGTCTTACTGCAATTGTCAATGTCCATTCTTGACATTGCTATGACTTGAGACATTTAATGATGTCTAAAAACTATGATGCATCGACATTAGGGTTGGCAATGGTTCGGTTCGGTTTCGGTTTTTGCCAAAACCATAACCAAACCAAACTTAAATTCTTAAAACCAAAACCAAACCAAAACCCATTTGGTTTTAAAAATTTAAAACCATAACCAAACCATTCGGTTTCGGTTCGGTTTCGGTTTAACCATGGTTTTTTTAGTTTAATCCATACTAACAAACAAAGACAAATAACATTCATAAAATTTTTTGATAATTTCACAACAAATAAAGATAAATACTAATAAAGTTACCTTATTCTTGTATAAAGTTACAAAACTTCTTGGATATAAAATCACATCTCCAAACCTACAATTGTTAAAATCAATAAATTAATATTTGCATAATTAAATTGTAATTTAAGCTAAAAAAATTTAGCTACGAAAGTTAATACCTTCATCAACAACATCAATATCTTCTTCGTAAATTGATGCATATCCATCTGAAATGAATGAGCCAACTCCATCTAACAAAATTATAAATATATAAAATAAATTAATATGAAAATGTTAAAGTCTTAACAAATGAGCATGCCATATTCTGTAAAAATTTACACAAAAAATACAACAATCTCAACAACAAATGAGCATGCCATATTCTGTAAAAATTTGCACAAAAAATACAACAACCTCAACAACAAATGAGCATGCCATATTCTGTAAAAATTTGCACAAAAAATATAACAACCTCAACAACAAATGAGCATGCCATATTCTGTAAAAATTTGCACAAAAAATACAACCACCTCAACAACAAATGAGCATGCCATATTTTGTAAAAATTTGCACAAAAAATACAACAATCTCAACAACAAATGAGCATGCCATATTCTGTAAAAATTTGTGCAAAAAATACAACAATCTCAACAACAAATCAAGCATAAATAAGTAAACAAAATATGACCAAAAAAAAAAAAAACATACCAAGGGCGAGGCTGACTGGCAGAAGGCGAGCAAGGGCAGGCAAGGCTGACTGGCCGAGCCCTCGAGCAAGCGTGGGGGAGAGGGCGAGAGCCGAGAGTCGAGAGTCGAGAGGCAGAGGGCGAGCGAGGGAGAGAATCGAGAGGCAAAGGGCGAGCAAGGGTGAGAACTGAGAGGCAACAAGGGCGAGCGAGGGCGAGAGGGGTCGAGCGAGAGGTCGGAAGGCAAGCGAGGGCGAGAGGGGTCGAGCGAGATCGGAAGGCAAGCGAGGGCGAGAGGGGTCGAGCGAGAATGGCAGAGAGCTAGAACCGAGATCGAGGGCGACCGAGAGCAAGAGGGGCCGAACCGAGCCCTAGCAAAAGAGATCGAGCGAGGGTGAGCGAGAGCCGAGAGCAAGAAGGGCCGAGTCGAGCCCTAGCAAGAGAGATCGAGCGATCGCGAGCGAGAGCAAGAGAGATGCAGAGAGCTATGGCGCGCGGACGAGCGAGAGCAAGAGAGATGCGGAGAGCTAGGGCGCGCGGACTAGATAGAGCGAGAGCTGGATCGAGAAGAGAAAGGGAGAAGAGAAATGGAGAAGAGATTCTGTCCGCGCTGCCAAGTCTCACCGCCTCCCCTTCCACTCCGATCTCGTTTTCAAATCGTCTTCGGATTCCGTCAATTCACTCGATGAATTTGGTTCGTCGCCCTGCGTTCTGGTTACCGAGTCCGGAACCAGCAAGTCCAAGCTCTTAGGCGTGGTCGCTAAGTCCGATTGGGAGAGCTAGGGCGCGCGGACGAGATAGAGCGAGAGCTGGATCGAGAAGAGAAAGGGAGAAGAGAAGGGGGAGAAAGAAGGCCAGATCGGGTGGGCTGGGGTGGGTTGCACGCGGGTGGGTTGGGCTCAGGTGGGCTGGGGTGGGCGCGGGTGGGTTGGGTTGGGTGGGCTGGGTTTAATTTTATATAATATATATTATACCTATTTTATTTTATATATATATAATACATTCGGTTCGGTTTGGTTCGGTTTGGTTCGGTTACCCACTATTCGGTTCGGTTTCGGTTCGGGTTTTGGTTTGGTTTTAGTGAAAACCATAACCAAACCATACCCATTGAAACAGTGTTCGGTTTTTCCCCGAACCAAACCATTACCCAGTCAAACGGTTTTTAACTACGTTGACCGGTTCGGTTTCGGTTCGGTTCCCCACGGTTTCGGTTACAATTGCCATCTCTAATCGACATTCTTGACATTGCTATAACTTGGGACATTTAATGATGTCTTGAAACTATGATGCATCTTCTCACATCTTTACAGATTAATATTAGTATACATCATATGGACTTCTATCTAGTTTCATCTTATCATTACAAAAATAACAAGAAACTAATAGAACGACTTCTTGTGAAATTGAATAACTCTTTATTCAATAATAAATATGATTGCAATTGTTAGGGTACAACATGCCCAATATGATTGGGTTTAGAGCACCTACACTAACAGATCAAGTGTAACCACAACAAGATAGAAGAAAGATTACAAGATGTAGCACTTGAGAAACTTTTACAAAGATAAAGTACAAATGATAATATTTACTTCTCACAAGAAAAAGAGAGATAGAAAGAATATTATGGTACCCTGTCTCCCCGAGAGGCCTTTCTCGAAGAGATCCTCTAGGAAAGAGGCCCCTTGGGGAATGGGCTCTCGGCAAGACCTCTTCAAGAGGATTCCACCTCTCGGAGTGACATCTCCTCGAGATTCCCACGGAGAGGCCAATAACATGGTCTCTGAGAGTGTCTTCGAGAGGCCTATGTGTCTCCTTCAATCATTGAGACTTAGACTATAAAAGGCAAGGCCCAACACTATTCAAGGGATCTAAACATCTGGTAACCTATTTCTATTCTCTTTCAAATTTCTCTTTCAGAAGTCTTTACGTTTCTTTCCATGGCTCTTTCTCTCCTGCCTACTGACTTGATCGTCAGAGGGTCCTCGCAGGAGATTCTTCCCATAAGCCTTCTAACCTTCATCTTGTGCAGTAGGTCTTCCGGAGGTCGAGGCCAAGTTAACCGTGTTCCCTTAGTGAGAGCCCTTGTTCTTTTCAAGGCCCCTTTTAACACCTTCCTGAAAAAGGTCTCTATTCTTTTTGGAAGCCGATACATCCCTCTCCGAGAGGTGTATCAGACCCTTTTTGAGAGCCCTCACCAAAATCGAGAATCGGGTTAGCCAAGCTTCTCCGTAAGATTAACTCTCTCCGCGAGGATACTCTTTTTATAATGTGGCTTCTCTCCGAGAGGCGTTAGCCCTTTCCGTAAGGTGCCCCATCTCCAAGAGACTATTCTCTCCACACCAGGTTCCCTCTCTCCGAGAGAGCTTGTTCGGCGGTTATACTTTCAGTCTGCGATATCTAATACAGGTTCAGACGACGGTTTCCTTCACTCCAAACAAATTTTAATTGTTGTATTTTGGCAACAACACATGACTTGTTATGCTATATATCATGTAGATTGCATTTACATGTCATGATGATGAAATATGCTTATGATCACGATGATATTGTTGATCATGCATTGCATATATTTGAGAGTATGGACCGGCATCACTACTCTATGAAGGGTGCACCCATACATCTTGGTTTGGCAAGGAGGTCGTAAAAATGGAGAGTAACACTAAGGTGCGGTCAGTTCAAACGAAAGGAATGAGGACATTTTGCATTTTCATCCATGCATGAAACATGATTATTGTGTCCTTACTTAGATGATTCATCATCTAACCTGGGCTTTGGCCCTGAAATATTCAAACGTTCTAGAAGAAGATGTAACAGAAGCAGGCATGGAAGAGGCATGTGACGACACTTAGTAAGTGCATAATGTTTTATGATTATGAAATTTATGTATTTAAGTTTCTGCTACTTGAAATTCTGAACGTTTTATAAAATAATGATGTATGATCTGATTTATGACAAATGTTAGAGTTAGGTTCGATTCTTGCTTCCGCTAATGATGAAATACTTAGTCTAGCATATAAGATGTATGATGATTTTTCATGCTAGATAGGTAAATGAAAATTTTGGGAATTCTAGAATGTCTGTTTTAGGCATGTAAAGGTTATTTAAAAAAAAAAATTTAGCCTCAAAATTTTTCAAGTTATAACACGCTTAGAAAAGTAGGGTGTTATAGTGGATGTAGGAAAAATTGTCGAACCACATTATATCTTGGTGTCCTTTATTTTTCTCACTATATTATTTTATCCACATCGGTATTCTCATTGCAACAAAATGTTTAGAATGCAAAAGTGAGTGAGACAACGTAGTAAGTTCATATGCACACATCTCATGAAATGCATCCGTATCCCCCATTGCCAATATTCTTACCTTTTTGAGGCCTCTCAAGAAAGGTCACCTAGTCAAGACTCAACCCTCGTCAATTTTTCTTGTTAAAGGATCCATTCATATCGATCTCACAAAGATCGTATCCCTTTTGCAGGTTTTCTCACCAAGATGGTATCCCTTCTATGGGTTTTCTCATTGGGATCTCAATCACACAAATGTCCAGCCCAAATGGCATCTAGAATGAACATAAATATTAGTGTAATGCTGAAGCAAACCACTAATGCCATATGAGCATGTTATGCACATAAAGATTGGGGCAGGGAACTTACCAGTGATGAAGTTTGAAGTTGGATGCATGACCCTCTGAATTAGTGCACTCTCAACTTTAAAGAAAGTTCTAAATTATTAGAAATGTAACCTTGAACCTCTAAACTATTAGTTCAAGCAAACCCTAGCTAGAGATCCATTATACTCTTTTATCTTAGGGAGAAACCTTAGGAGCTCTCTTCCAAAACCTTTTAAGAAAGGCTCTCAACTTGCCACACAAGATACACACTCTCTCTCTCAACCAAAATGAAGTAATGAAAGGGAGATGGTTGTTTTTTCTCTTATATATGATGGCCAATGACAAACTTAGCCTTCAAGACAAAATCTCAAGGGCAAATAAGTCTATTGAATAAAGGACACCTCTTTTCAGTTGCTCCTAGATGGAGATTTTCCCATCCTTTTGCAGCCTAAAATCCCTTTTCTCTAGCCCTATTTTGTAGCTGTAGTGGTCTTATGAATGGCCTCCTTTATTTGTATTTTTATTGCAATTGAGTATATGATTGGTTCTACCTACCAAATTTGTACAAGTCTTTCTTAGTCGGTCATGTTGAGCACAAAAAATAGGCTCTACTAATTAACCCACTATTAGTTGGTTTTGCCTTTCTTGTCTAACAAGTTTCCTTCATTGTAAAAACATGTTTTGTAGTGTAAATTTCCCACTTTAATCTCAATTTGGCCCAATTACTAATCAATTCTTGCCACTCTTAACACATCTATTATGTGCGTACTAATGTCCTAACATCATCTCTTAAACCCGTAAACATTTGTCAAGGATTGGGTCTTCAATTATATCATGGATACAAATTGTCAAAACTGTCCAACTATTTCAACAAACTCATTTCAAAATGACTCGTATTTTATTCAAAATAGACCCCACATGAAAACAAGGTTCCCTTATTTCAAAATACACAGCCGTTCTCAAGCATTTTAGCATTGTGATGGAATGTTTTGAAATAGCATTTATTTACCTACTTCAAACTAGACTCCAACAAATTTAATTTTTATTTTCATTAATCCTCGTATATCCAATCTTAGACCTCTTTTACGATCGATTAATTCTCAACTTATCCCATGCGTCGGTTTCAGCCTTTTGAAGACCTGATTTTAATGATTTTTCTTGCCTTAGAACTATTTTTCTTTTTTATATGAACTTGAAAATTTCATAAACCTACTTTTTAGAATTCCCTAATTAGAGATAAAATTAGATGCCATATGCCAATGCTTGGCCATCATTGATATTTTTTAAAATGAGAGAGAAGGGACAAGGCGGAGAGGGGAGACAGAAAAATGATGATTGGTTTGAAAAATAAAAAAATATCAAAATTGTATACGCATCTATAAGATTCAAATTGGTTACGATGAATATATAAATGGTTTAAGCCAGACCATTATTTATTAGATTTGGACCTAAAAGATGTAAAGTAATCTGATCCAGATCCGGGTCCAATCTAGATCCGGGTCCAGATCCAAACAATTAACTAGCCTAGTCTGGAGAATGAGTGTCAAGCCAATACTTGGCATTGATACATGCGGATGCTGCTAACTTGGTAGAATTTGTAATATTTATATAAATAATTATAAAATAAAGTGTTTTTTAAAATAAGTTTTTAAATTATTATAGTGTTTAAGGGAAATCTTTGTTTACGAAGGAGATGCAAGTGTTGGTATGCAAATTGGCTCGTTCATTTGTGCTTTCGGTTCGGGCAGTGTTCTTTCTGTCAATGAAGAAGATCCAGCTGAATTCCATGGATTTAACAGAGGGATAGCCATAGCCACAGAGAACACGGAGAAGTGGAAGGCGGTTGTGCTAATTAAAATGCTCGAGTTCATTGATCTAGGCGAGGAATTGGAACACTTGTTGATTCCTTCTGGTCTTCTCATATTTGTCCCTGAAACCTAGTTCCGAGTGAGTAAAAATCTTTTCAGCAGCTTTCACCGATCAGGTCCTCGGAATCTATTAACCCTGGCTTCGGATATCTGGAAACGCCTTTTCCCGCCGCGAACCAGGAGGTCTTCCGCCGTACTGATGCCTCGTATCGGGTTTGGTCGGCGACCTAATCCTAATGTGGATCTGAACCTGTTCAAGTTATGCTCCGGCCTCAAAATTCTCGGTTACTTCATTATCATCCTCGTCGCTGCTATAATCGGTGTTTCCTATTACGCCGTCGTCGTCCTAACCTGGGGTCCCCTGTTGCTTGAAGGCGGCTTCAAATCGTGTCTGTCATTCACCATACTCGTCATCTTTCACGCCTTGGTAATACCATGTTTTTCATTTTCTGCCACTTTTTTGTTGACTACTTGCGTACTAAAACTCCGACTTGGCGTTGTAGTTCATTTGGTTATACGAAAGCTATGTAGTCCTACTGCCTTGCTTGAACTCCAAGATACTCAACAAGACGATTACATTACAGTTTCATACCAAAAGCAAAGCTTTGGAGTTCCTTTTCATTCATATCTATTGTGGGTGAGAAGTACACTGTATTTGATAATGATGTTTTGAGGATAGACGACTACTTCCAGGCCCCTCCATCCCTGTAAAAGTGTGTATAATGAGTACTTCCCCGACCTTCAGCTGGGGGTTAGTCTGAGGCATAAGTTAATGAAAAGCAAACTTATGGACAATTTAATCAACTTCAAGAGGCAAGAAGAGTTTTAACATGCATATAGTCATGTATTTCTGCCCTTAAGGTATGTCTCTTTTTTATAGCAGTGGGCAACAGGAAAAAGTCTTTCTCAGATGGTCGTGTGTATAGATCTGCCTAGTTACCTTAAGTAACTGTCGGGACCTTGGGTGTATTGGGCTTACAGGAGAGCTGATTGTAGCAGATTAATTGAATAGTTAGCAGCTGTTATTTCTGTTATTAGCAGCTGTTATTTCAGTTGATTAGTTGTAGAATAATTGTACATTTTCATTTACAACATGTAACTGAAAACTGAATATAGAGTAGCTATATAATGCTACTCAAGACTGTATTGAAGCTGTTGAGAAATAAGAAATCTGAAATTCCTTTCTTTCTCTTCAATTCTCCTTCTTCTTTCTCTTTTCCTCCCTCGTTCTCCATTCTGTTCTTCATCAAACCCTAGGTTTGGACAGGATCCTGACAATTGGTGTCAGAGTAGTCGGTTCTTGGACTGCTGCTATCCACAACAGCCTGTATCTGCAAGTTTAGGAGCTATGGCTGATGTAACATGGATGAAGCAATTTGAGGCACAGTTGCAATTGGTGAATGCGACTGTATCTGATCTCCAAGCTTGAGTTGATTCACTGGAATCTGGATCCAGCCGAAATCATGACGCGATTCTTGTGCTGGACGGAAAATTTGAGGCTTCCATGGATGGATTAGCAACAAGATTGGACGGTTTCATGCTCATGTTCTCTAAACTGCCTCAGGTGAGTCTTTCTAATGATTTTCCTCCTAAGGAACGGACTGATCCAATCCTCCAAGGAAATGGAACAGTTCCTTGGAAAGCTGGTTCTTTGGAGTTTGAAATTGAACCTGCTGTACTTGGAGAAAATATAGTTGAAAGAATTGTAGGAAGAAGGCGGGAAGTACGGGGAGCATCCATTGCCAAAGCTGGAAATACCAATGTTTGATGGCAAGAACCCTAGGTGGTGGGTAAGGAGATGCCAGAAGTTTTTCAATTTTACAACATAGGAGAGTCTTTAAAGGTTAACTTGGCTTCAGCTTACTTGAACGATACAGCTGATGCACAGTATCAAAGGTGGGCGAGGCTTAGAGAAGAATGTGTTTGGCAAGACTCTGTGGAAAAATTTTGCGAGAGATCTGGGGACAAGAATATGACTGATGTTATAGAAGAATTCAATTAGTTAAGACAGGTTGGAACGGTTTTGGATATCAAACCAAGTTTGAAGAACTTAAATCACTAATGATCATTACCAAAGCCTCACTTTTGGAAGCATGTTTTGTTTCAAGTTTTATAAGTGGCCTTAGTAAAGAACTTAGGCCATCAATGAAGTTGCTGCAACCTACAACAGTCAAGAAGGCAAAATTGCAGGAATTGACAGTAGATGCCATATTCAAGAAGCTTCTAAAAGGACCAAGTTTTTCTTATTCAAGTACTCATTCTATGGTCCTTTTTGCACCCGATTAACAACACTTTTGGGAATATTTTCGGGATCTCCTAGCTCAATTTCCTAGAGCTGCTTAGTTTCTTTGATTTTCTCGAGGACAAGAAAATTTTGAAGGGAAGGAAAATGTCAAGACCTTGGGTGTATTGGGCTTACAGGAGAGTGTTAGGTTCCTAGGGCTAGCCTAGGGTTTGTAATGGAAATTGGAAGGGATTGAGGGATTTATAGTCAGAAAAGGAGGGAGATTAGACAAAAAAGGAGGGATGATGAACAGAATTGAGGTAGAAGATCGAGAGAGAATAGAGAATTGAGAGGGAAGATTTGAGATTCAATTATCATCCAAAAACATAGTATTCTCTAAGTGATACAACCTATTTATATGTTGTTCCAACCTATTCAACTAAAAGGTACAAACTACTACAGCAAAGTACAACTAAAAAGAAAGACATCTAATAGCTATTACTACTATACTCTTGGGTCATGACAATTTCCCTTTCCTTGAGAGAGTTTTTATTCCCAAGAACTTGTAGCAATTGGCCCATTGCTTCAGCCAATCCTGACTTGCTCTTCTTTTTCCTTTCCATCCTCTAGTCTTTCCATATATAATAACTGTTTCCTGCACCGGTGGCCTGAGCTAAATTTTTCTTTGCATCGATAGCATAACCTTGCCTGTCTCTTTTGTTCCACCGAAAGACAGTTTGTTGAATTAGGAGGGGGAAAGTCAGGCAATATCTCTACTTGATTTTGCCTTGCGAACATCATCATGAAATTTTGCATTTGCTTGCGAATTTGGGGGTCGACTTCCTCACGTAGACCTCCTACTTCCGCACAAATTTGGCTGCCGATTTCTGCGTGCATCTGATTGATCGCTCCATCAAACTTCTTCTGTCTCACCACCTCTTCCATTAATCCTAATGGCTAGATCGCATGAGCAGGAGAATTCGAAGGCCGGTTGTACATTTTCAGTTATAACATGTATGTAATTGAAAATTGAATATAGAGTAGCTATATAATGCTGCTCAAGACTGTATTGAAGCTGTTAAGAAATAAGAAATCTGAAATTCCTCTCTCTCTTCAATTCTCCCTCTTCTTTCTCTTTTCCTCTCTCGTTCTCCATTCTGTTCTTCATCAAACCCTAGGTCAGGATAGGATAACATTCACAATAAATCATCCAAAAATGTTATCCAAAATGTTAGTGTTTTTCCTAGTTATAAGACCTGAAGCTTTCTTGAACTTGAGTTGAATTTTCCTCCCACAACTGCCTCAAGATTGCTCTAATGGGAGATAGAGGCTTGCTTGGCCAACATTTTCAACTTTCAACATTAAGCTCTTGGACATAATATGGATTTGTTTGTTTGTTTCCTACTAAATGGTCCCAATGGTCTGGGATTAATCTGCACAGAATTGTTAATATCATAATTTTAATGAGAGGAGGTTGGGAAGCTCTTCAATCTCCTGGAAGGTAAGGCAAGGAGTAATTTCTTCTAGTCATGTAGTTACTTGTAAGAGCTAAAGGCAATGTGCGAAAAACTCTGCATGTGTCTCTGGTTTATTGCATTTGGCGAGAATGGAACCATAGAGGGTCCTTAGACAAACAACAGGACCTAAGGGCAATCGTCAAGCAAATATTGGGGATTGTCTAATTTTGACTCTTATCGGTGTCTCTCTACGTTCCTTTTGTGAATTCTGCAAAACTCCTTTTATACATCTTAGTTGTTTTCAATTTGTTTTCTTTTTGTCTTTTTTTTTTCTTTCTTTTTTTAAGTTTTTTTTTTTGATAAGTTGAACTCCTTTTTCGTGTTGAGTTAATTTCCTTAACATTTCTAGTTTTAAAGGAGTTCCTCCTATTCATAGTCTATCTCAAATTCGAATAAAGAAGGGTTGTGTTTTGTAGCTGACAATTATTGTAAACATATTAGATATTATATATGGATTCTAGACAAAATAATAAATTGTTGGGGCATTACCCTCTTTGCAACATGCTATTTCATCTGAGTCCTGTGAACATGATTTAGGACCACTATGTCCATGCCTGGATGCAGTGTTAAATTGTCAAGGGTTCTCACATTTTCATAGATGAATGTGATTAAAAAAATTTAGCTCAAGACCAAAGGCTAAAGATTGAATGTTGGAATGTTGCAACTTTTATTTAGAAATATATGGAAATGGTGGATATGTATCACGATCCTAGGGTTTGCCTAGGGTTTGAATAGGAATTTGGAAGAAATTGAGGGGGAATTAGATTCAAAGAGAGGGAGATAACAACAAAAATAGAGGGAGAAATATAGACAAAACAGAGAACAAGAGAGGATTAGAGAGATCGGGAGAGAGATTAGAACAAATGAGAGAGAAATCAGATTCAAATTATCATTCAACTATATCCATTCTCTAACTCATCTAGCCTATTTATAGACTGGTAATTGAAAGATACAAACACGAACAACCTACAGTACAATATAGTAATGCATTTAACTAACTATTATTATATTTACAATTATAGCATCGGCGTCATGACAATGTGATGATTAGAAGAATTATTTTCCTTAAAGAGCAAGATGGGTTGGTGACAAGGCTTAAATTTAACAGTCTTTGGTATTCATGGCAGGATCACATGATAAATTGCGTAGGTGTTATTTTGCATAAGATTTTAAAGGATGAGGTAGTTAGATACGAAGAGGTTTGGAGATAGGAATATCATAGTTAAAGTTGCTTTGGGAAAAGAAAAACTTTGAATAATTGGTACATATGCACTACAAGTTAGGTAGGGAGAAGAGATAAAGGCCAAATTTTGAAAGGATTTGGAGTGATTTGCAAAGAATACTTAGAAAATAGAAGATCATTATTGGAGGTGAATTAGAGTGTTATATGGGTGGAGAAGTATAAAGATGTGCATGGAGATTATGTCTTTGGAGAAAGAAATAACGAGGGAAAGTTATTTTGGATTTTCTCACTTTAGCGGTGACCTGTGGTAGGAATGATAAAAGTTGCTCTTTTGTGATTAAAAAGTTTGGAGTTCGAGTTGTGAAAATAACCTCTTTGTAAAGTAATGGAAAGAATGTATACAAAAATGGCCACCCCAAACCTCATAAATGGGGGAGTGTTATGTCTTGGGGATGCCATTTAGCCATATATAAAAAATGGCTAATCAACTACGCAAATAGACCATTTTCTTATGAGATACGAGGATTGGTTATCTTGTAAGGATTGGAAATTTATACTAGGAGAGTGTTAATACTACCCAACATAGGCCTATGGTCCTTGACATCCATGTTAAAAAAAAAAAAGGAGAATTAAAAGAATTGTAAAGCACTATGCCCAAGACTCAATTGTGGGATTTGGAAGGTAAAACTATTTTCAAGTAAGACGCAAGATAGTGTGGGAGGAAGATTTAACAAAAATACGAGCAAATTTTGGACAAAAGTGTAAAATCCAATCTGGAACAATTAGATGAAACTTAGGGTTCAAGAAAACCTCAAATGTTGAATTAGAATAAAAAGGCTGTGTACAAAGTGTCTCAGAAAGCTATTTATACTGGTGTTATTGTGATAATGAATCCTTTCTGTTGATAACAAAGGAATCCTTCTAATCTTATCCATCCATCTATATTAAAAGTCACATGCTAGTCACATGACTACTTGTAAAGCTAATAATTTTGAATACTAACTAAAACCTAATAAATTAAATACTAACCATAACTAAAGACAGTAAAAAAAAAACAAAAAAAACACTTATAAATCAAAGAATATGCTCCTGCATCAAAAAGTTTGTGGCAGAAAAGATTGAACTATATGTAGATGCTAAACCAATGTGGATTGAGATAGAAACTGCCATTCAACACACAAAAATTAATCTAAGAGAGTTGATGGAAAAGCCTCAAATCAAAAGAGTCTTGGTGTTAAAATGTCGGGTTACAAGAAAAATTAAAGCAAATAGAGCTTCTTACAGGACATGATGTAAATGTCCAAACACAAAAACTTGAAGAGGTATATCTTGGCAAAAAAGGAAGTCAATGAAGCAAAATCAGAAGCTCATGAAATTTATTCTGTTAACTCGACATAAAAGATGGAAAAAGAGATATATTGAAGCTGACTAAGTGCATAAGAGAAAAATAAAAAAGTGTTGGTAAATGAAGGGTGATCAAGGAGAGATGAAAAGAGTATTTTACTATTTTTCAAGGTAATATTGAACATTATGTTTGGATGTCTTTATAATTGTGAAGAAGATAAGAATAGAATGTTTAATGCACTTATTTGTGTAAATGAAGTGAATAAAGGTGAAGAATGATAAAGCAGTTGGACCAGATAATTACCAATACAAGCATAGAAATGCATGAGAGAGAGAACCATAAAAATGGTTAACAAATTATACATTGTGATCCTTATTGAAGAGGATGCCTGAATGGAGAGAGAACATTCTTTACAGGAGATTCCAAAAATTGTAAGAATTATAAGAGATCAAGCTAATGAGGTAATACCATGAATCTTTTGGAGAACACGATTTAAGAGAGTTAAGGAAAGAAACTAAGGTATCAGAAAATCAATTTAGTTTTGTGCTTAGTAGGTCTACAATGAAAGCTATCTGTGTACTAAGGCACCTAATAAACAAGTGTAAAGAAAAATAAAAAGATTTGTATATAGAAAAAACTTGAAAAAAGCCTATGATAAAGTTCTCAAACTAATTTTGTGGAGGGTTTTAGAAAAAGAAAGGAGTCCAGATTGTGTATATTCAAGTTGTTAAGGACATGATCATCGAGCAGAAATGTGTGTTATATCTTGCAGAAGAGACATTGAAGCCTTTCTGATTACAATTGGGTTAAATGGAGGATTCGCACTAAGCTCTTACTTTGTTTTTGTAATGGATGAACTCACAAAGCACTTTCAAGAAAAGGTATCTTGAGGTATGCTATTTGTAGGAGATATTGTAATGGATGAACTCATTGATTTTATCTATTTTATTTTGCAGCTTGTATTGCTGCTTTGGTGCTACTTCATGGTGGTCTTTTGTGACCCTGGATCTGTTCCTCCAAACTGGAGACCAGTAAGTGAGGGGAATTTGGAAGAGGGCAGCTCTATGCCATTGTCGGATTGCATGACATCTGAGAGTTTGGATTCTACAATTTCTTCTTCAGATGCACCACAAAGGAGATCTGCAGTAGGCTATTGCATCCATTGTGAAAATGGAAAGCCTCCACGATGCCATCATTGCTCTGTTTGTAAGCTCGGTTTCTTTCATACCATGATTTTGCTTCTGTGTCATGTTTTTCTTTTCTTCTAGGGTTAAGGGTGTCTTTTTCAGCTTGCAAGAAATGTGACTGGCTTCCAGATCTAATATTACTGTGATGTTTCCAAATTATTTGTTTTGTACCCTCACCAGTTTCCGCTGTAGTTTTGCCAAAACATGTTCAAAGAACCATTCTATTAGCTCTCCAATCTATTTGTCCTGTTTGATCATTGTTATATTTCTTGGTTTGCATTACCAGGTTGAGTTAGCATCATATCCTAAAATTATCTGTCTCTATCATGTGTTTTGCAGGCCAAAGATGTGTCCTTAAGATGGATCACCATTGCATATGGGTGGTTAATTGTGTTGGAGCATGCAACTATAAGTTCTTTCTCCTTTTCCTGGTGATTTCATATTCCTCTCCCTTAATTATTTTATGGCAAAAATGATTGTCTCAAGATGAGAAATAAAGTAGCTTGATGCTTATTGTGCTATTTGATTATTTGGCTACAGTTCATGAATTTCTTAAGGCATCCAATTTAGAATGAGATATCTTGCAAGAATTACTGCACTTTATCAAGATGTCTAGGCTGAATGGATCTCATTTACAAAATTCATATTTGTTACTTCTTTTGGTTCGTTAAAAATAGTCTCTGATAGAAAGATGTTTAGCTTGCCATGCAGCACAAGTTTGAGGTAAAGCTCCACCTGCAAGCTCCAATGTCTTAATGACTAAAACTGATGTGGTTGTGTGGAATGGCTTTATAGCTGGTATTGAAGTTTTATACAAGTACATTTCCCTAAAGTATTTGCTTTAGGGTCATTGTGCATGAAGGAGCTAAGCTTGAGTATATAATTAGGCAAATGATAGAATCTTGGAACAGTTTCTGGACAGTGGATAGCATCTATAAATGGTGTTAGTGAATGGTAGAAGAGAGGACTGGAACTTGCTTCGTTGTCTCATATGCACTGTTTTGTGCTGTAACCTTTTCAAGTATTCACAGAAATAAGGATAGCTTGTGAGAGCTCCTATGTGCTTTTCTTTCTTGCTTCTGACATATGCATGTTACTTATTTATCGAAATATGATCTCCCAGCTCTATACATTTCTGGAGACAACAATGGATACTTTGGTATTGCTTCCCAGTTTCATAAAGTTCTTTGAAAAAGCCGTGACCCATTCTGCCTCTCCAGGCAATCTTGCAGTTACTTTTTTGGCATTTGGTAAATTCTTCTACTTCACAGTTACTGTCATTTCCAACTTGTACTGACTACATTCTCATTAATTCTATATTTCTTACAGATTTTGTCCCTTTATGCAGTTTTGAATCTTGCTTTTGCACTGAGTCTTCTTTGTTTCATATCTATGCATGCGTCTCTTCTTTCTAGCAATACCACTTCGATAGAGGTAATCATGAGTCTTTGTTGTTGTATCCATCCTTGTATTCTTGCTCTACGAGATCTCAATATTAGCCCAGTCATGCTTGTCAAAAATGCTGGTGGAGGCTTTACCCTCCCAGTTTTACAATGAAGTATTGGTGATGAATTTGTCTTGGGAAAAGCCGTTGTCGTTTCACTGTATGACTTCAAAATGGCCATTGGTCACATTTTGTTTTGAAATGCAGTTGAATTAATTTTCATTGCCACAGTAGAAGGATATGTCAGATGGCTGGCATACTTTTTAACCTAGAAATTATTCTGTCTCCTTTTGAGGGTAGAGCTGCAATCCCTGCCAGCAGCGGATAATAATAGCCTTGATTAACAAATACAATCATTTGTACCAGGTCTATGAGAAGAAAAAAGCTATCAAGTGGAAGTATGACTTGGGCCGGAAGAAAAACTTTGAGCAGGTGGAGCATGCTGGATGCTTTATATACTTTTTCTAATATTTTAGTGCTTTATGGTCTGAATGCAATTCATCAACATAATGAGTTTCTATCTTTTGCTTTTGGGCATTTTTTAATTGTTCCTGCGCAACATAAAGGAGAGTATTTGTGATCCAGAGAAACAGTGAGGAACAAATTGGGTATTCTAATAGCAAAGCTGTCCTTTTTGCAAGGGTACTTCGAAACAATAATCATCTAAAACATAATGCTTGTAGTAGATTTAATTTTCTAAGATACACTTGATGATTGCCACTTAAAGCATTATATCTAATCGAAGCATTATTATATGTTAAGAAAATTTCAAGATGCAAGTTGAAATTTGAGTTGGTTCATGGTGGGTAATAGGCCAGGCCAGACCAGGCCATTCCATTCTGATGTTCTCTTTTTGTTTATGAAGGTTTTCGGTACTAAAAGGGCATTATGGCTGTTGCCCTTGTTCTCGAAGGAAGATTTGGAGAATATTCCAGCAATTCAAGGCCTAGATTTCCCAACACGCCCAGATGTTGTGGTGTAATGTGATTTTACCTCCACTGGCAGTTAAGGACAGGAAGGTAAATTCCAGTGTACTATAATTTATTTCACTTGATAATATGCAGTAAATTCATCAATAATTCAATGTATTTTTTGGTCTCTATATGTCAGCGTTTGTTTGTAATATTCAACTTTTGAGGGGTGAGCTATTTTCGCCTTATGGATGGCTCTCCGTGTTTTCTATCATTAAGTAATACTTTGGGGGTGAAAGTTATCCAGCCTTGTATTTTCTTTATTTTTGGCTATTGCTACAAGGCGATGGGTTTAATTAAATCTGTAACGTCTAGACATCGGTGGTCCTATTAATTCGTTGAGTTCGCTTGGAAATTTTAGGGTTTTATGATAAAAGTTGGGAAAAAATTGAAAAGAGAAGGGGATTTGCTTTATTCAAGGGGGATCAATTTGCAGATGAGCTCAAATCTTGAATTATATTTGATTGCTTGAAAAGTATGTGAAGGGCAATGACTTATATATAGAGTTTTCTTGATCAATTAGAATTTGCATTTCTTAATTTACCATGATCTCTAATAAGAAAATAATAAATTTAGATACACTTAAGATATTTAATTTAATTTAATTCCTAAATTTAAGGAATCATAAGCAAAGATAATCAACTAACTTAAGGCAACTAATTAACCTCATCTAATTTAATCTCTCTAAAACTGAGGAATTTTATCATAATTAACCAAGATTTGTTATCTAAAATCAAAATCAAAGAAACAATCAAATTTCTAAAATTTTAAAATCCTAACATTTTTCGCCTCTTAAAAACAATTTATGTTCTCAAGGTTGAGCAAGCAACGAACTTTGGAATCCTCTCTTTTAATGACTCGCAAGTTCTTCTTCTTATTCTTCTTCTTCTTCTTCTTCTTCACGTGGTATCTTCGATTGATAAACTTACTCAGTTGATTTTGTAAAGTTCTCTATAGTCCATGTATAATTGCACTAAAAACCCATGTTATGCATTCCGAGCAAACATTTTTATTGCATGGCCACTAGTAGTAGTTGTGATGCTATTGTCATGCCTTGCCTTGAGAACATTTGTTTCCCATTAAGAAAAATTTTCATAATTAATTTAGAAAAAATCTACAAAATATATCTCTTAAGAGTCCATAACCACTCAATTCCCATATTTCCCCAAATGGTAGTAGGAAAACAGGCTCGAATATCTCCTAACTCTGCAGCATCACGAGCTGCAATCTGTGGCACTTATATAGCCAAACTAAAACTTTTCCATTAAAAACTTTTACCTCAAATTTGTCTCATTGCTCGATAGGATAAACCAATCAATTAGAAACTTGATTCCAATGTCAATCAAAACATTAATAAATTGTTATTAAAAAATCCTTCAATTTGCATGTGTTTGGGGATTAGACTAACCAATTAATACACGAACAATAATAATGTCAATAATAATGTAATGGTTCCTTTAATATCATCATTATGACACTTTCTTGATTTGAGTCAATAATAATGTCATCCTCCAGTTCGTCTTTCACTAGCTCAATTATCAAAAGTTTTGTCTTGTTTGTAATACTGCTCCTTACTCCATTTTTTTTTTTTTTATCACAATACCAATATAAGCCCTTTGCTATCAGTTGTTTGGTTGGAGGATTTTTGGTTAGGAATAACTGAGAAGTTGACTTAGTTAACAACCTACTTATTAGCACTCTTGTTGGCTCAATATATAGTTTTCCATAATGATTTTCTCCTTTTGGAACCTTGCACAAGAAAATTGTAGCAATCGTAGTACGTGGTTCGTGATTCTTCATATTCATGTTAAGACCTTCAATAAAATGTTCCTAACTGCCTTTCACCAATCTTTTCCCTATTTGATATTTGCTTGAATCGATTCTAGTACTCCAAGATAGTAGAAGTCTAATGAATTTTAGCTAGCTAGCTCTCCATCAACATTCTTGCATTTAGATGACACAGAACAAATAGGAAAGCCTTCCTTAAATTTCTTCCATGTAGGAACTCCATCACAAGTTTCAAACCAATCGCACTATTAAATAACATCTCCATCTAATTGCTATTTTTTATGTGGTCGAATATTTTTGTTCTGGTGGTTCAACCTTTTGTCTATATCCTTTGTTAGAAATTATCAAGTAGTTGTCTTTATATCAAAATACCAATCACTTTGTAGTGCTGCTAGAATACCTCTATTTATTCATCAGTGTCCCACTTTGATCTTGAGATTATAGGAGATGGGTATTGGGTTCAGCCTAAGGGTTTCCATTCCCTTAGTTCCCCAATTTGGTTCTTAGTCTTTCCCTGAGTTGTTGCAAAATAGAGGATACACACATATATGTTACCCTATATCTTGTTACATCATAGGAGTGTTTTGTTTATGAGGTTCGGTACAGGCACCTATGTTCGCGATTTACAAAAAGTTAGTTAGTCATGTCTTCGTCTTCTAGCTTATACTTGGCAACTTCTAATTTGTAACACCCCATTTTTCAAATATACAACGATACTAAATACAAACCAATATCACACACGGGCGTTATGAAAATCCTTATTGACGGAAGCGAAGCATTGAATCTGAAAGCTAACTAAAAGCTATATAACAAGAATTTCCACTAAGTTCATTTGGTATAAGTACAACTGTGAAACATAAATCCCAAAGATTCCACAAATAAACCTCTAGTACTATCGCAACTTCCTTATAAAGCATTTGCAGTGCATCATTCAAGATATATATATATATAATGACTACTTGTATGATACACAACCCTCAAAGAAATAAAGATAGACCCAAGCTTTACCACAACCCTTGTTGGTATAGTATAGGTAGTACAACGCTTACAAGTATAACCTATATCAATTTAAAATTAATGAAAATGATAGAAAAGCCCAAAGGTTACAATTGCTCCTCTTTATATAAAGATCGTAGTACATGAATAACAGAAAATTAAACTAGACTTCGGCCACCTCTTTTCCTTTACTTGTCCCTAGGGTACCTGGCACGTTTGAATATACCGATATGAGATATGAAACATTTCAATGAGTGATTTAGAAAAAAGATTTCATGCGTACAAATGTAATATGCAAGTATGTCATGAGATTCCCCTTTTCGTGGTAGTGAGGCAGGATGTTGTAATCATCCCTGTTGATCATCATTTCCAAACTCCTTAGCCCCATCGCACGGGCATGTGATCGCTTCATAGCCCCATCGCATGGGCACGATCACACACGATGACCCTGAAGTCACTAGCCCCACAACCACAAATACCGTGATGCATGACGAACACAAAAAATATGCTTTACTAAGGTAACACATGATATGCAAGTCACAAACCACACAAATGAACTAATAAATGTCTGAAATGACACAAATAGTATGCAGGAACTACTCACCTTGCTATTTTTATCTTTCAAATGTACTGTTCTCAGTAAGCGGGTATAGGTTTTCTATAGAAACATGAGTTTTTGTAAACCAAACACTAAATATTTTTATATAAACATGTTCTAATTAACTTATTTTATTTTTCTAGAGATTTACAAGGGAAAAGGAGACCTTACGCGCCTATACGCGTAGGCAGAAGCGACACGTGTACTGCATGAGTACACGCGCCAGTCGTCTTTTTTGACGATGACGCGATAACTTCTCAATTTTTTAGCTTTTTCTCCTTTATTTTAACTCCGATTTGACCTTTGTTTGTTCATATGGCTTCCTCTACCTCCCTTTTACCCAATTATAAACTTAGATTGGGCTTACTTTACTATTTTCCGGTAGTTTTGGCCCAGATTCTAGAGAGGTTTCGAAAACTCTGATGAGACCCTTTTCTCCCTCATTTCTTCACTGATTTCACTATTTCTTCTTCTAGAACTTCCCCACTCTCAAGAACATATTCCTCACCTCAAATTAGCCTAACCTCGCATTAATCGTCTTGGATTACTTCACAATCTTTCCTCATGGCTTAATTTATAGAAAGCTTTGACCAATCCTGTATTGCCATCTTGAGGTCATTAATGAGGCTTCATCATGACTTTCAAATGGCCAATAGTTTTCTACCACACACCCAGCCACCTATGTGCCTTGGTTTACAAACCTCATCATGACTTCCAATGATTCGTTTAGGTGGTTTGTTTCTCTAGCGACCTCATTACGGGTTTTCAACAATTATACCTCGGCTCAAAGCTTTGTACTATTATACCTTTGCCCAAGCCTTTGTGCTATTGCATTTTTGAGTTGAACTTTTCAAAGATTGCATTCTTACCCTGAACTTTTCAGAAACTGCACTTTTACCCTAGTTCAAAAACTACACTTTTACCTTAGGAATTTCATAATCCTTTGGAGAATATCCTATTTCCTCAAATATATGATTTTATAAAATTCTCGAGTGTTACATAATTGGCCATTTTGACAACTTCTACTTGTAATCTTGAAATGGTTCGATTCTTCATCTTTGTGTATGGTGTTCCTGAAGCGATCAATGCTATGGGGGCTTTGTTGGCCATTTTTGCTCGTGAAGCATTTATGGCCTTTGTCACCTCTGGTTATGAGCCTTTAGTGAGCCAGGGTGGAACGCTAACATCTTCTAACAAAAGAGGGTTGTGGATATGACATTAATGGTTGCAAAAAAATACTGTCGCAGAGCTGTCTTCTTGGATCAACAGTTTAGGTACTGCAGAGCCACTACAAAAAGCGTTGATATTTAATCTCTTCTCGTTGACACTTCGTGCAACTTTACAACTCCTATCTCCACTTGAGTTGGTAGGCCACCCCCTGTTCTTGAACTTTCTCGGGCTTAGAAAAAACATATCTAAGGTAGCTGGGAAGCCCGGGGTACTCCCCTCCTGGGTTCATAAAATGTTTTTGCAAACACATCCCTAGAAGACTTTCCCTATGATAGAGCACATATTTTCATATTATTTAGCCCTCATATTTAGTCTTTTTGCACATTAGTTGTCATTTTATTCATCTTGATTTTATTTCATTTTATTTTATAGGAATTGGGCTTCACACTATTTTACTTTATTTTTCCAGGTTTAGGGCTATGGGAGCATGAGATGTGGCATGAGACGTCTTGATGGCAATGAGATATCTTGGAAATTGGAGATAGAGAATTAAGGGCAATTTTAGCAGATTTAACCTCCTGCACTTCCTTCAGTATTTTGGCCAAGATAAAATTCCAGAATGAAGATGATGTCTTCAGAGATACTGTAGAGGACTTCTTGGGCTTTCTGGAATAGTATGGTTTGTCAAAATCCGAGTTCGTTTGGGCCTTCAAACAACACTTCAAAGTCGGGGCTAGGAAGTTGGGTCAAATTAGGAAAGCTGCACAGATGCTGATTCTTTAAAAGGCCATATCTTGGGCGTCCGATATCCAAATCAAGTGATTCAAAAGCCCAAATTCATCTAATCTTCCTGATCTACAAATCTTATGAGAGGCCGAAGCCCAGAACGCACGTTAACCTATCCGAAATCGGCTGTGAAGTTGCAGTAACCTAGGGTTTCCTCCTTAAGCTCTACTTAAGCACCTTAAGAGGCCATTAAAAAAAGTATTCTTTTGAAGGGCGTGAACAGTAGCCAACTTTCCTTCTCTCCATTGTTCTTGTCAAGATGGAAGGCTAAGGATTCTGTAATCAGTTGCAATACCATCCTTGTTCCCGGTTTGAGTCTTTGGTTTTAATGGAAATCTATTTTTTAGTTTTAACTTTATTGTTCTCTTGTTTCTGTTCTCTCTTAAATCCGGGAACAAGGATGGTATTGCAACTGATAGGTTAACGTGCGTTCAGGAAGATTAGATGAATTTGGGATTTTGAATCACTTGATTTGGATATCGGACGCCCAAGATATGGCCTTTTAAAGAATCAGCATCTGTGCAACTTTCCTAATTTGACCCAACTTCCTAGCCCCGACTTTGAAGTGATGTTTGAAGGCCCAAACGAACTCGGATTTGGACAAACCATACTATTCCAGAAAGTCCAAGAAGTCCTCTACAGTATCTCTGAAGACATCATCTTCATTCTGAAATTTTATCTTGGCCAAAATACTGAAGGAAGTGCAGGAGGTTAAATCTGCTGAAATTGCCATTAATTCTCTATCTCCAATTTCCAAGATATCTCATTGCCATCAAGACGTCTCATGCCCCATCTCATGCTCCCATAGCCCTAAACTTGGAAAAATAAAGTAAAATAGTGTGAAGCTCAATTCCTATAAAATAAAATGAAATAAAATCAAGATGAATAAAATGATACAACTAATGTGCAAAAAGACTAAATATGAGGGCTAAATAATATGAAAATATGTGCTCTATCAAATTCCCCCACACTTGGACTTTTGCACTCCTGGGCAAAACACTAAACACTAACATTCACTCTTTCAAACAAAAAGGATGCCAAGAATGCAAAATGAGAGGCATGGCAAGTTTTATAGGAATTCAACACTTCAAAGATCATCTTTCTTACACTTCTCAAACAAACAAGTAGCATGACAATTTTACTTGGCAAGGCGAGTCAAAATAAGCAGACCCTCATAGAATAAGAACATGCTTTCAAGTTCCTCAAATGCTATGCCCAACTCCACCCAATCATAATTCCACTACCAGATATGCTCATCTTCTAAATCTCCACTCTCAGTGCTTTATGCATACAAATCAAAAGTACTTTTATTCATGGCTCAAACATGGTAAGGTGAAAGGGATAGGAAGATAACAATGAAAAGTAAACTTTAGGAAGAAAGAAAACATTCAAGACAATCCCAAGATCAATGGAGAATTATTAAGCAAACAGAAAATAGAACCTTTTTTTTTTTTTCTTTTTTCCTCTTTTTTTTTTCCGCATAGTGGGTGCGTTTTACGCTCCATCTCACCTTGGCCTTTGGCCTTTCTATCTATTTTTTTTTCTTCTTTTGATTCCACAGGACTTGCTTATTTTTTTTTTTTTTAATCAAGGGATGCAATGAATGTTCTTCAACCTAAAGAAGGGAAAAGATCACTTTTTTTTTTTTTTAGGTATGATGAGTAAAATGAAAGAATGCCTTAATCATCTTTTCACATGCATGAGCATTGATAGCTTCAATAAAGATTCAAAACAAGCTCTGGAGTGATACCTATAATTAGTGGATGCAGGCATAGCATAAGAAAGGACAAGAACATGCACAAATATCCCCACAAAGACTACCTCAATCAACTTACCAAGCCAAACTCATTTCCAATTTACTTGAAAGCCCATAAAGATAAGATCAACTTTCTAATCATGCTAAATTCTTTCAAACTCAATTTGCCTCATTTTGTAATTTATTATTATTATTATTATTTTATATATATATATATATTTTTGTAAATTCAATTTTCTAAAACTCCTCCCCCCACACTTAAACATTACATTGTCCTCAATGTAAGCATGCAGCAAGAATCAGGTATAGGACAAGTAAAATAATAAAAAAAGTAAGGAGAGAGGAACAGCCTGATTTTGTCAATTGTAGGCGGCGTTGAGGAGATGCAGCTCCTCCATAGTATGCTCCTGAAAGCTCTCGTAGAATGGCTTAAGCCGCTGCCCGTTGACTGTGAATCGCCTTGCGGTTGACTCATCCATAAGGTCAACTGCACCATAAGGAAAACATGAGTAACCACAAAAGGACCAATCCAACGAGAACGCAACTTACCTGGCATTAGTTTTAGACGGGAGTTGTATAGGAGGACTTTCTGGCCAACTTCGAACTCTTTCTTGTTGATGAATTTGTCATGAGCAGCCTTAGTTTTTTCCTTGTAAATTCTGGAGTTCTCGTATGCTGCCAATCTCAATTCCTCAAGCTCTTGCAATTGAAGCTTTTGTTGGGAACCAGCCTCTGTCATATCCATGTTGCATTGCTTTACCGCCCAATAGGTCTTATGCTCGATCTCTACCGGCAGATGACATGCTTTTCCAAAGACCAATCGATATGGGGACATGCCAATAGGAGTCTTATAGGCCGTGCGGTAGGCCCAAAGTGCATCTTCCAACCTTTTGCTCCAGTCTTTCCTGTTGGGCTGGACTGTTTTCTGTAGAATATGCTTGATCTCTCTGTTTGAAACCTCAGCCTGCCCATTGGTCTGTGGATGGTAGGGCGCCGTCACTTTATGTAAAACTCCATACTTTCGGAGCATGGATTGCATCGTTCTGTTACAGAAGTGGGATCCTTGATCACTGATGATGGCCTTGGGAATGCCAAACCTGCAGAAAATATGAGATCTAACAAAATCTGCAACCACAGAAGAATCATCAGTCCTGGTGGCTTTAGCTTCCACCCATTTCGAAACATAATCCACAGCTAAAAGAATGTACACAAAACCAAAGGAGACAGGAAAAGGACCCATGAAATCAATGCCCCAAACATCAAAGATCTCACAAAATAGTAAGGGTTGCTGAGGCATTTCATTCCTACGTGATATTGATCCTGTGTGCTGGCAACGTGTGCAATTCTTACAAAATGTATGAGCATCTCGAAAAAGGGATGGCCAATATAAACCCGAGTCTAGGACCTTTCTAGTTGTGCGTTGAGGACCAAAGTGACCACCACATGCACGTGAATGACAGAAATGCAAGACTAAAGCAAACTCAATATCGGGCACACATCTCCTAAGGACTTGGTCACTACACATGCACCATAGATATGGATCATCCCATACATAGTACTTGGCCTGACTTTTAAATTTACTTAGCTGATCTCTCTTAAGATGGGCAGGGATATCAGATGCAGCTAGAAAATTAACAATGTCAGCATACCAGGGCTCAGTACCATGCAAGTGATAGAGTAACTCATCTGGGAAGTCATCTTTGATAGGCTGACAGTCCATGGTAGTGGCATCTGAAGAGGAAGGAAGCCTGCTCAAATGATCAGCCACAAGATTCTCAGCTCCACTCTTATCTTTGATCTCAACATTGAACTCTTGAAGTAGGAACATCCACCGTATCAACCTGGGTTTGTCATCGTGCTTCTTCAAGAGATATTTCAAAGCTGCATGATCAGAAAACACGACAACATTAGAACCCAGGAGATAAGAGCGAAATTTATCTAAAGCAAACACAATGGCAAGAAGCTCCTTTTTAGTAGTGGTGTAGTTTGCTTGGGCGTTGTCCAGAGTGCGCGAGACATGAGCAATGACGTGTGACTTCTTCTCCACTCATTGTGAAAGGATGGCACCAACTGCATAATTGGAAGCATCACACATGAGCTCGAATGGCAAGTCCAGTTGGGTGGCTGGATGATGGGTGGAGAACTCAAGCGCCTTTTGAGCTCCTCAAAGGCCATCTTGCAAGACTCATCAAATTTGAATTCCACATCCTTCTGAAGCAGGTTGGACATTGGAAGGGCAATCTTGCTGAAGTCTTGGATGAATCTCCTGTAGAATCCTGCATGTCCAAGGAAAGAATGTACCTCCCGCACAGACGCGGGGTAAGGCAAAGAAGAAATGATATCGACCTTGGACTTATCAACCTCTATACCCCTCTTGGACACAACATGACCCAAAACAATCCCCTGCTCAACCATGAAATGACATTTTTCAAAATTTAGGACAAGAGTCTTCTCAACACATCTCTCTAGGACTCTACCCAAACTGATTAGACACTCATCAAAGGAGGTCCCATAAACAGAAAAATCATCCATGAAAACTTTCATGCAATGCTCAAGTAAATCTGAAAATATACTCACCATGCATCGCTGGAACGTACCTGGGGCATTACATAGACCAAATGACATCCTCCGGTATGCAAAAGTGCCAAAGGGGCAGGTGAAGGTGGTCTTCTCCTGATCCTCCGGTGCTATGCAAATCTGAAAATAACCAGAAAAACCATCAAGAAAGCAGTAATGGGACTTTCCAGCTAACCTCTCTAGCATCTGATCAATGAATGAGAGTGGGAAATGATCCTTCCTGGTAGCTTGGTTGAGCCTCCTATAGTCAATGTAGACTCTCCAGTTGTTCTGCACTCGCATGGGCACTAGCTCATTCTTCTCATTGGCTACCACTGTGAATCCTGTCTTCTTCGGAACTACCTGCACTAGACTCACCCACTTGCTATCAGAGATAGGATAAATAATGCCAGCCGAAAGTAGTTTACTTACCTCTTTCTTGACCACATCTAGAATGGTGGGATTGAGTCTCATTTAGGGCTGTCTCACTGGCCGAGCTCCTTCCTCTAAATGAATCCTGTGCATGCATAAAGAAGGGGATATACCGGGAATGTCTGCAAGTGACCAACCTATGGCTCTCTTATGTTGCTTCAACAGATTCAGCAACATCTCCTCTTTGGTCAGGCTGAAGGTTGTCGGCGATGATCACAGGTAGCTTGTCTCCATCCGCCAAGTAGGCGTACTTCAGATTCTCGGGCAGGGGCTTACACTCCAAGGTGGGTGGCTGTTGAATTGAAGGCACCAGTCTGTTTATGTTGCCACCTACCTGCACTACATTCTCAACAACAGAAACTTCCTCTATGGGAGGCACATGAGAATCAGATATAGTATGAGAAGGTGCACTCTCAACAATACTCAAAATCTCATCTATTTCAGAACAAACACTACACTTACTGAGTCCGTCATGACACTGAGGGCAATGCATATCATCAGGAAAATTATGGATGGTGGGGAATTCAGACTCAAGATTATACAACTCAACACATGCTTTCTCCACCATTAAGTCAATAAAGTTAACATGCAAGGCAGAATGATCTTCTAAGGGATACTTCATGGCATCAATGATATTGAATTGAATGGTGTTACTAGCGAACTCCATAGATAAAGTACCCTCATGCACATTAATTATTGTCCTTGCAGTTTTCAAGAAGGGTCTACCTAGAATAAGTGGTGCGTGTTCGAGTGTGTGATCATCCTCCATATTCAAAACATAGAAGTCAGCAGGGAATATGAAATTCTTTACCTTCACTAATACATCCTCTAATACTCCCTCAGGGTATGCTGTGCTCCTATTTGCCAACTGGACCACCACTCCTGTAGATGTCAATGTGCCTGCACCTTCCTGCAAAGAAGAATACACAGATTTAGGCATCACATTAATAGAGGCTCTTAAATCCAACATAGCATTATGAAATTGTAAATTTTCAATAGTGCAAGGAATGGTGAAAGTCCCTGGATCTTTGCATTTCTGAGGCATGGCAGGTTGAATCAATGCTGACACATTTCTTCCCAAGTTGATTTTTTCATTTCCTTTCAGTTTCCTTTTGTGGGTGCACAAGTCTTTGAGAAACTTAGCATACTTGGGAATCTATCTAATGGCCTCCAAGAGTGGTATGTTCACCTCAACTTTTTTGAAAGTTTCCATGATCTCCTTGTCCAACTCAGCTTCAGCCCTCTTTTTATTTTGAGTGGCTCGATGAGGAAATGGCAGTGGATGGTTGTAAGAAGTCTCTCATCTATCTTGATCAATGGTGGTGGGCTGCTTGTCCTTTTGAATGGGAGGAGGTTGATCTTCCTTTTGGCTTTCTTGTTGCTGCCCAAATTCTGGTTGTGGAGAGGGTGGGCTGTTTAACTGCTTGCCACTGCGGAGAACGATAACACTTACATTGCCTCTTGGATTTGAAACTGGCTGTGAAGGCAACTGACCCGAACCTTGACTCCGTAGCTCACTGATGTTGGTTGCCAGCTATCCAATCTGTGTCTCCAAATTTTGTATGGCAGTGTCGGTCCTTTGCTGAAACTGGAGATTGTTGTCAACGAGCTGCTTCATGATATCTTCCAAGCTTGATTCGGATTTAGGTACTGGTTGCGGTTGCTGCATTGGTTGACTTGGTCTTTGTGCATTAAATCTGTGCTGCTGAGGTTGCTACTACTGTGGCTGGAATGGCTGGTTGGAAGGACCTCCATACCTCAAGTTCGGATGATCTCTCCACCCTGGATTATAGCTGGCAGCATATGGATCATATCTGTGTTGTTGTGGCTGCTGATGCTGTGGCTGGAAGGGTCTTCCTGGAAAAATGCCAGCACAGGCTTCTGTATTCTCCTGTAGTTGAGGACATTGGTCAGTACCATGGGAGGATAATGAACAAATACCACATGCCTGCTGAGATTTGGACTGTCCTTTATCAAGGGCTAGCTGTCTGACCATGGAGGCCAATTCCTCCAGTTTGTTCTCTATCCTTTGTTGGTCATTGATGGCAGCAACACCAATCTCATTGGCCTGTCTCATGGGAGTGGTTGACCTGGTACCAAACTGTTGGGCATTCTGTGCCATCTTGGAGATTAGCTCTTGAGCAGCTGCTGGTGTCTTTTCAGAGAGGGCTCCTCCACTAGCTGCATCCACCAAATACCTATCCATTGGAATAAGACCTTCATAGAAGTATTGGACCAGCAGCTGGTCACTGATTTGATGGTGTGGACAACTAGAACAGAGTTTCTTGAATCGCTCCCAATACTCATGTAATGTCTCCCCATGATTCTGCCTTATGCCACAAATTTCTTTTCGAATGGCGGCTGTTCGGGATGCTGGAAAGAACTTCTCCAAAAAGATTCTTTTTAGCCCATCCCAACTTGTGATGGCAGCAGGTGGTAGGTAGTATAACCAATCCTTTGCAGCTCCATCCAATGAAAATGGGAAGGCCCTAAGTTTTATCTGCTTCTCATCAACTCCTTGTGGCCTCATTGTGGAGCAGACAACATGGAATTCTTTGAGGTGCTTGTGCGGATCTTCACCTACAAGGCTATGAAACTTGGGAAGCAAATGGATTAGCCCAGATTTCAATTCAAAGGTTGCATCCAATTGGGGATGTTGAATGCATAAAGACTGGTAGTGCACATCAGGGGCAGCCAATTCTCTAATGGTTCTACCATCCAAATGACCATGATTTACATTATTTCCATTATTTCCATTCCGATTGTGTTCATTCCCATTACCCGCCATTGTGTTTAAGTCAGGGGTAGGTATAGAAATAGAAGGAATATCAGATGCAGTGGCAGAAGAGGCAGGAGGATTATCAGCTATCCGAAGCTCTAACTCTCTAGCCTTCCTTTGCTTCCTAAGGGTCCTTTCTATTTCAAGGTCTAGGTCAATTGGTATGTCCTTAGAGGACCTGGTCATGCACTAAAGATCAGCACAAAAAAACACTCAAAATGACTCACAAAAAAAAAAAAAAAAAAAAAAACAGCACACAAACTGGCCTATGCACACCAAAAACGCAAAAACGTAAGGCACATAAAATCTATCAATCAAGAAGCCCTAAGATGATTTTTTTAAGCATTTTTTTTACAAAATTTCACCACACCCACATTAAGGACCCTAAAAGGACCAAAACCAGCCACTGAAAATCACAAAAGTGGCCAAAAAATGGTCCAAACGTTGGAATTTGGTCAAAAAAGGCTCTTGTCACAGCAAAGCTGTGAGTATTTCTCACCACACCCCCATTTCTTTGGACACCAAGTTTCAGCTCAATCGGAGAAAGTGGGAAGCAGTGAACAGTAACTGTCAAAATCGTTTTTTTTTTTTATCAAATCAGCTCCTATTTTTGCCCCAAATACCACTCTAAATGCAAGAAAACATCAAGGGAGGCATAAAGACATGAAAGAACATCAAGTAAGGATGAGAAAGGAAGAGGATGGAACCGGTATCTTGATCTCAATCCTTAAATTTTGCTATCTGTCATGGAGGCTGTTAAAACTGCTGAATAAGAGTTTTCTGTCTTGCACTTGCTGAGTTTTCTGTCAAAACTGCTGAATTTTGCTATCTCTTGCACTTGGATCCAGCTTACTGGTCTCACTACAAAACAGAGAATAAGAGTTTTCTGTCAGCAGCTATTCCTGAAGGCATGTTCACTTCTTGATTTATGGCATAAACTTGGTACGTGGCGTTGTATCTAGCAGTGCCGAGTATGGTTAACTCGCTTTGGACCGGTAGCCCGCAACCAGCTAGTTTCCAACCTATATACCAAGTAGCAACCACAATTTCTGCTATTAGATTATCAAAGAATATATATATATTTTTTTTGAATCAGTCTTCTTTTTGACAGAAACGAGATTGACTTTCCCCCTCCCCGTTTAGCCTTGTTTTGACAGATCCGTTTGAGGTTCGTTGGGAGACGACTTTGGGTTGCACCCCTATTGCAAATCCGAATCATCATTCATCTAATCGGTATCAACACATACACAGATTTAAGAGAGAACAGAAACAAGAGAACAATAAAGTTAAAACTAAAACATAGATTTCCATTAAAACCAAAGACTCAAACCGGGAACAAGGATGGTATTGCAACTGATTACAAAATCCTTAGCCTTCCATCTCGACAAGAACAATGGAGAGAAGGAAAGTTGGCTACTGTTCACGCCCTTCAAAAGAATACTTTTTTTAATGGCCTCTTAAGGTGCTTAAGTAGAGCTTAAGGAGGAAACCCTAGGTTACTGCAACTTCACAGCCGATTTCGGATAGGTTAACGTGCGTTCTGGGCTTCGGCCTCTTCATAAGATTTGTAGATCAGGAAGATTAGATGAATTTGGGATTTTGAATCACTTGATTTGGATATCGGACGCCCAAGATATGGCCTTTTAAAGAATCAGCATCTGTGCAGCTTTTCTAATTTGACCCAACTTCCTAACCCCGACTTTGAAGTGCTGTTTGAAGGCCCAAACGAACTCGGATTTGGACAAACCATACCATTCCAGAAAGCCCAGGAAGTCCTCTACAGTATCTCTGAAGACATCATCTTCATTCTGGAATTTTATCTTGGCCAAAATATTGAAGGAAGTGCAGGAGGTTAAATCTGCTAAAATTGCCCTTAATTCTCTATCTCCAATTTCCAAGATATCTCATTGCCATCAAGACGTCTCATGCCCCATCTCATGCTCCCATAGCCCTAAACCTGGAAAAATAAAGTAAAATAGTGTGAAGCCCAATTCCTATAAAATAAAATGAAATAAAATCAAGATGAATAAAATGACACAACTAATGTGCAAAAAGACTAAATATGAGGGCTAAATAATATGAAAATATGTGCTCTATCAAATTCCCCCACACTTGGACTTTTGCACTCCTGGGCAAAACACTAAACACCAACATTCACTCTTTCAAACAAAAAGGATGCCAAGAATGCAAAATGAGAGGCATGGCAAGTTTTATAGGAATTCAACACTTTAAAGATCATCTTTCTTACACTTCCCAAATAAACAAGTAGCATGGCAATTTTACTTGGCAAGACGAGTCAAAATAAGCAGACCCTCATAGAATAAGAACATGCTTTCAAGTTCCTCAAATGCTATGCCCACCTTACAAGAGAGGTCTTCATAATTCTGAACTAGGGAGAATGGTCCCCAGCCATCAAATTCAAGTTCAGGAATTGACTTGATTTCAAAATTGGCCTTTATCCAAAGGGGGACCATCTTCCTCACTTCCCATTTGCTTAGCCTGAATCCTTGCTTTGATGAACAACATGGACCCCTAGTAGAGATACAGGGTGGGGAGGTGCGTTTTTCTCCCGAGAACTAGCGTAATAGTTGGAGAAAAGTTTTGGAAGGCTCATAATAGTAAGAGAAAAGCCTCGCAAAAAGATCTCTAGTACATTCTTGGAGGATTCAGAGGGTGGCTCATTAGGAGGCACTGTAAGATGAAGCGGGAGTGGTGTAATAGCATTCTCACACACAACTGACCCTTATGGCTACTAGAAAGCGATGGATTTTTGCTCGATTTTCATAGATGGCGCTAAATTGTTGTTTTCAAATTACAACAATTAAATTTATTTATTAGGGAACAGCCAAAGCAGAGTCTTTCTCCAAAGCTAAGGGTCCAATATGTTGCTAGCGAGGTCAACCAAGTGGGAGTTGGGGTCTTAAAGACGGATCTGGATGAACCTGGATGAGGGGTCTTCAGGGCCTTTGGGACTAGCCTAGAAGGGCCTTCGGGGCGTTGAAAAAGGATGGGGCCCCGATGGGTCTTTGGGGAAGCATGGCTTCCAGGTCTTTCAGGAAGCAGGGTTTTTGGGTCTTGCAAGAAACAAGGCTGAGACATAGCTTGTGAGCATAAGAGATGTCAAAAAGGCACGTGGGAGACTCCCCTACACTAGTCCTTCAATGCTTATGTCAAACAATAGTCTAGGAGAAATGTCTAGAATATGTAGATGAATGTCCAATGTTAAATGGAAGTAGCATGTAAATGTTCTTTGTCCCAAAGGGAGGAATGCTTAGATTCCCAAATGGATTGTAGAGAGAGAGAGAAAGTTGGCCAAGCAACTCGTGAGAGTTGGGAAAAAGATCCCTTTTACCTTTGAGGAGGCATGTATTTATAGATAAATGAGTAGGACTCATAGTCAAGCTAGAAGATTTTTCTAAGGAGTGCTTATAAAGAGGTTGGAGGGCCTTGAGACATTATTGGGGTAAGGCCCCGATGGCTATCTCTAGGTGGTCTCGAAGATAGACATTTTGAAATGTATTTTTAGTTTTGCTCAAAATTTGACTGACAATCATGCCACAAGGTAGTTTACCCTTGGATTTATTATAAGAGACTGATTCATTCTATCCAAGATGAAAGCAGGAAGATTGAAATGAATATTTTTCACTACACACCACATGATGATAACATCATCTGATGTGAAAAATGAAAGGAACCACTTAATGAGCTCATAATTATATCAAATTTTATATCCCTATTTATTGAATTTTGATTGATTTTTTTTTTATTAATTTTACTCTAAAGATTACCCTAATTCGGTTATATTTCGTTTTGTAGATGAAAGGGTAATTTTGGAAAAAAATAATTAAAAGAAGAGAAAATAAATAAAATTAAGTGGACCCTTAAAAAATAAAATAATAAGCTATTTGGACTAACCAAAAGTAACCCATGAAAATTTAATTAACGGAATTTGGGCTAACCTAATATTATAAATAACAAGACGAACATAGGAGAACAGGCGTGGCGGAAGAAGACAAGCAGAACGACAGTGAGGCAGAGAGAAATCGGCGAAAGCTCGTGGAGGGAAAGGCTGTAGTGGAGGCCACGTGCAGCACAAGGCAATGAGGTGAAGCAGGCAGGTGCCAAAACAGCGGGAACCTTGAGGCAATCGGGCGGCGGGCGTGGCCCACGCAGGCAACAGGTGCAGCGCAATTCAAGGCTGAAGCACGGAGCAGCTCTGGGTCTCAGATTTGAAGCAGGGGAGAATTTTTATTTAATTTCTTTTTGCTTTCAGTGTTATTGGGTTTTAATTAATTTCACCATGAACTAATTTTATTAAACTATGACCATGTTATTTCCAAAACTATGATGGTGTAATTTTTTTAATTTTATGTAATTGAATGATTTGGATTATGTTAAGTTGTGTGGCATTGATTGTAATGCTTTAAAATTTTTTTCATCATTTACATGAATAGATGCCTAAGCCTTGAGACTAAGAGGATATAGGTTGATGAACCCATCATATGTACCATCACCATAAAGTAAAAGTGACTAAAGATAAAATTTGATTTTTTTGTGCAACTTATAGCGATAAAGTGATCCACAAGTCTCACCATGAGGTAGCAATTTCACAAATCATAATGCATTTTTATTTATGTAAAATTTGTCTTTTGATAAGTTTTGTCTTTTATATTTATTTATTCATTTAACAATTTCTTAAATATATCATGTCTAAAGACAAAGTTCCTAAGTTTACTTTGTGTAGAAATGAATTGAGGTGTGACTTCAATTGTAAAGTTCTTGATACACCTAAGAGTACAACCTTAAACTTATCCCTAATCAAAAGTGTCATTAAAACAGGACATCAATTATACAAAGAGACCAGTGTGTGTCATGTCGTTACCTTTGAAAAAGGTAGTAGTTGATCTTACAGACTATGAGTATGAGATACTTAATCTAGTACACTGGTACTTGTTGGTGAGTACAAGTTCATTGGATTGACCCAACCAAAAGGATTCCTTATGGATCTTGCGAGAGTGTCCGAGGAAACCTCTAGTAGTGGTTGTGCAAGTGATCATTCAACTTGAGGTCACCATCGTGTCTTGCTTGTGGATTCGTATGTTTGACACTGTTAAGGAAGCATCTAAATAAAAGGTGTGAATATTGCAATAATTAGGTATACCATGAAGCATGCGAAAGTTGTGTGTGAGCCAAGACTGTTAGAAACCTCGATCGTGCAACCTTTGATTCTGTATGTTTCAAATTTGAAGAGACGCAAGCGCGAACTCCTCCAAGTTAGTCTACACGATCAGCCTTTCCATGACGTTCCAAGTTGTGCTAGCAACTTGGACGTTTTTTGAGAGAAACGAAAATTTTCCAGATCTTTTCATCTTATGAAGTAGCATATTTATAGAGAAAAAAAACCCTAATCATGCCATAACAATAAAACCCTAAACGTTTTAGGGCCGGACCTTAATCATATTAGGTCGGTTCTCTCTTTTAATTGTGAAACAAGCTCGATCTAAGTGTGTGATCCCTTAGATCCACCATTAGACTAGATGTAGGACCCAACTCTATTGGGTTTCTTTAGGGCCCAACTCATTGGATTAATTTAAACACATCTCATGGGCTTTTTAATTAAACTCTTTGATTAATAGTTTTAGAATTAATCATATTAATTCTAAAATCCCTACATATCATAGTTAACGTCTAACAACATGCCATGAATACCTAGCCAATGATGAAATAAACGCGAACCTTATCAATTGCAATTACCGTGCAGTAAAATCCTTTCATTAGTTAATGTCCTGATTGAATTTAGAGTATGATTTTATGTCGAACCCTAACTATTCAATAACTATGTATTCATTCCAAATTTATGACTTGATAGGTGAAATCAAAGCACCTTTTAATTTCAACCTCACCTTGGCCAAGGATTTCCATAGTCATGAAATTATAGGAATACATAAGACATCCTCTTATCTCGACAATAAGTGATAAATTTTTTTATTGACATTCATAAGCTTTCGTATGTGACAAGGCCATGCCTAGTAACAGACTATTAACGATTCCTTTAGAATCCAAATAGCACCAATGCATGACCAGTCAAATATAAGACTATCATGATGCCTCAAGTCTAAGGACCAGTCTACACAATTGCAACAAAAGAATTCCAATTCGACATTGAACAATAACCATTATGAATTTTATAGCGGATCAGTTCAGTGTACTTATTCTTTTAATAAGCACCCACATATATGCACTAATGTCCCCACACCAATGTCTATGAAACAAGACATTCTCTCGATTGAGTATGCATCATATGTGCTAGTCTATCCGAGTTATTAGCATCTACTCCTAATAACTCTATGATTAAGAATATTTAAGATCAACGCTTTTAAGGAATATGTTTCATGATCCTCATCTCTATGCACAACCATATTCTATGAGCTTATTTGATCTATGGACTTTGTCAAGTATAGATTGCAATAAATAATAACGATAATCATTAATGATAAACAAAAATATAATGCCTTTATAATAACAATTGATTGAATAAAAAGAATCACAATGAAAAGTACGATCCTTTACATAAAATATAATTGACTTTTGGGGCATAACACTGACAATCTCCCATTAGCCCTAAAGCCAATTTCCCATGTATTTTAAACCCATCTTCTCAAGATGACGTTCAAGCACTTGTAGTGACAATGGCTTTGTGAGGGGATCTGCTACATTCTCTGTTAATGCAACCTTCGCCATTTGAATGTCACCTTGATCAATTATCTCATGGATTAAATGGTACTTTCGCAATATGTGTTTGGATCTTTGATGAGACCTCAGTTCCTTTGCTTGTGGAATTGTACCATTGTTATCACAATACACGAGAACTGGATCGGCAATAGTAGGAACCACTCCCAAGGCTAATATAAAGTTTCTCATCCAAATTGCTTCCTTTGCAGCATTTGATGCTGCAATATATTCAACCTCAGTAGTGGAATCTGCAGTTGTTTCTTGTTTAGAACTCTTTTACTAAATTGCTCCACATCATAATGAAAACTAGAATCTGTAAAGCATTCTAGTTTCAGTTCACCTCCTCCATAAACCATGAAAGTGTCCTTCATTCTTCTTAAGTACTTTAGAATCCCTTTCACAGCTTTCCAATGCTGCTCACCTGGATTAGACTGATATCTGCTCATGACACTCAAAGCATGTATGTCATCAGGTCTAGTGCATAACATAACATACATTATGCTACCTATGGAAGAAGGATAGGGTATAGATGTCATTCTTTTGCTCTCATCTAGAGTCTTTGGAGACATTGACTTGGAAGGAGAAATCCCATGCCGTATTGGAAGAAATCCTCTTTTGGATCCTTCCATTTTAGCATTTTATCTATGTACATTGATTGGGACAAACCAAGCATCCATTTGGATCTATCTCTGTAGATCTTAATCCCCAAAATGTAAGATGCTTCGCCCAAATCTCTCATGGAGAAGTTAGTAGATAACCATGCTTTTGTTACTTGCAACATACCCACATTATTCCCAATGAGTAGTATGTCATCAACATATAACACTAGAAAAGTGACTACACTCCCACTAACCTTCTTATACACACAGGGTTCATCCATGTTTATGATGAAATCGAACAATTTGATTGTCTCATTGAAACGTATGTTCCAACTCCAGGAAACTTGTTTTAGTCCATAAATAGACATTTGAAGCTTACAGACTTTCTGCTCATATTCATATCGCTGTTCCATATAAATATCCTCCTTAATGTCACCATTAAGAAAAGGTTGTTTTCACATCTATTTGCCAAATCTCATAGTCATAATATGTAGATATGACAAGTAAAATCCGAATGGACTAAAACATCGCTATTGGTGAGAAAGTTTCTTCAAAGTCAATACCTTGGCTTTGAGTGTAACCCTTTGCCACTAAACATGCTTTATAAGTATCTATCTTTCAACTCCAAGCTTTCGCTTATAGATCCATTTACAACCAATAGGTACAATACCTTCAGGAGGATCCACCAAAGTCCATACTTTGTTAGAGTACATGGAATCTATTTCAGAATTCATAGTTTCTAACCATTTTCCCGAGTCGATATCAAATATCGACTCCTTGTAGGTTCTTGGATTTGTATCCAAGAGAAGGTTATCCTCATTACCCTTAACTAAGAAACCATACCTTTTAGGAGGTATTGAGATCATTTGGGATCTCCGTGGAGATTGTGTACTTTGAGCTTCAATGATATTTTCTGCTTTCACTTGTTGTGGGATAGTAGTTTATGATTTTTGAATTTCTTCAAGATCTATCATATTCTCATTATTCCTATCCAATATGAACTCCTTTTTCTAGAAAAGTGGTATTCCTTGAAACAAACACCTTTTGCTCAAGGGGATGATAGAAGTAATATCCAATTTATTCTTTTGGATATCCCATAAACTTATACTTAATGGATCTATTATCTAACTTGTCTCCCATTGTTTTCTTGACATAGGTAGGACACCCCTATATTCTTAAATATTTGTAACTGGGTGTCTTACCAAACCACATCTCATATGGAGTCTTGGGCACTGATTTAGAGGGAACTCTATTTAGTAAATGGGCAGTTGTTTCAAGAGCATAACCCCAAAAGGATAGAGAAAGATCAACGAAACTCATCATGGATCTAACCATATCCAATAAGGTTTGATTCCTTAGTTCAAAAACACCATTGAGTTGTTGTGTTCTTGGTGGAGTCCACTGGGAGAGAATCCCATTCTCTTTAAGATGATCAATGAATGTTGTACTCAAATATTCTCCCCCCCGATTAGATCGTAGGACCTTAATACCTTTTCCCATCTATTTTTTCTACTTCATACCTAAATTTCTTGAACTTTTCAAAGGTTTCTGACTTGTGCTTCATAAGATACTCATAGCCATACCGTGAATAGTCTTCAGTGAAGGTAATGAAGTAAGAAAAACCACTCTAGCACTAACATTTAGTGGTCCACAAACATTTGTATGGATCAAATCTAATAGATTAGATACACGTTCTGCTTGTCCCACAAATGGGGATTTTGTCATCTTTCCTTAAAACATGATTCACAAGTTGGAAGTGACTGTAAGTCAAATAAGTTCGACAACCCATCTTTAACTAACTTGTTTATCCTGTCTTTGGATATATGACCTAACCTTAGATGCCACATAAAAGCATAATTTTGATCATCAACCTTTCTTTTGTTACTTTGTTGTAAACATATTATGGAATCATTAGTGTGGACATTATACAATTTATTTGACAATGCACCAGTACCATATAAAAGACCATTTTTAAAAATAGAACAAACTCCACTAAAAATTGTAAAATTAAATCTTCCTTGTCCAAAATAGGAACGAAAATAATGTTTTTGATAATGTTTGGCACATAAAAACAATCATTCAAAACTAATTTTATTCCATATTCTAATACTAAATATACTCTCCCTATAGCTACCGCAACAACCCTTGCTCCATTCCCAAACCGTAGAGTTGCCTCATCTTTATTTAGTCTCCTATTTCTTGTCATCAATTGCAAGTCATTGCAAATATGACTACCACATCTAGTATCTAATACCTAAGAAGCATAATTAACTGAAAGGTTAATTTCAACAAAGTATTTACCTGAATCAGAACATTTTTGCTTTAGTTTTGCAAGATAAGTGTTGCAATTCCTTTTCCAATGCCAAGCTTTCCACAATGAAAGGTTAATTTCAACAAAGTATTTACTGGAAGGGTTGGCTGCAAGGGCCAGCCTAGCGGTAGGGGCCAATTGTGAGGGCCAACCTCGTAGCAACCTTTCCACGAGGCAGCTAGCGGATAGAGGGTGGCCTCAACGGCCAGCCCCATGGCAGCTGTTAGAATTATGCCTCACAAACCAATCATGTTTATGCAGTTGATCATATTTTACATTGGGACTCTTTATCTTCAATCAATTATTATTGCAAGGCATTATGTTTTTTATTTGTCATTGATGGTTGTCATCATTATTTATTACAATCCATACTTGACAAAGTCCATAGATCAAATAGGCTCATGGAATATGGTCGTGCATAGAGATAACGATCATGAAACATATTCTCTATAAGCCTTGATCTTAAATGTTCCTAGTCATAGAGTTATTAGGATTGGACACTAATAACTCGGATAGACTAGCACATATGATGCATGCTCAATCAGGAGAATATCTTGTTTCATGGACATTGGTGTGAGGACACTAGTGCATATATGTGGGTGCTTATTATAAGAATAAGTACATTGAACTGACCTGCTACAGAATTCCTAATGGTTATTATTTAATGTCGAATTAGAATTTCTGTGTTGCAATAGTGCAGATTGATCCTTAGACTTGAGACATCATGATAATCTTATATTTGACTGGTTATGTTTTGGTGCCTTTTTGGATTCTAATGGAGTCATTAACAAACTATGACTGGGTATAACCTTATCACATATGAAGGCCTGTGAATGTTGAAATATGATTCATCACTTATCAACAAGATGAGAAGATGTCCCATGTATTCCGATGATTTAATGACTGAGGAAATCCTTCGCCAAGGTGAGGTGAAAATCAAAAAAGGTGTTTTGATTTCACCTATCAAGTCATAAATCTGGAATGGATACATAGTTATTGAATGATTAGGGTTTCGTCATAAAACCATACCCTAAATTCAATTGGGACATAGATTGATGAAAGGATTTTATTGCACGGTAATTGCAATTGAAAAGGTTCGTGTTTTTCCATCGTTGGTTAGGTATTCATGGTATTTTGCTAGACATTAACCATGATATGTAGGGTTTTAGAATTAATTTGATTAATTCTAAAACTATTAATTAAAGAGTTTAATTAAGAAGCCCATGAGATGGGTTAAATAAAAGGCCCATGAGTTTAATTAAATAGTTTAATTAATCTAATAAGTTGGGCCTTGATATAACCTAATAGAATTAGCCCTACATCTAGTCTAATGGTGGACCTAACGGGTCACACACTTAGGTCGAGCCCATTCAACGATTTAAAAGAGAGAGTCGGCCTAATGTGATTAAGGGCCGAGCCTAAATTGTTTAGGGTTTTTCCAAGGCATGATAGGGTTTTGAACTCTATTTATATGCCGGTTAAGAAGCTGGAAAAATGAAGAAGAAAAATTCGTGTTCTCTCAAGAGGTGCCTAGGGTTGGTAGCACTACTCGAGGCATTTGTGGAAAGGGTTGATCGTGTGGACCAACTTGGAAGAGATCGCACTTGGGACTCTACGGACCAAAATCGGGCAGAATCGAAGCCTTCATGGTCGGCAGTTCCTAACAGCAGCCTTGTCGCAAGCTATCTCGTGGCAGCCTCGTGGCAAATGCCCCCTCTCGATGAAACCTATGCTCCATTCAGCAATCGCCATGTGTTAACACCAGCCATCCTTGAGAATCGTGCCCTATAAATACACAGCTACAGGACATTGAAGGGGACTTCCGGTTAGGGGTAAATTTCGACACCTTGACTGCATTTTTCACTTTTTTTGTGAATAGTTATTTGGATCTGGTACTGACTTAGGCATCGGAGGTTTGTCGTGGGCGAGGATTCCTGCAAGCATTATAATCCATTTTTGGGGTATCAGTAGAGTCAAATCCTTGCGGCAAGACCTTGCAGTAAAGTCAAATCCTTACGACGAGACCTTGCGGTAAAGTCAAATCCTTGCGGTGAGACCTTGCAGTGAAGTCAAATCCTTGCGGCGAGACCTTACAACGAAGTTAAATCTTTACGGCAAAGTCAAATCCTTGCAGCCAGGAAGATCCTTGTGGCAAGACAAATCCTTGTGGCAAGTAAAATCCTTGTGGCGAGGAAGATCCTTGTGGCGAAACCCTTGTGGAAAGACAAATCCTTGTAGAGAGGAAGATCCTTGTGGAGAGAAAGATCCTTATGGCGAAATCCTTGCGACGAGATAGATCCTAATGGCAAAATCCTTGCGGCGAGCATCCTTGTGGCAAGCTCCTTTGAGGCAACTTCTCTCACAACAACCTTACTTCACTCGACACTAAGCTCGAGTAGATCCCATAAATTTTAATTGTTGTATTTTTTGCAATGACACCTAGACATTTCTCGCCACTTATTATTACGTCTCCTCGATGCCTTTTGATCTTCTCAATTCATCTTCCATAGAGGCGATCCTTATTTTGAAATCCTAGCTCTCAGCCCTTAGGCCCACAAGTTATTCTTCCTTCTCCCATAAATCATAGATGTGGGTCTGGAGTTAGTGGCATTCTTGTTGCCAGAATTTTGTCTCACGCTTTCGCTTCAAATTATAAAGGTCCTTTCTCTCAGTCAAGCGCGATTCATTGCATTCGTCACAACCATAGCCTAAACCCCTTAAAAAATAAACAGCCATAGTCAAAATAAGCTCCAAAAGTAAAGCCAACAACTGAAAAGCTCTTACCTCTGCCAACAAACATTTTGCCTGATCCATGTCCTCAAGTGCCTACTTGAAAAACCTTGACTCATCCCTAGACAGGATGATTGAGTAAATCAATCTTGCCTCCACCCCCTAGTTTATCACAAAATCTGTATCCAGGACTCTAGGACAAGTGCATAAATTTTTGGCTTGAAAACAACGATCATTTGGAAAAGTCATCTTCCCTTGAATAGAAGGCAACTTCGATAAAATTGGTAGTTGTTGGGGATTCTCCAACTCTAATGTCTTCCTATCGTAGCGTTCCAACTACCGTAGAGGGTTTTTCATTGTTTGTAAAAGCCGATGTTTATATGAAGTCCTCATGCCCAACTGCATTGAGGATTGTGCAATTTCCATCTCAAGTTAAAGGCTCTCTTATCACCTCACAAGCCTCATCTATTGGCCATAGAATCATTGGTGGAGGGATCAACAATGGCAAGAGCAAGGAGCCAACCTCCAATCTTTGTATTTTGCATTCGAAAAAGTTCCCCGAAACTTTATCTCTAGCAGCTCTTGTTCATTGCTCATGCTCTCAACCTTTAAGAGCACATTTTTCTACATTGTACTCCTTCATAACCCATTTTAAGCGATCCATTCTAAAAGAACATGTTATTTGGAAAATAAATCCCCTTTGGGAAAAATTTCACTGGGTGACCACTGCTCCAAGGAGCGAGGTTCTTCAGGATGAGTTCTGCTTGCCAAAAAAATCTATCTAAGAAAAAAGACAACTAGTTATTTATAGGCCTTCATATCTGAAAACTGAATCGATACATTATCATTGCGTATGCCTCTTTTGGTTCCCCTTCACGCTAAAAACTCTTTACTTTTCCCTAAGTCCCAAGCAACTACGTCATGTCCTCTGTCTCAAATAACCCCCATTTTCTTCTTCTAGGCCAAGGCATGCGCCCGAGGAAGCTTTGTCTCCTTCAAAATGACTCCCCTATTTTTTTTCTACTCTTCCCTCTGACTTTCAATCTAAGAAAAAAGTGGGTAGCCATTGTTGTGTAATAACCCCCTAGGAGATTTATTCCAAAGTAGTCCATGCACATTTGTTATCCAGGAGGAAACAATTCTTTCGGTGAAAGACCTTATCAGGGTTTGAGCCTATCTCCCATAGAAAAGCCCTTGATCGCTTATCACTCACCTGGGACTAGCTTCTTGAATCTGCATGATTTTCCCCTGGTCGAGCTTTGCTCCTAGGGGGAATATAGGGAGATTTTTTCCCCGTTTAAATTACCCCACATTGCCTTGAGGTAATGTGGCTCGCCTCATCCAAGCCCACTTCTTTCTAAGGGTCCTTCCCTACCAAATGAAAGGCCAAAGGCCATTTTATGCTTAACCCTGAGATAACCATAAATGGGGAAGATGCATCGTACCCTCACATGCACACGTCGCATGTGTAATACCCGAGAATGTTCAGAGGACTCAAGTGTAAATTTACCTTGGGTTGTAAGTGAAATCTTCAGAAGATTAAGCCTATAATGTAAATTTTAGTATAGTTATGACTGACCGAATCAACTACAGGGAGTTCCTTAGAGCCTAGATTCCAAAGAAAAATGATACATAATTGATGAGCATTTTGGGACGTGATTTATGACATTGAAAGAAATCGGATTAGGAACGATATTTGGTACAACTATAGTTCAGGCTGAAAAACTGAATTATCGTAAGAGACTTTCGAGAAGTCAGTGCAACCTTTAAAGAACTCAAATTGTGCATAAGGAACAACCCATAAGTGGTTTCAAGTCTAAACGAAAAGAATCACGGTCAAATCGTTCATTTAGGCCTAAGTGTAATTTCTTGAAATTTCTTGAGGGAGATCAAAATGATGTTATTTCTAAATCTTTGGGATGTAAATGAAGAGTTTAGAACTTGAGGGTCTCAATGAAAGTTTTGGAAAGCTTAGCAGCTTCAAGGAAAGGGCCAAAGTGAAGGGATGTTAAAGTGGAGGGGCAAAACTGTAAAAAATAGAAAGTTGCAACGAGAAACTACCATGGCAAACCAAGTTGCCGGCCACACCTCTCCTATCATCGATTTTGGCCTTGGGAGGCTCGAGGGAGTGGTTAGGAGTCCTACGGCTAGCCCTAGGCTGACATCGGCCTCGATGGTGGCTAATGTTTTGGGATTTAAGGCCGTGTCTTGGCCAAAAATTTTGATGCTTTGTAACTAAGTTTTGGCCAAGGGTTTTCACAAGTTTGGCTTCAAATTGCTCTCATTTTAGAACATTTCTGAAGGAATGGATAAGGGGCATTTGTTCCCCATGTCTAAAGGATGATTTCTAGAAAATTTTGTGTGCTTTCGTGAAGTGTATAGGGTGTTTTGATGGTTGCTGAAAACCAAAGTAGTCATTGGGGTCGGACCTTTAAACGGCTTGTTGAAGGCCTTTCGGTGGTTGTTTCGGGCCAAGGGATGCTCCATTGGGATCGACTAGGTGGGAAGATCAGCATGGGATAAAGATCCAGCAATGCCGGTATACCGGTGCCGAAGAAGATGAACCGCACATGAGCTGCATGCGCTGGTCATCATGTTTAAGAATTATTGTGGAGAAATATTTGGAAAAATGTTTGAGTAGGTATTTATTTTGGAATATTAGAGAAACAAATTGAAGAAAAATAGATAGAAAATAGTGAAAAAATAGGGTTTGATATTTATTTTAATAAATATGATGAATAAGGTGCTTTGTGACTTAAGATTTAGTATTGTGCAACTTTTCAGGCTTTGCACGCAAATCGAGACTGTACATGCTTTTTTGAGGTGTTTTGAATCTAGTTTGAAAGGTGAGTGATTTTTCCCAAAAAGCTTGTGCATGTTATGTTTTGTCTAAGTTGAGCATGATGGTTGCTAAATCATATGTAATTTATACACATCTTGTCATATCTGTACATATATTGTCACTACAGGAAAAAGGGGTATTACCGGCGAAGTTTTCCCGGCAGTTTAAAGAGTTGTCGGGAATACACCAAAATTCCCGGCGGTTTATTAAACCGCCGGGGATTTAACACAATCCCCGGCGGTTGTCACAACCGCCGGGTATTCCATACACATCCCCGGCGGTTTTGAAAACCGCCGGTTACTCCATACCCATCCCCGGCTGTTTTAGAAACCGCCTGTGATGTTGGCCCATCCCCGGCGGTTTAAAAACCGCCGGGAATATTATTTAATAGGCACAGCCAAAATTACCCCCTCCTTCTCGCAGGGATATTATTTAATAGGCACAACCAAAATTACCCCCTCCTTCTCGCGCCCCCGCCCAAATCTGCCTTTCATCCCCTAGCCTTCTCTTCCAAAACCCCCCTGCAAACCCTAGAACCCTCTCTTGCTCGCTCACTCAACCTCGCTCTCGCCACTGCCTCCCTCGACCTCGCTCTCGCCACTGCCTCCCTCGCCCTCGCTGCTCACTCTCGCCGCTACCTCCCTCGCCCTCGGTGCTTGCTCTCGCTCTCGCCCTCGCCTTCGCCCTCGCTGCTCGCTCTCGCCCTCTTCGTCTCTGTCTTTCTCGGCCTTGCTCTCGCTCGCCCTCAATCGCTCTCGCTCGGGCCTCGTTGTGTCGCTCTCGCCCGCTCACTCTACCTCGCTCTCGCCGCTGCCTCCCTCGCCCTCGCCCTCGCTGCTCGCTCTCGCCCTCTTCATCTCGGTCTCGCTCGCCCTCAATCACTCTCGCCTTCGCCCTCAAAAAAGGTTAGCCTCAAGCTTCTGCTTTGATTTGGATTGACGAACAGAGCCCCTGAATCTGTTCGTAAATCCAAATCCATATAAATTTGGTTATAGATCCTGTATAATGTATTTGGTATTTGTGCTGGATTAATGCTCTTCCGTTTTAATCTTTGTTTTCTGAGATCTGATTTCCGTTTGATATTGGAATTGTGCCAATTTGAGCAGATATGGTAGTTATAGTGATTTCAATGGGATTGATTATGTTCTCGTGATGTTCATGATGCTTCCAGTAAATTAATATTTGAAATTTTCAATACATGATATGATAAAGGATAGGATTTATATATCAATTTAAAGTGAATTGACCAAATGCGTGCGCAAATTTGCCTATTGCTCAGTGTGCCTCTTGTACACGTTGTACTTTAGGTTCAAATAACTATCGGAAGCTGTGTTGTTTTGCGTCCCAAGATGGCAAGGAATGTTAAGAAGTGCAGTTGGAATGTTATCTGGGAAAAACTATATATCACTGGACTATTTTCTGGGAGAGAGTTGCATGTTTCAATGGAATGAATTTATTCGGTCTCAATTAATTCTAATTCTAAGAATTCTGATTCGTTTACACATAGATGGAGAAGGAAGTGAAAGAGCTGAAGCATGAACTTGAACTCGAAAGAAGTGCAAAGAAGGAGCCAGCGGTACACTTTTAAGAGTATCATTGTTTGTATTTCGTTGCTAGTCTTCTATTATCCTTTTTGGTCTTTTAGTGGATTGGCAACAACAGCGGTCTTCAATCTATTGGACATTTTCAGGGATTAAAACAAGATGGACATTCTCGTGAAGTATCGAAGTGCCTTCTCCCTTTGCTTAATAATGAAAGTAGACCTACACTGGGACCTCAAAAAAGAAAAGCACTTGGAAGGAAGGCAGTGGTGAGACAGTCTGCTACTTCTACAGATCCATCCACACTTGTCCATGAAATCCGGAAGCTTGAGATGCTGCAGAGACAGCTTGGTGAAGAAGCTAATAATGATCCCAGCATCTCAGCTAAATTAAAAGCTCACCAGGTTGTTCTGATATACCTGCACATTTATTAGCTGTTTTATGTTTTATGGGTTTTGTTTCTAAATTTGGCTTTATTATTATTTATATTTTTTATTATGATTCTTTTTGTTTAAAAAGTCCATATATATCAGCATATCATATTATGGTGATGCTAGGACAATAATGCTCTTGTTTCCCCTACTTTCTCATTATTCAGTTTAAAAACAATATCAGTTCAGAATTTTCTTTGAGTCTCTGATTATTCAGAAATGCAACTGTCAGTTGCACTTAATGTTTTGACGGTTCAAGTCAAATCCAGGAGATGGCTGATTTTTAAAACTTTTTGGTAGCTTATTAGAGCGAACATCTACCCTTATCATCACTGATGCGGCCAGATATGCCAAGTGTTTTGATCAAGCCACACCCAATAAGCAGTTGTTTTTTAATTTTTTTAGTAGCCATCACAGGCCTAAGCAGGTGATGCCATCAGATGTACCCTTATGCGGAATGAACTTCTAGCCATTCCCTTCATATTCATTTGAGGTGAACTTATTCATTTTTATGGCTATAGGTTCATTGAGTTGTCGTTCCTGCTTCTTGTACTGCTACTGCTTTCCATATTCTTGAATATATAATAGAATACCTTTGCTTTGCGGCAAGCTCTCCTGTTATGAGCAATTTATGGAATATCTGATTATTTTGTTCAAATTGTTCTTCAGCTAGTATCAAGTTCAGAGCTGAATTTGGGTACTTCTGATTTCAGGTTGACATGCTTAAATTTCTAAGGGAATCAATTTATTGGCAGAGGTCTGGTGGCCGTGACCATGTAATTCCCATGCATCATCCAAATGCTTTCAGATTTCTTCGAGAACAGATGAATGCATCTATTCTCATTGTTGCAGATTTTGGCCGTTACCCTAAAATCATGTCAAATTTGAGCAAAGATGTGGTGGCCCCATATGTGCATGTTGTGGATTCATTCACCAATGATGACTCTCCAGATCCATACGAGTCTCGTTCAACTCTTCTTTTCTTCCGAGGGAGAACAGTGCAGAAAGATGTAAGTTGTTTTACAAATTGAACATATTGTTGCGATTATCTTTTGATTGGATCTAGAAATAATATCTCTTACTCAGTGGAGTGCTGCAGGAAGGAATTGTCCGTGCTAAACTGGCAAAGATATTAGTCGGTATTGATGATGTCTACTGTGAAAGAAGCTATGCAACAGGAGAAAGCATAAAAATGGTATGCTTTAGACTTATACAAGCACTATATTTGTGTTTTTTTGTCTTGAAAAATTCAAATACAACTATGGTTTTTTAGTGTATGGATTCTAATACTGCTTCTTCTTCAGGGCATCTTTCTGAACTTCATTTGAGATGCAGTTTCTCTGAATAATTTGATAGTGGACTTTTTACTTGTTTATGCTACTTTTGTTGGACATATCATATAAATAAGTTTTTTTTAAACTTATTTATAGAATCTATTCACAGATCTAGCAGGGTTACGCCAAGCTACCACCCTGCTAGATCTGTGTAAGGCCCGCACAGGTTTAGGCCATGCAGCTGCGAGCTTTGCAAGGAGAACTCCATGAAAGCATATATTTAAAAAAAAAAAGGGTTGATTTTTGCCGGCGGTTGTGAAAACCGCCGGCAATTTTATTATTTTATTTGACTTTGCCGGCAGTTTTTTAACCGTCGGCAATGTCTTTTCCGGCAGTTTTTAAACCGCCGGGAAAAGTAAAAACTTTGCCGGCGGTTTCCTAAAATCGCCGGAAAATACTATTTATTGGCAGTTTTGAAAAACCGCCGGGAAATGTAAAAATTTTGCCGGCGGTTTTAAAAAACCGCCGGTAAATAGTCTTTTCCGGCGGTTTTTAAACGCCGGAAAGTTTTTCCGACGGAGGTATTTCCGGCGGTTATAATTACCGCCGGTAAAACTTTTTCCGGCGGTTTTTTTACTTTTTCCGGCGGTTTTTTCACTGCCGGAAAAAATCAAAACTCTTGTAGTGTGTTGTATCGATAGTCACGATTTTTCCTTGGCATTATATTATTGGCATATTAAAATTGGTAACGGGATGGGATGTTGCCTTCATAGTGTAGACATAATTCCTCAAGGGTATTGTTGGAACAACATTAGGAGTACCCCAAAAACAAGTCAGGATTATTGCCTAGGTTTTTGTGTCGGGCTGATTTGCTAGGGAAGTTACACTAGGGCATATGACTGTTCATGTCATTGCACCATGCATTCATGTATCTGTATTTAAACAGTCGCTAGAAGGTCCATCCTCTAATCGGGCTATACCCTTGGAACATTCAAATGTTCTAGTTGGGACTTGCAGCTAAGGCAAAGAAATGATTGAGATGTAACAACACGTGATGACGTGTCCAATGGTTTTGGCTAGTTGTTCTAGTATTCGCATCTTTATGATGATTCAGATATGTTTTTAGTCGTATTGAGAAACTTATGTTTCCATTGAAGATCAGTCTTGTTAAATGTAAGAGTGTTACGTATTACAAATGATGTTCGAGAATCAATAATGTAATACTATTATGTTTAATGTTTTTTGAGATATTATTTGACTGTATCTGAGGTATTCAGTTGTTATCATCGAGAAATGAGTCTCCATGTATTTAGTTTTGAAGATTTACTATGGTACGAATTCTTATGTTATGATTAAAGTGAATTCGGTTATGTACCATATCAGGTTTCGATTGTTGTATCTGCATTTATAATGATATGTTGGGGGTTTTTTCTTGAAATATGGTACTTGAGGTATTAAGAAATGTATCATGGAAAGAGAATGCATATTTTTATGTCGAGCGGCAACATAGTGACACGCCTTGAGAAGGCGAGGTGTTACAGTTTGTTTCAAAACGAACTAGCAAAACCCCAATTGGAGATTCAGGGGGACTGCTAGGGGTTATGGATTCAGAGAGAAAGTTGAGTTAGATACTCCAAGTTGGAGACTTAAGAGGATCTAATACAGTTACAGTAAATTAGTTGAAACCCCAAGTGGAGAGTTAAGGGAAAAGAAAACTGATGGTTTGTAGAATGAAATCCCTGCTTAGAGATTTGGGATTGTCGGTTGAGGTCTTAAAGGTTATTGATTTGAGGATCTAACCTTATTAAGTGATAGAACAACTGGTGGAATGACCTAGCTATGAAAGTTAGGGTCCGACGATATGGTTTGAATGTGAGGTTAATTCGGTAACTATGGCTATGGATCCAAAAGATTTAGAGACTATTGATTTAAGATCATTAGTTAAAATCCTTACGCTAAATGGTGGGATAACTGGTAGTTGTCAAGAATGATCGAGTTGTGAATGATTAGTCTGATGTGACATAACCTAGCTGACAAGATTAAGTTCAAGAACGGATGATATGATTCATCGAGGTTCGAATGTAAGGATAAGGTAGTGACTCTGAAAGAGAGATGTGTAGATCAAGGAATCTAAGGGATTGGGTCAAGTATGAGGCCGAAGATGGACGAGTGATGGCGTATGAATTATTCCAATTGATGAGGCGACAGTGGTGCAACCAATATGACTCGCAAAGATATGACAAGGAACCCTAGCAGCATAGCAGCACTACTGGTTTGGTGTTTGCAGTGACATGTTTGGATCCAGGAACCCACGAGCAGAAGGCTGAGGGATGGCTTATGGTAGGTATGGGAGGCTTGTCGACTGAAGCATCATAGCAAATTGCATGGGAGATAATCAAATGCTAAAGATCTAGGACAATTCAGTAGGGTTTGTATCTTGTATGGGGTCCAAGTGCGAGGTGTGCCGCTAGCTTGATGAACTTGGATGAAAGCCTAGGGAAACAAACCAAAAAGAGATGGATCATCTTGTGGAGACACGATCTAAGGAGAAAGAAGCAAGTAATGTCTTGAAATTTGGACTGTGTGTCCTATTTAAAGACTTGCATCTGGGTTCGTGGTCATCTTGTGAGTTGGTGATGAGGTGAGCATTGTGAGGCTCAAGGGGTAGATTAACCTCGGTGTCTAGTGTGACAATGCTAAACAGATCATGAGATGAATTGTTTATGCCTATGTCGCTAATATAAAGTTGGGTTACTTGTAGATATAATGGAAATAGGTGACTGTGGTGAATCCCACTCATGAGGAAAGAGGCACAAAGGAAAAGCTACCTGACGTGTGAAATGGATATGATATATTTGATGCATGCTCATGAGCCGTATAGGCGCTACCTATGTTGTGACGTAATCATTGACCTTAATGAGGGTCTAGAATATATGTTCTTGTAGAAAGAGTTAACACTTAAGATAGCGATAGTGAATGATAGTTCTTAAAGGACTATGACGAGACCGTGTAGATTCACCTAAGGCGTACTTGTGTGGGGGTCGTTGCTTGGTGTAGGGGTAAGCCTATTATGTGACCAGGTTGAGGGTGATAACTTGAGTGTTGGCTGAAGGTGAATGTAGTGCATAGGAAGAACTAATTTAGTCGTGAGTCGATAGTTAGCTGGATCTGAAGAACTAGACACATGAGGCAATGGAATCTTGGTGAGTGAGATTTTGGGTAATAGAGCATGGCTAGTCCAAAACCTTGATGATGAGTTATGAGATGACAATCTTGGTTCAAGATAGAGTTCATGTACCTAAAAGGCAAGAGTTGGTTGTTAGGTTGTAACGACCATAACAGGAATGATGAGAGATTTAGTCAACAGAGATTGTGCCTATGGTTCAGTGCGCCAAGTGGGCTTGAAAATTCGAAAGTCTGTGAGAAAAGACACATGAACAAGTTATGCCTTGTGCATCTGGATGGGGACCTGAATCATTATTGAGATTTAAGGTATATGTCGGTAAAGAATCCTTGGGAGTTCTTGAGGTTTAATTGTTTGCAAGCTTAAAGAAGATGGCTGGAACCAGGTAGCGTGATTTGATTTGAGGTCTTCAAATATAAATCGATTGGGATTCCCTAGGAATTTCCTTAAAAGGTTTGATTTTAAGGGCCATTGAGAATCTAAGGATTTGTGGTGAAACTTCAAGAGTTTTTCAAAAAGGAATTCAGTGGGCCTTTGGGAGACAACGTTGAGGAAATAGAGTTTGAATTTCTTAAGCTGTGAAAGCCATGATCCATCAAGGATTGAAGTGACATAGGTGACTGATAGAGCGCATATTTTCATATTATTTAGCCCTCATATTTAGTCTTTTTGCACGTTAGTTGTGTCATTTTATTCATCTTGATTTTGTTTTATTTTATTTTATAGGAATTGAGCTTCACACTATTTTTTCTTATTTTGAACAGATTAGGGCTTCCTGGGTCATGAGGAATTTTGATGGCAAGAAGGGAAACAAGGAGATTGGAGACAAAGAAGCAAAAGTGTGCTGACAGATTTGACCTTCTATGCTTCTTTCAAGTTTTTGGACAAGTTAAAATCCCAGAACGTGAATGATGTCTTCAGAGATATTGTATAGGACTTCTTGGGCTTTCTGGAAGAGTATGGTTTGTCCAAATCCAAGTTCGTTTGGGCCTTCAAACATCGCTTCAAAGTCGGGACCAGAAAGTTGGGTCAAATTAGGAAAGCTGAACAGATGCTTAATCTTTAAAAGGCCATAACTTGGGCGTCCGATATCCAAATCAAGTGATTTAAAATCCCAAATTCATCTAATCTTCTTGATCTACAATTTTGATGAAGGGGACGAAGCCCAGAACGCACGTTATCCTATTCGAAATTGGCTGTGAAGTTGCGGTAACCTAGGGTTTCCTCCCTAAGCTCTATTTAAGCACATTAAGTGGCCGATTTTTGGAGATTTCTCATGATTTCAACCAAGAAGATGGAAGGGTAATTTGCTTGTGATTCGCTACATTCTCGTACCCCTTGCCCGGTTTGAGTCTCGATCAGATTGTTGAATCCGGTTTGGAACTCGATTTTCATGTTTTTATTGATGATTCTGTTTCTTTTCCTTCTCTAAGTTTATGTATGTTTCTTTTATGCGATTGTGTGAATGCATGCATGATCTTTGGATGGGTTTAATTGATGTACTCGGTTGAGGCTTTGATTAGAAAGAAACGGAACGGTATATTTGTATGAGCGATTGCTCGATTTGGTTTAATCTTTTACGGTTGTAGAAGAGTTTTTCAAATCAAAAGAAAATCAAACCAAACAGATTGTTTTCATAAGTGAGACGAGGATTACCGTGGTAAGGAGGTAGGGTTTGTAGCGGGTTATGTTTTGTTTCATTCTTGAGCGTTTTTAATTTCGGTTTTTATCAAAACCCCCCTCTCGTTTAATCTTGTTTTGACAGTTCTTTGGCAGTTCGTTGGGGACGACTTTGGGTTGCACCCTTATTGCAAATCCGAATCATTATTCATCTAATCTATCGGTGTTCGACAGCTCGATCACTGACGTAAGTACCTACCCGTTCTAGTTAGCGGGATAGCTATGGATTGTTATCTCGATAGTTGTAAGAATCTTTGACATGCTGGAAAGAGATAGATGATAGCAGATGTGCCAAGATGACAGGTAGTAATAGGAAAGATGCATTCCTAATAGACTTAAATCTATTGGAGATCCAGGATTTTCGATTTTGGAGAATGGAACTCTTGTATGGATAAACAACTAGTCTAGTTAGCCATTTTGGGCAAATTATGAGAGGTATAGCTGGACAATCATTAAAGTAATGCTAGCGAGTTATGAAAATAAAGAACCTATGAATATGTGGTACAAGTGCTTGTTGTGCCATTACACTTGCGGTTAGTGAAAAGCCGTAAAAAAATTGAGGTAGCGAGAGCAATACCAGGATGTATTCTTGAAAAAATTTATTGGGATTACTTCTTAATAATGAGTCTGAATCAGCCATTGATAGCTTGAGATTATTGGATGCTTAGCTATGTGTGGCTTGACTAAAATTATGAATTATCAAGCTTTGAATAAGGTGATAATTAAGAGTTTGTATCTTTTACCTCGAATTTGATGAATTATTAAAGCCAACTGCAAGAGGCTGTGATATTTTCAAAGATTGATATGCGATCGAGGGTAAGATAAGGGAATGAGGCATTCTGGAATCAACATTTGAGTTATGATTTGATGATTGTCTTATGATTTGACCAATGCACCAATTGCATTTAAGTCGCATTAGTGATTTTGTTTATCAATGATATTTTGGTATACTCCTCACATGGGGAAATGCATGAGGAACATCGAGGATAATATGGGGAACTCTTAGGGAGCATCACGATGGATGTTGTGACCAAGATTTTCTTGGTAGGTCATAACAAAGGTGATGAGAGCATGAGTCTCCATGTCGGTGAATGTGAGATCAAAATTGATTACCATAAACACTATGAGCTGAGGAAGTTAAGTTAGATGTCTCGATAGGTTACAACAGGAGACGAATCAAAAGTTTTGAAAGGAGGTTGGTCTAAGCAAAGGTTGGTAACCTAAGTAAATGTAACTTCGAAAAGGATCAAGGGTCCATGAGGTTTAGAGTTAAGACTGGTACTGAAAAAAGTACCAAAAGTGACAGAAATTGGGCTAATTGCAACTCTCAGAGATGGGACATGGGCTCTAGCATAACGATAACACCATGGGTGTGTGGCCTGTAACAGCGGATCTAAGCCTAAGGACCAAGGTAGAGGACTAGTGATGGGCTAGTGACTATTGATTACCTAAGCAACTGGGCTGGCATGTGGTAAGAGTGTGAGACCCATGAGTCAGAGCTACTTAGTGAATTGCAGAGACGATCAAATGCCAAAGTTTGGGTAGCACAATGGTATGTTTGGACTAGAATCCAAGTCTCAAGGGACTAGAGCACTGTGATAGGATTCCTAACTGTCTATGAATGGATATGAAGTTTTTAAGGTTGGCAAATTATGGTTGGAGATTCGTGAGGGACTCTCTGAAATAGTTATGTTCATGATAGGACTCATAACAAGAGTCAAGTGGGAAAGGTCTACCAGATGCAGTGAGAGCTTGCGATAGTTCAAAGGATTGGGTTGCAAGTTAATGTTACATAAATGGGTGATCAGGTATGGAGCACGCCAAGGCAAGGCGAACTACGCTACGTATGTCTTGAAGCTAGCTTTTGTGGTAGGTGCTCTTGAAGTTATGGAGGCACTACCGGTATTGTGGGACATTTGATGTGCTCACAAATCACGAGGAGCCTAAGGTATGTGTTCTCGCAGAAGGAGTTGAACGAGAGGCAATGATAGTGGATAGAGTTCCTTGAGAACTACGACTGCACTGCTTTGTATCACCCAAGGCGTAACAATGAGGTGCCTAACGCTTTAAGTAGCAATGTGCCTACTATGACGGGGTGAATGGTCAATGAGTGGCAGTTATGGGAGGCTTTTTGCCTAGTGACTATGAGTGTAGTGCTAAAGGGATCGTTCGTTTTTATCGCTAGCCTGGTGGTTTAGCTAGATCTGGTGAATGAGATACCAAAGGTACATGTGGTTGACAAGTGTATTTATCTAGGGAATGATGGGCATTGCCAGTGTAACACCCGGAGTTACAGGTGTTAAAAGAATGAGAAAGAAAGTGAGAATATTCCAAAAATGCCCTTGAGAAGGTGTTGGATCCTTGAGATTGAGGGTGTCTTATGAGAAGGGTATTTTGGTAATTTGGATAGTGAAATCCAATGAAGGGTATTTTGATAAATTAAAAATAATTCCTATGTGGAATTAAGTGTGTAAGTGAATAAAAATCCCAATTTGGTAATTATGTGGAAATATATATGGGATTAATAAATTCACAAAGATTATTTAGGAATTTTGGAGTGATTCCATAAAGGAATTAAATTTTGGAAATAGGGAAAATGGTGGATATTAAATTATTTGAGGAGAATAATTATATTTTCCCTAAATTGTGAATTAATGTGGTAATGCCACTTGGAGAGATGAGATTAAATTTGGAAGCCAAGTTAGTGTCTTAGAGTGACACTTGGCATAATCTTGAAGATTTGAGAGAAATTATAAATGTGAATTTATGAGTTGGAGAATGATTTAAATTAAATGCAAAAGAAAGGATATTAGTCTTTCAAGCATTTAATGAGAGGCATAATTATATGGATTAAAGTAAATCCAAAAGAAAATGGGAAAATGGTCACCCATTAATGCTTGAAAAATTGTGGGATTTATTTAAATGAGAAGAAAAGTATTTATGTCTCTCAAATGTGATGTTGGAAATTAGTCCCATTAATTTAAATGGGAAAGAAATGGAAATTAGTCACTCATTTATGAGTGAAAATGGGAGGATTTATTTAAATGAGAAATAAATATTTTATGTCTCTCAAATGTGATGGGGTGAAAATAGTCTCATTAATTTAAATGGGAAAGAAATGATAATTCAAAGGATGAGATTAATTCTTGAAATGGGAAAGTGATCCAATGGATGAGATTAATCAAGAAAGGAGCACATGGATTGTGCTTTTGTGTTTTCTCCAAGAGAGAAGTTTTGGTTATTAAAATGGATGGTGGAGATTTAATTCTCCCTTAAGCACATGGATTGTGCCTTTAATGAATGGCTTGGATGCATTCTTGAAATATGAGAAATCTAGTATAAAAAGGCAAGTGTGGGAGACTTGTCTCCCTTTTGGCCATTTGTAGAAATGAAGAAGGAAGAAAAGAGAGAAAGAGAAAGAAGTCTCCATGGAAGGAAAAATGAAGAAATAACGAAGATTATGAAGAAAGTCAAGGCAAGTATGCTTTCTTCTCTTTATTTATGTATGCTTGTATGCAAAAAAATTAAATGGCTTGTTGGAATGCCATTTTAGATGGAAAGAAATGAAGATGGAAGCTCTCTTGAAATGAAGATTAAATATTCAAGAAGAGGTAAGGGATGGCCCCATGGGAGGGTGGCCTTGCAATGTGTTATAAATGTGTTTCATAAATGTATATGTTGCATTTAGCATGTTCTTTTATGTTCATGAGACTTATGGCCATAGGTTAGTTTGAGAACATGGTTGAAATGGTGGGTTGATGCCTCAACCTTGGAGGGTTGTGAGGGCAAAGAAACCTAGCCACATTTGCATGCATTTGGCATCATATAACTTGTTATGTTCATATTTATTTGTCATTACACCCTTATTGAGCTTAATGGCTCGTGAGGTTTTTACCCTCACATGTAGGTTGTGAAAGCATGGTAAAGTCAAGACAAAATGAAATGGCATGGGAAAGCATGGAAGAAGATTCAAGTGTATATTTTGGCTTATTGAAGCTTATGTGTTTGATTTATGAAATGTAAGCTTGTTGGTTGGTGATGGCTTATTCAAGCCTAAGATCATGTATGAAATTCATATTTTAGGATGTTTGATTTTATTGTGAAATGAGGCATTGGCTTAAGGCATGTTGAAGCCTAGGTTGGGTGAAAGCCTCATTGTTGGATATGTGTGGGAAGCAACCAAGATGTATAGTAAAATGGTTTGTTGGAAAAATTTGTGTAATTGATAATGTTATGGAAGTATTGAAGTTGGATTTAAGCCTTGATTATGGAGAATTAGAGGCAAAATCAAAATAAATGAGAAGGATTTTGATTATTATGAATTCTGGAAAAATTGGGTTAAGAGACCCAAGAAATATAAAAAAAAAAAAAAAGAGGTAAAAGGCAGTAGCAGAAGGCTGTTGCAGTAGCAGCAGGCGCGCCCAGGCGCGCGCTCGGGGGAGGCCGCGCACGCAGGCGACCGTGCGTGCGGGCAGGCGCGGCCAGGCCGCTCGGCCAGTGGCCAGTGGGGCCTCGCGCGGGCCAGCGGGGCCCCGCCGGGCAATTTTTTTTAAAAAAATTAGAAAAATTGGGGAATTTTGGGCCATTTCTAAATTGAAATTGGGCCCCGGAGGATTTTTCAAAATAAAGGGATTTTTCGGGCATTTTTGGAGAAAATGCCGAAAATTGAAAATTTGAGTTTTTCTTCCAAATTTAGTAATCGATCAATGGATTGATTTAAATGGTGATTTATGGAGCCCGATAAAATTCTTGGTTGGAAAAGAATTAAATAAAATTGTGAAAATGGCGATTGAGCTTCGGAATGAGATTTTCTTTATAGCCAAATGCGGTGTGGTTTAAAGCCCAATTCTGTTAGTAAATCTTGGGGTTAAGGGAAGGGAAGGACGAGCCTAGTTCCCACCTAGGGCGTTTCTTCTTGAAACATTGTCCGCCCTTCGTCAAAGACCGGGCAGGTGGATAATTCGGGTAATTGTTCATGAGTAGCACCCGTAAGTGGGAGCGGGGCGTTACAGCCAGCCTAAGGGTTCTGATTTTCGAGATGTGAGATGGCATTCTCAAGTTTCGAGGTAGGATGAACGTGCCTAAAATTTGATAAATGTGTGGTCATCTGTAAAGAGGCACAACAGGAAATTTCTTTGAATAACACGACATACTCATAAGCATGGGACGTATAATAAACACAAACTAGAATGTTTGTTAAGGATAAAACTATCTGTGATTAAGGTGTTCAGGTAATAAGCTGTGTTTTGTCTTAGTTACTTGATTGGTCAGATGTAAATTTCGAGGACGAAATTTCTTTAAGGAGGAGTGAATGTAATACCCGAGAATGTTCAAATAACTCAAGTATAAATTTGCCTCGGGCCGAAAGTGAAATCTTCAAAAAATTAGGGCTATAACGTAATTTTTGATACAGTTATGAGTGATCGAATCAACTACAGGGAGTGCCTTAGAGCCTAGATTCCAAAGGAAAATGATACAGCGTTGACGAGCTTTTTAGGATGTGATTAATGACATCGAAAGAAATCAGATCAGGAATGATTTTCGGTATAACTATGGTTCGGGCTGAAAAATCAAATTATCGTAAGGAATTTCCAAGAAGTCAACAAAACCTTTAAAGGAGTCAAATCGTGCAAAAGAAACAACTCTTAAGTGGTTTTCAGTCGAAAAGAAAGGATTCACAGTTAAATTGTTCATTCGGGCCTAAGTGTAATTTCTTAAAATTTCTCAAGGGAGGTCAAAATGATGTTATTTCTAAATCTTTGGGATGTAAATGAAGAGTTTAGAACTTGAGGGTCTTAATGGAATTATTAGAAAGCTTAGGGGCTTCAAGGAAAGGGCCAAAGTGAAGGGATACTAAAGTGGAGGGGCAAAACTACAAAAAAATAGAAAGTTGCAATGGGAAACTACCATGGCTAACCAAGCTGCCAGCCATATCTCTTTCATCGTCAATTTCGGCTATGAGAGGCTCGAGAGAGTAGTTGGGAGGTCCCAGGGCTAGGCCTAGGCCGACATCGGCCTCGATGGTGGTCAATTTTTTGGGATTTACAATTGTGTCTTGGCCAGAAATTTTGATGCTTTGTAACTGGTTTTTTGGGACGAATGATAATGTTTTTGGGTCAATTTGGGGAGGGTAGAAGCCTTACAGACTTCGTATTGGGCAACCTTGAGCGTTTCAAGGCTCGATTTTAAGTATAAATAAAGGAAGGTTTGGCTAAGGGTTTTCACAAGTTAGGCTTCAAATTGCTCTCATTTTAGAATGTTTTTTAGGGAATGGATAAGGGGCTTTTGTTCCCCATGTCTAGAGGATGATTTCTGAAAAATTTCATGAGCTTTCGTGAAGTGTAAATGGTATTTCGAGGGTTGCCAGAAAATCGAAGTGGTTGTCGGGGCCAAACCTTTAAACGATTGGTTGAAGGCCTTCTGATGGTTGTTTCGAGTGAAGGAATGCTCCATTGGGATCGACTAGATAAGGAGATCAGCATGGGATGAAGATCCAGCAACGCTGGTGTACCAGCACCAGAGTAGATAACCAGCACGTGGACTACACGAGCTAGTCATCACGTGCAGCCTACTCGCCTGGCGCGTGGGGGTGTGTGGCCTATCAGGTAATTCTGATTTTTTTTATATTTTTCTAGAATTATTTTGAGAATTATTGTGGAGAAATGTTTGAGTAGGTATTTTTTTGGAATATTAGAGAAAAAAATCAGAGAAAAATAGATAAAACAAATAGTGAAAAAATAAGGTTTGATATTTATTTGAATAAATATGATGAATATGGTGCTTTGTGGCTCAAGATTTAGTGTTATGCGACTTTTGAGGCTTTGCACTCAAATCGAAACTGTGTATGCTTTTCGAGGTGTTTTGAATATAGTTTGAAAGGTGAGTGATTTTTATCAAAAAGTTTGTGCATGTTATGCTTTGTCTAAGTTGAGCATAATGATTGCTAAATCATATGTAATTTATGCACATGTTGTCGTATCGTACATATATTGTTGCAACGATAATTGTGATTTTTTTTTGCATGATATTGTTAGCATATCGATATTGGTGTCAGGATGAGATGTTACCCTGATAGTATAGCCGTAATTCCCTAAGGGTATTGTTGGAACTAAGTTAGTAGTACCTCGAAAGTAGGTCGAGATTCCTGCCTAGGTTTCCGTGTTGGGTTGGTTTGTCAGGGAAGTTACACTAGGGCGTATGATTGTTTATGTCGTTGCATCATGCATTCATGTATCTGTATTTAAACACTCACTAGAAGGTTTATCTTCTAATCAGGTTATGCCCCTAAAACATTCAAACGTTTTAGTTGGGACTTGCAGTTAAGGCAAAGAAATGATTGAGAAGTAACAGCACGTGATGACGTGTCTGATGGTTTTGGCGCGTTGTTCCAATATTCGCTTTTTTATGATGATTCGAATATGCTTTTAGTCATATTGAGAAACTTATGTTTCCATTGAACATCAGTGTTGTTAAATGTAAGAGTGTTACGTATTGCAAATGACGTTTGAGAATCGATAATGTAATATCATTATGTTTAATGTTATTTAAGGTATCATTTGATTGTATATGTGGTATTCAGTTTTTATCACTGAGAAATGAGTCTCCATGTATTTAGTTTTGAAGATTTACTATGATACGGATTCTTATGTTATGATTAATGTGAATTCGGTTATGTACTATATCAGGTTTCGATTGTTTTTTCACATTTGTAATGATATGTTGGGGATTTTTCTTGAAATACGATACTTGAGGTATTAAAAAATGTATCGTGAGAATGTATATTTTTATGTCAAGCCCCAACATAGTGACATACCCTGAGAAGGCGGGGTGTTACAGCATGTCCTTTTACCTATGTTGCCTATAAATGAGCACAAACTCTTTAATTTTAGGGATAAGCCAAGACGAAACAAAATGAGTCTAGATAGGCAAAACACGCCCATACAACCACCTTGGGGCAACACTCTTCTCATTGTTCCCTGCACAACATATTTTGCATTTTTTTTTCCATCTTGTGTTTTATGTTAACCTCGTTTGGCTTAAGCATCAAAGGGACTGTGTGGGAGGAATCGTCGTGTGCCCTTGACTACTTTCTATTTTGTAGACCCTTTCGAAAGACGAAAGACCTTCTACCGTCTCCCAACAACCTCGATTCCTTCGGCTTTGCAGCTCTACCTATCAATGGATCAAACCTCTTCTAGGCTAGTGGATCCTATCATGGACGATTATCTTTTCATTTGGGTCTTGTGGCCAAGGTGGCAAGCCCAAGTGGTGCCTCGTATACTTCCGGCACTTCCGGTTGCTCGTTGAGTTTCCTTATAATAAATAAATTTTAATTGTTAAAGTCTTAACAATAAAAATGAGGGGTAATTTTGAAAGAAATTTTCAAACATCATATCCCAAGTGTAAATTTTTAAAACTTGAGAGGTAACCAATTAAGTCAAAGCATGATATTATTACACAAAAAAAGGAAAGGAAGATAGCCGTTGAGTTACTTATAATCTACCACTAAGGATAAGTTCAGGTCTTACTCTCCATATTTGAAAATACACGTTAATTATTTGTATTTTTAAAAATAATACTTTTCTCTTATTTTTCATTGTTAAAATTTTTAGCAGTACTTTAATATTTCCTATCTTGATGATAACCTCACCTATAGCAACCGAAATCTAGGTCTCCTCTTTGATTTTTTTTTTAACGTAAAAAACACGAAAGGTCCTCAATTAATGTAAAGTCTTTGACCAAAACTATCTTATCTTTCTAAAAACTTATGGCCCACTTCATCTCTATTTAAGCGAATTAGAGAAGTAAATTACAGGTCAAAACTCAAAACTTACATCTTAAATAGATACAGATTATTGATAGCTAACATAAAATCAAATACATGAATATACGCTAAGTCAAGTTCTTTAATTTTATGATCATCATCATCAATCATTTCCGTCTCTTCTCTTTATTTATTTCAAATAAGATAAAATTTATTAACACTGATTGGGTTGAGAGGCAGAGGCCGGCAAAAAATAAAATGATTCTTTCATTTTTATTTTTTTATAACAAGTTCTTTATTATTTTAAAAACTTATGGCCGATACTATTTGGCCAAGTCTCGGTGCCACGTGGAGTTTACAATTTAAATAATATCTGTGGTGGGATAAGATGCGTCCTCATTCAATCCTACGCCACTATTTCCTCTGGCCCTTTAGCGCAGTAGAACAGGAATCGAAAGATTATCATTCCCGTGGGGACAAATCCTAAGCTGGACGCTGGAAAAAGAAAACAGGTGATAAAAGCAAATAAATTGGAATCAACGCAATATTTGAGAATTGAGTCTACAGTACAAAACAAGTGAAATTGGGCGAAAATCATGAAAAAGTAAAAGAACAGATGGGGCCATTCATTGCTGGATTTCAAGTTGAAGCTGCTGAAGGCGCTTCTCGAGTTCATCCAAACGAGAAGCCCATTCGCTCTTAATGGATATGGCTCAAACACTGCTATAGTAATCGCAACTTTCTTTTTCTTCTTCTTCTTCTTCTTCTTCTTCTTCTTCTTCTTCGTTTCGAGGTTCGCTCTGGCTGCGACCTCTGTTTTCCCTTTCCCTTCTTCGCTTCTTCTTGATTTTATGAGCAGTGGCTCTTTGTAATGCCAATAACACATCCGACGCACTCAGCTCCCTCTCTTCTTTTTGTTGTTTTTGTTTCGCAATAATTGGTTTACTATGTGGATTGGATTTGAGTTTGAGGGGGATGCGAGCCGGGCGATCTGAGCCCCGGACCTCTTGATCGGGGGTCGTCGGTGTTGCGGTCGTGATCGCGGGCTTTTAGCGTCGGCGCTGTGTGTCGAAACTTGCTTGAGACGAGAGGCGGCCGGAAACATCCACCGGTCGCTCTGGGCGCAAAAGTCGTCGTGATGGGTGATGCTATGGACGGCATCGGGGACGATGAGGCCCATCTGGCGCTTGTGGCCGTGAGGTCCATCTGTATTGTTTTCGTTAGGGGCCGAGCAAGAGCTTATATAGTCGGAGCCCACAAATTTGACGCATGGGCCTAATACGATTCACAAAATTTTTAGATCAACTAATACATAAGCCGACTCAAACATTTGAAGGCTAAAATTCGATTTCATAATTTTCCAATACCATTACGGCCACGAACACTTAGCAACGCCGTGGCACAAATAATCCCCAAACATTTCAAGTATTCCCATTAAAGGGAGATTGTCACACAAAGAATTAAAAAGAAGGTCAAGCTAAAGATAAATTGGAATGCGATGGCATGGGCATTCTTTTTGTAATAATTGTAACTCAAAATTTAAATTTACTTGAGATTGACATTCTTAATTTGATTGTAATTATGATTTCAAATTAAACTATGATTTTGTTGTAGGTATTTCTCGCTCTACTTCTTATGGGCTGGACTTAATCCAGCAGGCCGGTCAAATCGCATAAAACCTAGTAGACCTTAAACTGAGTTCGTTGAAGCGAGCTCATATATAGCCAGAACTCAAGCTCAGATCACAGGTCAAAACGAGCTCCCAAAAATACTTCTTGTCTGCCAGCCTATCTCGAGCGAGCTCCCGACTATATACCGAGCAAGCTTCTGACAAACTCTAGCAGATCGTCGGCCTAGCTGGTCAGCTCACGTAACAAGAAGGACGTAAGCTAGAGAATATTAATGGGCAAAGGGCCATTCCAGTTGGGCCATTCAAGCCTAACCTGGCCCTACTCTCTTGGCCCATTTGGTCAGCCCACACTTGTCCCATCTTGGCCTCTTGCAACAAACATCATTACAGTTGCATCTAGGTTTCCGCGCGTTCAACTCAAATTCCATCCTCATTAATAACGGATCCCATCTATATTAATGAGGGTCTCGTCGGCACCTTACTGCTGCATGAACGTTCCCGCCGGCTATTCTATCCCATCACTTGCGTACAACACATGCAGGAGGGTTTTCTTCTCCTATATATCAGGTAGCTCTTGTAAGGGCCAGGAGAGGTATGCTTTTCTTTTCGGCCGACTTACTAACATCCTGCACATTTACTTACTCGTTCATTGACTTGAGCTTCGGAGTACCTTGCAAGGACGGGCTGGCAGGTCAACGAACCAAACCAGATATCTCATCCTCTCCCTCTCGGATCCACCATACTAGTGCGAGCCAACGAATCACCGTCGACCAATTCTGAATGTTGACATTTTAGCACTAGAAGGAGGGTCCGCTCTGGTTAATATCAATGCCAAAAACAAGAAATACAAGAGGTTCCGAAGGGATGATCGATCGACCGGTGAACCATGCTAACCATCTGTCAAAAATTCCACAAGTTAGGGGAGTCGTGGCGTTCGTTTCCATGCCTCATCCGGCTGGATCTATCCTTGGGGTCCCCGCACGATGTTCTTATCCACTTGTGGCTCCTACCCCTGGTACAGAGGTGACGCAGACCTGGCAGCAACGTCAAGAAACATTGGAGAATACTCTCATGCAGCTCGCTAATGCGGTTAAGGTGCTAGCCCAAACACAAGCCCAGACAGCACAGGCGCAAGCGGGGGTTTCTCGACCTCCAAGTGGAAGGCCTTCTCCGAAGGAAAGAGGAGTCAGAAGGGATGCGCGGTGAGCTGGATCGGTCTACTCCTCTAACCTACACTCTCGAAGGATGGAAGAACGACGACGCTAGGATGAGGAGCCAGAGGTGCACCTCACCAAACAAAGGGCCGACGCTAGCCCTTGTAAAGATCGTTATGAAGACGTTCGTGAAGGGAGTCGACGACGTGGGGACCCGCGCTGTGGGAACTCCTTGATCAAGGTCAGCATTAGTCATGAAGGACCGTTTACGAGGATCAAAGCATGCAACGGAAGCGATTTTAAAACAAAATCGATCCTCGTATAGATAAGAATCTAGAAGACTTACTTTTCTTTCGGATTACCGGTCGGAATGGAGTGATAGAAGGAGGAGGCGCGACGGCTTCTTCGCGTGGCGGAGATGACGGCTGTCCTGCGATTCGTCGGCTCCTTCGCATCAGATCTCTTGATCTTCCAAGGTATGACTCTAAAACTCGTGGCCTCTCTTGGTGACGAAGAGAAAAACGACTTAGGTCAAAAAACAAACAAAAGAGAGAATATATATAGGGAGAACCCTAGGGTTAAAACCCTAGTGGGCCAAACCCTAGTGGGCCAAGTCCAATTAATTAATTTTCTAATTGGGTTAGCCCAATTAATTAATTAAAACCAATGAACTTATTATTTTATTCTAGCCCAATGGACCATTCTGAATAAAATAATTCTCTCTCATGTAATCCACCCAATAGGCCAAATGTATTAAAAATACATGAGTTATATCGAGCTACCCCGGGGACCAAAAGACAAATTATTCATGGCTATTAAAATGACCAAAATATCCCTGCTACCTAGTAGCTATATTTTGTCATTCTAAGTGTTCCAACTATCACCATATGGTAACACTGACCCCACGAATAATTTTGCATGTGCGATGTCTTTGACCTACTAGTGTAATGACGAAAATGCCCCTCTGTGTAACACCCATCATTTAGAAAGGAATAATGTACTAACACCTCTCTAAATGACTTCTACCATCCTTAGATCACTAGTCCAATAATCCGTGACTACTCGAATGTACTTGCTTATCACTGGGAGCTACCCAGAAGCACACACTCTTAAGTCACGTTCCCAGGGCCCTGGTTTATTTGATTATTCTTGGACAATCACAAGGGGGTGAATCACAGAAACTATCTTGTATCAGTCTGTCTTAGATAATTAGAAACCACACTCCCAACTCACAAGGTTGCTGATCTTTGATAGACCTTACCTATAGTGAATCTAAGAATATAGCTCTAGGTTCACTAGACCACCAACTAATACTCAAGTATTAGAGTACTCGTCCACGTAGTAGCAGTGATAGACTAGCTCCATGATAATTAGTACTTTGTCATTAGCTTCTATCACAGGTCCACTCTACGCATTCCAAATGCGCTTGTACAATAAGAGTAAACGGACTGTTTACTGGCTAAGGCAAGCCATCCTCCATTAGGATCTATTGCACAATGATCTTATCATGATAGAATGCCCAGTTCTATCAAAAAATCAAGAGTAATATTTTTCTTGCTTATTAAGTACCCATGATTCATGCCTAACTGTGAAGAACGACCCATCACATGAATCACTTACTTAATAGCATGGACACTTTTCCAACAATTAAATGCAAATGATATATGTGCAATAAACTGACTAAAAGAAACATCATTACCATAAATTAAATAAAACGTGTCTTTAGGGCATACATTTCCAACAATCTCCCACTTGCACTCAAAGACTATGAAAATCCATAAGTTCCCACCCCTATGACATCTAAGTGTCTTCGAAAGACCTTCTCTGCCAGAGGCTTGGTGAAAGGATCCGCTAGATTGTTTGATGTAGATATCTGGTCCACCACTATCTCATTCTTCTGGATGAACTCCCGAATGAGGTGGTACTTCCTCTCAATATGCTTGCCCTTTCTGTGGTTCCTTGGTTCTTTGCATTGTGACACTGCTCCGGTGTTGTCACAATAAAGGATAATAGGCCTTTCCACATGCGGTACAACTCCTAGTTCTATAAGGAACTTTCGGAGCCATACTGCTTCCTTGGACGCCTCTGATGCAGCTACATACTCAGCTTCCATGGTGGAATCAGCAATACAAGATTGCTTGATACTCCGCCATGAAATAGCTCCTCCAGACAAGGTGAAAACATATCCACTAGTGGATTTTCTTTCATCCTTATCAGCCTGGAAATCTGAGTCTGTGTAGCCTACTGGAACTAAGTCATCAGCTCTGTAAACTAGCATATAATCCTTAGTAGCCTTAAGGTACTTGAGTATATGCTTTACAGCTTGCCAATGTGCTTCCCCTGGATTTGACTGAAATCTGCTTATCATGCCTACAGCAAAGCAGATATCTGGCCTGGTACACAGCATGGCATACATGAGACTTCCTACAGCTGAAGCATAAGGAATCCTACTCATGCGCGCCTTTTCTTCCTCTGTCTTGGGACAGTCCTTGGAAGATAAGCCCAATCCGTGTCTAAAAGGAATTAATGCCCCTTTACACTGATCCATACTGAACCTGACCAATATCTTGTCAATATAAGAAGATTGGGATAAACCTAACATTCTCTGCTTCCTATCTCTAAGAAGCTTTATACCGAGAATGTAACTAGCTTCTCCCATATCTTTCATGCTAAATTGACTTGATAGCCAAATCTTAATTGATGACATCATCCCTACATCATTTCCTATGATGAGAATGTCATCAACATATAACACCAGAAAAGACACCTTTTCACCATTTGTTTTCTTATACACGCATGGTTCATCTACGTTTGGAATAAATCCATAAGACTTTATAGACTCATCAAAACGTTTGTTCCATGCCCTTGATGCCTGCTTAAGTCCATAAATAGACTTCTTAAGCTTACAGACCATGTGATCTTGGCCTTTCACAATATAGCCTTCTGGTTGGGACATATAGATGTCTTCACTAAGATAGCCATTAAGAAAGGCCGTCTTGACATCCATTTGCCATATCTCATAGTCATAATGACATGCTATGGCAAGGAGTATGCGAATGGATTTAAGCATGGCTACTGGTGAAAAGGTTTCCTCATAATCGATCCCTTCTTTCTGAGTAAATCCTTTTGCAACCAACCTTGCTTTAAAGGTTTGCACCTTTCCATCCGCTCCCCTTTTCCTCTTGTATACCCACTTACACCCTATGGGTTTTACCCCTTCAGGTGTAGCTACAAGATCCCAAACCTGATTGAGATGCATAGACTCAATCTCGGCATCCATTGCAAGACGCCACTTGTCCACATCGACATCAAGGATAGCCTCCTCGTATCTAGTGGGATCTTGTTCCTGACTGTCAGAGACTAGCTCGAAAGCTTCTCCTGTCCATCTATCAGGAACTTTAGATTCCCTCCCACTACGACGAGGCTCCGTGTGTATAGAAACACTCGGTTGTGTCTCTTTTGGTTCCTCAATTGGGACACTAGATGTACCTGAAGTTTGTTCAGAAGACAACTTCTCATCTAGTTCTGCTCTGCTTGAACCCTTAGTGGACATACTCTGATCATCCTCCAAGTATCTAGCATGAGTACTGATTAGTACTTTCTGCTCCTTAGGATAATAGAAATATCCACCACGAGTGCCTTTTGGATATCCTATAAAGTAGCATAATTCTGACCTTGGTTGCAACTTATTCCCCTTAGTCAATACATAAGCTGGACAGCCCCATATCTTGAGATGATTTAGACTAGGCTTTCGTCCGGTCCACATCTCATAGGGTGTCCTAGGTACAGACTTGGAAGGTACCAAGTTCAGAATGTATGCCGCTGTTTCTAAGGCATATCCCCAAAAGGAAATAGGAAGAGATGCATGGCTCATCATGCTTCTTACCATCTCCATTAGAGTCCTGTTCCTTCTCTCACTGACTCCATTCTGCTGGGGGGTCCCAGGTGCAGTCAATTGAGAAACTATACCGTGATGTACTAAGTAGTCCTTAAACTCTCCAAGAAGGTACTCTCCACCACGGTCTGACCTCAAAATTTTGATTAATTTACCTGTTTGACGCTCCACTTCAGCCTTAAACTCTTTGAATTTATCAAAAGAATCAGACTTGCGCCTCATAAGATAAATATAACCAAAACGAGTGTGGTCATCCGTAAATGTGATGAAGTACTCGTAACCTCCTCTAGCAGGTGTAGTCATTGGACCACAAACATCACTATGAACTAACTCTAATATGTTTTTGGCTCTACCTGCCTTCTGAGTAAATGGCCTTTTGGTCATTTTGCCCATTAGGCATGATTCACACTGAGGCCATTCTTCCAATCTCAATGAGCCCAAGGGTCCATCATGGATTAGCCTCTGAATCCGATTAGGATTAATGTGCCCTAATCTTAAGTGCCATAGATAAGAATCATTTGATGATAATGTTCTCTTCTTATTAACTGGTTCAATTTCAGAGTTGTTTATTTGACTTTTAATAGGATTAATATAATAAAGATTCCCAAATACGTTTCCTGAACAAATAACCTGTCCATTTCTACTGATAGTGACACCAGAATGGAACAAAACAGAATATCCATAAGAAATCAATTTAGAAACTGAAATTAAATTCTGTCTCAAAGCAGGAACGTATAAAACATCTTTCAAAATTAAAATCCTATTACAATCAAAAACAAATGTAAAACTCCCACTGCTTCAGCCCATACTCGAGCTCCACTAGCTACCAGCAATCCATGCTCTCCTTCATGTAGAGTCCTTGTCTTTCTGAACCCCTGCAAAGAGTTACAGACATGATCAGTGGATCCTGAATCAACTATCCAAGAGGATGAAGATCCTACCAAACTGATGGATTCTAAGTAAAGAGCAATACCTGATGCTTTCACCTTGAGGGCAGGACAATCCTTTTTCCAATGTCCTTTCTGCCCACATTTGAAGCACTTGCCTTTGGGCTTGGCATCAACCTGACTAGCTCCAGGCTTTATGGGCTTGCCCCCTGCTTTGTTCTGACCCTTCTTCTTCTTAAAGTTCTTGGCTTTAGGGCCAACTCTAGGAGAAGATGCAGAATGAATAGCTAGAGCCTTCGAGGTAGGCTTCATGATCTTCTCTGCCGCCTGGAGCTCTTTCATGAGCTCCACTAGATTCATCTCTAATTTATTCATGTTATAGTTCAATTTGAACTGTGAGTATGAATCTGGCAAAGTCTCTAAGACCATGTCTACCTGACTCTCAGCATCTATCGTCGCTCCCAATACCTCGGCTTCCTCGAAGTAAGCAATCATCTTGAGCATGTGCTCTCGAACTGATGCCCCCTCAGCCATCCTGGTAGTCATAATCGCTTTAAGAGCTTCCTGCCTTGCGGGCCGGCTCTTATCAGCGAACATGGTGCGCAACGATAAATCAATATCATAAGCAGTGGGCGTATGCTCGTGCTTCGATTGAAGCACATCGGACATGGAAGCCAACATGTAGCAACGAGCCATCTCGTCAGCTTGCTTCCATTCCGCCTCAGCCTGGCGCTCCTCGTCAGTGGAGTTTGTCCCAATCACAGGACAGGGGTCAGTCAGAACATACTTGTACCCTTCGGCTGTGAGTACTATGTTCAACTTCCTCTTCCAGTCAACATAATTACCCCCATCCAGCTTAGAATCCTTGAGGATCATAGCAAGGGGACTGAAAGAACCTCCACCTGACATTCCTGTACAATTTATGGAAAAATAAGACGTTTTAGACAATGCACATATAAACAAGTATTTTGCACATAAGCTCATATTATATCTTGAAAATAGATTTCCCTCAAACTATTATCAATAATATGTCATTTGGCTCTTAGAAGAACAAACAGAGCTCCGATAGGGAGGTTAATAATTCTCTAAGTTAAGTGTATAACCACCACAAACTAAACTTCCTGAATAGGAAATGATCTAGAGAATAATTCCGTCGATAGGGCGGCCATTATCTCACATTCCCTACGGATAATCTTGCATTATTACCTCCAACGATAGGCCGGCCGATAACAACACATATCCTAGGTTTTAGTTATACCTTTACCATTAGATCTAGATCCTTATGGAATACCCATCCTATAGGGGGTCATGCTCAGAATGACACGAGGGCAACCACGATCTCTAATTAAAGGTGTGGAGGAAGCCATGGGGTCGTTGGAACCCCTCTCCCACTTAATCTTTTAAAACAAGGGTTTTGATTAAAAACGTTTTTCCTTTTGGATTCCATTAATACTTAGAAAAATATCTAAACTTGAAACACTCTCTAATCCAAAAAAAAACTTTGAGAGAGTAAACCATAAGTTAATTTTTCTTTTTATTAATCAACCCAAAATTTAAACCTAATTATGAAATATCTAAGTCTACATTTACTTTCTATACCAAGGGATAAATCCTTTGAGAAAGCAAACCTGTAAACTAATTTCATCAATTGGCTTAATAAAACGTTTTTCATGAAATAACTTCTCATATGATCACAATTGAAAAAGCACAATAAACAAGTTACATGCTTTTCTATTCATTATTCCTAAGTGACCATATAATTGATTAAACATCACATAAAATAAACATTAAATGTGGTCTTGTTTAATCCTAAGGTGGTTCCATCCTTTTACTAATTATTTTCATGCAACATATCACAAAGATAATCTAATTGCAAATAATTTAACCTCCAAGAATGGTTTTTAATTAAAACACCTAACTATCAACTATGGGGCTGGGGCGGGCGAAGCCCGCCGTAGGCTCGGCGGTCCCGCTAGCCGGTTAGCGGGCGGGGGTCAAGGGGAAGCCGCCCCTTGCGGGGTGCGGGGCAGCGCCCCGAACCAAAAATTTTTCTCCATGCAAAACTACCAGATCTTCTTGCCAAAACCGCAGCCGCCAACTGTTCGAACAAACCCTAGGTCGCTCCTTCAGCCGCCGCAAGTTCCATGGACAATCCCGAAAATCTGCAATGCTGATTTCTTGTGATGATCGATTCAAGCCCTTGGCCGAAACCAGATCTGGCCGATTCTTCCATCACATTCAGCCTTTGCAATCGATGGCTGGATAAACGCTGCAAGAATGGCCGATTTCTGCAATCTGGTTTCGCAAGCAATGGCTTGAAAAACGCTGCAATCTTGCCCAAAACAGCACTGCCATGATCCGGCCGAAGTTGCAAAACAAAAACGCTGCATTCTGGTTTTCTCAAAACGCAAACAGCGCTGCCCGATCCGGCCGAAACTGCAATCTTTGCAATCTGGTAATTTCCGTTTGCATCTAATCCGCCTTGTCCTTCTTTGATCGATCATTACATAAGCATAAAATAAAACCGATCAAAACAACCATCAAAACTGGTTGTACATCCGCCTATACCCCAACCGCGAGGTTTACATCGATTCTATTTGAAAAAAACACAAACGATTACATCATCCTATACCTCCACTCATGAGGTTTACAAGGCATCTAAAACCATTCTTGGAGGGATCCATAAACGCAATCAAAACAGCATTTAATCAATAAAAGGAACCACCCTTTTTCCGATTTTTAATCCTAGGCATGCTCCTAGATTCAAACCAACAAAACCGTGGCTCTGATACCACTTGAAGGACCGTTTACGAGGATCAAAGCATGCAACGGAAGCGATTTTAAAACAAAAACGATCCTCGTATAGATAAGAATCTAGAAGACTTACTTTTCTTTCGGATTACCGGTCGGAATGGAGTGATAGAAGGAGGAGGCGCGACGGCTTCTTCGCGTGGCGGAGATGACGGCTGTCCTGCGATTCGTCGGCTCCTTCGCATCAGATCTCTTGATCTTCCAAGGTATGACTCTAAAACTCGTGGCCTCTCTTGGTGACGAAGAGAAAAACGACTTAGGTCAAAAAACAAACAAAAGAGAGAATATATATAGGGAGAACCCTAGGGTTAAAACCCTAGTGGGCCAAACCCTAGTGGGCCAAGTCCAATTAATTAATTTTCTAATTGGGTTAGCCCAATTAATTAATTAAAACCAATGAACTTATTATTTTATTCTAGCCCAATGGACCATTCTGAATAAAATAATTCTCTCTCATGTAATCCACCCAATAGGCCAAATGTATTAAAAATACATGAGTTATATCGAGCTACCCCGGGGACCAAAAGACAAATTATTCATGGCTATTAAAATGACCAAAATATCCCTGCTACCTAGTAGCTATATTTTGTCATTCTAAGTGTTCCAACTATCACCATATGGTAACACTGACCCCACGAATAATTTTGCATGTGCGATGTCTTTGACCTACTAGTGTAATGACGAAAATGCCCCTCTGTGTAACACCCATCATTTAGAAAGGAATAATGTACTAACACCTCTCTAAATGACTTCTACCATCCTTAGATCACTAGTCCAATAATCCGTGACTACTCGAATGTACTTGCTTATCACTGGGAGCTACCCAGAAGCACACACTCTTAAGTCACGTTCCCAGGGCCCTGGTTTATTTGATTATTCTTGGACAATCACAAGGGGGTGAATCACAGAAACTATCTTGTATCAGTCTGTCTTAGATAATTAGAAACCACACTCCCAACTCACAAGGTTGCTGATCTTTGATAGACCTTACCTATAGTGAATCTAAGAATATAGCTCTAGGTTCACTAGACCACCAACTAATACTCAAGTATTAGAGTACTCGTCCACGTAGTAGCAGTGATAGACTAGCTCCATGATAATTAGTACTTTGTCATTAGCTTCTATCACAGGTCCACTCTACGCATTCCAAATGCGCTTGTACAATAAGAGTAAACGGACTGTTTACTGGCTAAGGCAAGCCATCCTCCATTAGGATCTATTGCACAATGATCTTATCATGATAGAATGCCCAGTTCTATCAAAAAATCAAGAGTAATATTTTTCTTGCTTATTAAGTACCCATGATTCATGCCTAACTGTGAAGAACGACCCATCACATGAATCACTTACTTAATAGCATGGACACTTTTCCAACAATTAAATGCAAATGATATATGTGCAATAAACTGACTAAAAGAAACATCATTACCATAAATTAAATAAAACGTGTCTTTAGGGCATACATTTCCAACAAGTCACGCTACCCACCACTACTCCCCTGATCGTGAGAATAGGGGGCGACCTCCTCCGCGGGATTGCCACCCCTTAGAGAAAAACACCACACGAGAAAAATAACCCCTCACTGGGCGGTCTGCAAACTAGGACCCTATGGTGGCGGAACTACTGCAGAGGATCCAGAAACTAGAGGCAAGAAATGGGACACGAAACCTGAGGGAAGGTCATGAAGAGAGGACCCCATTTTCTAGAGAGATCGAGCTAGAGCCTCTTCCCTGCAGATTTAAGGTCCCTAGTATCCCTCAGTACAATGGGGACATCGATCCATACGACTACCTGAACGTCTTCAATGTTCAGATAGACCTATAAACTTCTAGCTCATTAGCAAAATGCCGCGCTTTCCCTGCGACCTTGGGAGACATACCCCAGGCATGGCTAAGAAGGCTCCACCCTCGCAGTATTTGTAGTTGGGAGGAGTGCTAGAAAAAATTTATAGACCAGTATAGGTTACTCTGAAGGGAGCTCGCCCAAACATGCCACCTCGTTACAGTTTTCCAACGGTCAGGCGCAAAGTGAATAATATGGATAATGTGGAAAGCCCTTCCGACGAGAGTATCTTGACCGCGATCTCTGCTGGGCTTCGAAAAGATGGGAAGCTCTACGAAAGCATTTATAAGTCCCCGTAAGAGACCTCAACAAGTTCTATGAGCAAGCTGCAAAGGAGGTTCAATGGGAGGAAGCTTTCGGCTTCAAAAAACTAGGCGACTAGAAAAAAGATGGGGAACACACCGGCCAAAATAAGAAGAGAGGTGACGAAGACACCTGCAAGGAAGGTCGCGGGCGGAGCCCCAATGATCAGACTGCCAGGAAGGAAAGATATGCGCAGAAAGTGGAACGACCTGCATGCCGAGGTCGGTATGAAAGTTATAATGTCCTATCTGACTCCCAGGACAAGATCTTTGCCACGGAGCGACAAGGAAGACTTTGGAAGGCCTAACCCTCTGAAAACTCCCGACAAATACAGAAGCAAGAGTAAATTCTGTGCCTATCACAATGAGATAAGGCACACAACCTCTAAGTGTTGGCGCTAAAGGACGCGATTGAAGAGCTTATCAGGAGGGGTCACTTGCGTGACTACCTGGTGCGTCTAAGAGATCCGCAGTCCAAACAGCCAACCTAACCAAGTCCTCACCGAGCTCCCAAGCTAGACCAAACACCTACGATGAGAACGATCTTTACCATACACGAAGGGCCTCATATTGCAGGGACTTCTAACAGATCACCCGAACGGTACGTTCAGGAATGCGGTCACCTTCTGCTTGTTGGGGATGACAGCCAAGAAGGACCCTCCAAGAAAGCCAAAATGGCTTCAGATGATATCTCTTTCTCCAAGAATGATTCTAGAGACGTGCACTGGCCGCACAACGATGCCCCTGTGATCTGAGCTTGGATTGGCAATATGGAGGTGGGAAGGGTCATGGTGAACACGGGTAGCTCAGTAAACGTCATGTACAGGGGATGTTTTGACCAGATGGGACTAGGGCTAGACCAGTTGATAGCCTATCCGGAGCCGTTTTATGGATTCACTGGCAACGCAATAATCCCAAGAAGACGTATAAGACTCCCGCTAATGGTTGGGGAATCAGACCTCCAGGCCACAACAATGGGGTTTCTACTGGCCTACCATAAAGCGAGACATTGCGGACCTGGTGAGGAAATGCGACGCATGTCAAAGATTTGCGAAAGTACCACGAGCTCCCCCTGCCTACCTTCAACAAATGAGCAGCCCTTAGCCTTTCGCCATATGGGGCATCGACTTGATCAGGCCACTTCCAACAGCTCGCGGGGGGTGTAAGCACGCTATTGTGGCCGTAGATTACTTCACCAAGTAGGCTGAAGCGAAGGGGCTTGCACAGATATCTACCAAAAAGGTAGAAAAATTCGTACAAAACAACATCATTTGCAGGTTCGGAGTCCCTCAACAGATAGTCACGGACAACGGAACCCAGTTCAATAGCGAGCAGTTCGTCCAATTTTGCTAATCACTAGGGATCAAGGAAAGTTTCACAGCCATGGACCACCCACAAGCCAACGGTCAAGTCGAAGCTGTCAACAAAATAATAAAGCAAATGTTAAAGACCAAGTTGGAAGCCAGAAAGGGAGCCTGGGTAGACGAACTACAAACCGTGCTCTGGGCCTACCGGACTACAGCTCGCACCACCACAGGAGAAACTCCCTTCTCCATGGTGTATGGGTCCGAGGCGATGATCCCGACAGAGAATGAAGTGACTAGTTAGCGCAGAGCCATCTTCGACGCAAAGAGTAACAATCAGCTATTGGGCACGAATCTCGATTTTCTTGAAGAAGTAAGAAAGCTAGCTTAACTGAGAGTGGTGACCTACCAACAACGTGTGGCAAGATACTATAATCGGAGGGTTCAAGTTTGATGCTACAACGTAGGCGACCTCGTACTGTGCCTTGTTCTCCCCGGAGTCCGTAAGAGTAGTGAAGGGACGTTGGGTCCAAAGTAGGAAGACCCTTATACTATGAAAGAAACTTGAACAATGGGGCATATCACTTGGCAGATCCAAATGGAGCCATCATACCACGAGCTTGGAACGTAGAGCATCTCAGACCATATTTCCAATAAGCCAAGTCTTGTACTCACCTCTCTTTTTATTAATATTCTGTTTGTGGCGTTGAATTAAAGTTATGGCTACGGCTATTGAATGTTATTATTTCTTCTTTTCATTGAAATTAAGAGGCATGAAATAACCCTAATTCGGGACTAAAAGGCTATAGTTTGCGAACTGGGGCCCATTCATGTTAGCCTTTATGCTATGGTTTGCGGCTTATCTTAGCATTCATCTTGGCCCTCCCCCAAGTCATGGTTTGCGAGATGAGACCCATTCCTCTTGACATAAATGTCATGGTTTGGCACCTACTGAGCAACCACTTCCATTAATTATTCCAAGCTAAGGGTTCACCAGTTGGGGTTCTTTCATCTTGACTCAAGTCATGGTTTGCGACCTACCTAGGTGTTCCTGCTCAGATCGCTAAATCTAGAAAAAGCCATGGTATGTTAGCTGAGATCGCAGCACGATCTTCCTGGACATATAGCTCAGCTACGCAGATCAAACTCTCGACAAAGCCAAGGTATGTCAGTTGGGATCGCTCCATGATCTACCTGGGCGTATATCTTGGCAAGATTTATGATATAACCAAGATATTATCTCTCTATGATGTATCGACTAAGACTCGGATCGATTTGATTATCATCACATAAGTCAACTATTATTATCTTACCGATTATGCCTGAAAGTCAACTATTATTGTCTTACCGATTATGCCTGAAAGCCATGGTATGGTAGCTGATATCGCAGCATGATCGACTTGGATGTATGACTTGACGACGAAATGCAAATTAATTTAACGATTCAATGAGCCATCGTATGTTAGCTTAGATTGTGACCTACTGGACATATGACTCGGGCCAAGAATATCTTGCTCAAACATACTATCTAAAGTTGCTTGTTTCCAAGATTTATCACGCAATGAGCTAGAGGTATTCTTGAATTAACTAGATTTAAGTTCGTCTTTGTGTTCAGTTTTCAGTTCGCAGCAAAGAATAAATAAGCGAAGAAATTCCATTGAAGGAGACAAGTGTATTGCTGTCACAATCCAAGTACAAAGAGCAAAAAAAGAAAAAATCCTAATGGCCTGGAAGAGTCAGGCTCGGAGCAGCCGCATCTTAGGGAGATGGATTGCTGGCATCTTCAGTAGAGAGGTCGACCATGATCTGATCGGGTTCGGGCTTGGTAGTGACGACTCTGGAGTTCGCTACATCGACAACATATTTCTTCATCGCCTCTACCGCTTCCTCGCTGAAGCAAGAGAAGTCAAGATTTGGATGCGCTTTCCACCAAGTGAAGACAAATGCGTTGTAGATGTCCTACTCGACCTCCTCGCGTTCCTTTGAGACCCGTACCTTGACGTCAACTTCCAGTTGCTCGATCTTTTTCTCTACCTCCTCAGCTCGCTGTATGGCTTGCTCTAAGTCACTTTGCATTGCGGCTAGCTTTGCTTCAGCGTTATTCAGCTTTAAAGTCACCTGAGAGAAGGTTGACTCATACATCCTCTTCTTGTGGCCCAACTCGTCTTCGGCCCCTTTCTTAGCTCTCTCGGTGCCTCATACTTGATCTTCCAAGCCCTTGACTTTGTTCTAATACCTCTTGGATTCATCGGTCACGAAAGCCAGACTCTCTTCCAGCTTTTTCTTATCTTTCTTCAGCACCTCGACGGCAGCCTCGAGCTTTTCTTTTTCCTTAACGGCCCGAGCTCTCTCTTCTTTCTGCTTGAAAACGCTAAGAGAAGCCTACAAGATCTGATAGGTTAATACATTTGAAAAAGATAAAGCAAGAAGTACTAGGGAAGAAAAAGAACCTTACCAGAAGACTATGACGAGCGACATAGTCGTCAAGCGTCTCCCCTAATAGCTCCCTCCTGTCAAGGTTCTTGGCATAATTACCAAGGACCCTATCTAGACTATCAAGGAGAGTTGTAAAGTACGTCCCACTGGCCACGACCTCAGATGTGCTCGGCCCTACAAAGGTGTTCATTTTCTTTCTCTTGTCAGCCTGAGTAGGCTGAGCGACCTGCGAGGTCGGAGCAGTTTTTCTTTTACTCCTAGTGACCTCCTCGCGAGCTACTGACTTCCCACGATCTGTAGTTGTTATGGCCACCTCCCGCTGTGAGGAGGTGCCCACCTGAATAGGATTTGATGAAGTTGCGATGACTGGCGCGAGGTCAGAACTTGGTAAAGTGGTGAGGTCACGACTCGAACCTATTGCCTCGGTGCTAGCTCCCACCCCTTGGGTCTTTGCAGGAGAAGAGGATGTGCAGACGACCTTAGGTAAGCTCGAGATCGCGAAGGTCCTAGGTCTTTCGAGATGGAGCTTCATTGCTTCTGATGATGGGGGTAAGGCCGCGACCGTAACTCCTCTATAGGCACTACTCTCTCTGACTGGGCTCCTGCTGAAATCAACCTCATCAAAGAATGACCTTATCTCCTTTTGGCCATGAACTCCGATGTCGCTTTTCCTTATTTCGTTGATGCCGAAGGGAGGACCGAGCTGGTGGTCGTAAAGCAGAGCGTCACAAAACTCGCAGTCGTCTTTGTCAGTCTTTGCTTTCGAAGCCGTCTGAAGATCTTGCGCCTTGGAGATGGTTAACTCAGGTTGCCCCCCGGTGACATCTGTAAAATTGGAAAGACACCCGTAAACCAAAAATAATGGTAAAGGAATTGCTGGTGCAAGTGCGGGTTGAAGATCTACTTACTCGTCGCAAGAATGAAGTTGAAGTTTTTAAGGTCTTGAAGAGAAGAGCAGGAGAGGTAGAACCATTGGGACTTATAGTCCCCCACATTAGACTTGCATTTGGCTTTCCCTTGAGGAAAGACTTTCTTGCAATTTGAGGGATGAGCTGACATGTAATATAACTCGTATTCGGTACATTTGAAACAATAAAGGTACCTCAGGATTTTGGGGCTTGGAAGAGAAAGCCCGTTCTTTTTGAAAAGAAGAGCTAGGGAGGTTATTTGGGCTTACGAGTTAGGGGTCAGTTGAAAAGGAGAGAGTTTCAGATCGTTTAAAATGGTTATAAGGTAGGGTTAGAGTGGAAATCTAAAACCAAATTCTAAATGTTAGGGGCTAATGGCGATGAACCCCGCGAGAGGAAAGACTGCGTGGTCACCAAGAGAAGGTACCATCAGACGTGTGCCATAGGGAAGACGATACGTAGAGGTGCACGACATCAGCTCGCTAATCGTTAGCTTCGAAGCGTAGCAGTTGAAGATCTCGCAAGTTGCGCGCTCCTCGGCAACTCGCTGGGAGACAACAGGGGCGGTACGTTGAGGAACTCTCTCAGCAACCTCTGAATCAGACGAAGCCATGTCCTGAGTAGTCCGCGACAACATCCTTTCCCTGTGCTCTGAAGAGCTAGAGGTATTATTGCCCTCTACCCTGTGGTTGCGGTGCTTTTGACCTAATATAGACATCTAAAAAAAAAAAAAGAACAAGCATATCAAGTTGATGAACTAGCCCTTGCAAACCGAAGTTCCTAAGGACTCTCCTTACCTACCAGGTCGTGCGCTTCGCAATAGGGTATGACTCAAAAGAACGTAGACTAAGTTTCTAAGCCTATTAGACCTCAAAATAAGCATAACGGTCGCTAAGAGGCAAAACACAGAAACTAAACCGATAGAAAGGGTGAGAGCAGAGGAGAAATGAACTAACAGGCCATGAGAAACTTACTTTTCGTAATCGTTGGCTGCAAGAGTCAAGTCGGAGAATCAGCAAGAAAGAAACAACGAAAGACGAAAAGCTTCAGAACCGTCAGCAATGGAGTCTTGGAGTCGGGAAGAAGAAGAAAGTTGCGAAAGCAAAAGGTATTTTCAAAATGACACGGTAAGGCGGAGGAAGAAAACTCCCTCTCCCTTTTATAGTTTAAGGCACCCCATTGTTGGATGAAGAAATCGATGAGCTGCCCTAGATCCGATGCTGGTACGCAAGAATTTTGGAGTCCCTGGACATAATGATTAAGCAGTTGTGGGAAACGTGCACATTAAATGCGCCACAAGCAAGACACGCTACATGAAATAGTGTGATGTGAAGTGATGGGGCATGTTGTACTAACTGTTAGTGTAGGTACTCTAGACTCAATTAGATATGGCATGTTGTACACTGACAATTGTAATCATGTTTATTATTTAAATAAGGAGTTATTCAAATTCACAAGAAGTCATTCTATTAGTTTCTTGTTATTATTGTAATAACCGAATGAAACTAGATATAAGTCCATATAATGTATACTGTAATTAATCTATAAAGATGTGAGATGAAGCATCATAGTTTCTAGACATCATTAAACGTCCCAAGTCGTAGCAATGTCAAGAATGAAAATTGACAATTGTGGTAAGACTTGTATGTGCTACGTTTTTGCTATGTGATAGTAATGGGGGTCTCACACCCATAGGCATGGGGATGCCTAGACAAGTACATAGGTGACCAATATTGGAGAACGTGTCACTAGACATGACTTGCCATGAGAATCCATTTTGGTCATATGTTGATGGTATTCTCATACGAGATGGGTGTAACTAATCCTTGGACCTGAGGTTATCATGGTCATCTCATAAGAAGATCGGTATGCTTTGACATCGTTTCGATGGGCCTAGACAAATGCTGCATATGGGCGATCGTTGGGTATATCGTGAGGCTTATGGAGATGGGTGCATAGCCAAGATGAGACTCGTCTATCCCTTGATAGAGGATGATGTATCTAAGGCGCCTTCCGTGGATATTCACTTTAAATCCGTGGCTATGGTGAAAGAGATCAATAAGGAGTTATTGATTCACTTTATATTAAGTGAAGATATCTGGATGACCGAAGAAAACTCATGTGATTGTAATCAAGCAACACATTGCCAACTTGAGATCACATAGGATACATTGACGAGAGGATCAAATTACATGGTAACCATGCTCGCGAAAGGTTATTTGCGGATTATGAATCCTTCTGAATGATTGGGTAGGCATAATGCCTTGCTAGAGGCCAATTTTGTATTATGTGTTCATACTGACACATTGCCAACATATTCGGAAGCCTAATGAGTCATACACAATAGGCATTGTCGCTGGCTTAAACTAGGAGAGTAGACGTATGGTTAAGTGGGACACTTCGGCAAGAAGTTGTGTCGTTGTAAGTTCTCGCGGAAAAAGAACAAATAGACGTAATGACGTCAATATGACAAGGAGTCGTTATAATGTAAAGAGTTTCCTAAATTGGCAATTGATTAAATTAGGAAGGAGTTTCTAATTTAATAATTTTCTCTTTGTTGGAGTGACAAATAGGAAATAAAATATATTTGGGTGTAAGTTAATATTTGGACTAAATTTGATTTGGGCCAAATATTAAATTAAATATTATATTTGGACTAAATTGGATTTGAGCCAAATATTAAATATTATATTTGGAACAAATTAGATTTGGGCCAAATATTAAATATTATATTTGGGTTTAAATTAGATTTGGGCCAAAATATTTTATTTAAACCTATAAAAGGATTTGGGGCATTTAATTATATTTCTAGTTGGACTAGAATAAACCCATTTAATTAAGTTTCTAATTGGACTAAATTAAATGTGCCGGCACATATCCATTAGGGTTTAAGAAACCCTAGAGCTCCTTATAAATATCCCTTTATGGGTTGCCTAAAATAATAAGAGAAAGAGAGTTTTTGGTGTAGTTTTTCTAGAGTTGAAAAACGTACTGCCATTCACTATTCCCTATTTCTTTTTGGCATCAATTTGAAACGTGGGCGTTCTTTTCGTCCATACACAAGCCGTGAAAAGGAGAAGGAGCTAGCACTCCTATTCCACTCTCCTTGCTAATAGACGGGTGCCGCGTATCACGAGTTAGAGGCCGGACGCTTGGACGGCTCGAATCCGCGAATGACTCTAAAATCTAAATGTTAGATTTATTTTATTTGTATGTGAATGATTTGATTTCGACGTTGATCCAATCGCCGGGATTGGGGTAATGTTCAAAATTTTTGAACTACACTAGTTGCCCTGTAGTGATCTTGCTTTACTTTCACTAACATCCTGCACATTTACTTGAGCTTCAGGGTACCTTGCAAGGACAGGCCGGTGGGTCCAATTCCGTCGGATCCAACATACCAGTGTGGGCCAACGAATCACCGTCGACCAATTCCGAACGTCAACAGATTTGGACATCAAATTTGATTGCAATTGGGATTTATCTAAATTGAAGACTTATTTTTTTCTATCTCATTTCTGGATTAAGATATTATTTTTTGTGTATCTCTATAAATAAGTGTTAGGTCTATAAATAGGTATCTAATGTCATAGAATTATAATAGCAATATTACTTTTGTAGTACCAATATCATCATAATGATATTTTTTTTTCTTTCTACATGTGATTTTTCTCGATTTGATTTTTTACGTTAAATTCTATGTTTGCTTGTATTTGATGGTTTATTTATTTTTTTTTATCTAAAATCATAACAAACTAGTATCAGAACTATTGTATTAAACCATCAACTATTGTCAGATCTCAGCCATTGGAATTGAAACTCTTCATCTGTTAGAGATATGCCCCACAAGCCAATTATATTTATATGTAATTGATCATATTTTATATTGTGACTCTTTATCTCCAATCAATTATTATTGCAAGGCATTATGTTTTTGTTTGTCATTGATGGTTGTCTTTATAATTTCCATATTTGACAAAGTCCATAGATCATATAGGCTCATGGAATATGGTCGTGCATAGAGATGACGATCATGAAACATATTCCTTATAAGCCTTGATCTTAAATGTTCCTAGTTGTAGAGTTATTAGGATTGGACACTAATAACTCGGATAGACTAACACATATGATGCATGCTCAATTAGGAGAATGTCTTGTTTCATAGACATTGGTGTGTGGACACTAGTACATATATGTGGGTGCTTATTATAAGAATAAGTACACTGAACTGACCTAAGGGGTCACACACTTGGGTCGAGCCCGTTCCACAAAGAAAAGAGAGATACGGCTTAATATGATTATGGGCCGAACCTAAATCGTTTAGGATTTTTCCAAAGGCATAATTAGGGTTTTTACTCTATAAATAGGCCATTTAAGAAGCTGGAAAAAAGAAGGAGAAATTCTGATCTCTCATTGGAGGCGCCTAGGGTTTGCTAGCACTACTCGAGGCGTTGTGGAAAAGGGTCGATCGTGTGGATCGACTTGGAGGAGTCTGCGCTTGCAACTCTACGGATCAAATAAGGCAGAATCGAAGCTACGCGGTTGGCCGATTCCTAATATCATCATCTTCTTGTGCTAGGATTTAAAGTTGCCCAATCATTGCTGCCACAACCGTCATCCACTGTCACCGTCATCGCCATTGATGACAGTTGCCGCCTTTGCTCAATTGATCAACCTCCTTGCCGCCGTCGACCACTATTGTTGCCAAAATAGAACAATTGAGATTTGTAGTGTGGGAATGATCGCTCGATGTCAACTTGGCTCCGGGAGAAGGTGTTCCCCAAAAGGGAAGAAAGGTCGACTCCAGGAAGAGAGTTGGCTTTGGGAAGGAGTCTTAAGGGAGGAATGACAAGGCTCCGAGAAGACGTGCTTTCAAGAAGAACATCAGGTGTTCCGAGAGGAAAATAAGGTGTTTCAGGAAGGCAACTTTCGAGAAGAAAAGTAAGTGTTACGGGAAGACGGATTTCAAGAAGAAGACATAAGTCTCTGTTAGAAGGAACCTGAAGGAAAGGTGCTTGCTTTCGGGAAGAACATTGAGTGTTTCGGGAATAAGGCTTCTTGTTTTGGAAAGATGTTGGCTCTCTCTTGGTAAGCTATGATGATGAACAACTGTAGGTGATATGCAGTAGATAGGTGTAGATATTACTAAAATTTGAAGTCCTTTTCTTTATCTTATAACTAGGTATTTATAGGCGTGATTCCTAAGGATCTCGAAGGGACACATGTCTTGAATCCCCAAGACTTCGGAAGGCCACGTGTCTCGCATTCTTGTGAACTCGGAGGACCACATGCCTTGCATCTAGGAAGAAATACTTACCCAAGAAGGAGGCTTTTGCCCAGGAAGAAATAACACACCTAGGAAAAAGGTTTGCCTAGGAAGAAGTGTAATACCCCAGATTTTTAAACTCAATATGAGGTGATACCTGAGGTTATTAAGTTCTAATACTTGAGGAAATAAGTCATTTCAAGGGATTATAGAAGCCTTGAGACAAAAGTTCAGTTTCTGAACTAGGGGCAAAATTGTAAAAATTGAAGTTCGGGTAAAAGCATAATTTACCTAAAATCTTGGGGTACTGGTGTAATTTATCCATTTTATGGGGACCAAAAAGTGCAATTAAAAATGGCCTGAGGACCAAGTTGCAAGGGGTCTACATGTACTTACCTGGAAAGTTCGGGCCAAAGTGTCGTTTCTTGAAATCTTAAAATATCTCTTCAAAATATCTTGAATTTCAAACTCAAATTAAATGGAGCTTTGGATTCCAAACTCTATTTAAATTCAATTTGGGACAAGTGACATATTTTGCTGGGAGGCACATGGGCGAAATGATGACGCGACATGTGGCACTACTGGATTCGTCAAAGTTTTCTATAAACATAAGGCCTTTGGGGTATTTCTTTTGGGCATCCAAACAAGGAGGAAAGGAAGGGAGTTTGAGAGAGGAAATGCTGCAAAAGAAGGGGAAGAAAATCTGCTAAATAACGAGGAAGAAAATGCCTACTGGAAAGTTCAGGACCGCCAAGGTAAAGCATACCAAACATCATCAAAACTACAAGGTAAGTCTGATTTCTTTCCATAATCAGGTAGATGGATGAAAGAGGAGTATGTGAAAACAAACGGGGGTCGAATCGAAGTTAAAACGAGAAAGTTATGGCCGAAAAACCAAAAGGAGGCGGAGCTGGCCGATTCTTAAGGGCGACGCGTGTAGCTCACGCGCCGGCAAGGGGCTGTGCATGACGGTGCGTTAGCCACCTTTCGACGGCATGTGAGGGCCCGTGAGACCTCCACTTAATCTGAAAATTTGCAGTGTTGACCCTCTTTTAATTCCGTACAATCCTATGTAAAAATATTTTGAGTTTGGTTTACGAAAACTTGTGATATTTGCATAAAACCATTCCCCAATGCTGTAAATAGTACTCCAAGAGGCCCAAACCAGCAAGGTGATTGCATCATTTTGCTACATCTCGATCATTTTAGCTTCATTGGGTGTGGGTGTTGACTTGCATATCATGCCTTTGAGGCTTATATGTCATATTTTCCCTTGGTTATGCATATTCCTTCTGCTTTTTCATATATCACGTTCGTATTGGTGACTGTGGCTAGTTGTTGGGACATCATGGAAGATCTCGTGCTCTTACGATGAGTCAAGGAGTGACTGTGATAACCGCAGAGGTGATTGCAACACCTTGGCATTGCTACCACAGGGGTGGATTTCATAATAGCATTATTGCATTTGCACGCACATATCTTTCCTTTTTTGATTCACTCACTTAGATGTAATATCTAACATGGGTTGATTCTCCTTTAACGTTCCACGTTCCAGGTATAACAGAAGTGTTAGCTATTTTAGGTTCCAGTTCAAAGCATGGACAAAGAGGTGGAGTTTCGTTAGCTTTGGGTTTCTGATTTATTATGTACCTGTGTAACTATACAATTGTTATGTATTGTAATAGCAGCTAGGTTACTCAAGTTATTAATAAGTATAAGGGTGCCCTACCATTGTTCCTACAGTGGTGTGTTGAGTTTTTCTGGAGTAGTGAAGGACGTATGCATTTCTTGCACTTGTAAAGAAAATCTAGTGGAAACCCCTTTATTTAGCTTTGACTATGCTTTCAGGTTCGATCTAATGTTTCTGTTGGCCAGGGTTTCCATAACGCCCGTGGTGATGTTAGCCCATATTTTACGTCATTGGGTATTTGGAAAAATAGGGGCGTTATAGTTGGTATCAAAGCTAGAATAAATAGTTTGGTTTGGGTTTGAGTTAACTAACTTTGAAGATGCAATAGCGATATGAGTTATTTTGAGTTTTGGTATGACTAATCTTGGAAGATATTTTGGTTTGTGACAATAATGGATCCGAGGATAGAATAAAACCAATTTTAGCATGCCATCATGGGAGGATGGACTGCGTTGCTAGAAGGTGATGTATGCATCTGGGGGAGAAGTTAGGAGATTTTCTGAATTTAGTTACCCCTAATTTACAACAGTTTTCGACCTGTGTGATGAATCCTTTATGGTGGACTTACAAATATCTTATTTGATTTCCTTACTAAGCCCGGAGTGGCAGGATGCCAGAAATGATCTTCGCACTTTGGAACCCGATGATGATTTTGTAACTTTTATTACCTATCTACGCGAGGTAGAGGCATACCTAAACCTTGTGGGGGAAGTGACAAACCAGAGTTGCGAAGAGGAACCTGGAGAATGAGATCTTACGCCACCTCTAGGAAGAGTAACTTTGTCTTAAGGAACAAATTTTGTTGTTTGAGGATATAGACTCGTGGATGTGTGTGAAGGAAACCAAGATAGTGTTTAGGCAAGTATAAATGAAGTAGTGCGACAAAAATGGCTATATACATATGTAATAGTGAAAAATTTCCTATTAGTTGTATTTGTTACTATGATTAGAAGAACTAACCTGTAACACTCGGTGTTAAGAGAATAAGAAAGGAAGTGTGAAACTTCCAAAAATACCCTTGAGGAGGTGTTGGATCCTTGAGAATGATGGTGTCATATGAGAGGGGCATTTTGGTAAATAATGCTAAAATTTTGAAAAATTGAAAATTATAAGTTTTTCCTCCAAAATTGATAATCAATCAATGGATTGATTTTAATGCTGATTTATGGAGCCCGGTAAAATTCTTGGTCGGAAAAAGAATTTAAAATAATTGAGAAAATGGCAATTGGGTGTCTGAATGAGATTTTCTTTATAGCCAATGTGGTGTGGTTAAAACCCAATTCTGCTAGTGAATCCTGGGGTTCAGGGAAAGGATGGAGGAGCCTAGTTCCCACCTAGGGCGTTTCGGCTTGAAACATGGTCCGCCCTTCACCAAAGGCCGGGTAGGTGGACACTTCGGGTGATTGTTCACGAGTAACACCCGTAAGTGGGATCGGGTCTTTACAATTTGGTATCAGAGCGTGGTTGGAGCATCAAGTGGAAGATGCTTGGAGAAATGTGGTCGAAGGTTGATATGAAGGCCTTGGAAGTAGGACCACAAATGACCAAAGACCCTAGGAGTTGGGTCGGGGCATTAAAGCTGGAGGCTATGCGAATGGAGTGCTCGGGTATTCCTGCTATAGGAATAGGAAAAAATCATGGGTTAAAATGATATTTCGTAAGAGATATACGAGTCGAGCAAAGAAGAGTCAAATGCCCAGGTGCGCGATTGGTGTCGAGAACCCGAATATAGAAATTTGGGAGTATATGAAGCGTTCTAAGGATGAGATTTCCTTGTGATCGAAGTATTGAGGCTCGTGTTTGGACACGAAGCCGAATCATGACAAGAGTCATAAAAGGGCCTGGAGGGCTTGAGGTATAGCTAATCCAAGAATCATGACAAGAGTCATAAAAGGGACAAGAGTCATGTTAGGAAGATGTTCAAGCTCGTATGAGGGAATGGAGTGGTTCTTGTAGAGATGGTGTGCTAAGGGTTGTGTGCTTGAACTAGGGTGAGCTAAGGTTGAAATTAGCTCGAAGCCCAAAGAAAGAAGTCATCAACAGGTGGTGTGATGAGCTCCAGGAATTGAGTAAGCTGAAGTTGCTTGTAGAGAGGCTCTAGGCGGAGCGAGCATGTGAGGTATATGCTAGTCATGGCCAAAGTAGGCATGACGTTGGTGGGTTGCAGAAAGACACCGAAGGGAGTCGGGTGTGCGTTATGCATGAGGGATGCATATGGTGCCATGTGATTGTATCGTTATGACGATCCTGGAGGGGACGTGCCTAGGGTATGGGTGGACCCTAGTTGATTTCATGATGAAATGGGATATATCCTAAGAAAGGATAGGTATGTGGCCAATGGACCCTAGCAGGTGTTTGTGTGAGATGAAAATTCCAAGTGAGTCGAGCTGGAATCCAGGGGAATCCAGATTTGGGATAAAAGAGTTGGGCTTGCGTAGATATGCGTGCGGGAGCCATGGGATTAGAAGTCCTAATTATGAAAGGCCAAGTGACCGTTCATGTGATTGATGGATGAGGGGCCAATCTAAACTCTCATTGACGCTTGGGGTCATGTGGGACGCCTAAGGTCGGGAGATGAGAGGTGAATAGACCCTCATTATGATGCCTGGGGTCGAGATGACGCCTAAGGTTATGAGACCCTTGATGGGAGACGCAGAGGTCACCCAATGAAGGGTATGAGCGGTATGTGGGCCGAGGGTAGTGAATTGTGACAACAGGACATCCGTGGGCTATGCGCGCACAAGAAATGCCAACTTTGGATGCCATATGGGTAGGGGCATGGTGAGCAATGTGGAGGCCCCAAAATTTTAGTTCCAAGACATGGAAGCCCGTGCGAGGCGTGCAGAAAGGCCAGGCCGAGCGTAGTGACTGAATGCATTCATGAGTGTGCAAGAAAAGACGAGAGGTCTCAATTTTACCTGGAGGGTAATGATGGGTACTCTACGATTATGGGTGCCAGAGCTTGAGGTAGGCTTAGAGTGTCAATCGTGGATTTAGAGATCATAGATAATCAAGCTTTGGGATGAGCTGGGTGGCGAATGAATCATGATGGATTGGGATCCATTGTCGTTGAAAGTTGGAGCTTTTCAAATGTTGAGTGAGAGCCATGAGGTGTGATCTTGTGGGGTAAGATCATGAGGCCTCAAGATGTGAAGTGGTTTAAGAGTCTCTTAAGCGATAAGAGATGTAGAGTCCTGAGGAGCGAGGCTCATGGTGTGAGCTTAAGATTATCAAGGCAAGGTTAACCAAGTAAGATGGTATGCAATATAAAGGTTCAGCGGGTCTTGGTGATTCGACCAGGCTGGTTGTGCAAAAGAGACCCAAGGTGATAAAAGATGGTTGGTCAGGGCAGAATTGTGCTGCTTAAAGAAATGTTGCTCCGTAATAAGGGCTATAGATGGTAATTGAAATGTGGTTAGGGTAGAACTTGAGATGTTCTCCTAAGAGAAGTTGAACATGGGGCAACAGTGTGGGATGAACTTCTTAAGGTGCTACAACTTTATTAAGAAAGATCACCCGGGGAAAAGCCAGCGAAATGGCGAGTGCCTGAGTAGGAAGGTGAGTCCTACGGCATCAAGTGGAAGTGTGAATTCCACATGAGTGGCAGGGGTGATTTCCAGTGGATGGAGTTTACATCGAAGAAGTAGTCGATGATTGCAAATGCAGTGCCTAGAGGAAGGTTGTGTGGGTTGTGAGATGAGCAATCCGGCTAAATTTAATCGAGTTGGTTAGATGGGAGATGAGGGCGAATTTAAAATGTCGCCAATGTGTAATGAAAGCTCGAAGGAAGAGCTTATGGGATGAGATTGGTTTCCAGAAATGGTGTTGAGGTGATGAAATCACCTAATGGCTGTGAGTGATACAGCTTGAGGGATGCCTTAGTGCGTGGGCAGTTGATGAGAATTAACCTCGTGTCAAAGGTTAAAGGATGTGAAAAGAAACCGGCTAGTGAAGCTGTTGTGGTGTTAGAGCCCATGTGGTTGCTCACCGAGTGGTGTAAGCTGGCTATAGCAAGTGTATAAGAAATTCGGGAGAAGCCAGAGTCTCTCAGGGATTTAGCTAGCGGCTATAAGTATAGAAAGTGATGTGAGGAAGGCGGCCTAAGAGTGGGGTCGTGCTGGTTGCGGTGACCAGTGAGATTCAAAGAGCAGCAAGTCTTTTGAGATGACATGGTGGTGTCATCGTCGCTATCAGGGAAAAGATGTTGTCAGGAAGGTCAAAGGTAACCATTGTGCATGGTAGGACCTCGAAGCCGAGTGTGAATGGCCATGAAGGTTGGTGTCTGTTAAATTTGAAATGCAACGACCGTAGGGGAGAAATTCGTTGTTGTCATGGTGTTGTCCTAACCGAGGAGGACAAGAGAAACCATTATGCATGGTTTAAATTAGGTGCCTAATGCGGATTTAGAATGAACCTGATTTAGGATGGCTGGAAGTGTCGTGCCTCAAGAGTAAGAGGCACTATTGAGAAATGGTGAGATTTGAAAAGTCACAATGAAATTGAAGCTGGGCGAGTAAATTTGGCTAGAAGACCGCTATAAGAGTGGGGGTGTAACCATGATAGCTTGTTGTGGTGCGGACCAAAGGCACGAGTCATCCTACAGGTGCGATGCATAAGTGATTGTGCAGATGGTAATAAGATAATCACTTGTGCCATGCACTGTGGGTAATGACGAGGGTTGATTAATGGTTCGACGACCTTAAGCGCAATGGTAAGATCCAGGACTCGTGGTAGGGTAAATAGCCAAAGTAAGGCCTAGCATGGGGATATGATTATAAAAGCTGAAATGGGGTGAAGTATTGAAGAAGGGTTACTTAGTGAAGAGTTCCCTGGTATGGGTATGAGACCCTACTAGCGTGTGATATCGGTTAGTAAGTATCTTTGTGTGCTTAATGCGAAGAACTCCTGGTTGGGAGAAGGATGTGGCCCAAGCATGGTTAAGCTCGAGGTGAGATTGTATTGGTGTGTGCATCGCCAAGCTCGAGTTGGACTTGGGTAATGCACGTATAGTTGAAATGTGAAATGGCCTGGCATGGTGTTAGGTATGTCGATTTTGCGTAATCGTGTCGATAAATGAGGGTCGGCTGGTCAAGGTAGAAGACCATGTATGAAATGGTTGAAGTTGGCAAGGTGGGCCAGATGGGTGCTTCCTAGGTAGTGCTAGCACGATAAGTTGATCGGTAATGAGAGGTTGCCATGAGGATCAACTTAAGCTATGCATGATTAATGGCGGTATGCCATGGTAGAATGGGTGTTCGAGTGTCTTGTGGGCACTAGAAGTGACATTGCGGCGAATGATTAGTGCTAAGACGTTGCTGGTTAGACCAGCGTAAAATCGTGGCCATGTGTGATTGGCAGTGAGAAACGTTGCCGTGTGTGATCGGCGTAAAATCATGGTAGACTGATCAATGTTGCAATGTTAGCGTATGTGGTTTTGACTGATGGGAAAACGAGAAGTGGACAACAAAGTGAAGCTTTGAGGCAGAGAAAATCCATCCGGTGATGGACATCATTGCAGTAAGCATGACCAGCGACCAGTGGTGCAGTTTGGCTGGAGGCCAAAGCGATGTTCGATTGTTGAATGTCCTCGAGAGTCGGAGGATCAAAAGCCTAAAGTGAAGCCTTAAAGTAGGTGTAACCTGAGGTAAATGTGAGCAATGGATATGATATGGGATTCTCGGGTAGGAGAATTTGGCAAGTAGCCTGAGAATGTGATTGTCTTGGGGAGGAGATGATGGAAAAATGAATTTTGAGGGCGAAATTCCTTTAAGGAGGGTGGAATGTAACACCTGGTGTTAAGAGAATAAAAAAGGAAGTGTGAAACTTCCAAAAATACCCTTGAGGAGGTGTTGGATCCTTGAGAATGATGGAGTCCTATGAGAGGGGTATTTTGGTAATTTGGATAGTGAAGTCCAATTAAAGGGTATTTTGATAAATTGAAAATAATTCCTATGTGGAATTAGGTGAATAAGTGAATAAAATCCCAAATTGGTATTTATGTGGAGATATATGGGATTAATAAATTCACAAAGTGTATTTTGGTAATTTGGAGTGATTCCATAAAGGAATTCAATTATGGAAAATAGGGAAAATGGTGGATATTAAATTATTTGAGGAGAATAATTAATTTTCCCTAAAATGGTGAATTAATGTGGTATTGCCACATGGATGACCAAGAGAAAGAAATGGAAGCTAAGTTTGTGTCTTAGAGTGACACTTGGCATAATCTTGAAAATTTGGAAATGTGGAAGCATGTATATATATATGTGGATTTATGAGATTGGGGAATGATTTAATTAAATGCAAAAAGAAATGATTTTGGTCTTTCAAGCATTTAATGAGAGGCATTATGATGTTGGATTAAAGAAAATCCAAAAAGAAAATAAATTACTCATGCATTAATGTTTGGAAAATATGGAGATTTTATTAAATGAGAAAAAGCATTTATGTCTTTCAAGTGGTCTCTCATGTGATGGATATGAAATTAGTCCCATTAATTTAAATGGGAAAGAAATGGAAATTAGTCACTCATTTATGAGTGAAAATGGGAGGATTTATTTAAATGAGAAATAAATGGAAATTTCAAGAATCCAATGGATGAGAGGTATTCTTGAGAAAGAGAACTAATCCAAGGGTGGGGATTTAAAGAGAAGTAATGGCATGGATTGTGCTTCTTGTGTTTTCTCCAAGAGAGAAGTCTTGTTTGTTTGAAATGGATGGTTGAGATTAAGTCTCCCTTAAGCACATGGATTGTGCTTTTAATGAATGGTGGAGATCCATTCTTGAAATTGGAAAATGGTAGTATATAAGGGCAAGTATGGAAGACTTGTTTTCCCTTTGGCCATTTGAATGAAAGAAAGAGAGAAGATGAAAGAAAAGAAAGAAGAAATGAGAAGAAAGGAAGAAGAAGAAGAGAGAGAAATCAAGGTAAGTGCATTCTTCTTCTTTTTAATTAGTGTTCTTGAATACAAGTGAGTGAATCCTTGTTTGAATGTCATCTTAGATGGGAGAAAATGAAGGCGGGAGCTCTCTTGAAATGAAGATTTAAATATTCAAGAAGAGGTAAGGGATGGCCCCATGGGAGGGTGGCCTTGCAATGTGTTGTAAATATGTTTCATAAATGTATATGTTGCATTTAGCATGTTCTTTTATGTTCATGAGACTTATGGTATAGGTTAGTTTGGGAACATGGTTGAAATGGTGGGTTGATGCCTCTAACCTTGGAGGGTTGTGAGGGCAAAGAAACCTAGCCACACTTGCATGCATTTGGCATCATATAATCTTGTTATGTTCATATTTATTATGCATTGCACCCTTATTGAGCTTAATAGCTCATGAGGTTTTTATCCTCACATGTAGGTTGTGAAAGTATGGTAAAGTAAAGGAAATGGTGGAATGGCATGTGAAAGCATGGAAAGAAGATTCAAGTGTATGCTATGGCTTGTGGAAGCCTATGTTGTTGTGTTTGATTTATGAGATGTAAATTAATTTGATTGTTAATAGCTTGTTAAAGCCTAAGATCATGTGTGTATTTCACATTTTAGGAGTATTTGATTTTATTTTAAATAAGATGTTGGCTTGTGGCATGTTGAAGCCTAAGTGTGGTGTAAGTCTCATTGTTGGGTGTGTTGTGAGAAGCAACCAAGTTGTAAAATAAAAGGATTTTGTTGGAAAAATAGAGTCAAAATTGGATGAAAGTGAGGTCCTTTTATTTTGCTAATTTCTAGAAAAATTGGGTTTTGAAGGCCCAAGAAAAAAAGAAAAAGAGAAAAAGGAGTGATGGAGCAGCGAGGGGCCAGCCAGCAGCAGCCGCAGCAGCAGGCCACAGGGCGGGCGCACACACGCGGGCAGGCGGGCGAGCGTGCGACCAGTACCCAACGGGGCCCCGCGCGGGCCCCGGGGCGAGTCGTGGGCCCCACCGGCCAATTTTTTTTAAAAAATTCCAAAAATTGGGGATTTGGGCCATTTCTAAATGGATTTTGGGCCTCGGAGGAAATTTCAAATTAAAGGGATTTTTCGGGCATTTTGGAGAATAATGTCGAAATTTTGGAAAATTGAAAATTATAAGTTTTTCCTCCAAAATTGGTAATCAATCAATGGATTGATTTTAATGGTGATTTATGGAGCCCGGTAAAATTCTTGGTCGGAAAAAGAATTTAAAATAATTGAGAAAATGACGATTGGGCGTCTGAATGATATTTTCTTTATAGCCAATGTGGTGTGGTTAAAGCCTAATTCTACTAGTGAATCCTGGGGTTCAGGGAAGGGATGGACGAGCCTAGTTCCCACCTAAGGTGTTTCGTCTTGAAACATGGTCCACCCTTCACCAAAGGCTGGGCAGGTGGACAATTCGGGTGATTGTTCATGAGTAACACCCATAAGTGGGAGCGGGGCGTTACATAACCATAAACGCTTTATGGTGACAAGAGAGAGGAATGACAACTTGAAAAACATAGAGGATTTGATGAGTGAGTAGGATGAGTAAGTAAGTTAGAAAATGGTACTAGTAAGTACTTTGAATGAAGTTTCATTAGAATTACTAAATGGTTGCAGGTGGTGAGAGACTATTTTCTAATTGAATGCTTCACAAAGATTTGGAATTTGGAAATTTTTCGAGTTATGTATTAATGCAATGAAGGTTTAGTAGGTACCTAGTTCATGAAATCATTGTGCAGGGTTCTAGATATGCGTATGTGGAATTTGTTGTATTAGTGGTCAGCTAGATCTGTGTGAGTTAGGAAAGTTAAGAATTTATGAATTTTGAGTTTCCATCTTATTAATTGGTTATGATTATTTTAGGATCATTTTACTACGAAGTGTGCATGTTGAACTCATAATTTTAGTGTATGATTATTTGCAGATGGTAAACACTCGTTGAACCCGAAACTTTGTGCGCAGGAACAACACCTAAGAAGAGGAGATGCCGGACTACCATGATGAAATGATGGAAACTTTACCAGAGAATCCACCACCCGAAAGGAACCAAAGAAGAAGTAACCACATGGACCAGATGGAACGAGTGCTTGGGAGTATGGTCACACTTATGTAGGGGACACGAATGACAGGTCAGGTTATTCCCCAAAACTCTAACGTTAGTGATAGGTTCCAGCGGTTAAACCAGCTCATTTTTCAAGGAAGGGCAAGAGCCGACCCCTGTGAGAGTGAGTATTGGTTGGAACAGATCGCAAAGATATTTGATTTCATTAGGTGCGAGGGAGTGGACAAGGTTGCTTGTGCTACATTCATGCTCTGGGATAAGGCTGACCAGTTGTAACGTCCTGCATTGAGCGATAGGAAGGACCAGAACAACTTACCCTGATGGGCCTACGCAAACTTCCCAGGGGGTCACCCATCCTCGAGCTTCCCCAGCTCAAGCATGCTTAACCCGAGAGTTCCTTTCCTACATTTAGCCCAGAAAGTATCCAGCTAGTGTTTTTTCCTTCCTCACTTATCGTCGATATATACTACCCTTCTCTAGGCTCTTGGGGTATTACATTCTCCCCCCTTTGAGCACATGACGTCCTCGTTATGCGACCTTACAACTCTTGTCAGATCTCTCCCCTTTGCATGGTCGATGTGGGATTCGTCTAAGGTGCCTACACGCACCCCCCATAGGGACTCAGCGTCCTCCCTGAGGTTTGCCCCACCACCGCACTTAGAGGCTCAGGGGTCAACTTTGATACCACCTGTAACATCTCGCATCTAGTGATAGGAAGGATCGGAACAACTTACCCTGATGGGCCTACGTGAACTTCCTAGGGGGTCATCCATCTTTGAGCTTCCCCAGCTCAAGCACGTTTAACACGGGAGTTCCTTGCCTATATTCAGCCCAAAAGATATTTAACCGGTGTTTTTTCCTTCCTCACTTATCCTCAATATATACTACCCTTCTTTGGGCTCTTGGGATATTACACCAATGGTGGAAAACCATGCAAAGGACTCTACAAGATCCTGAAGGGCAAGGTATGCCTGGTATTACATGGGTGCAATTTAAGGAACTTTTTAATACTTAGTATTTTCCCTTGTTCAAGAAAATGGAAAAGGGTTGGGAATTTATGAACTTAAAACAGGCTGGGAACATGACTGTTGCCTAGTATGAAGACCATTTTACTTGGTTGATCAAGTACATGTCCATTTACAATTTGGATGAGGAGGCAAAGGCTAAAAAATTTCTTAGTGGATTGAAGTTGGAATTCAGCTGGCGTTAAGTTCTTCGGGGGCCGCACATATGCAGAAGTGGTCCTACAAGCCCTAACTATGGAAAGCAACCTCCACCGAATGAACGCCCTGATGACAGAATTTTAGGAACTTGAGAACAAGAAACTTGGGAAAAGGTATGATCTTGGGGTTTGAGGAGAAAATTCCAAACACAAAGAGAACTGTCCTAGGTGTCAAAAATTTCATCAGGGAAAACCTTGTGATCGAGGGAATAAAAAATGTTATACCTATGGAGGAAATGACCACATGTCTCGAGATTGCCCCAATGGACCCGTATGCTTTAATTGCCAGCGGACGGGCCATCTCTCTAAGGAATGCCCGTAAAGAAGAGAAGTCAATCAATCTGAAACAAATCAAGGAGGCCAAGAACCTCGATGAGGCCAGGTATACATCGATTTCTCCTTAATGTGAGAGTTAGTCAACCCCAGGTCTGCCATGTAACGACCCATTAGAGGGTCTAGTATTTATTCAAGAATTATTTTATTAATTGTTGAGGTATTTAATTAAGAGAAATTTCCATTTAATTTTAATGTGAAAATTTAGAGATTTTAATTGAGAAAATAGCCTTTAAATAGTGTTTAATTCTTTCTAAATTATAGGAATTAAAATAAGGACATATTGGTCATTTAAGAGGTTCTTATCAGAACTTAAGTAATTAATTAGAGTTGTTTTTCTTAAGGGATTGAGGTTTCCGAGCGTGAGAAGGTTTTGGGTTTGTGAAGTCTCCTAGTTATAATAGGAGAATGAGTTAAGGCGTTAGGGCTTCTCAGATCAGTATATATATATAGTTTTATGAAGCCACAAATTTTTACACGCCGCGGAAAGAGAAGAAGTTGAGAAGAACAATGGGTGCGAGTTTGCATAGGAAATTTTCATTAGAAGCAGTCGATTCGATCGATCAGAGAGTTTAAAAGGCAAGTATCCTATCTGTAATTCCTTCCATTACAGATTCAAGTTCGTTCATTCTCAGTTGTTCAGTTCGTCATTGCGTTCATATTCATATCAGTTTCAGTGTGTATATGTATATGTATATACGTAGAACAGTGAGTGCATGAAGGAGATAACGTGTGATTCTTGATCGTTAATCTTTTAAATATGGTCTTCAAATCATATTAACGATGATCTCAGAATGCCAAGACTGTTGTTTTGGATTTCCAGGTTAATCAGACCGTATGTGCATGCATTTACATATATATATATATATGCGTTACAGTGAGTCTTCCAGCCAGTTCATGCATGTTCTTTGCAACGTTTTCATTAACTATGATCAGTAAATCATTCCCAAGTTGTTTCTATATCAATTGAGATTATTCTCTCAAGTTTTCTTTCGGAATGGTGTAGTGAGGATAAGTTTTTATTCAAGATATGGTCTCTGTTAGTGTGAGTTTTATTTCTGATGAGATTCCAGTCATTCGAATGAATCTTGTATCATTCGAATGGGTTTTGAGGCATCCGAATGAGTTTCCAGTGTTATCGTGAGTTTTTCCCTTATATTGTGCCAGTCATTCGAATGAGTTCTTGGTCATTCAAATGAGTCATGTGTTATCGTATCATTCATACGTGTTTTTGGGTTTTCATTCGAATGAGTTTCCTTGTCATTCGAATGAGTCCTTGAAGTTGTGAGTAAGCTGTTGCTTTGTATAGTCTAGCATTCGAATGAGCCCTTTTGTCATTCGAATGATCTGTGAGTAATCCATAAATTCATTCGAATAAGGTTACTGTTGCATTCGAATGAGTCAGTTTTTGCCAGTTCAAAAGTTAGAAAATTCCAAAAATCGATTCGAATGAATTTGGGAGTCATTCGAATGAGTCCTTGAACAGATCCGAATAGCTTTGGTTATATATCATCTATCATTCGAATGAGTTCTTTTTCATTCGAATGAGTCTTTATCATTCGAATGAGCTTGCTGTAGTACATTCTTTTTCATTCGAATAAGCTGCTATTCCATTCGAATTGCTCCTTAGACTTTCTCAATCATCCGAATAGCATCATATAGCATCCAAATGACTTCCAATAAATTCTTGATGCAAGTTTCAAATTTAATATGAATATTTAATTATTTAAATATTAAATTTTATACCAAGATATGAAAAATCCAATATGCCATGCCTATACTCAGAAATTTCAAAATCTTTGTATCTCAATATAGCTGGTAAAAATCATATACCATGGTTAACAGTTAATTATGACATGATCAACATTATTTGGTGAGATTATGTGCATACATTTTGGTATGAGTATTGAGCATGACTTTATATGGAGCACTACATATCGTGTGCCAGCATTTATGTGAGCATTGCATTGTATTATGCGCGCCAGGCGGCTTAGTCCGCGGGGATCCCATCAGTTTCAGTTTCAGCTCAGTTTATGAGTTGCTCACCTGGTGGCAACCAGGGGGCTAGGGGCTTTGCCCACAGTATGTGCTTACAGTTTTTATGTATGCAGGTTTCAGATCAGACAGGTATGTATTATCAGATTATGTGGGCCCATGAGCCAAAGTTGCATACCTGCATTTAGTTTACAGTTTATGTGCATTACATTGTTATGAATGCAATCAGACAGTGATTATACAGTACAAGTTCAGTAAATATTTTATCAGTATCGATATTCTTCGATTCAGCTTCAGTATTCTTTCTAGCTTATTACTTGCTGAGCTTTTGTAGCTCACCTTGTACTCTTCCCCCTCCAGGTTCTAGCAGGAGAGTACCAGATATGGGGCCTAACAGCAGTGGTTTATAGTGTGTGTACGTGGAGCCGCTCAAGATAAAAGATGTCTGGGAGTTGTTAGTTTTTAGTGTCTTGTCAGTTTAGATTTATTTTATATTTCAGTTGAGGGATTGTCCCTTAGACAGAGTTTGTACTTTTTAATCTATATTGACTCAAAGTTTTTATTCCAGTTGATTGAGATGTTCAATCATGGTATCAGATTTCAGTTTATCAGTCAGTTTTATTTTATTTTTCCGTAGCACCTCTTCTCAGGCAGTTCTAGGAGAGGGGGTGTTACATGCCAATTCACATGAATGTGTTAACCTGCATTTTGGCAGAGTAAGGAATGCCAAATAGTAAGTTGGGTAGTTGTGTGTTGAGGAATATTGTTAGTTAATGTGTGTTAATTGTAACTTTGAGTATGGTTTGTGATTTTAAGGAATGTAATTGAGAATTAAAAGGAAGGTGTGGCAAGGTTGCTCTAAATCATATTACGGATTATTATGAGTATCTAGTATTGACATTTGGGATTAACGCACCTATAACCCTTATGAGTTGGTGATTGAGGTGTTCAAATCAAACTTAGATTAGTTTGTGATTATATTGATGGACCGATATATTACTTGTTCTACTGTAGAGAATTCGAGCATGAGAAAGTGTCGGTACCGGGAGTGTGACTACTGCATTGTGTGCTAAGTGGACTTGGGTATTCGGAGGTTTGGAAATGGGGTGATGGAGTGGTAAATTGCATACATGGGTCGGGGTAGGTCGTAACTGTAAATGGTTTGTTTTCCCCGATATAGGCATGTGGTGTGTTGTGAGCTTGCTTAGGAAATGTGTTTTCCCGTAATAGCAAGCAATGGGATTGCGATTCCCATACTTGGCCTTAGGGGAAGGAAAATTTTATTCTGGTTACTGATCCAGCCTTTGGTTTAGTATGCAAATTATTGTACACCCCAGCAATTATGAGCAAGTGGCTCTGATTTGATTATCCTGAATTCTGCCCTTACTAACACAAATGCTAATGCAGTAGTGAGCATGCTTTGGCAGCTCTATGTGAAAAGTTTGGGGTCTTCATGATTGCTTAAGGTGTTTGTTCTTTTAGAGAGACTTGAATGTGGGGTAGCGACGATGGATAGAGTTTTTAAAAGGTTGTGTGATCCAGTACCACCTCAGGTATGTGAACGTGGTGGCTAACAAGCCTGCTCTAATAGCCTGTTCTGGGTGAATGTAGTGGCTAATGCGAGAATGAGCCTGTTCTGTTGACCCGAGAGTGAGGACTGGTGAAGGCCTTTTAGCCTATGGCATTGGATGTGATTCTCGATGGAACATCTGTTCACGATTCACTCTCATCTAACAAATAGATCTGGAAAGCTATTCTCGAAGACTCAAAGATGTAGTCATGGGTTGACAATTGGGAATGGGTCAAAAACCTTGATATCGGTTTTGAGATGAAACATTTCAATTTCTAAGTCAAAAATATGTGCCTTCGACCAAGAGTTAAGGCAAACCATATTGATCGAGGCACGCTAGGTCAAATAAATCATTGACCTCGAAGTGAGTTTTTAGGAGTGAAATAATGTGATTTTGAGGAATTTGCTTGGGAAACTAGATTCTGAGTGAGCTATAAAGAAAAAATTCGAGGACAAAATTCTTTTAAGGAGGGAAGGATGTAATACCCCGAATTTTTAAACTCAAATATGAGGTGATACCTCAGGTTATTAGGTTTTAATGTTTTAGGAAATAGGTCATTTCAAGGGATTATAGAAGCCTTGAGACAAAGGTTCAGTTTCTGAACTAGGGGCAAAATTGTAAATATTGAAGTTTGGGTAAAAGTGTAATTTACCTAAAATCTTGATGTACTAGTGTAATTTATCCATTTTTTGGGGACCAAAAAGTGCAATTAAAAATGGCCCAGGGACCAAGTTGCAGGGGGTCTATGTGTAGTTACCTGGATAGTTCGGGCCAAAGCATCGTTTCATGGAACCTTAAAATATCTCTTCAAAATATCTTGGATTTCAAACTCAAATCAAATGGAGCTTTGGATTCCGAACTCTATTTAAATTCAATTTGGGAAGAGTGGCGCATTTTTCTTGGAGGCACATAGGTGAAATGATGATGTAACATGTGGCGCAACGGGATTCGCCGAAGTTTTCTATAAATATAAAGCCTTTGGGGTATTTCTTCTGGGCATCTAAACAAGGGGAAAAGGAAGGGAGTTTGAGAGAGGAAATGTTGCGAAAGAAAGGGAAGAAAATCTGCCAAAGAACGAGGAAGAAAATGCTTACCAGAAAGTTCAGAATTGCCACAGTAAATCATGTCAAACATCATCGAAACTGCAAGATAAGTCTGATTTCTTTCCATAATTAGGTAGAGGGATGAAATAGGAGCATGTGGAAAAAAACGGGGGTCAAATCGGAGTTAAAACGAGAAAGTTATGGCCGAAAAACCAAAAGGAGATGGAGCTGGCCGATTCTTAAAGGCGACGCGTGCAGCTCATGCGCCGACAAGGGGTTGCGCATGAGGGCGCGTGAGACCTCCTCTTGACCTGAAAATTTGTAGTGTTAACCTTTTTTTAATTCCCTACAACCCTATGTAAAAATATTTTGAGTTTGGTTTATGAAAACTTGTGATATTTGCATTAAACCATTCCCGAATGCTATAAACAGTACTCCGGCAAGCCCAAACCAACAAGACGAGTGTTTCTTGTGTCCTTTTGCTACATCTCAATCATTTTGGCTTCATTGGGTGTGGGTGTTGACTTGCATATCAGGCCTTTGAGGCTTACATGTCATATTTTCCCTTTGTTATGCATATTCCTTCTGCTTTGTCATGTATCATGTTCGTATTGGTAACTGTGGCTTGTTGTTGGGACATCATGGAAGATCTCATGCTCCTACGGTGAGTCAAGGTGTGACTATGATGACCACGAAGGTGATTGCAACACTTTGGTATTGCTACCACAAGGGTGAATTTCATAATACCATTATTGCATTTGCACGCACATACCTTTCCTTTTCTGATTCACTCACTTATATGTAATATCTAACTTGGGTTGATGTCCCTGAAATGTTCCACGTTCCGGGTAAAACAAAAGTGTCAGGTGTTTCACGTTCCAGTTCAAAGCATGGGCAAGGAGGTGGAGCTTCGCTTGCTTTGGGTTTTTGATTTATTATGTACCCATGTAACTGTATGACAGTGATGTATTGTAATAGCAACTAGGGTACTCAAGTTTGTAATAAGTATAAGGGTGCCCTACAGTTGCGCCTACAGTGATGTGTTGTGTTTTTCTGGAGTAGTGAAGGACGTATGCATTTCTTGTACTTGTAAAGGAAATCTAATGGAAACCCCTTTATTTAGCTTTGACTAAGCTTTCAGGTTTGATCCAATGCTTTCGTTGGCCAAGGTTTCCATAACGCCTGTGGTGATATTAGCCTATATTTTACATCATTGGGCATTTGGAAAGACAGGGGCATTACAAGAAGGGTTTACCTGGGAAGAAATAGCATGCCTGGGAAGAAATAACATACCTGGGAAAAAGGCTTTGCTTGGGAAGAAATGCCTATTCGAGAAGAATAGCTGCCTAGGAAAATTGAGGAAAATTTTCTATCCCCCCCTTAAAGTGGAGTGGTACAACAATTGCCCCATACTTTTCTACTATAACCTTTGGTTAAAATGGAAGAGTAGATTCCAACTCATTTTCCTTCTATATTTTTCATCTCGGGAGGAAATCACTGTCTGTTTTGTCTTTTGGGAAAAATGCACTATCCAGGAAGAATGAATTATTCGGGAAGAATGTACTATTTTTCGTGACCATCTGTATTCCTAGGAGACCTTGACTATAAATATTGAGTTTTACGGTAGTCATTTTCACTCTCTCACCTCTTGTTATTGTTCTTTGCTCCTAGTATTTACTCTTGCACTCCCTTGTTCCCGAAAGAATTTGTTTCATTCATGGAGATCAACCAATTCAAGTTTATGTCTTGTCCTTTTACTTCGATTAATCTATTCATGCCTTCTCTCTAAAATCGTCTTCTCGAAAGAACTACTTTCTTCCCGGAAGAACAATCTTCTCTCCTAGAAGAAACGTCATTTTTCCTAGAAGAACCAGCCATCTTCTTAGAAGAACTATCTATCTTCCTAGAAGAACTTCTTTGCTCTTCAAATGATCATTTTTTCTTTCATTCTGCCTTTGCCATTTTTTATCATGGTAGGCCCTAAGGTATACCTTCGTGTTCATGCCCCTGACGGCCAAGTCTATAGCAATTTGATGGGGACATCATTCCACCTAATTGAGGACGACGTTATTCAATTGGATCAAAATTATAACATCCCACCATGTTATCAGATGAGGGTTTCCGGCTAAGGGGAGTCCTGTGTCGTGATTGTTCGGGAAGGGGAGTTCCCAATCAAAGTTGCAAGTCTCCATAATAGGGTTCGCTTTCCTCTCCATCCCTTTGGATTGGAATTTTGGTTCATTGTATTGCCAGTTGGACATATATGGTCATTTGACCAAGTGAAAAAAGAGTTTATGGAAGCATTTACGACTCATGTGCCTAAAATGAAAGACCGTATGTATCTGGTGAGCCTTCAATAGCAACGAAATGAGTCTTTGAAGCAGTATATAAAGCACTTTCAAAGTTCCACTCTAGAAGTAAAGGATCTACCTTCCAGCCTAGCAATGATCGCCCTACTCCATAGGACTATCTTCTCTTCTCTAAGAGAGTCCCTAGAGTTTTCCTAACCTACTTTGATGGCAAAAATGTTCTCTCAGGAAAACTAATTTATGATACAAATGGAGAAGAGAAAAAGGCAGAATGAAGCTGGGTCAAGTAAACCTAAGAAGACACCACGGCGGGATGATCTTCCAAAAGTACAATTCTAAAACTTTACTCGCCTCTCCGAGTTGAGGGTGACCATGCTCTCTTCCATAGCCCACACCGAGCTAATTAGTTTTCCTCCTCACCTAAGTCAACCATCGGGGAGGAACTTGGATGCTCTTTGCAAGTTTCATGAATGCTAGAGGCACTCGACTAAGCAGTGCAAAGAACTACACAACCAAATTGAGCAGTTAATTAGACAAGGCAAATTGGACTAGTTCTTGCTAGATAAACCCAAATCACTGCTCAATAGGAGGCAAGAACTCAGGCAAGAAAATTGTGAGTGACCCCCCCCTTCCCAAGGTAAGATAATCAAAGGAGATGAGATAATTTGTAGCCTAGGCGAATGAAGGAAGGAAGAAAGAAACCAAAGAAGAATTAAAACAACCTCAGTTCCTGAGGGAAATGTTAATGAGCTAACGACGAAAAGAATTCATGTAATATCCATGGGTGAGAACATGGGAGGAAACTCATCCGCGACTCAAAAAGTTTATGCCCGCCAAGCACTGCGTGTGGATTCGGTGGCTTGGGTAGACAACGATGAGGACCTAATTATTTTCACCCTGGATGACCAGGGGGACGTATTAATGCCTCATGATCCATTGGCAATCTCAGCTGTAATAGCTAAACATCCCATTTCTATGAGTAGTGTGATCATTACTAGGCTAGTAGGTATATCCTTTACTTCTAGAGTGGAAGAGAGCATACTGCTTCAACGACTCATTTGGTGCTACTGAAGGCTCATCAGATACACAGGGTCTTTCTTTTTAGGCACATGAGTCGTAAATGCTTTCATAAACTCCTTTTTCAGCTAGTCAAATGACCATATATGTCCAACTGGCAATACAATGAACCACTAGTGTGCCTATTCTACCAAGGAAAGGGGGAATGCTCAGCATCTATTGACTTTACTCCAGTTGTGAAGCATAGCCACTACCTCAAAGTGTTGTACATACTGTTCTGAACCCTAGATGTGTGAGTTGCTATAGTAGTTCATCAGATAACAAGAACCCCTTTGTGATTGCTTCTTTAGGGGAGGTTACCACCTATTTTTCCTCCAAAACCTCTTTTATCATTCGTTTAACATCTGGGACTTTGAGTGGTCCCTAGGTGGTGCTTTCTACGATTGGGGTACGTAGGCAGAGGGTCTGATTCAAATGATTTCCTCCTCTAGACGGGGTGCTTTTAGCAGTTTCTTTATACATTGGCGATTTCCCTATTCGTCACCTTTGCTTTGCTCATAAACCACCCTAAGCTAAGACCTGGGTGTTTGGCCTAGATGTTTCTATCTATGCACCATGTTGACTACCCCTCTGATGGTCGTAGTGAGAAATTATCTTTCTCCCCTAATGGTTGAAGGTCGAGTATAAGGTAGCTGAATGTTTAACATTATCTCTTGCAACAAGGAAGTTAACCGATGCATTATTCGAGTATTGCCCTCGTTATTCCTTTTGAGCACATCGTTGCTTATTCTCAATTCTTCATAGTTTTTGCTTGAGCTTTTTGTAATTAGCTAGTAAGACTGTGGGTGGTTCAACTCTGGAAGGGCCGGGTTGGCTTGAGATAACCATTGAGTATTCCTTTGGAACTAATGATTGGTTGAGGGAGCTTTGATCTTGTTGGGCTAGGGCTGCTGATGTGGCATAGTACTTTTGACTTGTGGCATGCCTCCCTAGCCTAGGTGAGGTGCACTACTCCTTGCTTAGACGACCTTCTGCCCCCTATTATAACAACCAGGTTTCCTTCTAGGTGAGGGACGTTCCTTGAATGGATCTTTTCATTCATGTTTTCCATAGAAAGACAAGGCTATAGGGGTTGGCTTGACTAGGATCTCTTGTAACAGTAGTCCTAGTTCGTGTCTTCTTCATGGGTGGTTGAGCAGGTTGCCTAAACTAGTAGACCTGGTTATTCTCAACATCTTATCTGACTTTTTGTTGTGTTCCCACAGACGACACCAAATTGTTGTTACCAAAACACAACAATTGAGATTTGTAGTGTGGGAACGATCACTCGATGTCAACTCAGCTCCAGGTGAAGGTGTTCGCTGAGAAGGAAAGAAGGTCAACTCCAAGAGGAGAGCTAGCTCCAAAAGAATGACATGGCTTTGGGAAGAACAATAAGTGTTCTGGGATGGAAAATAGGTGTTTTAGGAAGGCGGCTTCCAGGAAGAAAAATAGGTGTTTTGGGAAGACGACTTCTAGGAAGAAGACACGAGGCTCAACTGGAAGGAACCTAGAGGAAAGGTGGCCGCTTTCGGAAAGAATGCCAAGTGTTCTGAGAATGAGGCTTCGTGTTCTGAAAAGATGTTGGCTCCCTCCTGGTAAGATGTGATCACGAACAACGATCAAAAGGCTCGTACGGATTCCTTACCCGTGATGACCCTCCGATGCTTAAGTCAGCATCAGATTAAAACAATTGTAGATGATATGCAGTAAATGAGGGTAGTATTATCAAAAGTTGAAGTCCTTTTCTCTATCTTATAGCTGGGTATTTATAGGCTTGATTCTCGAGGATCTCGAAGGGACACATGTCTCACACCCCAAGACTACAGAGGGCCATGTGTCTTTCATCTAGGAAGAAATGCTTACTCGGGAAGGAGTCTTTACCTGGGATGAGATAGTATGCCAGGAAGAAATAAAACACTAGGGAAGAAGGCTATGCTCGGGAAGAAATAACATACCCTAGTATAAGGCTTTACATTGGAGGAAATAACATACATGGGAAGAAGGTTTTGACTGGGAAGATTAAGGGAAATTTTCTATTCCCCCCACCCCAAAATGAAGTGGTACAACAACCACTGATGTGAGATCCTTTGCAGTCCTCGTCAATTACCTCACAACCATTTGCTCCAACGTTTTCTCCAATCACCCGTTCTCTTCCCTTAACAACGACCCATTTGCCTTTAATCGATAATGGATCGCTTCCCTCTGCAATCAATTAACCATCACCGATATCTTCATGATCGTCACATCTTTCATCTTCTTTGGAGTCTTATTCCAATCGTTGACTCCTTTCCTTAGCATTTGTCATTTCGATCGTTCATCTTCCCTGTCAATGACCCCTTCTTTGCCTTTGGCCATCGCCTTCAATGGTCTCAAAGGTCTGTCATCGTGATTGTTGGTATTTCCCATCTTTACTGTTGGTTTCGCCATTTAAACATTTTTCTAACTCCTCTTTTGGCTGCCTTACCCTCATTGTCGATCACCTAACGACCGCCAGCAATGGGTTCTCGTGCTTCCACCATTGTTGGCCACTTCAACTTTACCCAGATTTGCCCTCATGCCAGATCTAACCTGATCCAATCTAGACTCAACTCACTAAGATCCTATCCTCTTAAAATTTGTTTAACCTAGATTTAACCCTCTAAATCTGTCCAGCCCAGATATTTGCCCTAATTTGCTACCCAAATTCGTTATCTTGGTCTGTTTTCTATTAGGATTTTATTTATTAATCATTTGGCATTATTTGGGGTTATTTGATTTTCGTTATAGCTACTTTGAACTATGATATTCCATTATTAGATGAGAATATTAGATTCTCAGTATGACAGTTTAAGATGCGTGTAATTTTAGCACAGATGGATTTAGATGATGCACTTTTGGTCTTTGATAAAATGCCACAATCATGGAGTACTAAAGAAAAACAACTTAAGGATCGTAAGGCCTTATCTTAAATACATTTGTATTTATCGAATCAAATTTGGCAAGACATTTTGAAAGAAAAAATCATTGTTGCTTTATGGTTGAAACTGGAAAGCTTGTCCAGTAAGTTACATCTCAAATAGAGACTATATTCTCATTGAATGATAGAAGGTAAGCTTATTGAAAGCCATTTAATAGGTTTCAAGGAAATTATTTTTGATTTGAAAAGTATGGAAGTTAAATATGATGAAGAAGATTTGGGTTTAATTTTGTAAAGTTCTCTATTGTCCTTGTATTTAACTTTTAGAGACACCATACTCTATAGTCGTGACATTCTCACTGTGGATGAAGTTTATGATACTTGTTCTCGAAAAAGAAAATTGATAAGCAATTATTGAAAAATTTTGAAAATAAGGAAGATGATATATTGATTAGAGGGAGAACACACGATATAAATTCTGGTGGCAAAGGAAAAGGTAGATCAAAGTTTAGAAATAAAGACAAAACCTACAATTATTGTAAGAATAAAGGACACATCAAGAAGGAGAGAAGGAGTGTTATAAATTGCAAAACAAACTTAAGAGACAAGAGTGTGACCTGAAAAGAAAACAACCAGAGATTTTAGGTGAAACAAATGTTATTGAAGATAACAATAGTTGTGAGAAAGAAAAGACACCCAAAAGGGGGGTGAATTGGGTTTTCAAAAACTTTTCATTGATTTTACAAAGACTTTGAATAAATCAGTTTGGCCTTTTCAAACTTTAAAGACTGATGGTTTTAAAAATAAACTTGATAGAAAATGATATGTAATAAGTGTAAAATAAATTTTATACAAAAAGATTGATCCTCTTAAGATTTTAAAAGCTGATGTCGTGAGTAAACAAAATGAAATTGATATTACTAAAAGAAAACACTTACTGAAGACAAAAATAAAACATGTTGAAATAAGATGAAATGTACAAAGCAGCACACGACTAATTTATGGTGGTTTGACCCAACTAGCCTACTCTACTCCCTTGGCGACTTACCAAGGATTTAACAATCCACTATACCTTTTTTAGGCTCAACTTTAACCTCATCTTTTCATAGGTGCAGTTGTAACATCTGCTCTTCATAAGCTCAATAGTAACTAAGCATAATCGGTTTTTCAAGACTCAACCGAAACCATTACCTTTTGAAGGACGAGGCATAACCACTACCTTTCATAGGATCAAGAGTAACCTCTTGCATTTTAGGGATTAGGCATAACCACAACAAGATAGATAAAGAAAGATTACAGTTTAAACACTTTTGAAAAGCTCTTACATTAATTGAGAACAAACAATAAGATAAGCTTCTCACAAATAAAAGAGAGATAAAAAGAATATAAAAAATGAGTACTGTTTCTCTCTTTTTGTGATTGAAGATGAGAACTTGAAGTATCTTCTTACCTTAAAGTAGAAGTAGAAAGTGTTAGAGAAACAACCTTTGTAACACCCTGCCTCCCCAGGTATGTCACTATAAGAAAATTTTCGAGAATCTTTTTTTTTTTCCAAGTTCATCATGCGCAGTGATTCCAAGAACAATCTTCACATGCACATAAAATCCCGAGAACCCCAGTCTTTCCCGTTTAACTAACAAGATCAATAATCTTAACAAAATGAGACATAACACAATGCAGCGGATACATTAACATCAAAATACCGTGGCCTACCACGAGTTCCATACAAGGAGTTTCTACACCGAACTACGTATTACAAACTACCAAATGATAACATCATTATCTTACAACTGTTCAAACATAAACTGAATTACATAATAAAGCCTTCAGCAAGATACAATGACTATCAAACTAAACACCATTGACCCTCAACTGGCCACGTCCTCACCCTCCCAGCAGTCCCTGGCTGGAACGTTGAATGTTCCAGGGGCATAACCCAGGTTAGATGATAAAACATCTAAGTGATGGCATAAAACAGTTTACTAAATGCATGAAAGACACACGAGCATGGCATATATAGACAACAACGATATGCAACATGTCTAACTTGAGAAATCTCCCTGACATACTCAACCTCCTATGGAAAATCGATTCCACACACCATTAGGGTTGACCTTGCCGCGTGCTGCTCCACTCACTCTGTATTTAGTACTTTTTGTATTTTTCTTTTGCTATCTTATCTGGTTTAGCAACTTTTTGTGTTCTCAATCAGAATGAGGTGATTAGACTCGCCAGTGCACGAGTGTGGTTGTAGCAGAAAGCTTATTTGTTATTTTTCCGGGCAAGACCGGGTCGATTCACAGGGAGATTACTCATGGAAGGAGATAACCACACCAGTTCTTTCAACAATGAAGTGAGTTTAAGCTAAATGTGTATAGATGTATCTGGATATGGAGAGGTCTTGGGTCAAGACAGATATGGTGCCAAACCCAACTGATTTTCCATATAGCTCTCTGTAATGTAACTGACAGCTCAAGTGGCTTGAGTTTACAACCGTTAAATGCACTTCTGAGATGATAATAACTCTTGGTTTAAGCAACCTCCATACATGGCATGGAGATTCTATGTCAAGCAGCTATTATAAATCAGTGTGTAAATAACGTTTTTTTTACAAAATGATTGCTCGGGGCTTGGGTATGAGAACGTTTCCAGGTTAAGAAGCTCTCATACATGGCATGGGAACTCTAGTTTAGGCATACGAACCAATCCAAGCCTGAGGTTTTAATAACATTTCTCAAAACCACTCTTACTTTGGTTACTTAGTTATTTGAAGTTCTGCTATATTGATTCATCAGTGGCTTTGGGCACCTTCTCTGCCTTAACCCAAGAATCGAGTTAGCCACACATCTTCATGGGAAGTGCACGACTAAAGCTATTCTCAATGGATGAATGCAAGATTTTGCAAGGAAAGAGAATAAAACAGAATCAAATACTAAGGATTGAATAAAACTAATACTGCATTGTTTACTGAAATGAACTACAAGCTAAATCAGCGAATGAAAATGGACTTCCGAAAGTAAGAACAAAGCCGAGAAATAACTAAAACAAACTGAAGAACTAGAGTGCCATTCGTTCTCTACAATTACAAGGCAAAAAAAACTACTGATGATCCCCCCCGAGAGAGATCAGTCTACTCAGTTAAAAAGGGTCTCTCCCTCCACTGCTACTGTCTTCTTTTTGTATTTTCTTCTAAGTAACGTCTGTTCTTTTTTTTTCTCTCGATTCCAAAGAGTGTAGACTCCATTTTAAGCTTTCGGCTCCTGGAGGTGGGGTCCACTGGTTCAGAAAGTTGGTAGAATTTACCTTAGAGCCACCGCGTTCATTTGCGCGTGCCAGACTTTGCTTTGGATACTCATTCGAATGAATCGGCAGAAACATTCGAATGAATCTTGATGTTCTTTTGATTTCTCAGACCATTCGAATTAATTGAAGTCCCATTCGGATGAATTTCTGAATTTACTGTTCCTTACACGGCAATTTTCTCACTCATTCGAATGAAACAGTAGTTTCATTCGAATGAATTTCCAATTTTACACTTGAGTTCTTCACTGCATCCGAATGACATGGGAGGTATTCGAATCCTGAGTCATTAACGCTGTTCTTATTCGAATTACTCACTCTGTATTCGAATGGATTTTCTTCCTTCTGCCATTGAATTCGAATGATCTAAGACTTCATTCGGATATAGCTTCATATCTTCTGAACAGTATGCTTATTCGAATTTCTTCAAACCCTCAACTCATTCGAATGGTTTGGCTGCATTCGAATGACTGGGAAGCTTCCATCTGCTTTGATCCTCATTCGAATGTCTTCCAGTGATACGATTGAATAGCTTTGATTTTGTAAGAACGCCTTCATCTCCTTGCTCTCCTTTCTTCTTTAAATCATGCCCTTAGAACTTTAAGTCATATCTTTCATTTCTTCTTCTTCTTTTGAGCTGCAATAAGCATTTTTGAAGATCTTAGCTTGATCAAATGGATTAGGGGGCAATTAAATATAACAATTTGTTGCAATTTTTGAGCATCAATCACACCCCCCAACTTAAACGTTGCTAGTCCCTTAGCAATCAAATTAAAAGCAAGAATACTTCATCATTCACATACTTGTTGAAAGCTTAAATCTCAAACGTGAAGCAAGAATGTATGGTCAATAGCACAGGGACTTTGGATAATCAAAGAAATGCTTATTATTTGAACTTTTGCCCAGGGCATGATAAGTTAAGTCAATCAGCATTTCATTAAATCCTCTCAAGCTTTTGATTACAATCCTCACTGGGTATGCCTCTCATCAATAAAACGATCACTCAGAGTTACTCTCAAGGGATGTACCTTCATTTGGAGTAAATGTAAATCAAGTTCAAAAAGGTATCATCAGTTATCAAGAATGTAATTAACAAAGAAAGGGACTTGACATAGCTTCATGATCAGATTAGCATCTTTGACAACCAACCTCTAAAATTAACTAAGCCTCCTTACTATTGAAATTATATCCTGAATATGCATGATTCACAGAGTCAAGAGGGATCTCTCTAGAAGGTAACTGGGGCTTCGATGGTGATGTGGGATATCCAAAGGGAAAGATGGCAATCAAAAGTGTTCTTAGGTCTCGGGAATTCTCTTATTGTGGCTAAAAAGATTTTTTTTTTTTTTTTTTTTTTTTTTAATATTCCAGACTTAGAGACAACCATTTATCTTAAATGGTTTAGTGGTCTTTTAACGTCAGATTCCCAGACGAATTTTTTTTTTTTTTTTTTAATCAAACTAATACTGAGCCTTCATAATAATTTCCCGGATCCTAAATCAATGGACAAGAACAACTTTTATGGACATGGCTTGGATGGAGGGAATGATGTAATGGTCAAGAACAACTGTTATGCAGAGTTTCAAGAGGCTATGAATGGAGATTTAATCAAAAAGCAATAGTCTGTTTGGCTCAAGTGATAGGTCACTGATCCCTCTATGATGCTCTTCAAAACAATGCCATTCATTCAATTGATTTCAAGCTTAGAGTCAGTTAATATTAGCTGTGATTATAAAAGATACTCAAAGCAAAATGTTGTTTTGAAGCCATTGAAAGATAAGAGAATCAATAAAGTATTCTATTGCATGAATCAGTGTTGTTCTACTCAGAATAAGAAGTTATAAAGCTTCGACACTCACTTTGGTAACAAATCTCCACTTGAATTTAAGAAGTTAATTAACATGCTGATTATCATACTTGGCATGCCAACCCAACAAATGAACAAAAATGAAGCACTCCCAAGTAGCCATGGCCCTGTTTTAAATATCATACAGTTCTATTTTCACATGCGAGATTACCATGCAATTAATCAGCTGTAAATTTGAAGCATCAAGTGCAATGATTTGAAGCATAGAGTAAGCAAAGCGATTTCTATTGAAAATGAAAAACAGTTAAATTTTTGTAGTTCATAGCTAAAGAAGTTAAGCATGAAGAATCAAATCCTATGACTACTCAGTGCCATCAGTGGCATCATCAGAAGTGGAGTTCTCCTCAGTGGAGTTCTCCTCGGTAGAATTCTCTTCAGTAGAGCTTCCAGAAGGAGTCTCTGATAAGGGCTCAGCAGGAGGAATAGAGGAAGAAGAGGGAATGGCGGAGTGAGGAGGGGCTGCATGCTCAGACTGGGGATGTGTAGGTGCACCTCCTTCCTCTCGCCATAAATCAATGGCCCTCTGCATGTAACTCTCAGCATCGGCCAACCTGTCTTTTAGTGTCTTCAGTGGTGGCTCCTCCAAGGGTGTGCTCAGAAGCTGACCTATCTTCTTGTCTAATGCAGTGTGGCGGTCGCTCATGGCTATCACTTCTGAATGGATGACTCTCTGCCTTACCTGAAGCTCCTCAAACTTAGCCTCCTGCTTCTCTTGAATCTTCTTAAGGGCTTGCTCCACTAAGGCTTCATGCTTTTCCTGCTTCTCTTGCATTTCCTTAACCAACTTGAACAAACTTCTAAGTGTAGGTTCTTCCTCTTGTCTTTCTGCCTCATCCTCAATCAGTGGTGGTTCCTGAGATGGCCCTTCTTGTGGTTCAACCTGCTTTCCTGACGCTTCTCCTTTTTCAGGTGTTGCTGCCTCAACCCTCTTCAACTGCCCACTGCTTCTGCGTGTAGAGGTTGGGCTGATTCTTTCCATAGGCTTGATTACTTCAAAGGTTGTCTTTTCTTTTACCCCGTTCCTCAGCAAAAAGTAGGTAATCAGCCCTCCAAAGGGTAGACCTCCACTCCCATGTGCATGCTTGGTTGCTCGGTCTATGGTATCAAAGATGTGCTTGGCCAAGTCTATGTGCACTCCCAGTATCATTTTCCCCATGAATACGGCTTGCTTAACTGAGACACTTCCAGTAAATGCATGAGGCATGAAATGTGAACAGAGAAGTCTATGCAGAATGATGCATTTTGGGGATAGATTCTTCTTTGGAAGGGCGGGTCCTAGCCATACAGCATCTTCCTTTTCTGTCAAAATTTTTGCTAGGTTTTCCTTCCCTAAATCCACACTTGCTTCTTCATGATCTCTTGGTGATGCCTCTCTTGGTATTTGAAAAGTTTCAGCAATGTCAGAGGGTTTCAATTCTATTTTAACTTTCCTCACCTCAGTAACTAAGCACCTGTTTCCCGAGTCATCTCTATCACTGGTTACATTCGAATAAAACTCCTTGACTAAGGGAACTATGGCTTTGCTTTGAAACTTGACCCAAATCTGCCATCCTTTGGCAGTGATTAATGACAGTAAATCACATGGGGGCTCATCAAATCGCTCAAGCATAATCCCTCTCTCACACAGCACAGGCTTCTTAGCATATCTTTCACTATAATTCTGTTCAGCGGCTGGGCTAATGAATCTAACATTGGAGTATGGAGGGCTCAAGTCGATGGTTGGGATGGGAGCACTTTCCTTTCCTTTCTGCCTCTTCGATGCCCTAGAGCTTTCTCCTACGACTTTGGGGCGTTTTTGCTTTGGAGGCATGACTAGATAATGGTTGTTTGGTCTAGGGAGATGGATTGGGCTTTTTGTCGAACAGTTGGTGTGCAAGACTTGGCTACTCTCTTTTCTTCTCCTATCAATCTCCCAACCAATTTCCTTTCCTTCTCATCAATCTCCTTCACTCCCTCTTTACAACAACTCCTTTATCCAACCAATCCAATCAGAATTTAAACAATGGGAAGGGTTATTACCTCTCGGCTTTTCTCTTCTCAGACCATCCGAATGCGCCAAACCCTTATTCGAATGCTTGCGAAACGTCCCTCCTTGTACGTAACCGGTTCGATCTTCAGATGAATGTGATGGATGTGGAATGAGGGTAGCACGATTTATAGGATGGGATCGGGTGGATGAATGAGCATTCGCGCCGATTAAGGAAGCGTTTCGATCTTTAAGAGGGGCGACGATTCGAATTGCAGAAACGGTTAGAGACTTTCGGGAACGTCATTCGAATGATTTTGAGGTTATACGAATGATGGAGGAGGATTCGAATGAACGATGATCGATTCGAATGGCAGCTCGGGTTTTAGAAGCTCGGACAGCAGAGTATTCGAATGAAAATGGGATGATTCGGATGTTCGCTGAGGATTTTTTTAAAAGACTGGACCGTTCATTCGAATGTAGTAGAATCCATTCGAATTAATTTTAAACAGTGACTTTGATTACTGAAGGGATTGAGCTACCCATTCGAATGAAACAGTAGTTTCATTCGGATTGATTTCTCGGCCATTCGAATGACTGTGCGAATCATTCGAATGCATTTGACAGCTTGCTGTAATCAAAAGTAGAGCAACCATTCGGATGCGGATAACCTTATTCGAATGACTTTGAGCAAAAATTTTTTTTTTTATTTATATTTTATTTTATTAATTAATAATTTTTTTTTTTTTTTTTTTTAGCCAAATTAGAACTACATTCGGATGCTGGGAATGGATTCGGATGCAATGTAAACTATTCGAATGAGTTTGAGAGCATTCGAATGAAGGCTTCAAGATTTTTGAAGAAACAGCAGATTCATTCGAATGTATTCGGAAAGAGAAAAATTCATTCGAATTAATTTCAAACAGTAATTTTTATTTACAAAGGAATTTGGCCCCTTATTCGAATGCAACAGTGATATCATTCGAATTAATTTGGCATATATTCGAATACAGCAGAGACTATTCGAATGATTTCATGTTTTTTTTTCATTAACAGCCTACAGGGCATTCGAATGGTATACAACACATTCGAATGACTAACTTATCCGGATACAGAATTTAAATAACAGCAAAACTTCATTCATTTTTTTTTTTTTTTTTCATTCAAAGACAGATCAAACAAACAACCACAGTTAAGCATGAATCAATTGTACCTCACCCCCCAACTTGAATTATGTATTGTCTTTAAACACAATAACACATAAAAAAGAAATACCTGGATGGTGAAATACCCTTAGACACAGTAAGAAGTTGAGATTTAGGAGTACCTGGTGTCTTCAATGCAGAAAAGATCCATATGCTTACTTGGGTTTTGCTAACAGCCTTCATTGCACGTGTGGATCCGTGGGCTTCCTTCAACAGTTGAGTCAAGATAAAGAGTGAAAACAGTTCATGAAAGCAAAATAACACAATTTCTTCTCCCCTTTTTTTTTTTTATATATATATATTATTATATATTTTTTTTTTTTATGTTACTAACCACTACCCAATGGGTGGATCTGTAAGATCCACGTTCTCTTCTTGTTCATTCAAGGACTCATAGTAGGGTTTCAGACGTTGGCCATTCACTTTGGACACCTGACCAGATTGTAGATTTTTAATATCAATTACACCATGAGATGAGATGGCACGGATTTTGAAAGGACCAGTCCATCTTGACTTGAGTTTACCAGGAAATAGATGGAGCCTTGAATCATAGAGCAGCACATGTTGACCTATACAAAAGTTCTTTCTATTGATGTGCTGGTCATGCAATTTCTTCATGTGCATCTTAGAAGACTTGGCATTCTCATATGCCTCGCTTCTAAGTTCCTCAAGCTCATTCAGCTGCAGTTTCCTGTTAAATCCTACCTCTTCTAAACTTCCATTCATCTTCCTGATGGCCCAGTAAGCCTTGTGCTCAACCTCTACTGGCAGATGACATGGTTTTCCATAAACCAGTCGATAGGGAGACATGCCCAATATGGTTTTATATGCAGTCCTATATGCCCAAAGAGCATCTATTAACCTCAGAGACCAATCCTTTCGGTTGGAACTGACGGTTTTTTCCAAAATGCGTTTGATCTCCCTATTTGCCAATTCTGCCTGGCCATTAGTTTGAGGGTGGTATGGAGTTGACACTTTATGAACTACCCCATACTTTTTCATTAGTTCTGCCACTGGCTTGTTACAGAAGTGAGATCCACCATCACTGATGATGGCACGAGGCATTCCAAACCTACTGAAAATGTTTTCTTTTAAGAATTTTACCACTATTCTATGATCATTTGTTCTTGTTGGGATTGCCTCAACCCACTTGGAGACATAGTCTACAGCAAGTAGGATATACTCATGCCCAAGTGAGTTAACAAAAGGACCCATAAAGTCCATTCCCCAACAATCAAAAATTTCAAGAATTAGAATGGGCTGCAAAGGCATCATACCTCTTTTTGTCAAACTTCCTAACCTCTGGCATCTATCACATGCTAAGCAAAACTGGTGGACATCCCTAAACATGGTAGGCCAGTAAAATCCACTTTGTAAGATTTTTGCCATGGTTTTCCGGGTAGAGAAATGTCCTCCACAAGCTAGGGTGTGACAGAAGTTCATTACACTATGTTGTTCATGTTCTGGAATGCATCTTCGCACAATCTGGTCAGCACAATATTTAAACAGATATGGTTCATCCCAAAAAAATGTCCTGACTTTTCTAAAAAACTTTTGTCTATCCAGCTTAGTCCAATGACTGGGGACTGAACCTACAGCCAAATAATTGGCTATATCAGCATACCAAGGGGCAGTAGTCAATGTACTAACATGCAGAAGATGTTCATCAGGAAAATTATCATGAATGGGACCCTCAGTAAGATTCTGACCTGGAATTCTAGACAGATGGTCAGCCACAACATTTTCTACTCCCTTTTTATCCTTAATTTCTATGTGAAACTCTTGGAGTAATAGAATCCACCTAATGAGGCGTGGTTTGGCATTTTGCTTGGTGAGCAGGTATTTCAAAGCAGCGTGATCTGTATAAACAATCACCTTTGAACCCACCAAGTATGACCTAAACTTGTCCAATGCAAATACCACGGCCAACAATTCTTTCTCTGTGGTGGTATAGTTTTTCTGAGCCTCATTCAAAGTTCTGCTGGCATAGTAAACGACATGGGCTTTCTTTTCTTTGCTCTGTCCTAGCACAGCTCCTATGGCATGATCACTCGCATCACACATTAGCTCAAAAGGTAAAGTCCAGTCAGGAGGTTGTATGATTGGTGCAGTAACAAGTGCATGTTTCAGCTTCTCAAAGGCACTTTGACATTTTGGAGTCCACTCAAAAGGGGTGTCTTGAGACAACAGACAACACAGAGGTCTTGCTATTGTACTAAATGAGGCAATGAATCTCCTGTAGAAGCCAGCATGACCAAGAAATGATCTAATGTCCTTGACATTTCTGGGGGCTGGAAGCTTCTGAATGGCTTCAACTTTGGCTTTATCTACTTCTAGACCCCTGGATGAGACTATGTGTCCTAAGACAATGCCTTGGTTAACCATGAAGTGGCATTTCTCCCAGTTGAGCACAAGATGAGTCTCTTCACATCGAATCAAAACTTTCTCCAGATTCTTTAAGCACAAGTCAAAACTACTTCCATAGACTGAAAAATCATCCATAAACACCTCCACAATATGCTCAGCCATTTCACTAAATATACTCATCATGCACCTTTGGAAGGTGGCAGGAGCGTTACACAACCCAAATGGCATACGTTTATATGCAAATGTCCCAAAAGGGCATGTGAAGGTTGTCTTTTCTTGATCTTCCAGTGCTACATCAATCTGGTTATAACCTGAGTATCCGTCCAAAAAGCAATAAAATGCTTGCCCTGCTATCCTCTCAAGTGTTTGATCTAGGAATGGAAGAGGAAAATGGTCCTTCCTGGTCATTGAATTGAGTTTTCTATAGTCTATACACACACGCCAACCTGTTTGAAGGCGGATTGGAATTAACTCATTCTTCTCATTTTTTACCACAGTAATTCCAGACCGTTTAGGAACAACTTGGATTGGGCTAACCCACCTTGAATCAGATATCGGGTAAATAATACCTGCATCTAGTAGTTTGAGCACTTCCTTCCTAACCACTTCTTTCATATTGGGATTTAGCCTTCTCTGCATTTGCCTCACTGGTTTTGAATTTTCTTCTAAGAAGATCCTATGGGTGCAAATCAGAGGGCTGATTCCATGCAAGTCAGATATGGTCCATCCCAAAGCCTTCCTGTGTGCTCTCAGCACTTCTATCAACTGCACTTCTTGTTGGGTACTTAGACTAGAAGAAATGACTACTGGATACGTCTCTCCTTCTCCTAAAAAGGCATACTTCAACTCATTTGGCAGTGGCTTCTTTTCAGGCATGGGTGGATGAGTCACAGAGGTTGGTGGTGCGAGCAATGGTTCTACAGGTTCTTGCTTAGGAATCCTTTGGGCTATAGGCATCTCTCCTTCCTCACTGCTAACCTCCAAGTGATCACCTCCTTTCACTGTTTGAGTGACAAATTCCTTCTCAAAATACTCTTCAGACAGAGTTTGAATCAAATCCACCTCTTCTATCTCACTTTCAGTGTTCTGTTGCTTGGAAATTCTAAAGATGTTCATCTCCACAGTCATGTTTCCAAACGACAGTTTCAAGACTCCATTTCTACAATTAATGATTGCATTGGAAGTTGCTAGAAATGGTCTCCCCAAAATCACAGGAACGGGTGGTTGTGGACCATGGTGGGGTTGAGTATCTAGAACTATAAAGTCTACTGGAAAGTAGAATTTATCCACCTGAACTAAGACATCTTCCACAATACCCCTAGGGACTTTAACAGACCTGTCTGCCAGTTGCAGAGTGACTCTAGTAGGCTTAAGTTCTCCCAAACCCAACTGCTGATAGACACTATAAGGCAACAGGTTGACACTTGCCCCTAAATCTAAGAGCGCTTGGTCTACCTTCTGACTCCCTATTATGCACGAGATGGTAGGACACCCTGGGTCCTTGTATTTGGGGGGTGTTTTGAATTGCAAGATGGAACTTACCTGCTCAGTTAGGAAGGCTTTACCATGCACGTTCACTTTTCTCTTCACTGTGCAAAGATCTTTTAGGAATTTAGCATATGAGGGAGTTTGTTTGATCGCATCCAAGAGTGGAATATTGATCCTAACTTGCTTAAACACCTCATAGATATCAGCGTTTTGTTGTTCCCTTTTTGTGACACTCAATCTTTGAGGAAAAGGAGGTTTAGGATGATATTGGCTTTCTTTCTCAATGTCCTTACCTTTTCCTTCTTCTTTTTGTTTTTGCTTGTTTTTTTCTTTTTCATTGTTTTCATTTTTTTCTAAGGTTGGCTCCTGTTCTTCTTCTTTCTCTTTCTCATCAACATTTTGGCTTATCCTAAGATCTCTTGGTTTTTCAATTACCTTTCCACTTCTTAGGATAGTCACAGATTGGACTTGTTCATGTGCATTACCTTCACCACTAGAAGATTCCACCTGATTTGTTTGCCTAACTGGATTAGGGTTAGTTTGAGAAGGGAATCTTCCAGGTTCTCTCACACTTAGAGTTTGGGTCAACTTTGTTATCTGACCCCTCATATCTTCCATTGCTCTGTTGGTTTGCTCTTGACTTTTTGCAAGTTGGGCAACTTGATTGTTGACACCTGTTTGGTTCTGCATAAATTGATGCAAGGTATCTTCTAATGATCTCTTATGCGGAGGCTGGTATGTATTGGAAGAAGAGCTTTGATTTTGATGGAAAGATTGTTGATGTGCAGGGAATGAATTTTGAGGGTGATTTCCATGATCATGTCTCCATGACAGATTGGGGTGGTTCCTATTATTGGAGTAGTATGGATTGTAGCTTTGGTTGTTCCCGTAATAGGTCCCACCTTGATTTTGGTTCTGTCTTCCCTCAAAATTGTGTGAGTGATTAGCATTAGATTGCCCATACAATACCTCCTTGAATGCAGGTAGAGTAGGGCATTCTTCGGTTGCATGGTCTATTGTTTCACACACTGCACATTTCACTTCCAATTGTTTAACAGATTGCTCTCTTTTGGGGTCCATATTTTCAACTTTTCTTGTCAAAGCAGTTAACCTCGCATGCAAATCATCATTTTCACTCAACTGGTGTCTCCCTCTTGGTTGTAAGTTTTCTCTTTGATCACTAGAAGAAGTTAAACCAACTTCCCAGTTTCTGGTATTTTCAGCCAATGTGTCAAAGAAGTGGAATGCTTCTTCTGGAGTTTTGTCATAAAACTCTCCATTACACATTGTAGAGACTAACATTTTAAGTTGGGGAGTGAGTGAGTCATGGAAGAAGCTGACTACTCTCCATTGCTCAAAGGCATGGTGTGGACAAGTATGGAGGAGATCTTTAAATCTTTCCCAGGCTTGGGCAAAGTTCTCATTCAACTTACAGGCGAAGTTCATGATTTGCCTTTGGAGAGTTGCAGTTCTATTAGCAGGAAAATATTTTTTTAGGAATGTTGCCTGCATCTCTCTCCAAGTCCCTATAGATCTAGGAGGAAGAGTACCCAACCACATTTTTGCTTTGTCTTTTAATGAGAATGGGAAAAGTTTTAACCTAATGACATCCTCGTTTGCAGTGTGATCCATGCAAGTGCTGCAAACCTCCTCAAATTCCTTCATATGAGTGTATGGATTCTCAGAATCCATACCATGGAATGTTGGCAACAATTGAATTGTGCCAGGTTTAAAGTTAAACCTATGGTGATTGACAGGAAGGATGATACATGAGGGTGTTGTCTGCCTAGGAGGGTGAAGGTAATCCCTAAGAGGCCTAATTATCTCCTGATCAACAGGGTCATTTCCACCATTCTCATCACCATGTTCAGACATATTATCGTGTTGAGACATGAGCACATACAACAATGAAAGTTCAAACAGGCAGAGAGTTATCAGAGAAGAGAAGTTAGAGAATAGGAATTAATAAACAGAAAAGAACTAGGGATAGTTATTTGGCTTACCTTAACCTCCCCGGCAACGGCGCCAAAATTTGCTGCTCCACTCACTCTGTATTTAGTACTTTTTGTATTTTTCTTTTGCTATCTTATCTGGTTTAGCAACTTTTTGTGTTCTCAATCAGAATGAGGTGATTAGACTCGCCAGTGCACGAGTGTGGTTGTAGCAGAAAGCTTATTTGTTATTTTTCCGGGCAAGACCGGGTCGATTCACAGGGAGATTACTCATGGAAGGAGATAACCACACCAGTTCTTTCAACAATGAAGTGAGTTTAAGCTAAATGTGTATAGATGTATCTGGATATGGAGAGGTCTTGGGTCAAGACAGATATGGTGCCAAACCCAACTGATTTTCCATATAGCTCTCTGTAATGTAACTGACAGCTCAAGTGGCTTGAGTTTACAACCGTTAAATGCACTTCTGAGATGATAATAACTCTTGGTTTAAGCAACCTCCATACATGGCATGGAGATTCTATGTCAAGCAGCTATTATAAATCAGTGTGTAAATAACGTTTTTTTTACAAAATGATTGCTCGGGGCTTGGGTATGAGAACGTTTCCAGGTTAAGAAGCTCTCATACATGGCATGGGAACTCTAGTTTAGGCATACGAACCAATCCAAGCCTGAGGTTTTAATAACATTTCTCAAAACCACTCTTACTTTGGTTACTTAGTTATTTGAAGTTCTGCTATATTGATTCATCAGTGGCTTTGGGCACCTTCTCTGCCTTAACCCAAGAATCGAGTTAGCCACACATCTTCATGGGAAGTGCACGACTAAAGCTATTCTCAATGGATGAATGCAAGATTTTGCAAGGAAAGAGAATAAAACAGAATCAAATACTAAGGATTGAATAAAACTAATACTGCATTGTTTACTGAAATGAACTACAAGCTAAATCAGCGAATGAAAATGGACTTCCGAAAGTAAGAACAAAGCCGAGAAATAACTAAAACAAACTGAAGAACTAGAGTGCCATTCGTTCTCTACAATTACAAGGCAAAAAAAACTACTGATGATCCCCCCCGAGAGAGATCAGTCTACTCAGTTAAAAAGGGTCTCTCCCTCCACTGCTACTGTCTTCTTTTTGTATTTTCTTCTAAGTAACGTCTGTTCTTTTTTTTTCTCTCGATTCCAAAGAGTGTAGACTCCATTTTAAGCTTTCGGCTCCTGGAGGTGGGGTCCACTGGTTCAGAAAGTTGGTAGAATTTACCTTAGAGCCACCGCGTTCATTTGCGCGTGCCAGACTTTGCTTTGGATACTCATTCGAATGAATCGGCAGAAACATTCGAATGAATCTTGATGTTCTTTTGATTTCTCAGACCATTCGAATTAATTGAAGTCCCATTCGGATGAATTTCTGAATTTACTGTTCCTTACACGGCAATTTTCTCACTCATTCGAATGAAACAGTAGTTTCATTCGAATGAATTTCCAATTTTACACTTGAGTTCTTCACTGCATCCGAATGACATGGGAGGTATTCGAATCCTGAGTCATTAACGCTGTTCTTATTCGAATTACTCACTCTGTATTCGAATGGATTTTCTTCCTTCTGCCATTGAATTCGAATGATCTAAGACTTCATTCGGATATAGCTTCATATCTTCTGAACAGTATGCTTATTCGAATTTCTTCAAACCCTCAACTCATTCGAATGGTTTGGCTGCATTCGAATGACTGGGAAGCTTCCATCTGCTTTGATCCTCATTCGAATGTCTTCCAGTGATACGATTGAATAGCTTTGATTTTGTAAGAACGCCTTCATCTCCTTGCTCTCCTTTCTTCTTTAAATCATGCCCTTAGAACTTTAAGTCATATCTTTCATTTCTTCTTCTTCTTTTGAGCTGCAATAAGCATTTTTGAAGATCTTAGCTTGATCAAATGGATTAGGGGGCAATTAAATATAACAATTTGTTACAATTTTTGAGCATCAATCACCGCGACATACTTAATCCTCGAGTGCCCTATCGTGTCACTTGTTCACCTAGATTAACCTTGTCCCATTCTCAAGAAGACCCCATCCTGTCCCATACGGACCCAACAACGACACGAAAATCGACACCCCGATGATATGAAAATCACACACCATGCACCGACTTTTTTATAAGTTGAAAACAGTTGATCCAATATACCACATGTTCAATATGCATATGATGCCACAAATACATAAGTAAAACGCCTACACGATATAACCCAAATTTCGGAGGGTATAATCGCTCGTTGGAACTGGTTCAAACACATGCCACCTAAGCTCAAGAGGGTAGAACCACTCACCTGAACCCATTACACACACACCAAACCATTTTCAAGACAATGGATAAAACTAGAATTGAACCACTCACCTTATGCGAAAAGTCAATTTTCACCTCGTAATGCATGCTAAGCCTTGAAATGCACGTCTGAGTAATTTCCTTGCCTTAGCATGCTCCTATAGCCTCAAATTAATCCTCGGAATTTTCTGGGATTTGTCTGAGAATTTTCCCCAATTTTTTTCCTATTTTTCTTTCATTTTTCTCCATTTTCTCTATTTTCCTTTTCTTTTCTTTTCTTTTCTACTCCTTTCTTTCTTCTTCCTCCCCTGCTCTTCCTGTGCGCGAACTAGTCCTCGGCCATCCTTTCGTATGCACCAGCCACCGGTTGCTAGCTCCATTGTCGGCCACCGCCGACCTCACCAACCTTCCCCGACCCCTCTGATCGTCACCCCACCTTCCAGCAGCCATCATCGTGGCTGCTTTGGCTGCCATGGATGCTACCCAGCAGCAGCAATCCGGTGGTTTCCGGGCTTTCTCCAGCAATCGGCATCGCTTCTAGCTCACCTTATTGATTCTTCAAGCTCTCGGCCATTTGCTGCAAGTTTTCCTTCTACCATGGTCACGTCGAGCTTGCTCCCCTTCTATCTTGATTCCTCTATTTGCTCTTAATTTTGCTTCCTATTTATAGCCTCTCCACCGACTTAAACTGCCTTGGACACCACTCTTGCATCCAAACTTGGCCACTACTCCAAGCAAACTTTGCCACCACCCTTCCACTCGGCCATTTCCCAGAAGCTTCGCAGAAGCCATTACGCATACACGCACATGAGTATATATATATATATGTAACTATATATTACTCCATTAATATAAAAAAAGTATACATTAACCCTCAAATTTCTATCTTAATTTCACTTGGGTAAATCTCTAATTGCAATTACATCTCTAAACCATAAATTAATTTGCATTATAATACCGAAAATGCAAAATTAATAACTTCAAAGTTACTCGATAATGACTATTTCGCCCCAGTGTCCTCACCGGGCTATTGTTTTATCCCAAAACAACTGAAGGGTTGTTCCTTATGAAAAACCAGAGCCCCCTTAGGGTTCCGTTGGTTTCCTAGAGGTTCCCTGTAGCAATTCAGTTTCTGAGCCTGATTTGCAGCTGCATTTTAGCTATACCGAAAACTGTTCCCGATCCTACTTCTTTTGATGCCTAAAATCATATCTCGTATTACTCGTCAATACCATTTTATTTTCCTTAATCATCTAGGATCCGGGGTACTCCCTTCGGCTGATTCAGTCGCTTAAGACTGCGATAGTGATCCCTAAAGCCTCATTCTTTCGATAATTCCATTTATACCCTTCATAAAATGTCATTTATACCCTTAAGGATTTTCCTAGGTATTACATTCTCCCCCCCTTAAGAAATATTGTCCCCGTAATTTGCATCTGGCCAATCAAGTAATTAAAATAAAACACAACCTATTATCTGAATATCTCAATTATATATCGATTTAATCCTTTGCAAATACCCTAGTTTGCATTTATTATACAACCATTGCTTACAAGAATGCCATGCCATTTCCAAAATTTCCCGTTGTACCTCATCACAAGTGACTACACTTATCCCAATTTTATTCCATGAGTCTATTATAGAAATATATCATCAATGATTCTCGGTCACCAATTATAACAACTCATATTTTTCATCCAAACATAGCCCAAATACACAATTCCTAAGATTCATAAATGTTTCTAACACATTGGTTGAACCCAAAGGCATCATCGAATGCTTATTTTCACCATATTATGATCTGTACATCGTTTTAGGATGGTTTCTTTCCTTTTTCCTCAATTGACAGTACTTCAATCGCACATTAATTTTAGAAATAATATCTCAGCCTCTTGTAGCTAGTCACGCAAATCTTCAATTCAGGTATATCAATAACATAATTTCTCCTACGGTAACTTGACATCCTGGCATATTACTATTCTTCTTTCAAACACTATCCGTCAATCATGACCCAAATTGTGTCAACATAGTATTCTCGTTTCATTTCAATTCTTTATTCATGTTACCACAACATTCCATAATCACATTATCAACTAGAACTTTTAGTTATACATGGCACCTCAATCTAGTACCTCCAAATGCTTTATCTCAACTAAGCGATGTTTCCCATATTCTCCTCACATGAGAAACAATCTCTCTATTAAGTCAAACAAGATCTCTGTCATCCCTGATCCTAAGAGCATATTTTACTCGTTCTCTACTAGGCAATTTAATTCCCACACTACTATCTTAATAGGATAACTTTCGATTTCCATTGGGTCTTCAACAACACCTAGCATAGCTTTAATAGCTTGGCCTATTGTCTTACCACCCAAATAAAATTTCCATAGTGGAACTTAAAACTCATGTCTTTCTATATAACAACTCATTCATATGCTTTCTTAAATTAAAACACGTCTCTCGGAAAGTAAAACACTTTCGTTTACTTATTGACGTATAACTTACCATATCCCCATGTTGACTTTGTCTCTTTCTAAAGATCAACTCACGTTTTCAAGGGTATCAAGATATACCTACTATTGCTCCAACATTTTTATATCACCAAGGGCGAGGTTCGAGACAATTAAATCAAAGCTAATAGCTTATAATTCCTGGGGTGTGTGATAATAGGCACACAAAACTAAAAGTCAAGTCAATGACCAAAATTAAATTCCTTCCAAATACCATATTTGGAAAACAATCATCCCACCACTTGCTTAATCTGGGAACACATTTTTCCTAAGCAAATCCACAACATACGCTTATACCAAGGATCATTCCACTCATGGTTACAACCTACCTCCTATGAACATAATTACTATTTCACCATAATTCCTGAATTCCTGGGCCCACTGATCACTTCTTAGAACCCATAACTTCACGAGTTCTGTCGTGGGTGTAATTATCCTAGAAGAATCCTTCCGCAAATTATTGGTAATAGTCTATCAAACACTATTTCTTCTCTCCAGATTACATTTCTTTCTTTCAATTCTCTTTTGACTAATATAATTCACATATCCATTATCCAGCTTAGGTCATCTTCCAAGCCTTCAACCTTTTCATAACGATTCAGGAATCCTACCACGATGCTTCGGTCCCTTGGAACTTGGACTCTAATCCATACATAACAGCCACAGTGTTGCCCAAACTTTGGCACCTGACTGTCTCCATAGTTCACTGTGTTGCTCCGACTCATGGGTATCACACCCCAAACCGCGAGCCAACCACCAGTCCTTTACCTTGGTCCCTAGGCTCAGATCCGTTGTTATAGGCCAAGCACCAATGGTGTTATCGTTACGCTAGAATTCCTCGTCCTACCTCTGAGCGCTGTAGTGGTTCTTATTAATACTAATCCAAATCCCTGATCTACTAGATTCTCAATTTTCTTTTTTGAAAATATTACTCAATTGAGTGGTGTGTCCTTAGCCCAACCATTCCCAGCACCTCAAATTTTCTTTTAGAATCTATTCTCCTTCAGTTTTCAACTTATCATGGAACCTCACATTCTTGTTGCTACCCCTTACAGATGCTATAATCATTTCCTCCAAAATCACTAGAAATCCACCTTGCACTATTATCGTATTTGAGAATTATACTCCTTATGTCACAAGCATGTGCTCCATCTATCACAAATCTAGTTCTAGAAGTTTCGTACTTCTTTATGTGTTTCCGACATCTTATTTTATGATCGACTTTCAACTTGACACTACATTTTACAGGTCGCTTCTTCTATTGTTCCTAATTCTCCCTTTGGATCAATTAGGATTAACTTCAACTTGTTAAGATCTGATCATGTCTCAAGATATCTTTACGAGCTTTATCAAGCTTTAGCAAGTCCTATCTTATTGCTTGGTGCATTAAAACTTAAGCTAAGACTTTTATGATTCCCTCCCGGTCCTTGACAATCATCGTTATACTAACTATTTTCTTTTGAGTTTGAGCATTCCTAAATCGACTGGGGTCATTTCAAGCTTAAGATATAATTGTCTCCACAGGTTTGAAATATCATTTTATCTCCAGTACGCATAAATTTTCCTTAGAAACATCAGAGTCAAAGTCGAAATTCTCTTATCCTGAAACCTTTCTACGATTGGTCCTAACTCACAAATCTCTAGTTTATCATTTATCCTTATGTTATTTACAATCCCCAAACATTCACATAAGATTTAATTCTACAAATCCTCTATAAGCCACAAGATTCTTTGAAATTTCCAAGGAAAAATTCTAACCCTTACAACATGTGAACTTCGCGTTTTATATCTTAATTTTTTTTTTCTTTTGGGTCGAAACTTGACCCTAACTATAGCTAATTTACGACTACTTCCTCTTTGACCAGTGGTGACCATTAATAAGGAAAATAGATTGAGATCACACTCCAAGGTTTCACCCAAAAGGAAAAATTGCAACTCAAAACATGTTACACCAATCTCCAATTACTATTATGAAAACTTCTAAAACACTCCATATCCAGCAAGACGAGAATTTGACCTTAATTAATCCTGATTCGATTTCCTTGTCCTAGCTTAATATCCTCGATATAATTCTTTCTTCTATCATTTCTCAAAACTTCCACAAGACTCAAATCTACACCTCAACTCTCTTTGTCCTTGAATAACATATGAAGTTAAACACATATGACTCGTTCCTATGAGTCATTTTCTTAAGATAATCTTTCCTTATCAATTCTGGATCTTTTCTCTCAATATCCCCATCTATAATTTCAGATTCCTTAAACCCTCAAATTTTATTCTTAGGAGCAATTATTGAATCATCAATAACTCGCTCACTCTTAATAACCACCAGATATCCCCACATTGAGTGAAAAGGATTTTGCCTAATGATCTCCAATTTACAATTTTTGCAAACCTCACGAATCCTCAGTTATGGTTACCGAACCAACCTTACATTCGAACCACATCATTGGATGCTAACTCCCAACTCTACGTTCTATCCCCTAGCAGGGTTTAGTATAACCTTAAAGACTTCAACTGACAAACCCCAAATCTCTAAGTAGGGATTTAGTCTTTACGATCCATCCGTTTCTTTTCCCCTATGTCCCCAGTTGGGATTTCCACTAATTAGCTCTAGCTAAATCTGTTCCTCTTAAGTTTCTACTTCGGGTATCTAACTCAACCTTAAGATTCACATTAGCTATAAGCCATACCTACTCTCCCACGTTCCTTGATAAGTTTTCCTTGTAACCTCAGTCGTTTCACTTATCTTATCAGGGCACGACATCACCATTATCACATATCACTTATCTTATCAGGGCATGACATCAACATTATGACATATCCCAATCAGGAGGTAACTAAGATTCACTAAAATTCTTCAAAAGAGATTTTATACTATGCTTCAAGTTGTACCAGAATCACTAAAGTATTCATTCTTCTAACATTTTGTTAATCATATATCTATGTGCTTTCGATGACTCTTATTGCTAGCTCTCTCACTTCCCACTGATGTGCCCAAACTGTGAATAGAATTTGTCCGTCTCCTCTTGTCACTAAAAGTATATTCAACTTTAAAACCTCAAATCTCACCTCTCTAGAGTCTCCATACCATTTTCATCTATGTTTCGAATCTCTCTTAGAATCCATAATCCTGTTCTAAGTTCTCATTCAACAGTTCTAACCATGATAAGTTCAACAACCTAGCTTAACCATCCTAGGGTTTTAACCTAGGGCTCTGATACCAATTGTAACACCCCACCTCCTAAGGCATGTCACTATAATGGAATTTTCAGGAATTTTTTTTTTCCAAGTTCATCATGCGCGGTGATTCCAAGAACAATCTTCACATGCAGATAAAATCCTGAGAACCCCAGTCTTGCCCGTTTAACTAACAAGATCAATAATCTTAACTAAACGAGACATAGCGTAATGCAACGGATACATTAACATCAAAATACCGTGGCCTATCACGAGTTTCATACAAGGTGTTTCTACACCGAACTACGTATTATAAACTACCAAATGATAACATCATTATCTCATAACTGTTCAAACATAAATTGAATTACATACTAAAGCCTCTAGTAAGATACAATGACTATCAAACTAAACACCATTAACCCTCAACTGGCCACGTCCTCGCCCTCACAGCAGTCCCTGGCTCGAACGTTGAATGTTCCAGGGGCATAACCCAGGTTAGATGATAAAACATCTAAGTGATGGCATAAAACAGTTTACTGAATGCATGAAAGACACACGAGCATGACATATACAGACAACAACGACATGCAACATGTCTAACTTGAGAAATCTCCCTGACATACTCAATCTCCTATGAAAAATCGATTCCACACACCATTGGGGTTGACCTTGCCGCGACATACTTAATCCTCGAGTGCCCTACTGTGTCACTCGTTCACCTGGATTAACCTTGTCTCATTCTTAAGAAGACCCCATCCCATCCCATACGGACCCAATAATGACACAAAAATCGACACCCTGATGATATGAAAATCACACGCCATGCACCGACTCTTTTATAAGTTAAAAATAGTTGATCCAATAGACCACATGTTCAATATGCATATGATGCCAGAAATACATAAGTAAAACGCCTACACAATATAACCCAAATTCCGGAGGGTATAACCGGTCGTTGGAACTGGTTCAAACACATGCAACCTAAGCTCAGGAGGGTAGAATCGCTCACCTGAACCCATTACACATACACCAAACCATTTTCAAGACAATGGATAAAACTGGAATCAAACCACTCACCCTATGCAAAAAGTCAATTTTTGCCTCAGAATGCGTGCTAAGCCTTGAAATGCGCCACTGAGTAATTTCTTGTCTTTGGCATGCTCGTGTAGGCTCAAATTAATCCTCCGTTTTTTTTGGGATTTTTCCAAGAATTTTCCCCAATTTTTTCCTATTTTTCTTTCCTTTTTCTCCATTTTCTCTATTTTCCTTTTCTTTTTCTTTTCTTCTCCTTTCTTTCTTCTTCCTCCCCTGCTCTTCTCGTGTGCGAACTAGTCCTCGGCCAGCCTTCCGCATGCGCTAGCCGCTGGCTACTAGCTCCATCACTGGCCACCGTCGGCCTCACTAACCTTCCCTGATCCCTCCGGTCGCCGCCCCACCTTCTAGCAGCCATCATCGTGGCTATGTTAGCTGCCATGGATGCTGCCCAGCAACAGCAAGCTCGCAGCTATGGCCGTAGCTTGTTATTGTGGCCTGCTCTGGTTGCTTCCGAGCTTCCTTCGGCCACCAGAATCGCTTCCAGCTCACCTTCTTTATTCCTCATGCTCTCGGCCACTCCCTCACGCTCTCGGCCATTTGCTGCAACTTCTTCTTCTTCCTTGGTCACGCTCAGCTTGCTCCCCCTCTATCTTGATTCCTCTATTTGCTCTTAATTTTGCTCCCTATTTATAGCCTCTCCACCGACTTAAACTGCCTTGGACACCACTCTTGCATCCAAACTTGGCCACTACTCCAAGCAAACTTTGCCACCACCCTTCTACTCGACCATTTCCTAGAAGCTTCGTAGAAGCCACTATGCACACACGCACATGAGTATATATATATAACTATATATTACTCTATTAATATAAAAAAATTATACATTAACCCTCAAATTTCTATCTTAATTTCACTTGGGTAAATCTCTAATTGCAATTACATCCCTAAACCATAAATAAATTTGCATTATAATACCGAAAATGCAAAATTAATAACTTCAAAGTTACTCGATAATGACGATTTCGCCCCAGTGTCCTCACCGGCCTATTATTTTATCCCAAAACCACTGAAGGGTTGTTCCTTGTGAAAAACCGGAGCCCCTCAGGGTTCCGTTGATTTCCCGGAGGTTCCCTGTAGCAATTCAGTTTTTGAACCTGATTCGTAGCTGCATTTTAGCTGTACCGAAAACTGTTCCTGATCCCACTTCTTTTGATGCCTAAAATCATATCTCATATTACTCGTCAATACCATTGCATTTTTCTTAATCATCTAGGGTTCGGGGTACTCCCTTTGACTGATTCGGTCGCTTAAGACTGCGATAGTGATCCCTAAAGCCTCATTCTTTCAATAATTTCATTTATACCCTTCATAAAATGTCATTTATACCCTTAAGGATTTTCTTGGGTATTACAGCCTTAATGTTCATCTTCATCTTCTTTTATAGTTGTTGTTAAAAGATTGAAATTTGCAAGGATAACCTTCTTTTTTCATAAAATATTCATTAGAATATTCAAATATCAAGATAAATGATTTTGATAAAATTTAGAGCCTTTTTAAACCCTTTAACGGTCCAAACTGTGCATTAAAAACACTTGCAACGGCTAGTTAAATGACTATTTTTAAGCTTTAGCACTAAATTACTCGACTAACTTTAGCCCATACTCGACTAACATTGGTCAATAATCGATTATCAGATTTCAATAATCAATTATACTCTTTAGCTACTCGATTGAACTCAATAGCTACTTGATTATATATGCAGTGCATGCTGCCAACCGAGAGATATATAAAATACTCGACTATTACACAATAATAGTCGATTGTCCATCAACTTATACTCAGTTTATCACCAAAAATTACTCAATTAAAACCTTCATAATCTCAGTGTAAACAAACATACTCGAACTAAGTAATAGAGATACTTGATTAATATAAGATTATACTTGATTATGCTTTTCTCCTAGTCAATTACAAAGGCATAACACTCGGCTATCACCTTGATTACTCTATTACTTTTGCTATAGTTGAACTTTGCATTCAAGAAATACTCGATTTATTCTATACCTTTCTCAACTATCATTCAAACAACATATATTGTTTTGAATATCATCAAAACAACATCTAAGATATCATAAACATTGAGCTTAAATATAAAACTTAATTTTCTCATCAACATCTAAATAAACCTTAAGTTTAAACAAACACAAGTAATGTTTATGAAAGTTAGATAAAACTAATTTTACAAATATATTCACTTGGTTACAAAGAAGGCTTTAAAGAGCAAAGATAATGAGATATTATCATCTCATGTAATTTCACTAGATTCTTAAAAGATAATAAGTTGAGAACACAGAATGTTACTCAACTAAGAGATACTCCTTTCAAGAAAAGATAATTCTACTTAACACAACATGACATATTCTATAGAAACATAATTACCCATCCATTCATGACTGCTACGCTACCCTACACATTTATTTATCAAAACTACAACCAAATTCATCATATGTTAATCCTTTTATGAAAGAAGGTGTAGGGCGATTATACTCGCCAGTGTGTGAGTGTGCGTGTAGTACAATTTTAAATTTATATTTCGGTGAGTCTGAGTCGATTCATAGGGAGATTATTTATGGATGAAAATAAAGATCACAAAATATTTGATTTTAGAAAGTAATTAAGATGATCTAAAGACAATAATTAAAGCTAAACTAACACTGAATTTAAGTAGCTTGGGTCAAGACAATTTCAATGCCAAAACCAATTAATTCCCGATTTAATAGAAAAGATCAATAATATTCATCTAATTTAAGTTTTGCAGATTTGTTAATAATTTTAGTTCAAGATAATGATAATTCTTGTTTAAGCAATCTCCATACGTGGCATGAAAATTCTAGGTTAAGTAATTACCATAAATTGAATTATATTCCACAGCCAGATTTTATAGATATAGATTAATCATTTGGATTTGGGTATGAAAACATTTCCAGGTCTAGCAATCTCTATACGTGGCATGAAAATTCTATGTTAGGCTTATGCTCCAATCCAAACTCAAAGATACACTATACGCACACTGCTCAAATTGAATCAGATTAATATTACATATTTTAAGTGCAACTTTCTTTGGGAATTATTAGCGTTGGACACTGTCCTTGCCTTAACCCAAGAATGGATTTAGCTACTCATCTTCATTTTAAAATAAATTGGCAGGAATTTAAATGACAGGAATTAAAAGACAGTATTTAAAAGACAATTTTTTAACCTACCATATAGGCGGTATATAATTGAAAGACAATAATTGAAAGACTATTTTTTAACCTACCATATAGGCGGTATATAATAAAAAGACAATATGAATAACATAATACAACTATATGGAAACAAAGGTTAAAGATTTAAGAGAGAAATTCTAAGAACAAAACTATATAGAAACTAAAGTTGAAAATTTAAGAGAGAAATCTAAAGATCACAACTATACTTTCATTATAAGAAAATCCAATTCTTACAAATGCACTCTAAGTGCTCTATTTATAGGCTAGAAAATGTAATGAAAACTATTCAATTATATAATTTAATAATACAAAATATCTAATTAATGATGTAAGCGATGATGTAATTCCAACTCATGATGTAAGCGATGATGTCACTCCAACCCATCATGTAAGCAATGATGTCATTCCAACACATGATGTAAGCGATGATGTCATTCCAACCCATGATGTAAGCGATGATGTCATCAATTTGTGGGACTTGGGCTTTTCATATTTTTGGGCTTGGGCCTTCCTTGTATTGGGCTTGAGCTTGGGCTTGGGCCTTCATTGTGTTGGGCTTAGGCCTTCCTTGTGTTGGGCTTGAGTTTGGGCTTGGGCCCTCATTATGTTGGGCTTGAGCTTGGGCTTGGAATCCATATATTATATATATTATATTATATATATATAATTTTTTATATTTTATATATATTTTTATATTAATATTTTTAAACTTGCATGCAATCACAAAATGCATAATAATATTCAATTTAAACCATTTTAAGATCAAAATAAGAGTGAAATTATAATAAAAATTTTACAAAATTGACCACTAATCAATTCACATACATGAAACACACATAAGTCAATTAACTCAGTTTTTTATGACTAATATGGAACATAAAAAACATTACAACAATGTTGAGCACGCTATATGTTACTCAATCAACAAAGCACATCATATAAACCCCAAGATGCACTAGCTAGAGCATCATGATTTCTCATTCATACTTAAACTATGCATATAGAGATATTACAAAAATGCATTGAACCTAAACATGAGCAACACTTAGGAAATATTTTTTGGAGAATATATAGCATTTAAATTCTTTCTAGAATTGTTCTAACTATATTTAGATGTTTAAGATGGCACCACTTAATTGCATCTCCATTCTTAATCAAGTGATTAACCATTACTCGACTATAAGCTTGGAAAGATGAATTTCCAACAGCTTTACCAGATACTGTTTAAAATCAATAATCCTATAATTACTTGAATCAAGGCATCCACATTCAACTAGTTCATATCAAATATCACATATACAATGTAGACTCTATGACTTTGACCTTAGGATCCCTTCCTAAGTATATACATCCATTTACTCAAGAGCAAAGATGATTGACACTTAAGTATCAACTAAAGCACACTGCCTTTGAATTTGAGTAATGCTTTCACATATATAGAGTGCTTAAGACATCCCCCATCCTTAAGCTTTGTCATGAGGATATATGACATTTATCCATGATACTAATGCATTAGGATATTTTGGATATCCCTTGAGATTCTAGAGCAGACTATTGAGATAACAAGTATATTGAGAACAAGATTAATTACAAATATATTAACACAACCTCAACATGAAAGATAAGACAATTTAAATTCTATAAATCAAAACTCAAGTGACTTCACTTGAGTATATGATCATTTACTTAAATATTAGATATAAAACATAGAACACATTACTCTCAAACTTTGACCACACACTTAGCATCTATGAGCTCCATACTCATGCATTATCTTTAAGATAACCCTAAATACTTTAGGATAACCCTAAGAGGAAGCATATTAAACTACATGTCAATGAAGCATATGGTTAAAACAAGTTTAGTACATATGTGAACATTAATTGATAAATCATACTAAAAGAGAAACCTATCTGGGTTCCTTGGCCTTATATATTCTCAAGGCAATCTCAACATATATTCTATCAAGATAGGCTTAACTTATCCTTAAGAAATATACTAAAGAAGCATAAAACAATTTCTACATATGCAAAGTATATTAATAAGCCTATGAGAACATAACATAAGAGAACATTAAAGTTTAGGCAACATGAAATCATCATCAAAACATACATAATAGAAAATCAACAATAGTGATAGAGAACTTATGGTGGTAACGAACACTACAACAAAAATAGGCATTAACGACAAAAAATTAGCGACGACATTAGTTTTGGTTGTTAATGTAGTACTATTAACGACTAAATATAAATCCCGTCGTTATAAGATAACTTTTAACAACAGGCAAAATAAGTCGTCGTTAATCAATTATTTTCCCGTCGTTATTGACTAAAATTTGTAACTCTAACTATAAAATAAAAAAAAATATTAAAATTTAAGTACTACTTATAATAATTAATTTATTATAATAATACAATATATCAAACTAATTAATTTATTATAATTATTAGATTTATAATATAATTATATTTTTAAATAAATATTAATTTGATACAATAATTTAAATTATTTTATTACCATATTTTAGATTAATAATTCAAATTATTATTTTATTAGTTATCATAATTATAAATTATTTTATTTTTATCAATTAAATAATTAATAATTATTTTCATAAATTATTTTATTTTTATCAATTAAATAATTAATAATATTATTTGTATAAATGATTTGATTTTTATTTAACAAATAAATATTTTAAAAATAAAAAAAAGAGAAAAAAATGTGGGCGGGATTACTCCCGTCGTGTATATCTCTCCATTTCTTTTCTCTCCCTCTCCCTTTCCCCTTCTTCCCCAAATCATCAAATCCCTAACTCCCCTCTCTCCTTCTCTCTCTCTCTGTCTCTGTGTGAAGTACTCCCACTGTCCATCGATTCGTCGCGCCTCCTGTCGTAGCCACTGCCACTGCCGCTGTCGCTGTCGCTGTCGCTGTCGCTGTCGCTGTCGCTGTCGCTGCCTGATCGGGGCTGTCGAACACCAATAGATTAGATAGTATGATGATGCGAATTTGCAATAGAGGTGCAACCCTAAGTCGTCTCCCAACGAACCTCAAACGGATCTGTCAAAACAAGGCTAAACGGGGGGGAGTTTTGATGAAAAACAGAAAACAAAATTAGTAAGAACACAATAAATCAGATGCAATCAATTGCAAACCAATCCTTCTATCCCAGTTGTTGTTGCCAAAATACAACAATCTATTTTAATTGAGGATGAACGGAAGAGTCTCAGGAGTCGTGCCCTCGCTGATGAAAAATCTGGGCGTGGAGTTGGATCTTGATGGAGTCTCTGGTCTGATAAGCCGACGAAGCTGGTGGTCTGACAGGTTGATGATCTTGTGGGCTGATGATCTGATGGCCTCAAAATGATCGGGTGACCTGAAGGTGACGAGAGGTCTCGGAGCGACGGAAAGCCACGGAGTGACGGGAGACCTCAAGGTGACGAGAGGTCTCGGAGCGATCGGGTGGCCTCAAGGTGACGAGAGGCCTCGGAGCGATCAGGTGGCCCGAAGGTGACGAGAGGCCTCGGAGCGATCAGGTGGCCCGAAGGTGACCGAGTGGCTGAGGTGACCGAGTGGCTGAGGTGACCGAGTGGCCTTGTGACCGAGTGGCTGAGGTGACCGAGTGGCCTACAAAACAAGAGCACCGTTAGGGCGCGGGTGGGGGTCCCCGCGCAAACCCTCCGATGCTTAAGTTAGATCTCGAGAGAAAATGCGAAAATGTACTTCAATTGCTCAAAATAGCGTACCTTAAGTCGGAAATCGAGTCTTGTATTTATAGTGGAGGAGAGAGGGAGTTCTCGCGATATTTTCGGCGGGAATCTCGGGGCCCGTTTCGGAATTCTCGGGGCCCATGGGCTGGACCACGAATGGTCTCGGGCGATGTCGGATGACCCCCCACTCGGGTGGGGGTCCCTCTCGGAGGCTGCAGAGTGGTCGGGTGGCCAAGGCCACCCTACCATGACGAGTGGCCTTGGCCACTCGGTCAGATCGAGTGGCCAGGCCACTCTCTTGCGTCGAGTGGCTTAGGCCACTCGACCATGCTGGGTGGCCGAGGCCACTCGGTCATGCCGGGTGGCTTTGGCCACTTTGGCTCGGTCACTCGTCATGACCCCCCCTCGGTCTAGCCAAGGGGGTCTTTTTTTGCTTCCTTGTCGCCGTTATTATCTGCCTTCATCTTTTCGGGTACATCAATTGCTCCCTACTCTTTTAGTCGAGAAGTCGAGTAAAAGAGTATAAGTTTCTCGAAATTTTACATCGTCGCTTTTTGTCTCCTTTGCTTTCTTTGGTAGGCCATTTACGCGCTTTTATTCTTCATTTTCTGTATTTTTTTCGGAAATTTTGGTATTTTCCACATTTTGAACTCCTATAAATAGGGAGTCAAGTCTTCATTTGATTCACAAGCACGTCACTTTCAATCTCGAATTCTCTCAGGTCTCGGCGCGTTTTCTGGGCCACGTCTCGCTTTTACTGAGGGATGGGGTGATTTATAGGCCACTCGGCCATGACCGAGTGGCCTTGTGTGCCACAAAGGGCCACTCGGTCATGACCGAGTGGCCATGTTTTCGGCCGAGGCCACTCGATCATGACCGAGTGGCCCTGATTTTGGGCCGAGGCCACTCGGTCATGACCGAGTGGCCGTGTTTTTGGTTGAGGCCACTCGGTCAGGGCCGAGTGGCCCCCTTACTTGGTTGCGGCCGGGTGGTTTCAGCCTTCTGTAGTCCTTTTATGCCTTTAATTGCCCGATTTTCCTTCGATAGCTTTTTTCTTTTGCCTTATACTGATGTTTTTTGTTTTTTGTGCAGGTGTTTTGTTCGCTGTGACCTTTCGTCTTCTCTCTTGTAACCAGGTAACAGTCTCGAATTTCTTGAATATGTCGAGGAGAAGACCGACATCACCCCCTAGCCCCGCGCACATCCCTGATACTTCAAGCTCTCGGCTTCGGTATGATGCTTTCGAGAAGATTTATGACGCCACACCTTCTGGTTTTATGGTGAGGTATCCTCGTCTTGACGAGCCGGATCCTTCTCAAGTAGATGAGGGCTCATTGGGAATTCATTCTGCTTCGTTTGAGGTGGGGCTCCGCTTTCCCCTTCCACCTTTCGCCATGACATGGCTACGGCATTATCAGATTGTTCCTGCCCAACTTCACCCTAATGGTTGGGCCCAGATGGTCGGCTTTTCTGTGCTTTGCCAGCAGAGGGATGTACCCCCTTCTTTGATGCTTTTCAGTTGTTTTTACCGGTTGCGAAAAGCTAGTAAGGACCGTGCTCTTTATACGCTCCAAAAGATTCGGGGCTTCGAGTTGTTCGACGCTTTACCAAATAAGATTAATCGATTTGAGAAGCGATGGGTAGTGATAGGACCTCCGCCTACCTGGGATGCACCCCTGCACTGGAATCATCAGGATGCTAGCCAAGGGTTCCCTCCTTGCAAGGAAGTTCGGGGTGTATACCGTCGTCTTGTAGAGATGTTATCTGCACAAGGCCCCATTGATTTGATGAGCCTCTTGACGGAGGAGAATTTCAGAGCTGCGGGCTGGGGGGTCGTAATGCCAACTGCTCCTCCTCAGTCCTCTACGCTGTCTAATCAGGAAATGGAAGGGGTCGAGGAGGAGGAGATGGAAATGCCTGAGTCGTCTTCGCATCCTCCTTTCGATCCTCAGGAGGAAAACACTCCTGGGGGTAGAATATATTTTTTGATGTTGCCTTCATTTCTTCTTTATTATATTTATTTTTCTCATTTTGAAGGTTTTGCTTTGATTTTTGCAGAGATGGCTGGAGTGAGTAGGTTGAGGGAGGTGCGTAGGCTCCAACGTGAAGAGGAGGCACGTGCTGCGGCGTCGTCCGAGGTTCCTCCTCCAAGTATTGAGGGAGCTACAAGCTCTCGTCCTCCTCGTTCTCGCAGGCCTGCCGGTGTTTCTCCAACAGGGGTGGAAAGGCGGCGTCGCCCGAGAAGTGATCCCTCCAGTGTTGAGTTTCCTTCCCAAACGGAAAGTCCTCCATTGATTCCTCTTTCTCATGAAGAAGCGGTCAATGTCCCTTCCCCTGCTCCCAATTCTCGAGGGGGGCGAAGTTCGTCCTCTCGGTTTGCTGGTGATATGACCCGCGTGGAGGAAGAATGTCGCCATCCTGTTATTCCAAATAGAAAAGATCGTCGTCGTCTTGAAGGCGAGAAGTCATTGAGGCCACCTCCTGTGCTTCCACCTCCAGGGGACGTGAGGCGTACTATGATCCTTGGAGATGGTAGGAAACTCATGGGTCGAGACTTTGAAGTTTCTCTGGGCGTGTTGGAGACAGACTCCGTCACTGAACCAGGAATTGGTGCTCGTCTTATTTATTCTACCATTCTCCCTCGAGAAGAACGACGATTTATTGGCGGCAATTATGCTCAAACCAGGGATGAGGTAGAGCAGCTTCTGGTGCAGGGGGTCCAAGGGATGGTCGCTTCCAATGCCAGGGACAGGGCCTACCGTGAGCAGGTGGAGGCCCAAATGTCAGATTGGAGGCGACGCCAAACTGACTGGAATGATGAGCGTCAAGTGCTAAAGGGTCGTGCTCGTCGGGCGGAGCTTGGGAAGAAGAATGCTGAGGAGGAAATAGGGCGTATGAATGATCGACTGTCTGAGGCTTCCGCTGGTTCCTCAAGTCTTCATAAAGAGAATGAAGACTTACGCTCTAGGCTTGGAGCTGAAGAATAAAAGAATGTGGAGCTAGCAGCGTGACACGAAGCGCTCATGCAGGAACATTCCTTACGTTTGTCTGAATTAAAGATAAGCCGTAGGGATGCCCGGGATATTCGAGCTCAAGCAGTAAAGGAATATCGTCTCTCGAAAGATTGTTAGGACAGGAAGGGAAAATATGCTTCCGGTTTCCTGAAGTATGGGTTTTACCTTGCTCGCACCCACCTGGAGTCTCAGCGTCCGGGAGAGAGTTTTCCGGAGCTTTTTCTTACTCCCGAAGTTGAAGAGTCTCATGAAGTGGATTGGCGTCACTATGAGCCAAATGAAACCATGAGTCCTCCTTCTTACTTGGACTCTCACCTGGTGGACGACTTGGATAATCTGACGGGCCCCTGGGATCCTTTTTCTTTTAAGAGCGGGGAAGGAAGCGCGACGGCCGATCCTGGAGTCATTGAAGAAGCTTCTGGGGCAGTTGCTGAAGACTTTCCTCATGCGGCCGAGGCTGAGGAAGGGGAACTTCCCACAGGGCCTCCTGAGGTTCCTGTCATGTCCTTTGGATCTACTCGGCGTTCGTCTCGTAGATCTCGCTCCCGCGAGTAGGTCCCCATTGTAATTTGTTTTTCGCTGTTGCTGGTGCTTCCCTTTTTTTTTTTTTTTTTGTAAGGGAACTATGCTTTATCAATGAAATATTTTCTTCTTGGTCCTATGCGGCGCGTCTTGTTCTTTTATTGTTTGATTTACTCTTCCTTTGCTACCCCTGGCTTTCGTTGCTGATATGAGGCCAAGACCTCTTGTTCGTTTTTGAATTATGCACAATATGTTGATCTTGAGCGTATTTCTCCTCGTTACAGGGCTGTAAGCGGGGCAACGGGCTTGATTGAATTTTACCTCATTGCCGGGCCATAGGCGGGGCAACGGGCTCAATCGCGTTTGACCTCGTTGCCGAGCCATAGGCGGGGCAACAGACTTGATCGATTTTACCTCGTTGTCGGGCCATAGGCGGGACAACGGGCTCGATCGCGTTTGACCTCGTTGCCGGGCCGTAGGTGGGGCAACGGGCTTGATCGATTTTACCTCGTTGCCGGGCCATAGGCGGGACAACGGGCTCGATCGCGTTTTACCTCGTTGCCGGGCCGTAGGCGGGGCAACGGGCTTGATCGATTTTACCTCGTTGCCGGGCCATAGGCGGGACAACGGGCTCGATCGCATTTGACCTCGTTGCCGGGCCATAGGCGGGGCAACGGGCTTGATTGATTTTACCTCGTTGCCGGGCCATAGGCGGGACAACGGGCTCGATCGCGTTTGACCTCGTTGCCGGGCCGTAGGCGGGGCAACGGGCTTGATCGATTTTACCTCGTTGTCGGGCCATAGGCGGGACAACGGGCTCGATCGCGTTTTACCTCGTTGCTGGGCCGTAGGCGGGGCAACGGGCTTGATCGATTTTACCTCGTTGCCGGGCCATAGGCGAGACAACGGGCTCGATCGCGTTTGACCTCGTTGCCGGGCCGTAGGCGGGGCAACGGGCTTGATCGATTTTACCTCGTTGCCGGGCCATAGGCGGGACAACGGGCTCGATCGCGTTTGACCTCGTTGCCGGGCCGTAGGCGGGGCAACGGGCTTGATCGATTTTACCTCGTTGCCGGGCCATAGGCGGGACAACGGGCTCGATCGTGTTTCTGCAAAAGTAAAATGGCATTCATATAGACACAGGCATTTTTTACGTGGTTCGGCAAAGTGTGCCTACGTCCACGGTCCTGTTCAGGACTTTATATTATTGCAGATAGTTATTCGGGTACATCGTTTGTATACAGCTTCAGATAATTCAGATTCCATGTTTTTCCCATGGTGTCTCCTTCAAGAGTTTGTAAAATGCAAGTGTTGGGTCCGATCAGCTTTTGGATACGATATGGTCCTTCCCAATTGGCTCGTAGCTTTCCATCTTCCCTTAGCGCGTTGGTTACGACAGACCTCCGGAGTACTAAATCTCCTTCTTTCATGGGTCTATTCTTAACCCGAGAGTTGAAATAACTGGCTATTCTTCTCTGATATGCGGCTATCTTCATGGCAGCGCTTTCTCTCTGCTCTTCGATCAGGTCCAAATTTTCTCGCAATGCTTTAGAATTCCTCGCTCCATCTTCTTCTTCATATGCCGTTAACCTTGGAGAATTTGCTGAAATTTCTATGGGGATCAAGGCTTCTGTCCCATATACAAGGTTGAATGGAGTTTCTCCAGTAGCTACTCTACTAGTCGTTCGATAAGCCCATAAAATGGTGGGCAGCTCATCTGCCCATGTGCCTCTGGCTCCTTCAAGTCGAGTTTTTAAGCCATGTAATATGGTTCGGTTACTGACCTCGGCTAGTCCATTGGCTTGGGGGTACGCCACCGAGGCGAACCTTAGTTGAATCCCTAGACTGTCGCAAAATTTTTTAAAGGAGTCACAATCGAATTATTTCCCATGATCTGTGACGATGATTCTGGGTATTCCAAATCGACAAACAATGTCTTTCCACACCATCGCTTCTATTTTTCGTGCTGTAATGGTGGCCAACGGCTCAGCTTCAATCCATTTGGTGAAGTAGTCAGTAGCTACTATTAAAAATTTTCTTTGCCCGGGTGCTTGAGGGAAAGGTCCCAGAATGTCCAAACCCCACTGAGCGAAGGGTATAGGTTGGAATGCAGGCTGCAGCTGGGATATTGGAGCAGATTGGACTGGAGCATGTCGCTGGCATTTGTCACATGACTTGACTTTCTTTAGCGCGTCTGACCTTAGTGTGGGCCAGAAGAAACCAGCTCTTAATATTTTAGTCGCCAGGGCTCTTGCTCCTAGATGTTCTCCACATATTCCGCTGTGAGCTTCTGCTAGGATATATTCGGCCTCTTGAGGGCCTAAGCACTTGAGAAGAGGTGTAGTGTAAGCTCGCTTATATAATATCCCATCTATGATAGTGAATCTTGAAGCCCGCATCTTAAGCTTTCTCGTTTCTTGTGAGTCGTCTGGCAATTCGTTGGTAGTGAGGTAATGGTAGAAGGGCGATCTCCAGTCTGTCCTCGTCTCAATGCACAATACTTCTTTTTCTTCAATGCTCGGATGGTGTAGCATTTCCACAAATACTGCTCTTCCTGTTATTTCTCTGGTGGAGGCTAATTTAGATAAGGCATCCGCGTGCCCATTAAGAGATCTATTTATTTGTGTTAATTCGAAGCTCTGGAATGTTTGGGCCAGGTCTTTGACTTTACGCAAGTACTGAGCCATTACTTGTTCTCTGGTTTCGAATTGTCCCTGAAATTGCTGCACAATTAATTGAGAATCACTATGGGCAATTAATCGTGTTACCTCCAATTTCTTTGCTATCTTCATTCCGGCGATTAAGGCCTCATATTCAGCCACATTGTTGGTGCTTGAAAAAGCAAATCGCAGAGAATATTCCAGCGTTTCTCCTTCAGGGGATACTAATACTATTCCCGCTCCGCTTCCTTGTGAACCAGATGCTCCATCAACAAACAACAACCAGACTCCTTGCTTGTTTTCTCCTGCTTTACTGGAGTGAGTGCATTCCACAATAAAGTCAGCCAGTGCCTGTCCTTTTATAGCTTGTCGAGGTTGATATTGGATATCATATTCGCTTAACTCAATGGACCATTTGGTGAGGCGACCCGAACATTCGGGTTTTTGCAAAATACTTCGCAGAGGCTGATCTGTAAGTACGATAATCGAATGGGCCTGGAAGTATGGCCTTAACTTCCTGGATGCATTTAGTAGGGCCAATGCCATTTTCTCCGCCACGGGATAACGTGTCTCGGGACCTTGTAATACCTTGCTGACGTAATATATTGGTCGATCCACCTGTCCCTCTTTCCTGATCAATACCGCACTGATGGCTTCATCACTGACCCCCAAGTACAAGTATAACGTCTCTCCAGTCTCTGGTCGTGTTAACAAGGGAACTCCTTTCAAATATTCTTTTAATGCTTCAAATGATTTCTGACACTGTTTGGTCCACTCAAACTTTTTACCTGCTCTTAATGTTCGCAAGAAGGGCAGCTCTCTTTCGGCTGACTTAGAGAGAAAACGTCCCAGGGCTGCCATTCGTCCTGTCAATCGTTGAATTTCTTTAGTTGACGTGGGTGGTTCCATATCCAATATTGCTTGAATTTTTTCAGGGTTAGCCTCGATTCCTCTTTGTGTGATCATGTATCCCAAGAATTTTCCTGACTGTACTCCAAATGCACACTTCGCGGGATTCAATCGCATGTTGTATTGCCTGAAGACCCCAAGCACCCGTGTTAGCTTTTCTACATGGGATTCATTCTCCCGACTTTTTACTATCATGTCATCCACATATGCTTCCATTGTGTCGCCCAGCAGTTTTTTAAAGACCTTATTCACCATGCGCTGATAAGTGGCTCCGGCGTTCTTAAGTCCAAAAGGCATGACTTGGTAGCAGTATGTCCCTTTTTCAGTGATGAAGGACGTCTTTTCCTGATCTGGAGGGTACATTCTTATTTGATGGTATCCTGAAAATGCATCCAAAAAGCTTAAAAACTGGTATCCAGATGTTTCGTCCACGAGGCGGTCAATCCGTGGTAGCGGGTAGGAGTCTTTGGGGCACGCCTTATTAAGATTGGTGAAATCCACACAAACACGCCATTTTCCATTAGGTTTCGGGACCATCACAACATTGGCCAACCATTCTGGATATAATACTTCTCGAATGAAACCTGCCTTTAGTAGTTTGTCAACCTCCTCCTCTAGCGCATGTAGCCTATCAGGGGCAATGTTTCGCTTCTTTTGTCGGACTGGTTTGAAATGAGGATCCACATTCAAGTGATGGCATATTACTTCGGGACTAATTCCTGGCATATCTTTCGGTTTCCAAGCGAATACGTCTGAATTTTCTCGCAGGCATCTAGTGATTTCTTCTTTTACACGTTCCGGAAGTTGAGATCCCACATATGCCACTTTCTCAGAATCTGATTCACTCAGGTGTATTACTTCCAATTCTTCAACAGGTTGAGGTTTTCGTTCAGCTCCTTCCTCCAATGATTTATGTATAGCTTTCTCGGCTATGGATAAGGTTTCTTCAGCTCTTTTCCCTTTTGTAGATGACACATAGCAAGTTCGTGCCTTCTTTTGATCTCCTCTAACATGTCCGACCCCAGCGGGTATAGGAAATTTCATCAATAGGTAGCAAGAGGATACCACGGCCCTTAAATCGTTGAGTAATGGGCGTCCCAAGATCATATTGTATGCCGCCGAGGAAGTTTTAACCACCATAAAATTCGCTTGTCGAGTTACAAGTTGGGGGTCTTCACCTAGTGTGACAGGTAGTTGAATAGATCCCGCAACGGGCACTGCTTCTCCGATAAAGCTATATAGAGGTGAGGATACTTTCATCAATCGATCATGGGATAAATGCATTTGTTCAAAGCAGTTCCAATAAATCAGATTGACAGAACTTCCACTATCCACTAAAATTCTGCTGATGGGGTGCTTGGCTACGATTGCTGAGATAACCATGGGATCATCATGTGGGAGTATGATATCACCTCGATCATTTGGAGCAAAGGTGATGGGCTCTTCATCGTCTCTTACCTCCATTACTGAGTTAACTTGGTAGGCTTGTCGCGCATATGCCTTTCGGGAGGCTGATGTGTCTCCTCCTAGGGTTTCCCCTCCGGAAATAACGTGAATGGCCTGGTGCGTCGGCTCATTGTCTACACGAGTGTCCTGTCGATGATCTCTTCCTCTTTCTTGCTGCCTTGGGTTTGGTCTTTCATGCCCATCACGCCTGTCTTCCCTTTGTCGGGGTTCCCTGTTTTCTTCTTCTTCTTCCTTTCTCACGTACCTTTGTAGGTGTCCTTCACGGATGAGTATCTCAATCTGGTTTTTTAGTTCTCGACAATGATCCATGGAATGCCCCCGGGTTCGGTGATATCTGCAGTACTCTCCTTGATTTTTCCCCATAGGTCGGTCAACTCTGCGGGGTAGTTTAAGGAGTCCTTCCCCTTCCACTGCAGCTAATATAGTTGATCGGGGCTGTAGAAGCCGAGTATAATGATTAAAGAGAGGTTTAGGTGCATCTGGACGCCTAACTCTTTCTTGTCGTCGGATAGCCTCTTCTTCCCCTTCTCGCTCCTTTCTCTTCTTCTCTTTGTCCTCATTGCCGGCCACGTTCCTCATAATTTCAGTGTGGAGGATATATCTGTTTGCTCTGACAAATAGATCTGCTAGGGACGTTGGTGGATCTAAAGAAAGTGACTCCTGTAGAGAAGTGAGGCGCGTCCCTTGAAGCATAGCAGATACTGCCACTTGGGCTGGCAAGTCGGGGATTTCAAGGGTGGCATTCCGGAATCTATCCACGAATTGTCGTAAGGATTCCTTATTCCCTTGTCGTATACTGAGCAAATAGGTGGCATCCTTTTTCCTTCGACTGTTAATCACAAAAGCTTTAGTGAACTCTGTGCTAAGATGCCCAAATGAGGAAATAGAGGATTCTGGAAGGCTGTTAAACCACGTTCGAGCATGTCCTGTCAGTGTTAGGGAAAATGCTCGACACATTATGTCGTCATCCCACCCATGCAACATCATTAATGACTCATAATTCTGAACATGATCATATGGATCATCTTTTCCGGAGTAGAGGGTGATTTGTGGCATTTTGAATTTTCGAGGAAGTGGTCTTTCCAATATATCTGTCGTAAAAGGACTTTTTCTTCGTTGGTATTCTTCTGTTGCGGGGATCAACTTTTTCCGCTCAAGCACTTCTTCTACTACTCGTTTCATATCATCCTTCATAGTAGCTGTTGTTTGATTGTCATACCTTGTTGGGGTACTGCCCACTGTTTCATGATACCTTCGTCTTTGGGGACTTCTGGTCCTGTTTTCCATTTTGGGGTTTTCATTTCTTCGTGGTACGGAACGAGGGTTCTTCCTTGGAGGTGGTGACCTAGGCCTACCCTCTTGTCTAGGCGTAGATCGGGAATGAGAATCAGGAGTAGCTTCTTGGTAGGAATCAGCCTCTGCCTCGGGTTGAGGTTCGGGGAATGGCATAAACTTTTTCAGAGTATCAGGTAACGTCCCAACAGGCATCATGCCTTGGAGGATTCCAGCCATGTCTCGAAGTGCTTGCATACCTTCAACGTGTTGTTGCCTCAGTGCTTCGTATTCTTCCCACGGTACCGTATGTGGTGGCTGTTGTGAAGCCCCAACTTGATCAGTAGGAGGTAGCCTTGAGCTGATAAGTGGTGGTGATGGGACTGTTTGGTTCCCCACCTGCGGGATGGAGCGATCGTCTCTTTCAGGTTGAGCATTATGTGGGGGAGGAGGTGCTCCCTGTTGCTGAGTGTTTCGTGGTGGTAAGCGCGTTTCTACGCCTTGAGAGAGAGTTCGTCGGTGTCCACGGGTGTTTGCCATTCTTGAGTTGACTTTTTGTCTTGCGTTTCCCACAGACGGCGCCAATTGTTGTTGCCAAAATACAACAATCTATTTTAATTGAGGATGAACGCAAGAGACTCGGGAGTCGTGCCCTCGCTGATGAAAAATTTGGGCGTGTAGTTGGATCTTGATGGAGTCTCTGGTCTGATAAGCCGACGAAGCTGGTGGTCTGACAGGTAGATGATCTTGTGGGCTGATGATCTGATGGCCTCAAAATGATCGGGTGACCTGAAGGTGACGAGAGGTCTCGGAGCGACGGAAAGCCACGGAGTGACGGGAGACCTCAAGGTGACGAGAGGTCTCGGAGCGATCGGGTGGCCTCAAGGTGACGAGAGGCCTCAGAGCGATCAGGTGGCCCGAAGGTGACGAGAGGCCTCGGAGCGATCAGGTGGCCCGAAGGTGACCGAGTGGCTGAGGTGACTGAGTGGCTGAGGTGACCGAGTGGCCTTGTGACCGAGTGGCTGAGGTGACCGAGTGGCCTTGTGACCGAGTGGCTGAGGTGACCGAGTGGCCTACAAAACGAGAGCACCGTTAGGGCGCGGGTGGGGGTCCCCGCGCAAACCCTCCGATGCTTAAGTTAGATCTCGAGAGAAAATGCGAAAATGTACTTCAATTGCTCAAAATAGCGTACCTTAAGTCGGAAATCGAGTCTTGTATTTATAGTGGAGGAGAGAGGGAGTTCTCGCGATATTTTCGGCGGGAATCTTGGGGCCCGTTTCGGAATTCTCGGGGCCCATGGACTGGACCACGAAGGGTCTCGGGCGATATCGGATGACCCCCCACTCGGGTGGGGGTCCCTCTCGGAGGCTGCAGAGTGGTCGGGTGGCCTTGGCCACCCGACCATGCCGAGTGGTCGGGTGGCCCAGGCCACCCGACCATGACGAGTGGCCTTGGCCACTCGGTCAGATCGAGTGGCCAGGCCACTCTCTTGCGTCGAGTGGCTTAGGCCACTCGACCATGCTGGGTGGCCGAGGCCACTCGGTCATGCCGGGTGGCTTTGGCCACTTTGGCTCGGTCACTCGTCATGACCCCCCTCGGTCTAGCCAAGGGGGTCTTTTTTTGCTTCCTTGTCGCCGTTATTATCTGCCTTCATCTTTTCGGGTACATCACCAGTTTTCATCGCCTTCTCAATAAACCATTTGTTTAGTTTTAATCCTCAAATCGAAAATCAGAAAAATCCTTTAACAACCGCCAAAGATTTGGAAGAAAACCAATAAACAGATTCACAGAAACCTCTTAGTTCAATCTATCAGTTTTGATTCCCCTTATTGCACAGATTCGAGACTGATTGGATTACCATCCAAACAGGTTGTTCTTGCTTCCAGTTAGAGCCTCAACCGAGCACAAAAACCTTGGATTCTCAAACAAAGACAATGCATGCATTCATCCAACCGGTATCAACACATACATAGATTCAAGAGAGAACGGAAACAAGAGAATAACAAAGTTAAAACAAAACAAAACAGATTTCCATTAAAACCAAAGACTCAAACCGGGAACAAGGATGGTGTTGCAATTGATTACAAGATCCTTAGCCTTCCATCTTCACAAGAACAATGGAGAGAAGATAAGTCGGCCACTGTTCACGCCCTTCCAAGAATGTCCCTTTAATGGCCTCTTAAGGTGCTTAAATAGAGCTTAAGGAGGAAACCCTAGGTTACCGCCACTTAACAGCCGATTTCGGAAAGGTTAACGTGCGTTCTGGGATTCGGCCTCTTCATAAGAATTTTAGATCAGAAAGAGTAGATGAACTTGGGCTTTTGAATCACTTGATTTGGATATCTAACGCCCAAGATATGGCCTTTTAAAGAATCAGTATCTGTGTAGTTTTCCTAATTTGCCCCCAACTTCTTGGCCCCGACTTTGAGGCGCTGTTTGAAGGCCCAAACGAACTCGGATTTGGACAAACCATATCATTCCAGAAAGCTCAAGAAGTCACCTACAATATCTCTGAAGACATCATCTTCATTCTGGAATTTTATCTTAGCCAAAATGTTGAAGGAAACGCAGGAGGTCAAATCTGCTAAAATCTTCTCTATCTCCAAATCTGCTAAAATTGCCATCAAGATGTCTCATGCCCCATCTCATGCTCCCACATAGCCCTAAGCCTGGAAAAATAAAATAAAATAGTGTGAAGCCCAATTCCTATAAAATAAAATGAAATAAAATCAAGATGAATGAAATAACACAACTAATGTGCAGAAAGGACTAAATATGAGGGCTAAATAGTATGAAAATATGTGCTCTATCAAATTCCCCCACACTTGGACTTTTGCACTCCTGGACAAAACACTAAACACTAACATTCACTCTTTTAAATAAAAAGGATGCAAAGAATGCAAAATGAGAGGCATGCCAAGTTTTATAGGAATTCAACATTTCAAAGATCCTCTTTCTTACACTTCCCAAACAAACAAGTAGCATGGCAATTTAACTTGGCAAGGTGAGTCAAAATAAGCAGACCCTCATAGAATAAGAACATGCTTTCAAGTTCCTCAAATGCTATGCCCAAATCCACCAAATCATAATTCCACTACCAGATATGCTCATCTTCTAAATCTCCACTCTCAGTGCTTTATGCATGCAAATCAAAAGGACTTTTATTCATGGCTCAAACATGGTAAGGTGAAAGGGATAGGAAGATAACAATGAAAAGTAAGCTTTAGGAAGAAAGAAAACATTCAAGACAAACCCAAGATCAATGAAGAACTATTAAGCAAGCAGAAAATAGAACCCCCTTTTTTTTTTTCTTTTTTTTTTCTTTTTTTTTCGCATGGTGGGTGCGTTTTACGCTCCATCCCACCTTGGTGAGTGCGTTTTACGCTCCATCTCACCTTGGCCTTTGGCCTTTCTATCTATTTTTTTTTTCTTTTGATTCCAAAGGACTTGCTTAATTTTTTTTTTAATCAAGGGATGTAATGAATGTTCTTCAACCTAAAGATGGGAAAAGATCACTTCTTTTTTTTTTTTTTAGGTATGACGAGAAAAATGAAAGAATGCCTTAATCATCTTTTCACATGCATGAGCACTGATAGCTTCAATAAAGATTCAAAACAAGTTCTGGAATGATACCCATAATTCAGTGGATGCAGACATAGCATAAGAAATGACAAGAACATGCACAAATATCCCCACGAAGACTACTTCAATCAACTCACCAAGCCAAACTCATTTCCAATTTACTTGAAAGCCCAAAAAGATAAGATCAACTTTCTAATCATGCTAAATTCTTTCAAACTCAATTTGCCTCATTTTGCAATTTTTTTTTTGTTTATTTATTTTTTTGTTTTTTTGGTAAATTCAATTGTTTAAAACTCCTCCCCCCACACTTAAACATTACATTGTCCTCAATGTAAGCATGCAGCAAGAATCAGGTATAGGACAAGTAAATAATAAAGAAAATAAGGAGAGAGGAACAGCCTGATTTTGTTAATTGTAGGCGGCGTTGAGGAGATGCAGCTCCTCCATAGTATGCTCCTGAAAGCTCTCGTAGAATGGCTTAAGCCGCTGCCCGTTGACTGTGAATCGCCTTGTGGTTGACTCATCCATAAGCTCAACTGCACCATAAGGAAAAACATGAGTAACCACAAAAGGACCAATCCAACGAGAACGCAACTTACCTGGCATTAATTTGAGACAGGAGTTGTATAGGAGGACTTTCTTGCCAACTTCAAACTCTTTCTTGTTCATCAATTTGTCATGAGCAGCCTTAGTTTTTTCCTTGTAAATTCTGGAGTTCTCATATGCTTCCAATCTCAATTCCTCAAGCTCTTGCAATTAAAGCTTTCGTTGGGAACCAGCCTCTGTCATATCCATGTTGCATTGCTTTACCGCCCAATAGGCCTTATGCTCGATCTCTACCGGCAGATGACATGCTTTTCCAAAGACCAATCGATATGGGGACATGCCAATAGGAGTCTTGTAGGCCGTGCGGTAGGCCCAAAGTGCATCTTCCAACCTTTTGCTCCAGTCTTTCCTGTTGGGCTGGATTGTCTTCTCTAGAATATGCTTGATCTCTCTGTTTGAAACCTCAGCCTGCCCATTGGTCTGTGGATGGTAGGGCGTCGCCACTTTATGTAAAACTCCATACTTTCGAAGCATGGATTGCATCGTTCTATTGCAGAAGTGGGATCCTTGATCACTGATGATGGCCTTGGGAATGCCAAACCTGCAGAAAATATGTGATCTAACAAAATTTGCAACCACAGAAGAATCATCAGTCCTGGTGGCTTTAGCTTCCACCCATTTCGAAACATAATCCACAGCCAAAAGAATGTACAAAAAGCCAAAAGAGACAGGAAAAGGACCCATGAAATCAATACCCCAAACATCAAAGATCTCACAAAATAGTAAGGGTTGCTGAGGCATTTCATTCCTACGTGATATTGATCCTGTGTGCTGGCAACGTGTGCAATTCTTACAAAATGTATGAGCATCTCGAAAAAGGGATGGCCAATATAAACCTGAGTCTAGGACCTTTCTAGCTGTGCGTTGAGGACCAAAGTGACCACCACATGCAAGTGAATGACAGAAATGCAAGACTGAAGCAAACTCAATATCGGGCACACATCTCCTAAGGACTTGGTCACTACACATGCGCCATAAATATGGATCATCCCATACATAGTACTTGGCCTGACTTTTAAATTTACTTAGCTGATCTCTCTTAAGATGGGCAGGGATATCAGATGCAGCTAGAAAATTAACAATGTCAGCATACCAGGGCTCAGTACCATGCAAGTGATAGAGTAACTCATCTGGGAAGTCATCTTTGATAGGCTGACAGTCCATGGTAGTGGCATCTGAAGAGGAAGGAAGCCTGCTCAAATGATCAGCCACAAGATTCTCAGCTCCACTCTTGTCTTTGATCTCAACATTGAACTCTTGAAGTAGGAGCATCCACTGTATCAACCTGGGTTTGGCATCGTGCTTCTTCAAGAGATATTTCAAAGTTGCATGATCAGAAAACACAACAACATTAGAACCCAAGAGATAAGAGCGAAATTTATCTAAAGCAAACACAATGGCAAGAAGCTCCTTTTCAGTAGTGGTGTAGTTTGCTTGGGCGTTGTCCAGAGTGCGCGAGGCATAAGCAATGACGTGTGACTTCTTCTCCACTCGTTGTGAAAGGACGGCACCAACTGCATAATTAGAAGCATCACACATGAGCTCGAATGGCAAGTCCCAATTAGGTGGCTGGATGATGGGTGGAGAAGTCAAGCGCCTCTTGAGCTCCTCAAAGGCCATCTTGCAAGACTCATCAAATTTGAATTCCACATCCTTCTGAAGCAGGTTGGACATTGGAAGGGCAATCTTGCTGAAGTCCTGGATGAATCTCCTGTAGAATCCTGCACATCCAAGGAAAGAATGTACCTCTCGCACAGATGCGGGGTAAGGCAAAGAAGAAATGATATCGACCTTGGACTTATCAACCTCTATACCCCTCTTGGACACAATATGACCCAAAACAATCCCCTGTTCAACCATGAAATGACATTTTTCAAAATTTAGGACAAGATTCTTCTCAACACATCTCTCTAGGACTCTACCCAAACTGATTAGACACTCATCAAAGGAGGTCCCATAAACAGAAAAATCATCCATGAAAACTTCCATGCAATGCTCAAGTAAATCTGAAAATATACTCACCATGCATCGCTGGAATGTACCTGGGGCATTACACAGACCAAATGGCATCCTCCGGTATGCAAAAGTGCCAAAGGGGCAAGTGAAGGTAGTCTTCTCCTGATCCTCTGGTGCTATACATATCTGAAAATAGCCAGAAAAACCATCAAGAAAGCAGTAATGGGACTTTCCAGCTAACCTCTCTAGCATCTGATCAATGAATGGGAGTGGGAAATGATCCTTCCTAGTAGCTTGGTTGAGCCTCTTATAGTCAATGCAGACTCTCCAACTGTTCTGCACTCGCATGGGCACTAGCTCATTCTTCTCATTGGCTACCACTGTGAATCCTGTCTTCTTTGGAACTACCTGCACTGGACTCACCCACTTGCTATCAGAAATAAGATAAATAATGCCAGCCGAAAGTAGTTTACTTACCTCTTTCTTGACCACATCTAGAATGGTGGGATTGAGTCTCCTTTGGGGCTGTCTCACTGGTCGAGCTTCTTCCTCTAAATGAATCCTGTGCATGCATAAGGAAGGGGATATACCAGGAATGTCTGCAAGTGACCAACCTATGGCTCTCTTATGTTGCTTCAACAGATTCAGCAACTTCTCCTCTTGGTCAGGCTGAAGGTTGTTAGCAATGATCACGGGTAGCTTGTCTCCATCCGCCAAGTAGGCGTACTTCAGATTCTCGGGCAGGGGCTTACACTCCAAGGTGGGTGGCTGTTGAATTGAAGGCACCAGTCTGCTTATGTTGCCACCTACTTGCACTACATTCTCAACAACAGAAACTTCCTCTATGGGAGGCACATGAGAATCACATATAGTATGAGAAGGTGCACTTTCAACAATACTCAAAAACTCATCTATTTCAGAACAAATACTACACTTACTGGGTCCATCATGACACTGAAGGCAATGCATATCATCAGGAAAATTATGGATGGTGGGGAATTCAGACTCAAGATCATACAACTCAACACATGCTTTCTCCACCATTAAGTCAATAAAGTTAACATGCAAGGCAGAATGATCTTCTAAGGGATACTTCATGGCATCAATGATATTGAATTGAATAGTGTTACCCGCGAACTCCATAGATAAAGTACCCTCATGCACATTAATTATTGTCCTTGCAGTTTTCAAGAAAGGTCTACCTAGAATAAGTGGTGCATGTCCGGGTGTGTGATCATCCTCCATATTCAAAACATAGAAGTCAGCAGGGAATATGAAATCCTTTACCTTCACTAACACATCCTCTAATACTCCCTCAGGGTATGTTGTGCTCCTATTTGCCAACTGGACCACCACTCCTGTAGATGTCAATGTGCCTACACCTGCCTGCAAAGAAGAATACACAGATTTAGGCATCACATTAATAGAGGCTCCTAAATCTAACATAGCATTATGAAATTGCAAATTTCCAATAGTGCAAGGAATGGTGAAAGTCCCTGGATCTTTGCATTTTTGAGGCATGGCAGGTTGAATCAATGCTGACACATTTCTTCCCAAGTTGATCTTTTCATTTCCTTTCAGTTTCCTTTTGTGGGTGCACAAGTCTTTGAGAAATTTGGCATACTTGGGAATCTGTCTGATGGCCTCCAAGAGTGGTATGTTCACCTCAACTTTTTTGAAAGTTTCCATGATCTCCTTGTCCAACTCAACTTCTGCCTTCTTTTTATTTTGAGTGGCTCGGTGAGGAAATGGCAGTGGATGGTTGTAAGAAGTCTCTCCTTTATCTTGATCAATGGTGGTGGGCTGCTTGTCCTTTTGAATGGGAGGAGGCTGATCTTTCTTTTGGCTTTCTTGTTGCTGCTCAAATTCTGGTTGTGGAGGGGGTGGGCTGCTCAACGCCTTGCCACTGCGGAGAACGATAGCACTTACATTGCCCCTTGGATTTGAAACTGGCTATGAAGGCAACTGACCCGAACCTTGACTCCGTAGCTCACTGATATTGGTTGCAAGCTGTCCAATCTGTGTCTCCAAATTTTGTATGGCAGTGTCGGTCCTTTGCTGAAACTGGAGATTGTTGGCAACGAGCTGCTTCATGATATCTTCCAAGCTTGATTCGGATTTAGGGGCTGGTTGTGGTTGCTGCATTGGTTGACTTGGTCTTTGTGCATTGAATCTGTGCTGTTGAGGTTGCTGATGATGTGGCTGGAATGGCTGGTTGGAAGGACCTCCATACCTCAAGTTTGGATGATCTCTCCACCCTGGATTATAGGTGGTAGCATATGGATCATATCTGTGTTGCTGTGGCTGGAAGGGTCTTCCTGGAAAGATGCCAGCACAAGCTTCTGTATTCTCCTGCAATTGAGGACATTGGTCAGTAACATGGGAAGATAATGAACAAATACCACATACCTGCTGAGATTGGGACTGTCCTTTATCAAGGGCTAGCTGTCTGACCATGGAGGCCAATTCCTCCAGTTTGTTCTCTATCCTCTGTTGGTCATTGATGGCAGCAACACCAATCTCATTGGCCTGTCTCATGGGAATGGCTGACCTGGTACCAAACTGTTGGGCATTTTGTGCCATCTTGGAGATTAGCTTTTGAGCAGCTGCTGGTGTCTTTTCAGAGAGGGCTCCTCCACTAGCTGCATCCACCAAATACCTATCCATTGGAATAAGACCCTCATAGAAGTACTGGACTAGCAGCTGGTCACTGATCTGATGGTGTGGACAACTAGAACATAGTTTCTTGAATCGCTCCCAATACTCATGTATTGTCTCCCCATGATTCTGCCTTATGCCACAAATTTCTTTCCGAATGGCGGCTGTTCGGGATGTTGGAAAGAACTTCTCCAAAAAGATTCTTTTAAGACCATCCCAACTTGTGATGGCTGCAGGTGGTAGGTAGTATAACCAATCCTTTGCAGCTCCATCCAATGAAAATGGAAAGGCCCTAAGCTTTATCTGCTCCTCATCAACTCCTTGTGGCCTCATTGTGGAGCAAACAACATGGAATTCTTTGAGGTGCTTGTGCGGATCTTCACCTGCAAGGACATGAAACTTGGGAAGCAAATGGATTAGCCCAGATTTCAATTCAAAGGTTGCATCCAATTGGGGATATTGAATGCATAAAGACTGGTAGTGCACATCAGGGGTAACCAATTCTCTAATGGTTCTACCATCCAAATGACCATGATTTACAATATTTCCATTATTTCCATTTCGATTGTGTTCATTCCCATTAGTTGCCATTGTGTTTAAGTCAGGGTTAGGTGTAGAAACAGAAGGAATATCAGATGCAATGGCAGAAAAGGCAGGAGGATTATCAGATTCTTTGAGGTGCTCTAACTCTCTAGCCTTCCTTTGCTTCCTAAGGGTCCTTTCTATTTCAAGGTCTAGGTCAATTGGTATGTTCTTAGAGGATCTGGTCATGCACTAAAGATCAGCACAAAAACATTCTCAAAATGACTCACAAAGAACAGCACACAAACTGGCCTATGCACAGCACACAAACTGGCCTATGCACACAAAAAATGCAAAAACGTAGGGCACATAAAATCAATCAATCAAGAAGCCCTAAGACAATTTTTTTATGCAATTTTTCACAAAATTTCAACACAAAAACACTGAGGGACCTAAAAACACTGAAAACCTCACAAAATCAGCCACTGAGAAACACAAAATGGCCCAAAAAGTGGTCTAAACGTTGGAATTTGGCCAAAAAAAAGGTCTCCGCACTGTATAGCAGTGACATTGATTCCTCACACCCCCATTTCTTTGGACACCAAAAATCAGCCCAATCGGAGCAAGTGAAAAAAATGTGAACAGTAACTGTTTGCCTCAAAATCATTTTTTTCCTAAAACTGGCTCCTGTTTTGCCTCAAAAACCACTCTAAATGCAAGAAAACATCAAGGAAAACATATAGACATGAAAGAACATCAAGTAAGGATGAGAAAGGAAGAAGATAGAACCGGTATCTTGATCTCAATCCTTAAATATTGCTATCTGTCATGGAGGCTATCAAAACTGCTAAATAAGAGTTTGCTATCTTGCACTTGCTGATTTTTTTGCTATCTCTTGCACTTGGATGCAGCTTGCTGGTCTCCTACAAAACAGAGAATAAGAGTTTTCTATCAGCAAAGAGAATAAGAGAATAAGAGAAGAAGAAAAGAAGAGAATAAGAGAATAAAAGAAGAAGAGAATAAGAGTTTTCTGTTTTTTGCTGATCTTCTTGATCTTCTTGATTTATTTATGGCATAAACTTGGTACGTGGCGTTGTATCTAGCAGTTCCGAGTATGGTTAATTCGCTTTGGACCAGTAGCCCGCAACCAGCTAGTTTCCAACCTATATGCCAAGTAGCAACCACAAATTTCTTTAAAATCAGTCTTCTTTTGACAGAAACGAAATTGGTTCCCCGGCAACGGCGCCAAAATCTGATCGGGGCTATCGAACACCAATAGATTAGATAGTATGATGATGCGGATTTGCAATAGAGGTGCAACCCTAAGTCGTCTCCCAACGAACCTCAAACGGATCTGTCAAAACAAGGCTAAACGGGGGGGAGTTTTGATGAAAAACAGAAAACAAAATTAGTAAGAACACAATAAATCAAGATGCAATCAATTGCAAACCAATCCTTCTATCCCAGTTTTCATCGCCTTCTCAATAAACCATTTGTTTAGTTTTAATCCTCAAATCGAAAATCAGAAAAATCCTTTAACAACCGCCAAAGATTTGGAAGAAAACCAATAAACAGATTCACAGAAACCTCTTAGTTCAATCTATCAGTTTTGATTCCCCTTATTGCACAGATTCGAGACTGATTGGATTACCATCCAAACAGGTTGTTCTTGCTTCCAGTTAGAGCCTCAACCGAGCACAAAAACCTTGGATTCTCAAACAAAGACAATGCATGCATTCATCCAACCGGTATCAACACATACATAGATTCAAGAGAGAACGGAAACAAGAGAATAACAAAGTTAAAACAAAACAAAACAGATTTCCATTAAAACCAAAGACTCAAACCGGGAACAAGGATGGTGTTGCAATTGATTACAAGATCCTTAGCCTTCCATCTTCACAAGAACAATGGAGAGAAGAGAAGTCGGCCACTGTTCACGCCCTTCCAAGAATGTCCCTTTAATGGCCTCTTAAGGTGCTTAAATAGAGCTTAAGGAGGAAACCCTAGGTTACCGCCACTTAACAGCCGATTTCGGAAAGGTTAACGTGCGTTCTGGGATTCGGCCTCTTCATAAGAATTTTAGATCAGAAAGAGTAGATGAACTTGGGCTTTTGAATCACTTGATTTGGATATCGAACGCCCAAGATATGGCCTTTTAAAGAATCAGTATCTGTGTAGTTTTCCTAATTTGCCCCCAACTTCTTGGCCCCGACTTTGAAGCGCTGTTTGAAGGCCCAAACAAACTCGGATTTGGACAAACCATATCATTCCAGAAAGCTCAAGAAGTCGCCTACAATATCTCTGAAGACATCATCTTCATTCTGGAATTTTATCTTAGCAAAAATGCTGAAGGAAGCGCAGGAGGTCAAATCTGCTAAAATCTTCTCTATCTCCAAATCTGCTAAAATTGCCATCAAGATGTCTCATGCCCCATCTCATGCTCCCACATAGCCCTAAGCCTGGAAAAATAAAATAAAATAGTGTGAAGCCCAATTCCTATAAAATAAAATGAAATAAAATCAAGATGAATGAAATAACACAACTAATGTGCAGAAAGGACTAAATATGAGGGCTAAATAGTATGAAAATATGTGCTCTATCACTGCCTCCGCTTCCGCCTCCGGTTGCCATCGCTGCCAAATCCGCCTCCGCCTTCGCTGCCTCAAAGAAGGTATATATATATTGTGTGTGTATATGTAGTCTGCGTGTATATATATATATATATATATTTTCACAAGTGCAGCCTCTCATTCCCTTTTTATATATATATATATATTTTCACAAGTGCAGCTTCTGAGGCCAGAAATTTGAAGATTTGATCTTCAATTGATTGATTTCAATGATTATGCAGAACCCTTATTTCTGGTAAATGAGCAGCTAAACCTGATGCCAATCATGCCATTAAGCTGAGGATATTAGACATTCTTATGGCTCTTTCTTGTGGGGACTCCTTCATATTCTATATGACTGGCCCTTAAGGTTCATTTTCTAGTTTCCTTAAAAAGAAGATAACACATAATCCTCTTTTGGTTGTGTTCCTTAACTACAGAGATCATCCAAGGCCATCCTTGTTGGGTTGTATGCTTTATCCTCTGTGCTTAAGAAGCTCATTTCAATCTACGTGGGGATATGTATTCCTGTTTCTATGTTTCCTAGTCTTTTTGTCTTATACACATAATGGATTAGGTCAACAGTTTTGTTTCTTTCTCTACCCATGCAATTGAAATTTTGCAAGGATTAATTCCAATATTTACACAAAAAGCTGGAACCCTGTTCACATAACTTGTCTAAATGACACTGGGAAAATTTTCATCCTAGAGTATTGTGCAGTTTGGGCAAGTTAATTTTTCAACAAAATACTTAGTTTAATCAGGTGTAGGCTGTAGAAACTTGTTCTCCGTGCTTTTGAGCAATTTGATTATATTTCTAACTGGTGCAATAGTATCTCATGGTGATAACTCAATTTAATGGTCTCTTGGATATCTTTCCTCCCTTTTTGAGATGATACTGTCAGCTCTATACTTGCCGATTCGACCTTACTGACTCTATCTGAAACAAACAAAGAAACACACTTCACATTACTTCCACTCCAGTTACTGGTTTATGGATGGCTTAAAAGGTGAATACTTGGTTATGTAGGCTGCTTCAGTCAGTCTAGGCATTGGATCTCTTGTTTGGGTGGAGGATCCCGATGCTGCGTGGATAGATGGGAAAGTTGTGGCGGTCAATGGTGAAGAAATTAAAGTTCTTTGTACTTCAGGGAAGAAGGTGAGTGTTCTCCACCTTATCTTTATATGTAGATCCAATGTTTAGATCTGAACAACTCTTGATATCTTCTTTTTCATCTTATTCTTCCTCTCTTTCTTTATGTTTGGTCCTCTTTTTCATTTCTCTTTGCTGGGGGGTGGGGGCTTTGGAGGTTTTGACCTTTGATGCCTTGTTATCTTTAAATTGCAGGTTGTTGTTAAGGCTTCCAGTGCCTATCCCTAAGATGTTGAGGCTCCACCATGTGAAGTTGATGACATGAAAAAATTGGCTTATTTACATGAACCAGGAGTTCTTGATAATTTAAGATCTAGATATGATATCAATGAAATATATGTAAGTTTGCGTTTTTTTATACAGCACTAACATTTATTCCTAGATTAAGGTTTATTAATTTATGGTTTCTCCAGACTTATACAGGGAATATATTGATTGCCGTAAATCCTTTTAGAAAATTACCACATTTATATGACAACCATATGATGGCACAATATAAAGGGGCAGCTTTTGGTGAACTGAGTCCACATCCTTTTGCCGTTGCGGATGCAGCTTACCGGTACTTCATCATAATCTCTGGTTACCAATGTAGGTTGGTTTACCTGAACCTCTTTAGTTCACCTTTTGAAGGAAATACTGTTTGTATGGATGTAGACAAATAATCAACGAGGGAATAAGCCAGTCAATTTTGGTTAGTGGGGAAAGTGGTGCAGGTAAAACAGAAAGCACAAAATTGCTTATGCGTTATCTTGCTTACATGGGAGGGAGAGCTGTATCTGAGGGGAGGACTGTTGAGCAACAAGTTCTAGAGGTAACAATTTTCTTTTCTTCCAGCTTGCAGACTAGCTGTTTTGGGAAGATTGATTGTAATGTTGGATTTTGAGTTTCCATGAGAATACTATTCCATCATATGTTCAGTGAAAAATGAGTTTTGATTTTATTTTATCTCCTTGCAGTCCAATCCTGTTCTAGAAGCATTTGGTAATGCAAAAACTGTCCGAAATAATAACTCTAGGTGGGATTTTTCTTTTTTCTTTTTTTTTTTCAAATAAACTTATCTTGTCATTTTGGTTTGAGCTTTGTCTGATATTTTTTGCTTCATTCTGTCTTTACCTGCATGTGTTGAGTATTGCAGTCGTTTTGGTAAGTTTGTTGAGATCCAATTTGACCAGAATGGAAGGATTTCGAGTGCTGCTATAAGGACTTATTTGCTTGAAAGATCCCGTGTCTGTCAAGTGTCCAATCCTGAGAGGAATTATCATTGTTTCTATATGCTTTGTTACTAATTTATTTTGGTTGTGCTTTGTAGTAATATGTAAGAGACAAAGGATAAGGAAGGCTCAAAGACTGGTAAACATGTCTTCATACCTCCAGGTACTTTACTTAGAGGAAAGGTAAGGGGTTTGTCAACTTCAAGGCCAACATGTTCTTCTAATAGAGGATCAAAAGTCTCAATCGAAAAGAAAAATGAAAAAGGAGCTAGTAAAAGTTCTCAACGTTTTGTTTAGGTTGGATTTTAAAATTAAAACAATCACAAAAGTTTAGGTTGGATTTTAAAGAAAATTGCTCTTATTTACTTTGCTGGCTGTGGCCTATTTTATTGATCTTTTCTTTGCCGGGTGCATCCTGTTTGGAACCTTTTTATGCATATGTAAATTATTTCAAAAAGACAATGAGCCACGATAGCAATGGTGTTGTTGCTCCTTTTTGACTAGAAACTCATTGGTTCATGTTGTGGAAATAGCATTAAAAAAAAAGTTGTGTTAAAATGACTCTTGCAAAATGAGGAGCGTGGTGAAATGGGAATGCCTCCCCCTTTAATCTTATTTATTTGTAAAGTATCTCTCTCTCTCTCTCACACACACACACACAGAGATAACCTGCCTTTCATTTTGTCTTTCGAAGGGTGGTGGGTTTGTATGAAATAAAGTGCTCCGTTCTCACAATGTACGACAAATTTATTAATTGATTTTGTGTTGTATTGCTGCTGGATTGAACAAGCTTTGCACTGGTTCTATTGATTGTGGAATATAGGACTATAATAATTTTTGTTAATTTGCCAGAATATGTGTTGAATACATATGTATCATAATATATATTATATCTTTTTTTTATTATTTTATGTTGGGTCATAGGACTACATTTTAGTAGATAAAGAGATGTGAGAAGATATGGTGATGGATAAAGATAATTCACAAATTAGAATTCATATAGGTGGCCCCATTCTATAGAACTAAGGTTTGGTGTTTTTGTTAATTTACATTTCAATCTACTCTATATTTAAGGGTTTCTATGTTTTGGTACATTTTAGTGATTGTATGTTATAAAGTTTGTGATGGAGACGTTTTGAGATTTGTTAATTCTATTTCTAACATTTTATAAAGAAAACATGAACACTTATTTGATTCTAATTTAATGCTTTATTTCTTGTTTTTGTAGGTCAATGAGACAACAAGACTCTAAAGGAAACAACTGCTATCTTGGAGTACATGAACAGTTTTATGACTATATATAGTGTTTTGTTGTACATTTTTGAATAGTATATATGATTGTTAAAATGTTACTTTTAATTGAATATATTTTTTGGTGTAAATTTTTGAATAGTATATACAATTGTCAAAGTGTTATTTTTAGTTGAACATATTCTTTGGTGTAATTTGTTGGCAATTAACATTTATATATATACTACTTTTGGTGTGTAAATGGTAATAGATAATTATTACTTTGTGTTATTTGAATGACATGTTTAATTTTATGAGTTTTATTTCAATTTGATATGGATAATGATATATAGGTTTGGTGGTTTATATCAAAACATGATATTTTTGTCATTGATGACTAGCAATTGTTTTCATATATACTATTAAAAACAATAAAAAAATTTAAAAATTAAAAAATTAAAAAATATATATTTTTTTAACGATAGGAATCATATCGTCGCTAATTGTTCATATTATTAACGAAAGGAAATATTGTCGTTATTGGTTTGTATTTTGATAATTAAAAGTTATTTTTAACGACAGGAATTATACGGTCGTTAATTGTTTAGACTATTAATGACGGGAAATATTGTTGTTATTGGATTATAATTTGGTAGTTAATAATTATTTTTAACGACGGGTTTATTATTCCCGTCGTTAAAGACTTTTATCCTCGGAGGCAATAACGACGACTGACGACAGGAAAATTCCCGTCGTTATAACTTTTTAACGACTGAAAATCAACTTTTAACGACTGATTTTCCCGTCGTTAAAACCCGTTTTTGTTGTAGTGGAATGAGATTAGCAAGTTTTTTGAAGTTTGGATCCTTGACACATCATACACGTTTCATATGTCTCCTAATAGGGATTTTTTTTCAACATATAAAACTTTGACTTTTGATGATGTGTTGATGGAAAATAATTCTTCTTGTAAAATTGTTGGCATTGAAACAGTTAAAATTAAGTTGTTTGACAACATTCTTAGAACTTTAGCTAATATTAGACATGTTCCCAATCTTAAGCTAAACTTTATTTCATTGAATACTCTTGATTTAAATGGGTACAAATTCATTAGTGAACGTGGAGTCATTAATGTTAGTAAAGGTGCTCTTGTTGTGGTGAAAAACAAAAAGTAGTATGGTAGATTATATGTTCTACAGGGTTCTACTGATACAAGTGAATGTATTATTTCTAGTTCTTCTTTATTTGCTACCGATATCACTCAATTATGGCACATGCATCTTGGACATATGAGTGAAATTGGTATGGCTGAATTAAATAAAAGAGGACTTCTTGAAGGGTAAAGTATTGGAAAGCTGGAGTTTTGTGAGCATTGTGTCTTTCGTAAGCAAAAATGAGTTAGATTTAATAAAAATATTCAGAATATGAAAGAGAGACTAGATTATGTTCATTCTGATCTTTATGGTCCTATTGGAGTACCCTCTAAAGGTAGTGTCAGATATACGTCAACTTTCATCAATGATTTTTCTAGGAAAATTTGGGTTTTCTTCTTGAAACAAAAGATTGATGCTTTTTTTTTTTTTTTACTTTCAAGCAGTGAAATACTATGATTGAGAAACAAATTGAAATAGAGATTAAATGTCTTCACATTGATAATGGTTTAGAAGTTTGTTCAAATGAATTTAATGATTTCTACAGAAAAGAAGAAATTCTAAGGCATTTAAAAGTTCTAGGTATGTCACAACAAAATGGTGTAACATATCAGATGAACAAAACCTTGATGGAAAATATACCTTGTATGCTGTCTAATTTTGGTTATCTAAGTCATTTTGGGCTGAGACTGCAAACATGACATGTTTTTTACTTAATCAGTCTCCTTCTTTTTCCATTGATAAGAAAACTCTAGAAGAAGTATGGTTTCGTACTCCTGTAAATTATTCTAATTTGAAAATTTTTTGGATGTCTTACATTTGTTCATGTTGATGATAGAAAATTAGAACTAAGGTCTAAGTGGTGTCTTTTCCTTGGTTATAAATCTGGTGTTAAGGGCTACAAGTTATGGGATCCAAAAGCATGTAAAGTTGTAATTAACATAAATGTTATTTTTGATAAAATTGCGATACTTCGTCGTTTGTCTCCAAAAGAATCTAACTTATAGATCAGTAGAGTTCTGACATTTAAGTGGAGCTTATAGGTTAGTAGAGTTCTGACATTCAAATGGAGTTTGAAATTGATAAGAGTGATATATCTGAGTCATCATCTCAAATTAAGTCAAACCCCAAGTCAAATCCAAAATAAATACTAATACATCATAGTATTGTATTGCTAAAGATAAACCTAGAAGAAATATCAAACCTCCTCAAAGTTATGTTGAGTCTGATCTTGTTGCCTATGCTTTAAGTGTGGATGAAGATATCCATTACAGTGAGCATTGCATGGATTTGGTTGGTATTCCCCTTAATGTGGATTTGGTTAGTATTCCCTATAGTGTGAATTTGGTTGGTATTCATTAGGGACATTAATTCTCCATGATTTTTGCTAGAAGAAAAAATTATGGATAATTCCATATTTGAATTTTGTGTCAAGGCGGAGATTATGATAATTGTGACCCAAAATTCAAATTCATCTAAGATTGTAACTCTTAATTTGACCGTGATTATAACTTCAAATTTGATTATGATTGAGACATCAAATTTAACTATGATTGAGATTTATCTCAATTTAATACTTATCTTCTTGGCTCATCTGCTAATTAGGATATAATTTCTTGTGTACATTTATAAATGAGTGTTAGGTCTATAAATAGATGCTTAATGTCTTTGAATTATGGCAGCAATATCACTTTTGTAGCACCAATATTATCATAGTGATATTTTGTTCTCTCTGCCTGTGGCTTTTCCGGATTTAGGTTTTTCACATTAAATTTTGTGTTCGTTTGTGTGTTTGAAGGTTTGATTGTGGTTTGTTTTCAATCCAAAATTCTAACACTTTTATTTCCTCTTTAATTTTTTGTCTTAAACGTAGGGTGGATGTCATAGGATGTAGGAAAATAAATTAATCAAACATCGTTCCCAATATTAATTATTTTAATTATTGATAAATATATAAAGTAAATTGAATTTTAGTAGATTTAGAATTATAATATATTATTTAGTAAGAATAATGGGCATTCTTTTCTTCTCTTTTTCATTTCTATTCTAATGGTGCTAGGTTATTATAGGATGTAGGCAGATAAACTATTGTAGCATAACACCTGGAGGGAAAAACTACTCAAGGTGAAACTCCAGATGGAATCGACCTAGTGAATCATGATGGGTTGGCACAAAGTATGGCACCACACACCCAAGAGATAGGTGAATTTGGTGTTTTAAAAATTGCTTAAAATTTAAAAATTCTTGTTTGAAATGAGGTTTTAGTAAGTTAAAATAGAAAATATAAAATTTCAAAAGCAATGCTTGAAAAATATAAAGCAAGAATGATAAATGACAAGAGAGATTTGTTGATGTTGTTTTAAAAATAATACGACTAGATTTTATGACGTGGGATCAACTGTTGTAGGCACTTGAGCTTGGTGTCTACTGAAATAAGGTTGCTACAAGGAAAGTTACCACAAGGACATTCACCACAAGAGATTTTTCCCCAAGGAAGTTCACCTCAAGGAATTTTTCCACAAAGATGTTTTCCTCTTGGATCTTACCGCAAGGATGCTCGCCTCAAGGATCTTACCGCAAGGATATCTACCTCAAGGACTTTCTCCTTAAGGATGTTCGCCTCAAGAATCTCACCATAGGTATGTTTGTGTTAGTGTTAATACCCTAATGCTAGATTTAGATGACATCTGGTAATTGTAATTATGGGACTCAAGATATAATTCTTGCAATATGTAATAAAATATAATATTATATTTTAAGATCATATCTTCATTCATACCTCTCCAATCAATTATATGAATAAGCTCTTAGATTTCCTGATGATAGTTTTATTCTTTAGTGTTAAAAATATGTGACAAAGACTTTCAGGAGGTTTTCTTATGAAAGTTTAGCAAGATCGGTACGGGTTAAGCAGCGTAGCTCAAAATTTTTGAATCTTACCCCAATCTCGGCGATTGGATCAATGTCAAAATCAAACAATCACATACATAATAAAATAAATCTAACCTTCAGATTTTTGAGTCGTTCACAGATTCGAGTTGTCCAAGAATCCAGTCTCTAACTCGTGATACACGACACGTGTTCGTTGGCGAGAAGAGAAGAATGAGAGTGCTAGCTCATTCTCCTTTTGCAGCATGTGTATGGATGAAAAAAGATTGAATTTTCAACTCTTAAAAACCATAAAATAAAAGCTTAATTTGGGCGTTCCTTAAAAGGGTTTTTATAGAGAAGCCTCTTAGGGTTTCTTAAACCCTAATGGATTGGGCCATCCCATTTTTCCTAGTTCAACTAGGAACTTAATTAAATGGATTTATTCTAGTCCAACTAGAAGTTTAATTAAATTACCCAAATCCAATTACAAGTTTAAATAAAATATTTGGCCCAAATCTAATTCAAGTCCAAATATAATATTTAATTTAATATTTACCCCAAATCTAATTTAGCCCAAATACTTTATTTAGCCCAAGTATTAAATTTAAGTCCAAATTATTAAATTAGAAACTCCTTTCTAATTTAATCAATTTTTATTTTAGGAAACTTTTTCCTTTATGATGACCTCTCGTCATATTGACGTTATTATGTCTATTTGTTCTTTTTTCGTGAGAACCTATGATGGCACAACTTCTTGCTGAAGTGTCCCACTTAACCATACGTCCATTCTCCTAGTTTAAGGCAGGGACAATACCTTTTGCATGTAACTCATTAGGCTTTTGAATATGTTGGTAATGTGTCAGTACCAACACATAAGACAAGATTGGCCTCTAGCAAGGCATCTTGCCTACCCAATTACTCCGAAGGATTCATAATCTGCAAATAATATTTCACGAGCATGGTTACCATGCAATTTGATCCTCTCGTCAATGTATCTTATGTGATCTCAAGTCTGGCGATGTATTGCTTGATTACGATCACATGAGTTTTTTTTGGATAATTCGAATATCTTCACTTAATAGAAAGTGAATCAATAACTCCTTATTGATCTCTTTCACAATGGCCATGGATTTAAAGTGAATATCCACCTAATATGCCTTAGATACATCATCCTCTATCATGGGATAGATGAATCCCATCTTGGTTATGCACCCATCTCCATAAGCCTCACGATATACCCAACGATCACCCACGTGCAACCTTTATTTAGGCGTATCGAAACGATGTCAAAACATACCAATCTTCTTATGAGATGTCCGTGACAATATCAGGTCCAAGAATTAGTTATACCTATCTCGTATGAGAATACCATCAACATATAACCAAAATGGATTTTTATGGCTAGTCATGTCCAGTGACATGTTCTCTAACATTGGTCACCTATGTACTTGTCTAGGCATCCCCATGCCTATGGGTGTGAGACCCTTATTGCTATCATATAGAAAAAATATAGCACATACAAGTCTTACTGCAATTGTTAATGTCCATTCTTGACATTGCTATAACTTGGGACATTTAATGATACTTAGAAACTATGATGTATCATCTCATATCTTTATAGATTAATCATAGCATACATCATATTGACTTCTATCTAGTTTCATCCGGTCATTACAATAATAACAAGAAACTAATAGAACGAATTATTGTGAGATTGAATAACTCCTTATTCAATGATAAATATGATTGCAATTGTTAGTGTACAACATGCCCAATCTAATTGGGTCTAGAGCACCTACACTTACATCTTAAAGGTTAATTCTCAGTCCTTAGATTTCTTTCAAGTGGGCTATGACTAATCAATTGCAGATTGGCACATGGGCTACTACCTTTGATTAGTATGAGGTTCCAATGATAATGGATGGTGAGTTGCATACCATAATTCATGAGATGAATATAGTAGACATAGGGGTAAATGCTAGTTAAAGATCTACTGAATGCGACGCACGTGATGGATCACATAGCTGAGAGGATCTATGATCTATCATAAGTTTTGGCTATGTTACTAGTCCTTTCACAGGACGCAACACATTTGTCTTGTATGTCGGTGCCAAAGATTTACCATTGCTAAGAACCATTTGGTTACTGAGTAGGACATGCAATGTATGATCTCTGTGCAGTGGTGTATGGAGGCAGGTGATGAATGATGGAATCCGTTAACCTCTAGTGTGAAGTGAATATCTTATGCAATCAGTGGTGGTTTTGGATTATTGAAACCCTTAGCCAGGGTACAATTGATTGGAAAGTGTTTTCAATGTCAGAAGGAGTTTTGATGTGTTATCTCAATCACACCACCCTGATTCTTAGCATAGTTAACAAGTCAGTGAGTTTGATCAGTCCATGACTTTTACTCGATTGGGATGTTAATCGATGGAGGGACTATAGTACATGATAATTGAAAGCCTAAATAGGTTCTCAAAAGAAGTTAAACTTCATTACTAGTAGGATCGCTCTAACATAATGTTAGTTGTTAATCAGAGTCTTTTAGGGTACATCGAAAAGATGGAAGGATCCTCGATTGCTACTTAGTAGTGAACCTAGAAAGTCACACACATATTCAAGTATAGTGGTTGACTAAGGGATGAAAGTTGTAATCATCTTTAAGAGTTAATGATGCCACTATTAAGAGTTAACAGATTGGGTTCAATGATTATATCAATAGAAGCAATTGTCAAGAGTTGACAAGCATGCCGTTAAGAGTTAACGGGGGCCTTAATTTCATCATGAGATGATAAAAGGGTCATTAAGAGTTAATGGCAGGCGTGGATGCAATTTGCAGAAACATGGCAAAATCGGTCGACAGTTCCTTGGAAGCTGTGGACCAGTTGTTGGCCATCTGTTGACAGTTCATTGGAAGTTGTCGGTAATTCATGCCAATCGATTGACAGTTCCTTTGAACTGTTGACAATTTCTGTTGCAGAGGGTCATGCATCTCATGACCCAATTTTACTTTTTTGCTTTGGTTCGTAAAAGTGGTCGGTGGGAGAATGATTTAAGGGATGGGGTGTGCTCTTTATGATGTGGGTGTTAGTGTTGGTGCCCTAATGTTAGATTTAGATGCAATCTAGCATTTATAATTATGGGGTTAATGATGTAATTCTTGCAATATATATATATGACAAAATGTGTTTTCATATTTTGAGGTCATATCTTCATTCATAGCTCTCCAATCACTATATATGAATTAGTCTTTAGATTTCCTGTTGAAGGTCTTATTCTTAAGTGTTAAGAATATGTGATAATTGACTTTTTGTAATAAGGATATCTGAATGATATTTTCCAATCCTTAGACTTCTCAGATAGGGATTATGATTAGTCAAGTACGGACTGGCACATGGGAGACTACCTTTGATTAGTATGAGATGCTAATGATAAAGGATGGTGAGTCACATGCCATAATCCATGAGATGGATACAGTATACATGTGCGTAGGTGTTAGTGAAATACTTATTGAATGTGACGCACATGATAGATCACATGGCTGAGAAGATCTATGGTCTATCACAGACTTCAATTGTGTTACTGGTCCTTTGACCGGAGGTAACACAGTTGTCTCATGTGTCAGTTTCAGGGATTTGTTATTGCTAAGAACCATCCAGTTAATGGGTGGAAGATGCACTGTGTGGTCCTTATGGCATATGGAGGCAGGTGATTGCTAATGGGATCCATCGACTTCCAGCGTAAGGTGAACATCCTATGCAATCAGTGGTGGTATTAATTGTAGAAACCCTTGGTTAGGGTACACTTGATTGGAAAGTGTTCCAATGTCAAAAAGAGTTCCGATGTGTCATCTCAATCTCACCACACTGTTTCTAGCATAGTCATCGAGTAAATGAGTTTGATTAGTCCATGACTCCCACTTGATCGGGATGATAATTGATGAAGGGATTAAAGGTCACAAGAATCAAATGACCAAATAGGTTTTATTCTGAAGTAAGACTTCATTACTGGTAGGATCACCCTGACATAATGCTCGTTGTCACTTAGGGTCTTTCGGCATCCATCAAGGAGATGGAGAGATCCTCATTGTAGACAATGGTGTTTGGTCGGCATCAAAGTGATTAATGTGTCCTGATTGCTACTTAGTAGTGAACCTAGAAAGTTACACGCATATTCGGGTGTGATGGTTGATGTTATGGGTATTTCCCGTACCACTCTTTATGGGATAGACACGACCTAGCAGGCCAGCCCAATCGCCAGAAGCCCAATAGGCCCAAGGCCAAGCTCATCAGAACAAGGTCACACATCCTTGAGACCCAAGCTTAGACCGCGGAACCAAGCAAGCTCCCAGCGATATGCTCCCAGCTCGTTAGCCTAGCCGAGCGAGCTCTCACTACAAGAAAAACGGGTTTTAACGACGGGAAAATCAGTGGTTGAAAGTTGATTTCCGGTCGTTAAAAAGTTTTAACGACGGGAATTTTCCTGTCGTCAGTCGTCGTTATTGCTTCCGAGGATAAAGGTCTTTAACGACGGGAATGATAAACCCGTCGTTAATTGTATTAGCGACCGTATGATTCCCGTTGTTAAAAATAATTATTAACTACCAAATTTTAACTCAATAACGACAATATTTCCCATCGTTAATAGTCTAAACAATTAGCGACCGTATGATTCCCGTCGTTAAAAATAATTATTAACTACCAAATTATAACTCAATAACGACAATATTTCCCGTCGTTAATAGTCTAAACAATTAGCGACCGTATGATTTTTGTCGTTAAAAATAACTTTTTAGTTATCAAAACACAAACTAATAACGATAATATTTCCTCTCGTTAATAATGTGAACAATTAGCGACGGTATGATTCCTATCGTTAAAAAAATATTTTTTTTTTATTTTTTTAATAGTATGAAAACAATTGCTAGTCATCAATGACAAAAAATCCTGTTTTGATATAAACCACCAAACCTTTATATTATTATCCATATCAAATTGAAATAAAACTCATAAAATTAAACATGTCATTCAAATAACACTAAAGTAATCATTATCCATTAGCATTTACACACCAAAAGTAATATATATATATATATATATATGTGTGTGTTAATTGCCAACAAATTACACCAAAAAATATGTTCAACTAAAAATAATACTTTGACAATTGTATATACTATTAAAAAATGTACACCAAAAAAAATATTCAACTAAAAGTAACACTTTAATAATCATATATACTATTCAAAAATGTACAACAAAACAATATATATAGTCATAAAACTGTTCATGGACTCCAAAGAAACAGTTGCTTCCTTTAGAGTCTTGTTGTCTCATTGACCTACAAAAATAAAAAAATATGAAATTAGAGTCAAAGAAGTGTTCATGTTTTCTTTATAAAATGTTAGAAATAGAATTAACAAAGCCCAAAACGTCTCCATCACAAACTACATAACATACAATCACTAAAATGTAGCAAAACATAGAAACCCTTAAATATAGAGTAGATTGAGATATAGATTAACAAAAACACCAAGCCTTAGTTCTATGAAATGGGGCCACCTATATGAATTCTAATTTATGAATTATTTTTATCCATGACCATATCTTCTGTAAGATCATTAGTCCTATGACCCAACATAAAATATTTGGAAGATGACAAGTATATCATCCTTTGCATTCATGGCTAATCTCACAAATCAAAAAGCCACTTTCTCTTCGTGCAACAACTTTCAAACATAAAATCTCCTTCCAACAATCCATGAATCCATATTGGAAGGATTCAGATCCTATATTTCAAAATTCTCTTATGTTTTTTTTTTTCCAGCATTAGAAATCACTAAATCAGATCCTATATTAAAATTTTAAAGGCTTTTTAGATTTTATATAGATATACATGTATGAATCATGATTGATACATTAATTCTATCTCTACGAAGACTCAAAATCTGCTCATATGTTAGCTTCCCTAGCATCTATATAATAGCCTTTGTAAGAAAGAAGAGGAAACATCCAATAGCCACTAAGCATGGACATTCCAAAATAGATGTTGTAAATGTATTTAACACGAATGCCCATGTGACATGCTAAATATGCGTTCTACAAGCACAAGCTGACATTGTATATAAATATCAATTACACAATATAGTTATTGTTTTATATAAATAAGTGTTAATGGTATTGCTTGCGGCTTCTTCCAGCTTTAGTTTTAAGAATGCGTTCTAGACGAGTCGTTACATTTTAAATCTTGTCACTCACAGGATACATATAGTATTAAGCATTAAAAATTTTAAAAAATAGGTGATCACCCACCACCTGGAGGGAGTGATTAAATCCTATCACTCACAGGATACATATAATACTAAGCATTAATAATAAAAAATAATGGGTGATCACCCACCAACCGGAGGGAGTGATTAATTAAATCCTATCACTCACAGGATACATATAGTACTAAGCATTCAAAATTTAAAAAAATGGGTGATCACCCACCACCCGGAGGGAGTGATTAAATCCTATCACTCACAGGATACATATAGTACTAAGCATTCAAAATTTAAAAAAATGGGTGATCACCCACCACCCGGAGGGAGTGATTAAATCCTATCACTCACAGGATACATACCTCGAACTATGTTGGTATCACAAATAATTATCAACTCCATAACATAATGGTCTGAAAGTCTATCATCCAATTGCATCCAATTCCTATCCATCGTACAAATACAACAAAAATTGATAGTATTAGAAATAGATTAAATTACAGAGCACGAGAATATGAGATAAAAGCACTACCAGTATTCATGTACATATATATATATACATATATATATATCAATCTAAAAGAAACAAAGCTCTTATATTAGTATTCTTTACATATATATTAATAATTCAAAAAAGTTAAAACTTTTGACACACGCATGGCATGACTCAACTGTTATACAAACTTGGTATGATCAATACTAACTTGATTACTTAATCCATACCTAACTTGGTATGATCAATACTAAGTTGTTAACCTAAAGCTTAAAAACATATGGGAATTTGATAGTTAGATGTTTTTGCTAGAAATTTTGGATTATTTATAGTATATTTATGGAGGTCGTTAAATCTTGAATGTGGTTAATTCTGGTTAGCCCTACTATCACAGAAATATGTGGTTTAAGTTATTAATGAATTTTCTTTAAGAGAAAGAATGTTAACTTTTTAGTTGTTAACATAGTAGTAGTGCTCATTCTATTTCCCTTTCATAATTGATATATAATTTGTTACACGTAGCTTGTAGTTAGATATTTATGGCTTATGTTTTCAGTGTGCATATAACCAATCCCTTCTCATTTGTTAATATTGTAATCCAGTGAAAACATAACCATTTTATTTCTTAAGAGATAGTTTGATTAAGTGTGGAAATATTCAACCAAATGTAAATAATTAATTTTAGTTTGGAGTTTTTGCCACCACTAATAAACATATGGTTTAGTGTAGCATGCTGCACACTAAGCCGTATGTTAACTGGTTAGAATAACTAATTAGCATGCTACAAGGACAGATTGAATGTTCAGCTGCAATTGTTCAAGATTTTTCTTGGGTTAACCTTATTTTAATGTTTATGCTGTAACCCTTGTCTTTCAAAATTATGCAGCAAGTTTGTCATGTACAACCTTTTAGACCATGAAAGCTAAACATTAATGCCCCCAAGTTTTGGATCTAAGACCTTAAACAAATCGTGCGTTGGGATTGCAGAATGTAGTGTCCTAAAAAATTTAACTTTAGGAGTGTAAATGTATGAGATGATAGATCCTGAGCTTATAGGACAAAGTTAAGGAGAGAAACTTTTCTTGAATTGAATGAAGCAGAGCGCATGTATTTCCTTATTCTGTTGTTAGGAGCTTCATGAACCCTATTAGCAGTAGAATTATCTAAAGCATCAAAAGAATCTTGTTTTAATACATATAATACAGTTGCGAAGAATATAGATGGTTATAACAAATACCCAAGACTAGTATCTAAGAAGACACATAGGCAAGACCGTAAACAAACAATAGAATAACACAGCTCCTGATAAGATAAAGAACTAAATTGATTGTCAAGAGAAAAAACCAAAAAGTTATGTAAGATGAGCTGCTTGAGCAGTCTGTTTATTTTTTTCTTCTTCTTTATTTCACATAACTATTTATAAAATTCAAGATCACTTAATAACAGATTGTTGTTGCTATCTATAACAACCAAACCACCTAAGCAACAACCTAACTAACAAACCATTGCATATAGCAATACAACAGCAATATATTAAAAAACATGAGTAAATGGTGATTCATGAACTTGATATTAGGAGGAGGGTTTGTCCAAGTACAATTATCAAAAATAAAAGAAATGTGATATAACTAAGAAAAGAGCTAGACAAAAATAAAACAAACTTAATATAAGATGTGAAAGCATATTAAATGAAATTCTAATATTTATACAATACTCTTATTGAGTTCAATCAACTGTGGCATAATGAATTGTGTCATTCTTGGATATAGTGATCAAGAAAAAAATAAAAGAATAAATTTTTTATGAATAACAAGAAGGCAAGTAAGAATCCAATCGCTCTAAAATACATATGGCCTTCATAATATATAAAAATATATTTGATATGAGTAAAACTAGAAGAATAAATATACATTTTTCTTTCTCACTTGCAAATATGTGCTACATCTTGCCGTGTGGTTGTAGATCAAGCAAGCTCGATTAGTTGTATTTGTTAAACTTTTTTTCTGTTTACACGAACATATAAGATATATAAGAACATATAGACAAACTAATATAAATTATGGACTATATAAAAAATTATATATACCTTAGATTTTGGATCCTCAAAGAAATCACAGTATGCACTCCATGCCTCAAGAGACTCTACATTCTTTGGTTTATTATCGTTGGGATAAAAAATATTAATTATGAGCACTGAAGAAAGGGAGGCTGAACAGAAAAAATTGATCATTTTTCATAGTTTGTAAACTTGTAAAATCAGAAAAACACTAGTTGTGTAACCTTTACGAATTAGATGTACTGCCAATGCTAAGAAAGCATCTACTTATATTAAAAAACTAGTATTTGCATGTGCTCACTTCATTTAGTATTTACTTATTTTACTTTTTGTTAAGTTCCCACTATTCTAAAAGCTTAAGATATTGGGAAATGGCTATATCAAGCCATCCACACTCCCACTAAAATATAACCCTGCAATAGACTAAAGAAATGCACTAAAAACAAAACACGAGTACACAAGCAACATGAATGAAGAAACAAACACAATAAAATAAGACTTAAACCTAGGACTAGAACCATAATTTTAAGCCATGCCAGAACCATAGCTTTCAGAATAACAAGAACTGTTGAAAAAAGTCTTATTTACAACAGAAACAATACATAATACCTTAATAGTGATTGTTTCAGATTTGATTACTTGTCGATTAAGAATCTGCAAACAAATCACACCATCAGTTATGCACTTTTAAGTGCTACTCTCCTAAAAGACTTCAAAATAAAATCTTAATCCTATATATTAGGAGTAATCGAACATTCAGTAAGATCATACCTACAATCACATTATAACAGAAAACTTGGCTTCAAGAAACTAGATGACTTGAATGCATAAAAATTCATATTTGTGTCTGCAACTGTAAGTAAGATCTTCTATAAAGTCCCAATATTTGTCCAAAAATTTTCAAACTTATGAGTGAATTCAAGTCTAAAACCCTTAGGAAAGTGGCATTGAGATCATTCAACCTGAAATCACAGAAACAGAAATTTTATGACAGTTATTGGGACACACACGCTAACAACCATCATCATCATATTTTCTGTTCATTGCAATTGCAAAGAATCTAATTATGTTGTTGGCAACCAAAATAAAATAGGCGAAAGAAGCCAAGCTAGTTCTTGGCATGGCCATGATACGAGTCTTCTCTGCGGACTTTTGACAAACATGTGGTGTGCTTTACAACTAATTAAACATAGGCATTTTATCAAACAAATGGTACACGCAGAAAGGGAAAAGCATAAAAATGAATCCAAGTAATAAAGGCAAAACCAATTTAGGGCAAAAACAAAAGAATTAATTCTGGACACAGAGATAATTACAAGGGGGAAAAGCACAAACCAGAGACGGTGTTTGAACTATTGGGTGTTGAGGAAGCTGCCGGAGTCGGATTAGGAACGGCGGAGATGCTACCAGAGGAGTCTTGGAGTGGGTTACAGTGAAGAATCAGGGGAGGGTTTGTGTACAGAATAGCGGCGTTGATTGTTTCCCCTTGCTTTCCTGGCTTGGCAGAACAAGTGATTAATCGTTTGAAGAAACAAAAGATTTGGTTTGCTCCAAGGATTTGGATTTGACGGGATTGACAAAGGAGGGTTTTCATGAGAGCAAAAATTTATGGGGTGGGTTTGCACAATACTGCCTTGTGGTGAGGGTTTGCACGAGATGATAGAGGGCTTGCATAAGACGATCATTTTCTGCCTTCTGGAGTACCGGGTTTGCACGACAGTAAATGGGCTTGCACTGCCTTCTGGTGAGGGTTGCAGTTTGCACGAGAGGACAGAGGAGGGTTTACACAAGAGGAAAAATTTCTGCCTTTTGGAGTACTGGGTTTGCACGATACATTGAAAATTTGAGAGTAATTTCGCGCAAAAATTTAAGAGTTTGGAGGCTAATTTTCGTTTAATTTGAGTTTTCTAAGAGTAAATTATAGGGGGAATGTTCCCCTCTCATTTTTATATATTTTTTAATTTTCATTATTTCTAATTTAAAAAATTAAACTTATCATTTAACTACAATTTAATAATTTTGTAGTAAAAATCATTTTTTTTTAGCTACACAATTTAAGATCATAGATAAAACTTTTGTATTGAGGAATTATATTTGATGACAAAAAATTTGACTCATTTAAATTGTATACGATTTAATAATTACATAAAAAAATATTAACTTTTGACTATGAAATTTATAGCGTAGATAAAATTTTCATATCTAAAAATTATATTTGGTTAGAAAAAATTTAGCTCCTTTAAATTGTCTACAATTTAATAGTTTCATCAACGAAATTTGTTACGTAGAAAAAAAAATCATAGTGAAAATGTTGTTTTGTTGTAGTGAATATTGGGTCTTTAGAGTAGTAACAATGGAAAAAACAAAAAACTTGTTGAGATTAAAAATTAATCAAAGATGAAACAGAAAAAACCAACGACGGCTACTCCATGTTTTTTATTTTTGGAAAATAGAAGCAAAAAAATAGAGAAATCAAAATAAAGTTTGGAGATGTTAGGAGAAATCAAAATGAACGGAAGCAAAATGAAGTTGCTTACAGTTAGTTGTGGTTTGGCAAAGGTTGCTCCATGTTCCTAATTTTAGGGGACAGGTGATATGAGCAGGAAGAAGAGAAATCAAAAGGGAAAAAGGAAAGGACGGGATGGGTTTGGAGATTTAGAGAGTTTTTAGAGGGTAACATGCGCAGGAGGCTATGAAGTTGCATATTCCACCATTATTTTAGTTTTTTATTTTTATTTTTTTAAAACATTTAGGGGAGGGCGAGGGTGAGGCAACGAGTGAGAGTGAGACAATGAGCGTAAGGGCGAGGCAATGAGTGAGATGCGAGAGCGAGGGCGAGTAGCGAGCAACAGTGAGGGCGAGCAGAGAGCGACAGCGAGGGCGAGAGGCGAAGGCGAGCTAGAGAGCCAGAGAGGGGAGACTTAGGGATTTGGGGGAGGTTTGGGCACTTGGGGATTTTTGGCGGTAGGGGGGAGGGGGGATTTTGGTCAGGAAAGAGGCGGGGGAGAATCCCGCCTCTTCAATTTATTTGTTTTTTTTAATATTTAATAATTAAATAAAAAATAATATAATTTATAAAAATAATATGTTATATGTCCTTTTTAATATTTTCATGTATTCTTTTTAATATGCTCATATTTTTTTAATATATTATATTATCAATAAATAACTAATGCTTAATTATCATAGTTTAATAATTATATTTGTGAATTTATAGAAAAATATAATTAAATTAAGAATTGTTTATATAAGTGTTAGTTAAATTTTAATAATTTTTTTAATTATTTTATGATTCGAATTAAAAATTTTAGTCATTAACGACGGGAAAATAGTATATTAACGACGACTTATTTTGCCTGTCGTTAAAAGTTATCTTATAACGACGGGATTTATATTTAGTCGTTAATAGTACTATATTAACGACCAAAACTAATGTCGTCGCTAATTTTTTGTCGTTAATGCCTGTTTTTGTTGTAGTGTCTCAACAACACTTTTAGCTCTCTAGCCTAGTTCCTCAGCTCGCATAACAACAAAATTGCAGAACAACTAGAGGAAGGGACCCACTTACTCTATCTAAGACAAACCAAATCCCTAGTAATGTGGAATCCACTCCCTGTTTTATGGGATAGTTAATGACACCTTGTCTCCATAATCTTATCCTATTATTTTGGATTTTATGTAAGTTGTAAACACCGACTCTATAAATTGGGGACGAATATGATTGTATAGCAGGGAACAACAAGAATAATATATTGTTACTCTATTGGAATACCTAGAGAACAGCCATGGAGTAGGCATCGTTCTGGCCGAACCAGATAAAAACTTCCTGTGTATGTTCTACTTTGTTTCTCTTTTTTACGTTTTGGCTTATTTTCTCATTGCAGGCCTAGGAATCACGATCGGCTAATTCTGAACATCGACATTTTGGCACTAGAGGAAGGGCCTGCTTTGATCGCTAGCCATGGCAAGAGGAAGGAATGCATGGAGCTCTGATGCGATGGGCAACTAGGCAGAGAATCACTGTGATTAACTGCTGGATGTTCCATCAGCTAGAGGACTTGTTGTTTCTACAACGGGTGCCTCTTTTCCACTGCCGACCAGAAACACCGCCGGCATGCCTCCATGGGTTCTTGTCTAACCCATAACTCCTACCGTCGGGATGGAGGCGATCCAGGCCTGGTTGCAATGTCGGGAGGCTTTAGAGAACACAGTTATGCAGCTCACTGACGCGGTCAGGGTCTTGGCCCAAGATCAGGCGTAGGCTATCTAGAGACCGTCGAAAATCCCCTTACCCTGAAGGATTCACACGCTGCGTAAGGAGGGACCTCCACCAGGTGAGAAGGATATTGGAGATAACTATCCACCTCCAAATCGTCATTCTCTAGAACAGGATAGCAGGTGATCGCAGGCCCAACGATCTTCGGATCCGGACTCTACCGTTGAGCAGTTGTGTTAAAGAGTTCAGTAATTGGAGGCGCAGCAAGGGGTTCACAGCCAGAATAATGGTCATGGAGATAAGACGCCATTCGTCTCGGAGGTTGAGTTTGAACCTCTCCCTCGTAGATTCAAAGTCCCGAGTATGCTGTAGTATAATGGGGACAGTGACCCCTATGACCACCTGGAGGCGTTCAATGTCCAGATGGATTTGTAGATAACCAACTCGTTGGTCAAATGTCATTTTTTTCCAGCGACCTTGGGCGATATTCCCCGTGCCTAGTTCAGGGGCCTTCCACTTTGCAGCATTAGCAGTTGGGAAGAGTGTCAACGAAGGTTTCTCAATCAGTATAGGGCATTGAGAAGGCAGTTTGTCCCATCGTCTCACCTCGCCACGGTATTCCAGAGGACAAATGAGTCCTTGAAGGACTACATTGCCAGGTTCAAGCATGAGGAGAGCAATATTAAAGATCCCTCCGATGAAAGCATCCTGACTACAATCTCTGCAGGTCTCCACAAAGATGGGAAGCTCTATGAGAGCATTTATAGGACCCCTGTTAAGGATTTGGGTGAATTCTATGAATGAGCTGCCAAGGAGATCCGTGGGAAGAGGCTTATGGCTCGAAGAAGCTTGCCGGACAGAAAGAGGAGATTGGGGGCTCCAAACAGAACAAGAAAAGGAATAATGGAAACAATGGAAGAAAAGCTCAAGGAGATTGCTCAAACAACCAAGTCTCCAAGCTAGCTTGCAAGGCAGAGAGAGAAGAGCGACCTTCATGATCAGGTCGCTTTAACAGCTACAGTACCTTGTCAGACCCCCAAGAAAGGATCTTCGCTATGGAAAGAAGTAAGGAGGATTAAGGAAACCCAACCCAATAAGAAATCCTTATAAATTTAGAAACAAGAAGAAATTCTATGCATACCACAACGAAGCGGGTCATAACACCTATGAATGTTGGGCCTTGAGGGATGCCATTGAGGACCTTATCAGAAGAGGTTGGTTGAGGGACTATGTGGTATGACCAAAGAATCAGCCATCTCAGCAACCAGCGTAGTAGGGGCCTCCCCTAGATGATGAGAGCGCGTTGACAGTTCGAACGATCTACACAATTCATGGTGGACCTCACCTCGCTGGGACTTCCCACAGGTCCCATGAAAGGTACGTATGAGAGGCCAATCACGTCTTGCTAGCAGGATCAAACGAGCATACCGGACCCACGAAGCGAGTCAGACTAATGGTAGGGGAGATCACTTTCTCAGAGGAAGACGACAGAGATGTACGCTAGCTACACAATGATGCCCTCGTCATTCGTGCCCAAATCGACAATGTGGAAATCCAAAGAATAATGGTGGATACAGGCAGCTCAGTGAATGTGATGTACATAGCTTGATTTGATTAGATGGGATTAGGACTGGAACAGTTGAGCTTATCCCCAGAGCCATTCTATAGGTTCACTAGAGATGTGGTGGTCCCCGTTGGGCAGATTAGTCTCCCTTTTACCATTAGAGAAATAGATTGCTAAGCCACCACATTGACGGAATTCCTTATAGTAGACTGCCCCTCAGCATACAACGTCGTGTTTGGGAGACCGACAATGAATGATCTGGATCTAGTCACCTTGACCAGGTCACTGACTGTCAAGTTCCCGACCTCCAACGGAGTAGGATGTGTACGAGGTGAGTAACACCGTGCAAGGCATTGTTGTGAAGATGCTATAAAAATGGGGGCCAAAGGGAAGAAGATGAATGTTGTTGCAGGCAGCGACCCACGACTTCCCAGCCAGAGGGGAGTCAGCTACGACCTGGACCCCAGCAAGGTGGACTATGACAGGGCCATCGGCCCAGTGGAAGAACTTAAGAACATCTCAATCAGTGAGGTGGATGAAGAAAGATGCCTCAAGCTAGGGAGATATGGTAGGAATAACCCTAGAGGTTATGTCACACAGGCTTAATGTAGACCCCAGCTCAAACTAGTGCATCAAAAGAGGAGGCCAATGACTTCTAAGCACTATGCCACTCTTAAAGAAGAAGTGGACAAGCATTATAAGAAAAATGACATTTAGCAACAGAAATATCTGTTGCTAAGACATCAAAATCTGTCGCTAAAAATGGCATTGCTAAATTTTAACGACGGCACAAATTAGCGACAAAATCAGTGACGAAACTTTCTGTTGTTGATTAAAAAAATAAAAAAAAATATTTAAAAAATTAAAAATAATTTTCGCGACGGAAAACTTTCTGTCGCTAAAACATAATAAAAAAATTAAACATTAAAATAAATTAGAATCAGCGACGAAAAAGTTTCGTTACTGACTTTTATTTTAAAAAAATAAAATAATTAATCTCATAGGGCGGATGCCTGACGCGCCTCTACATGCCAAGTGGCGCCCTCTTAAGCCACCACGTGTACGCTAAGATTAATTTTCTAGCGCAACTCCTTTCCTTCACCTCCTTAGTTTCGATCTCTCGTCCCTCGTGTAAGCGCACACATGCGCAATTGTCTGAGTTGCAAGCCTTCTTATTACATATATTACACATATTAATTATATACTACATTTAATTGCCAACCGTTTTAAGTTTATTTTAAATTAATATTTTAAATTTCAAATTTTTTAATTCATAAATTAATACTTAAAAAAATAAATATTATAAATTTTTAACTCAACTAATGTACCAGTTGAATGTTGTAATTAATTAATCTCTTAAATATTTAAGTTTTATTTGATTAAAAATTAGTTTAATACATATTTGTTATTATAAATTTTACAATATCATATCAGCTTATATATTTTGGTTTGTAAATAAAATACATAAAATATGCATACTAAAGAATTTTAATTTTTATTTAATCTTTATTTAATACATAATTAATAAATTTTATTTTTTATTAATTTTTTTCTTTCTTAGCGACATGGTTGTCCCATTGCTAAAGTTTCTAATTATTAATTTATTTTTTTAATTATTTAGAGACGAAATATTTCGTTGCTAAATAATTTTAATTTAATTAAACAAAAATAAAAATTTAGAGACGGGATAACACCAGTCGCTAAAAAATAAAAAATTAATTAAATAAAAAATAAAAATTCAGCGACAGGGTCACACCAGTCGATAAAAAATAAAAAAAAGCTAAATAAAAATTAAAAATTCAGTGACGGGGTCATGCTTTTAGCTAAAAAATAAAAAAAATTGAATGAAAAGTAAATTTAACGATGGGGTCACACTCGTTGCAAAAAACTAAAAAAGATAAATACAAATTGAAAATTCAACGATGGGGTCACACTCGTCGCTAAAAAATAAAAAAAATAAATAAAATTAAAAATTCAGAGACGGGGGCACACTTTTCGCTAAAAAATAAAAAATAATTAAATAAAAAATAAAAATTTAGCGATGAGATCACACTCGTCGTTAAAAAATAAAAAAATTAATTAAAATTAAAAATTCAGCGACGAGTTCACACCCGTCACTAAAAAATAAATAAAAAATAAAAATTTAGTGACGGGGACACACCCATTAGTAACAAATAAAAAAAATTAAATTTTTAATTATTTAGCGACGGAATATTCCGTCACTAAATTTAAAGTTTTAATAAAAAATATTAAAATATTTAGTGACAGAATATTCTGTTGCTAAATTTAAAAAAAAATAAAAAAAATTGTGACAAAATATCCGTCGTTGAGACGTCTCTAATTAGTGACGGAAAAATTCCGTCACTAAATCCATCACTAAATTACGAATTTTTTGTAGTGAAGCTCCTAGCAAGCAAGTTCATTAGAGAAGCCCACTACCCGACCTCGGTAGCTAACCCGATTTTGGTAAAGAATAAGAATGGGAAGTGGAGGACCTGCATTGACTTTACCGACTTGAACAAGACTTGCCCGAAGGACAGCTTTGCTCTTTCCCAAAATCGATCAGCTCATGAATGCAACGGCTAGTCACCAACTCCTTAACTTTATGGATGCTTATTCGAGCTACAATTAGATCCCCATGAAACCAGGCGACAAGGAGCATACCTCGTTTATTATTGACCGGGGGCTTTATTGTTACAAAGTGATGCCCTTTGGCCTGAAGAATGATGGGGCGATGTATTAGAGGCTGGTGAACATGATGTTTGAGGCGCTAATCGGTAAGACCATGGAGTTCTATGTTGACGACATACTGGTAAAGTTAGAGCAAGTAACCGATCATGTTTTTGACTTGGGGGAGATGTTCAAGGTCCTTAGAAGGTATCAGATGAAGCTTAACCCGCTTAAGTGTGCCTTTGGAGTCACCTCCGAAAATTTTTGGGTTTTATGGTGAATAATAAAGGCATTGAGGGCAATTTGAGCAAAATAAGAGACTTGCTTGATATGAGGTCACCCACACAAAAAAAAAGATGTGCAAAGCCTCAATGGCTAGGTCGTTGCTCTAAGCTGATTTATTTCTAAGGCGACAGATAAATGCGCTCCATTCTTGGAGCTGTTGAAAAAGTCACAAAATTTTCAGTGGACGAAGGAATGTTAGTTTGCTTTCCAATAACTGAAAGAATAAATGGGATGAGTTCTGCTCCTTGCCAAGCCCAAAGATGGAGAGAAGCTGATTATATACTTGGGAGTATCTCAGCATACTCTCAGCGCAACCCTCGTTCGTGGGGATGAAGGGGTTGAACGTCCCATGTATTATGTCAGCAAGAGCCCGGTGGATGGGGAGACAAGGTACACACCGATGGAAAAGCTTGCCTATTGCCTGGTAATGACATCAAGGAAGCTACGACCTTATTTCCAAGCTCATCAGATTGAAGTCTTGACCAAGTACCCGCTGAAGTAGATCTTGCAGGAGCCAGACACCTTGGCTCACCTACTAAAGTAGGCTATCGAGCTCGCCCAGTTTGATATAGACTATAAACCAAGGACGACGATAAAGGGAAAGCATTGATGGATTTCATTGCTGAATTCACTAGACCAACTGAAGAGGAAGTAGAGTGCTCAGAACTACCGTCTTGGGAGCTATATGTGGATGGGTCATCGAGCGAGCAGGGGGCTGGAGCTGGGGTTATGTTGATAAGCCCTGAGGGCCACAGGATCCTCTATTCCCTGAGATTCAGTTTCCCACCCACCAATAATGAAGCTGAGTACAAGGCATTGTTGGCAGGACTTCGCTTGGCAAAAGAGGTGCGAGTTGAGGCCCTGGTAACTTTCAGCAGTTCTCAACTTGTAGTTAATCAGATACGAGGAGAATATCAAGCCAGGGATACGAAAATGGTGGTATACTTGTAGAAAGTACGAGAGCTCCTAGCTTCCTTCGAGAAGTATGAGATACGCCAGATTCCACGTTCTCAGAACTCTCATGCTGATGCACTAGCCTGCCTAGAAACTACATGAGATATGGAGTTCTTGTGACCCATACCAATAGAGTTCTTAGTTTCCCCGAACACAGTTCAATGAGTTAAAATGCTGATGGATGAATCCCAAGACTCATGGATGAATCCCATTCTAGATTATTTGTGAAATGGGAAGCTGTCGAATGATAAGTTGGAGGCACATCGATTGCGAGCTCGAGGAGCTTGATATTGTATCTATGACGATAGGTTATACAAGAGGGGGTTTTCAGCCCCGCTTTTGAGGTGTATTGATGGCACTGACTGTCAAACTATGTTAGAAGAGATTAATGCAGGCCATTGTGGTAATCATGTCAGAGTACTATCACTGGCACAGAAGACACTTCAGTAAGGATTTTATTGGCTCACAATAAAGTAAGATATCGTGAGCTGGTCAAGAGGTGTGATAAGTGCCAGAGATTCGCTAAAGTCTAACGAGTTCTACTAGCCTACCTACAGCAGATGAGCAGCCCGTGGTTGTTTGGTTTTTGGGGTATAGATCTGATTTGGCCGTTTCCAACAGCCCGCGAAGGGTGTAACTACTCCATAGTGGCAGTTGACTACTTCACCAAGTGGGCAGAAACCAAAGAGCTTGTGCAAATCTCCAGTTCAAAGGTACAATATTTTATGTGGGATAATATTATTTGCAGGTTTGAAGTTCCATGGCAAATAGTCATAGACAATGAAACCCAATTCATGAGCGAGCAGTTCATCCAATTTTAAGAATCACTAGGGATCTAGAATAGTTTCACTACCGTGGACCACCCCCGAGCCAACAAACAGGTTGAGGCTATCAATAAAATAATCAAACAGATCTTGAAGACTAAGCTTGAAGCTAGAAAGGTGGCTTGGGTGAACGAACTACAAACTGTGCTCTGGGCCTATCGAATGACAGCTTGGAGAAGCATGAGGGAGACCCCACTCTCAATGGTGTATGGGTCCGAGGCTATTATCCCAGATGAAAACGAGGTGACCAGCCAGCGGAAGGCCACCTTCAATCCAAATGACAATGAGGAGCTGTTGGCAGCGAGCCTAGACCTACTTAAGGAAGCAAGAGATATAGCTCGCATGAGGGTTTCCATCTATTCGCAAAGGGTGTCGCGATACTACAACAGTAAGGTCCGGATTCAACGCTACATTGTTGGAGACCTAGTGTTGTGCCTAATACTTTCTGGAGCTCACAAGGCCAGTGACGGTACATTAGGTCCTAATTGGGAAAGACCCTTTATCATCAAGGAAAACTTGGGAAACAGAGCATATCATTTGGAAAATATGGATGGAGCTATTCTCCCACGTGCTTGGAATGTGAAGCACCTCCGTCCTTACTTCCAATAAATGTAATTGTTCTTTCCTATGCTTCGTCTTTTTATTCCAAGTAATTTTCATTATTTTGATTAGAATCTATGAATTTTCATTCATTACACTTTATCTTTATTGGTGTTCAATTGAATATCTCTAAAGTAAGGGTTGAGAAATCATGGTTTCCGAGCAGGGGCCCATTCAACTTAGCCATCGTGCTATGATTTGTGGCTTAATTGAGCATTCATCTTGGTCCCCCCTTAGGTCGTGGTTTGTGAGTTGAGAACCATTCATCTTGACCTAATGTCATGGTTTGGTACCTACTGAGTAACCACTTCGATTAATGATTTCGAGCTATGGGTTCATTAGCTGGGGTCCTTTCATCCTAGCTCAAGTCATGGTCTGCGACCTACCTGGGTGTTCCCTCTCAGCTTATTTAAACTTATAAAAATCGATGGTATGTTAGTTGAGCTCGCAATGCGATCCACCTGGACATATAGGTTGGTAATACAAGTCGATTAAATAAAAGGCATGGTATGTTAGCTGAGATCGCAGTACGATCTACCGAGACATATATCTTGGCAAGGTTTTCATTATGACCCAAATATTATTTCGTTAGGACGTGTTAGCTGAGGTTCGCCTTAATTTGCTTAAGTATGGTTGTTTGTGACCTACCAGACACACATCCTAATTATCAATTATTATGTTCATCGATCATGAGCTATTCAGTCATGGTATGTTAGCTGAGATAGCAAGACGATCTACCAGGAGGTATATCTCGGCAAGGTTTCCAATATGATCCAGATATTATTTTGTTAAGACGTGTTAACTAAGGGTTGCCTTGATTTTCCTTAGTATGGCTGATCATGACTTACTAGACACATATTGATTATTGATTATTACGTTTATCGTTGATGAACTATTTCAAGCTTGCTAAGTTTTGAGCTGGGGATTCTTTAGGTCTATCTTAACTTATGTTCTGACGATTCATTCTCAATTTATATTCTTGAAGATTTCTTCCAAGTTATACTTTCGACCTTATCCTGATATACAAAAGCTTATTGGAGCTCGTTTTAAAGTCAAATCATGAAGATCGGCTCAAGTTATATCATGAAGATTGGTTTAAGTATTATCTCATTAAGTCTTATTTAAACTTTGAGTGTGATTGGCTTGAGTTCGTGGAAAAATTAAAGCAAAATACATAAGTTCAGAAAATATTCAATTTCATTGATAAAAAAATGCTTGTGTTACAAAAAAAAAAAAAAAAAAAAGAAAAAATGGCCTAGCTAGAAGGAGCTGCTGTTGCAGCTGGCTAGTCCTTGACATGGGCAAATGGTGGAGCGACCATACTTTGATCTTGCGAGGCGGAAGCCTCGGCATCCTTGGTAGCTTCAATCGCAAACTGTTTCACCTCCTTGACAGCCTCTTCACTGAAGAAGGAGAAGTCCATTTCTAGATGCTTCAACCACAAAGTGTAGAGAAACCTTAAGTAGGTGTCGGATACGGCTTCTTCACGTGCTTGGTCTATTCGAGCCTCTACACCCACTTTGATCTCATTGATGGTTGTGTCCGCTATTTGCTCACATTTTTCAGGCCAATCCTCGACCAGCTTCTGCTTGTCCTTTGCCTTTTGTAGCTTCTCCCTAGCCTTATTCAGCTTGTTGTTAAGATCAGAGTTCGAAGTCTCCCTGTTAGATATAAGCCCTTAAGACTAATTCTAGTCACACAATAGGGTTTGATCTTGAAATTCTTTAAACTCCTTTTAATGGCAATTTTTATGTTTAATTTAAATTGCAATATAGTTTGAATTGAACATACAAATATCCTTAAGTATAATAAGGAGTGGATACCATTCTTAATTGTTAAGAATAATCGAGATGGATAATCCACAACACGTTATACTATAAATATGTTCCTGGCCATAGAGTTCCTAACCCAGATAGTTAGTAACTCGCAAAGGCCGGCACATCGTCTTCCTCCTTATTCAGTATAAGATACCAAAAGATAAGATTGGTGGCTCTTATACCATTTTGTATGAGATACAGAAGGAAGATGAGTGGGTGCTCATTATAGGAATGAGTTCACTAAACGAGACTGTTAATATTGAATCACATAGGTTTTATCTCATGGGTCAATAATTCAATATTAACTACAGATTTGCATTGGTCCTTAGAGTTGAGATGACATGGATATTTGTGTGTTGGTGGATTAGGATATCAGTGATATTATATGGTTGTCCTAATTAGGGATAACCGTACGTATCTATGTGCCTAGTTCAGTGACATACGAGGTATGTGTGCATCAGACATGGAATCTATCACCTCGAGATATACGAGGAGGATATCCTATACGATCCAGTGGTCAGTAGACGATAAATCCTTGGCCGAGGTAATATGATGACAGAATTTGGTTTCGTAGAGGTTGTGCCATATTAGTCAAATATGATTATTGGACTTAGTCATATGACAAGATCGAGAGATTTGACTTGTTGTTCATGATCTCATATCTCATCAGGATATAGGATGATAGATGGACCATATTGCATGGCACCGTAGTGTAAGGTTCACATTCCTGGTTCACATTAAATTGGATAATCATCACATATTGCTAAATGTCACTCATGATTTACGAGAATTAATAATTGATTAATTCTCATTGCCAATTTAATTGTGAACCTAGAAAGTCCCACCCAATAGAAATCGTTTTAAAAGAAAAAGGGACAAATTTAGTAATTATGGAATTACTAAATTATAAGTGCAATTGTTTATAAAATAAATAAGAATAATTAAATAATTAATATGATTATTTATTTAATTATCAGTAGCACTTAGGGTTTTAGGGTTTCTGCTTATAAATAGGCCATTAAACCTAGAATCCAGTTAGATCAATCACTTGAATCAAAAACATAAATTTTAGAAAAAAAATTCATGTCCCTTTTTCTCTCAAGTCTCTTTGAGTTTTGACGGTTTCGGGTGCATTGAATCGGCATCTCACACGTGGGAGATATCAGGCGGGTTATCGGCTACAAAATCAGATCTTGTTTCGAGGTAACTTTTTATTTTGTGTCTTCGATTGAAATAGTAAGATTTGAAAAACGTGATACCAATAAAATCAGATTTTACTTTTCCGCTGCGTATGATCTGATCATAATTTCTAACACTCCCATAGGGTCTTCTCTGTTGAGTGTAGATTTTGATGATTGATGATTGGCATGTGTGAATGTGAATGTACATTTATATTTTATGTACGAACAAAGCATGAAGCCTTCATAAGGCCTACAAAGTTGTTATCTAGTGCTTTCATGACACAGGTTATATATGGAAGCAAGTTTTTAGAGAGCTTTCTAGAAATTTGAGTATTTGAGCTATGTATAGAAAGTTCTTCTTGGAGTGGAAAGTCTAAAAGATATATATATATGTATATGGAATTCTTGTTCATATATGAAAATTTCAAAAGAGATATATGGAAGTTTTTGAGGAGATTGGAGTAGTTCACTATATGGAGTTGCCATATACACAACTTGGTGACATGGCATTGTTAACATGGTATTTTGATGACATGGCAACCACGTGGAGCACACTCACTAGTCCATATCAAGGCTACATCATCTCGTTGGTCTAAATATGGTAAGAGAATCATGGAGTAAATTTAAAGGTTCATAGAAACTTAGACTCAGCTAAATATGGAAGGATTTTTTGAATTGCATTCAAATGGAGAAGTTAAAGATTCAGCCTTATTGTACAATATTAATGGAGGAAATTAAGGTTTGAAAGTTAAACCTTGATAGATATTACTTTTCTTTATTGCTGATTCTCTCTCATTAAAAGAATATGGAGACACAAATCATGGAGTCAAGTATCCTACTCATTATGGCTGAATTTATCATCATTATGGGAGAATATTCTAAGGATATCTTGCATATATCTGCACAAATTGATTCTCTACTTGTCAAAATTTTTAGTATGGAAACTTGATCAATTAAGAGCTTTTGAAGCCATAATTGATATCTTCATTGTTAGACAAATTTGCTTCATTATTTGAGAATATTTGGCTGCATTTTACACCATTTGGAGATTTAAATTCAAATTTCAAATCAGCTATTCTTGTTATGGAAGCTAAGTGGTCAATTACTCAATCAAAGGTGTTTGAAGATCAACTACAAGTCATAATTGATCATTTCTAATTTATGGACGATTTTGCAAAAATTATGAAGGATTTTGATGATATTTTAATCCTTAAAATCAGCCATGCATTACTAGAGTTGATTTGCTCATTCAAGGCTGATTGGAGATCAACAAAAGTCAAAGGTCTTGAAGATCAATCAAGTTAGCTGATTATGGAAGGTAAATTAAGAATTCAATATGAAGGGATGAGATTGGCTTAAAGACTTGACACATGGAAGGCTGAGATTGATCAAGGAAAGCCTACTCTAACACTATATAAAAGCATCTCTTGAAAGCTTTGGAACAACTTTTGGAAGCTCTATTATTTTCTATATTATTGGCCGAGATTTTCATTCTCTCTAAATCTTTCTCTTCATCTATCTTCTTGAGAGAAAACTAAGAGAATTCTCTACGCTTCATTGTATTATTTTGAGAGAACCCTATTTCTCAATCACTACTATTCTTGTATCTTGTAAAGAGCATACAAAATCCAAACTAGTGAGTGTGAGACTCCAGAAATAGTTTGGTGGTGGTGAAGCCAAGTGAAGGCTTTGGTGGTTGTAATAAAAGTTGCATATAGTGGATTTGGTTGAAAATCCTAAGGAAGGAAATCCTTATGTAGTGGATGTAAGCTATAAGGGCTGAACCACTGTACATCATTGTGTTCTTCTTCTCTTCACTCTTACTTATTCTTACTTGATTATACTTGTTTATTTTTGGTCTTGTGTTATTTGAAGTGGCCGAATCCTGAGGCCTACATTCTTGGTGGTTATTTTAACTATATTCTGATATGCTTTAATCGATCATTCTTTGTACGTCCCATGTATTATTCCATTTGGTTTATTTAAAGACTTGTTATTGTTTGCATTCAAATCACTTGTTTTCACCAAGTTGTGATTTGAAGGGTATATCGGACCAAAGCACATACTAGTATAGCCAGCGGATATCATATTATCCATCTAGTATTTAAGTGCTCCCGTACTCTCAACTACAATTTTGGTTTGTATTAAATTTTTTCTCATATATATACGTGCATAAGTTTTGCATTAGAGTTTTGAAAAGGTGTCAATTCACCCCCCTCTTGACTAGGTTAGAACTCAACATTCTCATGGCAAAGCTTCTTCTCGAGTCCTTATTTCTTTGTTGCACATCTTGTAGTTTCATCTCGAGGCCTTCAACGTTCTTTGGGAGCTCGGAAAGCTGAGACTCCTCCTTCTCAAGCTTACTTATTTCGTCCTTGAAGGTCACATTCACAGCTTAGAGCAGTTCCTCAAAATCTTGCTACTACCCCTTAAGTTTAGCGGCATGAAGGGAGGTTTGCAAAACAAAAAGAGTTAGCTCACGAAAAGACAAAACTAAGAAACTAAGAAATGAAGACAGAACTTACCAAGAAGTTGTGACAAGCTATGTAATCATAAAGTGTCGTCCCCTTCATCCCCTCATGTTCCAAGAACATGGGCATATCGAGCCTAACAATCTGGGCATATTGTCCAAGAGGGCGTTGAAATAGGCCCCTCCAACCATGGTTTCGAGAGTAGCCTCCTTCTCGAGGACTCTAGCCCTCTTATTTCTATCTTCCTCTCGCTATTGTTACTGTTGATCTGGTCCTCTCTTTAATCCAACAGTAGGAGCATTTGAGGCATCCTTCCCGACATCCTTCCCTCAAGCTTGGCTAGACTCGCGATCATGAGGAATAAGAGCTCATTGCTCCTGTTACTGTTGGGGTCGTTTTTATTGTTGTTATTGTTGTTGAGGTTGCGGCCTTAGTTGTTGTTGCTCTAACCTTGGCTCCTGCGAGCTTGAGCTTGGGGCTGCGGAAGAAGCAACACCTAATTTGACGTCGGTTTGTCTTGGCATAGTGAGGTTGAGCATCACTATGTTTTTGGCTCATCCTTCGCCCCGTCTGCTGCTACTAGCCTCAATGACCTCAAATGTAGACAGAGCAACCTTTGTACCTCAGACCCAGATGAACTCCCCACTTATGATCTCAGCTTCAAAGGGAGGGGGGACTTGGTGTTCCCTAAGTAGTTTGTTCGTGAGCTCGAGATCTTTTGAGCCTGATCCCGTAGCAACAAGCAGGTCGAGGACCTCGATCTCTTTGGCTGGTAAAGTCGGCCTCCCATCCCCAAAGTCTGCCTGATAAAGTGAGGATGTCAAAATGTGTATACAAAATAAAATGACCTATGCGAATAGGTATGCACTTACCCGGGGTTAGTGTGAAGCTAAAGTTTTTGAGTGACAGAAGGGAAGGGCAAGAAACGAAGAACCAATGGGGCTTGTAATTGCCCACATTGGACTTCCCCTTGGCCCTACCTTTGGGAAAAATGGCTTTATAGGGTGAGGGACGAGTTGCTAAGTAGTACAGCCCATCCTTAGCACTTTTAAAAGAATAAAGGAATTTTATAAGCTTTGGTGAAGGAGTGGCCGGCGGCTGTCGAACCACTCCAGATTAGATATCTATGTATCTCTTCTCTAGTTTGCAGCAAAGTGCACCCTAGGTCGTCTCTCACAAGGAGCGTCACCTTCTTCTACCAACAAGGAGAACCAATATAAACAACAGTTTGTTTAGGGAGGGGTTTTGACAGAAAACTAAGTAAGAAAACAGAAAAACAAGGGTAGATGAAAATCAGTAAATGAAATGCAACCAGTTGTGTATTTGTCCCCTCTGTGAAATCTTCCTCGTCTAACCTATAAATCTTGGCTTGTTAGATGTTTTAATCTCCGGATATCAAACTTAAAGCATCCCCAATAACCGTCCAAGGATTAGAATGATTGGAACAACAAAATGAATACAGAAATCTCTTATAAACAAAATGCAACCATTCACTCTCTATTCAACCCATCCGGAGCTATGCAAGAACAACCATTCAAGCACATTATATTCATTTCCGAGATGTTATACCAACCGGCTACAACAATCTGTTCTCTTAAGCATTTAACATAAAATGAATCCATGCAAATTCACACAAACCTGCCATGAACTCCATGCATTCGAGAATCTGCTCAAACTAAACCAAATGGAAATGACTAAGATTAAAACAAACAAACCAGGTTTTTGCAGCTCATCCGGGACTCAGATTCCACACGGGTTCAAGATACACAACCAGTTACAATAGCTCTAGCCTTTCATTACAGCAAGGAAGACAAAATGGAGACAAAATGAAGAAAATAGAAAAATGCTAACAACAAGAAAAACGGTCAGAATCTCCTCTCTTTTCTCCTCTCCATCCCCCTGGAAATAAGTGCTAAGAGGCCTTAAATACATGGCTAAGAAGGGAAGAGCTAGGAAGGCTAGGGTTGGGCCTAGTCCAATAGAAAAGAAAAGAAACAGAAGAGAGATAAGTGAGCCCAAAGCAGCAAAATTGAGTAGCCCAAATTTGCTCCTTGAAAGTGAGCCCAAGCTCCTTTAGATGAGTCCCACAATTGCCCAAGGCCGGCCTACCCTCATGAAGTCCGAAATGAGCCACTTCAAGTCTTTTCCAGCTGCTTCTCTAGCCCGTCCAATATTCCCTAAAGCTAAGCAAGCTTGGATCCATAGAAGTAAGATAGAAAATGGTGTAAGGATGATTTGAAGTATAATAAAATAGAAACAATGAAAGATCAGCAAAAATTACTTCAAATGGCGTAATAAGACTGAGGTGAAATGCCAAAATATAGCATAAATATGCATGCTATCAACTCCCCCATACTTAGACTTTTACACTCTTGGGAAAAACACTAGACTCTATGACTCAAGAATAAAAATGTGGAAAAACACAAATCAGATGCAAGGTAAGTCTTCGAGAATTCATCATTCAAAGATCATCTTTCCTCTACTTCCAAGAAAACAAGTGACATGGCAATTCATTCAATAAGACAAATCAAAAGTAGAAGCCTCTCACAGGACAAGTGTATGCTCAAAAATATCTCAAGAGGTGGTGGTGACTGTTTCGCTCAAATTCACCCAATCACAATTCCACTACCATAAGCTTGTTTATCTTCTCAATCTCCACTATCCATGTCACATGCATGCCACAAATCAAAAGGACTTATTCAGGGTTGTAATGTGGGGAAGAAATAAATGGAAAGACAACAATGAAGGAAAACATGCCTTAGGTCGAGAAAACACTTTATGCAACTCCAAGATCAAGAGATAGAATTTCCAAGCATTATGAAAAACATTGCATCTTTATTCGGTTGAGTGCGTTTTACGCTCTGTCTCAACTTTGCTTTCTTCTTTTTCTCATCAATTTTTTTTTCATTTCATTTTTTTTTTTGAAAGAGGTGAGTGCGCTTTACGCTCCTTCTCACCATTTTATCCTTTGCTTGCTTTTCTTTTTCTTTTTCATGGATGCAAATGGCCTTTGGCCTTATGACTTGCTTGATGAATTCAATCTCTCTCTCTATAATGCACTTACTATTCCTCTTCCTAAGGTTGGAAGGTCCAAAAGGGTGTATGAAAATGAAGGGTAAGAATGATGGCTCTAAGTGGCAAGCGAAAGGGATTGATTGATTTTTTTTTTTTTTTTTGAATAACAAAATGGACAAATGGGGACAAGAAAGAATGCCTTAATCATGTTTGAGTCATGCATGAACAAATATAGCCTCAACCAAGAATCAAAACAAGTTCTAGAGTGGAGATCATGATAGGTGAATGCACACACAAGAAAGACAATAGGCTCAAAATCCTCACGGCTGTAGACTACCCAATCAATCTATCAAATCAAACTCATTGCCAAGTCACTTGAAATCAAGGAAGATAAGATTGAAGTTCTAATCATGCTAGGTTCTTTTAGACTTAATTGCTTAACTTGCATTTCTTCGCAAAACAGACTCAACTAGACCCAAGGAAAAAGAAATATGAAAGATAAAGAAAATGCTGCTAAAATAAAAATGCTGCCCCCCCACACTTAAACTTTACATTGCCCTCAATGTAAACATGCAATTCCAATCAAGAATAGGACAAGTAAATATAAAATATTAGGGAGAGAGAAATAGCCCGATGCATCAAATGGAGGTGGCATTGAGGAGATGCAGCTCCTCCACAATATGCTCCTGAAAGCTCTCGTAGAATGGCTTAAGCTACTGTCCGTTCACTGTGAATTGCTTTGCATTGGACTCATCCTTGATTGCAACTACACTAAAGGGAAAAACATGAATGACTATGAAAGGACCAGTCCAACGGGAACGTAACTTACCGGGCATCAACTTGAGACGGGAATTGTATAGCAGAACTTTCTGGCCAACTTCGAATGTCTTCCTCACAATAAGCTTGTCATGCACAGCCTTGGTCTTCTCCTTGTAGATGCGTGAGTTCTCATATGCGTCCATCCTAATCTCCTCAAGCTCTTGAAGTTGGAGCTTTCTTTGGGACCCCGCTTGACTGATGTCCATATTGCATTGCTTCACCGCCCAATATGCCTTATGCTCCACTTCCACCGGCAAGTGACACGCTTTTCCAAAAACCAACCTGTAGGGGGACATGCCGATGGGGGTTTTGTAGGCAGTGCGGTAGGCCCATAGCGCATCTTCTAATCTCTTGCTCCAGTCTTTCCTATTGGGCTGGACAGTCTTCTCCAAAATCTGCTTGATCTCCCTATTTGAGACTTCAGCTTGCCCATTAGTCTGTGGATGATAAGAAGTCGCCACTTTGTGTATTACCCCATACTTACGAAGTAGGGTGTCCATCTTTCTATTGCAAAAGTGGGATCCTTGGTCGCTGATGATGGCCCTAGGCATGCCAAACCTACAAAAGATGTGAGAACGAACAAAATCTACAACCACAGAAGCATCATCAGTCCTGGTGGCTTTAGCTTCCACCCACTTAGAAACATAATCCATAGCTAACAGAATGTTCACATAACCAAATGACACAGGAAATGGACCCATGAAGTCAATGCCCCAAACATCAAAGATTTCACAAAACAATAAGGGTTGTTGAGGCATTTCATTCCTACGTGATATAGTGCCTGTGTGTTGGCAACGTGTGCAATTCTTACAGAACTCATATGAATCCTTAAAGAGTGAAGGCCAATATAATCCAGAATCTAGGACTTTCATAGCTGTACGTTGGGGACCAAAGTGACCACCATATGCAAGTGTGTGACAAAAATTTAAGACAGATGCAAACTCATGGTTAGGCACACATCTCCTGATGACCTGGTCACTGCACATGCGCCACAGATAGGGATCATCCCACACATAATACCGAGCCTGACTCTTAAATTTATTTAGCTGTTCCTTCTTAAAATATGCAGGTAATTCAGAAGCAACTAAATAATTTACCAAATCAGCATACCAGGGCTCAGTACCATGAATGTGGTATAATAACTCATCTGGGAAATCATCCCTGATAGGCTGGGAGTCCATGACAGATTGATCTGAGGTGGAAAGAATGCGACTGAGGTGGTCGGCTACCAAGTTCTCTACTCCACTTTTATCCTTGATCTCAATGTCAAATTCTTGGAGCAAGAGCATCCACCTTATCAAACGAGGTTTGGCATCAGGCTTCTTCAAGAGGTACCTAAGAGCTGCATGGTCAGAAAAGACAATAACTTTAGAACCAAGTAAATAGGATCTAAATTTATCCAATGCAAAAACAATAGACAAGAGCTCTTTTTTCGTAGTGGTATAATTAGTCTGTGCCGCATCCAATGTACGCGAAGCGTAGGCTATGACATGGGATTTCTTCTCCACACGCTGGGAAAGGACGGAACCCACTGCAAAGTTGGAGGCGTCGCACATCAACTCGAAGGGCAACTCCCAATCAGGTGGCTGTATGATGGGTGGAGAAATCAATCGACTCTTCAGTTCCTCAAATGCCCACTTGCACTGCTCATCAAAGTGGAAGGTCACTTCTTTCTGGAGAAGGTGGGAAAGTAGAAGTGCAATCTTGCTGAAATCCTTGATGAACCTCTTGTAAAATCCTGCATGGCCAAGGAAAGAACGCACCTCCCTCACAGAGGTGGGGTAAGGCAATGAAGCAATAACATCAACCTTAGACCGATCCACTTCTATACCCTTCTTAGACAGAACATGCCCTAAAACAATTCCTTGTTCTACCATGAAATGACATTTTTCAAAATTTAAAACAAGGTTCTTTTCAATGCATCTCTCTAGGACTCTACCCAAGCTAACCAAGCAATCATCAAAAGAAGTGCCATAAACTGAAAAATCATCCATGAACACTTCCATGCAATGCTCTAGAAAATCTGAAAATATACTTACCATGCATCGCTGAAAGGTACCTGGAGCATTACATAGACCGAAAGGCATTCTTCTATAAGCGAATGTGCCAAAGGGGCAGGTGAAGGTGGTCTTCTCTTGATCCTCTGGGGCTATGCAAATCTGAAAGTATCCAGAAAAACCGTCAAGGAAACAATAGTGTGACTTACCAGCCAACCTCTCCAACATCTGATCAATGAATGGGAGGGGAAAATGATCCTTTCTGGTTGCTTGGTTCAGCTTTCTATAATCAATGTAGACTCTCCAGTTGTTCTGCACTCTCATGGGGATAAGCTCATTCTGCTCATTTGGGACCACCGTGATGCCCGTCTTTTTTGGAACAACCTGCACGGGACTCACCCACTTGTTGTCAGAAATAGGGTAAATAATACCGACTGCAAGTAATTTACTTACCTCCTGTTTTACGACATCAAGGATGGTTGGGTTAAGTCTTCTTTGAGGCTGCCTTGCTGGTTTTGCTCTTTCCTCCAATAAAATGCGGTGCATGCAAACAGATGGGCTGATTCTAGTTATGTCCGCTAAAGTTCACCCAATTGCTTTCTTATTCTTTTTCAGCACGTCTAACAACTTTCTCTCTTGGTTAGGCTGCAAGTTATTTGCAATGATGACTGGCAGCTTCTCATCTTTCTCCAAGAATGCATACTTGAGGTGCTGAGGCAAAGGCTTGCACTGAATGGTGGGTGGTTGCTGCAAAGAGGGGGCTGACCTATTTGACTACAACTCTAACTCCAAAGCACTATCAACTTGCTCAACAAGGTCAGCAACACTATCTTCCACTTGGGAAATGTTAGCATTAAAATCAAACTCATGCCTATGCAAAAATTCAGCAATTTCTAAGCATGCAGCACATTGACTCTCTCCATCACTACAATTAGTGCAAATAATCATATCTGGGAACTCATGCACAGTGGGGAGTTTATCAATTAAATCAGAAGACTCAGAACATGCTTCATTCACTAACAGGTCAACTCTATTTACTTGAAAAGTGGAATGATCCTCAGCAGGGAATTTCATGGCATCAAGTATCTTGAAGTTAATTGTGTTACCAGCAAATTCCATGGAAAGTGTACCCTCATGCACATTGATAATAGTTCTAGCAGTTTTTAAGAATGGTCTCCCTAGTATCAAGGGTGCCTGCTCAAGTGTGCTGTCATCTTCCATATTCAAAACATAAAAATCAACTAGAAAGATTAAATCCTTAACCTTAACCAGCACATCTTCTAGGACTCCAGTGGGGTGTGCAGTACTTCTATTGGCCAACTGGACAACCACTCCTATTGGCTTCAAAGGACCACACTGCAATGAAGCATAGATAGAGTTAGGCATAACATTAATGGATGCACCTAAATCTAGTAAAGCATTTGCTAAATTGCATGTCTCCTATAGTACAAGGAATGGAAAACATCCCTAGATCTTTACACTTTGTTGGCATGGCAGGTTGGATAAGGGCAGAGACATTTCTTCCAAGGTTGACTTGTTCATTCCCTCTTAATCTCCTCTTGTGCGTACACAAATCTTTGAGAAATTTTGCATACTTGGGGATCTGTCTGATGGCTTCAAGGAGGGGTATATTGACTTCCACTTTCTGGAATGTCTCCAAAATCTCTTTATCTAATTCGACCTCTGCTCTTTTCTTATTTTGTGTTGCTTGATGTGGGAACGGAAGGGGCTGGTTGTTGGAAGACTCTCCTTGTTCTTGATAGCTGGAGTTTGGCTGCTTGGCTTCTTGGATTGAGGAGGGTTGCTGCTCTTTGCTACCCTTTACATGCTGCTTCATATTTGATGATGGTGGAGGGGTTGGGATGATTACTTCTTTCCCACTTCAAAGCATGATGGCACTAACATTACCCCTCGGATTGGCAACTGGTTGTGAAGGAAGCTGCCCCGAACCTTGACTCCTTAACTCATTGATGTTTGTGGCTAGCTGGCCAATTTGGGTCTCCAAATTTTGAATTGTGGTTTCTGTTTTTTGTTGGAATTGGAGTGTATTGGCTGCTAGTTGTTTAACAAGATCATCCAAGCTAGGTTCTGACTTGGGTAATGGTGGTGCTTGTTGCATGGCTTAATTCGGCCTTGGTGGTGGAGCATGGTTGCTGGAAATTGAAGGATGAAACCTCTGCTGAAATGGTTGATTCTGGTATGGCTACTGCTGCACATGTTGATTGGAAGGACCGCCATATCTGAGGTTTGGATGGTCTCTCCAACCTGGATTATAGGTGGGGGAAAATGGATCATATCTGTTTGGAGGTTGTGGTTGGATATGCTGCTGGTGCTGGAATGGTCTACCAGGAAAAGTGCTGGAATTAGTCTGTTATATGGGATGGCAAGGAGCAAATGCCACAAAGCTGCTGCTGGGGTTGCTTTCTCTCTAATGCCAACTGCCTGACCATGGAAGCTAATTCCTCAAGCTTGTTTTCTATCCTCTGCTAGTCCATAGTGGTAGCCACACTGACTTCATTGATGGCTTTTGTAGGAGTGTTAATTCTGGTGCCAAACTGCTGGGCATTTTGTGCCATCTTTGATATTAGCTCTTGTGCAGCTGCTGGGGTCTTCTCTGCCAAGGCTCCTCCACTTGCAGCATCTACCAAGTACCTGTCCATGGGGATTAGACCTTCATAGAAATATTGAACTAGAAGTTGGTCACTTATTTGATGGTGAGGACAGCTGGAACACAACTTCTTGAATCTCTCCCAATACTCATGTAGAGTCTCACCACTCATCTGCCTTATACCACAAATTTCCTTCCTTATTGATGCTGTTCTGGAGGTTGGGAAGAATTTTTCCAGGAAGATCCGTTTCAATCCATCCCAGCTGGTAATAGCAGCTGGTGGCAGGTAATACAACCAGTCCTTGGCTGATCCATCAAGTGAGAATGGGAAGGCTCTCAGCTTGATTTGCTCTTCATCTACTCCTTGTGGCCGCATGGTTGAGCAAACAACATGAAACTCTTTCAGATGCTTGTGCGTATCCTCTCCTGCAAGACCATGAAACTTGGGCAACAAATGGATCAGTCCAGATTTTAGTTCAAAGTTAGCATCCAACTATGGGTATTGAATACATAGGGGCTGATAATGCACATCAGGTGCAGCCAGCTCTCTAATGGTTCTACCATCCAAATGACCATGATTTACATTATTTCCATGATTTCCATTATTGCCATTACCATTATTTCCATTACCATTATCTGCCATATTGATGAATTCTAGAATAGGTTCGGATGAAGTATTAGAAACACTGTTAGGGTCAATCCTATCCCGAGACTTAAGCTCTCTAGCTTGCCTTCTAAGAGTGTTCTCTAATTCAAGATCCAAATCAAGTAATTTTTTCTTAGAGGACCTGGTCATGCACTAGAGATCAGCACAAAAATAGCACACAAAATGGCCTATGCATACCAAGAACTCAAAAACTCAAAAACACAAAAACACAGAAACACAAAAACACAAAACGTGTCAAACAAGAAGCCCTTAGATGATTTTTTTTTATGCAATTTTTCACAAAATTTCAACACAAAAACATTGAGGGACCTAAAAACACTAAAAACCACACAAAATTAGCCACTGAGAAACACAAAATGGCCCAAAAAGTGGTCTAAACGTTGGAATTTGGCCAAAAAAAGCTCTCCACACAGCAAATCTGTGACTCTAGATCCTCACACCCCCATTTCTTTGGACATCAAAAATCAGCTCAATCGGAGCAAGTGGAAGGCTGTGAACAATAACCGGGAAAACTGATTTTTCCCTCAAACCGGCTCCTATTTTGCATCAGAAACCACTCTATATGCAAGAAAACATCAAGGGGGGCATATGGACTTGAAAGAATATCAAGTAGGGATGAGAAAGCAAGAGGATAGAACTGGTATCTTGAGCTCAATCCTTAAATCTTGCTATCTATCATGGAGGTGGTCAAAAACGCCGTTAAATGGAAGGAGGCTGTGGCTGATCTTCTCTTGGTTGCAGTTGCTGGTGCCTATCTGCCAAATGAAAAGGAAGATTAGTGGGGAAGGGAAAGACAACGTTAAAAGGAATGTTAAAAGAGAGAAAATAAAAGGAAAAGGTGAAAAAGAAAAACGGAATGTCCTCTTGGTCAAGTGATCTGCTGTCAGAGGCAGACAAGTGGACTTCAGCTTTCTCTAAATAAAGGAAAAAAAAACTGTTATGCTCCTGATCTGCTGCAGCCCCCCCTTTTTTTTTTGTTGGGTTGTCTACTTATTGTGAGCTTGCTTTTCAGCACCTATCAGAGCACATGAAGACCACACAAGAACATAGGGTAGTGATACTGAAAACCAGAGAAGGACTGCAGGTGTTTTTTTTGCTTTTTCAGTTGCTGCAGGGTTGCTTTTCCAGTTGCAGGTCATGCAGCCCTCTCCAACAGCCATTTCATTGTTCAAAAATAATTCTAGAAACAAGAAAACAGAAAAGGAAAATACACTTACACAAAAAGAAGATCGAAAAGGCAAATAAGGCTTTTCTGTTGCTGCTTGCTATCAGTTTATCTCAAGAACAGAACAGAATAGCTCTTTAAGTTTGTGAGCGACAACTGATAACCTTATCACCAAGAACACAAAACAGACAAAACACTCAAACAAGAAAACAAAACGAATAGAAAATAGGGTCGGTCCTCTATGTTTTTAGAAGAAAAACTTGGCTCCCCGGCAACGGCGCCAAAATTCTGGCCAGCGGCTGTCGAACCACTCCAGATTAGATATCTATGTATATCTTCTCTAGTTTGCAGCAAAGTGCACCCTAGGTCGTCTCTCACAAGGAGCCTCACTTTCTTCTACCAACAAGGAGAACCAATATAAACAATAGTTTGTTTAGGGGGGGTTTTGACAGAAAACTAAGTAACAAAACAGAAAAACAAGGATAGATGAAAATCAATAAATGAAATGCAACCAGCTGTGTATTTGTCCCCTCTGTGAAATCTTCCTCGTCCAACCTATAAATCTTGGCTTGTTAGATGTTTTAATCTCCGGATATCAAACTTAAAGCATCCCCAACAACTGTCCAAGGATTAGAATGATTGGAACAACAAAATGAATACAGAAATCTCTTATAAACAAAATGCAACCATTCACTCTCTATTCAACCCATCCGGAGCTATGCAAGAACAAACATTCAAGCACATTATATTCATTTCCGAGATGTTATACCAACCGGCTACAACAATCTGTTCTCTTAAGCATTTAACATAAAATGAATCCATGCAAATTCACACAAACCTGCCATGAACTCCATGCATTCGAAAATCTGCTCAAACTAAACCAAATGGAAATGAATAAGATTAAAACAAACAAACCAGGTTTTTGCAGCTCATCCGGGACTCAGATTCCATGTAACGCCCCGCTCCCACTTACGGGTGTTACTCGTGAACAATCGCCCGAATTGTCCACCTGCCCGGCCTTTGGTGAGGGGTGGACCATATTTCAAGACGAAACCCCCTAGGTGGGAGCTAGGCTCGTCCTTCCCTTCGCTGAATCCCAGGACTTACTAGCAAAATTGGGCTTTAAACCACACCGCATTTGGCTATAAAGAAAATCTCATTCCGAAGCCTAATCGCCATTTTCTCAATTTTATTTAATTCTCTTCCAACTAAGAATTTTACCGGGCTCCATAAATCACCATTTAAATCAATCCATTGATTGATTACTAATTTTGGAGGAAAAACTCAAATTTTCAATTTTTCAAATTTTCGGCATTTTCTCAAAAAATGCCCGAAAAATCCCTTTATTTTGAAATCCCCTCCGGGGCCCAAATTCAATTAAGAAATGCCCCAAAATTCCCCAAATTTTTGCCCCATTAATGCTTGACTATTTTCTTTTCATTTGCATTTTTCTTTTAGGCAACATAATGATTGCCCTTAATAAATGCTTGAAAGACCACTTTACTTTCCTTTTCGAATTATCTTAATTCACTTTATTTTCTCCCAACATCCACATATATATATTTATGTATGGCTCCACCCATTAATTATAAACATAATTTACTAATTTAGGGAAAATCAATTATTTTCTCCAATAATTTCATATTCTTCATTTTCCCCATTTTCCATACTTAATTTTCTCTATGGAATTAATTCCAAAATTCCCAAAATACACTTTGTGAATTTATTAATCCCATATATCTCCACATAAACACCAAATTGGGATTTTATTCACTTACATACCTAATTCCACATAGGAATTATTTCTAATTTACCAAAATACCCTTTATATTGGATTTCACTATCCAAATTACCAAAATACCCTTCTCATAGGGCACCCTCAATCTCAAGAATCCAACACCTTCTCAAGGGCATTTTTGGAATTTTTCTCACTTTCTTTCTCATTCTTTTAACACCTGTAACACCGGGTGTTACATTCCTCCCCCCTTAAAAGAATTTCGTCCTCGAAATTCGTTTTACCATCATCTCCTACCCAAGACAATCACATTCTCGGGCTACTTGCCAAATTCTCCTGCTCGAGAATCCCATAGCCTATCCATTCTTCACATTTACCTCGGGTTACACCTACCTCAAGGCTTCACTTTAGGCTTTCGATCTTCCAACTCTCGAGGACATTCAACAACCAAACACCGCTTTGGCCTCTTGCCAAATTGCACCACTGGTTGCTGATCACGCTTATCGCAACGCTATCCATTTTTAAATGGATTTTCACTACCTCGAGCATCACTTTGCAGTCCACTTCCATTTTTCCCATCAGTCAAGACCACGTACGCTAACATTGCATCATTTATCAATCTACCACGATTTTACGCCGACCACACACCGCAACGTTTCTCACTGCCAATCACACATGGCCACGATTTTACGCTGGTCCAACCAGCAACGTCTTAGCACTGATCATTCACCGCAATGTCACATTCTAGTGCCCATTAGACACTCGGACACCTATTCCACCATGGCATACCGCCATTAATTACATGCCTGCATAGCTTGAGTTGATCCTCATGGTAACCTCTCATTACCGATCAACTTACCATGCTAGCACTACCTGGGAAGCACCCATTTGGCCCACCTTGCCAACTTCGACCATTTCATACATGGTCTCTTACCTTGACCAGCCGACCCTCATTTATCGATACGATTACGTAAAATTGACTTACCTAACACCATGCCAGGCTATCACACATTTCAACCCTGTGCACTGCTCGAGTTCACATCGGGCTTGGCGACGTATGCACTATTTCAATCTCACCTCGAGCCTAAGCATGCTTGGGTCACATTCTTCTCCCAACTAGGAGTTCTTCGCATTAAACACACAACGATACTTACTAGCCGATATCACATGCTAGTAGGGTCTCTTACCCATACCAGGGAACTCTTCACTGAGCAACCCCTCTTCAACCCCTCTTCACTGAGCAACCCCTCTTCAAAGCCTGTTGAGCTCATTTAATAAAGAGAGAAGGTAGAGGGTGATAGGAAACCTAAACCCAGACTCGAGGTGCTAGGGGCTAATGGCTACAAAGCCTGTTGGAGGGTAAGCTGTGTGGCAGCTCATGGAGGGGACTGATTGATGCTCAAAAATGCAAAAAATTATTATATTTTTGTTGTTGCCAAGATATAACAATCTATTTGTAATTACGAACAGACGCAAGAGTCTTGGGAGTCGTGCCTTCCCTGATAAGGATCTTGACGAGTAATTAAATCTAGCAGAGTTCCAAGTCTGATAATCCGATAGAGCTAATGGTCTGATGAGGCTTGATGATCTGGTGGCTCTAAAGTGATCTGGTGGCAAAAAATGATCTGATGGCCTAAAATGATCTGGTGGCCTAATATGACCGAGTGACCTGAGGGTGACGAGTGGCCTTAATGACGAGTGGGCTTGAGGATGACGAGTGGCCTACAAAATGAGAGCACTGTTAAGGTGCGGGTAGGGGTCCCCGCGCAAACCCTCCGATGCTTAAATTAGATCTCAAGAGAAAATGAGAAAATTGTACTTCAATTACTCAAAATTGTGTATCTCCTGATGAAGAGGGGTCCTTGTATTTATAGCGATGGGTGAGGGAGGCCTCGTGATATTCTCGGCGGAAATCTCGTGGCCCATTCCTTGGTTTTCGAGGCCCATTTGGCTAATCAAGAGGGTGGCATTTGGCTGGATCGCCAATCTCGAAGGGTTTCTCGGCATGGTGTCGAGTGACCCCTACTTGGTTGCTTCCCGAGTGAGGGGGCCTTAGCCACTCGGCTATGCTGAGTGGTCTTGGCCACTCAGTTGTGCCGAGTGGTGCAGCCCACTCGGTTCAACCGAGTGGACACCTACTCGGCCCAGCCGAGTGGGTCTTCCTCGATTCCTTGCCTATGCTTTATCTCACTAATATTGGGGTCCACAGTTGATCATATATCCATCTCATCTTCACAGGTACATCAACTGCTCCCTGCTTTTTTAGCCGAGAGGTTGGGTAAAAGAGCATAAGATCCCAGGAAATTTTGGCGTGGTTTTTTGCCGTATTTTGCTTATCTTCGGAAGACCATTTATGCGCATTTATTCTTCATTTTCTGTATTCATCTGGCAGTTGCGGGGGTTTTTTACTTTTTGAGCCCCTATAAATAGGGGTTCAAGTCTTCATTTGATTTTCATAAGGATCAATCGTGTCGTCTTTAAACTCAAATTCTCTCAAGTCTCGGTGCATTTTTCGGGCCACGTCTCACTTTCATCCCTAGGGACGTGCGACTGGGGGGCCACTTGGTCATGACCGAGTGGCCATGACGTGCGACTGGTGGCCACTCGGTCATGACCGAGTGGCCCCCCACTCGGTTATGGCCGAGTGGTTCCGGTCTCCCCGTGTCTTTTTATGCCTTCGATCGCTTGATTTTTCTTCGATTGCTTCTTTTTTGCCTTGTACTGATATTCTTTGTTTTTCGTCCAGGTGTTTTGCTTACTGTAACCTTCTATCTTTCCAGTCATAACAAGGTAACGATTTTGAATCTTTTTAATATGTCGAGGAGAAGACTGGCATCACCCCCCGGCCCCGCGCACATTCCTGAGACTTCAAGTTCTCGGCTTCGATGCGATGCTTTTGAGAAGATTTATGATACCACCCCTTCTGGATTTATGGTAAGGTATCCTCGTCTCGATGAACCGGATCCTTCCCAAGTAGATGAGGGCTCCCTTGGCGTTCACTTTGCTTCGTTTGAAGTGGGACTCTGCTTTCCCCTTCCACCTTTCACCATGGCATGGCTGCATCACTATAAAATTATTCCCGCCCAACTTCACCCTAACGGTTGGGCCCAGATGGTAGGTTTTTTCGTGCTTTGCCATCAAAGGGATGTAGTTCTTTCCTTGATGCTCTTCAGTTGCTTCTATTGATCACGAAGAGATAGCAAAGACCGCGCCCTTTATACACTCCAAAAGGTGTCAGGATTCAAGTTGTTCAACGTTCTTCCTAACAAGATCAATCAGTTTGAAGAGCGATGGGTGGTGATAGAACCTCTGCCTAGCTGGGATGCTCCTTTATACCGGAATCATCAGGATTCCAACCAAGGGTTTCCTCCCTGTAAGAAAGTTCGGGGCGTATATCGCTGCCTTGTAGAAATGCTAACAGCACAAGGTCTTGTTGAGTTGATGAGCCTCCTGACTATGGAGAATTTCAGAATCGCAGGTTGGGGGGTCATGACGCCCACTGCTCCTCCTCAATCTTCTACACTATCCAATCAGGAAATGGAAGGAGTCGGGGAGGAGGAGATGGAAATGCCTGAATCATCTTCGCATCCTCCTTTCGTTCCTCTGGAGGAAAACACTCCTGGGGGTAGAATATCTTTTGACATTATCTTCTTTTTTCTTTTATTGTATTATTTTTCCCATATTGAATGCTTTGCATTGATTTTTGCAGAGATGGCTGGATTGAATAGGCTGATGGAGTTACGTAGATGCCACCGCGAAGAGGAGGCACGTGTTACGACAACGTCCTGAGTTCCTGCCCCTAGTACCGAGGGAGCTACAAGTTCTCGCCCTTCTCAGTCACGTAGGCCTGCCTGCATTTTTCCCACTGGAGTGGAAAGGCGATGTTGTCCAAGAAGCGACCACTCGAGTGCTGAAGTTCCTTCTCATACGGAAAGTCCATCATCAATTCCTTTTTCTCATGAAGAAGCCGTCAACATCCCATCCCCTACTCCCAATTCTCGAGGGGGGCAAAGTTCGTCTTCTCGGTTTATTGGTGACATGGTCCGACTGGAGGAAGAATGTCGCGATCCTGTAATTCCTAATAGGAAGTATCGTCGCCGTCTTGAAGGTGAGAAATCATTGAGGCCACCTCCTATACTTCCCCTTCCAGGCGACGTGAGACATACTATGATTCTCGGAGATGGTATGAAACTTATTGGTCGGGACTTTGAAGTTTCCCCAGGGGTATTAGAGACAGACTTCATTACTGAACCAAGGATTGGCGCTCGTCTCATTTATTCCACCATTCTCCCTCAAGAGAAATGACGATTTATTGGTGGTAACTATGCCCAAACTAGGGATGAAGCAGAGCAGCTCTTGGTGCAAGGGATCTAAGGAATCATTTCCTCCAATGCTAGGGACAGGGTCTATCATGAGCAAGTGGAGGTCCAAATGTCATATTGGAGGAGACGCCAATCTTCCTGGAATGAAGAACGTCAAGAGCTAAAGGGTCGTGCTCATCAGGCGAACCTTGGGAAGAAGAATGCAGAGTCAGAGATTGGGCGTATGCAGAGTCAGACGTAAAGGTTTCCGCTGGTACCTCGGGCCTTCAAGGGGAAATTTAAGATTTAAGCTCTAAGCTAGAAGCTGAAGAGCACAAGAATGTTGAGTTGATGGCGTGACATGAAGCGCTTGTGCAACAACACTCTTTACGTCTATCAGAACTAAAGATAAGTAATAGGGATGCCCGGGCTATTCGGGCTGAAGCAGTGAAGGAATATCGTATCTCAAAAGATTCCCAGGATAGGAAAGGAAAATATGCTTTAAGCTTTCTGAAATATGGATTTTATCTAGCTCGTGCCCATCTGGAATCTCAGCGTCTGGGAGAGAGTTTTCCTAAACTTTTTCTTACTCTCGAGGTTGAAGAGTCTCATCAAGTAGATTAGTGTCAGTATGAACTGAATGAGCCGATGAGTCATTCTTCTTATTTGGACTCTTACTTAGTGGATGATTTGGAAAATTTGACGAGCCCCTGGATTCCGTTTCCTTTCAATCGTGGGGAAGAAAGCATGGTAGTCGACCCGGAGCCACTGAAGAAGATCCTGGCACAGCTATTGAAGATGTCTCTCACACGGCCTAGGTTGAAAAAGGGGAACTTCCCACATTGTCTCCTGAGATTCCTATTGTGTCATTTGGGTCTACTAAGCGTTCGTCTCGCAAGTCTCGCCCCTGCGAGTAGGCCCTCATTGTAGTTTGCTTTTCGTTGTTGCTCTCTCTCTTTCTTTTTTTTTTTTTTTCAAGGAGAGCTTTTGCTTTAAAAAATGGAATATTTTCTTCTTTGTTCTATTCAACGTGCTCCACTCTTTATTGCCTGATTTACTCTTTTATTGTTGTCTTTAGTGATACGAGGCTAAGACTTTTCTTTCGTTATTGAATCATGCGCGATGTGATGAGCTTGAGAGTATTTTTCCTCATTGTTGGGCTGTAAACGGGGCAACGAGCTTAATCGAATTTTACCTCGTTGCTGGGCCATAGGCGGGGCAATGGGCTTGATCGTGTTTTATTCGATTATCAGGCCATAGGCGGGGCAACGGGCTTGATCGTGTTTTACCCCGTTGCTAGGCTATAGGCAGGGCAACGGGCTTGATCGCGTTTTATCCCATTACCGGGCCATAGGCGGGCAACGGGCTTGATTGCGTGTTACCCTGTTGCTGGACCATAGGCGGGGCAACGGGCTTGATCACATTTTATCCCGTTGTCAGGCCATAGGCGGGGCAATGGGCTTGATCGCATTTTACCCCGTTGTCGGACCATAGGCGAGGCAACGGGCTTGATCGTGTTTCACCTTGTTACCGGGCCATAGGGGGCAACGGGCTTGATCGTGTTTTACCCCGTTGCCCCGCCTATGGCCCGGCAATGGGTTTGATCATGTTTTACCCAGTTATCGGGCCATAGGCGGGGCAATGGGCTTGATCACGTTTTACCCCATTGCCAGGCTATAAGCGAGGCAACGGGCTTGATCGCGTTTTACCCCGTTGTCGGACCATAGGCGGGGCAACGGGCTTGATCGTGTTTCACCTTGTTACCAGGCCATAGGGGGGCAACGGGCTTGATCGTGTTTTACCCCGTTGCCCCGCCTATGGCCCGGCAATGGGTTTGATCATGTTTTACCCGGTTGTCGGGCCATAGGCGGGGCAATGGGCTTGATCATGTTTTACCCCATTGTCGGGCTATAAGCGAGGCAACGGGCTTGATCGCGTTTTATCCCGTTATCGAGCCATAGGCGGGGCAACGGGCTTGATCGGGTGTTACCCCATTGCCAGACCATAGGTGGGGCAACAGGCTTGATCGCGTTTTTTCCCGTTGCTGGGCCATAGGTGGGGCAACGGGTTTGATCGTGTTTTATCCCATTACTAGGCCATAGGCGGGGCAATGGGCTTGATCGCGTTTTACCCCGTTACCGAGCCATAGGCGAGGCAACGGGCTTGATCGTGTGTGAGCTCCCTTTCCGTAAATCTAAATAAAATGAAAATCATTCGCACACAAGCATTTTTACATGGTTCGGTAAAATGTGCCTACGTCCACTGTCCCATTTAGGACTTATATTACTGCGAATATTTTCTCAGGTACATCGTTTGTATACAACTTCAAATAGTTCAAATTCCATGTTTTCCCCGCGGTATCTCCCGTAAGAGTTTGTAAAATGCAAGTGTTGGGTCCAATCAGCTTTAGGATGCAGTATGGCCCTTCCCAATTTGCTCGTAACTTTTCGTTATCCCTTAGCGCGTTGGTTACAACAGATCTTCAAAGTACTAAATCTCCTTCTTTCATGGGTTTGTTCTTAACCCAAGAATTGAAATAACTGGCTACTCTTCTCTGATATGCAGCTATCTTCATGGCTGTGTTATCCCTCTACTCTTCAATCAGATCCAAATTTTCTCGCAATGCTTTAGAATTCCTCGCACCATCCTCTTCCTCATATGCCATCAATCTTGGGGACTTAGCTGAAATTTCAATGGGAATTAAGGCCTCTGTCCAATATACAAGATTGAACGGAGTTTCTCCAGTAGCGACTCGACTAGTCGTTCGATAAGCCCATAAAATGGTGGGTAGCTCGTCTGGCCATGTGCCCCTGGCTCCTTTAAGTCATGTTTTTAAGCCATGCAATATGGTTCGGTTACTAACCTCAGCTTGTCCATTAGCTTGGGGGTACGCCACTGAAGCGAATCTTAGTTGGATCCCTAGGTTGTCACAAAATTTTCTAAAGGAGTCACAATCAAATTACTTCCCATGATCCGTGACGATAATTCTTGGTATTCCAAACCAGCACACAATGTCTTTCCATACCATTGCCTCTACTTTTCGTGTTGTAATGGTGGCCAATGGCTCAACTTCAATCCATTTAGCGTAATAGTCAGTAGCCATTATTAAAAATTTTCTTTGTCCAGGTGCTTGAGGGAAAGGTCCCAAAATATCCAAACCCTACTGAGCGAATGGTATAGGTTGGAACACAGGCTACAACTAAGATATTGGGGTAGATTGGACTGGAGCATGTCATTGGCATTTGTCACATGATTTGACTTTCTTTAGCTCGTCTGACCTTAGTGTGGGCCAAAAGAAACCAGTTCTCAAAATTTTGGTTGCTAGGGCTCATGCTCCTAAGTGTTCTCCACATATTCCACTATGAGCTTTTGCCAAGACATATTTGGCCTCTTGAGGGCCTAAACATTTGAGAAGAGGTGTACTGTAAGCTCGCTTATATAATATCCCATCTATGATGGTAAACCTTGAAGCCCGCATCTTAAGTCTTCTCGTTTCTTGTGGATCGTCTGGTAATTCATTTCTAGTGAGATAACGATAGAAGGGCGCTCTCCAGTCTGTTCTCGCCTCAACACATGATGCCTCTTTTTCTTCAATGCCTGGATGGTGTAGCATCTCCACAAATACTGCTCTTCCTATTATCTCTCTAGTGGATGCTAATTTAGATAAGGCATCAGCGTGCCCATTAAGTGTTTTGTTTATTTGTGTTAATTGGAAACCCTGGAATGTCTGGTCTAGGTCTTTGACTTTGCACAAGTATTGAGCCATTATTTTCTCTTTGGTTTCGTATTGTCCCTGAAACTGTTGCACAATTAATTGAGAGTCACTATGGGCAACCAATCATGTTACTTCCAATTTCCTTGCTATCCTCATTCCAGCAATTAATTCTTCATACTCAACCACGTTGTTGGTACTTGGAAAAGCAAATCGCAGAGAATACTCCAACATTTCTTCCTCAGGGGATACGAGTACTATCCCAGCTCCGCTTCCCTGTGAACCAGATGCTCCATCAACAAACAACAACCATTCTGCCTGCTTATTTTCTCCTACTTTACTGGAGTGGGTACATTCCACAATAAAGTTAGCCAGCGCCTGTCCTTTTATAGCTTGTCAAGATTGATATTGGATATCATATTCACTTAACTCAATGGACCATTTGGTAAGGCGACCGGAACATTCGGGCTTTTGTAAAACACTTCGTAAGGGCTGATTTGTCAATACAATAATCGAATGAGCCTGGAAGTATGGCCTCAACTTCCTGGATGCACTTAGCAGCGTTAATGCTATTTTTTCTGCGATGGGATAATGTGTCTCGGGGCCTTGTAATACCTTGCTGACATAATATATTGGTCGATCTACCTGTCCCTCTTTCCTGATTAATACTGTACTTATGGCTTCATCACTTATCCCCAAGTATAAGTACGTCTCTCCAGTCTCTGGTCGTGTTAATAGGGGAACTCCTTTCAAATACTCCTTTAACGCTTCAAATGACTTTTGGCATTATTCTGTACACTCAAAATTTTTCCCTACTCTCAATGTTCGCAAGAAGGGTAGCTCCCTTTTAGCTGACTTGGAGAGAAAACGTCCGAGAGCTACCATTCGCCCTGTCAATCGTTGAACTTCCTTAGTTGATGCGGGTGGTTCCATATCCAATATTACTTGAATTTTCTCAGGGTTAGCCTCGATTCCTCTTTGTGTGATCATGTATCCCAAGAATTTTCCTAACTACACTCCAAAGGCAAACTTCGCTGGATTTAACCACATCTTGTATTGTCTGAAGACCCCAAGCACTCGCGTTAGGTTTTCTACATGGGATTCATTCTCTCGACTTTTCACGATCATGCCGTCCACATATGCTTCCATTGTGTCGCCCAACAGATTCTTAAAGACCTTATTCACCATGCGCTGATAAGTGGCTCCAACGTTCTTGAGTCCAAAAGGCATGACTTGGTAGCAGTATATCCCCTTTTCAGTGATGAATGACGTCTTCTCCTGGTCTGAAGGGTACATCCTTATCTAGCGGTACCCTGAGAAAGCATCCAAAAAGCTTAGAAACTGGTATCCAGACTTTTCATCCACAAGGCGGTCGATCCGTGGTAGCAGGTATGAGTCTTTGGGGCACGCCTTATTGAGATTGGTGAAATCCACACAGACATGCCATTTTCCATTGGGTTTCGGGACCATAACAACATTGTCCATACATTCTGGATATAATACTTCTCGAATGAAGCCCACCTTTAGCAATTTGTCAACTTCCTCTTCTAATGCGTGTAGCCTATCAGGGGCAATGTTTCTCTTCTTTTGTTGGACTGGCTTGAACTGGAGATCCACATTCAAGTGGTGGCATATTACTTCTGGATTGATTCTCGGCATATCTTTTGGTTTCCAAGCAAATACATCTGAATTTTCTCACAGGCATCTTGCAATGTCTTCTTTCATATGTTCCGGAAGCTGGGACCCCACATATGCCACTTTCTCAGAATCTGATTCACTCAGATGTATTACTTCTAATTCTTCAACAGGTTGGGGTTTACGTGCTGCTCCTTCCTCCAAGGATTTATGTATGGCTTTCTCAGCTATGGATAAGGTTTCTTCAGCTCTTCCCTTTTGTAGATGACACATAACAAGTTCGTGCTTTCTTCTGATCTCCTCAAACCTGTCCCACTCCAGTGGGTGTGGGGAATTTCATCAATAGATAGCATGAGGATACCACGGCCCTTAGATCATTGAGTAACGGGTCCCAAGATCATATTGTATGCCGCCGAGGAAGTTTTAACCACCATAAAATTCGCTTGTTGAGTTACGAGTTGGGGGTCTCCTCCTAACGTGATAGGTAGCTGAATAGATCCTACAACTGAAACTGCTTCTCTAGTGAAGCTATACAGGGGTGAGGATACTTTCTTCAATCGATCATGAGATAAATGCATTTGTTCAAAACAGTTCCAGTAGATCAGGTTGAAAGAACTGCCACTATCTACTAAAATTCTACTGATGGGGTGCTTGGCCACGACTGCTGAGATAACCATGGGATCATCATGTGGGAGTATTATGTCACCTCGATCAGTTGGGGCGAAGGTGATTGGCTTTTCATCATCTCTTACCTCCATTACTAAGTTAACCTGGTAGGCTTGACGGGCGTATACCTTTCAGGAGGCTGATGTGTCCCCACCTAGGGTTTCCCCACCTGAAATAAAGTGAATGGCCTGTTGAGTTGGCTCATTGTCTACACGAGTATCTTGCCGACGATCTCTTCCTCTCTCTTGTTGCCTTGGGTTTGGCCTTTCATGCCCATCACGTCTGTCTTCCCTTTGCTGGGGTTCCCTGTTTTCTTCTTCCTTGTTTCTCACATATCTTTCCAAGTGCCCTTCACGAATGAGCATCTCAATCTAGTTCTTCAATTCTCTGCAGTGATCAGTGGAATGTCCCCAAGTTCGATGATATCTGTAATACTCTTCTTGATTTTTCTCCATAGGTCAGTCAGCTCTGCGGGGTAGTTTAAGGAGTCTTTCTCCCTCTACTGCGGCTAATATAGTTGATTGGGGCTGTAAAAGCCGAGTATAATGATTAAAGTGAGGTTTAGGTACATCCAGTCTTCTAACCCTTTCCTGTCATCGAATAGACTCTTCTTCCCCTTCGCGCTCCTTTCTCTTCCTTTCTTTGTCTTCATTCCCCACCACATTCCTCATAATTTTAGTGTGGAGGATATACCGGTTTGCTCTAACAAATAAATCGGCCAGAGACGTTGGAGGGTCTAAAGAAAGTGATTCTTGGAGAGAGGCGAGACGTGTCCCTTGGAGCATAGTAGACACTGCCACTTGAGCCGGCAAGTCAAGAACTTCAAGGGTGGCATTGCGAAATCTATCCACAAATTGACGTAAGGATTCCTTATTCCCTTGTCGTATGCTGAGCAAATATGTGGCATCTTTTTTTCTTCGACTGTTAATCACAAAAGCCTTAGTAAATTTTGTCCTAAGTTGCCCAAATGATGAAATAGAGGCTTCTAGAAGGCTGTTAAACCATGTTCGAGCATGCCCTAATAGTGTTAAGGAAAAGGCTCGGCACATTATGTCGTCATCTCATTCATGCAATATCATCAGTGACTCATAATTCTGAACATGATCATATGGGTTCTCTTTTCCTGAGTAGATGGTGATTTGTGGCATTTTAAATTTTCGGGGCAGCGGTCTCTCCAGTATATCTGCAGTAAAAGGATATTTTCTACGTTGATGCTCTTTTGTTACAGGGATTAACTTTTTCCTCTCAAGCACCTCTTCTACTACTCTTTTCATATCATCTCGCATAGTAGCTGTTGTCTGATTGTCATGTCTTGTTGGTGTACTGGCCACTGTTTCATGATTCCTCTGCCTTTGAGGGCTTCTGGTTCTGTTTTCCATTCTTGGGTTTTCATTTCTTCGGGGCACGGAATGATGGTTCTTTCTTAGTGGTGGCAATCTAAGCCTATCCTCCTGTTGAGGTGTAGATCAGGAATGAGAATCAGGAGTAGCTTCTTGATAGGAATCAGCCCCCAACTCGGGCTGAGGTTCAGGGGGTGGCATAAACTTTTTCAAAGTATCAGGAACGTCCCTACAGGCGTCATACTTTGGAGGATACCAGCCATGTCTCGAAGTGCCTGCATGCCCTCAACGTGTTGTTGTCTTAATGCTTTATACTCTTCCCACGGGACCGTGTTTGGTGGCTGTCGTAAAGTCCCGGCTTGATCAGTAGGAGGTGGTCCCGAGCCAATGTTAAGTAGAGGTGGGATTGATTGGTTCCCCACCTGCGGGCTGGGAGAAACCGAGCGATCACCTCCTTGAGGTTGAGCATTATGAGGGGGAGGAGGTGCTCCTTGTTGATGAGAGTTCTGTGGTGGTAGGCGTGTTTCTATGCCTTGAGAGAGAGTTCGTCGATGTCCACGGGTGTTTGCCATTCTTGTGTTGACTTTTTGTCTTGTGTTTCCCACAGACGGTAGAGTCTTGGGAGTCGTACCTATTTGTCGCAAAGTCCCAGCTTGTCCACGGGTGTTTTCCATTCTTGTCTTGTCTCGTCTATTTGTAATTAACGACAGATGCAAGAGTCTTGGGAGTCGTGCCTTCCCTGATGAGGATCTTGACGAGCAATTGGATCTGGTAGAGTTCCAAGTCTGATAATCCGATAGAGCTGATGGTCTGATGAGGCTGATGATATGGTGGGCTGACGATCTGGTGGCTCCAAAGTGATTTGGTGGCCGAAAATGATCTGATGGCCTAAAATGATCTGGTGGTTTAATATGACTGAGTGACCTGAGGGTGACAAGTGGCCTTGGTGACCAAGTGACTTGAGGACGACGAGTGGCCTTGGTGACCGAGTGGCCTTAATGACGAGTGGCCTTGAGGATGATGAGTGGCCTTGAGGATGATGAGTGGGCTTGAGGACGAGTGGCCTACAAAATGAGAGCACCATTAGGGCGCGGGTGGGGGTCCCCGCGCAAACCCTCCGATGCTTAAATTAGATCTCGAGAGAAAATGAGAAAATTGTACTTCAATTACTCAAAATTGTAGACCTCGTGATGAATAGGGGTCCTTGTATTTATAGCAGTGGGCGAGGGAGGCCTCGCGATATTCTCGGCGAAAATCTCGTGGCCCATTTTGGAAATCTCGTGGCCCATTCCTTAGTTTTCGAGGCCCATTTGGCTAATCGAAAGGGTGGCATTCGGTTAGATCGCCAATCCCAAAGGGTCTCTTGGCCTGGCCGAGTGAGGGGGAGGGGTCACTCAGCCTACAGAGTGACTCCCCACTCGAAAATGCCAATTGGACCCCCACTCGGTTATGTCGAGTGGGGGGGCCTTAGCCACTCGGCTATGCCGAGTGGTCTTGGCCACTCGGTTATGCCGAGTGGTGCGGCCCACTCGGTTCAACCGAGTGGGTCTTCCTCGATTCCTCGCCTATGCTTTATCTCACTAATATTAGGGCCCATAGTTGATCATATATCCACCTCGTCTTCCCGGTTACATCAATTTTATTACCTCCTAATCCATTTGATCAACTTAAAATCTTCAGAATTGCTTGTTGCAGCCCAAAAGAAGGAAAAGAGATGAAAGGAATGATTTAACTCTCCAAAGGCATGATTAAAAGAGGAAGAAAAAATCAATAAATGAAGGTGTTCTGATAAAGTCAAATCCATTCGAATGAAAGCTGAGTAATTCGAATAAGTCTTCAGAAGATATTCAAATATGGAGCAATTCGAATATGCAGACCATCGGGAATGTATTCGGATGAGCTAGGCCAAATTCGGATAAAAATGCAAAAAATCAAGAACTCCAGGTACAATCGTGTATATTCGAATGAAGACTAAGTCATTCGAATGAGTTGAGAATAAGAAGAAATTTGGATAAACATATCGTATAGAAGTAATGAAGATATATCCGAATGAAGACCAAGTCATTCGAATTTAATTGCAGAAGGAAGAAAGTCTATTTGAATGAAGGCTGAGTAATTCGAATAAGAAGCAACACAAAGAACTCCAGATTAAAATACTCCCCAAGTCATCCAAATGCTATGAAGAACTCAAGAGGAAAATTAGAAATTCATTCAAATGAAAGTACTGTTGCATTCGAATGACTGAGAAAATCAACGTGCAAAGAACAGTAAAGTGTGAAATTCATTCGAATAGGATTAAAATTCATTCGAATGACCTGAGCAGCCAAAAGAAACTGAGCACGCATTCGAATATCTCTGCTAGCATATTCGAGTGAGCATCCGAACAAAAATCTGACATGCGCAAATAAACATGGTGGCTCTGAGGTAAATTCAACCAACTTTTTGAACAACTTTTCATCAAGTGGCCCCCACTTCCATGCGCCGTAAGCTTAAAAAAGAACCAACATTCTTTGGAATCAGAGGTGTGAGAGAACAGAGGATACTCAGAAAAAAAACACAAAAAGACGAAGATCATTGGAAAGTGGAGAGTCTTTTTCATTCCGTCTGTTTCTCTCACTTTAGTTCTTGTCTGTATTTTTAAAATGAATAGCACTTCAGTTATTTTTTTTCTTGTTCTTGTTAGTTCTGAGCTTTGGTATTACAGGTCCATTTTAATTTTTGTTTTAAGTTGTAGTTCATTTCAGTAATCAATACAACAGTAGTTTATCCAATTCTTATCGTTTGATCTAATTTATTTTCTTTGGGAATTTCGTATTCATCCGTTGAGATTAGTTTTAGTCATGCACTTCCTATGACGATGTTGTGGCTAATTCGATTCTTGGGTTAAGGCAAAGATGGTGCCCAAAGCCGCTGATGAATCAATATAGCAGAACTCCAGATGTCAAAGTAACCAAAGCAAAAGTAGTTTGGGAAATGTTATTAACGAAAACCTCAGGCTTGGATTGGTTTGTACGCTTAACTTAGAGTTCCCATGCCATGTATGGCAGTTGCTTGACCTGGAAACGTTCTCATACCCAAGCCCCGAGCAATTATTTTGTCAAAACGTTATTTATACACTGATTTATGATAGCTGCTTAACATAGAGTCTCTATGCCATGTATGGAGGTTGCTTGAACAAAGAGTTATCATCATCTCAGTAGTACATTTAATAGTTGAAAACCCAAGCTATTTGAGCTGCTAGTTACATCACAGAAAGCTATATGGTAAATCAGTTGGGTTTGGCACCAGATCTGTCTTGACCCAAGACTTCTCCATATCCAGATTACAGTCATATTACATTTAGTTTGATCTCATTTTATTATTTCGTTAATCAAAAGAACTGGTGTGGTTATCTCCTTCCATGAGTAATCTCCCTGTGAGTCGACCCGGTCTTGCCCGGGAAAATTACATATAAATTTTCTGCTACAATCACACTCGTGCACTGGCGAGTCTAAACGCCTCATCCTTTTTGTGAACATAAATAGTTGCTAAATCAGCTGAGTTAGTAAAAGAAAAATACAAAAAGTGATAAATGCAGGGTGAGCGATGTAGCAGGGACCATCGCGCGACAGTCCTTTGGGAAACGAAGCTCCTGGGCCCAAGCTTCCAGCTCGTGAAACTTTGTCATAGACTGGAATCTTCGGAAAACCTCCTATTGTTGGCCTTCTTCAATGACTTGCCCGCTGGCAGTTAGGGCAGTTTCCAAAGACATACTTTCTGCGACCTCCCCAGCTCGTGAGCTCGCTCTCTCAGGAGTATGCATCTCTATCACAAGGCAGTCTTCAGAGTTCGAGGTATCGTCTTCTCCTATGATGTGGTTGCAGCGCTTTTGACCTAAGTTCTTGTGAACATAATCTGACATCTACAGAGAAAGAAAGAATAGTCAGGTCGCAGGTCGCGGATTAGATCTCGGAGAACCAAAAAATCCTAAAACTATTCCCTACTTATAAGGTCATGCACTTTGCAACAGGATGCCGCCTAAGGTACAGGGGCTGGGACTACGAGCGCAGTACTCCATGGAAGACTAATCCTAAGGTCATTAAGCCCGAAGGCTTAGTGAATACCTAACAAAATCGATTCAAATGGGTGTACCAGAAAATAGAGGTGACACTGACAGAATCGGGAAGATCAAAGTACCATCGATGGTTAACCGACGATGGATGGCCTGGTGATAGAAAGAAACAAAAATCCCAGGAAGCTTACCTATTGCTGAATCTCTTGCCGGTGTGAGAACTTGGAGCAACCTTTGTACAGTGATAGATGGCTAAACAACTATAGTCGGAAAAGCTTCGTCGCAGAAAGAGCTTCAAAGATGAAGAGAACAAGAGCAAAAATTTTAAAGTAGCATGAAGAGGGAAAAAGTAAGGCCTCTCGGCTATTTATACGCCCAACTTTAACGATCCTAGCCATTGGATCATAATGGCTTATGGTATACCCCATATCCATTGGTTACACGACGGCTCGTGGGCCTCGTGGCAGTAATCATGTGCTATAATAGGGGAACGTGCGCATTAAATGTGCCTCAGACAGGACGTGCGACATGAAACGACGAGATTTGAAGCGATTGGACATAAATATGAAAAGTGGATTAACAATTGGAATAGCTGGCACATGTTAGCTCCTAGTCCGAAGATCGCATTGCGAGCTGGGGGCCTTGTGTTATGGGTATTTCCTGCACCACTACTTATGGGCTGGACATGACCTGGCAGGCCGACTCAATCGTTAGAAGCCCAATAGGCCCAAGGTTGAGCTCGTCAGAACAAGGTCACACGTCCTTGAGACCCAAGCTCAGACTATGGAACCAAGCGAGCTCCCAGAGATGCTCCCAGCTCGCTGGCCTAGCCGAGCAAGCTCTCAATGACATTTCTAGCTCATTGGCCTAGTTCCTCAACTCACGTAACAACAAAACCATGGAATAACTGGAGGAAGGGACCCACCTACGCTATCTAAGACAAACCAGATCCCTGGTAATGCGAAATCCATTCTCAATTTTATGGGATAGATAATGACACCTTGTCTCCATAATCTTATCCTATTATTTTCAATTTTATGTAAGTTGTAAACACCCCACTCTATAAATAGGGGACGAAAAATATGCTATTACTTTGCTAGAATACCTAGAGCACAACTGTGGAGTGGGCATTGTTCTGGCCGAACCACGAAAAAACTTTTCGTGTAAGTCCTACTTTGTTTCTCCTCTTTGCGTTTTGGCTTATTTTCTCATTGCGGGCCTACAAATCACGATCGGTTAATTCGGAATGTCGATAGTTGACTAAGTGATTAAGGCTAAAATCGTAATTTAGAGTTAATGACATTTACCATTAAGAGTTAATGGGTTGGGTTTAAATGATTAATAATTGAGGAGTAATCGTCAAGAGTTGATGGGCTTGCCGTTAAGAGTTAACGGGGGCCTTAGTGTCATTATGAGATAGTGAAAAGTGCTTTTAAGAGTTAATAATGGGCCTAGATGTAATAAACTAAAGTTCGAAAATAAGGGCCAAAACTATCAATAGTTTAAAATGAACTGTCAATAGTTTCCTTTGATATGTAAGCAAACTGTCAACATTTTCTATCGAAGTTGCTGAACGTTTGCACAATCGATTTTTCATTTTGTGTAACGGAAAGCCGACGACGTGGCAAGGGAAAATGAGGGGAGGATGGTGTGCGTTCTTGTTGTCTCCTCCATGTTTCCCAAGCCTATCTCTATGTCCCTTGTCCATTATGAGGGTTTTGGGCAGCTAGGGTTTATGTGGGTATGCATATATAAAGGAATGTGGAAGAAAACAAGAAGAACTTTTGGCTTTGTTTTGTGTGAGATTTCTCTCAACCTAAGGCTCGTTTTTCTTCCCATTCTAGAGCTCACTAAAGCCTTTAATCATTGCTTCCAATCCATGCTCCTTGTTAACTCCTTTAGCTAGAGTGGCAAACCGAAACATAGAGAGTTTATCTTTCAGTTTTGGAGTTTCATTCATTTCAGTTTTGAACCCATTTTGTTTCTGCCCAAAATATCCCACATTCTCTCTGTTTAGTATAAAGAGAGAGTGGTGGAATTTGATCATTCACCGAGCGTGGACTTGATAGGCCCTTCATTGTTTCGAGTGACAGTTCGGTCTAACCAAAAAGAGATTCAAGAACTATTCTTGGATCAAGGAGTTGCTTCCACTAGTGGAGTTTAACCTCTACATTGGTCTTCAAATGTTGAAAGGTATACCAACTAAACCCCCTATGGCAAGGTTTAGTTTTCAGTTTGCATATGGACATTGAAATGGGTCTTGCAAGGTGTTTTTCGAAATTTTTTCTGCTGCTATCTTGGATGTTTTCAAAAAATATTTTTGGAAATGGCTAAAACCCTTGCATTGGTACACCTCGTAATGGCATTCTTCATCAATGGTATCAAAGCCTCGGCTCATTTCCATATCCTATGCTTTTGTTTTTGTGGTTTGCATGATTTTCGTGTATGTCTATTGATATGCCCCGCAAACTTGGAGAATCACAAGACCTAAAAGAGTCATAAGACATGGACATGAATCCCAAAGGCCCAAAGGGTTGTAGGCGATCAAGGAAACAAGCAGAAGGAGCAAGAGGTCGAGCCAAGACCAAGTGGGGAGGACCCAGTCGGTTATGCTAAGTGGGTACAACACTTCTTTAATTTTTCAAGCATAACTCTCTCATACGAGCTCCAATTGAGGTGATTCAAAGTCTTATGGAAATATAAGAGAATTATCTACAACTTTTATGTTTTTAGTTTTGAGAGATTCATACTTCATCAAGGCTGAAATTGGGCTCTAAATGGATGCACCTGTATGATTAAGGCTCAGAGTCGAGTATTGAAGGAAGATGGATCCGAACCAAGAAAAAAGGGAAAAAGAAGGCATAATCGAGTGGCCCCCCACTCGGTTAGGAAAAGAGAGGCATAACCGAGTGGCCCTCACTCGTTCATGAGGAGACCAATTTTCCCTCACTTTTCATGACCCACTCTGTTACGCCGAGTGGGTACGACACTGCTTTGATTTTTTGAGAATAACTATCTCATATGAGCTCTGATTGAGGTAATTCAAAGTCCTATGGAAATCTAACAGAATTATCTACAACTTTTGTGTTTTGAGTTTTAAGAGATTCGGGATAAAACAAGGTGTAAATTTGGTATGAAATTGAGATACGGGAATTACTCAAGACCGAACCAAGGAAAAGGGCAAAAGAAGGCATGACCAAGTGGCCCCCCACCACTCGGTCATGACCAAGTGACACCCCACTCAGTCATGCCCAAGTTGGCTCAGGCCAATCTCTCCTTTTTTCCCCCTTAGATGGGTTGCGAAATCATCAAAATGGGCTGCGAGATTCAAGCCAAAATTGTCGCACGTCTCCCTTCTCTCCTCCGCTATAAATATGAGGCTATGCCTTCATCACAACATACACACTCTTGGGCCCCTCAACCCAATTCCATACTTTTGGCTCTTGAGAACTAACTTAGGCATCGAAGGGTTTGCGTGGGGACCCCCACCCGTGCCCTAACGTTGCTCTTGTTTTGCAGGTCACACGGTTATGAGGCCACTCGATTATGAGGGCACTCCATTATCCGAGGTCACTCGCTTATCCAAGGCCACCAGATCATCAAACCCTCAGCGCATCTTGGTCACAAGACCCTCAATTTACCTTGGTCACGAGACCCTTAGCTCACCGTCAGCTCACCTTGGTCAGGAGACCCTTAGAGTGCCTTGGTCACGAGACCCTCAGCTCACCTTGGTCACGAAACCCTTAGCGCGCCTTGGTCTTGAGACCCTCAACGCTCCTTGGTCATGAGACCCTCTGCGCACATGCACATTTGAGACAAGATTCTACCCTCATCGCACCTTAGCGACAAGACTCTCAGGACACTTGACTCTTAGAATCCTCAAGACTCACAAGTCTCTAGAAACTCCCATGGTCAACCAAGCACATTCTCCCACGTAAAAAAAAAATAGATTGTTGTATTTCGACAACAACATCTATTAATTGGTTTTTGAAGTTGTAGAATCTAATTGTCGACAGTATGCTGAAACGGTTAACAGTTTTCTTGAAACTATTGGTATTTCCTTCACAAATTTTGTGATTTTTGGGCTGTTTAGTTTCTGTTTTGATGCAACATGATTGTTATAGCTTAAAAACCGATTAGAGCTCATGATATGAGATATCAATGACCCCAAACATGATGCATATCACATTAACAAGGTTATTAATTAAAATTTCCATAATATTCAATGAGATTAAATCGGGTGGGTGATCATGGACTGGCACAATGTGATTGTGTGGATGTGTGAATGAATGGATGAATGTTACAGGTATTCAATGGTCTGTAAATTTTAATTTTCATTCTGTTTTTGGGGAATGTAATGAGACATCAGTCTCCTTGTAATTTTTATTTTAGTTGGAAAAATGTATAGTAAAAATTTCTTGTAAAATGAAGAAGCCATCAAGAGTTGGTGACGCAAAGGAGCAAGAAGGCCGCGAAGGAGTTTTCCCATGAGATAGGTGCTGCCTGCTTTGGAGTTTTGTCCCTCAAATGCTACAAATTAAATCTTGAGACTCAGATTTAATCAATTAGCAAAAGTCCATGATCACCTCCACTTTATATGAAAGCATGAGTGTATGTATGAGATACATAAAGGGAAAACTTAATGCATTTTGAAAGTGAAACATACAAAATGAATTATGAATTTATTTTTGAATGCATGAGTTTATTTATGTATGAGATATATAAAAGGAAAAACTTAAATGCATGTGCAAAGTGTGACCTTTTAAAATAAAGACTGAAATCTTTCAAAATGTGCAAAATATTAGATATGATAAATAAGATTTGTCGTGACCCTTCACCATTGTAGGAATTCATCTCCCAATTGGGGCGTACCCAACATACCACCAAAGTGTTAAGGGTGCATTTTATGAGGGTTGATTGAGTATCCTATTTAAACATTAGATATTGCTTGTTTCCCCACACGAATATGGCCAACATACCACCAAACTGTTGAGGTCATAGATGTTTCAAGTGGATCGCTGGCTGAGATGGTGGGTTTAATCTATGTATGTCACTCTCCAACATACCACCAATGCGTTGAGGAATAGGTGGCATATGGGTCAATGGATCGAACCTCACATAAGATGTGATAGGCAAGAGTTGTCTACTCAAATATGTGGGTATGCTAACATACCACCAAAGTGTTGAGGGATATTCATGTAAGAGAGAACTCGATCACCCACCACAAGTCTCCTTAAGGATTCACGTTTACCACCATGGGAAGTGTGGGATTCAAAAAACTAAGTGGGAGGTACCATTTGGTTTGAAACCAAAACTAAATGAATTTTTACAAGATAAATTAATCTAACAATCATTTATTTATTTATGCAGTATTTTAAAAAAAGACACTTTAAAATTCTATCGTTGTAAGGACCCATTAGAGTTGTTAGATTTTATTAAGAAGTATTTAAAAACATTTTAATTGATTGTTAAAAGGTTAATTGCCAATTAGATATTTAAGATGTCAATTTAGGGATTTTTTTAAATGGGAAAATAAAATTTAATTGCATTTAGATTATGTGGAAAATAATCAAGGGGGAGAATGTAAATAATAATTTTATATTATTAGAAATTATTTAGTTAGAGAAATTATGGATGGGTAGATCCATGCGTAAATAGGAATTGGAAGTTCTTCAAGTTATATAAGGAGAGAAGAGATATGGGCTTCTGGGGTGGCTTCTTATATATATGTTCATAGAGTGTATATTTTCTCACGTCGCAGAAGGAAAAGGAAGATTGTGAGTTGCAACAGTGTCTTGCACAGGAGATTTCTTATAATACCCCATATTGGCGTAAGGGTGCCACGTAATTTAAAGGGGTTTAAAATGCCAAAAAGTGGGTTTGATAGTAAAATAAATTGTCGAATTAGCAGTAGGGAGTGCCTTATAATTTATACGTTTAAAGAAAAGGATATGACATTAGCAAGCGTCTCGAGGCAAGATTTATGATGTCAAAAGAAATCGGATTGGAGTCAGTTTTCGGTACAACTATGATTCGACCTAAGAAATTGAATGATCATAAGGAGCTTTCAGAAAGTCAATAGAACCCTAAGGGGGCTCTAGTTTTGTGTAAGGATCAACCCTGAAGTAGTTTCAAAATGAAACAAAGGTCCTAAGAGGGCACAAAGATGAAATCGTCCTTATTGAGTAAGCTTTGAGTTATTAATTTTTGATTTTAAGAATCTCGACAAGAATTAATTTGATGTTTGAGGCTGTAATTATAATTAAAAAATTACCCAAACTAAATAAGGATGAAATTAGGAGTTCATGTGGTAAAATATCAAAGCTTGAGGACTTGAAATAAGGGCCAAAATGACATTTAGAATAAATTTAGGGTATTAGCTTTGGATTTCAAAATTCATTCCATTCTAGCTTTGGATTTCAAAACTCAATCCAATATGACTTTGGATTTCAAAACTCAATCCAATATGGCTTTGGATTTCAAGCAACATTCAATTCTAGTTTTGACTCTTTGGAGTCCAAAGCTTATCAAGGGACAAGTGGCGACATGTGATTGGTCCGAGAAATCTATAAATAAGAACCATGGGTTGTTCTCAAATCATTCCAAAGGAGTTTGGGGCTTGAGGGATTCTAAGGTGAGGACCTTGTTCTTTAGAGAGGGGAGAAAATTTTGCAAGAAAAAGGAAAGGAACCAGAGGAGAAGCGAAGGAGAACGAGCCTCGCTGGAGTTTTGGGTCATTGTCGAAATTCGTCCCAATCAGTTAGAAAAATAGCAAGGTAAGTCTGGTTTCTTGTAATAATCTTGTAGAAGGAGAAGAGAGGGACCCATAGGTTCAAATAAAGGTCGAATCGGAGTTAAATGTGAGGGAGATATGGCTGAAATACGAAAGTGACACAATGTTGTTGTGACGGCACGTGAGATACATGTGCCAGGAAGGGTTGCGCGTGAAGGGGCTTGGGTTGCCTTCCCAGGGTGCATGTGGGGCCCATTTCATTGAAATTTTCCAGTTATGACTCATATTTAATGACCTTCAACCCTATGTAAAAATATTGGAGGTTAGGTTTACTGAAATTCGTGTTTTCTATAGAAACCTAGGTTTTTTGCTATGAAACTGTAACTTCCAAAGATAAACGATCAAGGTGAGTGTTCCTACCAAAAACTTATTTATTTGTGAGTAGTTTACTACCAAAACTTGACTTGTTTATTCAAATGGTTTGATTTGTGAGTGGTTTCTTACCCCAAACTTGTGAGTGTTCTTACTACAAGAAAAACGGGTTTTAATGACGGGAAAATCAGTCGTTGAAAGTTGATTTTCAGTCGTTAAAAAGTTGTAATAATGGGAATTTTCCTGTCGTCGGTCATCGTTATTACCTCCGAGGATAAAAGTCTTTAACGACGGGAATGATAAATCCATCATTAATTGTATTAGCGACCGTATGATTCCTGTTAATAAAATAATTATTAACTACCAAATTATAACCCAATAACGATAATATTTCTCATCCTTAATAGTCTAAACAATTAGTGACCGTATGATTCTTGTCATTAAAAGTAACTTTTTAGTTATCAAAACACAAACTAATAACTACAATATTTCCTCTCATTAATAATGTGAACAATTAGCGACGGTATGATTCGTATCTTTAAAAAAATATTTTTTTAATTTTTTTAATTTTTTAATTTATTTTAATAGTATGAAAACAATTGCTAGTCATCAATGAAAAAAAAATCCTATTTTGATATAAACTACCAAACCTACATATCATTATACATATCAAATTGGAATAAAACTCATAAAATTAAACATGTCATTCAAATAACACCAAAGTAATCATTATCCATTAGCATTTATATACACACCAAAAGTAGTATATATATATAAGTGTTAATTGCCAACAAATTAGACCAAAAAATATGTTCAACTAAAAATAACACTTTGAATATTGTATATACTATTAAAAAATGTACACCAAAAAAGATATTCAACTACAAGTAACACTTGTTCATGTAGTCATAAAATTGTTCATGTACTCCAAGACAACAATTGCTTCCTATAGAGTCTTATTGTCTCATTAACCTACAAAAAAATAAATAAATAAATAAAACATGAAATTAGAGTCAAAGAAGTATTCATGTTTTCTTTATAAAATGTTAGAAATAGAATTAACAAAGCCCAAAACGTCTCCATCTCAAACATACAATCACTAAAATGTACCAAAACATAGAAACCCTTAAATATAGAGTAGATTGAGATGTAGATTAACAAAAACACCAAGCCTTAGTTTTATGGAATGGGGTCACCTATATGAATTCTAATTTGTGAATTATCTTTATCCATGACCATATCTTCTGTGAGATCATTAGTCCTATGACCCAACATAAAATAATTGGAAGATGACGAGTATATTATTTTTTGTGAATATAACTTTCAAACATAAAATCTCCATCCAGTAATCCATGAATCCATATTGGAAGGATTCAGATCCTATATTTCAAAATTCTCTCTCTCTCTTTTTTTTTTTTACAGCATTAGAAATCACTAAATTAGATCCTATATTAAAGTTTTAAAAGCTTTTTAGGTTTTATATAGATATATATGTATGAATCATGATTGATACATATTCTATCTCTACGAATACTCAAAATCTGCTCATATGTTAGCTTCCCTAGCATCGATACAATAGGCTTTGTAAGAAAGCAAAGGAAATTCTAATCACAGAAAGTTAAAAAGAAAAGTTCATGACTCATGAACAAGAACACAGCTATTACAGTTCCCATGAGCTTCCAAAGAACAAAAGTGAAAGAGGACTATGGCCCATTAGAACCTCTCTATCTCAGTTTAGAATATGTGTGGTTAGCAATGGCATTCCGTAGTATCTAAAGGTGAAAAGAGCATAAATGTATCGACAAACTAGATAGATCATCTCTCTGTAATGGTCTAAAATCCATCATGGGACTCCCTAATGGATGTAGACGCACTTCACCATGTTGGCTGCAAATGTTCCAAAAATAAACAGCTGTAATTCATACAATCTAAAGAACCAAGTGATTAATTTTAACCACCATCCATTTCCCATAGTCCTCATGAATGTACAACTTAAATCCTTATGCTCCCAAAGAAGAGGAGGACAACATGATGAATACCAAAAAATTATTTACCGAGTTTGCATGCTAGAAGAAAAAATCCATTGGTTGGGACTGATAAAATAATGTAAATTCATCAGCATGAGCTTACGAATTTCCTGATAAACATTTATGTGCCCCAGGCCCATCCAAGAGATAGGATCATGCTAATGCATCTCATGCCTGATATGTATGTATTTTTTTTTTTTTTTGGTTATTTTGTACTCTACATTTTAGGATAGACAAGAAAATAGAGTTCAATTGTTTGTATATAACAAGTTGTTACTTGCACAGGAACTTATCCCTAGCATACCCAGTTCTGACTCAATTTCAAGGAATCTATTAATGTATATGCACCTCCTTAGGAGTACAATTAAAAGTTAAATTAGAAGAGGATTATTCACAAGAAAACAAATATCAACAGAGTGAAGCACCTTCACCAGAGCACCAATGACACCTAAGGATGTATGCCTTAGATACTCAAACAACCTTGAGTTGGTCATTGTATTTAGAAAAGGGTACAAGTAAATGGGAATTTGAGCTGCAAAGGAGAAACCATTAGTTGGAACAATTTTATCAGATTTTCACACATTTTAGAGGGGGAAAAAATGCATTGATAATTCATCAAAACTATAATCTATTTGTCATATTCTAACATAAAACATGCTAAGGATACTAACTTCAAATGGAAAAAGGTAAAAGGTAAAAGGTTTTAGTGATTAGAAATATGTACTCAAGATTTTCAAATTAGATAGTAAAACATCAACCTGTAATAGATGTAGATATAAAGACAAAATGCCTATCTCAACAAAGAACTTTATAATCCTAGGATTATAAAGAACTTTATGATTGAATATATCAACAGTGCGAGCACCATTAAAAAAGAAGAATAGATTGAGTTGAGCTGAATAAACATAATGTCCTAGGATTTTAGTACGGAAACTCAAAAGAGAGATATACAACAGTACAACCCCACTCATTAGCAAACAAATAAGCATGCAATAGATTAAAGAAACATCATTAAGTCGATCATTGACAAGATTCATCCACTCCTTACTAGGTGCCATTATCTCATAAAAGAATGTCAAAATCTTGTACTTCACCTAAACAATATAACAATAATAGTGGAGATGTTTTATAGAATGACATTAAAGAATGACATCAAACTCTTTTTTTTTTGTTTTGATTGTCAAAATAGTACTGTAAACAGAAACTCAAAACAAAAGCATACTAATTTTTCACCTTTCTTCAGAAAACACAAAGCCCTTCCTCCTCATTTCTTCAGAAAACTATAGAAAGAAGCAACATTTTAATTACATATAACACTAAAATTGCATCATAGGGAGGGAGGATGGGTTGAATCATCCCCATCTCTTACCGACTGCCGGTGAGTTTCTTAGACTTTAATTTCTACCAAAATTTGAAAAAAGAGCCCTTGAAGGGTATTTTTTGCTTTTACCTACAAGAAGAAAAGTTTTTCTTTTTTAATTTTAAAAAACTAGTGATCTCAATTCCTTTGCATCTGTAAATCAATTGTTAATTTTGGATAAAATTATTATGATATTTTTTTAATATAAATCAATCTATTATTAATTTTGAATAAAATTATTATAAATTTTTCTGATATGATTTGATCTAAAGCATGTTATCTATAAATTACATACTATATTTTAATGTTGTTTGTTTGGCATGCTTTGTTAGAAATAATTTATTTAACTAGATTTTGTCTTCTATCTAACAAGCTCTCTGAATACATTCATAGTGGGATATATGTCATTAACTGTGACTAAATCAGTATCAGTAAATGGAGGAGAATGATCAGCTTAACATGATAGACGACGATAGTTGCAGATTGGTTAGGGATAATGACACTGACACACCCAAAGTAAGAGTTGCTAATTAAGATCAAACCCATTAATACAAAATAATTGTCGCATGTGCTAATTAATGGGCAATGCTATATAATTAATTAAATACAGCTTCAAAATCATGAACTTTGTGACAATCACCACACATAAGAAGCAACAAAAAAGAATCATTAATATGTTTGCAGAAGCACCCAGAAGCATCTCGTGGTGTTGAGACAAAGAAGATCTGACAAAGTATGCGGATCTAAACCAAATGAGCCAAAAGATCATACTATACATTACGACAAAACCATTCAACGCTTTACATAAAAGGTAGCACTTGTTCCTGAAGGCCATAATACTTTAAACAAAGATAGACCTAAAAGTAAGTAGGTCAGATTCTATAGTTGAATGAAATAACTATTATTTTCAAAATAAATAGGTAAATAGAGATAGGGAGAACTGGAGATTTGGGGATTTGGGACTTGCCTAAGGGAAAGTGGTAGATTTGTGAGAGAGGGATACCTGAACAGCGATTCTGAAGGCGGAAGTGGCGTTGATGAGGCGGAGGCGATGAGCTAGAAATGACAGGGACTATTTGAGAGGGAGATTTAGTGGCGACGATGGAGTTGGAGGTGGCAAAGAGGAGGCCGTTATGTAGTTGGAGGAGGCGGCGGTGTTGAGGCAGCGTTGAGGTGACAGAAGCAGTGACGTGACGGAGGAGTTGAGGCGGCGAAGGCGATGGAGGGAGGCGGTGCTTCAAAGGCTGCGATGGTGGTGCGTCAGAGTTTGTGATTTGGGGAATTAGGGATTTTGGGGAGAGGGGAATTCTGTGGGAATTGCAGGGAAAAAGGCGGGGCAACTCCCGCTAATATTTTGGTTTTTTTTATTTTTTAAAAATATTTAATTATTAATTAATAAAATTAAAATAATTTATGAAAATAATATTAATAATTATTTGATTGATAAAAATAAAATATTTTAAGATTTATGATAACTAATAAAATGATTTAAATTATTGCATCAAATTAAGAATTATTTAAAAATAAAATTATTTTATAAATAAATCTAAAAATTATAATAAATTAGTTTGATATATTGTATTATTTTTAATATGTTTATAATTTTTTAATATATTGTATTATCAATAATATCCAATTATAATAATCTAATAATTATATTTGTGCATTTATTGAAAAATATAATTATATTAGAATTGTTTATATAAGTAGTAGTTAAATCTTTTTAATTTTTTTTATTATTTTATGGTTAAAATTAAAAATATTAGTCAATAACGACGAGAAAGTGGTTTATTAACGACGACTTATTTAGCCCGTCATTAAAATTTATCTTATAACGACAAGATTTATATTTAGTCGTTAATAGTACTACATCAATGACCAAAACTAATGTCGTCACTAATTTTTGGTCGTTAATGCCTGTTTTTGTTGTAGTGTTATTTAAAAACTTGTTTTATTTTGGGTGGTTTGACCCTATGCTTGATTTGTTTTATACAAATGATTTGACCTGCGATGGGTCGATTTCATGTGGGAGGTTTGTCCCAAATTGTTTTATGCACGTGCATCGAATTTTGTGCATTATAAATTCATGCTTTGAAATGTTGAGTTTATATGATGCATGTTTTGTGTTGTGGCATTAGCATGTTTATGTGTGGTCCATATGGGATGTGGGTTGTCAACTTGTGTGTGGCACTTGAGTGATAGCACTCAGGATGGGTGCCAAGGATTAATGCTATGTGACCCACTTGAGACAGGGCTAAGACGGACTTCACCCTACGGTACTCAAGTGGCAGGGCTGAGAGTGGACATCACCCCAGATGTTATCTCAAGTGATGGGGCTGAGAGTGGACACCACCTAGGTGCCTTTGAGAAATAGCATTATTGCCTAGGTGGATGTTGATTCCGGGGATAGTGCTGATCATCTTGTGGCCAGGGTTGTTTTGAGATCCATAATGCTTTTGTGTGGGACCTTAATGCCTAACATGATATAGTAGTGATACCCGGTTCATGCGTTGAGGTTGTTTCTCTTAAGTAGGATTGTGTTATGCCAATGTGTCGATCAGGTTGTGTTGCCTTTAGAGAGTTTACGTTTCCCCCGATTAGGGTTAAGTGCTATGTGGGATTCTCCTGGACTTGTGTAATACCCAAGAAAATCCTTAAGGGTATAAATGAAATTTTATGAAAGGTATAAATGGAATTATCGAAAGAATGAGGCTTTAGGGATCACTATTGCAGTCTTAAGTGACCGAATCAGCCGAAGGGAGTACCCCGGACCCTAGATGATTAAGGAAAATGTAATGGTATTGACGAGAAATATGAGATATGATTTTAGGCATCAAAAGAAGTGGGATTGAGAATAATTTTCGGTACAGCTAAAATGCAGCTACAAATCAGGCTCAGAAATCGAATTGTTATAAGGGATTTCTGAGAGGTCAACAGAAGCCTAAGGGGGGCTCCAATTTTTCATAAGGAACAACCCTTCAGTGGTTTTGGAATGAAACAATAGCCCGATGAGGACACTAGGGCAAAATCATCATTATTGAGTAACTTTAAAATTATTAATTTTGCGTTTGCAGTATTATAATGCAAATTAATTTATGGTTTAAGGATGCAATTGCATTTAGAGATTTACCCAAGTGAAATTAAGACGAAAATTTGGGGGTTAATGTGTAATTTCTTTATATTAGTAGCATAATACAGATATATATCTATTTACATGTGCGTGCGTGTGTGCTGGTAGTGGCAACTTCTAAGAAGCTTCATGGCCAAAATTTCTTAGAGTAGTAGCCAAGTTTTTCTAGAGGAGTGGTGGCCAAGACTCCTTAAGGCAGTGGGTTTGCTATAAATAGGTGAAGAAATTGATAGAAGTGGAGAGAGCAGGAGAGGGAAATGGCCGAAAGTTGCAGCAAGCTATGGCTGAACAGAGAGCGAGTAGGGGCGGTTGTGGCAGCAAACAATTAACCAGGTGATCGAGAGGGAGCTGGTCATTGAAGCTTGTGGTCGAAGGCAGCCGCGAGAGAGGCCAAAATGGTAACCGAAGTTGTTTGCAGCAAGCAAACAACATCCATGGCTGCAAGCCGCAGCTATGGCAGCACGTATAGGAAGTAAGTAGGCCGAGAGCTTGAGGGAGTGGCTGAGGGCTTGGGGAATCAAGAGGGAGTGTTGAAGAGTGATATTGGTGGCCGGAGGGAGTAGCAAAGAAGGCCAGAAGCAGTCGAAGTAGGCCACAACAGTAAGCAGTAGCCATAGCCGCGAGTTGGTGCGGCTGGATAGCAACTAGCTGCAGCCAACGATCGCCGCGGGCAGGCGTGCGTGGATGGCAGCGAGGATGGCAAGGCCGAGGGCGACCGGAGAAGATGATGGCAAGGCCGGTAACGCGACAGTGCAGCAGGTAGCGAAGCTGGCTGTGCGCGCATGGCAGGCACAGAAGTTGCAGGTTGCGAGGAAGAAGAAGCAAGGGAGAAGAAAGAAAGGAAAGAAAAGAAAAGAAAAGGAAAATAGAGAAAAGGGAGAAAAAGGAAAGAAAAATAGGAAAAATTGGGGAAACTTCTCGAAAAAATCCCAAAAAATTATGAGGATTAATTTGAGACTATAGGAGTATGCCAAAGCTAGGGAATTATTCAGACGCGCATTTTAAGGCTTAGCACCCATTACGAGACAAAAATTAACTTTTTTGAATTGAGGTGAGTGGTCTAATCCCACCTTTATCTTATCTTGAAAATGTGTTGGAATGTGTGTAGTGGGTTCAAATTAGCGGTGTTAGCCTCCCGAACTTAGGTTACGCGCAATTGGACCAGTTCTAGTGAGCGGTTTTACCCTTCAGAACTTGGGTTGTTTTGCAAAGGCGTTTTATTTATATATTTGTTGCATCATTTGCATATTGATCATTGTTGGAAATGTATGCCCTAAAGACACGTTTTATTTAATTTATGGTAATGATGTTTCTTTTAGTTAGTTTATTGCACATATATTAATTGCATTTAATTGTTGGAAAAAGTGTCCATGCTATTAAGTAAGTGATTCATGTGATGGGTCGTTCTTCACAGTTAGGCATGAATCATGGGTACTTAATAAGCGAGAAAAATATTACTCTTGATCTTTTGATAGAACTGGACATTCTATCATGATAAGATCATTGTGCAATAGATCCTAATGGAGGATGGCTTGCCTTAGCCAGTAAACAGTCCGTTTACTCTAATTGTACAAGCGCATTTGGAATGCGTAGAGTGGACCTGTGATAGAAGCTAATGACAAAGTATTGATTATCATGGAGCTAGTCTATCACTGCTACTACGTGGACGAGTACTCTAATACTTGAGTATTAGTTGGTGGTCTAGTGAACCTAGAGCTATATTCTTAGATTCACTATAGGTGAGGTCTATCAAAGATCAGCAACCTTGTGAGTTGGGAGTGTGGTTTCTAATTAGCTAAGACAGACTAATACAAGATAGTTTCTGTGATTCACCCCCTTGTGATTGTCCAAGAATAATCAAATAATCCAGGGCCCTGGGAACGTGACTTAAGAGTGTGTGCTTCTGGGTAGCTCCCAGTGATAAGCAAGTACATTCGAGTAGTCATGGATTATTGGACTAGTGATCTAAGGATGGTAGAAGTCATTTAGAGAGGTGTTAGTACATTATTCCTTTCTAAATGATGGGTGTTACACAGAGGGGTATTTTCGTCATTACACTAGTAGGTCAAAGACATCGCACATGCAAAATTATTCGTGGGGTCAGTGTTACCATATGGTAATAGTTGGAACACTTAGAATGACAAAATATAGCTACTAGGTAGCAGGGATATTTTGGTCATTTTAGTAGCCATGAATAATTTGTCTTTTGGTCCCCAGGGTAGCTCGATGTAACTCATGTATTATTTAATACATTTTGGCTTGATTGGGTGAATTACATTTGAGAGAGAATTATTTAATAGTTCATTGGTTTTTAATTAATTAATTGGGCTAACCCAATTAGAAAATTAATTAAAATGGACTTGGCCCATTAGGGTTTGGCCCACTAGGGTTTTAGCCCTAGGGTTCTCCCTATATATATTCTCACTCTAGTTGTATTTAACCCAAATTTCGATTTTCTCTTCTTCACCAAGAGAGGCCACGAGTTTGAGTCATACCTTGGAAGATCAAGAGATCTGATGCGAAGGAGCCGACGGATTGCAGGACAGTCGACGTCTCCACCACGCGAAGAAGCAGTCGCGCCTCCTCCTCCTATTGCTCCGTTCCGTCCGGTAATCCGAAGGAAAAGTAAGTCTTCTAGATTCTTATTAATACGAGGATCGTTTATTTTTTAAAAAAATGCTTCCGTTGCATGCTTTGATCCTCGTTGACGGTCCTTCAATCATGTGGTATATTGCATCAACTATTTTTACTTACAAAAGAGTCGATGCATGGCGTGTGATTTTTATATCATTAGAGTATTGATATTCGTGTCAATGTTGTGTCCGTGTGGGACGGGATGGGGTCTTCTTGAGAATGGGGCAAGGTTAATCCTGGTGATCGGGTGACACGGTAGGGCACCCGGGGCTGATGATCGAGTGACACGGTAGGGCACCCGGGGCTGGTGATCGGGTGACACGGTAGGGCACCCGGGGCTGTTGATCTAGTGATATGGTAGGGCACTCAAAGGATTAAGTATGTCGCGGCATGGTCAACCCCAACGGTGTGTGGATTGGTGTTTCCACGGGTGGTTGAGTATGTCAGGGAGATTTCTCAAGTTAGACGTGTTTGGATGTTATCGTTTTGTCTGAGTATGCCATGCTCATGTGTCTTTCATGCATTGTATAAACTGTTTCATGCCTTCACTTAGATGTTTTATCATCTAACCTGGGTTATACCCCTGGAACATTTGATGTTCCAGCCAGAAACTATTGTGAGGGCAAGGACACGGCTAGTTGGGGGCCAATGGTGCTTAGTTTGATAGTCGTTGTAACATTTGGAGGCTTTAATATGTATTTCAGGTTGTATATGAGCAGTTGTATGGTAGCAATGTCATCATTTGATCTGTATTACGTATTTTGATATGGAAATACTATGTAAGACCTATGGTGTTTTGATGTTAATGTATCCGTTGCATTGTATTATGTCTCGTTTAGTTAAAGATTATTGATCTTGATAGTTAAACGGGCAAGGATGGGGTTCTCGGGGTTTGTATCTGCATGTGAAGATTGTTCTTGATACACCGCGCGTGTTGAACTTGGAGGAAAAAAAAAAAAGAAATCTCGGGAATACCCTTATAGTGACACACCTGGCGAGGCGGGGTGTTACAAGTAGGACAGGTCAGGATATGTGTTTGTTTTCATGGTCTTGCATATATTCATGAAAATATTTTTGAACTCTCACTTAGATGATTCAACATCTTATTTGAACTATGTCCCTAGAATATTCAAATGTTCCAGGTGAAAGCAGTGACACTAAGGGAAAATGCGTTATCGAGATGTAGCTGATAGTGACATAATAGATATTTTGTAGTTTTTATTATGTATTCAACTGTAGACGTATTATTTTGGTGATGTCATGTTGAACATCGATGGTAGAAATTCTATATTATGAATAATTGAATTATGGTTTTTAATTATTGAGGTTTAAATTCTTACTTCCACTGATGTGATGTTATTACTAATCTTAGCTTATTCCTTTAAGTTGATACGCTGAGATAGTATATCAGAATTATTGGGGTTTAATTTATGTTGAGTATATGTTGAATGATTGTTAAAAAAAAATATCCCCAAAATTCGGAGTTAACGCTCGCTTGGAAAAAAGATCGTAAGGTAAGTATCTTTCCCTTGTAAACCTTTCTTATAGGTTTTTAATTAAGCTTTTGTTCTCAGATTTTCAAAGTTATATCAATTACGGAGATGTATATATATATATACATACAGTGAGTTTTTGGCAAAGTCATGCATGTTTCTTGATAGCGATTTCTTCCAATATGATCTTTGAATCATCTTCGTGATTGTTTCATGTCGTTTGGAATTTTTTTCCCATGTTTTCTTTCAGAATGGTGTAGATTTTTTAGAAGTATCAAAAAGCAGTCTCTATAATCGTTCGTATCTATGTTATCAATATGCAAACATCTGGATGAGTTTTCCCATATCCGGATGGGTTGTTCAAAGATTGTGAGTAGCATCTAGATGGATTAGTGCACATCCGGATGGTTGAAAAAGATCTATGTGAGTGACATTAAGATGGCACAGTGCATATCCGAATGGCTCTTGTTATATCCAGATAGCTTGTTTGATCTTTGGGAGTGGTATTCAGATGGCCCTTGTTCATATTCTGATGGCTCTTGTTCATATCTGGATGGTCCTTGTAATATATAGATGCTTTGTATCATATCTAGATGTGTCTAGTGTTTATTGTGAGTAATATTTGGATGCTTTGAGTCGTATCCGGATGAGTCTAATAAGTTTTGTGAGTGATATTCAGATGTCTTGAGCCATATCCGAATGTGTCTAGTATAATTTTTGAGTCATATTTGGATGTCTTGATTCGTATCCAGGTGCGTCCAAAGTAATTTGTGAGTGATATCCGGATGCCTTGAATCATATTCGGATGGGTCCAAATATTTTTGTGTGATATCCGGATGGTTTCCTCATATATCCGGATAGGACAAGCTAATATTCGGATGTCTTGTATCATATCCAGATGCCTCTCTCATAAAATTGAATCTTCATTCAAATGAACCTCCTGTAGCATGCGACTGACTTAGTGAGATATCCAAATGGCCTGAATCATATTTGAATGTCCTGTTCCATATCTGAATACCTCTCAAGATATCTGAATAGCTTGTGTCATGTAGTTCCAGTGTATTCGAATGACCTGCTTCATATTCGAATGTCTTCCCTTATATCCGGATGGTTCTTCTGCTATCTGGATATGTCTTCCAGTGAACCCCAATTCAAGTTATTATTTTAAATAAAAGATTAAATACTTTCAAACCATGGAGTCTTATGCCAAATACGATAAATCTAACATGCCTATACCTTAAATCATAACTCGTAAATCATTGTATTTCAATATGATTGATTCTATGACATGCTTAGTATTATTCTGTGACATGTATATATGATATTATGTGCATACATCTTGGTATGAGCATGGAGCATGATTTTATGTGGAGTACTTCATGTCGTGTGCGAGCATGTATATGAGCATTGCATTACAATATGCACCCGAGAAGGCTTAATCTGCGAGGATCCTATAAGTTTCGGTTACAGTTTAGTTTTTGTGTCACGCGCTTAGTGACGACCAGGGGGTTAGGGGCATAAAGCCCACAATATGTGCTTACAGTTTTTATGGTTGCAGGATTCAAATCAGGCAAGTATGTATTTCAGATTATGTAAGCCTAAGGGCCAAAGTTGCTTACCTGCATTTATATCTTTACAAGTTGTATGCATTGATATTATACGTATATGCACCCTTACAGTGGTTATTAGTATTTTCATGCAAGGACAGTTAGTATTTTATGAGTATTGATGTTCTTCAATTCAGCTACAGTTTTTCTTTCATGATTATTACTTGTTGAGCTTTGTAGCTCACCTTGTACTCTTCACCATTCTAAGTCCTAGTGGGTGAGTACCAGATGCGAGGCCTAGCAGTGTTGGACAATAGAGTGTGTACGAGGAGCTGCTCAAGAACAAAAAATGTCTGGGTGTTGGTGATTTTATGTGTCTTGCTAGTTTAGGAGAATTTTATATTTTCAGTTGAGGGATTACCTCAGATATTGTTTCCAGTTTATATTGACCCTCACATAGATCAGAGTTTGTTACAACACATTGAGATGTTTTTAGTTTGATTAGTTGAGTTATTGATGGTTCGAGATTTTAGTTTATGGTGAGTTTCATTTTATTTTATCTCTTGTTTCCAATAACACCTCTTCTCGGGTGGCTCTAGGAGAGGGGTTGTTACAATCATGCGTCTTTTGGACAAAAAACATTTTAACTGGACCTGACTACAAAGGTTGGCTTCGTAACCTAAAACTAGTTTTAGCTATGGAGAAAATTCTTGATGTCTTGGAACAACATATCCCTGAATCTCTTCCTGAGGGCTGTAGTGAGGAGGAACGGGTTACATGGGACGAAATGAGGGATCAAGACTTGAGGGCTAGGACTTATATTTTGGCATCTATGATCAATAAGCTCCAACATCAGCATGAGCACATGATTAACACTCGTAGCATGAATGTGAATCTGCAAGAGCTCTATGGGGAACATAGCTGAACAGTTAGATATGAGATATCTAAGCAACTGTTCAAAGCCAAGATGACAAAAGGCATTGATGTGGGAGACCACATGCTTAAGATGATCAATTTGATTGGTCAACTTGAAGTGCAGGACTTCCACATGGATGCCGAGCTGCAAATTGACCTTATCCATCAATCACTCCCAAATGTTTCGCCCCATTTATTCTCAACTTTAATATAAACAAGCTTGAGTGCCCACTCCTAGAGTTGTTAAACACGTTGTCAACTGCATAAGTCCAATTCAAAGGAAAGAGGTAAGGAGTTCTTGCGATAACCTTCTCTTTAAGATCTTCTAAGAAGAAGCAAATTTTTTCCTCTAAGAAGAAGAAGTTTAGGCCAAAAAGGGAAGTTTCCAAGAGAAAACACAAAGAGAAGGGACCAAGGGGAAAGTTTTTTCACTGCCAAAAAGATAGGCATTGGAAGAGGAACTGTCTAGAGTATCTCACCAACTTGAAGGTCAAGCGGTCCTAGAATCAGGAATCAGCTTCATGTTTGACTCCTAACCTTGCGTAAAAATTAACTATTCTAAAAATGCACTCACAAGGGGGTCACACTCACCAGCGTATGAGGTTTATGTAGTACAGAATTTAAAGTAGTAAATCCAAGTCGAATCTACAGAGAAGTCAATTATTAAAAGAAAAGTAAAGGTAGTGCATGAAAGTAAATTGTGAAACAGTGTGGTGTGATATGGGGGAAAATTAAGATAATCATTGAAAATAAAAGGTCTTGGGACAAGACAATTTATGTGCCAGCCCACTGAGTTATCAAAGAGATACCAAAATACTTAACATCGACGGATTAAAATTAAGGCTATGCAGTTAACTATATTCCAAAATGATAATAGTTCTAAGTTAAGCACTTTTCATACATGGCATGAGAAAGTCTAGATTAAGCAACTATCATAAATCGAAATACAATTAACATACCTTGAGATTCTACCAATAATTAAAACTCAAGATAATGATAATTCTATATTAAACACTCTCCATACATGGCATGAGAGAGTCTAGGTTAAGTAATTACCATAAGTTGGATTGCAATTAATAAACAGAGATCAATGATTCTCTGCCCCTTATTTTCGTTACTGAAAATGGTGGATGTAGGGCTCTCACGCAGTGTGTGTTTGTATATATATATATATATATCAGGCACACGCTAAAATTTCCCTTGACTTGATCATTAATTTACAAGGGAGGGACCGCATGGAGCTACTGTGCCTCCTGATTCTATGTTGCTGGGCTGCTTCAGTTGGGCTTTAATTGATCATGAATTGGGTTGCAGCTGACACTTAAACAATTAGTCACTGGGTCTTTAATTGCACATGTGGGCCTTAATTTGCTTTGGACTTTAATGAACCTGAACCTCCAAGTCCACGCATGTTGCATCCATGAATATATGTTATTATATTATATATTATATATTATATAAATGTATTATGCATGCAATTGTATCATAGTATATATATATATTTATATAGCATGGCACATATATGTATTATATTTATATATATTATATTATATTTTTATATTATTATTATATATTTTTTAAATCTTTAAATATGTTCTCGATATTAATTTGACCTTCATTTTTCGTATAAAATATTTAATTAAACCCAATTTTGAAATTAAAATAGGGGTGTAATTGTAACAAATTTTGCAAAATTAACCGCTAATTAGTTCATCTTCCTTATATGTCATTGAGATAATCAATGCAATTAGTCATTCTCCTATTTCTTGGATTCTTAATTCAGGTGCAACTTCTCATATTTGTGTTTGTTTGCAAGATTTCGTGGAGAGTAGGCCGCTTGGGAAGCAGGAAGTTGTCCTTCATGTGGGAAATGGAGCTCTTGTAGGGCCATTAGCAATAGGGACAACTTTTGTTACTCTTAATTCTGGGCATGTATTAACTCTTAAAAATTCTTTATATTTACCTAATGCTTTTCGAAATGTAGTGTCCATTCCTAGACTTGTGAGGAATGGTTATGAACTATCTTTTACTTCTTATGTATGTCATATTCATTATGGTAATGATGTGGTTGACATGTGAATTATGGTGAATGGTTTTCATATTTTGAAATTGCATGAAAGTGTCAGACAAAGGGATGTAAATTTTTCATCCACTAGCAGTGGGACGCATTCTCGTGATGACGGTGTTGACATTAAGCACTTATGACATCTTAAACTAGGCCACATAAATGAGAGAAAGATTAGTGAATTGGACAAAAGAGGATTAATTGACCCAGTAGATTCTGAATCGAGGCTAACTTGTGAATCCTGTATTTTCTCGAAAATGGCTAAGCCACCCTTTGTTAGACAAAGGGAGAGCCAGTGAGTTATTAGGTTTAATCCACACAGATATATGTGGGTCGTTCTCTATAATGGAAAGAGGTGGTTATAACTACTTCATAACTTTTACTGATGACTTTCACAATACGGTTATGTGTACTTGATGAAGTACAAGTCTGAATCTTTTGAAAAGTTCAAAGAGTTTAAGGTTAAAGTAGAAAACTAGACTGGAAAGAGTATCAAGATACTTTGATCAGATCAAGGTGGTGAATACTTAAGTACGAATTTTAATGAATACCTCAAGGCCAATGGCATTTTATCCCAATTAACTCCTCCTACAACCCTATAGTTGAATGATGCTTCTGATAGAAGAAACCATACCTTGTTGGACATGGTACCTTCCATGATTTCTTTTGCTAATCTACCATTGTCACTGTGGGGCTATGCTTTATGCATGGTTATTTATCTCCATAACAAGGCTCCTAGTTGTAATACCCTAGATTTTTAAACTCAAATATGAGGTGGTACCCGAGGTTATTAGCCTTTAATACTTGAGGAAATAGGTAATTTCAAAGGATTATAGAAGCCTTAAGACTAAGGTTTAGTTTCTAAACCAGTGGTAAAATCGTAAATATTGAAGTTCGGATAAAAGTGTAATTTATCTAAAATCTTGGGGTGCTAAGTGTAATTTATCCATTTTATAGGAACCAAAAAGTGCAATTAAAAAATGACCTGGGGACCAAGTTGCAAGGGTTTTAAGTGTAGTTACGTAAAAAATTCGAGCCAAAGCGTCGTTTTTGGAAACCTTAAAAAATATCTCATCAAATATCTTTGCTTTGCTTAGCCTCCAAGTGGGACACATGGCGCATTTTGGTTGGATGCACATGGGAGAAATGATGAACCTTATCACTTAGCGACATGTGGCGGATTTTCATTTGTTAGGAAACTATAAATATTAAGCCCTTGTAACCTTTATTTGGACAATCTTCAAGAGGGGAAAGAAATAGATTTTGGAGAAGGGAAATGCTATAAAAATAAAGGGAGGGTTCTGCCAAAATCGGGGGAGAAAATCGGAGAGGAAATGAGGCTTGTCGGAAACTTCATGTCACTACCGTAAAGCATACCAAACTTTAGTAAAATTACAAGGTAAGTCTAGTTTCTTTTTATAATATGATAAAGGGTTGAATAAGAGTGGCGTAGGTTTAAATGGGGGTCAAATCGGAGCTAAAACAAGGAAGTTATGGTCGAAAAACCAAGAAGAGACAGAGTTGTGCGATTTTTAAGGGAGGCGCGTGCAGCTCACGCGCTGGCAAGGGGCTGTGCACGTGGCCACGTCAGCCATCTTTCGCTGGCGTGTGAGGGCGCGTGGGACCCCTTCTTGACCTGCAAATTTGTAGAGTTGACCTTCTTTTACTTACCTACAACCCTATATAAAAATATGTTGAGTTTGGTTTATGAAATCTTGTGATATTTGCAGAAAACCATTCCTGTACACTGCGAATAGTGCTCCAGCAAGCCCAAATCAGCAAGGTGAGTGTTTCTTGCATACTTTTGCTACATCTCGATCATTTTGGCGTCATTGGGTGAGGGTGTTGACTTGCATATCATGCCTTTGTGGCTTACATGTCATATTTTCCCTTGTTTATGCATATTCCTTCTACTTTGTCATATATCATGTTCGTGTTGGTGACTGTGGCTAGTTGTTGGGACATCATGAAAGATCTCGTGCTCTTATGGTGAGCCAGGGGTGACTATTGTTAGCTCATATAATGGCAAGTATATCCCAAGAGGGGGGGTGAATTGGGATTTGAGTAAATTTTACAATAACTTTAAAACTTTGTCTTGCATGATACTATGTTTTGAAACTTGAGTAAGTATATTTCGAAATAAACCTTTCTGTTAAGTATGTTTCAAAATCTACTAAGGTATGTTTCGAAATAATGATAACTGATTTGCAACTAATGAAACTTCTTTAGATTTTCAAAAATAATTCTTTTAAACGACTTGAACAAGAATAACAACAAGTAGGAATGAGAAATAAAGTACACTCAAGATTTATAGTGGTTCAGCACTTACCTACTCCACTACCTTCAAGCTTTCTTACTTGAAGGATTTTCAACCACAATCATTTTTTACTTAGTGATCAACACACTAGGAGTTTTACCACGGTTCACCCTAAAACCTTACACGGTGAGTTTTTATGGCTTAACTCAAACCTTTACCTTAATAAGCTTTTTGGGGATAAACTCAAACCTTATAACTTGTGAGTTTTAGGCTTAACTCAAACCTTACAACAAGATAATTAACACTTATCTTATACAACCCAACAATTTTAATGTAATTAAAAATACCTTACCAAATAGTTATAGCAAACCTATTGGTATGAAGTGAGGAGAGCTTTGAAGAATTGAGAGCTTTGAATTTTGCTTGCTTCTCCTGTTTGTACCACAGTGCACACCAAGGAATGATTGGAAGAACCTCATTTGAGGGTCGATAGAAGGGTTTTGTTCACTTGAGCTTGTGGTAGTTGTATAAAAATTGTGTATGCTTTGTTGGAGAGTCTTCTTGTCTTCAAAGATCTGATATATATATTAAATAGGTACACTTTTGGCTAATTATAACCGTTACAGACAAGACAGAAAAGTAGGTTTCGAAACATACATAATAGGTTTCGAAACATCACAATTTTACACATAGGTTTCGAAACATACTCCCCATGTTTCAAAACATACAGCCTTTCCAGTTATACTTGCACTTGGAGACAATACTGAGTGGAGGACATCACTTTAGAAAACAAAATGATTTTGTTTTATTCTCCACTAAAACATATCTGAAATTGGAACATCAGGGTATGGGCATAATTTAAAACATAGATTATTAAAATAGCTTTTCAAATAAAGTGCAAAGACATGACAGACTTTTCGAAATGCTTCTGACAGAGACAGATGTTTCGAAATGTGAAAAGTAGGTTTCGAAACATACTTCAGAAACATGTTTCAAAAACATGTTGAGCAAAAATTCACTGCTGACAAAGGTTTCGAAATATGCTAAATAGGTTTCGAAACATACTTTGAAAAACTTCTTTCAAGACATATGCAATTCAAAACAAATGCTTGAATGCTCTGCAAATAGAGACATAGGTTTCGAAACATACTATCATAGGTTTCGAAACATACCTTTCTGGAAAAGACGTTTCGAAACATGATTATGGAGGTTTCAAAACATAGTCCAAAACCTTATTTGAAAACACATACATAACCGAGATGTTTCGAAATATGATATGCAGATTTGGCAAACAATAAGACCTAGACCAAGACCATTTCGAAACATATATAAAAACATATAAGAATAGTGTTTTGAAACATAGCTACTTGGTTTCGAAACAACTTTTATGCATTTGGAATCTTTCAAACATTTAAGCTAACGCGCCTAAAAACTACTTATGCATTGTTTCGAAATATGAAAGCCTATTTTGAAACATGATTTTCTCAAGAGGGAATTTGCATCAAAAACTCTTTTTCTCATATACCAAAAAATATAATACAACAATTATGATGACCGCAGGGGTGATTGCAACACCCTGGCATTGCTACCACAGGGGTGGATTCCATAATAGCATTATTGCATTTGCACACACATACCTTTCCTTTTCTGATTCACTCACTTAGATGTATATCTAACTTGGGTTGATGGCCCTGGAACGTTCCACATTCCAGGTATATCAGAAGTGTCAGGTGTTTCAGGTTCCAGTTCAAAGCGTGGGTAAGGAGGTGGAGCTTCACTAGCTTTGGGCCTTGATTTATTACGTACCCATGCTATTGTACAACAATGATGTATTGTAATAGCAGATAGGGTACTCAAGTTTGTAATAAGTATAAGGGTGCTCTATAGTTGTACTACAGTGATAAGTTGTGTCTTTTGGAATATTGAGAGTAATACATTTCTTGTACTTGTAAAGAAAATCTAGTGGAAACCCCCTTATCTAACTTTGGTTAAGCTTTCAGGTTCGATCCAATGTTTCCGTTAGTAAGGGTTTCCATAATGCCTGTAGGTGATGTCTGCTTATATTTCAAGTTATTGTGTATTTGAAAAAGCAGGGCGTTACACTAGTAAATTTGTTGAGAGTGCACCATATGAGATATGAACAAGAAGACAGCCTACTCTTAAGAATGTTAGGATATGGGGTTGTCCTACCTATGTAAAGAAACTCGAAACAGATAAGCTGTAATCTCATTCTAGCAAAGGAAGATTTGTGGGCTACCTTGAGCATTGCAAAGCGTATTTCTTCTATTTTCCCAACAACCAAAGAGTGTTGGTCAGTAAGGATGCCACGTTTTTGGAGAAAGAGTTTCTTCAAGGGAAAGACATCGGGAAGAAAATAGAATTAGAAGAAATGTCTTTTGAACCACAAGTCAAACCCAATGAAGAAGTCACCTCACCATACTGCCTTCAATCACGTCTGATCACAACCATTCTCTGTCCCAATCGACTCCCCATGTAATGATCGAGGTCCACATAGCAACGTAATATCCAGTTCAAGTTGCAACCAATCCTTGGTTTTATTGCTTTGGGATTTAATCCCAAAACGCAGGTCACTATGTAGAACACTCTCCGCACTTATATGTCTAGTTCCCTCCCTTTGCATAACCGATGTAGGATTTGCCTAAGGTACCTACACGCACCCCCCTTTAGGGACCCAGCATCCTCGCTGAGGTTTGCCCTTCCACCGCACTCAAAGGCTTGGGGATCGACTCTGATACCATTCTGTAACGGCTGGGGCCCACATAGCAACGTATTATCTAGTTCAGGTCACAACTAATCCTCGATTTTGTCTCTCTGGAATTTAATCCCAAAATGCGCGTCACTATGTAGAACACCCTCCGCACTTATATGCCTTGTTCCCCCCCTTTGCATGGCTAATGTGGGATTCGGCTAAGGTGCCTACATGTAACACCCCCTCTCCTGGAGCCACCTGAGAAGAGGTGTTACTCTAAACAAGACATAAAATAAAATGAAACTCACCATAAACTAAAATTTGGAACCATCAATAACTCAACTAATCAAACTGAAAACATCTCAATATGTTGTAACAAATTCTGTTGAATTTTCAGAAATCCTTTACGGCTATTCGATTTTTCAACCCGATCATAACTATACCAAAAATTGTCTCTATTCTAATTTCTTCTAATGCCATAAATCTTGTTTCGAGACACTTATCAATCCTATTTCATTTTTTGAATGATTCTAAGTTTAAAGGTATTCACTACAATTGATTCGGTCACTCATAACTTTGAAAAATTACACTATAACCCTAAAACTTCTAAAAATTTCATTTTTGACCCAACACAAATTATTCCTGTATCCTTTAGAAATTTTTGAGCATTACATTGTTAGCTGGGGAGCTTCTCCCTCTCAATATGCAAATAAAAATATAAAAAAAAGAATTCTTGCAACTTAAAATACAAATTTTGATGTACTAAAATCTTACATATTTATAATGCCGTCATATGTTTTACTTTGGGGATTGGGCCCTGGACTGGCCGATCAGAATTAATATTCATGCGAAACTTAAAGTAGTAACCCCTCATGTGGAAAAAAAAAAAATCTTCATAAACTCAATGTAATAGTACCTAAATAGAGAGAAAACTTAACTGTGAGGAATATTCTACAGCTCACCTTATGTTAGTTTTATGTCAACTTCTAAAACACGATTTACACGATAGGCATCACTTTCATACTAAGAACAACAAAGCGTGCCTATGTTTTCACCATAACAGAATCTTATTGCCTTATGAGAAGTCGTAAGAGAAATGTGAAAAAATGGAGAGGATATGATGGTGGAATATCTATAATAATTTAAGTTTTCAAATCCGAGTGAAGCCAAATGCAAGGCCTATATTGTTTCGTATCCAGAATCATGAACAAGTACGCTAGCTTCTGCGGCATAAAAACTCGTGGCGCCTTCACAGACCGCTTATGTTTTAGAAAGAAAAATTCATTAATTACGGGGTTGACAGTAATCAATAAATTTTAAGTAGAATTAATTGCAATTTGACCCGCTAAACCTGTTGGTAATTATTGCCGACGACAAGGCATACCACCCACCAAACATACAAGCCAGGTCCAGTTCTACCTCCCATAATAAACACCTCCCCATATATGTGCGTGCATATGTATGTGTGTGTCGAATCAACCAAGTAGCGTGCCTAACTAAAATATTTCTTTAAACCACAAATTCAGTCAGTCGTCAGACGAAAGCGACACCTTAACATATATATTTATATATACATCGAATCGGATATGAACGGACCAAGAAATAAAAAGTGTTAAATCAATGGGCGGTGTTTAAAAGGGGGACGCAATGATTTTTCTTTGTTTATGGATGTCATCGTTCCCAGTAACACCTTGGATAGAAAGGCACGTTTTACGGAAGCCCAATGAGAGAGTTGCTTTTCGAGGATATAGCAAAATCCTAAACTATGGTCAGAGGGGCGACTCCTAATTCCCCAGCCATACCCATCTCTCTCTTCCCCGAATCTACTTAAACTATATCGACATGTCTGCTTTAGGACGGATGATGCTTTATTGATCGCAGCTCAGGTATGAATGGCATGGGCGACATGTCTTGTATCATGTTTTGTGGGTTTTGGTTTTTTGGGTGAAATTTTACAGGATTAAGGCTTATGATTGTTATAGCAGGTAAAATTAATTTGATGGGATTAAGGCTGGCATATGACAAGGAAGACAGAGATGGAATGGGACGCGAGTACAGACACCGGGACATTGTGAAGACATGCATGGGGTGCTTCGTTTCACTGCTGACAAGCATGATGGGGGGATTGATCTTAGCTTGGTGGGAATGGAATTACCATCCCACAAATAGCCAGCTATGGATGGTGCCTTCGGGTCTCATTCTTCTAGTGACGCCTCTCACCGTCTCCTTCTCGGCCTGCCTTTCCGACTGCTTCAGTCCCAAAGAATCGGCCGCTTCAAGCCTCAACGAACCTGTCATGCCTTTGGATAACACATGATCCATATATACATACAAGATCCAGCCTTGATGATTTTCCTTCTTCTTGTAATTTCTCTCGCATATCTCTCTTGCTCATTTCTATCTGTGATCCATGGATCGTTGTGGCAGCAGGATTTCTATATTGAAACTAAGGGCGTTGACTTTGAGACAAATTAATTAAGCTGGATCTTTCGACAAGCAAGGCAAATAGAAAATTTTTATGCAGATGTTTTTACGTAATGTATATATAGAACATTAGGTGGTGTTCTCTTTGTGTTTGAGTTTTGTGTTTTGAGTTTTGAATTCATTTTGAGTTTTGTGTTTTGAGTGTCTGTTTTGAAATTTTTAAAAATGCGTTCTTTTTGTCATTCTGAAAAATTATTTCTCAAAACAGAAAACTAGAAAACGCGTTTACTTTGAAATTTTAAAAACGATTTTTTTGTTATTATGATATTTTATTTAATAAATTATAAATTTGATTCAAAATTTTAAACTATAAAATAAAATTCAAATAAAATAAAAAAATCAACAAATATCATTTAAAAAAATTAATATAAATAAAATATATCACATATTCAGTTTAATAAATAAATAAAATAAAAAAATTAAATAACAAAACAAAAAAATCAAATCAGTTGCAACTCATTTCATCTTCTTCGTTCTAGGGTCTTCGTTCTACGGTTTTCTGTGTGTGTTGGGGGGGCGGCGATCGCGGTGGCGGTCGCGGGTTGCTTCTTCGTTCTAGGGCTGGTCGCGGTGGTAGTGGCGGTGGCTGTGGGGTTAAAGATGGCGGAAGGGGGTGCTGGTCACGGTGGCGGTGGCGGTGGCTGTGGGGTTGAAGATGGCGGAGGGGGGTGCTGGTCGCGGTGGCGGCTGTGGGGTTGAAGGTCGATGATGGTGGTTGCTGGTCGCGGTGGCGGCTGTGGGGTTGAAGATGGCGGAGGGGGGTGCTGGTCGCGGTGGTGGCTGTGGGGGTGCTGGTCGCGGTGGCGGCGGAGTTGAAGGTCGACGGCGGCAGCGGCGATGGCTATGGCTGTCGATGGCCAGAGGAGGAGAGCGAGAACAGAGAGAAGATGGGGGGAGAGGGAGAGAGAGAGAGGGGGGGAGTGGTCTGCGTGTGCCCGCGGGGGGGGGGGGTTGGGGGCTGTTTTCCGCGTTTTCCAATTGTTTTGTGTTTTCAGTGTATTTTCACTGAAAACGTCCAAAACAACAAAATGTTGTTTTGAGTTTCCTTAACAAAATTTTTAGGTGTTTTTGAAAACGCGTTTTGAAAAATGACAAAGAGAACGCATTTTCAATGTTTTCAAAAACTGAAAACAGAAAACGGCCCGAAAACGGGAAAGAGAACAGGCCCTTAGTTTTCCTTTCTTTCAATTTTCCCTTCTGTAGTTAAATAAATCAGCAAAATAGATACATCTAAAGACAAAAACGAAAACTACGGTGGTGGGATCCTAGCAGTTGGGAAAGCACTGCAGTTGCTAGTGTAGAGAGATTAAATCATATAGTATCCTCAAATATGATCTACTTGTAATAATAGACCTAATAATACATAGAAACTGTAATACTCGAGATTTTTAGGGTGTTCTTATAAAGCGTTAACTTGGAAGTTGAATGATACGGTAGATACATGTGAAGTTCTTAGATAATCGCCGAGGAACAAATGCAGGATTTTCTGAAAGATCATGAAGACTAATGCAAGGGATCATTACCTTAAGGGATTTTAGAAAGTTTAAGAAGTTCTAAGGCTCAAGTGATATAAGTGCAAAGAAGTTTTGGGTAAGGAGTTATTTGTAAGAAATTTAAAATATCTTGTAACTAATTGGTTAAGAGAACCAAATGAACTAACTTATGGTTAAGAAAGTAATCATGAGCACTAATGGGGAATCTTAAAAATCTAATTAAGCATGTGGTGGCACACATCTCAAGGGACACTTGTCGCAAGGGCATGAAAGGGCACAAATCTCTATGAACACGTGGTGCGATCCTACAAAAGCAATGATTACCTAACTTATCCAAGCGACACATGGCACACTTAGATTGGCTGAAGATGCCTATAAATATTTAGCCTTTAGAAGGGTCATTCTCACCATTAAACAAAAGGAAAAATAAGGTGAGTTTGAGAGGAGAAACTTTGCAAAAGAATGAGGTGGAAAAACATTTCGTCGAAAAAATTGGGCCACCACCATAAAAAGAGTCAAATAGTATTAAAACAGAAAGGTAAATCCAATTTCTTTTCGTAGTTCAATAGAGAATTGAATAAGGGTCGCGTGGATTCAAACGGGGGTCAAATCAGAGTTCGGACGAGGGAGAACGGGCCAAAAAACATCAACAGGTCAAAACGGGAGGGGCGGCGCGAGCAGCTCAAGCGCCACCTGCCTGTTGCGAGTGCAGAGCATGGGGGTCCTTCCCCCAGCACGTGTGGGCCTTCCTTGGGCCACAATTTTCCAAATTTGGTCCTTAAATTTATTTCTAAAACCCTATGTAAAAATATTTTAGATTTGAGTTACGAAAGTATGTTATTTTTGCTGAAAAACATTTCTAAACCCTGTGAACAGTGCCTTAAGGCTTCCAAACCAGCAAGGTGAGTGCTTCTTGCATCCTTATGATACATATCAAACATTTTGTCTTCACACAGGTAAGGGTGATTACTTGCATAAGCATGATCTTCCTTTAAACCAAGCATTTTCTCTTTCTTTGTCATGCGTCACTTGGTGTGTGTGGCTAGTTGAAGTCAGGATCTCATGTTAGACTGGTGAAAAGTCATGGAGATGTGAAAACATGATGGATCAGCGGGGGTGATTGCAACATCTCGGCGTCACTTCCACACAAGCGGTTTCATATCATTTTGCATATCTCATTTACATGCATGTTTTCTTTTCTTGATGCACTCACTTAGATATAACTGTCTAACTTGGGTGTCTCATACCCTTGGAACATTCAACGTTCTAGGTGGGTTAGTCGTGATAGGTGCCCTAGAGTTGAGCCAAAGGAAAGGAAAGGAAGTGGTCCTCGGATAGCTAGCTTCTTTATGTTTTGACTGTAAAAGCATTGTACTGTGGCTTTAGTGTGAGTTTTAATTGTTGTGAAAAGGGAGTCTAAATGATCCCTAAATCCCCATTTTGTTTAAGGGGTTGTCGGTTTGTTTTTACGTTAAAAGCATATAGTGGGAGCCTTAATTGTTTAGCTTATGAATTTTTGAAAGCTTTTAGGTTCGATCCTTTGCTTTCGTCAGCAAAGGTTTCCATAAACGCCCTTGATTATCTTATGGATGCTAGCATCATCAAGCATCTTTGTATACGTGTTTTGGAGAAAAGAAAAGCGGGGCATTACAGTTGGTATTAGAGCTAAATTTATATAACTTGATTTAGTTTCCTTATATAACTGATTTTGAGGATGTTTTTGGTATAAATACAGGAAATGAACCCCAATATAGTTGAACATCAAAACCAGCGCATTATCATGGGGTGGTGGACCATCCAACTAAGGGGAGTGTACATGATTCCCGGAGATGCCTTAGGGGATTTTCTTGATGTCGTGTCACCTACCATCTTAGAGCTTCCACTAGACTTAGTGGTGCCACATTTGGCAGGACTCCAGATAGCCTACTTGGTTTCCTTACTCACCCCTTAGTGGAAAGATGCAGGCAATTATCTCATCATTCACGAGATCCACCCTGATTTTATAGCCTTCATGAACCGCTTACGTGAGGTCGAGGCCCTCATGGATGATCAGGTCATGCTTGCACTTGAGGAGGAACTTGTGTAGGAGCCTGAGGAGCATGCCCTAACACCCCCATCTGGGTCCGAGGATGGAGAGTGATTTCAGTTTGAGTTGTAAGAAGACAATTTTGGTTCATGTAAATTTTGGATATGTATATAGGGGAAGTGGAATAGTGGCGGGTATGGCTTATACATATGTATACATAGAATAGCAATAGTGGCGGATATGGCTTACATATATGGATACATAAAGTAGTAAGGTAGGAAGGTTATGGTAAAGAGATGAACTACTATATATGTATAAATAAAGCGCGGTGATGTAATATACAAAATGTTATAGTCGTACTAATCTTGATGGTTTGTGGTGACAGGTTATGAAAAACATAAGGAAGAAGGAACCTGAAGGAATGACACCTAAACTTGATGAATAAGTGGATTAAGACAGGAATGAGTAAGTTGGTCGATCAGTAGGTTAAACCCACTTTTTTGCCATATCCAAGAAATGTATTAGATTTTGGGAGGATATTTTGGTTTGACATATAAAGTTCTAATTATTGCTTCCTAGAACTTGATGGTTATTACTTCTTGGAAATTGACAGTTATTGTTCTTAGAAGTTGATGATTGTTACTTTCCAAAAAAAAAAAAGTGATTGATATTGCTTTTGATGTGATGGTTATTATTGTTTGGGATCTTGTTAATTGCTGCTCTTTAGGAATTTGATGAACTAGGACTAACTGAATTTTGTTGATAAGGATACCTTGAGTAATGGGTTGTTAAATGGACAAGTGTTTGCAGGTGAAGGATTAGAAACCCTGAGGATTTTGGATAAACAAATTTGGTAAATTGTTGATTTTGTAGGAATTTTGGGTATGTATTGTAAACCTAAGGGCCCCAAGCATGTAACAAGAACCTTAAGAGATTGTTACAATAGGGAATTTGGGACTTAGGGATTTGCATGCTCGATAATGGCTTTATAAGACCCCTCATATAAGTATGGATAGGTGGGTGATTGTAATATAGAAGGTTGGGACGTATGGTTATATACTTTGTTTTATTAACCAGGTGTACATGTAACACCTTGTGTTACCGGTGTTAGAAAATAAGATAAAAAATTTCAAGAGTGCCCTTCAAGAGAGAGGTGGGAAAGGAAATGCTGGTGCCCTAGGGGAGGGGCATTTTGGTAATTTGGATACTAAGCAGTCCGGTGGGCCCTAAGGGCAGTTTTGAGAAGTAAAGTAACAAATTTCTGAATCAATGACAAGAAATACCCTAAGACTTGGATGTCCAGGAAATGGGGTAAGGGATTGTCAAACATTTCGAGATGAGACTAATGACGCTGAAAGAAGTCAGATTGAGAATAGTTTCTAATACAACTGCGGTATAAGCTTAAATTATTGGAGGAACCAAATGCTCGTGAGGGGCAATCAAAAAATTTTCGGTAAGTCAGAGGGGCTCGAAGGGTGGCCTAGTTTTATAAATGAGTCAACCTTGAGTTGTTTTCAGGCTGAGAAAAGGTCTTGTGAAGGCATAAGGACGGAATCGATCTTACCGAGTAATGACCAATTATTATTTTTGAATAAATCAAGATTCTGTGTTGTTTGATGTAATTAATTAAGACCTTGGAAGGTCTAAGCGTGATTATTAAAAATTCCTAAGTGGAATTAATGAACTGATAGTGGGGTTAAGGTGTAATTATTAAATAATTATATGTTTTATAGTGTAATTAAATGTGTACATTATGTGTAATATTTATATATACATATATATATATGTGTGTGTGTGCATTGGATGCGTGCGTGAGCTGGGAAAAACAAGCCTCCAATTTCTTTGGATTCAAAATAGAGAGAGAGAAGAGAGAAGCAGAGTCTCAGCCGAATCTAAAGCGAGAGAGAAAGAGAGAGAGAGAGAGAGAGAGAGAGAGAGAAAAGATGAGATCGGCCATGGCCGATCGTGGTGGCTGTGGCCGGCCGGTGGTGTAGCTTGAAACAGCGGCTGGGAATCGGCCATGGCAGCGATGGCATGAAGCGATGGAGGCTGGGCGATGAAACGATGAAGGCCGGTGGAGCTAGCGCACTGGGATGCGCAGAGGCGGCCGGCGGGGGCACGACTAGCAGCTACAGGAGGCCTTTTAGCCGGCTGATGAAGCTGGGTTGCAGCGACGGTGGTTGTAGCGGCCATGGTCGAAGTTGAGGCTAGTAATGGTGGACCAGAAGCGACGGTAGGGTGGACTACGAAGGGTGGCAGTGAGGCTGGTCGATGCTGCTGGTCTGGTGGCTGGCGGTGAGACGGCCGGAGGCCAGGTAGTGGAGGTGCTGCTATGTGCGCACAAGGGGCAGTCGCGAGGAAGAAGAAGAAGAAGGAGCAGTGCGCGCGTGGGAGGAAGAAGAAAGGAGGAAGAAGAAGAAAGAAAGAAAAAAAAAAGGAAAGAAAAGAAAAGAATGAAAAAAAGAAAATGAGGAAAAATAGCTAGAAAATTCTAGAAAGTTGGGGAAAAATTCTGAGATTTAATTGGAGCCCGAGGAGTGTGCTAGAGACTCGAAAATGGGGTTTTGAGCTCGAGATGGCAGCCAAAGAGGCAACGCCACTGTGGACGATTTGTCGAATTTCTCCTCCAAATTGGTTAAGGTAATTGAATAAATCCTTTTCAAATTATTTGCGTTATGAGAGATGATGTAGAATATTGAAATGTTATGTTGTAGAAGCATTGGTTGAATTAAACCCTCGATTAGGGTTAATTGGAAGTTGTTGTCTGGTGATTTTGCGGTGTATAGCGAAAATGAAGGCATTGGTTTAATATCTGATGTTGATGGCTTTTTGTGATTGCATCTAGAGTCCACCGAGGTGGCGATGATCCTAGAAGAGTTCGAAGTTCGGCCTAGCATTCTTGTAGTAGCAGAGATAAGGTTTCGAGCCAGGTAAGGGACGACCCCAATGGTGGCGGCCATGCGAATGTTTGGTAATATGGTTAAATATATGTTGTATGCAATTGTGTGTTGTGTATGTTCTATAGGTGGTCTAGTGGAGTCCTATGGCCATGGGAGAGAGTAGGTGCATGCTAGGGTAATTTGGGTGGTTAATGCCTTGAACAGATGGGTTCAGAGGGCAATGATGAGTTGTCATTCATGCATACTTACTTGTCATTGCATCTCATATATTATCTTGTTTACATTCATTTGCACCCTTACTGAGTCATTGTGACTCATGAGGTTTTACCTCGTGTTGTAGATGTTGTGAGTCCAGATGCAAGTAAAGATGATGTCGGGAGGTTGAAGTGGCGACTAGCATTGTTCCCTATGTTGTGAATTGTATTATCTCTTGTATTTATTTATGTGGTGGTATGTATATATATCCTTGTGTGCGAATGAGTATGTTGTTGGGCGCTGAATGGTATCTAGTTTATTGAAATCGACATAATGTAGTATATAATTGTGTAGACTTCGAGTTGTTAGTGGCTTGTTTGGTGGAGCCAAGTTTTAGAATCAGGTAAGGATCAAAGAGGTACTTCCCATAAATCCCTACTACTCAGTAGATATTTGATATTATAGTTTTGTGCCTAGGTCACCTTTGGCTTGTGGTGAGACGAGTTGAAGACAGGTGAAGCTTACTCGGCTTTCGAGTCCGGTCCGCTGTGCTTCTTTTATGTTTTGGGACCGACTCCTCGAGTGGAGCGAAGGGAAGGATGAAGCCTAGTCCCCACCTAGCACGTTTTCCGATGAAACATAGTTCATCTCTTCATTAGTTTGGTGTTGTGTGTGAGTAATCTGGTCGATTATTCATCGGTAGCGTTGTAGGTGGGAGCGGGTTGTTACAATACATCTTTGGGAAATATGTTATAAATTGTCTTTAAAATTTCTTGTGAATGGTTTCAGATAGTAAACACTCGCAGAACCAGGAACCTTAGGCGCGAAAATAACGTTCAAGAGGAAGAGATGCAAGACCTGCACAAGGAAGGGACGGAGACGCCCCAACGTAACCCACGACCAGAAGGGAACCAAGGAGAAGGAACTCGTATGGATCAAATGGAATGGGTCCTGGAAAATATGGTCACTCTTATGCGAGGAACACAACTAGCGGGTCAGGTTATCCCTAGAAACTCTAATGTTAGCCACAGGTTCCAGCGGTTGAACCCGCCCATTTTTTGAGGAAAGGCGAGGACCGATCCCTGTGAAAGTGAGTTTTAGCTGGAGTAAATCGAAAAGATCTTTGACTTTATTGGTTGTGAGGAGGGGGACAAAGTTGGTTGTGCAACTTTCATGCTTCGTGATGAAGCTAACCAATGGTGGAAAATGATGCAAAGAACCTTGCAAGGTCTTGAAGGACAAGGTACGCCAGTTACTATGTGGGTGTAGTTTAGGGAACTTTTTAATACGAAATACTTTCCTTTATGTAAGAAAATGGAGAAAGGTCGGGAGTTCATGAATCTAAAACAAATTGGGGACATGTCCGTCACCCAATATGAGGATCACTTCACGAGGCTAATTAAGTATATGCCTATATACAACCTGGACAAGGGAGCCAAAGCGCATAAGTTCCTTGGGGGACTGAAGTGAAAGATTCAACTAGCCTTAAGCTCCTTGGAGACACGCACCTATGCAGAAGTGGTATAACAAGCCCAGATGGTGGAAAGCAACTTTCAATGGATGGAGACTTTGGGAACGGAGTTTCGTGGGCCCGAAGATGGAAGGTTGGGAAGAAAGCATGACTTGGGACTCTATGAAGAAAGTTTAAGACCAAAGGTATGTGCCCAAAATGTCAGAAATATCATCCAGGAAAACCCTGTAGGACCAGAGCCTAGGGATGCTATGCTTGTGGAGGAACTGGCCACATGGCTTGGGATTTTCCAAAGGGGCCTGTGTGTTTCACTTGTCAGAAGCCTGGACATATCTCTCGTGACTGCTCACAAAAGAAGGGTATGGTTCAATTCGGGGCAAATAAAGGAAGAATGGAGCCACAGTAGGGACGTGTGTTCAATTTGACAAGAGAAGATACCAGTGCCAACCCGTTGATAATACAAGGTACAATGATCTTTCTTGATATGCCGGTACAAGTATTGATAGACCCAGGGTCTACTCATTCATTTGTATCGCATGCATTGGCACATTGTTTAGAATTGGAATTGGGAGAACAAGGGTGTCCCATGATAGTATCTACCCCTTTTGGAAGACAAGTAGAAATATATACAGGCTATGGGGATGGACGAATCGTATTTGGGAATAGTGAGTTTCCAATCGAACTTACGTCCCTAGATATTCAGGATTTTGACATAATCTTGGGGATGGATTTCTTGACTAAATATAATGCGAAAATTAATTGTCAAGCAAAGACAATTGAGTTACAAGCAGATGATGGGACTGGCTGCACTCCTCACCCTACAATTTAGATAGCCTTAATCAGTTTGGATGTTCAGTGTTGAAATGGTGAGGAGGTTTAAACTCACCAGTGTGTGAGTGTAGTTGTAGCACAAATATAAATTTCGGACAACTCTGTGTCGATTCACTAGGAGGTTTATTTAACAAAAGAATGGTTCATTCGGGTTGATTTATCCGAAGAGAGCTAAGTTTTCTTCATTGTGAAAAGGTTTTTTTGGAATATTAAAAAGGTCTTGGGTTGAGGCGAGTTTAGAACCAATGCCTAATAAATCTGTTATAGCAATTTAAATAGCAATATTAATCTGAAACAAACAGAGGATCGTTTGGTAGTTATAATTCAAGATACGAATGATTCTCAACTAAGCAACCCTCATACATGATATGAGGGTTCTAGGTTAAGATGTCACTGTAAATTGTATTATACTACAAACTATGATTTGCTCGTCTGAGCTTGGGTATATCTTATCTCCAATTCTAACAACTCTCATACATGGCATGAGAGTTCTAAGTTAGGATGATGACCCAATCCAAACTCACAAAACCATTTACGCACTCAACTCGAGTTTAACTCAGATAAATCTTGCATTCATCGAGGTTTGGCTTATCTTGAGATTCAAGAACATTGGACACTGTCCTCGCCTTAACCCAAGATTAGATTTAGCTACTCATTTCCATTTAAAAATTAATTGACAGGAATTTAAATGACGTAATTTAAATGACAGAATTTAATTGACAGGAATTAAAATAGCAGAAACTAACCGGCCATTTAGGCGGTGGATAATTTAAATGATAGGAATTAAAATTACAAAAATTTAAAGGCAGAAATTAACTGGCCATTTAGGCGGTGGATAATAAAGTAACAATAAATGACATAAGAATTTAAAAGAAGAAAGAAAAGAAGTAAGATTGTAAGAGAAAATAAGAGAGAAAATAAGAGAGAACAAGAGCAATTAAAACAACTGAAATTTCATTCAAGAAAAATCATCCCTTACAAGTGCACCTAAGTGCTCTATTTATAGGGTAAAAGATGTAATGGAAACCACTTAATTATATAATTTAATAATACAAAATATCTAATCGATGATGTAAGCAATGATGTCATTCCAACCCATGATGTAAGCGATGATGTCATCTCAACCATGATGTAAGCAATGATGTCATTTCAACCATGATGTAAGCGATGATGTCATCCTAATCCATGATGTAAGCGATGATGTCATCACAACCATGATGTAAGCAATGATGTCATTTCAACCATGATGTAAGCGATGATGTCATCCATTTGTGGGACTTGGGCTTTTCATAATTTTGGGCTTGGGCCTTCTTTGTGTTGGGCTTGAGCTTGGGCTTGGGCCTTCCTTGTGTTGGGCTTGGGCCTTTCTTATGTTGGATTCTATTTGATTATTGGGCTAAGTGCACTTGAAACATCCTCTAGACTCCATAGTTGGCCCATGATTTTAAGCAACAATAATGGGTAATCGAACGTCTTCGATTTATGCCCCTAATTATTTGTAGAAGTCAACTTCTTTGCTTCATCCTAAAATAATATGTAATACGAATAATTATTTATTTTAAATATAAATATAAAGCTAAAATAGGGATATAATTCATTAGGATTTAGGAAATATTGACCCTTATCAGGGACTTGGGAAAAGTTTCGAGGGCAAAATGGAAGTGGGAGAATCAAATGGATAACAACCCTTAAAGCTGTTAGGATGTTAGAGAAATGAGCATATGGCTACCTAACTTGTCTACAGGTAGATAACAAAACAGTTGAGCTTAGGGAAGTGGCCATAGTAAGAGAATTCCCTGATGTATTTCCTAAAGACTTACCTAGACTATCCCCTCATCAAGAAGTCGAGCTTGCCATAGATGTCTTACCATGGACAAACCCTATATCAATACCTCCTTACAGAATAGCCCTAGCAGAATTAAGAGAATTGAAAAGTCAATTGCAGGACCTTTTGGACAAGGGTTTTATCCAACCTAGCATGTCACCTTGGGGAGCACCTATATTATTTGTCAAGAAAAAAGACGGGAGTCTGAGAATGTGCATAGATTACTGCCAACTGAATAAGGTTACTATAAAAAATAAGTATCCGCTCCCTAGAATTGACGAGTTGTTTGGCCAGTTACAAGGTGCTAAGGTATTCTCAAAGATAGATTTGAGGTCGAGCTACTGCCAATTGCGGATCAAGAAGGAGGATGTATCGAAAACTGCCGTTAGATCTCGTTATGGACACTATGAACTATGAGTATTTGGTGATGCCGTTTGGGTTGACTAACACACCAGCAGCCTTTATGGACTTAATGAATAGGATATTCAGGCCATACCTAGACCAGTTTGTCATTGTGTTTATTGATGATATTCTAATATATTCAGCTAGTAGGGAGGAACATGAGCAACACCTAGAAACGGTCCTAAAGACATTACAAGAGCATTGACTATATGTCAAATTTTTTAAATGTGAGTTTTGGCTAACCCAAATAGCTTTTCTGAGCCATGTCATATCAGAGGAAGGAATAGCTGTGGATCCTTTAAAAGTTGAGATGATAAGAAATTGGAAGCAACCTAAGACCATGACTGAGATACGTAGCTTTTTGGGGCTGGTAGGTTATTATAGAAAATATGTTGAAGGATTTTCTCATATTGCTTTACCGCTTACCCAGTTAACAAGAAAAGGAGTTAAGTTTGAATGTGATATGGCGTGTGAACATATTTTTAATGAACTCAAAAAGAGACTAACCTCTGCGCTCATTTTTGCCATGCCTTGTGGGACAGGAGGATTTGTAGTTTATGCTGATGCCTCAAAAATTGGCTTAGGGTGTGTACTCATGCAGAACAGAAAGGTGGTGGCATATGGGTCTCAACAATTGAAAAATCACGAACAACACTATCCTACCCATGATTTGGAGTTGGCTGCAGTCGTATTTGGCTTGAAACTTTGGCGGCATTATTTGTATGGGGAGAAGTTCGAAATCTTCACAGATCATAAGAGCTTGCTGTATTTATTTTCATAGAGGGATTTGAACATGAGGCAACGACAGTGCATGGAGTTCTTGAAGGATTACGATTGTACGATCCAGTACCACCCCAAGGCAATTGTTGTGGCTAATGCATTAAGCAGGAAAAGGCCTACTCTGATAGTTAATTTGATGGCCCGGGAGTTGGGACTGGTAGAGGCTTTCAGCCAATTGACAGTTGGTACGATTCCTAAAAGAACGTTCGTCTACGTCGCTGGCCTGGTGGTTCATTCCCATCTGGTGGAGATCCGGCAAGCTACTTTAGGAGACTCGAGGGTGAAGTTGTGGGTGGATGACTAGGGAAGGTGTAACACGCCAAATTTTTCGGGCATGTTATAACTTTGGATTTCGAGAATATAAAAAATTTTCATATCACAATAGCGGTCATACATCACACAATATCCCAAAAACCCTAATTTTTACCTTCTCAGCTTAACAAACCCAATAATCGAATAGCTAAGACAGGCATTAAAATTTCAAATGCGGAAGTTAGATCGAACCTGATATAGTTCACCACCATAATACTTTATTTATCATAAAATTGTTCAAGATGTCTACAAAATATATTACAAGGACATTATCGCTAGCAAGTGATAACTGAACATCTTAAACACATCTGAAATTACGTAGGTTCGCACATAAATAAATATATTCTAAACATGTTACAGATAGCAAATTAAACTTATTCTTCAACTACCTCTTTTCCCTTAAAGCTGCTTGTCGAACCTGAAACATTTGAATATTCCAAGGACATAGTCCAATTAGAAGATGAATCTTCTAGTGAGAAACTAAAAAAAAAACAGTTCATATCAGTGGATGAACAAGTATAAAATGTATAAGAAAACAACGAGTACTACTCCAAAGTGCCTTGTGAAAACATTAGCCTCCTCCAATGAGAGCTTTCTCAATGGCGCACGCATAGCACCTCTCGGGAGGTCCCTAACCATGTCACTTTGGCCCGATCTCATAGCAATCATGCCAGCACCACATCTGTTTCTCCTTAGGCTCACATTCGTCCCCACGAGAGCTTTCTCGATGGTACACGCATGGCGCCTCTCGGGGGATATCCGACTTTTTCCCTCGGCGAACAACAAAGAGGTGAAACAGTATGGCCTTATGAATTTTATAAATGCAACAGTTAAAAAGCCAACAGTATATATTTTTCAAAAAAATACAGTTCATATATGGAACATGTTTTCACGTAAGAGAACAACAAGAGTTTACATACAAGAACTTCACAAAACACGTCTCATGCAATAGAAGTCTCTCATTAGAGAATGAAAAAAAGATTTGGAGTATAAGAGTCTCACCTTGTCGATTTATCTCTTGGAAGGTACGATTTCCCTGTAAATGGCCTAGGTTTCTGTAACACCCGGTATAACCGGTGTTAAGGGAATAAGAATGGAAATGTGAAAATTCCAAAAATACCCTTGAGAAGGTGTTAGATCCTTGAGATTGAAGGTGCCCTATGAGAGGGGTATTTTGGTAATTTGGATAGTGAAATCTAATAAAAAGGGTATTTTGGTAAATTAGAAATAGTTCCTATGTGGAATTAGGTGAGTAGGTGAATTAAATCCCAATTTTGTAATTATGTGGAGAAAAGGGATTAATAAATTCACAAAGGGTATTTTGGAATTTTACAATTTAATTCCATAAAGGAAATAGGGAAAATGGATATTGAATTATTTGAGGAGAAATAATTAATTTTCCCTACATGGTGAATAAATGAGAAAATCCCACATGGATGTCCAAGATCAAGAAATGGAAGCCAAGTTTGTGTCTTAGAGTGACACTTGGCATAATCTTGAAAATTTGAGAGAAAGTATATATATTAGAAATGTGGGAGCATGTTTATATATATGTGGATTTATGAGTTGGAGAATGATTTAAATTAAATGCAAAAAGAAATGATAATTGGCCTTTCAAGCATTTAATGAGAGGCATTATGGTTTTGGATTAAAGAAAATCCAAAAAGAAAATGTGTAATTAGTCACCATTAATGTTTGAAATTATGGTGAATTAAATAAATCCAATGAAAAATGGGAAAATGGTCATCCATTAATGCTTGGAAAATGGTGGGATTTATTTAAATGGAAAATGAGGAATTTAAGTCTTTCAAGGTTGTCTCTCAAGTGTGATGGTGGAAAATGGTCCCATTAAATTAAATGGGAAAGAAATTATTTATGTCTCTCAAGTGTGATGGTTATGAAAATAGTCCCATTAATTTAAATGGGAAAGAAATTATATTTCAAGGGAGATTAATTCTTGAATTGGGAAAATGATCCAAGGGTTGCCATTAAATCTTGGAAGTTGGCATGGATTGCCAAATGGGTGGAGAGATTTTTAAAGAGAAATGATTGGAAGGTGGAGATTTAATCTCCGAATTAAATCAAAGGGTAGGATTAAAACCTAGCAAAACACATATTGTGCTTCTTTTGGATGGCTAAGATGTTGTCTTGTAAAGTGAGAAAAGATCCAATGGTAGATTTTAAGCAAGACTTAATGTCATGGATTGTGTTAGTTTGGAGGGTGAGAATTTATTCTCACTAAATAAATCTAAGGGTTAGGATTCATTCTTGAAATGTGAAAGGCCTAGTATAAAATGGAAAGTGTGTAAGACTTGTCTCCCTTTGGCCATTTGAAGAAGGAATGAAAGAAAGAAGAGATGAGAAGAAAGGAAGGAGAAGAAGAGGAGAAGGAAATCAAAGTAAGTTATCTTCTTCTTCTCTTTATTTAAGTATGCTTGTATGCAAAAAAAAAAATTAAGCGGTTTGTTGAAATGACATTTTAGGTGGGAGAAAATGGTGTTGGAAGCTCTCTTGAAATAAAGATAGGGAGGTTCAAGAATAAGGTAAGGGATGGCCCCATGTGGAGGTGGCCTTGCATTGCATTGTAAATAGGTTGCATAAACTTTTATGTATCTCTTTGCATGCTTTATTTGTTCATGAGACCTATGGCCATGGGGGTGGGAAAGAAATGGTAGGTTGATGCCACAAACCATGTTAGGTTGTGAGGAAGGAATGACCTAACCATGCTTGCATGCATTTGCATTACATAGACTTGTTATACTTGTATTTACTTTGCATATGCACCCTTACTGAGCTTTTGAGCTCATGAGGTTTTACCCTCCCCTTTTAGGTTGTTCTTATGTCAAAAGAGAAAAGAAAAAGTGGCAAGCTTGTGGGTGGAAGCTCATGGTGTTTATTTATTTTTGTTGTAAATTTATGGCTTATGGAAGCCTATGTTGTTGTGTTTGATTTATGAGATGTAAATTTTATTGGGTTGGTAATGGTTTGTTAAAGCCTAAGACTATGGGTGTATTTTCTTTGAAGTGTTTGATTTTATTGGAAATGAGGTTATGGCTTATGGCATGTTGAAGCCTAAGTTTGGTGAAGTCTTATTTTTGGGATGTTATGGAAGCATCAAGAGTTGGTTTAAGCCTTAATTATGGAGTAATAGAGGCAAAATTTGAATGAATATGAAGTATTTTTATTTAGTTAAATTTTTGAAAATTTTTGGGTTAGAAGGCCCAAGAAGAAGAAAGAAAAAAAAAAGAAGGTGGCTGCCGGGCACGGGTGCGCGCTGGGGGCGGCCGGGCGCGTGCGGGCGAGCGCGAGCAAGGCCATGCGTGCGAGCGAGCGCGCGCGGGTGACCGCGAGCGCAGGCGGCTGCGCGCGGGCAGGCGAGCGGACGAGTGCGCAGCTAGCGCCTAGCGGGGCCCCCCGTGGGCTAGCTGGCCCTGCTTGCCAATTTTTTTTTAAAAATTAGAAATTTTGGAAATTTTGGGGCATTTCTTAATTGAATTTGGGCCCCGGAGGAATTTTCAAAATAAAGGGATTTTTCGGGCATTTTGGAGAATGACGCCGAAAATTTGGACAATTGAAAATTTGAGTTTTTCCTCCAAAATTAGTAATCAATCAATGGATTGATTTAAATGGTGATTTATGGAGCCCGATAAAATTCTTGGATCGAAAAGAATTAAATATAAGAAAATGGCGGTTGGGCATTTGCACGAGTTTTCTTTTAAATCAAATGTGGTGTGGTTGAAGCCCAATTCTGCTAGTGAATCCTGGGGTTGAGGGAAGGGAAGGACGAGCCTAGTTCCCACCTAGGGCATTTCGTCTTGAAACATGGTCCACCCTTCACCAAAGGCCGGTCAGGTGGACAATTCGGGTAATTGTTCACGAGTAACACCCGTAAATGGGAGCGGGACGTTACAATTTCTGCAGAAAACACGCGCCCTCATGTGCCCCAGGAAGATATTAAAGTAGGGAAAAAACTAAAAAATTTCATGGAAAAAGGAGGTCTCACGCGCCCGCACGTGCCTCGAGAAGGTGACCCATGCGCCTTCACGCCCAGCCACTTCCGACTCGTGTATCTCACGCGCTGCACAATAGAATTCGGACAGCTTTGCGTCATTTTCGTATTTTGGCCATATCTCCCTCGTTTTAACTCCGATTCGACCCCCATTTGAACCTACGCGACCCTCTCTTCCCCCTATACAGGATTATCAAAAAAGAAAAAAAATTGAACTTACCTCACTTTTTTTCTGACTGATTTTGGCAAATTCTGGAAAAGGATCGTAACTCCGACGATGCTCGTTCTCCCCTGCTACTCCTTCGATTTCTTCCCACCGTCTTGCTGAACTTCCTCCTTTCTCTCTAGAGAAAGCTCCTCCTCTTAGAGTGCCTCAACTCTCAAACTTGCTTGGAATGATTTGAGAACAACCCATGGTGCCTATTTATAAATTTCTTAAACCAATCACATTATGCCACTTGTCACAATCTAAGCCATGGACTCCAAAGACTCAAAGATATATTTGAATGGCTTTTCAAATCCAAAAATATAATGGATTTAACTTTTGAAATCCAAGCTAATACCCCAAACTTATCTCAAATGACACTTTGGCCCTTATTTCAAGTTCTCAACTTTAATATTTTACCACACGAGCTTATAATTTCATCCTTATTTCATTTGGATAATTCTCTAATTACAATTACACCCTAAAACATCAAATTTATCGAGATATTTAAAATCTCAAATTTAATAACTCAAAATTACTTGATATATACAATGTCCAGGAAGCCCTTACCATCATTTGGTCTTTTTAGGCTACAACTTTAGCTTAACCGAAAAATCGTCTCTTATTTTATTTCTTTCAGTGCCATAAATCTCGCCTCGAGACGCTCGCCAAAAATATACCTTTGTCCTTAGGTACGTAAGCTCCAGGGCACTCCCTGCAATCGATTCGGCGACTTACTGCCCTCTCAAACCCATTTCTCGATATTTTAAACTCACTTAAAATACGTGGCAACCTTACGAAAATATGGGGTATTACAGAGGGGTCAAAAACCTAACTTTAGATTTTTTGGTGGTATATTATGATTCATGAACCGAATCTATGTGCCTAGGGTCAAGGAATAGAGGCAAACCATACTGGGCACCGGGCTAAATACACTATCCACTCTGGTGCTACCAAAATGTACAGGGACATGAGAAATTTGTACTGGTGGCCAGGGATGAAGAAAGACATAGCTCATCATGTAAGTCGATGTGACACCTGCCAAAGGATAATGATCGAATAGCAAAAGCCTGCTAGGAAGCTGTAACCTCTAGATATTCCCGAATGGAAGTGGGAGCATATCACTATGGATTTTGTTACAGGTCTGCCAAGAGGACCTATGGAAAACGATGCAATATGGGTAATAGTAGATAGGTTAACAAAGTTTATTCATTTTCTGCCCATGAAAGTAGGGCAACCCATTAGCAAGTTAGCACAATTGTATATAAAAGAGATAATTAGACTGTATGGAACTCCAGTGACTATAGTGTAACGACCCGTTAGAGGGCCTAGTATTTATTGGGATTAGTTAATTAATTATAGTAGTAAATAATTAAGAGAATTCGCCATTTAATTTTAATGTGGCAATTTAGAATATTTTTAGTTGAGAAAATAGCTTTTAAATAGAATTTAATTCTTTTTATATTATGGGAAATTAAATGCAAGGACTTGAAGGTCAATTAGCAATTTATGATTAGAGTTTAATTATTTAAATAAGAGTTATTATGGGATTAGGAGTCCATGTACGGGAAGGCTTGGGCATAGAAGTCTCCAAGTTTCAATAGGAGATTGATAATGGGCTTTTGAGGGCCTCTCCATTAAGTATATATTGGCATAGGGTTTGGTTGTTTTGTTCACGCCGTGAGGAATTAGAGATCGCATAAGAGAAGAAGAAGGAGAGGTCTGGCAGTAGCAGTGCGTACATAGGACCTTTCGAATTCGATCAGAGATCATTGAGTGAGTTCAAGCTTTGCATAGGAGGCTCTCGTGAGATCATTGAGTCGATTAAAGAGATCATAAGGCAAGTATCCTATCTGTAATTCCTTCCATTACAGATTCAAGATCGTTCATTCTCAGTTGTTCAGTTCTTCATTGCTTTCATATTCATATCAGTTTCAGTATGTATATGTATATGTATATACGTAGAACAGTGAGTGCATGACGGAGATAACATCTGATTCTTGATCGTTAATCTCTTAAATATGGTCTTCCAATCATATTAACGGTGATCTCAGAATGCTAAGACTGTTGTTTTGGATTTCCAGTTTAATCAAACCGTATGTGCATGCATTTACATATATATGTATGCGTTACAGTGAGTCTTCCAGCCAATTCTTGCATGTTCTTTGCAACGTTTTCATTATCTATGATCAGTAAATCATTCCTAAGTTGTTTCTATATCAATTGAGATTATTCTCTCAAGTTTTCTTTCGGAATGGTGTAGTGAGGATAAGCTTTTATTCAAGGTATGGTCTCTGTTAGTGTGAGTTTTATTTCTGATGAGATTCCAGTCATTCGAATGAATCTTGTATCATTCGAATGGGTTTTGAGGCATCCGAATGAGTTTCCAATGTTATCGTAAGTTTTTCCCTTATATTGTGCCAGTCATTCGAATGAGTTCTTAGTCATTCGAATGAGTCATGTGTTATCGTATCATTCGTATGTGTTTTTGGTTTGTCATTCGAATGAGTTTCCTTGTCATTCGAATGAGTCCTTGAAGTTGTGAGTGAGTTGTTGCTTTGTATAGTCTAGCATTTGAATGAGCCTTTTTGTCATTCGAATGATCCGTGAGTAACCCATAAATTCATTCGAATAAGGTTACTGTTGCATTCGAATGAGTCGGTTTTTGTTAGTTCAAAAGTTGGAAAATTCCAAAATCAATTCGAATGAATTTGAGTGTCATTCGAATGAGTACTTGATCAGATCTGTATAGCCTTTGTTATATATCATCTATCATTTGAATGAGTTCTTTTTCATTCAAATGAGTCTCTGTCATTCGAATGAGTTCTTTTTCATTCGAATGAGTCTCTGTCATTCGAATGAGTCTTCTGTCATTCGAATGAGCTTGCTGTAGTTCATTCTTTTTCATTCGAATAAGCTACTATTTCATTCGAATTGCTCCTTAGACTTTCTCAATCATCCGTATAACGTCATATAGCACCCAGATGACTTCCAATAAATTCTTGAGGCAAGTCTCAAATTTAATTTAAACATTCAATTATTTAAATATTGAATTTTATGCCAAGATATGATAAAATCCAATATGCCATGCCTATACTCAGAAATTTTAGAATCTTTGTATCTCAATAAACCTAGTAAAGATCGTATAACATGTTTAGCATTTACTCTGACATGTTCAGCATTATTTTTGTGAGATTACGTGCATACATATTGTATGAGCATTGAGCATGACCTTATATGGAGCACTACATTTCGTGTGCTAGCATTTATGTGAGCATTACATTATGCGCACCAGGCGGCTTGTCCGCGGGGATCCCACTAGTATCAGTAAGTTATATCTCAGTTATGAGATGCTCGCCTGATGTCGACCAGGGAGCTAGGGGTATACTATACTACCCACTCTATGTGATTACAGTTTTTATGTTGCAGGTTCAGATTAGCCAGGTATGTTTTACAGTTATGTGGGCCTATGTGCCAAAGTTGCATACCTGCATTTATCTTACAATTTATGTGCATTACATTTTTAAATGCAAGAAGATAGTGTTTCACTCAGTACAAGTTCAGTAAGTATTCATCAGTAACGATATTCTTCGATTCAGCTTCAGTTATTCTTTCTAGTTTATTTACTTGCTGAGCTTTGTAGCTCACCTTGTACTCTTCACCATTCCAGGTCCTAGCGGGGGAGTACCGGAGGTGGGGCCTAGCAGCAGTGTCCAGTAGTGTGTGTACGTGGAGCCGCACAAGACTAAAGATGTCTGGGAGTTGTTAGTTTTAGTGTCTTATCAGTTTAAGTTTAACTTATGTTTCAGTTGAGGGATTTTTCCTTAGATGTAGTTTGTGGTTTCAGTTATTGTTGACTCAGAGTTTTATTTCAGTTGATTGAGTTGTTTATATTGGTATCAGATTTCAGTTATTAGTTAGTTTTATATTTTACTTCCCGTAGCACCTCCTCTCCAGCAGCTCTAGAAGAGGGGGGTGTTACATATAGTGTCCGATAGGGATCCGAGATTCACTTCTCGATTTTGGGAGAGTTGGCAAAAATACTTGGGGACCCAATTGCAGCTGAGTACGGCGTATTATCCCCAAACAGACGGATAGTTAGAACGGATAATTTGGACAATGGAAGACATGTTGCGAGCTTGTGTGATCGAGTTTTCAAAAGGATGGGAGGAGCACATACCCTTAATTGAGTTTGCATATAATAACAGTTATCACAGTAGTATTGGTATGGCTCCATACGAAGCTCTCTATGGTCGAAGGTGCAGAACACCTCTGTGTTGGACCGAGGTGGGAAAAAAATAGCTTTTGGGACCCAAAATGGTGCAATAAACTAACGAAAAGATTAAAGTGATTCAGGAGAAGATTAATGCAGCCTAAAGCCGACATAGGTCATATGTCGATAATCGAAAGAGGGATTTGGAATTTCAAACTGGAGATAAGGCATACTTGAAGATCTTGCATGTAACACCCCAAATTTCTCGAGCATGTTATGACTTAGGATTTCGGGAATCTAAAAATTTTCATATCACAATAGCTGACATACATTACACAATATCCCAAAAACCCTAATTTTCACCTTCTTAACTTAACAAACCCAATAATCGAATAGCTAAGATAGGCGTTAAAATTTCAAATGCGGAAGCTAGATCGAACTTGATATGGTTCACAACCATAATACTTTATTTATCATAAAATTGTTCAAGACAAACAAAATGTATTAATATACATCATCTCTAGCAAGTGATAACTGAACATCTTAAACATATCCAAAATTACATAGGTTCGCATATAAACAAAAATATGCTAAACATGCTATAGGCAGTAAATTAAATTTATTCTTCAGCTACCTCCTTTCCCTTAGAGCCGCTCATCGAACCTGGAACGTTTGAATATTCCAAGGATATAGTCCAATTAGAAGATGAATCTTCTAGTGAGAAACTCTAAAACAAACAGTTTATATCAATGCATGATCAGGTGTAAAATGTATGAGAAGACAACGAGAACTACTACGAAGTGCCTCGTGAACACATTAGCCTCCTCCAACGAGAGCTTTCTCAATGGCGCACGTATAGCGCCTCTCGGGAGGTCCTTAACCATGTCACTTCGGCCTAACCTCATAGAACTCATGTAAGCACCACATCCGTTGTTCCTTAGACTCACGATCTTCCCCACGAGAGCTTTCTCGATGGTGCACGCATAGCGCCTCTCGGGGGATATCTGACTTTTGCCCTCGGTTAACAACAAATCGGTACAACAGTATGGCCACACGAATTTTATAAATGTAACAGTTAAAAAGCCAACAACATATATTTTTCAGAAAAATTCATTTCATATATGCAACATGATTTTACGTAAGAGAATAACAAGAGTTTACATATAAGAACTTCACGAAACACGTCTCATGCAATAGAAGTCTCTCATAAGAGAATAAAAAATAGGATTTAGAGTATAGGAGTCTCACCTTGCAGGTTTATCTCCTAAATGGTACGGTTTCACTGCAAATGGCCTAAGTTTATGTAGAAAACATGCATTTCGGTAAACTTAATCTCAAATATTTTTATATAAGGTTGAAGGGTATTAAAGTAGGGTTATAACTAGAAAATTTGAAGGAAAATGGGCCTCCCACGTGCACTAACATGCCCCCAAAAGGTGGCTCATGCGCTTTCACGTGCAGCCACTTCCGACGCGTGTATCTCACGCGCTGCTACCAGATTTCAGACAACATTGCGTCGTTTTCGTATTTCGGCCATATCTCCCTCGTTTTAACTCTGATTCAACCCCTGTTTGAACCTACGTGACCTTATCGTCCTCCTATATAGGATTATAAAAAAAAAATGGAACTTACCTTGCCTTTTTTCTGACTAATTTTGGCAAATTTCGATAAAGGATCGTAACTCCAATGAGGCTCGTTCTCCCCAGCTTCTCCTTCGATTTCTTCTTGCCTTCTTGCCGAACTTTCTCCTCTCTCTCTAGAGAAAGCTCCTAATCTTAGAGTACCTCAACTCTCAAACTTGTTTGGAATGATTTGAGAACTACCCATGGTTCCTATTTATAGATTTCTTCAAGCAATCACATTATGCCACTTGTCACAATCTAAGCCATGGACTCCAAAGACTCAAAGATATATTTGAATGGATTTTCAAATCCAAAACTATAATGAATTGAACTTTTGAAATCCAAGCTAATACCCCAAAGTTCTTCCAAATAACATTTTGGCCCTTATTGCAAGTCCTCAACTTTAATATTTTACCACATGAGCTTATAATTTCATCCTTATTTCATTTGAATAATTCTCTAATTACAATTACACCCTCAAACATCAAATTTATCGAGATACTTAAAATCTCAAAATTAATAACTCAAAATTACTCGATATGTATGATTTTCGGGAAGCCCTTACCATCATTCGATCTTTTTAGGCTACAACTTAGCTTAACCAAAAAAATGTCTCTGATTTGATTTCGTTTAGCGTCATAAATCTCGCCTCGAGATGCTCATAAAAAATATACCCTTATCCTTAGGTATCTAAGCTCCAGGGTACTCCCTGCGACCGATTCAGTCACTTGTTTCCATTTCAAGCATATGTTTTGATATTTTAAACTCACTAAAAATATGTGGCATCTTCACGAAAATATGGGGTATTATATTGCACCAGGGGAAGAAACGAGGAAAGTTAAACCCACGCTATGTTGGGTCATACGAGGTTTTGGAACGTATTGAGCCAGTAGCATATCAGCTAACACTACCCCCGATAATGTTTAACATACACGATGTGTTCCATCTATCTCGTCTAGGGAAGTGTGAACCCGATTCTTCCTAGAGAATTCCAGAAGAAATGATTGAGTTACAATCGAATTTGACCTATCCTAAGGAACCCATTGAAATCTTGGACCAGAAAGAGAAAGTGTTAAGAAGCAAAGTGATACCACTAGTAAAAGTGTTGTGGAAACACCATAACATTAAGGAAGTCACTTGGGAGAGAGAAGAAGAAATGCAACAGAAGTTCCCACACCTCTTCAACCACATGGAGACCTAGGAGTGTATTTCGAGGACGAAGTCTTTTTTTTTAGGGGGGGAGGACGTAATACCCAAAATTTTTAGGGTGTTGTTATAAAGCATTTCCTTAGAAGTTGAAGAATACGGTAGATACATGTGAAGTTCCCAGGTAATCGCTGAGGAACAAATGAAGGATTTTCTAAAAGATCATGAAGACTAATGCAAGGGATCATCACCTTAAGGGATTTTGGAAAGTTTAAGGAGTTCTAGGGCTCAAGTGATATAAGTGCAAAGAAGTTTTGGGCTAAGGAGTTATTTGTAAGAAATTTAAAATATCTTGTAACTAATTGGTTAAGAGAACCAAATGAGCTAACTTATGGTTAGGAAAGTAATCATGAGCAATGATGGAGAATCTCAAAAATCTAATTAAGCATGTGGTGGCACAAATCTCAAGGGACACTTGTCGCAAGGGCATGAAATGGCACAAATCTCTAGGGACACGTGGCGCAATCCTATGAAAGCAATGATTACCTAACTTATCCAAGTAACACATGGCACACCTGGATTGGCTGAGGATGCCTATAAATATTAAGCCTTTAGAAGGGGCATTCTCACCATTAAATAAGAGGAAAAAGAATGTGAGTTTGAGAGGAGAAACTTTGCCAAAGAAGGAGGTGGAAAAATACTTCACCAGAAAAATTAAGACACCACCGTAAAAGGAGTCAAACAGTATTAAAACAGAAAGGTAAGTCCAATTTCTTTTCATTGTTCAATAGAGCATTGAATAAGGGTCGCATGAGTTCAAACGGGGGTCAAGTCAAAGTCCAAAAGAGGGAGAACGGGCCAAAAATATTAACTGGTCAAAACGGGAGGGCGACGCGTGCAGCTCATGCGCCACCTACCTATTGCGAGTGCAACGCGTGGGGGTCCTTCCCCCAGCGCATGTGGGCCCTCCTTGGGCCATAATTTTGTAGATTTGGTCCTTAAATTTATTCCTAGAACCCTATATAAAAATATTTTAGATTTGAGTTACGAAAGTATGTAATTTTTGCAGAAAAACATTCCCAAACCCTGTGAATAGTGCCTTAACACTTCCAAACCAGCAAGGTGAGTGCTTTTTGCATCCTTATGATACATACTGAACATTTTGTCTTCACACGGGTAAGGGTGATTACTTGCATAAGCATGACTTTCCTTTAAACCAAGCATTTTCTCTTTCTTTGTCATACATCACTTGGTGTGTGTGGCTAGTTGTAACACCCGGTATAACCGATGTTAAGAGAATAAGAATGGAAGTGTGAAATTTCCAAAAATTCCCTTGAGGAGGTGATGAATCCTTGAGATTGAGGGTGCCCTATGAGAAGGGTATTTTGGTAATTTAGATAGTGAAATCCAATAAAAAGGGTATTTTGATAAATTGAAAATAATTTCTATGTGGAATTTGGTGTGTAAGTGAATAAAATCCCAATTTGGTGTATATATGGAGATATATGGGATTAATAAATTCACAAAGGGCATTTGGGAATTTTGGAATTTAATTCCATAAAGGAATTTAATTATGGAAAATAGGGAAATTGGTGGGTATTAAATTATTTGAAAATAATTATGTTTTCCCTAAATTGGTGACTAAATGTGAGAATGCCACATGGGTGGATGAGATGAGATCTTGAGAGCCAAGTATGGGTTTAAAAGGTGACACTTGGCAAAGTCTTGTTCAAGTATAAATGGATGATTAAATTAAATGCAAAAGGAAATGATAATTGGTCTTTCAAGCATTTAATGAGAGGCATTATGGTGTTGGATTAAAGAAAATCCAAAAGAAAATGTGAAATTAGTCACCATTAATGCTTGAAATTATGGTGAATTAAATAAATCAAATGAAAAATGGGAAAATGGTCACCCATTAATGCTTGGAAAATGGCAGGATTTATTTAAATGGAAAAGGAAGGATTATGTCTCTTAAGTGTGATGGTTATGAAAATGGTCCCATTAAATTAAATGGGAAAGAAATTATTTATGTCTCTCATGTGATGGTAGGAAAATAGTCAAATTAAATTAATTGGAAATAAAAAGGAAATTTCCAAGTGATCCAATGGTTGTGCTTGAGTCTTGGAAGAAGAATGGATCCAATGGCTAGAAGTGGGTCTTAGAGGATGGCATGGATTGCCAACTCATTAAGAATGTGTTTTCTCTTAAAGGTGGAGATTAATTCTTCCAAGAATCAATGGTGGAGATTTAAACCTAGCCAAGCACTTGGATTGTGCTTCCTTTGGATGGCTAAGATGTTGTCTTGTAAAATGAGAAAAGATCCAATGGTGGATTTTAAGCAAGACTAAATGCCATGGATTGTGTTAGTTTGGAGGGTGAGGATTTATTCTCACCAAATAAATCCAATGGCTAGGATTTATTCTTGAAACATGGAAAACTAGTATAAAATGACAAGTGTGGAAGGCTTGTCTCCCTTTGGCCATTTGGAGAAAGAAATGAAGAAAGAAAGAGAAATAAAGGAGTCTTTTATGGAGGAAAGAAATGGAGAAGAAAATAAGAAGAAGTCAAGGTAAGCTTATTCTTTCTTCTCTCCATTTTAATATGCTTGTTTGCAAAGTAAATTTATTTTGGAATGTCATCTTAGATGGAAGGAAATGAAGATGAAAGCTTTCTTGAAAAGGGGATTTAAAGATTCAAAGAGAAGAATGAGGTAAGGGATGGGCCCATGGGAGGGTGGCCTTGCAATGAGTTGTAAATATGTTCTATAAATGTATATGTTGCATTTGCATGTTCTTTTATGTTCATGTGACTTATGGCCATAGGTTAGTTTGGGAACATGGTTGAAATGGTGGGTTGATTCCTCCACCTTGGAGGGTTGTGAGGGCAAAGAAACCTAGCCACATTTGCATGCATTTGGCATCATATAATCTTGTTATGTTCATATTTATTTGGCATTGAACCCTTATTGAGCTTAATAGCTCATGAGGTTTTTATGCTCACATGTAGGTTGTGAAAGCATGGTAAAATAATGGCAATGGTGGAATGGCATGGGAAAGCATGGGAATGAAGACCCAAGAGCTTGTTATGGCTTATGGAAGCCTTGTTGTTGTGTTGATTTATGTAATGTATTTGGTTGGTAATGGCTTTTCTTTTAAGCCTAAAGTTATGGGTGTATTCCATTTTTGTAGTGTTTGATTTAATTTGAAATGAGACATGGGCTTATGGTATGTTGAGGCCTAGGTTGAGGGAAGGTCTCATTTTGGTGTGTGTTGTGAGAAACACCAAAAAGTTAAATCATAAGAGTTTGTTGGAAAATAGTGGGTGTTTGATGTATCTTATGGAAGCATCAAGAGCATGATTTAAGCCTTAATTTTGGGGGAAAAGAGGCTAAAATGGAAGGAAAATGAAGTTTATTTATTCATTATAATTTCTGAAAAATTTGGGGTTGGGAAGCCCAAATAAAAAAAAAGAAAAAGAAAAAGAAAGCTGAAGAGAAGCAGGGGGCTGCTGGCGGTAGCAACCGGCCGCGGGCGGCCAGGCACGCCCAGGCGGGCACGCGCACGCGGGCGGGCGTGCGGCATGCGCGGCCAGCCCGCGCAGCCAGCAGCCAGCGAGGCCCTGGGTGTGCTAGCAGACCCTGCCGGTCGATTTTTTTTAAGAAAAAATGGAAAATTAGGGTTTTTGGGCCATTTCTAAATTGAATTTGGGCCCCAGAGGAATTTTCAAAATAAAGGGATTTTTCGGGCATTTTGGAGAATAATGCCGAAATTTTGGAAAATTGAAAATGATGAGTTTTTCCTCCAAAATTGGTGATCAATCAATGGATTAATTTAAATGGTGATTTTTATGGAGCCCGGTAAAATTCTTGATCGGAAAGGAATTTAAAAATAATTAAGAAATGGCGGTTGGGCATTTTCATGAGTTTTCTTTTTAGCCAATGCGGTGTGGTTAAAGCCCAATTTCACTAGTGAATCTTGGGGATGAGGGAAGGGAAGGACGAGCCTAGTTCCCACCTAGGGCGTTTCATCTTGAAACATGGTCCACCCTTCACCTAAGGCCGGGCAGGTGGACAATTTGGGTAACTGTTCACGAGTAACACCCATAAGTGGGAGCGGGACGTTACACTAGTTGAAGTCAAGATCTCATGTTAGACTAGTGAAAAGTCATGGAGATGTGAGAACATGATGGATCAACGGGGATGATTGCAACACCTTGGCGTCACTTCCACATAGGCAGTTTCATATCATTTTGTATATCTCATTTACATGCATGCTTTCTCTTCTTGCTGCACTCACTTAGATATAACTATCTAACTTGGGTGTCTCATACCCTTGGAACATTCAACGTTCGAGGTGGGTTAGTCGTGACAGGTTTCCCAGAGTCGAGCCAAAGGAAAGGAAAGGAAGTGGTCCTCGGATAACTAGCTTTTTTACGTTTTGACTGTAAAAGCATTGTACTGTGGCTTTAGAGTGAGTTTTTATTGTTGTTAAAAGGGAGTCTAAATGATCCTGGTGTGGATGCACCAGGTTCGTCCCACCTCGGTCACCCAGAGGGCAACTGCCTAGAGGGTGACTGAGAGGCTCATAAGTGCGGCGGGACTCTTGGTCATCGAAGGGCGATAACTATGAGCTAACCCGTGGTTGCGGGCCCATGATGACACGATGTGTGTAATACCCTAAGCGCCCAGAGGAGGGTAGTATATATCGAGAATAAGTAAGGAAGGAAATAACACCAGCTGGATACCTTTTGGGCTGAATGCAAGCAAAGAACTCCCAAGTTAAGCGCGCTTGACCTAAGGTAATCCAAGGATGGGTGACCCCCCTGGAAAGTTCGCGTAGGCCCATCAGGGTAAGTTATCCCAGACCTTCCTATTGCTTGATGTGGGGTGTTACAAAAATGTGTGTCAACAGATCCCTAAATCCCCATTTTGTTTAAGGTGTTGTCAGGTTGTTTTTACGTTAAAAACATATAGTGGGAGCCTTAGTTGTTTAGTTTATGGATTTTTAAAAGCTTTTAAGTTCGATCCTTTGCTTCTATCAACAAAAGCTTCCATAAACGCCCTTGATTATCTTATGGATGCTAGCATCATCATGCATCTTTGTATACGTGTTTTGGAGAAAAGAAAAGTGGGGCGTTATAGCAACCAAGATTAAAGTCTTAATTCTAAATTGTAAAAGAAAGAAAAATAATTTAAGCAAGCACGAAAGACACACGAGATTTATAATGGTTTACTCTTAATGTGAAAGCTGCATTCACTTTGCTGCCACTGTGAGTTCCTTCATTATAACCCAATTGGTGATTATAGGAGAATACGCCCTTATATAAGAAAAAATTAGGGCAACAGAAAATATGTGTGAAAATAAAAAACTGTCCTTATTGTAAAATTGCATATAAAATTTTGCCAAAAGAGTTCCACCCCCTACAACCCCCAGGTGGGGGGTTTACCACCCCATTCCAAAGGGCTCTGCGTATTGATTCTGCGTAAAGGTAATATGTGACAAGGTAATAATTAAACTTCACACATACTGACAATCTCCCACTTGGGGACTAATTTATCATCAATTATCTCCACTTGCAGGGAACTCCTCAATCCCTAGCAGAGAAATCCAACTGAAGTTGCACATAACTCCAGTTTCTCATTAGTCACAATCTTCGTCAACATGTGAGTTGGATTGGGACTCCCCTCAATATTCTCAAGTGCTAAAACTCCATCATCGAAAGCAAATCTTACATAACTGATACCAAACCTATATATGCTTTGTCCTACCATGATAAATAGGATTCTTTGCCAAATGAATGGCACTTTGACTATCAGAATGCGATATACTCTGCTCATATTTGTAATACCCCATATTTTTGTGAGGTTGTCACGTAATTTAAATGAGTTTAAAAGACCAAAAAATTGGCTTGTAAGGGCAACAAGTGACCGAATCAGATGCAGGGAGTGCCCTAGATCTTAGATATCTAAGGAAAAAAGGTATGTCATTGACAAGCATCTCAAGACGTGATTTATGACGCTGAAAGAAATCAAATTAGAGATGATTTTTGGTACAACTAAGTTATAGCCTGAAAAATCGAATGATGGTAAGGGGCTTTCGAGAAATCTGCAGAACCCTGAGGAGGCTCTAATTTTGTGAATAGAACAACCCTTAAGTGATTTCGGGATGAAACAAAAGGGTTTATGATCGAAACATACATTTGGGGCCTAAGTGTAATTTTTTATTCTAGTCGAAAAGGGTTAAAAATGATATTTTTCCTTATTGGGCCAATTGAGAAGCATGGGTCTTAGGGGTTCATGTGGTAAAATATCAAAGCTTGAGGACTTGAAATAAGGGCAAAAATGAAATTTGGAAGAAGCTTGGGGTATTAGTTTTGGATTTCAAAAATTCATTCCATTCTAGTTTTGGATCACTTTGGATTTCAAAATTCATTCCATTTTAGCTTTGAACCATTTTGGAGTTCAAGAAACATTTCATTCTAGTTTTGGATCACTATGGGGTTCAAAGCTTATCTAAGGACATGTAGTGACACGTGATTGGCCTAGAAAATCTATAAATAAGGCCATCGGGTTGTTCTCAAATTATTCCAAGTGAGTTTAAGGATTGAGAGATTCTAAGGTGAGGATCCTATTCTTGAGAGGGGAAGGAAATTATGTAAAAAGAAGGGAAGGAATCGGAGGAGAAGCAAAGGAGAATGGGCCTCGCCGGAGTTTCAGGTCTTCGCTGGAGTTCATCCCAAATAGTCAGAATCACGGAAAGGTAAGTTCGATTTTTTGTAATATTTCTGTAGAGGGGGAAGAGAGGGACCTGTAGGTTCAAACCGAATAGGAGCTAAAATGAGGGAGTTATGACCGAAAAAGCAAAAGAGGGCGAAGCTGTGCAGAAATTAAGGGTGGCGTGTGCAACTCACGTACCGGGAAAGGGCTACACGTGAAGGCGCATGGGCTATCTTCCCAGTGAGTGTGATGAAGCATGTGGGGTCCCCTTGCCTTGCAAATTTTCAGTTATATCTCTCATTTAACGCCCTTTAACCCTATGCAAAAATATTAGATATTAAGTTTACCAAAACCCGTGTTTTCTATAGAAACCTACCAATGGCAGATGCTCCTCCTAATTTCCTCCAAAATCAAGGGCACAGGATCTCAACATATCTTTAAGCGTTTGAATTGTCTTCTCCGATTGCCTATTAGTTTAGGGGTGATAAACCGTACTTAATTTCAGCTGGGTCCCCATGCATTCCTACAAACTCTCCCAAAACCTCATGGTGAATCTCGGGTCCCAATCTGAAATTATACTTACCAGTCCACCATGGAGTCGTACGATTTCCTTCACGTACTACTCAACAAATTTTCGTACCGGTTGATCCATCCTTGTAGGCAAGAAATGAGCTAACTTTGTTAACCTGTCTACCACGAGCCAAATGGCATCATAGCCCCTTCGACTCTTTGAAAATCCTGTCACAAAATCCATCGTGATATGTTCTCATTTCCACTCAAGAACTTCCAAAGGTCTCATCAACCCTACGGGTTTCTGGTGCTCAATCTTTACCCTTTGGCATATATCACATTATGCCACCTTCCTAGCCATGCTGGCCTTCATCCCAGGCCACCAATAGATTTTTTGAAGATCTCGATACATCTTTGTAGCTCCTGGGTGCATAGTATACTTGGCTCTGTGGGCTTCATCCAAAATTTTCTGCCTCAACTCCCGAAGGTTTGGCACATACACTTTACCCCAAAACCTGAGAATGCCATTTCGCATCTCAAAATCCAAATTCTTGGGCTGACCCTACTCATCTACCCATAGACGTATACGCTGGTCACTACCACTAGCCTCCCGTATCTCAATCTCCAGATCCAGTCGAACCGTCAGGCCAGCTACTAGGATAGAAGATCCCTTCGGCACTACACTGACTATCATCAGGCTAAAAGCCTCAATCAGTAGCCACTCTTGGGCCATTAACCCGGCCATAACAGTAGGCACATTCCTACTCAAAGCATCAACCACCACATTGGCACGCCCTAGGTGATACAAGATGGTGTAGTCATAGTAGTTCAGGAACTCCATCCATCGTCCCTGCCTCATGTTCAACTCTTTCTGCAAGAACACATACCTTAGACTTTTGTGGTCCGTGAATACATCAAACGTCTCTCCATATAGGTAGTGCCTCCATAGCTTCAAAGCATATACCACCACTGCCAGCTCCAAGTCATGCGTTGGGTAGTTCATTTCGTGCCTCTTTAACTGGCATGATGCATACGCTATCACCCGACCATACTACATCAATACACAGCCCAAACCAACCTTTGAGGCATCGGTGTATACTGAGGGAAAAGCAAGGTCACTACGAGGCAAGCAGCGTAGTTCAAAAATTTTGAACCTTACCCTGATCCCGGCGATTGGATCAACGTCGAAATCAAATCATTCACAAAGAAATAAATAAATCTAACATTTAGATTATCGAGTCGTTCGTGGATTCGAGCCATCCAAGCGTCCGGCCTCTAACTCGTGATACGCGGCACGCGTCCGTTGGCAAGGAGAGCGGAATAGGAGTGCTAGCTCCTTCTCCTTGCGCGGCTTGTGTATAGACAGAAAAAGAACGCCCTCGTTTCCTATTGATGCCAAAAGAAACGGGGAAGAGTAAGCGGCAATACGTTTTTCAACTCTTGAAAAACGACACCAAAAACCCCTACAATTTTGGGCAACCTATAAAGGGATATTTATAAAGAAATATCCTAGGGTTTCTAAAACCCTAATGGATTGGGTTAGCTCATTAATTCTAATTTAATTAGAATCTTACGTGGCCTTATTCTACTCCAACTAGAAATATAATTAAATGGCCCAAATCCTTTTATAGGTTTAAATAAAATATTTTGGCCTAAATCAAATTCAAGCCCAAATATAATATTTAATATTTAGCCCAAATCTAATTTGGTCCAAATATAATATTTAATATTTGGCCCAAATCCAATTTAGTCTAAATATAAAATTTAATTTAATATTTGGCCCAAATCAAATTTAGTCCAAATATTAACTTAAGCCCAAATATATTTTATTTCCTATTTGCCACTTCAACAAATAGAAAATTATTAAATTAGAAACTCCTTCCTAATTTAATCAATTGCCATTTTAGGAAACTCTTTCCATTATGACGACTCCTCGTCATATTGACGTCATTACGTCTATTTGTTCTTTTTCCGTGAGAACCTACGACGGCACAACTTCTTGCAGAAGTGTCCCACTTAACCATACGTCCACTCTCCTGGTCTAAGCCAGGGACCGTGCCTATTGCGTATGACTCATTAAGCTTCCGAATATGTTGGCAATGTATCAGTACGAACACATAAGACAAGATTGGTCTCTAGTAAGACATCATGCCTACCCAATTATTCAGAAGGATTCATAATCCGCAAATAACCTTTCATGAGCATGGTTACTATGTAATACGATCCTCTCGTCAATGTATCTTATGTGATCTCAAGTATGGCAATGTGTTGCTTGATAACGATCACATGAGTTTTCTTCGGTTTTCTGGATATCTTCACTTAATAGAAAGTGAATCAATAACTCCTTATTGATCTCTTTCACCATGGCCATGGATTTAAAGTGAATATCTACCAAAGGCGTCTTAGATACAACATCCTCTATCAAGGGATAGACGAGTCCCATCTTGGTTACGCACCCATCTCCATAAGCCTCACGACATGCCCAACGATTGCCCACGTGCAGCCTTTATCTAGGCCCATCGAAACAATGTCAAAGCATATCGGTCTTCTTATGAGATGACCGTGACAACCTCAGGTCCAAGGATTAGTTACACCCATCTCGTATGAGAATTCCATCAACATATAACCAAAATGGATTCTCATGGCGAGTCATGTCTAGTGACACGTTCTCCAACATTAGTCACCTATGTACTTGTATAGGCATCCCCATGCCTATGGGTGTGAGACCCCCATTGCTATCACATAGCAAAAACATAGCACATACAAGTCTTACCGCAATTGTCAATGTCCATTCTTGACATTGCTACGACTTGGGACATTTAATGATGTCGAGAAACTGTGATGCATTATCTCACATCTTTATAGATTAATCATAGTATACATCATATGGACTTCTATCTAGTTTCATTCAGTTATTACAATAATAACAAGAAACTAATAGAATGACTTCTTGTGAATTTAAACAATTTCTTATTCAAATAATAAACATGATTACAATTGTCAGTGTACAACATGCCCAATCTGATTGGGTCTAGAGCACCTACACTAACATATACAACATATCTACCAGGCCCACTAGGCATTGCCAGTATAGGTGCCGAGGTCAGTCTGTTCTTGAGCTCTTGAAAGCTTTCTTTGTACTTGGCAGTTCATTCGAACTTTACCTCATTCCGTATAAGCTTCATCATAAGTGCAGCTATCTTCGAAAACCCTTCCACAAATCTTCGATAGTAGCTTGCCAATCCCAAAAAGCTTCGCACTTCGGTCACACATGTCGGCTGCTTCCATCTTTGAATAGCCTCAATCTTGGATGGATCCGCTGAGATTCCTTCGGCTGAGATTACATGACCAAGAAATGCAACTTGGGATAGCCAAAACTCGCACTTCGAGAACTTGGCATACAATTGGTGTTTCCTGAGGGTTCCTAGCACTATCCTCAAGTGCTCCTCGTGCTCACTCTCATTCGAATAATACACTAATATATCATCTATGAAAACGATCACAAATTGATCTAGGTAGGGCTTCAACACTCTATTCATAAGATCCATAAACGTTGCTGAAGCGTTAGTTAATCCAAATGGCATTACAAAATACTCAAAATGGTCATACCTCAATCGAAATGCCGTCTTCGGAGCATCATGTGGCTTAATCCTTAGTTGATAATATCCGGATCTCAAATCAATCTTCAAGAACACCTTCGCTTTCTGTAGTTAATAAAACAACTCGTCTATCCTTGGGAGCGGATATTTGTTCTTTACAATGGCCTTATTTAGCTGACGGTAGTCAATGCACATCCTTAGACTCCCGTCTTTCTTCTTTACAAATAGCACTGGTGTGCCCCATGGCGACGTGCTTGGCCTAATGAACCCCTTATCAGTCAACTCCTATAGCTAACTCTTCAATTCTTTCATCTCTTCCGGAGCCATCTAGTATGGCAGAATTGATATCGGTTGGGTTCCTGGCACTAACTCAATTGAGAACTCGATTTCTCAAGGTGGAGGTAGTCTCGGTAATTCTTTTAGAAACACGTCATCATATTCTCATACTACTCACACCTCATTGAGTTTTGGTACCTCTCTTTCTTCTAACTGAGCATAAGCTATGAATCCATGAGCTCCTCGGCTCAACTGCTTCGCTGCCTTCATTGCTGAAATCATCTTTACGACCTCGAGGTCACCTTGTCCACGAAATTTGACCCACCCTTCCTCGGGTTTTCTTATGGTCATTATCTTCCTACGACAGTCTATATTGGCGTCGTACTTGGACAGGAAGTCCATCCCTAAGATTACGTCGAAGTCATATACTTCTAACAGAATCAGATCAACCTGGAATCAAACATTACTTAGGCTAATTTCGCATCCCCTCACCATTTTTGAGGACTTCATACTTTTACCCATAGGTGTCAAAATCACCATAAGACACCCCATAGACTCGGTTTCTACTCTCAAACTCCCAGCCAAAGCATGCGAAATAAAAGAATGGGTAGACCCTAGATCTATCAATGCGTGCACAAGAGTATCCAAAATGAAGAGAATACCTTGGATAACTACAGGGTTCGCTTCTATGTCTTCTTTAGTAAAATTATAGACTCGCCCCTGTCTGGTCCCTTTCCCCTCTTCAATCCTTAGTAGCTGCTCTTTCTTCTTCGGGCAATTCCTCGAGATGTGCCCATACTAGATGCAATTGTAGTAGATCACGCTCACTGGTGTTGCTGCTATGGCTTTACCTTCTTGGACCGTTCCCTTCGAGCAAATTTTAGAAGTATGCCCGGGCTATCCACAAGGGTAATAGACAATAATTTGACCGTTGCACCTCTTCCCCGGGTGCCTTTTTTTGCATCTAAAGCATGCCTTCCCCTTTTTCACGATCTTCCCATCCCAAGGTCCCAAAGTTGAGTGGGATTTCTCTGATTGTCCTCTAGTTTGAATCATTGTGGCCTTTAGTTCTGCCACTCGTGTCATATTCTCCTCAGCGGTCATAGTTTTGAAAACTATGCCTGCATAAGACTCCACATTGACCAGGCTCATCAGTTGTTGAAATTCGGTTTGGAAGCTTTGCAAGAATTTTCGTCCCTTTTCCACATCGTCCATCCCATACAGTGGCATATACTTGATTAACCGCAAAAATTTAGCCTCGTATTGGGCCACATACATATTTGACCCTTGGCGTAAGTACATAAACTCTCGAGCTCTAGCCAACTTCCAGCAAGTGGGAAAGAATTTCCTATTGAACAGTTCCTTAAACCGTTCCCACAGCATCTGAGGTGCCTCTCCCACTTCTACGTCTGTTGCCGACCCTTGAGATCCTGTCTGGTTAGGTATCGCTCGCTGCATAGACCTCCACCATTGAGTCGCTTCCTCTTCCAGCATATAGGTCGCACACTTGACATTGTCCTTATTCATGATTCTCAATCTTTGTAGGATCTTCTCGGTCATGTCTAACCAGTATTCACTGATTGTAGGGTCATCTGCCGGTTTTCCTCGAAACACTGGTGGGTTTTGTCATAGATACCTCTCCAAGGAATCTACTATTCTTTGCTCGTGCTGTAACTTTAAAATTCACCCAGCCATGCTGATAGCATGCATATTTGTGCTATATTTTGGCATTTCACCTTAGTCTTATTACGGCATTTGAAGTAATTATTGCGGATCTTTCATTGTTTCTATTTTATTATACTTCAAATCCTTCTTACACTATTTTCTTTCTTATTTCTATGGATCCAAGCTTGCATAGCTTTAGGGAATATTGGATGGGCTTGAGAAGCAGCTGGAAAGGACTTGAAGTGGCAGATTTGAAGTGGCAGATTTGGGTTGCATTTGGGCTGCTCAATTCTACTATTTTGGGCTCACTTATCTCAATATCTGTTGGGCTAGGCTAGGCCCAACCCTAGATCTTCCTTTCTTGGCCATGTATTTAAGGCCTCTTAGCACTTATTTCCAGACACATTGAGAGGAGAAAAGAGAGGAGATTCTGGTCTTTTTTCTAGTTGTTAGCATCTTTCTATTTTATTCATTTTTTTTGTCTCCATTTTTGTCTTCCTTGCTGCAATGAAAGGCTAGAGCTATTGTAACTGGTTGTGTATCTTGAACCCATGTGGAATCTGAGTCCCGGATGAGCTACAAAAACCTGGTTTGTTTGTTTTAATTTTATTCATTTCCATTTGGTTTAGTTTGAGCAGAGTTTTGAATGCATGGAGTTCATGGCAGGTTTGTGTGAGTTTGCATGGATTCATTTTCTGTTAAATGCTTAAGAGAACAGAGTGTTGTAGCCGGTTGGTATAACATCTCAGAAATGAATATAATGTGCTTGAATGATTGTTCTTGCATAGCTCTGGATGGGTTGAATAGAGAGTGAATGGTTGCATTTTGTTTATAAGAGATTTCCATATTCATTTTGCTGTTCCAATCATTCTAATCCTTGGACGGTTGTTGGGGATACTTTGAGTTTGATATCCAGAGATTATAACATCTAACAAACCAAGATCTATAGGTTGGACAAGGAAGATTTCACAAAGGGGACAAATACACAACTGGTTGCATTTCATTTACTGATTTTCATCTACATCTATCCTTTTTCTTCTGTTTTGTTATTTAGATTTCTGTCAAAACCACCCCCCCTAAACAAACTGTTGTTGTTCTTATATTGGTTCTCATTGTTGGTAGAAGAAGATAAGGCTCCTTGTGAGAGACGACCTAGGGTGCACTTTGCTGCAAACTAGAGATACATTTATATTTAATTCTGGAGTGGTTTGACAGCCGCTGGCCAGAATTTTGGCGCCGTTGCCAGGGAGCCAAGTTTTTCTTTTGAAAACATAAGGGACCGACCCTATTTTATGTTTGTTTTGTTTTCTTATTTGAGTGTTTGAGTGTTTTGTGTTTTGTCTGTTTTATGTGTTTGAGTGTTTTGTCTGTTTTATGTGTTTGAGTGTTTTGTTTGTTTTATGTGTTTGAGTGTTTTGAGTGTTTTGTGTTCTTGATGATAAGGCTATTAGTTGTTGCTCACAAACTTGAAGAGCTATTTTGTTCTGTTCTTGGGATAAACTAATAGCAAGCAGCAACAGAAAAGCCTTATTTGCCTTTTCGATCTTCTTTTTGTGTGTGTGTATTTTCATTTTCTGTTTTCTTGTCTCTAGAACTATTTTTGAACAAAGAAGTGGCTGCTGGAGAAGGCTACACGACCTGCAACTAGAAAAGCAAACCTGCATTAACTGAAAAAGCAAAAAAGACGGTAACTAAAAAAGCAAAAAAGACACACCTGCAACCCTTCTCTGGTTTTCAGTATCACTTGCAGTCCTTCTCTGGTCTTCATATGCTCTGATAGGTGCTGAAAAGCGAGCTCACAGAAAGTAGACAACCCAACAAAAATCAAAAAGGGGCTGCAGCAGCAGATCAGGAGCATATCAGCTGAAGTCCACTTGTCTGCCCCTCTGACAGCAAATCACTTGACCAAGAGACATTCCGTTTTTCTTTTTCACCCTCTCCTTTTATTCTCTCTCTTTTAACATTCCTCTTGGCATTGTCTTTCCCTTCCCCACTAATCTTCCTTTTCATTTGACAGATAAACACCAGCAGCTGCAACCAAGAGGAGATCAGCCACAGCAGTTCCCATTTGACAGCAGTTTTGACCACCTCCATGACAGATAGCGAGATTTAAGGATTGAGCTGAAGATATCGGTTCTATCCTCTTGCTTTCTCATCCTTACTTGATATTCTTTCAATTCCATATGCCCCCCTTGATGTTTTCTTGCATATAGAGTGGCTTCTGAGGCAAAATAGGAGGCGGTTTGAAAAAAAAATCTGTTTCCCGGTTACTGTTCATAGGTTTCCACTTGCTCCGATTGAACTGATTTTTGGTGTCCAAAGAAATGGGGGTGTAAGGATCAAGACTCACAGATTTGCTATGACAAGAGCCTTTTTTGGCCAAATTCCAACGTTTAGGCCACTTTTTGGGCCATTTTGTGTTTCTCAGTGGCTAATTTTGTGTGGTTTTTAGTGTTTTTAGGTCCCTCAATGTTTTTGTGTTGAAATTTTGTGAAAAATTGCATAAAAAAAATCATCTAAGGGCTTCTTGTTTGACATGTTTTGTGTTTTTGTGTTTTTGTGTTTTTGTTTTTGAGTTTTTGAGTTTTGAGTTCTTAGTATGCATAGGCCATTTTGTGTGTTGTTTTTGTGCTAATCTCTAGTGCATGACCAGGTCTTCTAAGGAAAAATTACTTGATTTGGATCTTGAATTAGAGAACACTCTTAGAAGGCAAGCTAGAAAACTTAAGTCTAGGGATAGGATTGATCCTAACAGTGCTTCTAATACTTCATCCAAACCTATTCCAGAATTCATCAATATGGCAGATAATGGAAATAATGGTAATGGAAATAATGGTAATGGCAATAATGGAAATCATGGAAATAATGTAAATCATGGTCATTTGGATGGTAGAACCATTAGAGAGCTGGCTGCACCTAATGTGCATTATCAGCCCCTATGTATTAATACCCACAATTGGATGCTAACTTTGAACTAAAATCTGGACTGATCCATTTATTGCCCAAGTTTCATGGTCTTGCAGGAGAGGATCCGCACAAGCATATGAAAGAGTTTCATGTTGTTTGCTTAACCATGCGGCCACAAGGAGTAGATGAAGAGCAAATCAAGCTGAGAGCCTTCCCATTCTCACTTGATGGATCAACCAAGGATTGGTTGTATTACCTGCCACCAGGTGCCATTACCAGTTGGGATGGATTGAAAAGGATCTTCTTGGAAAAATTCTTCCCAGCCTCCAGAACAGCATCAATAAGGAAGGAAATTTGTGGTATAAGGCAGATAAATGGTGAGACTCTACATGAGTACTGGGAGAGATTCAAGAAGTTATGTTCCAGCTGTCCTCACCATCAGATAAGTGACCAACTCCTAGTTCAATATTTCTATGAAGGTCTAATCCCCATGGACAAGTACTTGGTAGATGCTGCAAGTGGAGGAGCATTGGCAGAGAAGACCCCAGCAGCTGCACAAGAACTGATATCAAAGATGGCACAAAATGCCCAGAATTAACACTCCTGCAAAAGCCATCAATGAAGTCAGTGTGGCTTCCACCATGGACCAACAGAGGATAGAAAACAAGCTTGAGGAATTATCTTCCATGGTCAGGCAGTTGGCATTAGAGAGAAAGCAACCCCAGCAACAGCTTTGTGGCATTTGCTCCTTGCCATCCCATATGAAAGATCAATGCCCACAGTTGCAAGAGAATAATGAGACATGTGCAGGCATCTTTCCTGGCAGACCATTCCAGCACCAGCAGCACAGCCAACCACAACCTCCAAATAGATATGATCTATTTTCCCCCACCTACAATCTAGGTTGGAGAGACCATCCGAACCTCAGATATGGCAACCTTTCCAATCAACATGTGCAGCAGCAGCCATACCAGAATCAACCATTTCAGTAGAGGTTCCATCCTTCAAATTCCAGCAACCATGCTCCACCACTAAGGCAGAATCAAGCCATGCAACAAGCATCACCATTACCCAAGTCAAAACCTAGTTTGGATGATCTTGTTAAACAACTAGCAGCCAATACACTCCAATTCCAGTAAAAGACAGAAACAACAATTCAAAATTTGGAGACCCAAATAGGTCAGCTAGCCACAAACATCAATCAGTTAAGGAGTCAAGGTTCGGGGCAACTTCCTTCACAACCAGTTACCAATCCGAGGGGTAATGTTAGTGCTATCATGCTTTGAAGTGGGAAAGAAGTAATCATCCCAACCCCTCCACCATCATCAAACATGAAGCAACATGTAGAGGGTAGCAAAGAGAAGCAACCCTCCTCAATCCAAGAAGCCAAGTAGCCAAACTCCAGCTATCAAGAACAAGGAGAAGGAGAGTCTTCCAACAAACAGCCCCTGCCATTCCCACATCGAGCAACTCAAAATAAGAAAAGAGCAGAGGTTGAATTAGATAAAGAGATCTTGGAGACATTCCAGAAAGTGGAAGTCAACATACCCCTCCTTGAAGCCATCAGACAGATCCCCAAGTATGCAAAATTTCTCAAAGATTTGTGTACTCACAAGAGGAAGCTTAAGGGGAATGAGAAGGTCAACCTTGGGAGGAATGTTTCAGCTCTTATCCAACCTGCCATGCCAGTAAAGTGTAAAGATCCAGGGACGTTCTCCATTCCTTGTACTATAGGAGACATGCAATTTAGCAATGCTTTACTAGATTTAGGTGCATCCATTAATGTTATGCCTAACTCTATTTATGCTTCATTGCAGTGCGGTCCTTTGAAGCCAACAAGAGTGGTTGTCCAGCTAGCCAATAGAAGTACTGTACACCCCACTGGAGTCCTAGAAGATGTGCTGGTTAAGGTTAAGGATTTAATCTTTCCAGCTGATTTTTATGTTTTGAATATGGAAGATGACAGCACACTTGAGCATGCACCCTTGATACTAGGGAGACCATTCTTAAAAGCTGCTAGAACTATTATCAATGTGCATGAGGGTACACTTTCCATGGAATTTGCTAGTAACAAAATTAACTTCAAGATACTTGATGCCATGAAATTCCCTACTGAGGATCATTCCACTTTTCAAGTAAATAGAGTTTACCTGTTAGTGAATGAAGCATGTTTTGAGCCTCCTGATTTAATTGATAAACTCCCCACTGTGCATGAGTTCCCAGATACGATTATTTGCACTGATTGTAGTAATGGAGAGAGTCAATGTGCTGCATGCTTAGAGATTGCTGAATTTTTGCATAGGCATGAGTTTGATTTTGATGCTAACATTTCCCAAGTGGAAGATAGTGTTGCTGACCTTGTTGACCAGGTTGATAGTGCTTTAGAGTTAGAGTTGTTGGCCAAATTCCAAAAGTATGGCCACACGAATTTTATAAATGCAACAGTTAAAAAACCAACAACATATATTTTTCAGAAAAATACATTTTATATATGCAACATGATTTCACGTAAGAGAATAACAAGAGTTCACGTATAAGAACTTCACGAAACACGTCTCTTGCAATAGAAGTCTCTCACAAGAGAATAAAAAATAGGATTTAGAGTATAGGAGTCTTACTTTGTAGGTTTATCTCCTAAACGGTACAGTTTCACTGCAAATGGCCTAGGTTTCTGCAGAAAACATACATTTCGGTAAACCTAATCTCAAATATTTTTACATAGGGTTGAAGGGTATTAAAGTTTGGTTATAACTAGAAAATTTGAAGGAAAATGGGCCTCCCACGCGTCCCCAGAAGGTGGCTCATGCGCATTCACTTCCGGCATGTGTATCTCACACACTGCTATAAGATTTCGGACAACATTGCGTCGTTTTCGTATTTCGGCCAAATCTCTCTCGTTTTAACTCCGATTCGAACCCTATTTGAACTTACGTGACCCTATTTTTCTCCTCTATAGGATTATCAAAAAAATGGGACTTACCTCACTTTTTTTTGGATTGATTTTAGCAAATTCTGGCGAAGGCTCGTAACTCCAATGAGTCTCGTTCTCGCCAGCTTCTCCTTCGATTTCTTCTTGCCTTCTTGTCGAACTTCCTCCTCTCTCTGTAGAGCAAGCTCCTCCTTTTAGAGTGCCTCAACTCTCAAACTTGCTTGGAGTGATTTGAGAACAACCCATGTTGCCTATTTATAGATTTCTTCAACCAATCACATTATGCCACTTGTCACAACCTAAGCCATGGACTCCAAAGACTCAAAGATATATTTGAATGGCTTTTTAAATCCAAAACTATAATGAATTGAACTTTTGAAATCCAAGCTAATACCCCAAAGTTCTTCCAAATAACATTTTGGCCCTTATTTCAAGTCCTCAACTTTAATATTTTACCAGATGAGCTTATAATTTCATCCTTAATTCATTTAAATAATTCTCTAATTACAATTACAACCTCAAACATCTAATTTATCGAGATACTTAAAATCTCAAAATTAATAACTCAAAATTACTCGATATGTACGATTTTTGGGAAGCCCTTACCATCATTCGGTCTTTTTAGGCTACAACTTAGCCTAACCGAAAAACTGTCTCTTATTTGATTTCTTTTAGTGTCATAAATCTCGCCTCGAGACGCTCATCAAAAATATACCCTTATCCTTAGGTATCTAAGCTCCAGGGCACTCCCTGTGATTGATTCGGTCACTTGTTTCCATTTCAAGCATATTTTTTGATGTTTTAAACTCACTAAAAATACGTGGCATCTTCACAAAAATATGGGGTATTATATTGCACCAGGGCGATTGCCTGCCTAGAGGGTGACTAAGAGGCCCACAAGTGAGGTGGGACTCTTGGTCGTCGAAGGGTGATAGCTATGAGCTAACTCGTGGTTGCGGGCCTATGATGACACGATGTGTGTAATACCCCAAGAGCCCAGAGGAGGGTAGTATATATCGAGAATATGTAAGAAAGGAAATAATACCAGCTGGATACCTTTTAGGCTGAATGCAGGCAAAGAACTCCCAAGTTAAGCGTGCTTGACCTAGGGTAATCCAAGGATGGGTGACGCCCCATGGGAAGTTCGAGTAGGCCCATTAAGGTAAGTTGTCCCGAACCTTCCTATCGCTCGATGTGGGGTATTACAAAAATGTGTGTCAACAGATCCCTAAATCCCCATTTTGTTTAAGGGCTTTTCAGGTTGTTTTTACGTTAAAAACATATAGTGGGAGCCTTAGTTGTCTAGCTTATGGATTTTTAAATGCTTTTAGGTCCGATCCTTTGCTTCTGTCAGCAAAAGCTTCCATAAACGCCCTTGATTATCTTATGGATGCTAGCATCATCATGCATCTTTGTATACGTGTTTTGGAGAAAAGAAAAGCGGAGAACGTTATAGCAATCAAGATTAAAGTCTTAATTCTAAATGGTAGAAGAAAGAAAAATAATTTAAGCAAGCACGAAAAACACACGAGATTTATAGTGGTTTACTCTTAATGTGAAAGCTACATTCACTTTGCTGCCACTGTGAGTTTCTTCATTATAACCCAATTGGTGATTATAGGAGAATACACCCTTATATAAGAAAAAATTAGGGCAATAGAAAATATATGTGTGAAAATAAAAAACTGTCCTTATTGTAAAATTGCATATAAAATTTTGCCCAAAGAGTTCCACCCCCTACAACCCCCAGGTGGGGGGTTTACCACCCCCTTCCAAAGGGCTCCACGTATTGATTCTGCGTAAAGGTAATATGTGCCAAGGTAATAATTAAGCTTCACACATACTGACAATCTCCCACTTGGGGACTAATTTATCATCAATTATCACCACTTGCAGGGAACTCCTCAATCCCTAGCAGAAAAGTCCAACTGAAGTTGCACATAACTCCAATTTCTCATTAATCACAAAGCAAATCTTACATAACTGATACCAAACCTATATATGCTTTGTCCTACCATGATAAATAGGACTCTTTGCCAAATGAATGGCACTTTGACTATCACAATGCGATATACTCTACTCATATTTGTAATACCCCAAATTTTTGTGAGGTTGTCACGTAATTTAAATGAGTCTAAAATACCAAAAAATTGGCTTATAAGGGAAACAAGTGATCGCATCAGATGCAAGCAATGCCCTGAATCTTAGATATCTAAGGAAAGAGGGTATGTCATTGACAAGCGTCTTAAGAGGCGATTTATGACGCTAAAAGAAATCAAATTAGAGATGATTTTTGATACAACTAAGTTATTGCTTGAAAAGTTGAATGATGGTAAGGGCTTTCGAGAAATCCATAGAACCCTGAAGAGGCTCTAATTTTGTGAATAGAATAACCCTTAAGTGATTTCGGGATGAAACAAAAGGGTTTGTGATCGAAACATACATTTGGGGCCTAAGTGTAATTTTTGATTCCAGTCGAAAAGGGTTAAAAATGATTTTTTTCCTTATTGGGCCAATTGAGAAGCATGGGTCTTAGGGGTTCATGTGGTAAAATATCAAAGCTTGAGGACTTGAAATAAGGGCAAAAATGGCATTTGGAATAAGCTTGGGGTATTAGTTTTGGATTTCAAAATTCATTCCATTCTAGTTTTGGATCACTTTGGATTTCAAAATTCATTCCATTTTAGCTTTGAATCATTTTGGAGTTCAAGCAACATTCCATTCTAGTTTTGGATCACTTTGGGGTTCAAAGCTTATCTAAGGACATGTAGTGACACGTGATTGGCCTAGAAAATCTATAAATAAGGCCATCGAGTTGTTCTCAAATTATTCCAAGTGAGTTTGAGGATTGAGAGATTCTAAGGTGAGGATCCTATTCTTGAGAGGGGAAGGAAATTATGCAAAAAGAAGGGAAGGAATCGAAAGAGAAACAAAGGAGAATGGGCCTCGCTGGAGTTTCGGGTCTTCGCTGGAGTTCATCCCAAATAGTCAGAATCATAGAAAGGTAAATTCGATTTTTTGTAATAATCCTGTAGAGGGGGAAAAGAGGGACCCGTAGGTTCAAACCGAATAGGAGCTAAAATGAGGGAGTTATGACCGAAAAACCAAAAGAGGGCGAAGCTGTGCAGAAATTAAGGGTGGCGCGTGCAACTCACGTGCCGGGAAAGGGCTACATGTGAAGGCGCGTGGGCTATCTTCCCAGGGAGTGTGATGGAGCATGTGGGGTCCCCTTGCCTTGCAAATTTTCAGTTATATCTCTCATTTAATGCCCTTCAACCCTATGAAAAAATATTAGATATTAAGTTTACCAAAACCCGTGTTTTTGGCAGAAACCTACCAATGGCAGATGCTCCTCCTAATTTCCTCCAAAATCAAGGGCACAGGATCTCGACATATCTTCAAGCCTTTGAATTATCCTCTCCGATTGCCTATCACTCTAGGGGTGATAAGCCGTACTTAATTTCAGCTAGGTCCCCATGCATTCCTGCAAACTCTCTTAAAACCTCGAGGTGAACCTCGGGTCTCGATCTGAAACTATACTTACCGGCGCACCATGGAGTCGTACGATTTCCTTCACGTACTGCTTGACAAATTTTCATACTGGTTGATCCATCCTTGTAGGCAAGAAATGCACTGACTTTGTTAACCTGTCTACCACCTCCCAAATGGCATCATAGCCCCTTCGACTCTTTGAAAATCCTGTCACGAAATCCATCGTGATATGTTCTCATTTCCACTCAGGAACTTCCAAAGGTCTCATCAACTCTACGGGTTTCTGGTGCTCAATCTTTACCCATTGGCATATATCACATTGTGCCACCTTCCTAGCCATGCTAACCTTCATCCCAGGCCCCCAATAGATTTCCCGAAGATCTCGATACATCTTCATAGCTCCTGAGTGCAGAGTATACTTAGCTCTGTGGGCTTCATCCAAAATTTTCTGCCTCAACTCCTGAAGGTTTGGCACATATACTTTACCCCGAAACCTGAGAATGCCATTTCGCATCTCAAAATCCGAATTCTTGGGCTGACCCTGCTCATCTACCCATAAACGTATACGCTAGTCACTACCACTAGCCTCCCGTATCTCAGTCTCTAGATCCAGTCGAACCGTCAGGCCAGCTACTAGGATAGAAGATCCTTTCGGCACTACCACTACAAAAAAATTGATTTTTAGCGGCGGTTTCTTAAACCGCCGCAAAAAATGAAATTCTGCGGTGGTTTGCAAACCGCCGCAAAATACTATTTTAGCGGCGGTTTTCAAAAAACTACCGCTAAATTTAGAAAATAATTAAATAATTAAAAATTAAAATTTAATTTAGCGGCGGTTTCTGAAAAATCGCTGCTAAATTTAAAAATTATTAAATAATTTAAAATTAAAATTAAATTAATATTTGCGGCGGTTTTGAAAACCGCCGCAAAATTCATTAAAAAATTTGGCAGTTTTTGAAAACCGCCGCTAAATTCAAAAATTATTAAATAATATAAAATTAAAATTAAATTAATATTTGCGGCGGTTTCCAAAACCGCTGCATTAATAATTTACAATTAATACTTATTGTATTAATAATTTATATTTTATAATTTGCGTTAATAATTTAAAATTTTCAATTGCTTTGAAATAATAAGTAGTAATAAAATTTTTTCCCAAAACTTGCATTAATGATTTACAAATAATACTTATTGCGTTAATAATTTACATTTTGTAATAGTTTTCAAAAAAGAAATTTTCCCCCAAAACTTGCATTAATGATTTACAAATAATACTTATTGCATTAATAATTTGTATTTTGTAATTTGCATTAATAATTTAAAATTTTCAATTGTTTTGAAATAATAAATAGTAATAAAATTTTCTCCCAAATTAATGATTTGCATTTAGTACTTATTGCATTAATAATTTACATTTTGTAATTTGCATCTTTATATATATAAAAGTAGGATAATCTTCAAAAAAGAAATTTCTACCCAAAACTTGCATTAATGATTTACAAATAATACTTATTGCATTAATAATTTACATTTTGTAATTTGCATCTTTATATATATAAAAGAAGGATAGTTTTCAAAAAAGAAATTTCCCCCCAAAACTTGCATTAATGATTTACAAATAATACTTATTGCATTAATAATTTGTATTTTGTAATTTGCATTAATAATTTAAAATTTTCAATTGTTTTGAAATAATAAATAGTAATAGAATTTTCCCCCAAATTAATGATTTGCGTTTAGTACTTATTGCATTAATAATTTACATTTTGTAATTTGCATCTTTATATATATAAAAGTAGGATAGTCTTCAAAAAAGAAATTTTCTTCCAAAACTTGCATTAATGATTTACAATTAATACTGATTGAATTAATAATTTACATTTTGTAATTTACATTAATAATTTAAATCTTTCAATTGCTTTGAAATAATAAGTAGTAATAAAATTTTCCCCCAAAACTTGCATTTAATACTTATTACATTAATAATTTACATTTTGTAATTTGCATTAATAATTTAAATCTTTCAATTGTTTCGAAATAATATATACTAATTATTGTAAAATTAATAATAAATTTTAAATATACAAGTTTTTCAATGCTAATTGTTTTCTATTAAATTTGCATGAATTTTATGAGAAATATTAATAGACAACTTAAACTATTAATTAAGTCATAGAAAAGTATCTATTTATTTAATATATTATTTTTATATCTTTATTCTATGTATATTTATATAATATTAAAATATGATAGTCAATAAAGTATTTTGCCAAATGTCAATTATTAGGGTTGTCAAGTATTAGGGTTTTTCAATGCTAATTAATATTCTAGGTATCACATTTTTAAGACTATGGAAGAAATCAAAATTCATTTTTTTAAAATTTTGTTATTATTGAAAAAACTTATTCTTACTCATATTTAAGAGTTTTAATTTATATTTATAATTATAATATAATAAATAGAAAATAACGAACATCTTTAAGTTGAAATATTATAGATTTTATAATATTTATTTATAATATCAGGGTTTTTAATTTTTTTTTAATTTTAGCGGCGGTTTCTAAAACCGCCGCTAAATTTAAAATTTTAATTTTTTTTAATTTTTGCGGCGGTTGAAAAACCGCCGCTAAAATAAAAAAATTAATTTTTTTTAATTTTAGCAGCGATTTTTAAAACCGCCACTATATATTTTAAAAACCACCGCTAAATCACTGATTTTGCAGCGGTTTTAAAATCGCCGCAAAATTAATGATTTAGCGACGGTTATTCCAGCAGTTGGTCAAAACCGCTGCTAAATGCTCCACGACGGCTGTTTCAGCGGCGGTTAAAAACCGTTGCTAAATGCAAAAAAAACCGCCGCTAAATGCTAGTTTTTTTGTAGTGTACACTAACCATCATTAGGCTAAAAGACTCAATCAGCAGCCACTCTTGGGCTATTAACCCTGCCAAAACAATAGGCACAGTCCTACTCAAAGCATTAGCCACCACATTGGCACACCCCGGGTTATACAAGATGGTGCAGTCATAGTCCTTCAGGAACTCCATCCATCGTCGCTGCCTCATGTTCAACTCTTTATGTGAGAACACATACCTTAGACTTTTGTGGTCCGTGAATACATCAAACATCTCTCCATATAGGTAGTGCCTCCATAGTTTCAAAGCATATACCACCGCTGCCAACTCCAAGTCATGCGTTGGGTAGTTCACTTCGTGCCTCTTAAACTGGCATGGTCCATACGATATCACCCGACCATGTTGCATCAATACACAACCCAAACTAACCTTTGAGGCATTAGTGTATACAACATATCCACCAGGCCCACTAGGCATTGCCAGCACAAGTGCCGAGGTCAGTCTGTCCTTGAGCTCTTGAAAGCTTTCCTCGCACTTGGCAGTCCATTCGAACTTTACCTCCTTCGTATGAGCTTCGTCATAGGTGCAGCTATCTTCAAAAACCCTTCCATGAATCTTCGATAGTAACCTTCCAATCCCAAAAAACTTCTCACTTCGGTCACACATGTCAACTGCTTCCATCTTTGAATATCCTCAATCTTGGCCGGATCTACTGAGATTCCTTCGGTTGAGATTACATGACCAAGAAAAGCAACTTGGGATAGCCAAAACTCACACTTCAAGAACTTTGCAAACAATTGGTGTTTCCTGAGGGTTCCTAGCACTATCCTCAAATGCTCCTCGTGCTCACTCTCATTCGAAGAATACACCAATATATCATCTATGAAAACGATCACAAGTTGACCCAGGTAGGGCTTGAGCACTCTATTCATAAGATTTATAAATGCTACTGGAGCGTTAGCTAATCTGAATGGCATTACAAAATACTCAAAATGGTCATACCTCGATCGAAATGACGTCTTTGGAACATCATGTGGCTTAATTCTCAGCTGATAATATCCGAATCTCAAATCAATCTTTGAGAACACCTTCGCTCGCTGTAGTTGATCAAACAACTCGTCTATCCTTGGGAGCGGATACTTGTTCTTTACAATGGTCTTATTTAGCTAACGGTAGTCAATGCACATCCTTAGACTCCTGTCTTTCTTCTTTACAAATAGCACTGGTGTGCCCCATGGCGACGTGCTTGGCCTAATGAACCCCTTATCAGTCAACTCCTGTAGCTGACTCTTCAATTCTTTCATCTCTATCGGAGCCATCCGGTATGGCAGAATTAATATCGACTGGGTTCCTGGCATTAACTCAATTGAGAACTCGATTTCCCAACGTGGAGGTAGTCCCGGTAATTCTTTTGGAAACATGTCATCATATTCTTGTACTACTCGCACCTCATTGAATTTCGGTACCTCTCTTTCTTCTAACTGAGCATAAGCTATGAATCCATGAGCTCCTCGGCTCAACAGCTTTGCAGCCTTCATTGCTGAAATCATCTTTACGACCTCGGGGTCGCCTTATCCACGAAATTTGACCCACCCTTCCTCGGGTTTTCTTATGGTCATTATCTTCCTACGACAGTCTATATTGGCGTCGTACTTAGACAAGAAGTCCATCCCTAAGATTATGCCGAAGTCATATACTTATAACAAAATCAGATCAGCCTGGAATCGAACATTACTCAGGCTAATTTCGCATCCCCTCACCATTTCTGAGGACTTCATACTTTTACCCATAGGTGTTGAAATCACCATAAGACACCCCATAGACTCGGTTTCTACTCTCAAACTCCCAGCCATTCTACTTTTGGATCACTTTGGATTTCAAAATTCATTCCATTTTAGCTTTGAATCATTTTGGAGTTCAAGCAACATTCCATTCTAGTTTTGGATCACTTTGAGGTTCAAAGCTTATCTAAGGACATGTAGTGACACATGATTGGCCTAGAAAATCTATAAATAAGGCCATCGAGTTGTTCTCAAATTAGTCCAAGTGAGTTTGAGGATTGAGAGATTCTAAGGTGAGGATCCTATTCTTGAGAGGGGAAGGAAATTATGTAAAAAGAAGGGAAGGAATCAGAGGAGAAGCAAAGGAGAATGGGCCTCGCCAGATTTTTGGGTCTTCGCTGGAGTTCATCCCAAACAGTCAGAATCACGGAAAGGTAAGTTTGATTTTTTGTAATATTCCTGTAGAGGGGGAAGAGAGGGACCCATCGGTTCAAACTGAATAGGAGCTAAAATGAGGGAGTTATGACCAAAAAACCAAAAGAGGGTGAAGTTGTGCCGAAATTAAGGGTGGTGCATTCAACTCACGTGCCGGGAGAGGGCTACACATGAAGGCGCGTGGGCTATCTTCCCAGGGAGTGTGATGGAGCATGTGGGGTCCCCTTACCTTGCAAATTTGCAATTATATCTCTCATTTAATGCCTTTCAACCCTATGTAAAAATATTAGATATTAAGTTTACCAAAACCCGTGTTTTCTGCAGAAACCTAGACCATTTCCTGTGAAACCGTAACTTCCAAATATAAACCTTCGAGGTGAGGCTCCTATACTCCAAGTCCTATATTTTTCTTGTACGAGAGACTTCTATTGCATGAAACGTGTTTTGTGATGTAATACCTGATAATTTCTAAAGAACTTAGGAGTAAATTACCTTGGGGAAAAAATGAAAATCATAGATAAATTGAGCTTAAAGGGTAATTTCTTACCATTAGGAATGACCGAATCGACTGCAGGGAGTGACTTGGAGCCAAAATGTATAAAGAAATCAAAATGATATTGACGAGTATTTCGAGGCATGATTTATGGCATCGAAGGAAAATGGATCAGAAATGATTTTCGATACAACTAAAATACAATATGATTCAGGCTGAAAAATAGAATCGTTATAGGGGACCTCTGAAAAAACATGGAACCCTGAAAGGGCTTCAATTTTTTGTAAAGATCAACCTTGAGGAAGTTTCGAGATCAAATAATAGCTCGGTGATGACACTGGGGTCGAATCGTCCTTATCGAGTAATCTTGGGTAATTAATTTTGGGTTTTCTATATTGAAATGAAAATTAATTTGATGTTGATATGCCCTACAAACTTGGAGAATTACAAGACCTAAAAAAGTCATGAGACGTGGACATGAAGCCCAAAGGCCCAACGGGTTGTAGGAGATCAAGGAAATAAGCCGAAGGAGCAAGAGGTCAAGCTGAGACCAAGTGGGGAGGGCCCACTTAGTTATGTCGAGTGGGTACGACACTATTTCTATTTTTTAGGCATAACTTTCTCATATGAGCTCCGATTGAGGTAATTCAAAGTCCTATGGAAAGGTAAGAGAATTATCTACAACTTTTATGATTTGAGTTTTAAGAGATTTGAGTTTAATCAAGGTGTAAATTGGCCATGAAGTTGATGTACCTGCACTATGAAGGCTTGGAGTCAAGTATTGAAGGAAGATGGATCCGAACCAAGACAAAAGCAAAAAAGAAGGCATGAACAAGTGGCCCCCCACTCGGTGATGATCTGGTGGCCCCCCACTCAGTTATAACAGAGTGGTCCCTCACTCGGTCATGGGGAGACCAATTTTCCACAACTTTTCATGATCCCACACAGTTATGCCGAATAGGCACGAGACTACTTTGATTTTTTGGCCTAACTTTCTCTTATGAACTCCGATTGAGCTGATTCAAAGTCTTGTGGAAATCTAAGAGAATTATATACAACTTTCATGTTTTGAGTTTTGAGATATTTGATCTAAATCAATATGAAAATCGGGCATGAAGTTGAGGTATGGGAACCACTCAAAACCAAGCCAAGGAAAAGGGCAAAAGAAGGCATGATCGAGTGGCCCCCCACTCGGTCATTACCGAGTGACCCCCCACTCGGTCATGGTCGAGTGGGCTTGGGCCAATCTCTCCCATTTTCCCTCTCAGATGGACCGCGAAATAATCAAAATGGGCCGTGAGATTCTCGCCCTGATTCTCGTATGTCTTCTCTCTCTCCTCAGCTATAAATATGAGACCATACCTTCATCACAAGGTACGCAATTTTGAGTAATTGAAGTACAATTTTCTCATTTTCTCTCGAGATCTGACTTAAGCATCGGAGGGCTTATGCGAGGACCCCCACTCGCGCCCTAACGGTGCTCTCGTTTTGTAGGCTACTCGTCATCCTCAAGCCCACTCGTCGTCCTCAGGTCACCAAGGCCACTCGTCATCCTCAAGGCCACTCATCATCCTTAAGGCCACTCGTTGTCCTCAGGTCACTCGGTCACCAAGGCCACTCATTTCCCTCAGGTCACTCAGTCACCAAGGCCACTCGTCGCCCTCAGGTCACTCGGTCACCAAGGCCACTCGTCGTCCTGAGGTCACTCGGTCACCAAGGGCACTCGTCATCCTCCGGTCATTCGGTCATTCTAGGCCACCAGATCATTTTTGGCCACCAGATCATTTAGGGGCCACCAGATCATTTTTGGCCACCAGATCATTTTGGGGCCACCAGATCATCAGCCCACTAGATCATCAGATCTATCAGACCATCAGCTCTGTAAGACAACTAGATCTAGACCTCTACCAGATCCAGTTACTCGTCAAGGTTCTTATCAGTGAAGGCACGACTCTCGAGACTCTTGCATCTGTCCACAATAAAAAAAATAGATTGTTGTATTTTGGCAACAACAATTGGCGCCGTCCATGGGAAACACAAGACAAAAAGTTAACTTAAGAATGGAAAACACCCGTGGACACCGACGAACTCTCTCTCAAGGCATAGAAACACGCCTACCACCATGGAACTCTCAGCAACAGGGAGCGTCTCCCATTATTCCCAATTCTCACCCACAAGGAGCACCTCTTCCCCCTCATAATGCTCAACCCCAAAGAGGTGATCGCTCCGTTTCCCCCAGCCAACAGTTGGGGAACCAATCAGTCCCACCTCCACTTAACATCGGCTCAGGCCCACTTCCTACTGATCAAGCTGGGAATTCACGACAGCCACCGCGTACAGTCCCGTGGGAAGAATATGAAGCATTGAGACAGCAACACGTTGAGGGAATGCAGGCACTTCGAGACATGACTGGTATACTTTAAGGTATGATGCCTGGAGGGACGTTGCCCGATACTTTGAAAAAGTTTATGCCATCACCTAAGCCTCAGCCGAGGTGGGAGCTGATTCCTATCAAGAGGCCACTCTCGATTCTCATTCTCGATCCACTCCTCGTCGGGAGGATAGGTCACTACTATCAAGGAAGAATCCTCATGCCATGCTGTGAAGAAAGGAGATCCCACGAAAGGAAAATAGGGCTAGAAGCGTCCAAAGACAGAGATACCATAAAACTGGGGCCGACACACCAACAAGAAATGATGACCAAACAGTAGCAAGTATACGAGATGACATGAAAAGGGTAGTTGAAGAAGTACTTGAACGAAAGAAATTGATCCCAGCCATAGAGGAACAACAACGTAGAAAATGTCCATTCACTACATATTTATTGGAGAAGCCACTGCCTAGAAAATTCAAGATGCCTCAAATCACCCCCTATTCCGGCAAGGATGATCCCTATGATCACATTCAAAGCTATGAGTCGTTGATGATATTGCACGGATGGGACGATGACATAATGTGCCGAGCTTTCTCCTTAACTCTGTCAGGGCATGCCCGGACATGGTTCAACAGTTTACCTGATGCCTTTATGTCTTCATTCGGTCAGCTTAGAATAGAATTTGTTAAGGCATTTATGATTAATAGTCAAAGAGAAAAGGATGCCACATACTTGCTTAGTATTCGACAGGGGAACAAAGAAACTCTACGTCAGTATGTGGATAGATTTCGGAATGCCACCCTCGAAGTTCATGATTTACCAATTGCAATGGCAGTGTCTGCTATGTTACACGGAACACGACTAACTCCCCTACCAGAATCATTATCTTTGGACCCACGAACATCCCTAACAGATTTGTTTACTAGAGCAAATAAATACATGCTCCATATGGAAGTTATGAGAGTTGTAGGTGGGAATGAGGGCAGAGAGTGAAAAAGGAAGGAAAACGATGATGAAGAGGACTCTAGGCAGGTTAGGGGATCAGATATACCTCAGTTCCATTTCCACCATTACACCAAACTTCTCCAACCTCGGTCAACCATACTTGCAGCCATCGAAGGGTTAGGTCTCATTAGACTCCCAAAAAAGGTTGACCATCCCATGGGGAAGAATAGAGAAGAATATTGTAGATATCACAGAACTCGTGCTCATTGCACTGACCAGTGCCGGGAGTTAAGAGATCAGATTGAGATGTGAGTTCGTGAAGGACATCTTCAAAGGTACGTACAAGTCAAAGATAGTGAGTCTCGAAAAGGAGAAGATAGACAAGAAGAGCGAGGGAGATCAAATCAGAGACGTCAAGAGAGAGGAAGGGATTACGGAGAGAATCTACCTCTAGATAATGAACTAGATCATGAGCCCATACATGTCATCTCGGGTGGTGAAACTATGGCAGGGGACTCCTCCTATTCCATCAAGACAAGCCATGAAAGGACATGCCCTTATAAGAAGGCAGTCAGCCACCATTAATGCCCTCAAAGAGAAATCTAGGAGCAAAATTCAGACACATTGCAGAGAGCCTATGTTAAAGAATGAGAAACTAAACATTTCGTGCTCAGAGGCAACAATAAGACCCAAAATGAAACAGTGGATGTACTCACTTATTTCAAAAAATGTAAGCGTTTTCATTACACATTGCTTTCTGAAAGTTTGTTTGCTATGCTCTGCTTACAGGGAAAATAAACTCAAGCCCGTTGCCCTACTCACAGCCCGGCAACGAGGGAAAAATAAACTCAAGCTCGTTGCCCCGCTCACGGCCCGACAACGAGGGAAAAATAAACTCAAGCCCGTTGTCCCGCTTATAGCCCAGCAATGAGGTAAAAGTACATTCAAACCCATTGCCCCGCTCACAGCCCGATAATGAGGTAAAAGTACATTTAAGCCCGTTGTCCCGCTTATAGCTCGGCAACGAGGGAAAAATAACCTCAAGCTCGTTGTCCAGCTTGTAGCCCGACAACGAGGTAAAAGTACATTCAAACCCAATGTCCCTCTCACGGCCTGATAATGAGGTAAAAGTACATTCAAGCCTAATGTAACACCCCATTTCTCGAAAGGGCATTACTGTAACGTAAGATTCCAGGAATAATTTTTTTTTTTTCAAATAAAAACCCATCACAAAAACCATTTCCCAAAGATCCCGTTACACCTTCTCAGTATATCAACTATGAACCATTAATAAACCAAGACAGGTTCACCAACACAAATGCGGAAGCTAGATCGAAACCTTAGCAGGTCATAACCGAAACAACTTTATTTATATATAAAGCTGCACCAACGTTTACATGACGTTTTTCAAAAGTAAATAACATAACTGATAAGACATAATGTAAACTATCCACTAATCGCCGTCACTTCTCGACGATCCCTTTCCCTTTTGCACTGCTGCCTTCACCTAGAACGTTTGAATATTCCAGGGACAAAGTCCAAATTAGATGATGAATCATCTAAGTGAGAGTTCAAAACACATTTTTCATGAATAATGCAAGACATGAAATAAACCAATACACCCGGTAAGCCCTAGCTCAAGAGAATTCCCACGCGCTTAACCCTACCACGGGAAAAGAGCAATCTCTCTAAAAGCTATGCCACCACACCGACTCGACGACACGACGACGCGACGCGATTCTAGCTTAAATGGGGCTGCTAACGCATCTCACCAGAATATGTTCCCACCTTAAGCATCCAGGAACCACCATACAATCCCAACTCCAAAATTTCACATGGACCACCTAGTCATCCTAGTGCAACTTCCCTGGCCAAACGGCCTGGCACAGAAATCAAGGCAGCTATCCTGACATGCCCACCAGCATCAGATACCCCTATTATTCCGTCACGCCCTTGGAGAATTACGGCTACACTATCCAGACAACATCCTAGGCTAACATCCCACATGAACAACACAGTATGGACCACCTAGTCGTCCTAGTGCAACTTCCCTGACCAAACGGTCTGGCACGGAAACCAAGGCAGCTATCCTGACATGCACACCAGCATCAGATACCCCTATTATTTCGTCACGCCCTTGGAGAATTATGGCTACACTATCCAGACAACATCCGAGGCTGACATTCCATATGTACACATAAAACTCAAGACAATGCCACAATTCACAATTCAATGCATCGTATAAACAACATTTATAAAATGCAATGCACAGTTCAAAACGTTTAGGGACAAACCTCCCTCATAAATCCAACCGTCTCCGGTTACCATTTTAATGCACAAAACCATTTTGCATGAAATCACCATATGTTCAGATAGAACAAGCACAATAGATCAAGTTTTGGGGGCGAACACTCACAACTTAAAACCAAGTTTTCAGGTAGAACACTCACAAGAAAGCCAAATTTTGGTAGCGAACAACTCACCTTGAACGAAACTCAAAGCACCTTGAATCTTGTGTCGAACCTCGACTTTTGTGCAACTCCTCAAGTCTTCTAATCAAACCACCTTCTTACACGCTCTCACGCGCTACCCAAGTGCTCTGCGCGTGTGATGCTTCGCGTATGCTTAAAAAGCCCTCTATCCTCTAGACCCGAAGCACTCTTGTCTAGCACGAACTTCTCAAAATTTCGAATGAGAGAATCCTTAGCCTTGAGCCCCTATTTATATGTTTAGGAAACTTAGCCACCAAGAAATGTATATTCTGCAATCATTTCAAATCTTTCAAAATCTTTTCCAATCATTCCAAATCTTCTAAGATTTTCTATAATCATTTCAAATCTTTTGATATCTTTTGCAATCATTCCAAAATCTTCTAAGATTCTCTGCAATTATTATAAATCTTCTATAATCATTCCAAATCTTCTAATATCTTTTGTAATCATTCCAAAATCTTCTAAGATTCTCTGCAATCATTGTAAATCTTCTATAATCATTCCAAATCTTCTAATATCTTTTGTAATCATTCCAAAATCTTCTAAGATTCTCCACAATCATTGTAAATTTTCTATAATCATTCCAAATCTTCTAATATCTTTCATATAATCATTCCAAAATCTTGTAAGATCTTCTGCAATCATTGTTATCCAAATCAAATCTTTTCTTATCCAATCAAATCTTATACAACTCTTATCCTTAAAGTCATCATGAGCCTTCATCTTATCTCTAACGTCATCATGAGACTTCATCTTTATTTCTAAAGTCATTTATGAAGCTTTTTTCCTGAATCTCCCAAATGCCTCTAGTAAAAAGATTTCAAGAATTACACTTTGGCCCGAACTTTTAGATAATTGCACTTAGACCCTTTTCAACATGGTCCCTGGACTAATTTTTAATTGCATTTTAGTCCCTGAAAAATGGACTAATTACGCTAATGCCCCTAATTTTTAGGTAAATTACACTTTTACCCCAACCTCAAAAATTACGCTTTTGCCCCTGGCTCAAAAACTGAACTTCTCTTTAAAGACCTTTATAACCCTTTGAAATATCCTAAAACACTCTCTTTAAAATTTTGAAAAAATATCGTTTCGATCTCCCTCTGTCAATTTCGAAAAAAAACTGCACTTAGGCCCGAATCTTCGTTTTAGCTACAAACCCTTTTGTTTCTTCCAAAAACTACTAAAGGGTTACTCTATATGCCAAATATGAACTTCCTCGGGGTTCCATTGACTTCCCGGATGTCCCGTACGATAATTCGGTATTTTAGCCTAAATCACAATTCCCTTTTTTTAGCTGTACCGGGAACCGTTCCCGATCCAACTTCTTTTGATGCCTAAAATCATAACTCGTATTACTTGTCGATACTATACCATTTTCCTTGGCTATCTAGGGTCCAGGGTACTCCCTCCGGCTAATTCGATCGTCCAAAGTTGCGTTAGTGTACCCTATAGTCTTATTTTCCACAAAGTCCATTTATGCCCTTCATCAAATATTATTTATGACCTCAAATCATTCTCGGGTATTACACCCAATGTCCCGCTTATAGCCCGGCAATGAGGGAAAAATAAACTCAAGCTCGTTATCCCGCTTATAGCCCAGCAACGAGGTAAAAGTACATTCAAACCCATTGCCCCACTCACAGCCAAGAAATGAGGTAAAGGTACATTCAAGCCTGTTGTCCCGCTTATACCCCGGCAACGAGGTAAAAGTGCATTCAAGCCCGTTGTCTCGCTTATAGCCCGACAACGCAGTAAAAATACATTCAAACCCGTTGTCCCGCTTATATCCCGATAACGAGGTAAAAATACATTCAAACCCGTTGCCCCGCTCATAGCCCGGCAACGAGGTGAAAGTACATTCAAGCCTGTTGCCCCGCTCATAGCCTGGCAACGAGGTAAAAGCACATTCAAGCCCGTTGTCCCGCTTATGACCCAACAACGGGAGAAAAAGCAAACGCAAGCTCATGGTCTTGCTTAAAGCCCAACAACAAAGGAAAATTAAATGCAAGCCTATTGTCCTGCGCATAACGTAATAACTGGGAGCAGAATCAAACTCATTGTTTGACATCTATGGAAAGCGAACTTACTAGTATATCTACCTCATACTTCTGCAAAGGAATTGAAAATCACTAGAGCCCAGAAATTTAAAAGCACGATGTGCAAACAAGCTTGAGAGGATGTGTAGAAGATGAAGTAGCTAAAAGAGAAGTAATTTTCAAAAGTTTACAGGACAAAATACTCTTTCACTCGAACCTTCCGGTTAAAAGAGTAGGGAGCACTTGATATGCCCTGCAAACTTGGAGAATTACAAGACCTAAAAAATTCATGAGACATGGACATGAAGCCCAAAGGCCCAACAGGTTGTAGGAGATCAAGGAAATAAGCCGAAGGAGCAAGAGGTCGAGCCGAGACCAAGTGGGGAGGGCCCACTCAGTTATGCCGAGCGGGTACGACACTATTTTTGTTTTTTAGGCATAACTTTCTCATATGAGCTCCGATTGAGGTCATTCAAAGTCCCATGGAAAGGTTAGAGAATTATCTACAATTTTATGATTTGAGTTTTAAGAGATTCGAGTTTAATCAAGGTGTAAATTGGGCATGAATTTGATGCACCTGCACTATGAAGGCTCGGAGTCAAGTATTGAAGGAAGATGGATCCGAACCAAGATAAAAGCCAAAAAGAAGGCATAAACGAGTGGCCCCCCACTCGGTGATGATCTAGTGGCCCCCCATTTGGTTATGACCGAGTGGCCCCTCACTCAGTCATGGGGAGACCAATTTTCCATAACTTTTCATTATCCCACTCGGTTATGCCGAGTGGGCACGAGACTACTTTGATGTTTTGGCCTAAACTTTCTCATATGAACTACGATTGAGCTAATTCAAAGTCCTATGGAAAGCTAAGAGAATTATCTACAACTTTGATGTTTTGAGTTTTGAGATATTCGATTTAAATCAATATGAAAATTGGGCATGAAGTTGAGGTACGGGAACCACTCAAAACCGAGCCAAGGAAAAGGGCAAAAGAAGGCATGATCAGGTCGCCTCCCACCCGGTCATGATCGGGTGGCCCCCTACCCAGTCATGACCAGGTGGCCCCCCACTCAGTCATGATCGTGTGACCCCCCACTCGATCATGGTTGTGTGGGCTTGGGCCAATCTCTCCCCTTTTCCCTCTTAGATGGGCCGCGAAATAATAGAAATGGGCCGTGAGATTCTCGCCCTGATTCTCGCACGTCTTCCCTCTCTCCTCCGCTATAAATATGAGACAATGCCTTCATCACAAGGTACGCAATTTTGAGTAATTGAAGTACAATTTTCTCATTTTCTCTTGAGATCTGACTTAAGCATCGGAGGGTTTACGCGGGACCCCCACCTGTGCCCTAACGGTGCTATCGTTTTGTAGGCCACTTGTCATCCTCAAGCCCACTCGTCGTCCTCAGGTCACCAAGGCCACTCGTCCCTCAGGTCACTCGGTCACCAAGGCCACTCGTCATCCTCAAGGCCACTCGTTGCCCTTAGGTCACTCGGTCACCATGGCCACTCGTCGCCCTCAGGTCACTCGGCCACCAAGGCCACTCGTCGTCCTCAGGTCACTCGGTCACCAAGGCCACTCGTCACCCTCAGGTCACCTAGTCATTCTAGGCCACTAGATCATTTTTGGCCACTAAATCATTTTGGGACTACCAGATTGACTGCTTCACTACCCTGCACATTTATTTATCAAAACAACAACCAAATTTATCAAACTTTAATTCTCTTGTTAAAGCAAGTATAGGGCGATTATACTCGCCAGTGTGCGAGTGTGCATGTAGTACAATTTTAAATTTATAATTCGGTGAGTCTGAGTCGGTTCACAGGGAGATTATTTTGGATGAAAATAGAAATGACTGAATATTTGATTTTAAGAGGTGATTAAGATGATCTAAAGACAATAATTAAAACTAAATTAACACTGAATTTAAGTAGCTTGGGTCAAGGCAATTTCAATGTCAAATCCAATTAATTCCCAATTTAATAGAATAGATCAATAATATTCATCTAAATTAAGTTTTACAATTCTGTCAGTAATTTTAGTTCAAGATAATGATAATTCTTGTTTAAGCAATCTCCATACATGGCATGGAAATTCTAAATTAAGCAATTATCATAATTTGAATTATATCTCACAGACAGAATTTATAGGTATAGATTAATCATTTGAGCTTGGATATAAAAACATTTCCAGGTTTAGCAATCTCCATACGTGGCATGAAAATTCTAAGTTAGGCTTATACTCCAATCTAAACTCAAAGATACACTATACGTACACTGCTCAACTTAAATCAAATTAATATTACACATTTGAAGTGCAGCTTTCTTTGGGAATCATTGGCGTTGGACACTGTCCTTGCCTTAACCCAAGATTAGATTTAGCTACTCATCTTCATTTTAAAAATAAATTAGCAGGAATTTAAATGACGGGAATTAAAATACAGTATTTAAAAGACTATTTTTTAACCAACCATATAGGCGGTATATAATGAAAAGACAATAATTGAAAGACTATTTTTTAACCGACCATATAGGTATATAATGAAAAGACAATAATTGAAAGACTATTTTTTAACCGACCATATAGGCGGTATATAATGAAGAGACAATATGAATAACATAATACAACTATATGGAAACAAACGTTAAAGATTTAAGAGAGAAATTCTAAGAACAAAACTATATAGAAACTAAAGTTGAAAATTTGAGAGAAATCTTAAGATCACAACTATACTTTCATTATAAGAAAATCTAATCCTTACAAATGCACCCTAAGTGCTCTATTTATAGGCTAGAAAATGTAATAGAAACTATTCAATTATATAATTTAATAATACAAAATATCTAATTAATGATGTAAGCGATAATGTCACTCCAACCCATGATGTAAGCAATGATGTCACTCAACCCATGATGTAAGCAATGATGTCAGCAATTTGTGGGACTTGGGCTTTCTTTGTGTTGGGCTTGGGCCTTCCTTGTGTTGGGCTTGAGCTTGGGCTTGGGCCTTTTTTGTGTTGGGTTTGAGCTTGGGCTTGGGCCTTCATTGTGTTGGGCTTGAGCTTGGGCTTGGGCCTTCTTTGTGTTGGGCTTGAGCTTGGGCTTGGGCCTTCTTTGTGTTGGGCTTAAGCTTGGGCTTCTTAATATTATAATATTATATATTATATTTATAATTTTTTTATATTTTATATTAATATTTTTAAACTTGCATGCAATCACAAAATGCATAATAATATTCAATTTAAACCATTTTAAGATCAAAATAAGGGTGAAATTATAATAAAAAGTTTACAAAATTGATCACTAATCACACCCCCCGACTTAAACATTGCTAGTCCCATAGCAATTAGACTTTATACTGGCCAGATTTATTCACAATAATCACATGAATATAAAAATTTCAAATTCTAAACCGAAATACATAAAACAGAACAAGCTATCTGTCATACAGTCGAATATTCTAAATCAGATTTCGGTCAAAGGTTATACAATCTTAGGAACGACAATTAGGATGATTATCATTCTACCTTATTCCCTCAAAGTTTTGACTTTAAACTTTACCGTGGATTTTCCCTCCAATAAAAACGATTCCTTAAGTATACACACAAGGGGGTGCATCGTTATAGGCCCAAATTTAAAGAAATTGACCCCCCTATCATGCTTCTACAAAACGATGTTACTCAGTCAACTAATTCAGAGTTTGAAACCAGCTAATTTCATCTGCTATTATACTAGACATTCAAAGCAAATTGATGTTTTGAAGCTATTGAAAAGATGAGATAAACAATAAAGCGCATTTAGAGTAAGTGTTATTTCACTCAGAATTAACGATTATTAGGCTCAAACACTCACTCGGGTAATAGTCTCCACTTTTATTGAGGGATTATGCAGTATGCTAATCAGCTAATTACCATTGCTTTTGACTTTATGATCGATAAACCAATTTCCAATTATTGAACACCCGATGCATGCAAATCACTTATTTTAATTCCATACATACACGTTTTCAAATAAGAAATTAATGCATTCATGGATCATATTGCAAATTCAACTGGCTATTAGTGTATAATTCCAAAGCTTTAGGGATAGCATTATTTAAAGCACACATATTTTTTTTTTAATTCACACAAAACTACAAGCATGCAATTGCAAATTCACAGTTAAACATAGACCAGATAATTCATAAATATACCTTACTCCCCCAAACTTGAATTGCAGTAATAAAATAGGGTTTTAGGAATACCTGTAACTCCATAAGTCCATAGATTTACTGTGAACTGCTAAAACAAACAGATGAGCATACCATATATATTTTTATATTTTCACACCTAAATAAAAATTTCATGCAAGTCATAAGATAAACAAAATGCGTCTCAAGAGTACAAAAAGTAGTCCTTACTCAGCCATCTTATCATAGACTCGCCTAACAACATTCCACAGTTTTTTTTTTTTTTAAAAAAAAAAACAAGAAAAGAAATTTCGTACAAGTCATAGGAGATGCATCTCAAGAGTACAAAAAGTACTCCTTACTCAGCCATATTATCATAGACTTGCCTTACAGGGATAATTCTAAATTAATCGAACCTTTTTGTCGCTTGTTTCTGATTGCCTTAGACCAATCTATCCGAGGCTCATAAGGATCATGCTGTGGAACATAAGCGTGTAATTTCTCTAGCAGCTCCTCAATGGTGGATGAAAAAATAAGAATCTTTCTTGCTAAAAGAGAAATGAACTTTTGTTCCACAGCCTGATCAAGAAAAGAGAGCAACCCATCGAAAAAAATGGTTAACGTTTAAAAGTCCAATGGGTTTGGTATGCAAATTGCTCTTGGCCCAAGAGATTATACAGAAGATTTCTTCAAGTGTACCAAAACCTCCTGGTAAAGCAATGAAAGCGTCTGACTGATAAATCTTACAAGCCATGCGCTCAAACATAGAAGTCGTTTCTATAAGTTGACCACGTGTAATCCCAGAAATACGTGGTTCAGCCAAAGGGATTGGCATTACACCTACCACATATGATTTTCCAAAATGTGCAGCTTGTGAAACATAACCATTCAATCCACGACTTCCCCCTCCATATACCAAATTAATCTTTTTCTCTCCTAATTTTTGGCCTAGTTCGCTTGCTGCAAATGAGTAACAAATATCACTCCCAAGTTGAGAGCCACAAAGTACACATATGGTTTTAATTCGATGAACTAACTGGCCTTCCATGTTTGTTCCTTTTGTATGCCCTGGAAAGAGGTTTGGCGATCGAAAGTAGCTATACAACAATTCAACAAGAAATAAATACGAACAAAAATCATGCATATGTATAAGTAGTTGTGATTGTGGCTCACATCTTCCTCTGGTTTTACGTCCAGAAACGGCTTAAACACCTTCTATGAAGTGGGGATAGGCTTCCCATCCAATTTTCTTAAAGATTGGCAAACAGGGTCAATTATAGTCAGATTCCCAAGACTATAGCGTTGGTGGTCACTTCTAAACTAGGTCCATAAAGAAAGAAGTTCTCGTTGCACTACTCCACACGGATGCATCTCAAGAGTCAATCGGATATCATCCAAAGACTCCTTACTCAGCCCATCCTTTATGAAAATAATTTTATCTTCTCGATTTATGGAAGTAAACCCCACAGATTTGCATCATGTGTTACAAGTCCATCGAGCACATTTGTGACAACCATTTAATCTTTTCGCTATTCTTTTTTTCGAAAAACTACTCTTTCCCAATCCTGGAAAGTGCTTAAAACTAGATGAAGTTTCGCCAAGAAATCAAACTTTTGCTTCAATCAACCAGCGAATATCCTCAGGGATATTTTTATACATTAATATCCTAAGTCTTTCACACCTAGTGGCATAAATCTTTTTCAAATCATTTTGTGGGAGAGATGGATAGTACTTGCGAATTTTTGAGAGATGAAGATCCATTTTTTTTAAAAAAGACAACTATAGTAAGAGAAAAGTAAAACAAAATTATGAATCTTACAAAAGGAACGAGAGTACCTGATCGAAGAACAACACGAAGGAGAGAAGATTGAGCTCAAAGAAGTGTGGCTTGCCTCATATAGATACGGGTCTCTTATAGGGCAGTGGAAGTCACCATTCTAACAACCACACTTGGCTCGATGCGTGCCACAAGTGTAGGGTCACGTCTGGCATCTCTTTTTTCAACGTTCGACGTCTTCTTTTTCAACTTTCGGCATTTCTTTTTTTTATAGGGTAGTGTGTCCTTTTTCTTTATAGGGTAGTGTGATTGCACTGCCCGAGAAAAGTGGTTGCCATTAGCGTTAAGTCTGTCTCCCTCTTTTCTTTATTTTATTTTATTGTATATATATGTTTTTATTATTTTTTTTATTTTTTAAAAAAACAAAAATTTTATTTTATTATATATTTTTAATTTTTTTTTAGAATTTTTTTCTTTTCTTCCAATTAAGGATCAAATGAGTGATTGCCCACCTAATCATATAATAACTTCTATTCATTACACCACTTTTAAAGTTATTTTCAAAATTATGTAAATTAATTTTTCTCATAAATGCACATACATATTTTGAAAATATGTCATCCAGGGGTGTTGGTTTTATTCGCAGAAACAACTCACACATGTCTGGTTTAATTTGATCCCCAATAATATAGATTAGCCCAAAAGATATAAATTTAGGCTCAAGTTTGACTAGGCCCATGGTATCTTCACATTTGGGCTCTTGGGTTTTATCCTCTTCTTTCTCCCAGGCTTCTTCTTTTCTCACATCATTTTGGCCCATTTTTTCTTCTATGATTGCTCGTACCATCCTAGGGTCATCAAGTCTCTTAATTGGCTCATCATTCCTAGGGATGGGTGTAGATTGGACCGACTCTTGACTTATGGGTGTATTGAATGACGATTCCTCCCTAAGACATTGACTTACGGAATTTTGATTAGGTTGGTTTGGAAACTCGTCAGGTTCACTCACGCTCAAGGTCTGTGTAAATTCGGTCAATTGTTCTAAAATGTCACCTATGGCCCTAGTGGTTTGTTCTTGATGTTCGACCACTTGTGCATTAAAACTCATTTGACCTTGCATAAACTCCTGAAAGGTGTCCTCTAAAAATTTTTCATCCTGAGGTTGATAAGCATCAGATCTAACCCCTTGTTCTAACTCAAATTGGTGAGGTGGTGGAGGAAAAAATTCGTGAGATTGGAAAACAGAGTCATTGTTCCAAGGATAATTCCAACGGTCATAGGAACTGGGGTAATCAGTGTAAAGATCTGGGTCATAGCCCGACAGATAAGAATTCTCCCTCTGACTCTGGTTAAAAGAAAACTTCCCCTCACTGGGATCAGGATGACCAAATGTATTAGAAGTCACAGACATGCTGAAATACTAAGACATAGAGAATATAGAAATGACAATTCAACGGTAGATAATGATGTTCATGAATCAATTAATGTTTCAATAATCATACATGACCGTAGTCTCTTCCACTTTTTAGTAACTAAAAGTTATCTAAATATTTTTTTTATTATTATTTTTATTTAATTTTTAATTATTTTTTTAATTTATATTTTTTATTATTTTATTATTTTATTATTTTTTAGTTTTTTTTCAAATACATATTTTATATATATATATTTTTGAAAATAATTTTTTAATTATTATTTTTTATTTTTTTTTAAACTATAAACAACAACAAAATTCAACCAAATTTAATCTCCCCGGCAACGGCGCAAAAAACTGACTGCTACGCTACCTTGCACATTTATTTATCAAAACTACAACCAAATTCATCACACGTTAATCCTTTTATTAAAGCAGGTGTAGGGCGATTATACTCGCCAGTTTGCGAATGTGCGTGTAGTAAAATTTTAAATTTATATGTCGGTGAGTCCGAGTCGATTCACAGGGAGATTATTTATGGATGAAAATGAAGATCACAAAATATTTGATTTTAAGAGGTAATTAAGATGATCTAAAGACAATAATTAAAGCTAAACTAATACTGAATTTAAGTAGCTTGGGTCAAGATAATTTCAGTGTCAAGACCAATTAATTCCCAATTTGATAGAAAATATCAGCAATATTCATCTGAATTAAGTTTTACAGCTCTGTTAGTAAATTTAGTTCAAGATAATAGTAATTCTTGTTTAAGCAATATCCATACATGGCATGAAAATTCTAAGTTAAGCAATTACCATAAATTGAACTATATTCCATAGACAGAATTTATAGATATAGATTAATCATTTAGGCTTGGGTATGAAAACATTTTCAGATCTAGCAATCTCCATACGTGGCATGAAAATTCTAAGTTAGGCTTATGCTCCAATCCAAACTTAAAGATACACTATACGCACATTGCTCAAATTGAATCAGATTAATATTACATATTTTAAGCGTAGCTTTCTTTGGGAATCATTGGCGTTGGACACTGTCCTTGCCTTAACCCAAGAATGGATTTAGCTACTCATCTTCATTTTAAAATAAATTGGCAGGAATTTAAATGACGGGAATTAAAAGACAGTATTTAAAAGATTATTTTTTAACCGACCATATAGGCGGTATATAATGAAAAGACAATAATTGAAAGACTATTTTTTAACCGACCATATAAGCGGTATATAATGAAAAGACAATAATTGAAAGACTATTTTTTAACCGACCATATAAGCGGTATATAATTGAAAAACAATAATTGAAAGACTATTTTGAACCGACCATATAGGCGGTATATAATTGAAAGACTATTTTGAACCGACCATATAGGCGGTATATAATAAAAAGACAATATGAATAACATAATACAACTATATGGAAACAAAGGTTAAAGATTTAAGAGTGAAATTCTAAGAACAAAACTATATAGAAACTAAAGTTAAAAATTTAAGAGAGAAATCTAAAGATCACAACTATACTTTCATTATAAGAAAATCCAATCCTTACAAATGCACCCTAAGTGCTCTATTTATAGAGAAAATATAATGGAAACTATTCAATTATATAATTTAATAATACAAAATATCTAATTAATGATGTAAGCGATGATGTCACTCCAACCCATGATGTAAGCAATGATGTCACCCATGATGTAAACAATGATGTCACCCATGATGTAAGCAATGATATCGGCAATTTGTGGGACTTGGGCTTTCTTTGTGTTGGGCTTGGGCCTTCCTTGTGTTGGGCTTGAGCTTGGGCTTGGGCCTTCCTTATGTTGGGCTTGATCTTGGGCCTTCTTTGTCTTGGGCTTGAGCTTGGGCTTGAGCCTTCTTTGTCTTAGGCTTGATCTTGAGCTTGGGCTTTATAACACTCCCTCTCCTAAAACTGCCCGAGAAGAGGTGCTACGGAAAATAAAATATAAAACTGACTGATAAACTGAAATCTGATACCAATATGAATAACTCAATCACATGAAATAAAACTCTGAGTCAACAAAATTGAAAACCATAAACACTGTCTAAGGGAAATCCCTCAACTAAAAAAAATATTAAACTGATACTAAATTGTCAAATGCTCTAAACTAACAAACTGATAAAACTCCCAGACGTCTTTGGTCTTGAGCGACTCTACGTACACACTACACTGGACACTACTGCTAGACCCCACGTCTGGTACTCTCCCGCTAGGACCTGGAATGGTGAAGAGTACAAGGTGAGCTACAAAGCTCAGCAAGTGTAAAGCTGGAAAGAAATATTGAAGCTGAATCGAAGAATATCGACGCTGAAATAATTGAAATACTTACTGAACTGATACTGGAGTAAATACTTGATTTAATTGATGTTGATAAATAAATCTGATATAACTGGTTGCATTCATAAACATGTAATGCACATAAACTAAAATAAAATACAGGTATGCAACTTTGGCCCAAGTCCCACATAAACTAATAACACATACCTGACTAATCTGAACCTGCAAACAGAAAAAACTGTAAGCATATACTGTGGGTAAAATATACCCCTAACTCCCTGGTCGACCACAGGCGAGCAAACTGGTGGGATCCCTGCGAACAAAGCCGCCTAGCGCGCAACATGCAATGCTATGCACATCAAGATGCTGGCACACAATATGTCGTGCTCCATATAAACTCATATTGAATGTTCATACAAGGATGTATGCACATAACTCACAAATAAATGCTGATCATGACATTTTAAATACTAGTCAAGAAATTACTGTTGCTAAACTGATACTTGATGTATTTTTTTTAAAAATACATGATTTTATAAATTATGTTGAAACATAATTTATTTTAATTTATACTAATATTATTTTCAATAAAGGGAAGAAATACACTATTTTTATTGAAAATAAAAGAATTTTAACTTGCTGGAATTTAATTTTGAATTTCTGCTAGGGGTATCTGAAAATACGGAATTCTGGACAGATTTGATACTCTTTTGTATCTTGGCCATAACTCTCTCGTCTAAACTCCGATTGAGCTGATTCAAATTTCTGTGGAAATAAAAGAGGAAGACCTACAACTTTTATGTTTTGAAGTTTCCGAGATTCGGGCTCCATCAAGGTCAAAATTGGCCCATAAGAGAACAAAACTTTCTGGAATGCTGGGTGGACAGATTGATACCCTTTCGTATTTTGGACAGAACTCTCTATTTTGAACTCCGATTGAGATGATTCAAAATGGTATGTAAATAAAATAGGAAGACCTACAACTTTCATGTTTTGTGTTTTCCAAGATTCGGGCTCCATCAAGGTCAAAATCGGCCCACAAGATAACAAAAACATTCTGAAATAAACTCGAAATCGTGAATGAAATTGCCAGAAATCGAAACTGATACTAATAGGGTATTTGGATGCTGGAATTTATCACCATTCGAAGAAATCTTGGGAAAAACAAGTCCCAATGAAGCAAGAATCATTATCATAGCAAATAAATAGATCAAAACTCGAAGAATCGATGATTCAACTCAATTGAAAAATCTGGTTTTCTGCCACTATATGCATATATATATAAATATACATTCTATTTTCTTTGCTTTCTCATTAAAAGGAATCGAAACAATTGTTTGCTATTAATCCAAGATCACATAAGAACTGATATATATATCTAAACTGAATGAAGAAAGCTTGAGAATGGAATGGAAGAACTTGCCTTTTGATTTGATTAATCAACCAATGAAGACCAATGGATGAAACTTGAATGAACTCTAGGCTTCTTCAATTTCCTTTCTTTGTTCTTCACGGCCAAGATTTGAAGAATTTTCTTTTTAGCCAATTACATGCTATGCATATATATATACTAATAACAATAAACCTAATGGGCTAAAATAGGTTTAATTAATCCTAGGCCCATTAGACTTTATTTAAAACCTTCTCCTAACCTATTTAGGAGGTTATTATTTAAATTATCTGATATTTGGATTTATTTAAATCCCATATATATATCACTTAATTAAATAATTAAGCAATAATATAAAATAACTAATGCTAAAAAGCCAAATAAGCCCTTACTCTTAATTCTCTTTAAAAATAAAGGAATTAATTCTATTTATCACTATTTTTCAATTAAAAATCTGTATTGCCAAATTAAATTAATTAATTGGCAAATATGTATTAAACTAAAAGTTAACTAATTGCATTAATTAATCACTGAAATAAATTGTTAATTTAGGACGGGTCGTTATAGGCTTGATAATATTATAATATTATATATTATATTTATATTTTATATATATTTTTATATTAATATTTTTAAACTTGCATGCAATCACAAAATGCATAATAATATTCAATTTAAACCATTTTAAGATCAAAATAAGGGTGAAATTATAATAAAAATTTTACAAAATTGATCGCTAATCACCTCTCCAGTATATCTGCAGTAAAAGGACATTTTCTACGTTGGTGCTCTTCTGTTGCAGGGATTAGCCTTTTCCGCTCAAGCACCTCTTCTACTACTCTTTTCATATCATCGCGTATAGTAGCTATTGTCTGATTGTCATGTCTTGTTGGTGTACTGTCCACTGTTTCATGATACCTCCGCCTTTGAGGGCTTCTAGTTCTATTTTTTATTCTTGGGTTTTCATTTCTTCAGGGCACGAAATGATGGTTCTTTCTTGGTGGTGGCGATCTAGGCCTATCCTCCTGTCGAGGCGTAGAACGGGAACGAGAATCGGGAGTAGCTTCTTGATAGGAATCAGACCCCACCTCGGGCTGAGGTTCAGGGGGTGGCATAAACTTTTTCAGAGTATCAGGCAATGTCCCTACAGGTATCATACCTTGGAGGATACCAGCCATGTCTCGAAGTGCCTGCATGCCCTCAACGTGTTGTTGTCTCAATGCTTCATACTCTTTCCATGGGACTGTGCATGGTTGCTGTCGTGAAGTCCCGGCTTGATCAATAGGAAATGGCCTTGAGTCGATGTTAAGTGGTGGTGGGACTGATTGGTTCCCCACCTGCTGGCTGGGGGAAACGGAGCGATCACCTCCTTGGGGTTAAGCATTGAGGGGGAGGAGCTGCTCCTTGTGGGTGAGAATTGGGAATAATGGGAGGCGCTCCCTGTTGCTAAGAGTTCCGTGGTGGTAGGCGTGTTTCTATGCCTGGAGAGAGAGTTCGTCGGTGTCCACGGGTGTTTACCATTCTTAAGTTGACTTTTTGTCTTGCGTTTCCCACAGACGGTGCCAATTGTTGTTGCCAAAATACAACAATCTAATTTTTTTTTATTGCAGACAGACGCGAGAGTCTTAGGAGTCGTGTCTTCACTGATGAGAATCTTGACGAGTAATTGGTTCTGGCAAAGTCCCAAATCTGATAGTCCAAAAGAGCTAACGGTCTGATAAGGCTGATAATCTTGTGGGCTGATGATCGGTGGCCCCAAAGTGATCTGGTGGCCTAAAATGACCGAGTGGGCTTGAGGACGACGAGTGGCCTTGATGACGGGTGGTCTTGATGACGAGTGGCCTCAAGGATGACGAGTGACCTCGGGATGACGGGTGGCCTTAAGGATGACGAGTGACCTCGGGATGACGGGTGGCCTCAAGGATGATGAGTGGCCTCAAGGATGACGAGTGGCCTTGATGACGAGTGGCCTCAAGGATGACGAGTGACCTCGGGATGACGGGTGGCCTACAAAACGAGAGTACCGTTAGGGCGCGGGTGGGGGTCCCCGCGCAAACCCTCTGATGCTTAAATTAGATCTCGAGAGAAAATGGGAAAATTGTACTTCAATTACTCAAAATAGTGTACCTTCTGATGAAGGCGAGGTCTTATATTTATAGCGGAGGAGAGAGAGAGGTCTCGCGATATTTTCGGCGTGAATCTCGTGGCCCATTTTGATGATTTCGTGGCCAATCGAGAGGGAAAAGAGGAGAGATTGGGCCAAGCCCACTTGACCATGACTGAGTGGGGGGGCCAATCAGTCATGATCAGGTGGGGGGCCACTCGGTCATGATCGGGTGGGGGGCCACCCGATCATGCCTTCTTTTGCTCTTTTCCTTGGCTCGGTTTTGAGTGGCTCCTGTACCTCAAATTCATACCCAATTTACACCTTGATTAGGCTCGAATCTCTAAAAACTCAAAACATGAAAGTTGTAGATAATTCTCTTATATTTTCACAGGACTTTGAATCAGCTCAATAGGAGCTTGTATGAGAAAGTTATGGCCAAAAAACTAAGATAGTGTCGTACCCACTCGGCATAACCGAGTGGGGTCATGAAAAGTTATGGGAAATTGATCTCCCCATGACCGAGTGGGGGGCCACTCGATCATAACTGAGTGGGGGACCACCAGATCATCCCTGAGTGGGGGTCCACTCGTTCATGCCTTCTTTTTGGCTTTTGTCTTGGTTCGGATCCATCTTCCTTCAATACTTGACTTCGAGCCTTCATAGTCCAGGTATATCAACTTTATGCCTGATTTTCGTATTGATTGAGCTCGAATATATAAAAAATTAAAACATTAAAGTTGTATATAATTCTCTTATATTTCTATAGGACTTTTAATCAGCTCAATCGGAGCTCGTATGAGAAAGTTATGGCCAAAAAACTAAGGCAGTGTCGTACCCACTCGGCATAACCGAGTGGGGTCATGAAAAGTTGTGAGAAATTGATCTCCCCATGACCGAGTGGGGGGCCACCAGATCATCACCGAGTGGGGGTCCACTCGTTCTTGCCTTCTTTTTGGCTTTTGTCTTGGTTTGGATCCATCCTCCTTCAATACTTGACTCCGAGCCTTCATAGTGCAGGTGCATCAATTTCATGCCTAATTTTCGTATTGATTAAGCTCGAATCTGTCAAAACTCAAAATATGAAAGTTGTAGATAATTCTCTTATCTTTCCAGAAGACTTTGAATCACCTCAATCAGAGTTTATATGAGAAATTTATGCCTAGAAAACCAAAATAGTGTCGTACCCACTCGGCATAATCGAGTGGGCCCTCCCCACTTGGTCTCGGCTCGACCTCTTACTCCTTCGGCTTATTTCCTTGATCTCCTACAACCCGTTGGGCCTTTGGACTTCATGTCCACATCTCACAACTCTTTTAGGTCTTGTAATTCTCCAAGTTTGTAGGGCATATCACAAGGAATCGTTGCCTCTAATGCGAGGGAGAGTGCATATCATGAACAAGTGCAGACGCAAATGTCAGAATGGCGAAATCGCCAATCCACTTGGAACCAAGAGCGCCAAGGGCTGAAGTGTCGTGCTCGTCGTGCGGAGGTCGGGAAGAGAAATGTAGAGGCAGAAGTTGAGAAAATACGTGCTCAGCTAGACGAGGTTGCTGCTGGTAGCTCGAGCCTTCAAGGGGAAGTCCGAGACTTGCATTCTAGATTACAGGCTAAAGAACACAAGAACGTGGGGCTAATGTCAAAGCATGAAGAGCTTATACAAGAACACTCCTTACACTTGGCGGAGTTGAAGTTAAGCCGCAGGGATGCTCAGGCTATTCAGGCTGTAGCGGTGAAAGAATATCGTCTTTCAACTGATTGCCAAGATAGGAAAGGGAAATATGCTTCTAGCTTCTTGAAGTATGGATTTTACCTGGCACGCGCCCATCTGGAATCTCAGCGTCCGGGAGAGACTTTTCCTGAACTTTTTCTTACTCCCAAGATTGAGGAGTCTCATCAAGTAGATTGGCGTCAGTATGAGTTGAATGAGCCTATGAGTCCTTCTTCTTACTTGGACTCTTATTTGGTGGATGACTTGGAAAACTTGACAGGCCCCTAGAATCCATTTCCTTTCAATCACGGGGGAGAAGGCGTGGTGGATGACCCTGAAGCAAATGAAGAGGATCCTGGTGCAGCTGTTGAAGAGGTTCCACATACGGATGAGGCTGAGGAAGGGGAACTTCCAATAGTGTCTCCTGAGATTCCTGTTGTGTCGTTTGGGTCTACTAAGCGTTCCTCTCGCAAGTCTCGCTCTCGCGAGTAGACCCTCATTGTAGTTTGCTTTCGTTGTTGCTCTTTTTTTTTCGTAAGGAGAACTATTGCCTTATCAATGAGTATTTTCTTCTTTGCCCTACCCCAACGTGCTCCGCTCTTTATTACTTGATTTATTCTTTTATTGCTGACTTTAGGACTTTTCTTTCGTTGTTGGATCATGCACGGAGTGGTGAGCTTAAGAGTGTTTTACCTCGTTGCTGGGCCATAAGCGGGGCAACTGATATGATTGCATTTTACCTCGTTGCTGGGCTATAAGCAGGATAACGGGCTTGATCATATTTTACCTCGTTACTGGGTCATAAGCGGGGCAATGGGCTTTGATCGTATTTTTACCTCATTGTCGGGCCATAGGCGATGCAACGGGCTTTGATCATATTTTTTCCTCTTTGCCGGGCCATAGGCAGTGTAACGGGCTTGATCGTATTTTACCTCGTTGCTGGGCCATAGGTAGTGCAACGGGCTTGATCGTATTTTACCTCATTACCAGGCCATAGGCAGGGCAGCGGGCTTGATTGTATTTTACCTCATTGTCGGGCTATAGATGGGGCAACGATCTTTGATCATGTGTGTGTTTCCTTTTCGTAGATGTAAATAAAGTGACAGCCATGCGCACACAAGCATTTTTATGTGGTTCGGCTAAATGTGCCTATGTCCATAGTCCCATTTAGGACTTATATTATTGCAGATATTTTCTCAAGTACATCGTTCGTATACAACTTCAAATAGTTCAAATTCCATGTCTTCCCCAGGGTGTCTCCCGAAAAGGTTTGTAAAATGCAAGTACTGGGACCAATCAACTTTAGAATGCGGTACGGCCCTTCCCAATTTGCTCATAACTTTCCATCATCTTTTAGGGCGTTGGTTACAACAAATCTTTGAAGTACTAGATCTCGCTCCTCCATGGGTCTATTCTTTACTCGAGAATTGAAGTAACTGGTGACCCTCTTCTGATAAGCAGCTATCCTCATGGTAGCATTGTTGCGCTGTTCCTCAATCAAGTCCAGATTTTCACATAATGCTTCAGAATTTCTTGTACCGTTTCCTTTCTCATACGCCATCAGCCTAGGGGACTTAGCTGAAATCTCTATGGGAATTAAGGCCTCTGTTCCATATACCAGATTGAACGGAGTCTCACCAGTTGCGATTCGACTAGTCGTTCGATATGCCCACAAAATTGATGGTAGCTCATTAGCCCATGCTCCCCTAGCTCCTTCAAGGCGGGTCTTTAGGCCATGTAATATAGTTCGATTATTGACCTCAGCTTGCCCATTTTCCTGTGGGTACATTACTGAGGAGAACCGTAAACGAATCCCTAGGCCGTCACAGAATTTTTTGAAGGAGTCACAATCAAATTGTTTTCCATGGTCTGTAACGATAATTCTTGGTACCCTAAACTGGCACACTACGTCTTTCCATATCATTAATTCTACTTTTCTTGCGATAATGGTGGCCAATGCCTCAGTCTCGATCCATTTGGTGAAATAGTCCATGGCTACCAATAAGAATTTTCTTTGCCCTGGCGCTTGTGGGAACGGACCTAAAATATCCAAACCCCACTGGGTAAATGGTATAGGCTGGAATGCAGGTTGTAGTTGGGATATCGGAGCAGATTGGATTGGGCATGTCGCTGGCATTTGTCACATGACTTAACTTTCTTTGATGCGTCTAATTGTTGAAGGACCGTTTACGAGGATCAAAGCATGCAACGGAAGCGATTTTAAAACAAAATCGATCCTCGTATAGATAAGAATCTAGAAGACTTACTTTTCTTTCGGATTACCGGTCGGAATGGAGTGATAGAAGGAGGAGGCGCGACGGCTTCTTCGCGTGGCGGAGATGACGGCTGTCCTGCGATTCGTCGGCTCCTTCGCATCAGATCTCTTGATCTTCCAAGGTATGACTCTAAAACTCGTGGCCTCTCTTGGTGACGAAGAGAAAAAACGACTTAGGTGGAAAAACAAACAAAAGAGAGAATATATATAGGGAGAACCCTAGGGTTAAAACCCTAGTGGGCCAAACCCTAGTGGGCCAAGTCCAATTAATTAATTTTCTAATTGGGTTAGCCCAATTAATTAATTAAAACCAATGAACTTATTATTTTATTCTAGCCCAATGGACCATTCTGAATAAAATAATTCTCTCTCATGTAATCCACCCAATAGGCCAAATGTATTAAAAATACATGAGTTATATCGAGCTACCCCGGGGACCAAAAGACAAATTATTCATGGCTATTAAAATGACCAAAATATCCCTGCTACCTAGTAGCTATATTTTGTCATTCTAAGTGTTCCAACTATCACCATATGGTAACACTGACCCCACGAATAATTTTGCATGTGCGATGTCTTTGACCTACTAGTGTAATGACGAAAATGCCCCTCTGTGTAACACCCATCATTTAGAAAGGAATAATGTACTAACACCTCTCTAAATGACTTCTACCATCCTTAGATCACTAGTCCAATAATCCGTGACTACTCGAATGTACTTGCTTATCACTGGGAGCTACCCAGAAGCACACACTCTTAAGTCACGTTCCCAGGGCCCTGGTTTATTTGATTATTCTTGGACAATCACAAGGGGGTGAATCACAGAAACTATCTTGTATCAGTCTGTCTTAGATAATTAGAAACCACACTCCCAACTCACAAGGTTGCTGATCTTTGATAGACCTTACCTATAGTGAATCTAAGAATATAGCTCTAGGTTCACTAGACCACCAACTAATACTCAAGTATTAGAGTACTCGTCCACGTAGTAGCAGTGATAGACTAGCTCCATGATAATTAGTACTTTGTCATTAGCTTCTATCACAGGTCCACTCTACGCATTCCAAATGCGCTTGTACAATAAGAGTAAACGGACTGTTTACTGGCTAAGGCAAGCCATCCTCCATTAGGATCTATTGCACAATGATCTTATCATGATAGAATGCCCAGTTCTATCAAAAGATCAAGAGTAATATTTTTCTTGCTTATTAAGTACCCATGATTCATGCCTAACTGTGAAGAACGACCCATCACATGAATCACTTACTTAATAGCATGGACACTTTTCCAACAATTAAATGCAAATGATATATGTGCAATAAACTGACTAAAAGAAACATCATTACCATAAATTAAATAAAACGTGTCTTTAGGGCATACATTTCCAACAATCTCCCACTTGCACTCAAAGACTATGAAAATCCATAAGTTCCCACCCCTATGACATCTAAGTGTCTTCGAAAGACCTTCTCTGCCAGAGGCTTGGTGAAAGGATCCGCTAGATTGTTTGATGTAGATATCTGGTCCACCACTATCTCATTCTTCTGGATGAACTCCCGAATGAGGTGGTACTTCCTCTCAATATGCTTGCCCTTTCTGTGGTTCCTTGGTTCTTTGCATTGTGACACTGCTCCGGTGTTGTCACAATAAAGGATAATAGGCCTTTCCACATGCGGTACAACTCCTAGTTCTATAAGGAACTTTCGGAGCCATACTGCTTCCTTGGACGCCTCTGATGCAGCTACATACTCAGCTTCCATGGTGGAATCAGCAATACAAGATTGCTTGATACTCCGCCATGAAATAGCTCCTCCAGACAAGGTGAAAACATATCCACTAGTGGATTTTCTTTCATCCTTATCAGCCTGGAAATCTGAGTCTGTGTAGCCTACTGGAACTAAGTCATCAGCTCTGTAAACTAGCATATAATCCTTAGTAGCCTTAAGGTACTTGAGTATATGCTTTACAGCTTGCCAATGTGCTTCCCCTGGATTTGACTGAAATCTGCTTATCATGCCTACAGCAAAGCAGATATCTGGCCTGGTACACAGCATGGCATACATGAGACTTCCTACAGCTGAAGCATAAGGAATCCTACTCATGCGCGCCTTTTCTTCCTCTGTCTTGGGACAGTCCTTGGAAGATAAGCCCAATCCGTGTCTAAAAGGAATTAATGCCCCTTTACACTGATCCATACTGAACCTGACCAATATCTTGTCAATATAAGAAGATTGGGATAAACCTAACATTCTCTGCTTCCTATCTCTAAGAAGCTTTATACCGAGAATGTAACTAGCTTCTCCCATATCTTTCATGCTAAATTGACTTGATAGCCAAATCTTAATTGATGACATCATCCCTACATCATTTCCTATGATGAGAATGTCATCAACATATAACACCAGAAAAGACACCTTTTCACCATTTGTTTTCTTATACACGCATGGTTCATCTACGTTTGGAATAAATCCATAAGACTTTATAGACTCATCAAAACGTTTGTTCCATGCCCTTGATGCCTGCTTAAGTCCATAAATAGACTTCTTAAGCTTACAGACCATGTGATCTTGGCCTTTCACAATATAGCCTTCTGGTTGGGACATATAGATGTCTTCACTAAGATAGCCATTAAGAAAGGCCGTCTTGACATCCATTTGCCATATCTCATAGTCATAATGACATGCTATGGCAAGGAGTATGCGAATGGATTTAAGCATGGCTACTGGTGAAAAGGTTTCCTCATAATCGATCCCTTCTTTCTGAGTAAATCCTTTTGCAACCAACCTTGCTTTAAAGGTTTGCACCTTTCCATCCGCTCCCCTTTTCCTCTTGTATACCCACTTACACCCTATGGGTTTTACCCCTTCAGGTGTAGCTACAAGATCCCAAACCTGATTGAGATGCATAGACTCAATCTCGGCATCCATTGCAAGACGCCACTTGTCCACATCGACATCAAGGATAGCCTCCTCGTATCTAGTGGGATCTTGTTCCTGACTGTCAGAGACTAGCTCGAAAGCTTCTCCTGTCCATCTATCAGGAACTTTAGATTCCCTCCCACTACGACGAGGCTCCGTGTGTATAGAAACACTCGGTTGTGTCTCTTTTGGTTCCTCAATTGGGACACTAGATGTACCTGAAGTTTGTTCAGAAGACAACTTCTCATCTAGTTCTGCTCTGCTTGAACCCTTAGTGGACATACTCTGATCATCCTCCAAGTATCTAGCATGAGTACTGATTAGTACTTTCTGCTCCTTAGGATAATAGAAATATCCACCACGAGTGCCTTTTGGATATCCTATAAAGTAGCATAATTCTGACCTTGGTTGCAACTTATTCCCCTTAGTCAATACATAAGCTGGACAGCCCCATATCTTGAGATGATTTAGACTAGGCTTTCGTCCGGTCCACATCTCATAGGGTGTCCTAGGTACAGACTTGGAAGGTACCAAGTTCAGAATGTATGCCGCTGTTTCTAAGGCATATCCCCAAAAGGAAATAGGAAGAGATGCATGGCTCATCATGCTTCTTACCATCTCCATTAGAGTCCTGTTCCTTCTCTCACTGACTCCATTCTGCTGGGGGGTCCCAGGTGCAGTCAATTGAGAAACTATACCGTGATGTACTAAGTAGTCCTTAAACTCTCCAAGAAGGTACTCTCCACCACGGTCTGACCTCAAAATTTTGATTAATTTACCTGTTTGACGCTCCACTTCAGCCTTAAACTCTTTGAATTTATCAAAAGAATCAGACTTGCGCCTCATAAGATAAATATAACCAAAACGAGTGTGGTCATCCGTAAATGTGATGAAGTACTCGTAACCTCCTCTAGCAGGTGTAGTCATTGGACCACAAACATCACTATGAACTAACTCTAATATGTTTTTGGCTCTACCTGCCTTCTGAGTAAATGGCCTTTTGGTCATTTTGCCCATTAGGCATGATTCACACTGAGGCCATTCTTCCAATCTCAATGAGCCCAAGGGTCCATCATGGATTAGCCTCTGAATCCGATTAGGATTAATGTGCCCTAATCTTAAGTGCCATAGATAAGAATCATTTGATGATAATGTTCTCTTCTTATTAACTGGTTCAATTTCAGAGTTGTTTATTTGACTTTTAATAGGATTAATATAATAAAGATTCCCAAATACGTTTCCTGAACAAATAACCTGTCCATTTCTACTGATAGTGACACCAGAATGGAACAAAACAGAATATCCATAAGAAATCAATTTAGAAACTGAAATTAAATTCTGTCTCAAAGCAGGAACGTATAAAACATCTTTCAAAATTAAAATCCTATTACAATCAAAAAACAAATGTAAAACTCCCACTGCTTCAGCCCATACTCGAGCTCCACTAGCTACCAGCAATCCATGCTCTCCTTCATGTAGAGTCCTTGTCTTTCTGAACCCCTGCAAAGAGTTACAGACATGATCAGTGGATCCTGAATCAACTATCCAAGAGGATGAAGATCCTACCAAACTGATGGATTCTAAGTAAAGAGCAATACCTGATGCTTTCACCTTGAGGGCAGGACAATCCTTTTTCCAATGTCCTTTCTGCCCACATTTGAAGCACTTGCCTTTGGGCTTGGCATCAACCTGACTAGCTCCAGGCTTTATGGGCTTGCCCCCTGCTTTGTTCTGACCCTTCTTCTTCTTAAAGTTCTTGGCTTTAGGGCCAACTCTAGGAGAAGATGCAGAATGAATAGCTAGAGCCTTCGAGGTAGGCTTCATGATCTTCTCTGCCGCCTGGAGCTCTTTCATGAGCTCCACTAGATTCATCTCTAATTTATTCATGTTATAGTTCAATTTGAACTGTGAGTATGAATCTGGCAAAGTCTCTAAGACCATGTCTACCTGACTCTCAGCATCTATCGTCGCTCCCAATACCTCGGCTTCCTCGAAGTAAGCAATCATCTTGAGCATGTGCTCTCGAACTGATGCCCCCTCAGCCATCCTGGTAGTCATAATCGCTTTAAGAGCTTCCTGCCTTGCGGGCCGGCTCTTATCAGCGAACATGGTGCGCAACGATAAATCAATATCATAAGCAGTGGGCGTATGCTCGTGCTTCGATTGAAGCACATCGGACATGGAAGCCAACATGTAGCAACGAGCCATCTCGTCAGCTTGCTTCCATTCCGCCTCAGCCTGGCGCTCCTCGTCAGTGGAGTTTGTCCCAATCACAGGACAGGGGTCAGTCAGAACATACTTGTACCCTTCGGCTGTGAGTACTATGTTCAACTTCCTCTTCCAGTCAACATAATTACCCCCATCCAGCTTAGAATCCTTGAGGATCATAGCAAGGGGACTGAAAGAACCTCCACCTGACATTCCTGTACAATTTATGGAAAAATAAGACGTTTTAGACAATGCACATATAAACAAGTATTTTGCACATAAGCTCATATTATATCTTGAAAATAGATTTCCCTCAAACTATTATCAATAATATGTCATTTGGCTCTTAGAAGAACAAACAGAGCTCCGATAGGGAGGTTAATAATTCTCTAAGTTAAGTGTATAACCACCACAAACTAAACTTCCTGAATAGGAAATGATCTAGAGAATAATTCCGTCGATAGGGCGGCCATTATCTCACATTCCCTACGGATAATCTTGCATTATTACCTCCAACGATAGGCCGGCCGATAACAACACATATCCTAGGTTTTAGTTATACCTTTACCATTAGATCTAGATCCTTATGGAATACCCATCCTATAGGGGGTCATGCTCAGAATGACACGAGGGCAACCACGATCTCTAATTAAAGGTGTGGAGGAAGCCATGGGGTCGTTGGAACCCCTCTCCCACTTAATCTTTTAAAACAAGGGTTTTGATTAAAAACGTTTTTCCTTTTGGATTCCATTAATACTTAGAAAAATATCTAAACTTGAAACACTCTCTAATCCAAAAAAAAACTTTGAGAGAGTAAACCATAAGTTAATTTTTCTTTTTATTAATCAACCCAAAATTTAAACCTAATTATGAAATATCTAAGTCTACATTTACTTTCTATACCAAGGGATAAATCCTTTGAGAAAGCAAACCTGTAAACTAATTTCATCAATTGGCTTAATAAAACGTTTTTCATGAAATAACTTCTCATATGATCACAATTGAAAAAGCACAATAAACAAGTTACATGCTTTTCTATTCATTATTCCTAAGTGACCATATAATTGATTAAACATCACATAAAATAAACATTAAATGTGGTCTTGTTTAATCCTAAGGTGGTTCCATCCTTTTACTAATTATTTTCATGCAACATATCACAAAGATAATCTAATTGCAAATAATTTAACCTCCAAGAATGGTTTTTAATTAAAACACCTAACTATCAACTATGGGGCTGGGGCGGGCGAAGCCCGCCGTAGGCTCGGCGGTCCCGCTAGCCGGTTAGCGGGCGGGGGTCAAGGGGAAGCCGCCCCTTGCGGGGTGCGGGGCAGCGCCCCGAACCAAAAATTTTTCTCCATGCAAAACTACCAGATCTTCTTGCCAAAACCGCAGCCGCCAACTGTTCGAACAAACCCTAGGTCGCTCCTTCAGCCGCCGCAAGTTCCATGGACAATCCCGAAAATCTGCAATGCTGATTTCTTGTGATGATCGATTCAAGCCCTTGGCCGAAACCAGATCTGGCCGATTCTTCCATCACATTCAGCCTTTGCAATCGATGGCTGGATAAACGCTGCAAGAATGGCCGATTTCTGCAATCTGGTTTCGCAAGCAATGGCTTGAAAAACGCTGCAATCTTGCCCAAAACAGCACTGCCATGATCCGGCCGAAGTTGCAAAACAAAAACGCTGCATTCTGGTTTTCTCAAAACGCAAACAGCGCTGCCCGATCCGGCCGAAACTGCAATCTTTGCAATCTGGTAATTTCCGTTTGCATCTAATCCGCCTTGTCCTTCTTTGATCGATCATTACATAAGCATAAAATAAAACCGATCAAAACAACCATCAAAACTGGTTGTACATCCGCCTATACCCCAACCGCGAGGTTTACATCGATTCTATTTGAAAAAACACAAACGATTACATCATCCTATACCTCCACTCATGAGGTTTACAAGGCATCTAAAACCATTCTTGGAGGGATCCATAAACGCAATCAAAACAGCATTTAATCAATAAAAGGAACCACCCTTTTTCCGATTTTTAATCCTAGGCATGCTCCTAGATTCAAACCAACAAAACCGTGGCTCTGATACCACTTGAAGGACCGTTTACGAGGATCAAAGCATGCAACGGAAGCGATTTTAAAACAAAATCGATCCTCGTATAGATAAGAATCTAGAAGACTTACTTTTCTTTCGGATTACCGGTCGGAATGGAGTGATAGAAGGAGGAGGCGCGACGGCTTCTTCGCGTGGCGGAGATGACGGCTGTCCTGCGATTCGTCGGCTCCTTCGCATCAGATCTCTTGATCTTCCAAGGTATGACTCTAAAACTCGTGGCCTCTCTTGGTGACGAAGAGAAAAAACGACTTAGGTGGAAAAACAAACAAAAGAGAGAATATATATAGGGAGAACCCTAGGGTTAAAACCCTAGTGGGCCAAACCCTAGTGGGCCAAGTCCAATTAATTAATTTTCTAATTGGGTTAGCCCAATTAATTAATTAAAACCAATGAACTTATTATTTTATTCTAGCCCAATGGACCATTCTGAATAAAATAATTCTCTCTCATGTAATCCACCCAATAGGCCAAATGTATTAAAAATACATGAGTTATATCGAGCTACCCCGGGGACCAAAAGACAAATTATTCATGGCTATTAAAATGACCAAAATATCCCTGCTACCTAGTAGCTATATTTTGTCATTCTAAGTGTTCCAACTATCACCATATGGTAACACTGACCCCACGAATAATTTTGCATGTGCGATGTCTTTGACCTACTAGTGTAATGACGAAAATGCCCCTCTGTGTAACACCCATCATTTAGAAAGGAATAATGTACTAACACCTCTCTAAATGACTTCTACCATCCTTAGATCACTAGTCCAATAATCCGTGACTACTCGAATGTACTTGCTTATCACTGGGAGCTACCCAGAAGCACACACTCTTAAGTCACGTTCCCAGGGCCCTGGTTTATTTGATTATTCTTGGACAATCACAAGGGGGTGAATCACAGAAACTATCTTGTATCAGTCTGTCTTAGATAATTAGAAACCACACTCCCAACTCACAAGGTTGCTGATCTTTGATAGACCTTACCTATAGTGAATCTAAGAATATAGCTCTAGGTTCACTAGACCACCAACTAATACTCAAGTATTAGAGTACTCGTCCACGTAGTAGCAGTGATAGACTAGCTCCATGATAATTAGTACTTTGTCATTAGCTTCTATCACAGGTCCACTCTACGCATTCCAAATGCGCTTGTACAATAAGAGTAAACGGACTGTTTACTGGCTAAGGCAAGCCATCCTCCATTAGGATCTATTGCACAATGATCTTATCATGATAGAATGCCCAGTTCTATCAAAAGATCAAGAGTAATATTTTTCTTGCTTATTAAGTACCCATGATTCATGCCTAACTGTGAAGAACGACCCATCACATGAATCACTTACTTAATAGCATGGACACTTTTCCAACAATTAAATGCAAATGATATATGTGCAATAAACTGACTAAAAGAAACATCATTACCATAAATTAAATAAAACGTGTCTTTAGGGCATACATTTCCAACAATTGTAACGTGGGCCAAAAGAAGCTTGCTCTCAAGACTTTAATTGTTAGAGCCCGTGCTCCCAAATGTTCTCCACATATCCCGCTATGGGTTTCTGTCAGGGTATATTCAGCCTTTTGGGGACCTAGACACTTGAGAAGAGGTGCGGTGTGAGCTCGCTTGTATAGTACTCCACTTATAATAGTAAACCTTACACTACCAAAAAAATGACTTTTAACGAGAAAAAATTAATGAGAGGACAAAAATCCCGTTGCTAAAAACATAATTTTTATGATTATAGCGAGAGATTATTTATACTCTCGTTAAATGTGGTATAAAATTAGTTTTTTAACGACGGATATCTAAATTTCTCACTATTAATTAAAAGTCCCGTCGTTATTGAGCCTAAAAAATTAACTTGAATATTTTCTGCCAAATATATACCCATGACCTTAATTAGATATTTTTTTTTCTTAATTTATCTTTTAACACTTCATCTTAATTTTTTTAAACCCTTCTTATTAGTTTTTTAAACCCTTATTATTTTTTTTCTGAATTTATCTTTTAACACGTCATCTTAGAATTAGTTTTATTAATTTCTATTGTAAATTTTCCAAACCCTTTTTATTAGTTAACAGAGCCCTTCCCTCATTCCTGATCCTTCCCGCGTGTCCAACTCTTGCCTCTTCCCGTCGAATCCAAATCCTGCCAATCCAAATCACACTACCCTCTACCAACTTCGCCTTCTTCCTATCAATCCCTATCTATCAATCGGCGACCGAAGCTCCTGCATATCGCTATTTCTAGTGTCGTCGTTGATCTTGGTTTCACATAAGTTTCTTTATCACTCCTCTAAGTTTTCTTATGGTTCATCTCTAAGTTTTCTTTTGGTTCATTGTTCGCATCTCAATCAGTTCGGTCAATAAGTTCGGATATGGGTTTCTTTCCTTTTGTTTAGTTTCAATACTTAGATACTCAGTTATTAAAATCGTTCATCCTTTTGTATGTGTAGCTAAACCCTAGCTAACTATTACTTGTTGGTTTATACAATTGTGGTTGATTTTGAGGGTTTATGTTTTAATTTCTGCTACATGTTAGGCTTGTCTCTGTGAATTTCTTTATTTTTGCTTTCTGATTGAGACCTTATTTTGTTTTTATTTTTCTATATCCCTAATCTTATATATATATAGATACACTATGTGTAAAGATAGGTCTTAAGTTGCTAGCTTGCTTTGTGTTAAAAAAAAGCACGATTATATCAAACGTAAAATAAAGAAATCATAAAAGGCAATTTAAAATGGCTAAAACATGATAAAAGTAGCGGCAAAGCCTTTAGTTCAATCCGGCTCATCGAGCTACCCCAAAAGCATATATTATGGGCTAAAAACGGACACCGTATGCGAACTCTACACCCATAACAGCAAATACGAATCACTACGACCATATCTTTGAATTAGTTTTTTTTTTTGTCATTTATTTCAGGGACCCTGAAAGGTTTTTGGTGATTGGAATCTCAAGAATCCCCTCACATAAAATTCAAGAGAAATTTTCTTTGGATTGTTCTGTCTAGTATAGTTAGTTATCTTCGCTTGAAATTTTCTTTGGATTGTTCTGTCTAGTATAGTTAGTTATCTTTGCTTTGTTAAAACTATTTTTATCTGCCTGGACTTTTTCCTTGATGTGGGGCCCAAAACAAGTTTCCTGAGAGAGTGAGAGTCATAGGAATTCTAGAAAGAATCTGGCTTGGAGTGGCCTTTAGCTTAATTATTGGAAGTGAAATTGAGTTTGTTTTCACTGGGCATTCATATAGTTCTTTAGTGCAATAATATTAGCGTCAGAGTCTCCCATGTTACCACAATGACGAGACTTTCTTGAAGCACCAGAAAGTCCTTCCCTTGTGTCAATTTGCTTACCAACCCTGATTATTTGGTCAAGCTTCCTCTTCTTTAGTCCAACTCTAATCACTCCGTCACTCAACGCAGACAAACTTGTATGGAACGAAAGAAAAGTTTCCAGAAGTACAATAAAAATGGCTCCAAATTTGTTTCCCATGTTGACAACTGTAAAATCCATTATGAAGAATCCACGTTCAGAAATGTACTAAAAAAATTAAGCTCGAAAAAATATCTAATCTAGCTGCTTGTTCTCTCAATACCTCTTAAATATGTCTAGTTTCCTCTCGTCGAATGCAAAATCAATGAACACAGAAACAGAAACTAATAGGCATTGACTTGAAATACAGAATCTCATTTCTCTTTCAATACTACAATCTCTGAAGATAGGTGGAGTAAAAAAAATGATAATGTTAGCTTAACCCCTTATAAGAATTGGAGGTCAAGATTTTAACAATGTGAATTAAAATCCAGTTACACAATCTTTTTGACAAATTTTGCTTCTTTTAAATGGACATTTGGCAGCATCTTGTTGGATAGAGGAATGAAATGGCATTGAGTAATCATCTTTTTTGATCAATGAGTGTGTCACACGTTTCTAGCATTAGAGACTTGAACGATGATATAAAAATTTTGAATCCTAAAATAGAAAAGAACTAGTAGTTGTGATTATTATAAAATGTTGAATTCTGTTTCACCCTGTGCAGTTAAATGATTGCTAGAGTGTTTACTTGTTGTGTCTACTTCAGCTTTGCTTTGTAATCTGGGCATTGAATTTTGCTGGAATCCCTGGTGCTATGGTAGACTACAACTATCTGTTGACTTGATGATTCCATCAATTTCCGTTGCTTTGCAATAGGTTGATTTATTTCGATCTTGCAAGGTGAGGGCTGTAGGAAAATATTGTTTCTTTTTTTTATATAAGAATCTTTCACATTTTTTATATGTATTTGAATTCTTACAGTAAAACACTTGTGATGGGTTTTTGGTATAGTAGTTATAGTCCCTTGACAGCTTGAATTCCTACAGTAAAACACTTGTGCCTTTTTTTTGTCCATATGCTAGTCCTTGGGGAAATAAGGTGGGCTATCTTGTTGAGATGCAAGCTGTTAATATTTTAGAGCCATTATTTATATTGTAACTCTATACATGAGATGGAACACTCATTTTTTATATCCATATACATATATATACATATAAATAGTTAATAAGCATGGGCAAAAGAACAAGAAACTTGCCAGTTTACTAATCATACATACAACTTAATGATGTGTTAGTGTCATATAAATGATTGTAGTGACAGATCCAATCCAATTAATATAGACGTATTTATGCAATGTATTTGTGTTATTATTATTTCATTTTATTTTGTCTTCTCAAAGAAAGAAAAAGAAGTTTGTGTGCACATTTTCTTTTGTGTGAATACATAGATCATACTATTTTGTGTGTACCATAAAGTAAGGAAACACATGTTGTAGCTAGTTCAGCCAACCAGGTAGGAACAAATCAATAAATATCAACTGATATACTAAACAAATTATTGACCAAAGAAGTTCGGTCTTCTTTCTTTCGATTCATAAGAACACTCATTCCAAGCACCAGCATTATTAAGCTTACTCTACCCCTTTTTTGTACATGCCCTGTTAAGGGGAACAAGGGAAGTATCACTTTGTTGAATTTGTCAGATGAAAATCAAATAACCTTATATCAAAACTTGAATGACCAAGGAAGCAAGAAGCCAAAAACTACTTTAATCCTAGCATAAAAATTGTTGTTGCTAGTATGGGTTCATGTCTCTATACTTATAATGAAAAGTTGACTTCTAGATTCATCCTTTGAAACCACACTAGCATTCCAGAAACTGAATTTCTCCATAATAGAAGAAAGCTTTTGTACTGGTAATGTTAATCGTTGTCTCATTGGAGACCATTTTATAGGAAAGTGCTTTTGTAGCTCAAGGATAACATCCAGTGCCTGTAATGCCATAGAATTAGCTGAAGTACGTATTGTTTAATGTCCTTCAATTTCCCAGAAAGTAATTGCATTTCAGCAGTGTAACAGAGGCATGACTGTAACATTTAAGATTCATGACATCATAAAGTAGACAAAAAACAACAAATCAATGCAGTGAATTCCAACAAGAATTAACTGAGAAATATGAACTTGCTAGTGGAATAACTACTTGCAGAAAGTGAGCTTAAAATGTAAGCATGCCTATATTAAAAGAAATTGCATGTTCCATTTGATGTGCCTAAGAGTTAGACAGCAATACATACCAATTATGAGCAGGAAAATTAGTTGACATCTGGAAGACCATAAATCCCTTGCCAACCTAAAGCAAAACAAATAGACTTACCTGCTTTTTCGAGCCACCATGTGGATCAATAGCAAAATGAATTTCATGCATTAGACGTGTAATCATGCTAATAGTATAAGGGTGTTGAGTCTCAGGATTAATAATGGTGCTGATCTTAATTACTATTTGTATAAGGGTGTTCAATCATGTTATGTCCATAATGGTGGGGAATCTTAGTTTAATATAGTGTGCATATAATATTTGTTAACTATTATTTAATTACTATTTGTTTCTGTTAATGGCAATGTTGTTCAATGTTATTATTTAATTACTATTTGTTTCTATTAGGTCTAAGCATATTTCTTCCTTGGAGACATCCTGTATGTAATATTTAGGTTGATTTTGATTTATTTATACAAATTAGTGATCTTCATATCTGTGTTCCATCTTTTAAATTGAACCATTGGGTAATTTCTCAAATTCAAAATTAAAAATTAGATAGGAATTAAATCTTTTACTGTCTTGTCAATTTGAATTTGTCATTGATTTAATTGAGTGGATTAGTTGAATTTTGGAGTGCAACGTCATACTAATTAATTTTTTTGTTTTTTAATTTTTGCATGTAATTGAGTGATCCAATTCTACCTTCAACCAATTAGAATTAATGTGGGTAGATCTAGCATGAACTACAAAAAAAAGAAAAAAGAAGGAGGTTTGTTACTATCTGATTTATAGGAAAGTTTTTGCGACTAGTTCTAGTAAGAGAAATTCAGTTTATTTAACATAGTCATGAGGATGTGCGCTACATGTATTTAACTAATTTATGGTTAGTGTCGTTAATTCAGTTCAAAACTGGAACAAAATGAACAAAAAATAGTTAATAATTTTGTTCCTCGTGCATCCTTTCATATATTTTTCGAAACTCGAAAGAAGAATGGAAAGTTTGTTGAGCTTGAAACTGAAGAAAAACATGTATGTTCTATTACTTTAACTTTGATTAAAGTTTCTTTGAGTAGTATTATCCTATTCTATTTTATGTCTTTAAATTTTACAGGAACAAATTGTAGAGACCATTCAAGCAGAGCCAACACTTTCTAATATTGAGGTAATTGAAAAATGTTTTGAAGCGCAACGTCACAGCCATGTGTTTGGCTATGGGGGTGGAATCAAATGGAAGAATTTTAAAGATCCTAGTAAAAAGAGGATGGAAGAGCTTCAAACTAAACTTAATGATAAGGATGAAGAAAATCACATCCTAAAGAGGCGCATTGTAGAGTTTGAAGAAAGATTACGAAAGATTGAATCTGTGATACAACAAAACCCAAATGCTTCAACTGAATTTTCCCCATCTTTTGTTGATGAAGATGTTGATGAGGTTCTATTATTTTGAAGTCATTGATACATTTTTCTTAGTTTTCATGTGTCCTTGGTTGTGTGCCTTTTTTCACATGAGATTCTATTCACTTTATGTAGGGATTTATTTTTTTTATTATTTTATGATGTAAGTCTATTTTTAGAGACATGATTACTTTTGATCCTAAAGTTTTTTTTTTCTTTACTAAATAATTTAAATATTTGCAGGATAATGTTCAAAGCTAGACTATATGAAGGTTTTTCGGCAACTTCTTATTAAATAGGTATGACATTCTTAAACCTCCTATACATGAGATTAATGGTGAACTTGATTAATCACAAACAATATTGATTATTGAGTAGAGGTAGTATTAATCATGGGATTAATGTATTCATGTTTTTATAGAGCTTATTGATGTGTTCATAATGATATGTTGTGTATGCTGTCACAGATGAGAATAGGTATGCATGCAATACCCTTCTTGCTTTTGCTATGTAGGCAAGGGGTTGATAAAGATATGATAGGAGTATGGGGTGAGAATAAATAACCTCAGTTGACTTTAGCATTTACATTGAATCAAGAACATGCAAAAATGTTGTTCCTTGTTATTGTTCTTTTCATTTTTTCCTATAATTTTTTGGTCTTGTTTTTATTTGTTTTCTTTCTTTTGTTATTGTTCTTTTCATTTCTTCCTATCATTTTTCATACTTGTTTTTGATTTTTTTTTCTTTCTTTATGTATAAAAGTAGATTTGCTTTGGCATGCTTCTACTTGGTAACATAGTAGGGTCACTTTGTCTTCAACATATAAGCTTGCAAGTCTTTATGTGTGCTCATGTTTGTTTATTTCTGTATTTTTAGAAACGGGTTTCTGCTTGTTGCTGTTGATTTGAAATGTATCTTCTTATATGTCCTTGATACTATGGTTTTTTCCTGTAGTCATTTATTTCCTTGTACCATTTATATGTTGAAACTTGAAATCTTTCAAGGAACGTTGGAATGCCACGTGCATAGATCATCATTAAAATAAAATCCAAACTGACATAACAACATGAATGCAATCAGCTTGCAAGTTACAACTATTACAAAAAATAACAAGCACCAACTCAGTAGTGAAACATTCAGCAACTCCCAAAACATTTTGGCAACATCTAATACATAGAATTTATATCCTCAAAACAACATATTACTAATATCCAATCTCAAAATATGTATTACAAAAAATAACAAGCACCAAGCTCAAACAACTCACTGTGTAATGCTGATACACAGTTAGTGGCAAGGCTAGGAGTAGTCTCTCTTGATATTTGAATATTTATGCTTCAACAGATATGACAGTTGTTGCACAGTATTTTATAACTCTTAACATTTGAATGAACTAATAAGCTTGGAAAAAGTATTGCATGCATCCATAGCCGTTTCTTTCAAGTTTATGTTACGCAAATTAATAACAATAAGACAGTTAGAAATGAAAAATTGAATGGAACAATAATGTAATAGCGTACTTGTGGAGTGCTTTTCAGGTAGTGAAAGGAACCAGAAAGTAAGATTATTCGTTCGCCATCAATAGTAATAGCCCTATTATTGTGGAAAACCTCCATAGCAAACACTATTAGATTGATTGCTAGTAGAAAGAGAGCAAAACAAAAGGTTAGACCACCTATATTCGTTGCACAACTAACAAACAGAAAAATAATTGACTTGAAAAGTTACATAAACCATAAAATAGTTGTCGCAGAACCTGATCCCCCCCCGAGTGAGTGGCAACCTTGAAAACCTACATTAAGACAACAATAACATCATCAAACACAAGGTAACACTACATATGTAACCATATACATTTTTAGGATAAATATGTGTTCTAGAAATATATCAAGAAGTCATATAGTTGTTCCTTGTTATTGTTTTTTTCATTTCTTCATATAATTTTTCCGACTTGTTTTTTATTTTTTTTCTTTCTTTATGTATAAAAGTAGATTTGCTTTGGCATGCTTCTACTTGGTAACATAGTAGGGTCACTTTGTCTTCAACATATAAGCTTGCAAGTCTTTATGTGTGCTCATGTTTGTTTATTTCTGTATTTTTAGAAACGGGGGTCCTGTCTGGTGGGTAAAGGCTTTCTACTTGTTGCTGTTGATTTGAAATGTATCTTATTATATGTCCTTGATACTATGGCTTTTTCCTGTAATCATTTATTTCCTTGTACCATTTATATGTTGAAACTTGAAATCTTTCAAGGAACGTGGGAATGCACCTATTATAGTTAATTCTAATCTCTTTATGAGACTCCTAGCTATTATTAGTCCCACCAAAAAGGATGTTGAGATAGTTTACTCAGTCAAACTAAATATTTGTTGCTCTTGGGGTTGAATTCAGAAGATATTTGCTTAATATTGAGCAGCTAGGGTTTTGACAAGTGCGTTGTGTTATGGTTTCTCAACTCGTACTAGCGTTATCCATTCATGCTCCACTGCTTAACTCAAATCTCACTTGCAGAGAAGTTCCATTGTGACGTATGCTTTTAGACACTTGAGTTGAATGAATAATGTTAGAAATTTAGTACAACTATTTTGGAGGATGATGAATAATATGATTTTTTTTCTTTGCAATTTGTAGGTACTTGAAGATACAAGCCCAGCAGGGAGCACTTGATATTGGTTGTGACTATAATACATGGATTCTGTAACACCCCCCTCTTCTAGAGCTGCCGGAGAGGAGGTGCTACAGGAAGTAAAATATAAAACTAACTAATAACTGAAATCTGATACCAATATAAACAACTCAATCAACTGAAATAAAACTCTGAGTCAACAATAACTGAAACCACAAACTACATCTAAGGAAAAATCCCTCAACTGAAACATAAGTTAAACTTAAACTGATAAGACACTAAAACTAACAACTCCCAGACATCTTTAGTCTTGTGCGGCTCCACGTACACACACTACTGGACACTGCTGCTAGGCCCCACCTCTGGTACTCCCCCGCTAGGACCTGGAATGGTGAAGAGTACAAGGTGAGCTACAAAGCTCAGCAAGCAAATAAACTAGAAAGAATAACTGAAGCTGAATCGAAGAATATCGATACTGATGAATACTTACTGAACTTGTACTGAGTGAAACACTATCTGTTTGCATTTATAAATGTATTGCACATAAATGGTAGGATAAATGCAGGTATGCAACTTTGGCACATAGGCCCACATAAAAATAAAACATACCTGGCTAATCTGAACCTGCAACATAAAAACTGTAAGCACATAGAGTGGGTAGTATAGTATACCCCTAGCTCCCTGGTCGACATCAGGCGAGCATCTCATAATTGAGATATAACTAACTGATACTAGTGGGATCCCCGCGGACAAGCCGCCTGACGCGCATAATGTAATGCTCACATAAATGCTAGCACACGAAATGTAGTGCTCCATATAAGGTCATGCTCAATGCTCATACAATATGTAAGCACGTAATCTCACAAAAATAATGCTGAACATGTCAGAATAAATGCTAAACATGTTATACGATCTTTACTAGGTTTATTGAGATACAAAGATCCTAAAATTTCTGAGTATAGGCATGGCATATTGGATTTTATCATATCTTAGCATAAAATTCAATATTTAAATAATTAAATTTTTAAATTAAATTTGAGACTTGCCTCAAGAATTTATTGGAAGTCATCTGGGTGCTATATGATGTTATTCGGATGATTGAGAAAGTTTAAGGAGCAATTCGAATGAAATAGTAGCTTATTCGAATGAAAAAGAATGAACTACGGCAAGCTCATTCGAATGGAAGAAGACTCATTCGAATGACAGAGACTCATTCGAATGAAAAAGAACTCATTCGAAGGACAGAATGACAGAGACTCATTCGAATGAAAAAGAACTCATTCGAATGATAGATGCTATATAACAAAGGCTATACGGATCTAATCAAGGACTCATTCGAATGACTCTCAAATTCATTCGAATCAATTTTGGAATTTTCCAACTTTTGAACTGGCAAAAACCGACTCATTCGAATGCAACAGTAACCTTATTCGAATGAATTTGTGGGTTACTCACGGATCATTCGAATGACAAAAAGGCTCATTCGAATGCTAGACTATACAAAGCAACAACTCACTCACAACTTCAAGGACTCATTCGAATGACAAACCAAAAACACATACGAATGATACGATAACACATGACTCATTCGAATGACCAAGAACTCATTCGAATGACTGGCACAATATAAGGGAAAAACTTACGATAACACTGGAAACTCATTCAGATGCCTGAAAACCCATTCGAATGATACAAGATTCATTCGAATGATTGGAATCTCATCAGAAATAAAACTCACACTAACAGAGACCATATCTTGAATAAAAACTTATCCTCACTACACCATTCCGAAAGAAAACTTGAGAGAATAATCTCAATTGATATAGAAACAACTTAGGAATAATTTACTGATCATAGTTAAAGAAAACGTTGCAAAGAACACGCAAGAACTGGCTGGAAGACTCACTGTAACGCATACATATATATGTAAATGCATGCACATACGGTCTGATTAAACTGGAAATCCAAAACAATAGTCTTGGCATTCTGAAATCACCGTTAATATGATTTGAATACCATATTTAAGAGATTAACGATCAAGAATCGCATGTTATCTCCTTCATGCACTCACTGTTCTACGTATATATATATACATATACATACTGAAACTGATATGAATGCAATGAAGAACTGAACAACTGAGAATGAACGAACTTGAATCTGTAATGGAAGGAATTACAGATAGGATACTTGCCTTACAATAACTCTGATCGTATCAACGATTGCAACAAGAAAACTCCTACGCAACCCCACTGTTAAAGCTTCTTCAAACTCTCTGCCTCTTCTTCTCTCTTTTTCCTTCACACGGCGTGAAGAAAAAACGAATGCTAATGGAAAATATATACTCATCAAACCCTAGATTTGACTCCTTATAATCTTGAAACCCTTCTCCTACCACAACTAGGAGACTTAAATCTCAATCCTCCTCGCGGACGAATTTCCATTCTTATAATAGCTTATTATTAATTAATTAAATAACAACTTCCTTAAATGACCCTCAAGTCCTTGCATTTAATTTCCCATAATATAAAAAGAATTAAATACTATTTAAAAGCTATTTTCTCAACTAAAAATATTCTAAATTGCCACATTAAAATTAAATGGTGAATTCTCTTAATTAATTACTACTATAATTAATTAACTAATTCCAATAAATACTAGGCCCTCTAACGGGTCGTTACAATTTCTCCCCTCCTTAAAAGAATTTGGTCCTCCAAATTCGTACCTGATTACTCGAACAATGAGGGGTAAAGACGCCTCATTTCTTCTTCTAATTCCCACGTTGCCTCTTCTGACGAGTGTCGCTGCCATTGCACTTTCACAAGAGGAATTGATCGATTTCTCAAAGTCTTCTCTTTACGCTCTAGAATATTTATAGGCATCTCTTCATATGATACGTCTTCTCTAACTTCAAGAGCCTGGAAATCGATCACATGCTGAGGATCTGGAACATACTTCCTCATCATCGAAACATGGAACACATTGTGAACATGGGACAACTGAGGTGGCAAGGCTAGCTCATATGCCAAAGTCCCTATCCGCCTTAGAATCTCAAACGGACCAATGTAACGAGGACTAAGCTTCCCTGTTACGCCAAATCTTCGCACACCCTTAATAGGCATGACTCTTAACCAAACATGGTCGCCCACCTCAAACTCGAGGTCTCGTCGTCGCTTGTCTGCATAGCTCTTCTGTCTATCTTGTGCTGTCTTCATTCTTGCTTTGATCGCTCGGATCTTTTCTGTCGTCTGCTCCACAATTTCAGGACCTAATAAAGCCCTATCTCCAATTTCTTCCCAACAAATCGGCGATCGACATGGTTACCCATATAAAGCCTCGTATGGTGACATTCCAATACTTGAATGGAAACTATTATTGTAGGCAAATTCCACCAAAGGTAGGTGCTCATCCCAACTACCTTGGAAATCTAGAACACACGCTCTCAACATATCCTCGAGAGTTCTGATCGTCCTCTCTGACTGACCATCTGTCTGCGGATGAAATGTCGTACTAAACTTCAACTGAGATCCCAATGCCTCATTCAAAGCTCCCCAAAAATGAGAAGTAAAACGAGGATCTCGATCTGATACAATGCTGGATGGGACACCGTGCAACTTCACGATCTCCTCAATATAAATTCGGGCAAATCTATTCAATGGATAAGTCTTCTTAATAGGTAGAAAATGGGCTGATTTAGTCAATCGATCAACAATCACCCATATAGCATCATAGCCCCTAGTAGTCCTGGGTAAACCCATCACAAAATCCATAGCTATATTATCCCACTTCCACTCCGGAATAGGTAATGGAAGTAATAAACCTGCGGGTTTCTGATGTTCTGCTTTAACTTGCTGGCATATTGAACACTGTGAAACATAATTGGCTATATCTTTCTTCATACCACTCCACCAATACTGACGCTTTAGGTCGTGGTACATCTTCGCAACACCTGGATGGATAGTATAACGACTCCTGTGTGCTTCATTTAAAATCTCTTGCTTAAGATCATCATCAGGTATACAAATGCGTCCCTGAAACAGAAGTATACCATCACTCCGTAGAGTATATCCCAAAGGAGAAAATTTCTCGATATCTGCCAAAATTCGAGCCAACTTTTCATCTTTTGATTGCTGGTTCTTGATTAAATCAAATAACTCGGGTTGCACCCTCATATAAGCGCAACTCATCACTGTACTATCCTCTGGGGCTGAGATAGATAGAGCACTCAATTGCTCCAATAACTTCCATTCTTGAACCATCATTGTAGCCATAGAAGCTCCTCGCCGACTCAAAGCATCGGCTACTACATTGGCCTTTCCTGGGTGGTATAGAATCTCACAGTCGAAATCTTTAAATAACTCGACCCAACGTCTCTGCCTCATGTTTAATTCTTTCTGGGATAGAAGATAGTGTAAACTCTTATGATCTGTATAAATTTCAACTTTCTCACCATATAAACAGTGTCGCCATATTTTCAATGCAAATACTACCACTGCTAACTCTAAATCATGAGTGGGGTAGTTCACTTCATGTTTCTTCAATTGTCTTGAGGCATAAGCATTAACTCGACCCTCTTGCATCAATACGCAACCCAAACCTGAATGGGATGCATCGCTGTAAATGGAGTATTTCTCTCCACTTCTTGGAATGGCTAAAACTGGTGCAGTAGTTAACTTTCGCTTTAATTCTTGGAAGGCACTTTCACACGCGTCATTCCATTCAAACTTCTCTCATTTTCTTGTTAGCTTAGTCATAGGGGAAGATAAACGAGCAAATCCCTCAATGAATCGCCTATAATAGCCTGCAAGTCCTAGAAAACTTCGTATCTCTGTCACTGTCGTCGGCCTCGGCCATTCCATAACTGCTCTAGTCTTGGCTGGATCCACTGAAATTCCATTTCCAGAAACCACATGGCCTAGAAATCCAATCTGAGTAAGCCAAAACTCACACTTGCTGAACTTGGCGTATAGTTGCTCCTCTTTAAGCCTCTGCAAAACTAGTGTAAGATGCTCCGTATGCTCCTCTACATTAGGTGAGTATACCAGAATATCGTCAATGAAGACAATAATGAATCGATCTAGGTACTCACGTAGAACTCCATGAAAACGGCTGGGGCATTCGTCAACCCAAACGGCATTACTACGAACTCGTAGTGTCCATAGCGAGTCCTGAAAGCAGTCTTTTGAATATCCTCATCTCTAACTCGTACTTGATGGTATCCCGATCTCAAATCTATCTTCGAGAATACCTCAGCTCCTCTCAACTGATCTAACAAGTCATCCACTCGAGGTAAGGGATACTTATTCTTCACTGTTACCTGGTTCAATTGGCGATAGTCAATACATAACCTCAAAGATCCATCTTTCTTTCTCACGAACAATACTGGTGCACCCCACGGGGATGAACTGGGTCGGATATAACCCTTCTCCATTAGTTCTTCTAATTGGGCCTTTAATTCCTTTAGCTCATTAGGTGCCATCCGATAAGGAGCCTTAGAGATAGGCTGTGTACCAGGTAGTAACTCAATAGTAAACTCCGATCCTCTCCGAGGAGGTAATCCTGGTAGCTCATCAGGGAAAACTTCTTGGAAATCTCGTACTACTGGTACCTCTGATAACTTTGTCTTGCTTCCCTCGTCCGTGGTTACAAAGGCTAAATAAGCTTCACATCCATCAAGCATCAGCTTCTCGACTTTCATCACTGAGATCATAGGAATCGTAGCCATAAGCTTAACTCCTCTATAAATAAGAACCGGTTGTTGGGGTAATTCAAAGTCAATAATCTTTCGCCGACAATCGACTCTTGCATAATGCCGTGATAACCAATCCATGCCAAGGATCAAATCGAAATCCTTAACATGGAGAATTACCAAATCTCCCACCAACTTTTTATCATGAACCTCGATCTCACAATTCTCAAACATTTCCCTAGCTATCATAATCTTAGCTCCCGGCATAGACACAATTAAGTGATATGACAAAGAAATCTGGGAATGGGGAACATAACATACTGTGCGTAGTGCAATAAAAGAATGTGTGGAACCAATATCAAATAATGCACGCACATCATGACTATATAAGGATAAAATACCTTGGATAGTCCCGTCGCCCTGCTCTGCCTCAGCTGTGGTAAGAGCATAAACTCTACCCTGCACCTGTCTATTTGCGGGCTGTGGATGCTGAGCTACTGGTACTGCAGGTATAGGTGCTCCTGGCCCTCTAGCTGTCGATGGCCTCTGATTCGCCTGTTGGCCTCTATTCTGGGGTGGTTGGGTACACCTGTTAGCCGTATGTCCTGTTTGTCTGCACCTATAACAAGTCACCTCCGGTGCTGGGAGCGCTGCTTGATTCCTCGGGCAATCTTTCTTCCTATGTCCTTCTTGTCCACACTTGTAACATACATTCTTTCCAGCTAGGCACGGTCCCCCGTGCTTCCTCCCACACTAACCACACTGTGGGTTATTCTCTGTCTTATTCCCTTGTCCAACTGTCCACTTCCTCTTCTTATTATTGTTGGACGATCCTTGAGATGTACTTGTGCCCTTCTTGGCTGCTTGTGTTGCTCTCCACTCGTTGCGATCACGCTCGATAGTATATGCTCGTTGGACTACTGTGGCATAATCCATGCTCAGAGCTCCTCCAAAAGCATGTCGGATGTCTGCACGCAATCCTCTCTAGAACTTGGCTGCCTTCCTTGCTTCAGTGGACACTAATTCCGGAGCATATCGAGACAAGGATGTAAACTCTGCCTCGTACTGAGCCACCGTGTTAGTACCTTGCACCAACTCAACAAACTCATAGACTTTCTGTTCCTTGACCCATGCTGGGCAATAAGCGTCATTGAACACCTGTTGAAACTCGACCCATGTGGGCTCTCGGTTGCCAAACCTCTGACGGGTAGTCTCCCACCATCTCTCGGCGTCGCCTCTGAACATGAACGTGCTAAGTCGCACTCGTAGATCATCCACACAACCGATAGATCGAAGATGCTTCTCCATTGATAGCATCCAGTTCTCTGCCGCTGCTGCATCTGTACCTCCATGGAATGCCGGTGGACGAAATGCCATGAAGTCCTTCAATAATTGACTCCCAGTGTCTGCCGCTACAATTGGAGCTGTTGGGGCGTCTAGCGGATCTCTTCCACTGCCTTCTGCTTCTTGTGGTACTTGTGGTTGTCTCGCCTGATTCGTCACAAGAGTATCGACTACCCTCATCAAACCTGCCAACATGCCTCACATCTCGGCCATACCCTGTCGCAAGTCACTACCAGACTCCCCTAGTGAACCTGGTGTAGGAACTGGCACCTCGTCTGGCGTAGTAGCAGCCTGACTGCGGGTAAAGGGTCGTCCTCTTCTATCACTCATCTTCCTGCATCACCACTTAGGGTCAGAATACTATAAATTGAGCCACTTATCTAACTAACAGACATAAGTCCTAACTCTACCCAACATCCTATGTGTGTACGGAAGACTTCACAAAAACACCGCTCTGATACCAATACTGTAACACCCCCCTCTTTTAGAGGTGCCGGAGAGGAGGTGCTACGGGAAGTAAAATATAAAACTAACTAATAACTGAAATCTGATATCAATATAAACAACTCAATCAACTGAAATAAAACTCTGAGTCAACAATAACTGAAACCACAAACTACATCTAAGGAAAAATCCCTCAACTGAAACATAAGTTAAACTTAAACTGATAAGACACTAAAACTAACAACTCCCAGACATCTTTAGTCTTGTGCGGCTCCACGTACACACACTGCTGGACACTGCTGCTAGGCCCCACCTCTGGTACTCCCCCGCTAGGACCTGGAATGGTGAAGAGTACAAGGTGAGCTACAAAGCTCAGCAAGCAAATAAACTAGAAAGAATAACTGAAGCTGAATCGAAGAATATCGATACTGATGAATACTTACTGAACTTGTACTGAGTGAAACACTATCTGTTTGTATTTATAATGTATTGCACATAAATGGTAAGATAAATGCAGGTATGCAACTTTGGCACATAGGCCCACATAACTATAAAACATACCTGGCTAATCTGAACCTGCAACATAAAAACTGTAAGCACATAGAGTGGGTAGTATAGTATACCCATAGCTCCCTGGTCGACATCAGGCGAGCATCTCATAACTGAGATATAACTAACTGATACTAGTGGGATCCCTGCGGATAAGCCGCCTGGCGCGCATAATGTAATGCTCACATAAATGCTAGCACACGAAATGTAGTGCTCCATATAAGGTCATGCTCAATGCTCATACAATATGTATGCATGTAATCTCACAAAAATAATGATGAACATGTCAGAATAAATGCTAAACATGTTATACGATCTTTACTAGGTTTATTGAGATACAAAGATCCTAAAATTTCTGAGTATAGGCATGGCATATTGGATTTTATCATATCTTGGCATAAAATTCAATATTTAAATAATTAAATATTTAAATTAAATTTGAGACTTGCCACAAGAATTTATTGGAAGTCATCTGGGTGCTATATGATGTTATTCGAATGATTGAGAAAGTTTAAGGAGCAATTCGAATGAAATAGTAGCTTATTCGAATGAAAAAGAATGAACTACAGCAAGCTCATTCGAATGGAAGAAGACTCATTCGAATGACAGAGACTCATTCGAATGAAAAAGAACTCATTCGAATGACAGAATGACAGAGACTCATTCGAATGAAAAAGAACACATTCGAATGATAGATGCTATATAACAAAGGCTATACGGATCTAATCAAGGACTCATTCGAATGACTCTCAAATTCATTCGAATCAATTTTGGAATTTTCCAACTTTTGAACTGGCAAAAACCGACTCATTCGAATGCAACAGTAACCTTATTCGAATGAATTTGTGGGTTACTCACGGATCATTCGAATGACAAAAAGGCTCATTTGAATGCTAGACTATACAAAGCAACAACTCACTCACAACTTCAAGGACTCATTCGAATGACAAGGAATCTCATTCGAATGACAAACCAAAAACACATACGAATGATACGATAACACATGACTCATTCGAATAACCAAGAACTCATTCGAATGACTGGCACAATATAAGGAAAAAACTTACGATAACACTGGAAACTCATTCGGATGCCTCAAAACCCATTCGAATGATACAAGATTCATTCGAATGACTGGAATCTCATCAGAAATAAAACTCACACTAACAAAGACCATATCTTGAATAAAAACTTATCCTCACTACTCCATTCCGAAAGAAAACTTGAGAGAATAATCTCAATTGATATAGAAAGAACTTAGGAATAATTTACTGATCATAGTTAATGAAAACATTGCAAAGAACACACAAGAACTGGCTGGAAGACTCACTGTAACACATACATATATATATGTAAATGCATGCACATACGGTCTGATTAAACTGGAAATCCAAAACAACAGTCTTGGCATTCTGAAATCACCGTTAATATGATTTGAAGACCATATTTAAGGGATTAACGATCAAGAATCGCATGTTATCTCCTTCATGCACTCACTGTTCTACGTATATACATATACATATACATACTGAAACTGATATGAATATGAACGCAATGAAGAACTGAACAACTGAGAATGAACGAACTTGAATCTGTAATGGAAGGAATTACAGATAGGATACTTGCCTTACAATAACTCTGATCGTATCAACGATTGCAACAAGAAAACTCCTACGCAACCCCACTGTTAAAGCTTCTTCAAACTCTCTGCCTCTTCTTCTCTCTTTTTCCTTCACACGGCGTGAAGAAAAAACGAATGCTAATGGAAAATATATACTCATCAAACCTTAGATTTGACTCCTTATAATCTTGAAACCCTTCTCCTACCACAACTAGGAGACTTAAATCTCAATCCCCCTCGCGGACGAATTTCCATTCTTATAATAGCTTATTATTAATTAATTAAATAACAACTTCCTTAAATGACCCTCAAGTCCTTGCATTTAATTTCCCATAATATAAAAAGAATTAAATGCTATTTAAAAGCTATTTTCTCAACTAAAAATATTCTAAATTGCCACATTAAAATTAAATGGTGAATTCTCTTAATTAATTACTACTATAATTAATTAACTAATTTCAATAAATACTAGGCCCTCTAACGGGTCGTTACAGATTCTAATGACATTTGTAACAATTTTTTGATTTTGATTATAGGGAGAGATTAGGATAATATGAAACCCATATTTTTTTTTTCCTCATTTCTATGATTGTGAACGTATGGAAGTTCTTAAGATGATTGTAATTAGTACATAATCAATGTCAATGATAATATTTTACATATATCTTGTTTTTATTATATTCATTGAGAATCACATTTTTATTATTAGTATTTCTCTTGCTAAAGTTAATAGGTACCAAATAAATTTTTATATAATAGTAAAAATAGTCATTAGAATTGTAATAATAGTAATAATGACAAATAAATATAAATATAATGACAGAAATATTTATCGTTGATATTATGTTTAATGATCGGTAAATATATATATAGTTATAATAACAAGATTATTTATCGCTTAGATTATGTTTAGTGATTGGTAAATATTGTAATAACGACGGGAATATTCATCGTTAATATTATATTTAGTGATTGATAAATATTGCAATAACAACGGAAATATCCATCGTTAATAATATTTTCAACGACCATACACATTGTTATAGTGACGAAAATATTCGTCGTTATTATTTTCAACGACGGGACTTTTACCTCTCACTACTTATATTAACGATGGTATTTTTTTTCCGTCGTTAATAGTATTAACGACGGAAGTTTTAACGATGGGTGACGACGGAATTTTTTCTGTCGTTAAAACTCTTTAACGATGGGAAATCAACTTTTAACGACTAGTTTTCCTCTCGTTAAAGACCTTTCTTTTTTGTAGTGTTACCGCCCGTATCTTGAGTTTCCTTGCTTCGTGTGGATCATTGGGTACTTCATTGTTGGTTAGGTAGAGGTAGAAGGGCATCCGCCAATCTATTCTTGCTTCCACGCATGACACTTCTTTCTCTTCAATTCTTGGTTGATGAAGCACTTCAACAAATACTGTTCGCCCTGTTGTTTCTTTAGTGGCCGCTAATTTGGATAAAACGTCTGCGTGTCCGTTGAGCGATCTATTTATTTGTGTTAAGTGGAAACTCAGAAACATCTGTGCTAGGTCCTTTACCTTGCGCAAGTATTGTGTCATCACCTGCTCTCTGGCTTTGTACTGTCCATGAAACTGTTGCATAATTAACTGGGAATCACTATAGGCAATCAATTGAGATACCTCCAATTTATGTGCTAACCTCATTCCTCAATCAATGCCTCATACTCGGCCACATTGTTGGTACTTGAAAAAGCAAATCGTAGAGAGAACTCTAGCATTTCTCCTCCAGGGGGTATAAGGACTATCCCAGCGCCACTTCCTTGTGAGCTAGATGCTCCATCTACAAACAATAACCATTCTGCTTGCTCATTTTCTCCCCTTTTTCTAGAGTGTGTGCATTCCACAATAAAATCAGCCAGTGCCTGCCCCTTTATAGCTTGTCGAGGTTGATACTGGATATCGTATTCACTCAACTCAATTGACCACTTTGTAAGGCGACCGGAACATTCAGGCTTTTGCAAAATACTTCGCAATGGTTGGTCTGTGAGCACGATAATTGAATGAGCTTGGAAGTAAGGCCTTAACTTTCAGGAGGCATTTAGTAGAGCCAAGGCCACCTTTTTAGCAAAGGGGTAACGTGTCTCTAGGCCCTGCAACACCTTCTTGACATAGTATATTGGTCGATCCACCTGTCCTTCTTTTTTAATCAATACTGCACTTATCGCTTCGTCGCTTATTCCCAAATATAAGTATAATGTCTCTCCAGTTTCTGGTTGTGTTAGTAGAGGAACCTATTTCAAGTACTCTTTTAATGCTTCGAATGAATTCTGGCATTGCTCTGTCCACTCAAACTTTTTCCCAGCCCTTAAGGTTCGTAAAAATGGGAGTTCTCTCTCCGCTGACTTGGGGAGAAAATGCCCTAGGGCTGCCATTCGTCCTGTCAGTCGTTGGACTTCCTTGGTTGATGTTGGCAGTTCCATATCTAGTATTGCTTGAATTTTCTCCGGGTTTGCCTCAATCCCCCTTTGGGTGATCATGTACCCCAAAAATTTCCTGGACTACACCCCAAAGGCACACTTTGTTGGATTTAGTCGCATTTTGTATTGCCTGAAGACTCTGAGCACTTGCTTTAGCTTTTTCGTATGCGATTCATTCTCCTGACTTTTTACAATCAGGTCGTCGACGTATGCCTCCATTGTGTTCCCCAATAATTATTTAAAGACTTTATTCACCATGTGTTGATAAGTAGCCCTAGCATTCTTGAGCCCGAAAGGCATGACTTGGTAACAGTATGTCCCATTTTCGGTAATAAACGACGTCTTCTCCTGGTCAGGTGGATACATCATTATTTGGTGATAGCCCGAGAAGGCATCCAAAAAACTCAAAAACTGGTATCCAGATGTAATACCCGAGAATGATTTAAGTCTATAGATGGTATTTGATAAAGGATATAAGTGGAGTTATCAAAAGAATGAGACTTTAGGGTACACTATCGCAGTCTTAAGCAACTGAATCAATCAGAGGGGAGTACCCTAGACACTAGATAGCCAAGAAAAATGATATAGTATCGACAAATAATTTGAATTATGATTTTTAGTGATGAAAGAAGTGAGATCGAGAACAGTTTTTGGTACAGCTAAAATACAGCTGCAAATTAGGCTCAGAAACCGAATTGTTATAGGGGACTTCCAGGAAGTCAACGGAAGCTTGAGGGGGCTTCGATTTTTTATAAGGAACAACCCTTCATTGGTTTTGGGATGAAACAATAGCCCGATGAGGACATTGGGGCAAAATTGTCATTATTGAGTAATTTTGGATTATTAATTTTGTATTTTTTGATATTAAAATACAAATTAATTTGATGTGAGAGGGCCTAAGTGCAATAAATAAATTTCTCAAGTAAAATTAAGATGGAAACTTGAGGGTTGATGTGTAATTTGCTTATATTAATAGAGTAATATATAGTTATATATATATAGATAGATACAAACGCATGTGGCTGTTCTCTATGAAGGTGCTGAGAAGCTTCATGGCCAATTTGCTTGGAGTGGTGGCCAAGTTTTGCTGAAAGATTGGTGGCCAAGCTTGCTAAAGTCGGTGGGTAGCCTATAAATAGAAGAGAAATGAAAGGGAGAAGGAAGAAAATAAAAATGGAAATGAAGAATGAAAGCTAGCCGAGAGCTTGAGGGAATGGCTGAGAGCTTGAGGGATCGAGGGTGAGGCAATGAAGCTTATGCTAGTGGCCGGAGGAGGCAAAGAGGATGGTCAGAGGAGACCAAAGCTGGCCACAATAAGCGGACAGCAACCATGGCGGCAAGAAGCTGCCATGGCAGCACGGGTGGAAGGCGATGGCGAGCAGGGGGTGGCTGATGGAGCTTGCAGCAGTGGCTGGCAGCTTGCGTGGTGGCCGAAAAAGAGCCATGAGAAGGCCGGCGAAGGCCAAGCGACGGCGTCAGAAGGCTGCGCGTGAGGCTCTGTTCGTGTGAGCCTCTGTTCGTTGGAAGGAAGAAGGAGCAGCGCATGGATGAAGGAAGAAGATGGAGAATAAAAAGAAAGAAAAAAAGAAAAGAAGAAAGGGAAAAGAAAAAAAAAAGAAGGAAGAAAATGGAAGAAATGGAGAAAAAGGAAAGGAAAATAGGGAAAAATGAGGAAAATTCTTAGAAAAATCCTAGAAAATTCTAAGGATTAATTTGAGGCTATAGGAGTTTGCCAAAGCCAGGGAATTACTCAAACACGCATTTCGAGGCTTAGCACGCATCACGAGATAAAAATTGACTTTTCCAATTTGATGTGAGTGGTTTGATTCTGGCTTTACCTTGTCTTGGAAGTGTTTTGAGTGTGTGTGGTGGGTTCTAGTGAGTGGTTATACCTTCTTGAACTTAGATTGTTTACACGGCTTTTCACTTATGATCATCGTGTCAACGTTTGCCTATTTGAACATGTGATACATTGCATTAACTGTTTTATTTAAAAATGTTGGTGCATGGCATGTGAATTTTCATATCATTTGGGGTCAATTTTCGTGTCATCGTTGGGTCCGTGTGGGGCGGGATGGGGTCTACTTGAGATTTGGACAATGTTAATCTAGGTGAACGGGTGTCACACTAGGGCACTCGAGGGAATAATGTTAAACCAGGTGAACGGGTGTCACGACAGTGCACTCGAGGGAATAATGTTAAATCAGGTGAACGGGTGTCACAGTGGGGCATTCGAGGGATTAAGTATGTCAGGGAGATATCTCGAGTAGGACGTGTCTTGCATGTTGTCGTTTTGCCATGCTCATATGTTTTTTATGCATTGTATAGACTGTTTCATGCCTTCACTTAGATGTTTTATTATCTAACATGGGTTATGCCCCTGGAACATTCAATGTTCTAGTCAGGGACAACTGCGAGGTAGAGGACATGGCCGGTGAGCCAGTGGTGTATATTTGATAATCGTTGTGTCATTTTGGAAGCATTGGTACTTATTTTGTTATATGTATGAACAATTGCACGACGATGTTGTAATCATTTTGTAACGGTGTTGTATGTGTATTGGTGTAGAGCATCTTGTATGTAACTCGTGGTAGGCCACGACATTTTGATGACTAAGTATTCTACTGTAATATATGTATAGTTTCGTTTAGTTATGATTGTGTTATTATTAGTTAGACGGGCAAGACTGGAATTCTCGGGGTTTACACCTGCATGTGAAGATTGTTCTTGACATCATTGCAGGTGCCGGCCATTGTATGTGACGAGTGTTTCATCTGCATGTGAAGATTGTGCTCATGGCACTGCGGGTGACGGATTTGAAAAAAAATATACCCCGGGAATTGCCTTATAGTGACACGCTCGTATAGGGTGGGGTGTTACACCAGATGTTTCATCTACGAGACGGTCAATTCGTGGTAGTGGGTATAAGTCTTTGGGGCAAGCTTTGTCGAGATTGGTGAAATCTACACACACACACCATTTTCCATTAGGCTTCAGGACCATAACAACTTTGGCTAACTATTCAGGATACAATACTTCCCGAATAAATCCAGCCTTTAGCAACTTATCAACCTCCTCTTCCAGGGCTTGTAGCCTATCAGGTGTGATATTTCGCTTCTTCTGTCTGACTGGTTTGAACTGGGGATCTACATTCAAATTGTGACATATCACTTCTGTACTGATTCCTGGCATGTCTTTTGGCTTCCAAGCAAATACGTCTGAATTTTCTCACAAGCATTTCACAATTTTTGCCTTTATCTGTTTTGGAAGCTGTGAGCTAACATATGCTAATTTTTCAGAATCTTCTTGGCTTAAATGTATTGCCTCTAATTCTTCAACGGGTTGAGGCTTGCGAGTGACTCCCTCCTCCGAGGATTTATGTATAGCTTTCTCTGCAATAAATAAGGTTTCCTCCGTTCTCTTTCCTTTCGTAGAGGACACATAACAGGTTCGTGCCTTCTTTTTGTCTCCTTGAACCTATCCTACTCTAGCGGGTGTGGGGAACTTCATCAATAAATAACATGAGGATACCACCGCCCTCAAATCATTGAGTAGAGGGCGACCCAAAATCGAGGAGGTTTTAACCACCATAAAATTTGCTTGTCGAGTTATGATTTGGGGGTCTGCACCCAATGTGATGGGTAACTGAATAGATCCCACCACTAGAACTGCTTCTCCAGTGAAGCTGTACATGGGTGAGGCCACTTTTCTTAATTGGTCATGCAATAAGTGCATTTGCTCAAAACAATTCCAATAAATCAAATTGACAGAACTGCCATTGTTGACTAAAATTCTACTGATGGGATGTTTAGCCACAATTGCTGAAATAACCATTGGGTCGTCATGGGGGAGCATTATGTCTCCCCGGTCGGTAGGAGTGAAGGTAATCGGCTCCTCATCATCTCTAATTTCCATCACTGAATTTACTTGATAAGCTTGGCGAGCATAAGCCTTTCAGGAGGACGACGTGTCTCCACCTAGGGTTTCCCCTCCTGAAATAATGTGAATGGCCTGTTGAGTTGGCTCATTATCTAAATGAGGATCTTGTCTACAATCTCTTCCCCTCTCTGGTTGCCTTGGGTTTTGTCTTTCCTGCCCATCACGCCTGTCTTCCCTTTACCAGGTTTCCCTATTTTCTTCCCCCTCGTTCCTCACATATCTTTATAGATGCCCCTCTCGAATAAGCATTTCAATCTGATTCTTCAATTCTTTGCAATGATCAGTGGAATGTCCCTGGGTTCGATGATATCTGCAATACTCTTCTTGGTTTTTTCCCATGGGTCTATCAACTCAGCGGGGCAGTTTAAGGAGTCCATCTCCCTCTACTGCAGCTAAAATAGATGATCGTGGTTGTAAAAGCCGAGTATAGTGATTGAACGGAGGTTTAGGTACATCTTCTCTCCTAATCCTTTCCTGTCGTCAAATAGACTCTTCTTCCCCTTCACGCTCCTTTCTTTTTCTTTCTCTATCTTCATTTCCCGCCACATTCCTCATGATTTCAGTGTGGAGAATATATTGATTTGCTCTAACAAACAAATTGGCCAGGGACATTGGAGGGTCTAAGGAAAGTGACTCTTGGAGAAAGGCGAGGCGTGTACCTTGAAGCATGGCAAACACTGCTACTTGGGTCAGAAGATCAGGGACTTCAAGGGTAGCATTGCGAAATCTATCCACAAATTGACGTAAGGATTTCTTGTTCCCCTGTCGTATGCTGAGCAAATATGTGGCGTCCTTTTTTCTTCGACTGTTAATCACAAAAGCCTTGATAAATTCTATTCTAAGCTGCCCGAATGATGAAATAGAGCCTTCTGGAAGGCTGTTGAACCATGTTCGAGCATGTCCTGATAGTGTCAAGGAAAAAGCTCGGCACATTATGTCATCGTCCCATCCATGTAATATCATCAGTGACTCATAATTCTGAATATGATCATATGGATTGTCCTTTCCTGAGTAGAGGATGATTTGTGGCATTTTGAATTTTCGAGGCAGAGGCCTCTCTAATATATCTGTAGTAAAAGGACATTTTCTACGCTGGTGCTCTTCTGTTGCAGGGATTAACTTTTTCCGCTCAAGCACCTCTTCTACTAGTATTTTCATGTCATCACGCATACTAGCTACTATTTGATTGTCATGTCCTGTTGGTGTACTGGCCACTGTTTCATGATTCCTTCGCCTCTGGGGACTCCCGGCTCTATCCTCCATTCTTCAGGGCATGGTGTGAGGGTTCTTTCTTGATGGCTGTGATTTGGGCCTATTCTCCCATTGAGGAGTGGATCGGGAATGAGAATCGGGAGTGGTCTCTCAATAGGAATCAGCTTCTATTTCGAGTTGGGGCCCAGGTGGTGGCACAATCTTTTCAAGGTATCAGGCCACGTCCCTCCAGGCATCATACCTTGGAGTATACCAGCCATGTTAGGAAGTGTCTGCATACCTTCAACATGTTGTTGTCTTAATGCTTCATAACCTTCCTACAGGACTGTACGTGGTGGCTGTCGGGAGGTCCCAGCTTGATCAGCCGGAATTGGCTCTGATCCGATGTTATGGGGAGGTGGGACTGATTGGTTCCGCACCTGCTGACTCGACGAAATGGAGCGATCACCTCCTTGGGGTTGAGTATTATAAGGGGGCGGAGGCACTCCTTGTGGGTGAGGACCGAAATTAATGAGAGGCGCTCCCTCTTGTTGAGAATTTCGTGGTGGTAAGGGTGTTTCTACGCCTTGAGAGAGAGTTCGTCGATGTCCACGAGTGTTTGCCATTCTTAAGTTGACTTTTTATCTTGCGTTTCCCACAGACGATGCCAATTGTTGTTGCCAAAATATAACAATCTATTTTTAATTGCGGACAGACACAAGAGTCTTGGGAGTCGTGTCTTTACTGATGAGAATCTTGACGAGCAAATGAATCTGGCAGAGTTACAAATATGATAATTCGATAGAGCTAATGGTCTGATAAGGCTAATGATCTGGTGGGCTGATGATTAGATGGCCTAAAATGACCGAGTGACCTGAGGGTGACGAGTGGCCTTGGTGACCGAGTAACCTGAGGACGACGAGTGGCCTTGGTGACCGAGTGACCTAAGGGCGATGAGTGGCCTTGGTGACTGAGTGACCTGAGGGCGACGAGTGGCCTTGGTGACCGAGTGACCTGAGGACGACGAGTGGCCTTGAGGATAACAAGTGGCCTTGATGACGAGTGACCTTGAGGATGACGAGTGGCCTTGATGACGAGTGGCCTACAAAACGAGAGCACCATTAGGGCGCAGGTGGGGGTCCCCACACAAACCCTCCGATGCTTAAGTCAGATCTCGAGAGAAAATGAGAAAATTGTACTTCAATTACTCAAAATTGCGTACCTCGTGATGAAGAAGGGTCCTTGTATTTATAGCAGTGGGCGAGGGAGGCCTCGCGATATTTTTGGCAAAAATCTCATAACCCATTCCGGAGATTTCGTGGCCAATTCCGAGGTTTTCGGAGGTCATTCGACTGACGAGAGAGGGGCCACTAGGTTGAAAAAGGAGATTTGAAGAGCAATTAGCAACCCCGATGGGTCACTCGATATGACCGAGTGACCCCCCACTCGGTTGTCCCCCCGAGTGGGATCTCTTAGCCTAACCGAGTGGAACCCACTCGGCTAACCCGAGCTAGGGATAAGGGGCCACTCGGTGCAACCGAGGGGACCTCCACTCGGTTGCACCGAGCGGGGGGGCTTGGCCACTCGGGCAATCGAGTGGCACCCCACTCAGTTATGTCGAGTGGGGGCGCCACTAAGCCCAACTGAGTGGGCACCCACTCGGGCATGCCGAGTAGGTCTTCCTCAACCCCTTGCCTTCGTTTCATCCTAGCTAGTTGGGGCCCACACTTGATCAGATATTTGCTTCACCTTCCTGGGTACATTAGAAATGCTTGAAATAATAAATCAAATAAAAGTACAAGCAAGAGAGAAGAACACAAAGGATTTATAGTAGTTTAGCTTAACCCAAGTCTACTCCACTACCTTAACTCCTCACTAAGGATTTTTCAAACCATCCACTAAAAACCCCCTACTTAAACCAAGTAGGTCCTCTAGTCCTAGACTAGGAATTACAACCTCCCACTCAAATGGGCTCTCTAGCTACACAAGCTAGGAAATACAAGAAATGTATAATTAGAGAGAATCTAAGTGATGAATCTCTTAGTTATAATGTCTCTCAAAAATGATACAAGGCTTAGATGAATGTAAACAGATTAAGATCACAGCCTTGAAGAGAGAAAATAGAAGCACAATGAATGTAAATCGAAACGAGTATAAAATTTAAGCTCAATTCAATTCGTTCTCATCCATTGGCCTCCTCAAGTTCATCCATGACTTGTATAAATAGGTATCCCAAAAGCTTTGCCTGAAACTAGCCATTTGTGACCGTTGGGATTTGAAAAACTAGCCGTTGGAAGCTTTCTGCAAAAGAGATAGTCAACAGAATATAATGCATAGTCGACTATATTTACAAGTAGAACAAGCCATAGTCAACAGACAAGAAGGCATAGTCGACTATTGTCTAACAAAATCTACTGATAGTCGACTATCACATTCACATAGTCGACAGATTCGAAAATATGAAGAAAATTTTGAATATCATATACAAACATAGTCGATAGAAGAAATAGCATAGTCGACTATCCTTACACAATAGTCGATAGAATGAAATATAGTCGACAGAACAATAGGCATAGTCGACTATCTTTCAGCACATAGTCGACTATTTATGGGCATAGTCGACAGATTGAAACACACAGTCGACAGATGAAGAAGATAGTCAACAAAATGAAGCTTGAAAACATTGAAGATAGTCAACAGATAGTCGACTCATTTTGTTCAATTTATATTTTACCTTTCATTTACTTTAATACATAAATGTAAATAACAAAGTACCCCCATTTGGATTCAATAAAAATATCTAAAAAATCAAAATCCATAAGAATAAAAAAGTAGAATTTGGGTTTTAGTAGAAACTTAGGATTTTGCGATTTTACCACCTCCAAGATATACACTTTCTATTTCTTGAAAAATTTGTTAAAAATCATTTTATCACTAATGAATGTTAGCTATTGAATTACCGAGAGTTAGTTTTCTAAAAAGAAAACATTTTCATATATGTCTCCTTATAAGGTGCTAACCTTCCAGACTTAGAAAAATATGACCTTGAAATTTCGATACTTGAAATTCATTTGGTTTTCATTCTCACAAAGTAATACTTAATATTGAAATTGATTTATGTTGAAAACCACAATCTTGATTCATGACTTCGGGATTAAATAAAATATTATTTTTCATCATCAAAACTAAGTATACAAAAGTAAAACAACAATTTCAACCCTTTGCCGCTTTGCCCTTCGGGCTAGAATCTCCTTAGGGAATAGCACTGAGGTCTCCTCTAACGAAGCTCTCCCTGTCAATTCCGGGTGGCCCTTCGATGATAGAGACATTAGCATGCACATAAAAATAGAAGGAATTAGAACGAAGGGGTGCATTAAGGTGGGCTCCATACCTGCAGATGACTGACCTCTTTGAGCCTCTACTCTAGCCACCTCAAGCGCCTAGGTTTTAGTTTCATCATCACCTCTAGAAGGATTTTGAGATAAGGCAAGAGGTGTTGTCCATGAAAGTTAAACAAGATCGCTACGGGGCAAGCAGCGTAATTCAAAATTTTTTAACCTTACCCCGATCCCAACGATTGGATCAACGTCGAAATCAAATCATTCATAAACAAATAAATAAATCTAACCTTTAGATTATCGAGTCGTTTGCGGATTTGAGCCGTCCAAGCGTCCGGCCTCTAACTCGTGATACGCGGCACGCGTCTGTTGGCAAGGAGAGCGGAATAGGAGTGCTAGCTCTTTCTCCTTTGCGTGGCTTGTGTATGGACGAAAAAAGAACGCCCTCGTTTCGTATTGACGCCAAAAGAAACAGGGAAGAGTGAGCGGCAATACGTTTTTCAACTCTTGAAAAATGACACCAAAAACCCCTATAATTTTGGGCAACCTATAAAGGGATATTTATAGAGAAATATCCTAGGGTTTGTAAAACCCTAATGGATTGGGCTAGCCCATTAATTCTAATTTAATTAGAATCTTAAGTGGGCTTATTCTAGTCCAACTAGAAATATAATTAAATGGCCCAAATCCTTTTATAGGTTTAAATAAAATATTTTGGCCCAAATCTAATTTAAGCCCAAATATAATATTTAATATTTAATCCAAATCTAATTTAGTTCAAATATAATATTTAATATTTGGCCCAAATCTAATTTAGTCCAAATATTAACTTAAGCCCAAATATATTTTATTTCCTATTTGACACTCCAACAAATAGAAAATTATTAAATTAGAAACTCCTTCCTAATTTAATCAATTGTCATTTTAGGAAACTCTTTCCATTATGACGACTCCTCGTCATATCGATGTCATTACGTCTATTTGTTCTTTTTCCGTGAGAACCTACGATGGCACAACTTCTTGCCGAAGTGTCCCACTTAACCATACGTCCACTCTCCTAGTTTAAGCCAGGGACCATGCCTATTACGTATGATTCATTAGGCTTCTAAATATGTTGGCAATGTGTTGGTACGAACACATAAGACAAGATTGACCTCTAGCAAGGTATCATGCCTACCCAATTATTCAGAAGGATTCATAATCCGCAAATAACCTTTCACGAGCATGGTTACCGTGTGATTCGATCCTCTCGTCAATGTATCCTATGTGATCTCAAGTTGGCAATGTGTTGCTTGATTATGATCACATAAGTTTTTCTTCGGTCATTCGGATATTTTCACTTAATAGAAAGTGAATCAATAACTCCTTATTGATCTCTTTCACCATGGCCATGGATTTAAAGTGAATATCCACCGAAGGCGCCTTAGATACATCATCCTCTATCAAGGGATAAACGAGTCCCATCTTGGTTATAAACACATCTCCATAAGCCTCACAATATACCCAACGATCGCCCACGTGCAGCCTTTGTCTAGGCTCATCAAAACGATGTCAAAGCATACCGGTCTTCTTATGAGATGATCGTGATATCCTCAGGTCCAAGGATTAGTTACACCCATCTCGTATGAGAATACCATCAACATATAACCAAAATGGATTCTCATGGCGAGTCATGTCCAGTGACATGTTCTCCAACATTGGTCACCTATGTACTTGTCTAGGCATCCCCATGCCTATGGGTGTGAGACCCCCATTGCTATCACATAGCAAAAACATAGCACATACAAGTCTTACTGCAATTGTTAATGTCCATTCTCGACATTGCTACTACTTGGGATGTTTAATGATGTCTAGAAATTGTGATGCATCATCTCACATCTTTATAGATTAATCACAGTATATATCATATGGACTTCTATCTAGTTTCATTTGGTTATTACAATAATAACAAGAAACTAATAGAATGACTTCTTGTGAATTTAAACAACTCCTTATTCAAATCATAAATATGATTACAATTGTCAGTGTACAACATACCCAATCTGATTGGGTCTAGAGCACCTACACTAACAGTCCATTGGGGGGAAGGTTGGGGGTCCCTCTTATTCTTCGAAGCTTGGGATTTTGAGGAAGTGCTCATTGGGCGAGCCTCGGCGCTGCCATTCGAGACCTCCTGAAAGGTCTTAAGGTCTTCCTCGGTCGTCTTCTTTGACCTAGAAGGAGCAGGAGATCCTTTACTTTGAGAAGTCTGGACAACCTTCTCAATGGTTTTCTTCAATTTCGCAGGAGCTGAAGGCCCCTTACTTTCAGGAAAATCTAAAACCTGCCCCTTAGTAGCGGGCAAGCAAGATATGTCCCAGAGGTCTTCAACTACGTAGAAAAAGGAAAAGATCAATGTCCGACAATGACAAGAAGAATAAGGGACTAGGGAAGAAGGATCGGGGCAAACACTTACAGGCCCTATCATTTAGACGTCTTTACCCCTCGTTGTTTGAGTAACGAGGTATGAATTTGGAGGACTAAATTCTTTTAAGGAGGAGAGAAATTGTAACGGCCCATTAGAGAGTCTAGAATTTATTTAGAAATTATTCAATTTCTTATTTAATTTTTTAAGAGATTTTTGCCAATTAAATATTTAATGTGGCAATTTAGTGAGATTTTTAAAAGAGAAATTAGTTTTTTTAAAACGACATTTAATTATGTGGAAATAAATGCAAGGCCATGAAGGTAATTTAAGGATTTTTATGATAAACTCTTATTATCATAAATTATTTAATTTAGAGAGATTTTTGTATATTGGAGAATCCAGGCATAAGGTGAAATTGAGAAGTCTCCAAGTTAAGGTAGGATAAGGATTCCAAGTTATAGAGGGAGTGTGATCCAGGGCTTCCTATAAGTTATATATAACTTCATAAGCTATAGCCTCCTTCACGTCGTGTGAAGAACAAAGGATTGAAGGAGTTGCAACAGTGTCATTGCTTAAGAGAATTTCATTGCAATCGTTCAGGAATCCGATCATAGAGATTAAAAGGCAAGTATCTTCCCTGTATATCCTTCCTTTACAAATTCATATCAGTGTCTTTAGATTAATCAAGAACTCTTATTGAGTTTCAGTTTTTACAAATATGTATATACATATGCATTTACAGTGAAATTAATGGCAAATCATGCATGATTCTTTGCATTGATTATGCGAAATATGATCTTTGATTCATTCCTATGTTATTTCATGTCGGTTGATATTGGTTTTCCAAAATTTATTTCAGAATGGTGTAGTTATGTTAAGAATTGAATCAAGTTTCAGTCTCTATGAGTGTTCGTTTCTGGGTTTAACAGTTACAGATATCCATACAGGTTCCCTCATATCCGGATAGATTTATCAAAATTTCTAAGAAACATCTAGATAGCCCTTGTTCGTATTTAGGTGGCCGAGTAATATCCAGATGCCTTGTTTCCGTATCCGAATGTGTCCAGTAATATTTGTGAGTGATATCCAGATGCCTTGTGTTGTATCCGGATGAGTCTAAGGCTTTTTGTGAGTGATATTCGGATACCTTGTATTGTATTCAGATATGTCTAAAGTTCTTCGAGTGTGATATTCGGATAGCTTGTTCATACATCTGGATAGGTCAAGATGATATCCAGATGTCTGGCCTGATATCCGGATGCCTCTCTCATAATTTGAAATCCTCATTCGAATGAACACTCCTATAGCATTCAAATGGTTAAGTTTTTAATAGCCTCATATCCGAATAGGTTTGTATCATATCCGGATGTCTCCAATGATATCTAGATGGTTTCCCCATCCATTTAGATAGGTCCAGCATATCCGGATAGCCCTTCTCTATATTCGGATGTCCTTCCCTCATATCCGGATGGATTTTTCTAGCAACTCAAATATGATTTCCAGTGAATCCCAATCCAAGTTATTAACTAAATAAAGATTGAATATCATCAAATATTGGAATCTTATGACATTTATAATAAGTTTAACATACCCATAACTCTTGATTCAGTATATTCCAATATAAGTGATGAAGATCATATAACATGTTTAACACTTATTATGACATATTCAACATTATTTCGTGATATTATATGCATACTTCATTGGTATGACCATCAAGCATGACTTTATATGGATCACTTCATATCGTGTGCTAGCATGTGTATGGACATTGCATTCAGTATGCACGCCAGGCAACTTGTTCGCTAGAATCCCACCAGTTTCTGATTCAATTTGTGTGTTGTTCGCCTGGTGATGACCCAAGGACTAGGGGCATATTGCCCACAATATATGCTTACAGTTTTTATGTATGTAAAAGTCAAATCAATCAGGTATGTATTATCAGATTATATAGGCCTCTAAGCCAAAGTTGCATACCTGTATTTAGTTTACGGTTTATGTGCATTACATTTTTGTGAATGCAAATAGACACTGATTATACTCAATACAAGTTCAGCAAGTAATTTATGAATGCTGATAATCTTTGATTCAACTTCAGTTATTCTTTCCAGCTTATTACTTGTCGAGCTTTGTAGCTCACGTTGTACTCTTCACCATTCTAGGTCCTAGCAGGGGAGAACTAGATATGGGGCCTAGCAACAGTGGTCAGTAGTGTGTGTACATGGAGCGGCTTAAGATCAAAGATGTCTAGGAGTTTTGTTAGTTTATAGTGTCTTGTCAATTTAGGATTATTTTATATTTCAGTTGACGGATTGTCCCTTAGACAGAGTTTATGGTTTTCAATTTATATTGACTCAGAGTTTTATTTCAGTTTGATTGAGATGTTCAATTATGTTATTAGATTTCAGTTTTATTGAAGAGTTTTATTTTATTTTATCTATTTTTCTTGTAGTACCTCTTCTCGGGCAGTTCTAGGAGATAGGGTGTTACAGTATTGGTATCAGAGCGGTGTTTTGAGGTGTTTCTCGTACACACATAGGATGTTGGGTAGACCTAGGACTTGTGTCCGTCCTTTAGATAAGTTGGCCCAATTAATAGTTGTAACACCCGATATTACCGGTGTTATGAGAATGAGAAAGGAAGTAAGAAAACTTCCAAAAATGCCCTTGAGAATGTGCTAGATTCTTGAGATTGAGGGTGCCCTATGAGAGGGGTATTTTGGTAATTTGGATAGTGAAATCCAATAAAAGGGGTAATTTGATAAATTGGAGATAATTCCTATGTGGAATTAGGTGAGCAAGTGAATAAAAATCCCAAATTGGTATTTATATGGAGATATATGGGATTAATAAATTCAAAGAGAATTTTGGTAATTTGGAGTGATTCCATAAAGGAATTTAATTATGGAAAATAGGGAAAATGGTGGATATTAAATTATTTGAGGAGAATAATTAATTTTTCCCTAAAATGGTGAATTAATGTGGTATTGCCACATGGATGACCAAGATAAAGAAATGGAAGCCAAGTTTGTGTCTTAGAGTGACACTTGGCATAATCTTGGAAATTTGAGAAAAAATATATATATTAGAAATGTGGGAGCATGTATATATATATGTGGATTTATGAGTTGGAGAATGATTTAATTAAATGCAAAGAGAAATGATAATTGGTCTTCAATCATTTAATGAGAGGCATTATGGTGTTGGATTAAAGAAAATCCAAAAAGAAAATGTGAAATTAGTCACCATTAATGCTTGAAATTATGGTGAATTAAATAAATGCAATAAAAAATGGGAAAATGGTCACCCATTAATGCTTGAAAAATGGTGGGATTTATTTAAATGGAAAATGAAGGATTATGTCTTTCAAGTGGTCTCTCATGTGATGGATATGAAATTAGTCCCATTAATTTAAATGGGAAGGAAATTAAATATGTCTCTCAAGTGTGATGTGTTGAAATTAGTCAAAATAAATATTTGAGAAAATGGCTAATTTTGGTATTGGAAGACTAAATTGATCCAAGGGTTAGGATCAAGTCTTGAAAAGGTGAAAGATATCCAATGACTTATATTAAGTCTTGAAAATGGATATGAAAATAGTCTCATTACGTAAATGAAAAATGAATGAAAAATGTAAGAGATCTAATGGGTGAGATGCATTCTTGAGAAGGAGAATAAATCCAAGGGTGGGGATTTAAAGAGAGTAAATGGCATGGATTGCCAACCTATTTAAAAGTGTGTTTTGTCCTAGAGAGGAGACTTGGTTGTTTTAATGAATGGTTGAGATTGAGTCTCCCTTAAGCACATGGATTGTGCTTTTAATGAATGGTGGAGATCCATTCTTGAAATTGGAAAATGGTAGTATATAAGGGAAAGTATGGAAGACTTGTTTTCCCTTTGGCCATTTGAATGAAAGAAAGAGAGAAGATGAAAGAAATGAAGAAGAAAGGAAAGAATGGAGAAGAAATGAAGATCAAATCAAGGTATGTTCCATTCTTCTTCTTCTCTATTTAGTATTCTTGTATGCAAAGTGAGTGACAAGTTGGAAATGTCATCTTAGATGGAAGAAGATGTTGATGGAAGCTCTCTTGAAATGAAGGTTTGAAGATTCAAGAAGAGGTAAGGGACGACCCCATGTGGATGAGGCCTTGCATTGCATTGTAAGTAGGTTGCATAAACTTTTATGTATCTCTTTGCATGCTTTATTTGTTCATGAGACCTATGGCCATGGGGTGGGAAGGAAGTGGTGGGTTGATGCCTCAAAACATGTTGGGTTGTGAGGATGGAATAACCTAACTATGCTTGCATGCATTTGCCATTACATAGACTTGTTATGCTTGTATTTACTTCGCGTATGCACCCTTTCTGAGCTTTTGAGCTCATGAGGTTTTATCCTCCCCTTGTAGGTTGTTTTATGTCAAAGAGAAAGAGAAAGTTGCAAGCTTGTGGTGGAAGCTCACGGTGTCTAATTATTTTGTTGTAAATTCATGGTTTATGGAAGCCTAGCTTGTGGTGTTGATTTAAGAAATGTAAACTTATTTGATTGATAATGGCTTTAAAGCCTAAAATATGAGTGTATATTCCCTTGAAGAATTGATTGTTTTTTTTAAGTGAATGAGATTGTAGCTTATGGCATGTTGAAGCCTAGGTAAAATCTCACTTTGGTGTGAGTTGTTGTGGAAGCATCAAGGATGTTGCTTAAGCCTTATTTATGAGGGAAAAAAGGCTTTGGAATGTGAAAAGTGCATATTTTAAGTGCATTTAGAGGTGAGTAATTTTCTGGAAAAATTTGGGTTAGAAGGCCCAAGAAGAAAAATATATATATATACTTTTTGGCAGCAAGCAGCAACCTGCACGCGGGCGAGGCCGCCTGGGCGACTGCGTGCGCCCGGGTGGGCGCGCGCGAGCTGCTGCGGGCGCGCGCTGGAGGCCACGCCCGCGAGCGGGCGTGCCGCAGCGCGCGCGGCATGCATGGCCAGCCTGCGCGGCCAGCGCCCAGTAGGGCCCCTTGTGGGCCAGCGGGCCCAGCCGGCCAATTTTTTTTTAAAAAATGAAATTTTGGGAAATGTTGGGGTATTTCTTAATCGAATTTGGGCCCCAGAGGAATTTTCAAAACAAAGGGATTTTTTGGGCATTTTGGGGAGAAATGCCGAAATTTTGGAAAAATTGAAAATGATGAGTTTTCCTACAAAAATTAGTGATGCATTCATGGATTGATTTAAATAGTGATTTTATTAGCCCGGTAAAAAAAAAAATTCTTGAATGGGAAAGAATTAAATGTCAATGAGAAAGTGGCGGCTGGGCATCTTCATGAGTTTCTTTTAATCAAATGCGGTGTGGATGAAGCCCAATTCTGCTAATGAATCCTGGGGTTGAGGGAAGGGAAGGACGAGCCTAGTTCCCACCTAGAGTGTTTCATCTCGAAACATGGTCCACCCTTCACCAAATGCCGGACAGGTGGACAATTCAGGTAATTGTTCACGAGTAACACCCGTAAGTGGGAGCGGGGCGTTACAATAGTATTCTAACCCTAAGTGGTGATGCAGAAAGATGAGTAATAGAAGTAGATGACCCCATACTCGTAGTTAGGCTGCTTCTATTCCAGACGAGGTTCCAGTATCCACGCCTAGTTTGCCAAGGGAGTCTGGTAGTAATCTATGATAGGTTTGATGAGGGTGGTAGACACTGATTAGGGGTTAATATTTCCTAAATCTTAATGAATTATATCCCTATTTTGACTTTATAATTATGCTTAAAATAAATAATTATTTGCATTATATATTATTACAGGATGAAGCAAGGAAGCTGTCTTCTACAATTAATTAGGGGCATAAATCGAAGATGTTGGATTACCCATTATTGTTGCTCAAAATCATGGGCTAAGTATGATGACTAGAGGATGTTTCAAAGTGCATTTGGCCCAACAATCAAATAGAATCCAACACAAAGAAGGCCCAAGCCCAAGCTCAAGCCCAACACAAAGAAGACCCAAGCCCAAAAATATGAAAAGCCCAAGTCCCACAAATGGATGACATCATCACTTACATCATGAGATAGGATGACATCATCATGGGATAGGATGACATCATCACTTACATCATGGGATAGGATGACATCATCACTTACATCATGGGATAGGATGACATCATCGCTTACATCATGGTTGAGATGACATCATCGCTTACATCATGGTTGAGATGACATCATTGCTTACATCATGGTTGAGATGACATCATCACTTACATCATGGGTTGGAATGACATCATTGCTTACATCATCAATTAGATATTTTGTATTATTAAATTATATAATTAAGTGGTTACCATTACATCCTTTAGCCTATAAATAGAGCACTTGGTGCATTTGTAAGGATGATTATTCTGGAATGAAAGTTTAGTTGTTTTAATCACTTTTGTTCTCTCTTATTCTCTCTCTTATTTTCTCTTGCAAATCTTACTTCTTCTCTTTCTTATTTAAATTCTCATGTCGTTTATTTTTATTTTATTATTCACCGCCTAAATGGTCGGTTAATTTCTGTCTTTAAATTCCTGCAGTTTCAATTATTGTCTTTCAATTATATACCGCCTATATGGTCGGTTAAAAAAATAGTCTTTCAATTATTGTCTTTCAATTATATACCGCCTATATGGTCGGTTAAAAAATTATCTTTTAAATATTGTCTTTTAATTCCCGTCATTTAAATTTCTACCAATTAATTCTTAAATAGAAATGAGTAGCTAAACCTAATCTTGGGTTAAGGCGAGGACAGTGTCCAATGTTCTTGAATCTCAAGATAAGCCAAATCTCGATGAATGCAAAATTTATCTGAGTTAAACTCGAGTTGAGTGTGTAAATGGTTTTGGGAGTTTGGATTGGGTCATCATCCTAACTTAGAACTCTCATGCCATGTATGAGAGTTGCTAGAATTGGAGATGAGATATACCCAAGCTCAGACGATCAAATCATAGTCTGTAGTATAATACAATTTACAGTGACGTCTTAACCTAGAACCATCATATCATGTATGAGGGTTGCTTAGCTAAGAATCATTCGTATTTTGAATTATCACTCCCAAACGATCCTCTGTTTATTTCAGATTAATGTTGCTGTTTAAAATTCTATAAGAGATTTATTAGGCATTGGTTCTGAACTCGCCTCAACCCAAGACCTTTTTAATATTCCAAAAAAAAACCCTTTTCACAATCAAGAAAACTTCGCTCAATTTGGAGAAATCAACCCGAATGAACCATTCTTTTGTTAAATAAACCTCCCAGTGAATCGACCCGGACTTGTCCGGAATTTATATTTGTGCTACAATTACACTCATACACTGGTGAGTTTAAACCTCCTCACGATTTCAACACTGAACATCTAAACTGATTAAGGCTTTTAAATTGTAGGGTGAGGAGAGCAGCCAAATTTTGGCGCCGTTGCCGGGGAGGTGCAACAGAAGAAAAACAAAAAAAAAAAAAATTCACTCCACGGGTAATTTTGTTCTTAATATTGTGTTTTCTTAACTATTTGCATATTGTTCAAATTGTATGAGACTTAGATCTGGTAGAATCTTAACCCATCAAACTGAGTCAAACCATTCTATAGATTCTTTATCAGAGACTGAAATATCACGTTTACAAACCATAATGTCTCAACAAAATGAAAACCCATCTGCTCATGGGAGTGATCATGGAGAACATGATCCCTTGGATGGTGAGATTAAACCCCTCAGGGATTATCTGCACCCTCCAAGGCAAACCACTCCTTCTTGCATAATTCTACCCATAAACCATCATCGATTTGTCCTTAAACCAGGTACCATACAAATGCTCCCCACATTTCATGGTATGGATTCTGAAAATCCATATACACACATGAGGGATTTTGAAGAGGTATGTGGTACCTGTGGGGATCAAAATATACATGAGGACACTGTTAGACTAAAACTCTTCCCGTTCTCACTCAAGGATAAGGCAAAAATGTGGTTAGGGACTCTAGAGCCCAGATCAATAGGAACTTGGAGGGAGATGCAAACAAAATTTCTAAAAAAATACTTCCCAGCTAATAGAACAGCATCACTCCAAAGGCAAATGATGAATTTCGTTTGTAAACCAAATGAAACATTTGCTCAAACTTGGGAACGTTTCAAGGACCTTTTGCATTCTTGCCCACACCATGCCTTTGAACAATGGCGGGTAGTTAGTTTCTTCTTTAATGCCTTAACTCCTAATTTGAAAATGCTGGTGTCCACCATGTGTAATGGTGACTTTTATGAAAAAACTCCTGAAGAGGCTGTTGCATACTTTGACCATGTAGCTGAAAACTCTAGAAATTGGGAAGTTGGGCCATTAACCATGGGAGATTTGAGAGACCAATACAATCCACAACCAAAGGGAAAACTCCAATTAAATGAAACTGATGACATCAGTGCTAGATTAGCTCTGTTGACAAAGAAAATGGAAGAATTGGAGATGAAAAAAATGAAGGTTGTCAATGAGGTAGAGGTGCATTGTGTAGTGTGTGAAGCCAATAGCCATAGAACAGAAGAGTGTCCAACTCTCCCTGCTTTCAAAGAAGTGCTGTATGGCCAAACTTCAAACTCACAACCAAGACAAACAGAGGGTAGGATATACCAAAACCAGAACCAGGGTGGAAATTATCAAGGGTACAACCCAAACTCAAACACCTACCATCCAAATTCCAGGAACCACCCAAATTTCTCTTGGAGAAATGACTCAGCACCTCAGCCACACCAACCATTTCCCTCACAACCACAGCCACAACCTCAGCCACAGCCCTACCAGCCTAACCAAGGACCATCTGGCTCATATCAGCCACCGCATAAGAGATCCCTAGAGGATACTCTACAACAATTTATGCAAGGGCAGATGGGGAACAATGCTCAGGTAGCAAAATTCCAAGAGCAAACAAATAGGGCAATTGAGGATATGAGGAGTCAGCTAACCAAGCTAACTCAAACTTTGAATGTGAGAGAACCTGGGAAATTCCCTTCTCAACCAAATCCCAACCCCGTGAGGCAAACAAATCAAGTGGAATCATCAAATAGTGGGAACAATAATCATGAGCAGGTGCAAGCAGTCACTGTCCTTAGGAATGGAAAAATAATTGACAAACCAGATGACCCTAGGACAAACCAACCTGATGCACAAGAAGAAGAACAAAATGAAAATAAAAAAAATGACAATGCTCCAGCTTTGGAGGAAAAACTTGAAAACAAAAAAAAGGAAGATAAAGAAAAAAATAAGGTGGTAGAATTCAAGAACAACCCTGCACCACCATTCCCTCAAAGACTTTCTCAAACAAAGAGGGAAAAACAAAATGCTGATATTTATGAAGTGTTCAAGCAGGTGAGGATTAACATTCCTCTACTTGATGCAATCAAACAAACACCATCTTATGCAAAATTCTTAAAAGACTTGTGTACTGTTAAAAGAAAGATCAACATCAAGGAGAAAGCATTCTTGACTGAACAGGTGAGTTCCATCCTGCAACTTAAAACACCTCCTAAGTACAAAGACCCTGGTAGCCCAACCATTTCTTGCATAATTGGAAGCCAGCGGGTGGACCAAGCACTCTTAGATTTAGGAGCAAGTGTCAACTTGCTTCCTTATAGTGTATATCAGCAACTGGGCTTAGGAGAACTCAAGCCAACAAGAGTTACCCTACAGCTTGCTGATAGGTCAATCAAAGTCCCTAGGGGGATAGTGGAGGATGTATTAGTGCAGGTGGACAAATTTTACTTCCCTGTTGACTTTATAGTCTTGGACACACAACCCCATCAAGGCCCTCAACCCCCTGTTCCAGTCATTCTTGGTAGACCATTCCTAGCAACGTCAAATGCCATAATTAATTGTAGGAATGGAATACTTAAGTTATCATTTGGAAACATGACTGTAGAGATGAATATCTTTAGAATTTCCAAACAACACATAGCTGAGAATGAGGTGGAGGAAGTAGATTTGGTTCAAACATTAGCTGAGGACTATTTTGTAAAAGAATTTTTGAACAAATCTATGGAAAAAGATCAAGACGAGAGAGAGTTAAAAGAATTAGAGAACACTAGGAAGGAAGAAGCAATGCCTATGGCTCAATGGATTCCCAAATCAGAACCATTGGGTTCTCTGAACAATGCGGAGTCACAATCTGATAATACCTCACCCACACCTGAAATGAAACCTTTGCCAAGTGAGTTAAAATATGCATTTCTAGGTGATGAGAACACACTCCCCGTAGTCATCTCTTCAAGTTTGACATCCCAACAGGAAATTCAACTGATAAACATTCTGAGAGCTCATAAAAAAGCCTTAGGTTGGACCATCTCAGACTTGCATGGAATTAGTCCTTTGACTTGCACTCATAGGATATTTCTAGAGGAGGATGCTAAACCTATTAGGCAAATGCAGAGGAGACTCAATCCTAACATGAAAGAGGTGGTTAGGAAAGAAGTGCTAAAGTTGCTAGATGCGGGTATTATATACCCCATCTCTGATTCAAAGTGGGTCAGCCCCACTCAAGTGGTCCCAAAAAGGTCTGGAGTCACAGTGGTGAGAAATGACAAGAATGAGTTGATCCCTACTCGCATCCAAACCGGATGGAGAGTGTGTATCGATTACAGAAAACTCAATGCAATGACTAGAAAAGACCATTTTCCATTGCCATTCTTGGACCAAGTCCTTGAAAGAATAGCTGGGCAAGCATTCTATTGTTTCCTTGATGGTTATTCAGGATATAACCAGATTGACATTGCCCTAGAGGACCAGGAAAAGACCACTTTCACATGTCCATTTGGGACATTTGCCTATAGACGTATGCCTTTTGGACTATGCAATGCCCCTGCCACCTTTCAAAGGTGTGTAATGAGTATTTTTAGTGAGATGACAGAACACATTGTGGAGGTTTTTATGGATGATTTCTCTGTCTATGGAGCTAGTTTTGAGGCATGTCTAGAGAATTTAGAGAGAGTTCTAGCTCGTTGTGAAGAATCCCACCTTGTGCTTAATTGGGAAAAATGTCATTTCATGGTCAAACAAGGTATAGTCCTAGGGCATATTGTCTCTGCTAAGGGAATGGAGGTGGACAAAGCCAAAGTAGAAGCCATCCAAAAACTGCCAGTCCCTAAGAGTGTTAAAGACATCAGGTCTTTCCTCGGGCATGCTGGGTTTTATAGGAGATTCATAGCTTCTTTTAGCAGCATAGCCCGGCCTCTGTGTAATTTGCTCTCCCAGGATGTCCCATTTGAGTGGACATCATCTTGTCAAACCTCTTTTGAGAGGTTAAGAAATGCTCTCATCTCAGCTCCCATTATTCAACCACCAGATTGGTCATTACCCTTTGAACTCATGTGTGATGCAAGTGATTATGCTGTAGGAGCAGTCTTAGGGCAAAGAAAAGATAAAAAACCTTATGTCATCTACTATGCCAGTAAAACCCTCAATGAAGCCCAAAAGAATTACACAACAACTGAGAAGGAACTATTGGCAGTAGTTTTTGCATTAGAGAAGTTCAGATCATATCTGGTGGGGTCATTGGTCATTGTTTTCACTGACCATGCTGCTTTGAAATACTTGCTCACCAAACAAGATGCCAAACCGCGTCTTATTAGGTGGATTTTGTTACTCCAAGAATTCAACATAGAAATCAAAGATAAAAAAGGAGTAGAAAATGTGGTGGCAGACCATTTGTCTAGACTTCCATGCCAAGACCTTAATCTAGACAAGGAACCAATCAGGGACTCCTTTCCAGATGAACAACTCTTCCTTATCAATGATACCTCAACCTCTGTTACACCATGGTATGCAGATCTGGCCAACTATCTAGCCACAGGTCTAATTCCAAATCATTGGACCAAGCTAGATAAACAAAAATTCTTTAGGAAGGTTAGGACTTATTTTTGGGATGACCCTTACTTGTTTAAGTATTGTGCTGACCAAATTTTAAGAAGGTGCATCCCCGAGCATGAGCAACAGAGTGTTTTGAATTTTTGTCATACTCTTGCTTGTGGAGGTCATTTCTCCACAAGAAAAACATTAGCCAAGATCTTACAAAGTGGATTCTTTTGGCCTACCATGTTTAGAGATGTGCATCAGTTCTGTAGCTCATGTGATAGATGCCAAAGGCTAGGAAGCCTAACCAAGAGGAATATGATGCCCTTACAACCCATTCAGGTGTTAGAAATTTTTGATTGTTGGGGAATAGACTTCATGGGACCATTTGTTAATTCAGGTGGACACGAGTACATCTTGTTAGCTGTTGACTATGTGTCCAAGTGGGTAGAAGCAATCCCAACAAGAACAAACGATCATCGGGTTGTAATGAAGTTTTTGAAAGAAAATATTTTTAGTAGGTTTGGAATGCCTAGGGCCATCATAAGTGATGGAGGTTCTCATTTCTGCAACAAACCAGTGGCTGAATTAATGAGAAAATATGGAGTAGTCCACAAAGTTGCAACCCCATATCACCCTCAAACCAATGGCCAAGCTGAATTGGCCAATAGGGAGATAAAAAGGATTTTAGAGAAAACAGTCAATTCTAATCGCAAGGATTGGTCCTTGAGGTTGATTGATGCACTTTGGGCCTATAGAACTGCTTACAAGACCATTCTAGGCATGTCTCCCTACAGGTTGGTATATGGCAAGCCATGTCATTTGCCAGTTGAAATAGAGCACAAAGCCTACTGGGCCGTTAGGAAGATTAATGAGGAATCAACAGAAGTGAGCCTCAATAGGAAATTGCAACTTAATGAACTCGAAGAACTTAGGGATGAGGCATTTGAAAATGCCAAATTGTCTAAGTTGCATATGAAAAAGTTGCATGACCAACACATCAACAGAAAAAATTTTCATGTTGGTCAGCAGGTGCTTCTCTACAACTCAAGGCTTCATTTGTTCCCAGGGAAGTTGAGATCAAAATGGACAGGACCCTATACAATCAAGACCATATCAGAATATGGGGCAATAGAAATTGAAATCAAAGAGTCTGGACAATGTTTTAAAGTGAATGGTCAAAGGCTGAAACCATATCTAGGCATAGCTGAGAAAGATGTTGTTGAAGGAAATGAAGAGATGGTGGAGTTGGGTGATCCACCATCAGTGGTTGAGTGACCTTTAGAAACACATTCGTCTGGGAATCTGACGTTAAAAGACCACCTTTCCATTTAGGTTAAATGGATGTTTCTAGATTTAAAAATAATAATAATAATAATAATAAAAAAAAAGGTATATTAAAATTTATTTATTTTCTGCATTACTTAAATAGTGTTTCTCTGTGTGCAGTCTAAATAAAAATTTTGCATACGAGTTCATGCATTGAAGATCACCAGGTATGCATATCTTCTATCCTTTTATTGCCGATTGAGGACAATGCGCAATTCAAGTTGGGGGGTAAGGTGTACTTAGGAATTTATTGGTGTTTGAATTTGATCTATTGTGCAAATAATTTTGTTTGACTCGATAATAATGTTTTGTGTGGTATATATATGATTTTATTAAGCACCTAAAAAATTTTAACTAACCCAAAAAAATATATATATATATATGATAAAAATAAAAAAACAATATAATAAAAACTAAAAAAAATATATTTCAAAATAAAAAACAAAAAAAAAAACAAAAACAAAAATATATATATATATAAAAAAAAAAATTTTGAGAGAGACAGAATTGGCGCTGGTGGTGGCCATTCTCGGGCAGTGCAATCACACTGTCCTATAAAGAAAGAGGCACACTGCCAAATGTTGAAAAAGGAAGCACCAAGCGTTGAAAAAAGAGACGCGCCTAACCCTACAATTATGGCGTGCCTCGAGCCAAGTATAGAATAGTGACACCCATTGTTCTATAAGAGACTCCATATTTGCATGAGCCAAACCAGACTTCTGCAAGCAAGCTCAGTCTCCTCTCCTTCGTGTTGTTCTTCGATCAGGTATTCTCGTTCATTTTGTAAGATTTATAGTTTCTACTCTTCTCTTATTATAGTTGTCTTTTAATTTCAAAAAAAAAAAAATGGATCTTAAGCTTTCAAAAATTCGCAAGTACTATCCATCTCTCCCAATGAATTATTTAAAAAAAATTTATGATGGTAGGTGTGAAAGACTTAAAGTTTTGATGCGTAATAGTGTCCCTGAAGATGTTCGTTGGCTGATCGAAGCAAAAGTTCGATTAGCTGGCGAAACTTCACCTAGTTTTAAGCACTTCCCAGGCTTAGGGAAGAGTAGTTTTGCAAAGAAACGAAGAGCTAAAAGAGTGAATGGTTGTCACAAGTGTGCTCGATGGACATGTAACACTCGATGCAAATCTGTGGGGTTTACATCCATAAATCGAGAAGATAAAATTAGTTTCATTAAGGATGGACTGAGTAAGGAGTCTTTGGATGATATCCGATTGACTCTTGAGACGCATCCATGTGGAATAGTGCAAAGAGAACTTCTTGCTTTGTGGTCTCAGTTCATAAGTGACAGTCAACGCTATAGTCTTGGGAATCTGACTAAAAACGACCCTGTTTGCCAATCTATAAGAAGATTGGATGGGAAGCCTATCCCCACTTCATAGAAAGTGTTTAAGCCGTTACTGGACGTAAAACCAGAAGAAGATGTGAGCCACAATCACAACTACTTGTACATACGCATGATTTTTGTTTGAATTTATTTCTTGTTGAATTGTTGTATGGCTACTTTTGATCGCCAAACCTCTTTCCAGGGCATACAAAAGGAACAAACATGGAAGGCCAGTTAGTTCGTCGAATCAAAACCATATGTGTACTTTGTGGCTCTCAACTTGGGAGTGATATTTGTTACGCACTTGCAGCAAGCGAACTAGGCCAAAAATTAGGAGAGAAAAAGATTAATTTGGTATATGGAGGGGGAAGTCGTGGATTGAATGGTTATGTTTCACAATCTGCACTTTTTGGAAAATCAGATGTGGTAGGTGTAATGCCAATCCCTTTGGCTGAACCACGTATTTCTGGGATTACACGCGGTCAACTTATAGAAACGACTTCTATGTCTGAGCGCATGGCTTGTAAGATTTATCAGTCAGACGCTTTCATTGCTTTACCAGGAGGTTTTGGAACACTTGAAGAAATCTTTTGTATAACCTCCTGGGCCAAGAGTAATCTCCATACCAAACCCATTGGACTTTTAAATGTTAATCATTTTTTTGATGGGTTGCTCTCTTTTATTGATCAGGCTGTGGAACAAAAGTTCATTTCTCCTTCAGCAAGAAATATTCTTATTTCTTCATCCACCATTGATAAACTGTTAGAAAAATTACATGCTTATGTTCCACAGTACGATCCTTATGAGCCTCGGATAGATTGGTCTAAGGCAATCAAAAACAAGCGGCAAAAAGGTTCGATTAATTTAGATTTATCCCTGTAAGGCAAGTCTATGATAAGATGGCTGAGTAAGGAATACTTTTTGTACTCTTGAGACGCATCTCCTATGACTTGTACAAAATTTCTTTAGTTGTTTCAAAAAAAAAAAAAAAAAAAAACTGTGGAATGTTGTTAGGCGAGTCTATGATAAGATGGCTGAGTAAGGAGTACTTTTTGTACTCTTGAGACGCATTTTGTTTATCTTATGACTTCCATGAAATTTTTATTTTGGTGTGAAAATATAAATATATATATATAGTATGCTCATTTGTTTGTTTGAGTTTTAGCAGTTCACAGTAAAACTATGGACTTATGGAGTTGCAGGTATTCCTATCAACCCTATTTTATTACTGTAATTCAAGTTGGGGGGAGTAAGGTATATTTATGAATTATCTGGTCTATGTTTAACTGTGAATTTGCAATTGCGTGCTTGTAGTTTTGTGTGAATTAAAAAAAAAAAAAAAAATGTGTGTACTTTAAGTAATGCTATCCCTAAAGCTTTGGAATTATACACTGATAGCCAGTTGAACTTGCAATATGAATCATGAATGCATTAATTTCTTATTTGAAAACGTATATGTATGGAATTAGAATAGGTGATTTGCATGCATCGGGTGTTCAATAATTAGAAATTGGTTTATCGGTCATAAAGTCAAAGGCAATGGTAATTAGCTGATTAGCACACTGTATGATCCCTCAACAGAAGTAGAGACTATTACCCGAGTGAGTGTTTGAGCCTAATAATCGTTAATTCTGAGTGAAATAACACGTACTCTAAATGCGCTTTATTGTTTATCTCATCTTTTCAATAGCTTCAAAACATTAATTTGCTTTGAATGTCTAGTATAATAGCGGATGAGTTTAGCTGGTTTCAAATTCCGAATTAGATGACTGAGTAACATCGTTTGTAGAAGCATGATAGAGGGATCATTTCTTTCATTTTGGGCCTATTAACCTTTTCTTTCTTTACATTAACCTCCCTTGCTAGCCCATTGAGCTAATTGTAGTACAACTTCTTTCGTTACTCTCGTTTAACCCATAACCATATGAATTTTGTCCAACCTGGTGTGTTTCCAGAAATCAGTTTATCTCGGTATTTTTATAAAAAAAAATAAACAAAAAAAAAAAAAGAAGAAGAAAAAAAAAAAAAAAAAAAAAAAAAAAAAAAAGGGAAGTTCTCTTAGTTATTCAGCATAAGTGTTTCAAAATAAATGCTGAAGAAAATATTATATCCAGTTTGAGATTAGTGTAAAAAAAAAAAAAAAAAAAAAAAACCCTGACACACCATTTGCACACTTTACCCTTTTTTTTTTATAACCCGTAGTAACCTCATAGCCCCATTACAACCCTGTTTGGTCCCTCTTGATGCTATAAATCATGTGATCTCAAGATTCGAGTTCGGAGTAGGGAATGATGTTTAAATTCAGAAGTTATTTATCTAAGGCATTATTCCAGTCATGAAGCTATGTTAATTTCCCTGTTCTTTCATGAAAAAAACGTTCTTTGTATTTGGGATGACACCGAGTTTGAACTTGTTTTACATTTACTCTTATAACGGTGCACCCCTTGTGTGTACACCTGAGGAATCGTTTTATTAGAGGGAAAATCCATAGTAAGGTTTAAAGTCAAAACTTCGAGGGAGTAAATATGTGTATTGATCATCCTAATTGCCATTCCTAAGATTGTATGACCTTTAACCATAAATCTAATTTTTAATGTTCGATTTGTTCTGAATGTTCTACTCTACGCATTTTGGTTTCGAATTTGAAATTTTTATATTCATGCAAGTATTGCGATCAGATCATGGCTGGTGTATAATCTGATTGCTAAGGGACTAGCAATATTCAAGTTGGGGGGTATGATTAGGGGTTAATATTTCCTAAATCTTAATGAATTATATCCCTATTTTGACTTTATAATTATGCTTAAAATAAATAATTATTTGCATTATATATTATTACAGGATGAAGCAAGGAAGCTGTCTTCTACAATTAATTAGGGGCATAAATCGAAGATGTTGGATTACCCATTATTGTTGCTCAAAATCATGGGCTAAGTATGATGACTAGAGGATGTTTCAAAGTGCATTTGGCCCAACAATCAAATAGAATCCAACAAAAAGAAGGCCCAAGCCCAAGCTCAAGCCCAACACAAAGAAGACCCAAGCCCAAAAATATGAAAAGCCCAAGTCCCACAAATGGATGACATCATCACTTACATCATGAGATAGGATGACATCATCATGGGATAGGATGACATCATCACTTACATCATGGGATAGGATGACATCATCACTTACATCATGGGATAGGATGACATCATTGCTTACATCATGGTTGAGATGACATCATCACTTACATCATGGGTTGGAATGACATCATTGCTTACATCATCAATTAGATATTTTGTATTATTAAATTATATAATTAAGTGGTTACCATTACATCCTTTAGCCTATAAATAGAGCACTTGGTGCATTTGTAAGGATGATTATTCTGGAATGAAAGTTTAGTTGTTTTAATCACTTTTGTTCTCTCTTATTCTCTCTCTTATTTTCTCTTGCAAATCTTACTTCTTCTCTTTCTTATTTAAATTCTCATGTCGTTTATTTTTATTTTATTATTCACCGCCTAAATGGTCGGTTAATTTCTGTCTTTAAATTCCTGCAGTTTCAATTATTGTCTTTCAATTATATACCGCCTATATGGTCGGTTAAAAAAATAGTCTTTCAATTATTGTCTTTCAATTATATACCGCCTATATGGTCGGTTAAAAAATTATCTTTTAAATATTGTCTTTTAATTCCCGTCATTTAAATTTCTACCAATTAATTCTTAAATAGAAATGAGTAGCTAAACCTAATCTTGGGTTAAGGCGAGGACAGTGTCCAATGTTCTTGAATCTCAAGATAAGCCAAATCTCGATGAATGCAAAATTTATCTGAGTTAAACTCGAGTTGAGTGTGTAAATGGTTTTGGGAGTTTGGATTGGGTCATCATCCTAACTTAGAACTCTCATGCCATGTATGAGAGTTGCTAGAATTGGAGATGAGATATACCCAAGCTCAGACGATCAAATCATAGTCTGTAGTATAATACAATTTACAGTGACGTCTTAACCTAGAACCATCATATCATGTATGAGGGTTGCTTAGCTAAGAATCATTCGTATTTTGAATTATCACTCCCAAACGATCCTCTGTTTATTTCAGATTAATGTTGCTGTTTAAAATTCTATAAGAGATTTATTAGGCATTGGTTCTGAACTCGCCTCAACCCAAGACCTTTTTAATATTCCAAAAAAAAACCCTTTTCACAATCAAGAAAACTTCGCTCAATTTGGAGAAATCAACCCGAATGAACCATTCTTTTGTTAAATAAACCTCCCAGTGAATCGACCCGGACTTGTCCGGAATTTATATTTGTGCTACAATTACACTCATACACTGGTGAGTTTAAACCTCCTCACGATTTCAACACTGAACATCTAAACTGATTAAGGCTTTTAAATTGTAGGGTGAGGAGAGCAGCCAGACACCCTAGTTACTAATCAAGTAAGGCAACCACAAGTACCACAAGAAGCACAAGACAGTGGAGACGATTCTCTAGTTGCCCCAACGGCTCCAGTTATGGAGATAGATACCGAGAGCCAATTATTGAAAGATTTCATGGCTTTTCGACCACCAGCGTTCCATGGAGGCACAGACGTAGCAGCGATAGAGAAGTGGATGCTATCCATCTTCGATCTATTGGCTATACAAACGACCAATGGGTGCGATTTAGCACATTCTTATTTAGAGGAAATGCCGAGAGATGGTAGGAGTGTTAGTGTAGGTGCTCTAGACCCAATCAGATTGGGTATGTTGTACACTGACAATTGTAATCATGACTATTATTTGAATATGGAGTTATTCAATCTCATAAAGAAGTCATTCTATTAGTTTCTTGTTATTATTGTAATAACCAAATGAAACTAGATAGAAGTCCATATGATGTATACTGTGATTAATCTATAAAGATGTGAGATGATGCATCATAGTTTCTAGACATAATTAAACGTCCCAAGTCATAGCAATGTTACGAATGGACATTGACAATTGCAGTAAGACTTGTATGTGCTATGTTTTTGCTATGTCATAGCAATGGGGGTCTTACACCCATAGGCATGCGGATGCCTAGACAAGTACGTAAGTGACCAATGTTGGAGAACGTGTCACTGGACATGACTCGCTATGAGAATCCATTTTGGTTATATGTTGATGGAATTGTCATACAAGATGGGTGTAACTAATCCTTGGACCTGAGGTTGTCATGGTCATCTCATAAGAAAATCGATATGCTTTGACATCATTTCGATGGGCCTAAACAAAGGCTACACGTGAGCGATCGTTGGGCATATCGTTAGGCTTATGAAGATGGGTGCATAACCAAGATGGGACTCATCTATCTCTTGATAGAGGATGATGTATCTAAGGCGCCTTCGGTGGATATTCACTTTAAATCCATGGCCCTGGTGAAAGAGATCAATAATGAGTTATGGATTCACTTTCTATTAAGTAAAGATATCCAAAAGACCGAAGAAAACTTATGTGATCGTAATCAAGCAACAGATCGCCAACTTGAGATCACATAGGATACATTGACAAGAGAATCGAATTACACAGTAACCATGCTCATGAAAGGTTATTTGTGGATTATGAATCCTTCTGAATAATTGGGTAAGCGTGATGCCTTGTTAGAGGCTAATCTTGTCTTATGTGTTTGTACCAACACATTGCCAACATACTCAAAAGCCTAATGAGTCATACGCAATAAGTACGGTCCCTGGCTTAAACTAGGAGAGTTGACGCATGGTTAAGTGGGATACTTCGGCAAAAAGTTCTGTCGTCGGAGGTTCTCATGGAAAAGGAACAAAGAGACGTAATGACGTCGATATGACGAGGGGTCGTTATAAAGGAAAGAGTTTCCTAAAATGGCAATTGATTAAATTAGGAAAGAGTTTCAAATTTAATAATTTTCTATTTGTTGGAGTGGCAAATAGGAAATAAAATATATTTGGGCTTAAATTAATATTTAAACTAAATAAAGTATTTGGGCAAAATATTAAATTAAATATTATATTTGGGCTAAATTAGATTTGGGCCAAATATTAAATATTATATTTAGGCTAAATTGGATTTGAGCTGAATATTATATTTAAACCCATTATAGAATTTGGGCCACTTAATTATATTTCTAGTTGGACTAGAATAAACCCATTTAATTAAGTTCTTAATTGGACTAAATTAAATGTGTCAACCCATATCCATTAGGGTTTAAGAAACCCTAGAGCTCCTTATAAATATCCCTTTATGGGTTGCCTAAAATATATGATAGTGATTATTTTGTGTGGTTTTTCAAGAGTTGAAAAACAAATGTTGTTCACTCTGCCCGTTTTCTTTTGACATCAATTTGAAACGTGGGCATTCTTTGTCGTCCATACAAAAGTAGCAATAAGGAGAAGGAGCTAGCACTCTTATTCCGCTCTCCTTGCCAACAGACGCGTGTCACGAGTTAGAGGCTGGGAGCTTGGACGGCTCGATCTGCAAACGACTCGAAAATCTAAAGGTTAGATTTATTTTATTTTTATGCAAATGATTTAATTTTGACGTTGATCTAATCGTCGAGATCGGGGTAAAGGTTCAAAAATTTTGAACTATGCTGCTTGCCCCGTAACGATCTTGCTTAACTTTCAGGGAGACAGCCTGCTAGAGGTTTCGGAATCGAGAAGCCACATAGATCGTGTTCCAACAAGTGTTCAATGATACTTATTGTCCAACATGGGTCAAGGAGCAAAAGGTTTACGAGTTTATCGAGTTGGTGCAAGGTACGAAGACAGTGGCCTACTGAATCTAAGAAGGCTGCTAAATTTCTGAGATGATTATGGGATGATATTCGACATGCTTTTAGGGGAGCTCTGAGCCTAGATTATGCCACGGTAGTCCAATGAGCATATGCTATCGAGCGAGATGGCAACGAGTGGAGAGTGACACAAGTAGCCAATAAGAGGCACAAGTATATCCCAAGGTTCATCCAATAACAAGAAGAGGAAGTGGACAGCCGGATTAGGAAATAATATAGAGAATAATCCACAATGCAATCAGTGTGGGAGGAAGCAAGGAAGACCGTGTGTAGCTGGGAAAAATGTATGTTACAAGTGTGGACAAGATGGGAATAGGAAGAAAGATTGTCAAAGGAATCAAACAACACTTCTCGCACTAGAGGTAACCTATTTCAGGTGTGGACAAAAATGACACACAGCTAACAAGTGTACACAATTTGCCCAAAATAGAGGCCAACAAGCGAATCAGAGGCCACCAGCCGTTAGAGGGCCAATAGCACCTATACCAGCATTACCAGTTGCTCAGCATCCACCACTCGCGGAGAGACACTAGGTGTAGGGTAGGGTCTATGATCTCACCACAGTGGATGCAGAGTAGGGCGATGGGACTATCCAAGTTATTTTATCCTTATATCGTCATGATGTGCGTGCATTATTTGGTACTGGTTCTACATTTTCTTTTATTACACTGCGCACAATATGTTATGTTCCTCATCCTCGGATTTCATTACCATATCATTTGATTGTTTCTACACTAGGAGACAAGATTATGGTGGCTAGAGAAATGTTTGAGAATTGTGAGATTAAGGTGTATACATGACAAGAAGCTATTGGGAGATTTGGTAATTCTTGATGTCAAGGATTTTGATTTGATCCTTGGCATGGATTGGTTATCATGACATTATGCAAGAGTTGATTGTCGATGGAAGATTATCGACTTTGAACTACCTTAACAGCCGATCCTTATATATAGAAGAGTCAAGCCTATGGCTACGATTCTTATGATCTCAGTGATGAAAGTCGAGAAGCTAATACGTGATGGAGGTGAAGCTAACCTAGCTTTTATGACCTCTAACAAGGGAAGTAAAAGGAAGTTATCTGATGTGCCAGTAGTACATGATTTCCTAGATATTTTCCCTAATGAGCTACCTAGATTACCTCCTCAGAGAAAGGAGCTAACAGAGTTTACTATTGAGTTATTACCTGGTATATAGCCTATTTCTAAGGCTCCATATCAAATGGCGCCTAATGAATTAAAGGAGTTGAAGGCCCAGCTAGAAGAATTAATAGCGAAGGGTTTTATCTAACCTAGTTCATCCTCGTGGGGTGCACCAGTATTATTTGTGAGGAAGAAAGATGGATCTTTGAGATTATGTATTGATTATCGCCAATTGAATCAGGTGACAGTGACGAACAAGTACCCCTTACCTCAAGTGGATGACTTGTTAGATCAGTTGCGAGGAGCTAAGGTATTCTTGAAGATAGATTTGAGATCGGGATATCACCAAGTACGAGTCAGAGATGATGATATTCAAAAGACTACTTTTAGGACTCGCTATGGACACTACGAGTTTTTGGTGATTCCATTTGGGTTGACGAATGCCCCAACTGTTTTCATGGATTTAATGAGATGACTTCTACGTGAGTACCTAGATCGCTTCATTATTATCTTCATCGATGATATTCTAGTTTACTCACCTGATGTGGAAGAGCGTATAGAGCATCTTACTTTGGTACTACAGAGGCTCAGAGAGGAACAACTATACACCAAGTTCAGCAAGTGTGAGTTTTGGCTCACTCAAATTGGATTTCTAGGCCATGTGGTGTCTAGAAACTGTATTTCAGTGGATCCAGATAAGACTAGAGAAGTTATGGATTGGCCGAGACCTACAACAGTGTTAGAGATACATAGTTTTCTAGGTCTTGCAGGCTACTATAGGCAATTCATCCAGGTATTTTCTCATCTATCTTCTCCGATGAAAAAGCTAACAAGAAAATGAGAGAAGTTTGAATGGAATGACGTGTGTGAATGTGCTTTCCAAGAATTGAAGCAAAAGTTGACTATTGCACCAGTTTTAGTCATACCAAGAAATGGAGAGAAATATTCCATTTACAATGATGCCTCTGATATTTTACTCTTGTTTTTGGTTTTGATGATGAAAAACAAAATCAATTTATTCCCTAAGTTATGATTTGTTAGAGATTATGATTTGTTGGAGATTATGATTTGTTAAGAATACGAAAAATCAAATGATTTATAATTTTCTATAGATGCAAATTTGTACAAACAAGCTTTAAGATCTAAAAGAATCTCCTAAATGATTTCACCAAATTGGTTTTGAACAATTGGATAATGGATGTTTTTACCTAGAATATAATTTTTCTAAGTCTGGGAGATTAGAGCATTATAAAGAGACATATAAGAAAATGTTTTCAGTTTGAAAAACTATCTCTCGGTATTTTGGTAGCTAGTATTCATTGTTGTTAAAATATTTTTTAATCAATTTTTTAATAAATAGAAGGTATATATTTTGAGAGTGGTAAATTTGCTAAATCTCAAGTTTGTATTAAAACTCAAATTCTATTTTCTTATGGTTATGGATCTTGATTTTTTAGATATTTTTATTAAATCCAAATGGGGGGTACTTTCTTATTTACATTTATGTATTAAAGTAAATGGAAGGTAAAATATAAATAAAAAAAAATAAGGACATTTACTTAAAATAAAGAAATGTAAATATGTTTTGTATCATCATGTCTTCACTCTGTCAACTACGTGTCTTCACTTTGTCGACTAACAGAAGAGATACATTGACTTAGTCGACTAAGCTATAGGCTCTATCGACCAACAACATGTTTGTTTTTGACTTGGTCGACTAAGTTATAAGATTGGTCAACTAACAGTGTATATATTATGACTTAGTCGACTAACTTCTTAATTCTATCGACAGAAGGATAACCTTGGTCGACTAAGTGTCATGCCTATTTTTTTCTTGATCGACTAAGTGCCCTGTTGTGTTTATGACTTGGTTGAGCAACCTATTTTATTTGTCGACCAAGCTTATTATTTTTCCTGATTCTGTCGACTAACCATTTTTATCTTTCGATTAACTCTTTCGTAGAAAGCTTCCAACAACTGATTTTTCAAATCCCAACGGTCACAAACGACTAGTTTTCTCTTAGATCTTATGGGATGATGTATATATATAACTCAAGGATAATCAAGAAGAAGCTAATGGATGGGAATGAAGTGAAGTGAGCTTAAGGATTATTTCATACTTCTTGATTTACATTTGTGCTTCAACTTTTCTCTCAAAAGGCTTTGTACTAAATCTATTTCATTTGATTCAACCTTTGTATCTTTATTGAGAGACATTGTAACTTAGAGTGTATACTCTTAGAAACTCTCTTTTGTATCTTTCTTGTTTTTCGTAGCTTGTATTGCTAGAGGGCTTGTTTTTCAAGCAAAAGGTTGTATTTCCTAACTTGGTGCTAGAGGGCCTATCCGAAGTGATAGGAGGTTTTAGTGAATTGTTTGCAAAATCCTTAGTGAGGAGTTAAGGTAGTGGATTAGGCTTGGGTTAAGCCAAACCACTATAAATCCTTGTGTCCATCTCTTGCTTGTGCTCTTTGTTTATTTATCTTTTCAAGCATCTTTATATTCTTCACTTGATTTGTATATTTAACCTCTCATTGAAAAAGATTTCATATCTTTCATTCTCGTGTTCTTTATTGTCAATACGAGATTGTCTTTATACAGTTAATACCTCATTGTACTATTTCAAGGTCTTAAGGTTTAATGAAGTTGTGGTCTTCATAGACGACATCTCTGTTTATCAAAATAATTTTTAAGGGAAAAGATTTTATATACCAATTCACCCCATTCTTGGTGTGTTTCATAACAACTCAATTCTAACAGCCTCCCATTCAAGATTGGGATGCGTATTGATGCTAGAGGGTCAACAAGATTTTATGCTTCAAGATAACTGAAGAAACATGAGGTGAATTACCCTACTCATGATTTGGAGTTGGCAGCGGTAGTATTTTCCTTGAAGATATGGCGACATTATTTATATGGTGAGAAAGTTGAGATTTATACAGATTACAAGAGTTTACATTATTTTTTATCCCAGAAAGAATTGAACATGAGGCAAAGACGTTGGGTCGAGTTATTTAAGGACTTTAAATGTGAGATTCTATACCATCCAGGAAAGGAAAACTTAGTAACTGATGCTTTGAGTCAGCGAGGAGCTTTTATGGCTACGATGATGGTTCAAGAATGGAGTTATTGGAGCAATTGATTGGTCTATCTATTTCAGCCCCAGAGGATAGTACAGTGATGAGTTGCGCTTATATGAGGGTGCAACCTGAGTTATTTGATTTACTTAAGAACCAACAATCAAAGAGACGAAAAGTTGGCACAGATTTTAGCAGATATTGAGAAATTTTCTCCTTCGGGATATACTCTACGGAGTGATGGTATACTCTTATTTCAGGGAAGTATTTGTATACCCGATGATGGAGATCTTAAGCAAGAGACTTTGAATGAAGCACACAAGAGTAGTTATACTATTCATCCAAGTGTTGCGAAGATGTACCACGACCTAAAGTGATAATATTGTTGGAGTGGTATGAAGAAAGATGTAGCTAAATATGTTTCACAGTGCTCAGTATGCCAACAAGTTAAACCAGAACATTAGAAACCCGCAGGGATATTACTTCCATTACCTATTTCGAAGTGGAAATGGGATAATGTTGCTATGGATTTTGTGATGGAATTACCCAGAACGACTAAAGCCTATGACGCTATATGGGTGATTGTCGATCGTTTGACTAAATCAGCCAATTTTTTGCCTATTAAGAAGACATATCCTTTGAACAGATTGCTAGGATTTATATTGAGGAGATCGTGAAATTACACGATGATCGAGAATGTACAAAAAGCCAAAAGAATGTACAGAAAAAGGACCCATGAAATACAGAAAACCAAAAGAATGTACTAAAGGACTGAGCCAATGCTCAATGCTTTATATAAGGTCATGCTCAATACCCCAAACATCAAAAGGGATGGCCAAAAAGCCAAAAGAGACAGGAAAAGGACCCATGAAATCAATACCCCAAACATCAAAGATCTCACAAAATAGTAAGGGTTGCTGAGGCATTTCATTCCTACGTGATATTGATCCTGTGTGCTGGCAACGTGTGCAATTCTTACAAAATGTATGAGCATCTCGAAAAAGGGATGGCCAATATAAACCTGAGTCTAGGACCTTTCTAGCTGTGCGTTGAGGACCAAAGTGACCACCACATGCAAGTGAATGACAGAAATGCAAGACTGAAGCAAACTCAATATCGGGCACACATCTCCTAAGGACTTGGTCACTACACATGCGCCATAAATATGGATCATCCCATACATAGTACTTGGCCTGACTTTTAAATTTACTTAGCTAATCTCTCTTAAGATGGGCAGGGATATCAGATGCAGCTAGAAAATTAACAATGTCAGCATACCAGGGCTCAGTACCATGCAAGTGATAGAGTAACTCATCTGGGAAGTCATCTTTGATAGGCTGACAGTCTATGGTAGTGGCATCTGAAGAGGAAGGAAGCCTGCTCAAATGATCAGCCACAAGATTCTCAGCTCCACTCTTGTCTTTGATCTCAACATTGAACTCTTGAAGTAGGAGCATCCACCTTATCAACCTGGGTTTGGCATCGTGCTTCTTCAAGAGATATTTCAAAGCTGCATGATCAGAAAACACAACAACATTAGAACCCAGGAGATAAGAGCGAAATTTATCTAAAGCAAACACAATGCCAAGAAGCTCCTTTTCAGTAGTGGTGTAGTTTGCTTGGGCGTTGTCCAGAGTGCGCGAGGCATAAGCAATGACATGTGACTTCTTCTCCACTCGTTGTGAAAGGACGGCACCAACTGCATAATTGGAAGCATCACACATAAGCTCGAATGGCAAGTCCCAGTTGGGTGGCTGGATGATGGGTGGGGAAGTCAAGTGCCTCTTGAGCTCCTCAAAGGCCATCTTGCAAGATTCATCAAATTTGAATTCCACATCCTTCTGAAGCAGGTTGGACATTGGAAGGGCAATCTTGCTGAAGTCCTGGATGAATCTCCTGTAGAATCCTGCATGTCCAAGGAAAGAACGTACCTCCCGCACAGACGCGGGGTAAGGCAAAGAAGAAATGATATCGACCTTGGACTTATCAACCTCTATACCCTTCTTGGACACAACATGACCCAAAACAATCCCCTGCTCAACCATGAAATGACATTTTTCAAAATTTAGGACAAGATTCTTCTCAACACATCTCTCTAGGACTCTACCCAAACTGATTAGACACTCATCAAAGGAGGTCCCATAAACAGAAAAGTCATCCATGAAAACTTCCATGCAATGCTCAAGTAAATCTGAAAATATACTCACCATGCATCGCTGGAATGTACCTGGGGCATTACATAAACCAAATGGCATCCTCCGGTATGCAAAAGTGCCAAAGGGGCAGGTGAAGGTGGTCTTCTCCTGATCCTCCGGTGTTATGCAAATCTGAAAATAACCAGAAAAACCATCAAGAAAGCAGTAATGGGACTTTCTAGCTAACCTCTCTAGCATCTGATCAATGAATGGGAGTGGGAAATGATCCTTCCTGGTAGCTTGGTTGAGCCTCCTATAGTCAATGCAGACTCTCCAGCTGTTCTGCACTCGCATGGGCACTAGCTCATTCTTCTCATTGGCTACCACTGTGAATCCTGTCTTCTTTGGAACTACCTGCACTGGACTCACCCACTTGCTATCAGAGATAGGATAAATAATGCCAGTCGAAAGTAGTTTACTTACCTCTTTCTTGACCACATCTAGAATGGTGGGATTGAGTCTCCTTTGGGGCTGTCTCACTGGTCGAGCTTCTTCCTCTAAATGAATCCTATGCATGCATAAGGAAGGGGATATACCAGGAATGTCTGCAAGTGACCAACCTATGGCTCTCTTATGTTGCTTCAACAGATTCAACAACTTCTCCTCTTGGTCAGGATGAAGGTTGTCGGCAATGATCACAGGTAGCTTGTCTCCATCCGCCAAGTAGGCGTACTTCAGATTCTCGGGCAGGGGCTTACACTCCAAGGTGGGTGGCTGTTGAATTGAAGGCACCAGTCTGCTTATGTTGCCACCTACCTGCAATACATTCTCAACAACAGAAACTTCCTCTATGGGAGGCACATCAGAATCGCATATAGTATGAGAAGGTGCACTTTCAACAATACTCAAAAACTCATCTATTTCAGAACAAACACTACACTTACTGAGTCCGTCATGACACTGAAAGCAATGCATATCATCAGGAAAATTATGGATGGTGGGGAATTCAGACTCAAGATCATACAACTCAACACATGATTTCTCCACCATTAAGTCAATAAAGTTAACATGCAAGGCAGAATGATCTTCTAAGGGATACTTCATGGCATCAATGATATTGAATTGAATAGTGTTACCAGCGAACTCCATAGATAAAGTACCCTCATGCACATTAATTATTGTCCTTGCAGTTTTCAAGAAAGGTCTACCTAGAATAAGTGGTGCGTGTCCGGGTGTGTGATCATCCTCCATATTCAAAACATAGAAGTCAGCAGGGAATATGAAATCCTTTACCTTCACTAACACATCCTCTAATACTCCCTCAGGGTATGCTGTGCTCCTATTTGCCAACTGGACCACCACTCCTGTAGATGTCAATGTGCCTGCACCGGCCTGCAAAGAAGAATACACAGATTTAGGCATCACGTTAATAGAGGCTCCTAAATCCAACATAGCATTATGAAATTGCAAATTTCCAATAGTGCAAGGAATGGTGAAAGTCCCTGGATCTTTACATTTCTGAGGCATGGCAGGTTGAATCAATGCTGACACATTTCTTCCCAAGTTGATCTTTTCATTTCCTTTCAGTTTCCTTTTGTGGGTGCACAAGTCTTTGAGAAATTTGGCATACTTGGGAATCTGTCTGATGGCCTCCAAGAGTGGTATGTTCACCTCAACTTTTTTGAAAGTCTCCATGATTTCCTTGTCTAACTCAGCTTCTGCTCTCTTTTTATTTTGAGTGGCTCGATGAGGAAATGGCAGTGGATGGTTGTAAGAAGTCTCTCCTCTATCTTGATCAATGGTGGGCTGCTTGTCCTTTTGAATGGGAGGAGGCTGATCTTCTTTTTGGCTTTCTTGTTGCTGCCCAAATTCTGGTTGTGGAGAGGGTGGGCTGCTCAACTCCTTGCCACTGCGGAGAACGAAAGCACTTACATTGCCCCTTGGATTTGAAACTGGCTGTGAAGGCAACTAACCCGAACCTTGACTCCGTAGCTCACTGATATTGGTTGCAAGCTGTCCAATCTGTGTCTCCAAATTTTGTATGGCAGTGTCGGTCCTTTGCTGAAACTGGAGATTGTTGGCAACGAGCTGCTTCATGATATCTTCCAAGCTTGATTCGGATTTAGGGGTTGGTTGTTGTTGCATTGGTTGACTTGGTTTTTGTGCATTGAATCTGTGCTGCTGATGTTGCTGCTGTTGTTGTGGCTGGAATGGCTGGTTGGAAGGACCTCCATACCTCATGTTCGGATGATCTCTCCACCCTGGATTATAGGTGACAGCATATGGATCATATCTGTGTTGCTGTGGCTGCTGATGCTGTGGCTGGAAGGATCTTCCTGGAAAAATGCCAGCACATGCTTCTGTATTCTCCTGCAGTTGAGGACATTGGTCAGTAACATGGGAGGATAATGAACAAATACCACATACCTGCTGAGATTTGGACTGTCCTTTATCAAGGGCTGTCTGACCATGGAAGCCAATTCCTCCAGTTTATTCTCTATCCTCTGTTGGTCATTGATGGCAGCAACACCAATCTCATTGGCCTGCCTCATGGGAGTGGCTGATCTGGTACCAAACTGTTGGGCATTCTGTGCCATCTTGGAGATTAGCTCTTGAGCAACTACTGGTGTCTTTTCAGAGAGGGCTCCTCCACTAGCTGCATCCACCAAATACCTATCCATTGGAATAAGACCTTCATAGAAGTATTGGACCAGCAGCTGGTCACTGATCTGATGGTGTGGACAACTAGAACAAAGTTTCTTGAATCGTTCCCAATACTCATGTAATGTCTCCCCATGATTCTGCCTTATGCCACAAATTTCTTTCCGAATGGCGGCTGTTCGGGATGCTGGAAAGAACTTCTCCAGAAAGATTCTTTTAAGCCCATCCCAACTTGTGATGGCAGTAGGTGGTAGGTAGTATAACCAATCCTTTGCAGCTCCATCCAATGAAAATGGAAAGGCCCTAAGCTTTATCTGCTCCTCATCAACTCCTTGTGGCCTCATTGTGGAGCAAACAACATGGAATTCTTTGAGGTGCTTGTGCGGATCTTCACTTGCAAGGCCATGAAACTTGGGAAGCAAATGGATTAGCCCAGATTTCAATTCAAAGGTTGCATCCAATTGGGGATATTGAATGCATAAAGACTGGTAGTGCACATCAGGGGCAGCCAATTCTCTAATGGTTCTACCATCCAAATGACCATGATTTACAATATTTCCATTATTTCCATTTCGATTGTGTTCATTCCCATTAGCTGCCATTGTGTTTAAGTCAGGGATAGGTGCAGAAACAGAAGGAATATCAGATACAATGGCAGAAAAGGCAGGAGGATTATCAGATTCTTTGAGGTGCTCTAACTCTCTAGCCTTCCTTTGCTTCCTAAGGGTCCTTTCTATTTCAAGGTCTAGGTCAATTGGTATGTTCTTAGAGGATCTGGTCATGCACTAAAGATCAGCACAAAAACATTCTCAAAATGACTCACAAAGAACAGCACACAAACTGGCCTATGCACAGCACACAAACTGGCCTATGCACACAAAAAATGCAAAAACGTAGGGCACATAAAATCTATCAATCAAGAAGCCCTAAGACAATTTTTTTATGCAATTTTTCACAAAATTTCAACACAAAAACACTGAGGGACCTAAAAACACTAAAAACCACACAAAATCAACCACTGAGAAACACAAAATGGCCCAAAAAGTGGTCTAAACGTTGGAATTTGGCCAAAAAAGGGTCTCCTCACTAAAAAGAAGTGACTCTGAATCCTCACACCCCATTTCTTTGGACACCAAAAATCAGCTCAATCGGAGCAAGTGGAAAAATGTGAACAGTACCCAGAAACCGATTTTTCCCAAAACCGGCTCCTATTTTGCCTCTAAAACCACTCTAAATGCAAGAAAACATCAAGGAGAGCATAAAGACATGAAAGAACATCAAGTAAGGATGAGAAAGGAAGAGGATAGAACCGGTTTCTTGATCTCAATCCTTAAATATTGCTATCTGTCATGGAGGCTGTCAAATCTGTTGAATAGGAGTCTTCTATTTTGCACTTGTTGAGTTTGCTGAATAAGAGTTTGCTGTTTTGCTATCTCTTGCACTTGGATGCAGCTTGTTGGTCTCCTACAAAACAGAGAATAAGAGTTTATGAGAATAAGAGAATATGAGAATAAGAGAATAAGAGAAGAAGAAAAGAAGAGAATAAGAGAAGAAGAAAAGAAGAGAATAAGAGAAGAAGAGAAGAAGAGAATAAGAGTTTTCTGTTTTTTTGCTGTTCTTCTTGATCTTCTTGATTTATTTATGGCATAAACTTGGTACGTGGCGTTGTATCTAGTAGTGCCGAGTATGGTTAACTCGCTTTGGACCAGTAGCCCGCAACCAGCTAGTTTCCAACCTATATACCAAGTAGCAACCACAAATTTCTTTAAAATCAGTCTTCTTTTGACAGAAACGAGATTGGTTCCCCGACAACGGCGCCAAAATCTGATCGGGGCTGTCGAACACCAATAGATTAGATAGTATGATGATGCGGATTTGCAATAGAGGTGCAACCCTAAGTCGTCTCCCAACGAACCTCAAACGGATCTGTCAAAACAAGGCTAAACGGGGGGGGGGGGGAAATTTTTGATGAAAAACAAAAAACAAAATGAATAAGAACACAATAAATCAAGATGCAATCAATTGCAAACCAATCCTTCTATCCCAGTTTTCATTGCCTTTTCAATAAACCATTTGTTTAGTTTTAATCCTCAAATCGAAAATCAGAAAAATCCTTTAACAACCGCCAAAGATTTGGAAGAAAACCAATAAACAGATTTCAGAAACCTCTTAATTCAATCTATCAGTTTTGATTCCCCTTATTGCACAGATTCGAGACTGATTGGATTACCATCCAAACAGGTTGTTCTTGCTTCCAGTTAAAGCCTCAACCGAGCACAAAAACCTTGGATTCTCAAACAAAGACAATGCATGCATTCATCCAACTGGTATCAACACATACACAGATTCAAGAGAGAACAGAAACAAGAGAACAACAAAGTTAAAACAAAACAAAACAGATCTCCATTAAAACCAAAGACTCAAACCGGGAACAAGGATGGTGTTGCAATTGATTACAAGATCCTTAGCCTTCCATCTTCACAAGAACAATGGAGAGAAGAGAAGTCGGCCACTGTTCACGCCCTACAAAAGAATGAATCTCTAATGACCTCTTAAGGTGCTTAAGTAGAGCTTTAGGAGGAAACCCTAGATTACCGCCAATTCACAGCCGATTTCGGATAGGTTAATGTGCGTTATGGGCTTCGGCCTCTTCATAATAATTTTATATCAGAAATAGTAGATGAACTTGGGCTTTTGAATCACTTGATTTGGATATCGGACGCCCAAGATATGGCTTTTTAAAGAATCAGTATCTGTGCAGATTTCCTAGTTTGCCCCCAACTTCTTGGCCCCGATTTTGAAGCGTTGTTTGAAGGCCCAAACGAACTCGGATTTGGACAAAACATACCATTATAGAAAGATAAAGAAGTCCCCTACAGTATCTATGAAGACATCATCTTCATTCTGGAATTCTATCTTGGCCAAAATTCTGAAGGAAGTGTAGGAGGTCAAATCTGCTAAAATCTTCTCTAACTCCAAATCTGCTAAAATTGCCATCAAGATGTATCATGCCCCCTCTCATGCTCCCACATAGCCCTAAGCCTGGAAAAAATAAAATAAAATAGTGTGAAGCCCAATTCCTATAAAATAAAATGAAATAAAATCAAGATGAATGAAATAACACAACTAATGTGCAGAAAGGACTAAATATGAGGGCTAAATAGTATGAAAATATCTGCTCTATCACCACTCCACCAAGATCATGACTACGCAAGGGACGAAATCCTTATCTCGAAAGTTCAAAGGGAGAAGTCTTATCTTAACAGGAATAGGGAGAATCAGCATATAAATTCAAGTGACCAAGATAGGTAAAAAGGGATCTTTTTCTCCAGCTTCTACTAAATACTCCAAGTCTCATAACCCTGGGAACTAACTTGAGCGTTGGAGTGATCACAAGGGAGCGAGTCCCCGACTCCGTTTGTAGGTACTTGGTCCGAGATAGAAGAGGGTGATCGACTCTACATCATTAGTGGGTAAGATCACACATTAACTAATCCCGTTCACATGGAATAACCAAAGGTTTGGAAGGTAAAACCACTCACTAACCTATCTCAAGCCAAAACATTTGTAATAAATTAAAACCAAGCACTAGATTGAACCACTCACCTTAACTTAGCCTCACAAGCTTCCTTGGTATGTGTGTCTTGACCTCAAAAAGCGTGCTTGAATAATTTTCTGGCCTCGTCATGCTCTTCTAGCCCCAAATTAATTCCTAGAATTTTTTGAAATTTTCCAGAAGCTTTTCCCTACTATTTTCCTTTTCTTCTTTTTCATTTTCTTTTCTTCTTTTCTTTTTCTCCTTCTCCTTCTTTCTTCTTCCTTCTTCTTTCTTCTTCTTCTTTGTTTCCCCTACTCGTGCAAACTGCCACACCCAGCCACTGCACTATCGCTCTATCAACCACCTCTACCCACGTCGGCTACCTCCTGGGCCTCCGTCGGCCATACTGACTTTGCCGGACCACCGCCGCCCTGCTGGGCCATCGGCACGATTGTTGCCAGCCACCCCTGCTTGTTGCCTAGCCACTGGAAGATTGCGACCATGGCTATTATAAGCTGTTGCGACTAATTTCGGTCATCCCCGGCCACCCTTACGGCTACCTCCAGCCACTAACATCAGCTCTTAACTCCTCCTCGACCTATAGGCCCTTAGCACGCTGCCATGGCTGTATGCTTCTCTCGACCAACGTTCCTTCCATTTTTCATTTTTGCTTCTCATTTCTCTCAATCTCTCCCTCTATTTATAGGCAACCCACAACCTCAAACCTGCCTTGTCACCACTCCTTGAAGCTAATTAGCCACTTGGCTTTGCAAAAGCTCAATCTTGAAGCTTCAAGAAGATGACTACCTTGCACACACGTTGTAATACCCCAAATTTTTAAACTCAAATATGAGGCAATACCTGAAGTTTTTAGGTTCTAATACTTGAGGAAATAGGTCATTCCAAGGGATTATAGAAGCCTTGAGAAAGGTTCAGTTTATTAACCTGGGGTAAAATCATAAATATTGAAGTTTGGGTAAAAGTGTAATTTATCTAAAATCTTGGGGTACTAGTGTAATTTATCCATTTTTTGGGACCAAAAAGTGCAATTAAAAATGGCCCGGGGACCAAATTACAAGGGGTCTACATGTAGTTACTTGGAAAGTTGGGGCTAAAGCGTCGTTTCTTGAAACCTTAAAATATCTTCTCAAAATATCTTAGATTTCGAACTCAAATCAAATGGAGCTTTGGATTCCAAACTCTATTAAATTCAATTAAGGGACAAGTGGCGCATTTTGGTTGGATGCACATGGGTGGCAATGATGAAACCTTATCACTTCGCGACACGTGGTGAATTTTGATTCGTTGGGAAACTCTATAAATACGAATCCTTTGTAACCTTCATTTGGACATTCTTCAAGAGGGGAACGAAATGGATTTTGGAGAGGGGAAACACTAAAAAAATAGAGGGAAGGTTCTACCAAAATCAGGGGAGAAAATCGGAGAAGAAACGAGGCTTGTCAGAAAGTTCATGTCTCTACTGTAAAGCATGCCAAATGCCATTGAAACCAGGAGGTAAGTTCAATTTTCTTTTACAATCTTGTAGAGGGATGAAAGGGGAGTCTGTAGGTTCAAATGGTGGTCGAATCAGAGCTAAAACAAGCGAGTTATGGCCAAAAAACCAAAAAGAGACAAAGTTGGAATTCTTCGAAAGGTGGCATGTGCAACTCACGCATCGGCAAAGGGCTTCTTGTGTGGGAGCGTTAGCCACCTTTTAGAAGTGCATAAGGGCGCGTCCAACCTCTGTTTGACCTAAAATGTTCACCATTCTTCTCCTATCTTAAGTATCTACGACCCCATGTAAAAGTATTTGAGGTTTGGTTAACTGTAATGCGTGATTTCTGCAGAAACAGACCCTAATGCTCAAAACCATGTTGTGAATAGTGCTATCGAAGGGAAAACAATCAAGGAAAGTATTTCTTGCATCCTTTTGCTACATCTTGGTCATTTTGGGCTTCATTGGATGTGGGTGTTGACTTGCATATCATGCTTTTCTGGCTTACATGCCATATTTTCCCTTGGTTATGCATATTCCTTCTACTTTGTCATATATCATGTTCGTATTGGTGACTATGGCTAGTTATTGGGACATCATGGAAGATCTCGTGCTCTTACGGTGAGCCAAGGAGTAACTATGATGATCGCGAGGGTGATTGCAACACCTTGGCATTGCTACCACAGGGATGGATTTCATAATAGCATTATTGCATTTACACGCACATGCCTTTCCTTTTCTGAATCACTCACTTAGATGTAATATCTAACTTGGGTTAATGCCCCTGGAACGTTCCAAGTTCCAGGTATATCAGAAGTGTCAGGTGTTACAGGTTCCAGTTCAAAGCATGGGCAAAGAGGTAGAGCTTCGCTAGCTTTGGGTTTTTGATTTATTATGTACCTATGTAATTATACAACAGTGACATTCTAATAGTAGCTAGGGTTCTCAAGTCTGTAATAAGTATAAGGGTGCCCTACAGTTGTGCCTACAATGGTGTGTTATGTTTTTCTGGAGTAGTGAAGGGCGTACACATTTCTTGTACTTGTAAAGAAAATGTTGTTGCCAAAATACAACAATCTATTTTTTTTTCTTACATGGGAGAATGTAAGGTGCGTGGTAGACCGCGGGAGTTTCTAGAGACTTGCGAGTCTTAAGGGTTTTGAGAGTGAAGTGTCCCGAGAGTCTTGCTGCCAAGGTGCGATCAGAGTAGAATCTCGTCTCCAACGTGTACGAGCGCTAAGGGTCTCATGACCAAGGCGCACTAAGGGTCTCATGACCAAGGCGAGTTGAGGGTCTCGTGACCAAGGCATGTTGAGGGTCTCGTGACCAAGGTGAGTTGAGGGGCTCGCAACTAAGGTGAGATGAGGGTCTCGCGACCAAGGTGAGTTGAGGGTCTTGTGACTAAGGTTAGCTGAGGGTCCCGTCACCAAGATGAGCTGAGGGTCTCGTCACCGAGGTAAGCTGAGGGTCTTGTTGTAATACCCGAGAAATTCTAAAGGACTCAAGGGTAATTTACCTTGGGGCAAAAATGGAATTTAAGGATAAATTAAGGGTATAATGGTAATTTATTACCATATGGATTACTGAATCGACTATCGGGAGTGCCCTGGAGCCGAGATGCCAAAGGAAAATAATGTGGCATTAATGAGCACCCTGAGATAGAATTTATGGTGCCGAAAGAAATTAGATCGGGAACAGTTTTCGGTACAGCTAAAAAGACAGCTGTCAAATAGGCTGCAATACCGAATTATCATAAAGGACTTCTGGGAAGTCAACGGAAGCTTGAGGAGGCTTCGGTTTTTCATGAGGAACAACCCTTTGGTGATTTCAGAATGAATCAATAGCCCGGTAAGGACCCGAGGGCGAGATTGAGCTTATTGCCAAGGGATCCAGGATCTAAGTTGCTTAGCGTATTGCCAAGGAGACGGTCAGATTCCAAAGTTTAGGTACCACCGTGACTGTTATGGTTTGACTAGGATCCAAGTTTCTATGGACTGGAGTGTTGTGATAGGATCCCTACCTGTCTATGAAATGATGTAAAGTTTTTGAGGTTGACAAACTGTTGTCAGGGGTTCGAGAGGGAACTCTCTGAAATAGTTGTGTCCATGAGAGGACTCATGAAGAGAGTCAAAAGTGAATGATCTGCCGGATGCAGTGAGAACTTGTGACAGTTCAAAGGATCGGGTTGCATGATAGTGCAACAGGAATGAATGATGGCGTGTGGATCATGCCAAGGCACAGAAAGGACTACCAGATGTATGACTTGGAACTGGCAAATGAGGTATATGCTCTCAAGGTTATGGAGACACTACCGAAATGATGGGGCATTGATATGCTCACGAACCACGAGGAGCCTGAAGTATGAGTTATCGCAGAAGGAGTTGAACGAGAGGTAGAAACGGTGATGGAGTTCCTTAAGGACTACGACTGCACTACTTCGTATCACTAGGCGCGTGGCAGAGAGGTGCCCAACGCAGGACCTGGTGGATAGCTGTGAGTGTCAGATGAAGTTGGAGGCTTGTTAGCCTACCGACTATGATGGTAGTGTCGACGGGATCATCTATTTTTATGGCTAGCCTGGTTGTTTAGCTGGATCTGGTGAACGAGATACAAAGGCAAGGGTGGTTGACAAGTATACTTGTCTATGATTGATGATTATGACCAGTCCAAGAAGTTATGATTTTTGAAATGCGAGAGAGCATTCTCAAAGTTTCAGGGTAGGATGTACGTGCCTAGAATCACGAAAGATGTGTGGTCGTTTGATAAGAGCCACAAGAGGAAATTATGTGAATGACACGGTATGCTTGTAAGCATTGCACGTGTAAGGAATGCAAACCGAGAGGTGTTTGCCAAAGGATCAAATAGATGTTTGATTTGAGGTGTTCAGGTAATGAGCTATGTTATGCCTTAGTTACCTTATTAGTCTGATGTAAATTTTGAGGACGAAATTTCTTTAAGGAGGGGTGAATGTAATACCCGAGAAATTCTAAAGGACTCAAGGGTAATTTACCTTGGGGCAAAAATAGAATTTAAGGATAAATTGAGGGTATAACGGTAATTTATTACCGTATGGATTACTGAATCGACTACCGAGAGTGCCCTTGAGCCGAGATGCCAAAGGAAAATAATGTGGCATTAATGAGCACCCTAAGATAGAATTTATGGTGCCGAAAGAAATCGGATCGGGAACAGTTTTCGGTACAGCTAAAAAGGCAGCTGTCAAATAGGCTGCAATACTGAATTATCATAAAGGACTTCCGGGAAGTCAACAGAAGCTTGAGGAGGCTTCGGTTTTTCATGAGGAACAACCCTTTGGTGATTTCAGAATGAATCAATAGCCCGATAAGGACCTGGGGGCGAGATTGAGCTTATTGAGTAAACCCCAAAGTTATTAATTTTGGACTTAAGTATCGTTATGCAAATTAATTTGAGCGTTTGGAGTATATTTGCAATTAAGAAGATTGTAAGTGATATAAGGATGAATTATGAGGGGTTAAATTGTAATTAACCCATCCCTCAAGTGTAATTAATGAAACTTGGAGGGTTAAATGTGAAATGTGTATACATGTATGTTTGCACGCGTGGGGAGCATTTCAGAAGCTCCATGTTTCTGTCCGTGCGCGTGGGAGGCAGCATTTCAATCGTCAGAGCTTTGGGCAGACATTGTCGACAGTGATGGCCAAGGCTGTCGGGAGAAGGAGTGGCGCCCAAGCTTGTTTGGGTATATATATATATAATGTGAGAAATGAAATGAGAAGAGGAGAGATGGCCGATTTTCGGCCATGGCTGTTTGAGAGAAGAGAAGAGGAAAGCCGCGGGGATGGAGAAAAACCGAGAGAAGGAGAGAGAGGGAGAGAGGCTGCCCAAATGAGAGAAGGTCTGCTAATGGCCGAAGGCATCAGCAACAATGGCCGTTTCCAGCGGCCAAAGGTGGCCATGGAAGCTCGTTAATGAGCTTCCAGCAAGCTGACTCGAAGCAGGGGATATGGAGGTCCGTTGTAGCTCGGGCGAGGTGGCTCAAGGGGACGCTCAGGAGAGGCGGCAAGCAGCAACCAGATGCGCACACGATGTAGGCAGCAAGCAGCCACGCGCATAGCAGCCGCGAGACAGCCTGTGCGCAAGGAGCTGGTGCGCGGGGGTGTGCGGCGTTGCGTGCGTGCGAGAGGGAGGTGGCCAGCGGCCGTGGGCAACCGCAGGCGGGGCTGTTCGTGGGAGCTTGGCCGAGCGTGCATGGCAGCCACGAGTTGCAGGGGCTGCCGCGGTGAAGAAGAAGAAGAAGAAGAAGAAGAAGAAGAAGAAGAAAGAAAAGAAAGAAAGAAGAAGAAGAAGAAGAAGAAGAAGAAGGTGCCGCTCGGTGAAGGAGAAATAGAGAAGAAGATGAACAGTGGGAAGAAATAGAAAAGAAAGAGAAAAATAGAAAAGAAAAGAAAAGAAAGAAAAGGGAAGAAAAATAGAGAAAAATGGAAATAAATTCTGGAAAAAATCCCAAAAAATAGGAAATGGAGTTGTAATGATATTTCGGAGATTTTGGCATGAAAAATAGTTCGGGCACGCAAATCGAGGTGGTGCACGAAAATTGAGGTAATGCACGAAAATTAAGATATTGCACAAAAATTGAGGTAAATGCATGGGAAGCGAGGTAATGTGCAAGAATCAAGGTAGTGAGCAAGAATCGAGGATTTGCACGGCAATCAGGGTCAGACACACCTTTCGAGGTCAGGGCACGCATACCGAGGCAGCCTGAGAGCCTAAGCAAAGGTAAGCAAAATTTCCTAAGAAATTTTAATAAATTAGGAATATTATTTTATGAATCATGATAGAGAAATATTCGAGGATATGCCTGAGAAATTATTTAGTTTTGGATTATTGAGGAATTATTTATTAAGGATTATTATGTTTAAGGAATTATTAAGGAAAATAGGAATTAAATGGAGTTTTGAGATATTTAGTAATTAAATATCATTTTTATGATTGAGGTAATCGAGATGATGAAATTGGTGCAACTTTTGAGAGTTGGCACGAAAATTGAGGTAGTGCACGCATATCGAGGCGATGCACGCTTTTCGAGCTATCTTGATCTTTGGGCAAAAGGTGAGTTGTCCTATCCTATTTATGATATGATTGTTTATATGCATGTTATTTATGAATACAATGTTCATTTCGTCATATTGCATGGAAAGTCGTGATAATTGCATTGCACGATATTATTGTCATATTGATATTTGTGCTGGGGATGGGATGTCGCCCCCAGAGTGTAGCCGTAATTCCCAAGGGCGTTGAGGGAATAACGTTTGGCTTATCCTGCAGAGGTTTGGGATTTGTCGAGGATTCCTAGCCGGGCTTGCGAGCCAGGGAAGTTACACTAAGGGCAAATGTTTATTCGTGTTATTGCATCATGCATCATATATATGTTTTTGGACCCTCACTAGAAGTTTCATCTTCTAATGGGTTAAGCCCCTGGAACATTCAACGTTCCAGTTGAGACTTGCAGTTAGGGCAAGGAGCAGGTTGAGATAATGACGGCACGTGATGGCGTGGCTGATGGATTCAGCAGGAGATTCTAGTATTTTATTTATTGAGAAATGTATCTAATGTATGCTCGAGGTTTCATATGTTTTGCGCCTAGGGTGTTAGATGTTATCTCGGGAGACGTGTATCAATGTATTTATGTATTTGAGGATATGATGGTAATATATGGTACGGATTCTTATATTGTTTTAAATATAGTGAGTTGATTATGTACCATATCAGGTTTCGATTATTGCTTCCGCATTGTGAATGATTTGCTAGGGGGCTTCCCTTTGAAATACGGTATTTGTTGTATGAGGAACGTATTTAGGAAAGGGATTATGTATGTATAATGGGCCCCAGCATAGTGACACGCCCTTCGATGGGACGGGGTGTTACACTTGTGACCTAAGTGAGCTGAGGGTCTCGTGATCTGGTGGCCTTAGATAATCGAGTGGCATTGGATAACCGAGTGGCCCTCCATAATCAAGTGGCCCTCCATAACCGAGTGGCCCTAGATAACTGAGTGGCCAAGGATAACTGAGTGGCCCTCCATAACGGAGTGACCTGCAAAACAAGCGCAATGTTAGGGCGTGGGTGGGGGTCTCCGCGCAAACCCTCCAATGCCTAAGTTAGTTCTCGAGAGCCAAAAATATGGAATTGTGTTGAGGAGCCCAAAAGTGCATACCTTCTGATGAAGGCATAGCCTCATATTTATAGTGGAGGAGAGAGGAGGGACGTGCAACAATTTTGGCTTGAATCTTGCGGCCCGTTTCGATGATTTTGCAGCCCATCTGAGGGGAAAAGATGAGAGATTGGCCCAAAACCACTCAGTCATGACCTAGTAGGGAGTCACTCGATTATGACCGAGTGGGGGGCCACTCGGTCATGCCTTCTTTTTCTCTTTTCCTTGGTTCGATCTTGAGTAGTTCCCATACCTCAACTTCATACCAGATTACTTCCTTGATTTATCCTGAATCTCTTAAAATTCAAAACACAAAAGTTGTAAATAATTCTCTTAGATTTCCATAGGAATTTGAATCACCTCAATCGTAGTTTGTATGCGAAATTTATTCCTGAAAAACTAAAGCAATGTCGTACCCACTCGGCATAATTGAGTGGGTCATGAAAAGTGAGGGAAAATTGGTCTCCCCATGACCGAGTGAGGGGCCACTCGGTCATGATCGAGTGGGGGGCCACTCGATTATGCCTTATTTTGTCCGACCGAGTGGGGGGCCACTCAGTTATGCCTTCTTTTACCCTTTTGTCTTGGTTCGGATCCATCTTCCTTTAATACTTGACTCTGAGCCTTAATAATGCAGGTACATCAACTTAGAGCCCAATTTTAGCCTTGATGAAATCTAAATCTCTCAAAAATCAAAACATCAAAGTTGTATAAAATTCTCTTAGATTTCCATGGGACTTTGAATCACCTCAATCGGTGCTCATATGAGAGAGTTATGCCCGAAGAACCAAAGCAATGTCATACCCACTCAACATAACCGAGTGGGTCCTCCCCACTTGGTCTCGGCTTAACCTCTTGGTCCTTCTGCTTGTTTCCTTGATCTCCTAGAACCCGTTGGGCATTTAGGCTTCATGCCTATGTCTCATGACTCTTTTAGGTCTTGTGATTCTCCAAGTTTGCAGGGCATATCAATTGCTCCCTACTCTTTTAGCTGGGAGCTTCGGGTGAAAGAGTATCTTGTCCTGTAAACTTTTGAACATTACTTCTCTTCTAGTTGCTTCATCTTCTGTACATCCTCTCGAGCTTGTTTGCACATCGTGCTTTTAAATTTCTGGGCTCTAGTGATTTTCAATTCCTTTGCAGGAGTGTGAGGTAGATATACTAGTAAGTTCACTTTCCATATATGTCTAATTGTGCACTGAACAATGAGTTTGATTATGCTCCTAGTTATGGTGTTGTGTGTAGGACAATAGGTTTACACTTTCTTTTCACTTGTTATCGAGCGGTAAGTAAGACAATGGGCTTGAGTTCATTTTTCCCTCATTGTCGGGCTATGAATAGGTTAACGGGTTTGAATTTATTTTTTCCTCCTGTTCTCGAGCCATAAGCAGGACAACGGGGTTGCATTGGGTTTTTCCCTCATTGTCAAGCTGTAAGCAGGACAATGGGCTTGAATGTAATTTTACCTCATTGCCAGGCTATAAGCAGGATAACGAGCTTGATTGTACTTTTACCTCATTACCGGGTCGTGAGCGAGGCAACAGGTTTGAATGTACTTTTATCTCGTTATCAGGCTATAAGCGGGACAACGGGCTTGAATGTACTTTTACCTCGTTGCCGAGCTATGAGCGAGACGACTGGTTTGAATATACTTTTACCTCGTTCCTGGGCTATGAGCGGGGCAATGGGTTTGAATGTACTTTTACCTCGTTGTCGGGCTATGAGCAAGACAATGGGTTTGAATGTACTTTTACCTCGTTGTCAGGCTATGAGCAGGACAACGGGTTTGAATGAACTTTTACCTTATTGTCAGGCCATGAGCGGGGCAATGGGTTTGAATGTACTTTTACCTCGTTGCCGAGCTATAAGCAGGACAACGGGCTTGAATTTACTTTTCCCTTATTACCGGGCCATGCGCGGGGCAATAGGTTTGAATGTATTTTTACCTCCTTGCCAAGCCGTGAGAGGGATAATAGGCTTGACTGTACTTTTACCTCATTATCGAGCTGTGAGTGGGGCAATGGGCTTGAATGTACTTTTACCTTGTTGTCGAACTATAAGCGAGACAACAGGCTTAAATGTACTTTTACCTCGTTGTCGGGCTATAAGCGGGACAACAAGCTTGAATGTACTTTTACCTCATTGTTGGGCCGTGAGCGGGGCAATGGGCTTGACTATATTTTTCCCTCATTGTCGAGCCGTGAGTGAGGCAACAGGCTTGAGTTTATTTTTCCCTCGTTGTCGAGCCGTGAGCGGGGCAACGGGCTTGAGTGTACTTTTACCTCATTGTCAGGCTATAAGTGGGACAACAGGCTTAGATGTACTTTTACCTCATTGTCTAGCCGTGAGCGGGGCAATGGGCTTGACTATATTTTTCGCTTGTTGTCAGGCTGTGAGCCGGGCAACAGGTTTGAGTTTATTTTTCCCTCGTTACCAGGGCATGAGTGGGGCAACGGGCTTGAGTTTATTTTTCCATCGTTGTCGGGCCGTGATTGGGGTAACGGGCTTGAGTTTGTTTTTATTTCCTGTAAGCAGAGCATAGCAAACAAACTTTCATAAAGCAATGTGCAATGAAAACGCTGACACTTTTTGAAATAAGTGAGTACGTCCACTATTTCATTTTGGGTCTTATTGTTTCCTCTGAGCAAGAAATACACAGGTCATGCACAATTTCAAAAAGTTTAGTTTCTCGATCTTTAACATAAGCTCTCTTCAATGTGTCTGAATTTTGCTCCCAGTTTTCTCTTTGTGGGCATTAATGGTGGCTGACTACCTTCTTCTAAGGGTATGTCCTTTCGTGGTTTGTCTTAGTGGAATAGGAGGACTCCCTTACCATACTTTCACAGCCGAAGATGACATGTATGGGCTCATGAACTAGTTCATTGTCTAGAGGTGGATTCTCTTTGTAATCCCTTCCTCTCTCTTAACGTCTCTAATTTGATCTTTCCTGTTCTTCTCGTCTATCTTCTCTTCTTTGAGGCTCTGTGTCTTTGACGTGTACATACCTTCAAAGATGTCCTTCACGAACTAACATCTCAATCTGATCTCTCAACTCCCGACACTGGTCAGTGGAATGACCATGAGTTCTATGATACCTGCAATATTCTCCTCTATTCTTCTCCATGGGATGGTTAACCTTTTTTGGGAGTCTAATGAGACCTGACCCATCGATGGCTATAAGTATGCTCGATCGAGGTTGAAGAAGTCTTGTGTAATGGTGGAACTGGGGTCGAGGTATATCTGATCCCCTAACCCATCTGGAGTCTTTTTCATCATCGCATTCCTTTCTTTTCAGCTCTCTGTCCTCATTTCCACCTACAGCTCTCATAACTTCCACATGGAGCACGTATTTATTTATTGTAGCAAACAAATCTGCTAGGGATGTTGGTGGGTCCAAAGATAATGATTCTTGTAAGGGAGTTAGCCGTGTTCTATGTAACATAGTAGACACTGCCATTGCAATTGGCAAATCATGAACTTCGAGGGTGGCATTCCAAAATTTATCCACATATTGACGCATAGTTTCTTTGTTCCGCTATCGAATACTGAGCAAGTAGGTGGCATCTTTTTTTCTCCTAGTATTAATCATAAATGCCTTAACAAATTCTGTTATGAGCTAACCAAATGAAGAGATAGAGGCCTCAGGTAAACTATTGAACCATGTTCGGGCATGTCCTGTTAGAGTTAAGGAGAAGGCTTGACACATTATGTCATCATCTCATCCGTGCAATATCATCAATGACACATAGTTTTGAATGTGATCATAGGGATCATCCTTACTAGAATAGGGGGTGATTTGGGGCATCTTGAATTTTCTAGGCAGTGGCTTCTCCAATATCCCTATAGTAAACGAACATTTTTTACGTTGTTGCTTCTCCGTGGCTGGGATCAATTTCTTTCGTTCGAGTACTTCTTCAACTACCCTTTTTATGTCATCTCGTATACTTGCTGCTGCTTGGTTGTCATGCCTTGTTGGTGTACTAGCCACAGTTTCATGGTATCTCCGTCTTTGGGGGCCTCTAGAATTGTTTTCCATTCGTGGATTCTCATTTCTTCGAGGCGTGGTGAAAGGATTCTTTCTTGGTGGTGGTGATCTTGGCCTATCCTCACGACGAGGAGTTGATTAGGAATGAGAATCGGGAGTGGCCTCTTGGTAGGAATCAGCTCCCACCTCGGGCTGAGGCTCAGGTGGTGGCATAAACTTTTTCAAGGTGTCGGGCAACGTCCCTCCAGGCATCATAGCTTGGAGTATACCAGCCATGTCTCGAAGTGCCTACATACCCTCAGCATATTGTTGTCTCAATGCTTCGTACTCTTCCCATGGGACCACACGTGGTAGCTATCGTGAAGTCCCAGCTTGATCGATGAGAGGTGGCCCCGAACTAGTGTTACGTGGCGGTAGGGATGGCTAGTTCCCCACTTGTCGGTTCGGGGAAACGAAGCGATCACCTCCTTAGGGCTGAGAATTATGAGGAGGTGGAGGTGCTTCCTGCGGGTGAGCATCTGAAATAATGGGAGGCACTCCTTGTTGTTGAGAGTTCCGTGGTGGTAGGCGTGTTTCTACGCCTTGAGAGAGAGTTCGTCGGTGTCCACGGGTGTTTACCATTCTTAAGTTGACTTTTTGTCTTGCGATTTCTCACAGATGGTGCCAATTGTTGTTGCCAAAATACAACAATCTATTTTTTTTTTTACGTGGGAGAATGTAAGGTGCGTGGTTGACCACGGGAGTTTCTAGAGACTTGCGAGTCTTCAGGGTTCTGAGAGTTAAGTATCCTGAAAGTCTTGCTGTCAAGGTGCGATGAGAATAGAATCTCGTCTCCAACGTGCACAAGAGCTGAGGGTCTCTTGACCAAGGGGCACTAAGGGTCTCATGACCAAGGTGAGATGAGGGTCTTGTGACCAAAGTGAGTTGAGGGTCTTGTCACCAAGGTAAGCTAAGGGTCTCGTGACCTAGGTGAGCTGAGGGTCTCGTCACTAAGGTGAGCTGAGGGTCTCGTAACTAAGGTGAGCTGAGGGTCTCATGATCTGGTAACCTTAGATAACCGAGTGACCTTGGATAACCGAGTGGCCCCCCATAACCGAGTGGCCCTCCATAACCAAGCGGCTATCCATAACCGAGTGGCCCTAGATAACCGAGTGGCCAAGGATAACCAAATGGCCCTCCATAATTGAGTGACATGCAAAACGAGAGCAACGATAGGGCATGGGTGGGGGTCCCCACGCAAACCCTCCGATTCCTAAGTTAGTTCTCAAGAGCCAAAAATATGGAATCGTGTTGAGGAGCCCAAAAGTGCATACCTTGTGATGAAGGCATAGCCTCATATTTATAACGGAGGAGAAAAGGGAGATGTGTGACAATTTTGGCTGGAATCTTGTGGCCCGTTTAGATGATTTTGCAGCCCATCTGAGGGAAAAATAGGAGAGATTGGCCCGAACCCACTCGGGCATGACCGAGTGGGGGGCTACTCGATCATGCCTTATTTTTCCCTTTTCCTTGGTTCGGTCTTGAGTAATTCCCATACCTCAACTTCATACTAGATTTCTATCTTGATTTATCCCGAATCTCTTAAAAATCAAAACACAAAAGTTTTAGATAATTCTCTTATCTTTCCATAGGACTTTGAATCATCTCAATCAGAGCTTGTATACAAAAGTTATGCCTAGAAAACTAAAGCAATGTTGTACTCACTCAGCAAAACTGAGTGGGTCATGAAAAGTGAGGGAAAATTGGTCTCCCCATGATCGAGTGAGGGGCCACTCGATCATGAACGAGTGGGGGGCCACTTAGTTATGCCTTATTTTTCCCGATCAAGTGGGGGCCACTCGGTTATGCTTTCTTTTGCCCTTTTGTCTTGGTTCGATCCATCTTCCTTTAATACTTGACTTTGAGCCTTAATAATGCAGGTGCATCAACTTAGAGCCCAATTTCAGCCTTGATAAAGTTTGAATCTCTCAAAACTCAAAACATGAAAGTTGTAGACAATTCTCTTATATTTCAACAGGACTTTGAATCATCTCAATCAGAGCTCGTATGAGAGTGTTATTTCTGAAAAACCAAAGTAGTGTCATACCCACTTGGCATGACTGAGTGGGTCCTCCCCACTTAGTCTCGGCTCGACCTCTTGCTCCTTCTGCTTGTTTCCTTGATCTCCTACAACTCGTTGGGCCTTTGGGCTTCATTTCCATGTCTCACAACTCTTTTAGGTCTTGTGATTCTCCAAGTTTGTAGGGCATATTAGAAAATCTAGTGGAAACCCCTTTATTTAGCTTTGATTAAGTTTTTAGGTTCAATCCAATGCTTCCGTTGGCCAAAGTTTCCATAATGCCTGTGTGATGTTAGCCCATATTTTACGTCGGGACCCTATGATGATTTTGTAACTTTTATTACCCCCCTGGGCCATGTAGAGGCATACCTAAACCCTGAGGGAAACAACAAATCAGAGTTGCGAAGAGGAACCTAAAGAATAAGATCTTACGCCACCTCCAGGATCAGAAACCAAGGAAGTGTAACTTTGTCCTAAGGAACAAATTTTGTTTTTTGAGGATGTAGACTTATAGATATGTGCGAAGGAAAACAAGATAGTGTTTAGACAAGGATAAATAAAGTAGTGCATAAAAAATGGCTATGTACATATGTAATAGTGAAAAATTTCCTATTAGTTGTATTTGTTACTAGGATTAGAAGAACTAACCATGAAGGCTTTATGGTGACAAGAGAGAGGAATGACAGCTTGAAGAACATAGAGGATTTGATGAGTGAGTAGGATGAGTAAGTAGGTTAGAAAATGGTACGAGTAAGTACTTTGAATTAAGGTTCATTAGAATTACTAAATGGTTGCAAATGGTGAGAGACTATCTTTCTGATTGAATGCTTCACAGAGATTTGGGAATTTCCTGAGTTAAGTATTGACGTAATAAAGGTCTAGTAGATACCTAGATCATGAAATCCTTATGTAGGGTTCTAGATGTGGGTATGTGGGATTTGTTGTATTAGTGTTCAGCTAGATCTGCGTGAGTCAACAAAGTCGAGAATTTATGAACTTTGAGTTTCCATCTTATTAATTAGTTATGATTATTTCAGGATTGTTTTACTACAAAAGTGTGCATGTTGAACTCATAATTTTAGAGTATGATTATTTGCAGATGGTAAACACTCGTCGGACCCAGAACTTTGGGCCTATGTTACACGGAAACGAAAACAGGAAACGTTTTCGATAGGAAACGGAAACGTGGAAACGAACATTTTTTTTAAAAAATAGGCATAAATAGGGTCCGAAACGGGAATAAGAAATGTTTTCAAAATGTTTTGGAAATGAGGAAACGACACCTATGAAGTGTTTCCGTGCAACATAGCTTTGGGCGCAGGAATAACACCCAAGAAGAGGAGATGCCGGACCACCATGATGAAATGATGGAAACATCCCCAGAGAATCCACCACTCGAAAGGAACCAAAGAGGAAGTAACCGCATGGACTAGATGGAACGAGTCCTAGGGAGTATGGTCACACTTATCCAGGGGACACGAATGACAGGTTAGGTTATTCCCCAAGACTCTAACGTTAGTGACAAGTTCCAGCGGTTAAACCAACCCATTTTTCAAGGAAGGGCAGGAGTCGACCCCTGTGAGAGTGAGTATTGGTTGGAACAAATCGAAAAGATATTTGATTTCATTAGGTGTGAGGAAGTGGACAAGGTTGGTTATGCTACATTTATGCTCCAGGATGAGGCTAACTAGTGGTGGAAAACCATGCAAAGGACCCTGCAAGATCCTGAAGGGCAAGGTGTGCCTGGTATTACATGGGTGCAATTTGAGGAACTTTTCAATACTAAGTATTTTCCCTTGTGTAAGAAAATGGAAAAGGGTCGAGAATTTATGAACCTAAAACAGGCTGGGAACATGACTGTTGCCTAGTATGAAGACCATTTTACTCGATTGATCAAATACATGTGTAACACCCCCTCTCCTAGAACAGTCCGAGAAGAGGTGCTATGGGGAAAATAGATAAAATAGATAACATAAACTCTCCAATAAACTGAAATCTAGTACCATAACTGAACATTTCAATCAAGTGAAATAAAAACTCTGAGTCAACATAAACTCTATCTAAGGGATAATCCCTCAACTTAAATATAAAATAAATCTAAACTGACAAAACATTATAAAACTCAACAGACTCCCAGACATCTTTTATCTTGAGCGGCTTCACGTATACACAATATAGTGAAAGTAAAGCAAGATCGCTACGGGACAAACAGCGTAGTTCAACAAACTTTGAACCTTACCCCCATCCCGACGACTGGATTAACATCGAAATTATAACATTCACATGTATAATAAAATAAATCTAACCTTTAGATTTTTGAGTCATTCGCGGATTCGAGTCATCCAAGCGTCTGGCCTCTAACTTGTGATACGCGACACGCGTCCGTTGGCGAGGAGAGCGGAATAGGAGTGCTAGCTCCTTCTCCTAACAAGGCTTGTGAATGGATGGGAAAAGAATGGATTTTCAACTCTTGAAAACCGTAAAATAAAAGCTTAATTTGGCATCCCATAAATGGTTATTTATAGAGGAGCAACCTCCTAGGGTTTCCTAAACCCCAATAGACATGGATTGCGCTAGCCCATTAATCCTAGTTCAACTAAAAACTTAAGTGGGCTAATTCTAGTCCAACTAGAAATTAAAGTGGCCCAAATCGATTTATAAAATATTTGGCCCAAATCTAATTCAAGCTAAAATATTTAATATTTAATATTTGGCCCAAATCTAATTTAGACCAAATATAATATTTATTATTTAATATTTGACCCAAATCTAATTTAGCCCAAATATTTAATTTGATTTAATATTTAACCCAAATACTTTATTTAGCTCAAATATTAAATTAAGCCCAAATTATTAAATTAGAAACTTCTTTCTAATTTAATCAATTGTCATTTTAGGAAACTCTTTTCCTTTATGACAACCCCTCGTCATGTCGACGTCATTACGTCTATTTGTTTTTTTCCCGTGAGAACCTACGACGGCACAACTTCTTACCAAAGTGTCTCACTTAACCATATGTGCGCTCTCCTGGTTTAAGTCAGGGACCGTGCCTATTGCGTATGACTCATTAGGCTTCCGAATATGTTGGTAATGTGTCGGTACGAACACATAAGACAAGATTGGCCTCTAGCAAGGCATCATGCCTACCCAATTATTCAGATGGATTCATAATCAGCAAATAACCTTTCACGAGCATGGTTACCATGTAATTCAATCCTCTCGTCAATGTATCTTATGTGATCTCAAGTATGGCAACGTGTTGCTTGATTATGATCACATGAGTTTTTCTTCGGTCATCCGAATATCTTCACTTAATAGAAAGTGAATAAAAAACTCCTTATTGATCCCTTTCACCAAGGCCATAGATTTAAAGTGAATATCCACCAAAGGCGCCTTAGATACATCATCCTCTATCAAGGGATAGACGAGTCCCATCTTGATTATGCACCCATCTCCATAAGCCTCACGATATGCCCAATGATCGCCTACGGGCAGCCTTTATCTAGGCCCATCGAAACGAAGTCAAAGCATATCGGTCTTCTTATGATATGACTGTGATAACCTCAGGTCCAAGGATTAGTTACACCTATCTCGTATGAGAATACCATCAACATATAATCAAAATAGATTCTCATGGTGAGTTATGTCCTATGACACGTTCTCCAACATTAGTCACCTATGTACTTGTCTGGCATCCCTATGCCTATGGGTGTGAGACCCCCATTACTGTCACATAGCAAAAACATAGCACATACAAGTCTTACTGCAATTGTCAATATTCATTCTTGACATTGCTACAACTTGGGACATTTAATGATGTCGAGAAACTGTGATGCATCATCTCACATCTTTATAGATTAATCACAATATACATCATATGGACTTCTATCTAGTTTCATCTGATCATTACATTAATAACAAAAACTAATAGAACGACTTCTTGTAGAATAAATAACTCTTTATTCAATAATAAATATGATTACAAATGTTAGTGTATAATTTGCCCAATCTGATTGGGTCTAGAGCACCTACACTAACATATAGACCACTATTGCTAGGCCCCACATCTGGTACTCTCTCGTTAGAACCTGAAAGGGTCAAGAATACAAGGTGAGCTACAAATCTCAACAAGTAATAAGTTGGAAAGAATAACTGATGTTGAATCGAAGAACATCGATACTGATAAATTGCTTACTGAACTTATACTGAGAGGTATAATCACTATCTATTTGCATTCATAAAAATGTAATGCACATAAACTATAAAGTAAATGTAGGTATGCAACTTTGGGTCACAAGCCCACATAATCTGATAACACATACCTAATTGATCTGAATATTGCATACATAAAAACTGTAAGCATATACTGTGGGCAAAGCCCCTGGCCCCCCAGTTGTCACCAGGTAAGCAACTCATAACTGAGCTGAAACTAAGTCGCCTGATGCAAATAATGTAATGCAATGCTCACATAAATGCTAACACACGATATGTAATGCTCCATATAAAGTCATGCTCAATGCTCATACCAAAATGTATGCACATAATCTAACAAAATAATGTTGAACATGTCATAATAAAATAATGTTGAACGTGATATGATCTTCATCTAAATATTGGAATACAAAGATTCTATGAATTATGATTTATGGTATAGGCATGATTAACTTGTTATATTTTGGCATATAAATTTAATATTTGGAGATATTGAATATTTTTACTTGAATAAAACTTGAATTAAGCTATTCTGGAAGTTTAATTAGATTTCTAGAAAAGCCATCTAGATATTAGGAAGGATATCCGGATATGAAGAAAGACATTCAATATGAAGAAGACTCATCCGGATACATTGGCGCTCAAATAAGAAGCTATTCGAATATGTTAGGATATAGTCGAATAGAAACTAGGACATTCGAATATAATTCAAGTCATCTGGATCTCTCACTGTGGCATTCGGATATATCAAGTGATTATTCGAATATGAAATTCAACTTTGGAGGAAGGCACCCGGATACAGAAGGAGGCATCCAAATATTCTAAACCTATCCAGATAGAAGAAAAGGGCGTCCATATATGAGCTATCTAGATGTACGAAGAACCATCCAGATATCACACGCAAAGAACTTGGAACTCATTCAGATATCTGCAATTAAATTTGACGAACATGAACACTAACAGAGACTGAAATCTATAACAAAGCTTAATGATTCTACACCATTCTAAATAAAATCTTAGGAAAATAAATCTCAATCGATACAATTTTAAGGATGATTCAAAGATAATATTTGATTGAATCGCTATAAAGATTATGCATATATGAGAACTTGTCTCTAAAAGAAAAAAACTTACAACTCAAAATCCAAAATGGAGAAGGAGTAATAGAACTCATAATCCAAAATGGAGAAGGAGTAATAGAACTCATAATCCAAAATGGAGAAGGAGTAATAGAACTTGCAATCCAAAATGGAGAAGGACTAATAGAACTTGTAATCCAAAATGGAGAAGGAGTTATAAAACTTGCTCATAACTTCACCGTTATTCGCATATATATATATATGTCTCTACTTACTGATATAAATCTGAAAACTACAACGAAGAACTGGAATAATCTGAAAACGAAACTAATATGAACCTGTAATGGAAGGGATTACAGGGAAGATACTTGCCTCGATAAATCTTGATCTACTCACACGATCTCAACCAGAAATCTCCTATGCAAAGCAACTTCTGCAACTCACAAACTTCTTGACTCTCTACTTTCACACGGTGTGAAGAAAACTATGGCTTATGTGCCTTTATATAGAAAAATAAATAGCCTAAGAAGTCCATATCCTTCTATTTTTATAATTGGGAGTCCTTATTCTTAATTAACTTGGAGACTTCAAATCTAAACCTTCTCACGTATGGATTCTCCCAATGACATAATATCTCTAATTAAATAATTCCTAATAATAGAAAATTATTATTTAAAACTCTAAAATTACCTTCATGCTCTTGTATTTAATTTTCACATAATTTAAATGCCTTTAAATGCTATACTCTCAATTAAAAATTCTAAATTGCCACATTAAATATTTAATTGGCAAATTCTCTTACGTCAAAAATTAGCTAAATAATTGTCAATAATTCTAGACCCTTATGACGAGTCGTTACAACATGCCCATTTATAATTTGGATAAAGAGGCAAAGGCTCAAAAATTTCTTAATGGACTGAAGTTGGAAATTCAACTAGCGTTAAGTTCTTCGGGGGCTCACACATATGCAGAAGTGGTCCTACAAGCCCTAATTGTGGAAAGCAACCTCCATCGAATGACTGCCCTGAGGATAAATATTTGGGAACCTGATGTAACGCCCCACTTTCCAATTACACAAAGAAGCATTAAGATATTCATTTTATGTTAATAATGATCTTGGGCATTATTGGAAACCCTTACCAACGGAAGTATTGGATCAAACCTGAAAACTTAGCCCAATCTAAATAAGGGGTTTCCACTAGATTTCCTTTGCAAGTACAAGAAATGCATACGACCTTTAATACTCCATAAAGCATAACACATCACAGCAGATACAATTGTAGGACACCCACACACACCCTTTACAACCTTGAGTATCCTAGTTGCTATTTACAATACATCACTTAGGTTACAAGGGTACATAATGAAATCAAAAGTCCTAAGCTAGTCGAGCATCATTTCCTCGCCCATGCTTGAAATGGAACCTCAAACACCTGGCCCTTCCAATATACCTGGAACGTGGAACGTTCCAGGGGCATAAACCCAAGTTAGATATTACATCTAAGTGAGTGAATCAGAAAAGGAAAGTACATGCGTGCAAATGCAGTAATGCCATTATGAAATCCACCCCTATGGTAGCAATGCTAGGGTGTTGCAATCACCCTCGCAGTCATCATAGTTACCCCTTGGCTCACCGCAAGAGCATGAGTTCTTCCATGATGGCCCAACAACAAGCCACAGTCACCAACATGAACATGATATATAACAAGCAGAAGGAATATGCATAACCAAGGGAAAATATGACATGTAAGCCACAAAGGCATGTTATGCAAGCCAACATCCACACACAAGTGAAGCAACGAATGCTCAAAGTGTCACAAAACATGCAGGAACCACTCACCTTGATCATTTCCCCTTCGATAGCACTGTTCATAGCCCGATTTAGAGCATTAGGGGTTGTTTCTATAGAAATTACACATTTCAGTGAACCAAACCTTAAATATTTTTACATAGTGTTGTAGATAATTAAAATAGGAGAATTAAGGTGAAAATATCAGGTCAAATGGAGGTCAAACGCGCCCTCACGTGCTTCCGGAAGAGTGGCCATGCGCCGCCTCCATCCCTGTTACGGATTCTGCAACCTAAAATTAAAAATGCTATAACTTGCTCATTTTTGCTCTGATTCGCTCTCTATTCGAACCTACGGACTCCCTTTTTCGTGCTCTACGACCCTACAGAAAGAGAATCAACTTACCTCTTTGATTTTCTCTTTGTTTTAGCTGATTTTCGATGAGATGTCTCCACCCTTCCTCTTCCTTGCTTTCTTTGATTCTTTCTCCTCTTGTTTAACTTGGTGCACTTGCTTGCTTGCTACACTTTGCTTTCACATAGGTCCTTCCCCCCCCCCCCTTTATATAAGCTTTCAAAGCATCCTTATCTCAAGACATCCTTTCCTCTTAAGTTACACATTTTTCTCCTCAAGCCATCATTACTACATTATCCTTTACCTTTTAAGATATCCCATTTTTTCTCCTCAAGCCATCATTATCCCTTAGCTTTTAAGTTATCCTATTTTTTCTCCTCAAGCCATCATTATCCCTTAGCTTTTAAGTTACCACATTTTCTTCCCTAGTCATCATTACAACCCTTGAATTATCCCTTTGATTTATATTCCAATTCAAGTTTTCATTTCCTTCCAATCCCAAGTCTCCAAATCTCACTTTCACATGGCTTTTAGGATAAGCACCCATTATGACTATTATCTCTTCTTTTGCAAAGCCAATCTTATTCTTCCAAGTCATGCCACCTAAAGACTTTTGGGGTAAAGTTCATTATTGCAATCATTCCTTCATAAGACTTTAAGGTAAAGTTCCCAAATCCAATCCTCTTTCTCCAAGTCATGTCTTTTAGGATAAGGACTCATCATTGCAATCATTCCCTTTAGTTGGAAGCAAACTAACCCTTTTACAAGTTGGGACATTTCTACTTAGGCTTGGTTTCCTCCTTTTCCTTATTACATTAATAGCTTGAATCAAAATACCATTCATTTTGCTATTATAATTTCCATTACAACATCCAAGATTTATATCAAGTTCCAGGGTATTACACATGAGAACAAGAAACTTGGGAAAAGGTATGATCTTGGGGTTCGAGGAGAAAATTCCAAACACAAAGAGAACTGTCCCAAGTATCGAAAATTTCATCTGGGAAAAACTTGTGATCGAGGGAATAAAAAATGTTATACCTGTAGAGGAAATAACCACATGTCTCGAGATTGCCCCAAAGGACCCGTGTGTTTTAATTGCCAGCGGACGGGCCATCTCTCTAAGGAATGCCCGCAAAGAAGAGAAGTTAATCAATGTCAGACAAACCAAGGAGACCAAGAACCACGACGAGGCCGGGTGTATCATCTAACAAGGGAAGATGCCAACACAAGCCCAACGGTTGTACAAGGTACATCGATTTCTCCTTAATGTGATAGCTAGTCAACCCCAGGTCTTCCCACTCACATGCACGTGTCAACCTGCATTTTGGCAGAGTAAGGAATGCCAAATAGTAAGTTGGGTAGTTGTGAGTTAAGGAATATTGTTAGTTAATGTGTGTTAATTGTAATTTTGAGTATGGTTTGTGATTTTAAGGAATATAATTGAGAATTAAAAGGAAGGTGTGGCAAGGTTGCTCTAGATCATGTTACAGATTATTATGAGAATCTAGTAATGACATTTGGGATTAACGCACCTATAACCATTATGAGTTGATGATTAAGGTGTTCAAATCATACTTAGTTTAGTTTGTGATTGTATTGATGGACTGATATCTGACTTGTTCTCCTCGAGAGAATTCGAACATGATAAAGTGTCAGTACCAGTAGTGTGACTACTGCATCGTGTGTTAAGTAGGCTGGGGAATTCGGAGGTTTGGAAGGGGGGTGATGGAATGGTAAATTGCATACATGGGTCAGGGTAGGTCGTAACTATAAATGGTATTTTTTCCCTGATATAGGCATGTGGTGTGTTGTGAGCTTGCTTAAGAAATGTGTTTTCCCGTAATAGCAAGCAATGGGATTGCGGTTCCCATACTTAGCCTTAGGGGAAGGGAAGTTTTATTTTGGTTACTGACCCAACCTTTGGTTTAGTATGCAAATTATTGTACAACCCAACAATTGTGAGCGAATGGCTCTGATTTGATTATCCTGAATACTGCTCTTGCTAACGCAAATGCTAATGCAATAGTGAGCATGCTTCGGCAACTCTATGTGAAAAGTTCGAGGTCTTCATGATTGCTTGAGATGTTTGTTCTTTCAAAGAGATTTGAATGTGGGATAGCGACGATGGATAGAGTTTTTAAAAGGTTGTGTGATCCAGTACTGTAACACCTGTAATATCCCAAATTTTTTTAAAGGGCTTAAAAATAATTTTAACATGGGTCATAGGTGAAATTATCGAAAGATTAAGGACTCAAGTGTAATTTCTTACAGTTATAAGTGTCGAAACGACTGTAGGGAATGCCTTGGAGCATAATTGTCTAAGCAAAATGATGTGGTCTCGATGAGTGTCCCGAGGTAGGATTTATGGTGTTAAAAGAAAACAGAATTAAGACAGTTTTTGGTACAGCTAAAATATAATTTCGATTTAGGCTGAAAAATCGAATCATCGTAGGAAACTTTCAAAAAATAAACAGAACCTTGAGATTGTACTCGTCGGTCGTCCGCACAACCAATAGATCGGAGATGCTTCTCTATCGATAGCATCCAATTCTCCGTCGTTGTTGCATCTGTACCTCCATGGAATGCTGGTGGTAGGAAGGCCATGAAATCCTTTAGTAATTGGCTCCCGGTATCTGTCTCTACAGTTGGAACTGCTAGAGTAACTGGTGGATTGCCTCCACTACCTCTTGTTTCTTGTGGTACTTGCAGTTGCCTCACCTAATTTGTAACTAGGGTATCGACTACCCTCATCAATCCTGCCAACATGCCTCGTATCTCGGCTATACCCTATCGCAAGTCACTACCAGACTCCCCTGGTGAGCCTGGTGTGGGAACTGGAACCTCATCTGGCGTAGAAGTAGCCTAACTGCGAGTACAGGGTCGTCCTTTTCTATTACTCATCTTCTTGCATCACCACTTAGGGTTAGAATACTATAAATTGGACTAACTTATCTAACTGACGGACACAAGTCCTAACTCTACCCAACGTGCTATGTGTGTACTGGAGACTCCTCAAAACACGGCTCTGATACCAATACTGTAACACCCCATCTCCTAGAACTGCTCGAGAAGAGGTGCTAAGGGGAATAAAATAAACTAACTGATAACTAAAGTCTGATACCAATATTGAATATCTCAATCAATTGAAATAAAACTTTGAGTCAACAAAACTGAAAAACCATAAACTCTGTCTAAGGAAAAATCCTTAAACTGAAATATAATATAACCTAAACTGACAAACACTATAAAACTAACAACTCCCCGACATCTTTGGTCTTGAGCGGCTCGATGTACACACACTACTTGACATTGCTGCTAGGGCCCACATTTGGTACTCCCACGCTAGGTCCTAGAATGGTGAAGAGTACAAGGTGAGGTACAAAGCTCAGAAAGTAATAAGCTGGAAAGAATAACTAAAGTTGAATCGAAGAATGTCGATACTAATAAAAATACTTACTGAACTTGTACTGAGAGATATAATAATCACTAGATGACATTTACAAGATGTAATGCACATAAGCTGTAAACTAAATGCAGGTATGCAACTTTGGCTCATAGGCCCACATAACTGTAACACATACCTGACTGATTTGAGTCTTGCAAACATAAAAACTGTAAACACATACTGTGGGCAATATGCCCCTAGCTCCCTGGTCGACATCAGGCAAGCGACACACAAACTGAAACTTAAACAGGTGGGATCCCCGCGTACTAGCCACCTGGCGCGCATAATGCTATACTTACATACATGCTAGCACACAATATGTAGTGCTCTATAGAAAGTCATGCTTAATGCTCATACCAAGATGTATGCACATAAACTCACAAAGTAATGCTGATCATGTCAAAATAAATGCTAAACATGTAATCTGATCTAATATATTGAAATACAAAGATTTACTCGTATTTTCCCTTGAATTGCAATATTTTTTTACATTTATTTAATTATTTAATGATTTATTTATTGCAACGTGAAAACTTCCCAGGGTCATAGAATTACCCTCACCCGAGCATGCTTAACTTTGGGGTTTTCAAAGATATTGGAACCAATATGAGAAAAGATGGAATTTTGGTGTGAGTGTTATACACCTTGGCCCATTGGGATATGAATTTCACACGTCCGAATACATGACGCATGAGTTTGAATTGAATTATGAGAGACATCCGGATGAGTAAGGTCTCATCCGAATACAAGACACATCAAACTTTGGTTAAGTTGTGAGAGACATCCGGATGAGCAAGGTCTCATCCGGATATGAGACACAAACATATTTGGACACATCCAGATACAACATAAGGTATCCGGATTTCACTCTCAAAGAGCCTTAGACTCATCCGGATACGACACAAAGCATCCGGATATCACTCACAGATAACTTAACATCCGGATATGACTCAAAGCATTTGGATACTACTCACAATCACGGTTAGACACATTCGGATACAAAAATGAAGCATCCGGATATCACTGGACCATCCGGATATGAACAAGAGCTATCCGGATGTCACTCACATAAAACTTTTTAACCCATCCGGATAGCCTCTAACATATCCAGATGCTACTCACATGCTCTGAAAAATCTATCCAGATATGAGGGAACCTATCCAGATGTCTGGAACTTTTAAACCCAGAGACAAACCCTCACAAAGACTCTGTTCTTAAACAAATCTTAATAAAACTACACCATTCCGAATAAAATCTTGGGAAAACAAATCCCAATTGATTCGAAATAAACTTATGAATGATTCAACAATAATATTGATAAGAATCGCTGGAAGTAATCATGCATGATCGGATATACATACTCACTGCTCGTGCATATATATGTATATATACACTTACTATAACATAAATCTGAAACTTAAACAAAGAGCTGTTGAAACTGATGATCGAATGCTAAATACAATCCTGTAAGAAAGGTTTACAGGGAGAAGAACTTGCCTTAATCTCTTTGATCGATCGAATCGACGACTGCAATGAAAAATCTCCTAAGCAATCTCACTGTTGCAGCTTCTTCCTTCTCCTGTTCTTCACACGGCGTGAAGAAGAACTGATGCTAATGGGCTATATTAAAACCCTAGATATCTTTCCTTTTATAACTTGGAATCCCTCTCTCAATTGAACTTGGAGACTTCTTTTTCCTCCTAAACCGTCTCACGCATGGTATCCTCAAAACAAAATAACTCTTAATTAACAATTAAATTCTAATCACAAATTGCTAAATGACTCTCATGTCCTAGCATTTAATTTTCAAAATAAATAAAGAATTAAATGCTATTAAAATGCTGATCTCTCAAAAAAAAATCTAAATTGCCATTTTAAAATTAAATGGCAAATCCTCTAAATTAAATACCTCACTAATTAATTAAATAATTCTAATTAAATACTGGGCCCTTTAACGGGTTGTTACAATTTCTCCCCTCCTTAAAAGAATTTGGTCCTCCAAATTCTTAACTGGTTACTCGAACAATGAGGGGTAAAGACGCCTCATCTCTTTTTCTAGCTACTATGTCGCCTCTTCTGACGAGTGTCGCTGCCATTGCACTTTCACAAGAAGAATTGATCAATTCCTCAAAGTCTTCTCTTTACGCTCTAAAATACTGGTAGGCATCTCTTCATATGACACATCTTCTCTGACTTCAAGATTCTGAAAGTCAATCACATGCTGAGGATCTGGCACATACTTTCTCAACATTGAAACGTGAAACACGTTATGAACATGGGACAACTGAGGTGGCAAAGCTAACTCATATGCTAAAGTCTCTATCCACCTCAAAATTTCAAACGGACCAATGTAACGGGGACTAAGTTTCCCTGTTACGCCAAATCTTCGCACACCTTTAGTAGGCATGACTCTCAACCAAACATGGTCGCCTACCTCAAACTCGAGGTCTCGTCGTTGCTTGTCTGCATAACTCTTCTGTCTGTCTTGTGTTGTCTTCATTCTTGCTTTGATCACTCGAATCTTTTCTATTGTCTGCTCAACAATTTCAGGACCTAATAAAGCCCTATCTCCAATCTCTTCCCAACATATCGGTGATTGACATGGTCGCCCATACAAAGCCTCATACGGTGACATTTCCAATACTTGAATGGAAATTGTTATTGTAGGAAAATTCCACCAAAGGTACATGCTCATCCCAACTACCTTGGAAATCTAGAACACAAGCTCTCAACATGTCTTCAAGAGTCCTAATAGTCCTTTCTGACTGACCATCTATCTACGGATGAAATGTTGTACTAAACTTCAGCTAAGATCCCAATACCTTATGCAAAGCTCCCCAAAAATGAGAAGTAAAACGAGGATCTCGATCTGATACAATGTTGGATGGAACACCATGTAACTTCACGATCTCCTCAATATAAATTCTGGCAAATCTGTTCAATGGATAAGTTTTCTTAAAAGGCAGGAAATGGGCTGATTTAGTCAAACGGTCAACAATCACCCATATAACATCATAGCCTCTAGTAGTCTTGGGTAAACCCATCACAAAATCCATAGCAATATTATCCCACTTCCACTCCAGAATAGGTAATGGAAGCAATAAACTTGCGGGTTTCTGATGTTCCGCTTTAACTTGTTGGCATATTGAACATTGTGAAATATATCTGGCTACATCTTTCTTCATACTACTCCACCAATACTACAGCTTTAGGTCGTGGTACATCTTCGCTACACCTGGATGAATAGTGTAACGACTCTTGTGTGCTTCATTCAAAATCTCCTGCTTAAGATTTCCATTATCGGGTATACAAATATGTCCTTTAAATAAGAGTATACCATCACTCCGTAAAGTATATCCCAAAGGAGAAAATTTCTCGATATCTGCCAAAATTTGTGCTAACCTTTTATCTTTTGATTGCTGGTCCTTGATTAAATCAAATAACTCAGGTTGCACCATCATATAAGCGCAACTCATTAATGTACTATCCTCTAGGGCTGAAATAGATAGAGCACTCAATTGCTCTAGTAACTTCCATTTTTGAACCATCATTGTAGCCATAGAAGCTCCTCGCCGACTCAAAGCATTAGCTACTACATTAGCCTTTCCTGGGTGGTATAGAATCTCACAGTCGAAGTCTTTAAATAACTCGACCAAACATCTCTACCTCATGTTCAATTCTTTTTGGGATAAGAGATAATGTAAACTCTTATGATCTGTATAAATTTCAACTTTCTCACCATATAAATAGTGTCACCATATCTTCAATGTAAATACTACCGTTGCTAACTCCAAATCATGAGTAGGGTAGCTCACTTCGTGTTTCTTCAATTGTCTGGATGCATAAGCGTTAACTCGACCCTCTTGCATTAATACGCAACCCAAACCTAAATGGGATGCATCGCTATAGATAGAATATTTCTCTTCACTTCTTGGTATAACTAAAACTGGTCTAGTAGTCAACTTTTGCTTCAATTCTTAGAAGGCACGTTCACACATGTTGTTCCATTCAAACTTCTCTCTTTTTATTGTTAGCTTAGTTATAGGGGAAGATAAATGAGCAAATCCCTCAATGAATTGCCCATAATAGCCTGCAAGTCCCAGAAAACTACGTATCTCTGTCACTGTCATCGGTCTCGGCCAATCCATAACTGCTTTAGTCTTATCTGGATCCACTGAAATACCGTCTCCAAAAACGATATGGCCTAGAAACCCAATCTGAGTAAGCCAAAACTCACACTTGCTGAACTTGGCGTATAAACTCCTCTTTAAGCCTCCACAATACTAGAGTAAGATGCTCGGTATGCTCCTCCACATCAGGTGAATAGACTAGAATATCGTCGATGAAGATAATAATAAATTGATCTAGGTACTCACGTAGAACTCGATTCATCAAATCCATGAAAATGGCTGGGGCATTTATCAACCCAAATGGCATTACCACGAATTCGTAGTGTCTATAGCGAGTCCTGAAAGCAGTCTTCTAAATATCATCATCTCTAACTCGCACCTAATGGTATCTTGATCTCAAATCTATCTTCGAGAATACCTTAGCTCCTCGCAACTGATCTAACAAGTCATCTACTCGTGGTAAGGGATACTTATTCTTTATTGTCACCTGGTTCAATTAGCGATAGTCAATACATAGTCTCAAAGATCCATCTTTCTTCCTCACAAACAATACTGGTGCCCCCCACGAGGATGAACTAGGTCTGATAAAACCCTTCTCTATTAATTCTTCTAGCTGGGCCTTCAATTCCTTTAACTCATTAGGTGTCATTCGATATGGAGCCTTAAAGATACACTGCGTACCAAGCAATAACTTAATAGTAAACTCCGCTCCTCTCCGAGGAGGTAATCGTGGTAGCTCATTAGGGAACACATCTAGGAAATCACGTACTACTAGTACCTCGGATAACTTCTTCTTACTTCCCTCGTTAGTGATTACAAAGGCTAGATAAGCTTCACATCCGTCACGTATCAGCTTCTCGACTTTCATAACTGAGATCATGGGAATCGTAGACATAGGCTTGACTCCCCTGTATATAAGGATTGACCGTTGGGGTACTTCGAAATCAATAATCTTTCGCCGACACTCGACTCTTGCATAATGTCGTGACAACCAATCCATGCCAAGGATCAAATCAAAATCCTTAACATCGAGAATTATCAAATCTCCCAATAGCTTCTTCTCATGGACTTCGATCTCACAATTCTCAAACATTTCTCCAGCTATCATAATCTTATCTCCCGGCGTAGACACAATCAAGTGATACGACAAAGAAATCCGAGAATGGAGAACATAACATACTGTGTGCAGTGCAATAAAAGAATATGTGGAACCAGTATCAAATAATGCACGCCCATCATGACCATAAAGGGATAAAATACCTTAGATAGTTCCGTCGCCCTGCTCTGCCTCAGTTGTGGTAAGGGCATAAACTCTACCCTACACCTGTCTATCTGCGGGCTATGGATGCTGAGCTACTGGTACTGCAGGTATAAGTGCTCCTGGCCCTCTAGCTGCTGGTGGCCTCTGATTCGCCTGTTGGCCTCTATTCTGGGGCAGTTGAGCACACTGGTTAGCTGTGTGTCCTTTCTGTCCGTGTAACGCCCCGCTCCCACTTACGGGCACCACCGGTAAATAATCGACTGGATTACTCACCTGACGAACCACAACTGAAGGGTTGGACTATGTTTCAACAGGAAACGCCCTAGGTGGGAACTAGGCTTCGTCCTTCCCTTCGTTCCACTCAGGAATCAGTCCCAACTCAAACAAGAAAACTTAGCAAACCGAGACCCGAAACCCGAGTGAGCTTTATCTCTCTTCAGCTCACCTCATAGCAAGCCAAAGGTGACCCAGACATAAAACTAGCATAACAAACACTTCGCTGAGTATTGGCGATTTACGAGAACATACCTCGCTGATCTTTACTCGATCTGAACTTGGCTTCAATAACTAAAGCCACATACACATCACGCAAACGCACAATCATCTATCACACCATTATGATTACAAGAACTAGATACCTCTAGTGCTCAATAACACTTACATTCAAGAACATGAGTACATATAAGAAATTACAAGAGAATACACATCCACACATCTCGGGTAACAATGCTAGTTGCCACAATAGCCTCCCGGCACCATACCTGTTTTTATCTGGACCTATATCATCTACACATGAGGTAAAACCTCATGAGTCACAAAGACTCAGTAAGGGTGCAATACATGTAAATATGAATATAACCATGTTTATGTATGCCAAATGCATGCAAATGAGGCTACGCCCATCCATCCTCACAACCCTCCAAGGTTTGAGGCATCAACCTATCAGCCCCCACAACACTAGTCCTCCATATGGCCATAGGTCCACTAGATCTCACATCACGCAAGATCACCACTACATGCAAATGCTTCATAAAAACATTATCAAACATATTTACCAACTTGCAAGGCCACCTCCACATGGGGTCATCCCTTACCTAACTCGAACCCTCATCTCTGCCTCGATGAGAATGCCTGCCTGAACTCCAAGCTCTTCTAGGATCACCACTTCCCCGGTCGAACCTAGATACCAATCACACAAAAACCCAACCATACATTAGGCACTAAACCAGGGCCTATATTTTTTGCCCTACACTGCACAATACTTGACCTCAACTTCCAATCAACCTTAACCAATGGTATAAACCAACCATCTCCACAACATCCCAACAATATGCAAATACTTGAAAAGAAATTATTAATTTACCTGCATTCAATTTTGGAGGAGAAATTCTGAAAAACGTTGATATTGGCGCTGCCTCCTTGGCCGCAAATCTTGCGCCCAAATCTCATTTCGAGCTTCAGCCATGCTCCTTGGGCCCCAAAATAATTTCTAGATTTTTTTAGAATTTTTTGGAATTTCTTCCTATTTTTTCTCCTTTTTCTAGATTTTTTTCATTATTTTCTTTTCTTTTATTTTTCTTTTTCTTTTATTTTCTTCTTTTTTTCTCCAGCTTTCTTCTTCCCGCTCACGATCAGCTCCTGATCATCATCATCCTCGCGCCCCCTTGCACGTACCAGCGCCGGCCACTTGCTTTGCCTCTGTCGTTGTCGGCCCCGCTGCCATTGCCGGCCCTGCATCACGTGGCCACCGGCCGCCTCACCTCGATTGGATAAGTCCTATAATTGATTATGATAGAATTGAACTTAAATGACACACGCCAAGAGGGGGGTGAATTAGTATAATTAAAAATTCTTTTGAAAAATAGAGATATCGTCGGTGAAGACCACAGATTCATTAAACCTCAAGACCTTAAAATGACACGATGAGGTGTCAACCGTGTAAAAGACACTCTACTTTTGTGATGAATAAAATTTAAAACATATCAGTGAATGAACAAAGAGAGTAGGGGCAATAATGTAAATACCCAAGAAAAATTTAACAAGGCAGAGAAGACAGGGATTTATAGTGGTTCAACTTTTCAAGCTTAGTCCACTACCTTAGCTACCAACTAAGGATTTTTAAAACCAATCTTCACTATCAAACCCCCTACTCAATACAAGTAGGTCCTCTAGTCTTTGACTAGGTAATGTATAGCCTCCCAATTTAATGGGCCCTCTAGCAACTGCTAGGAAAAATACAAAATTTGAAATAGAGATTCTAAGAGTACAACTCTTAGTTACAAGCTCTCTCTCTTTAAATAAATGATCGAGGCTTAAAATGAATACAACAGTAAGATATCAAAGCCTCTTAAATGAGTGTACAGAGAGAGATAAACTAAATGCTTGATGAAACAATGAAAGCTCGGTAGATCAAAATTTTTAATGTATTTAACAGCCTTCAATGCATCTTCAACCACCTATTTATAGGTGATGGTGGGTAAGTTTGAATTTTGGACCGTTATGGGTGGTTGGGCGAGCATTAAATGGGCCAAAAACTAGCCGTTATAAGTTTTTGTGAAACACATAGTCGACAGACAAAATGGGTTAGTCGACTATTTCATCAAATAAAACTGAGCATAGTCGACAGACAGAAAATCATAGTCCACTATTTCTAACACAAATTTCCCATAGTCGACAGATACATAGACATAGTCGACAGATGTAAAAATATGAAGAAGATTTTGAATTTTATGAACAAAAATAGTTGACATATGAAAAGCCATAGTCGACTATCCTTACTTGATAGTCGACAGATGTAAAAATAATCGACAGATGCCTTAAATAGTCGATAGATCAAACCAGCATAGTTAACTATCCTTAATAGCATAGTCGACTATTTTCAGGCATAGTCAATAGAATGAACCACATAGTCGACTATCCTTTTGAAAACATTGAAAACTTAACAAATCCTCATTTTGATTCTTTTGAAAGCAAGTTGAGATTATCAAAAATATATTTTGAAACAAACCACACTCAACCATACTCAATATTTCTTCTATAGATTTTCATACCTTGCTTCAAAACTTATATATTAAAAATTTATTTTCTCATTCATATAATCCATATAGTAGAGATTGATTTTCATATAGTCATTATCAAAACCATTTTATTACTAAGAGTAAAATATCAGATTATAGATAAGCCTCACTTAACTATGACAAAGCAATATTCGACTAACTTAAAAGCCACAGAGACTTTGCATTAAGCACTCGACTACTTGACTAAGCTTACTCAACTAACAGAAGCATATACTCGACTATAGATAACCGATACATATTCTATCCAATATTTACTCGATTAAAACATATAGATAATTGATTATAAAAATACATTAGTTGATTGAGAGAAAGATATACTCAACTAAGGAGATACTTGGAGTTTTGATACTAGAAAAATACTCAATTAAAAACATTCCTTCCTCGATTGATTTTAGAAATATAGAGAGCTTTTAAAACCTACTCGAGTAGGAAATCTTAATAGTCGATTCAAAGATGGTCTTGCTAAAACATATAATAGACTGATCTAAAAGCAATTAAACCAAAACTCGATTGAAAAATATGCTTAGATGTCAATATTAATAAAGATACTTGATTATACAAATACCATACTCAATTGAATACTTGAATATAGTAAAAAATATACTGAGCAATATTTATTTGATAAAACTATTTTTGATTGAAGGCAGGTGAAGAAGGTTTAAAAGAATATTTTAATATTTTGCCTTCAAAAACTTAAAAAATACATACACTTAGTTTAACAAAAGAGCTTTTATATTTGGCTGGTTTTCAAAGAGCTTTTATAGAGGAAAGCTTTGAAATATATATATATATATATATGGAGACCTGATGTAACAACCTGCCCTTTCAAGATGTGTCATTATGCTGGGATTTTTTTTTACCTTATGTCATTCACTCTTCCCACAATACTGTCTCTTAATGCCACATGTACCGTATTTAAAAATTCCTACCATACATATATATTCCACACTCTAAACGATAATTTAAGGAGTGATAAACTAACCACTTGCAAAAGCTAGAATCGAAAGCTGAAAGATATCGTAATTCCATACAAACACAGCAGCACATTACTGTTCTCAACAGCCAATAAATTACAATATCTGATAAGTGAGATAATCATACAAACTGCTACATCCGATAAGGGAAACAACATATAACAATGGGCTTCAAACACGAATTGAAATTAAATTACGCTTTGACCACTCCTTTTCCCTTCCTACTGTTTGATTTACCTAGAATGTGGAATATTCCAGGGACAAAAGTCCACATTAGAAGATGAATTTTCTAAGTGAGGGTTAAAATAAATTTCATAAATGAATGATGGAAGGACATGAATAAACCGACACCCTAGCATAACTTTCACAAGCATTCTAGCCCTAGCACGAAAACTAAGACAGTCATCTCGGCAAACACTCACGGCATGGGATACCCTTATGGTTATTCTGGCAATCACCCTTGGGGAAAATGAAGATCAAACTACTAGGCCAACATCCAACCACATCATGTCCAACATAAATGACACAAATAACGATATGCTAATAGTATCATGCCTAATGAAATATCACATTTACTGAGGTAATATAAAATGAACATGTATGACAAGATGCACATAAACACACATAAACTTGGCAAACCCTCACAATTTCATGCCCATTTAAGCACATAATACCACATATAAAATTTTTGAGTGAACCACTCACCTTAATTTAGATTTTTAGACTTTCTCGGTATGCGTGCACTAACCTCAAAACTTGAACCTTGGCAAATTTCCTGGCCAAAATCTTTGAAAAATTAATAAAACATAATTTCTTAATTTTTTAGAATTTTCTATCAATTTGTTTTCAATTTTCCTCTATTTTCTTTTCTTTTCTCCTATTTTTCTTTTTTTTTTCTTCATTCTCCTTCTCCTTCACACGCACTACCACACTAGTTGTCGTACCCAACACCGCCAGCCGCTAGCCACCTCCTTGCATGCCACCACTCACTACCGTGAGGTCTAGCCACACTCACCTAGCCCACCACGGCCTTCGGTCGCCTCTGATGACTGCCGCTGCTGCAAGCCATTCTTGACTGCCATTGCTCTCTCCCTTTCTTCCATCTTCTTCCAATTGCTTCCCATTTCTCCAATTCCCATCTAATTTATAGATATTATATATATATATATATTATACCTACTGCAACACTTTTGGCCGAGAGTTCTACTGTAGCACCCTTGGCCATCACACATATACATATATGTTATATCTATATATTATATTATGTAATATAATATATTAATAAGAAAAATTACACATTAAACCCCAAATTTCTTCTTCATTTTGTTTGGGTATTTCTTTAATTATAATTACACCCTCCAACATTAAATTAATTTGCATTAATACTTTTAAAATAAAAAACTAATAACTTACACTTACTCGATAAGTATAATTTCATCTCTACGCCCTCACAGAACCTTTGTTTTATCCTGAAACAACTTCAAAGTTGTTATTTACGCAAAACCTGAACCCTCTCAGGGTTCCGTTAACTTTTTGGAAGTATCTTACAATCATTCGATTTTTCAAGCTGCATCTTAGTTGTATCGAAAACTGACCCTATTCTAATTGCTTCCATCGTCATAAATCTCATCTCAAGATACTTGTCAATCTCATATTATTTTTCTTAAATATCTAAATTCTAAGGCATTCCCTACATTTGATTCAGTCACTTATTAATTCAGTTCTTATATCGATTCTAGCTCTTTGAACCACTCAAGAGTTACTTGTAAAATATTATTGCCTTGTATATTGTGTGCTTAATTGCTTATTTGTGTCCAAGTGTGGACAAATTATTTGTAAATATTTAAAATATCATTGTGAATTATATAGGTTTTCTAGAACCGCTAAAATGTAGGCGAATTTAGTTTTCAAGGTAAGTTAAGGTGGAAATCTTGGTGTAGTGGTTGCCTAAAACTCGTTGTAATTTAGGTGTGTATTTAGTTTCCAATGTGAGTTAGTGTGAAAACTTAAGTGAAACTGGTTTAGTGGAACTGCAATGGTGGTCAGACTTTGGGAGAGTGAAGTAGGTGTGTGTAAAGACATCGAACCACTATAAATTGTCTTGTGCCTCATTTTATTTATTCTTGTTCTTGTGGCTTGTATTTATTATTAATCTCAACATAATTTATTATATTTATCAAATATATATTCTCCAATAAAATTATTAATCAAGAATATAATATTAAAATTGAAAAAAAAAATTAATCACTCAATTCACATCCCTTCTTAAGTGGTCATACACTAAGGGTCTAATAACGGCTTAACAACGACATTTCCAATTAAATATATTTATTATTGTATTTCGACAATAATAGTTAGATTTACTATCAAATATAGGCAAAATTTATTTTGAAGTGTATTACACGGTGAAAGATCGATTTACTAAGCACAATTTCTATCTTTTGAAAATAAAACAACTAAATTACACTAGCTTTGTCAATTTTCACAACAATTATCATTTACCCACTGATCGGGGCTGTCGAACACCGATAGATTAGATAAATGATGATTTGGATTTGCAATAGGGTGTAACCCAAAGTCGTCTCCCAACGAACCTCAAGCGGATCTGTCAAAACAAGGCTAAACGAGGGGGGGAGTTTTTGATGAAAAACAGAAAACAAGATAAGCAAGAACACAATAAATAAATCGAGATGCAATCAGTTGCAAACCAACCTTATATCCCAGTTTTCATCGCCTTCTCAATAAACAATTTGTTTAGTTTTAATCCTCAAATCAAAAATCAGAAAATTCTTTAACAACCGCCAAAGATTTGGAGAAACCAATAGACAGATTCATAGATTCAAGACTGATTGAAGTACCATCCAAACAGGTTGTTCTTCCTTCCGGTTAAAGCCTCAACCGAGCACAAAAACCTTGGATTCTCAAACAAAGACAATGCATGCATTCATCCAACCGGTATCAACACATACAAAAATTTAAGAGAGAACGGAAACAAGAGAACAACAAAGTTAAAACTAAAACAAATAGATTTCTATTCAAACCAAAGACTCAAACCGGGAACAAGGATGGTGTTGCAACTTGATTACAGAATCCTTAGCCTTCCATCTTCACAAAAACAATGGAGATAAGAGAAGGAAAGTTGGCTACTGTTCACGCCCCCCAAAAGAATGAATCTCTAATGGCCTCTTAAGGTGCTTAAGTAGAGCTTAAGGAGGAAACCCTAGGTTACCGCCACTTCACAGCCGATTTAGGATGGGTTCACGTGTGTTATGGGCTTCGGCCTCTTCATAAGAATTTTAGATCAGAAAGACTAGATGAACTTGGGATTTTGAATCACTTGATTTGGATATCGCACGCCCAAGATATGGCCTTTTAAAGAATCAGTATCTGTGCAGCTTTCCTAATTTGCCCCCAACTTCTTGGCCCCGATTTTGAAGCGCTGTTTGAAGGCCCAAACGAACTCGGATTTGGACAAACCATACCATTCCAGAAATCTCAAGAAGTCCCCTACAGTATCTCTGAAGACATAATCTTCATTCTGGAATTTTATCTTGGCCAAAATACTGAAGGAAGTGCAGGAGGTCAAATCTGCTAAAATTGCCCTTACTTCTCTATCTCCAATTTCCAAGATATCTCATTGCCATCAAGATGTCTCATGCCCCATCTCATGCTCCCATAGCCCTAAACCTGGCAAAATAAAATAAAATAGTGTGAAGCCCAATTCCTATAAAATAAAATGAAATAAAATCAAGATGAATGAAATAACACAACTAATGTGCAGAAAGGACTAAATATGAGGGCTAAATAGTATGAAAATATGTGCTCTATCAAATTCCCCCACACTTGGACTTTTGCACTCCTGGGTAAAACACTAAACACTAACATTCACTCTTTCAAATAAAAAGGATGCAAAGAATGCAAAATGAGAGGCATGACAAGTTTTATAGGAATTCAACACTTCAAAGATCATCTTTCTTACACTTCCCAAACAAACAAGTAGCATGGCAATTTCACTTGGCAAGGCGAGTCAAAATAAGCAGACCCTGATAGAATAAGAACATGCTTTCAAGTTCCTCAAATGCTATGCCCAAATCCACCAAATCATAATTCCACTACCAGATATGCTCATCTTCTAAATCTCCACTCTCAGTGCTTTATGCATGCAAATCAAAAGGACTTTTATTCTTGGCTCAAACATGGTAAGGTGAAAGGGATAGGAAGATAACAATGAAAAGTAAACTTTAGGAAGAAAGGAAACATTCAAGACAATCCCAAGATCAATGAAGAACTATTAAGCAAGCAGAAAATAGAACCCCCTTTTTTTTTTCTTCTTTTTTTTTCGCATGGTGGGTGCGTTTTACGCTCCATACCACCTTGGTGAGTGCGTTTTACGCTCCATCTCACCTTGGCCTTTGGCCTTTTCTATTAATTTTTTTTTTAATCGAGGGATGCAATGAATGTTCTTCAACCTAAAGAAGGGAAAAGATCACTTTCTTTTTTTTTTTTTTAGGTATGAAATGAAAGAATGCCTTAATCATCTTTTCACATGCATGAGCACTGATAGCTTCAATAAAGATTCAAAACAAGCTCTGGAATGATACCCATAATTCAGTGGATGCAGGCATAGCATAAGAAAGGACAAGAACATGCACAAATATTCCCACAAAGACTACCTCAATCAACTCACCAAGCCAAACTCATTTCCAATTTACTTGAAAGCCCAAAAAGATAAGATCAACTTTCTAATCATGCTAAATTCTTTCAAACTCAATTTGCCTCATTTTACAATTTTTTTTATTTTTTTATTTTTTATTTATATATATATATATATATTTTTTGAATTCAATTTTCTAAAACTCCTCCCCCCCACACTTAAACATTACATTGTCCTCAATGTAAGCATGCAAAATCAGGTATAGGACAAGTAAATAAAAAAAAATAAGGAGAGAGGAACAGCCAGATGTTGTCAATTATAGGCGACGTTGAGGAGATGCAGCTCCTCCATGGTATGCTCCTGAAAGCTCTCGTAGAATGGCTTAAGCCGCTGCTCGTTGAATGTGAATCGCCTTGTGGTCGACTTATCCATAAGCTCAACTGCACCATAAGGAAAAACATGAGTAACCACAAAAGGACCAATCCAACGAGAACGCAACTTACCTGGCATTAGTTTTAGATGGGAGTTGTATAGGAGGACTTTCTGGCCAACTTCGAACTCTTTCTTGTTGATCAATTTATCATGAGCAGTCTTAGTTTTTTCCTTGTAAATTTTGGAGTTCTTGTATGCTTCCAATCTCAATTCCTCAAGCTCTTGCAATTGAAGCTTTCGTTGTGAACCAGCCTCTGTCATAGCCATGTTGCATTGCTTTACCGCCCAATAGGCCTTATGCTCGATCTCTACCGGCAGATGACATGCTTTTCCAAAGACCAGTTGATACGGGGACATGCCAATAGGAGTCTTGTAGGCCGTGCGGTAGGCCCAAAATGCATCTTCCAACCGTTTGCTCCAGTCTTTCCTGTTGGGCTGGATAGTCTTCTCTAGAATATGCTTGATCTCTCTGTTTGAAACCTTAGCCTGCCCATTGGTCTGTGGATGGTAGGGCGTCGCCACTTTATGTAAGACTCCATACTTTCGGAGCATGGATTGCATCGTTCTGTTGCAGAAGTGGGATCCTTGATCACTGATGATGGCCTTGGGAATGCCAAACCTGCAGAAAATATGAGATCTAACAAAATCTGCAACCACAGAAGAATCATCAGTCCTGGTGGCTTTAGCTTCCACCCATTTCGAAACATAATCCACAGCCAAAAGAATGTACAGAAAACCAAAGGAGACAGGAAAAGGACCCATGAAATCAATGCCCCAAACATCAAAGATCTCACAAAATAGTAAGGGTTGCTGAGGCATTTCATTCCTACGTGATATTGATCTTGTGTGCTGGCAACGTGTGCAATTCTTACAAAATGTATGAGTATCTCGAAAAAGGGATGGCCAATATAAACCTGAGTCTAGGACCTTTCTAGCTGTGCGTTGAGGACCAAAGTGACCACCACATGCAAGTGAATGACAGAAATGCAAGACTGAAGCAAACTCAATATCGGGCACACATCTCCTAAGGACTTGGTCACTACACATGCGCCATAGATATGGATCATCCCATACATAGTACTTGGCCTGACTTTTAAATTTACTTAGCTGATCTATCTTAAGATGGGCAGGGATATCAGATGCAGCTAGAAAATTAACAATGTCAGCATACCAGGGCTCAGTACCATGCAAGTGATAGAGTAACTCATCTGGGAAGTCATCTTTGATAGGCTGACAGTCCATGGTGGTGGCATCTGAAGAGGAATGAAGCCTGCTCAAATGATCAGCCACAAGATTCTCAGCTCCACTCTTGTCCTTGATCTCAACATTGAACTCTTAAAGTAGGAGCATCCACCGTATCAACCTGGGTTTGGCATCATGCTTCTTCAAGAGATATTTCAAAGCTGCATGATCAGAAAACACAACAACATTAGAACCCATGAGATAAGAGCGAAATTTATCTAAAGCAAACGCAATGGCAAGAAGCTCATTTTCAGTAGTGGTGTAGTTTGCTTGGGCGTTGTCCAGAGTGCGTGAGGCATAAGCAATGACATGTGACTTCTTCTCCACTCGTTGTGAAATGACGGCACCAACTGCATAATTGGAAGCATCACACATGAGCTCGAATGGCAAGTCCTAGTTGGGTGGCTGGATGATGGGTGGAGAAGTCAAGCGCCTCTTGAGCTCCTCAAAGGCCATCTTGCAAGACTCATCAAATTTGAATTCCACATCCTTCTGAAGCAGGTTGGACATTGGAAGGGCAATCTTGTTGAAGTCCTGGATGAATCTCCTGTAGAATCCTGCATGTCCAAGGAAAGAACGTACCTCCCGCACAGACGCGGGGTAAGGCAAAGAAGAAATGATATCGACCTTGGACTTATCAACCTCTATACCCCTCTTGGACACAACATGACCCAAAACAATCCCATGCTCAACCATGAAATGACATTTTTCAAAATTTAGGACAAGATTCTTCTCAACACATCTCTCCAGGACTCTACCCAAACTGATTAGACACTCATCAAAGGAGGTCCCATAAACAGAAAAATCATCCATGAAAACTTCCATGCAATGCTCAAGTAAATCTGAAAATATACTCACCATGCATCGCTGAAACGTACCTGGGGCATTACATAGACCAAATGGCATCCTCCGGTATGCAAAAGTGCCAAAGGGGCAGGTGAAGGTGGTCTTCTCCTGATCCTCCGGTGCTATGCAAATCTGAAAATAACCAGAAAAACCATCAAGAAAGCAGTAATGAGACTTTCCAGCTAACCTCTCTAGCATCTGATCAATGAATGGGAGTGGGAAATGATCCTTCCTGGTAGCTTGGTTGAGCCTCCTATAGTCAATGCAGACTCTCCAGCTGTTCTGCACTCGCATGGGCACTAGCTCATTCTTCTCATTGGCTACCACTGTGAATCCTGTCTTCTTCGAAACCACCTGCACTGGACTCACCCACTTGCTATCAGAGATATGATAAATAATGCCAGCCAAAAGTAGTTTACTTACCTCTGTCTTGACCACATCTAGAATGGTGGGATTAAGTCTCCTTTGGGGCTGTCTCACTGGTCGAGCTCCTTCCTCTAAATGAATCCTGTGCATGCATAAGGAAGGGGATATACCAGGAATGTCTGCAAGTGACCAACCTATGGCTCTCTTATGTTGCTTCAACAGATTCAGCAACTTCTCCTCTTGGTCAGGATGAAGGTTGTCGGCAATGATCACGGGTAGCTTGTCTCCATTCTCCAAGTAAGCATACTTCAGATTCTCGGGCAGGGGCTTACACTCCAAGGTGGGTGGCTGTTGAATTGAAGGCATCAGTCTGCTTATGTTGCCACCTACCTGCACTACATTCTCAACAACAGAAACTTCCTCTATGGGAGGCACATGAGAATCGCATATAGTATTAGTATGAGAAGGTGCACTCTCAACAATACTCAAAAACTCATCTATTTCAGAACAAACACTACACTTACTGAGTCCGTCATGACACTGAAGGCAATGCATATCATCAGGAAAATTATGGATGGTGGGGAATTCAGACTCAAGATCATACAACTCAACACATGCTTTCTCCACCATTAAGTCAATAAAGTTAACATGCAAGGCAGAATGATCTTCTAAGGGATACTTCATGGCATCAATGATATTGAATTGAATAGTGTTACCAGCGAACTCCATAGATAAAGTACCCTCATGCACATTAATTATTGTCCTTGCAGTTTTCAAGAAGGGTCTTCCTAGGATAAGTGGTGCGTGTCCGGGTGTGTGATCATCCTCCATATTCAAAACATAGAAGTCAGCAGGGAATATGAAATCATTTACCTTCACTAACACATCCTCTAATACTCCCTCAGGGTATGCTGTGCTCCTATTTGCCAACTGGACCACCACTCCTGTAGATGTCAATGTGCCTGCACCTGCCTGCAAAGAAGAATACACAGATTTAGGCATCACATTAATAGAGGCTCCTAAATCCAACATAGCATTATGAAATTGCAAATTTCCAATAGTGCAAGGAATGGTGAAAGTCCCTGGATCTTTGCATTTCTGAGGCATAGCAGGTTGAATCAATGCTAACACATTTCTTCCCAAGTTGATCTTTTCATTTCCTTTCAGTTTCCTTTTGTGGGTGCACAAGTCTTTGAGAAACTTGGCATACTTGGGAATCTGTCTGATGGTCTCCAAGAGTGGTATGTTCACCTCAACTTTTTTGAAAGTTTCTATGATCTCCTTGTCCAACTCAGCTTCTACCCTCTTTTTATTTTGAGTGGCTCGGTTAGGAAATGGCAGTGGATGGTTGTAAGAAGTCTCCCCTTTATCTTGATCAATAGTGGTGGGCTGCTTGTTCTTTTGAATGGGAGGAGGCTGATCTTCCTTTTGGCTTTCTTGTTGCTGCCCAAATTCTGGTTGTGGAGAGGGTGGGCTGCTCAACTCCTTGCCACTGCGGAGAACGATAGCACTTACATTGCCCCTTGGATTTGAAACTGGCTGTGAAGGCAACTAACCCGAACCTTGACTCCGTAGCTCATTGATGTTGGTTGCAAGCTGTCCAATCTGTGTCTCCAAATTTTGTATGGCAGTGTCGGTCCTTTGCTGAAACTGGAGATTGTTGGCAACGAGCTGCTTCATGATATCTTCCAAGCTTGATTCAGATTTAGGGGCTGGTTGTGGTTGCTGCATTGGTTGACTTGGTCTTTGTGCATTGAATCTGTGCTGCTGAGGTTGCTGCTGCTGTGGCTGAAATGGCTGGTTGGAAGGACCTCCATACCTCAAGTTTGGATGATCTCTCCACCCTGGATTATAGGTGGCAGTATATGGATCATATCTGTGTTGCTGTGGCTGCTGATGTTGTTGATGGAAGGGTCTTCCTGGAAAAATGCCAGCACAGGCTTCTGTATTCTCCTGCAATTGAGGACATTAGTCAGTAACATGGGAGGATAATGAACAAATACCACATACCTGCTGAGATTGGGACTGTCCTTTATCAAGGGCTAGCTGTTTGACCATGGAGGCCAATTGCTCCAATTTGTTCTCTATCCTCTGTTGGTCATTGATGGCAGCAACACCAATCTCATTGGCCTGTCTCATGGGAATGGCTGACCTGGTACCAAACTGTTGGGCATTCTGTGCCATCTTGGAGATTAGCTCTTGAGCAGCTTCTGGTGTCTTTTCAGAGAGGGCTCCTCCACTAGCTGCATCAACCAAATACCTATCCATTAGAATAAGACCTTCATAGAAGTATTGGACCAGCAGCTGGTCACTGATTTGATGATGTGGACAACTAGAACAAAGTTTCTTGAATCGTTCCCAATACTCATGTAATGTCTCCCCATGATTCTGCCTTATGCCACAAATTTCTTTTCGAATGGCAGCTGTTCGGGATGCTGGAAAGAACTTCTCCAAAAAGATTCTTTTAAGTCCATCCCAACTTGTGATGGCAGCAGGTGGTAGGTAGTATAACCAATCCTTTGCAGTTCCATCCAATGAAAATGGGAAGGCCCTAAGCTTTATCTGCTCCTCATCAACTCCTTGTGGCCTCATTGTGGAGCAAACAACATGGAATTCTTTGAGGTGCTTGTGCGGATCTTCACCTGCAAGGCCATGAAACTTGGGAAGCAAATGGATTAGCCTAGATTTCAATTCAAAGGTTACATCCAATTGGGGATATTGAATGCATAAAGACTGGTAGTGCACATCAGGGGCAACCAATTCTCTAATGGTTCTACCATCCAAATGACCATGATTTATATTATTTCCATTTCCATTGTGTTCATTCCCATTAGCTGCCATTGTGTTTAAGTAAGGGATAGGTCTAGAGGAAGGAGGATTATCAGATTCTTTGAGGTGCTCTAACTCTCTAGCCTTCCTTTGCTTCCTAAGGGTCCTTTCTATTTCAAGGTCTAGGTCAATTGGTATGTCCTTAGAGGATCTGGTCATGCACTAAAGATCAACACAAAAACATACTCAAAATGACTCACAAAACACAGCACACAAACTGGCCTATGCACACTAAAAATGCAAAAACGTAAGGCACATAAAATTTATCAATCAAGAAGCCTTAAGATGATTTTTTTATGCAATGTTTCACAAAATTTCAACACAAAAACATTGAGGGACCTAAAAACACTAAAAACCACACAAAATCAGCCATTGAGAAACACAAAATGGCCCAAAAAGTGGTCTAAATGTTGGAATTTGGCCAAAAAAAGGGTCTCCTCATAGCAAAGCAGTGACTTTGAATCCTCACACCCCTATTTCTTTGGACACCAAAAATCAGCTCAATCGGAGCAAGTGGAAAAATGTGAACAGTACCCGAAAACTAATTTTTCCCAAAACCGGCTCCTATTTTGCCTCAAAAACCACTTTAAATGCAAGAAAACATCAAGGGAGGCATAAAGACATGAAAGAACATCAAGTAAGGATGAGAAAGGAAGAGGATAGAACCGGTTTCTTGATCTCAATCCTTAAATATTGCTATCTGTCATGGAGGCTGTCAAGACTTGCTGAATAAGAGTTTCTGTTTTGCACTTGTTGAGTTTTCTGTCAAGGCTGCTGAATTTTGTTATCTCTTGCACTTGGATGCAGCTTGCTTTTCTCCTACAAAACAGAGAATAAGAGTTTGCTATCAGTAGCGAGAATAAGAGAATAAGAGCATAAGAGAATAAGAGGAAAAGAGAAAAAGAGAATAAGAGTTTTCTGTTTTGCTGGTCTCCTACAAAACAGAGAATAAGAGTTTGTTGGTCTTCTTGATTTATGGCATAAACTTGGTACGTGGCGTTGTATCTAGCAGTGCCGAGTATGGTTAACTCGCTTTGGACCGGTAGCCCGCAACCAGCTAGTTTCCAACCTATATACCAAGTAGCAACCACAAATTTTTTTTTTAAATCAGTCTTCTTTTTGACAAAAACGAGATTGGTTCCCCGGCAACGGCGCCAAAATCTGATCGGGGCTGTCGAACACCGATAGATTAGATAAATGATGATTTGGATTTGCAATAGGGTGTAACCCAAAGTCGTCTCCCAACGAACCTCAAGCGGATCTGTCAAAACAAGGCTAAACGGGGGGGGAAGTTTTTGATGAAAAACAGAAAACAAGATAAGCAAGAACACAATAAATAAATCGAGATGCAATCAGTTGCAAACCAACCTTATATCCCAGTTTTCATCGCCTTCTCAATAAACAATTTGTTTAGTTTTAATCCTCAAATCAAAAATCAGAAAATTCTTTAACAACCGCCAAAGATTTGGAGAAACCAATAGACAGATTCACAGATTCAAGACTGATTGAAGTACCATCCGAACATGTTGTTCTTCCTTCCAGTTAAAGCCTCAACCGAGCACAAAAACCTTGGATTCTCAAACAAAGACAATGCATGCATTCATCCAACCGGTATCAACACATACACAGATTTAAGAGAGAACGGAAACAAGAGAACAACAAAGTTAAAACTAAAACAAATAGATTTCTATTCAAACCAAAGACTCAAACCGGGAACAAGGATGGTGTTGCAACTTGATTACGGAATCCTTAGCCTTCCATCTTCACAAAAACAATGGAGAGAAGAGAAGGAAAGTCGGCTACTGTTCACGCCCCCCAAAAGAATGAATCTCTAATGGCCTCTTAAGGTGCTTAAGTAGAGCTTAAGGAGGAAACCCTAGGTTACCTCCACTTCACAGCCGATTTAGGATGGGTTCACGTGCGTTCTGGGCTTCGGCCTCTTCATAAGAATTTTAGATCAGAAATACTAGATGAACTTGGGATTTTGAATCACTTGATTTGGATATCGGACGCCCAAGATATGGCCTTTTAAAGAATCAGTATCTGTGCAGCTTTCCTAATTTGCCCCCAACTTCTTGGCCCCGATTTTGAAGCGCTGTTTGAAGGCCCAAACAAACTCAGATTTGGACAAACCATACCATTCCAGAAATCTCAAGAAGTCCCCTACAGTATCTCTGAAGACATAATCTTCATTCTGGAATTTTATCTTGGCCAAAATACTGAAGGAAGTGCAGGAGGTCAAATCTGCTAAAATTGCCCTTACTTCTCTATCTCCAATTTCCAAGATATCTCATTGCCATCAAGATGTCTCATGCCCCATCTCATGCTCCCATAGCCCTAAACCTGGCAAAATAAAATAAAATAGTGTGAAGCCCAATTCCTATAAAATAAAATGAAATAAAATCAAGATGAATGAAATAACACAACTAATGTGCAGAAAGGACTAAATATGAGGGCTAAATAGTATGAAAATATGTGCTCTATCACCCACATAAGTAATTTCCCTACTTATAACTCCAATTTGTGTAACTTTTGTTTAAAATTTATGTGAAAAATAAAAAAAAATAATGCACAAGACCTAATTGGATCGAATCTGCATTCTAAGAATTTTAAAAAATTTGGTTTTGGTTTAATTCGGGCCAGGGCTAGTCCAATCCAACCCAGGCCAGCCCAAATGAGCACCCCTGTTTATTCTTTCTAGTGTTGGACTTGTTTTATTTTTGTTGGAGCCATATGGTTGTTCTATTTCTATAGAGACAGCTTGGATGTTGTTTGTATTCTCTCTATTTAGCTTTGCCTATAATTTCCATCCTAGCAAAAAAAAAAAAAAAGACATAAAATATATAATCGCTATGCTAATGATAATAGTTGAAAGAGTGACAAAAAATAATAAAAGTAAATAAATAAAGGAGTGACATCACTAGTCTTATAGGTGAAACCATGGTGAAAACACGTTCACGTCCTTGCAAGTTGTAACAAGAAGAGAAGTGTTGAGTTACACTCTAATGCGTTTGCTTAAACATTTAAAAACAAACATTTTTTTAATAATTAGATTACTAAGGCATATGCATGTTAAAATGCACCAACATGTTGTTGAGATATGCTTGACAGATTAGAGAGGTGTTGGAAACATATATATTTTGAAATTAACTATAAGCAATAAACACAGCCAGACGTTAGATATGGATGTGAAGTAGCGATGGCCCACGCCACCTAACCTTTTGATTGATGAGCTGTTAAATCTCGAGCCCTGATTAGTTGTGTGTAGCAGGGTCTTCGCCTTCTCTGGGAAGCGACAATTTGGCCCCACCTTAGTTGGGAGTTTGACTTGATGGCTCACGTTTTGCATCAAATATTAAATCAACCATTTCATATGCTTCGAATACGGTAGTTGTTGAGTCTGGAAAACTAGATGGCTTGTTCTGTTGATGGTTTAACTTCTTTCTCTTTTTCGTTTTCTATTAATATTCTTTATTATTATAAGATCGTCCCCATGTTTTTCTCGTGTACGGTTGCAGGTTAATTAAATCGATAATAGTTAAGAAAATCAAGAAGCAATCAGTTTGAATTAATTCAATGGAGATGCCCACTCCTAACTAAGCTATGGATGCACGCATGAGATCTCTCTCTCTCTGAATGGATCCATTTCCAATAAATTATGACATGATTATCTTAGTGATTATATTGAAAGGGATGTTCAATTCTGTACATGCATGTCGATGCTTTCTGTTACCGTCCACGTGAAAAATATGACACTGACAAATGGGTTCCTAGAACTTAACAAAGAGTAAAAAGAAAAGAAAATTAAAAAAAAAAAAAAGGATTCTAACAAGAGAGAGATTAAAGAGTTGAGATTAATTAAACTTCACCTATATTCAAGATTAAAACTTATAATAATTGCTAAAGTTATTTTGTTTTTTCTTCAAAGTTCAAACTCTCTCAATAATGGCCAAAAAAGATTTATTCTGTTTCCTTTGATATATAACGATTTGGCGGATCCAAGAAGGATTCTTCTTCAGATATGTATACATGTATAGATATATATAACTTTAATTTGTCCATAGTGCAGGGGGCTGAAAAGAGAGAGAGAGAGAGAGAGAGTCAGTCCAAGACATGGTAGCAAAAGGCGACTCGTGTCATTATTGTATGTAGGTAATGATGCAAATTGGGTAGCGTCCAGCTGCTGAGGGATGGAATGGATTATTCCTTTGGGTCACGGTTGACACTGTAAAGGGCATTGGCATTGGCATTGGCATTGGCATAATTTTGGCAAATCAGATGACGTGTCGTGGCTACTGGCTGGGGGAAGAACCTAGAGCTAGGAGCTTGCAATATATATAGAGCTTTTGGTGGAGATTCCAGCTTTAAAAAAAATAAATAAATAAACTTAAAAAGTGGATTGATTGCAACCGATGATTCCCGATTCTTATCGCTACTTTTCCACCATGACTGAGCGTCTGCGCGTCTCCATCCATTATCTCTCTCTTTATATATAAATATATATTCGCCATATGCAAATTAATGAAAAGAGAGGCAAAAGGCAGATATATTTATATATTTATATATGCATATAATTGAGTTTTTCTCTTGCCAACTTAGAAATGAATACTTTCTTCGTACATTGACCCACGCATTGGCCCTCCACTCTTTATAGAGCTTCCATGCAGTGCTATGCAGTTCACGTTCTATCATATATGGTACATTACATATATATATGTATATACACTAAACCAGTACACGAATACACACACACATATATATACACTAAACCAGCGCACGAACTGTATGGAAAATGCCTTACTATTGAGTTCGGTCAATCCACGCTTTCACACTTAAAATGAATTTTGTTAATAAAACTGGACTTTTGGCTATGAAAATATTCGCAAAGAGAAATCAGATTTGCTGTAAACTTCACTCATTTCGTGCACCACTTATCAAATATTTCTTTTTTTTTAATTCTTGTGGAACCATTTCAAGAACACCTTCCCTCCTATTGATCACCAATTTATTCAACCGTTTAAATATATTGGAAAATGCATGTGGGCAATAACCATAGACATTTACCTTGTTGTATCTGTACTTTGGTCCACTAATATATCAACACGTGCAATTAGTAGCACAATTATGTTGGCAATTGATGGAACATGAGAGTAATATATATGCCAAGAAGAAATGATCGGTACTGAGAATTCATCATGAATAAGAAAAGACGACGACGATGATATTTATAAAGCCGTTGAATTGGATGATAAGAATAAAGACAGATAATTAACTTAAGATTGAAGTTCTTCAAACATATTTACGATGAGAAAGTAGTGCATATGAATAAGCAAAGACAGATTACAAATCGAAGCCAATAATTAACAGATGGATTGCTCAACAAAAGCAATTAAGTATATAAACTAACCCGTCGGGTAGCTCACAATAACTATGTCATATCCTCTTCGCCAAACTACTTCCTCTTAAGAGTAATTAAATGAATGCAGTGGCATTGCCTTTATTTGTAGTGGAGTTTCCATTAGATAAAAGGTCGACGTTTGCCTTTAGAAGCAGGCACATTTTCGTACGAAAGATAACAACTGCAATTAATTGGAACTAGAGGGTAAATTAATTAGAAAGGATCCTTTCAGCACCAACCGATTTTAAAGGGTCGCATGCAACGAAGAAGACTAGGCTTCCGCCACGGGAATATTAATTGCAGATCGATCCATCGAGCTGCAGAATCTCAAGGCAAAAGTTGGACGCCCTTAGACGACCGTTGTCTCCAACCAATCCCGGCAGTTGCAGTACCACGTATACATTCAGTGCGTTTTGTGAGAATATCAGAAGAGATATCCAATTGAGACAAGCAGCTCAGAGCTTGTCATTTTCTTTCCCCGATAACTAAGGTTTCGTTTAGTATGCTATGGAATTTTTATTTGGTTTCTTGAGCTGGTAGTCACAGAAAAGCTGAAAGTGATTAATAGGAAGCTCCTCTTATTTTTGGGTTCTTAACAGTTCTTTTTATTGAGCTTTTGGCTTCAAAACCTTTACATTAATAAACCAAATATTAATGTCGGACTCACGAGCACTACCCCTACCACTACCAAGCTACTACCTTCATAGTTTATGCAATTTGGATGGCTAAATCATCATAAAAAACCAATTAGTTGCAGCAGTTCTTGATTCTGCTGCAGGAGGCCCAGGGCTGGTAGAAAATGAAAGAAGAATATATTGATAAAATACATACTTACACCGACATATTTACAGCCAAAATAGAAAGGACAACGTACGTAGATCCGTAGGTAGCATGGCCCGAAATAACAGAGTTATAACCCCACTCTAGTTTAATTTGGGATAAAGCAATGTGAGTGTTACTGTTTCTAAGAAGATAAAATTAAATGGTGCCGTGCTCACCCACGTATATATGTATACTAAACTAACTAGACGACTCCTTAACTCCAGTCATTAATTTTATCATTCATTTGCTTATATCTCTCCCTTTCTGAAACCATAGGAGAGATTTTCTCTCGCTGTCACCGAGCATCTTCTCTACCAGTTTCTATCCCGAACTTCGTTCATGTATTGATTTCTGATCAGTCGCTGGCATTACCGAGATGGGTTTCTGTCCTTGTTTTTTGTTAGTTGTCATGTCAAATGATTATTTTTTTGCTGGGAAATATACATAGACTTAGTATTTTAGAATTTTTATGTTTTTCTTTGTTATTTGCCTCTGGGATAATTGTTTATATGTAGGGCTAATTTGGTCTATTTATTGGTCATGCAATCATCTCTCTCTCCCCCCCCCCCCCCGCCCCCTCTCTCAATAAGTGATATTTGAAAAAAAAAAAATTCACCTAATTTTTCTTTAATAAAAAACAAAAAATAAATAAAACCATCTCTAGCAATTTCCTTTGGCCCCATGGACTTTGGACCTTCGAGATTATTACTTTGCCCTATAGGTTAATGCCAACTAAATTGTGTATTGTCGCATGTGTTCGACAAGATTGAGGAGGCAAGGATCAAACCAACATGGGACAATCCCCATTTCTCACGCGTGACAAAGATGGGGTGAACTAACAAGTTGCAGAGTTTGGTTGGTCATATAAAAAATAGGCGCAGTGGACACATCAAAACCACACTTAGCTAGATAGAGGCAAGCTAGGTGGCATTATTGTGGCACATATGGGAAAGCCTGTATCATGCAGGACTCTGCGAGCAAAGGGAGTCTAGTCAAGTGACAAAGAGCTAGCCTCACTAAACTAGGTGGTTGGATTGAGTCAAACTATATAACAAACTCAAGCTCAAGAACCACAATGCTAACCTAATGCAATGGGCAATGCAAGTAGTCAAGAACACTCTTGGTGTTGAAATATGGTGGACACAAGATAGAGATGGCACGGGTAACATTGACATTGGGTCCTTACTAGGGAGATGGACTTTGAGAAGATGTAGGCGACACATAAATTTCACTCAAGTGCATAATAGGCAAGGATCAATGGGAGGGACATGATAGGGTCATGTGACTGGGCATGTTGAGTGGATGTAGTTGACCAATCACAAGGAAGTGATTTAACATGCTAATTGGATAAAATAGGTGAATCATCTCTAGCAATTTCCTTTGCCCTATGGACCTTGGACCTTCGAGATTATTTCTTTTCCCTTTAGGTTATTACCCAACTAATTTGTGTATTATCTCATATGTTTCACAAGATTGAGGAGACAAAGATCAAACCAACATTGGACAATCCCTGTTTCTTGGGCATGACAAAGATGGGGTGAACTAACAATAGTTGCAGAGTTTGGCTAGTCTTACAAAAATTAGGCACAATGGGAACACTAGAGCCACACTTAGCTACATAGAGGCAAGCTAGGTGGAATTATTGTGGCTCATATGGGGAAAACTGCATCATGCAAGACTTTGCGTGTAAAGGGAGTCTAATAGAGTGACAAGGAGTTAGCCTCACTAAACTAGGTGGTTGGATTGGGTTAAACTAGATAGCAAACTCAAGTTGAAGAACCACAATGATGACCTAGTGTAATGAGCAATACAAGTAGTCAAGAGCACTCTTGGTGTTGGAATATGGTGGGCACAAGATGGAGATGCCACAGGTAATGACATTGTGTGCTTACTAGAGAGATAGACTTTGAGAAGATGTAGGCAACACGTAAATGTCACTCAAGTGCATAGTAGGCAAGGATCAATGATAAGGTCGTGTGATTGGGCATGTTGAGTGGATGTAGTTGACCAATCACAAACGACCTGATTGGACATGCTAATTAATTGGATAAAATAGGTGAATCATCTCTAGCAATTTCCTTTGCCCCATGGACTTTGGACCATTAAGATTATTTCTTTGCCGTTTAGGTTATTGCCTAACTAATTTATGTATTGTCTCATGTGTTTGACAAGATTGAGGAGCCAAGGATCAAACCAACATGCGACAATCCTCGTTTCTTAGGCATGACAAAGACGAGGTGAACTAACAAGTTGTAGAGTTTGGCTAGTCTTGCAAAAAATAGGAGTAGTGGACCCATTAGAGCCACACTTAGCTACATAGAGGCAAGTTAGGTAGCATTATTGTGGCACATATGGAAAAAACTGCATCATGTAAGACTTTACGAGTAAAGGGAGTCTAGTAAGGTGATAAGGAGTTAGCCTCACTAAACTACGTGGTTGGATTGGGTCAAACTAGATAGAAAACTTGAGTAAAAGAACCACAATGATAACCTAATGCAATGGGGAATGCAGGCAGTCAAGAGAACTCTTGAGGTTGAAATATGGTGGACACGAGATGGAGATGGCATAGGTAATGACATTGTGTGTTTACTAGGGAGATAAACTTTGAGATGTAGACGACACATAAATGTCACTCGTGTGCGCAACAGGTATGGATCAATGACAAGGTCGTGTGATTGGGTATCTTGGGTAGGATGTGATTGGACATGCTAATTGGATAAAAAGGTGAATCACATAAAAATGATTGAGCAAAACTACATGGCACAAGAATAAGAGTTTTCACATGTCAACACATGGAAGGATGTATCTAAATGGCTGCCATATTCCAAGATAAGAGTGAATGTTTGTTCTTAATGTTGCCACATAAAGGAGGAAAGAAAGATTTACTAAGGAGACACCACACAACGAGACATGAGAAGACCCCTTCCTAAGAAGGCGTGATGAAAGTGATTAGATCCATGTGGAGGCCTAGAAGATAGGTTCTGGACGATTCCATTCTTATTTGGTTTGTTGGAGATGAATAAAGATATACATTGTCGATGAATAAGAGTCGTAGATAAGGATTAGTAGGGGTATTATGGTATTTTGCACACATAATTAAGGGTTATAAATAATGATGAACTCCTTATTTATATTCATTCCATTCTCAATAATGTTTCTTATAGTTTTCTCTTAAGATTGTTCTCTCTTTTATTCTCATCAAGTTCTTAGGTAATAGTTATTCCAATGGAGTGAAGATCCCAAGGTAAGAACGAGTCTAAAGAAAGGTTGACTTTTCCATCACTAAGATGGGTGATTGTTAGCTAAGTGTAGTCAACAAAGTTGACTTGGAGGTTGAAAGTCGTGACAATTTGATATTAGACCCGACACCATGTCAAACACCCAAGAGAAGAATATGGCAAAGGGACCTAGAAAGGATAAGACCAAGGTTAGCCCCAAGGTGCAAAGGAGCCAAACCATTCAAACAAGGCCTGAAAAGAGGGATGTTGGCTTGGTGGAAGGCAAATTGACAAAGGTCAAGACTATGATAAAGGCCCTAAACTAGAAAGTTGAAGGGAGACTAATAGTAGTTGAGGTGGTGTTAGAGAGCCTAAGCTAGATAGTCCATAGAAAGAATGGAACATGATGTGGGTACGTTGGAGGAACATTTAAGTAGAGATGGGCGTGAATTGGTTCAATTATGATTTTTAAGTTAATCGTAACCATAATTGTGGTTTTATGTCTGTAACCATATTTATAATCATAACTGCATAGTTATTGATTTTTGTAATCAGATCTATAATTAAGTGATTAACCTTATCTACAATTTTTATTTATAATTGTTTTAACAAATTGCATAATTAAATAAAAATAATTTTTTATTATATTATAGAATAGACAAGGAACCCAAAAAAAAAAACATGAAATTGGCAACCAAGATTGAAAATAGGCACATTTAAATTAGATTTAATTAAATTAATGATTATACAAATTAGAATTGATCACAAGAAATCTAACAACTAAAAATGAAAATCCTAAAATGATTACATTAGGGAATGATTTTACTATTTTTTTTTAATATTGTTATAATATATTTTAAGGTAACAATTTTATTTATTGAACATTGCTGTAAATAAATTACAAATTATGGATATTTTATAGAGGAATATATGGTTACATTATTAATTTATAAACTAATACTATTATATACATAAAGTAATATTATATATATAATTATTGGTTGCTGTTACGGTTACAATTTTTTTATTTTTTTAACCCTAACTATGTTCGTATTCTTTTTACTCAATTTTTAATCGTGTCCATCAGATGTAGTCTCGAATTTTTTTGTGAATTAACGGATTCATGTCCATCCCTAAATTCAATTACCTAGTTCAACAAGCTAAAGGAAGATATTGGTTAGCTTCAAGGTCAATATATTAGGTTGTCTGCCAATGCTGTGGACCAGATAGAAACCCATTTGATGGAGGCCGTCAAAATGCTATTGAAAGCCTTTAGAAGATGGCTTCTAGTGGTGGTGCTGGCCAAGCAAGGATCTAGATAGTTTTGAGGATTGACCTACTTAAACCCATGGAGTTTGCAAGTTCGAGAAATGGCAATGCAGTAGAGAATTTTGTATTGTAGATGGAAAACTACTTTCAAAGGATGGATATTAAAGGCCAAGTCGGTTAAAATTGATACAATTACTTCTTTTGTTGTTGGTACAAACAATAAAACAAGTAATACAGTCCTAGTCTAAACCCAAAAAACAATTTTATATATCCTGATAATGTGGTGTTATGAGGTGGAAGAAAAAAAAAAATTAAAAACGATTGGAGAACAAGTCATCATTTTGAGACTACATTCCAGAGTATGCCTTCGTGGGAGTGCAGATTCTTGGTTGATCTGATGATGAAATCCTATTCATTTTCATGGTTGAACAGCTTCTAGAGTTATGGCAAAGCAGGAACTTTAGAGGTAAAATGCGACGACTGTGGACGAGGACATCAAAATAATAGAGTCCTTGACCAAGTACCCGAAAACTACTCACGAGAAACCAGAAAAATCTCAAAGATATCCACACATCCAAAGATGGGGAAGACAATGGCTGTCCTCTCCCCGTATTATTTTTTAGGCCTTGGCCTTATCTTCATTATTATTTGAAAAGAAAAATCATTTGATAAATTAATTGACTATGCCTGTGTTTTCGTGTCATCATTGAGTCGTATGATTGCTTGTCACAATCCAGTATTGGGGTTTCAGTGTATTTGATATAAGTATATATATATATATATATACACACTAAACTAACTAGACGACTCCTTAACTCCGGTCATTAATTTTATCATTTGTTAAATTGAATCTGGTCATTTGTTCTCATATCATCATTGAGTCGTATGATTTTTCAAACAATTGTCACCAATAACTTAATTTAATTCCATATCCAGTACTGGGGGTTCAATATATATGACTAAATACACATAATTTATGTAAATATAATATATATATGTGTGTATGTGAAGCCAGAACATATATATCTATTCTATTATATATATAGGCAAAGATCTTTTACGTATTTTTCTTTAAAAAATCTAAAAAACACAAAGATAACATAATTTTTTTAACGTAAATTCATGATCTCTAATTCACAATAAATTTAAGAATAATTTTAACATTTCACCATGATTAATTTTTATTTATAATTTGTTTTAAGAATAAAAATAATACTTAATTAAGCTGTTAAGGATCAACCCTTAAATTCTTTTGTTTATTTTAGACGCACTCTCACATATAATGTAATGACTTCTAGGTTTGGGAAATGAATGGCACATCTGTACATCGCGAGGAGCCAATGGTATGGATCCTTTTAGCCTGTAGGGCACTGACCAACGAGACGTGGGCTCGCTTGCAGAAGGCCAAAGCTGATGATTTATGTCTGAATCACCCCTTGACTCTTGCTGATGATGGTGGGGTTCTTCTACTTTAAGGAAAAAGGTTGCCATGTCTAAAATAATTGCCACTGGAAACCAACGTATCAAACCACTCACAGCTTGCTACGACATAACACTACAGCAACTGCAAATGGGAGACCTGATGATTAAACACAAGAGATAATGAGTGGTAATCTCACTTTCTATATATTAAAATTGTTCAATTTATGATTGTGATCATGAATCGACAATAATAATAATAATAACAATAACAATACTAATAATAATAATAATTATTATTACCATCATAATTAAACATAATTAACTATATGTTTGAGACATTATTGTTGTTATTAACAGGTCTGTTATACATGAGGGTTGGACGTGTGGTATAGTGGGTCGGCAGATGACCCGGATGCTCCGGCGAAGCTCCAAAGATTGAAAACACCATTATCATGATCCTGCGTGCCATGGAAAGGCCTGCTAGACGACAGTAAGGATGATGATTGTAGTGGTCGATGCAATTGGATATCATGATAAGCCGGAGAGCAGAAAGTCATCGTTGAATCATTAAAACAAGGCAGCTGCAGCTTTGCCGTCTGATCATCACTACTTTGGCCGTTGAGTTGTGACGCTACAAGCCGATCCACAGCCGCCCAGTCACCGAGGCTTGTGTCCGTCGTCTGATAGAGTACTGGGTTGAATTCAGCACTTCCCTTTACCTGCTGGTTCACCATGTTGAATTCACCGAGGCTTGTAGAGTTTGGGCTCTCTAGAGTTGGAAGCTTCAAGAACGAGTCATGGATTGGAATGAGAAACCCTGGGCTGCAGTTTGGTTCGGTTTCCTGTTTGCAGGTTCTCTCCACGCGATGGAGCATTTGCTCTAACGTCCCATCATCAGTTGAAGAAGAAGGCATTTGGGTTGCAGTGTCCAGATTGATAGCTGAATTTGCAGGGCTGTCGGGGGTTTTGTGGTAATTTTTCTTCTTGAAGATGCGACAAACCACCCATCCCTCTTCCTGTGCTGCCTCTCCTGTGGCATCGGAGACCTACAGTGCGTACAGTTCCAGTATACAATCAATCATTCAGGAGGGAATCGAGGGTAGCATCATTTGGTACTAGCTAAAGCAATTAAAAGACTAGAAAATTGAGTGGCGAGGATCGATGTTGACTTACAGGACCAGCGGGAGTTGTCGTCGTGACATTGGAATTAATGTTGTCGGTGAAGTTGTCGTCGAGCAGTCTGTACTCGTGCATGATCCAATCGGACTTAAGGCCGTGAGGGGCTCGGCCTTTGTAAAAGACAAGAGTCTTTCTCATCCCAATCCGCCGGGAGTTGCTGTACACCACCTTGTCACGCCCTGTGGCCTTCCAAAACCCGGCCGCGGTTGCCCTATTGGTTCTCGTTCCAGTTGGGTACTTCCTGTCTTTGTGGCTGAAGAAGTACCAATCGTTCTGTGGCGTGCTTCCAATTCTACACATCTCTGCATTCCAAACACAACATCCAGTCCAAGATCGATTACATTAATTAATCAAGATCAAGTGTACATCCTCTCAGTATATCGTCACCGAAAACAAAACCAAATTAATTACAAACCTTGAATGTCCCATGGCTCGAGCTTGTTGAGATCGACGTCACGAATGACATCCAAATCAATCTTCTCACAGGAAACCTTCTTCCTCAAGTAGTATTGCAAGAGCTCCTCTTCTGTTGGGTGGAACCGGAAGCCTGGCGGGACCTGTGATTGCCCATTTACAGATATGCTCATCTTCTCCGGCATCCGGCAGAGGATATATATATATATATATATGGCTGCCAATTAGATATGGAAAGCCGCTGGAATAAATTGCCTCAGGAACATTCCGAATGCCACAACATTGGAGTAGTGTACATTATTTCAATGAAAGATCGTATAGGTATAGCAGAGAGAAAGAGAATATTATTAGCTTAGAAGGAGAAGAAGAAGTAAGAAAGTTTAAGTGGGCATAAGGGGCATGGATTAGTGGAGGAGGAGGAGGGTTTATATGTGTTTGAAGGACATTAAAGGACAAATTAGGGGGCACACGAGCAAAAACGACTTGTGTTCTAGCTAGTTTACAACTGTGTGTAGTTACACCAACTTGCACTGCACACACGCAGAGAGAGAGAGAGAGAGAGAGAGAGAGAGAGGGGCTAAGAGTCTTGGTTATTAGGAGATTCAGATTTGGCTTTGGCACGAAAAATGTGCAAGAAAAGGAAATATGGGTAGAAAATAAGAGCAAAAAGGAGCAAGGAAAAAAGAAAAAGAAGGGAGGGGAGAGGCCCACCAAGGACGTTGTGGGCAACAAGATTGCAGAGGGAATGCCCACATCGTAACTACGACCCGCGACCTTAAAAAGCATATCCTTTGAAAACCACCACATCTCTCTCTCTCTCTCTCTCTGCTTTATTTGTAAGTTTTTGTTGGGTTTCTATTCTTCAACCAAGTGCAACCACCACCGCCAACAAGAGGGAGATGAATGATGATGGAGTCGGAGCCATAGAGCTTTCAGAATTCTCTTTTAGGGAAACATGGAAATGAGAGGTGGGGCTTCTCTCTCTATTTTAATTTTGTTCATGGCATGGATCAATGCCGCCTAACCTTCTTCCATATGGAGCTAAACAGCTAATATTGCCTACTACTACTACTACTACTACTACTACTACTACTACGATCGCTACTAACGTACCCTTTTCCATCTCCCATACATGAAATTATCTTCAACCTAGCTATATATAATATACATACATATATATGTGCCACATGCAGCAACTTGCTATATATATATATATATGTATATATGTTATTTCTCTCTCCAATTTTCAATTATTTACTTCTCTCCCTCTTTCTTTCTTTTTGTTTTTTTGCAAAGTTCTCTCTCCCAAATTCTCTATGCTAACTTTTTTTTATTTTTTATTTTGACTAAAAGTGAGTGACTACAAGATTCTAACATTAACTTGAAACACAATCTTGTTTATACACTCCTTGCATTTTAAGCTGAGGGCACTACAAATGAATCAAGCTGAACCCATAAAAATTTAAACTTATTTTATTCAAATTTTATTAGACTTAAATTTAAATTCAAGCTTAAAATGAGACAACTTATTTATTTAAAAGGTTTCAATTCATTTATATCAAAAAAACTTTAATTAGATTTTGTTCTTGTAAATTTTAATTTATTTGTCATAATTTATCATCCATTCTCTTATAAAATAATGATAATAATAATTTCTCTTTTCCTTCTTTCAATTAATTGGCGTACGTTGGCAGAGGCCTATCATTTAGACGTCTAATATTAATGACATAGTCTTGAGTTATTAGACATCACAATAAAGAGTTAGCTAGGATCCAGGGTATATGCATGCATGGCGCCTCAAAATTCCTAAATTTATCTATATATATAATTCATCCACTGCAATTGTCAACATCTATGGATGTTTAATTGTTCGTTGCCCCCTGGTCAGACTTGGCGTTGGTAGTGGTAATTAATTAAGCTTCCAAGGCTTTTCATTTCTCCTTTCTATCTCGAAATTACAACATCTACACTACGTACATACATAAATGACGAAATGGCAGCATGCAGCTGTAGTCTCTACAGCAAATTATTAAGGGAATAAAGACGTCACCGCACTCACCACCATGCATACATTCAACTGATCATTAATTGCGTGGAGAAGATCCTTACTCTTATAGTTATATATGTTACATTATTACGATGATATGGTGTGATAATTTAATAATAAAATATGTTATGTTAATGATTTAAAATGGCCAGTCGTATTGCAAGTTATAAGTTCTAACAATCAATTTCTAGATAGTAACGAAATATATGAAATCAAGCATCGAAGACCTGGGCTAATGTCCCAACAAGAACATTTCAATTCTTCCATTCTCTTATGTCCCAGTGGCCATGGATTAATCAGTCTAAATAACATTGGTCCAAATCCATGGGTTAAATTATTATTAAAAAAAAAAAAAACCTTAAACTTTTACAATCAACTTTCATTTTTTCAATAGATATATCAAATTTTGTGTTTAATTTCAATTTTATAATGTACTTTTAAATATTTCAATATTATACTACAATTTATGTTTAATTTTAATTTTATAATAATGTAAACATTAATTTTATTCTTCTTTTCATACAAAATAGTATCATGGGTGTTTGTGTATATGCTTTTGTTTGAGGAAAAAAGAATATTCAGAGAACAAGTATTAAGAGGAGACCGTCAAAATTAAAAGGCTACTGACATTTAATTATGCAAGGAAAGTAAGGCTTTCCGAAGAAAATAATTAAATAGAAAATTAAGTATATATATATATATATAATTATTTCCTTTCTATGGAAAATAATCACAAGTTTGCCTTAGCTTAGGATGGCTGTTACTGTTAGGACCATGTCCTAAATATTTTGAAATATTGAAGGGCTGCATAGCATAAGTTATTGCTGCATGTATATAGACATAGATTCTTATATTGTATTGGCAAAAGTGTATCTCACATTTGATCCAAATCGTTAAAGCAAATCAAACAAGTTAATTTGAGAGTAAATTAGATACTAAAAAGAAGAGAGTAAATTCCTCTTACACCTCAAGTGATTTGAATAATTTACGTGAACACGTTTTATGGTTTATGTCTATGCTTAAAGGTTTTTGTCCTTGGAGAGTGTTATTATAGACCCCTCAGCTAGTTTTCACCAATACTAATGATATTTATTAAAATCTTAATCCCTCTTTTAATTAATAAATAAATAATAAACAATGATATGTCAACTTAAAATAGTCGCGACCCGTGAGGGAGAAGAAGTTTATTGTCGTCTCTCTTTTTCCTTTAATAAAACCCTATTAGTAACCACCTAGACCCAACTTCTTCTTTTACTCTCAAGATATCGCGTGTCACCAATTATACATCTCTTATAAACCCTAATCTCAACACATATATAATATAAGCATTAACACACTCTATAGAGACCTATTATTGTTCTCTTTTCTCTCTCTCTTTAAATATGTGTGTGCGCGCGAGCGTCCATGCATATACACATGAGACTATAATACCCATAGTGATGCATTTCGTATATCTCGATTGGGGGAGAGAAAAGAAGAAAGGAAAAAGAAGAGGAAAGAAGAGCAACAACAACTAGTGCTTAGTAGTTATTAGAAAGTTATTATCTAGATGGTTAATTTGATTTGATTTTTTCCTCTTTATTTTCTTCTAAAAGATGATTTTTGCTTTTAAATTTTGAAATATATATGTGATTTACGGATTAATTTAATTTTATTTTAGGAAAGAGAAAACATACACTATAGAATATTACATAATATTTACTTTAACATATAGTATATAATATTTTACCCAAATTAAAAATACATATTTTTACAAAAAATATTTTAAAGATAAATTTTTTACATTTGTTTTGGTTTAAAAACTTTTTTATAGAAGTTTTTCATACATATATATGGTGGTTTAAAAAATCACGTTGACTACTAGCCAAAAAACAAAAAAAAAAATTTTGTCGAAATGTCAAAAAATTTATGCCTCTTATAGTATATAAATCGTAGTTTAAATAAAATCAAACCATAATGTTATAATATAATTTACCATAACGATATTAAATTCTTCCAAATCTAACTATAAAATAGACTATGTGCACCCCTATCTGCAATTTTGATGATGTATTCTTTTCTTAATTAATAACCAAAGTATATAAATATAGATAGATATTCATTTTGTAAAATTAATTTATTATCTATACAATCAACTAATGAAAAATTTTGAAGTCTTTATTTATTAATTATAATAACGAATTTAAGTTTAAATTTTAAATTTATTATTATAATCTCAATGATTATTGTCCTGCTTAATTTTTATTTTATATGTATAACCACTGTCACCCCACGTTTAAATTAAAAATAGAGACTGAATTAATATTTTTGTTTAAATTTTAAATTTATTATTATAACTACTAAAGAAAATTTTTGGAATAAAGAAGTCGAAAGAAGATATGTTTAAAATTAAAAAAAAATTCAATATACTGTTAAAGATGTTTGTTTAATAGAATTAATAAAAAAACTTTTGATTTGTGATAAGGGGTTTATATGTTATTTTTATTTGTTATTGTTGTTGTCTTAATACAATATTAAATTTCTTTATGTGAGAGAATGCCTCGATCAAGATCTACAAGTGACCTTTAAAGAGCGAGTGACCAACAAGGAATGGGTGATCTATGAGGAAGAAATTGGTTAAGGGCATGGGTGACCTCTCACGCGGGTTATCCGATACTTAAGTCAATTTCTAGATAATCAGTGTATAAAGTGTAGGAAGAAAGAAGAGTTGTAGTCTCCATCCCAAACTGAGGGAAAGGGAATCTAAGACCACTCGAAGGTTATCTTTATGCACAACTACTATTTCTCCTTTAACTCCGGCTGTGCATGATTAATTCCCTTTGCCACTTCCTCAACAACCATGAGGCCAAGATATCATATGCATCTCTTAGCCTTTCAACATCGCTTGTACGAAGGACGGAGGGTTGACCTAAAGAAATCATGGTCTCTTCACCTCTCTCATTTTCTCTATTAGCCTTGTCTATAAACTTAATCCTTGGCATGATGAAAAAAAAAATTTACCTTAGCTACAAATTAATCAGAGGTTCTTCGGGCCAACTTAAGAACTCTCTGGGCAATTTTTTACAAAATAAGTGCACAATAGTCTTTCTGGGACAATATGTTAAGCTTTTCAAGACGAGATGCAAATGTAGTTCTCTAGATGATTGAAGCACATGAGAACTCTCGAACATGGAAGTAGAAGTAGGATCCATGTGAGGAATCCTCTCCTATTTATAATAGCTTCCTTAGGAAGTTAACTAGCATTATTGCGATTTCTAAAGATTACAAGCTCTGACGATTCGCCTCACTACATGAAATGCACTCCTCTCGCAGGCTAAAAATGTGTGCCGCTCTTGGATGTTGCAATAGTTCAGCTCACTCTACAGACACGCGCTCTCAATCTCTTGAAAAGATAAAGCACATGATCAAAACACTTGAAAATTACTCTTTCCTATGACTTTCAATCAAAGACAAGAGTATGGAGTCATTGTTACAACTACTCTCTGGAGGAAGTGAAATTCTCTCAAAGAAAGTGTACTCTCCTAAGAAAAAAAAGTTCTCTTAGGGAATCTAGGAGAAAGTCCTCCTAAATAGTAATGTCTTTCACAAGAATTGCATGACACAACTTGGTTGAGCCACTGTCTTGAGGAATTACAAGGGATACCTTTCTCCCAGACAACTACAACCTTGCATTGTCCCTCACAATGCAACCCGCCTCACAAGGCACTCTTTCTCCTGAATGACTATTTCTTTTGGAGGGGTTTCTTACCAAGCCTATTTTGTGCTTAATTCGAGACATCATGATAAGAGGGACAGATACTCTTCATTTCAGGATACTCGAAAAAAAGAGTTTGAAGCAATTGTTATGCCCAAGGATATTCCCAAGTCTAAAGAAAGAGACTCACAAGCCTATCGAGAGATTGAGAGACTGAATAACCTTAGACTGAGGGCCTAATTGACTTCATACCAGGAGACTCGAGTAGCCTCTCCTAAAAGCCTCTCTTGATGTCACCGAGAAAGCTTCATATGTTTTTCGATCATAAGAAGGCCACTATTCAAAAGACTCATGGGACATCCAGACTTGGAGAAACCTCTCTCCAAACAATGCGAGAGAGTCTTTCGAGAGACTTACAGACCCTGAGAGAGCTAATCCCCAAATATTATCCATATGAGATTATGAAGAACAAATCAAACATGTCTTTGATGTACTCACCTACAAAACCGAAAGGGCATCCCATATGCTTGCCAAAGAATATAACTTTTCTAATATCTTCTCTATAAATAGGAGAACACTCCTCCACTTGAAGTCACCCAGTGACTCCAATCGAGACACTTTTTTGTTATAAATAAATTTATTATTTTATTTAAACAACAACAATTATCATGTTATCAAATTATAAAAACAAGTGGTTGCTTAGGTCATAGCGTAAACTATAACATTTTCTATTGTTTTGATTAATGGTGTAAGCTACATCATCTTGCCAGTGTGGATTCAATTCTAGTCATATTACACCTCCTCAGTACTATAGTTCAATGATTTATCGTTATAGATATGATATATTTTAAAAGAGAAATTAAGGTGATGGTATTGCTCCAAGTATATAGTCCTGAACAAAATATTAAAAACGTGTATAATTAATATGCCAAAATTAGAATTACTCTAAAGTGATCTCATCAATTTATCATTATTAAAATTAGATTTAAAATTTTGAAGCAATTAGGCACACTAGAATCACGTTTCCTCTGATCTATGAGGTAAAGGGCGGCAGCATAAGAGGAAAAGAAAAAAAAAATAAAAAGAAAAACTATAAATGCATTAATCAATTGCATGACATAAGGAGTAAGTTAATTATTTATTAAACTACAAATTCAATAGTTGGAAAATGGTTATGTTTGTGACGTCGGCATTGCAGGGCATGACATATATATGTAGTTACGGGACTTATGGTTCTCCGTTATAATCATGACCGTTGCACCTTGTGATTCTTTGCCACTAATCATTACCTTCTCTCCCAAATTGACAGAGCAACGACTTTATACTTTTAACTAACCTCTTTTAATTAATTGCAAATCTCGCTCTCTCTCAACGGGTTTGGGTTGAGAAAAAAAAAAATTTAAAACGGCTCAAATTGATGAAATAAGATCACCTCAAAACTATTAAACCGTGATTTCACAAAATTAATACTTAGTTATAATTTATTAATTTTAAAAATTATCTAAATTGATCGATTTGATTTTTATATTTTGGTAAACCACACATTGATTACTCGTCCCAATAAATTAATTTTTTTTATAATTTAAATTTCATATTTAGTCTTAAAAGTATCACTTTTAATTCAATTTTTAAATAAATTAATAAAATCACAATACAAAATTATAGATGTACATAATTTTTAAAAATATTAATTATTATTGATAAATTGCAATACTTTTAAAAATTAAAGTGTCTCTCTATACTATGATATTTCTTAGATAAGACTAAATAATTTTTAGTTGTTGGCATTTATTTATGCCTATTGACAATTATCTTTTTTACATTTCTATGTTTTTACATGATATATGTGTATTAGTTAGCATTATGTTATATTTTTTTAAATTGCACAAGTATACCAAAGACGCTTAATTTGAAACACCTAACAATTGATTTTATGGTTAAAGTGGTGACTCACTTCTCATAGTAAGTACTAGATTGTGAGGTCACATTTTGAGTGCTAATCCCGACGCGGGCTAGTAAGGGTGAGTGCGAGGTGGGGAGATGAAGATGGGAGTGGCTCTCACGCCGAATAATATAACAATTCTCTTAATATTTTTGCATCTCTTATTATAAACATTTCTTATATACCCAAAACATATTGTGGGTAGAAATCATCTTTTTAAGTTTTAGTGGTGAAAAAAATAAGAATTTAATTGAGTCTTTAAAAAGTTATAAAAGTGTTTTAATTCTACCAACAAACTCTAATGAAATTTATGGAAAGTGCGAACCAGTTCGAGCAGTGCTACTTTATGTTTGGTTTTAAAGAACCAGAAATAATTTGTCGTTATTGTCCCACATAGGAAGCTGAGAGTCTCGTGGAAATTATGGAGTCCACCAGCATCGGTGCCGCTATTTGTTCACGTAAAATTCATAGAAAGCGACAAGACACCACCGTCGTTATGCAGGTTAGTAAACTATGTGACCGCGTACCCAATCAGAGAGGGACTCTCTAGAAAAGATTAATAACCCTGTCTAAGTGAAAATTTTATACTAAAAAGTTTCATTATTCATGACAATATAAATTTTAATCATCGGAGATTGAAAAAGAAATGTATATTGACAAAAATGCTGATATCACAAAGTTTTGTTTTCTCTATAAAAATTTTATTTTTGAAATAGTCTAGGACTTCTTGTTTTGTTTTGCAAGAGTTAGGAAAGCTGTAGATATTACTGTTTCCCTACAGTTATCACGTGACAGCTTGCCTTATGATGACCCTATGAGAGCTTCAATGTTGTTGTAGACCTTCCTTTGGGGGAGTTCTCCCCCAAGGAGGGAGCATTCTTGGGAGAACTAGTTATTCTGAAATGGTCTTCTAGATTAATATTTTTGGAGTTGCTCGTGACAATTTTTTGGGACCAATTTCCTGGAGCCACATCTTGCAAGTCGACAATCCATTTGATCGAGCCAAGTGCTTGGAGGAAATCAAGTGTTATTATTGGAATACAATAATTAAAATTTATATGTCCTAAGAAATAATTTGATAGAGCTTAGTGAAGAGATGGGGAGTAAGGTTTGCGCCAGCAAGGGGAGTTAATTGGCGCCTAGCTAAAACGTGGCTCGATCCGCTGTTCGGGAGAGCAAGGAGGATGCCTTGAGTCTTCGGATGGCTTGGTTGGTCTTTGGGAGACTTATCCCTGAAGACTTGGATTTTTGGCTGGCTGGTCTTTGGATAGGCCTTATAGCACAAGCACAATCAGAAGGCAAGTGAGGAGCTCTCCTACACTGTAATACTCTAAGAGCCCAGAGAATAGTAGTATATATCGAGGATAAGTAAGGAAGGAAATAAAACCAGCTGGATAACTTTTGGGCTGAATATAGGCAAAGAACTCCCGGTTTAAGCGTGCTCGAGTTGGGAAAGCTCAAGTATGGGTGATCCCTTGTGTAATACCCAGTATTTAATATTAAGAGTATTTTCAAAAATTATGAGGTCAAAATGGTATTTATTATAGTTTCGGGCTTACGTGAAATATTCAAAACGTATACGAAAAGTGGGAGACTATGTCAAAGAAGGTAAAATTGTCCGAATAAGCGATATTTGACAGAATCAAGAGATTTGCGAAGATTTGAAGTTAAAAACACGTGATTAGGAGTGTTTGGGCAAAAGTATAGATTTTGTAAACTGCGCGAGGGAGATCGAAACGATGAATTTTCAAGAAATTCTTGAGGGAGAAGAATAGCTTAGAGCATGAGGGCAGTCGAGGAATTAACAAAAAGTCTAGGGGTGCCAAGGATAGGGAGAAAATGAAATTAGAAGTTGCTTGGGGGACTAAAGTGTAAATTTTAGAAATTTGCATAGTGGGAAACCGACCAGCCGCCTTTGAGGTGTCGGGAAGGTCGCCTGGAGACTCTAGGGTAGTCTCTAGGCGATGATGAGGTCGATAGGGGCTTCCATTGGCCACAAAATGGAAATATGTGACCGATTTTAATGGTGGACGGATTTCTAATTTGGCTGAATCTTTCGAGGGTTTAGGCTTATGATTTGGGGCTTTTCAATTGGTTTAGAGGATGGATTTGGCTTTAAGGGATAAGAATGAGCTTGATATGGTGGGGAATCGGGTCGAGAATAGGTATAAATAGAGGAAGAGAGCTGAGGGTTCAAAAAGAAATCGAGTGAAATTTCTCTCATTTTGGCAAGAATCGAGTAAAAGGGTTAGAGGGCTTTTGTTCTTTGTGTTATAAGGATCATTTTTGGAGAATTTGGGATCGTTTGGTGTAGAAATAGCAAGGTTTCAGTGAGTTGGCTGGAAAAATGAAGCTCGCCGGACCGCGACCTGTAATCGGGTTTTAAACCCTTTTCCGGTGGTTTTTTTATATGTTTGAAGGCACCATCGAGGTCGCCTCATCAAGCCATTCAAGCCCCCACAGTCTTTTGGAGCATTGGAGATCACTGGAGCCGGAGAAGAAGGTCGTAGAAGACGACCTGGCCAGCTGCACGTTGGCTTCACTCGCCGATCCCCTAGGTGGCCCGTGAGGGCGCGTGAGGTAGGGTTTTTCCTTGATTTTAATTTCAGAATTTTGGTAAAATTATTTTAGGAATTATCATGGAAACATATTTGGTGAAACTTGATGTTAGATATTTTTTATGAATTTCAGAAAGTAAGAAAGGATTAAAAATGAAGAAAAATAGAGAAAATTGAGGAAAAATAGAGACATTAATTTCTAAGGTCCTAATGGTGAATAAGAGACGATTGGTGTGTTGGAAAGAAGGATTGCACATTTTTTTAGGCGTGAGACGTTTTTCGAGGCATAAATCAGACTTTTTCGAATTGAGGTGAGTGGTTTAATTCTAGTATTGTCTTGTTTGAGAGAGTGTTAGAGTGTGTGTAGTGGATTCGTGTGAGTGGTTTCACCCTCCCAAACTTAGGATACACGTGATTGAACCAATTCAAGTGAACAGTTATACCCTCCAGAACTCGGGATGTTATGCTTACGCGTATTACTTATGTAATTTTGGCATCATTTGCATATTGAACATGTGGTATATTGCATTAACTGCTTTACTTAAAAAGGTCAGTGCATGGCGTGTGATTTTCATATCATCGAGGTATTGATATTTGTGTCGGTGTTGTGTCCGCGTGGGACGGGATGGGGTCTTCTTGAGAATGGGACAAGGTTAATCCCGGTGAACGAGTGACACGGTAAGGCACTTGAGGGATTAAGTATGTCGCGGCAAGGTCAACCCCAACGGTGTGTGGAATGGATTTTTCACGGGAGGTTGAGTATGTCAGGGAGATTTCTCAAGTTAGACATGGGCATGATGTCATTTGTCTGAGTATGCCATGCTCGTGTGTCTTTCATGCATTGTATAAGCTGTTTCATGCCTTCACTTAGATGTTTTATCATCTAACCTAGGCTATGCCTTTGGAACATTCAACGTTCTAGCCAAGGATTACTGGGAGGTCGAGGACATGGCCGGTGGGGCCAACGGTGTTTAGTTGATAGCCATTGTATCATTTTGGAAGCGTTTAGTACTTGTTTTGTTATAGGTATGAACAATAGCAGGATAATGTTGTAATCATTTTATATCGTTGTATTACGTTTATCGGTGTAGGGAAACACCTTGTATGAAACTCGTGGTAGGCCACGACATTTTGATGTTAAGTATTCCGCTGTGTTGTATAATGTTTCGTTTAGTTAAGATTATTATCTTGATTGTTAAACGGGCAAGACTGAGGTTCTCAAGATTTGTGCCTGCATGTGAGGGTTGTTCTTGAAATGAGTGCCGGCCATTGTATGCGACGAGTGTTTCACTTGCATGTGAAGATTATGCTCATGGCGCCACGTGTGATGGACCTGGAAAAAAAAAACTATCCCGGGAATTGCCTTATAGTGACACGCCCGTGTAGGGCAGGATGTTACAATTGGTATCAGAGCCCTAGGTTAAAACTCTAGGATGGTTAGGCTAGGTTGTTGAACTTAACATGGTTAGAATTGTTAACTTAGAATAGGATTATGGATTCTAAGTGACATATGGAAACTTTAGGAAACACATATTCGAGGTTTTTGAGAAAACATTTGTGTGTAATTAGCAAGCCATGGTAGATCAAGTGCTACTATCACACTGGGCGAATAGGATCGAAGCTCGTGGGAATCCGCAAGATGAAGATATGAATGTGTTTCTAAATGCGATGGAGGAAATTATTGACAATGTACCTCCAAGTTACCGACAATTGATAGATCTATCGGAGTATCAGATCAGCTTTCTTATTGATCAGATGGAAGGGGAGTGTAAGATTTTTACTCAGTGGTTATGGTAGGACTGGGAATATGACTCCCTATACGAATTTTGCACGAGGATATGGGACAAGCATGAGGACCTACACGGGGAGGCTATGGATGAGGAAGAACAGGAAGAAGGTGCTGCAAATCTCGAGAATGAGGTCATCGACATCAGTTCCGATGAGGAATCTCAGGAGGCTCAGGATGATGACTAAGGCCCCCGGTGGCGTCCGATAGTGACGGGGACCACAAGGAGTCGTGGATCTGGAGGCCGAAGGACTACTGAACAAGGCCAAAGAGATAACTGCAGGACGAAGGAATATATATAAAATATAATAAGATGTTATGTCTATTTCTTTTTCGGTTGTGCTAAGCTATAATGTTTTGTGGGATACTGTTAAGAAATAAAACTGTCCCTCTTGTAAAGAAATGATCATGTCTTGTGCATAACTTATTTCCATGATTCACTTCAGACGGTGAATACACGAAGGCTTTGAGATGCAGCTCACGATGGGAATGGGAGAAGAGAAGAAAACAATCTTGGAGATGAGGGTGATCACAGGAACCACTCAGGAGGGAACAGAAGATATGTCGGGGAATCAAGTTCTAGTGAGGACCGGTTCGAGTGAATGGAGCGATTTCTAGAAAACATACTGACATATGTGAGTCGAGAGGAGCCTACTAGGCACACGACCACAGCACTGGAACGATACCGACACTTGAGACCCCGTGTGTTCAAAGGAAGGATTGGCGATGATCCTAGCTCAGCCGAGTCTTGGCTTGAGCAGATCGAGAAACCACTTCAACACCTCCAGTGCAGTGAAGAGGAGAAAGTGAGGTGCACAACCTGCATGTTGGAGGAAGAAGCAGGTCGGTGGTGGTAGTCTACCGAGAGTTCTATGATAAGGTCTCAACAAGAACGCGAGGAAGAAGATGAGGATGCACCAATGTATACTTGGGCGGGATTTAAGGAAGAATTTAATGCCAAGTATTTTCCAAAGAGCTGGAAGGAAGAAAGAATCTGGGAGTTTATGATGCTCAAGCAGACTAATGAGATGTCTGTGAACCAATACGATAATCGGTTCACTCAACTGATTAAATACGTGCCCATGTACGAGACTAACGAGAGTCAGAAGACACAAAGGTTTGTTTCGGGGTTACAAGTGAATCTCTAGCAAGTTTTGTGTGGATGGGAAGTTGAAACCTACAAGGAAGCGTTGCACCGATCTTTAACCATTGAGAGGAATTTGACGCGGGTCAAGATAATCAAGACAGAGGAAGGAAGCAAGGGCGGTAAACTAGGAAGTTCGATGGCTCTACCAAGGGATGAGGGCAAGTGCCCTCGATGTAGGAAGAAACACTTTGGGAAAAGATGTGTCGTAAAATCCTATGGATGCGGCGAAGAAGGTAACATTGGAAAAAATTGCCCGAAGATCAAAGGAACGCCCCAAGTTGGGTACCAGGGAAAGGTGGTGTGCTACAATTGTGGGCAACCAGGGCATATTTCACGAGAGTGCTCGAAGAGGCAAAAGATGGAGTCGACGAGTGGAGGAGCACAGAATGTTCGTCCGGGCCGAGTGTACAATCTGGCTTGTGACGACGCTAAGGCCGATCCTGCAGTTATTAAAGGTACACTATTATTCTCGAATATACCAGTTCATGTTTTAATAGATCTAGGTGCTACGCATTCATTCGTGTCGCATGCATCAGTAGAAGGTCTAAAGCTAGAACCTAGGGAATTGGGTTGCCAAATGGTAATAGCCACTCCTATGGGTTTGACCCTAGGAACTGCAGTAGGATGTCAGGGATGTATTTTCAATATGGGAGGGGAGAGTTTCAAGATCGACTTAGTGGTGTTGGATATTCAAGATTTCGACATAATTATAGGAGTGGATTTCCTATCGGTACATGAGGCTAAGATTTTGTAAGAGTAAGACTGTGAGCTTACCCAAGCCTAACGGAGAGTGGATTGTGTTCCAAGGCCAAGGTAGGAAGAGTAAGAGGGAACGTGGTATGACCTTGCAAGCATTGCAATCAGTGAAACCCGAATCAAGTAAGAAAAGTCTCGAGTTAGAATCAGTGAGGGTTGTGAATGAGTATCCTGAGGTTTTTCCTGAGGAATTACCAGGATTACCTCCCCAAAGAGAAATTGAATTCTCGATAAACCTTATACCAGGTACGCAGCCAATATCCATACCTCCGTATAAGATGGCCCCAGCTGAGATGAGAGAGTTAAATGAGCAATTACAGGAATATCTAGCAAAGGATTTATTAGACCAAGCGTGTCGCCCTGGGGAGCTCCGATATTGTTCATGAAGAAGAAAGATGGTACCTTGCGGATGTGTACTGATTACTGACAGCTGAACAAGGTAACCATAAAGAATAAGTACCTGCTACCTAGGATTGAGGAATTGTTTGACCAACTTCAAAGGGCTAGGGTATTTTCTAAGATAGACCTTCGGTCAGGGTACTATCAAATGAAGATTAAGCTGGAAGATGTACCCAAGACTGCTTTTTGATCACGGTATGGTCATTACGAATATTTAGTGATGCCGTTTGGATTGACCAATGCACCTGCTGCATTTATGGACTCGATGAATCAAACTTTTAGACCCTTCTTGGACATGTTCATAATAGTGTTCATAGATGATATTTTGGTATACTCTGCAAGTCAAAGTGAACACGAAGAACATTTGAGGATAGTCATGCAGACTTTAAAGGACCATAAGTTGTACGCCAAGTTCTCTAAGTGTGAGTTTTAGCTTACTCAGGTAGCTTTTCTTGGACACATAATTTATGCAGAGGGTATAGCTGTCGATCCAGCAAAAATAGAAGCGGTTCAAAAATGGCAGGCACCTAAGACTGTTGGGGATATCTGAAGTTTTCTCAGACTAGCTGGATACTACAGAAGATTTGTGGAAGAGTTCTTGAAGATATCTGCTCCATTTACTCGATTGATGCAGAAAGAAGTCAAATTTGAATGGAACGACAAGTGTGAGCAAAGTTTTCAAGAGCTTAAGGCGTAATTGACTTCGGCACCGATTCTAGCAATGCCAAGAGAATCAGGAAAGTTTGTGGTGTATAGTGATGCTTCTGAGATAGGTTTGGGATGTGTTTTAATGCAAGACGAGAAGGTAATCGCTTATGGATCCCGACAATTGAAGAGACATGAGTAGAACTACCCAACTCATGACTGGAGTTAGCAGCTATAATTTATGCTTTGAAGTTGTGGAGACATTATCTTTACTGAGCACAGTTTGAGATTTTTACGGACCATAAAAGTTTGAAGTACATATTCTCTTAGAAGGAGTTAAACATGCGTCAAAGAAGATGGATGGAATACTTGAAAGATTACGATTGTATTATTTCCTACCATCTAGGGAAGACGAATGTAGTGGCAGACGCTCTTAGCCGAAGAAGCTCAGAGATTGTGGCTAATATGATGATCAAAGAATGGAAGATGAACGAGGAATTCAGCCACCTGATAATAGGTGTTAAGCCTAAACCAATCAAGGGATATTTGGAAAATTTGACAGTCCAACCTGACATGATGAATCAAATCAGGTCAGCTTTTCAAACAGATGCAAGGAGAAGTTGTGGATAGACAAGAACGATCAAGTAAAGGCACCTGAATTCAGTTATTGCGATGGTATACTTCGATTTCAAAGAAGGACATACGTGCCAAGAGATCAAGACCTAAGACAAACTATCTTAGGAGAAGCTTATCGAGCAAGAGAACCTGGGAAATTCCCTTCTCAACCAAATCCCAACCCCGTGAGGCAAACAAATCAAGTGGAATCATCAAATAGTGGGGACAATAATCATGAGCAGGTGCAAGCAGTCACTGTCCTTAGGAATGGAAAAATAATTGACAAACCAGATGATCCTAGGACAAACCAACCTAATGCACAAGAAGAAGAACAAAATGAAAATATAAAAAATGACAATGCTCTAGCTTTGGATGAAAAACTTGAAAACAAAAAAAAGGAAGATAAAGAAAAAAATAAGGTGGAAGAATTCAAGAGCAACCTTGCACCACCATTCCCTCAAAGACTTACTCAAACAAAGAGGGAAAAACAAAATGCTGATATTTATGAAGTGTTCAAGCAGGTGAGGATTAACATTCCTCTCCTTGATGCAATCAAACAAACACCATCCTATGCAAAATTCTTAAAAGACTTGTGTACTGTTAAAAGAAAGATCAACATCCATGAGAAAGCATTCTTAACTGAACAGGTGAGTTCCATCTTGCAACTTAAAACACCTCCTAAGTACAAAGACCCTGGTAGCCCAACCATTTCTTGCATAATTGGAAGCCAGAGGGTGGACCAAGCACTCTTAGATTTAGGAGCAAGTGTCAACTTGCTTCCTTATAGTGTATATCAGCAACTAGGCTTAGGAGAACTCAAGCCAACAAGAGTTACCCTACAGCTTGCTGATAGGTCAATCAAAGTCCCTAGGGGGATAGTGGAGGATGTATTAGTGCAGGTGGACAAAATTTACTTTCCTATTAATTTTATAGTCTTGGACACACAACCCCATCAAGGCCCTCAACCCCCTGTTCTAGTCATTCTTGGTAGACCATTCCTAGCAACTTCAAATGCCATAATTAATTGTAGGAATGGAATACTTAAGTTATCATTTGGAAACATGACTGTAGAGATGAATATCTTTAGAGTTTCCAAACAACACATAGCTGAGAATGAGGTGGAGGAAATAGATTTGGTTCAAACATTAGCTGAGGACTATTTTGCAAAAGAATTTTTGAACAAATCTAAGGAAGAAGATCAAGAAGAGAGAGAGTTGAAAGAATTTGAGAACACTAGGGAGCAAGAAGCAATGCCTGTGGCTCAATGGATTCCCAAATCAGAACCATTAGGTTCTTTGAACAAAGAGGAGTCACAATCTGATAATACCTCACCCACACCTGAAATGAAACCTTTGTCAAGTGAGTTAAAATTGTTGGAAATGTATGCCCTAAAGACACGTTTTGTTTAATTTATGGTAATGATGTTTCTTTTAGTCAGTTTATGGCACATATATTATTTGCATTTAATTGTTGGAAAAGTTTCTATGCTATTAAATAAGTGATTCATGTGATGGGTCGTTCTTCACAGTTAGGCATGAATCATGGGTACTTAATAAGCAAGAAAATATTACTCTTGATTTTTTGATAGAACTGGGCATTCTATCATGATAAGATCATTGTGCAATAGATCCTAATGGAGGATGGCTTGCCTGAGCCAGTAAACAATCCGTTTACTCTAATTGTACAAGCGCATTTGGAATGCGTAGAGTGGACCTGTGATAGAAGCTAATGACAAAGTACTAATTATCATGGAACTAGTCTATCACTGCTACTACGTGGACGAGTACTCTAATACTTGAGTATTAGTTGGTGGTCTAGTGAACCTAGAGCTATATTCTTAGATTCACTGTAGGTGAGGTCTATCAAAGATTAATAACCTTGTGAGTTGGGAGTATGGTTTCTAATTAGCTAAGACAGACTAATACAAGATGGTTTATGTGATTCACCCCCTTGTGATTGTCCAAGAATAATCAAATAATCCAGGGCCCTGGGAACGTGACTTAAGAGTGTGTGCTTCTGGGTAGCTCCCAGTGATAAGCAAGTACATTCGAGTAGTCACGGATTATTGGACTAGTGATCTAAGGATGGTAGAAATCATATAGAGAGGTGTTAGTACATTATTCCTTTCTAAATGATGGGTGGTACGTAGAGGGGTATTTTCGTCATTACACTAGTAGGTCAAAGACATTGCACATGCAAAATTATTCGTGGGGTTAGTGTTACTATATGGTGATAGTTGGAACACTTAGAATGACAAAATATAGCTACTGGGTAGCAGGGGTATTTTGGTCATTTTAGTAGCCATGAATAATTTGTCTTTTGGTCCCGGGGGTAGCTCGATATAATTCATGTATTATTTAATACATTTGGCTTGTGGGGTGAATTACATTGAGAGAGAATTATTTTATTCAGAATGGTCCATAATTAATTGGGTTAGAATAAAATAATAGTTCATTGGTTTTTTAATTAATTAATTGAGCTAACCCAATTAGAAAATTAATTAAATAAACTTGGCCCACTAGGGTTTAGCCCACTAGGGTTTTAACCCTAGGGTTCTCCCTCTATATATTCTCTCCTTGGTTGTTTTTCACCTAAGATTTTTTACTCTTCTTCACCAAAGAGAGGCTAAGAGTTCTTGAGTCATACCTTGGAAGATCAAGAGAACGTTCAAGTTCTGATACGAAGGAGCCGAAGGATTGCAGGACAGCTGTCATCTCCACCACGCGAACAAGCTCCCGCCCCTCCTCCTCCTATCGCTTTATTCTGTCCGGTGATCTGAAGGAAGAGTAAGTTTCCTAGATTCTAATCATGACGAGGAAAGTTTTTTTTTTTTTTTCGCTTCCGTTAGATGCTATGTATCCTCGTGATGGTCCTTCAAAAATATGCATTTCTAGGTGATGAGAACACACTTCCCGTAGTCATCTCTTCAAGTTTGACATCCCAACAAGAAATTCAACTGATAAATATTCTGAGAGCTCATAAAAAAGCCTTAGGTTGGACCATCTCAGACTTGCATGGAATTAGTCTTTGACTTGCACTCATAGGATATTTCTAGAGGAGGATGCTAAACCTGTTAGGAAAATGCAGAGAAGACTCAATCCTAACATGAAAGAGGTGGTTAGGAAAGAAGTGCTAAAGTTGCTAGATGTAGGTATTATATACCCCATCTCTGATTCAAAGTGGGTCAGCCCCACTCAAGTGGTCCCAAAAAGGTCTGGAGTCACAATGGTGAGAAATGAAAAGAATGAGTTGATCCCTACTCACATCCAAACCGGATGGAGAGTGTGCATCGATTATAGAAAACTCAATGCAATGACTAGAAAAGACCATTTTCCATTGCCATTCTTGGACCAAGTCCTTGAAAGAATAGCTACGCAAGCATTCTATTGTTTCCTTGGTGGTTATTCAGGATATAACCAGATTGACATTGCCCTAGAGGACCAGGAAAAGACCACTTTCACATGTCCATTTGAGACATTTGCCTATAGACGTATGCCTTTTGGACTATGCAATGCCCCTGCCACCTTCCAAAGGTGTGTGATGAGTATTTTTAGTGAGATGACAGAACACATTGTGGAGGTTTTTATGGATGATTTCTCTGTCTATGGAGCTAGTTTTGAGGCATGTTTAGAGAATTTAGAGAGAGTTCTAGCTCGTTGTGAAGAAACCCACCTTGTGCTTAACTGGGAAAAATGTCATTTCATGGTCAAACAAGGTATAGTCCTAGGGCATATTGTCTCTGTTAAGGGAATGGAGGTGGACAAAGCCAAAGTAGAAGCCATCCAAAAACTACCAGTCCCTAAGAGTGTTAAGGACATTAGGTATTTCCTTGGGCATGCTGGGTTCTATAGGAGATTCATAGCATCTTTCAGCAGCATAGCCCGGCCTCTGTGTAATTTGCTCTCTGATAGAGCACATATTTTCATACTATTTAGCCCTCATATTTAGTCATTTCTGCACATTAGTTGTGTTATTTCATTCATCTTGATTTTATTTCATTTTATTTTATAGGAATTGGGCTTCACACTATTTTATTTTATTTTGTCAGGTTTAGGGCTATGGAGCATGAGATGGGGCATGAGACATCTTGATGGCAATGAGATATCTTGGAAATTGGAGATAGAGAAGCAAGAGCAATTTTGGCAGATTTGACCTCCTGCACTTCCTTCAGTGTTTTGGCCAAGATAAAATTCCAGAATGAAGATAATGTCTTCTGAGATATTTTAGAGAACTTCTTGAGCTTTCTGGAATGGTATGGTTTGTCCAAATCCGAGTTCATTTGGGCCTTCAAACAGCGCTTCAAAGTCGGGGCCAAGAAGTTGGGGGCAAATTAGGAAAACTGCACAGATACTAATTCTTTAAAAGGCCATATCTTGGGCGTCCGATATCCAAATCAAGTGATTCAAAAGCCCAAGTTCATCTACTCTTTCTGATATAAAAGTCTTATGAAGAGGCCGAAGCCCAGAACGCACGAGAACCTTTCCGAAATCGGCCGTCAAGTTGCAGTACCCTAGGGTTTCCTCCTTAAGCTCTATTTAAGCACCTTAAGAGGCCATTAAAGGGACATTCTTGAAGGACGTGAATAGTAGCCGATTTTTCTCTTCTCTCCATTGTTCTTGTCAAGATGGAGGGCTAAGGATTCTGTAATCAAGTTGCAACACCATCCTTGTTCCCGGTTTGAGTCTTGGATTTAATGGAAATATGTTTGTTTTAGTTTTAACTTTGTTGTTTTCTTGTTTCCGTTCTCTCTTAAATCTGTGTATGTGTTGATACCGGTTGGATGAATGCATGCATTGTCTTGTTTGAGAATCCAAGGTTTTTGTGCTCGGTTGAGGCTTTAACTGGAATCAAGAACAACCTGTTTGGATGGTATTCCAATCAGTCTCGAATCTGTGCAATAAGGGGAATCAAAACTGATAGATTGAACTAAGAGGTTTCTGAAATCTGTTTATTGGTTTTCTTCCAAATCTTTGGCGGTTGTTAAAGGATTTTTCTGATTTTCGATTTGAGGGTTAAAACTAAACAAATGGTTTATTGAGAAGGCAATGAAAACTGGGATAGAAGGATTGGTTTGCAACTGATTGCATCTTGATTTATTGTGTTCTTGCTCATTTTGTTTTCTATTTTTTTCATCAAAAACTCCCCCCTTGTTTAGCCTTGTTTTGACATATCCGTTTGAGGTTCGTTGGGAGACGACTTAGGGTTGCACCTCTATTGCAAATCCGCATCATCATACTATCTAATCTATTGGTGTTCGACAGCCCCGATCAGATTTTGGCGCCGTTGCTGGGGAACCAATTTCGTTTCTGTCAAAGAAGACTGATTTAAAAAAAAAAATTGTGGTTGCTACTTTAAGTTGGCCAGAAAGTCCTCCTATACAACTCCCGTCTGAAACTAATGCCAGGTAAGTTACGTTCTCGTTGGATTGGTCCTTTTGTGGTTACTCATGTTTTTCCTTATGGTGCAGTTGAGCTTATGGATGAGTCAACCACAAGGCGATTCACAGTCAACGGGCAGCGGCTTAAGCCATTCTACAAGAGCTTTCAGGAGCATACCATGGAGGAGCTGCATCTCCTCAACGCCGCCTACAATTGACAACATCAGGCTGTTCCTCTCTCCTTATTTTCTTCATTATTTACTTGTCCTATACTTGATTCTTACTGCATGCTTACATTGAGGACAATGTAATGTTTAAGTGTGGGGGGAGGAGTTTTAGAAAATTGCATTTACCAAAAAAAAAAAAAAAAACAAATTGCAAAATGAGGCAAATTGAGTTTGAAAGAATTTAGCATGATTAGAAAGTTGATCTTATCTTTTTGGGCTTTCAAGTAAATTGGAAATGAGTTTGGCTTGGTGAGTTGATTGAGGTAGTCTTTGTGGGGATATTTGTGTATGTTCTTGTCCTTTCTTATGCTATGCCTGCATCCATTGAATTATGGGTATCATTCCAGAACTTGTTTTGATCCTTTATTGAAGCTATCAGTGCTCATGCATGTGAAAAGATGATTAAGGCATTCTTTCATTTTATACCTAAAAAAAAAAGAGTGATCTTTTCCCTTCTTTAGGTTGAAGAACATTCATTGCATCCCTTGATTAAAAAAAAAAAAAAATTAAGCAAGTCCTTTGGAATAAAAAAAAAAAAAATAGATAGAAAGGCCAAAGGCCAAGGTGAGATGGAGCGTAAAACGCACTCACCAAGGTGGGATGGAGCGTAAAACACACCCACCATGCGAAAAAAAAAAATGGTTCTATTTTCTGCTTGCTTAATAGTTCTTCATTGATCTTGGGATTGTCTTGAATGTTTCCTTTCTTCCTAAAGTTTACTTTTCATTGTTATTTTCCTATCCCTTTCACCTTACCATGTTTGAGCCATGAATAAAAGTCCTTTTGATTTGCATGCATAAAGCACTGAGAGTGGAGATTTAGAAGATGAGCATATCTGGTAGTGGAATTATGATTGAGTGGAGTTGGGCATAGCATTTGAGGAACTTGAAAGCATGTTCTTATTCTATCAGGGTCTGCTTATTTTCACTCGCCTTGCCAAGTGAAATTGCCATGCTACTTGTTTGTTTGGGAAGTGTAAGAAAGATGATCTTTGAAGTGTTGAATTCCTATAAAACTTGTCATGCCTCTCATTTTGCATTCTTTGCATCCTTTTTATTTGAAAGAGTGAATGTTAGTGTTTAGTGTTTTGCCCAGGAGTGCAAAAGTCCAAGTGTGGGGGAAATTGATAGAGCACATATTTTCATACTATTTAGCCCTCATATTTAGTCATTTCTGCACATTAGTTGTGTTATTTCATTCATCTTGATTTTATTTCATTTTATTTTATAGGAATTGGGCTTCACACTATTTTATTTTATTTTGCCAGGTTTAGGGCTATGGAGCATGAGATGGGGCATGATACATCTTGATGGCAATGAGATATCTTGGAAATTGGAGATAGAGAAGCAAGAGCAATTTTGGCAGATTTGACCTCCTGCACTTCCTTCAGTGTTTTGGCCAAGATAAAATTCCAGAATGAAGATGATGTCTTCTGAGATATTTTATACAACTTCTTGAGCTTTCTGGAATGGTATGGTTTGTCCAAATCTGAGTTCATTTGGGCCTTCAAACAGCGCTTCAAAGTTGGGGCCAAGAAGTTGGGGGCAAATTAGGAAAACTGCACAGATACTAATTCTTTAAAAGGCCATATCTTGGGCGTCCGATATCCAAATCAAGTGATTCAAAAGCCCAAGTTCATCTACTCTTTCTGATATAAAAGTCTTATGAGAGTCAGAAGCCCAGAACGCACGAGAACCTTTCCGAAATCGGCCGTCAAGTTGCAGTACCCTAGGGTTTCCTCCTTAAGCTCTATTTAAGCACCTTAAGAGGCCATTAAAGGGACATTCTTGAAGGACGTGAACAGTAGCCGATTTTTCTCTTCTCTCCATTGTTCTTGTCAAGATGGAGGGCTAAGGATTCTGTAATCAAGTTGCAACACCATCCTTGTTCCCGGTTTGAGTCTTGGATTTAATGGAAATATGTTTGTTTTAGTTTTAACTTTGTTGTTTTCTTGTTTCCGTTCTCTCTTAAATCTGTGTATGTGTTGATACCGGTTGGATGAATGCATGCATTGTCTTGTTTGAGAATCCAAGGTTTTTGTGCTCGGTTGAGGCTTTAACTGGAATCAAGAACAACCTGTTTGGATGGTATTCCAATCAGTCTCGAATCTGTGCAATAAGGGGAATCAAAACTGATAGATTGAACTAAGAGGTTTCTGAAATCTGTTTATTGGTTTTCTTCCAAATCTTTGGCGGTTGTTAAAGGATTTTTCTGATTTTCGATTTGAGGGTTAAAACTAAACAAATGGTTTATTGAGAAGGCAATGAAAACTGGGATAGAAGGATTGGTTTGCAACTGATTGCATCTTGATTTATTGTGTTCTTGCTCATTTTGTTTTCTGTTTTTTTCATCAAAAACTCCCCCCTTGTTTAGCCTTGTTTTGACAGATCCGTTTGAGGTTCGTTGGGAGACGACTTAGGGTTGCACCTCTATTGCAAATCCGCATCATCATACTATCTAATCTATTGGTGTTCGACAGCCCCGATCACTCTCCCAGGATGTCTCATTTGAGTGGACATCATCTTGTCAAACCTCTTTTGAGAGGTTAAGAAATGCTCTCATCTCAGCCCCCATTATTCAACCACCAGATTGGTTATTACCCTTTGAACTCATGTGTGATGCAAGTGATTATGCTGTAGGAGTAGTCCTAGGGAAAAGAAAAGATAAAAAACCTTATGTCATCTACTGTGCCAGTAAAACCCTCAATGAAGCCCAAAAAAATTACACAACAACTGAGAAGGAACTATTGGCAATAGTTTTTGCATTAGAGAAGTTTAAATCATATTTGGTGGGGTCATTGGTCATTGTTTTCACTGACCATGTTGCTTTGAAATACTTGCTCACCAAACAAGATGCCAAATCGCGTCTTATTAGGTGGATTTTGTTACTCCAAGAATTTAACATAGAAATCAAAGATAAAAAGGGGGTAGTGATAGAGCACATATTTTCATACTATTTAGCCCTCATATTTAGCCCTTTCTGCACATTAGTTGTGTTATTTCATTCATCTTGATTTCATTTCATTTTATTTTATAGAAATTGGGCTTCACACTATTTTATTTTATTTTGTCAGGTTTAAGGCTATGGGAGCATGAGATGGGGCATGAGACATCTTGATGGCAATGAGATATCTTGGAAATTGGAGATAGAGAAGCAAGGGCAATTTTGGCAGATTTGACCTCCTGCACTTCTTTCAGTATTTTGGCTGAGATAAAATTCCAGAATGAAGATGATGTCTTCATAGATATTGTAGGAGACTTCTTGAGCTTTCTGGAATGGTATGGTTTGTCCAAATCCGAGTTCGTTTGGGCCTTCAAACAGCGCTTCAAAGTCGGGACCAGAAAGCAGGGTTAAATTAGTAAACCTACATTGAATGCTGATTCTTTAAAAGGCCATATCTTGGGCGTCCGATATCCAAATCAAGCGATTCAAAATCCCAAATTCATCTACTCTTCCTGATATACAATTTTTATGAAGAGGCTGAAGCCCAGAACGCGCGTTAACCTATCCGAAATCGGCCATCAAGTTGCGGTAACCTAGGGTTTCCTCCTAAAACTCTATTTAAGCACCTTAAGAGGCCATTAAAGAGACATTCCTGGAAGGACGTGAACAGTAGCCAATTTTTCTCTTCTCTCCATTGTTCTTGTCAAGATGGAGGGCTAAGGATTCTGTAATCAAGTTGCAACACCATCCTTGTTCCCGGTTTGAGTCTTGGATTTAATGGAAATATGTTTGTTTTAGTTTTAACTTTGTTGTTTTCTTGTTTCCGTTCTCTCTTAAATCTGTGTATGTGTTGATACCGGTTGGATGAATGCATGCATTGTCTTTGTTTGAGAATCCAAGGTTTTTGTGCTCGGTTGAGGCTTTAATTGGAATCAAGAACAACCTGTTTGGATGGTATTCCAATCAGTCTCGAATTTGTGCAATAAGGGGAATCAAAACTGATAGATTGAACTAAGAGGTTTCTGAAATCTGTTTATTGGTTTTCTTCCAAATCTTTGGCGGTTGTTAAAGGATTTTTATGATTTTCGATTTGAGGGTTAAAACTAAACAAATGGTTTATTGAGAAGGCAATGAAAACTGGGATAGAAGGATTGGTTTGCAACTGATTGCATCTTGATTTATTGTGTTCTTATTCATCTTGTTTTCTATTTTTTATCAAAAACTTCCCCCCCGTTTAGCCTTGTTTTGACAGATCCGTTTGAGGTTCGTTGGGAGACGACTTAGGGTTGCACCTCTATTGCAAATCCGTATCATCATACTATCTAATCTATTGGTGTTCGACAGCCCCGATCAGATTTTGGCGCCGTTGCCGGGGAACCAATTTCGTTTCTGTCAAAGAAGACTGATTTTAAAGAAATTTGTGGTTGCTACTTGGTATATAGGTTGAAAACTAGCTGGTTGCGGGCTACTGGTCCAAAGCGAGTTAACCATACTCGGCACTGCTAGATACAACGCCACGTACCAAGTTTATGCCATAAATAAATCAAGAAGATCAAGAAGACCAGCAAAAAAACATAAAACTCTTATTCTCTTCTTCTCTTATTCTCTTCTTTTCTTTTTCTCTTTTTCTCTTTTTCTCGTTACTGACAGAAAACTCTTATTCTCTGTTTTGTAGGAGACCAACAAGCTGCATCCAAGTGCAAGAGATAGCAAAATAGCAAACTCTTATTCAGCAAACTCAGCAAGTGCAAGACAGATAGCAAATTTAAGCAGTTTTGAGAGCCTCCATGACAGATAGCAATATTTAAGGATTGAGATCAAGATACTGGTTCTATCTTCTTTCTTTCTCATCCTTACTTGATTTTCTTTCATGTCTATATGCTTCCCTTGATGTTTTCTTGCATTTAGAGTGGTTTTTGAGGCAAAATAGGAGCCAGTTTTAGGAAAAAAACGATTTTGGGGCAAACAGTTACTGTTCACATTTTTTCACTTGCTCCGATTGGGCTGATTTTAGGTGTCCAAAGAAATGGGGGTGTGAGGAATCAATGTCACTACTATGCGGTGAGGAGACCCTTTTTTGGCCAAATTCCAACGTTTAGACCACTTTTTGGGCCATTTTGTGTTTCTTAGTGGCTGATTTTGTGAGGTTTTCAGTGTTTTTAGGTCCCTCAGTGTTTTTGTGTTGAAATTTTGTGAAAAATTGCATAAAAAAAATCATATTAGGGCTTCTTGATTGATAGATTTTATGTGCCCTACGTTTTTGCATTTTTTGTGTGCATAGGCCAGTTTGTGTGCTATTCTTTGTGAGTCATTTTGAGCATGTTTTTGTGCTGATCTTTAGTGCATGACCAGATCCTCTAAGGACATACCAATTGACCCAGACCTTGAAATAGAAAGGACCCTTAGGAAGCAAAGGAGGGCTAGAGAGTTAGAGCTTCGGATAGCTGATAATCCTCCTGCCTCTTCTGCCATTGCATCTGATACTCCTTCTGTTGCATCTGATATTCCTTCTGTTTCTATACCTATCCCTAACTTAAACACAATGGAGGGTAATGGGAATGGAAAGAATGGAAATAATGTAAATCATGGTCATTTGGATGGTAGAACCATTAGAGAATTGGCTGCCCCTGATGTGCACTATCAGTCTTTATGCATTCAATATCCCCAATTGGATGCAACCTTTGAATTGAAATCTGGGCTAATCCATTTGCTTCCCAAGTTTCATGGCCTCGCAGGTGAAGATCCGCACAAGCACCTCAAAGAATTCCATGTTGTTTGCTCCACAATGAGGCCACAAGGAGTTGATGAGGAGCAGATAAAGCTTAGGGCCTTTCCATTTTCATTGGATGGAGCTGCAAAGGATTGGTTATACTACCTACCACCTGCTGCCATCACAAGTTGGGATGGGCTTAAAAGAATCTTTCTGGAGAAGTTCTTTCCAGCATCCCGAACAGCCGCCATTCGAAAAGAAATTTGTGGCATAAGGCAGAATCATGGGGAGACATTACATGAGTATTGGGAGCGATTCAAGAAACTTTGTTCTAGTTGTCCACACCATCAAATCAGTGACCAGCTGCTGGTCCAATACTTCTATGAAGGTCTTATTCCAATGGATAGATATTTGGTGGATGCAGCTAGTGGAGGAGCCCTCTCTGAAAAGACACCAGCAGCTGCTCAAGAGCTAATTTCCAAGATGGCACAAAATGCCCAACAGTTTGGTACCAGATCAGCCACTCCCATGAGGCAGGCCAATGAGATTGGTGTTACTGTCATCAATGACCAACAGAGGATAGAGAACAAACTGGAGGAATTGGCCTCCATGGTCAGACAGCTAGCCCTTGATAAAGGACAGTCCCAATCTCAGCAGGTATGTGGTATTTGTTCATTATCTTCCCATGTTACTGACCAATGTCCTCAATTACAGGAGAATACAGAAGCTTGTGCTGGCATTTTTCCAGGAAGACCCTTCCAGCCACAACATCATCAGCAGCAACACAGATATGATCCATATGCTGCCACCTATAATCCAGGGTGGAGAGATCATCCAAACTTGAGGTATGGATGTCCTTCCAACCAGCCATTCCAGCCACATCATCAGTAACCTCAGCAGCAGCACAGATTCAATGCACAAAGACCAAGTCAACCAATGCAGCAACCACAACCAGCACCTAAATCCGAATCAAGCTTGGAAGATATCATGAAGCAACTGGTTGCCAACAATCTCCAGTTTCAGCAAAGGACCGACACTGCCATACAAAATTTGGAGACACAGATTGGACAGCTTGCAACCAATATCAGTGAGCTACGGAGTCAAGGTTCGGGTCAGTTGCCTTCACAGCCAGTTTCAAATCCAAGGGGCAATGTAAGTGCTATCGTTCTTCGTAGTGGCAAGGAGTTGAGCAGCCCACCCTCTCCACAACCAGAATTTGGGCAGCAACAAGAAAGCCAAAAAGAAGATCAGCCTCCTCCCATTCAAAAGGACAAGCAGCCCACCATTGATCAAGATAGAGGAGAGACTTCTTACAACCATCCACTGCCATTCCCTCATCGAGCCACTCAAAATAAAAAGAAGGCAGAAGCTGAGTTAGACAAGGAGATCATGGAAACTTTCAAAAAAGTTGAGGTGAACATACCACTCTTGGAGGCCATCAGACAGATTCCGAAGTATGCCAAATTTCTCAAAGACTTGTGCACCCACAAAAGGAAACTGAAAGGAAATGAAAAGATCAACTTGGGAAGAAATGTGTCAGCATTGATTCAACCTGCCATGCCTCAGAAATGCAAAGATCCAGGGACTTTCACTATTCCTTGCACTATTGGAAATTTGCAATTTCATAATGCTATGTTAGATTTAGGAGCCTCTATTAATGTGATGCCTAAATCTGTGTATTCTTCTTTGCAGGCAGGTGCAGGTACATTGACATCTACAGGAGTGGTGGTCCAGTTGGCAAATAGGAGCACAGCATACCCTGAGGGAGTATTAGAGGATGTATTAGTGAAGGTAAAGGATTTCATATTCCCTGCTGACTTCTATGTTTTGAATATGGAGGATGATCACACACCCGGACACGCACCACTCATTCTAGGTAGACCATTCTTGAAAACTGCAAGAACAATAATTAATGTGCATGAGGGTACTTTATCTATGGAGTTTGCTGGTAACACCATTCAATTCAATTTCATTGATGCCATGAAATATCCCTTAGAAGATCATTCTGCCTTGCATGTTAACTTTATTGACTTAATGGTGGAGAAAGCATGTGTTGAGTTGTATGATCTTGAGTCTGAATTCCCCACCATCCATAATTTTCCTAATGATATGCATTGCTTTCAGTGTCATGATGGACTCAGTGAGTGTAGTGTTTGTTCTGAAATAGATGAGTTTTTGAGTATTGTTGGGAGTGCACCTTCTCATACTATATGCAATTCTGATGTGCCTCCCATAGAGGAAGTTTCTGTTGTTGCGAATATATTACAGGTAGGTGGCAACATAAGCAGACTGGTGCCTTCAATTCAACAGCCACCCACCTTGGAGTGTAAGCCCCTGCCCAAGAATCTGAAGTATGCCTACTTGGCGGATGGAGAAAAGCTACCCGTGATCATCGCCAACAACCTTCAGCCTGACCAAGAGGAGAAGTTGCTGAATCTGTTGAAGCAACATAAGAGAGCCATAGGTTGGTCACTTGCAGACATTCCCGGTATATCCCCTTCCTTATGCATGCACAGGATTCATTTAGAGGAAGGAGCTCGACCAGTGAGACAACCCCAAAGGAGACTTAATCCCACCATTCTAGATGTGGTCAAGACAGAGGTAAGTAAACTACTTTCAGCTGGCATTATTTATCCTATCTCTGATAGCAAATGGGTGAGTCCAGTGCAGGTAGTTCCAAAGAAGACAGGATTCACAGTGGTAGCCAATGAGAAGAATGAGCTAGTGCCCATGCGAGTGCAGAACAGCTGGAGAGTCTGCATTGACTATAGGAGGCTCAACCAAGCTACCAGGAAGGATCATTTCCCACTCCCATTCATTGATCAGATGCTAGAGAGGTTAGCTGGAAAGTCCCATTACTGCTTTCTTGATGGTTTTTCTGGTTATTTTCAGATTTGTATAGCACCGGAGGATCAGGAGAAGACCACCTTCACCTGCCCCTTTGGCACTTTTGCATACCGGAGGATGCCATTTGGTCTATGTAATGCCCCAGGTACATTCCAGCGATGCATGGTGAGTATATTTTCAGATTTACTTGAGCATTGCATGGAAGTTTTCATGGATGATTTTTCTGTTTATGGGACCTCCTTTGATGAGTGTCTAATAAGTTTGGGTAGAGTCTTGGAGAGATGTGTTGAGAAGAATCTTGTCCTAAATTTTGAAAAATGTCATTTCATGGTTGAGCAGGGGATTGTTTTGGGTCATGTTATGTCCAAGAGGGGTATAGAGGTTGATAAGTCCAAGGTCGATATCATTTCTTCTTTGCCTTACCCCGCGTCTGTGCGGGAGATACGTTCTTTCCTTGGACATGCAGGATTCTACAGGAGATTCATCCAGGACTTCAGCAAGATTGCCCTTCCCATGTCCAACCTGCTTCAGAAGGATGTGGAATTCAAATTTGATGAGTCTTACAAGATGGCCTTTGAGGAGCTCAAGAGGCGCTTGACTTCCCCACCCATCATTCAGCCACCCAACTGGAACTTGCCATTCGAGCTCATGTGTGATGCTTCCAATTATGCAGTTGGTGCCGTCCTTTCACAACGAGTGGAGAAGAAGTCACACGTCATTGCTTATGCCTCGCGCACTCTGGACAACGCCCAAGCAAACTACACCACTACTGAAAAAGAGCTTCTTGCCATTGTGTTTGCTTTAGATAAATTTCGTTCTTATCTCCTGGGTTCTAATGTTGTTGTGTTTTCTGATCATGCGGCTCTAAAATATCTCTTGAAAAAGCACGATGCCAAACCCAGGTTGATACGGTGGATGCTCCTACTTCAAGAGTTCAATGTTGAGATCAAAGACAAGAGTGGAGCTGAGAATCTTGTGGCTGATCATTTGAGCAGGCTTCCTTCCTCTTCAGATGCCACTACCATGGACTGTCAGCCTATCAAAGATGACTTCCCAGATGAGTTACTCTATCACTTGCATGGTATTGAGCCCTGGTATGCTGACATTGTTAATTTTCTAGCTGCATCTGATATCCTTGCCCATCTTAAGAGAGATCAGCTAAGTAAATTTAAAAGTCAGGCCAAGTACTATGTATGGGATGATCCATATCTATGGCGTATGTGTAGTGACCAAGTCCTTAGGAGATGTGTGCCCGATATTGAGTTTGCTTCAGTCTTGCATTTCTGTCATTCACTTGCATGTGGTGGTCACTTTGGTCCTCAACGCACAGCTAGAAAGGTCCTAGACTCAGGTTTATATTGGCCATCCCTTTTTCGAGATGCTCATACATTTTGTAAGAATTGCACACGTTGCCAGCACACAGGATCAATATCACGTAGGAATGAAATGCCTCAGCAACCCTTATTATTTTGTGAGATCTTTGATGTTTGGGGTATTGATTTCATGGGTCCTTTTCCTGTCTCTTTTGGTTTTCTGTACATCCTTTTGGCTTTGAATTATGTTTCAAAATGGGTGGAAGCTAAAGCCACCAGGACTGATGATTCTTCTGTGGTTGCAGATTTTGTTAGATCTCATATTTTCTGCAGGTTTGGCATTCCCAAGGCTATCATCAGTGATCAAGGATCCCACTTCTGCAATAGAACGATGCAATCCATGCTTCGAAAGTATGGAGTTTTACATAAAGTGGCGACGCCCTACCATCCACAGACCAATGGGCAGGCTGAGGTTTCAAACAGAGAGATCAAACATATTCTAGAGAAGACAGTCCAGCCCAACAGGAAAGATTGGAGCAAAAGGTTGGAAGATGCACTTTGGGCCTACCGCACAGCCTACAAGACTCTTATTGGCATGTCCCCATATCGACTGGTCTTTGGAAAGGCATGTCATCTGCCGGTAGAGATCGAGCATAAGGCCTATTGGGCGGTAAAGCAATGTAACATGGATATGACAGAGGCTGGTTCACAACGAAAGCTTCAATTGCAAGAGCTTGAGGAATTGAGATTGGAAGCATACGAGAACTTCAGAATTTACAAGGAAAAAACTAAGGCTGCTCATGACAAATTGATCAACAAGAAAGAGTTCAAAGTTGGCCAGAAAGTCCTCCTATACAACTCTCGTCTTAAACTAATGCCAGGTAAGTTGCGTTCTCGTTGGATTGGTCCTTTTGTGGTTACTCATGTTTTTCCTTATGGTGCAGTTGAGCTTATGGATGAGTCAACCACACGGCGTTTCACAGTCAACGGGCAGCGGCTTAAGCCATTCTACGAGAGCTTTCAGGAGCATACTATGGAGGAGCTGCATCTCCTCAACGCCACCTACAATTGACAAAATCAGGCTGTTTCTCTCTCCCTATTTTGTTTTTTTATTCTTTACTTGTCCTATACCTGATTCTTGCTGCATGCTTACATTGAGGACAATGTAATGTTTAAGTGTAGGGGGAGGAGTTTTAGAAAAGTTAAGAAAAAAATATATAATAAAAAAAAATAAAATAATAAAATAAAAAAAATATATATATAAAAAAAAATTGCAAAATGAGGCAAATTGAGTTTGAAAGAATTTAGCATGATTAGAAAGTTGATCTTATCTTTTTGGGCTTTCAAGTAAATTGGAAATGAGTTTGGCTTGGTGAGTTGATTGAGATAGTCTTTGTGGGGATATTTGTGCATGTTCTTGTTCTTTCTTATGCTATGCCTGCATCCACTGAATTATGGGTATCATTCCAGAACTTGTTTTGAATCTTTATTGAAGCTATCAGTGCTCATGCATATGAAAAGATGATTAAGCCATTATTTCATTTTACCCGTCATACCTAAAAAAAAAAAAAAAAAAAGAAAGAAAGAAAAAAAAAAAAAAGAGAAAAGAAAAAAGTGATCTTGTCCCTTCTTTAGGTTGAAGAACATTCATTGCATCCCTTGATTAAAAAAAAAAAAAAATTAAGCAAGTCCTTTGGAATAAAAAAAAAAAAAAATAGATAGAAAGGCCAAAGGCCAAGGTGAGATGGAGCGTAAAACGCACTCACCAAGGTGGGATGGAGCGTAAAACGCACCCACCATGCGGAAAAAAAAAAGGGGTTCTATTTTCTGCTTGCTTAATAGTTCTTCATTGATCTTGGGATTGTCTTGAATGTTTTCTTTCTTCCTAAAGTTTACTTTCCATTGTTATCTTCCTATCCCTTTCAACTTACCATGTTTGAGCCATGAATAAAAGTCCTTTTGATTTGCATGCATAAAGCGTTGAGAGTGGAGATTTAGAAGATGAGCATATCTGGTAGTGGAATTATGATTGGGTGGATTTGGGCATAGCATTTGAGGAACTTGAAAGCATGTTCTTATTCTATGAGGGTCTGCTTATTTTGACTCGCCTTGCCAAGTGAAATTGCCATGCTACTTGTTTGTTCGGGAAGTGTAAGAAAGATGATCTTTGAAGTGTTGAATTCCTATAAAACTTGCCATGCCTCTCATTTTGCATTCTTTGCATCCTTTTTATTTGAAAGAGTGAATGTTAGTGTTTAGTGTTTTGCCCAGGAGTGCAAAAGTCCAAGTGTGGGGGAATTTGATAGAGCACATATTTTCATACTATTTAGCCCTCATATTTAGCCCTTTCTGCACATTAGTTGTGTTATTTCATTCATCTTGATTTCATTTCATTTTATTTTATAGAAATTGGGCTTCACACTATTTTATTTTATTTTGTCAGGTTTAAGGCTATGGGAGCATGAGATGGGGCATGAGACATCTTGATGGCAATGAGATATCTTGGAAATTGGAGATAGAGAAGCAAGGGCAATTTTGGCAGATTTGACCTCCTGCACTTCTTTCAGTATTTTGGCTGAGATAAAATTCCAGAATGAAGATGATGTCTTCATAGATATTGTAGGATACTTCTTGAGCTTTCTGGAATGGTATGGTTTGTCCAAATCCGAGTTCGTTTGGGCCTTCAAACAGCGCTTCAAAGTCGGGACCAGAAAGCAGGGTTAAATTAGTAAACCTACATTGAATGCTGATTCTTTAAAAGGCCATATCTTGGGCGTCCGATATCCAAATCAAGCGATTCAAAAGCCCAAATTCATCTACTCTTCCTGATCTACAATTTTTATGAAGAGGCCGAATCCCATAACGCGCGTTAACCTATCCTAAATCGGCCATCAAGTTGCGGTAACCTAGGGTTTCCTCCTAAAACTCTATTTAAGCACCTTAAGAGGCCATTAAAGAGACATTCCTGGAAGGACGTGAACAGTAGCCGATTTTTCTCTTCTCTCCATTGTTCTTGTCAAGATGGAGGGCTAAGGATTCTGTAATCAAGTTGCAACACCATCCTTGTTCCCGGTTTGAGTCTTGGATTTAATGGAAATATGTTTGTTTTAGTTTTAACTTTGTTGTTTTCTTGTTTCCGTTCTCTCTTAAATCTGTGTATGTGTTGATACCGGTTGGATGAATGCATGCATTGTCTTTGTTTGAGAATCCAAGGTTTTTGTGCTCGGTTGAGGCTTTAATTGGAATCAAGAACAACCTGTTTGGATGGTATTCCAATCAGTCTCGAATTTGTGCAATAAGGGGAATCAAAACTGATAGATTGAACTAAGAGGTTTCTGAAATCTGTTTATTGGTTTTCTTCCAAATCTTTGGCGGTTGTTAAAGGATTTTTATGATTTTCGATTTGAGGGTTAAAACTAAACAAATGGTTTATTGAGAAGGCAATGAAAACTGGGATAGAAGGATTGGTTTGCAACTGATTGCATCTTGATTTATTGTGTTCTTATTCATCTTGTTTTCTGTTTTTTATCAAAAACTTCCCCCCCGTTTAGCCTTGTTTTGACAGATCCGTTTGAGGTTCGTTGGGAGACGACTTAGGGTTGCACCTCTATTGCAAATCCGTATCATCATACTATCTAATCTATTGGTGTTCGACAGCCCCGATCAGGTAGAAAATGTGGTGGCAGACCATTTGTCTAAACTTCCATGCCAAGACCTTAATCTAGACAAAGAATCAATCAGGGACACCTTTCTAGATGAACAACTCTTCCTTATCAATGATACCTCAACCTCTGTTACACCATGGTATGCAGATCTGGCCAATTATCTAGCCACCGGTCTAATTCCAAATCATTGGACCAAGCTAGATAAACAAAAATTCTTTAGGAAGGTTAGGACTTATTTCTGGGATGACCCTTACTTGTATAAGTATTGTGCTGACCAAATTTTAAGAAGGTGCATCCCCGAGCATGAGCAACAGAGTGTTTTGAATTTTTGTCATACTCTTGCTTGTGGAGGTCATTTCTCCACAAGAAAAACATTAGCCAAGATCTTACAAAGTGGATTCTTTTGGCCTACCATGTTTAGAGATGTGCATCAGTTCTGTAGCTCATGTGATAGATGCCAAAGGCTAGGAAGCCTAACCAAGAGGAATATGAAGCCCTTGCAACCCATTCAGGTGTTAGAAATCTTTGATTGTTGGGGAATAGACTTCATGGGACCATTTGTTAATTTAGGTGGACACGAGTACATCTTGTTAGCTGTTGACTACGTGTCCAAGTGGGTAGAAGCAATCCCAACAAGAACAAACGATCATCGGGTTGTAATGAAGTTTTTGAAAGAAAATATTTTTAGTAGGTTTGGAATGCCTAGGGCCATCATAAGTGATGGAGATTCTCATTTCTACAACAAACCAGTGGCTGAATTAATGAGAAAATATGGAGTAGTCCACAAGGTTGCAACCCTATATCACCCTCAAACCAATGGCCAAGCTGAGTAGGCGAGATAAAAAGGATTTTAGAGAAAACAGTCAATTCTAACCGCAAGGATTGGTCCTTGAGTTTGATTGATGCACTTTCGGCCTATAGAACTACATACAAGACCATTCTAGGCATGTCTCCCTACAGGTTGGTATATGGCAAGCCATGTCATCTGCCAGTTGAAATAGAGCACAAAGCCTACTGGGTCATTAGGAAGATTAATAAGGAATCAACAGAAGTGAGCCTCAATAGGAAATTGCAACTTAATGAACTTGAAGAACTTAGGGATGAGGCATTTGAAAATGCCAAATTGTCTAAGTTGTATATGAAAAAGTTGCATGACCAACACATCAACAGAAAAAATTTTCATGTTGGTCAGCAGGTGCTTCTCTACAACTCAAGGCTTCATCTGTTCCCAAGGAAGTTGAGATCAAAATGGACAGGACCCTATACAATCAAGACCATATCAGAATATGGGGCAATAGAAATTGAAATCAAAGAGTCTAGACAGTGTTTTAAAGTGAATGGTCAAAGGCTGAAACCATATCTAGGCATAGTTGAGAAAGATCTTGTTGAAGGAAATGAAGAGATGGCGGAGTTGGGTGATCCACCATCAGTGGTTGAGTGACCTTTAGGAACACATTCGTTTGGGAATCTGACGTTAAAAGACCACCTTTCCATTTAGGTTAAATGGATGTCTTTGGAATTCGGATATAAAAAAAAAAAAAGTATATAAAAAAAAATTATTTCTTTTCTGCATTACTTCAATAGTGTTTCTCTGCGTGTAGTCTAAATAAAAATTTTGCATATGAGTTCATGCATTGAAGACCGTCAGGTATGCCTATTTTCTATCCTTTTATTGCCAATTGAGGACAATGCGCAATTTAAGTTGGGGGGTAAGGTGTACTTAAGGTTTATTGGTGTTTGAAATTGATCCATTGTGCAAATAATTTTGGTTAACTTGATAATATTGTCTTGTGTGGTATATATGATTTTATTGGGCCCCTAAAAAAAATTAAAAAAAATAAAATAAAAAAATAAATAGAAAAATAATAAAAATAAAAAAAATATATAAAAAAAAAATTTAATTGAGAGAGACAGAATTGACGTTGGTGGTAGCCATTCTTCTCGGACAGTGTAATCACACTGCCCTATAAAGAAAGAGGCACACTGCCAAATGTTGAAAAATGAGACGCTAAACGACACCAAGCCTGACGGTACAATTATGGCGTACCTCAAACCAAGTATCGAATAGTGATGCCCATTGCTCTATAAGAGACTCCATATCTGTATGAGGCAAGCCACCCTTCTTGAGCTCAATCCTCTCTCCTTTGTGTTATCCTCTGATCAGGTACTCTCATCCCTTTTGTAAAGTTTATAGTTCTTTACTTTCTTCTTATTAGAGTTTTCTTTAAAAAAAAATGGATCTTCAGCTTGCAAAAATTCGCAAGTACTATCCATCTCTCCCAATGAATGATTTGAAAAAAATTTATACTGGTAGGTGTGTAAGACTTAGGATATTGATGTATAATAGCATCCCTGAAAATATTTGTTGGTTGATCGAAGCAAAAGTTCGATTAGCTGGCAAAACTTCACCTAGTTTTAAGCACTTCCCGGGCTTAGGGAAGAGTAGTTTTGCAAAGAAACGAAGAGCTAAAAGAGTGAATGGTTGTCACAAGTGTGCTCGTTGGACCTGTAACACTCGATGCAAATCTGTGGGGTTTACGTCTGTAAATTGAGAAGATAAAATTAGTTTCATAAAGGATGGACTGAGTAAGAAGTCTTTGGATGATATCCGATTGACTCTTGAGACGCATCTGTGTGGAATAGTGTAAAGAGAACTTCTTGCTTTATGGTCCCAGTTCATAAGTGACTACCAACGCTATAGTCTTGGGAATCTGACTAAAAACGACCCTGTTTACCAATCTATAAGAAAATTGGATGGGAAGCCTATCCCCACTTCATAGAAAGTGTTTAAGCCATTTCTGAACATAAAACCAGAGGAAGATGCGAGCCACAATCACAACTACTTGTACATACGCATGATTTTTGTTTGTATTTATTTCTTGTTGAATTGTTGTATAGCTACTTTTGATTGCCAAACCTCTTTCCAGGGCATACAAAAGAAACAAACATGAAAGGCCAGTTAGTTGGTCAAATCAAAACCATATGTGTACTTTGTGGCTCTCAACTTGGGAGTGATATTTGTTACGCACTTACAGCAAGGAGTGATATTTGTTAACCTCATAGCCCCATTACAACCCAATTTGGTCCCTCTTGATGCTATAAATCATGTGATCTTAGGATTCGAGTTCAGAGCAAGGAATTCTGTTTAAATTCAAAAGTTATTTATCTATGGCATTATTCCAGTCATGAATATATGTTAATTTCCCTATTTTTTCATGAAAATACGTTCTTTGTATTTGGGATGACACCGAGTTTGAACTTGTTTTACATTTACTCTTATAACGGTGCACCCCCTTGTGTGTACACCCGAGGAATCGTTTTATTAAAGGGAAAATCCACAATAAGGTTTAAAGTCAAAACTTCGAGGGAGAAAATCGGTATATTGATCATCCTGATTTCCATTCCTAAGATTGTATGACCTTTAACCATAAATCTAATTTTGAATGTTCGACTTATTTTGAATGTTCTACTCTACGTATTTTGGTTTCGAATTTGAAATTTTTATATTCATGCAAGTATTGCGATTAGATCATGGCTGGTGTATAATCCGATTGCTAAGGGACTAGCAATATTCAAGTTGGGGGGTGTGATGAGGGGTTAATATTTCCTAAATCTTAATGAATTATATCCCCATTTTGACTTTATAATTATGCTTAAAATAAATAATTATTTGTATTACATATTATTACAGGATGAAGCAAGGAAGCTGACTTCTACAATTAATTAGGGGCATAAATCGAAGACGTTGGATTACCCATTATTGTTGCTCAAAATCATGGGCCAACTATGGAGTCTAGAGGATGTTTCAAGTGCACTTGGCCTAACTGTCAAATAGAATCTAACATAAGAAAGGCCCAAGATCAATCAAAGGCCCAAGACTAATCAAAGGCCCAACAAAGCCCAATTTGTAGAAGACTTTTCTTTGTTTTGAATTTTTATAAGTGTTTTATCACCTAAAATCTTTTGTATTCTTATGAGAAGTCCACCACCTAAAGTCTTTTGTATTCTTATGAGAAGTCCACCACCTAAAGTCTTTTGTCTTTTACCTAATTTTCTTCCACTAGTTAGGTGAATGTTTTGTTGAATAATTGTGTGGCTTGTATTGCATCTTGTGAGCTATAAATAGCTCACTTTGGTGCATTTGTGAGGAGGTTGTTATTATTTGAATCAAAGTTTAGTTTTGTTCTTAGAGTTTCTCTTAGAGAATTGCTCTTATTCTCTCTTTTGTTTTCTCTTGTAATCCTACTTCCTTTCTTTCTTCTTTTAAATTCTTATGTCTTTTATTATTACTTTATTATCCACTGCCTAAATGGTCGGTTAGTTTATGCCTTTAAATTTCTGCAATTTTAATTCTTGTCTTTTAATTATCCATCGCCTGAATGGCCGGTTAGTTTCCGCTGTTTTAATTCTTGTCATTTAAATTATGTTATTTAAATTACACCATTTAAATTCTTGTTAATTAACTTTTAAATGGAAATGAGTAGCTAAATCTAATCTTGGGTTAAGGCGAGGACAGTGTCCAATGTTCTTGAATCTCAAGATAAGCCAAACCTCGATGAATGCAAGATTTATCTGAGTTAAACTCGAGTTGAGTGTGTAAATGGTTTTGTGAGTTTGGATTGGGTCATCATCCTAACATAGAACTCTCATGCCATGTATGAGAGTTGCTAGAATTGGAGATGAGATATACCCAAGCTCAGATGATCAAATCATAGTCTGTAGTATAATACAATTTACAGTGACATCTTAACCTAGAACCCTCATATCATGTATAAGGGTTGCTTAGCTGAGAATCATTCGTATCTTGAATTATAACTACCAAACGATCCTCTGTTTATTTCAGATTAATATTACTGTTTAAATTGCTATAAGAGATTTATTAGGCATTGGTTCTGAACTCGCCTCAACCCAAGACCTTTTTAATATTCCAAAAAAACCTTTTCACAATCAAGAAAACTTAGGGCCTGTTCTCTTTGTTGTTTTCGGGCCATTTTCTGTTTTCGATTTTTCAAAACATCCAAAACGCGTTTACTTACTCATTTTCAAAATACATTTTTCAAAACACAAAAAAAATTTACACACAAAACTCAAAACAGCAAAATCGCGTTTTGGCCGTTTTCAGTGAAAACCAGCGAAAGATTCCAAAACATGGAAAACGCCTCTCGGTCTTCTTCTCTTCCAGCTCTCTTCTCCCTTCTCCTTCTCGTCAAGCTCGGCCTCTTCTCTTCCAGCTCTCATCTCCCTTCGCTTTCTCTTCAAGCTCGGTCGCCACTGCCATCCACGCCCGCCATCGCCACGCCTAGATCTGTCGTCCACGCCCGCCATCACCATCGCCCTCTGCCATTTCTTCATTCCGCCACCACCTCTACCTTTTCTTCCTTCCGCAACCGCCTCTGCCATTTCTTCCTTCCTTCACCGCCTCACCCAGATCCATCATCCACGCCCGCCACCACCACCGCCACCGCCACGCCCAGATCCGCTGTCCACGCCCGCCACAGCCACCGTCCTTTGCCATTTCTTCCTTCCCTCATCGCCTCTGCCATTTCTTCCTTCATTCACCGCCTCACACGACCTCTGCCATTCTTCCTTCATTCACCGCCTCACACGACCTCTACCATTCTTCCTTCCTTGACTTTTATGATTTATAAGTTTTTTTAATATTTATGTTGTGATAATCTAAATCTATAGACAATTTCAATTTGTTGATAAAAGAAATTTATTATGAAATGAATAGTTGAGTCAAATTAAAAATAATTTTAGGAAGTATTTTGTAATTTTAATACATTATATATGATTAAATTATTAGTTATCTCTAATATTATATTTTAAATTTTTAAATTAAATTTATAACTTATTAATAAATATTTATAATTTACTTTGAATCAATTTTTTTAAATAAAATATCATAAAATAACATTTTACAAAATTTTAAAGTAAACACGTTTTTTTAGTTTTCTATTTTGAGAAATAATTTTCAAAATGACAAAAAGAACGCGTTTTTAAAAATTTCAAAACAGACACTCAAAACACAAAACTGAAAATGAATTCAAAACTCAAAACTAAAAATTAAAACACAAAGAGAACACCACCTTAGCTCTCTTTGGATAAATCAACCTGAATGAACCATTCTTTTGTTAAATAAACCTCCCAGTGAATCGACCCGGACTTGTCCAGAATTTATATTTGTGCTACAACTACACTCACACACTGGTGAGTTTAAACCTCCTCACCATTTCAACACTGAACATCCAAACTAATTAAGGCTATTTAAATTGTAGGGTGAGGAGTGCAGCCACATTTCCATGTCTATTTCTAGAAAAAATAAGTTCATTTGATTTCAAATCATAGACTTTACATTTTCTTGATTTAAAAGTGACTCTATGTCCTTTATCACATAATTGGCTTATACTTAGCAATTGTGTTTTAAACCTTCAACTAAAGATACATTTTCAACTTTTGTTTTACTTAAACTAACTATGCCATAGCTAAGGATTTTACCTTTAGAGTTGTCTCCATAGACGACATTACCTCCTTCTTTGTTGGTGAGAGAGATGAATTGATCCTTTTCTCCCATCATATGCTTGGTGCATCCACTATCAAGATACCACTTCTTCTATGCCAAACTTACTTACAAGAAATACATCACATTGGTACTTTTGGTACCCAAATCTTCTTGGGTCCAACAATGTTAGCAATCACATCATCTTAACTTTAGGAATCCAATTTAAATATAATCTATGAGCATTTTTTCTATAGAAACATTGTTTGATATGTTGTCCCTTCTTGTTACAATAGTGACAAGTTAAAGTTGTTTTTCTATATAAGCCTTGATAATGCTGGAAAATATGTTTTCTAAATGATGGGGGCTTGTTCAAAGTCTTTCCCTTAACAAACTTTGTTGTTGAGGTAGATGGTACATCGTTTATATATCCTAGCCCTCTCTTATCTCCAAATGGTTTTTGATTTCCTAAAATCATTTCCAGCTTCTTCTTTCCTTCTAATAGTTTTTCAAATGAGTCTAATAAGTCATTGTTTTTATTTTCTAATTCTAAAAGTTTGATCTTCAAATTTGTATTTTCTTTATCCTTTTTTTCAATGATTTGCTCTAAGTCGTCATAAGCAATTTTAAGATCATTGCATTCTTTTTCTTTGATTGTTGAGACATTTTTCAAAACTTTGTTTTTGGCTAAAACCTTGTTATATGTTCCTAAGAGTAAGTTGTATTCATCTTGTAAAGAATTAAATGAAAAAGAATTGCTACTAGATGAACATGAAATTACCTCATTTTCTTCTATTGCCACAAGGCAAAAATTTGCTGACTCTTCTTGTTGACTTCAATCAAAAGAGAGAGAGTCTTCTTCATTTAATGTGGCTAATGACTTCTTCTTCTTCTTGTTCTTTTTTAACTTTTTGTATTGAGGGTAATCTGCCTTGATATGTCCTGGTTTCTTACACTCAAAACATTTTAATTCATAAGGAGTATCTTTAGAAAATTTCTTGTTTTCATATGTTTTTCTCTTGGAAAATTTTCCTTTTCTTATAAACTTGTTAAAACATTTTAAGAGTAAAGTAAGTTCCTTATCTTCATCACTTGTTTCACTTGCATCTTCTTCTTTGGCGTTGAATGCTAAGGATTCCATTTTCAGCTCATTTGATTATTTTCTATTTAACTTAATCTCATGAGTTAATAGTGAACCTAATAAATCATCCATTATAAGTGTAGATGTGTCTCTAGCTTCTTCTATAACAGTGACTTTAGGTTCCCAACAAGATGATAAACTTCCTAAGATCTTTTGAACCTTTTCTTCAGTGGTTATTGTTTTTCCTAAAGCTTGCAAGTTTGTTACAATGTTATTAAACCTTGTGAACATTTCTTTAATTGATTCACTAGCATTCATTATGATATTTTGATATTCACTAGTAAGAATTGCAATTTTAGTGCTTTTCACTTTCTTGGTACCTTCATGTGTTACTTCTAAGTGATCCCAAATTTCTTTTGTCGTAGCACATGAAATGACCCTATTAAATTCAGTTGTACTTAGTGCGCAATGTAATATAGTGACAACTCTAGCATTTATTTCATTAATGTGTTTTTGTAGCTCACTCCAACTTTCAGTAGAAGGTTTCGGTAATGTAATCGTACTAGATATACATGTATATAGTTTAGTATTTTGCATCAAGAAATACCTCATTCTTGTGTTCCAGTAGGTGTAGTTTGAACCATCGAAATAAGGTGACCTTGAGGTGTTTTATCCTTCCAACTTGAAGTCGATATTGAATGCCATTTGGATCTTTGCTCTTGGGTGGTTAAACCTACAAAACACTTAGAGACCTTGTGCTCTGATACCAATTGTTAGTTCCAAATGATGGCAAATATATCCCAAGAGGGGGGGGTGAATTGGGATTAGGGTAAATTTTTCAAAAAATTAAAGACCTATTGATGACAGAATACTATGTTTCAAAATATCAAGGAGTTTGTTTTGAAATTATAACACCCGGTGTTACCTGTGTTAAGAGAATAAAAAAGGAAGTGAGAAAATTTTCAAAAATGCCCTTGAGAAGGTGTTAGATCCTTGAGAATATTGATGCCCTATGAGAAGGGCATTTTGGTAATTTAGATAGTGACGTCCAATAAAGGGTATTTCGGTAAATTAGAAATAATTCCTATGTGGAATTAGGTGAGTAAGTGAATTAAATCCGAATTTTGTATTTATGTGGGGATGTGGGATTAATAATTCATGAAATGGTATTTTGGTAATTTGGAGTGATTCCATAAAAGAATTTAATTATGAAAAATTGGGAAAATGGTGGATATTGAATTATTTGAGAAAATAATTATGTTTTCCCTAAATTGGTGAATAAATGTGGTAATGCCACATGGAGGGATGAGATTAGAACTTGGAAGCCAAGGGTGGTGTCTTGTAGTGACACATGGCATTTTGTGGTCCAAGTTAAATGAGAGATTTAATTAAATGCAAAAGAAATGCTAATTAGTCTTTTAAGCATTTAATGTTGAGCATGATTATGGAGAATTAAATAAATCCAAATAAAATGAGAAATTAGTCACCCATTAATGCTTTGAAAAATGTGGGATTTATTTAAATGGGAAAGAAAGTATTTATGTCTTTCAAAGTGGTCTCTCATGTGATGGTTGGAAAATGGTCAAATTAAAAAAATAGATAAGAAAAATATATTTATGGAGTGTAAGACAAAATCCAAGGGTGGAGGATTTGTCTTGAATTTTCAATGGATGAGATTAGAAGATAAAGAGCACATGGATTGTGCTTTCTCCTAGAGAGAAGATTTTGTTTATTTGAAATGGAAGGTAGAGATTTAATTCTCCTTAAGCACACACTACAAAAAAACGGGTTTTTTGTGGTGGTTTTTTTGCGGCGATTTTCAAAACAGCCGCAAAACATGGTATTTTGCGGCGATTTTTCAACCGCCGCAAAATATGTTTTTTACGGCGATTTGTCCAATATTTTGCGGCGGCATGTCCAATGTTTTTTACGGCGATTTTTCAACATGCCATGTACATGGATTGTGCTTTTAATGAATGGTAGAGATCCATTCTTGAAAATGGAAAAGGGTAGTATATAAGGGCAAGTAAGGAAGACTTGTTTTCCCTTTGGCCATTTGTTGTGAGAATGAAAGAAAGAGAGACGATGAAAGAAATGGAGAAGAAAAGAAGAAGAAGTCAAGGTAAGTTTTATTCTTTCTTCTCTTTATTTTAGTATGTTCGTATGCAAAGTAAGTGGCTTGTTGGAATGTCATCTTAGATGGGAGAAGATGATGATGGGAGCTCTCTTGAGATAAGGATTTAAAGCTTCAAAGTATGGGAAAAGGTAAGGGATGGCCCCATGGGAGGGTGGCCTTGCAATGTATTGTAAGTATGGTTCATAATGTTTTTATGTAGCATTTGCATATAGTGGTTGTCACTTGCGTGATGCAAGATCTAGTGGACCTATGGCCATATGGAGGACTAGTGTTGTGAAGGTTGATAGGTTGATGCCTCAAAACATTGTTGGGTTGTGAGGATGGATGGGCCTAGCCTCATTTGCATGCATTTGGCATACATAAACATGGTTATATTCATATTTATTTTGCATTGCACCCTTATTGAGCTTAATAGCTCATGAGGTTTTATCCTCCCCTTGTAGATTGTTCTTATGTCAAAAGAGAAAGGGAAAAGTTGCAAGCTTGTGGTTGGAAGCTCATGGTGTTTACTTTATTTTGTTGTAAATTTATGGCTTATGGAAGCCTATGTTGTTGTGTTGATTTATGAGATGTAAATTTATGTGATTGGTAATGGATTATTAAAGCCTAATACTATGGGTGTATTTTCTTTTGAAGTGTTTGATTTTATTTTGGAATGAGATATTAGCTTATCACATGTTAAAGCCTAGGTTTTGGTGAAAGTCTTATTTTTGGTGTGTTGTGGGAAGCACCAAAGAAGTTAAATCAAATGATTTTTTTTGGGAAATGAGGCTTTTGGAATGTGAAAAGTGGATGTTTTTGATGTATGTATGAGGGGTAAGAATTCTGGAAATTATGGGCTTAAAGGCCTAAAGGAAAAAAAAAAAAAAAAAAGAAAAATTTTGGAAGCAGCAGGGGTAGGCTGCAGTCGCGCACGAATGGTCGGGCACGGGCGCACGGGTGCGCGCAGGTGCGGAGGTGCACTGGGGCTCAGGTACCGGGGCGCGGGCATGCAGCAGGTGCGCTACTCGCTGCCAGCTGCGTGGCTAGCGCACCGCGGGGCCCTGTCAGCCAATTTTTTTCAAAAATTTGGAATTTTGGGGGATTTTGGGGCATTTCTTAATTGATTTTAGGCCCCAGGAGAATTTTTAAAATAAAGGAATTTTTCAGGTATTTTTGTAGATAATGCCAAAATTTTGAAAAGTGAAAATTTTTGAGTTTTGTAATCAATCAATGTATGGATTGAAATGGTGAATTTTTTGGAGCCTGGTGAAATTCTTGGATGGAAAAAGAATTAAATATAATATGAGAATGGCGATTGGGCATCATAATGAGATTTCTTTCAGCTAAGTGCACTATGGTTAAGCCCAATTTTGCTAGTGAATCCTGGGGTTGAGCGAAGGGAAGGACAAACCTAATTCCCACCTAGGGCGTTTCGTTTTGAAACATGGTCCACCCTTCACCACAGGTCGGGTAGGTGGACAATTCAGGTAATTGTTCATGAGTGGCACCCATAAGTGGGAACGGGGCGTTATAGAAATCAACCTTTCTGTTAAGTATGTTTTGAAATATAAGTGAGTATGTTACAAAATCAACCTTTCTATTAAGTATGTTTCGAAACCTATTATCATATGTTTCGAAACCTTGTTCTCTATTTTGCTTATTTTGAAACTTCTGGCTTTTGAAAACGTTTCTTTTAAAAGCATGAACAATGCAAATGGACAAGTAAGATAGAAAAACAAATGCACACAAGATTTATAGTGGTTTGCCACCAAGCCTAGTCCCCTACCTTCAAGCTTATCCACTTGAAGGATTTTCAAACACCATCACTTTTACTAGTGATAAACTACAACAAGGGTTTTACCATGGTTCATCCTAAAACCTTGTACACAAGGAGTTTTTATGGCTCAACTCAAACCTTACAATCAATAACAAGATAAATAAAACTTATTTTTTACAACCCAATCAGATTTAATGTAATAAAATACATTACTAAATGATTGTACAAACCTCTTAATATGGGGTGAGGAGAGCTTAGAAGGATGAGACGTCAGTTTTAGTTTGCTTCTCCTTTTCACAACACAATGCACTTCAAAGATTGGTTGAATGGATCTTCTTTGAGAGCTTGTTGAAAAAGAATTTCGTTCACTTGTGCTTGTGTATGTATCAATGTCTCTTGTATGTGTGTTCTTGTATGTATACTTGTAAGAGGTGCTTCTTATCTTCAAAGAACTGATATATATACCAGGAAATAGAATTTTGGTTAATTATAACCGTTAGAGATAAGATGTTAAAGTAGGTTTCAAAACTGTTGTTGCCAAAATACAACAATCTATTTTTTTTTTATTGTGGACAGACACAAGAGTCTTGAGAGTCGTGCCTTCACTGATGAGAACCTTGATGAGTAACTGGATCTGGTAGAGGTCCAAATCTGATGGTCTGATAGATCTGATGATCTGCTGGCCCCATGATTTGGTGGCGTCAAAATGATCTGGTGGCCTAAGATGACCGAGTGACCTGAGGGTGACGAGTGGCCTTGGTGATCGAGTGACCTGAGGGCGACGAGTGGCCTTGGTGACCGAGTGACCTAAGGAAAACGAGTGGCCTTGAGGATGACGAGTGACCTTGAGGATGACGAGTGGCCTTGAGGATGACGAGTGGCCTTGGTGACCGAGTGACCTGAGGTTGACGAGTGGCCTTAGGTGACGGGTGGCCTCGGATGAACGAGTGGCCTTAGGATGACGAGTGGACTTGACCGAGTGACCTAAGGGTGATGAGTGGCCTTAACCGAGTGACCAGAGGGTGATGAGTGGCCTTAGGTGACGAGTGGCCTTGATGATGACGAGTGGCCTACAAAACAAAAGCACCGTTAGGATGCGGGTGGGGGTCCCCACGTAAACCCTCCAATGCTTAAGTCAGATCTCGAGAGAAAATGAGTAAATTGTACTTTTATAACTCAAAATTGCGTACCTCGTGATCAAGACATGGTCTCATATTTATAGCGGAGGAGAGAGAGAAGACGTGCGAGAATCCGGGCGAGAATCTAGCGGCCCATTTCGATGATTTTGCGGCCCATCTGAGAGGGAAAAGAGGAGAGATTGACCCAAGCCCAATCGACCATGACCGAGTGGGGGGCTACTCGGTCATGATTGGGTGGGGGGCCACTCGGTCATGCCTTCTTTTGCCCTTTTCCTTGGATTGGTTTTGAGTAGTTCCTGCACCTCAACTTCATACCTGATTTACACCTTGATTTAGCTTGAATATATGAAAAATTAAAACATAAAAGTTGTAGAGAATTCTCTTATATTTCCATAGGATTTTGAATCAGATCAATCGGAGATCATATGAGAAAGTTATTACTGAAAAACCAAAGTAGTATTGTACCCACTCGGCATAACCGAGTGGGTAACGAAAAGTGGGGAAATTGGCCTCCTATGACCTAGTGAGGGGCTACTCAGTCATGACCGAGTGGGGGGCCACTTAGTCATGCCGTCTTTTGCCCGACCGAGTGGGGGGCCACTCGGTTATGCCTTTTTTTGCCCTTTTGTCTTGGTTCGAATCCACTTCCTTCAATACTTAACTTCGAGTCTTAATCATGCAGATGCATCAACTTCATGCCAAATTTACACCTTGATTAAGCTCAAATCTCTTAAAACTCAAAACATTAAAGTTGTAGATAATTCTCTTATCTTTCCATAGAAATTTGAATCACCTCAATCATAGCTCATATGAGAAAGTTATACCTGAAAAACAAAAATAGTGTCGTACCCACTCGGCATAACCGAGTGGGCCCTCCCTACTTGGTCTCGGCTTGACCTCTTGCTCCTTCGACTTATTTCCTTGATCTCCTACAACCCGTTGGGCCTTTGGGATTCATGTCCATGTCTCATGACTTTTTTAGGTCTTGTGATTCTCCATGTTTGTAGGGCATATCAGAAACAACACACTTTTACACTAAGGTTTCGAAACATACATCACATGTTTCGAAACATCCAGTCTTTACAGATGATTATGCACTTAGAGACAAAATGAGTAGGAGACAAAGCTTTATGTTCTAACATGATTTTGTTTTATTCTCCACTTTCAAAATTTTGAAATTGAAATATCAGAGTATGAAAATTAAGTCAAAAGAAACTTTTAAATAACTTTTGAATGAAAAGAAATTAAAAGGCAATAGCATGTCAATTTTTCAAATATTCTGCTGACAAAGTTAGATGTTTCAAAACATGCTATGAAGATTTCGAAACATACTTAAAAAATATATATCAAAACATATGCAACACGGATTTTGAATGCTCTTCTGATAGCATTGACAGAAGTTTCGAAACATACTGTAGAAGTTTCAAAACATATACCTACATATCAAATAGGTTTCAAAATATAGTATGCAAGCTTAACAAACATTTAAGCCTTATCAAAAGGCATTTCGAAACAGGTATAGAAACATGGTAGAATGATGTTTTGAAATATAGAAACTAAGTTTCAAAACATGATGCATGAATTTTTAATTTTTTCAAGCATTTGAACATTCGCGCCAAAACACTAATCATGAATTAAGAATAACAATACATCAAACATAATCATGATATACATTTCTCTCTGTATATATACATCAATATCTATATAGTATTTAAATATGACCTTATATTTAGTATATTTAGTAGTATTTTATAAAACATTTATTCATTCAAACATTGTCACCTTATATTCGGTATTTAATTAATTTAAAGATAATATTAGTTATTATTTTTATTGGGTTAATTATCAATAAATGTATTATGTTTGATTAATCAAACACTGTCACCTTATATATTCATTAATTAATTATTGAACATCAGAACAAAATTTATCTTTCTCCTTATATAATAAAGCATTAAATTATAAATAAGACTAACGCTCTTGTATTTTTGCATTTGTACAATTTGCATTTTAATTCTCTTAAGAAGAATATTGCTTTACATATGTTTTTAAGTTTTGAACTTGTAGTGTAATCAGCTTGTTCAAGATTTGAAAACTAAAGTTGATTTTTTTCTATATATTTTGAATCAATATTAAACACATACTAATTATTTTTCATTCAACATTTTTTGTCCTTAATCTTATTTTTCTTATATTGTTTTATTTTTTATGCATTAAATTATTTTTGTGACATTTTTATTTAATATTTGTTTAAATACCAAAAACTAAAAAAATGGAAAAATTAATTTTAGATTTATAATATATCAAACTTATTTATTATAATTATTAAATTTATAATATAATTATATTTTTAAATAAATATTAATTTAATGCAATAATTTAATATACTAAATATATTATTTAGTATATTTAGTATTATTTTTGTTATATTTTTATTTAATATTTGTTTAAATACCAAAAAGTAAATTATTTGATTTTTATTTCACAAATAATTTTTAAAAAAATAAAAGAAAAACAAAAAATGTAGGCAGGACAAACCCCACCTCTTTTCCCTCTTTCTCCAAATCCCCAAATCCCTAACTCACCCCATCTCCCTTCTCTGTCTCTCTCTCTCTGTGAAGTCACTCCACCTTCGATCGTCGTAGCTGCCTCCACCTCCATTCGTCGTTGCTGCCATCGCTTCTGTTCATAGTCGCTGTCTCCACCTCAGTTCGTCGCTGCTGCCTCTGCCTTCGATCTCGCTGCCTCCGCCTCCGGTCGTCATCGCTACCTCAAAGTATTTTTCTATTGCACTTGCATGTATTATTCCGATCATCTCTTCCATCCACCTACAATTGTATCGTTGATTCTAGAATTTTATTTTTATTTTTTTACAACCTGGGGTTCGGGGCAAGGTTTTGGGTTTGTTTAGTTGTTGCAAAAAATGCCTCAGAGCATTTTGTCTAGTTGTTCTGAAGCAAGCTGATTGTGTAGCTTAACAATATATTTGTTTATCATAACAATATATTTGTTTAAATTTTCTGGTATTAACTGTATGCTTCTCATTTGGCATTGGATTTCAGATGGGGTCAAGTTTTCATATTGGATGCTCTTTCCAAGTACAAGGCAGCTGATGGTCGTGAAGCTGAGAATATTGTGGAGCGTCGATTACAACATGCAAATTCTGCAGTTGTGTTTTCTGCTGTCAAGGTACATTTAATTCTTCCTATAATTAAACTTAATTGGCATTCTCATTATTAATTGCTTTTCTTTACACAAACATCATGTTCTTGTTGAATTCTACTATTGGATATCTTCCTCTAAAATTGTTTTTGGACAGATTTCTTTTTGTTGTATGGTTCACTTGATGGTCACTTTTCAGGTTCTTTTGGAGTTCAAAGAATATGCAACAGAAGTAGATGTAGATTTTGTAAGAAAGGTTGTTCGTGCAATTGGACATTGTGCCATCAAGTTAGAGAGCAGCTGAGCGATGGGTGTTGTTGGAGCTAATTAAGATTAAAGGAAGTTATGTGGTTCAAGAAGCTATCATTGTCATTAAAGATATATTCGGAAGATACCCTAATTAACACGTAAATTTTTCTTGTCTCTTATGTCCTTTTTCCCTATAAATTTGCTCCATTAGATTGCGGTAAATTCTAGTTTTTTTGTATATTGTACTGTGATGTTATTATCTTATAGCGGTTTGTTGTCTCTGCTAGCTGTGATTTTGTTTTTTTTTTTTTCGTGTGTCATAACAGCATGATTCCATCTTATAGCGGAGCATTTTGTTTAGTTGTTAAGTTAATTTATTTTATTAAATTAAAATAAAATAAATAAATAAATTTTATTATATATATATTTTTAATAAAATATATTAAAAATATATTTAATTTATTTTTTTTATTTGTTTACTGTTTTTAGCCACGAAATTTTTCATCACTAAAAATAAATTTTTAATTTTTTTATTTATATTTATTTTATACTTTAGCGATGGAAGTTAAATTTTATTTTTTTATTTATATATTTTTTATACTTTAGCGACTGAATTTTTCATTGCTAATTTTAGCAACGAAAATTTCTATTGTTAATCCGTTGCTGTTTTCTTGAATTAGAGAAGTATTTGCGACAGAAATTTATGTCACTAAGTCTTAAAAAAATTTCATTTAGTGACGGAACATTTTCCATTGCTAATCCGTCGCTAAATTGGCGATAGATTCATCGCTACAAAAATTTAGCGACAAGCACTTCAGTGACGGATATGTTCCGTCGCTAAACTCATTTAACAATAGATTTTTTGGCTTTAACAGCAGAAATGTTCCGTCGCTAAAACCCAAAATTCTTGTAGTAAATGTCTAGTTTGACAACTTGTCCAAGACCCTCCATCCACTACTAACGGCTATATTTTTGAATGGGCTCAAGATGCACTATAAATAAAGGATAGATGGATGATTCAACTTATTGAGGAGAGTTCATTACAAGCTTACAAGTGTTTATTCTTCAAGTAATTCATTATTTTATTCATTTCTCTCTCAAAGGCTTTACATTCATTTTGCATCATTTGTTTACAAGCCTTGTGATTATTTTAGAGAGATCTCGTAATCTAAAAGTTTCATCTATTAGAATCTATTTATTATTTTATCTCTCATAATTCTTAGCAAGATTAGCTAGAAGGCCTACATTGCTTGTAGGAGAATTATTTTTCCTAACTTGTCGCTAGAAGCCTTGTTTCTTTAAGCAAGGAGTTGTATATTCTACTACAAAACAAAAATGGCATTTAGCAGTAGTTTAAAAAATCGCCTCTAAATCAGTCATCGCAGAGCATTTAGTGGTGGTTTTAGTAACAGCTGAAGTAACTGCCGCTAAGTCATATTTTTTGCGGTGGTTTAAGAACCGCTGCAAAATAGGTAATTTAGTTGCGATTTCAGAACAATAGCAAAAAATTTTAAAATATTGAATTTAAAATCGTTGCAAAAATTTTGAATTTTTGACAGCCCTAGAGGGCGCATGTGGGTGACTACGCGACCTCCCCTGTGCGCGTATGCACGCAAAACCATCTGACTTGCAAAGCCTCCTAATTATATATTTGCGCATATAAATTATATATTAATCCAACCACTATTTTTCACAATTATATTTTATATTTTTTAATATAAATTCAAAAACATAAATTAATTGATTATTTTTTAAAAGAATAATGGAATAAATTAATTCATTTAAATTAAATAAATTAATTGATTAAAAAATAAAAAGATGATTTTATATATTTTTTAAAAATTTATTTTTAAAATTATTAAAATTTTGTTAAATTTAATTTTATTTTTTAAATTAAATTTTTTAATGAATTTTATTTAGTTTTATTTTTTAATTATTTATTTTTTCTAAATTTAGCGACAGTTGTTTAAAACAACCGCAAAATTAAACTTTTTAATGAATTTTACGACTATTTTGTAAAATCACTGCAAATGTTATTTAATTTTAATTTTTTATTTTTTATTTCTTTCCTAAATTTAGTGACAATTTTTTAAAACTGCCACAAACTTAAACTTTTTAATGAATTTGCAAATTTTAAATTATTTTTATTTTTTAATTATTTTCTAAATTTTGCAGCGGTTTCTAAAAAACCATCCCTAAATTTAATTTTAATTTTTAATTATTAAATTATTTTTTAAATTTAGCAAGAATTTTTTGAAAGCCGTCAAAAAATTAAATTTTTTAATAAATTTTGCGACGATTTTAAAAAGTTGTTGCAAAATACCTTGTTTTGCGGTGATTTTTAAAACTGCCACAAAAAAATCATCACAAATTTTTTTTTTTTTTGTAGTGTTCATAACTTATTACTAGAGGGCCTATCTAGAGTGATAGGAGAATTATAGTGAATTATTTAAAAAATCCTTAATAAGGAGTTAAGGTAGTGGATTAACCTTGATTTAAGGCAAACCACTATATATCGTTGTGTCCCTTCTTTGCTTGTGCTCTTTGTTTCATTTAATATTCCAGCATTTCAATAATCCTCACTTGCACTAAAATATGATTTTTTATCAAAAAGTTTTTCAAATTCAATTAATCTTTTAAATAACCCAATTCACCCCCATCTTGGGTATTGGTGCCATTGCTATACAAACCTATCACATCTATGTGGTCTGTATTGCCAGTATATGGAAACAGGTGTTGGGGACATGATCCGTCACCTTCGTTGTGATTGATGGGGTGAACGTCCTATGTGATCTACTGTTAATGTGATGGGATAACCCCTGGTTAGGGCATATTTGTAACACCCTGCTTTCCCACGCGTGGCATTAACCCAAGATTTCGATAATATTTTTTCCAACATACACTTAACAAAAATCATTCCCTAATAATCCCATTCTATCTTCTCAGCATATCAAACTTAAAAATCAATAAGCTAAGACAGGTAATTGTTGTTGTACTTTTTGTACAATAGTTTTAATGATGAAAAACATATATTGGTTTAATCCCTAAGTCATGAGTCAATTATGTGGTTTTCAATATATATCAATTTCAATATCAAGTATATCATATATCACTGTCTGAAACTGAAAACCCTGTTTTGGCTAAGTCTGGGAGATTAGCACCTTATAAGGAGAAGTATAAGAAAGAGTTTTCTTTTTAGAAAACAAACTCCCGGTAATTTGATATTTATCATTCATTAGAGCTAAAACGATTTTTAATGAATTTTTCATTAAATAGAAAGTATATATTTTGGAGGTGGGTTTATTGCTAAAACTTGAGTTTGTACTAAAACCCAAAATCTACTTTCTTATATATTTGGATTTTGATTTTATAAGTATTTTTATTGAATCCAAATAGGGGGTACTTCGTTATTTACATTTATGTATTAAAGTAAAGTTAAAGAAATGGAAATAACCTGTGATGTAAACATGCTGTGGAATGTGCTTTCATATGTTTCTGAATCTATGTCATGTTTCTGTGCATGTTTCGAAACCCCTTTGAAATGGTTTTCAATGTTTTCTATCTATGCTATTTCGAAACATCTATGCATTGCATGTGTTTTCAAATAAGGTTTTGGACTATGTTTCGAAACCTCCATATCATGTTTCGAAACCTCATTGCCAGAGAGGTATGTTTCGAAACCTATCATGTCATGTTTTGAAACCTCTGACATTCTGTCAGCAGATTATTTGAAAACCAAGATGCATTTGTTTTACATTTTTGTATTTATCAAAATACTTCTCTATCATTTATTTAATGCACTCTCCATGCTTAAGAGATTCAAATTTGAATTTGAATGTGAGTGCTTTTTAAATATTCAAAGTGGGTGTAAGATTCTGTCTCCCACTTGTCTGCTGTCTCTGAGTGCTTGTCCAAGCTGAAAGCTTACATGTTTCGAAACTTGTTGTCTATGTTTCGAAACCTTAGTGCATTTTTATGATGTTTCGAAACACACTTTGCATGTTTCGAAACCTACTTTGTTGTCTTGTCTCTAACGGCTATAAACGGCCAGATTTCTATCTCTTGGTATAAATAGCAGGTATTTGAAGACAAGAATAAGAAGATTGAGCAAGAACAAGATACAACAAGTGAATACACACTAGACACACACACACAAGCACAAATGATTTAAATCCGTTTGACAAGCATTCAACGAAGATCCATTCATTCATTGGTGTGCATTGTGATGTGAAAAAAGGAGAAGCAAGTGCAAACAACAAGCATCATCCTCCAGCTCTCCTCACCTCAAGTTAAGAGGTTTGTACAACCATGTTGTAAGGCATTTATTGCTCTTTGGGTTGTAAAGATAAATTTGATTATCTTGTAAATGTTGTAAAGGTTTGAGTTTAGCCTAAAACTCATTTGATGTAAAGGTTTGAGTTGAGCCTAAAACTCATTGTGGTTTGAGTTGAGCCTAAAACTCACTTGGTGCTAGGTTTGAGTTGAACCCGTAAAAACTCACTTTGTAAGGTTTTGAGGTGAACCGAGGTAAAACCCTTGTTGTGGTTAATCACTAAATAAAAGTGATTGGGATTGCAAAATCCTTCAAATGGGTAAGCTTGAAGGTAGTGGAGTAGGCGAGTGCCGAACCACTATAAATCTTGTGTGCAAGTGTTCTTTAACTTTCGCATTTCATTATTGCACATGCTCTCATTAGATTTGTTATCAAAGGCTAAAATAGTTTTCTTGAGTATAAACTTATAAACATACATTTCATATTTCGAAACTTGTAAAACAGTGAAGTATATTTCGAAACATATATAGTAGGTTTCGAAACCTACTTAACAGAAAGATTTATTTCGAAACATATAGCTTATATTTCGAAACCTATTATTCTACCATCAATCAAAGTTTTAAATTATCGAAAAACGTACCTAATCCCAATTCACCCCCCCTCTTGGGATATATTTACCATCATTAGGAACCAACAGTAATATCATCACATATGCGGAACCAAGATCAAAATCTCAAATAGTATATAACCCCAAACGCTTCATTTATAACATAGAAACCATACCATTGTTTAACATCACATTTTCAAAACAAAATACATGGAAACTCATCTCTTAGCAGTAACAACTGAATACCTCAAACATAGTCAAAAGATATGCTAAAGATCACCTATGTAAACAACGACTACATTTCGATATTCTCTCTTCCCTTGGTGCTGCTACTTTCACTTGAAACGTTTGAATATTCCAGAGACATAGTTCAAATTAGATGCTGAATCATCTAAGTAAAGGTTTAAAAATATTTTCATGAATATATGCAAGACCATGAATCAACACGTCCTAGCCTTAAAGAACCCCACACAACACTTAACCCGAACCAGGGAAAATACAATCTCTCTAAGAGCAGCATAAACACATTGACATAACACAGTCCTAGCCTAAGAGGGGTAACATCAATGCATCTCCCCGATACCATGGGAATAATCGTTACCACTTCTATCACAAGAGGGTCAATATCAACACAAGAACCAAGGTATCACACCACAATCACGTCAGGGATTACGTTCCCACTCAAAAGCAATACAGAAACATTACCCATTTCCAATACACATGCTAATGTCATAACCACAACATGTAATGATGCATCACATAAAATGACATTTCAAAGCACGTATTTCAATGCGCATGTAAATAAACATTTTGGATAAACTATTCACATGAAATCAACCTATCATAGGTCAAACCATTTATATAAAACAAGCTAAGTATTGGGTTGAACCACTCATATTTGAACGTACTCAGAATACCTCAATTCTAATGCCCAATCCTCAATTCTCGTGTCAAGCTTCAACAATTGTACTTAATTCCAAACCTCAACGTACCTTGGCCATCATATTTATTCAGAGAAATTAATATTCTATTTTTCCTAATTTTTTCATAATTTTTCTTTTATTTTTTTTCTATTTTTCCCTCAAAAATTTCAAAATAAATACCTCTTCAAGGTTTTTTTTCAAAATTTTCCACCACCATAAATCATAAAATAATTTTAGAAAAATTATAAATTAATTTTGGACAAAAATGGTACCTCATGCACTCTCACGCGCTTCTTATGTGCCCTGCACATAATGGCCAGTGTGTGCACCTCACGAGCAGGTCGTCTTCTCTGGCTCCAACCACCGGCGATTGCTGGTTTTCCTCCTACCTTGTTATACTCCTCAAGACGATCATAGATGTGCCTTTGAATGCCTGAAATAACTACCAGAAGTGGCTCAATTAGTCATTTAAAGGTTCGACCGAGGCTTCTACAAACTTTTCCGAATACCTCTCGAAATCTTCTCAAATTTAAATGAAAGCTCACCAAAATCTCTAGAAAAATTCTACAAGACACGAGGAACAAAAGCCCCTTGTTCTCAACACTCGATTAACCCTCTATAGTTTCGAATTTGAGCTTGAATTTGATAAAAAATCCTCGGCCATTGACCCCTTTTTATACACGTTTTAGAGCCTCGAAATGTCCATTGTTGTCAAATCTGAGGTCTTAAATGCCTTAATTTGCCTTAGATCGACCTAAATCCTTCATCATTAGCCTTAAACAAGGGAATTACAGAGGCAAAATTTTTTACCATCTCATGACCACAATTTCGATCAAATTGACTGTTGACGTGGCTGTTTCTTCACCGTGGGTAGACCCTAATGACTCTAGGCTTAGCTTTGATGCCTCTGAGTCCCTTCTAACAGCCCTCCTATGGCCAAAATTGGCGATGGGAGAGGTAGCCAGCGACTAGTAGTGTTTCATGCAACCTTTGGAAATTCACATTGCCAGCTTTTGGAAATTACACTTTTGCCCCCTTCAAACTTCTAAATTCCATTTGGGCCTTTCCATGCAACATTTTGGGTTTCTAAAAATTCCACAATGAACCCCTGAATTTTCTTTTTCACATTTTATACCCTAAATTTCGTTTTGCCACTTTCGGGCAAGATTCATAAGTTACACTTAGGCCTATCCTCTAAAAATTTCGATCCAAATCCATTTCAGGGTTGTTCTACTTATAAAACCAGAGCCTTCTCTGGGTTCTTTTGATTTCTCGGGTGCCCCTCTCGACCTTTTCATTTTTGGGCTGTATTTTAGCTATACTGAAATTGTCTCTGTTTGATTTCTTCCAGTGTCATAAATCTTATCTTAAGATGCTCGTCAATGACATACCCTTCTTTTTAGATATTTACGTTCTAGGGTACTCCCTTCCATTGATTCGGTTATTTAATAATTCAGGGTATTACAATATTGATTATCAGGAAAGGTGTTTCTTGAGGTGTCATTTAGTCACATTAACAAGGTCATACACATCGTTACTAAGTTTGTGAGCTTATCATTCCATGACTCTCACTCAGCTAGGATGTTAGGTAATGGAATGATTATAACACACGATAATCGTTAATAGGTTCATTTGAAGTAAGACTTCACTGTCACAAATATTGTCCTGGATCATTGCTAGGCGTTATCCAGAACATCTCAAATCATCACTGGGATATGGAGAGATTCTTATGTTAGGTCAAGGTGTTGGGCAATGCTGAAATATGTTTTGGTGCTATCTGTTTACTAATGGATAGTGGACCTAGAAAGTCACACACCATATAGTGTTACATTTAGTGTCAACATTGTGCATCCAATGTGTCTCAGTTATGTCAATAAGTGTTAATGACATGGTGGGTCAATAGTTGACATGCTAGAGCCTTGAGAGTCGACTACCCTAGGTTTGGGAGTCGACTCTTGGTGTCGCCCCAACCAAAGTTGGTGCATTCCACGTGGCTCAAAATTGGGGTTGCTAGTGGAAGTGGCAAGGTGGAAGAAATTAGATGGGTGGTGAAATTGAAAATGAGGGGTTTTTACTGCTTGCCTTTGTTTTGCTCCTTTCTACTTCCTTTATCAATTTCTATTATTGTCTCGATAAATTAATTGAGCATGAGTATCACATGTTGATTGAGACACGGGTGCTAGTGATACGGGATCCTTAGTCTAGCATGGTAAAAGGTGACCGAAATGGCACTGGACAGTACACTAGGGGTGAACAACCTAGGACCACCACAACGTGAGCTGGATCGGTCTCAGTACAAAAATAGTTTATGTACCCCAACTTGACATTGGACTTTAGGTATCCATTTACTGTATTTCACGTGATGAAATAACATGTTACCTAAATATCCAAGCTGTGTATGGTGTGTGTTTATGACTTTTACAAAGTATATCTAATATTTGCAAAAAAATTTGTTTTACCAACACCACCATACTTGTATTCCATTAGGGACATCTTCCTTGGGTTGGTCGGGTCAGTCAGTTTCATATGTATACTTTCTACTTGCTCAATCATATTACAAACCAAAGGGGTGCCTTCTTTTATGATACAAGGTGACCAAAAAAAGTGGAAATGCTAATGGAGCTGCTTGAAGGATTGACAAGAGGAGATTATTATTAGCACCTTCTGCAACCACTCTCATTCTTGATCTTTGCATTTACCCCTTTGCCAGAAGATATTTGGCGACTATTATTATTGTTGCCAAAATACAACAATCTGTTTTTTTTTTTCGTGAGAGAATACAATTTGTGCGTGGTTTTTCGTGGGAGTCTTGTTCAGACCTTGTGAGCATTTTGAGAGTTTGTCACCATCGTGCGTAGAGAGTCTCTTCACCAACATGCGCTGAGAGTCTCATCACTAATGTGCATCAAGAGTCTTGTCACCAACGTGCTGAGAGTCTCCTCACCAACGTGCACTGAGAGTCTCGTTGGAAGTAAAGCAAAATCACTACGGGGCAAGTAGAGTAGTTCAAAATTTTGAACCTTGCCCCGATCCCGGCGATTGGATCAATGTCGAAATTAAATCATTTACATACAAATAAAATAAATCTAACCTTTAGATTTTTGAGTCGTTCGCGGATTCGAGTCATCTAGGCGTCTGGCCTCTAACTCATGATACGCGGTATGGGTCCGTTGGTAAGGAGAGTAAAATAGGAGTGCTGGCTCCTTCTCCTTTTTGTGGCTTGTGTATGTGTTAGTATAGGTGCTTTAGACCCAATCAGATTGGGCATGTTGTACACTGACAATTATAATCATGTTTATTATTGAATAAGGAGTTATTCAATCTCACAACAAGTCATTCTATTAGTTTCTTATTATTATTGTAATGACTGGATGAAACTAGATAGAAGTCCATATGATGTATATTGTGATTAATCTATAAAGATGTGAGATGATGCATCACAGTTTCTAGACCTCATTAAACGTCCCAAGTCGTAGCAATGTTAAGAATGGACATTGACAATTGCGGTAAGACTTGTATGTGCTATGTTTTTGCTATGTGATAGCAATAGGGGTCTCACACCCATAGGCATGGTGATGCCTAGACAAGTACATACGTGACCAATGTTGGAGAACGTGCCATTGGACATGACTCACCGTGAGAATCCGTTTTGGTTATATGTTGATGGAATTCTCATATGAGATGGGTGTAACTAATCCTTGGACCTGAGGTTGTCATGGTCATCTCATAAGAAGACCGGTATGCTTTGACATCATTTTGATAGGCTTAGATAAAGGCTGCACGTGGGCGATCATTGGGCATATCGTGAGGCTTATGGAGATGGGTGTATAATCAAGATTGGATTCGTCTATCCCTTGATAGAGGATGACGTATCTAAGGCACCTTTGGTGGATATTCACTTTAAATCTATGGCCATGGTGAAAGAGATCAATAAAGAGTTATTGATTCACTTTCTATTAAGTGAAGATATCCGGATGACCGAAAAAAAACTTATGTGATCATAATCAAGCAATACATTGCTAACTTGAGATCACATAGGATACATTGACGAGAGGATCGAATTACACGGTGACCATGCTCGTGAAAGATTATTTGCGGATTATGAATCCTTCTGAATAATTGGGTAGGCATGATGCCTTGCTAGAGGCCAATTTTATCTTATGTGTTCGTACCGACACATTGCCAACATATTCGGAAGCCTAATGAGTCATACGCAATAGGCACGATCACTAGCTTAAACTAGGAGAGTGGATATATGGCTAAGTGGGATACTTTAGGAAGAAGTTGTGCTGTCGTAGGTTCTCACGGAAAATGAACAAATGGACTTAATAATGTCGATATGACGAGGGGTCGTCATAAAGGAAAGAGTTTCCTGAAATAACAATTGATTAAATTAAGGACTTTCTAATTTAATAATTTTCTATTTGTTAGAGTGGCAAATAAGAAAAAAAATATATTTGGGCTTAAGTTAATATTTGGACTAAATTGGATTTGGGCCAAATATTAAATTAAATATTATACTTTGGCTAAATTAGATTTGGGCCAAATATTAAATATTATATTTAGGGGCTAAATTAGATTTAGATTAAATATTAAATAATAAATATTTGGGTTTGAATTAGATTCGCGCTAAATATTTTATAAATAGATTTGGACCACATAATTATATTTCTAGTTGGACTAGAATAGGCCCACTTAAGATTTTAATTGAAACCCAATCCATTAGGGTTTAAGAAACTTTAGAAGGCTTCTCTATAAATACCCTTTTTTGGGTTACCCAAATAGAGGAATTTAATGGTTGTGTGGTTTTTCAAGAGTTGAAAAACGAATGCCATTCACTCTCTCCCATTTCTTTTTGGCATTGATTTGAAACGTAGGCGTTCTTTTCCATCCATACACAAGCCGCGAAATGGAGAAGGAGCTAGCACTCCTATTCTGCTCTCCTTGCCAACGGACACGTGCAGCGCATCACGAGTTAGAGGTCGGATGCTTGGACGGCTTGAATTCCAGAACGACTCGAAAATCTAAAGGTTAGATTTATTTTATTTGTATGTGAATGATTTGATTTTGACGTTGATCCAATCGTTGGGATCGAGGTAAAGTTTAAAAATTTTAAACTACGCTGTTTGCCTTGTAGCGATTTTGCTTGGCTTTCAGTATGGACGGAAAAGAACGCCCAGGTTTCAAATTGATGCAAAAAAAAAAAAAGGGGAAAGAGTGAATGACATTCGTTTTTCAACTCTTAAAAAACCACACAATTATTAATTCTTCAATTTGGGCAACCCAAAAAAGGGTATTTATAGAGAAACCTTCTAGGGTTTCTTAAGCCCTAATGGATTGGGCTAGCCCATTAATCCTATTTTAACTAGAATCTTAAGTGGGCTTATTCTAGTCCAATTAGAAATATAATTAAGTGGCCCAAATCTATTCATAAAATATTTAGTCCAAATCTAATTCAAGCCCAAATATTTATTATTTAATATTTGCTCTAAATCTAATTTAGTCCAAATATAATATTTAATATTTGGCCCAAATCTAATTTAGCCTAAATATAATATTTAATTTAATATTTGGGCCAAATACTTTATTTAGTCCAAATATTAATTTAAACCCAAATATATTTTATTTTTTATTTGCCACTCCAACAAATAGAAAATTATTAAATTAGAAACTCCTTCATCAATTGCCTTTTTAGGAAACTCTTTCCTTTATGACGACCCTTCATCATATCGACGTCATTACGTCTCTTTGTTCTTTTTTCGTAAGAACCTACGATGGCATGTAACACCCCTGTTTCTATAAACATGAGGCTGATAAACGCATCCGGGGTGTATCTTGAAATACAGAAGCTAGGATTGAACCTGAAGTGGTAGGATTCCTACTAGTTTAATATAAATTGCGTACAAACTTATAATACAACCACAAATACAAGTTCGGTACATACTTTAATTTAAGTAGCCTAGTTGCCATTCATATTACAATAGGGGTAGCTGCTGCTCCACTCACTCTGTATTTATTACTTTTTGTATTTTTCTTTTGCTTTCTTAGCTGGTTTAGCAACCTTTTGTGTTCACAATTAGAATGAGGTGATTAGACTCGCCAGTGCACGAGTGTGATTGTAGCAGAAAACTTATTTGTTATTTTTTCGGGCAAGACCGGGTCGATTCACAGGGAGATTACTCATGGAAGGAGATAACCACACCAGTTCTTTCAACAAAGAAGTGAGATTAAGCTAAATGTATATAAATGTATCTGGATATGAAGAGGTCTTGGGTCAAGACAGATATGGTGCCAAACCCAACTGATTTTCCATATAGCTCTCTGTAATGTAACTGACAGCTCAAGTGGCTCAAGTTTACAACCGTTAAATGCACTTCTGAGATGATAATAACTCTTGGTTTAAGCAACCTCCATACATGGCATGGAGATTCTACGTCAAGCAGCTATTATAAATTAGTGTATAAATAACGCTTTTACAAAATCATTGCTCGGGGCTTGGGTATGAGAACGTTTCCAGGTTAAGAAGCTCTCATACATGGCATGGGAACTCTAGTTTAGGCATACGAACCAATCCAAGCCTGAGATTTTTAATAACATTTCTCAAACCCGTTTTACGTTGGTTACTTAATCATTTGAGGTTCTGCTATATTGATTCATCAGTGGCTTTGGGCACCTTCTCTGCCTTAACCCAAGAATCGAGTTAGCCACACATCTTCATGGGAAGTGCACGACTAAAGCTATTCTCAACGGATGAATGCGAGATTTTGCAAGTAAAGAAAATGAAACCAGAATCAAAATACTAAAGATTGAAATAAACTAATGCTGTATCGTTTACTGAAATGAACTACAAGCTAAATCAGAAAATGAAAATGGACTTGTGAAAGTAAGAACAAAGCTGAGAACTAACTAGAACAAACTGAAGAACTGAAGTGCCATTCGTTCTCTACAATTACAAAGCAAAAACTAATCATGAATGATACGAGAGAGATCAGTCAACTCAGTTAAAGGGTCTATTTCTCTCCACTGCTACTGTCTTCTTTTTGTATTTTCTTCTAAGTAACGTCTGCTCTTTTTCTCGTTTTGATTCCAAAGAATGTCGACTCCATTTTAAGCTTTCAACTCATGGAGGTGGGGTCCATTGGTTCAGAAAGTTGGTGGAATTTACCTTAGAGCCACCGCGTTTATTTGCGCGTGCCAGACCTTGCTTCGGATACTCATTCGAATGAGTCGGCAGCAACATTCAGATGAATCTTGATGTTCTTCTGTTTTCTCAGACCATTCGAATTGATTGAACTCCCATTCGAATGAATTTCTGAATTTACTGTTCCTTACACGACGATTTTCTCACTCATTCGAATGAAACAGTAGTTTCATTCGAATGAATTTCCAATTTTTCACTTAAGTTCTTCACTGCATCCGAATGACATGGGAGGTATTCGAATCTTGAGTCATAATGCCGTTTCTTATTCGAATTACTCACCCTCCATTCGAATGGATTTTCTTCCTTCTGCCATTGCATTCGAATGATCTAAGACTTCATTCGGATATGCCTTCATATCTTCCGAACGATATGCTTATTCGAATTTCTTCAAACCCTCAACTCATTCGAATGGTTTGGCTGCATTCGAATGCCTGAGAAGCTTCCATCTGCTTTGATCCTTATTCGAATATCTTCCGGTGATACGATTGAATAGCTTTATCTTTATTGGAACACCTTCATCTCCTTGCTCTTCTTTCTTCTTTAAATCATGCCCTTGGAACTTTAAGCCATATCTTTCATCTCTTCTTCTTCTTTTGAGCTGCAATAAGCATTTTTTGAAGATTTTAGCTTGATCAAATGGATTAGGGGGCAATGAAATGTAACATTTTGTTGCATTTTTTTGAGCATCAATCACACCCCCCAACTTAAACGTTGCTAGTCCCTTAGCAATCAAATTAAAAACAAGAATACTTCATCATTCACATACCTGTTAATAGCTTAAATCTCAAACGTGAAGCAAAAATGTATGGTCAATAGCACAAGGACTTTGGACAATCAAAGAAGTGCTTATTATTTGAACTTTTGTCCAGGGCATATTAAGTTAAGTCAACCAGCATCTTGTTAAATCCTCTCAAGCTTTGATTACAATTCTCACTAGGTATGCCTCTCATCAATAAAACGATCACTCAGAGTTACTCTCAAGGGATGTACCTTAATTTGGAGTAAATGTAAATCAAGTTCAAAAAGGTATCATCAATTATCAAGAATGTGATTAACAAAAAAAAAAAAGGGACTTGACATAGCTTCATGATTAGATTAGTATCTTTGACAACCAACATCTAAAATTAACTAAGCCTCCTTACTATTGAAATTATATCCTGAATATGCATGATTCACAGAGTCAAGAGGGATCTCTCTGAAAAGTAACTGGAGCTTCGATGGTGATGTGGGATATCAAAAGGGAATGATGGCAATCAAAAGAGTTCATAGGTCTCGGGAATTCTCTCATTGTGGCTAAGAAATGATTTTTTTTTTTTTTTGATGTCCCAGACTTAGAGACAACCATTTATCTTAAATGGTATAGTGGTCTTTTAACGTCAGATTCCCAGATGATTTTTTTTTTTTTTTGGCAGCAAAACTAATACTGAGCCTTCAGAATAATTCCCGGATCCTAATCAATGGACAAGAACAACTTTTATGGACATGGCTTGGATGGAGGGAATGATGTAATCTGTTATGCAGAGTTTCAACAGGCTATGAATGGAGATTTAATCAAAAAGCAATAGGTTGTTTGGCTCAAGTGATAGGGGAATGATCCCTCTATGATGCTCTTTAAAACAATGCCATTCATTCAATTGATTTCAAGCTTAGAGTCAGTCAAGATTAGCTGTGATCACAAAGGACACTCAAAGCAAAATGTTGTTTTGAAGCCATTGAAAGATAAGAGAATCAACAAAGTATTCTACTGCATGAATCAGTGTTGTTCTACTCAGAATAAGAAGTTATGAAGCTTCAACACTCACTTTGGCAACAAATCTCCACTTGAATTTAAGAATTTAATTAACATGCTGATTATCATACTTGGTATGCCAACCCAACAAATGAACAAAAAATGAAGCACTCCCAAGTAGCCATGGCCCTGGTTTTAAATCTCATACAGTTCTATTTTCACATGCAAGATTACCATGCAATTAATCAGTTGTAAATTTGAAGCATCAAGCACAATAATTTGAAGCATAGAGTAAGCAAAGCGATTTCTATTGAAAATGAAAAACAGTTAAATTTTTGTAGTTCATAGTTAAAGAAGTTAAGCATGAAGAATCAAATCCTATGACTACTCAGTGCCATCAGTGGCATCATCAGAAGTGGAGTTCTCCTCTGTGGAGTTCTCCTCGGTAGAATTCTCCTCAGTGGAGTGCTCCTCAGTAGAGCTTCCAGAAGGAGTCTCTGATAAGGGCTCAGCAGGAGGAACAGAAGAAGAAGAAGGAATGACTGAGGGAGGAGGAGCTGCATGCTCAGACTGGGGATGTGTAGGTGCACCTCCTTCCTCTCGCCATAAGTCAATGGCCCTCTGCATGTAGCTCTCAGCATCATCTAACCTATCTTTCAGTGTCTTCAGTGGTGGCTCCTCCATAGGTGTGCTCAGAAGCTGTCCTATCTTCTTGTCCAAAGCAGTGTGACGGTCACTCATGGCCAGTACTTCTGAATGGATGACCCTCTGCCTCACCTGAAGCTCCTCAAAGATAGCCTCCTACTTCTCTTGGATCTTCTTCAGTGCTTGCTCCACTAAGGCTTCATGCCTTTCCTGCTTCTCTTGCATTTCCTTAACCAATTTGAACAAACTCCTAAGTGTAGATTCTTCCTCTTGTCGTTCTGCCTCATCCTCAAACAGTGGTGGTTCCTGAGATGGCCCTTCCTGTGGTTCAACTTGCTTTCCTGAAGCTTCTCCTTTTTCAGGTGTTGTTGCCTCAACCCTCTTCAACTGCCCACTGCTTCTGCGTGTAGATGTTGGGCTGATTCTTTCCATTGGCTTGATGACTTCAAAGGTTGTCTTTTCTTTTACCCCGTTCCTCAGCAAAAAGTAGGTGATCAGCCCTCCAAAGGGTAGTCCTCCACTCCCATGTGCATGCTTGGTTGCTTGGTCTATGGTATCAAAGATGTGCTTGGCCAAGTCTATGTGCACTCCCAGTATCATTTTTCCCATGAATACGGCTTGCTTAACTGAGACACTTCCAGTAAATGCATGGGGCATGAAATGTGAACAGAGAAGTCTATGCAGAATGATGCATTTTGGGGATAGGTTCTTCTTTGGAAGGGCAGCTCCTAGCCATACAGCATCTTCCTTTTCTGTCAAAATTTTTGCTAGGTTTTCCTTCCCTAAATCCACACTTGCTTCTTCATGATCTCTTGGTGATGCCTCTCTTGGAATTTGAAAGGTTTCAGCAATATCTGAGGGTTTCAACTCTATTTTAACTTTCCTCACCTCAGTAACTAAGCACCTGTTTCTCGAGTCATCTCTATCACTGGTTACATTCGAATAAAACTCCTTGACTAAGGGAACTATGGCTTTGTTTTGAAACTTGACCCAAATCTGCCATCCTTTGGCAGTGATTAATGACAGTAAATCACATGGGGGCTCATCAAATCGCTCAAGCATAATCCCTCTCTCACACAGCACAGGCCTCTTTGCATATCTTTCACTATAATTCTGTTCAGCGGCTGGGCTAATGAATCTAACATTGGAGTATGGAGGGCTCAAGTTGATGGTTGGGATGGGAGCACTTTCCTTTCCTTTCTGCCTCTTCGATGCCCTAGAGCTTTCTCCTACGACTTTGGGGCGTTTTTGCTTTGGAGGCATGACTAAATAATGGTTGTTTGGTCTAGGGAGATGGATTGGGCTTTTTGTCGAACAGTTGGTGTGCAAGACTCGGCTACTCTCTTTTCTCTCCTATCAATCTCCCAACCAATTTCCTTTCCTTCTCATCAATCTCCTTCACTCCCTCTTTACAACAACTCCTTTATCCAACCAATCCAATCAGAATTTAAACAATGGGAAGGGTTGTTACCTCTCGGCTTTTCTCTTCTCAGACCATCCGAATGCGCCAAACCCTTATTCGAATGCTTGCGAAACGTCCTTCCTTGTACGTAACCGGCTCTATCTTCAAGTGAATGTGATGGATGTGGAATGAGGGTAGCACGATTTATAGGATGGGATCGGGTGGATGAATGAACATTCGCGCCGATTAAGGAAGCGTTTCGATCTTTAAAAGGGGCGACGATTCGAATTTCAGAAGCGGTTAAGAGACTTTCGGGAACGTCATTCGAATGGTTCTCGGGTCATACGAATGATGGAAGAGGATTCGAATGAACGCTGAGCGATTCGAATGGCATCTCGGGTTTTAGAAGCTCGGGCATCAGAGGATTCGAATGAAAATGGGATGATTCGGATGTTCGCTGAGGATTTTTAAAAGACTGGACGGTTCATTCGAATGTGGTAGAATCCATTCGAATTAATTTTAAACAGTGACTTTGATTACTGAAGGGATTGAGCTACCCATTCGAATGAAACAGTAGTTTCATTCGGATTAATTTTTCGGCCATTCGAATGACTGTGCGTATCATTCGAATGTATTTGACAGCATGCTGTAAAACAAAGGCAGAACAATCATTCGAATGCGGATAGCCTTATTCGAATGACTTTGAGCAAAATTTTTTTTTTTTTATATATTTCATTATTATTATTTTTTTTATTTTTTTTATTTTATTTTAACCAAATTAGAACTATATTCGGATGCTGGGAATGAATTCGGATGCAATGTAAATCATTCGAATGAGTTTGAGAGCATTCGAATGAAGGCTTCAAAATTTTTGAAGAAACAGAAGATTCATTCGAATGGATTTGGAAAGAGAGAAATTCATTCGAATCAATTTTGAACAGTAATCTTCAATTACAAAGGAATTTAGCCCCTTATTCGAATGCAACAGTAATTTCATTCGAATGAATTTTGGATTTATTCGAATACAACAGAGACTATTCGAATGTTTTCATGCTTTTTCATTAACAGCCCACAGGGCATTCGAATGGATTACAAAACATTCGAATGGCTAACTCATCCGGATACAGAATTCGAATAACAGCAAAGCTTCATTTTTTTTTTCTTGTTTTTTTTTTTCAAAAACAAATCAAACAAACAACCACAGTTAAGCATGAATCAATGGTACCTCACCCCCCCCCCCCAACTTGAATTATGTATTGTCTTTAAACACAACAACACATAAAAAAAGAAATACCTAGATGGTGAAATACCCTTAGACACAGTAAGAAAGTTGAGTTTTAGGAGTACCTGGTGTCTTCAATGTAGAAAAGATCCATATGCTTACTTGGGTATTGCTAGTAGCCTTCATTGCACGTGTGGATCCGTGGGCTTCCTTCAACATTTGAGTCAAGATAAAGAGTGAAAACAGTTCATGAAAGCAAAACAATAAAATTTCTCCCTGTTTTTTTTTTTTTTCATTTATCATTATTATTATTATTTTTTTATGTTACTAACCACTACCCAATGGGTGGATCTGTAAGATCCACGTTCTCTTCTTGTTCATTCAAAGACTCATAGTAGGGTTTCAGACGTTGGCCATTCACTTTGAAAACCTGACCAGATTGAAGATTTTCAATATCAAATACACCATGAGATGAGATGGCACGAATTTTGAAAGGACCAGTCCATCTTGACTTGAGTTTACCAGGAAACAGATGGAGCCTTGAATCATAGAGCAGCACATGTTGACCTATACAAAAGTTCTTTCTATTAATGTGCTGGTCATGCAATTTCTTCATGTGCATCTTAGAAGACTTGGCATTCTCATATGCCTCGTTTCTAAGTTCCTCAAGCTCATTCAGCTGCAGTTTCCTGTTAAATCCAACCTCTTCTAAACTTCCATTCATCTTCCTGATGGCCCAGTAAGCCTTGTGCTCAACCTCTACTGGCAGATGACATGGTTTTCCATAAACCAGTCTATAGGGAGACATGCCCAATATAGTTTTATATGCAGTCCTATATGCCCAAAGAGCATCTATTAACCTCAGAGACCAATCCTTTCGGTTGGAACTGACGGTTTTTTCTAGAATGCGCTTGATCTCCCTATTTGCCAATTCTGCCTGGCCATTAGTTTGAGGGTGATATGGAGTTGACACTTTATGAACTACCCCATACTTTTTCATTAGTTCTGCCACTGACTTGTTACAGAAGTGAGAACCACCATCACTGATGATGGCACGAGGCATTCCAAACCTACTGAAAATGTTTTCTTTTAAGAATTTTACCACTATTCTGTGATCATTTGTTCTTGTTGGAATTGCCTCAACCCACTTGGAGACATAGTCTACAGCAAGCAGGATATACTCATGCCCAAGTGAGTTAACAAAAGGGCCCATAAAGTCCATTCCCCAATAATCAAAAATTTCAAGAATTAAAATGGGCTGCAAAGGCATCATACCTCTTTTTGTCAAACTCCCTAACCTCTGGCATCTATCACATGCTAAGCAAAACTGGTGTACATCCCTAAACATGGTAGGCCAGTAAAATCCACTTTGTAAGATTTTTGCCATGGTTTTTCGGGTAGAGAAATGTCCTCCACAAGCTAGGGTGTGACAGAAGTTCATTACACTATATTGCTCATGTTCTGGAATGCATCTTCGCACAATCTGATCAGCACAATATTTAAACAGATATGGTTCATCCCAAAAAAATGTTCTGACTTTTCTAAAAAACTTTTGTCTATCCAGCTTAGTCCAATGACTGGGGACTGAACCTACAGCCAAATAATTGGCTATATCAGCATACCAAGGGGCAGTAGTCAATGTACTCACATGAAGAAGATGTTCATCAGGAAAATTATCATGAATGGGACCCTCAGTAAGATTCTGACCTGGAATTCTAGACAGATGGTCAGCCACAACATTTTCTACTCCCTTTTTATCCTTAATTTCTATGTGAAACTCTTGGAGTAATAGAATCCACCTAATGAGGCGTGGTTTGGCATTTTGCTTGGTGAGCAGGTATTTCAAAGCAGCGTGATCTGTATAAACAATCACCTTTGAACCCACCAAGTATGACCTGAATTTGTCTAATGCAAATACCACGGCCAACAATTCTTTCTCTGTGGTGGTGTAGTTTTTCTGAGCCTCATTCAAAGTTCTGCTGGCATAGTAAATGACATGGGGCTTCTTTTCTTTGCTCTGTCCTAGCATAGCTCCTATGGCATGATCACTTGCATCACACATTAGCTCAAAAGGTAAAGTCCAGTCAGGAGGTTGTATGATTGGTGCAGTAACAAGTGCATGTTTCAGTTTTTCAAAAGCACTTTGACATTTTGGAGTCCACTCAAAAGGAACGTCCTGAGATAACAGACAACACAAAGGTCTTGCTATTGTACTAAACGAGGCAATGAATCTCCTGTAAAAGCCAGCATGACCAAGAAAAGATCTAATATCCTTGACATTTCTGGGGGCTGGAAGCTTCTGAATGGCTTCAACTTTGGCTTTATCTACTTCTAGACCCCTGGATGAGACTATGTGTCCTAAGACGATGCCTTGGTTAACCATGAAGTGGCATTTTTCCCAGTTGAGCACAAGATGAGTCTCTTCACAACGAATCGGAACTTTCTCCAGATTCTTCAAACACAAGTCAAAACTACTTCCATAGACTGAAAAATCATCCATAAACACCTCCACAATATGCTCAGCCATTTCACTAAATATACTCATCATGCACCTTTGGAAGGTGGTAGGAGCGTTACACAACCTAAATGGCATACGTTTATATGCAAATGTCCCAAAAGGGCATGTGAAGGTTGTCTTTTCTTGATCTTCCAATGCTACATCAATCTGGTTATAACCTGAATATCCGTCCAAAAAGCAATAGAATGCTTGCCCTGCTATCCTTTCAAGTGTTTGATCTAGGAATGGAAGAGGAAAATGGTCCTTCCTGGTCATTGAATTGAGTTTTCTATAGTCTATACACACACGCCAACCTGTTTGAAGGCGGATTGGAATTAACTCATTCTTCTCATTTTTCACCACAGTAATTCCAGACCGTTTAGGAACAACTTGGATTGGGCTTACCCACCTTGAATCAGATATCGGGTAAATAATACCTGCATCCAGTAATTTGAGCACTTCTTTCCTAACCACTTCTTTCATATTGGGATTTAGCCTTCTCTGCATTTGTCTCACTGGTTTTGAATTTTCTTCTAAGAAGATCCTATGGGTGCAAATCAGAGGGCTGATTCCATGCAAGTCAGATATGGTCCATCCCAAAGCCTTCCTATGTGCTCTCAGCACTTCTATCAACTGCACTTCTTGTTGGGTACTTAGACTAGAAGAAATGACTACTGGGTACGTCTCTCCTTCTCCTAAAAAGGCATACTTCAACTCATTTGGCAGTGGCTTCTTTTCAGGCATGGGCGGATGAGTCACAGAGGTTGGTGGTGTGAGCAATGGTTCTACAGGTTCTTGCTTAGGAATCCATTGAGCTATCGGCATCTCTCCTTCCTCACTGCTAACCTCCAAGTGATTACCTCCTTTCACTGTTTGAGTGACAAATTCCTTCTCAAAGTACTCTTCAGACAGAGTTTGAATCAAATCCACCTCTTCTATCTCACTTTCAGTGTTCTGTTGCTTGGAAATTCTAAAGATGTTCATCTCCACAGTCATGTTTCCAAACGACAGTTTCAAGACTCCATTTCTACAATTAATGATTGCATTGGAAGTTGCTAGAAATGGTCTCCCCAAAATCACAGGAACGGGTGGTTGTGGACCATGGTGGGGTTGAGTATCTAGAACTATAAAGTCTACTGGAAAGTAGAATTTATCCACCTGAACTAAGACATCTTCCACAATACCCCTAGGGACTTTAACAGACCTGTCTGCCAGTTGTAGAGTGACTCTAGTAGGCTTAAGTTCTCCCAAACCCAACTGCTGATAGACACTATAAGGCAATAGGTTGACACTTGCCCCTAAATCTAAGAGTGCTTGGTCTACCTTCTGACTTCCTATTATGCACGAGATGGTTGGACAACCTGGGTCCTTGTATTTGGGGGGTGTTTTGAATTGCAAGATGGAGCTTACTTGCTCAGTAAGGAAGGCTTTACCATGCACATTCACTCTTCTCTTCACTGTGCAAAGATCTTTTAGGAATTTAGCATATGAGGGTGTTTGTTTGATCGCATCCAAGAGTGGAATATTGATCCTAACTTGCTTAAACACCTCATAGATATCAGCGTTTTGTTGTTCCCTTTTTGTAACACTCAATCTTTGAGGAAAAGGAGGTTTAGGATGATATTGGCTTTCTTTCTCAATGTCCTTACCTTTTCCTTCTTCTTTTTGTTTTTGCTTGTTTTTTTCTTTTTCATTGTTTTTATTTTTTTCTGAGATTGGCTCCTGTTCTTCTGCTTTCTCTTTCTCATCAACAGTCTGGCTTATCCTAAGATCACTTGGTTTTTCAATTATCTTTCCACTTCTTAGGATAGTCACAAATTGGACTTGTTCATGTGCATTACCTTCACTACTAGAAGATTCCACCTGATTTGTTTGCCTAACTGGGTTAGGGTTAGTTTGAGAAGGGAATCTTCCAGGTTCTGTCACACTTAGAGTTTGGGTCAACTTTGTTATCTGTCCCCTCATATCTTCCATCGCTCTGTTGGTTTGCTCTTGACTTTTTGCAAGTTGGGCAACTTGATTGTTGACACCTGTTTGGTTCTGCATAAATTGATGCAAGGTATCTTCTGATGATCTCTTATGCGGAGATTGCTATGTATTGGAAGAAGAGCTTTGATTTTGATGGAAAGATTGTTGATGTGCAGGGAAGGAATTTTGAGGGTGATTTCCATGATCATGTCTCCATGACAGATTGGGGTGGTTCCTATTATTGGAGTAGTATGGATTGTAGTTTTGGTTGTTCCCGTAATAGGTTCCACCTTGATTTTGGTTCTGTCTTCCCTCAAAATTGTGTGAGTGGTTTGTATTAGATTGCCCATACAATACCTCCTTGAATGCAGGTAGAGTAGGGCATTCTTCGGTTGCATGGTCAATTGTTTCACACACTGCACATTTCACTTCCATTTGTTTAACAGATTGCTCTCTTTTGGGCTCCATATTTTCAACTTTTCTTGTCAAGGCAGTTAACCTCGCATGTAAGTCATCATTTTCACTCAACTGGTGCCTCCCTCTTGGTTGAAAATTTTCTCTTTGATCATTAGAAGAAGTTATACCAACTTCCCAGTTTCTGGTGTTTTCAGCCAATGTATCAAAGAAGTGGAATGCTTCTTCTGGAGTTTTGTCATAAAACTCTCCATTACACATTGTAGAAACTAACATTTTCAGTTGGGGAGTGAGTGAGTCATGAAAGAAGCTGACTACTCTCCATTGCTCAAAGGCATGGTGTGGACAAGTATGGAGGAGATCTTTAAATCTTTCCCAGGCTTGGGCAAAGTTCTCATTCAACTTACAGGCAAAGTTCATGATTTGCCTTTGGAGAGTAGCAGTTCGATTAGCAGGGAAATATTTTTTTAGGAATGTTGCCTGCATCTCTCTCCAAGTCCCTATAGATCTAGGAGGAAGAGTACCCAACCACATTTTTGCTTTGTATTTTAATGAGAATGGGAAAAGTTTTAGCCTAATGACATCCTCGTTTGCAGTGTGATCCATGCAAGTGCTCCAAACCTCCTCAAATTCCTTCATATGAGTGTATGGATTCTCAGAATCCATGCCATGGAATGTTGGCAGCAATTGAATGGTGCCAGGTTTGAAGTTAAACCTATGGTGATTGACAGGAAGGATGATACACGAGGGTGTTGTCTGCCTAGGAGGGTGAAGATAATCCCTAAGAGGCCTAATTATCTCCTGATCAATAGGGTCATTTCCACCATTCTCATCACCATGTTCAGACATATTATCGTGTTGAGACATGAGCAAATATAACAATGAAAGTTCAAACAGGCAGAGAGTTAAGAGTGAAGAGAAGTTAGAGAATAAGAATTAATCAAACAGAAAAGAACTAGGGATAGTTATTTGGCTTACCTTAACCTCCCCGGCAACAGCGCCAAAATTTGCTGCTCCACTCACTCTGTATTTATTACTTTTTGTATTTTTCTTTTGCTTTCTTAGCTGGTTTAGCAACCTTTTGTGTTCACAATCAGAATGAGGTGATTAGACTCGCCAGTGCATGAGTGTGATTGTAACAGAAAACTTATTTGTTATTTTTCCGGGCAAGACCGGGTCGATTCGCAGGGAGATTACTCATGGAAGGAGATAACCACACCAGTTCTTTCAACAAAGAAGTGAGATTAAGCTAAATGTATATAAATGTATTTGGATATGAAGAGGTCTTGGGTCAAGACAGATATGGTGCCAAACCCAATTGATTTTCCATATAGCTCTCTGTAATGTAACTGACAGCTCAAGTGGCTTGAGTTTACAACCGTTAAATGCACTTCTGAGATGATAATAACTCTTGGTTTAAGCAACCTCCATACATGGCATGGAGATTCTACGTCAAGCAGCTATTATAAATCAGTGTATAAATAACGTTTTTACAAAATGATTGCTCGGGGCTTGGGTATGAGAATGTTTCCAGGTTAAGAAGCTCTCATACATGGCATGGGAACTCTAGTTTAGGCATACGAACCAATCCAAGCCTGAGATTTTTAATAACATTTCTCAAACCCCTTTTACGTTGGTTACTTAATCATTTGAAGTTCTACTGTATTGATTCATCAGTGGCTTTGGGCACCTTCTCTGCCTTAACCCAAGAATCGAGTTAGCCACACATCTTCATGGGAAGTGCACGACTAAAGCTATTCTCAACGGATGAATGCGAGATTTTGCAAGTAAAGAAAATGAAACCAGAATCAAAATACTAAAGATTGAAATAAACTAATGCTGTATCGTTTACTGAAATGAACTACAAGCTAAATCAGAAAATGAAAATGGACTTGTGAAAGTAAGAACAAAGCTGAGAACTAACTAGAACAAACTGAAGAACTGAAGTGCCATTCGTTCTCTACAATTACAAAGCAAAAACTAATGATGAATGATACGAGAGAGATCAGTCAACTCAGTTAAAGGGTCTATTTCTCTCCACTGCTACTGTCTTCTTTTTGTATTTTCTTCTAAGTAACGTCTGCTCTTTTTCTCCTTTTGATTCCAAAGAATGTCGACTCCATTTTAAGCTTTCAACTCATGGAGGTGGGGTCCATTGGTTCAGAAAGTTGGTGGAATTTACCTTAGAGCCACCGCGTTTATTTGCGCGTGCCAGACCTTGCTTCGGATACTCATTCGAATGAGTCGGCAGCAACATTCGGATGAATCTTGATGTTCTTCTGTTTTCTCAGACCATTCGAATTGATTGAACTCCCATTCGAATGAATTTCTGAATTTACTGTTCCTTACACGGAGATTTTCTCACTCATTCGAATGAAACAGTAGTTTCATTCGAATGAATTTCCAATTTTTCACTTGAGTTATTCACTGCATCCGAATGACATGGGAGGTATTCGAATCTTGAGTCATAATGCCGTTTCTTATTCGAATTACTCACCCTCCATTCGAATGGATTTTCTTCCTTCTACCATTGCATTCGAATGATCTAAGACTTCATTCGGATATGCCTTCATATCTTCCGAACGATATGCTTATTCGAATTTCTTCAAACCCTCAACTCATTCGAATGGTTTAGCTGCATTCGAATGCCTGAGAAGCTTCCATCCGCTTTGATCCTTATTCGAATATCTTCCGGTGATACGATTGAATAGCTTTATCTTTATTGGAACACCTTCATCTCCTTGCTCTTCTTTCTTCTTTAAATCATGCCCTTGGAACTTTAAGCCATATCTTTCATCTCTTCTTCTTCTTTTGAGCTGCAATAAGCATTTTCTGAAGATTTTAGCTTGATCAAATGGATTAGGGGGCAATGAAATGTAACATTTTGTTGCATTTTTTTGAGCATCAATCAGTAGCTTGCACACAATATTGAAAACTAAAGTACAAAATCTAAGCATCTACCACCTTCTTGCTTTTCCCGAAACTCGAGCTCGGGGTACCTGAAAAGTCAGACTTACTTGGGATGTTAAATATCTCAAGAGTATGAACACTCAAGTTAGATAGTTATATCTAAGTGAGATGGCTCATGGAGTGAATGAAAGTGCATGGAAATGTAGAAAATAAGATGTTATGCAGTTATAGAAATCTCTCTTGTGGTAACAATGCCAGTGTGTAGCAATCACCCTCGCAGTCATCATGGTAATTCCTTGGCCCACTATAAGGAACGCAAGGGCATGTGATCACTGCAAGATCACCCATGATGTTCTAAGGTGTCGTAATCACCCCTGTAGTCATCATGGTAATTCCTTGGCCCATTGTAAGGAACGCAAGGGCATGTGATCACCGCAAGATCATCTATGATGACCCAACAACTAGCCACAGTCACCAAATGCTATAAAACATGACAAAACAGAAGGGATATGCACAAACTGAGAGAAATATGTTATGTAAGCCATAACCCACTCACAAATGAACCAACAAATGTCCAACATGAAACAAGTAGATGAAGGAACCACTCACACCATGATCACAAAACGCCATGATAGATGTAAAATAGGGAGGATATGCTCGGAAACAAGGAAACCATGAAATGCAAGCCACAACCACTTATAAATGAAGTCAAGAGTGATCAAGATGAAGCAAGAGACATGCAAGAATTGTTTACATGCACAAGAACCACTCACATTAGCTCCTCACTTCTCGGTTGCGAAGTTTAAGGCCAAACGTCGCTCCAAGTGAGCTGTTTTTGTAAAAATCGAGACCTTTTGGTAATCAATCCTAAAATATTCTTGGATAGGTAGGTAGCCATTAAAACTAGGAGTTTACATGCAAAATTTCAAGCCGAGAGGAGCTCTCACGTGCCCACACACATGGCCATAAGGGGCTGCCATGCGCCTGGACGCACAGCCTTGCTGGGTGCGTGTGGCGCATGTGCCGCACGGACTTCCGACCTCAAAAAGTAAAACGACCATAATTTGCTCATTTTAACTCTGATTCGAGTCTTGTTTGAACCTACAGACTCCTCTTTCTACCCTCTACGTGATTATAGAAAGAAATTGAGCTTACCTTGTAGATTTGGTGACTGTTTGCATGAATTTTGAGACTGGTTCATATCTTTCAGTGGCTTGATTTCGGCTTCCACTCAGGCAGAGCTTCCTCCCTTCTTTCCAGCAGAATTTCCCTTCTTTTATATGATACCTACCCCCCCTCAAAAGTGGTGCCCAAAGGCTTTCCAAAGGGTTAGTATATATAGGCATTTTAAACTAATGAGAGCTTGCCACTTGGCTCAATGGATTTGTGCCATTTACTACTCCTAATCATGAGATTCCCTTCCTCTTGACAAGTGGCCCTTGAGATTGGTGCCTAATGATTACTCTTGATTTTTATCTTCAAAGAGCGAATGGATGGTTGCCATGTGTCCCAAGCTTGATTTAATTAAGTTTTGAGATCCAAAGCCATCTTTAATAACTTTTGGAATCCAAAGTTAGTGTTAATAAAGCTTTAAAGTCCATTTCACTTAAGTCCCCCAAAGTTATCCTTGAATCTCACAAATTCCCAAGTCTTCGAGTCAATTATACTTTTACCCAGTCTCAATTTTTACGATCTTGCCACTAGCTCCGAAATTTAACTTTTATCTCAAAATTTTCATAATCTCTTGGAATGTCCTTTTTCCTCCCATATTTGGAATCTCGAATATTACACGACATAACTTCATGCCGAAGTGTCCCACTTAACCATATGTTCACTCTCTTGGTTTAAGCTAAGGACCGTACCTATTGCGTATGACTCATTAGGCTTCCGAATATGTTGGCAATGTGTTGGTATGAACACATAAGACAAGATTAGCCTCTAGCAAGGTGTCATACCTACCCAATTATTTAGAAGGATTCATAATCTGCAAATAACCTTTCATGAGCATGGTTACCATGTAATTCGATCCTTTCGTCAATGTATCTTATGTGATCTCAAGTCTGGCAATGTGTTGCTTGATTATGATCACATGAGTTTTTCTTCAGTCATTCGGATATCTTCACTTAATAGAAAGTGAATCAATAACTCCTTATTGATCTCATTCACCATGGTCATGAATTTAAAGTGAATATCCACCGAAGGCACCTTAGATACATCATCCTCTATCAAGGGATAGACGAATCCCATCTTAGTTATGCACCTATCTTCATAAGCCTCACGATATGCCCAACGATTGCCCACATGTAGCCTTTGTATAGGCCCATCGAAACGATGTCAAAGCATACCGGTCTTCTTATAAGACGATCGTGATAACCTTTGGTCCAAGGATTAGTTACACCCATCTCGTATGAGAATTCCATCAACATATAACCAAAATAGATTCTCATGGTGAGTCATGTCTAGTGACATGTTCTCCAACACTAGTCACCTATGTAGTTGTCTAGGCATCCCCATGCGTATGGGTGTGAGACCCCATTACTATCACATAGCAAAAATATAGCACATACAAGTCTTACCACAATTGTCAATGTCCATTCTTGACATTGCTACGACTTGGGATGTTTAATGATGTCTAGAAACTATGATGCATCATCTCACATCTTTATAGATTAATCACAGTATACATCATATGGACTTCTATCTAGTTTCATTCGGTTATTACAATAATAACAAGAAACTAATATCATGACTTCTTATGAATTTAAACAACTCCTTATACAAATAATAAAGATGATTACAATTGTTAATGCACAACATGCCCAATCTGAGTGGGTCTAGAGCACCTACACTAATAATCTCCCACTTGCACTAGAGCCAATCATTCATGTATCTTATACCTGATGATCGAACATGACTTTCATGTTTATCTTGGGACAGAGCTTTAGTCAAGGGATCTGCGACGTTGTTATCCATCGACACTTTCTCTATATATGTCACCTGGGCTGATAATCTCCATTATCATATGGTGATGCCACAATACAAGTTTGATCCGTTGGTGAGACCGTGGTTCCTTCGCTTATGCGATGGCTCCATTGTTGTCCCAATAACTATTATTGGATCAATAATGCTGGACACCACTTTGAGTTCATCATTGAACTTACGGATCCATACAACCTCCTTAGCTACTTCGAAAGTTGTTATGTATTCGACTTCAGTTGTTGAATCTGCCACTATCTCTTGTTGGAACTCTTCTAACTCATAGCCCCGCCATTTAGGAAGAATATGAATCCCGACTGTAAGTGATTTAAAATCATCATAGTTGGATTGAAAACTAGCATCCGTGAACCCCTTTATGGTAAGCTCTCATTCTCCATATGGCATACATGATCAAGCCAATAGCCAAGACATATGGTGTTCGACTCATCCTATCTCTCTCGTCTTGGAGAGATGTATTTCATGTGACATGGGAAAACTTCTTTTCCTAGAATCTTCCATGCTAAACCTCTTTAGCACCTTGTCAATGTACGCACTTTGGGAGAGTGCTTGCAACCTCCTGGATCTATCTCTATCGATCCTTATTCCTAGAATATAGGTTGCTTCTCCCAAATGCTTCATGGAGAAAATATTCTGAAAGCCATCTTTTAACTTATTGCAACATGGGAACACCATTCCCTATGAGCAATATATCATCCACATATAGGATTAAAAAGACCACCATGCTCCCACTAATCTTCTTGTAAACACAAGGATCAACTTCCCTTTTGTGAAAAATCAAACATTTTGATCTTTTCATCAAATTCTAACTTCGGGATGCTTACTTTAGTCCATAAATGGACCTTTTCAACTTGCAAATCTTATTTGCATGTTCAGGGGTAACAAAACCTTCAGGCTATATCATATACACATCCTTGACTAAGATTCCTTTAAGGAAAGCTATTTTGTCATCCATCTGCCATAAACTAGAGTCAATGTCAGACATTACCTCATCATAGCTAGTAGGGTCATCGTTCACAGCTAGAAGCACATCTCCATGTGCCGAGATGAGAAATCCATATCTCTCTTACTCACGACAAACCCTCGTCGACCTACGAGATTCTTAAGTAGAAGGTTAGGGAATTGACACAACATCTTGTGTCTCATCTTTCTCGAGTTCTTGAAAGGGAATATTTGTTTGTGATTCACCTCGAATCTTTCCGAGCTCGACATTCCTCCCACTAGCCACAACATCTAAAAATTCCTTCTCAAAGAATACCACATGCTTGGCAACAAAACACCTTTAGTTCATATGGGTGGTAAAAGTAATATCCATTTGTTTCGTTTGGATATCCCACAAACAAACATCTCATCAATTTGGGTTCTAGCTAATTACTATCAACACGCTTGACATAAGCTTCACAATTCCAAATCTTAAGGAAAGACAAATTTGGATTCTTTCCTTTCCATATCTCATATGGGGTCTGAGTAACTAACTTACTTGGAACCCTGTTCAAAACAAAGATCACAGTGAGGAATGCATATCCCCAAAATGAAATAGGTAGTTTAGCGCGACTCATCATGGACCAGACCATGTCTAACAAAGTCCTATTCCTCTTTTCGACACACCATTCATCTCTGGTGTTCTAGGCGGAGTCCATTGTAAGAGAATCCCATTTTGCTTCAGATGATCTAGAAACTCACTATTCAAGTATTCACCACCTCGATCTGATCGAAGTACTTTGATACTTTTCCTAGTTTGTTTCTCTACTTTAAATCTGAATTCTTTGAACTTTTGAAAAACCTTAAATTTGTGTTTCATGAGATATACAACCAAAACATGATCTATCATCAGAAAAGATTATGAAGTAGACATACCCACCTTGAGCCTGGGTGGACATGGGCCCACACACATTAGTGTGCACAAGCCCTAGCACTTATGTAACCTTCACTTCCTTTACTTTAAAAGGAGACTTAGTCATTTTTCCAAGCAAACAAGATTCGCAAGCACCTTATGATTCATAATCAAATGTGATAAGATATCAATTCTTATACAAGTTGGAGATGCGAGTCTCATTTATATGGCCAAGGTGACAATGCCATAAATAAGTGCTATTTAAATCACTTGATTTAAGTCGCTTAATATTTATGGTATTGAAAGGAGTATCAACATCAAGGACATACAAACCGTTACGTATTGTTGTTTTACCATAAACAACTCTTTTTTTATAAAACAAATAACTATTGTTCTTAAATAAAAATGAATATTCATCCTTATCAAACAAGAATTAGAAATTATATTCTTAGTCAAACTAGGATTGTAGTGACAATTATGTAATTCCAATACAAGCCTAGTGGGCAATGTCAATAAATAGGTCCTTACAACTAATGGAACAACTTTTGATCCATTTCCCACATGTAGGTACACTTCTCATATTATTAATCTCCTCGTACTCCTAAGCCCATACACAAAAGTGCAAATATGAGCATTAGATCTAGTATCTAATACCCATGTGGACTGATCAGAAGTAGATAGATTAATTCCAATAACATAAATACCTGAAGTGCCCTGAGTAGAATTCTTCTTACTCTAACCCTCCTGGTTTATCATAGTGGAGATAGATCGCATCCTCCTTGCCCTTTCGAGTTTTGGTCTTTTGGACTATTCTAGATGGCGATATGGAAGAACTTTCTTCCTTTTGGCTTTCTTATTCTTAGGCTTGCCCTTGTGCACCTTGGGCCCTTCAACTAAGAGAACACTTCCCTTGGCCTAAAATCAATTTCGGGCTTAGCCTCTCTTAGTATGGACAACCACTCTCTAAGAGTCTCTTCCATAACTATTAGGGAGGGACTATAGCACTAAGTCCAGGGTAAGTATCCATACCCAAGTTCATCTCAAGTAACCTATTGATAAAACATATCATCCCCATGACATGCTTCTCAACAAAGGATCCTTGAGCCTAGCCATGATCTCATATGCATCATAACTTTTATGTTGTTGCTTACGCTCCGGGATCATGGCAACTAAAGTGATACACCAAGTGATGATCATATCACCCTCGTGCATTGTCTAGGCCTTATGTACTACTATTTACCCAACTAGTGGCTTCGCAAGAAGAGATCTCTCTATCGAATAGAGAATCTTATCATACGTGAGGACTATCCTCAAGATGATCTTCCAGTCATAAAAATTAGTCCTATTGAAGGTATTATTGCCCTTGAGTATCGATCTTATCGACATGTTTCTAGATATTTCAGATCAACAACCGAATATAGAGATATTATTATAATCATATTGAATTACGAAATCATAAATTGCAAAAAGTAACATTTTATGATTGCTCCCACTATTTCTACGAGTTCATCACCCTCAAAACATAACTCGAGAAATCTCGTTGGAAGATTTCCTAGCGGGCTAGGATCCCATCTCCCCTCGCACAACCTTGAGTGACTCAACAAATTGTGCTAGGATCGATTAGGTAGGTACTTGTTACCAATTATATCTCCATGTAACTCCTAGATTCATTGGGTTGACAACTCCTTGTCAAGCACAACTTATGTGACTCCCAATCTTTGGCTGTATACTCAGTAAGGCCTTGAGTGACTCAATAAACACCACCTTTCTAGTTAAGTCATACCCATCATTCAGGGACATCTCATGGCCCATGAAATATAGGAATCATAGGTGACACATGACCTTGAGTGACTCAACAAATCAAGTGCCAGCTAGAAACCTAATGCTTCATAATGATGGAAGGCAAGTTGGCTTAATATTAATGAGGGATTTATTATTTATTTATTTAGGTCTCATCACATGCAATTAATCAAATTAATAATGCATAAAAATAAGGATAACTACAGCTAGTCCCCTCGAGCCATAAAAGGGAAGCTAATGAGTCAAACCTAGGTGAAGAATCACAACTTGCTTCTCAAGCACATTCTTCAAGCCTTCGTTGGTCTTCGAATCTTGTCTTTAATTTGTCTCCATCTCTTGCTCTTCATACAAACTACAATTATCACTACTCTACATACATTACATAGAATCAGAAACCTCGAGTTACATTCAGGGGGAGTGAGATGAGAAGAAAATGTACATTAGAGTATAAGAGAGGTAGGACACATAGGCCTTATTTCAAAAACCAAATTTACAAGCATTCATTCCCAAGATAAAATAAATGGTCGACTCGATCCATACCATACACCCATGCAATCAATCACATTGATACATTCACAATTATGTTAATTAATTGTCGCATCTATTTCAATCTTAATGAAACGCTTTCAATAAATTGAAAATTTGTATATTTTAGAAAAACAAAATTGTTTTATTTGTGTTGGGCTTGGGCTCCATCCATTAGTCTAACTAACAAGGCTCAATAGACCTTGGATCAACCAATGCATGTCAAACATACACTAGCAGCCCAATAATTAATAAATAATCCAATTAATGGCCTCGGCTCATTTTTAATCACGGCTCATAAGTGTCATACACTTATGGATCATATAAAAATAATAAACAATTGCCAAACAATTTGGCTAGGCCCCACCTGAGGGTATGGAATACACTGGGCCACTAAAGGGTCAGCCTAAGTGCTTTACGTGGACCCTGGGGAAGGGCCAAAACATGGCCCAAGGCAGCCTAGCGGGCCGCTCAACTGCTGGCCGCTCTTGTCAAATAGCTGCCAGTAGCAGGAGGCATGGGGCACGCATGGGGCACGCGTGGGGCGCGTTAGGTGTGCTTGGGTAGTGCCAGGTCCACTGGGGTTACGCCTGGCACGCGTAGGCCACGTTTAGCGTGCAGGCCACAACTGTGTGGGTTGCTGGGGGGCGAGCAAGCCATTGGGCTGTAGGGATAATGCCTGCCTGCGTGCGGGTCAATCGCGGGTCGCATGCAGGTCGCACTCGTGGGTCAAGGGTCGCTCTCGTGCTATGGCTGCTAGGCCGCCCCTAGCCGTGCAGGCCCCACATTGCCTCGCCTTTTGGCCCTCTGGTGCGTCCGTATGCACCCCAAACCCCGTTTCGCCCTTTTTCTTGTCATACACGATCTTTTTCCCTTTACCCAAAACCGTTTTGCAATTCAAAAAAAAAAAAAACAAACACAACAATTCTTTAATTATTTCACAAATAACAACATAATTGAATCCGCATGTAAGGAATTGAAATATTTTGATGATGGCTCTGATACCACTGAAAGTAAAGCAAGATCGCTACAGGCCAAGCAGCGTAGTTCAAAATTTAGAACCTTGCCCCGATCCTGGCGATTGGATCAACGTCGAAATTAAATTATTCACATACAAATAAAATAAATCTAAACTTTAGATTTTTGAGTCCTTCGCGGATTCAAGCCGTCCAAGCATCCAGCCTCTAACTCGTGATATGCAGCATGCGTCTGTTGGCAAGGAGAGCGGAATAGGAGTGCTAGCTTTTTCTCCTTTTTGTGACTTGTGTATGGAAGAAAAGAAAGCCCATGTTTCAAATTGATGCCAAAAAGAAACGGAGAAGAGTGAATGGCATTTGTTTTTCAACTCTTGAAAAACCACACAACCATTAATTCCTCAATTTGAACAACCCAAAAAAGGGTATTTATAGAGAAGCCTTCAAGGGTTTCTTAAACCCTAATAGATTGGGCTAACCCATTAATCCTATTTCAACTAGAATCTTAAGTTGGCTTATACTAGTCCAACTAGAAATATAATTAAGTGGTCCAAATCCATTTATAAAATATTTAGCCCAAATCTAATTCAAGCCCAAATATTTATTATTTAATATTTGATCCAAATCCAATTTAGCCCAAATATAATATTTAATATTTGACTCAAATCTAATTTAGCCCAAATATAATATTTAATTTAATATTTGGCCCAAATACTTTATTTAGTCCAAATATTAACTTAAGCCCAAATATATTTTATTTCCTATTTGCCACTCTAAGAAATGGAAAATTATTAAATTAGAAACTCCCTAATTTAATCAATTGTTATTTTAGGAAACTCTTTCCTTTATGATGACCCATCGTCATATCGACGTCATTACTTCTTTTTATTCTTTTTTCGTGAGAACCTATGATGGCATAACTTCTTATCGAAGTTTCTCACTTAACCATACATCCGCTCTCTTGGTTTCAGCAAGGAACCGTACTTATTGCGTATGACTCATTAGGCTTCCGAATATGTTGACAATGTGTTAGTATGAACACATAAGACAAGATTGGCCTTTAGCAAGGTGTCATACCTACCCAATTATTTAGAAGGATTCATAATCTGCAAATAACCTTTCACGAGCATGGTTACCGTGTAATTCGATCCTCTCATCAATGTATCTTATGTGATCTCAAGTCTGGCAATGTGTTGCTTGATTATGATCACATGAGTTTTTCTTCGGTCATCTGGATATCTTCACTTAATAGAAAGTGAATCAATAACTCCTTATTGATCTCTTTCACTATGATCATGAATTTAAAGTGAATATCCACCGAAGGCGCCTTAGATACATCATCCTCTATCAAGGGATAGACGAGTCCCATCTTGGTTATGCACCCATCTCCATAAGCCTCACGATATGGCCAACGATTGCCCACGTGCAGCCTTTGTCTAGGCCCATCGAAACGATGTCAAAGCATACTGGTCTTCTTATGAGATGACTGCGACAATCTCAGGTCCAAGGATTAGTTACACCCATCTCATATGAGAATTCCATCAACATATAACTAAAATGGATTCTTATGGCGAGTCATGTCCAGTGACATGTTCTCCAACATTGGTCACATATGCACTTGTCTAAGCATCCCCATGCCTATGGGTGTGAGACCCCCATTGCTATCACATAGCGAAAACATAGCACATACAAGTCTTACCGCAATTGTCAATGTCCATTCTTGACATTGCTATGACTTGGGACGTTTAATGATGTCTAGAAATTGTGATGCATCATCTCACATCTTTATAGATTAATCACAGTATACATCATATGGACTTCTATCTAGTTTCATTTGGTTATTACAATAATAACAAGAAACTAATAGAATGAGTTCTTGTGAATTTGAACAACTCCTTATTCAAATAATAAACATGATTACAATTGTCAGTGTACAACATGCCCAATCTGATTGGGTTTAGAGCACCTACACAAACACTCGTCACCAACGTGTGTTGAGAATCTCGTCACCAATGTGCTGAGACCCTTGATGACCAACTGGCTCACGATGGCCCAGTGCCCCTTGATGACTGAATGGCCCAAGATGACCGAGTGTGCCTTGATGACCGAGTGACCTGTAAGAAGAAAGCACCGTTAGGCAGGCAGGTGGGTGTCCCCGTGCAAACCCTTCAATGCTAAGTTAATTCTCGAGGGTAAAAGTATGAAATCATGTTGAGAGGTCCCAAGAGTGCATACCCGATGTCTGAGGCATGGCCTCTTATTTATAGAAGAGGGAGAGGGGAGACACGTGGAAACTGCAGCGAGGATCTCGTCGCCCATTCCATAGATTTCATAGCCCATCTGATTGTCTTGGAGCCATTCGTAGGGGCACAAGTGCTACTCACTAATAGAGCGCATATTTTCATATTATTTAGCCCTCATATTTAGTCTTTTTGCACGTTAGTTGTGTCATTTTATTCATCTTGATTTTGTTTTATTTTATTTTATAGGAATTGGGCTTCACACTATTTTTTATTATTTTGAACAGATTAGGGCTTCCTGGGTCATGAGGAATTTTGATGGCAAGAAGGGAAACAAGGAGATTGGAGACAAAGAAGCAAAAGTGTGCTGACAGATTTGACCTTCTATGCTTCTTTCAAGTTTTTGGCCAAGTTACAGTACCAGAACGTAAATGATGTCTTCAGAGATATTGTAGAGGACTTCTTGGTCTTTCTGGAATGGTGTGGTTTGTCCAAATCCAAGTTTGTTTGGGCCTCCAAACAACGCTTCAAAGTCGGGACCAGAAAGTTGGGTCAAATTAGGAAAGCTGCACAGATGCTGAATACTTAAAAGGCCATAACTTGGGCCTCCGATATCCAAATCAAGTGATTTAAAAGTCCAAATTCATATACTCTTCCTGATATACAAGTTTGATGAAGGGGATGAAGCCCAGAACGCACTTTATCCTATTCGAAATCGGCTGTGAAGTTGCGGTAACCTAGGGTTTCCTCTCTAAACTCTATTTAAGCACATTAAGTGGCCGATTTTGGGAGAATTCTCACGATTTCAACCAAGAAGATGGAAGGATAATTCATTTTTAATTTACTACATTCGCGTACCCCTTGCCCAGTTTGAGTCTCGGTCATATAGTCGAATCCATTTTGGAACTCGATTTTCATGTTTTAATTGATGATTCTGTTTCTTTCCTTCTCTAAGTTTATGTATGTTTCTTTTATGCGATTGTGTGAATGCATGCATGATCTTTGGATGGTTTTAATTGACGTACTCGGTTGAGGATTTGATTAGAAAGAAATGATATATTTGTATGAGTGATTGCTCAATTGGATTTTATCTTTTACGGTTGTAGAAGAGTTTTTCAAATTAAAAGAAAATCAAACCAAAACAGATTGTTTTCATAAATGAGACGAGGATTACCGTGGTAAGGAGGTAGGGTTTGTAGCGGGTTACATTTTACTTCATCGTTGTTTCATTCTTGAACGTTTATATTTCGGTTTTCATTACAACCCCCCTCGTTTAGTCTTGTTTTGACAGATCCGTTTGAGGTTCGTTGGGAGACGACTTTGGGTTGCACCCTTATTGCAAATCCGAATCTATATTTCATCTAATCTATCGTTGTTCGACAGCACCGATCACTCGCTCAGTTATGACCGAGTGGGTCATGAAAAAAGGTTGGACCTTATCCACTTGGTCATGACCGAGTGGGTCTTCTTGGCTTTGATCGTTTTCTTTTGTCCTTTCAGCACAGGTATATCAAATTCAAACCCGATTTTCACCTTGATGAAGCCTATATCTATAACGCCCCACTTTTCCAAAATACGCAATAACTTGAAATATAATTAAGACATCACCTACGAGCGTTATGGAAACCCTTACCAACGGAAGCGTTGGATCGAACCTGCAAGCTTAACCAAAGCTAAATAAACGGGTTTCCACTAGATTTCCTTTACAAGCATAAGAAATGCATACGACTTTCAATACTCCATAAAACACAACACATCATAGCAGGTACAAATGTAGGACACCCACACACACCCTTTACATTCTTGAGTATCCTAGCTGCTATTTACAACGCATCATTTGAAAACTTCCAAAATCCAATAAACAACTCTTACTATGTTCATCGTACATAGTAACCCCAACTTACACCCTCAACAACATAAGAGGAAAATCCAAGCCTTACATAACCCCTGTTTATACAACTATGATATACAAGTCTCAAATAAATCCAAAGGTTACATAAGATCCATAACACATGAACAACATGAAGTTAAACTAAATATTGGCCTCCTTATAGCCTTTCCTCCTTCTTGCCTCCGGGGTACCTGACATGGTAATATACCCGGGATGTTGAATGTCCCAAGGGTATGAAACACCTAAGTTAGATAATGATATCTAAGTGAGTGACTCAAAAAAGGTAAGTACATGTGTGTAAATGCAATAATGCCATTATGAAATCCACCCCTGTGGTAGCAATGCCAAGGTGTTACAATTACCCCTGTGGTCATCATAGTCACTCCTGGCTCATCACCAGAGCACGAGATCTTCCATGATGTCCCAACAACTAGCCACAGTCACCAATACGAACATGATATATGACAAAGCAGAAGAAATATGCATAAACAAGGGAAAATATGACATGTAAGCCATAAAGGCATGATATGCAAGCTAACATCCATACACAAGTGAAGCAACAAATGCTCAAAGTGTCACAAAACATGCAGGAATCACTCACCTTGATCGATTACCTTAGGAAGCACGGTTTACAACGAGCGGGATGGGTTTTCTCGTAGTTTTTCTTACTACTTGGCATGAACTTCGAGAAAGACCCAAAAATTTTGTCAAAGCTTATTCTCTGTTGACTTTCTCCCTTCTTTTCGACAGCGTTTCCTCTCTCAAACTCCCTTCCTTTTCTTCCTTGCTTGGTGCCCAAAATGAATAACCCCAAAGCCCTTATTTATAGGAAACTTCGGTGAACCAAATCGCGCCACATGTCGCGTCATCATTCTATCAATGAGCATCCAATCAAAATATTTCACGTGTCTCGAGAGATTTGTGCCTCCACATATTTAATTAGATTTTCAAGATTCCCCATCATTACATCCCACGTGGTAAATTACATTTTATACATTTCCCATCATTACAACTACATCCCACACGGTTAATTGCATTTTTCACATTTCACATCATTACACTTCAAATCCTATCTCCCAGTGACCAATGAATGCTTGTCACATGTCCTTAGGGATAAAGTTTGGAGACTTTTGCAAACTTGGAGACTAAGTAAGCTTTTTCTTGGCCAATCACACAATGCCACTTCAGGGTGTCATTATGAGCCATCATGTGACCTTATCTTCTCTTCCAAGTGGCTAATGGTTGATTGCCATGTGTCATTGAGGATAAGGCTTCATCATTTCTCCCATGAACATCCAACCCAAATGCACCACTTGTCTCTTAATTGAATTTAATAGATTTTGGAATCCAAAGCTCCATTGGATTTGAGTTTGAAATGCTCAATCATGACTTAACTATATTGGAATAAGTTTGGAATCCACCATCATTACTCCCAAATGGTTTAGTTGGCCTAGTTCATTATTCCAATGATCTAGCTATAGGTTTCAAGAACTACACCTTCGCCCGAGCTTTTCGGGTAATTTGCACTTGGTCGCTGGGTCATTTTTAATTGCACTTTTTGGTCCCCAAAAAATGGATAAATTACGCTAACACCCCAAGATTTTAGGTAAATTACACTTTTACATGAACTTCAGTATTTACAATTTTGCCACTGGTTCAGAAACTGAACATTTGTCTCAAAGCTTCTATAATCCCTTGAAATGACCTATTTCCTCAAGTATTAGAACCTAACAATCTCAGGTATTACCTCATTTTTTATTTTGAAAATTTGGGGTGTTACAATATCTCTCAAAACTCAAAACATGAAAGTTATAGATAATTCTCTTATATTTCCATAGGACTTTGAATCACCTCAGTCAGAGTTTGGACGAGAGATTTATGCTCTAAAAACCAAAGCAATGTCACACCTACTCAGTCATGATCGAATGGGTCCTCCCTACTTGATCCCAACTAATTTCAGCCATGATGTGGTTAGTATATCTCAAAACTCAAAACATGAAAGGTGTAGATAAGTCTTTTTGATTTCTATAAGATTTTGAATCACCTCAATTGGAGCCCGGGTGAGAGAGTTATGCTCAAAAAACCAAAGTAGTGTCACACCCACTTGGTTATGACCGAGTGGGTCCTCCCTACTTGGTCTCGGCTCAACCTCTTGCTCCTTTGACTTGTTTCCTTGATCTCCTACAACCCGTTAGCCCTTTGGGCTTTATGTCCTTATCCTGCTACTCTTTTAGGTCCCCTCGCGCTCCAAGTTTGCAGGGCATATCAATTGCTCACTATTCTTTCGGCCAGGAGTTCCAGGTGGAAGAGTATCTTGTCTTGTAAGCATTTGAACATTACATCTCTTTTAGCCATTTCATCTTCTACACATCTTGTCGAGCTTGTTCGCACACCGTGCCTTTAAATCTCTAGGCTCTGGTGCTTTTCAAATCCTTTGAAGAAGTATGAGGTAGATATACTAGTAAGTTCACTTCCCATAAATGTTGAATTATGCACCGGACAATGAGTTTGATTTTGATCTCAGTTATAACATTATGCACAGGACAATAGGTTTGCATTGGCTTTTCCCTTGTTGTCGGGTTGTGAGCAAGACAATGGGCTTGAGTTCATTTTTCCCTCGTTGTTGGGCTGTGAGCGGGGCAACGGGCATGAATCTATTTTTTCCCCTGTTGTCAGGTCATAGCAAGACAAAAGGGTTGTGTTGGGTTTTTCCCTCATTGCTGAGTTGTGAGCGGGGCAACAGGGCTGAATCTATGTTTTCCCCCTGTTGTTGGGCCATAAGCAGGACAACAAGGTTACGTTGGGTTTTTCCCTCATTATCAGGCTGTAAGCGGGGCAATGGGGTTGCATTTGTTTTTACCTCGTTGTCTGGCCGTGAGAAAGGGCAACAGGTTTGAATATAGGTTCTCCTCGTTGTTGGGTCATGAGCAGGGCAACGGGTTTGAATGTAGTTTCATCTCGTTATCGGGCCATGAGCGAGACAGCGGGCTTGAATGTATTTTTACCTCATTGTCGGGTCGTGAGCGGGGCAACGGGTTTGAATGTATTTTTACCTTATTGACAGGCTGTGAGCTAGGCAACGGGTTTGTCTCGTTGCCAGGCTATGAGTGAGGTAACAGGCTCAACTGTATTTTTCCCTCGCTACTAGGTCGTGAGTGGGGCAACGGGCTTAAATGTATTTTTACCTTGATGCATGAGTTTGTCTCATTGCCGAGCTGTGAGTGGGGCAACGAGCTTGAATCTATTTTTTTCTCGTTGTCGGAGTTTAAACGGGATAGCGGGCTTGAGTTTGTTTTTCCCTCGTTGTCGGGCTATAAGCGGGACAACAGGCTTGCGTTAACTTGGTTTTCTTTTCTACAAGTGAGTTATGCAAGTATATACCTAACAGAATAAGAGTGTAAGTAGTGAACACATAACCATTTTTTACATGGTTCAGCCAAGTACGCTTGCCTCCACGACCCCAATTAAGGCTTATGTTATTTCAATATGATTTTTCAATTCTCTACAATGATCCATAGAATATCCTCAGGTCCGGTGGTACCTGCAATACTCTTCTTGATTTTTTTCCATGGGTTTATCAACTTTTCGAAGCAGTTTGAGGAGACCCACCCCCTCTATTGCTGCGAGTATTGCTAATCGAGGTTGTAGAAGCCTGGTGTAGTGATTAAACTGGGGTCTAGGTGCATCTACTCTCCTAGCCCTCACCTATCATTGGATAGAGTTTTCTTCTCCTTTGCATTCCTTTCTCTTTCGCTCCCTATTTTCATTTCCCTCCATATTTCTCATGATCTCTGTGTGGAGGATATATCTGTTTGCTCTAACAAACAAGTCTGCCAGGGATGCTGGAGGATCTAGGGAGAGTGACTTTTGAAGTGAGGCGAGTTGTGTCCTTTGAAGCATGGTGAACACTGCCACCTAGGTGGCAAGTCGAGAACTTCGAGAGTGGCATTACGAAATTTGTTCATAAACTGTCGTAGGGTTTCTTTGTTCCCTTGTAGAATACTAAGCAAGTATGTGGCATCCTTTTTTCTTTGACTATTAATCATAAACGCCTTAACAAATTCCATTCTGAGCTAACAGAATGAAGAGATAAAGGCCTCAGGTAAACTATTGAACCATGCTCAGGCATGCCCCGATAGAGTTAAGGAGAAGGCCAGGCACATTATGTCATCGTCCCATCCATGCCATATCATCAACGACTCATAGTTTTGAACATGATCATAGGGATCATCCTTATAACACCCTGCCTCGCTGAACGTGTCAATATAAGGGTATTTTTGGGAATCTTTTTTTTTTTCCAAGTTCATCATCACGCGTGGTGCTTCATGAACAACCTTCACATGCCCACACAGAATCCCGAAAACCCCAGTCTTGCCCGTTTAACTTAACAAGATTAATAATCTTAACAACTAAACGAGACATACTACAATGCAGCGAATATATTAACATCAAACATCGTGGTTCTTACATAATATTTCCTTAACAAAATACGTAATACAGGTAACCAAATGAAAACAACATTATCATACAACTATTCATACACAGGCTGAAATACATACTAAAACCTCCAAAAGGTTACAACGACTATCAATCTAAGCACCATTGACCTTCAATCGGCCATGTCCTTGCCCTCGCAGCAGTCCCTGGCTGGAACATTAAACGTTCCAGGGGCATAGCCCAGGTTAGATGATAAAACATCTAAGTGACGGCATCAAACAGTTTATACAATGCATGATAGACACACGAGCATAACATACTCAGTCAAACGACAACATGCAAGACACGTCTAACTTGAGAAATCTCTTTGACATACTCAACCTCCTGTGGAAAACACCATTCCACACACAGTTGGGGTTGACCTTGCTACGACATACTTAATCCTCGAGTGCCCCACACAGAAACAACATCGACACGAATATCAATACCCCGATGATATGAAAATCACACGACATGCACGACTCTTTTATAAGTAAAAATAGTTGATGCAATATACCACATGATCAATATGTAAATGATGACATATATCTATATAATATGGCAGAATAGTTTTTGAATTGTCCAAAATGTGTAGACATTTTAATGGCTGGGATTAAAAGTTTTCCCTCCCAAAGTCAGACAGCCATCTTCCACACAACCGCCCACACTCACATATATATAGATATACACAATCACATCACAACGCAGCCACCCACCCACCCACACACACACACACACATATATATATACACACTAACATCTATATACACTCGGCTATATACACAGGCACACACTCACAACGCAACCGACTCTCTCTCTCTCTATATACAAAGAGCAAGCAATGGGCAAGGGAGTTGAAGGCCTAACGGTAGTCGATGGCGGCCGATACAGCGGCTGGGTGAGGCGATCGGAGGCGCTGTCGATGGTGGTCGGATAATGCAGCAGCAGGGTCGAATGGCCATGGTAGTCTGTGGGCGCAGGGTCGAACGGCGGAGACGGCGGTAGGGTAGCGACTGAAAACGACCAGCGGAGACAGCGTTGGCCACGGCGGCGACCGGCGGAGGCTGTGCGGGTGATGGCTGGTGCTGTGCGTTGCGTTGCAAGAAGAAGAATCAGGAGGAAGAAGATGAATAGAGAAGGGGAAAAGAATAAAAGAAAATATATTTTTTAATTAATACATTGCTATGCACAAACTCCAAATTATTAATTAATACATTGCGGTGGTTGCTGTGCACGTTCCATTAATTAAATGTATTTTTATAGGTGCATGTTCCATTAATTAAATATATTTTTTATTGTTGTGCACGGAATATATTTTTTATGTGTATTTTTATAGTTGTATTCTTTGTGTGTTGGGTATGTATGTTAATATATTGGATTAATTAAATATATTCTGTGTATATATTTTCTTTGTGTGTAACTGTCAATTAAATTTTATGATATAATATTTTTATTTTTTATTTTAATATTAATATTATTTACTCCGTGCCTTCAGGCATGGGTATATGCTAGTACACAAATAAAACGCATAAGCATAGCATCCCGAGTTCTGGTGAGACCACACACCTGAACCCACTACACTCACACCAAGATATTTCCAAACAAGAGTAAAACTAAAGTTAAACCACTCACCTCGAACATATTCAGATCACCTCGATCCTCGTGCACTGCCTCGATCTGCGTGCCATATTACAAACACTTGAACTTATAGTCAACCTTGAACCATAACACTTCCTAAACACCATATTTAATTAAGGAAGCATTAAAATCTATTTTCCTCAATTTTTCCATAATTTCCTCTATTTTCTTCCATTTTTCACCTCGATAATTCCAAAATAATTATTTTCTCAAATATTTTTCTCAATTTTTCCACATGATAATTCCTAAAATAATTAAAGGAAAATACTAGAAAAAGAATTACCAAAAAGCCCCTTCCCACAAGCCTTCACGCGCTTGGCGCGTGGGTGCAAGTATTGTGTGGCGCGTGCAGCTCATGCGCCACCATCTTCTCCAAAATTCCGGCCGACGACGACGACTCCAATTCCAGATCCGAGGATACCCCCTTGTAGCCCTTTGAAATTCGATCCAAGTGGTGCCATTTTCCAACCGAAAGGACGCCGGAAAAGCCCTTAATGGGCAGTTGCAGGTGGCTAGTGGCGGTCCGCCACCCTCTCTTGGCCAAGTTTAAATCAGCCATAAAACTCACCCAAAATTCTCCTAAATGATCCCATTCTCTTCTCCTTGACACAAGCATGAAAACCCCCTTATTCATGCTCCCGAAATAACCCAAAAACTCAACCAATTTGTTGCCAAAATTATCAAAACCCTCAGCCCCTTTTATACCCGAAAACTAGCTATCTCACGGCCAATCAACGGCCTCCGCTTGGATCCCAAGCATCCCATCGTAGTATACGAACTTCCCTGAACCTCCCTCGGCAGTCCAATCTCTAGATTTGGCCTCCATGTGCAAGGATCTGCGGTGGCTGTCTTCACCATTCGCGTTCACACTATGCAATTTTTGCTAAATTGCACTTTAGCCCCCTACTTTCTTGAAATGACTTTTCTGCCCTTTTCAATGCACCCCTGAACTATCTAATACCACCATTAAGTCCTACAATATTTTTACTTCTCATTTGAACGTCAAAACTCCTGAAAAATTATCATTTTGACCTCCCTCAGGTAAATTTAGAAAATTACACTTAAGCCCAACTGGTTATTTTGACCTTAAATCCATTTGTTTCAACCCGAAATCACTTAAGGGTTGTTCTATTCATAAAATATTAGTCCTTGACGTGCTCTGTTGACTTTTCGGACGTCTCCTACGTCGATTCGATTTTATCAGCCCGGTCGACAGCTGTACCGAAAACTGTTCCCAATCCAATTTCTTTCATCACTAAAAATCATAATTTAAATCACTCGTCAATACTATACCATTTTTCTTGGCTATCTAAGGTCCGAGGTACTCCCTTGGGCCGTTTCGGTCTCTTAAGACTGCAACAGTCTGTCCTATAGCCTTATTTTTTTGATAATTTCACTTGTACCCTTCATCAAATATTGTTTATAGCCTTAAATCATTCCTGGGTATTACAATCCTTGCCAGAATAGGGGGTGATTTGGGGCATCTTGAATTTTCTAGGTAGCGGCTTTTCCAATATATTTGTAGTAAAGGGACATTTTATGCGTTGGTGTTCCTTTGCAACGGGGATCAGTTTTTTTCGCTCAAGCACTTCTTCGACGACTCTTTTCATGTCATCCCGTATGTTTGCTGCTGATTGGTTATCCTATTTTGTTGGTGTACTGGCCACAGGTTCATGGTATCTTTGTCTTTGCGGGCTCCTAACCTTGTTTTCCATTCTTGGGATCTTAATTCTTTTGACACAGCGTGCGATTTCCTTCTTGGTGGGGGTGATTTTGGCCTACCTTTTTGGCAAGGAGAGGACCAAGAATCGAGAGTAGCTTCTTGATAGGAATCAACTCTCGCGTGAGGATGAGATTCAAGTGGCCACATAGATTTTGGCATGAACTTTCTCAAGGTGTCGGGCAATGTCCCTCTAGGCATCATGCCTTGGAGTATCCTAGCCATGTCTCAGAGTGCCTGCATACCCTCGGCATGTTGCTATCTTAATGCTTCATACTCATCCCATGGGAGCATGCACGGTGGCTGTTGTGAAGTCCCAGCTTAATCGGTGGGAGGTGGCCCCAAACCGATGTTAAGTGGAGGTGGGGTTGGTTGGTACCCCACTTGTATGTTCGGGGAAATGGAGCAGTCACCTCCTTGTGGCTGAGAATTGTGAGAAGGTGGAGGTGCTCCCTGCGAGTAAGAATTTGGAATAATGGGAGACACTCCCCGAGGGTGAGAATCCAGAATAATGGGAGGTGCTCCCTGTTACTGAGAGTTCTGTGGAGGTAGACGTGTTTTTACGCCTTGAGAGAGAGTTCGTCGGTGTCCACGTGTGTTTTCCATTCTTAAGTTAACTTCTTGTCTTGTTTCCCACAGACAGTGCCAATTGTTGTTTCCAAAATACAAAAATCTATTTTTTTTTTTCATGGGAGAATACAATTTGTGCATGGTTGGTCGTGGGAGTCTCGTTTAGGCCTTGTGAGTGTTTTGAGAGTCTTGTCACCATCGTGCATTGAGAGTTTGGTCACCAACGTGCGCCGAGAGTCTCATCACTAACGTACGCTATGAGTCTCGTCACCAACGTGCACTGAGTGTCTAGTCACCAATGCACTGAGACCCCTGATTAGCAAGTGGCCCAAGATGACCGAGTGACCCTTGATGACTGAGTGCCCCTTGATGACCAAGTGGCTTGTAATGACCCGTTCTCACTTACGGGCGCCGCCGACAAATAATCGACTGGATTACTCACCCATCAAACCACAACTGAAGGGTTGGACTATGTTTTAACAGGAAACGCCCTAGGTGGGACTAGGCTTCATCCTTCCTATCACTCCACTCAAGAATCGGTCCCAATTCAAACAAGAATACCCAGCGGACCCAGACTCGAAACCCGAGTGAGCTTCACCTCTCTTCAACTTGCCTCATAGCAAGCCAAAGGTGACCCAGGCACAAAGCTAGCTTAACAAACACTTCGTTGAGTATTGGGGATTTATGAGAACATACCTCGCTGATGTTTACTCGATCCGAACTTGGCTTCAACAACTAAAGCCGCATATACATCACGCAGACTCACAATCATTTATCACACAATTATGATTACAACAACTAGATACCTCTAGTGCTCAATACGCTTACATTCAAACACATGAATACATAATAAAATACAGGAGAATACACATCCACACATCTCGGGCAACGATGCTAGTTGCCACAACAGCCTCCCAGCACCATCCCTACTTTCATCTGGTCTTGCATCATCTACAACATGAGGTAAAACCTCATGAGTCATAAAGACTTAGTAAGGGTGCAATGCATGTAAATATGAATATAACCATGATTATGTGTGCCAAATGTATGCAAATGAGGCTTGGCCCATCCATCCTCACAACTCTCCAAGGTTTGAGGCATCAACCTATCAACCTCCACAACACTAGTCCTCCATATGGTCATAGGTCCACTAGATCTCACATCACACAAGTGATAACCACTACATGCAAGTGCTACATAAAAACATTATCAAACATATTTACCAACTTGCAAGGCCATCTCCACATGGGGCCATCCCTTACCTGGCTCAAAGTCTCATCTCCGCCTCGGCACGAATTCTAGCTTGAACCTCAAGTTCCTGTAGGATCATTGCCTTCCCGGTCGAACCTAGAGGCAAACACACAAAACCCCACAATATCAAACATTAATCAATGCCTTTGCTTTTGCTTACCTGCAAAACCACCCGTCAACAACTACAAACAACCCCAACCATGGGTTTAAATCCAACCAATCCTTCACCTTATAATATTCCACAACATCCCACATAAGCAAATAATTCAAAAGAACTGATTAACTACCTCATCCAATTTGGAAGGAAAAATCTGCTAACTGATTAATCAATGCCCATGCCGTCGTTGCCTCATTGACTGCCATCTCATGCTCGAAATCCCATTCTCGAGCTTCCGATATGCTCCACGAGCCTCGCAATAATTTCCAAAACTTTTTCAAAATTTTCTAGAATTTTGTATCATTTTTCCTCCAAATTCTCCGTTATTTCTTTTCTTTCTCTTTTATTTTTTTTCCTTCGTTCTCCCGCGCCCCTGTTCTTCTTCCTTCTTCGCGGCTTCTTCTTCTTCCTCTTACAGGCAACCTGCGCGCACACCGGCCATCGTCGAACACTGTCGGCCACTCGCTTGGCCTCCGCCACTGTCAGCTCCACCGTCGGCTGCCTCCATCGCGCCACCGCAGCCCACACACAGCGCCACCGAGGGCCACCTCTGCTCCAGCCATGATCGCAGCAACCAGCGCTGCTGCAACCGCCGTTAATGGATGTCAAGCTCCTGGCCGCCTTGGGCGCTGTCGCACACCACCCCAAACCGGTTCCTCCCGACGCTGCCTCCATTACCATCGTTGCTCTCGGCCATTGCAACAACAGCACCGACAGTAGCCTTCGCTGTAACGCCTCGGCCAGGCCTTCCAAGCACGACCCATTCGCGTTCGCCACTGCACCAGGTAGCCTCCACCACCATCGCCGCCTATAGTTGCTGCTTGCGCGACCCACCGATCGCCTCAGCTTATCCCCAAGCCACCGCCGTTTGCTGGATGCTCTGCTCAGCCTCCATGGCTGGCCAGCCATGGCCGCTGCATCCTTGGGTGTTGTTCGGGTCCCTGGCCAGACCTCATCTGGCCTCTTCTCTCTCAATCTCACACTCTCTCACAATCTCTCGGCAATGCTCTCTCTGCCTCTCTCACGAGCTCTCTTCCTCTCTCGCGAGTTCTCTCTAGTTTCCTTCATCTCGGCCATTTCAAAATGGCAAATACAAACACTAGGAAGCTTCCTTGAAGCTTTCTCACACAAACATGCTATATATATATATTCTAATTACATATAAACCCTCCAAAAATCTCATAATTCCACTTAAGCAATAAATAATTGCACTTGAGGATTTTTTATAATAGAATCATGCTAGATGTACATCACTTTTGTACATCTTGGGCTACATAAGGGGGTATTATGATCAAAATATCCCTCGCCTCACATGCGCCTCACGTGCCTCTATGCGCCTCATGAGGGACTTTTTAGTCATTAGTACACCTTTATGTAACTCAAGATGTACACAAAGATGTACCAATAACATTTTCCTTTATAATAGCACTTGGGCCCTTTCAAGGTTCTAATTAATTACTATCAAGCCACTCCCAACTCGATTTCTTCAAAAATTAATATCCAACTTTTACTCGAAATTATCGATTTCATCCCTAAGCCTGCACGAGACCTTTTCTCTACTCGAAAACACCTCAGGGTTGCCTTACTTGCAAAATCGGACTACCCCTAGGGTCCCCTCAGCTTCCCGGAGGTTTCTTATGATAATTCGGTACTAGCACCCATTCGAGTATATACATAATTTACTCTAAACATTATTCCTGATCAAATTGCTTCCAGCGTCATTAACCTTATCTCGAGACGCTCATCAATCTCTTGCCTTCTTCCCTGGACATCCAAGTCTTGAGGCACTTCCTGTCGCCAACTCGACAATTTCATTAATTAATTTCTTGAAACCGACTTTTGGGCTTCCCGGACCACCCAAAGTCCCTTCAAATAATCAAAATTTATTTATTTATCAATACCATGTAGTACCAGGTATTACATGGCCCAAGATGATCGAGTGCCCCTTGATGACCGAGTGCCCCAAGATAATCGAGTGCCCTTTGATGACCAAGTGACCTGCAAGACAAAAGCACCGTTAGGGGAGCGGGTGGGTGTCCTCGCGCAAAACCCCGATGCCTAAGTCAATTCCTGAGAGCAAAATTACTAAATCATGTTGAGAGGGCCCAAAAGTGCATACCTGATGTTTGAGGCATGGCCTCTTATTTATAGAGGAGGGAGATGGGAGACATGTGACAATTGCGACGAGGATCTCGCAGCCCATTCAGTAAATTTTGCAGGCCATTCCATTGTCTCAGAGCCATCCGTAGGGGTGCAAGTGCTACCTACTCGTTCATGACCGAGTGGGTCATGAAAAGGGGTTGGACCCTACCCATTCGGTTATAACCAAGTGGGTTTTCTTGGCTTTGAGCATCTTCTTTTGTCCTTTCAGCGCACGTATATCAACTTCAAACCCAATTTTCACCTTGATAAAGCTTGTATCTCTCAAAAATCAAAACATGAAAGTTGTATCTAATTATCTTATATTTCCATAGGACTTTGAATCACCTTAATCTGAGCTAAGACGAAAAATTTATGCTCAAAAAACCAAAGCAATGTTACACCCACTCGGTTATAATCGAGTGAGTCCTCCCTACTTGGTCCCTGCTGATTTCAGCCTTGATATGGTGGGTATATGTAACGCCCCGCTCCCACTTACGGGTGTTACTCGTGAACAATTACCCAAATTGTCCACCTGCTCGGTCTTTGATGAAGGGCGGACCATGTTTCAATAAGAAACGCCCTAAGTGGGAACTAGGCTCGTCCTTCCCTTCCCTTAAACCCCAAGATTTACTAGCAAAATTGGGCTTTAAACCACACCGCGTTGGTTAAAAAGAAAACTCGCGAAGATGCCCAATCATTATTTTTCTCATTTGAATTTAATTCTTTTCCGACCAAGAATTTTTTTTTTCCCGGGCTCCAAAAATCACCATTTAAACTAATCCATTGATGGATCACCAATTTTGGAGGAAAAACTCATCATTTTCAAATTTCTAAAACTTCGGCATTTTCTCCAAAAATGCCCGAAAATCCCTTTATTTTGAAAATTCCTCCAGGGCCCAAATTCAATTAAGAAATGCCCCAAAATTCCCCAATTTTTCCATTTTTTAAAAAAATTTTGGCCGGCGGGGCCCACGGCACGCCCGGGGCCAGAGCGGGGCCCCGCTGGCCGCGCATGCCGCGCGCGCGGCCGTCTGCCCCGCGCGCGCGCGGCCTCCCGCAGCCTGCTGCTGGCTGGCAGCCTTCTGCTGCCTTTTTCCCTTCTCTAATTCTTTTTTTTTTTTATTTGGGCTTCCAAATCCAAAATCTTCCAGAAATTTAACATAAATAAAATACCTCACTTTTCTTTAAATTTACCTTTATTTCTCCATAAATAAGGCTTAAACAATATTCTTGATGCTTCACAACATTCCAAAATAAGACTTCACCAAAACTTAGGCTTCCACATGCCTTAAGCCATAATCCAATAAATATACTTCACTTTCTAAATGGAAACAAACATTCCAAAATATAACATACACACATGCTCTTGGGCTTCAACAAGCCATTATCAAAGAAATGAAATTACATTTCATAAATTAAACATAACAAGTTAGGCTTCCCTAAGCCATACAATACTCTTGAATCATCATTTCCACTCTTCCACATGCCATTTCACCTTTGTCTTGATTCCTCCCATGCTTTCACAACCTATATGTGAGGATAAAAACCTCATGATCTATTAAGCTCAATAAGGGTGCAATGCCAAATAAATATGAACATAACAAGTTATATGATGCCAAATGCATGCAAATGTGACTAGGTTTCTTTGCCCTCACAACCCTCCAAGGTTAGAGGCATCAACCCACCATTTCAACCATGTTCCCAAACTAACCTATGGCCATAAGTCTCATGAACATAAAAGAACATGCCAAATGCAACATATACATTTATGAAACATATTTAAAACCCATTGCAAGGCCACCCTCCCATGGGGCCATCCCTTACCTCTTCTTGAATAATTAAATCTTCACTTCAAGAGAGCTTCCAACATCACTTTCTCCCACCTAAAATGACATTTCAACAAGCCACTTAATTTTTGCATACAAGCACACCAAAAATAAAGAGAAGAAAGAATACTTGTCTTGACTTTCTTCATCATCTTCTTTCTTTCTTCACCTTTCCCTCCATGGAGACTTCTTTCTCTTTCTTTCTTTCTTCCTTCTTCATTTCTACAAATGGCCAAAAGGGAGACAAGTCTCCCACACTTGCCTTTTTATACTAGATTTTCCATATTTCAAGAATGCATCCTAGCCATTCACTAAAGGCACAATCCACGTGCTTAAGGGAGAATTAAATCTCCACCATCCATTTTAATAATCAAGACTTCTCTCTTGGAGAAAACACAAAAGCACAATCCATGTGCTCCTTTCTTAATTAATCTCATCCATTGGATCACTTTTGCCTTTACAAGACTTCATCTTCACCATTAAAAGAAAGCACAATCCATGTGCCTTTCAAAGAATTAATCTTAGCCCTCCAAAATTAGTCTTTAAATTAAATCATTAATATGTTGGCAATCCTTGCCAACTTCCAAGACTAAATGGTGGCCTTTAGATTATTTCCCATATTTCAAGAATCAATCTCATCCTTCCAATTTTTCATTTCTTTCCCATTTAAATCAATGGGACTATTTTCACCCCATCACATTTGAGAGACATAAAACATTTATTTCACATTTAATAAATCCCACAATTTTCCATCATTAATGGGAGACTAATTTCCCATTTTCCTTTGGATTTATTTAATTCTCCATATTTTTCAAGGCATTAATGGTGACCATTTACCATTTTCTTTTGGATTTACTTTAATCCATATAATTATGCCTCTCATTAAATGCTTGAAAGACCAATTAACATTTCTTTTTGCATTTAATTAATTCACCCAATTATACTTGAACCACAAAATGCCAAGTGTCACAACAAGACACTAACTTGGCTTCCAAGTTTAATCTCATCTCTCCAAGTGGCATTACCACATTAATTCACAACTTAGGGAAAATATAATTACTCTCCTCAAATAATTTAATATCCACCATTTTCCCTATTTCTAAAATTAAATTTCCTTTATGGAATTAAATTCTAAAATTCCCAAATACTCTTTGTGAATTTATTAATCCCATATATCTCCACATAAATTCCAAATTGGGATTTTTATTCACTTACACACCTAATTCCACATAGGAATTATTTTTAATTTATCAAAATACCCTTCATTGGATTTCACTATCCAAATGACCAAAATACCCCTCTCATAGGGCACCCTCAATCTCAAGGATCCAACACCTTCTCAAGGGCATTTTTGAAATTTTCTCACTTTCTTTCTCATTCTTTTAACACCTGTAACACCAGGTGTTACAGTATATCTCAAAAATCAAAATACTAAAGTTGTAGATAAGTCTCTTAGATATCTATAGGATTTTGAATCACCTCAATCGGAGCTCAGACGAGAGAGTTATGCTTAAAAGACCAAAGTAGTGTCACACCCACTTGGTCATGACCAAGTGGGTCCTCCCTACTTGGTCTCCGCTTGACTTCCTTCTCATTCAACTTGTTTCCTTGATCTCTTGCAACCCATTGGACCTTTGGTCTTCATGTCCATATCCTGTGACTCTTTTACGTCCCGTGGGGCTCCAAGTTTGGAGGGCATATCAATTATAGTCCCCACAAGCCCTACACGGGCGAGATAACGCAATCAGCTATGACAAGAGTTTCTCATGACCTTTTCCATAAATGCTTCAAAGGAAAATATCCATGTAAGGCACAACGGGAAAGATCGCGAGGCGCTATGCGTGGGCCATCGAGAAAGCTCTCGTGGGGAAAACCGCGAGTCTAAGGCACAACGGATGTGGTGCTTGCATGAGTTCTATAAGGTCGGGCCAAAGTGACATGGTTAAGGACCTCCCGAGAGGAGCTATGCGTGCGCCATTGAGAAAGCTCTCATTGGAGGAGGCTGACGTGTTCACGAGGCACTTCGGAGTAGTTCTCCTTATCTTCTCATGCATTTTATACCTAATCATGCATCGATATAAACTATTTTTTTTGGAGTTTCTCACTAGAAGATTCATCTTCTAATTGGACTATGTCCCTAGAATATTCAAACGTTCCAGGTTCGACGAGCAGCTATAAGGGAAAGGAGGTAGCTGAAGAATTAGCTTAAATTACTACTTGTAGCATGTTTTAGCATATTTTTATTTATGTGCGAATCTATGTAATTTTGGATATGTTTGAGATGTTCAGTTATCACTTGCTAGAGATGATGTCCATGTAATATATTCTGTAGACGTCTTGAACGATTTTATGTATGATAAATAAAGAGTTATGGTTGTGAACCATATCAGGTTCGATCTAGCTTTCGCATCTGAAATTTAAACAACTGTCTTAGCTATTTAATATTGGATTTGTTAAGCTGGGGAGGTGTAAATTAGAGTTTTTGGGATATTGTGTGATGTATGACAGTTATTGAGATATGAAAAATTTTATATTCTCGAAATCCTAAGTTATAACACGCTCAAGAAATTTGGGGTGTTACAGTTGGTATCAGAGCTTAAGTTTATTGGAAGACTTAAGTGACTCTGATATAGTTAATATTAGAACAGAATGTTATTTGGAGACTTAGGAGAAGTTTGACTTAGAGATTTAAGAGGACCCGATATTTATAGAATTGGTTAGTAGGAACCCCAAGTGAAGGCTTAGGGGAAAGAGACTAATGGTTCACAAGACGAAACCCCTATTTGGAGATTCGAGGATTGACGGTTGAAGTCTTAAAGATTATGGATTTTAGTGTGGTGTAGTGAAAGTACATGTCTAGAAAAGTTCTGGCTAAGGAAAGATTTGGTATTTAAGTGTGTCCGTTTGTGACCCACCTCTCTTTCCTGGGAACTTGCCTGGTGTACTATTCACATACATACACTATTCTAGTATACGGTTACTATTCGCAGTGAATAATGGAAGCCTGATGGACGTTAGGACCCGATAGTGTGGTTCGAATGTAAGGTTGACTTGGTAACCATGATTATGGATCCGAGAAATTTGGAGACTGTTGATTTGAGATCATTAGTCGAAGTCATTACGAGAAATGATGCGATAACTGGTGGTTATCAAGGATAAGTGAATCATGAATGGTTAGTCTGATCTGACATAGCCTAGCTGATGAGTTAGGATTAAATGATAAGTATTTTCAAGGATCAATTAGTGTCTCAGAAATGAGAACTGTGGATCTAACAGATTGGGTCAAGTAAGAGGCCGAAGATAGCCAAGTGATGGCACGTGAGTTGCGTCAATTGATAAGGCGACTTAGTCAACAAAGGTTGTGACTACTGTTCAATGTGCCGAATAGACCTGTGGAATTAAGAAAAGTTGTCAGCAGTTAACCCGATGAGAAGAATTTGAAAGCACCATGATGAATGGTGGATTGAGGGCAATGGTTGCAAAGAAATCGAGCTTTCGGAAGACGATTGGAACCAGATATCGTGATCTGATTTGAGATTTTTGGAAATAAATCGGTTTGAGATTCTTGAGGAATTTCTTGAAAGAATTGATTGAGGATCTAAGGATTCGAGATGAAACTTTAGAGTTTCAGGAAGAAATCCAGCAAAGATTAGAGTACTATGGGTGATGTAAAGACCTACCTACTCTAACTGGCAATGTAGTTGTGGATTGTCGTCTTAAAGATTGTGCGAATCTTTGATATGATTGAGAGAATAGAGTAATGGAAGATGTGCCAGGATGACGGGTCGCTGTAGGAGAAGCTGTAGACCTAAATTGATTGGAGATCCAAGATTTTTGATTTTAGAGAATGGAAACTCCCGTATGGCTAAACGATTAGTCTAGGTTTCCCTGGTAGGCAAATGGGGAAATGTATAGCTGAGTGATGTCAGTGAGTTATGAGCCTACTAAGATATGGTACAAGCACTTGCGGTCAGTGAAAAATCGTTAGAAAATTGGGAGATACCAGGGTGTATTCTTGGTAGATTTATCGATAGATAAGTCTGAATTTGCTGTTAATAGCTTGAGGTTATCAGGTGATTAGCCATGAGTGCGCTTGGAGATTTTTGGGGATTGTAAACTCAAGGTGAACCTAAGGGAAGGTTTGCATTGTTAGAACCTGAGAGATGATCAGAAAGTGTACCTAGATGTGCAAAGCCACTTTGAATCTTGGGATTTAGGCCAAGAATTTTGAGCAGTCTAGTAGGTTCGGGGATTTGAAAAATGCTAAGAGCATGTAATAGAGGCACGCTTTAGAGTTGACTTCCAATAGACTGAAGGACGACCCTAACTATGTGGTCACCCATGCGAGAATCTTAGCCGTGTGATGGACTGAGGGAGGTGCGATGACCTGCCTAAAGGTCCGGTCAACCCGAGGTAGTTGAGGGAAGAGGTTTTTTTTATGGTGCCTCGGATTTTGGAATTGAGGTAAGGTTACCTTGAGAAAGCGACTCGAGGGGTCGGGTTATGTAAGTTTGGTGCCAACTTAGTTGATGAAATGGCCAAGATGAAGTCTTAAGCCTTGTAGAGGTTTCGAGTTGGAAATTTTAATTGTCCATGATTTGGGACATGATGAGTTGATGTCCTTAGGATGATAGTGTATTCGTGTAAGGAAGACACGCGATGATCAAAAGTCTGGGTACGTTCTGTGAGAAGGGACATGTGGATAGGTTATAGGCAACCGCATGGGACCCAAATCATTATCAAGATAGCTGAAAGGCAAATCTTCGAAATATTTATGTAATGGTTTGAGGTGTGTAGCTCAAGACCATGGTGAGATTTCGTTGGGAGTAGGAGCCGAACCTATGGGTTGTTTGATGGTGATTTCGACACCTATGGGAAGGAATATAGAGTCCTCAGGGATGAGTGACTCAAGGATCCATGAGGTTTGGAGTTATGCCTGGTACGGGAAGTAGTGCCAGAAGTGACAGAGGAAGGGACCAGAGCTTTATGATAGGATCCCTAAGCTATCTATGAAAAGATTGGAAGTATGTTGGCAGACTGTTGTTAGAGAATTTCCAGAGTAGTTCTATCCATGTCAGGACTCGTGAGGAGAGTCAAGTGAAAATGGTCTGCCGGATGCAGTGAAAGCTTGTGATAACTCAAAGGATTGGGTTGCATGTTGATGCAACATAACCTTGTGATCGTGTAGGGATCACATTAAGGCACAAGGTGAACTACCCGATGTGTGACTTGGTGCTGGCAGTTGAGGTATGTGCTCTTAAGGTTATGGAAGCACTACCGATGTGATGAGATGTTTGAGGTGTTCACGAACCACAAAGGTCTGAGGTATGTGTTCTTGCAGAAAGAGTTGAACATGAGGCAGCGACGGTGGATGGAGTTCCTGAAGGACTACTACTGCACTTTTTGTATCACCCAGAGAGTACCAATGTGGTGGCCGGGTTGATGGCCCAGGGGTGGCCACTATTGAGGCTTTTAGCCTGATGTTGGTGAGTGTAGTATCGAAGGGTTCGTCCGTCTTGATAGCTAGCCTGGCAGTTCAGCTGGATCTGGAGACCGAGTTACGAGAGACTAATGGGGGTGACTGGTGTATACATCTATGGATAGATGAATGTGGCCAGCCCAAGGGTTATGACTTTTGAGATGCGAGATTGGATTCTCAAGTTTCGGGGTAGGATGTGCATGCCTAAAGTTTGGGAGGAGCACCTGCCGTTGGTTGAGTTCGTGTTACCACGGCAGTGTCGTGATGGCTTTTTATGTGGTTTATGGTGGAATAGCAATATCGGTCGCTTGATATACCAAAACTATCGACTATTGGACCCTCAATCAAGCAGTCCCTGTGGTTGAACCGAGTGGGTGGGGCAGTCCATACCCAGGCTGGGAATGTCCGGACCACTAGAGGTGAGGAAGCCTCTGCCAGCAGGTGCATCGGATTTCCTTAGGGGAGGAGCGATCCCACGTCGGGCCGACAGAGGGAATGCTAGATGTATGGGTGTTAGTTGTCGACTGTTGAGATATGGTTATTGATTGTTCTTGTTTGCTCACCATTAGAAAAGTTAGATTGGAAATATTGGAATTTTGTGGACTATGAGATATGTCCAGGCTGTGAAATGGCTTATTTTGATCTTTGAAGATTGCGTGTACTAGCCAATTTCGAGGACGAAATTCTTTTAATGGGGGTAGATTGTAATACCCCATATTTTCGTAAGGTTGCAACGTATTTTAAGTGAGTTTAAAATACCGAAAATATGTTTGAATTGACAACGAGTGACCGAATTAGTCGTAGGGAGCTAGAGCTTAGATACCTAAGGACAAAGGTATATTTTTTATGAGCGTCTCGAGGCGAGATTTATGACGCTAAAAGAAATCAAATCAGAAATGGTTTTCGGTTAAGTTAAGTTATAACCTAAAAATACTGAATGATGGTAAGGGGCTTCCGAAAAATCGTATATATTGAGTAATTTTGAGTTAATAATTTTGGAATCTTAAGTATCTCGATAAATTTGATGTTTGAGGGTGTAATTGTAATTAGAGAATTATCCAAAAGAAATAAGGATAAAATTAAGAGCTTATGTGGTAAAATATTAAAGTTGAGGACTTGAAACAAGGGCCAAAGTGTTATTTAAAAGAAGTTTGGAGTTTTAGCCTGGATTTCAAAAGTTGGATTAATTCTAGTTTTGGATTTCAAAAGCCATTCAAATATATCTTTGAGTCTTTGGAGTTCATGGCTAAAATTGTGACAAGTGGCATAATATGATTGGTTGGAGAAATGTATAAATAGAGGCCATGAATTGATCTCAAACCATTCTAAGCAAGTTTGAGGAGTGAAGCACTCTAAGAATAGGAGCTTGCTCTAGAGAGAGAGAAGGAGGTTCGGCAAGAAGGTAGGAAGAAAGCGACGGAGAAACAGCGGAGAATAAGCCTCGTCGGAGTTACGGGTCTTCGCCGGAGTTTGACAAAATCAGTCAGTAAAAAAGTGAGGTAAGTCCAACTTTTTTTGATAATCCTGTAGAGGGGGAAGAGAGGGTCAAGTAGGTTCGAACGGGGGTCGAATCAGAGTTTAAACAAGGGAGATATGGCTAAAATACGAAAATGAGGCATCACTGTTCAGAATCTGGTGCCTGCGCATGAGTTACACGCGCCGAAAAATGGCTGCGCGTGGGGGCGCGTGTTCAGACTTCTTTGGGCGCGTGAGGACGCGTGAGAGGTCCTTTTTACATGAAATTTTCCAGTTATGCCCCTACTTTAATACCCTTCAATTCTATATAAAAATATTTGAGGTAAGGTTTACCAAAACGTGTGTTTTCTGCATAAACCTAGGCCGTTTGCTGTAAAATTATACCGTCGAAGAGATAACCCAACAAGGTGAGACTTCGTGAGACTCCTATACTCCAAATCCTATTTTTATTTCTCTTATGAGATACTTCTATTGCATGACACGTGTTTTGTGAAGTTCTTGTACGTAAACTCTTATTATTCGCTTACGTGAAAACATGTTGCATCTATGAACTGAATTTTCCTGAAAATATATGTTGTTGGTTTTTTAACTGTTGCATTTATAAAATCCGTGTGGCCATACTGTTGTACCTATTTGTTGTTGGTCGAAGACAAAAGTCGGAGATCCCCCGAGAGGCGCTATGCGTGCGCCATCGAGAAAGCTCTCGTGGGGAAGACCGCGAGTCTAAGGCACAACAGATGTGGTGCTTGCATGAGTTCTATGAGGTCGGGCCAAAGTGACATGGTTAGGGACCTCCCGAGAGGCGCTATGCGTGTGCCATTGAGAAAGCTCTCGTTGGAGGAGGCTGACGTGTTCACGAGGCACTTCGGAGTAGTTCTCCTTATCTTCTCATGCATTTTATACCTGATCATGCATCGATATAAACTATTTTTTTGGAGTTTCTCACTAGAAGATTCATCTTCTAATTGGACTATGTCCCTAGAATATTCAAACGTTCCAGGTTCGACGAGCGGCTATAAGGGAAATGAGGTAGCTGAAGAATTAGCTTAAATTACTGCTTGTAGCATGTTTAGCATATTTTTATTTATGTGCGAATCTATGTAATTTTGGATATGTTTGAGATGTTCATTTATCACTTGCTAGAGATAATGTCCATGTAATATATTTTGTAGACGTCTTGAACGATTTTATGTATGATAAATAAAGAGTTATGGTTGTGAACCATATCAGGTTCGATCTAGCTTCCGCATCTGAAATTTTAACACCTGTCTTAACTATTTAATATTGGATTTGTTAAGCTGAGGGGGCGTAAATTAGGGTTTTTGGGATATTGTGTGATGTATGACAGTTATTGAGATATGGAAAATTTTATATTCCCGAAATCCTAAGTTATAACACGCTCAAGAAATTTGGGGTGTTACAATACTATCCTAAAGACTCTTTAAAGGCTCCAGGAGACTTTTTTCCTAGAAGGCTCTTCGAGGTTATCAGTGTTTTCAGTCTATTAGGAATACTTCTGTGTATTTTGGGATTTTTGTCTTCGATTTTCCTAAGGCTCCCTACTCTTGCTTTTGGTTACGAAGCAAAGGGAAGAATAAAACGTGGGTGCCCAACAATAGAACTTGAGAGGTGGGCTAACCTAGTTTTGACGTTAAATAGAGTCATTAGAGGGAAAGTCTCCGGATAACTCAAGCAACGGATAGGCTTTCAAGCTAGAGCTATAAATAGCTAGTAGTCCCCAATGGGCCACATTTTTGCCTTTCTTCCTAAAGAGCCAAAATCATCTGGAGCTCCAGAAGAGTCTCAAAACCCATCTGGAGGATACTCATCGAGGGACTTTGACCCTAAAAATACCACTAGGCCTTCTAGCCTCATTCAATATATCTTCTCTGAAGAGTCGGGAGACTCTCACCTACATACCATGTGTAACTTGGGCTCCACCACCAAACCTTTACAAATACTCATCCATGCCACGACAAATGAACTCCCTTGGGGAGACCCTTTTGGACTTAGACTCTCTCTCTTTCTCAGAATTAGGACCCAAAAGCTTGGACACTTAACCACATTGAACCCTTCGGGAGACAAACCATCGGAAGACTACTATCCAGAGTATACATACTGCATACGCGTTGCATACTTGTATACATATATCCACACTTATGACTTAGGCATCGGAGGGCCCACATAGGGAAGATCCCGTGTTACTTCTAACTACTTCTTTGTTGTAGACCCTTCCGGTGCCACCCATCCAAAGACTTTCCAAGGACCAAGTCCCCTGGAGACCCTTAGTAGCCATCCAAGGACTCCTTGCATCCTTAGCTCTCCAGATAGTGGATTGAGCCCCACATTTGTTGACTCTCCTATGTGCCCTTGACCTGGAGTTTTGTCATGGACTCTTTGTTATGCTAATTCGTAAGCGTACGAATCACACAAGTAATATAATGAATGAGTAGAGTGTCGATCCCACGAGGATTTGATTAATTACCAAAATTAGATTAATTTTAATATTATTTAGACTATAAAAAGAGATGAATTTGAATAAATTAAAATAATGAAAACTAAAATTAAACACAAATTTTAAAAATAACTTGGGTAAAATGGAGACAACTAGGGTGTTTCGAATCCACTTATTAATTTGTCTTAATTTTTAATCAATTAGGTTTCTATTAATTCAATGGGGTGAATATCTAAATTGATTAGCTTCTTTCCCAAGATTTACTAACCAAATTAAATCTCAGTATGTTAACAATCAACCTATTTCCCAATAGTTATAACAAATTGAAATTCATTGTTAAGTTCTAATTCATTATCCTTTATAAGATTCAAGTATCAAATCCCTTATCAACTATCTATCTTATAAAATTTATTACTTTAACTTGTTATGAAAATCATCTCTCGGTCTCAAATCATAATACAAAATCAATTAAATGATGGTTAAATCACTCAATCGCATTAAGAACAAGTAATAAATAATTAAAGTCATGATAGAAAGCCCAATCAATAAAAATCAAGAATTTATAATAAGTAATCTCAAACCCTAGTTAAATAAAATTAGTTCATGATGGAATTAATGAAATCCATAAAAATAAACAAAAATAAAAATAGAAATCAAAACAAAAAATAGGAGCTCCTAGTGCCGCTGCAATTACGCGAGCGGCCTTCATGTGTTCGCCATTGTCTTATTGCTCTCAGCTCTCTATTAATTCCCTCATTCCTTCACGTGCGCCCACGCCTTTGCTTCCAATTTTCGCTCAGCCTCTGTCTCCTTAATTCCATCCCCACGTAACCTTTATATATTATAATATATATATATATGTGTGTGCTGGTATGGAACCCTACTCCTCCATGTTCATGCCATCTTCACGCCACTTTATAATATAAATAATATAATATATAATATATGATATATTAAATATAATATTTAATATTTAATATACTATTAATTATATTATAATATTAATTATTTATAATACTTATTTTTTATTTATATTATAATAATAATTTAAAATATTAATTTTATAATATCTTTTTTTTTTTTCTTTTCTTACTACCCTCAAATCTCCAAAATAACATCCTTTGCTAGGTTCCTACAAAAAAGAGATTAAAATATTATAAAATCCATATAAACACACATTATGTAGAAAAAATAACATAAGGTTAAGATGAAAAATACATAGAAATATGCATCCAATTAAGCCCTATCACTCTTCATAAGTTTTTCCCTAAGACAAATAACTGTAATTGATGTATCCATTCAACAACAAACATGGAAATGAACAAGTCCATAATGCAAGAAGAAACACTTGAGCGAAGACAATACTAATTAAAAATAACCCATTGTAAACTGCATATGTAGGTGCATGTATCGAATCGCACAAACAAAACATATTTTTATGAAGGAATGTGGTAGCGATAGTGTGTGCGTGCGTGCGCGTGTCCAAGCACCTTGTTTGTTTTATAGCAACTCAAAAATAGATCGAGAGTCCGACTTGGTTCACACTGGGGAGCCAGGGGGATGGAACCCCTCGAACTCGGCCTAATGCCAATCTCCTGTATCTGAGGCTAAAATGTGGTTGAAGGCTTGATTATGATTAAATGGGATTCGAGATAAAGATATCTGATTAGAAGCATCATAATAGTTGTTGGATTCTTATCCGAAGTGCATATCTTAGTGAATCCCCCAATATCTTGGTATTTCATGTTGAACTCTTTAAATTGGAAAGCTAGCCTCTGCCTTGGGTAGCTCAATACCTTACCGAGGCCTTTGTGCCCCATGAGATTACAAGGGAGAAACAAATATAAGCAGCTATGCCATACTTTAGGCCAGTTTCCATTGCAGATGTAGGCATCATGCCAAACCGCCACAATAAAAATATTGGTTATGGAAGTATGTATTACGCCAAACCGTCAAAATAAAATATGGATATCCTGATTGCAAAAATAAGCATTACGCTAAACTACCAAAATAAAATATTGATATTCTTTCTGAGTACAGACATAGGTGAAGAGTCGAACTGCTGAAAACAAATATTGATATTCTTTCCAATTGCGAACATAGGTGAAAAGTCGAACCACTGAAACAAAAATAGGCGCAGATGAAGGTGATGTGGGAATTTATTCACATTTATTGGTCATAATTGAGTAGTATTTTTAGTGTTTTATATGTGTTTTACCTAGAATTATCTAGTATTTTGAGTTTTCTTTACATATATTTAATTTCTAATACTTCTTGTTATTTTACAAAAATACAACTTGGTTTTTGGGTTAAATAAAATAAAATAAAAATAAAGTTAATACTATAAGTTAATATTATAATATAAATAAAAAATAATTATTATAAATAATTAATATTATAATATAATTAAAGTTAATATAATTACTAATATATTAAATATTATATTATATATTATATTATTGACATATATTAGATATTATATATATTATAAATTATGAAGTTGGTGAACGTGGAAAGGTAGGGCTGTGGGTGGAGTCCATGCATATATATATATATATATTATAATACATAAAGGAATTGAGGGGATTTAGTAGAGGGGACTTTTGGGCGACAGTAACCGCAAGGCGAAAGAGGAAATGAAAGCGACGACCGAGAAGATTGGAAGAACGCGGCAGCCACAAGGCTTACGCATGAACCCACAAAGCAGCAAGAAAGACTGAAGCAACATAATAGATTCATGGAGAAGCAAGATCTGACACACTAGTTAAGGAGAGTTTCATGATTTGATCTAGGTAAGAAATTTTATAAAATATTGGTTAGTGTGAGAGTGAAGACTTGACTTGTGTGGAATTAAATTGAATAATCATTAATCTTAATGAATTGGTTAATGTTTATTATTGTTATTGAAAAATATATTATAAATATTGATTAATATAATTGGTGTGACTCGAGAGATAATATCAATTACTTTAGGATTGTTTAATCATTGCATAGATAATTAAAATTTGATTATCAATCAAACAAATTGAATATGATTGATTTATGATTGATTTAGGTGGATTCAAAATACCCTATGATAAATTAATATTGGTTTTTCTTGTTATTCTCTTATTCGTTCAAATTAAATTAGTTAGTTCTATTTTATTTAGGTTTAGTTTGATTTCATCTTTTCTAAATTATTTAAATAATAATAGGGTTAACTAATTTTGGTAATTAATATAGAATCTCCGTGGGAACGATATCTTCCTCACTACTTTATTACTTGTGCGACCCGTATACTTGGGAAAAATCACTATCAGTAGGCATTAGGTCGAACTGCGACACCAAATATAACACTCTCATGTGGGCCCAATGTTTTTAGGTAGGGCCTGCGTCTTTTCACCTAGAATTCTTTTTCATTGCAGGCTCTGGAAAAACCCGCGAGACAATTCAATTTGTCTTTGGACGCAAAGACAAGGGTGGTGCCCCCTCCAAATTACTAATCTTCGTTCTACACATTCATGCATATTGGTGGAAGAAGTAGGGTTTAGGAAACATTTTATTTAGGTTCATTGGTACTCACCCCCTCCATTGCACTAGGGCATCCTTATCATGCATTCGCTCCTTGACAAAAAACCTTTCCATAAGGGGACTTTATGGGTTTTAGCGTCCTCCCTCCCATTTGGCCCTAGGGAATAGCGGCAACAACCAAGCTATGAATGAGACTTGTGGGTTTAAGGCGGTCCAGGGACTTGGGCACGTTCATCAACCCTAGTTGTAGGTGGTGACAACGGTACCCCTGCTATATTTGCTTGATGGATGATTAACAGAGCTTCAGGACTTTGCATATTCTAGATGCTTATTAGAATTCTATCCATATATTAAATATTTATCAAGGACATGTATCTTATAGTGCCCTGGCAGGTACATCGTTACCCTTGAAGTCATTTCTTTCTTTCCATAATTTTATATATGCAACTACTTTACCCCCACAAGTTGGGGAAGGTCGGCATCCCCTGAACAATTACACTGGGGCACTGGGTTTTCTTTGTTTGTTTATGTATGCGCAGGAAGACATGTTTTGCAAACTTGGAGAGTCACAGGACTTGAAAGAGTCACGAGACATGGATATGAAGCCCAAAGGGGAAATGAGTTGCAAGAGGTCGAGCCAAGACCAAGTGGGGAGGATTCACTTGGTCATGACCGAGTGGGTGTGACATTGCTTTGGTTTTTTAGGCATAGCTCTCTTGTTCGAGCTCCAATTGAGGTCATTCAAAATCTTATAGAAAGATAAGAGAATGATCTAAAACTTTCATGTTTTTAGTTTTGAGAGATACATGCCAAATCATAGCTGAAATCAGTCAAAACCAAGTAGGGAGGACTCACTCGATCATGACCAAGTAGGTGTGGCACTACTTTGGTTTTTGAGCATAACTCTCTCGTCTGAGCTCTGATTGAAGTGATTCAAAATATTATGGAATCTAAGAGAATGATATACAACTTTTATGTTTTGCGTTTTGAGAGATATTGGTCACATTAAGGTTGAAATCAGTCGAGACCAAGTAGGGAGGACTCACTCAGTCAAGACCGAGTGGGTGTGACACTACTTTGATTTTTGGGCATACCTCTCTTGTCCAAGCTCCGATTGAGGTAATTCAATATCCTATGTAAATCTAAGAGAATTATCTATAACTTTTATATTTTGAATTTAAAGAGATACAGGCTACATCAAGGTAGCAATTAAGCTTGAAATTGAGGCACATGCACTGTTGATGTTAAGGCATAGGAACCGCTTAAGTGAAGACTCATTGTGACCTACTCAGTCATGATCGAGTGGGTAGAGGTCTCATCCCCCCCTCTCTCTTTTACCCTCCAAATTCACGCAAAAACCTAGTCACTCAGTCAAATGACCAAATGGGCAAGCACCTCACGGCCCCAACACTCCAAAATGTGCTAAGAGTTCAATATTCGCCGAGAGTTCAAATTGCGTCGAGAGTCCAAAATGCGCCCAGAGTCCAAAATACACCGAGAGTCTAAAATATGATGAGAATCCAAAATGGGTTGTGAAACTCTCAGGATGGGCTACTTGTCCCCTTCTCCATCCTCTATAAATAGGAGGCCATGCACCCTACCTTAGGTACGCTTACTTGGGCACTCTCAGTTCATTCTCGTAGTCTTGCTCTCAAGAAGTGACTTAAGCATCGGAGGGTTTGCGAGGGGACACCCACCCGTTCTCCTAATGGTGCTCTTGTCTTGCAGATCTCTCGGTCATCATACTCTCTTGGTCATCAGACTCACTCGGTCATCATACTCTCTCATTCATCAAACTCTCTCGATCACCAAGACTCTTAGAACGCGTTGGTGACGAGACTCTCGGCGCACATTGGTGATGAGACTCTTAGCACACGTTGGTGACAAGACTCTCAACGAACATTGGTGACAAAACTCTTAAAACGCTCACTAGGCTTGAATGAGACTCACGTGATCAATCACGCACACTGTATTCTCCCATGAAAAAAATAAATAAATAAATTGTTGTATTTTGGCAACAACAATAGGTACTTGCAAAACCCTTTATATATCCCTACTTGGAACGACTAAACATTATTGTTGGTAAACTATTACTTCTTTTAATATTCTATTATTTTATGTTTCTGATTTTCTTCTATGGTGTTTGCATACATGCACATAATGCATACACAAGCACCAAGTCCATGCACTTAACAATCCCAATATCTTCATTTTTTTTAGAAAAAAGATGTTGATTTCATTCACACATGTGTAAGTTTAAAATATAATAGTTAGAATGATCTTAAAATGAAAAAAAAATGTAAGAGAAGCCTTGCCTAAGGTCACATTTCAAAAGATCCGCCTTTAGGAAAAAAGGTAGGAACCCTTTTTGTGAAATCCAAGGCCCTAAAATCAATATCTACCAAAGTGTCAATCGCTTCCGACACATTAGTTGTAGTAGGGCTTGTTGGAAATGAGGATCCTGAGGCCGATTCCAGTATGTACGAACTCCATGGGCTAACAAGGTTAGGCAAGTCGCCTACCTCGACATTCAGGGTTTGGATCTGCAAGCTCTCGCCAATCAGGGGCACCATATTGAATCACTTTCATTGTGTAAATAAGCTTTAAAAAATTATCTTTAGGGCATATCATTTTTAGATACCCCCGAGCCAAGTAGAATCCATATTTCACAAAGCTCGTGGCATAACCCTCTTTCTTTGTGTGGTATGCTCTAGAGAGCCAATACTCCTTGAACGCCACCGCATGAATAGCATTAACGTCTACCTCCTTTAATTGGCGGGAGACTTCCTCAACTTTTCTCTTGCCTCTTGGAGTCAAGTTTTCAAACAATCCTTCTCTTCCAAGGCACAATGATGCTCTTTTATCAATGAAGCATTGATATCTTAGAGGGCTGGATCGATCTCTCGTTGCCCCTCCAACTTGGTCCTTATTTTCCCAAGTTCTTCTCTAAGGGAGTTCCTCTCTACCCCTTATTCTCTCAGTGTCTCTCTCGAGGCCTTGGACTTGTTCCTAATAGCCCTCGAGGTCCTTGACTTTGTGCTCGAAGTGGCTCTGTTCAACGCGAAGGCATATGCCCTCTTCTATAAATATTTTCATGTATGCCTCGGCCTTGGGCAAATCAGCCTGAGCATTTGCGATCACAATTACCTATCATTATATCCCCTACTAGTAAGGTCAAAACAAAAATCAAATATTAATAGCCAAATTCAATAAAGGAGTAAGTTCTAGAAAAATCATAAATTCCCATACCTTAACCAGACATTACTATGCAACATTCAAAACCTCCGATGTGTGCCCAGTGAAATCTTGCTCATCACGAGGCAGGATTGTGACATAAATCAACCTCACTCCAACGCTAGACTCCTTTACTGAATTCGTGTCTAGGAGCCCTTAGCACACTTTAAATTCATCCCCCTTCAGTCGTTGGTGTCAGAGGCAGACTTCTGCCATGTGGATGGGCCCCATAGCAAAAAGTAAGGCAAATGTGCCCTAGATTTTGATTATAACTCTCAGTAAGGCGAACGCTCCGTTGGTTGAGGGAATGGTAAGTTACATATAGTCCTATGCTGGATATGATATCTTTCCACCCTAGCCTACTCCTACTATGCCTCGACCTCTGCTTCCGTTGCTTCTTTATTAGCCTCTAAGGTGCCTTGTATCCCTGGGCTTAGTAGAGATGGTGGCTCTGATAGATCTCCTTCCTCAAAATACCCACCAGAGGCCTTCGGAGATGGCGACAATGGTAGAAGATTTATAAGGAGAATATTAAAGAAATCATTGGGCAAAGGCCCTATAGTGCTCGTGCCCTCTCCCTCCACCATATCTTTTTTGTTTCTCCTCGCCAAGGGGATTTCTCCTTCCTCAGTCCCCTCAGAATTAGGAGCGTGGATAGTTTGTGGTTGTTGCTCCTTTGGAGCTGCCTCCATTCGTTATGAGGACTCTACCATTTTGGCTAACGTCAACCCTTTGAAATTGCTTCATCTCTGCAAATCAAAAATAGCAAGCCATTATTATATCTCCAAAGAAAAAATAAAGAAGCAAGCAAAAAGAAAAGGGCAGGGTGAGCACCCCAGGGTTAGTGTCCCTTTTGCATCCTTCTTCATCCTCATCTCCTGTAACATCTACCTCTTCATCGTCCCTTTCTTCACCATCCTCCGATGAAGAGGATGATGAGAAAGAAGCTTCCTTGAACTAGATCGATCTTGAGGAATCAATGTTATTGTCCTCATCAACAACCATCCATCCCACCGTTATTAGGTGCTCAATGACGATTAAGTCAGATAAGGCCACTATACCCCTTAGGCCAATTTATTAACCTTTTCTTGGTGTTCCCTCACTAGTGACTTGACATCCAGCCACTTGCGCACTACCTCTCTTATTTCCTCTCTGTGCCAGAATCGCGATGGATTTCGACCATGGGGCGACCAAATCACCAGCTACCTAGTCTCAAAAGCATTCACCTTTTGTGGCCCATCCCTGAATAGCTTAACCTCATTATTCATATTTTGGAGAGCCATGAATTCTTTCTCCCCTCTTGTAGACCAGATGTTGTAGAAGCAATAGAATAGAGAAGTTATAGGCTCTACCCTATTCAAATGTAACTGAGCCAACACTAATATCTCCTCCTTAAAAATTGCATCTCAATCGTGGTCGTATAGTTCATCAAGTGAAGACTCCTTGTTAGTGTAGGTGCTCTAGACCCAATTAGATTGGGCAAATTGTACACTGACATTTGTAATCATATTTATTAATGAATAAAGAGTTATTTAATTTTACAAGAAGTCGTTCTATTAGTTTCTTGTTATTAATGTAATGATTAGATGAAACTAGATGGAAGTCCATATGATGTATATTGTGATTAATCTATAAAGATGTGAGATGATGCATCACAGTTTCTCGACATCATTAAATGTCCCAAGTAGTAGCAATGTCAAGAATAGACATTGACAATTGGGGTAAGACTTGTTTGTTCCATGTTTTTTCTATGCGATAGCAATGGGGGTCTCACACCCGTAGGCATGGGGATGCCTAGACAAGTACATAGGTGACCAATGTTGGAGAACGTGTCACTAGACATAACTCGCTATGAGAATCCATTTTAGTTATATGTTGATGGAATTCTCATACGAGATGGGTGTAACTAATACTTGGACTTAAGGTTGTCACGGTCATCTCATAAGAACACCGGTATGCTTTGACATCATTTCGATGGATCTAGACAAAGGCTGCATGTGGGCGATCGTTGGGGATATCGTGAGGCTTATGGAGATGAGTGCATAACTAAGATGGGACTCATCTATCCCTTGATAGAGGATGATGTATCTAAGGCGCCTTCAGTGGATATTCAATTTAAATCCATGACCATGGTGAAAGAGATCAATGAGGAGTTATTGATTCACTTTCTATTAAGTGAGGATATCTGGAAGACCGAAGAAAACTTATGTGATCATAATCAAGCAACACATCGCCAACTTGAGATCACATAGGATACATTGACAAGAGGATAGAATTACACGGTAACCATGCTCATGAAAGGTTATTTATGGATTATGAATCCTTCTGAATAATTGGGTAGGCATGATGCCTTGCTAGAGGCCAATCTTGTCTTATGTGTTTGTACTGACACATTGTCAACATATTCAAAAGCCTAATGAGTCATATGCAAAAGGTATAGTCCCTAGCTTAAACTAGGAGAGCAAACGTATGGTTAAGTGCAACACTTCGACAAGAAGTTTTGTCGTTATAGGTTCTCACGAAAAAGGAACAAAATAGACGTAATGACGTTCACATGACGAGAGGTTGTCATATAGGAAAAAGTTTCCTAAAATGAAAATTGATTAAATTAGAAAGGAGTTTCTAATTTAATAATTTGGGCTTAATTTAATACTTGGGCTAAATAAAGTATTTTGGTCAAATATTAAATCAAATTAATATTTGGACAAAATTAGATTTGGGTCAAATATTAAATAATAAATATTATATTTGGGCTAAATTAGATTTGGGCCAAATATTTTATAAATGGATTTAGGTCAGTTAATTATATTTCTAGTTGGATTTTAATTATATTTCTAGTTAGACTAGGATAAGCCCACTTAAGATTCTAGTTGAACTAGGATTAATGGGTGATCGGGGCTGTCGAACACCGATAGATTAGATAAATGATGATTTGGATTTGCAATAGGGTGTAACCCAAAGTCGTCTCCCAACGAACCTCAAGCGGATCTGTCAAAACAAGGCTAAACGGGGGGGGGGGGGAGTTTTTGATGAAAAACAGAAAACAAGATAAGCAAGAACACAATAAATAAATCGAGATGCAATCAGTTGCAAACCAACCTTATATCCCAGTTTTCATCGCCTTCTCAATAAACAATTTGTTTAGTTTTAATCCTCAAATCAAAAATCAGAAAATTCTTTAACAACCGCCAAAGATTTGGAAAAACCAATAAACAGATTCACAGATTCAAGACTGATTGAAGTACCATCCAAACAGGTTGTTCTTCCTTCCAGTTAAAGCCTCAACCGAGCACAAAAACCTTGGATTCTCAAACAAAGACAATGCATGCATTCATCCAACCGGTATCAACACATACACAGATTTAAGAGAGAACGGAAACAAGAGAACAACAAAGTTAAAACTAAAACAAACAGATTTCCATTAAATCCAAGACTCAAACCGGGAACAAGGATGGTGTTGCAACTTAATTACAGAATCCTTAGACTTCCATCTTGACAAGAACAATGGAGAGAGGAAAAGTCGGCTACTGTTCATGCCCCCTTTAAGAATGAATCTTTTATGGCCTCTTAAGGTGCTTAAGTAGAGCTTAAGGAGGAAACCCTAGGTTACTGCCACTTGACGGCTGATTTCGGATAGGTTAAAGTGCGTTATGGGCTTTGTCCTCTTCATAAGAATTTTATATCAGAAAGAGTAGATGAACTTGGGCTTTTGAATCACTTTATTTGGATATCGGACGCCCAAGATATGGCCTTTTAAAGAATCAGTATCTGTGCAGCTTTCCTAATTTGCCCCCAACTTCTTGGCCCCGACTTTGAAGCGCTGTTTGAAGGCCCAAACGAAATCAGATTTGGACAAACCATATCATTCCAGAAATCTCAAGAAGTCCCCTACAATATCTCTGAAGACATCATCTTTATTCTGGAATTTTATCTTGGCCAAAATACTGAAGGAAGTGCAGGAGGTCAAATCTGCCAAAATTGCCCTTGCTTCTCTGTCTCCAATTTCCAAGATATCTCATTGCCATCAAGATGTCTCATGCCCCATATCATGCTCCATAGCCCTAAACCTAGCAAAATAAAATAAAATAGTGTGAAGCCCAATTCCTATAAAATAAAATGAAATAAAATCAAGATGAATGAAATAACACAACTAATGTGCAGAAAGGACTAAATATGAGGGCTAAATAGTATGAAAATATGTGCTCTATCAAATTCCCCTACACTTGGAATTTTGCACTCCTGGGCAAAACACTAAACACTAACATTCACTCTTTCAAATAAAAAGGATGCAAAGAATGCAAAATGAGAGGCATGACAAGTTTTATAGGAATTCAACACTTCAAAGATCATCTTTCTTACACTTCCCAAACAAACAAGTAGCATGGAAATTTTACTTGGCGAGGCGAGTCAAAATAAGCAGACCCTCATAGAATAAGAACATGCTTTCAAGTTCCTCAAATGCTATGCCCAAATCCACCAAATCATAATTCCACTACCAGATATGCTCATCTTCTAAATCTCCACTCTCAGTGCTTTATGCATGTAAATCAAAAGGACTTTTATTCATGGCTCAAACATGGTAAGGTGAAAGGGATAGGAAGATAACAATGAAAAGTAAGCTTTAGGAAGAAAGAAAACATTCAAGACAATCCCAAGATCAATGAAGAACTATTAAGCAAGCAGAAAATAGAATCATTTTTTTTCTTTTTTCTTTTTTCTTTTTTTTTCTCTCTTTTTTTTTCGCATGGTGGGTGCGTTTTACGCTCCATCCCACCTTGGTGAGTGCGTTTTACGCTCCATCTCACCTTGGCCTTTGGCCTTTCTATCTATTTTTTTTTTTTTTATTCCAAAGGACTTGCTTAATTTTTTTTTTAATCAAGGGATGCAATGAATGTTCTTCAACCTAAAGAAGGGAAAAGATCACTCTCTTTTTTTTTTAGGTATAAAATGAAAGAATGCCTTAATCATCTTTTCACATGCATGAGCACTGATAGCTTCAATAAAGATTCAAAACAAGCTCTGGAATGATACCCATAATTCAGTGGATGCAGGCATAGCATAAGAAAGGACAAGAACATGCACAAATATTCCCACAAAGACTACCTCAATCAACTCACCAAGCCAAACTCATTTCCAATTTACTTGAAAGCCCAAAAAGATAAGATCAACTTTCTAATCATGCTAAATTCTTTCAAACTCAATTTGCCTCATTTTGTAATTTTATTTTTTGTTAATTGTTTTTAATTTTTATATATATATATATATATATTTTTTTTGAATTCAATTTTCTAAAACTCCTCCCCCCCACACTTAAACATTACATTGTCCTCAATGTAAGCATGTAGAATCAGGTATAGGACAAGTAAATAATTAAAAAAATAAGGAGAGAGGAACAGCCTGATGTTGTCAATTGTAGGCAGCGTTGAGGAGATGCAGCTCCTCCATGGTATGCTCCTGAAAGCTCTCGTAGAATGGCTTAAGCCGCTGCCCGTTGACTGTGAATCGCCTTGTGGTTGACTTATCCATAAGCTCAACTGCACCATAAGGAAAAACATGAGTAACCACAAAAGGACCAATCCAACGAGAACGCAACTTACCTGGCATTAGTTTTAGACGGGAGTTGTATAGGAGGACTTTCTGGCCAACTTCGAACTCTTTCTTGTTGATCAATTTGCCATGAGCAGCCTTAGTTTTTTCCTTGTAAATTCTGGAGTTCTCGTATGCTTCCAATCTCAATTCCTCAAGCTCTTGCAATTGAAGCTTTCGTTGTGAACCAGCCTCTGTCATAGCCATGTTGCATTGCTTTACCGCCCAATAGGCCTTATGCTCGATCTCTACCGGCAGATGACATGCTTTTCCAAAGACCAGTCGATACGGGGACATGCCAATAGGAGTCTTGTAGGCCGTGCGGTAGGCCCAAAGTGCATCTTCCAACCTTTTGCTCCAGTCTTTCCTGTTGGGCTGGACTGTCTTCTCTAGAATATGCTTAATCTCTTTGTTTGAAACCTCAGCCTGCCCATTGGTCTGTGGATGGTAGGGCGTCGCCACTTTATGTAAGACTCCATACTTTCGGAGCATGGATTGCATCGTTCTGTTGCAGAAGTGGGATCCTTGATCACTGATGATGGCCTTGGGAATGCCAAACTTGCAGAAAATATGAGACCTAACAAAATCTGCAACCACAGAAGAATCATCAGTCCTGGTGGCTTTAGCTTCCACCCATTTCGAAACATAATCCACAGCCAAAAGAATGTACAGAAAATCAAAGGAGACAGGAAAAGGACCCATGAAATCAATGCCCCAAACATCAAAGATCTCACAAAATAGTAAGGGTTGCTGAGGCATTTCATTCCTACGTGATATTGATCCTGTGTGCTGGCAACGTGTGCAATTCTTACAAAATGTATGAGCATCTCGAAAAAGGGATGGCCAATATAAACCTGAGTCTAGGACCTTTCTAGCTGTGCGTTGAGGACCAAAGTGACCACCACATGCAAGTGAATGACATAAATGCAAGACTGAAGCAAACTCAATATCGGGCACACATCTCCTAAGGACTTGGTCACTACACATGCGCCATAGATATGGATCATCCCGTACATAGTACTTGGCCTGACTTTTAAATTTACTTAGCTGATCTCTCTTAAGATGGGCAGGGATATCAGATGCAGCTAGAAAATTAACAATGTCAGCATACCAGGGCTCAGTACCATGCAAGTGATAGAGTAACTCATCTGGGAAGTCATCTTTGATAGGCTGACAGTCCATGGTGGTGGCATCTGAAGAGGAAGGAAGCCTGCTCAAATGATCAGCCACAAGATTCTCAGCTCCACTCTTGTCCTTGATCTCAACATTGAACTCTTGAAGTAGGAGCATCCACCGTATCAACCTGGGTTTGGCATCGTGCTTCTTCAAGAGATATTTCAAAGCTGCATGATTAGAAAACACAACAACATTAGAACCCAGGAGATAAGAGCGAAATTTATATAAAGCAAACACAATGGCAAGAAGCTCCTTTTCAGTAGTGGTGTAGTTTACTTGGGCGTTATCCAGAGTGCGCGAGGCATAAGCAATGACGTGTGACTTCTTCTCCACTCGTTGTGAAAGGATGGAACCAACTGCATAATTGGAAGCATCACACATGAGCTCGAATGGCAAGTCCCAGTTGGGTGGCTGGATGATGGGTGGAGAAGTCAAGTGCCTCTTGAGCTCCTCAAAGGCCATCTTGCAAGACTCATCAAATTTGAATTCCACATCCTTCTGAAGCAGGTTGGACATTGGAAGGGCAATCTTGCTGAAGTCCTGGATGAATCTCCTGTAGAATCCTGCATGTCCAAGGAAAGAACGTACCTCCCGCACAGACGCGGGGTAAGGCAAAGAAGAAATGATATCGACCTTGGACTTATCAACCTCTATACCCCTCTTGGACACAACATGACCCAAAACAATCCCCTGCTCAACCATGAAATGACATTTTTCAAAATTTAGGACAAGATTTTTCTCGACACATCTCTCCAGGACTCTACCCAAACTGATTAGACACTCATCAAAGGAGGTCCCATAAACTGAAAAGTCATCCATGAAAACTTCCATGCAATGCTCAAGTAAATCTGAAAATATACTCACCATGCATCGCTGGAACGTACCTGGGGCATTACATAGACCAAATGGCATCCTCCGGTATGCAAAAGTGCCAAAGGGGCAGGTGAATGTAGTCTTCTCCTGATCCTCCGGTGCTATACAAATCTGAAAATAATCAGAAAAACCATCAAGAAAGCAGTAATGGGACTTTCCAGCTAACCTCTCTAGCATCTGATCAATGAATGGGAGTGGGAAATGATCCTTCCTGGTAGCTTGGTTGAGCCTCCTATAGTCAATGCAGACTCTCCAGCTGTTCTGCACTCGCATGGGCACTAGCTCATTCTTCTCATTGGCTACCACTGTGAATCCTGTCTTCTTCGGAACTACCTGCACTGGACTCACCCACTTGCTATCAGAGATAGGATAAATAATGCCAGCCGAAAGTAGTTTACTTACCTCTTTCTTGACCACATCTAGAATGGTGGGATTGAGTCTCCTCTGGGGCTGTCTGACTGGTCGAGCTTCTTCCTCTAAATGAATCCTGTGCATGCATAAGGAAGGGGATATACCAGGAATGTCTGCAAGTGACCAACCTATGGCTCTCTTATGTTGCTTCAACAGATTCAGCAACTTCTCCTCTTGGTCAGGCTGAAGGTTGTCAGCAATGATCACGGGTAGCTTGTCTCCATCCGCCAAGTAGGCGTACTTCAGATTCTCGGGCAGGGGCTTACACTCCAAGGTGGGTGGCTGTTGAATTGAAGGCACCAGTCTGCTTATGTTTCCACCTACCTGCAATACATTCTCAACAACAGAAACTTCCTCTATGGGAGGCACATCAGAATCGCATATAGTATGAGAAGGTGCACTCTCAACAATACTCAAAAACTCATCTATTTCAGAACAAGCACTACACTTACTGAGTCCGTCATGACACTGAAGGCAATGCATATCATCAGGAAAATTATGGATGGTGGGGAATTCAGACTCAAGATCATACAACTCAACACATGCTTTCTCCACCATTAAGTCAATAAAGTTAACATGCAAGGCAGAATGATCTTCTAAGGGATACTTCATGGCTTCAATGATATTGAATTGAATAGTGTTACCAGCGAACTCCATAGATAAAGTACCCTCATGCACATTAACTATTGTCCTTGCAGTTTTCAAGAAAGGTCTACCTAGAATAAGTGGTGCATGTCCGGGTGTGTGATCATCCTCCATATTCAAAACATAGAAGTCAGCAGGGAATATGAAATCCTTTACCTTCACTAACACATCCTCTAATACTCCCTTAGGGTATGCTGTGCTCCTATTTGCCAACTGGACCACCACTCCTGTAGATGTCAATGTGCCTGCACCTGCCTGCAAAGAAGAATACACAAATTTAGGCATCACATTAATAGAGGCTCCTAAATCCAACATAGCATTATGAAATTGCAAGTTTCCAATAGTGCAAGGAATGGTGAAAGTCCCTGGATCTTTGCATTTCTAAGGCATGGCAGGTTGAATCAATGCTGACACATTTCTTCCCAAGTTGATCTTTTCATTTCCTTTCAGTTTCCTTTTGTGGGTGCACAAGTCTTTGAGAAATTTGGCATACTTGGGAATCTGTCTGATGGCCTCCAAGAGTGGTATGATCACCTCAACTTTTTTGAAAGTTTCCATGATCTCCTTGTCCAACTCAGCTTCTACCTTCTTTTTATTTTGAGTGGCTCAGTGAGGAAATGGCAGTGGATGGTTGTAAGAAGTCTCTCCTTTATCTTGATCAATGGTGGTGGGCTGCTTGTCCTTTTGAATGGGAGGAGGCTGATCTTTCTTTTGGCTTTCTTGTTGCTGCCCAAATTTTGGTTGTGGAGAGGGTGGGCTGCTCAACTCCTTGCCACTGTGGAGAACGATAGCACTTACATTGCCCATTGGATTTGAAACTGGCTGTGAAGGCAACTGACCCGAACCTTGACTCCGTAGCTCACTGATGTTGGTTGCAAGCTGTCCAATCTGTGTCTCCAAATTTTGTATGGAAGTGTCGGTCCTTTGCTGAAACTGGAGATTGTTGGCAACGAGCTGCTTCATGATATCTTCCAAGCTTGATTCGGATTTAGGGGCTGGTTGTGGTTGCTGCATTGGTTGACTTGGTCTTTGTGCATTGAATCTGTGCTGCTGAGGTTGCTGTTGCTGTGGCTGGAATGGGTAGTTGGAAGGACCTCCATACCTCAAGTTTGGATGATCTCTCCACCCTGGATTATAGGTGGCAGCATATGGATCATATCTGTGTTGCTGTGGCTGCTAATGTTGTTGATGGAAGGGTCTTCTTGGAAAAATGCCAGCATAGGCTTCTGTATTCTCCTGCAGTTGAGGACATTGGTCAGTAACATGGGAGGATAATGAACAAATACCACATACCTGCTAAGATTGGGACTGTCCTTTATCAAGGGCTAGCTGTCTGACCATGGAGGCCAATTCCTCTAATTTGTTCTCTATCCTCTATTGGTCATTGATGGAAGCAACACCAATCTCATTGGCCTGTCTCATGGGAATGGCTGACCTGGTACCAAACTGTTGGGCATTTTGTGCCATCTTGGAGATTAGCTCTTGAGCAACTTCTGGTGTCTTTTCAGAGAGGGCTCCTCCACTAGCTGCATCAACCAAATACCTATCCATTGGAATAAGACCTTCATAGAAGTATTGGACCAGCAGCTGGTCACTGATTTGATGGTGTGGACAACTAGAACAAAGTTTCTTGAATCATTCCCAATACTCATGTAATGTCTCCCCATGATTCTGCCTTATGCCACAAATTTCTTTTCGAATGGCAGCTGTTCGAGATGCTGGAAAGAACTTCTCCAAAAAGATTCTTTTAAGTCCATCCCAACTTGTGATGGCAGCAGGTGGTAGGTAGTATAACCAATCCTTTGCAGTTCCATCCAATGAAAATGGGAAGGCCCTAAGCTTTATCTGCTCCTCATCAACTCCTTGTGGCCTCATTGTGGAGCAAACAACATGGAATTCTTTGAGGTGCTTGTGCGGATCTTCACCTGTAAGGCCATGAAACTTGGGAAGCAAATGGATTAGCCCAGATTTCAATTCAAAGGTTGCATCCAATTGGGGATATTGAATGCATAAAGATTGGTAGTGCACATCAGGGGCAGCCAATTCTCTAATGGTTCTACCATCCAAATGACCATGAATTACATTATTTCCATTATTTCCATTTCGATTGTGTTCATTCCCATTAGCCGCCATTGTGTTTAAGTCAGGGATAGGTGTAGAAACATAAGGAATATCAGATGCAATGGCAGAAAAGGTAGGAGGATTATCAGATTCTTTGAGGTGCTCTAACTCTCTAGCCTTCCTTTGCTTCCTAAGGGTCCTTTCTATTTCAAGGTCTAGGTCAATTGGTATGTTCTTAGAGGATCTGGTCATGCACTAAAGATCAACACAAAAACATACTCAAAATGACTCACAAAGAACAGCACACAAACTGGCCCTAAGATGATTTTTTTTTATGCACACCAAAAATGCAAAAACGTAAGGCACATAAGATCTATCAATCAAGAAGCCCTAAGATGATTTTTTTATGCAATTTTTCACAAAATTTCAACACAAAAACATTGAGGGACCTAAAAACACTAAAAACCACACAAAATGGCCAAAAAAGTGGTCTAAACGTTGGAATTTGGCCAAAAAAGGATCTCCTCACTACAAAGAAGTGACTCTGATTCCTCACACCCCCATTTCTTTGGACACCAAAAATCAGCTCAATCGGAGCAAGTGGAAAAATGTGAACAGTACCCAGAAACTGATTTTTCCCAAAACCGGCTCCTATTTTGCCTCTAAAACCACTCTAAATGCAAGAAAATATCAAGGGAAGCATAAAGACATGAAAGAACATCAAGTAAGGATGAGAAAGGAAGAGGATAGAACCGGTTTCTTGATCTCAATCCTTAAATATTGCTATCTGTCATGGAGGCTGTCAAGACTTGCTGAATAAGAGTTTCTGTTTTACACTTGCTGAGTTTTGCTACCTCTTGCACTTGGATGAAGCTTGCTGGTCTCCTACAAAATAAAGAATAAGAGTTTTCTGTCAGCAAAGAGAATAAGAGAATAAGAGAAGAAGAGAAGAAGAGAAGAAGAGTTTTCTGTTTTGCTGGTCTCCTACAAAACAGAGAATAAGAGTTTGCTGGTCTTCTTGATCTTCTTGATTAATGGTATAAACTTGGTACGTGGCGTTGTATCTAGCAGTGCCGAGTATGGTTAACTCGCTTTGGACCGGTAGCCCGCAACCAGCTAGTTTCCAACCTATATACCAAGTAGCAACCACAATTGTTTTTTAAAAAAATCAGTCTTCTTTTTGACAGAAACGAGATTGGTTCCCCGGCAACGGCGCCAAAATCTGATCGGGGCTGTCGAACATCGATAGATTAGATAAATGATGATTTGGATTTGCAATAGGGTGTAACCCAAAGTCGTCTCCCAACGAACCTCAAGCGGATCTGTCAAAACAAGGCTAAACGGGGGGGGGGAGTTTTTGATGAAAAACAGAAAACAAGATAAGCAAGAACACAATAAATAAATCGAGATGCAATCAGTTGCAAACCAACCTTATATCCCAGTTTTCATCGCCTTCTCAATAAACAATTTGTTTAGTTTTAATCCTTAAATCAAAAATCAGAAAATTCTTTAACAACCGCCAAAGATTTGGAAAAACCAATAAACAGATTCAAGACTGATTGAAGTACCATCCAAACAGGTTGTTCTTCCTTCCAGTTAAAGCCTCAACCGAGCACAAAAACCTTGGATTCTCAAACAAAGACAATGCATGCATTCATCCAATCGGTATCAACACATACACAGATTTAAGAGAGAACGGAAACAAGAGAACAACAAAGTTAAAACTAAAACAAACAGATTTCCATTAAATCCAAGACTCAAACCAGGAACAAGGATGGTGTTGCAACTTGATTACAGAATCCTTAGCCTTCCATCTTGACAAGAACAATGGAGAGAGGAAAAGTCGGCTACTGTTCACACCCCCTTTAAGAATGAATCTTTTATGGCCTCTTAAGGTGCTTAAGTAGAGCTTAAGGAGGAAACCCTAGGTTACTGCCACTTGACGGCAGATTTCGGATAGGCTAAAGTGCGTTCTGGGCTTCGGCCTCTTCATAATAATTTTATATTAGAAAGATTAGATGAACTTGGGCTTTTGAATCACTTGATTTGGATATCGGACGCCCAAGATATGGCCTTTTAAAGAATCAGTATCTGTGCAGCTTTCCTAATTTGCCACCAACTTCTTGGCCCCGACTTTGAAGCGCTGTTTGAAGGCCCAAACGAACTCCGATTTGGACAAACCATATCATTCCAGAAAGCTAAAGAAGTCCCCTACAATATCTCTGAAGACATCATCTTTATTCTGGAATTTTATCTTGGCCAAAATACTGAAGGAAGTGCAGGAGGTCAAATCTGCCAAAATTGCCCTTGCTTCTCTATCTCCAATTTCCAAGATATCTCATTGCCATCAAGATGTCTCATGCCCCATCTCATGCTCCATAGCCCTAAACCTAGCAAAATAAAATAAAATAGTGTGAAGCCCAATTCCTATAAAATAAAATGAAATAAAATCAAGATGAATGAAATAACACAACTAATGTGCAGAAAGGACTAAATATGAGGGCTAAATAGTATGAAAATATGTGCTCTATCAATGGGCTAGCCTAATCCATATTCATTAGGGTTTAGGAAACCCTAGGAGGTTTGATCCTCTATAAATATCCCTTTAAGGGATTGCCCTAATTAAGATTTTATTTGATGGTTTTCAAGAGTTGAAAATTCGTTCTTTTCCTATCCATTCACAAGCCTTGTTAGGAGAAGGAGCTAGCACTCTTATTCCGCTCTCCTCACCAACGGACGCGTGCTACGTATCACAAGTTAGAAGTCGGATGCTTGGACGGCTTGAATCCGCGAACGACTCGAAAATCTAAAGGTTAGATTTATTTTATTATGTATGTGATTGTTTGATTACCGGGATCGGGGCGAGGTTCAAATTTTTTACCTACGTTGCTTGTCCCGTAACGATATTGCTTTACTTTCACTCCTTGGCCTCCATGATTGCGGGATGCAAAAAGCATGTGCAATGTTGTCTGCGGTCTCACCCCTTAGTACTGAGTGTTGGAGCTTGGGAGATATGACTACCTCAAAAAGGCCTGAAGTGCCTGTTTTTAGGCTTAGAAGATGGTTGAGAAGAAGCTGTAGGGTTTACCTTAAAAGTGTAAGTTTGTGGGTAGGAAAAAGTCTTCGAGAGCAAAGTATTTAAGAGGCTCAGAGTCTTCGTAGAATTCAAAAAGTTTGCAAAGTCTTTCGAAGGGTTGGAAGACTCTTTGGGAGCTCTGAATAACTCAGGCTCTTCGGGAAGAAAAGGTGAAAGTATGGCCTATGGGGGGCCATAATCAATTTATAGCCCGAGCCTTTAGAAGCCTAAGCGTTAAGAAAGTCAACTAGAAACTTTCCCTTCGATGACTTGATTTGGCCTCAATTTGAGTTAACTCGCATCCCATCTTTTGGATATCGGGCACCCACATTTTACTTTTTCCTTTGCCTTGCAGCCAAAGGCAAGAGTGGGGAGCCATTGTTGTGGGGTTACCTAGGAAAATCAAAGCCAAAAATTTCAATACCCATAGAAATATTACAAGAAAACTGAAGACCTGGATGACCTCGAAAAGTCTCCCGAAGCCTCTAAAGAGTCTCCGAGACAGCCTAGCCCTTAGTATCCCCAATGTAACGACCCGATATTTTGGGAAAAGAGTAAATAGAAAGGAATAAGTTTGTTAGTTCTATGTTGATTTAACTGTGGCTGCTAGTTATTTGTGGGCTAAGTGGAAGGTCACATGAGATGTTTAAATAGTCAAAGTAAAAGAGGCTAAATTTGATGTTGATTAATCAAAGTCAAAATTTGGGGTAATTAAGAGAAGCGCAACCGAGTGTAAGGTGTATGTGTGTGAATGTATGTAGAGGTTTTATATGTGGGATTGTGGGTTGGTGAAATGAGGTACAAGTCAGTAGCATGAGAAGAGAAAGTTGCTGACAATAGACAGATGGGGTAAGGTTGTCTACCGTTTAGTGCAAGGGACACTGGCAGTCGATAGATGGTGTTAAGGCTGTCGACCATTTGAGGCGATTTGAGGATGTTTGAGAGGAATTGTGTAGCACCCCCTCTTCTAGAACTACCCGAGAAGAGGTGCTACGGGAAAAATAAAATAAACTAATTGATAATCTTAAATCTGATACCATAAATGAATATCTCAATCAACTGAAATAAAAACTCTGAGTCAATACAAACTGAAAAGCATAAACTCTGACTAAGGGACAATCCCTCAACTGAAATGTAAAAAATAGATCTAAATTGACAATACACTACAAAACTCAACAGACTCTCAGATATCTTTTATCTTGAGAGGCTCCACGTACACACATTATAGACCACTACTGCTAAGCCCCACTTTTGGTACTCTCCCGCTAGGACCTAGAGGGGTGAAGAGTACAAGGTGAGCTACAAAGCTCAACAAGTAATAAGTTGGAAAGAATAATTGAAGCTGAATTGAAGAATATCGATACTGATACTTAACTCACTGAACTTATACTGTATAATTACTGTCTGTTTGCATTCATAAAAATGTAATACATATAAACTATAAACTAAAATACAGGTATGCAACTTTGGCTCATAGGCCCACATAATTTGATAAAACATACCTGGCTATTTTGAATCCTGTTAATAGAAAAAATTGTAAGCACATACTGTGGGCAAAGCCCCTAGCCCCCTAGTCATCACCAAGCGAGCAACTCATAAACTGAGTTGTAATTGAAACTGATACTGGTGGGATCCCCGCAGACTAAGCCGCCTGGCGCGCATAATGCAATGCTCATATAAATGCTGGCACACGATATGTAGTGCTCCATATAAAGTCATGCTCAATGCTCATACGAAGATGTATGCACATAATCTCACAAAATAATGTTGAACATGTCATAATAAACACTAAACATGTAATCTCATCTTCAATATATTGAAATACAAAGATTCTATGAATTATGCATTATGGTATGGGCATGATTAACTTGTTATATTCTGGCATAAAATTCAATATTTTGAGGTATTGAATATCTTTATTTGAATAAAACTTGAATTAAAACATCACTGGAAGTTCACTTGGATTCCTGAAAAAGCCATCCGGATATTAGGGAGGATATTCGGATATGAGGAAAGACATCCGGATAGAAAGAAGGCTCATCTGGATACGCTGGCCCTTAAATAAGAAGCTATTCATATATATTGGGATATATTCAAATAGAAACCAGGACATTCGGATACAATTCTGGACATTCGGATATCTCACAAGGCACTCGGATATATATATCAGGAGACTTATTTGAATATAAAATTCAACCTTGGAGAGAGGCATCTAGATACTGAAGAAGGCATCCGGATATGCTAAACCTATCTGGATAGAAGAAAGTGACATTCGGATATGAGCTATCTGGATGTGAGAAGAACAATCCGGATATCATACGCAAGGAACTTGGAACTCAAGAGAAAGAAGAAATAATAGGACTTGCACTCCAAATGGGAAAATGAGTAATATAACTCACAATGCAAAATGGAGAAGGATTAATGGAACTTGCTCATAACTTCACTGTTATAGGCATATATATATACGTCTCTTCTTACTAATATAAATTTGAAAACTACAATGAAGAACTGGAATAATCTAAAAACGAAACTAATATGAACCGTAATGGAAGAAAATACAGAGAAGATACTTGCCTCGATAACTCTTGATCGACTCACACGATATCAACCTGAAATCTCCTATGCAAAACAACTTCTGCAACTCACAAACTTCTTGGGTCTCTGCTCCCAACGCGGCGTGAGGAAAACTATGACTTATTCGCCTTTATATGGAGAAAGAAATAGCCTTAGAAGCCCATCTCCTTCTCCTTTTATAATTTGGAGTCCTTATTCTTAATTAACTTGAAATCCTCTTCCTACTTCAAATAGGAGACTCTCAATCCAAATCCATCTCACACATGGATTCTCATTCTCCCTTAAATACATAATCTCACTTAATTAATAATAATACAAAAATTATTATTAAAACTCTCAAATAATAATAAAATTCTAGAATTACCTTCATGCCTTTGCATTTAATTTTCACAATAAATAAATTCCATTAAATGTTATTTAAATACTATTCTCTCAATGAAAAAACTAAATTACCACCTTGGTAAATTCTTTTAACTCCAAAATTAAACAGAATTAAATGCTATTATTTTCCTTCAAAATCTCTAAATTGCCACATTAAATAATCAATTGGAAAAATCTCTTAATCAAATATTCAACAATTAATTAAATAATTCTTGAATAAATACTGGGCCCTTTAACGGGTCGTTACAATTTCTCCCATCCTTAAAAGAATTTGGTCCTCTAAATTCATACCTGATTACTCAAATAATGAGGGGTAAAGACGCCTCATCTCTTCTTCTAATTCTCATGTTGCCTCTTCTGACCAGTGTTGTTGCCATTGCACTTTTACAAGAGGATTTGATCAGGTCCTTAAAATCTTTTCTTTTCGCTCTAGAATACTAGTAGGTATCACTTTATAAGACACATCTTCTCTAACTTCAAGAGTCTGAAAATCAACTACGTGCTAAGGATCTAACACATACTTCCTCAACATTGAAACGTGAAACACGTTATGAACATGGGACAACTGAGGTGGCAAAGCTAACTCATATGCCAAAGTCTCTATTCGTCTACAAAATCTCAAATGGACCAATGTAACGGGGAATAAGCTTCCCTGTTACGCCAAATCTTCGCACACCTTTAATAGGCATGATTCTCAACCAAACATGGTCACCTACCAAAAACTCGAGATCTCGTCCTCGCTTATCTACATAGCTCTTCTTTCTGTCTTGAGATGTTTTCATTCTAGCTTTGATAATTCGAATCTTTTCTGACGTCTGCTCGACAATTTTAGGACCTAATAAAGCCCTATCTCTAATCTCTTCCAAACATATCGGCTATCGACATGGTCGCCCATACAAAGCCTCATACGGACATTCCAATACTTGAATGGAAACTATTATTGTAGGAAAATTCCACCAAAGGTAGATGCTTAGGCAATCTAGAACACAAGCTCTCAATATGTCCTCCAGAGTCATAATAGTCATTTCTGACTGACCATCTGTCTGCGGATGAAACGTTGTATTAAACTTCAACTGAGATCCTAATGCCTCCTGCAACGCTCCCTGAAAACGAGAGGTAAAATGAGGACCTCGATCTGATACAATACTAGATGAAACACCGTGTAATTTCACGATCTCCTTAATATAAATTATTGCAAATCTATTCAATGGGTAAGTTTTCTTGATAGGAAGAAAATGGGCTGATTTAGTCAAACGATCGACAATCACCCATATAACATCATAGCCTTTAGTCATCCTGGGTAACCCATCACAAAAATCCATAGCAACATTATCGTATTTCCACTCTAGAATAGGTAATGGAACTAATAAACCTATGGGTTTCTGATGTTCTCTTTAACTTTCTGGCATACTAAACCCTATGAAATATATTTGGCTATATCTTTCTTCATTCAAATCTCTTTCTTAAAATTTCTATCATCGGCTATATAAATCCGTCCCTGAAATAAGGATATTCCATCACTCCATATAGTATATTCCAAAGGAGAAAATTTCTCAATATCTGCTAAAATCTACACCAACTTCTCATCTTTTGATTGTTGTGTCTTGAGTAAATCAAATAACTCGGGTTGTATTCTCATGTAAGCACAACTCACAACCGATCTATCTTCTGGGGTTGAAATTGATAAAGCACTTAATTGCTCCCATAACTTTCATTCTTAATCCATCATTGTAGCCGTAAAAGTTCCTCGCTGACTCAAAGCATCGACTACTATGTTAGCCATTTTTAGATGGTATAGAATCTCATAGTTGAAGTCCTTAAATAACTCAACTCAACATCTTTGCCTCATGTTCAATTCTTTCTGGGATAGAAGATAATGTAAATTCTTATGATCTGTGTAAATCTCAACTTTCTCATCATATAAATAGGGTCGCCATATCTTTAATGCAAATACTATCGCTGCTAACTCCAAATCATTAGTAGGGTAATTCACCTCGTGTTTCTTCAATTGCCTAGAAGCATAAGCATTAACTCAATCTTATTACATCAATACACAACCCAAAACTTGAATGGGAAGCATTACCGTAGATGGAATATTTCTCTCCACTTCTTGGTATGGCTAAGATTGATGCGGTGGTCAACTTTCGCTTTAATTCTTGGAAAGTACGTTCACACGCAACATTCCATTCAAACTTCTCTCCTTTTCTTGTTAACTTAGTCATCAGAGAAGATAGACGAGCAAATCCTTCAATGAATCGCCTATAATAGCCTGCAAGACCTAGAAAACTATGTATCTCTATCACTGTCGTCGGCCTCGGCCAATCCATAACTGCTTTAGTCTTGTCTAGATCCACTGAAACACCATCTCTAGACACCACATGGCCTAGAGATCCAATCTACGTGAGCCAAACTCACACTTGCTAAACTTGGCGTATAGTTGCTCTTCTATGAGTCTCTATAGTACCAAAGTAAGATGCTCTGTATACTCCTCTACATTAGGTGAGTAACTAGAATATTATCTGTAAAGACAATAATGAAATAATCTAGGTACTCACGCAGAACTCGATTCATTAAATCCATGAAAATAGTTGGGGCATTAGTCAACCCAAATGGCATCACCACAAACTCATAGTGTCCATGTGAGTCTTGAAAGCAGTCTTTTTGAATATCATCATCTTTAACTCGCACCTAGTGGTATTTTTATCTCAAATCTATCTTTGATAACACTTTAGCTCCTCGCAACTAGTCTAATAAATCATCCACTCGAGGTAAAGGATACTTGTTCTTCACTGTTACCTGATTCAACTAACAATAATCTATGCACAACCTCAAAGATCCATCTTTCTTCCTCACGAATAATACTGGTATGCCCCATGGGGATGAACTGGGTCAGATGAAACCCTTCTTTATTAATTCTTCTAACTAGGTCATTAACTCATTTAACTCAGTAGGTGTCATTCGATATGGAGTTTTAGAGATAGGCTGTGTACCTAGCAATAACTCAATAGTAAACTCTACTTCTCTTCGAGGAGGTAATCCTAGTAATTCATCAAGAAAACATCTGAGAAATCTCGTACAACTAGCACCTCAAACAACTTCCTCTTGGTTCCCTCATCTAAGGTTACAAAAGCTAGGTAAGCTTCACATCTATCACACAACAACTTCCTACTTTCATCACTGAGATCATAGGAATCGTAGCCATAGGCTTGACTCCTCTATATATCTGAACTGGCTATCGAGGTAGATCAAATTCTATAATCTTCTATCGATGGTCAACTCTTGCATAATGTCATGACAATCAATCCATGCCAAGGATGAAATCAAAATCCTTAACATCAAGAATTTCTAAGTCTCCAAATAGCTTCTTATCATATACCTCGATCTCACAATTCTCAAACATCTCTCTAGATAGCATATGCTTGTTGAACTACCGTGGTATAATCCACACTCTAAGCTCCTCCAAAAGTGTGGCAAATATTAGCATGCAATCCTCTCTGAAATTTAGCATCCTTCTTAGCTTCAGTGGACACCAACTCTAAGGCCTATCTAGTCAAGGCTGTAAACTTTGCCTCACATTGGGCCATTGTCTTGGTACCTTACACCAACTCAACGAACTCAAAAACTTTCTGGTCATTGACCCATGCTGGGCAATAAGCGTCGTTGAATACTTGCTAAAATTCGACCCATGTGGGTTCTTGATTATCAATCTTTTGGCGGGCAGTCTCCCACCTTTTCTCAGCTTAACCTCTAAATAAGAATGTGCAAAGTCGCACTCGGCGATCGTTTGTACAATCGATAGCATCCAATTCTCAACCACTACTGCATCTGTGCCTCTCTGGAACGCTGGTGGTCAGAAGGCCATAAAATCCTTTAATGGCTGACTCCTTGTGTCTGCCTCCACAACTGGAGCTGTTGGAGCCACTAGCTTATCGCCTCTGCTGCCTCCTATTTCTTAGGGAACTTGTGATTCCCTTACCTAATTAGTAACTAGGGTATTTATCACCCTCATCAATATTGCTAGTATACCTCGCATCTCGGCCATTCCTTGCCATAGATCACTTCTAGACTCCCCTGACAAGCCAGGTGTGGATATTGGAACTTCCACTGGAATAAAAATAGCCTGACTGCGAGTCTGGGGTCATCCACCACTATTACTCATCTTCCTGCATCACCACTTAGGGTTTAGAATATTACTAATAGAATGTCTTTGCCTTGAGTTTTTATAAATAGTGTTGTATCGATTTGTCCTGTTTTGAATCATTTTTCTATAAGAAATTTGCTCAGTCTCTCATACCAAGCCCTAAGGGCTTGTTTTAAGCCATATAGGGCTTTAGAAAGTTTGAACACATGATCCTCTAATTTTGGATCCTCGAAGCCAAGAGGTTGTTCTACATATACTTTCTCATTTATATAACTATTTAAGAATGCACTCTTGACATCCATTTGATATAATTTAAAATTTTATGACATGCAAATGACAAAAACATTCTTATAGCTTCAAGTCTAGCCACCGGGACATAAGTTTCATCATAATCTATTCCTTCTTCTTGGCTATACCCTTAAGACACTAACCTAGCTTTATTTCTTGTAATAATTTCATTTTCATCCATTTTGTTCCTAAACACCCATTTGGTTCCTATGGTTGAGTGATCTTTAGGTCTTGGAACCAATTTCCACACTTCATTTCTTTCAAATTGATTCAATTCCTCTTGCATGGCAATGATCCAATTTTCATCATTTAAGGCATCCTTGATGTTTTTAGGATCTATTTCAGATATAAAGGCAGCATATTGACATTCATTTCTAATAGATACTCTTGTCCTAATTCCTTTAGAAGGATCTCCTATAATATCATTATTTTCTACATATTTTCTCTCTTAGGAATGATGGTTTTTCTTCTTCTTGAGGAATGCTTTCTTCATTTTGACTTTTGCTACTTAAGGATTGATGGTCTTGATGATCTAATGAGAGGTTCCCAAGGTTCTTGCTTAACTCATTTTCATCTTCTTCTTTAAACTTAGGAAAGATAGAATTTGTATCATCAACTTTTACTTGAATAAATTCTTCTACTGCTAATGAATTCGTTATTGAATACTCTATATGCCTTACTTAATACTGAGTATCCTAAAAATATACCTTCATCACATTTGGAATCGAATTTACCCAAGGCATCCTTATTATTTAGAATAAAGCATTTGTTGCCAAAGATGTGAAAATAAACAATATTAGGTTTTCTTCCTTTATATAGTTCAGATGGGGTTTTCTTTAAAATAGGTCTTATAGAAACTCTATTTAGAATATAACATGTTGTATTCACAGCTTCTGCCCATAGATTTTTAGGGAGATTTTTGTTACACAACATGGTCCTAGCCATTTCTTGTAGTGATCTATTCTTTCTTTCAACTACTCCATTTTGTTAGGGAGTTCTAATACAAGAAAAATTGTGCTCAATACAATTATCTTCACAAAAATGTTTAAAATGTTCATTTTCAAACTCTCCTCCATGATCACTCCTTATCTTTGAAATACATATGCCTTTATCTTTTTGAACTCTTTTGCAAAAAATTTTGAATTGTTTATATGTTTCATTTTTAGAGGCAAGGAATATTACCCAAGTAAACTTAGAGTAATCATCTACAATGACAAGAGTATAATGTTTTCCTCCTAGGCTTTGGGTTGTCATAGGTCCAAAGAGATCTAAATGAAGCAATGTTAGAGGTTTAGAGGTTGAGACTTCATTTGAGGGTTTAAAAGATATGCTTATTTGCTTGCCTTTCATACATGCATCACAAATGTGATCTCTTTCATATTTCAACTCAGGTAACCTTTTAACAAGATCATGTTTAGATAATTTGTTAACAAGATTCATACTAGCATAACCTAGTATACTATGCCATAACCAAGTATTTAGAGATATGGTGGTTATTAGGCATCTTTCTATACTAGATAAGGATAGGTCTAGGTAAAATTTGAGCAACCACTATCTAGAAACCACTTGCTTCTAACAATATTTGTAGCAAGAGCGACCTGTCACATAAGTAATCAAGTTGCTTCCTTTGGTACCCAAACCCTATTGGATCTATTCATGTTAGACCCAAATTTGTTTATATCTATGTGGGTTGTTTCTTATGAAACATTTGTTGATCGAATTATTATGCCTACCACAATAGTGACATGTGATCCTATTCTTTAAAAGATAAGGTTTACGAAAATAATCTTTTGAATTTGATTTTTGATACGAGGCTTTTACAAAAATAGTTTTGTTTTGATTATCTTGACATGGATGAAAACCTATTCCTTGTTTGTCTCCAAAACTCCTTTGAGCACCTAGGATTTTTTCTAATTTCTTTTTCCCTTTAACAAATCTTTCCAAGGAATCCTTTAAGTCAAGGTTTTGTCTAGTGAGAATTTAATTTCCATCTACTAAATCAATTTTCTCATTTATTCAAGAGTCTTTTTCTTCCTTCAATATTCTTACTTCACTATCTAATGATTTTGATTTCTTTTTCAGAACATTGTATTTAAAGCTAACTTCTTCAAGCATATTCATAACTTCATCAAAAGCATCTAGTAATTCTTCAAGAGTAAAATTTGAAGGTTTGAAGAACTTACCTCTTCAAGTGTGGCCATTAGACAAAGATTGGCTACTTCATCTTGATCTTCATCTCCCGATGAGAAGTCATTCTCGCTCCATGCGGCTAAGGCTTTCTTCTTCCCTTTCCACTCATTTTTCTTTAAGAGATGACATTCGGTCCTTATATGACCTATTTTCTTGCATTCATAACATCTAATTTCTTTAGAACGTTCTTTCTTTTGTTCATTATCTTCCTTAAAATGCCTTCTTTGATTGAATTTACCATTTCTCATAAATCTATTAAATCTCCTATTAAACATTGCAAAGTTTTCAACATCACTATCTAGTGAATCTTGGTTATCAGTTTTTATCTTAAAAGCTAGATTTTTATTTTTCCTTGATTCATCTACATCATTTCTTTTCATCATAATTTCATGTGTCATTAGTGATCCTAACAAAGTATCAAAGCTTAAAGTATCTAGGTCTTTGGCTTTCGTTATAGTGATGGCTTTTGGATCCCAAATTCTAGGAAGACTTCTTAAAATTTTTCTAACTTTTTCTGCATTTGCATATGTTTTTCCTAGTGATTCTAAACCTGAAACTATATCATTAAATCTAGTGAACATATCCTTTATAGATTTATCCTCTTTCATGGAAAATAATTCATAATCATGAACAAGTAAACTGATTTTTGTTTCTTTTACTTGTTTCATACCGTCATGTGTTACCACTAGCTTGTCCCATATTTCTTTAGTAGTCTTGCAAGTAGAGATACTGTTGAATTCTTCTGCACTTAGGGAACATATCAATGCATTTATTGCCTTTACATTGATTTCCATATTTCTTCTTTCCTCTACCGTCCAAGTCTCCATTTTCTCCATGTTAGCTAATGTGATTTTCTTCTTGATGGCTTGCATAAGAGAGGAATCCTGCATAAGATAAATTTGTGTTCTTGATTTCCAATTGTTATAGTTAGTACCAACAAATAAAGGTGGACGAGTGGTGCTTTGACCTTCAGATTGGGATGAACTAGCAAAGTGAGCCATAGATGAATCTTGTCCCTAGGTTGTCAAACCTATTTGAGAAGATTGGGAACTTAGCTCTAATACCAATTGATAGAATAGAATAGCTATGGCAATAATAGCCAAGAGGGGGGTGAATTGGGTTATCTAAAACTTTGATTTATAGTTGAAAAAATTCTTGCTTAAAAAGAACAAAACTTTTGATTCAAGATAACTAAGGTTAAAAGGTTGAAAAACATGAATTATGAAATGCAAAGTAAGAGCAAATTAGTGACACAAATGATATATAGTGGTTTGGCTTGAACAAGCTTAGTCTACTACCTTAGCTCCTCGTTAAGAATTTTCAAAATAAATTACTATAACTCTCATATCACACCTGATAGGCCCTCTAGCATCAAACTAGGAACATACAATCCTCTTGCTTTGGCAAACAAGCCCTCAACAATGCTAGGTAATACAAACCTCCTACTATGACAAGTAAGTCCTCTAGCTATGCAAGCTAGGAACACAAGTAACGATGCAAGAGATGAAATTCTAAGAGTATGCCCTATTAGTTGCAGTGCAATAAAGAACAAATACAAGGTTAGAAATATGTTTTTAAACAAATAAAATGCAAGCCTTGAAAGCAAAGAGATTTAGGCAACCAATGAAGCACAATAATTGATGAGCACTTGGGAGCTTGTAGATGGATCACTTCGGTGTCTTGAAATCTCCTCTTAACTTGTATTTATAGAGATTTGAAAGCCCATATATGAATCATCCCATTGCAAGTGTGATAAACTCATAATTTTATAATTTTAATCTCCTAACATTTAGTTTATTTAGCATGTTTTAGGTCTTATAGTGCTTGTTTGTAATAATATTTTATATAAAAGACATTAGTGGCAAAGTTTAATAAATTATGTTTAGAAAAAAAAATTAAAAAATGAAAAAATAAAAATAAAAATAAATCTCACACATTTATTTTTTATTATTTATTATTATTTTCTTATATGTATTTATATAAATGTTATATATTAATTTTGTAGGAAAGATAATGAAGAATTGGAGCAAAAGTGAAGTAGAATCCTTCATGAGAAATTAAAGTCCTAATTGCAATTGGAACATAGAGGCCAAATAGAATATTATAATAAATTGAAAGTCCAAGTCCAATTGAATTGAAGGCCCAGTAAATCACGTGCAATTGGAAGGAAGAAATTGAAGTGGGCCATGAAAATTGGAGGGCTCGCCATGCTTTGCACTTGATATATATATATATATAATATACTAAAGAGGCAGTAGCGACAGAGATTGACGAAATTACGAGGAACACGCACAACGCCGCATTCGAGAATTGGAGAAGAGAGTCGCACGTTGTAATACCCTTGATGAGTCATGATATATTATATCACTTAAGAGAATATTGGTATATGGAAAATTCCATAATTGCCCTTGAATTAATGAGAAGGCACATAATGTATAGGATGCCTTATGAGGGGCAAAACGGTAATTTGGAGTCCCATCCCGTAGTAAGATAAATTATTTTTGGAGAAATTATTTATATTAGAGAATTAATTTTTGGGAGAATTTAATTCTTGAATAAGTGTGTGGATAATTAGGAAATTTAATTAGAAGCCAAGTATGGTTAGATTAGTGACACTTGGCAAAATCTTATGGAATGAGATTTAAATTAAATTTGGGAATTAAGATTTATTTGATTTAGAGAATTTGGTGACACATGGCATGATCTTATGAATCAAGAGTGATATTTAAAATAAATGCAAAAGAAAAATAAATTAGTCTCTCAAACATTTAATGAGAGCCATGATGGAGGGAATTAAAAGAAAATCTTTATTAAAAAGAAATGTGTCAAGCATTAATGGTGGAAAATGATAGATTTAAATAAATGTTAAAGTAAATAGATTATGTCTTTCAAGAGCCTTTAAATTTAAATCAAAAAGAAATTATTTAAGTCACCATTAAATGCTTGAAAAGTTGTGGATTTAAATTAAATGCAAAATTAGGAAATTAGTCAATCTTGGAAATTAGTCATGATTTAATTATTTGGAAAATGGGAGAATTATGGAAAATTAGGATTGATCCAAGGGATGAGATTAAATCTCCAAAGAAAGATCAATGGATGAGATTCAAGGAGACTAAGCCTCTTGGATTTGTGTTTTCTTTGAGTTAAGAGAAGTGTTCTCCAAAGATCAATGGCTAGGATTAAATTTGGGAGAAGCACAAGGATTGTGCTAGTGTTTAAAGGTGGAGATTTAGTCTCTTGAAATAAGAAGAACTCTATGGCTAGGATGTAATCTTGAGATTTGGCATGGATTAAGAAGAAAGTTCTATAAATAGGGAGTGGGAAATTGGTTCAAAGCTTTTCCCCACATGTGAAGTGAAAGAAGCAAGAAGGAAACCAAGGCAAAGAGAAGGAAGATAAAGACTAGCAAAGGTAAATCTAGTTCCCTCTCTTGAAATAGTGGAATGCTTACATATAAGAGCTAAAAACAAAACTTCTTTATTATTTTGTTAGGGTGATTAAAGTCTAAGAGAGAGTCTTGGATTGTGGAAGTGTGAAGCTTCAAAGAAAACAAGGTAAGGGATAGCCCCATGTGGAGGGGCTTTTGCTTGCATTTGTACATGTGTGAATGAGTTGCATGTAATGATTCTTTGCATGTTTTGTGCCCTAGTGGACCTATGGCCATAAGGAGGACTTGTGATGGGAGTGAGGGGTTGGTTGGTGCCTTAACATAAGTGGTTATGAGGGCATGAAGAACTACCCTTAATATGCATTGCATTTGCATTACATGTTTATGTTCTCTTACTACATTTACATTGCATAGCACCCTTACTGAGCATTGGCTCATAAGGTCCTTTGACCTCTATGTAGGTGGAGAATCATCTAAGGGAAAGGGAGTTTTGCAAGGTTGAAGGTATTGAAGCAAAGAAAAAAGCATGTATAGTGGTTTATGTAGTTTTGTGGTCTTGTGTTGTATTATTTTGTTAAATGTTGTATTTATGTGTTAAATATGTAATGAAGGCTAAATGTGGGTGAAAGGGGGTAAACTTGAGTGTTTTGGAAGCCCCTTGGTATGAAAAGGTATTCTGGAAAATATGGTATTTAAAGAAAAAAATAATATTTTTTTTAATAAAAATAGTGGAGGCAGTGTGCTGGTGCCCAGGGCGTGCTTAGGCGCGGCCGCGCGCATGGCAGGCGGCCCGCGCGCTGGGGGCGCGGCTGGCTGCTGCTGCCCGCCCCCTCCTTGCTGCTATGCTGATTTTTTTTATTTTAAATTTTACTTTTTTTTATTTAATTAATTTTGACATTTTAAGTAATTATAAAATAAATGTATTTTAAATAAACAATAAAGGAGTATTTTAGCCTCTAAATTAATTATTAAATTAATATGAATTTGGGGCAAATGTGGGATAAATTTCTATATTTTGGGGAATTAAATAATGGAGTATTTTCCTTAAATTTTAGAAAATGGATGAGGAGGCCTTGATGTTGTATTTCAAAATTTATTTCCTAAGTGTTTGGAAAATTTGGTATTTTGAAATAATTAAAAGGAAAAAGCAATGGAGATTTGATAAGGAAATTTTATAAAATTTTTCCAAAGAAATGTTAACCCAATAATTTTCTAAAAGAAATGAAGGTGAGATAAATGGGTTAATAGTTGGGGCAAAGAAATTATTATTTTTTTATAATTAAGGCTTATTCCATAATTTGTATGAATTTAGTGAGTGAGTTCATTTCTTTCGATCCTGGGAAGCCATCATTAGCTCTTCATTAAGAGCTCAAGAAGGTGGCACTTCTCGAGGTTTGGGGTTTATTCTTCGCAAGGTCGTTTAGTTATCTTCCCGAAACCTTGAGTGGAGTGAAGAGAGGGCGAAGTCTAGTTTCCCACCTAGGTCGTTTCTCTTCGAAACGTAGCCATCTCTTCGTCTTTGCCCTAGCATGTGAATAATAGGTTGATTATTCGTGAGTAACACCCGTAGGTGGGAGCAGGGCGTTACAGTCGTCACCAAGCGAGCAACTCATAAACTGAGTTGTAACTGAAACTGATACTGGTGGGATCCCCGCGAACTAAGCCGCCTGGCGCGCATAATGTAATGCTCATATAAATGCTGGCACACGATATGTAGTGCTCTATATAAAGTCATGCTCAATGCTCATACCAAGATGTATGCATATAATCTCATGAAATAATGCTGAACATGTCATAATAAACACTAAACATATAATCTCATCTTCAATATATTGGAATACAAAGATTCTATGAATTATGCATTATGGTATGGACATAATTAACTTATTATATTCTGGCTTAAAATTCAATATTTAGAGGTATTGAATATCTTTATTTGAATAAAACTTGAATTAAAACATCACTGGAAGTTCACTTGGATTTCTGAAAAAGTCATCCGAATATTAGAGAGGATATCCGGATATGAGGAAAGACATCCGGATAGAAAGAAGGCTCATCCGGATATGCTGGCCCTCAAATAAGAAGCTATTCATATATGCTGAGATATATTCAGATAGAAACTAGGACATCCGGATACGATTCTGGACATTCGGATATCTCACAAGGCACTCAGATATATATATCAGGAGACTTATTTGAATATAAAATTCAACTTTGGAGACAGGCATCTGGATACTGAAGGAGGCATCTGGATATGCTAAACCTATCTGGATGGAAGAAAGGGAATCCGGATATGAGCTATCCGGATGTGCGAAGAACAATCTGGATATCATACGGAAGGAACTTGGAACTCAAGAGAAAGAAGAAATAATAGGACTTGTACTCCAAATGGGAAAATGAGTAATAGAACTCACAATCCAAAATGGAGAAGGATTAACAGAACTTGCTCATTACTTCACTGTTATATGCATATATATATATATACGTCTCTTCTTACTGATATAAATCTAAAAACTACAACAAAGAATTGGAATAATCTGAAAACGAAACTAATATGAACCTGTAATGGAAGGGATTATAGAGAAGATACTTGCATCAATAACTCTTGATCGACTCACACGATCTCAACCTGAAATCTTCTATGCAAAACATCTTCTCCAACTCGCAAACTTCTTGGGTCTCTGCTCCCAACGTGACGTGAAGAAAACTATAGCTTATGTGCCTTTATATAGGGAAAGAAATAGCCTTAGAAGCCCATCTCCTTCTCCTTTTATAATTTGGAGTCCTTATTCTTAATTAACTTGAAATCCTCTTCCTACTTCAACTAGGAGACTCTCAATCCAAATCCATCTCATGCATGGATTCTCACTCTCCCTTAAATACATAATCTCACTTAATTAATAATAATACAAAAATTATTATTAAAACTATCAAATAATAATAAAATTCTAGAATTACCTTCATGCCCTTGCATTTAATTTTCACAACAAATAAATGCCATTAAATAGTACTTAAATACTATTCTCTCAATTAAAAATCTAAATTACCACCTTGGTAAATTCTTTTAACTCCAAAATTAAATAGAATTAAATGCTATTATTTTCCTTCAAAATCTCTAAATTGCCACATTAAATAATCAATTGGCAAAATCTCTAAATCAAATATTTCAACAATTAATTAAAAAATTCCTGAATAAATACTGGGCCCTCTAACGGGTCGTTACAAATTGGCGTCTGTTGGTCACCCATTCCATGTAGTCTATTTACCGTTTAGAGGAGAAAAAGGAAGAAACTATCGACTGATGGTGTTTAGTTTGCCGACTAATGATGAAGGTTAGCCTCTAGTTGTCTACAGATGCCTTCGAGCTGTCAACCTATTTTTGCTAGGCACGATTTCCCAATCCATTCAATATATAAGCAACGGGGAGAAGTTAGTAGAAGGTTATAAAAGTTTGTGGAGCATCATGAGGCAGTGGGTTCTTCTTTTCTCCTTTTCTTCTTCTCCTTGTTATTCTCTTGTTCCTCTTCTCCTCTTTTTTCTTCTTCTTATGATTTTTAAAGTTTCAAGTAGGAAGGATTTCAAGGTCGGTGGGTTATATCCTTAGTCCATCCATCTAAGAAAGAAACCAAGGCAAGTTCCTTTCATCTCCATCCTTATTTCTTGGCGAGTTTTTCTATCTCTCTGTCTATTTAACAACTTGTTTTTCCCTTTATGGGTTTGAATTCCCTATCTCCCAAACCCTATTAGTTCTATGGATTTTGAGTTCTAGGTTGGTGTAGCTTGGAGTACATATGACAAATTTTTTTCTATAGTCAGTATAAGGTTTGGTTCTCCCTATGTTTCTTTGTGGAATGATGCCCCTAACCATGTTGGGATAGGTTCCTAGAGGGTATGGGGTGTTGTGTGTGTATTTTGGGTGTGTTTTATGTGGTTTTAAGGGTGTAAGTTATAGAGGTTGTCGACTGTTTAGGAGTCCTATGGGAGGAAACTATCTACTAGCTTGAGGAAGCTGTCTACCATTCCCCCACAATCACAAGTTGTTGACCAGTAGCTGGTAACTGTCAACCGACTCTACTAATATTTATTATTCAGCATTACATTGTAGTATTAGGCTTCGGGACTACATTATGGGGGGATCATTTGCTATGTGTGCTTGGGCATGGGTAGTGTAGGGTGATTAAGTGCACTAGCATTGCATTGGGTGTGAATGACTACGTGGGAGAAGTGTGGTTTGATGCCTTGTTTATGGGGGTTATGGTATCATGTTTATGCTTACACTGCCATGCATTTTCTATGTGTTGCATTGCATTGTTATTGATACACATGACGGATTTATCCACAAGGTATACACACAAGCTTCGACTTGAGAGGATGTTAAACGAGCATTGGCTTGGGATGATGTTATGAGAGCTTCAACTCATGATAAGGTTATGGGAGCTTTGGCTCATAGTAGTAGTATGAAAGCTTTAATTCATGGTAATGCGCTAGCTAGTTCATGACTATCAGTAGGTTTGCATATAGAACCTTGGGTGCCAATGTGTCTTATGTGGGCTCCTCGGTTCTTTATTTTTGCATTGGTGCATGTGTAATGCAAGGGCTGAGTTACTATTCATGGTATGGTTTGTATGTGGTGTAAGCGTGAGTTTATCTTTAGCTTTGTAATTTATTGCATTTTAAATTTTGGGTTAAAAAGGATTTTTCCAAGTAAATATTTAATGTGAAAATATATATATATATATAGACAATATTGGAATTGAAATAATAGGGATAATTAGGAAATGATAAATTGGAAGATAATTAGGAAAAAATGGAGATTTAAAGATAATTTGGTGCATAAGTGTTGTTGCCAAAAATACAACAATTAAATTTATGATATGGGGGTTCACTCAAGCTCGGTGTTGGGTGAAGTGAGGTTGTCATGACAGAAGTTGCCTCAAGGGAGCTTGCCCCAAGGATGCTCGCCACAAGGATTTTGCCGGTAGGATCTGTCTTGCTACAAGGATCTTCCTCGCTACAAGGATTGTCACAAGGATTTTCCTTCACCACAAGGTCCTGCCGTAAGGATTTACCTCAACCACAAGGTCTTGCCACAAGGTCTTGTCGTAAGGTGTTGCCTTCGCCATAAGGTCTCGTCTCAAGGCTTTATCTTCACCACAAGGTCTTACTGCAAGGTTTTGTCTTCGCCACAAGGTCTCGCCACAAGGCTTTAACTTTGCCACAATATCTCGCCTTAAGGTTTTGCCTTCCCTACAAGATCTTATCGCAAGGTTTTGTCTTCGCCATAAGGCCTCGTTGCAAGGTTTTATCTTCACCACAAAATCTCGTCGTAAGCTTTAACTTTGCCACAAGGTCTCACCGTAAGGCTTTAACTTCACCACAAGGTCTCGCCGCAAGGTGTTTTCTTCGCCGCAAGGTTTTATCCTCGCCACAAGGTCTCGTTGTAAGGAATTAACTCTGTTGCAAGGTCTCGCCGCAAGGTTTTAATTTTGCCGCAAGGTTTTAATTTTGTCACAAGGTCTCACCGTAAGGATATTGTCCTGTTGACACTCAAAAATATGTTAGAAGGCTCGCGGGACCCTACGCCCTCGATAACCCTCCAATGCCTAAGTCAGTATCGAATCCAAATGACTATTCACGAAAACAATAAAGATGCAATCAATGTGTCAAAATTTTACCAAAATTGGAAGCCCCCTTCAATGTTCTATATCTGGGTATTTATAGGGCACGATTCTCAAGGATGGATGGTGATGACACGTGGCTATTATTGAGTGGAGCTTAGGTTACATCGAGAAAAGGATTTTTTCGCCAGCCTCTAGCTATGAGGCAACTCGCGCTAAGCTGCTACGAGGTTGCTTGTGCCAAGCTGCCGTGAGGCTGACCTTCACAGCTAGCCCCTGCCGCTAGGTAGCTCACAGCAAGCAGCCACGAGGCTGGCCCTCGAGACTAGTCCTTTCCGTGAGGCAACTTTTGGTAAATAGCTGCGAGGCTAGCACTCATGGTTAGCCCATGCTGCAAGGATGGTACTCGCGGCTCGCCCATGCCACGAGGTTGGTCCTCACGGAAAGCTGCTGCGAGGCTTGCCCTTACGGCTAGCCCTTGCTGTGAGGCTGGCCCTCGTGGCTATCCTCCAGCCACAAGGCAGCTTGTGACAATCCTTGTGTCTCGAGCTTTTCATCATTCATTCATTTTTTTCTTCAAATTCCTCATTTTTCTCCCCTTCCCCCCTCCTATTTTTCATGGCACAACAATAAGGATGAGGTAAAGAGTTTGAAAATTTTTAGTTATTAAAGGATAAGAATTACATGATGATTAGGGCTTATGGGCATCTAGGGTTTTTCCTATATATACACACCCATATTTTTCCTCACGTCGCAAGAAGAAGAGAGTGCGAGAAGTTGCATCCATTGTGAGGATTTATGTAGGAGAGTTGCGATCAATTGTTGAGTTCAGTTAGGGAATATTAAGCAAGTTTTTATCCCTATAATCCTCTTCTTTACAGGCTTCATGTTTAGCTCAATGATCTCTATATACTGCAAGTTCTTCGTTCTCAGCTTTTTTAAGTTTTTTGTTCTCAAATTTTAGTACAGTTAATATATATATGTATATACATGTCCAATGAGTTATCTCCCTCATTTGATTGTGCAAGTCTTGTATTTTTCCTTCAATGATTTCTTTCAATGTGATATTTGTATCATTCTAGATATTGATTCATGTAAGTTGGGTTTTGATCGTCTAAGTTTATTTTTGGAATGGTGTAGCATTGGTAGGTTCATACTAGAACATGAATACGGGTGTTGTATGTTTTGTTTCATATGTTGGTTCAAGTATCCAAATGAAATCCCCCACATCCGGATGGTTTTGTTTGATGTTGGAGTCTGGTATCCAAATGACTAGTTGATATCCGGATAACTTCCATATGTTCTTATGAGAGACATTCAAATAAGTTTTCATCACATCCGGATGCCTTAATCATATTCGAATGTGTTGAGTCAAACATCTGAATGAGTACCCTATATCTAGATGCTCTCTCTTTCCATCCGAATGTAAATATGCATATATGTGAGTGATATCTAGATAGACATTAAACACATCTGGATAAGTCCAAATGGCATCTAAATGGGCCCTTGTGATATCTGAATGGCCCTCACATTCTTTAAGCCTTCACATCCTAATAGCCCCATTGACATCCAAATGCTTTACCATCATATCCGAATGTTCCATATGATATTCAAATGTGGTCTTAAGTATATCCTAATACAAGTTATTATTTGAATACAAGGTTAAATGTTGGTGAATATTGAAGTCTCATAGCAGAATATGATAAAACTAACATGTTTATGTCATCAACCGAGAGTCCTAAGTGTTACATAATTTAGTAACTTGATGATGGTTATATCCTGTGCATAATGTCGTTATGTGTTATGTTGCGATATTATGTGTATACATTCTGATATGATCATGGAACATAACTTTATGTGGAGCACTTCATATGGTGTGCGAGCATGTATATGTGCATTGCATTGCAGTATGTGCATGAGGTGGCTTAGTTCTCAAGGATCCCATATGTTTAGTTTCAGTTTAGGGGCGCAAGGCCCACAATTCAATTTCACTTTTGTTTACCTAGTGAGGACCAAGGATCTAAGGGCACAAGGCCCACATTATGTGCTTATAGTTTTTATAGTTGTAGGTTTCAGTTCATGCAGGTATGTATTTAAGATTATGTGGGCCTAAGGGCCGCATTATACAGTTTATGTGCATTGATACTTATCATATATGTGCAACCATACAGTTGATTAATAATCCCTCAATGCAAGAATAGTTAATGCTTCATAAGTATCGATGTTCCTTGACTTAGCTACTATTTTGTTTCATGTTATTACTTGCTGAGTCTTATGGCTCACCTTGTATTCTTCACCATTCTAGGTCCTAGTGGGGGAGTTTCAAATGTTGGTCCTAGTAGTGTCGGACAGTGGAGTGTGTACGAGGAGCTGCTAGAAAATCAAAAGGTTTCTGGGAGTTGAGATTTTTTGAGTATTATATTTTTAGTTGAGGGATTTCCTTAGTCAATAGTATCTGTTAGATGTATGTCCCTCAAGGACCAGTGATTATTGTTTCAATTTATGTTGAACCTCCTCACAATTCAAAATTTTGTTACAATACAGTTTGAGGCTTTTTTTTAAAAAAAAAAATTATGATGTGATTAGTTTAGCAAATTTTTGATCACTACAGATTTTTTAGAATTGTTGTGAGCATTTATTCTATCTCCTTTCCAGTAGCACCTCCTCTTCTGCTGCTCTAGGAGAGGGGGTGTTACAAGCTTTGTTTTTTTTTGTTTCTTTATGCTTGGTGACTCTTGTGGCTCACTCTTGCTTTACATCATTCCAAGTAAGGGCAAAGATGAAGTAGAGGGTGGGTCTAACAAAGCTTAGTCCTCCATGGGTATATGACGTGTACAAAGACACCCTGATTGAAAGACTCTTAGGCATTTTGTTTTGTTTGAGTCCAGAAAAGACAGTGTCTTACTTTGTTAGATCGTGATGTTTTTTTGAGTTGTAAGGGCAAGTGGGCCCTAATGTTGTGTCCAAAGAATTTATGGATTATGTGGTTTTCTCTTGTGTTGTGTAAAGTAATGAGAGATGTTTGAGAATGTGTTTCTTGAGTTAGTACCTACATTCATTTTTGTGAGGACTCCCTTTCCGGACTCCTATGTTAACAGGACTTGCAGGAGTGGGGCCCTAACACCCAAGACCCAAGACTCATTTAGAGTCTCTTAGGCCCAAGCTATCTGATGACTTCGAAGAGTCTTCAAACCCATCCAAAGGATACTCATCGGGGAACTCTGACCCCAAAGATACCTCCAAGCCCTCTGGCCTCAGTCGACGCGGTAATTGAGGAACCTTAATGTTGTTGCCAAAATACAACAATCTATTTTTAATTACGGATAGACGCAAGAATCTTAGGAGTCGTGTCTTCACTGATGAGAATCTTGACGAGCAATTGGTTCTGGCAGAGTCCCAAATCTGATAGTCCGATAGAGCTAACGGTCTGATAAGGCTGATGATCTTGTGGGCTGATGATCTTGTGGTCCCAAAGTGATCTGGTGGCCCCCAAGTGATCTAGTGGCCTAAAATGACCGAGTGGCCTTGGTGACGAGTGGCCTTGAGGATGATGAGTGGCCTTAAGGATGACGAGTGGCCTTGGTGACGAGTGGCCTTGAGGATGATGAGTGGCCTTGGTGACGAGTGACCTTGAGGATGACGAGTGGCCTTGGTGACGAGTGGCCTACAAAACGAGAGCACCGTTAGGGCGCGGGTGGGGGTCCCCGTGCAAACCCTTCGATGCTTAAGTTAGATCTCGAGAGAAAATGAGAGGATTATACTTCAATTACTAAAAATTGAGTACCTTGTGATTAAGGCAGGGTTTTATATTTATAGTGGAGGAGAGAGAGAGGTCTCGCGATATTTTCGGCGTGAATCTTATGGCCTATTCTGAAAATTTTGGGGCCTATCTGGCTAACAAGAGAATGGCAATCGGTTGGATCGCCAATCCCGAAGGGTCACTTGGCATGGTGCCGAGTGACCCCCACTCTGTCGCTCCCCGAGTGGGATCCCTCGACTTAGCCGAGTGGACCCTACTCGACTAGGCCGAGTGAGGGAGAGGGGCCACTCGGCATGACCGAGTGACCCCCACTCGACAATGCCGAGTGGGTCACCATTCGACAATGCTGAGTGGTCCCCACTCGGTTGTGCCGAGTGGGGGACTTAGCCACTCGACCCAGCCGAGTAGGTCTTCCTCGTTTCCTTGCCTACGCTTTATCTTATTTATATTGGGGCCCATAGTTGATCATATATCCACCTCGTCTTCCCGGGTACATCAATTGCTCCCTGCTTTTTTAGCCGAGAGGTCGGGTAAAAGAGCATAAGATCCTGGGAATTTTTTGCATGGCTCTTGGCCGTACTTTGCTCATCCTTAGAAGGCTGTCTGTTCTTCATTTTCTGTATTCATCTGGCAACTTCGGGTTTTATGCCTTTTGAGCCCCTATAAATAGGGCTTAGACTCTCCATTTAAATTTCATAAGGGTCATCTGTGTTGCCTCCAAAACTTAAATTCTCTCAGGTCTCGGCGCGTTTTCAGGCCATGTCTCACTTTTTCCATTGGGCGCGTGCGACTGGGGGGGCCACTTGGTCATGACCAAGTGGCCGTTGTGTGCGACTGGAGGCCACTCGATCATGACCGAGTGGTCTTGGTCTCTAGGTGCCTTTTTATGCCTTCAATCGCTTGATTCTTCAATTGTTTGCTTCATCTTTGCTTTGTATTGATATTCTTTGTTTTGCGTGCAGGTGTTTTGCTTGCTATGATTTTCTATCTTTCCTGTCGTAAGAAGGTAACGGTTTTGAATCTTTTTAATATGTCGAGGAGAAGACCGGCATCACCTCCCGGCCCTGCACACATTCCTGACACTTCAAGTTCTCAGCTTCGATACGATGCTTTTGAGAAGATTTATGATGCCACCCTTTCTGGATTTATAGTGAGGTATCCTCGTCTCGATGAGCCGGATCCTTCCCAAGTAGTTGAGGGCTCCCTTGGCGTTCACTTTGCTTCGTTCGAGGTGGGACTCCGTTTTCCCCTTCCGCCTTTCGCCATGGCATGGTTGCGTCACTACAAAATTGTTCCCGCCCAACTTCACCCTAACGGTTGGGCCCAGATGGTAGGCTTTTTCGTGCTTTGCCATCAGAGGGATGTTGTCCCTTCCTTGATGCTCTTTAGTTGATTCTATCGATTACGAAGAGCTAGCAAAAATTGCGCCCTTTATACACTCCAAAAGGTGTCGGGCTTCGAGTTGTTCCACGCTCTTCCTAACAAGATCAATCGGTTTGAAGAGCGATGGGTGGTGATAGAACCTCTACCTAGTTGGGATGTTCCTTTATACTGGAACCATCAGGATGCCAGCCAAGGGTTTCCTCCTTGTAAGGAAGTTCGGGGCGTATATCGTCGCCTTGTAGAAATGCTAACAGCACAAGGTCCTGTTGAGTTGATGAGCCTCTTGACGTTGGAGAATTTCAGAATTGTGGGTTAGGGGCTCGTAACGCCAACTGCTCCTCCTCAATCTTCTACGCTATCCAATCAGGAGATGGAAGGAGTCGGGGAGGAAGAGATGGAAATGCCCAGACCGTCTTCGCATCCTCCTTTCGATCCTCAGGAGGAAAACACTCCTAGGGGTAGAATATCTTTTGACATTGTTTTCTTTTTTCTTTATTGTATTATTTTTCCCATATTGAATGCTTTGCATTGATTTTTGCAGAGATGGTTGGATTGAGTAGGTTGATGGAGTTGCGTAGACGCCACCGTGAAGAGGAGGCGCGTGTTCCGACAACGTCCAGAGTTCCTATCCCTAGTACAGAGGGAGCTACAAGTTCTCTCCCTCCTCAGTCACGTAGGCCTGCTGGCGTTTCTCCCACTGGGGTGGAAAGGCAGCGTCGCTCGAGAAGCGGCCCCTCGAGTGCTGAAGTTCCTTCTCATACAGAAAGTCCATCATCAATTCCTCTCTCTCATGAAGAAGCAGTCAATATCCCATCTCCTGCTCCCAATTCTCGAGAGGGGCAAAGTTCGTCTTCTCGGTTTGTTGGTGACATGGCCTGGGTGGAGGAAGAATGTCGCCATCCCGTAATTCCTAATAGGAAGGATCGTCGCCGTCTTAAAGGTGAGAAATCATTAAGGCCACCTCCTATACTTCCCCTTCCAGGCAATGTGAGACATACTATGATTCTTGGAGATGGTATGAAACTTACTGGTCAGGACTTTGAAGTTTCCCCAGGGGTATTAGAGACAGAATTTGTTACTGAAACAGGGATTGGCGCTCGTCTCATTTATTCCACCATTCTCCCTCGAGAGGAACGACGATTTATTGGTGGTAACTATGCCCAAACTAGGGATGAAGCAGAGCAGTTCCTGGTATAAGGGATCCAAGGAATGGTTGCCTCCAATGCCAGGGACAGGGCCTATCGTGAGCAAGTGGAGGTCCAAATGTCAGATTGAAGGAGACGTCAATCTTCTTGGAATGAAGAACGTCAAGTGCTAAAGGGTCGTGCTCGTCGAGCAGAGCTTGGGAAGAAGATTACAGAGGAAGAGATTGGGCATATGCATGCTCGGTTGTCCGAGGTTTCCGCTGGTACCTCAGGCCTTCAAGGGGAAATTCAAGATTTACGCTCTAAGCTGGAAACTGAAGAGCACAAGAATGTTGAGTTAATGGCACGACATGAAGCACTTGTGTAAGAACACTCTTTATGCTTGTCAGAATTGAAGATAAGTCGTAGGGATGCCCAGGCTATTCGGGCCGAAGAAGTGAAGGAATATCATCTCTCAAAAGAGTGCCAGGATAGGAAGGGAAAATATGCTTTAGGCTTTCTGAAATATGGATTTTATCTGGCTCGTGCCCATCTGGAATCTCAACATCTAGGGGAGAGTTTTCCTGAACTTTTTCTTACTCCCGAGATTGAAGAGTCTCATCAAGTAGCTTGGCGTCAATATGAACCAAATGAGCCTATGAGTCCTTCTTCTTACTTGGACTCTTAGTGGATGATTTGGAAAATTTGACGAGCCCGTGGATTCCGTTTCCTTTCAATCGTGGGGAAGAAGGCATGGCAGTCAATCCCGGAGCCACTGAAGAAGATCCTGGCACAGCTGCTGAAGATGTCCCTCACACGGCCGAGGTTGAAGAAGGGGAACTTCCCACAGTGTCTCCTGAGATTCTTGCCGCGTCATTTGGGTCTACTAAGCATTCGTCTCGCAAGTCCCGTCCCCGCGAGTAAGCCCTCATTGTAGTTTGCTTTTCGCTGTTGCTCTCTCTTTTTGTTTTTTTTTTTTTGTTTTTTTTTTAAAGGAGAGCTATTGCTTTATCAATGGAATATTTTCTTCTTTGCTCCATTGAACACGCTTCGCTCTTTATTGCTTGATTTACTCTTTCATTGCTATCATTAGTGATATGAGGCTAAGACTTTTCTTTCGTTATTGAATCATGCCTGATGTGGCGAGCTTGAGCGTATTTTTCCTCGTTGCCTGGCTGTAAACTGGGCAACGGGCTTGATTGAATTTTACCCAGTTGTCGGGTCATAGGTCAAGGACCATCACGAGGATCAAAGCATGCAATGGAAGCATTTTTTTTTTTTAAAATAACAAAACAACTATCCTCGTATTGATTAGAATCTAGGAAACTTACTTTTCCTACGGATTACCGGACGGAATGGAGCGACAAGAGGAGGAGGAGCGGCAGCTTCTTCGCGTGGTCGAGACGACGGTTGTCCTGCAATCCTTCGGCTCCTTCACATCAGATCTCTTGATCTTCCAAGGTATGACTCAAAACTCGTGGCCTCTCTTGGTGACGAAGAGAAAACAACTTAGATTGAAAAACAACTAGAGAGAGAATATATATAGGGAGAACCCTAGGGTTAAAACCCTAGTGGGCCAAGTCCATTTAATTAATTTTCTAATTGGGTTAGCCCAATTAATTAATTAAAACCAATGAACTATTATTTTATTCTAGCCCAATTAATTATGGACCATTCTGAATAAAATAATTCTCTCTCAATGTAATTCACCCAACAAGCCAAATGTATTAAAAAATACATGAGTTATATCGAGCTACCCCGGGGACCAAAAGACAAATTATTCATGGCTACTAAAATGACCAAAATATCCCTGCTACCCAGTAGCTATATTTTGTCATTCTAAGTGTTCCAACTATCACCATATGGTAACACTAACCCCACGAATAATTTTGCATGTGCAATGTCTTTACCCTACTAGTGTAATGACGAAAATACCCCTCTGCGTAACACCCATCATTTAGAAAGGAATAATGTACTAACACCTCTCTAAATGATTTCTACCATCCTTAGATCACTAGTCCAATAATCCGTGACTACTCGAATGTACTTGCTTATCACAGGGAGCTACCCAGAAGCACACACTCTTAAGTCACGTTCCCAGGGCCCTTGATTATTTGATTATTCTTGGATAATCACAAGGGGGTGAATCACAGAAACCATCTTGTATTAGTCTGTCTTAGCTAATTAGAAACCACACTCCCAACTCACAAGGTTATTGATCTTTGATAGACCTCACCTACAGTGAATCTAAGAATATAGCTCTAGGTTCACTAGACCACCAACTAATACTCAAGTATTAGAGTACTCGTCCACGTAGTAGTAGTGATAGACTAGCTCCATGATAATCAGTACTTTGTCATTAGCTTCTATCACAGGTCCACTCTACGCATTCCAAATGCGCTTGTACAATTAGAGTAAACGGACTATTTACTGGCTAAGGCAAGTCATCCTCCATTAGGATCTATTGCACAATGATCTTATCATGATAGAATGCCCAGTTCTATCAAAAGATCAAGAGTAATATTTTTCTTGCTTATTAAGTACCCATGATTCATGCCTAACTGTGAAGAACGACCCATCACATGAATCACTTACTTAATAGCATGGACACTTTTTCCAACAATTAAATGCAAATAATATATGTGCCATAAACTAAAAGAAACATCATTACCATAAATTAAACAAAACATGTCTTTAGGGCATACATTTCCAACAATAGGCGGGGCAACAAGCTTAATCGAGTTTTACCTCGTTGTCGGGCCATAGGTGGGGCAACGGGTTGGATCGTGTTTTATCTCGTTGTTGGGCCATAGGCGGGGCAACGGGCTTGATTACGTTTTACCCTGTTGCCGGGCTATAGGCGGGGCAACGGGCTTGATCGAATTTTACCCCGTTGCCGGGCCATAGGCGGGGCAACGGGCTTGATCGCGTTTTACCTTGTTGTCGGGCCATAGGCGGGGCAACGGGCTTGATCGTGTTTTATCCCGTTGCCAGGCCATAGGCTGGGCAACGGGCTTGATTGTGTTTTTCCCCGTTGCTGGGCCATAGGCGGGGCAACGGGTTTGATCGTGTTTTACCCCGTTGCAGGGCCATGGGCGGGGCAACGGGCTTGATCATGTGTGAGCTCCCTTTCTGCAAAAATAAAATGACAATCATTCGCACACAAGCATTTTTACGTGGTTCGACAAAATATGCCTACATCCACGATCCCATTTAGGACTTATATTACTGCAGATAGTTTCTCAGGTACATCGTTTGTATACAACTTCAGATAGTTCAAATTCCATGTTTTCTCCACGGTATCTCCCGCAAGAGTTTGTAAAATGCAAGTGTTGGGTCCAATCAGCTTTAGGATGCGGTATGGCCCTTCCGAATTTGCTCGTAACTTTCCATCATCCCTTAGCGCGTTGGTTACAATAGATCTTCGAAGTACTAAATCTCCTTCTTTCATGGGTCTGTTTTTAACCCGAGAATTGAAATAACTAGCTACTCTTCTCTGATATGCAGCTATTTTCATGGCAGTGCTATCCCTCTGTTCTTCAATCAGATCCAAATTTTCTCGTAATGCTTCAGAATTCCTCGTACCATCCTCTTCCTCATATGCCATCAATCTTGGGGACTTAGCTGAAATTTCAATGGGTATTAAGGCCTCTGACCCATATACAAGATTGAACGGAGTTTCTCCAGTAGCGATTCAACTAGTCATTCGATAAGCCCATAAAATGGTGGGTAGCTCGTCTACCCATGTGCCCTTGGCTCCTTCAAGTCGAGTTTTTAGGCCATGCAATATGGTTCGGTTACTGACCTCAGCTTGTCCATTAGCTTGGGGGTACGCCACTGAAGCGAACCTTAGTTGGATCCCTAGGTCGTCACAAAATTTTCTAAAGGAGTCACAATCAAATTGCTTCCCATGATCCGTGACGATAATCCTTGGTATCCCAAACCGGCACACAATGTCTTTCCATACCATTGCCTCTACTTTTCGTGCTGTAATGGTGGCCAATGGCTCAGCTTCAATCCATTTGGTGAAGTAGTCAGTAGCCACTATTAAAAATTTTCTTTACCCGGGTGCTTGAGGAAAAGGTCCCAAAATGTCCAAACCCCACTGAGCGAATGGTATAGGTTGGAATGCAGGCTGCAACTGAGATATTGGGGCAGATTGGACTAGAGCATGTCGTTGGCATTTGTCACATGACTTGACTTTCTTTAGCACATCTAACCTTAGTGTGGGCCAGAAGAAACCAGCTCTTAAAATTTTGGTTGCTAGGACTCTTACTCCCAGGTGTTCTCCACACATTCCACTATGAGCTTCTGCCAGGATATATTCGGCCTCTTGAGGGCCTAAACATTTGAGAAGAGGTGTAGTGTAAGCTCACTTATATAATTGATAGCATGCATATTTATGCTATATGTTGGCATTTCACCTCAATCTTATTACACAATTTGAAGTAATTTTTCTGATCTTTCATTGTTTCTATTTTATGATACTTCAAATTGTCCTTACACTATTTTCTGTCTTACTTCTATGAATCCAAGCTAGAGAAGCAGCTGGAATAGCCTGAACTTGCTGTTTATGCATTTATACAGTTGTCTCTTCAATGTGGCCTGAAGATATGAATGAAGCTGGGAAGCAATTCAATATAGAAATGCTGGAATTTAAGCTCAAGTAGTTGGAGATTTTGGAGCAACATCGTTTTGAGGAAGAAAGCTATGGTGGTGATAAACGCCCAGTTTCTATATTGGATGATGTTTACGACATTTGGCCTAAGGTTCCTCGGAGGAGAAATGATGTGGCTGTTCAAAACAAAGGACTAGAGATAGATGCCGAGTATGATATTGTTGTATACTGGAAGCAGCGAGCCATGCATTTAGAGAAATTGTTAGAGGCTAGCATCCAGCGGGAGCAGATTTGGGCTGCTCAATTCTACTGTTTTGGGCTGAATTTGGGCTGCTCGTTTTTGTTGTCTTGGGCTCATATCTGTTGGGCTAGACTAGGCCCAACCCTAGCCTTCCTAGGTCTTCATTTCTTAGCCATGTATTTAAGGCCTCTTAGCACTTATTTCCAAGGATGGAGAAGAGATAGAGAGGAGAATTCTGGCCATTTTTCAGATTGTAGCATTTTTCTGTTTTCTCCATTTTGTTTCCATTTTGTCTTCCTTGCTGCAATGAAAGGCTAAGGCTATTGTAATTGGTTGTGTATCTTGAACCCTTGTGGAATCTGAGTCCCGGATGAACTACAAAAACCTGGTTTGTTTGTTTTAATCTTATTCATTTCCATTTGGTTTAGTTTGAACAGATTTTGGAATGCATGAAGTTCATGGCAGGTTTGTGTGAATTTACATGGATTCATTTTCTGTTAAATGCTTAAGAGAATAGAGTGTTGTAGCTGGTTGGTATAACATCTCGGAAATGAATATAATGTGCTTGAATGGTTGTTCTTGGATAGCTTCGGATGGGTTGAATAGAGAATGAATGGCTGCATTTTGTTTATAAGAGATTTCTGTATTCATTTTGTTGTTCCAATCATTCTAATCCTTGGACGGTTGTTGGGGATGCTTTGAGTTTGATATCCAGAGATTATAACATCTAACAAACCAAGATCTATAGGTTGGACAAGGAAGATTTCACATAGGGGATAAATACACAACTGGTTGCTCTCTATTTACTGATTTTCATCTATATTTGTGTTTCTGTTTTGTTACTTAAGTTTCTGTCAAAACCCCCCCCTAAACAAACTGTTGTGATGCTTATATTGGTTCTCCAAGTGGTAGAAGAAAGTGAGGCTCCTTGTGAGAGACGACCTAGGTTGTGCTTTGCTGCAAACTAGAGAAGATAGATAATTAATTCTGGAGTGGTTCGACAACTTCTCGACCAATAATACCACATCTATGATGGTAAACCTTGAAGCCCGCATCTTAAGCTTTCTCGTTTCTTGTGGATCGTCTGGTAATTCATTGCTAGTGAGATAACGATAAAAAGGCGTTCTCTAGTCTATTCCTGCCTTAACGCATGATACCTCTTTTTCTTCAATGCTTGGATGGTGTAGCATCTCCACAAATATTGGTCTTCCTGTTATCTCTCTAGTGGAGGCTAATTTAGATAAAGCATCAACATGCCCGTTAAGCAATTTGTTTATTTGTGTTAGTTGGAAACTCTGGAATGTCTGGGCCAGGTCTTTGACTTTGTGCAAGTATTGAGCCATTATTTGCTCTCTGGTTTCGTATTGTCCCTGAAACTGCTGCAGAATTAGCTGAGAATCACTATGGGCAACCAATCGTGTTACTTCCAATTTCCTTGCTATCCTCATCCCTGCAATTAATGCTTCATACTCAGCCACGTTGTTGGTACTTGGAAAAGCAAATCGCAGAGAATATTCCAACGTTTCTCCCTCAGGGGAAACGAGTACTATCCCAGCTCCTCTTCCCTGTGATCTTGATGCTCCATCAACGAACAACAACCATTTTGTTGGCACATTTTCTCCTACTTTACTAGAGTGGGTACATTCCACAATAAAGTCAGCCAGCGCCTGTCCTTTTATAGCTTGTCGAGGTTGATACTAGATATCATATTCGCTTAACTCAATGGACCATTTGGTAAGGCGACCAGAACATTCGGGCTTTTGTAAAATACTTCGTAAGGGCTAATCTGTAAGTACGATAATCGAATGAGCCTGGAAGTATGGCCTCAACTTCGTGGATGCGTTTAGCAGTGCCAATGCCATTTTTTCTGCCACGGGATAACGTGTCTCGGGGCCCTGTAATACCTTGCTGACATAATATATTGGTAGATCCACCTGTCCCTCTTTCCTGATTAATACTGCACTTATGGCTTCATCACTTATCCCCAAGTATAAGTACAACGTCTCTCTAGTCTCTGGTCATGTTAATAGGGGAACTCCTTTGAAATACTCTTTTAATGCTTCAAATGACTTTTGGCATTGTTCTATCCACTCAAACTTTTTCCTTGCTCTTAATGTTTGCAAGAAGGGTAGCTCCCTTTCAGCTGACTTGGAGAGAAAATGTTCGAGAGCTGCCATTCGCCCTGTCAATCGCTGAACTTCTTTAGTTGATGCGGGTGGTTCCATATCCAATATTGCTTGAATTTTCTCAGGATTAGCCTCGATTCTTCTTTGTGTGATCATGTATCCCAAGAATTTTCCAGACTGCACTCCAAAGGCACACTTCGCTGGATTTAACTGCATCTTGTATTGTCTAAAGACCTCAAGCACCCGTGTTAACTTTTCTACATGGGATTCATTCTCTCGACTTTTCATTATCATGTCGTCGACATATGCTTCCATTGTGTCGCCCAGCAATTTTTTAAAGACCTTATTCACCATGCGCTGATAAGTGGCTCCAGTGTTCTTGAGTCCAAAAGGCATGACTTGGTAGCAGTATGTCCCCTTTTCAGTGATGAATGACGTCTTCTCCTGGTCTGGAGGGTACATCCTTATCTGGTGGTACCCTAAGAAAGCATCCAAAAAGCTTAGAAACTAGTATCCAGACATTTCGTCCACAAGGCGGTCGATCCGTGGTAGTGGGTATGAGTCTTTGGGGCACGCCTTATTGAGATTGGTGAAATCCATACAGACACGCCATTTTTCATTAGGTTTCGGGACCATAACAACATTGGCCAACCATTCTGGATATAATACTTCTCGAATGAAGCCCGCCTTTAGCAATTTGTTAACTTCTTCTTCTAATGCGTGTAGCCTATCAGGGGCAATGTTTCGCTTCTTTTGTCGGACTGGCTTGAACTGGGGATCCACATTCAAGTTGTGGCATATTACTTCTGGACTGATTCCCGGCATATCTTTTGGTGTCCAAGCAAATACGTCTGAATTTTCTCGCAGGCATCTTGCAATTTCTTCTTTCATATGTTCCAGAAACTAGGACCCCACATAGGCTACTTTCTCAGAATCTGATTCACTCAGATGTATTACTTCTAATTCTTCAACAGGTCGGGGTTTACGTGCAGCTCCTTCCTCCAAGGATTTATGTATGGCTTTCTTGGCTATGGATAAGGTTTCTTCAGCTCTTTTCCCTTTTGTAGACGACACATAACAAGTTCGTGCTTTCTTCTGATCTCCTTGAACTTGTCCCACTCCAGCGGGTGTGGGGAATTTCATCAATAGATAGCATGAGGATACCACGGCCCTTAGATCATTGAGTAACGGGCGTCCCAAGATCATATTGTATGCTACCGAGGAAGTTTTAACCACCATAAAATTCACTTGTCGAGTTACGAGTTGGGGGTCTCCACCTAACATGATAGGTAGCTAAATAGATCCTGCAACTGGAACTGCTTCTCCAGTGAAGCTATACAGGGGCGAGGATACTTTCTTCAATCGATCATGAGATAACTACATTTGTTCAAAATAGTTCCAGTAGAATCATTTAAATTCTTGTCAATTAACTTTTAAATGGAAATGAGTAGCTAAACCTAATCTTGGGTTAAGGCAAGGACAGTGTCCAACGCCAATGATTCTCAAAGAAAGCTACGCTTTAAATGAGTAACATTAATTTAAATTTCAGTATGAGTGTATTTTAATTATTGGAAAATCACTAGATTTGGATTGGAGCGTAAGCCTAACTTAGAGCTCTCATGTCACGCATGAGAGTTACTAGAATTGGAAATGCTATCATACCCAAACTCGAATGATTAATTTAGTTGTTTTGTATATTAATTGTAATTGGATTTATGGTAGTTGCTTAAATTAGAATCCTGAATATCATGTATGGAGATTGCTTAAACTAGAACAATCATCATCTCTAATTGCATTTAGTAACAAACTCCCATATCTGAAACTAAATTAATGTTACTAACCTTATCTGCTAAAATTTGGGAATCAACGGGTTAGCACTGAAATTGTCTTAACTCAAGTGCTATCTAATTTTATATCCTCACATTAAGCATTACTTCAATTTCTCCCTTGCTTTATTTTCTAGTATCTGTTATCTAAAAATCATAAAAAAACTTATTACCAATCCATCTAAATGCGTGTGCGTGACAGTATTTTTCTTTTGTCATAAATAAATCTCTCAATGGACGATCTAGACCCATCCAGCAAATATAAATTTAAATTTGGACTACAACTGCACTCGTACACTGACGAGTATAAACCTCTCACCTAAATAAAGAAAAAAATATAAAATTTTTATTATGTTTTGTTTTGTGTTTAATTACAGGGTGAGAGTGCAGCCAAATTTTGGTGTCGTTGCCGAGGAGGTGCAACAGAAGAAAAAAATTCACTCCACGGGTAACTTTGTTCTTAATATTTTTTTTTTCTTAACTGTTTGCATATTATTCAAATTGTATGAGACTTAGATCTGGTAGAATCTTAAGCCATCAAACTGAGTCAAACCATTCTATAGATTCTTTATCAGAGACTGAAATATCACTTTTACAATCCATAATGTCTCAACAAAATAAAAGCCTATCTGCTCATGGGAGTGATCATGGAGAACATGATCCCTTGGATGGTGATGCAATTAAAGCCCTCAGGGATTATTTGCACCCTCCAAGGAAAACAACTCCCTCTTGCATAATCCTACCAATAAACCATCATCGATTTGTCCTTAAACCAGGTACCATACAAATGCTCCCCACATTTCATGGTATGGATTCTGAAAATCCATATACACACATGAGGGATTTTGAAGAGGTATGTGGTACCTGTGGAGATCAAAATATACATGAGGACATTGTTAGACTAAAGCTCTTCCCATTCTCACTCAAGGATAAAGCAAAAATGTGGTTAGGGACTCTAAAGCCTAGATCAATAGGAACTTGGAGGGAGATGCAAACAAAATTTCTAAAAAAATACTTCCCAGCTAATAGAACAACATCACTCCAAAGGCAAATGATGAATTTTGTTTGTAAACCAAATGAAACATTTGCTCAAACTTGGGAACGTTTCAAGGACCTCTTGCATTCTTGCCCACACCATGCCTTTGAGCAATGGCGGATAGTTAGTTTCTTCTTTAATGCCTTACCTCCTAATTTGAAAATGCTGGTGTCCACCACGTGTAATGGTGATTTTTATGAAAAAATTCCTGAAGAGGCTATTGCATACTTTGACCATGTAGCTGAAAACTCTAGAAATTGAGAAGTTAGGCCATTAACCATGGGAGATTTCAGAGACCAATACAATACACAACCAAAGGGAAAACTCCAATTAAATCAAACTGATGACATCAGTGCTAGATTAGCTCTGTTGACAAAGAAAATGGAAGAATTGGAGATGAAAAAAATGAAAGCTGTCAATGAGGTAGAGGTTTATTGTGTAGTGTGTGAAGCCAATAGTCATAGAACAGAGGAGTGTTCAACTCTCCCTGCTTTCAAAGAAGTGTTGTATGGCCAAACTTCAAACTCACAACCAAGGCAAACAGAGGGTAGGATATACCAAAACCAGAACCAGGGTGGAAATTATCAAGGGTATAACCCAAACTTAAACACCTACCATCCAAATTCTAGGAACCACCCAAATTTCTCTTGGAGAAATGACTCAGCACCTTAGCCACACCAACCATTTCCCTCACAACCACAGCCACAACCTTAGCCACAGCCCTACCAGCCTAACCAAGGACCATCTGGCTCATATCAGCCACCGTATAAGAGATCCCTAGAGGATACTCTACAATAATTTATGCAAGGGTAGATAGGGAACAATGCTCAGGTAGCAAAATTCCAAGAGCAAACAAATAGGGCAATTGAGGATATGAGGAGTCTAGCTAACCAAGTTAACTCAAACTTTGACTGTGAGAGAACCTGGGAAATTCCCTTCTCAACCAAATCCCAACCTCGTGAGGCAAACAAATCAAGTGGAATCATCAAATAGTGGGAACAATAATCATGAGCAGGTGCAAGCAGTCACTGTCCTTAGGAATGGAAAAATAATTGACAAACCAGATGACCCTAGGATAAACCAACCTAATGCACAAGAAGAAGAACAAAATGAAAATATAAAAAATGACAATGCTCCAGCTTTGGAGGGAAAACTTGAAAACAAAAAAAAAAAAGATAAAGAAAAAAATAAGGTGGAAGAATTCAAGAGCAATCCTGCACCACCATTCCCTCAAAGACTTACTCAAACAAAGAGGGAAAAACAAAATGCTGATATTTATGAAGTGTTTAAGCAGGTGAGGATTAACATTCCTCTCCTTGATGCAATCAAACGGACACCATCTTATGCAAAATTCTTAAAAGACTTGTGTACTGTTAAAAGAAAGATCAACATCCATGAGAAAGCATTCTTAACTGAACAGGTGAGTTCCATCCTACAACTTAAAACATCTCCTAAGTACAAAGACCCTAGTAGCCCAACCATTTCTTGCATAATTGGAAGCCAAAGGGTGGACCAAGCACTCTTAGATCTAGGGGCAAGTGTCAACTTGCTTCCTTATAGTGTATATCAGCAATTGGGCTTAGGAGAACTCAAGCCAACAAGAGTTACCCTACAGCTTGCTGATAGGTCAATCAAAGTCCCTAGGGGGGATAGTGGAGGATGTATTAGTGCAGGTGGACAAATTTTACTTCCCTGTTGATTTTATAGTCTTGGACACACAACCCCATCAAGGCCCTCAACTGTTAGTGAAGGTGCTCTAGACCCAATCAGATTGGGCATATTGTACACTGACAATTGTAATCATGTTTATTATTTGAATAAGGAGTTGTTCAAATTCATAAGAAGTCATTCTATTAGTTTCTTGTTATTATTGTAATAATCGAAAGATACTAGATAGAAGTCCATATGATGTATACTGTGATTAATCTATAAAGATGTGAGATGATGCATCATAGTTTCTAGACATCATTAAACGTCCCAAGTCGTAGCAATGTCAAGAATGGACATTGATCATTGCGGTAAGACTTGTATGTGCTATGTTTTTGCTATGTGATAGCAATGGGGGTCTCACACCCATAGGTATGGGGATGCCTAGACAAGTACATAGGTGACCAATGTTGGAGAACGTGTCATTGGACATGACTCGCCATGACAATCCATTTTGGTTATATGTTGATGGAATTCTCATACGAGATGGGTGTAACTAATCCTTGGACCTGAGGTTGTCACGATCATCTCATAAGAAGATCGGTATGCTTTGACATCGTTTCGATGGGCTTAGACAAAGGTTGCACGTGGGCGATCGTTGGGTATATCGTGAGGCTTATAGAGATGGGTGCATAGCCGAGATGGGACTCGTCTATCCCTTGATAGAGGATGATGTATCTAAGGAGCCTTTGGTGGATATTCACTTTAAATCCATGGCCATGGTGAAAGAGATCAATAAGGAGTTATTGATTTACTTTCTATTAAGTAAAGATATCCGAATGACCGAAGAAAAACTTATGTGATCATAATCAAGCAACACATTGCCAACTTGAGATCACATAGGATACATTAACAAGAGGATCGAATTACACGGTAACCATACTCGTGAAAGGTTATTTGCGGATTATGAATCCTTCTGAATAATTGGGTATGGATGATGCCTTACTAGAGGTCAATCTTGTCTTATGTGTTTGTACCGACACATTGCCAATATATTCGGAATCCTAATGAGTCATACGCAATAGGCACGATCCCTGGCTTAAACCAGGAGAGTGGACGTATGGTTAAGTGGGACACTTCAGCAAAAAGTTGTGTCGTCGTAGGTTCTCACGGAAAAAGAACAAATAGACATAATGACGTCGATATGACGAGCTGTCGTCATAATGGAAAGAGTTTCCTAAAATGACAATTGATTAAATTAGAAAGGAGTTTCTAATTTAATAATTTTCTATTTGTTGTAGTGGCAAATAGGAAATAAAATATATTTGGGCTTAAGTTAATATTTGGACTAAATTAGATTTGGGCCAAATATTAAAATAAATATTATATTTGGACTAAATTGGATTTGGGCCAAATATTAAAATATTTATTTTAGGACCAAATTAGATTTGGGCTAAATATTAAATAAAATATATTTGGGCTTGAATTAGATTTGGGCTATAATATTTTATTAAACCTATAATTGGATTTGGCCCATTTAATTATATTTCTAGTTGGACTAGAATAAGTCCACTTAAGATTCTAATTAAATTAGAATTAATGGGCTAGCCCAATCCATTAGGGTTTTAGAAACCCTAGGATATTTCACTATAAATATCCCTTTATGTGTTGCCCAAAATATGGGTGGTTTTTGGTGTCATTTTTCATGAGTTGAAAAACGTATTGCCGCTCACTCTTCCTTGTTTCTTTTGGCATCAATATGAAACGAGGGTGTTCTTTTTCCGTCCATACACAAGCCGCGCAAAGAAGAAGGAGCTAGCACTCCTATTTCGCTCTCCTTGCCAACAGACACATGCCGCGTATCACGAGTTAGAGGCCGGACGCTTGGACAGCTCGAATTCGCGAACGACTCGATAATCTAAATGTTAGATTTATTTATTTGTTTGTGAATGATTTTTTTTCAACGTTGATCCAATCGCCGAGATCGGGGTAAGGTTCAAAATTTTTGAACTACGTTGTTTACCCCGTAGCGATCTTGCTTTACTTTCATCAACCCCCTGTTCTAGTCATTCTTGGTAGACCATTCCTAGCAACTTCAAATGCCATAATTAATTGTAGGAATGGAATACTTAAGTTATCATTTGGAAACATGACTGTATAGATGAATATCTTTAGAGTTTCCAAACAACACATAGCTGAGAATGAGGTGGAGGAAGTAGATTTGGTTCAAACATTAGCTGAGGACTATTTTGCAAAAGAATTTTTGAACAAATCTATGAAAGAAGATCAAGAAGAGAGGCAATTAAAAGAATTAGAGAACACTAGGGAGCAAGAAGCAATGCCTGTGGCTCAATGGATTTCCAAATCAGAACCATTGGGTTCTCTGAACAATGAGGAGTCACAATCTGATAATACCTCACCCACACCTGAAATGAATCCTTTGCCAAGTGAGTTAAAATATGCATTTCTAGGTGATGAGAACACACTCCCCGTAGTCATGTCTTCAAGTTTGACATCCCAACAGGAAATTCAACTAATAAACATTCTGAGAGCTTATAAAAAAGCCTTAGGTTGGACCATCTCAGACTTGCATGGAATTAGTCCTTTAACTTGCACTCATAGGATATTTCTAGAGGAGGATGCTAAACTTGTTAGGCAAATGCAGAGGAGACTCAATCCTAACATGAAAGAGGTGATTAGGAAAGAAGTGCTAAAGTTGCTAGATGCGGGTATTATATAACCCATCTCTGATTCAAAGTGGGTCAGCCCCACTCAAGTGGTCCCAAAAAGGTCTGGAGTCATAGTGGTGAGAAATGAAAAGAATGAGTTGATCCCTACTCGCATCCAAACTGGATGGAGAGTGTGCATCGATTACAGAAAACTCAATGCAATGACTAGAAAAGACCATTTTCCATTGCCATTCTTGGACCAAGTCCTTGAAAGAATAGCTGGGCAAGCATTCTATTGTTTCCTTGATGGTTATTCAGGATATAACCAGATTGACATTGACCTGGAGGACCAGGAAGAGACCACTTTCACATGTCCATTTGGGACATTTGCCTATAGATAACACCCCGCTTTTCTCTTACCGAGTGTGTCACTATGCTGGGGCACAAAATATACATAAATTATTTTTTTCTTTCTTTCTCGGTATATAACTTAACCTTAAGTACCGAATTCTAAACAAAACCCCCAACAAATCATTAAAAATGCGGAAGCAATAATCGAAACCTGATATGGTACATAATCAAATCACTTTATTTATAACATAAGAATTCGTACTATAATTAACATCATATCCTCAATATTGAAATACATAAATACATGGAGATTCCATAATATTTTAACAAGGCTAATTATAAATAAAACATCAGCTCGCTGAATCCATCGGCCACGCCATCACGTACCGTCATCTCTCAACCTCCTCCTTCCCCTAACTGCAAGTCTCAACTGGAACGTGGAATGTTCCAGGGGCATAACCCATTAGAAGATGAAACTTCTAGTGAGGGTCGAAAACATATATATGAATGCATGATGCAATAACATTTGCGCCCTTTAATGTAACTTCCCAGGTCCACCAGCCCGGCTAGGAATCCTAGGCAAATCCCGAACCTCTGCAGGATAAGTCTAACGTTATTCCCTCAATGCCCTAGGGGAATTACGGCTACACTCTGGGGGCGACATCCCATTCCCATGCATTGATATCAATATGACAATAATATCGTGCCATGCAAATATCATGACTTTCAATATAATATGACAAAATGAACATTGCATTCATAAATAGCATGCATATAAAAAATCATATCATGATTATAAGTTCTTGTGAGAAAACCACTCACAAAACCATAGCTAGGATAGGAAAACTCACCTTTTAAGATAAACTTTCATTTTTTTGAAAAGCATGCATCACCTCGATATGCGTGCCCCTCCTCGATTCTCGTGCCAACTCTCAAAAGTTGCACCAATTACATCATCTCGATCACCTCAATCATAAAATAATATTTAATCACTAAATATCCTCAATATTCCATTTATTTCATTTTTCCTTCATTTTCTTTCATTTTCCTTTCCAAAAATTCTAATAAATACCTCGAGACTATTTTCTCAAATCTAATCTCACAACAATTCATAATAGATTATGAACTTCAAAAAAAAAATACTGAACTTACCCAGATGTTGGGTTTTCATGCAAAACGAGGCTCTTTGGCTCTAAAATCGAGACATTGGGAATCCCAACTTCAGATCTTTTTGCATGGATCTTCGTAAAATATTTTTCTCTATTTTTCCAAAATTTTTGGACTGCTCACACGCCCGCACGCACCTGCACGCGCTAGGGCGACTAGGCGCGCGTGAGGTGCAGCGCGTGATCGGCATGCACTGGTCGTCTTCTCCGGCGACGGTCATGCCGACGTTCTGGGATGACTCCACGTTCTGATTCCCCTTGTCCAGTCGATCCGAATGGCATGCCTTGGAGGCTGAAAGGATCACCGGAAGGCCGTCAACCGGCAACTTGAAGTCTCGGCCACGACGTCCGCCTCCCATCTCCGGCGAGCTCGATTACCCCTTCAAACCATCACCAAAACGCTTTAAAATCTCCAGAAATGATATACATCTCATGGGCTTCAAAAGCCCCTTATTTTGGACCTCAAATTCGTTCGAAATCGTGGTCGATTTGAAGCTCCTTCTTCCCCTATTTTCAGCCAAACCCTAGCCCTATTTATTGGCATTTTCGAGCTTCCAAAAGCCCTTGGCCAAGCAACCCATTGCCTTAGGAGTCTTCACCGCCCTTAGATCGACCTAAAAGCATAGTTATTCACCTACAAAACTGAGTTACAGGTCTCGCGAATATTCGGCCAACTTTCGGCCGCTTTTTTGTCAAAATTCAGCCATCACAATCGCTTTTGTTGACCCATCCCTTTTCCAAAAAGTTTTTCCCGACCATCCCTCGTGAAAACCCAGTGGCCAATTTTGGCCATGGCCGACCAGCCATGTGCTGGTCATTGGCCAATTTTGAAAAATTGCATTTTGGCCCCTCAACTTTTGGTATTCTCATTTTAGCCCTTTTCTATGTAACCCCTTGACTTTCCCTAATTGCATTTAAGACCCTCAAGTCCTGAAACATCATTTTGACCCCTAAGGATTCCGGAAAAATATTGTTTCGGCCTCCCTCTAGAAATTTCTAAAAACTACACTTAGTCTCGAATATTCGTTTTGGCCTTAAACCTATTCGTTTCTTCTTGAAACCACTGAAGGGTTGTTACTTATGAAAAATCGAAGCCCCCTCAAGTTCCTGTTGACTTTCAAGAAGTCATCTATAATAATTCAGTATTGCAGCCTAATTGGCAGCTACTATTTTACTGTACCGAAGACTATTCCCAATCTGATTTCTTTCTGCACCATAAATCCTATCTCAGAGTGTTTGTTAATGCCACATCATTTTCCTTTGGCATCTCGGCTCCAGGGTACTCTCGGTAGTCAATTTGGTCAATTTTTCGGGCTATTCAGATACTAGTTTTCTCTGAAATCCCATTTCTCTAATAAATTGCATATTTTTAATTAACCCAAATTTCTCGAGTAGACTTGCATGGAATTAGTCCTTTGACTTGCACTCATAGGATATTTCTAGAGGAGGATGCTAAACCTGTTAGGCAAATGCAGATGAGACTCAATCCTAACATGAAAGAGGTGGTTAGGAAAGAAGTGCTAAAGTTGCTAGATACGGGTATTATATACCCCATCTCTGATTCAAAGTGGGTCAGCCCCACTCAAGTGGTCCCAAAAAGGTCTGGAGTCACAGTGGTGAGAAATGAAAAGAATGAGTTGATCCCTACTCGCATCCAAACCGGATGGAGAGTGTGCATCGATTATAGAAAACTCAATGCAATGACTAGAAAAGACCATTTTCCATTGCCATTCTTGGACCAAGTCCTTGAAAGAATAGCTGGGAAAGCATTCTATTGTTTCCTTAATGGTTATTCAGGATATAACCAGATTGACGAGGACCAGGAAAAAACCACTTTTACTTGTCCATTTGGGACATTTGCCTATAGACGTATGCCTTTTGGACTATGCAATGCCCCTGCCACCTTCCAAAGGTGTGTGATGAGTATTTTTAGTGAGATGATAGAACACATTGTGGAGGTTTTTATGGATGATTTCTCTGTCTATGGAGCTAGTTTTGAGGCATGTTTAAAGAATTTAGAGAGAGTTTTAGCTCGTTGTGAAGAAACCCACCTTGTGCTTAACTGGGAAAAAAGTCATTTCATGGTCAAACAAGGTATAGTCCTAGGGCATATTGTCTCTGCTAAGGGAATGGAGGTGGACGAAGCCAAAGTAGAAGCCATCGAAAAACTACCAGTCCCTAAGAGTGTTAAAGACATTAGGTCTTTCCTTGGGCATGCTGGGTTCTGTAGGAGATTCATAGCATCTTTTAGCAGCATAGCCCGGCCTCTGTGTAATTTGCTCTGCCAGAATGTCCCATTTGAGTGGACATCATCTTGTCAAACCTCTTTTGAGAGGTTAAGAAATGCTCTCATCTCAGCCCCCATTATTCAACCACCAGATTGGTCATTGCCCTTTGAACTCATGTGTGATGCAAGTGATTATGCTGTAGGAGCAGTCCTAGGGCAAAGAAAAGATAAAAAACCTTATGTCATCTACTATGCCAGTAAAACCCTCAATGAAGCCCAAAACAATTACACAACAACTGAGAAGGAACTATTGGCAGTAGTTTTTGCATTAGAGAAGTTCAGATCATATCTGGTGGGGTCATTGGTCATTGTTTTCACTAACCAAACTGCTTTGAAATACTTGCTCACCAAACAAGATGCCAAACCATGTCTTATTAGGTGGATTTTGTTACTCCAAGAATTCAACATAGAAATCAAAGATAAAAAGGGAGTAGAAAATGTGGTGGCAGACCATTTGTCTAGACTTCAATGGTAAGACCTTAATCTAGACAAGGAACCAATCAGGGACACCTTTCCAAATGAACAGCTCTTCCTTATCAATGATACCTCAACCTCTGTTACACCATGGTATGCAGATCTGGCCAACTATCTAGCCACCAATCTAATTCCAAATCATTGAACCAAGCTAGATAAACAAAAATTCTTTAGGAAGGTTAGGACTTATTTCTGGGATGACCCTTTGTAACGCCCCGCTCCCACTTACGGGTGTTACTTGTGAACAATTACCCAAATTGTCCACCTGCCCGGTCTTTGATGAAGGGCAGACCATGTTTCAAGAAGAAACGCCCTAGGTGGGGACTAGGCTCGTCCTTCCCTTCGCTGAATCCCCAGGATTTACTAGCAGAATTGGGCTTTAAACCACACCGCGTTGGTTAAAGAAAAAAAATCTCATTCCGATGCCCAATCGCCATTTTCTCAATTTTATTTAATTCTTTTCCAACCAAGAATTTTACCGGGCTCCATAAATCACCATTTAAATCAATCCATTGATTTAAAATTCACCGATACCAGCCTTCATGGCCTTTCACACTCGGCTTCAAGGTCTTACCATACACAATGGCTACCTTTAACCTTCCTGACAACTTCTTTTCCCTAACCGCGACGATGACACCACCATGCCATCTGAAAAGATTTACTGCTCTTTGAATCTCACCAGTCACCACAACCAGCTCGACCCCACTCTTAGGTCGCCTTCCTCACATCACCTTTTATACATATTGCATCTAGCTAAATCCCTGAGAGACTCTGACTTCCCTCGGATTTTCTTATACACTTTGTTATAGCCAACTCACGCCACTCGGCGAGCGACCACATCGCTCTAATACCTCAACAACTTCACTAGCCGATTTCCTTTCACAACCGTTAACCTTAGACACGAGGTTAACTCTCATCAATTGCTCACACACTAAGGCATCCCTCTAGCCGTATCACTCACAGCCATTAGGTGATTTCATCACCTTAACACCATTCCTGGAAATCAATCTCATCCCATAAGCTCTTCCTTCGAGCTCTCGTCACCATTGGCGACATCTTAAATTCACCCTCATTTTTCGACTAACCAACCAGATTAGCATTTGCCGGATCGCCCGGCTCATAACCAACACAACCCGACTCCAGGCACTACTCTTGCAATCATCGACTATCGTTTCGACTTATACTCCACTCATTGGAACTCATCCCTGCTACTCATGTGGAATTCACACTTCCACTGGATGTCGTAGGACTCACCCTCCTACTTAGGCACTTGCCATTACACTGGCTTTTCCCCAGTGATCTTTCCTGATAGTATTGTAGCGCCTTAGGAAGTTTATCTCACACTGTTGCCTCATGTGCAACTTTTCTTGGAAGAACATCTCAAGTTCTACCCTAACCACAATTCCACTACCATTGATAGCTCTCATTTCAAAGCCACACTCCTCTGAGTGGCACATTTCTGCCTTGACCAACCATCTTTCATCACCTTGCATCTCTTTCTCACAATTTGCATGGTCTAACCATGAGGACCCGTTGAACCTTTCTACTAAAGGCATGCACGGTACCAACAAGGCTTTACCTCACCGCCCTTGAGCATCACGCTCCATTATTGCCATCAGGTGCTACCACCTGGCAATTTCTCGTGTGTCATCAATTGGAAACCCTTCCAGTGCCATATGAGGACACTTCCTCATTTCGCATCGGCACAACCAAGACTAACACCAAACTGTGCAATTGCGCACCTCCACAGATTTCAAACTGTGCCTTAGCCACACGTTCAGCCTACCACAATTCACATCACTGGATTAGAGATTGCTTTATTTGAAACCTCCACATGCTTCAATTTCCCCGTTTGATGGTTGGCTTCCATTTCGTAAGTCTTGCCCTCCACGGCACTTACGTATCATTCTCAAGCCATTTACCAACTTTACCAATCAATCCCATCTTCATGCATTACTGCAAGATCACACTGGGTCTATCATCCCAATTTACTAGATCACTTCGATCAAATTTAACCACAACTATGTTAGCATCCTTTAGCAAGGAGCATCGCCACACCTCTTGTTATCACACCACAAGATATCATTCCCTCGATTCACAAACTTTCTTGCTGCCTTGACACCAGCAGCACTACCACCATACTTCAACCCTTACGGAATTTTAGGTCTGGCTCAGGCATAACCTACAGCATACCCCAGGTCTTCGATGTCTAATCGTCTCCACCACAGACAGGTTACTCCACATGGAGGGCTGCAGTCCCTCCTGTGGACTAACCGTCTGCATCCAGTGGTCCATAGCATTAGACCCGTCACTGATAGGTGTCAACCGTAGCATTATTCCCACGCTAGACCCGTTTTTTTTCCCCGGGTTTCTTTCTCAAACATCTCACCGATCTTCAGTCCCTGACCATCTGCATAGTCACTGTGTTGCCCTGTGCTTTAGGCGCGCCAACACCTGGTCACCATCATCGTGTCACTCCCATACACTGGCCCAACACTGGCTCCCCAATGTGTTGCCCTGTGCTTCAGAGAGTCAACACCCAATCACGTGTCACTCCCATACACTGGCCCAACACTGGTTCCCCATCGTGTTGCCCTGTGCTTTAGAGAGTTAACACCAAATTATTATTACTGTGTTGTCCCTTACACTGGCCAAACAACAGTTTCCTACAGCATGGCTCAGGTCCCACTCTGATCTGTTTCGCATCCCTGTAATGTGACTTTCACCCTCCAGTCACACCTCTAATATCAAACTCGGCATGACTACCTCGCCACGCTCGCAGCCACTATCCCTACCAGGCGTCCTACTCGACAACAAATCTATCGGATCATTATCGCGTTCCACGATTCCTCATTAGGACTACTCTAAATGTCCTATCCCGCACGGAAGATTTTCGGTCTCACCTGACCAATTTCCTAAGGTGCTACTCCATATCCTCGGCATCTGACCGTCACCTGCAGTTCACTAACTTGCTCATGCCCATGGGCCACTTGCCCTCAATCACGAGCTAACTCATTAGTCCTCTGCCACACGGTCCATAGCATTAGATCTGTTACGTCGAGCTTTACACCCTTAACATCAAGGCTACTTAAAGCCTTCCCGAGCTACGCTGGTTCCACCACCATCTTACCAATGCCATCTTACTTGGTTATCCTTGCCTTGATAACCTCAAGCTCACACCATAAGCCCTACTCCTCATGACTTCGCCTCTTACCATTTCAAGACTCTCAAACCATTTCACATCTTAAGGCCTCATGATTTTACCCCACAAGATCACACCTCATGATTCTCACTCAACATTTGCAAGCTGCAACTTTCCACGACATTGGATCCCAATCCATCATGATTCATTCGCCACCCAGCTCATCCAAGGCTTCATTATCAATGGTCTCTCGACCCACAACCGACACACGGAGCCTACCTCAAGCTCCTGCACCCATAACCATGGTGCGCCTTGCATTACCCTCTAGGTAAATTGAGACCTCTCGTCTCTCCTTGCACACTCATAAATGCATTTAGTCACTACGCCCAGCCTGGCCTTCCCACACACCTCGCTCGGGCTTCCTTGACTTGGAACTAAAGTTCCCGGGCTTCCACATTACTTACCATGCCTCTGCCCACTTGGCATCCAAAGTTGGCATTTCTTGTGCGCGCATAGCCCACAGATGTCCTGTTGCCACCATTCACTACTCTCGGCCCACATACCGCTCATACCCTTCATTGGGTGACCTCCGCGTCTCCCGTCAAGGGTCTCATAACCTTAGGCGTCATCTCAACCCCAGGCATCATAATGAGGGTCTATTCACCTCTCATCTCCCGACCTTAGGCGTCTCGCCTGACCCCAAGCGTCAATGAGAGTTTTAATTGGCCCCTCATCCATCATTCACATGAACGGTCACTTGGCCTTTCATAATTAGGACTCCTAATCCCATGGCTCCCACGCGCATATCTACACATGCCCAACTCCTTTATCCCAATTCTGGATTCCCTTGGATTCCAACTCGACTCACTTGGGATTTCCATCTCACACAGACACCCGCTAGGGTCCATTTGCCACATACCTATCCTTTCTTAGGATATATCTCATTTCATCACGAAATCAACTAGGGTCCACTCATACCCTAGGCACGTCCCCTCTAGGATCGTCATAATGATATAATCATATGGCACCGTATGCATCCCTCATGCATGTCTCACACCCGACTCCCCTTGGAGTCTTTCAATGAACTACCATCGTCATGCCTACCCTGGCCATGACTGGCATATGCTTCCATGCTTGCTCCACCTAGAGCCTCCCTACAAGCAACTTTAGCTTGCTCCATTCCCGGAGCTCGTCACACAACCTGTTGACGACTTCTTTCTTTGGGTTTCGAGCTAATTTCAACCTCAGCTCACCCTAGTTTAAGCACGCAACCCTTAGCACATCACCTCTATGGGAACCACTCCATTCCCTCATACGGGCTTATACATCTCCCCAACATAGGTTGGTCCACTAATCCCTTCTTGGATTAGCTATACCTCGGCTCTCCTTGTCCCATCATGATCCTTATCATGACTTGGCTTTGTGTCCCCACACAAGCCTTGACACTTCAATCGCAAGGAACTCTTATCCTTAGAACGCTTCATATACTCCCAAATTTCTATATTCGGGTTCTCGACACCAATCCCACACCTGGGCATTTGACTCTTCTTTGCTCGACTCTTATATCTCTTACGGAATATTATCTCAAGCCATGATATTTTCCTTATTCCCATAGCAGGAATATCCGAGCACACCATTTCCATCACTGTGGACCTCCATGTCTCGAACCAACCCCTAGGGTCCTCAGTCACTTATGGTTCTACTTCCAAGACCTTCATATCAACCTTTGACCACATTTCTCCAAGCATCTTCCACTTGATGCTCCAACCACGCTCTGATACCAATCTGTAATGCCCCGCTCGCACTTACGGGTGTTACTCGTGAATAATTACCCAAATTGTCCACCTGCCCGGTCTTTGATGAAGGGCGGACCATGTTTCAAGAAGAAACGCCCTAGGTGGGGACTAGGCTCGTCCTTCCCTTCACTGAATCCCCAGGATTTACTAGCAGAATTGGGCTTTAAACCACATCGCGTTGGTTAAAGAAAAAAAATCTCATTCCGATGCCCAATCGCCATTTTCTCAATTTTATTTAATTCTTTTAGAACCAAGAATTTTACTGGGCTCCATAAATCACCATTTAAATCAATCCATTGATTGATTAATAATTTTGGAGGAAAAACTCATCAATTTCAAACTTTTCAAAATTTCGGCATTAATCTCCAAAATGCCCGAAAAATCCCTTTATTTTGAAAATTCCTCCGGGGCCCAAATTCAATTAAGAAATGCCCCAAAATTCCCCAATTTTTTCCATTTTTTTAAAAAAATTGGCCGGCGGGGCCCGCTGGCCTGCGCGGGGCCCCGCTGGCCGCGCATGCCGCCCGCCCGCCTCCGCGCGGCCACCAGCGCGCGACTGCCCGCGGCCCCCAGGCGCGCCCAGCTGCTGCTGCTGGTGCCTCCTGCTGCCATTTCCACTTCTTTCTCTTTTTCTTTTTTTTTCTTCTTCTTGGGCCTTTAAATCCCAAACTTTCCAGAAATTTAAAATAAATAAATTACCTCACTTTCATGCAAATTTTGCCTTTAATTCTCCTTAATCAAGGCCTAAACAAAATACTTGATATCTTCACAACATCTCATACCAAATGAGATTTACCTAGGCTTCATCATGCCATAATCCTCAACCTCATTTTTAAATGAAACATACATTCCCAAAATGTAAAATACACATGCTCTTGGGCTTTAACAAGCCATTATCTAACAATGAAATTACATTTCATAAATTAAACATAACAAGATAGGCTTCCATAAGCCATAACATGCACTTGAATCATCATTTCCATTCTTCCACATGCCATTCCACGTCTTCCTTGATTTTTCCCATGCTTCCACAACCTATATGTGAGGATAAAAACCTCATGAGCCATTAAGCTCAATAAGGGTGCAATGACAAATAAATATGAACATAACAAGTTATATGATGCCAAATGCATGCAAATGTGGCTAGGTTTCTTTGCTTTCACAACCCTCCAAGGTTGAGTCATCAACCCACCATTTCAACCATGTTCTCAATTAACCTATGGCCATAAGTCTCATGAACATAAAAGAACATGCTAAATGCAACATATACATTTATGAAACACATTTATAATACATTGCAAGGCCACCCTCCCATGGGGCCATCCCTTACCTCTTCTTGAATATTAAATCTCCATTTCAAGAGAGCTTCCATCTTCATTTTCCCCCATCTAAAATGTCATTTCAACAAACCATTTACTTTACATTCAAGTATACTAAAATGGAAAGAAGAAAGATTAAAGCTTACCTTAATTTCTTCTTCTTTTTTTTTTTCTCCATTTCTTTCCTCCATGAGAGATTTCTTCCTCTCTCTTTCTTTCTTTCTCCTTCATTTCTACAAATGGCCAAAAGGGAGACAAGTCTCCCACACTTGCCTTTTTATACTAGATTTCCCATATTTCAAGAATACATCCTAGCCATTCATAACAAGCACAATCCATGTGCTTTTGAGAATCTCAATCTCAACCATTGATTTCAAGAGAACAAGGTTTATCTCTTAGAGAAAACACACTTTTAAAATATGTTGGCAATCCATGCCCACTCAAAGGATTTAATTTCATTCATTGGATTTAATTCCACTTTCAAGACAAATCCTCCACCCTTGGATTATCTTGAATTCCCATTTCTTTCTCATTTATTTAAATGGGACTATTTTCAAGCTATCATCTTGAAAGACTAATATCATATAATATCCCATTTAATTTAATTTAACCATTTTCATCCATCAACTTGAGAGACATAATACATTTATTTCACATTTAATAAATCCCACAATTTTCCATCATTAATGGGAGACTAATTTCCCATTTTTCTTTGGATTTATTTAACTCTCATATTTTTCAAGGCATTAATGGTGACCATTTACCATTTTCTTTTGGATTTTCTTTAATCCAAATAATCATGCCTCTCATTAAATGCTTGAAAGACTAATTAACATTTCTTTTGCATTTAATTAATTCACCCAATTATACTTGAACCACAAAATGCCAAGTGTCACAACAAGACACTAACTTGGCTTCCAAATTTAATCTCATCTCTCCAAGTGGCATTACCACATTAATTCACAATTTAGGGAAAATATAATTATTCTCCTCAAATAATTTTTAATATCCACCATTTTCCCTATTTCCAAAATTTAATTTCCTTTATGGAATCACTCCAAAATTCCTAAATAATCTTTGTGAATTTATTAATCCCATATATCTCCACATAATTATTAAATTGGGATTTTTATTCACTTTCTCACCTAATTCCACATAGGAATTATTTTTAATTTACCAAAATACCCTTTTTATTGGATTTCACTATCCAAATTACCAAAATACCCTTCTCATGGGCATTCTCAATCTCAAGGATCCATCACCTTCTCAAGGGCATTTTTGGAATTTTCTCACTTTCTTTCTTATTCTTTTAACACCTGTAACACCGGGTGTTACACCCTTACTTGTATAAGTATTGTGCTGACCAAATTTTAAAAAGGTGCATCCCCAAGCATGAGCGACAGAGTGTTTTGAATTTTTGTCATACTCTTACTTGTGGAGGTCATTTCTCCACAAGAAAAACATTAGCCAAGATCTTACAAAGTGGATTCTTTTGGCCTACCATGTTTAGAGATGTGCATCAGTTCTGTAGCTCATGTGATAGATGCCAAAGGCTAGGAAGCCTAACCAAGAGGAATATGATGCCCTTGCAACCCATTCAGGTGTTAGAAATCTTTGATTGTTGGGGAATAGATTTCATGGGATCATTTGTTAATTCAGGTGGAAACGAGTACATCTTGTTAGCTGTTGACTATGTGTCCAAGTGGGTAGAAGCAATCCCAACAAGAACAAACGATCATCGGGTTGTAATGAAGTTTTTGAAAGAAAATATTTTTAGTAGGTTTGGAATGCCTAGGGCCATCATAAGTGATGGAGATTCTCATTTCTACAACAAACCAGTGGCTGAATTAATGAGAAAATATGGAGTAGTCCACAAGGTTGCAACCCTATATCACCCTCAAACCAATGGCCAAGCTGAGTGACCACCATTAGTGGTTGAGTGACCTTTAGGAACACATTTGTCTGGGAATCTGACATTAAAAGACCCCCTTTCCATTTAGGTTAAATGGATGTTTCTAGATTTGAAAAAAAAAATAAATAAAAAAAAAGTATATAAAAAAATTTGTTTCTTTTCTGCATTACTTAAATAGTATTTCTCTGTGTGCAGTCTAAATAAAAATTTTGCATACGAGTTCATGCATTGAAGACCGCCAAGTATGACTATTTTCTATCCTTTTATTACCAATTGAGGACAATGCGCAATTTAAGTTAGGAATTTATTAGTGTTTGAAATTGATCCATTGTGCAAATAATTTTGGTTAACTTGATAATATTGTTTTGTGTGGTATATATGATTTTATTAGGGCACCTAAAAAAATAAAAAATAAATAAATAATAAAATAAAAAAATAAATAGAAAAATAATAAAAATATAAAAAAAAATTTAAGAGACAAAATTGACGTTGGTGGTAGCCATTCTTCTCAGGCAGTGCAATCACACTGCCCTATAAAGAAAGAGGCACACTACCAAATGTTGAAAAATGAGACGCTAAATGACACCAAGTCTGACGGTGCAATTATGGTGTACCTTGAGCCGAGTGTAAAATAGTGATGCCCATTACTCTATAAGAGACTGCATATCTGTCTGAGGCAAGCCACCATTCTTTAGCTCAATTCTCTCTCCTTTGTGTTATTCTCTGATCAAGTATTCTCATCCATTTTGTAAAGTTTATAGTTCTTTACTTTCTTCTTATTAGAGTTTTCTTTAAAAAAAAAAAATGGATCTTCAGCTTTCAAAAATTCGCAAGTACTATCCATCTCTCCCGAAGAATGATTTGAAAAAAATTTATGTTGCTAGGTGTGAAAGACTTAGGCTTTTGATGTGTAATAACATCCTTGAAGATATTCGTTGGCTGATCGAAGCAAAAGTTCGATTAGTTGGCGAAACTTCACTTAGTTTTAAGCACTTCCCGGGCTTAGGGAAGAGTAGTTTTACGAAGAAACGAAGAGCTAAAAGAGTGAATGGTTGTCACAAGTGTGCTTGTTGGACCTGTAACACTCGATGCAAATCTGTGGGGTTTACGTCTGTAAATCGAGAAGATAAAATTAGTTTCATAAAGGATGGACTGAGTAAGGAGTCATTAGATGATATCTGATTGACTCTTGAGACGCATCCATGTGGAATAGTGTAGAGAGAACTTCTTTCTTTATGAACCCAGTTCATAAGTGACCACCAACGCTATAGTCTTGGGAATCTGACTAAAAACGACCCTGTTTGCTAATCTATAAGAAAATTGGATGGAAAGCCTATCCCGACTTCATAAAAAGTGTTTAAGCCATTTCTGGACGTAAAACTAGAGGAAGATGTGAGCCACAATCACAACTACTTGTACATACGCATAATTTTTGTTTGTATTTATTTCTTGTTGAATTGTTGTATAGCTACTTTTGATCGCCAAACCTCTTTCAAGGGCATACAAAAGGAACAAACATGGAAGGCCAGTTAGTTCATCGAATCAAAACCATATGTGTACTTTGTGGCTCTCAACTTGGGAGTGATATTTGTTACGCACTTGCAGCAAGCGAACTAAGCCAAAAATTAGGAGAGAAAAAGATTAATTTGGTATATGGAGGGGGAAGTCGTGGACTGAATGGTTATGTTTCACAAGCTACACATCTTAGAAAATTATATGTGGTAGGTGTAATGCTAATCCCTTTGGCTGAACCACATATTTCTGGGATTACACGCGGTGAACTTATAGAAACGACTTCTACGTTTGAGCGCATGGCTTGTAAGATTTATCAGTCAGACGCTTTCATTGCTTTACCAAGAGGTTTTGGAACACTTGAAGAAATCTTTTGTATAATCTCCTGGGCCAAGAGTAATCTCCATACCAAACCCATTGGACTTTTAAATGTTAATCATTTTTTCGATGGGTTGCTCTCTTTTCTTAATCAGGCTGTGGATCAAAAGTTCATTTCTCTTTCAACAAGAAAGATTCTCATTTCCGCATCCACCATTGATGAGGTGCTAGAGAAATTACATGCTTATATTCCACAGCATGATCCTTATGAGCCTCGGATAGATTGGTCTAAGGTAAGCAGAAACAAGCGCCAAAGGGGTCCGATTAATTTAGATTTATCCCTGCAAGACAAGTCTTTGATGAGATGGCTGAGTAAGGAGTACTTTTTGTACTCTTGAGACGCATCTCCTATGACTTGCATGAAATCTTTTTCTATCTTGTGTTCTCTAAAAAAAAAAAAAAAACTGTGGACTGTTGTTAGGCAAGTATATGATAAGATGGTTAAGTAAGGAATACTTTTTGTACTCTTAAGACGCATTTTGTTTATCTTATGACTTGCATGGATTTTTTATATAAATATATGTTATGCTTATTTGTTTGTTTGAGTTCTAGCAGTTCATAGTAAATCTATGGACTTGTGGAGTTACAGGTATTCCTAACTGATATGCCCTGTAAACTTGGAGAATTACAAGACCTAAAAAGGTTGTGAGATGTGGACATGAAGCCCAAAGGCCCAACGGGTTGTAGGAGATCGAGGAAATAAGCCGAAGGAGCAAGAGGTCGAGCCGAGACCAAGTGGGGAGGGCCCACTCGGTTATACCGAGTCGATATGACACTGCTTCAGTGTTTCAGCCATAACTTTCTCATACGAGCTCCGATTGGGCTTATTCAAAGTCCTATGGAAATCTAAGAGAATTATCTAAAACTTTCATGTTTTGAGTTTTGATAGATTCAGGCTTAATCAAGGGGTAAATTGAGTATGCAGTTGATGTACCTACACTATGAAGGCTCGGAGTCAAGTATTGAAGGAAGATGGACTCGAACCAAGTCAAATGGGCAAAAGAAGGCATGACCGAGTGGCCCCCCACTCGGTTGGGCAAAAAAGGAGCATGACCGAGTGGCCCCCACTCGGTCATGGCCGAGTGGGGGCATGACCGAGTGGCCCCCACTCGGCCATGACCCACTCGGTCATGCCGAGTGGGTATGACATCACTTCAGTTTTTCAGCCATAACTTTCTCATACTAGATCCGATTGACCTGATTCAAAGTTATATGGAAATCTGAGAGAATTATCTACAACTTTCATGTTTTGAGTTTTGAGAGATTCGAGTTATATCATGAACAAAATCGGGCATGAAGTTGAGGTATGGGAACCACTCACAAATGGGCCACGAGATTCTCTCACATCTTCTCTCTCTCCTCCACTATAAATATGAGACCTGGCTCTCATTCCAAGGGACGCTATTTTGAGCAATTGAAGTACATTTTCGCATTTTCTCTCGAGATCTAACTTAAGCATCGGAGGGTTTGCGTGGGGACCCCCACTCACGCCCTAACGGTGCTCTCGTTTTGTAGGCCACTCGGTTACAAGGCCACTCGGTCACAAGGCCACTCGGTCACCAGGCCACTCGGTCACCTCAGCCACTCGGTCACAAGGCCACTCGGTCACCTCAGCCACTCGGTCACCTCAGCTACTCGGTCACTTCAGCCACTCGGTCACCTTCGGGCCACCTGATCGCTCCGAGGCCTCTCGTCACCTTGAGGCCATCCGATCGCTCCGAGACCCCTCCTTCGGGCCACCTGATCGCTCCGAGGCCTCTCGTCACCTTGAGGCCATCCGATCGCTCCGAGACCTCTCGTCACCTTGAGGTCTCTCGTCACTCCGTGGCTTTCCGTCACTCCGAGGCCTCTCGTCACCTTCAGGTCACCAGATCACTTTGAGGCCATCAGATCATCAGCCCACAAGATCATCAACCTGTCAGACCACCAGCTTCGTCAGTTTATCAGACCTGAGACTCCATCAAGATCCAACTCCACGCCCAGATTTTTCATCAGCGAGGTCACGACTCCTGAGACTCTTGCGTCCATCCTCAATTAAAATAGATTGTTGTATTTTGGCAACAACAATTGGCGCCGTCTGTGGGAAACGCAAGACAAAAAGTCAACTTAAGAATGGCAAACACTCGTGGACACCGACGAACTCTCTCTCAAGGCGTAGAAACACGCCTACCACCACGAAACACTCAGCAACAGGGAGCACCGCCTTCCCCACATAATGCTCAACCTGAAGGAGACAACCGCTCCATTTCCCCTATCCCGCAAGTGGGGAACCAAACAGTCCCACCATCACTACTTACCGGCTCAAGGCCGCCGCCTACCGACCAACCCGGGACTTCGCGACAACCACCACGCACAGTCCCGTGGGAGGAGTATGAAGCATTGAGACAACAACACGTTGAGGGCATGCAAGCACTTCGAGACATGGCTGGTATCCTTCAAGGTATGATGCCTATAGGGACATTACCTGATACTCTGAAGAAGTTTATGCCACCCCCAAAACCTCAGCCCGAGGTAGGGGCCAATTCCTACCAAGAAGCTACTCCCGATTTTCATTCTCGACCTACGCCTCGACGGGAGGGTAGGCTTAGATCGCCACCACAAAGAAAGAACCCTCAGTCTGTACCCCGAAGCAATGAAAACCCAAGATGGGAAAACAAAACCAGAAGCCCTCAAAGACGGAGGTATCATGAAACAGTGGCCAGTACGCCAACAAGACATGACAATCAAACAATAACCACTACGAAGGATGATATGAGAAGAGTAGTAGAAGAAGTGCTTAAACGAAAAAAGTTAATCCCTGCAACCGATGAGCACCAACGAAGAAAATGTCCTTTTACAACCGATATATTGGAAAGACCACTGCCTCGAAAATTCAAAATGCCACAAATCACATTCTACTCAGGGAAAGACGACCCATATGATCATGTTCAGAATTATGAGTCACTGATGATATTGCATGGATGGGACGACGATATAATGTGTCGAGCATTTTCCTTAACACTGTCAGGACATGCTCGAACATGGTTTAACAGCCTTCCAGAAGCCTCCATTTCCTCATTTGGGCATCTTAGGACAGAATTTACTAAAGCTTTTGTGATTAACAGTCGAAGGAAACAGGATGCCACATATTTGCTTAGCATACGACAAGGGAATAAGGAATTTTTACGTCAATTTGTGGATAGATTTCGTAATGCCACCCTGGAAGTCCCCGACTTGCCGGCCCAAGTTGCAGTGTCTGCTATGCTCCAAGGGACGCGCCTTGCCTCTCTCCAAGAGTCACTTTCTTTAGACCCCCCAACGTCCCTAGCCGATCTATTTGTCAGAGCAAACAGGTATATCCTTCACACTGAAATTATGAGAAATATGGCAGGGAATGAGGACAAAGAAAGGAAGAGAAATGAGCGAGAAGGGGAAGAAGAGTCTATTCGACGACAGGAAAGGGTTAGAAGATCAGATATACCTCTGCCCCAGTTCCACCATTATACCAAACTCCTCCATCCTCGGTCAACCATACTTGCAGCCATCGAAGGGTTAGGTCTCATTAGACTCCCGAAAAAGGTTGACCATCCAATAGGGAAGAATAGAGAAGAATATTGTAGATATCACAGAACTCGTGGTCATTGCACTGACCAGTGCCGGGAGTTAAGAGATCAGATTGAGATCCTAGTTCGTGAAGGACATCTTCAAAGGTACGTACAGATCAAAGATGGTGATCCACAAAGAGGAGAAGATAGACAGGAAGAGCGGAGGAGATCAAATCAGAGATGTCAAGAGAGAGGAAAGGGTTACGGAGAGAATCCACCTCTAGACAATGAACCAGTTCATGAGACCATGCATGTCATCTCGGGCAGTGAAACTATGGTAAGGGACTCCTCCTATTCTATCTAGACAAGCCACGAAAGGATAGGCCCTTAGAAGAAGGTAGTTAGCCACCATTAATGCCCTCAAAGAGAAAACAGGGAGCAAAATTCAGACACATTGAAGAGAGCCTATGTTAAAGATCGAGAAACTAAACATTTCGTGCTTGGAGGCAACAATAAGACCCAAAATGAAACAGTGGATGTACTCACTTATTTCAAAAAATGTAAGTATTTCCATTACACATTGCTTTGTGAAAGTTTGTTTGCTATGCTCTGCTTACAGGAAAAATAAACTCAAGCCCGTTGCCTCGCTCACGGCCCGACAACGAGGTAACATTCAATTAAGCCCGTTGTCCCGCCTATGGCCCGGCAACGAGGTAAAACGCGATCGAGCCCGTTGTCCCGCCTATGGCCCGGCAACGAGGTAACATTCGATCCAGCCCGTTGTCCCGCCTATGGCCCGGCAACGAGGTAAAACGCGATCGAGCCCGTTGTCCCGCCTATGGCCCGGCAACGAGGTAACATTCGATCAAGCCCGTTGTCCCGCCTATGGCCCGACAACGAGGTAAAACGCGATCGAGCCCGTTGTCCCGCCTATGGCCCGGCAACGAGGTAACATTCGATCCAGCCCGTTGTCCCGCCTATGGCCCGGCAACGAGGTAAAACGCGATCGAGCCCGTTGTCCCGCCTATGGCCCGGCAACGAGGTAACATTCGATCAAGCCCGTTGTCCTGCCTATGGCCCGGCAACGAGGTAACATTCGATCAAGCCCGTTGTCCCGCCTATGGCCCGGCAACGAGGTAAAACGCGATCGAGCCCGTTGTCCCGCCTATGGCCCGGCAACGAGGTAACATTTGATCAAGCCCGTTGTCCCGCCTATGGCCCGACAACGAGGTAAAACGCGATCGAGCCCGTTGTCCCGCCTATGGCCCGGCAACGAGGTAACATTCGATCAAGCCCGTTGTCCCGCCTATGGCCCGGCAACGAGGTAAAACGCAATCGAGCCCGTTGTCCCGCCTATGGCCCGGCAACGAGGTAACATTCGATCAAGCCCGTTGTCCCACCTATGGCCCGGCAACGAGGTAAAACATGATCGAGCCCGTTGTCCCGCCTATGGCCCGGTAATGAGGTAACATTCGATCAAGCCCGTTGTCCCGCCTATGGCCTGGCAACGAGGTAAAACGCAATCGAGCCCGTTGTCCCGCTTATGGCCCGGCAACGAGGTAACATTCGATCAAGCCCGTTGTCCCGCCTATGGCCCGAAAAAAAGGTAAAACGCGATCGAGCCCGTTGTCCCGCCTATGGCCGGGCAACGAGGTAACATTCGATCAAGCCCGTTGTCCCGCCTACGGCCCGGCAACGAGGTCAAACTCGATCGAGCCCGTTGTCCCGCTTATAGCCCGGCAACGAGGTAAAATTACATTCAAGCCCGTTGTCCCGCTCACGATCCGGCAACGAGAGAAAAATAAACTCAAGCCCGTTGTCCCGCCTATGGCCCGACAACGAAGTAAAAGTACATTCAAAACTGTTACCCCGCTCATAGCGCGACAACGAGGTAAAAGTACATTCAAGCCCCTTGTCCCGCTTATAGCCCGACAACAGGGAGGAAAAACAAACGCAAGCTCATGGCCTTTCTTAAAGCCCAACAATAAAGGAAAATTAAATGCGAGCCTATTGTCTCGCGCATAACTCAATAACTGGGAGCAAAATCAAACTTATTGTTCGATGCATGGTTCGACATCTATGGAAAGCAAACTTACTAGTATATCTACCTCATACTTCTGCAAATGAATTGAAAATCACTAGAGCCCAGAAATTGGAAAGCATGGTGTGCAAACAAGCTCAAGAGGATGTGTATAAGATGAAGCAGCTAAAAGAGAAGTACTGTTCAAAAAGTTTACAGGACAAGATACTCTTTCACCCGAACCTTCCGGTTAAAAGAGTAGGGAGCAATTGATATGCCCTGTAAACTTGGAGAATTACAAGACCTAAAAAGGTTGTGAGATGTGGACATGAAGCCCAAAGGCCCAACGGGTTGTAGTAGATCGAGGAAATAAGCCGAAGGAGCAAGAGGTCGAGCCGAGACCAAGTGGGAGGGCCCACTCGGTTATACCGAGTTGATATGACACTACTTCAGTTTTTCAGCCATAACTTTCTCATACGAGCTCCGATTGGGCTTATTCAAAGTCCTATGGAAATCTAAGAGAATTATCTACAACTTTCATGTTTTGAGTTTTGATAGATTCAGGCTTAATCAAGGGGTAAATTGAGTATGAAGTTGATGTACCTACACTATGAAGGCTCGGAGTCAAGTATTGAAGGAAGATGGACTCGAACCAAGTCAAATGGGCAAAAGAAGGCATGACCGAGTGGCCCCCCACTCGGTTGGGAAAAAAAGGAGCATGACCGAGTGGCCCCCACTCGGTCATGGCCGAGTGGGGGCATGACCGAGTGGCCCCCACTCGGCCATGACCCACTCGGTCATGCCGAGTGGGTATGACATCACTTCAGTTTTTCGGCCATAACTTTCTCATACTAGATCCGATTGACCTGATTCAAAGTTATATGGAAATCTGAGAGAATTATCTACAACTTTCATGTTTTGAGTTTTGAGAGATTCGAGTTATATCATGAAGAAAATCGGGCATGAAGTTGAGGTATGGGAACCACTCACAAATGGGCCACGAGATTCTCTCACATCTTCTCTCTCTCCTCCACTATAAATATGAGACCTGGCTCTCATTCCAAGGGACGCTATTTTGAGCAATTGAAGTACATTTTCGCATTTTCTCTCGAGATCTAACTTAAGCATCGGAGGGTTTGCGCGGGGACCCCCACTCACGCCCTAACGGTGCTCTCGTTTTGTAGGCCACTCGGTTACAAGGCCACTCGGTCACAAGGCCACTCGGTCACCAGGCCACTCGGTCACCTCAGCCACTCGGTCACAAGGCCACTCGGTCACCTCAGCCACTCGGTCACTTCAGCCACTCGGTCACCTTCGGGCCACCTGATCGCTCCGAGGCCTCTCGTCACCTTGAGGCCATCCGATCGCTCCGAGACCCCTCCTTCGGGCCACCTGATCGCTCCGAGGCCTCTCGTCACCTTGAGGCCATCCGATCGCTCCGAGACCTCTCGTCACCTTGAGGTCTCCTGTCACTCCGTGGATTTCCGTCGCTCCGAGGCCTCTCGTCACCTTCAAGTCACCAGATCACTTTGAGGCCATCAGATCATCAGCCCACAAGATCATTAACCTGTCAGACCACCAGCTTCGTCAGTTTATCAGACCTGAGACTCCATCAAGATCCAACTCCACGCCCAAATTTTTCATCAGCGAGGGCACGACTCCCGAGACTCTTGCGTCCATCCTCAATTAAAATAGATTGTTGTATTTTGGCAACAACACTAACGACCCTATTTTATTACTTCAATTCAAGTTGGGGGGTGTAAGGTCTAGTTATAAATGATCTGGTTCATGTTTAACTGTGAGTTTCCTATTACTTGTTTGTAGTCTTGAGTGAATTGATTATTTTTATCTGCTCTTATTAAAAAAAAAAAAACAAAAATTGTGTTTTAAATAACATTGTTCCTAAAGCATTGGAGTTATGCACTGATAGCTGGTTAAGTTTGCAATACGAAACATGAATGCATTGATTTCTTATTTGAAAACATATATGCATTGGAATAAGTAATTTGCATTCATCGAGTATTCAAAATTTAAAAATTGGTTATCAGTCATAAAGTCAAAGGTGATAGTAATTAGCTGATTAGTACACTGTATGATCCTTCAATAGAAGTGGAGACTATTACCCAAGTGAGTGTTTGAGCCTAATAACTGTTAATTCTGAGTGAAATAACACTTACTCTGAATATGCTTTATTGTTTATCTCATCTTTTCAATGGCTTCAAAATATCAATTCGCTTTGAATGCCTAGCATGATAGCAGATGAGTTTGACTGATTTCAAACTCTAAATTAGATGACTGAGTAATATTGTTTTGTAGAAGCATGATAGGGGGATCAATTTATTTCATTTTGGGTCTATTAACCTTTTTCTTTCTTTACATTAACCTCCCTTGCTAGCCCATGTGAGCTATTTGTAGTACAATTTCTTTCAATACCCTCATTTACCTCATAACCATATGAATTTTGTCCAACTTGGTGTGATTTTGGGAATTAGTCTGTTTAGCTATTTTCATATTAAAAAAAAAAAGAGAGAGAGAGAGAAAAAAAAGAAAAAAAAATAGAGAAAAATTCTCTTAGCTATTCAGCACAATTGTCTCAAAATAAATGCTGGAAAAAAAAAATCCCAACACACCATTTGCACACTCTATCCTTTTCTTTGACAACCTGTATTAACCTCATAATCCCATTACAACCCAGTCTGATCCTTCTTAATGCTATAAATGATATGATCTCAGAATTCAAGTTCGGAGTAGGGAATTATGTTTAAATTCAGAAGTTATTTATCTAAGGCATTATTCCAGTCATGAAGCTATATCAATTTTCTCGTTCTTTCGTGAAAATATGTTCTTTGTATTTGGGATGACACCAATTTTGAACTTGTTCTACATTTACTCTTATAATGGTGCACCCCCTTGTGTGTACACCTGAGGAATCGTTTTATTAGAGGGAAAATCCACAGTAAGGTTTAAAGTCAAAACTTTGAGGGAGTAAATCTGTGTATTGATCATCCTGATTGCCATTCTTAAGATTGTATGACCTTTAACCATAAATCTAATTTTGAATGTTTGACTTATTTTGAATATTCTACTCTACGCATTTTGGTTTCGAATTTGAAATTTTTATATTCATGCAAGTATTGCGATTAGATCTTGGCTGATGTATAATCCGATTGCTAAGGGACTAGCAATATTCAAGTTGGGGGGTGTGATGAGAGGTTAATATTTCCTAAATCTTAATGAATTATATCCCCATTTTGAATTTATAATTATGATTAAAATAAATAATTACTTGCATTACATATTATTACAGGAAGAAGCAAGAAAGCTGATTTCTACAATTAATTAGGGGCATAAATCGAAGACGTTGGATTACCCATTATTGTTGCTAAAAATCATGGGCCAACTATGGAGTCTAGAGGATATTTCAAGTGCACTTGGCCCAACTATCAAATAGAATCCAACATAAGAAAGGCCCAAGACCAATCAGAGGCCCAAGACTAATCAAAGGCCCAAGACCAATCAAACGCCCAACAAAGCCCAATTTGTAGAAGACTTTTCTTTGTTTTGTATTTTTATAAGTGTTTTATCACCTAAAGTCTTTTGTATTCTTATGAGAAGTCCACCACCTAAAGTCTTTTGTCTTTTACCTAATTTTCTTCCACTAGTTAGGTGAATATTTTGTTTAGTTGAATAATTATATGGCTTGTATTGCATCTTATGAGCTATAAATAGCTTACTTTGGTGCATTTGTGGGGAGGTTGTTATTACTTGAATTAAAATTTAGTTTTGTTCTTAGAGTTTCTCTTAGAGAATTACTCTTATTCTCTCTCTTGTTTTCTCTTGTAATCTTACTTTCTTTCTTTCTTCTTTTAAATTCTTATGTCATTTATTGTTACTTATTATCCACCGCCTAAATGGCTGGTTAATTTCTGCCTTTAAATTTCTGTAATTTTAATTCTTGTCTTTTAATTATCCACCGCCTAAATGGCGATTAGTTTCTGCTATTTAATTCTTATCATTTAAATTTTGTTGTTTAAATCACGTCATTTAAATTCTTGTCAATTAACTTTTAAATGGAAATGAGTAGCTAAACCTAATCTTGGGTTAAGGCAAGGACAGTGTCCAACGCAAATGATTCTCAAAGAAAGTTGCGCTTTAAATGAGTAACATTAATTTAAATTTCAATATGAGTGTGTTTTAATTATTGGAATATCACTAGATTTGGATTGGAGCATAAGCCTAACTTAGAGCTCTCATGTCATGTAACGCCCCACTTTTCCAAATACACAACAATGTAAAATATAAGCTAACATCACTGCGGGCGTTATGGAAACCCTTACCAACGGAAGCATTGGATCGAACCTGAAAGCTTAATCAAAGCTAAATAAAGGGGTTTCTACTAGATTTCCTTTACAAGTACGGGAAATGCTCATGACTTCTAATACTTCAAAAAGACAACACATCACTATAGGAACTATCGTAGGACACCCACACACACACACACTTCTTACAACCTTGAGTATTCTAGCTGCTATTTATATTACAGCATTTGAAAACTTCCAAAATCCAACAAGCAACTCTTACCATGTTCATATTACACAGTAACCCCGACTTACACCCTTAACAGCATAAAAGGTAAACCCAAGCCTTACATAACCCCTGTTTATACAACTGCGATACATAATGCTCAAACAACCAAAGGTTACATAGGATCCATAGCACATGAACAACATAAAGTTAAGCTAAACATCAGTCACCTCGCAGCCTTTTCTCTTGCTTGCCTCTGGGGTACCTGGCATGCTAATATACCTGGGAGGTTGAATGTCCCAGGGGTATGAAACACCCAAGTTAGATATTACATCTAAGTGAGTGAATCAAACAATGAAGTACATGCGTGCAAATGCAAAAATGCCATTATGAAATCCACCCTTGTGGTAGAAATGCCAAGCTGTTGCAATCACCTCCGCGGTCATCATAGTCACTCCTGGCTCATCACCAGAGCACGAGGTCTTCCATGATGTCCCAACAACTAGCCACAGTCACCAATAGGAACATGATATATGACAAAGCAGAAGGAATATGCATAAACAAGGGAAAATATTACATGTAAGCCACAAAGGCATGATGTGCAAGCCAACACACAAGTGAAGAAACAAATCCTAAAAATGCCACAAAACATGCAAGAATCACTCACCTTGCTGATTTGGTAGCGCTAAGGTACTGTTCACAGGGTTCGGGAAAGGTTTTCTGCAAAAATAACATAATTTCGAAACTCAAACCTAAAATATTTTTATATGGAGTCCTAGGGAAGAATTTAAGGCCCAAGAATACAAAATTTGGGGCCAAGGGGGCCTCTCACGCACCTTCACGCGCTGGGGAAAAGAGCACCACGCGCTCCACTTGCGGCAGTCAGGTGGCACGTGAGCTGCACGAGCCGCCCCATCAGCTTTGACACCTTATGGTTTTTTGGACCGTTCTCCCTCGTCCGAACTCCAATTTGACTTCCGTTTGAACCCACACGACCCTTATTCAATTATCTATCAAACTACAGAAAGAAATTATAATTACCTTGCTGTTTAGTCACTATTTAAATCCTTTTACGGTGGCCATTCAACTTTTTTGACGAAACGTTTTACCACTCTATTTGTGGGCAAAGGTTCTCCTCTCAACTCACCTCCTATTTTCCTCTTGATTAATGGTGAGATTTTACCTTCCAAGGCCTTGGTATTTATAGGCATTTAGGGCCAATCCAAGAGTGCCATGTGTCACTTGCCATGTGACACTAATTAGATAAGGTTGTAATCATCACTTTTGTAGGATTGTGCCAAGTGTCCCTTGAGATTGGAGCCATTTCTCCCCCTTGCCACATGTGTCCTTCTAAACATGTGCCACCACATGTTAATTTAGTTTTTTCAAGATTCATCATGATTATGTCTCCTAACTAAGTTAGCTTACTTAGTTCCTTTAACTAACTAGTCACAAGATATTTTAACTTCTTACAAATAACTCTTTAACCCCAAAACATCTTTGCACTTATATCCCTTGAGCCCTATAAATCCTTAAACTTCTCCAAAACACTTTAGATGATGCCCCCTCGCGATAGTTTCCATGATTTTTCGAAAAACCCTTCATTCGTTCCTCGGCGATTACCTCAAAACTTCACATGTATCCTTTGATTTCCAAGGAAACGTTTTTTTTCTTTGAACAATAATGCCTAGGAAAACTTCGGGTATTACATGTCACGCATGAGAGTTACTAGAACTGGAAACGCTATCATACCCAAACCCGGATGATTAATTTAGTTATTTTGTATATTAATTGTAATTGGATTTATGGTAGTTGCTTAAATTAGAATCTCGAATATCATGTATGGGGATTGCTTAAACTAGAATTATCATCATCTCTAATTGCATTTAGTAACAAACTCCCATATCTGAAACTAAATTAATGTTACTAACCTTATCTGCTAAAATTTGGGAATCAACGGGTTGACACTGAAATTGTCTTAACTCAAGTGCTATCCAATTTTATATCCTCACATTAAGCATTACTTCAATTTCTCCTTTACTTTATTTTCTAGTATATGTTATCTAAAAATCATAAAAAATCTCATTACCAATCCATCTAAATGCGTGTGCGTGTGTGTGACAGTCTTTTTCTTTTGTCATAAATAAATCTCTCAGTTGACGACCTAGACCCATCCAGCAAATATAAATTTAAATTTGGACTACAACTGCACTCGTACATTGACGAGTATAAACCTCTCACCTAAATAAAGAAAAAAATATAAAATTTTTATTGTGTTTTGTTTTGTGTTTTAATTGCAGGGTGAGAGTGCAGCCAACCGCGGTAGGGTTCAAAGCGTCGTAAAAAGGCCGTTTTAAGTCCGTTTTAATCTAAATTAAAGAGGAATAGACTCCTTCTTGGTGCATGACTTTGCTAACCTAAAGAGCACTATATAAAGAATTATTCTTGGCAGATTTAGGAGTTTTTTGAGAGGAGGAGAAGATGGCAAGTCGAGGCAAAATAAGGAGATTTTCTTGGAGATCTTCGATTTTGGTTTTATTTTTCTATTCTTTCTTCTCTACAACATCATGAACTCCATTTTTATTACTCTTTCGTTGGTTGAAACTATGTTAAGCGAAGTACTTTGTGGCTAGGCTAATTGATGAAACCTAGTTCAATGATGGTTTAATTAAAAGTATTTGGGTTTTATTTTATTCTTGTCTTTTGAGTTGATCGTTTATTATGCACTAATTCCGTTTTGATACTTGGTCATCATTAGAACGTGTTTGTGATTTATATTGCTTTCGAGAGATTCAATGTAGATTAGCACTTGATAATAAATGACATAAGGTTCGATAATAGGTAGAGATACCATTATGCCTTGTAAAATCTTATTTTGATGATCGTTGTGGATAAATGCATGTTTGTATATTTGCAGATTAATTAGAGATAATTAATCTCATATGTGAGCATAGATTCGATTGATTATCGAGAGAGGCTTTTGATTAACTTAGGATCATCGATTTTCAGCTCAAAGTAAGAATTATAAAACCCAATCACTGAGAGATTAAACCAAATATAGAACTACGGTGGATTCATGAACCCTAGTGCATTAGATTTCTATATTTAAAACCTAAAGAATTATTTTGTGTTTTCCTTTTGGTGAGTTAGTTTTAACTTATATAAAACTTCCATTGAGTATTCTTTTAATTGTGTGTGGCTTATTAAAGTTAATAGTGGTTAAAGTAGGGGCCAAAAGCTAATCCTCGGGGGAACAATACTTGATTCATCATTATATTACTTGTTACGATTCCGTTCACTTGCGGGAAAGAATAAGCGGACATAATTAATTCAGAAAAAAAATAACTCATTTACCTCAATCCATCTAGAGTAGAAAACCGACCAAACGCCCACACTAGCGTTGCCTCATTGGCTGCAAATCTTGCACTCAAATCTCATTCTTAGGCCTCTGGCATGCTTCTCGAGCCCCAAATTCATTTTCAGAAATTTTTCCCATTTTTTTGGAATTTTTTGACATTTTCTCCATTTTTCTAGATTTTCTTTATTTTCTTTCTCTTTTTTTTTTCTTTTCTCCCTCTAGTCTTCTTCTTCCTCTAGCACGCGCGCCCCTATGCATAGCACGCCTGCGTGCTACTAGTCCAAGGTCACCGATCACCGTTGGCCTCTTCTTCCATCCACCCATCACCGCCTCAGCTCACCGCGACCCTGATCGGCCATCGTTGCTGCACGATTGTCCTTAAAGCTGGCCGATGGCTATTGCTACCTCTGGCCATTGCATCCAACATGCACGACTGTCCTTAAAGCTGGCCGATGGCTACTGCTACCTCTGGCTATTGCATCCAACGCCATCGCTAGCTTCTCCAGGTCATCATCAATCTCTGCCTCCAACTACTATACGCCGATCGGCCACCACTGGCCACCCCACGATCAGCTACCATCTCTCCTGATCCCTCTTCTCTCTCAGCCAAAGCTCTCAAGCTCTCTTCCTTTTTCTCCCTCCATTTTGATTTCAGAGTTATTGTAGAAAGATGGGTAGCAAGCACACAAGTACACACATATATATACATGTATATATTACACATTTAGCCCTCAAATTCTCATTAATTTCACTTTGAGAATCTCCTTAATTCCACATAAGAATTTATTTAATAGACTTGGACCCTCCAAGGCCTTAATTAAATTACCCTCAAGTCACTAAAAATCTTACTTTCTCTAAAATTAATAACTGACTTTACTTGATAAAGCTGATTTCATCCTTGCGCCTGCACGGGACCTTTATTCCACCCAAAAATGCTTTAGGGTTGTCTTACTCACAAAATCGGACCACCCTTAGGATCCTCTCGACTTCTCGGACGTCCCCTATGACCATTCGGCTCAGGCAATCATTTGGGCTTATACAGAAACTATTTTGAAAATTATTCCCGGTCTGATTGCTCTCAGCGTCATTAGCCTCATCTCGAGATGCTCACCAATATCGTGCCCTCTTCCCTGGATATCCAAGTCCCGGGGCATTCCATACCGCCGATTCGACAGTTTCATTAATTACTTTCTTGAAACCCATTCTTGGGCTCTCTGGACCACCCAAGGCCCTTAAAAGTCACTGGAAATCCGATTTTTTCCAACACCATGTAATACCGGGTATTACATATATCAATAACTTTTACAATAAAATTTTTATTATTATATAAACCTAATGGGGCTTGCTAGAATATCACAACATTTCTCTTCAATAAACTATTATCTATAATCAAAAAACTATAGCTAATATTAATATTCACCAAATTGGGTCCAAAAGAAGCCATGAAGCTAGATGTAATAAATAAATATATATTACCTGAGTAGGTTGAGATATAAAAGGCTGATTTTGACTCCTAGATTGCATGAATTCCTTAAATGCCACTACAAGAAACAAGCTTTTTAGTGGAAGCCAGGGTCATCACTAAAAGCTCAAAAAGCTGTCACTAAAAGTATTAGTGACGGTCAGATAGACCATCACAAGTTGACACTAATACCCTCGTCACTAATGTAATTAATGACGATAAAGGTGGCTATCACTAAAGGCCCATTAGTGACAGCCATATGTGGCTGTCACTAAAGTTTACCCATTAGTGACAACCAATATGGCCGTCACTAATGTAATTAGTGACCATAATGCTGGCCATCACTAATGGCAACCCATTAGTGACAGCCATACGTGACCATCACTACATGTTGACCGTCACTAAAGTTAACTCGTTAGTGACATGATCTTGGCCGTCACTAAAGTTAACCCATTAGTGACACGATGTCGACCGTTACTAATGTTAACCCATTAGTGACGACGATGTTGGCCGTCACTAAAGTTAACCCATTAGTGACGATAATGTTAGTCGTTACTAAAAGTGGTAACCCATTAGTGACGATAATGTTAGCCGTTACTAAAAGTGGTTTACCCATTAGTAACAACCATATGTGGCCGTCACTGAAGGTGGTTTTCAATTTCACATTATTTGGCCTACAACCTATACCACGTACACTTACTTTACAAATTTACGAACACCTACTTTACAAAATGTTACAAACTATCACAATATATGAAATATATTGCTATACAATCATCAACAACCCAAAAGAAAACATATATATATATATATACTCACATTATCAACAATCAAAAGCTATAATTCAAAGTATCACTTTACAAAATCAATAAACCAACAAAATATGGAATGTTGAACACTATTCATCAACCAAAACATGTCATATCAGTAGAGTATCATCATTCATTACTAACCCTTCCTAATCTAACCTCTTCCATGAAGCTTTTTAGCAAACTAAGAGTTTCTACTTGGGTTTGCTCTATTGTGCTTAGTTAATTTTCTTTCAACTCTTTATTCTCTTGTCTTAGTGTTTCAATTATTAAAGCCATTTGTAATTGAGAAGGAAGTTTGCCAGAGACTGAAGAAGGTGTGGGGCCGAAACCATATCCACGAACTCGACCATGCCTTTCTTTGCCCATCACTTCAAGGAAAATCTGATTTTCATCAACAAGTTCAGAAGGCTGCTCCTCAGCTCTTTGGGCTGCTATAGTTTGAATATTTTCCTGTAATAAAATGTTGCACAAATAATTATTACATAATACACTTATATAATATTAGAAAATAATCATTTTCCACAACTAAACAATTAAGTTTGAGAACTTAGAATGAGACAAAATTCATATCCAAACAGAATTAACAGAGTTACTAGTTGCTTTTGTTTTTCTCTAATGCTCATGGATAAATGTAATATGAGAACATTTCTAGTTGGTTTTTACCTTATTGGATTGGGCCTTGCAAAGAAGAACTTTAATTTTGATCCATAATAAGATTCCATTTTTTTAATTTTAATTTTTTTATTTTTTATTTATTAGGGAGGATTGCAATTAATTGATAAAATAAAAACAAATAAAATGATATTAATTCATAAATTATTATCAATTAAATAAAAACAATATAATTAAATTTTAGATTGATTAATAACATGACCATATTTAATTTGATAAATTTTATGTTAACTCTCTATTATAATAATCTTATAATTTTATGTTAACTGTCTATTATATATATCTTTGAACTACTTACTTTTAATTAATTTTTGTAATATTTAATATAAAGAGGGAAATGATGGAAGGAAATTTTTAAGAAAAATCAAATTAGCCAAAAACTAATTATTAGGATATCTAATTAAGAGAGATTCATTTGGAGAAATCTAGGAGGTGACTAATTAAGAGAAATTCATTTGCAAATAATTAAAATTTAGTGATCAAAATGAAAAACACACCAAAATTTAGTGATATTTGGTGTGAGTTACCTATGTTTTAAGTTTGGAGTTTGTTTTGAATGAAAACATTCAAAATAACTTTTTATTGTTTTGGATTTTTTTTACAATTTTTTTTTTATTTTTGAAAATGCGTTAGAAAATTAAAAACTAAAAATAACTTAAAAATAACAAAGAGAATGCAGACTAAGTGTTTTATCTACAATTTCATAGAGAAAATCAAACTTTTTGCAATGAATACAAATTTTGATTAATTATTTTTTTGTATTACAAGAACTGTTGTGACTAGATAAATAAAATTACTCAAAATATCCAGCTATTTGAATGAAAAAGTGATTAAATTTATATATATATATATATATTTTTAATGTGCAACTCTTTTTGATGATTCTTTTTTAATCCTTAAATATCACATTTAGTGACGGCCAAGTGTGGTCGTCACTATTAACCTCCATTTGTGACCACCATCCCCTGACTTCTCGCTAAAGGTGTACATTCAGTGACAACTAATTTTGATCACCACTATTGCTAACCCATTTGTGACCGAGCATTCCCGACCCTCACTAAAGGTCCAATATTCAATGACAACCATGTGCAGTGGTCACTATTGTACCTCCATCTGTGTCCGAGGTTACCCGACCCTTACTAAAGGTGATACATTCAGTGACAACCACGTTTAGCCATCACTATTGTGCCTCCATCTATGATTGATGTTGCCCGACCCTCACTGAAGGTGGCACTTTCAGTGACAACCGCATGTGGCAGTCACCATTGTGCCTCCATCTGTGACCGACGTTGCCCAACCCTCACTAAAGGTGGCACTTTCAGTGATGACCGCGTGTGGCCATCACTATTATGCCTCCATTTGTGAGCGACGTTGCTCGACCCTCACTGAAGGTGGCACTTTCAGTAACGATCGCGTGTGGCCGTCACTATTGGGCACCATCTGTGATGAATTCTATCTGACCGTCACTAAAGATTGGAATTAGTGACAACTTTTAACTGGCTGTCTCTAAATGTGGTCACTAAAAGTCAAATTTCTTGTAGTGTGCAACTTCTAGAGCTTCCACACGGTCTTTAAGCCTCCTATTCTCTTCTTCCAATTCATTCTTGCTTGAAGTTGTGGGTTTTAGTTCTTTAGGTCTCACCCCACCACCATACAAAAGAACATGATTCTTCAATTAGGGGTCAAAACAAGTCTAAATGATTTCAAGATTTGACATTTCTGGATTCGATTGGATAATTTGAACTAATTGATCCTACAAAACATGTTCATGGTATAATTTAATATACATTAAATATACTTGGATGATAAAAATTGAACAAGGAAATTAAAGTAAGTGTCATTAGCTACTTAACTTACATATGTTTCTTGTTCTTTCGGCTCCACCAACTTCTCACATTTCTTTCTAGTTGCAAACCACATATCTGCTAAATTGGGTTCGTGACCATTTTTGCCTCCCTAAATAAAATGAAAAGTTTAGAGTAACCACTATCTAACAGAACTATTGATTTGTATAAAGGAAATTTGTTGAAGGTATATGTTATAGTACCATTTGGTATGCAATTTCTCGCATTGGCTTGCTTCCAGTCATATGGGCCATGCATAGGCCCATCACTTACTTTTTCTTATCGATTGTAGGAATATCACTTTGTTCTGCTCTTTCCACAATCACGTTTAACACACGAAGTAAACATTGAAGAAGCTTGGCTTTAATATATAACATACAATACTCAAAGAATTCTTTTTATAACTAAGCATGTGAACTTAAAAGGTATTATTCTCCTCGTAGGTTCAATTTTATCATCTTCTTATCAAATAGAAGAAATATGACAGCGGCAACGTAATAAAAGGTCCATGAAAATAATAGCCAAATTAAAATATAATTAAAATTTTCATTTTTCCAGTAACCTAGCACACTTGTGATTGCTAAATGTGCAAGGATTTTAGTGGTTGAATAAGGCAATGAAGCTCCAACATAATATTTCAGATAGGGCAACAAGATCTCCAAAGGATAAAATTTTGAAAGGGGGAATACCACTTTCTAACTAAAAAAGAAAAGTAGAAACTAGAAACCTAATAAAAAAAGATACAGCCTACATAGCAACAACAACTCAATTCCATTGTCCAAAGCGTCGTACATTCATTGGGGTTCTTGTTTACTTGTTCTTATGACAGCTTTCAAATTGTGGCATTCATGTTTTCAAAGTTGTCCCTTGATCAGAAAGCTATTTCACCGTTGATTAGTGATTCAGATGCTAGATTCTGAAAAATATACTACAACATAGAACATCACATACACAACTGCCCACCTATATTAATTAATGCAGTAATGCTAATTTGATACAACACTTGAATAACCAAATACTTATTTTACTCAATAACCAAATTTCCTTATCACTTGAATTTTGGTCAAGCTGATTCAATTGTCCCAAACTTCTCAAACACAACCCAAATTCCAAGACTCCTAATTAAATCACTTTAACTAAACATCATATAAATTCTCTATATTTAGCAATTCAAATTCGAAAATGTTTTAATTACCATACTACATGTCTCTAAATAGTAACTTGTACAATGTTCAACCTGCTAATCAGACATTGAAAGGAGAACATAAGGTTAACACTAGTAACAGTACTTGTCCTTCTAGCCATGTTAAGGAACAAAGCCTGGGTCCACTAGAACAAGAATTGCATTAGACAGAACAATCAAAAGCTCAAAATAGTAACAGTAACTAATTCTCATAAAATCTATTAGAAAGTCAAATACTATCAGAAACTATTAAGGGAATCCCAAACAAGAATAAGTCAATCGCAATCACTCATGAGAAAAACTGCCTAAAACATCGAGTAATGCATTCATTTCTTATAGGAATTCTATCTGGGTATTTGTCCCTAATGTTAGTGTTATGCCCCACATGCCAATCATGTTTTATGTAATTGATCATACTTTACATTGTGATTCTTTATTTTCAATCAATTATTACTACAAGGCATTATGTTTTTATTTGTCATTGATAATTGTCGTCATAATTTATTGCAATCCATACTTGACAAAGTCCATAGATCAAATAGGCTCATGGAATATGGTCGTGCGTAGAGATGATGATCATGAAACATATTCCTTACAAGCCTTGATCTTAAATGTTCCTAGTCATAGAGTTATTAGGATTGGACACTAATAACTAGGATAGACTAGCACATATGATGCATGTTCAATCAGTAGAATGTCTTGTTTCATGGACATTGGTGTGAGGACACTAGTGCATATATATGGGTGCTTATTATAAGAATAAGTACACTGAACTGACCCACTACAAAATTTCTAATGGTAATTGTTTAATGTCAAATTGGACTTCCTATGTTGCAATAGTGCAGATTGATCCTTAAACTTGAGACATCATGGTAGTCTTATATCTGACTGGTTACGCTTTGGTGCTTTTTTGGATTCTAATCGAGTCATTGATAAACTATCACTAGGCATGGCCTTGTCACATATGAAGGCTTGTGAATGTTGAAATCGGATTCATCACTTATCGTTAAGATGAGAGGATGTCCTATATATTCTGATGATTTCATGAATGAGAAAATTCTTGGCCAAGGTGAGGTGGAAATCAAAAGGTGTTTTGATTTCACCTATCAAGTCATAAATCTGGAATGGATACATAGTTATTGAATGATTAGGGTTTTGTCATAAAACTATACCCTAAATTCAATTGGGACATAGATCAATGAAAGGATTTTACTACACGATAATTGCAATTGGAAAGGTCCATGTTTTCAATCGTTGGCTAGGTATTCATGGCATGTTGCTAGACGTTAACGATGATATGTAGGGTTTTAGAATTAATTTGATTAATTTTAAAACTATTAATTAAAAAGTTTAATTAAGAAGCCCATGAGATGTGTTAATTAAGAAACCCATAAGTTTAATTAAAGAGTTTAATTAATCTAATAAGTTGGGCCTTGAGATAGCCCAATAGAATTGGCCCTACATCTAGTCTAATGGTGAACCTAAGGGCTCACACACTTAGATCAAGCCCATTCCACAATTAAAAAAGGAGAGAGTTGGCCCAATGTGATTAATGGCTTGGCCTAAAGTGTTTAGGGTTTTTCCAAGCCACAATTAGGGTTCTTAAAACTCTATTTATATGCTGCTTAAGAAGTTGGAAAAGATGAAGAAAATTTCATGTCTCTCAAAAGGCGTCTAGGGTGTTGAGTGTAGATTTTGATGATTGATGATTAGCATATGTGAATGTGAATGTACATTTATATTTTATGTACTAACAAAGCATAAAGCCTTCATAAGGCTTACAAAGCTATTCTCTAGTGATTTTATGACACAGGTTATATATGGAAACTTCTTATACTTATATAGAGATTTCATTATGTATGGAAACAAGTTTTTAGAAAGCTTTCTAGAAATTTGAGTATTTGAGCTATGTATGGAAAGTTCTTCTTGGAATGGAAAGTCTAGAAGATATATATGGAATTCTTGTTCATATATAGAAAGTTCAAAAGAGATATATGGAAGTTTGTGAGCAGATTGGAGTAGTTCACTATATGGAGTTGCCATATACATATCTTGGAGACATGGCATTGTTAACGTGGCATTTTGATGACATGGCAGCCACATGGAGCACACTCACTAGCTACATCATCTCGTTGGTCTAAATATGGTAAGAGAATCATGGAGTAAATTTAAAGGTTCCTAGAAGCTCTTTTACTCAATTAAATATGGAAGAATTTTTTGAATTGCATTCAAATGGAGAAGTTAAATATTCAGCCTTATTGTTCAACATTAATGGGGAAAATTAAGGTTTGAAAGTTAAACCTTTATAGATATTACTTTCCTTTATTGTTAATTCTCTCTCATTAAAAGGATATGGAGACTCAAATCATGGAATCAAGTATCCTACTCATTATGGCTAATTGATATCTTCATTATGGGAGAATATTTAAAGGATATCTTGCATATATTTAGCTACACAAATTGATTCTCTACTTGTTAACATTTTTAGTATGGAAACTTGATCAATTATGAGCTTTTGAAGTCATAATTGATATCTTCATTGTTGGACAAATTTGTTTCATTATTTGAGAATATTTGGCTGCATTTTACACTATTTGGAGGTTTAAATTCAAATTTCAAATCAACTACTCTTGTTATGGAAGCTAAGGAGTCAATTGCACAATCAAAGGTGTTTGAAGATCAACTAGAAGTCAAAATTGATCATTTCTTATTTATGGTCGATTTTGCAAGAATTATGAAGGATTTTGATGATATTTTAATCCTTAAAATCAGCCATGCATTACTGGAATTGGTTTTCTCATTCAAAGTTGATTGGAGATCAACAAAAGTCAAAGGTCTTGAAGATCAATCAAATTAGCTGATTATGGAAGGTAAATCAAGAATTCAATATGAAGGGTTGAGATTGACTTAAAGACTTGACACATGGAGGGTTGAGATTGATCAAGGAAAGCTTACTCCATCACTATATAAAAGGGTCTCTTGAAGGCTTTGGAACAACTTTTGGAAGCCCTATTATGTTCTACATTATTGGTCGAGATTTTCATTCTCTCTAAATCTTTCTCTTCTTCTATCTTCTTGAGAGAAAACTAAGAGAGTTCTCTATGCTTCATTGTATTATTTTGAGAGAACTCTATTTCTAAATCACTATTATTCTTGAATCTTATAAAGAGCATACAAAATCCAAACTAGTGAGTGTGAGACTCCAGAAATAGTTTGGTGGTGGTGAAGCCAAGTGAAGGCTTCGACGGTTGTAACAAAAGTTTCATATAGTGGATTTGGTTGAAAATCCTAAGGAAGAAAATCCTTAGGTAGTGGATAGAAGCCATAAGGGCCGAACCACTATACATCACTGTGTTCTTCTTCTTTTCACTCTTACTTATTCTTGCTTGATTATACTTGTTTGTTTTTGTCTTGTGCTATCTGAAGTGGCTGAATCTTAAGGCCTACATTCTTGGTGGTTATTTTGATTATATTTTGATTTGCTTTAATTGATCATTCTTTGTACTCATTCAATATTCCATTTGATTTATTTAAAGACTTGTTATTATGTCCATTTAAATCACTTGTTTTCACCAAGTTGTAATTTGAAGAGTATATTGGATCAAAGCACATACTAGCACAGCCAGGGAATATCATATTATCCATTTAGTATTTAAGTGCTCTCGTACTCTTAACTACAATTTTGGTTTGTATTAAATTTGTTTTCTCATATATATACGTGCATAAGTTTTGCATTAGAGTTTTTAAAAGATGTTAATTCACCCCCCTCTTGACTAGGTTAGAACTCAACATAGGGTTGCTAGCACAACCAAGGCATTCGTGGAAGGATCGATCATGTGGACCAACTTGGAGGAGATTGCGCTTGCGACTCTACGAATTGAAATCAAGTAGAATCGAACCCTACATGGTCGTGGGTTCCTAACACCTAATTCTTATAGCCTCGGCACACCTTTTTGTTGGAAATTGAAACAAAATATTAAGCATTGAACTAGATTACCAGAATAAAAGAAATAACACACGAGAATTTTGCAAATAGACAACACAAACCTTAGGGTATTCCCAGAATACGTTCAATCACAGACTCACAATAGCCAAAACAGAAAGCATAAAACATACATTCACAAACAAAAACGAAAATGAAATGAAGAACAAAAAGAGGCGAAGATTTTTCCGTGGTTCACCTCCAAACGAGGCTACGTCCACATTGTGCTTTAGTGAGGAGAGCTCACTGCACTAAAATGATGAATTAGAGATTACACCCTCAAACCCTCACAAAATACTCTTTGTACAACAATGGTTCGCTAACAAAATTGCCCCAATAATCACAAATACAGATTACAGGCGTATCCTATCAAACCAGAGAACATAACAAATCTATAAAGAACATTTACAGAGTATGAGAAGGAGAAAACCCATCGAAAAACCCTAACCCGAAGACCAGACGAAAACCCCCTAATCTCTCCATTTTCCTTCTTGCCTTTTCCTCTCTTTTCATCTTTTGACTGTTCATATCCCGAGGAGAGATTAATAGAGATGATGGATGGCTGGGATTTCACCTCATAAAGCTTAGATGAGCAGTTGAGATCCGATCGTGCAACACGATCAATTATTCCAACAGAAAAGCTGGTGGGTAAAGAGAGCAAGAGGGCAAAAGGACAATCGGGCATGAGGATAATCAAGCACCTTCAAAGGGCTATAGATGGTTGTCGCGTGTTACCATCCAGCAGGTGTCACATGGCAGCCCGCGGTTGCCACACGCGGCCATCCAATATTGGTTGAAGCAACAAACCATAGGTAAATCGAAATTCTCATAAAGTACAGCATGCTACAATCCTCACCTTAACAACTCTAGCTAATTTGATCAGCCAATACCCACATGCAACAGGTCCAAGCAATGCTTGAACTTTGTTGCAGATAGCACGTCTGTACCCATATCGGCTGGGTTGTCTTCTATAGGCACCTTTAGTATAATTACAATGCCATTAGCCACCAAATCTCTTACATAGTGATACCTGACTTCAATGTGTTTTGTACGTCCATGATAGACTAGATTCTTAGACAAATGAATCGCACTTTAGCTGTCTGAATACACCACTACCTTGCTCTGAAGTAGGTGGATCTCCTGAAGAAGGCCTTGAAGCCACACAGCCTCTTTGAAAGCATCAGTCACTACTACATACTCAGGCTCAATGGAAGACAGCACAACCAGGGGCTACAGCTGTCATTTCCAACTAATGTAGTTTCCACCGAAGGTGAAAAACAGAGTAGTAGTAGACTTCTGAGTGTTTTTTTGACCTGAAAAATCAGAATCTGCATACCTAACAAGATCAAGAGTGTTATATCTTTTCTTGTAGTTCAATCCAACATTTACAGAACCATTTATATATCTTAGTAAATATTTTAGTACATCCCAATGAGGTTTACCAAGATTTAACATGAATCTACTAAGGGAGGAAATATCATAAGCTAGATCAGGCCTGGTGCTTATCATTGCATACATGACAGCTCCAATTGCATTAGCATATGGAACATTTTCCATTATAACAATTTCTGAGTTTGATGATGGACTTTGAGATTTGGTTAGGACAAAATGTCCAGCTAATGGAACACTTACTGTCTTGCAATTGTGCATGCCAAAATTTTTAATAGCTTTCATTAAATAGTCATTTTGATGAACCTTTAAGCTGAAGTTGCCACTATCCCTCTCTATTGTCATCCCTAGAATTTTCTTAACTGGCCCTAAGTCTTTCATATCAAAGTTTGAGTTGAGCATTTGTTTTAATTCACTAATCTTAGACTTAGACTTGCCAATTAATAGGATATCATCCACATATAACAATGGGTAAACAGGGACATTAAAGAGAATGTAATAAAAATAATTATCATATTGACTCCTAATAAACCCAATCCACAGGACAAAATTGTCAAATTTTTAATACCATTATCTTGGGGATTATTTTAAGCCATACAATAATGTTTTAGCAAACAAACATGTTTAGGCTTATCTAAGTCAATATATCCAGTACGTTGAACCATATAAATTTTCACCTCTAAGTCTCTGTTGGAAATGTATGCCCTAAAGACACGTTTTATTTAATTTATGGTAATGATGTTTCTTTTAGTCAGTTTATTGCACATATATTATTTGCATTTAATTGTTGGAAAAAGTGTCCATGCTATTAAGTAAGTGATTCATGTGATGGGTCGTTCTTCACAGTTAGGCATGAATCATGGGTACTTAATAAGCGAGAAAAATATTACTCTTGATCTTTTGATAGAACTGGGCATTCTATCATGATAAGATCATTGTGCAATAGATCCTAATGGAGGATGGCTTGCCTTAGCCAGTAAACAGTCCGTTTACTCTAATTGTACAAGCGCATTTGGAATGCGTAGAGTGGACCTGTGATAGAAGCTAATGACAAAGTACTGATTATCATGGAGCTAGTCTATCACTGCTACTACGTGGACGAGTACTCTAATACTTGAGTATTAGTTGGTGGTCTAGTGAACCTAGAGCTATATTCTTAGATTCACTATAGGTGAGGTCTATCAAAGATCAGCAACCTTGTGAGTTGGGAGTGTGGTTTCTAATTAGTTAAGACAGACTAATACAAGATAGTTTCTGTGATTCACCCCCTTGTGATTGTCCAAGAATAATCAAATAATCCAGGGCCCTGGGAACGTGACTTAAGAGTGTGTGCTTCTGGGTAGCTCCCAGTGATAAGCAAGTACATTCGAGTAGTCATGGATTATTGGACTAGTGATCTAAGGATGGTAGAAGTCATTTAGAGAGGTGTTAGTACATTATTCCTTTCTAAATGATGGGTGTTACACAGAGGGGTATTTTCGTCATTACACTAGTAGGTCAAAGACATCGCACATGCAAAATTATTCGTGGGGTCAGTGTTACCATATGGTGATAGTTGGAACACTTAGAATGACAAAATATAGCTACTAGGTAGCAGGGATATTTTGGTCATTTTAGTAGCCATGAATAATTTGTCTTTTGGTCCCCAGGGTAGCTCGATGTAACTCATGTATTATTTAATACATTTTGGCTTGATTGGGTGAATTACATTTGAGAGAGAATTATTTAATAGTTCATTGGTTTTAATTAATTAATTGGGCTAACCCAATTAGAAAATTAATTAAAATGGACTTGGCCCATTAGGGTTTGGCCCACTAGGGTTTTAGCCCTAGGGTTCTCCCTATATATATTCTCACTCTAGTTGTATTTAACCCTAATTTTCGATTTTCTCTTCTTCACCAAGAGAGGCCACGAGTTTGAGTGATACCTTGGAAGATCAAGAGATCTGATGCGAAGGAGCCGACGGATTGCAGGACAGTCGACGTCTCCACCACACGAAGAAGCAGTCACGCCTCCTCCTCCTATTGCTCCGTTCCGTCTGGTAATCCGAAGGAAAAGTAAGTCTTCTAGATTCTTATCGTTTCGAGGATAGTTTTTATGCTTAAATCGCTTCCGTTGCATGCTTTGATCCTCGTTGACAGTCCTTCAGTCTCCATGTAAGAATGTTGTTTTAACATCTAATTATTCTAGTTCAAGATCAAATTGAACAATAACTGCAAGCATCATGCGGATAGTTTTTAAATTTAACTATAGGGGAAAAAAATTCAGTGTAGTCTATGCCCTCCCTCTAAGTGAACCCCTTAGCCACTAATCTTACTTTATACCTAATTGGGTTAGTAGGAGACATACCTTCTTTTAATTTGTACAACTATTGACATTGGATCAGTTTTTGTTTCTGTGGTCGAGGGACTAATTCCCAGGTACCATTAGCTTTAAGTGAGGACATTTCCTCATCCATGTCTTCTTACTATTTGGTGCATTCCTTAAAGTTGACAACCTCCTCATAAGTGGAAGGCTCACCACTCCTTAATTCTATCCCTACTACTAGGGCACAGTAGACCAGGTCTGAATAGGCATACCTTGCAGGAGGTTTGATAACCCTCATGCTCCTATCACGGGCAAGCTGATAGTCACTAAGGTTTTGAGATGAGTTATCATGCTCCACCTCAATCTCAGGGTCTTCTTCTTATTCCTTTTGATCATCATCATGATTAGAGGTGTGGTTCTCATTAGAGCCAGGTAAGGGCAACCTTCTAGGTCAGGTTCTATTGCAGTAGGAGCAGTTGGCAGGTTGTAATTTCCTACAGCTTGCTCCATCTCGATTTGAGACCTTCCTAAGATAACATAATCATATGGTTTTCTTAGAATGTTGGTTTCTTCTGTGTTTTGAATTTCACAAGGGAAAATGGCTTCATTAAATATGGCATCTCTACTGATAATGATTTTTACACCACCAGATTATCTTTCCCATAGTCTAAAGCCTTTGGTCCCTTCTTAGTAACCAATAAACACACACTTTGTGAACCTAGGTTCTAATTTACCTCCTGACTTGTGAGCATAAGCTTCACAACCAAACACTCTAAGGTAATTAAGATTTAATTTTCTACCAGTCCATTTTTCCTCAGGGTATTTTAAATTTAGGGTAGTTGAAGGACTTCTGTTTACTAAATGGGCAGCAGTTGAAAAGGCCTCCCCCCAAAAGGACTTAGGCATGTTAGAAGTGAATAGGAGGCACCTAACTTTTTCAAGAAGGGTTCGATTCATTCTTTCAGCTACCCTATTTTGTTAGGGTGTATACCTAATAGTTCTATGCCTAAGTATTCCCTGGGAATTACAAAATTCATCAAATTCTTTATTGCAAAACTCCAAGCCATTACCTGTTAAGGCCCTCACAAGTCTGTATGAAGATATTCTAGGCATGCCTTCACCAAGTGAGTGCCTTTATGGAAACTCAGTCTCTGTTGCTTGCCCAGAACACATGGCTCACAAAAATTGAGAGACCTAACAGGCACTGATCCAAGGTAGCCTTGGTTTGACAGTGCCTGAAGACCTTTCAGGCTAATATGACCAAGCCTTAGGTGCCATAATTCTGTCTTATCAATTTTAGGAATGCATGTACAATACATATTAATAGAGGGAAAATAACAACCATTTAAAACATATAATCCATTTTTCTTAGCACTAGTGTGACACCCTACTCCCACTTATGGGTGCCACTCGTGAACAATCATCTGAACTGCTCACATGCCCTGCCATTTGTGAAGGGCGGACTATGTTTCAACATGAAATGCCCTAGGTGGGAATTAGGCTTCATCCCTCCATTCCCTCAATCCCAGGATCCACTAGCAGATTTGGGTTTTAACCATACCACACTTGGGCAATTAATTTCCATTAAGTTTGCCCAAATCATCATTTTTAATTATTCTTTTTTCCAAGAATTCTACGGGGCTCCATGACATTCTAAATTCCAATCATCCACTAATTTTCCCAAAATTTGAGGAAAAAACTCATAATTTTCATTATTTAAAAATTTTGACATTTATCCCAAAAAATGCTCAAAAAATCCCTTCATTTGAAAATTCCTTCGGGGCCCAAAATCAAGTAAGAAATGCCCCAAAATCCCCATTTTTTTCCAAATTTTTTTAAAAAATTGGCTTGCGGGGCTTGCTGGCACACCCAAACCCACGTGGGGCCCAGTGATGCACTGGTCACAGGCCCGCCCTTGCCTGCCACGCACAGTCGCACGCCTGAGCGGCCTCATGCGCTTGCTGCCCACTGTGGCCCCCAGCAGGCCCTAGCTGCTACCACTGCATAACCATGCCCAAAATTTCTAGAAATTAAATTTAATAAATAAATCCCACAAAACTACACATTTCCAACCAAAAATGATTCTTTTTCCAACACCAAAATAAACCTCAACTTATATCCAAAATTTCCTTTCATTTCACAATGAGGCTTATACCACCCTATTGATGCTTACATAACAAACATCCAATAAAATACAACACATGAATGAAATACAACAAGAATAGGCTTTCCATAAGCCATACAATGGTCTTGAATCTTCTTCCTCATGCATCCACATGTTATTCCATCTTTGCCTTGATTTTTCCCATGCTTTTACAACCTATATGTGAGGGTAAAAAACATATGAGCTATTAAGCTCAATAAGGGTGCAATGACAATAAGTATGAACAAAAACATATCAGGTGATGCCAATTGCATGCATGCAACATGGTTAGGGATTCTACATCCTCACACCCACATTGGGTTGAGGCTTTAAACTACCCTACCCCACACAACCTCATGGCCATAGGTCCTTGAACACAAACAACATACCAATGCACACATTTAAAGTTTAAATGCATACTTACAACTTGCAAAGCCATCCCCCTTGGGGCTATCCCTTATCTTTTCCATTCTTTGAAGCTTTTAAACTCTTCCTAGCTTCCTTCCAACTCTTCTCCTTAAGAGATCCTTGAAACAAATTTTAAAGAAAATAAGCCCCCATCAAGAGAAATAAAAAGAGCTTACACTATTGTTGTTGCCAAAATACAACAATCTATTTTTTTTTTACATGGGAGAATGTAAGGTGTGTTGTTGACCATGGGAGTTTCTAGAGACTTGTGAGTCTTGAGGGCTCTGAGAGTCAAGTGTCCCGAGAGTCTTGTTGCAAAGGTGCGATGAGAGTGGAGTTTCGTCACCAACATGCACGTGCGCTGAGAGTCTCGTCACCAAGACGCACTGGGGGTCTCGTCATCGAGGTGCTCTGAGGGTCTCATCACCAAGGTACCTTGAGGGTCTCATCACTAAGGTGCACTGAGGGTCTCATCACCAAGGTGCACTGAGGGTCTGATGATCACGTGGGTCTTGGTGATCACGTGGGTCTTGATGATCACGTGGGTCTTGTTGATCACATGGCCCTTGGTGATCTAGTGGGTCTTAAAGATCTGGTGCCCAAGATAGTCGAGTGGCATTGGATAATTGAGTGGCCCTTGATAATCGAGTGGCCTTGGATAACCGAGCAACCTGCAAAACTAGAGCAATGTTAGGGCGCGGGTGGGGTCCTCTTCCAAACCCTTCGATGCCTAAGTTAGTTCTCGAGAGCCAAAAGTATGGAATTGTGTTGAGTGGCCCAAGAGTGCATACCTTGTGACAAAGGCATGGCCTCCTATTTATAGTAGAGGAGAGAGGGGAGACGTTCGACAATCGCGGCGAGAATCTCACAACCCATTTCGATGATTTTGCGATCCATTCGAGAGGGAAAATAGGAGAGATTAGCCTAAGCCCACTCGATGATGATCGAGTGGGGTGCCACTTAGTCATGACTGATTAGGGGGCCACTCAGTCATGACAGAGTGGGGGAGGGGACTAGGTCATGCCATCTTTTACTCTTTTCCTTGGTTCGGTCTTGAGTGGTTCTCATACCTCAATTTCATGCCCAATTTACACCTTGATACATCTCTAATCTCTTAAAACTCAAAACATGAAAGTTGTATATAATTCTTTTATCTTTCCATATCACTTTTAATAACCTCAATCAGAGATCGTATGAAAGAGTTATGGCTCAAAAACCAAAGCAGTGTTGTACGCACTCGGCATAATCGAGTAAGTCATGAAAAGTGAGGGGAGATTGGTCTCCCGCCCACTTGGTCATGATTGAGTGGGGACCCACTCAGTCATGACCAAGTGGGTCTTCATTCCCTTGGATTTGAGGGTCTCTTTTTCCTTTTTTCTTGGTTCGAATCCATCTTCACTCCAATACTTGACTTTGAGCCTTAATAGTGCAGGTACATCAAATTAGAGCCAAATTTTAGCCTTTATGGAGCCTGAATATCTCAAAACTTAAAACATGAAAGTTTTAGATAATTGTCTTATCTTTCTATATGATTTTTAATCACCTCAATCGGAGCTCAGACGAGAGAGTTATTCCCAAAAAACCAAAGTAGTGTCGTACCCACTCGGTCATGACCGAGTGGGTCCTCCCCAGTTGGTCTCGGCTTGACCCCTTGCTCCTTCAGCTTTTTTCCTTGTTCTCCTACAACCCGTTGGCCCTTTCGGCTTCATTTCCATGTCTCGTGACTCTTTTAATTCTGGTGATTCTCCATGTTTGCAGGGCATATCAACTACCTTAAGGAAGAATACTTACCTTCTTCCTATTCTTCTTTCCCTTTCATTTTTCTTCTTTTTTCTTCTCATTGGAAAGCTTCTCCCAATCTCTTCTTTTCTTTTCTTTTCTCTTCTTCTTCTCTCTTTCTTTCTTCAAATGGCCAAAGGAAGACAAGTCTTCATTACTTGCCAATTTATATTACCCTTCTCCTTTTTTCAAGAATAAATCTATGCCATTCACTAAAAGCATAATCCATGTGCTTAAGGAAGACTAAATCTCAACCATCCATTTCAAACAAACCAATCTCCTCTCTTGGAGAAAGTGTAACATCCCAGATTTTCAAACTCAAATATGATGTAATACCTATGGTTATTAGGTTTTAATACTTAAGGAAATAGGTCATTTCAAGGGATTATAGAAGCCTCGAGACAAAGGTTTAGTTTCTGAGCCAGTGGTAAAATCATAAATATTGAAGTTCAGGTAAAAATGTAATTTACCTAAAAATCTTGGGATATTAACGTAATTTATCTATTTTTTATGGACCAAAAAGTGCAATTAAAAATGGCCCGAGGACCAAGTTACAAGGGTTTAAGTGTAGTTACGTGAAGTTCGGGCCAAAGTGTCTTTTGTTGAAACCTTAAAATATCTCTTCAAAATGTCTTTTGATTTCAAACTTCAATCAAATGTAGCTTTGGATCGTTTTGAAGTCCAAGTCTTCTCAAAGTCTTCTCTAAGTCTTCTCCAAGTCTTTTGCTTAGCCTCCAAGATTACTTAAGCCTCCAAAAGTCTCCAAACCTTATCCTCAATGACATATGGCAATCAACCATTAGGCACTTGGAAGATAAGATAAGGTCACATGATGGCTCATAATGACCCCTTGAGGTAGCATCGCGTGATTGGCTAAGGAAAAACTTACTTAGTCTCTAAGTTTGCAAAAGTCTCTAAACCTTATCCCTAAGGACATGTAGCAAGCATTCATTGGGCACTTAGGAGATAGGATTTGAAGTCTCATGATGACACGACACGTGGTGCGATTTGGTTTGCTGGAGTTTCTTATAAATAAGGGCTTTGGGGTTATTCATTTTGGGCACCAAGCAAGGAGGAAAAGGAAGGGAGTTTAGGAGAGAAAATGCTGTCGAAAAGAAGGGAGAAAGTCGAGGAAGAATGAGCCTTGTCAGAGTTTTTAGGTCTTTCTTGAAGTTTGTGCCAAGCAGTAAGAAAAATTGCTAGAAAACCCATCCCGCTCGTTGTAAACAGTGCTTCCTAACGTAATCAGTTAACGTGAGTGATTCCTGCATGTTTTGTGACACTTTGAGCATTTGTTGCTTCACTTGTATGTGGATGTTGGCTTGCATATCATGCCTTTGTGGCTTACATGTCATATTTTCCCTTGGTTATGCATATTCCTTCTATTTTATCATATATCATGTTCGTGTTGGTAAGTGTGGCTAGTTGTTGGGACATCATGGAAGAACTTGTGCTCTTACGATGAGCCAAGGAGTGACTATGATGACCACGAAGGTGATTGCAACACCTTGGCATTACTACCACGAGAGTGGATTTCATAATGACATTATTGCATTTGCATGCATGTACTTTCCTTTTCTGAGTCACTCACTTAGATGTTATTATCTAATTCGAGTATTTCATACCCCTGGGACATTCAACGTCCCAGGTATATTAAACGTGCCAGGTGATCCAGGTTCTAGTTCGAGCAAGGGCAAAAGGTGGTGCTTGGCTAGCTTTGGGTTTTATTTCATTATGTACCCTTGTAACCAAGTGATGTATTGTAATAGCAGCTAGGATACTCAAGGTTGTAAGAGGTGTGTGTGGATGTCCTACAGTTGCTCTTATGTATATGTATAGTAAGATGTACCTTTGTAATACCATAGATTAGTGGGTATATGGGTATGCAGTACTGTTGTGGTGGTCATGACGCACTTTAAATGTTGTATGGACAAGCTTCCATGATGAGGGTTTATTTGCTAACTTGAGCATGTGTTGTAGTTATAATTACAAGTAGTGAGTTGTGTCTTTTGGGTTTATTGAAAATTGTATGCATTTCTTGAACATGTAAAGGAAAAGTGAGTGGAAACCCCATTTATTTTGCTTTGGTTAAATTTTTAGGTTCGATCCAGTGCTTCCATTGGCAATGGTCTCCATAACGCCCTAGGTGATGTCTTCTTATATTTCATGTTGTTGTGTATTTGGAAAAGTGAGGCGTTACAGAAAGCACAATCCATGTGCTCTTCTCATTTAAATCTAAGCATTTGGATTTTTCGAGAACCACTCACCATTCTTAGATCAATTCTTCCAATCCCAAAATTAGTCATTTTCCTCATTTATTTAATTTGACTAATTTCACCCATCACATTCGAGAGACATAAATAATTTCTTTCCCATTTAATAAAATCCCTATATTTTCCAAGGTATTAATGATGACTAATTACCATTTACTTATGGATTTTCTTTAATTCACCATAATCATGCCTCTCATTAAATGCTTGAAAGACTAGTATCATTTCCTTTTGCATTTATTTAAATCTCTCCATTTCACTTGAACAAAACTGTAACACCTCGCCTTACACGGGTGCGTCACTATAGGGTAATTCCTGGGAATCTTTTTTTTTAAAAAAAGCTCATCACTGTAACACCGGGTGTTACCAGTGTTAAGCGAATGAGAAATGAAGTAAGAAACTTCCAAAAATGCCATTGAAAAGGTGTTAGATCTTGAGAATGATAGTGCCCTATGAGAGGGGCATTTTGGTAATTTGGATAGTGAAGTCCAATAAAAGGTATTTTAGTAAATTGGAAATAATCCCTATGTGGAGTTAGGTGTGTAAGTGAATTAAATCTCAATTTTGTATTTATGTGAAGATATATGGGATTAATAATTCACAAAGGGTATTTTGGTAATTTTGGAATAAATTCCATAAAAGAATTTAATTATGGAAAAATAGTGGATATTCAATTATTTGAGAAAGTAATTAATTTTTTCTAAAATAATGGATAAATGTGGTGATGCCACATGGATGGTGGAGATGGAAACTTGGGAGCCAAGTATGGGTTTAAAAGATGACACTTGGCAAAGTCTTGTTCAAGTATAAATGGAGAGATTTAATTAAATGCAAAAGAATTGAAATTAGTCTTTCAAGCATTTAATGAGAGGCATGATTATATGGATTAAAGAAAATCCAAAAGAAAATGGTAAATGATCACCATTAATGCCTTGAAAAATATGAGATTTAAATAAATGGGAAAGTAATGAAAAATTCAAGGGATAAAGTGATCTAAGGGCCATCATCTAGTCTTGAAAGTTGGCAAGGATTGCCAACATATTAATGAATTAACTTAAAGGCTAATTTTGGATGACTAAGATTAGTTCTTAAAGAGACACATGGATTGTACTTTCTTTTAATGGTGGAGATTAAGTCTTGAAAAGGCAAAAATAATCCAATGGTTGAGAATTAAAGAGACCATGGCATGGATTGTGTTTTCTTCCAAGGGTTGAGATTGAGCCTCAAAAAGAAAGATCAAGGGCTAGGATGTGCTCTTGACTTTTGGGATATCAAGACTTAGGGAAAATCTCTCAAAGAAGGAAAGAAAGAAAGAAAGAGAGAAGATGAAAAAAATGAAGAAGAAAGGGAAGAATAGAGAAGAAAAGAAGAAGGGATCAAGATAAGTCCCATTTTTCTTCTCTTTATTTGGTGTTCTTGGTATGTAAAGTAAGTTACATGTTGGATTGTCATCTTAGATGGGAGAAGATGATGATGGGAGCTCTCTTGAGTTGAAGATGGAAAGATTTCAAGAATAAGGTAAGGGATAGCCCCATGGGAGGGTGGTCTTGCAATGTGTTGTAAGTATGGTTCATAAATGTGTATGTTGTGATAGGGCTTCATTGTATGCATATTTTTATTTATTTTTTATCTTAACCTTGTGTGATTTTTCCTACATAAAATGTATGTTTATATGGATATTACATCATTTTAATTTCTTTTTTGTAGGAACTCAGCAAAGTATATTATTTCGAAGATTTGGGTGTAAAAAGAAAAGAAAAAAAATATTATAAATGATGCAAGTCACATAGCTAAAACCCCACAAGACCCGTTAAGCATCCATGGGGGTCCAATGACAAGGGCACAAACAAGGAAAATTACGAGAGCATTAAATGGGCTAATTGAACACATCTCAAATTCAAGCATCGTTCAAGATTCTATTATGCCCGAATTAAGTATTCAAGATAGTCAATGCTTTGTCAATGTTATCCAAGTCTCTGAAGGTAATCTGGGTTGATTGATTGACAAGATTGCAAGATTTGGGAATGATTGATTGATTGGTTGATTGATTGACAAGATTGCAAGATTTGGGGTTGATTGATTGCCAAGATTGCCAGATTTGGGGTTGATTGATTGATTGTTTGATTGATTGAGAAGATTGCCAGATTTGGGGTTGATTGATTAATTGGTTGATTGATTGACAAGATTGCTAGATTGATTGGTTGATTGATTGATTGACAAGATTTGCAAGATTTAGGGATGATTGATTGATTGACAAGATTGCCAGATTGATTGGTTGATTGATTGATTGACAAGATTTGCAAGATTTGGGGATGATTGATTGATTGACAAGATTGATCCAAGCTTCCCTTATTTCCTCCTTCGTTTTAAATCTTTTCTATTTTAGATAATTCTTGTTTCTTTATCAGATTATGCTATTTCCTTCTTGTAATAAATTCCTACTATGCCTAGGATTTGATTTATTTCTTTCTAATTTAGAATTTGAGTTCGGCTATATAAGCCAATGTAACCCGAGAGGAATTTAGTTTTTGATCAATATTATTTGTGAGAGTTTTCTCTTTGGTTCTTCAACAAACTACTTTGAACTTATCAAGATTTTATCTTGTGGCGTTCATTCTTGACCTATCACTCACAACTCTTCTCATCTATCTTGAGTGTGGCGTCAACCCTACCTTCTTATACCTTTAGTTCTTATCTCTTTATAGATAACGGGTCAAGGTCCTTTGTTTTCTTTATTATGAATCTATTTTAGAACGATCCTTGGCAAAGGAACCATTTTTGATCGTCGGGTCTCACCTTCCTTCGTGGGGTTCACATCATTTGGTATCAGAGATTTGGCTCTAAATCAGGTTTGAACTATCCTTATTTTTGCTTTCATTGATTATTGTTTCTCTTTATTCTCGCACCATTGTTTGTTCTTCAAGTCTGCAACTTTGCCTATTTCTTCATCTTGATTTGTTCAAGTTTTGTTATTTATCATTATATATAAAAAAAAAAGTGAGAAGTTGGGAATTCCAAAAAAAAAAAGAAAAAAGTTGGAAATTCAAAAAAAAAAAAAAGAGTGGAAAGTTGGAAGTTCGCAAAGAAAAAGAAAGTGCGAAATTGAAAATTCAAAAAAAAAAAGTATAGAAAATTCATAAATCAATTGAATCTGAATTAGTTGAAGTGTTATTTGTCATCCAAGTTTTGATTGCATAAAGTGTGTATTCTGTCTATTCAGAACAGTTTGACCCTAGTTACATCAAAATTCGTATCTCTTTTTCCTCTTGTCTTTTCTTATCCATTGTTCCATTATAACTCTATTCTTTCGGCTTCTTAAATTCTGCCTATTATTTTTTCGTCCTTTGCAAATTAACCCATTCTCATTCTTAGTGATCTAATTGGTTGAGTTTGGATTGTTACAAGGAAAATTTTTGATAGAGTTCATTTGAGTTCAATAAAGAACTAAAAGAGGAGGCTAAAGAGTGGAAAAAGGCAAAAGAGTGTGAGCTCATAAGAGGGTAAAAGCCAAGTTTGAGAATACACGAGTGTGAGTGCTATCAATCTTGAGAGGAAACACATGAGGGAGTGTTTGTGAGGTTTCCTAACTTTGTTTTGCAGGGTATTAATCATGTCTCAAGAGAATGAAGCTCAGGAAAAGATAGATTTCAAACTCTTCTTTCAGTCCTTAGAGCAAAAATTTGAACAAATGGAGATGAGGTTTGATGAGATAAATGAGAGAATAGATAAAGTTGAATCTAGTTCACAAAGGGGGCAACCACCTAGAGCTCCTACCGTGCAATGAAGAGAGAGGCATCCACCCAGGTATGGTTATGAAGATGACTATGGGGATGACCTAGATGATGATGATCGTGCCTCTAATGTCAGTATAGGCCGATTTAGGCATGGGAATAGAGATAGAGGAGTTAGACATAGAGAAAGGATTGATAACAACTTGGATAACATTAAGATGCAGATTCCATCTTTCCAAGGCAAAAACGATCCAGAAGTTTATTTGGAGTGGGAGACAAAGGTTGAAATGGTGTTTGCTTGTCACAACTACTCTGAATTGAAAAAGGTAAAATTGGCCACCATAGAATTTACTGATTATGCTATTATTTGGTGGGATCAACTTATTTTGAACAGGAGACGGAATCGTGAAAGGCCCATTGAGACATGGGAAGAAATGAAGGCTATTATGAGGAAGAGATTCATTCCAAGTCACTACTATAGGGACTTATTTCAGAAGTTGCAACGCCTTACTCAAGGTTCCAAAAGTGTTGAGGACTACCACAAGGAGATGGAAATAGCCATGATTCGAGCCAATGTGGAGGAGGACCGAGAAACTACCATGGCCAGGTTCCTAGTTGGATTGAACCGTGATATTGCAGATGTGGTAGAATTACAACATTACATTGAATTAGATGACATGGTGCACATGGCCATTAAAGTGAAGAGACAATTGAAGAGAAAGGGGTCCACACGAATTGGGCAAAATTCAGGCTCTTCAACATGGAAATCGAATTAGAGCAAAAAGGATGAAAAGCCTAATTTCAAGCCTAAAGTCGAAACCTCCAACACCAACAAAGATGGAGGAGTACCACATAAGGTAAAATCTGATACTCTACCTCCTAGAACTAGAGATATCAAATGCTTTAAGTGTTTGGGAACAGGCCATATTGCATCTCAATGCCCAAACAAGAGAGTAATGATTCTGAAAGATGATGGTGATATTGAGACCGAAGATGAGTTTGATAATAAGTCTGATAATGATAAAGACAACCATCAATTACATGGAAATAATAAAGACAACCATCAATGACAAATAAAAACATAATTCCTTGCAATAATAATTGATTGAAGATAAAGAGTCATAATGTAAAATATGATCAATTACATGTAAATATAATTGGCTTGTGGGGCATATCTCTAACACTTGTACATGATAACTTGGGGGCTTGTTGTTGGAACATCATGATGATCGGGGGGGAAATCCCGTGCCCAAAGGTGGGGCTGTGCCTAGAGGTGAGGCTGAGGGATTAGACCATGATCACATGCCTAGAGGTGAGGTTGAGATGTTTCACACAAGTGCCAGCAAGGATGGTGGTGACTCAGTGGCTTGTGATCATATTCCTTCTGCTTTGTCATACATCTTGTCATTTGGTGGTTGTGGCTAGTTGGTGGCTTGTCATGTGTGAACTACCACGGGGGCCTGCGTAGGGGGGCTGACCACATGGGCCTGTGTAAGGGGGCTACCTCAAGCTTGTGTAAGGGGGTCGAGGGGTTCATACATGGCAAGTAAGGAGGATATCTCGTGCCTGTGTAAGGGGGTCGAGAGGTTATATCTTATCTGTTTGTTGCGTTTGAGCAAATCTTGCCTATTGCACATACATCTCGATATTTGTATTTGTGGCTATTTGATGGGGTATCACAAAGGATCTCGTGCTCTTGCGGTGAGCCGTGATCTTGGGAGATTTTGTTCTTATTTCTACATGTCTCTTGGTAAAACTGTATATTGCTCTTGCATGCATAGTTTCTTTCCTTGTACCACTCACTTAGATGTAATATCTAACTCGGGTGTTTCTTACCCCTGGGACATTCATCGTCCTAGCTTTGTCAGAAGTATCAAGTGTTTCAGGTTGCAAGATCAAAGCAAGGGCAAGGAGGTGGAGCTTCGCTAGCTTTGGGATTTTGGTTTCGTTATGTACCCTTGTAACCTAAGTAATACATTGTAAATAGCAGCTAGGGTGCTCAAGGTTGTAAGAGGTGTGTGTTTGTAAGTGTCCTACAATTGTTCCTACAGTGATGTGTTATCTTTTTGGAGTATTGAAAGTCGTGATCATTTCTTGTACTTGGAAATAAAATCTTATGGAAACCCCTTTATTTAGCTTTGGTTAAGCTTGTAGGTTCGATCCAATGCTTCTGTTGGTATGGGTTTCCATAACGCCCGTAGGTGATGTTAGCTTGTACTTGATATCATAATGGTATTTGGAAAAGTGGGCGTTACATCCTCCCTTTGATCCTCAGGAGGAAATCACTCCTAGGGGTAGATTATCCTTTGCTATTGTCTTCCATGCTCCATTATTGTATTATTTTCCAGACTAAATGCTTTATATTAATTTTTGCAGAGATGGCTAGAGTAGGTAGATTGGTGGAATTATGCAGACGTCAACGGGAGGAGGAGGCACGCCTTGTAGCAACGACTGGGGTTCCTGCTCGTGGTGCTAAAGGATCTACCAGATCTCGCCCTCCTCGATCACGCAGACCTACCGGGGTTTCTCCTATCGGGGTGGAAATGCGTTGCCACCCTAGAGATGATACTTTGGGTGTGGAAGCCCCCTCTCCTAGGGAAAGTCTAGCATCGATCCCTCTTTCCCATGAAAAGACTCTTGTCGTTCCATCTCCTCTAGTTCCCAATTCTCGCTGGGGGCGAAGCTCATCTTCTCAATTTACCGGGGACATGGCGCGGGTGGAAGAAGAGTGTCGCCATCCTGTGGTTCCCAACAGGAAAGATCATCGTCGCCTAGAGGGAGAAAAATCAATGAGGCTGCCTCCTATACTTCCTGCTCCCGGCGAGCTGAGGCACACCATGATTCTTAGGGATGATACAAAGTTTAGTGGTCGAGACTTTCAAGTTTTACCTGGGGTGCTAGAGACAGACTCTGTTTCAGAACCTGGGATTGGTGCCCGTCTCATTTATTCCACCATTCTCCCTCGAGATGAACGACGATTTATCGGCAGTAATCATTCCCATGCCAGGGATGAAGCGGAGCAGCTCCTGGTGCAAGGGATTCAAGGAATCGTCGCTTCTAATGCTAGGGATAGGGCATATCATGAACAAGTGGACACATAAATGGTAGAATGGAGGAATCACCAATCCACTTGGAACTAAGAACGTCAAGAGCTAAAGTGTCGTGCTCGGCGTGCCGAGGCCAGGAAGAGGAATGTAGAGGCTGAGGTTGAGAGAATGCGTGCTCAGCTGTTTGAGGTTGCTACTGGTACTTCGGGCCTTCAAAGGGAAGTCCAAGATTTGTGCTCTAAGCTACAGTCCTAGAATCTTAGCGTCCGAGAGAGACTTTTCTTGAACTTTTGCTTACCCTCGAGGTTGAGGAGTCTACTCACGTGGATTGGCATCAGTATGAATCGGATGAGCCTATGAGTCCATTTTCTTACTTGGATTCTTATTTGGTGGATGACTTGGAAAATGTGATGGGCCCATGGAATCCGCTTCCTTTCAATCGTGGGGGAGAAGGCGTGGTGGATGACCCTGAAGCAGTTGAAGAGGACCCTGGCGCAATTGTTAAAGATGTCCCACATACGGATGAGGCTGAAGAAGGGGAACTTCCAACAGTGTCTCCTGAGATTCCTGTTGTGTCATTCGGGTCTGCTAAGTGTTCCTCTCGCAAGTCTCGCTCCCGTGAGTAGTCCCTCATTGTTGTTTGCTTTTTGTTGTTGCTTCTTCTTCTTCTTCTTCTTCTTCTTTTTTTTTTTGTACTCTTGGTTGTTCCTATGGTAATGAGAGTTATGAGTATTTTCTTCTTTATTCTACCCAATATGCTCCGTTCCTTGCTGCTTGAGTGTATTTTACCTCGTTGTCGTGCTATAAGTGGAGCAACGGGTGTGGGCGTATTTTCCTTGGTTGCCAGGCTATAAGCGAGATAACAGGCTCGATCGCATTTTACCTTGTTGCTGGGCTATAAGCGAGGCAACGGGCTTAATCATAGTTTACCTCGTTTTCAGGCTATAAGTGGGGTAATGGGTGCGATCGCATTTTACCTCGTTGTCAGGCTCTAAGCGGGGCAACGGGCTCGATCGCATTTTACCTCATTGCTGGGCTCTAAGCGGGGCAACGGGCTCGATCACATTTTACCTCATTGTCGGGCTATAAGCGGGACAACAGGCTCAATCACATTTTACCTCATTGTCAGCCTATAAGCGAGGCAACGGGCTCGATCGCATTTTACCTCGTTGCCGGGCTATAAGCGGGGCAACAGGTTAGATCGGATTTTACCTCATTATCGGGCTCTAAGCAGGGCAACGGGCGTGATAGCATTTAAGTTTCGTTTCTATAAATGTGAATAAAATGATAGCCATGCACACACAAGCATTTTTACGTGGTTCGGCTAAACGTGCCTACATCCACGGTCCTCTTCAGTACTTATATTATTGCATATACTTTTCCAGGTACAACGTTCATATACAACTTGAGATAATTCAAATTCCATGTTTTCACAAGGGTGTCTCCCTGAAAGGGTTTGTAGAATGTAAGTGTTGGGACCAATCAACTTTAGAATGCGGTATAGCCCTTCCCAATTTGCTCGCAACTTTCCATCATCCTTTAGTGCGTTGGTTATGACAAATCTCTGAATTACTAGATCTCCTTCCTCCATGGGTCTATTCTTTACCTGAGAGTTGAAATAACTGGCGATTCTTCTCTGATAAGCAGCTATCTTCATGGCAGCATTATCCCTCTACTCTTCAATCAGATCCAAATTTTCTCGCAATGCTTCTGAATTCCTCACGCCGTTCTCTTCCTCATATGCCATCAGTCTTGGGGACTTAGCTGAAAGTTCAATGGGAATTAAGGCTTCTGTTCCATATACCAGATTGAACTGAGTTTCTCCAATAGCGATTCGACTAGTCGTTCGGTAAGCCCATAAAATTGAGGGTAGCTCGTCGGCCCATGTTCCTTTGGCCCCTTCAAGTCAGGTTTTTAGGCCATGCAGTATGGTTCGGTTGCTGACCTCAGCTTGTCCATTGGCTTAAGGGTACGCTACTGAAGTTAATCGTAGTTGAATCCCTAGGTTGTCTTAGAATTTTCTAAAGGAATCATAACCAAACTGCTTCCCATGGTCTGTAACGATAATTCTAGGTATCCCAAACTGGCACACATTATCCTTCCATACCATTGCTTCTATTTTTCTTGCTGTAATGGTGGCCAATACCTCAGCTTCAATCCATTTGGTGAAATAGTCAGTAGCTACTATTAAAAATTTTCTTTGCCCAGTAGCTTGTGGAAATGGACCCAGAATATCCAAACCCCACTGGGCGAATGGTATAGGCTAGAATGCGGTCTGTAGCTGAGATATCGGGGCAGATTGGATTGGGGCATGTCGTTGGCATTTGTCACATGATTTAACTTTCTTTAACGTGTCTGATCGTAGTGTGGGCTAGAAGAAATCAGCTCTCAAGACTTTGGCTGCTAGGGCTCTTGCTCCCAAATGTTCTCCACATATTCCACTATGAGTTTCTGCTAGAGTATATTCAGCCTCTTGGGGGCCCAAACACTTGAGAAGAGGTATGTCGTAAGCTCGCTTATACAATACCCCATCTATGATAGTAAACCTTGCAGCCCGCATCTTAAGTCTCTTTGCTTCTTGGGGATCATCGGGTAGTTCATTGCTGGTTAGGTAGTGGTAGAAGGGCGCTCGGCAATCTATTCCTGCTTCTACACATGACACTTCTTTCTCTTCAATGCTTGGTTGATGAAGCACCTCAACAAATACTGTTCGCCCTGTTGTTTCTTTAGTGGCCACTAATTTGGATAAAGCGTCTGCGTGTTCGTTGAGCGATCTATTTATTTGTGTTAATTGAAAACTCAGAAATGTCTATGCTATGCCTTTTACCTTGTACAAGTATTGTTCCATCACCTGCTCTCTGGTTTCATACTGTCCATGAAACTATTGTACAATTTACTAGGAATCACTATGGGCAATCAATTGTGATACCTCCAATTTCTATGCTAACCTCATCCCTATAATCAATGCCTCATATTCGGCCACATTGTTAGTACTTGGAAAAGCAAATCGTAGAGAGTACTCTAGTGTTTCTCCTTCGAATGGTACAAGGACTATCCTGGCACCACTTCCCTGTGAGTTAGATGCTCCCTCTACAAACAATAGCCATTGTGCCTGCTCATTTTCTTCCATTTTGCTGGAGTGTGTACATTCCACAATAAAATCAGCCAATGCCTGCCCCTTGATATCTTGACAGGGTTGATACTGGATGTCATATTCACTCAACTCAATAGACCATTTGGTAAGGCGATCGAAGCATTCAGGCTTTTGCAAAATACTCCGCAAGAGTTGGTCCGTAAGTAAAATGATTGAATGAGCCTGAAAGTACGACCTCAATTTTCTAGAGGCGTTTAGCAGAGCCAACGCCACCTTTTTAGTAAAGGGGTAACATTTCTCGGGGCCTTGTAACACCTTGCTGACATAGTATATTAGCCGATCCACCTGCCCCTCTTCTCTAATCAACATTACACTTATTGCTTCATCGCTTATCCCCAAGTATAAGTATAGTGTCTTGCCAGTTTTAGGACGTGTCAATAGGGGAACTCCTTTCAAGTACTCCTTCAGTCCTTCAAAGGACTTTTGGCATTGTTTTGTCCACTCGAACTTTTTTCCAACCCTTAATGTTCGTAAAAATAGGAGCTCTCTCTCAGCTAACTTGGAGAGAAAACGCCCGAGAGCTGCCATCCGTCCCGTCCGTCGTTGAACTTTCTTAGTTGATGTTAGTGGTTCCATATCCAATATTGCTTGAATTTTCTCGGGATTGGCCTCAATTCCCCTTTGAGTGATCATGTACCCCAGGAATTTTCCAGACTGCACTCCAAAGGCACACTTAGTTGGATTTAATCGCATTTTGTGTTATCTAAAGACTCCGAGCACTTGCTCTTACTTTTCTACATGCGATTCATTCTCTCAACTTTTTACAATCATGTCGTTGACGTATGCCACCATTGTGTTCCCCAACAATCCTTTAAAGACTTTATTTACCATGCATTGATAAGTAGCCCCAACGTTCTTGAACCTGAAAGGCATGACTTGGTAACAATATGTCGCCTTTTTCGGTAATAAACGACGTCTTCTCCTGGTCAGGTCGATACATCATTATTTGGTGATAGCCCGAGAAAGCATCCAAAAAACTCAAAAACTGGTACCCAGACATTTCATCTACGAGATGGTCGATCCGGGGTAGTGGGTATGAGTCTTTGGGGTATGCTTTGTTGAGATTTGTAAAGTCCACGCACACACGTCATTTTCCATTAGGCTTCAGGACCATAACAACATTGGCTAACCATTCAGGATATAATACTTCTCAAATGAAGCCTACCCTTAGCAATTTATAAATTTCTTCTTCTAAAGCTTGTAGCCTACCGGGGGTAATGTTCCGCTTCTTTTGTCTGACTGGCTTGAATTGGGGATCAACATTCAAATGATGACATATCACTTCTGGACTGATCCCTGGCATGTCTTTTGGTTTCCAGTCAAATACATCCAAATTTTCACGCAGACATTTCACAATCTCTTCTTTTGTATACCCTGGAAGTTGCGAGCCCACATGTGCCAATTTCCTAGAATCATCCTCACTCAGATGCACTGCTTCTAATTCTTCAACAGGCTGAGGCTTGCAAGCGATTCCCTCTTCCAAGGATTTATGTATGGCCTTCTCTACGATAGATAATGTTTCCTCAGTTCTCTTTCCTTTTGTAGATGAGACATAACAGGTTCGTACATTCTTTTGGTCTCCCCGAACTTGTCCAACCCCAGCGGGTGTAGGGAATTTCATCAATAAGTAGCATGAGGACACCACGACCCTCAGATCATTAAGTAGTGGGCGGTCCAAAATCATGTTGTAGGCTGCCGAGGAGGTTTTAACCACCATAAAATTTGCTTGTTGAGTTACAATTTGGGGATCTTCACCTAATGTGATGGGTAACTGAATAGACCCTACCACTGGGACTGCTTCCCCAGTGAAGCTGTACAGGGGCGAGGACACTTTTCTTAATCGATCATGAGATAAATGCATCTACTCAAAACAATTCTAGTAAATCATATTAACAAAACTGCCATTGTCTACCAAGATTCTACTAATGGGGTGTTTGGTCACGACTGCTGAAATAACCATCGGATCATCATGCAGGAGTATTATATCACCTCAATCAATAGGGACGAATGTAATTGGCTCTTCGTTGTCTCTGATTTCCATCATTGAAGTAACCTAGTAGGCTTGACGGGCATATGCCTTTCGAGAGGTCGAAGTGTCCCCACCTAGGGTTTCCCCTCTTGAAATAACATGAATGGCTTGTTGAGTCGGCTCATTATCTAACTGAGGATCTTGTCTATGATCCCTTCCTCTCTCTTGCTGCCTTAGGTCTTGTCTTTCATGCCCATCACACATGTCTTCCCTTTGTCGGGGCTCCCGACCTTCTTCTCCTTCCTTTCTCACATATCTTTGTAGGTGCCCTTCCCCAATGAGCATTTCGATCTGATTCTTCAGTTCTATGCAATGATCTGTGGAATGTCCCCGGGTTCGATGGTATCTGCAATATTCCTCTTGATTCCTCCCCATGGGCCTATCAACTTTACGGGGTAGTTTAAGGAGTCCTTCCGCCTCTATTGCAGCTAATATAGCTGACCATGGTTGCAAAAGTCAAGTATAATGATTAAACTGAGCTCTAGGTGTGTCTGTCCTCCTAACCCTTTCCTGTCATCATTCGGACTCTTCCTCCCCTTCGCGATCTTTCCTCTTTCGTTCTCTGTCTTCATTCCCCCCCCCCCACATTTCTCATGATCTCGGTGTGAAGGATATACCTGTTTTCCCTAACAAACAAATCAGCCAGGGATGTTAGAGGGTCTAAGAAAAGTGACTCTTGAAGAGAGGCGAGATGTGTCCCTTGCAGCATGGCAGACACTGCTACTTGAGCCGGTAAATCAGGGACTTCAAGAGTAGCATTGCAAAATCTATCCATAAATTGATGTAAAGATTCCTTATTACCTTGTCGTATACTGAGTAAATATGTGGCGTCTTTTTTCCTTCGACTGTTAATCACAAAAGCCTTGATAAATTCTGTTCTAAGTTGCCTAAACGATGAAATGGAGCTTTCTGGCAGACTGTTAAACCACGTTCGAGCGTGTCCTGATAATGTTAAGGAAAGGGCCCGGCACATTATGTCGTCGTCCCATCCATGCAATATCATCAACTACTCATAGTTTTGAACGTGATCATACGGGTTGTCCTTTCCTGAGTAGAGGGTGATTTGTGGCATTTTGAATTTTCGGGGTAAGGGCCTCTCTAATATATCCACAGTAAATAGGCATTTTCTACGCTGGTGCTCCTCTGCGGCGAGGATTAATTTTTTTCGCTCAAGTACTTCTTCCACTACTCTTTTCATTTCATCGCGCATGCTAGCTGCTGTTTGATTGTCATGTCTTGTTGGTGTGCTGGCCACTGTTTCGTGATACCTTCGCCTTTGGGGACTCCCGACCCTGTCCTCCATGTTGGTCTCTTGACACACACAATGGCCACTCAAGAGGGGGGTGAATTGAGTGATTAAAATTAATTAAATCAAATTCTTCCCTTTTAAAACTCTTGAGATTTTCTTATAAACAAAATACCCTTGTTATAAATATATATGTTGTTTGAAAATGATAACAATATAAATACACAAACAACCACAATAATTGACACAAGAAATATAGTGGTTCGGTGTCTCCAACACCTACTCCACTCTCTCAAGGTCAACCCGACAATTGAGGTTCCACTAAAACCACACCTAGGTTTTCAACAAGCTCACCTAGGGAACTTTTACACAACACCGAGGTTTTCTCCTTAGCTTACCCTGGAAACTAATACAACAAAACACACCTAGATTACTTGGGTTCTAGGAGGCCACTCACAATCCACAATAAATACAAATAATCAATCCTATGTCCAACACACTTGGACTAAAATGGATACCAATATAAGAACAATATACAAGGCAAATATGAAAATACAATGATACAATTTTTACCAACTTGGAGAGAATATATTCTTCTCCTTTGCCTTGGGCTCCAATAGATGTATCTTTGAGCTTGAGCCTTGGATTGCTTTGAAATGAATGCTTGAGAGCTTGGAAGTGCTTTAGGATGATAGATCTTGATTGTGCATTAGCCTTTTCCAAAAATCTCACCATGATATTTATAATAGAGCTTCCAACGAATCTGTAATGGCTAGGAAAAATTTGACCGTTGGAACCGAGAGTCGACTTCTCTAAAACAAGAGTCGACTCCTATTTGAAGTAGGAGTCAACTCTAGTTATACAAGAGTCGACTTCTCTAATGCTAGAGTCGACTCTTCGAAAAACACCAATGCTGCCAGGTCGACTCTGCATCGAATGCTCTCGGCTGAGTCGCCTCTCACTTTGCAAGAGTCAACTCCAGCTGAAGGAGAGTCAACTCTAGATATATAAGAGTTGACTTTTGGGCCAAATTTTATAGAAAATAGATTTTAAACATATAGCAATTGTTTGAAGGCATAATCCATAGAGCATGAATACACTATAAGTAAATGTCCTCATTTTATTTTATTTATATTTTACCTTCCATTTACTTTAATACATAAATGTAAATAACAAAGTACCCCCATTTGGATTCAATAAAAATATCTAAAAAATCAAAATCCAAATAGATAAGAAAGTAGATTTTGGGTTTTAGTACAAAATCAGAATTTAGCGATTTTACCACACCCAAAATAGATACCTTCTATTTCTAAAAAATTCATTAAAAATCATTTTAACACTATTGAATATTAGATATGAAAATACCGGGAGTTAGTTTTTCAAAATGAAAACATTTTCTAGTATGTTCCCTTATAGCGTGCTAATATTCCAGACTTAGAAAAAAATAACATTACTTGGTTCATTTTGATACATAAAATAATATAATACTTAAGACATATCAAAAATATATTAGAGGTTTTAAATATACCAAAAATGGTTTTACTAAAATTATATTTTGTTAATCATTAAAAGACACAATAGGTTGATTGGAGCAATTTGGCTCAACACTCCATTCTTGGGTTTTCTTTCCTTCGAGGCACGGAACGAGGGTTCTTTTTTGGTGGTGGTGATCTGGGCCTATCCTCCCGTCGAGGAGTAGATTGAGAATGAGAATCGTGAGTGGCCTCTCGATAGGAATCAACTCCTATTTCGGGCTGAGGCTCAGGCGGTGGCATAAAGTTTTTCAAGGTGTCGGGCAATGTCCCTCCAAGCATCATACCTTGGAGTATACCAGCCATGTCTCAAAGTGCCTACATGCCCTTAGCTTGTTGCTGTCTCAATGCTTCATACTCTTCCCACAAGACCGTTAGCAGTGGCTGTTGTGAGGTCCCAGCTTGATCAGTGGGAATTGGCCCTGAAACGATGTTAAGTAGAGGTGGGATCAATTGGTTCCCCACATGCTGGCTCGAGGAAACGAAGGGATCACCTCCTTAAGGCTGAGCATTATGAGGGGGCGGAGGTGCTCCTTATGGGTGAGAACCGAAAATAATGGGAGGCACTCCCTGTTGTTGAGAGTTCCGTGGTGGTAGGGGTGTTTTTATGCCTTGAGAAAGAGTTTGTCGATGTCCACGGGTGTTTGTCATTCTTAAGTTGACTTTTTATCTTACGTTTCCCACAGACAATGCCAATTGTTGTTGCCAAAATACAACAATCTATTTTTTATTGTGGACAGATGCAAAAGTCTTGGGAGTCGTGCCTTCAAAGAGGAGAATGTTAACGAGTAACTAAATCTGGTAGCGAGGTAGATCTGGTGGTCTTACAGACCTGATGGTCTGATAGAGCTGATGGTCTAGTGGATCTGGTAGATCTGGTGCGCTGATGATCTGGTGGATCTGGTAGATCTGGTGGGCTAATGATCAGGTAGCCCAAGATAACCGAGTGACATGAGGTGACGAGTGGCCTTAGATGAACGAGTGACGAGTGGCCTTGGATGACCGAGTGACCTAAAGCGACGAGTGGCCTTGTGTGACTGAGTGACCTGAGGTGACGAGTAGCCTTGTGTGATAGAGTGACTTGAGGCGACGAGTGGCCTTGGGTGACCGAGTGACCTGAGGCGACGAGTGGCCTTGGGTGACCGAGTGACCTAAGGCGACAAGTGGCCTTGGGTGACCGAGTGACCTGAGGCGATGAGTGGCCTACAAAACGAGAGCACCGTTAGGATGCGGGTGGGGGTCCCCATGCATACCCTCCGATGCTTAACTCAGATCTTGAGAGAAAATGCGAAATGGTATTCCAATAACTCAAGAGTGCGTACCTTGTGATGAAGACAAGACCGGATATTTATAGTGGAGGGTGAGGGATGCCTCGCTATATTCTCAACGAGAATCTCGCAGCCCACTCCGGAGATCTCGTAGCCCATTCCAAGGATTTCGGAGGCTATTCGGCTGGGTGTCTGATGACGAGAGGGGGTCCACTCGATTGCGAACGAGTGGATCACGAAAAATGGCTGAGCTGGGGGAGTCACTCAGCATGACTGAGTGACACCTACTCAGTCATGCTCCAAGTGGGATCAGTCGGCAGTACCGAGTGGATCCCACTCGATTGGACCAAGCTAGGGTGGGTGCCCACTCGTCACAATCAAGTGGCCTCCCACTCGGCCATGCCGAGCAGGGGCTCAACCACTCGGCTAACCGAGTAGCCCCTCACTCAGTTATGTCGATTGCGGGTGGCCACTCGGGGTCTTCTTCTTCCTTACGGCCCGTTGCCCTTGCTTTCTTCAACTATATGGGGCCCACGTTTCATCATATATCCGTTTGACTTTCCTGGGTACATTAACTATTATAAGTGGGGTATTATACAAGCGAGCTTACATCGCACCTCTTCTCAAGTGTTTAGGCCCCCAAGAGGTTGAATATACTATGACAGAAACCCATTGCGAGATATGTGGAGAACATTTGGGAGGACGGGCCCTAGCAGCTAAAGTCTTGAGAGCCGGTTTCTTTTGGCCCACATTACAGTCAGACGCATTAAGGAAAGTTAAATCGTGCGACAAATGCTAGCGACATGCTCCAATCCAATTTGCCTCGATATCTCAACTACAACCTACGTTCCAGCCTATACCGTTTGCCCAGTGGGGTTTGGATATTTTGGGTCCATTCCCACAAGCACTAGGACAAAGAAAATTCTTATTGGTAGCCACGGACTATTTCACCAAATGGATTGAGGCTGAGGCATTGGCCACCATTATGATAAGAAAAGTAGAATCAATGGTATGGAAAGACATAGTGTGTCGGTTTGGGGCACCAAGAATTATCGTTACAGACCATGGAAAGCAATTTGATTGTGACTCCTTCAGAAAATTTTGAGACGACCTGGGGATTCGACTATGATTCTCCTCAGCGGCATACCCCCAGGCTAATGGGCAAGCTGAGGTTAGTAATCGAACTATCTTGCATGGCTTAAAAACCCGCCTTAAAGGAGCCAGGGGAACATAGGCCGACGAGCTACCTTGATTTTGCGGGCCTATCAAATGACTAGTCGAATCGTAACTGGTGAGACTCTGTTCATTCTGATAAATGGAACAGAGGCCTTAATTCCCATAGAAATTTCAACTAAGTCCCCTAGGCTGATGGCGTATGAGGAAGAAAACGGTGCAAGGAATTCTGAAGCATTACGTGAAAATTTGGACTTGATTGAGGAGCAGCGAGATAATGTTGCCATGAGGATAGTTGCCTATCGAAGGGGAATTGCCAGTTATTTCAACTCTCCGATAAAGAATAGGCCCATGGAAGAAGGGGATCTAGTGCTCTAGAGATTTGTTGTGACCAACACATTCAAGGATGATGGAAAGTTACGAGCAAATTGGGAAGGGTCATACCATATTCTAAAGTTGATTGGTCCTAACACTCGTATTTTACAAACCCTTTCTAGAGACATCCTTGGGAAAACATGGAATCTGAATTTTCTCAAGTTGTATAGGAACGTTGTACCAAGCAAAGTATCCGTAACAACATGAGCCCTAAATGGAACCATGGACGTAGGCACATTTGAACAAACCACGTAAAAAATGCTTGCATGTTCATCATTTTCATTTTGTTTCATTTTTATTTATCTACAGAAGGGAACCTCAAACCCGTTGCCCCGCCCATGGCCCGGCAACGAGGGAAAACGCACTCAAACCTGTTGCCCCGCCCATGTTCAGGTAACGAGGTAAAACGCGCTCAAACCCGTTGCCCTGCTCATGGCCTGGCAAATAGGTAAAACACGCTCAAACCCGCTGCCCCGCCCATGGCCTAGCAACGAGGTACAGCGCGCTCAAACCAGTTACCCCATTCATAGCCCGACAATGAGGTAAAACGCGCTCAAACCCATTGCCCCGCTCATGTCCTGGCAATGAGGGGAAACGCACTCAAACCCGTTGCCCCGCTCATGGCCCAGCAACGAGGTCAAACCAGCTTAAACCAGTTGCCCCGCTCATGGCCCAACAACAAGGTAAAATACGCTCAAGCCCATCGTTTCGTTCATGGCTCAACAACGAAAGAAAAACCCTGACCTTCTATCGCTAAGTTCGACATTGAAGAGTGAGTCAAACATTAAGAAGGGTAACATGTTGAGCAGACTAAAGAAGATAAACACCCAGAAATCAAGCGATAACTCTCATTACAGCAAGAGCAGTAGGGGTACAAAAAAAAAAAAAGAAGCAGCAATGGGGATTAATGAGAATCATCACGAAGAACAAGCTGACTCAAATCATTCAAGTGACCCATTGCATGTTCCAGTAGGGCCAATTACAAGGGCAAGAGCTAAAAGACTTAAAGAAGCTTTGAATGGGTTGGTTCTAGATATGTGGGCCAATCAAAATTATCAAGATTCTGACCTAAAAAGCAAACAAGACGTCATCAACATTATATGGGCTGAAGAGGGAGCTGTTGAGAGTCTTTTGAGCCAGAATACTATTAAATGAAGAGCTTGGGCCATAATGGACACTTGGGCTGACTCATTGGGGCTTGTACTTTATTATTTTTGGGCTGCACATGTTGTTTTAAATCTTAGCCACATGGGTGCACGAAAATTTAATCTTGAAAACCCAATCTGACTTTTCATATTTCCAAGCATCTTTAATACTTTGAGTTTCTAGGCTAATTAAGTTAAAGATTTAATATTTTGTGGGAAATCAGATTTGAATATTTCCTAGGCTAGTAATTATGGTTCTTTTTCCTAAGTGTTTACTCTCTCTATAAATTGTACTCTCCCAACAATTGAAAACCAATCAATGAATGAGTGATTTACTTTTCTGGAATTCCAGATTTGAGAGGTGCTCTTCTCTTGGGTTCTTTTATGAACTAACCGACTTATCAAGGCTTGATCAACCATGTGGCGTCTTCGACATTCGGGGTCCTTGTTCTTTCGTGTCCAAGGGTTTCGTGTGGATCATCCAAATCTGTGTTTAGCGTTCTTGGGGTGCGTATATCTTGCATTGGTTGTGGGTTCATAGGATCAAATCCTTTTGGGTTCGCACCATCTTGGTATCAGAGCTTCGGCCTAAACTCAGGTTATATCTTTGTGTCTTTTAGCCTCATTTTTGTGTTTCCCTTGTTCCTTGTGTTTGTTCATGTTCTTTTAATTCTGGACGTAACTCTCTTTGTGTCTGTTCATCTTCTCTTTGAATCTGGACGTCACTTTCTTTGTGCCTTTGTTTCAACACGTTATACTTCGAGTTTTTGGACGTGTAGTATGTCATTTTCATAGTTCAGAATCTCATCTTTCTGGCCGTTTTGAAAACACATCAATCGGAGCTTTGTAGAGAAAGTTATAAACGTTTCTACCAAATGTGTTTTCAGCACTCACCAGAATTGTCCCAACTTGATTAGTGTCCTATCTTTTGGTCAAAAAAAAAAAGAAAAGAAAAGAGAAAGAAACAAAAAAAAAAGGTTGTGCTGATTTGTGTTTGATATCCAAATTTCTATTGTTGATCTTAAAAGCTCCTGATTCATTATTGCATTCCTCATCTTTTCCAAGTGTCAAATTGTTCTTAAGAGTTGCTGATCCACTTCCACCTTTCTCATTGTTGCATTTCTATTTTATTTTTTTTCTTGATCTACTATCACATTTCTCATTGTCTCCAAGTGTTGAATTCACTATACAAGTGTTGGAATTGCCTTTGATTGAGTTGACCAGTTCTCTAAAGAGCCAATAGAGAAGACTAAGAGTGGAAAAAAAAAAAAGCAAGAGTGTGAAAGATCATCATTGAGAAAAAGCCTATCAAGAGTGAAACACGAGGGAAGAGTGACATCTATTGTTGTGAGGATTTTTTTTACAGCTTTGCAAATGTCTAACAAGGAGGAACCATCAAGTGTTGGGGGTACACCAAGCATGGATTTTGTTGTCAATGCTATGCAAAAATAGTTTGAGTGCTTCAATATGGTTTTTGGGGAAATAAGGGATAGGATGGATAGACAAGATACAATGATTGCAAACTTGCAAAGGGGGGAACCTAATAGAAATCCTAATTTTAGACGACCTCTTGGGCATGGGTATGAAGAGTTTGAATCTGGAAATGAAGCAAGAAGTGAGAATGAGGAAGATTATGAGTCTGAAATTGAGATGGGAAGAAATAGACATAGAAGAGTAAGGCATGAGCGAGGTCATGGGAGAAATGCTACAAGACAAAGGAATAGGGAAGATGGGAACCTTGGTAACATTAAAATGAAGATACCTTCTTTCCAAGGTAGAAATGACCCTGAAGCTTATTTGGAGTGGGAAAAGAAGATAGAGATGATTTTTGAGTGCCATAATTATTCTGAAGCAAAAAAGGTGAAATTGGCAGTAATAGAGTTCACTGATTATGCAATCATTTGGTGGGATCAATTGGTTTTGAGTAGAAGAAGAAATGGTGAGAGGCCTGTAGCAACTTGGGGAGAAATGAAGACTCTCATGAGGAGGTGATTTATTTCTAACCATTACTTTAGAGACCTCTATCAAAAATTGCAGACCCTTATGCAAGGCACTAAGAGTGTGGAGGAGTATTATAAAGAAATGGAGGTGGCTATGTAAGGGCTAATGTGACAGAAGATAGGGAGGCTACAATGGCTCGTTTCTTGAATGGATTAAATAAAGAGATAGCTAATATAGTGGAGTTGCAGCATTATGTGGAGTTGGAAGACATGTTGCATGTGGCAATAAAAGTAGAAAGGCAACTCAAGCGCAAGGGAGCCTCAAAATTCAATTCTGGTTCTAGTAGTTCCTTTGTGAAACAAAACTGGAAGAAAGAAGACAAGACTGATTCCAAGGGGGTTTCCAAAGGCAAGGATGAAGCTTCGACTAAAGGCAAAGGTAAAACTGATTCCCAAACTTCTAGAAACAGGGATATTAAATGCTTCAAGTGTTTGGGTACAGGTCATATAGCCTCTCAATGCCCCAACAAGAGAGTCATGATTGTGAAAAATAATGAAGTGGTAACTGATGGTGAAAGTGATGAATCCATGCCTTCACTTGAAGATGCTAGTGATGATGGGGTTGAATATGCAGTAGAAGGAGAAGCACTTGTGGTTAGAAGAGCTTTGAATTCTCAAGTTAAGGAAGATGACATGGAGCAACAAAGGGAGAACATTTTTCATACTCGCTGCCTCATACACAATAAGGTATGCAGCTTGATCATTGATGGGGGAGTTGCACGAATGTTGCAAGTACTACATTGGTTGAGAAATTGAACTTGTCCATCATTAAACACTCCAGACCGTACAAGTTACAGTGGTTGAATGAATGTGGAGAGGTTAAAGTTACGCAGCAAGTCCTTGTTTCATTCTCGATTGGCAAGTATAGTGATGAGGTGTTATGTGATGTAGTTCCAATGCATGCCAGTCATATACTTTTGGGCAGACCATGGGAATTTGATAGAAGGGCTACTAAGGATGGGTATACAAACAGATACTCATTTATGATGAACAACAGACCCGTTACGCTTGTACCATTGACTCCTAAGCAAGTTTATGAAGATCAAGTCAAGATGCAAAAAGAGAGAGTAAAAAAAAAGAATGAATTGAAAAATGAGGGAGAGAATTCAAAAAGAAAAGAAAGTGGAAATGAGAGAAAAATTGAGAGCTCAAAAAAAGGAATTCCAAAGAAAAAAAAAAGAGGAGAGAAAAGTGAGTTTTTATGCAAAAAAGAGCGAAGTGAGGAGTGCCTTGCTTGCTAGACAGCATTTGCTTGTGCTTGTCTACAAAGAGACTTGTTTGAACACTAACACTCTTAACTTACCTCTTCCTAGTGTTGTTGAATCTTTGTTACAGGAATTTGAAGATGTATTCCCTGAAGATATTCCTCCTGGCTTACCACCCATTAGAGGAATTGAACATCAAATTGACTTCATTCCTGGAGCAACAATTCCCAACCGTCCAGCTTATAGAAGCAATCCTGAAGAAACCAAAGAACTTCAAAGGCAAGTTCAGGAGCTCATGGAAAAGGGATATGTAAGAGAAAGTTTGAGTCCTTGTGCTGTTCCAGTTCTTCTTGTTCCTAAGAAAGATGGATCATGGAGAATGTGCATTGATTGTAGGGCTGTGAATAACATCACGGTAAAGTATCGCCATCCCATTCCTAGACTAGATGATATGCTAGATGAATTGCAAGGATCTAGTATTTTCTCTAAAATTGACTTGAAATCTGGATACCATCAAATTAGGATGAAGGAAGGGGATGAGTGGAAAACTGCATTCAAAACAAAACATGGGCTTTATGAGTGGTTAGTCATGCCATTTGGACTCACAAATGCACCAAGCACTTTCATGAGACTAATGAATCATGTATTGCGTGCATTCATTGGAAAATTTGTTGTGGTTTATTTTGATGATATCTTGATATACAGCAAAAATCTTGAAAAGCATATGAGTCATTTGCATTGTGTCCTTGATGTGTTGAGAAAGGAAAAATTGTATGCTAACTCGAAAAAGTGTTGTTTTTGCATGGAAAAGATTGTTTTCCTTGGTTTTGTTGTAAGTACAAAAGGGGTAGAAGTTGATGAAGAAAAGGTAAGGGCTATAAAAGACTGGCCAACACCTACAAACATCACTGAGGTGAGAAGCTTTCATGGCTTAGCTAGTTTTTATAGACGCTTTGTAAAGGATTTTAGCACAATTGCTGCACCACTCACTGAGGTCATTAAGAAATCTGTTGGATTTAAATGGGAAAAGGCACAAGATCATGCATTTCATGTTCTTAAAGAAAAGTTGTGTTCTGCACCTGTGTTGGCATTACCTGACTTTCACAAAACTTTTGAGATTGAATGTGATGCCTCTGGAATTGGTATAGGAGCTGTTTTGATGCAGGAAGGAAGACCTATTGCTTATTTTAGCGAGAAGTTAAGTGGCGCTGCTTTGAATTATCCCACATATGACAAGGAACTCTATGCACTTAAGAGAGCATTAGAGACTTGGCAACACTACCTTTGGCCTAAGCAATTTGTCGTTCACACTGATCACCAATCTTTGAAGCACATAAAGGGTCAAGGAAAGTTGAACAAGAGACATGCACGATGGCTGGAATTCATTGAACCATTTCCCTATGTCATCAAATACAAGCAAGGAAAGGAGAATGTTGTTGCAGATGCATTGTCTAGAAGGTATGTTCTTCTTACTTCTATAGATGCAAGATTGCTTGGATTTGAACATATCAAAGAGTTGTATGCAAATGATGTTGATTTTGCTAATGTGTTTCTTGCTTGTGAGAAAAATGCAATTGGTAAGTTTTATAGAGTTGAGGGATACTTGTTTAAAGAAAATAAGCTTTGTGTGCCTCAATGTTCTATATGAGAATTGCTTGTTAGGGAAGCTCATGGGGGAGGTCTAATGGGACATTTTGGTGAAAAAAAGACCTTAGATGTGTTCCATGAACATTTCTTTTGGCCAAAAATGAAACGAGACGTAAAAAGGATTTGTGATAAATGCATAACATGTAGGAAGGCAAAATCCAAAGTCTTACCACATGGTTTGTATAAACCTTTGCCTGTACCAAATGAACCTTGGGTAGACATTTCTATGGACTTTGTTTTGGGGCTACCTAGGTCAAGGAGGGGAATGGATTCCATTTTCGTGGTTGTTGATAGGTTTTCTAAGATGGCACATTTCATTCCATGCCATAAAACTGATGATGCCACTCATGTTGCTGATTTGTTCTTTAAAGAAATTGTGAGACTTCACGGAGTTCCCAAAAGCATTGTGTCGGATAGGGATACAAAGTTTCTTAGTTACTTTTGGAAAGTTTTGTGGGGAAAGATAGGTACTAAATTGTTGTTTTCTACTGCTTATCATCCACAAACTGATGGGCAAACTGAAGTTGTTAATAGAACTTTAACTCAATTGCTCAGAACCGTTATTCAAAAGAATTTGAAAAATTGGGAAGATTGCTTGCCATTCATTGAATTTGCATATAATAGGAGTCTTCATTAGTCTACAGAATATTCTCCTTTTGAAATAGTGTATGGTTTCAATCCACTAACTCCTTTGGATTTGTTACCATTGCCTGTTAATGAGAAAGCAAGTCTTGATGGAAAAAAGAAAGCTGAAATGGTAAGGCAAATGCATGAACGTGTCAAGCAGCAAATTGAGAAGAAAAATGAGCAATATGCATCCAAGGCCAACAAAGGAAGAAGGCGTGTTATTTTTGAACCTGGAGATTGGGTGTGGGTGCATATGCGCAAAGAAAGGTTTCCAGCTCAAAGGAAGTCTAAATTGGCTCCTAGAGGAGATGGTCCATTCCAAGTTCTTGAGAGGATCAATGACAATGCCTACAAGATAGATTTACCTGGTGAGTATAATATCAGCGCTACCTTTAATGTTTCTGATCTATCTCCATTTGATGCAGGTGAAGATTTGAGGACGAATCCTTTTGAGGAGAGAGGGAATGATGAGAATCATCACGAAGAACAAGCTGACTCAAATCATTCAAGTGACCCATTGCATGTTCCAGTAGGGCCAATTACAAAGGCAAGAGCTAAAAGACTTAAAGAAGCTTTGAATGGGCTGGTTCTAGATATGTGGGCCAATCAAAATTATCAAGATTCTGACCTAAAAAACAAGCAAGACGTCATCAACATTATATGGGCTGAAGAGGGAGCTGTTGAGAGTCTTTTGAGCCAGAATACTATTAAATGAAGAGCTTGGGCCATAATGGACACTTGGGCTGACTCATTGGGGCTTGTACTTTATTATTTTTGGGCTGCACATGTTGTTTTAAATCTTAGCCACATGGGTGCACGAAAATTTAATCTTGAAAACCCAATCTGACTTTTCATATTTCCAAGCATCTTTAATACTTTGAGTTTCTAGGCTAATTAAGTTAAAGATTTAATATTTTGTGGGAAATCAGATTTGAATATTTCCTAGGCTAGTAATTATGGTTCTTTTTCCTAAGTGTTTACTCTCTCTATAAATTGTACTCTCCCAACAATTGAAAACCAATCAATGAATGAGTGATTTACTTTTTTGGAATTCCAGATTTGAGAGGTGCTCTTCTCTTGGGTTCTTTTATGAACTAACCGACTTATCAAGGCTTGATCAACCATGTGGCGTCTTCGACATTCGGAGTCCTTGTTCTTTCGTGTCCAAGGGTTTCGTGTGGATCATCCAAATCTGTGTTTAGCGTTCTTGGGGTGCGTATATCTTGCATTGGTTGTGGGTTCATAGGATCAAATCCTTTTGGGTTCGCACCAGGGATCTACTCGTGGGAGTGAGACTTGCGAGAGGAGCGCCTAGTAGACCCCAATGATGTAGTAGGAATCTTAGGGGATACTGTTGGAAGTTCCCCTTCCTCAGTGTCGTCCGTATTTAGCATATCTCCAATAGCTGCAGGATCCCCCTCAATTGCCTTGAGGTTGTCCGCCACGCCTTCTCCCCCTCGGTTAAAAGGAAACGGATTCCATGGACCCGTCAGATTCTCTAAGTCGTCCACCAGAAAAGAATCCAAATAAGAGGAAGGACTCATAGGAGCATCTGATTCATATTGACGCCAGTCCACCTTGGTAGATTCCTTAACTTCGGGAGTTAGCAAAAGTTCTGGAAAAGTCTCTCCCAAACATTGAGATTCTAGATAGGTGCGGGCCAGGTAAAACCCATACTTCAAAAAACTTGAAGCATACCTCCCCTTCTTATCTTAGCAGTCAGTCAAAAGGCGGTATTCTTTCATTGCATCAGCCTTAATGGCGCGGGCATCCCTACGACTTATTTTCAGCTCCGCCGAGCGTAAGGAGTGTTCTTGTAGAAGCGCTTCATGCTCCGACATCAGCCCAACGTTCTTTTGTTCTTCAACTGATAGCTTGGAGTGCAAATCTTGGATTTCTCCTTGAAGGCCTGAGGTACCAACAGCGACCTCGGATAACTAAGCACGCATTCTCTCAACCTATGCCTTTACATTCCTCTTCCCGGCCTCCGCCCGATGAGTACGACACTTCAGCTCTTGGCGTTCTTGCTTCCAAGTGGATTGGCGATTCCTCTAGTCTGACATTTGTGAATGTAATACCCTTGATAAGTCATGATAAAATTATTGATTAAGGGAAAAATGGTATATGGAAATTTTCAAAATTTTCCTTGAACTAAAGAGAAGGCTCATAATATATATGATGCCTTCGGAGGGGCAAAACGGTAATTTGGAGCTTCGTCCCATAAAAAGATAAATTATTTTTGGAGAAATTATTTATATTGGAAAATTGATTTTTGGAGAATTTAATTCTTGATTAAGTGCATGGATAATTAGGAATTAAATTGGAAATCCAAGTATGGCTAGATTTGTGACACTTGGCAAAATCTCATGGAATGAGATTTAATTAAATTTGGAGAATAAGGATTTATTTAATTAAGAGAAATTGGTGACACATGGCATGATCTTAGGAATCAAGAGATGTGTTTAAAATTAATGCAAAAAGAAAAAAAGAAATTAGTTTCTCAAGCATTAAATGAGAGCCATGATGGAGGGAATTAAAAGAAAATCCATATTAAAAAGAAATTAGTCATGCATTTATCTGAGAAAATGGTGGATTTAAATAAATGCTAAAGTAAATGGATTATGTCTTTCAAGAGCATTTAAATTTAAATCAAAAAGAAAATATTTTAGTCCCCATTAAATACTTGAAAAATTGTGGATTTAAATTAAATGGAAAATTGGGAAATTAGTCAATCTTAAAATTAGTCATTATTTAATTATTTGAAAAATAGGAGAATTATGGGAAATTGGGATTGATCCAAGGGATGAGATTTAGTCTCCAAAGAAAGATCAATGGATGAGATTCAAGGAGACAAAGTCTCTTGGATTTGTGTTTTCTTTGAGTCTAGAGAAGTGTTCTCCTAAAATCAATGGCTAGGATTAAATTTGGGAGAAGCACAAGGATTGTGCTAGTGTTTAAAGGTGGAGATTTAGTCTCTTGAATTAAGAAGAAATCTATGGCTAGGATGCAATCTTGAGATTTGGCATGGATTGAGAAGAAAAGTTCTATAAATAGGGAGTGGGGAAATTAGTTCAAGGTTTCCCCACATGTAACACCCCAATTCCCGGGAGTGTTAATGTAACGTAAGATTCTGGGGATAAAAAATTTTTCAAATAAAAACCCATCACAAAAACCATTCCCCGAAGATCCTGTTACACCTTCTCAGTATATCAACTATGAACCATTAATAAACCAAGACAGGTTCACCAACACAAATGCGGAAGCTAGATCGAAACCTCAACAGGTCATAACCGAAACCATTTTATTTATATATAAAGTTGCACCAACGTTTACATGACGTTTTCAAAAGTAAATAACATAACTGATAAGACATAATGTAAACTATCCACTAATCGTCGTCACTCCTCGACGATCCCTTTCCCTTTTGCACCGCTGCCTTCACATGGAACGTTTGAATATTCCAGGGACAAAGTCCAAATTAGATGATGAATCATCTAAGTGAGAGTTCAAAACACATTTTTCATGAATAATGCAAGACATGAAATAAACCAATACACCCGGTAAGCCCTAGCTCAAGAGAATTCTCACGCGCTTAACCTTACCACGGGAAAAGAGCAATCTCTCTAAAAGCTATGCCACCACACCGACTCGACGACGCGACGACGCGACGCTATTCTAGCTTAAATGGGGCTGCCAACGCATCTCACCAGAATACGTTCCCACCTTAAGCATCCAGGAACCACCATACATTCCCAACTCCAAAATTTCACATGGACCACCTAGTCGTCCTAGTGCAACTTCCCTGGCCAAACGACTTGGCACGGAAATCAAGGCGACTATCCTAACATGCACACCTAGCACCAGATACCCTTATTATTCCGTCACGCCCTTGGAGAATTACGGCTACACTATCCAGACAACATCCTAGGCTGACATCCCACATGAACAACACAGTATGGACCACCTAGTTGTCCTAGTGCAACTTCCCTGACCAAATGGTCTGGCATAGAAACCAAGGCGGCTATCCTAGCATGCACACCTAGCATCAGATACCCCTATTATTCCATCACGCCCTTAGAGAATTATGGCTACACTATCCAAACAACATCTGAGGCTGACATTCCATACGTACACATAAAACTCAAAACATTTCCACACTTCACAATTCAATGCATCATATAAACAACATTTATAAAATGCAATAAATAGTTCAAAACGTTTAGGGACAAACCTCCCTCGTAAAACTAACCGTCACAGGTTACCATTTCAATACACAAAACCATTTTGCATGAAATCATCACATGTTCAAATAGAACAAGCACAATAAATCAAGTAGTTTTCCAGACAGAACACTCACAACTTTAAACCAAATTTTTGGGTTGGAACCACTCACAAGAAAGCCAAATTTTGGTAGCGAACAACTCATAACTTAAAACCAAATTTTTGGGTTAGAACCACTCACAAGAAAGCCAAATTTTGGTAGCGAACAACTCACAACTTAAAACCAAATTTTTTGGTTAGAACCACTCACAAGAAAGCCAAATTTTGGTAGCGAACAACTCACCTTGAACGAAACTCAAAATACCTTGAATCTTGTGTCGAACCTCGACTTTTATGCAACTCCTCAAGTATTTTAACCAAACCACCTCCTTACACGTCCTCATACGCTGCCTAAGTGCTATGCGCGTGTGATGCCTCACGTATGCTTTAAAAACCCTCTATCCACTAAACCTGAAGCACTCTTGTCTAGCACAAATGTATCACAACTTCGAATGAGAGAATCGTTAGCCTTGAGCCCCTATTTATATGTTTAGGAAACTTAGCCACCAAGAAATATATATTCTGCAATCATTTCAAATTTTTCAAAATCTTTTCCAATCATTCCAAATCTTCTAAGATTTTCTATAATCATTCCAAATCTTTTGATATCTTTTACAATCATTCCGAAAATCTTCTCAGATTCTCTACAATCATTGTAAATCTTCTATAATCATTCCAAATCTTCTAATATCTTTTGTAATCATTCCAAAATCTTTGAAGATTTTCTACAATCATTCTAAATCTTCTAAGATCTTCTGCAATCATTGTTATCCGAATTAAATCTTATCCAAATCAAATCTTTACCCAAATCAAATCATATCAAATCTTATCCAAATCTTATCCTTAAAGTCATCATGAGCCTTAATCTTATCTCTAACGTCATCATGAGACTTCATCCTTATCTTTAAAGTCACTTATGAGACTTTTCCTGAATCTTCCAAATGCCCCTAGTAAAAAAGTTTCAAAAATTACACTTTGACCCGACCTTTTGGATAATTACACTTAGACCCTTTTCAACATGGTCCTCAGACTAATTTTTAATTACATTTTAGTCCCTGAAAAATGAACTAATTACACTAATACCCCTAATTTTTAGGTAAATTACATTGTTACCCGAACTTCAAAAATTACGATTTTACCCCTGGCTCAGAAATTAAACTTTTATCTCCAAACATCCACAATCCCTTAAAACATCATATTTTCTCAAGTATTTGAATCTAAAAATCTCGAGTATTACATCCCTCACGATCATTCGGTTTTCTCAACCTGGTAGATAGTTGTACTAGAAACTGTTCCCGATCCAACTTCTTTTGATGCCTAAAATCATAGCTCGTATTACTCATCATTACCATACTATTTCCCTTAAAAATCTAGGGTCCAATGTACTCCCTCTGGTCGATTCGGTAATTAATTAACTAAATTCTCAAATTGATTTTCAGTTCCTTGAACTTACTTAACACTTTGCAACATGGGGTATTACACCACATGTGAAGAGAAAGAAGCAAGAAGAACTAAGGCTAAGAGAAGGAAGAGAAAGGCTAGCAAGAGGTAAGCCTATTTCCCTCTCTTAAAGTAGTTTTTAATGCTTGTGTATAAGAGCTAAGGTTGTATTTTATTTTTCTTTTAAGGTGATTAAAGTCTAAGAGGGAGTATTGACTTGTGGAAGTGTTGAAGCTTCAAAGAAAAAAAAAAGGTAAGGGATAACCCCAAGTGGTAGGGGTTTTGCTTGCATTTGTACATGTTGTGAATGAGTTACATGTAATGGTCTTTTGCATGTTTGTGTTCTAGTGGACCTATGGCTATAAGGAGGACTAGTGATGAGAGAAGGATTGGTTGGTGCCTTAACCTAAGTGGTTATGAGGGCATGGAGAACTACCCATAATATGCATTGCATTTGCATTACATGTTTATATTCTCATGTTACATTTACATTTGTATAGCACCCTTACTGAGCATTGGCTCATAAGGTCCTTTGACCTCTATGTAGGTGGAGAATCATCTAAGTGAAAGGAGTTTTGCAAGGTTGAAGGTATTGAAGCAAGGGAGAAATGCATGTGTAGTTGTATGTATTTATGGTTTGGTGGATAATGTTGTATTATTTTGTTAAATATGTAATGAATGCTTATTGTGGGTGAAAAGTGGCAAACTTGAATGTTTTGGAAGCCATTTGTAGTGTAAAAGCATTCTGAAAATTTTGGGTTTTAAAAGAAAAAAAATATATTTTTTTTTTTAAAAAAAAGAGATGAAGCAGTGTGCTAGTGCCAGGGGCACGCGGCAGGGTGCGCCTGGGCGCGACCGCACGGCCACGCGCATGGCAGGTGGCCCGCGTGCTGGGGGCGCGGCTGGCTGCTGTTGCCCCCCTTGCTGCTATGATTTTTTTTTATTTTAATTTTACTTTCTGTTTATTTATTTATTTCTGACATTTTGAGAAATTATGAAATAAAATATATTTTAAATAAATAAATAAAAGAGTATTTTAGCCTCTAAATTAATTATTAAATTAATATGAATTTGAGGCAAATGTGGGAAAAATTTCTATATTTTGGGGAATTAAATAATGGAGTATTTTCCTTAAATTTTGAAATTGGATGAGGATGCCTTGATGTTGTATTTCAAAATTTATTTCCTAAGTGTTTGGAAAATTTGGTATTTTGAAATAATTAAAGGGAAAAAGTAATGGAGATTTGATAAGGAAAATTTTGTTAAATTTTTTCAAGAAAGGTTAATCCAAATATTTTCAAAGGATTTGGAAGTGAGATAAATGGGTTAATGGTTGGGGCAAAGAAAAGAAAAATTAAATTCTTATAATTAAGGCATTATGCCATAATTTATATGAAGCATGGGAGTTAGTTTATTTCTTTCGATCCTAGGAAATCATCCTTAGCTCTTCATTAAGAGCTTGAGAAAGGGTGGCAGTTTACGAGGTTTCGAGTTTTAGTTTCGCGGGGTCGTTTCGTTATTTCCTGAATCCTTTAGTGGAGCGAAGAGAGGGCAAAGCCTAGTTCCCACCTAGGTCGTTTCTCATTGAAACGTAGCCATCTCTTCATTTTTGCCCTAGCGTGTAAATAATAGGTTAATTATTCGTGAATAACACCCGTAGGTGGGAGCAGGGCGTTACAATGTGCCCACTTGTTCATGATATGCCCTTTCCCTAGCATTAAAAGCAACGATTCCTTGAATCCCTTAGACCAGGAGTTGCTCCGCTTCATCCCCAGCATGGGAATGATTATTGCCAATAAACCGTCATTCGTCTCGAAGGAGAATGGTGGAATAAATGAGATAGGCGCCAATCTCAGGTTCTAAAACAGAGTCTATCTCTAGTACCCCGGGGGAAAGTTGAAAGTCCTGACCGCTAAGCTTCATGCCATCCCCAAGAATCATAACATGTCTCACCTCGCCAGGAGTAGGAAGTATAGGAGGCGGTCTCATTGATTTCTCGCCTTCCAGGTGACAGCGATCTTTCTTGTTGGGAACCACAGGATGGCGACACTCTTCTTCCACCGGCGCCATGTGACCAGCGGCTGTCGAACCACTCCAGAACTAATTATCTATCTTCTCTAGTTTGCAGCAAAGCACAACCTAGGTCGTCTCTCACAAGGAGCCTTATCTTCTTCTACCAACAATGAGAACCAATATAAGCAACACAACAGTTTGTTTATGGGGGGGGGTTTTGACAGAAAATTAAGTAACAAAACAGAAACACAAATATAGATGAAAATCAGTAAATGGAGAGCAACTAGTTGTGTATTTGTCCCCTTGTGAAATCTTCCTTGTCCAACCTATATATCTTGGTTTGTTAGATGGTTTTAATATCCGGATATCAAACTCAAAGCATCCCCAACAACTGTCCAAGGATTAGAATGATTGGAACAACAAAATGAATACAGAAATCTCTTATAAACAAAATGCAGCCATTCATTCTCTATTCAACCCATCCGAAGCTATGCAAGAACAACCATTCAAGCACATAATATTCATTTCCGAGATGTTATACCAACCGGCTACAACACTCTGTTCTATTAAGCATTTAACAGAAAATGAATCCATGCAAACTCACACAAACCTGCCATGAACTTCATGCATTCCAAAATCTGTTCAAACTAAACCAAATGGAAATGAATAAGATTAAAACAAACAAACCAGGCTTTTGTAGCTCATCCGGGACTCAGATTCCACATGGGTTCAAGATTACACAACCAGTTACAATAGTTCTAGCCTTTCATTGCAGCAAAGAAGACAAAATGGAAAACAACAATGAAGAACACAAAAAAAATGCTAACAACAAAAAACGGCCAGAATATCCTCTCTTTTCTCCTCTCTGTCTGATATGGAAATAAGTGCTAAGAGGCATTAAATACATGGCCAAGAAAGGAAAGGCTAGGAAGGCTAGGGTTGGGCCTAGCCTAGCCCAACAGATATGAGCCCAAGACAACAAAAACGAGCAGCCCAAATGCAGCCCAAATCTACCACTTCAAGTCCTTTACAGCTGCTTCCAATATTCCCTAAAGGAGTAATAAGATAGAAAATAGTGTAAGGATGATTTGAAGTATAATAAAATGGAAACAATGAAAGATCAGCAAAATTACTTCAAATGGTGTAATAAGATTGAGGTGAAATGACAAAATATAGCACAAATATGCATGCTATCACCATGTCTTTGATAAATCGAGAAGATGAGCTTCGCCCCTCGCGAGAACTGGGAGCCGGAGATGGAACGACAAGAGTCTCTTCATGGGAAAGAGGGATCGATGCTAGGCTTTCCATAGGAGAAGGGGCTTCCACACTCGAAATATCATCTCTCAGGCGATGATGCCTTTCCACCCCGACAAGAGAAACACTAGTAGGTCTGCGTGATCGAGGAGGGTGAGAGTTGGTAGATCCTTCAGCACCACGAGCAGGAACCCCATTCGTTGCCGCAAGGCGTGCCTCCTCCTCTTGATGACATCTACCTAATTCCACCAATCTACCTACTCCAGCCATCTTTGTAAAAATTAATATAAAGCATTTAGTCTGGAAAATAATACAATAATGGAGCAAGGAAGGCAATAGAAAAAGATAATCTACCCCCAGGAGTGATTTCCTCCTAAGGATCGAAAGCAGGATGTGAACACCGCCTAGGCATTTCCATCTCCTCCTCGTCGACTCCTTTCATTTCTTGGTTAGACAGCGTAGAAGATGGAGGAGGAGCAATTGGCGTCACAACCCCCAAACCCGCGACCCTAAACTTTTCCAAGTTCAAGAGGCTCAGCAAATCAACAGGACCCTACGCCATTAGTATCCCCACAAGACAACGATATAAGCCTTGAATGTCCTTGCAAGGAGGAAATCCTTGGCTGGCATCCTGATGATTCCAATGCACTGGAGCGTCCCAGCCGGGTAGAGGCTCTATCACCAACCATCGCTCTTCAAATCGGTTAATCTTGTTGGGAAGGGCACTAAACAGTTCGAACCTTAATACCTTTTGGAGTGTATAAAGTTGGCAATCTTTACTAGCCTTTCATAATCGATAGAAGCAACTATAGAGTATCAAGGAAGGGACTACATGTAATACCCGAGAAATTCTAAAGGACTCAAGGGTAATTTATCTTGGGGCAAAAATGGAATTTAAGGATAAATGGAGGGTATAACGGTAATTTAATATCGTATAGATGATTGAATCAACTGCCGGGAGTACCCTGGAGCCGAGATGCCAAAGGAAAATAATGTGGCATTAATGAGCACCCCGAGATAGAATTTATGGTGTCGAAAGAAATAAAATCGGGAACAGTTTTCGGTACAACTAAAAAGGCAGCTGTCAATTAGGCTAAAATACCGAATTATCATAGACGACTTCTCAAAAGTCAACGGAATGCTAGGGAGGCTTCGGTTTTTCATGAGGAACAACCCTTCAGAGGTTTCAGGAAGAAATGAATGAGTTTAGGGCCAAAACGAAGATTCGGGCCTAAGTGCAGTTTTTGGAAATTGCTAGAGGGAGGCCAAAACAACGTTGTTTTGGAATCCTCAAGGGTCAAAATGATGTTTTAGGACTTTTTGGGCCTAAATACAATATTGGAAAGTTGAGGGGTTAAGTGAAATGGGTTAAAATGTAATAGCCAAAAGTCAAGGGGGCTAAAGTGCAATTTCAGCAAAGTATTGGCCAATGGAATCGACCATGGGGTCTCTGGTCGTCGATTTCGGCCGATCCAACCGTAGGGATGGCACGAGGGCTTGTCGAGGACCAACTTTTGTAAAAGCTTGGCTGGCAAAGACCACTCGAGTGGTCGAAATTTGAAGGGAAAAGCCGACCAGAAACTGGTCGCATGATGATGGCCCTACAACTTGCGATTTTGGTCGGATAAGGGTGCCTCAAGGTCGATCCGGGGTGGGGTTATGCTCTAAGGTTTGTGGGCTAACCGATCAAAGGCATTAGAGGCATCGAGGATGCCTATAAATAGGAGTTCTGTAATGGCCGAAAATTAGGGTTCTTGAAGCTTGAAATCGACTGAGAAAATGAATGAATTGGCCGTTAATTTTAAGGGGCTTTTAAAGCCCATGAGAGGAAGAGAATTTCTGGAAACTTTGGTGCATTTTGGTTGAGGTTTAAAGGGGTTTCGAGCCTCGCCGGAAAAATGAGGCGGACGGTCTGGCCGAGTGTTCAAGGCCTCGATGGGAGGTCTTCCGATGATCCTTTGAGGCTCAAACTTGGCCATGAGGATCGAATAAGAGAAGGCTTCAGGATGGCATCGTTTTTCCAGATCGCCGGCGACCGAAGCGCCAGAGAAGACGACCGGCGAGTGGCCGGCACGCGCTGCCTTTCACGCGTGGCCACTCGCCCTAGAGAGTGATGGCGCGTGCGGGCCTCCGAAAAATCTGAAAAAAAGTTATAAAAATCAAGAAAAATATTTTATGGAGGTTTGTGCAAAAAGATTTGAAGTTGGGATTCCTGATGTCTCGGTTTTAGAGCCAAAGAGCCTCGTTTTGCTTGAAAACGCAATATCTAAGTAAGTTCAGTATTTTTCCTTGAAAGTTCATAGCATATAATGAATTGTTGTGAAGTTAGATTTGAGGAAATAGTCTTGATATAATTATTGGGATTTTTAGAAGGAAAAATGATGGAAAATGAAAGGAAATAGGAAATAAATGGAATTTTGAGGATATTTAGTAATTAAATATTATTTTATGATTGAGGAGATCGAGATGATAAGATTGGTATAACTTTTGAGAGTTAGCACGAGAATCAAGGCGGGGTACGCATATCGAGGTGATGCACGCTTTTCGAGATATCTTGATCTTTGGACAAAGGTGAGTGGTATTCTCATAAGAACTTATATTCATGACATGATTGTTATATATGCATGCTATTTATGAATTGCAATATTCATTTGTCATATTGCATTGAAAGTTGTGATATTTATATTGCACGATATTATTGTCATATTGAAACTTGTGCATGGGGTTGGAATGATACCCTCAGAGTGTAGCCGTAATTCCCCTAGGGCGTTGAGGGAATAACGTTAGGCCTATCCCGCAGAGGTTCGGGATTTGCCTAGGATTCCTAGCCAGGCTGGGGATGCCTGGGAAGTTACATTATGGGTATATGTTGTTCATATTATTGCATCATGCATCATATATATGTTTTTTTGGACCCTCACTAGAAGTTTCATCTTCTAATGGGTTATGCCCCTGGAACATTCAACGTTCCAGTTGAGACTTGCAGTTAGGGCAAGGAGCAGGTTGAGATATGACGGCACGTGATGGCGTGGCCGATGGATTCAGCAGGAGATTTCAGTATTTTATTTATTGAGGAATGATGATGTATGTATTCGAGGTTTCATATGATTGCACCTAGGGTGTTAGATGTTATCTCGAAAAATATGTATCATTGTATTTATGTAATAGAGGATTTGATGGTAATATATGGTACGAATTCTTTATGATATTATATAAGGTGAATTCGGGTATGTACCGTATCAGGTTTCGATTATCGCTTCCGTATTTTTAATGATTTGCTGGGGGGTTTTCCTTTGACATACGGCATTTGATGTAATGAGAAATGTATAAAGAAAGGGATTATGTATATATATGATGGGCCCCAGCATAGTGGCACGCCCTTCGTTGGGACGGGGTGTTACACTACATCCCGCTGATGGAAAAGTATGGAAAAACCCACCATTTGGGCCCAGCCATTAGGATGAAGCTGAGTTGGAACAATCTTGTAATGACGTAACCATGCCATGGCAAAAGGCGGGAGAGGAAAGTGGAGTCCCATCTCAAATGAAGCAAAGTGAATGCCAATAGAGCCTTCATCCACTTGGGAGGGGTCCGATTCATCAAGATGAAGATACCTCACCATATATCCTAAAGGGGTGGCATCGTAAACATTTTTGAAAGCCCCGTACTAGAGATGAGAGCTTGAAGTGATAGGAATGTGCGTGGGGCCGAGGGGTGATGTCGGTCTTCTCCTCAACATATTGAAAAGTCTCGAGAGCGTTACCTTGGTAATGTTGAAAAGGCAGAAAAGACGGAGGATCACAGTAAACAAGTACCTGCAAGAAAAATAAGAGCATCAGTAAAAAACAAAGAAAAGCGAAGCAGTGTAAAGAGACAACAAGCAGCCGGGACTAGGTGCCACAAGATCAGAACCACTCGGCCATAACCGAGTGGGGGCCCACTCGGTCTGACTGAGTGGCCTTGACCGCAAAATAGGGTCAATCGGTCATGGCTAAGTGGCCCCCAATCGCACATCATGGCCACTCGGTCATGACTGAGTAGCCCAATAAACCTCACGCCGAGGGATGAAAATGAGACGAGGGATAAAAATGCGCTGAGACCTGAGAGAATTTGAGTTTTAAAGACACCCACACCCAATTCTTATGTGGATCAAATGAAAGCTTGGAGCCCTATTTATAGGGGCTCAAAAGACAGAAAAGCATTGAAGCTGTCAGACGAATACAGAAAATAAAGAGCAAACATGCACAAATGGTCTTCCAAAGATAGATAAAATGCTACAAGAAGCACATAAATTTTTTTTCGATACTTTATGCTCTTTTACCCGACTCCCTCATCTAAAAAAATAGGGAGCAATTGATGTACCAAGTAAAATCAAGCTGATACCTAATCAAAAGTGGGACCCCAACATGGTTGAAGAAAGAAAGGGTAAAAGCGGCACAAGGAACAAGAAGACGCACTCGGCATAACCGAGTGAGGGCCCACTCAATTATGCCGAGTGGCTGATCACTTAGCACAACTGAGTGGGGGGCCACTCGATTAGCCGAGTGGCTTCCCCAGTTCGGAATAACCGAGTGGGAGTCCACTCGGTCATGCTGAGTGGACACCCATCGGCTATGCCGAGTGGCCCTCTGACTCTGCCATTTTTGCGGCCCACTTGTTTGCAACTGAATGGGCCCCTTCTGATCATCAAACGCCCAGTCAAATGGGCCGCAAGATCTCCAAAGCGGGCCATAAGATCCTCGCTGAGATTATTGTGAGGCCTCCCTCACCTTCCGCTATAAATATCAGGTCCCGTCTCCATCACAAGGTACGCACTCTTGAGTAATTCAAGTACAATCTTTCATTTTTTCTCGAGATTTGACTTAAGCATCGGAGGGTTTGCGCGGTGATTCCCACTCGTGCCCTAACAGTGCTCTCGTTTTATTGGTCACTCGGTCGCCTCAAGTCACTCATTCGTCCAAGGCCACTCGATCGCCTCAGGTCACTCGTTCGTCCAAGGCCACTCGGTCGCCTTAGGTCACTTGTTCGTCCAAGACCACTCAATCGCCTCAGGTCACTCATTCATCCAAGACCACTCAATCGCCTCAAGTCACTTGTTCATCCAAGACCACTCGATCCCTTCAAGTCACTCATTCGTCCAAGACCACTCGATCACCTCAGGCCACTCATTCGTCCAAGGCCACTCGATTACCTTGGGCCACCTGATCATCAACCCACCAGATCACCAGATCTACCAAATCCACCAAGTCATCAGCCCATCAGTTCATCCGCCCTATTAGACCATCAGCTCTGTTGGATTACCAGATCTACTCAGCTGCCAGATCTAGTTAGTCATCGAGGTTCTCGTTGTTGAAGGCACGACTCCCAAGGCTTTTACATCTGCCCATAACTAAAAATAGATTATTGTATTTTGGAAACAACAAATATAATAATAATTGATAATGGTCGATTAATATTCTAAAGTGATCAAGATGAGTCAATTTGATCAGGAATAAAATAGGAAAAAATAAGTTATCATCTTAAAATAAATAAAATTATCGCTAAGTGAGATAATTTTGAAATTAGAATTCTGGTTGATCTTTATCTCCTAAACCTTATCAGTTAATGTTTTCTCCCCTATAAATAAAGGTCATTGCATAAGGTTTGGGACACACAAAAAATTACTGAGTATCGTATATTATGAGTATTATTGGAGAAAAGTGGGGATTTTTGTAATACCCCAGATTTTCAAACTCAAATGTGATGTAATACTAGATTATTAGGTTCTAATACTTGAGTAAACAGGTTCTTTCAAGAGATTATAGAAGTCTTGAGAAAACGGTTCAATTTCTGAGACAAATGTTCAATTTGTAAATATTGAAGTCGGGTAAAAGTGTAATTTACCTAAAACCTTAGGGTATTAGCATAATTTATTAATTTTTTTGGGGAGCCAAAAGTGTAATTAAAAAATGGCCTGGGCAACCAAGTTACAAGGGGTTTAAGTGCAATTACTCAAAAAGTTCAGGCCAAGGTGTAATTTTTTAAACTTCGCAACTAGATCATTTTGAAATCAAAGACTTAGCCTCCAAAGTCTCCAAACCTCATCCTCAATGACACATGGAAAACAACCATTGGGCACTTGGAAGATAAGATAAGGTCACATGATAGCTCATAATGACCTCCTGAGGTGGCATCGCCGGATTGGCCACAAAGAACTTACTTAGCCTCCAAGTTTGGTAAAGTCTCTAAAACTTATCCTTAATGACACTTGGCAAGCATTCATTGGCCACTTGGAGATAGGATTTGAAGCCTTATGATGACCTCACGAGGTGGCGACGTGTGATTGGCCCGGGAAGTCTATAAATGTAAGGCCTTTGGGGGTATTCTTTTGGGAACCAAGTAAGGAGGAAAAGAAAGGGAGTTTGAGAGAGAAAATGCTACCAAAGGAAGGAGAAAATTCTGCCAAGAACGGGGAAGGAACTGCCTCGTTGGAAAGTTCAGGACTGCCACTGTAAAGCACTTCAAACATCAATGAAACTGCAAGGTAAGTTTGATTTCTTTCTATAATCTTATAGAGGGTTGAATAAGGGTGACGTAGGTTCGAACGGGGGTCAAAACGGAGCTAAAATGAGAAAATTATGGCCAAAATACCAAAAAGATGTAGAGTTGGTCGATTTTTAAGGGAGGCGCGTGCAGCTCACGCGCCGGCAAGGGGCTGTGCGTGAGGGGGCGTCAGCCACCTTCTGGCAGCGTGTGAGGGTGCGTGGGACCTCTTCTTGACTAGCAAATTCGCATACCCAGCCCTCTTTTAATTCCCTACAACCTTATATAAAAATATCTTGAGTTTGGTTTACAAAAATTTATAATATTCGCAGAAACCATTCCTGTACACTATGAACAGTGCTCTAACAAGCCCAAACCAACAATGTGAGTGTTTCTTGCATCCTTTTGCTACATCCCGGTCATTTTGACTTCATTGGGTGTGGGTGTTGACTTGCATATCATCCATTTGTATCTTACATGTCATATTTTTCCTTGGTTATGCATATTCCTTCTGCTTTGTCATATATCATGTTCATGTTGGTGACTGTGGCTAGTTGTTGGGACATCATGGAAGATCTCGTGCTCTTATAGTGAGCCAATGAGTGACTATAATGACCGCAGGGGTAATTGCAACACCTTGGCATTGTTACCACAGGGGTGGATTTCATAATAGCATTATTGCATTGCACGCACATACCTTTTTTTTTTCTGATTTACTCACTTAGATGCAATATCTAACTTGGGTTGATGCCCCTAAAACATTCCATGTTCCAGGTATATTAGAAGTGTCAGGTGTTTTAGGTTCCAGTTTAAAGTGTGGGCAAGGAAGTGGAGCTTCACTAGCTTTGGAATTTTGATTTATTATGTACCCGTATAATTGTACAGCAGTGATGCAGTGTAATAGTAGCTAGGGTACTCAAGTTTGTAATAAGTATAAGGATGCCCTACAGTTGTACTATAGTGATAAGTTGTGTCTTTCTAGATATTGAGAGTCTTATACATTTCTTGTATTTGTAAAGAAAATCTAGTGAAAATCCCTTTATCTAGGTTTGGTTAAACTTTCAGTTTCGATCCAATGCTTCCGTTGGTAAGGATTTCCATAACCCCCGTAAGTGATGTCTTTATATATTTCAAGTTATTGCGTATTTGGAAAAGGAGAGCGTTACATTTGGGTTGTGACTTGGGTGCACTTTTCATCCTATGATTGTGTACCTGATCTGAAAGTTTGAGAAGATTCGTGGAACGATAAGTTTAAAAGATTTTAAATTTATGTGATTAATTAGAAATTTATTTTTGTGATATTTATAATTTATACATAAAATAATTAATAGTGTGTAAATTCACAATGCTTCCCTTTCAAAAATAGATCTTAAATTGTGAGTTCATTGGGTCTTACTAGGACTATTAGGTGCAGGGACTTTGAAGAGCAGAAACGGCAGGAAACAATAATAAAGAAGCCGCCCAACTTAATTGGGAAGCCAATAATACAAAGAAAAAAGGTGATCGAATGCTTTTATATAGTGGCCCTCCGACCGAATATCGACCGACCATTGTTGGCCATCGAGGAAACCCCATACAATATACACACACCTCAACTACTAATAAAACGGAAATTGAGGGGAGAAATAAAAAATATATATATATTTTAAAAAATATAATATAATTCTGTTCAGTTATTTGTGTTTAATAACTTTTATGTTACTCAACATGTATAAAATAAGAGGAGGACATGAATCTTATGAGGGGTGTAGGAGTTACCCTTTCTCCTTAAAATCGTGTTGGACAATATAATAAGATTGAGATATAATGTTACTATTATATTTCTCATCTTGTATCAAAACTAATTAAAATTTATAGTCACTATCATTTACACACGTATTTAATAAATATATCAAAACAATTATACATATGTACAATAACACACATTATTTAAGAAAAAGAAACCCGTCCACATGTTCTAAACGTCCCTAATTTACTCATTGGGCACGTGCATGCGTGTTCGCGACACTTCCGGAGCAATATATATATATGTATATATGTGTGTGTGTAAAAGAAATTATCTAGGGCCATCTTCACTTAATTCAACTTTCTGATGACTGGCCTGTGCCTTTGGCCCCTTCTGCTATAATAAGTAGTGTCTGAAAGCAACTTTAATAATATATATTCTCTCCGATCTGGAGCAGCAGTTCACATCGATGTTCAAGGACAAATGAAACCCTACAATTAATTAATTGGTGAAGGAAGCTTATATATTTGTGCTAATTAATTAATAGTCGTCTGTCCATTCATAGATAGACATGATATTGGGTGTGAGAATTGAACCCTGCCTGGCCATTTACAGTAGATGCGACACAAAGAGAAAAGTGGAATATTGGAATCTTTGCAATTAGCTTTAAGGGGGTGGCCCAGTTTAATTGGTGATGACTTTCTGGATGCGAATGCTAAAGGGGGTTTATGAGATTGATGTTTTGATTCTTGTACTACTGCGGATGATTGGACCCCGTCAACCCCTCTCTCTCTCTCTCTCTGGCTAAATCACTCCCATCAGCGGTTTAATTATTGAGGCCAATCTTTGATTTTTCCATTCTCTTATCTTTCGAATTGGGGACTAAGTCATCTTCTTTTGTCCTTTTAAGACTTGATATATATCCAATGATTGAGGCTAATGTATGCATGCATCTTTCATTTCTTATAGGGACTTTATAATTTTTAGGGCGAATGTGTCTTGAGTCATTATTTTTAGTTTTAAGATTAATTTGGTGATTAAATTTTAAAAAATAATAAATAAATCATTATATTTTTAGATGGAGTAAATTTAGGCAATGTATTTTAAAATGTATCAAATAAATTATTATACTTTAAAATCCAAAGTCACATTAGCTATTATAGTTGATACTTTTTTAACGCCATCTAATGATATTTTAATTCTATTAATAGTGTTATTATTGTTAAGATACAATAATGAATTTATTTGACTAGAACGTCAACCCGACTGATTCTGTACGAAAGAAAATCATCAAAGGGCATGGAGAGGTCTCTACACAAATATTCTAATCTTCAACTTCAACAATAAAGATAATAAAAGTAATATTGAAACCAGTATTAGAGATGTATCTTTTTTAGAATGAGTAAATATTTATTTATAAAAAAATATGAGATAATTCTAAATAGATTAGAATTAGAATTTTTATGAATAACGTCAATTTTTTATGAATGACATTTATCATCTCGAAAGAATTTTAAGAAGTTAAAATTATCTTATTTTGCATGTTGCGTGCCTCCTCTTTTTCAAGAAAATGTTTTGGTGACCATGCTGCCCTTGAGAAAGCGAGGATGCCCTCAGTAAAGCCCAACTCCATGGCTGTGGCCACCTTGCAATGGCTACACCGCAAGTGTTTTGGCAGCCCCACAACCCATATAGCAAGGCCACGGGGGTGCCACCCCGCTGGTTATCCACGGGCCTCCTGAGTCGTGGTGGTCACCTGTGGCCGCTTAGGCCGCGACAGTCTCCCGTTGCTGCATGGGCTGCCAAGGTGTTCCCCCATGGCCGCCTTGTTGGGACTCGTGCTCTTGTAGCGTTCCATTATTGGGTTGGCCCAGTTGATCTAAGTTTACTCATTTATTAATTTTTTATTTTGTACCTATTGTATTATGTCATATTAGGTATTTTATTATCAATTAAAATAACAAATTTAGATTTGAAGAATCTTATATAATTGCAATTTATATCATTTTAAAGTTGATGATGGAACAAGGGACTGATCACCATAATGTGTGAGCATCTGCAATAATGTGCGAGTTTTGTTTCCTCGATATAACCTCTGAAAGTCAAGTTAGTAATGACACTTAAAAAAAATAATAATGAACTCATAGTCAGATGAATTTACTTGTATGGGTCCCCCATTTTATAGACTAAAGGATATGAGATTTTTGGAATTATTCTCAATACTTTCTTAAGGTTCTCAAGATTTTCGAATTTGACCATTATCAAATATTTGGAGTTTTTCTTGAGATTTGTTGGGATACTCAAGATTTTCTTCAAGTTTTCTAAATTTGACTAGTATAAGATATTTAGAGTTATTCCAAAAATTTGTTAGGATTCTTGATATTTTGTTTGAGATCCAAGAATTTAACTGTTATTAAATATTTAGAGATATTCTCGAGATTTATTAGATATTTGCAGTTATTCTTAAATTTTTTGTAAGATTCTCGATTTTTATTGTTATTGAATAACATGGTCTATAATTTGAATATAAATTTAGATAAATCTATTAAATTTGACCCCGATCATCCTAGATTAAGATCCAAAACTTAGATTTAGCTTAATCCCTTAGATCTTGATTTGGCTTTGGCTTAAATAGAAACATGTGACTAACTGTGATTGTCATTCTTTTAAAGGTAACATTGTATTTTCTTCATTTTAAATACTCCCACTTCTTGGGCTAAGCTATCCGTTTAAGCCAAGGGAATAACAAAAGTTATTTTTGAGCTTGTCACTCAATATTGTGGCCCTTTTATCTCCTTATTAGGTTTTATCAAGGTCTTTTTCGGTTTGGTATTACCGATTTGGTATTCTATGGCTCAAGCATCAACTGATCATTCCAATACCTTAGCCACTATGGCTCAACTAAAGGACTAGTTGGAGCTCAAAGCACATAATTTTTCAATCTTCTTTGCCAACTTGGCAATCTTCTTTTTCTAGAGTCGAAGTCATTTTTCTATAGAGTTGCCTTCTTGGGGAGCAAATAAGCAAAAGGCTTCTTCCTCCAAGTAGCGTTCCTCGTGCTCAGAGTGATAGGAATCCAAATTCTGCTATTGTTGCTCCTTCAACCAGTGTTGTTCATCTTGTTGGTGTTGCTTATTTAGTTGATGTTGTTCGTCTTATTAGCATTGCTACTCAATTTGTCAAATGTAACCCACAAGCAGTTTGGTCAACTATTGAACCTGACCCTTGAGTCGAGCAAGGTGGTTAGGTGGCAAAGACAAGTTCTCCAACAATAGCTTATTCTCTAGATTGTTTTGGCACCAAATGATGATGGAACTTATGATCAATTACCACAACTCTACCTTGAACTTAGCACATATAAGAAAAGACGGGGTTAGTTCACTTGATATAAATTACGACGTTCAAGTTAGTATAATAAATGAGAACAAAAAATATATTTAATATTTAGAGTTATTTGATTTACTTGTAAAGATTTCATACCTTTATATAGGATGAAAGAGGTGAGAGTGTTGGGGTTATTTTCGAGATTTGTTGGGAATCTTAAGATTTTTTTTGAAGATTCTCAAATTTAACTATTATCAGTTATTTAGAATTATTCTCAAGATTTGTTGGGATTCTCAAGATTTTTAAATTTAATTATTATTAAATATTTACAATTCTTTATTATATTTATTGAAATTCTTGAGATTTTCTCCAAAAATTTTTTATTTTGACTATTATTGAATAACAAAATCTCTAATTTAAATATAAATTTGGACACATCTATCAAATCTAACTCAATTCCCCTAAACTGAGAACTAAGATTAGATCTAGATTAATTTCTTAGATTTGGATTTGAGTTGAATAAGGAACACCAATTTGGACGCATCTATTGTTTGATAATAGGGACATGTGCTCAGCTATGACTCCTTATTCTTCAAGGATACCTTGTTAATTCCTGTCTTCTAAACATTCTCACATCAAAAGTATTTTATTACATTATTATTCTAGCATTCGATTTCGCTATTGTTTTTTCTTTATATTTTGGAAAACATAAAGAAAATAAAACATATGGGTGATGTTGTGATTTCAAGAAAAAAGAACACAATTTTTCACCCTTTTTTTTTAAAAAAAAATGAAAAACAGAAACAGATTCTTAGTGTATTTTTATTTCTATAAAAATAAAAATACAAAAATAATTTGAACAATGAACTCAAATTTTAACAGATTCTCAGTCCCCTCCATGGACTCAAATTTTAACGAAAACCAGCTTCATCAACCGAAAATACAAAATTATTTTTTTATTACTATATATTTAATCATTGAATATAATAACATGCAGAATGTTTTAAACAGTAATAATATCAGACATGATATTTAGTTTTTTTATTTTTAATAGAAAATAAAGAGAAACATAAAATAAATGCTAAAACCTGTCCCGCCAAAAAAACAGAAATCAAACAATACTGCTAATAAACCAAATTATCCTAATCTAATTTCTATACGTAGAGCTCTTAGGACATAGTTTGGATAATAAAAGACGGGTCATAATATACTGGTATCATCTCGATGAGTCGTAAATTCAAACCCTAATATCTTATAGACACATTCTATGATTTATCTCATTCAATAGAATCAAAAGACTGACTGCTGAGAATCCTTGCAAGGAAGGGTCATTTCAAGTTTTTATATGCAAACAACTAATATAAGAATTCCATAAGAACAACCAGCTTGGGAGGCGATAAATCTTCTGCATGAAACAAAACAAGAAAGGATGAAGGAGGAAGAGGAGGAGGAGGAGGAGGAGGAGGAAAGTGATAGAAAATAATTTCAACGAAAACAAAAGAGAAGGAGGACAGAAAGGAGAACCCTCTTTGATAGAGAACGCAAAGGGGTTGTTCGGATAGGGCCGGCGGTCTTCTATTCGAGATGCGTCCATTATAGATCCCCCAGATTGTGGATGCCTATGATGGACTTGAAAGGATAAGACTCCAATTATGCCTTGTTACAGAACAAAACTTGTTGGGAGTCCCCCCAACGAGTTTCATGATTTGATTTTTGAGGAGGCGATAAGTCACCATCTTTTTCTCTGGATTGATTGCTTCCATTTCATTGAATTAATAATTGGACTCAGGAATATTCTCAATTAAAATCATCTCCTCCATTGGTGAAAGCAGTAATAAATATAATAATAATTTATAATAGATAATTGGATCAAAATAAATATCAGAAATAAAAAACAGATAAAATAAGTTTTTAAATTAAAATAAATAAAATTAGAATTTTAGTTAATTTTTATTTCTTAATCCTTATCAGTTAAAGATTTCTACCCTATAAATAAAGGTCACTATATGAGATTTGGGATACATAAAAAAATTATTGAATATCGTATATTATAAATATTATTAAAGAAGAATTAATATTTGTGTTATGATTTGAGTGAATTTTTTATTTTATGATTGTGCCGCTGACTTGAAGTCCAAGAAAACTCCTGATACGACGTTTAAAAAATTCAAAATTTTCGTGATTAATTATGTATTAGAGATTCAAAATTTTTGCAATTAATTATGTATTATGAAAATTTTTGTTATTTATATATAAAATAACCAATATATGGTATCAGAGCTTGTTTTTGTTGTATCCAAGCCATTAATATTAATGTGTGATATTATTTTTATTATGCTTCCCATCTGCCATTTTTTCAATCATCGCGTCGAGAAAAGGCAGCGATGAGAAGCCTTGGGCAATAGCGTTCAACGGTAGCTGCGACTGTGGTCACGGCGACGGGGTTAGAAATCGCGGCTGTAGCTGCTCTGTGCAGCACCGGCGGTCGCGGGTCTCTACATAAGCGGCTGCAACAGTAATGTTGTGAACAACTGCGGCCGCGGCGTTGTGCAGAAGAAGCAGTTGCGGAAATGCTATCCTGTGGCTGCGATTGCGGTGGCTGTGATGTGCGGCTGCGCTGCGCTGTGCAAGAGCAGTGACTGCGCTGTGCGGCGGAGATGGCGGCGCTATTCGGCCAAAGGGCACGACGGCGCTAGCTGCACTGTGCGGCCTTGGGCGTAACCGGCTGTGGCAGTGGTTGTGTGTGCGGCGGTGGCCTCCGTCCAGTCTTCCTCTTTGATATTGGCAAGAGGAAGATAAAGACCCACGAAGAGCCCCAGGCTCTCCTTTTGGGCATTCGACCAGTTTTAATTAAAAGCAAAGAATGGATTTGTTCCAATTGGGCCTATGCAAGAATTGGGATTGTCCCAAAATGGGCTTGAGCCATTTGTTAACAAAAATTCAACTGGGCTGGAATAATGACATAGAACATTATTTTTGTTAACAAAATGGATCAGTTTAAATTAAAATTATTTGGGCCTTATTTTATTAACTCAACCCATATGAATATTGGGGCATATTTCCGTTGTGGGTTTTATTTATTTATTCAATTATTTGGATTAAACTTTTAGACCATAAATTAATGAGTTTAATTTTTTAGCCTAAAATTATAAATTAAGTAAATAAACCCATTTTGAGATAAAAAAAAAATTAGAATTATTTTTAAGATAGCATATCCAAAATTTTTGGAAAACTAAATTTTGAAAATTAGTGATGTTATCTTTATCTCAATGACATGTTCTATGATACATATGTATGGATTAAATATTCTAGGTAAATTTTGTCTGAACATAGAACAAATAATAGGGTTGTATGTACACTTTAATTCTTGTGAACAATAATGAAAAATTATTATGTTTATTTTTTTTTAATTTTTTCATGATAATTGCTTTAGTTGCAAGTATTTATGTTAAAATTGAATATGTATATGAGATAAATATGTCGTTCATATTTTATGGGGCATATTTTAGGTGGATTGCGCAAATTATAATTAATCATATATAATAGTTGAACATGTGTATATGGATGATGATTGGAAGCATGGATGACCTTTCGACTCTAATACACATGTGACATTATTATATTCTTGATTTGTTTTACTGCAATTATAATGTTGTGAAATTATATGCTAGCTAATATATTGTCATATCCCTTAATCACTTACCATGACTATTGCAACCAAGAGTATAATAGTAGAACTGAATAAGGGTGAAAAGTTGTCTGGAGGCAATTATGACATGTGGCATCAAAATGTGCAGTTTATATTAGAGGAACTCAAAGTTATAGAGACTTTGACAAATGTCATGATTCAACCTGATGATAGCAATACAACCCAACATTAGAGTGATCTAGAGGCATATAATGTTTGGAAAAGAAAAAACACCCTAGCTCACATTACGTTGTTGAGCTGTATGCAAAATAACATTCTTTGTCAATTTGAACATCATGAAACTATTAGAAATTTGTGGAGTGCCATAAAAGAAAGATACGGCAATACCCCACTGTCAAGATAAAGGATTCTTACAATAAAATTTGACACTTATAAGATGCGTTCAAATCATAACATGAGAGAACAACTCAAGGCGATGTCAAATATGATTAGAGAACTCCAATCAGTGGGACACAATCTCACAGATGAGCAACAAATTCAAGTTGTTATAAGATCTCTCCCTATTACTTAAGAACATATGAAAATGAATATGATGCATAATAATAACATTAGAACGTTTGATGATATATCACATCATTTGGATTTGGAAGATGAGTGTCTACAGGATGCTAAAATTCCTAATCAGGCATATGTTGTTGAGTTAGGCTCTAAGAAGTCCTCTCACAAAAGAAAGTGTAAAGGAAGAGGTTCTCAAGGCAAAAAGGCTAAAAAATTAGACGAGGATAAATCTAAGGTTAAAAAGGACATCTTAAAAGTAAAATGCTACAATTGTGGTAAAAAAGGCCATTTCGCTCAAGATTGTGTTGAGTAAAAAAATGTAGTGTTTCATTCCACTTATGTTGCTTTCGTCTCTAGTTATGTCATGATGGCAAACTGTTTTCCTTTATGGATTGTAGACGCAGTAGCAACCAACATATGAGAAACGCCAACTATTGGATTATCGATGCAAGGGTTTAACTGAATTTTCAAAACTTTTTTGAAAAACCAATAAAATGGCAGTGAAAACATAAACCAAAAACGCCCTTACGAGACTCGTTTTGATGTCCATATACTAACTGAAACTGAACCATGCCATAGGGGGTCTAGTAGGTATACCTTTCAACTCTTGAAGGTCGATGTAGAGGACGATATCCTTCGGTAGCAACAACTCCTTGCTCTAAACAGCTCCTAAACAACTTATCGGTTATATTGAACTGACTCCCGAAAACACAGGATGCTTAGTCAGTCCACGCTCCAACAAGATGGTGATTCCTATTACTTTCTCTTTTTGCTAGACAAAGAGAGTAAGGGAGATTAAGGCTGGGAATGAAGTGGGTTCAAAAGAGAAGATGCTTCTCAAGCTTGATAGTCTCACTATCAAGAACAATAAGCTACAATTGTTATGAGGGAAGTAAGAAGGAGCAATGGGAGTTAGGGTTTCTGAACAGGGAGAAGAATAACAAGAATGGCTACAAGCCAACACTCACTCTGGTCATCTCTACTGAGAGCATAAACACATGACTATATATTCTCCCAAAATGGAAACCTTAGGGCACACCCAAAAGAGGGTAATCTGACAAATCGGTTATAGGAGAGAGAAACGAGACCAAGGAGCGACAATGACACATGCCTTCGAGCCTCTAGTCCTCCTATTGTCTTTCCATGCCATGTGTCCCAATTTTTGTTACAAGAGATGACAAATGGATCGTGCATTCGTGACCTCTGCAATAGGAACAATTGACCGCTTGCAAGGAGCTGTCGACCGTTTCTTTTGAAACCAGTCGACAACTTCGCAAGGCCGTTGACCGCTTTGGCCCTTTATCCAAAACTTTCAGAAATTGCATCTAGACCTGCTATTAACTCTTAATAGCACTTTAATTACCCCATAATGATACTAAGTCCCCCGTTAACTCTTAACAGCATGCATGTCAGCTCTTGACAATTGCTCCTTATTAATTAATCATTCAAACCTGGTCAATTAACTCTTAACGAGAATGTCATTAACTCTTAATGATGATTTCAGCCTTAATTAGTCAACCATTACACTCGGATATACGTGTGACCTTCTAGGTTCACTACTAAATAGTAATTAGGACACGTCAAACTCTTTGACTTTGACAAAATGTTTTGGTCTACATCAAGGATCTCTCCATCTCTTCAATGTACCCCGACAGTCCCTGAGTGACAACTAGTATTATGTCAGGTCGATCCTATCAGTAATGAAGTCTTACTTCAGAATATAACCTATTTGGGCTTTTGATTCCTGTGCACTATAATCTCTCTATTGGTTATCATCCTGATCGAGTGAGAGTCATGGACTGATCAAACTTACTAACTCGATGACTATACCAAAATCAATGTGGTGAGATTGAGATGACATATCAAACTCTTTTCGACATGGGAACACTTTCCAATCAAGTGTACCATGGCCAGGGGTTTCTACAATCAAGACCACCATTGATCGCATAGGATGTTCACCTCACACCGAAGGTCAATGGATCCCATTAGCAATTACCTGCCTGCATATGCCACTACACAGGGATCACACAGTGCATCTCTCACCTTGTAACTGGATGGTTCTTAACAACGGCAAATCCCTAGCACCAACATACAAGACAATTGTGTTGCCTTCGGTTTAAGGACCAGTAACACAATCAAAACCTATGATAGACCATAGATCTTCTCAGCCATGTGATCTATCACATGCGTCACATTTAATAAGCGTTCCACTAACACCTACCCACGTGTATACTATATCAATCTCATAGATTATGACATGTGACTCACCATCCTTTATCACTAGCATCTCATACTAATCAAAAGTAGTATCCCATGTGTCATTCCGTAATCGACTAATCATAGTCCCCTTCTAAAAAGTCTAAGGACTGGGAATTATCATTAAGATATCCTTAATACAAAGGTTAATTGTACATATTCTTAACACTTAAGAATAAGACCTTTAATAGGAAATCTAAGGACTCATTCATATATAATGATTGGAGAGCTATGAATGGAGATATGACCTCAAATATGAAAACATATTTCATTACATATTGCAAGAATTATATCATTAGTCCCATAAGTATAAATGCTAGATGCCATCTAAATCTAGTATTAGGGCACCAACACTAACAATCTCCCACTTGCACTAATACTAATTTACAAGTTACAAGTCCTCATTGCATCGTCTGCTAGTATGTAATACCCATCTTCTCAAGATAGCGATGAAGATGACTCTGTGGAAGTGCTTTGGTCAATGGGTCCACGACATTCTCTAGTGATGCAATCTTTTGCAGCTACACGTTTCCACGTGCTATGATCTCTCGGATCAAATGGAAGCGCCACTCGATGTGTTTGGACTTTTGGTGAGACTTGGGCTTCCTTGCCTGTGCAATGACTCCGTTGTTGTCGCAATATAAGGACATCGACAACTCAATGGAAAGGACCACTTCAAGTTTAACAATGAACTTCTTCATCTAAACAGCCTCATTTACAGCATTGCATGCTGTAACATATTCGACTTTCATAGTGGAGTCCATAATTATTTCTTGCTTGGAACTCTTCTAGCTATCTGTCCTTCCATTATAGACAAATACAAACCCAGATGTAGAATTTTTATCATCCATATCAAATTGAAAATCCGAATCAGTGAACCCGTTAACATGGAGATCACCCTCTCCATACATTAATAACAAATCCTTCGCTCTTCTCAAGTACTTAAGGATGCACTTTACTACTGTCTAGTGTTCTATACCTGGATTGGATAGATATCTACTCGTGATGCTCACAACATATGTGATATCAGGTCTTCTACATAACATAACATACATAAGATTCCCCACAGCTGAGGCATAAGGGATCTTTTGCATGCTTTCTATCTCTTCAGGTGTCTTAAGAGACATCCCTTTAGATAGATGTATTCTATGTCTGAAAGGTATAAAACCTTTCATAGAATTTTTCGTGCTAAACCTCTTTAGCATCTTTCCTATGTACAGACTTTGGGAGAGACTTATTAATCTCCTCGCTCTATCTCTATAGGCACGAATTCCCAAGATATAGGTCACATCTACCAGATCTTTCATGGAGAATTTATTAGACAACCACAATTTAATTGACATCAACATGCCAATGTCATTCCCCATTAAGAGGATGTCATCCACATACAAGATTAGAAAGGCTCGTGCGCTCCGACTGATTTTCTTATATATTCAAGGTTCATTCGGATTTCTAATGAAACCAAACTCTTTGATCTCATTATCAAAATGAATATTCCAAGACCTTGAGACTTGCTTAAGACCATAAATGGATCTCTTAAGCTTGCACACTTGATTTGCATTAGAAGACTCAAAAGCATGAAGCTACTCCATGAATATATCTTCCTCAAGATAACCATTCAGGAAAGCTATTTTGGTATCCATTTGCCAAATCTCATAATCATAGTGTGTCGTTATGGCTAGCATCATTCTGATGGATTTAAGCGTCACTGATGTGTGATTTATGCACAATTAATTCGGGCAAGTGTACCCTAATCAAATCTTCATATAATGATGAAAAGATGTCGATCCCATGAGAACTAGATCACAATACCAAAATGATTCTAAATTAACCTAAGTTGAACAAATTAATTAATTTGATGAATAAAAATAAAAATAAATGAAAAACTGGATTTTTTTGTGAGAAAAAATTAATTAATGAATGCACTAGGGTTTAGATTTCATTTAATCTAGGTTATGGAATTATCTATTCAACCCGATTCAAAACTAAAATACCCTTACAGTATTTTATAATTATTTGCATGTGATGGTGGATTTTCCTCAATTAATTAATAAGCTTTTTCAAGTCATATTAATCCTTTATTAATTCAATTTTATTGTCAGATTTCTGAGCAGATATCAACGAAATAAGTAAGCATTAAGTTCTTTGGAAACCTCTAATCTCGGAAAGGGATTTGACTCACTAAGCTTCCTCGATTCCCACACATGAACTAATCATATTTCGATCTCATAGTCAAATATGTGATTTATATTACCTATGGATCTAATTTATAACAATCCTTTAGTCAATCATGCAAAAATCATTAAATCATTAAAAGGTGGCCAATCTTTTAAAGCATTAAATGCAACAATATAAATTCCTCACAAAAATAATAATCAGGTTTTGAATCGAACCAAACAAATACTCACATAATTCTAGAATTAAAATCCATCCAAACCCTAGTTAAAATAAATTAACTAGACATTATTAACATAAAAAATAAAAACGGAAAATTGAAGAAAGAGAAAAGAATACTTCCTGCCCAGATCTGAAACAGATCTGGGTTGCAATTGATGCTGGGTGTTATGTTGCTGCTGGCTCCAATCTCTGTGTTGTTCGCAACTTCAATTTCTCTTTCTTGTGTCCTCTGTTTCTCTTCTTCAATATTTTCCTCTCTGCGGCGTCCAGAAGTTTTCTTTCACTGGCAGCTCCAATCTCTCTCTCTCTCTCTCTCTTTTTTTTCCACTTTTTAATGTTATAATATATATGTATGCGCACAAGGACATGCCCTAGCCTCCACACTTTCAAATATCACGCCACTCCCACATTCTTATTTAAATAATATAATAGATAAATAATATATAATAGGTATATGTTATTCACGCCATTTGTTTAGTATAGTATATAATATATATAATTACTATAATATAATATATATTTTATTTTTAATAAATATTTAATTAATTATAATAAAAAATATAATATATATAGATAAAGTACTATAATATATATTTAATTATTAATAAATAAATATTTTTTAATTATATTATAATATTAATTTAATATAATATTAACTTTACTAATTATTTTATAATATTTTCTTTTTTTTTTACATCCAAATCTTCGAATTTATTTCCTTTGCTGGATTCCTACAAAACAAGATTAAAATAATGTAAAATCCATATAAACACACATTTTATGTAGAAAAAATAGAACAAGGTTAAGATAAAAAAAAGATAAAAATATATATACAATTAAGCCCTATCAATCACGACCGACGAAACCATCTCCTTATAGTCAATACCATGTTTTTGACGATATCCTTTCACCACCAATAGCATCTTGAAGGTTTGCACCATCCTATCAGGACCAATTTTTCTCTTGTAGATCCATTTGCACCCTATAGGAACTATTCCTTCATGTGGATCTATTAGAGTCCAAACTTGATTAGAATACATAGATTCCATCTCTGAATGCATAACTTCTAGCCATTTCCTAGAGTCAATGTTTGATACCGCCTCTTCATAGTTAGTAGGGTTAACATCTTGACCACCATCTCCATATAAAAATGCTTCTTGTATCTCCTCCATCACGAAATCATACCGTTCTGGAGGACGAGATACTCTACTAGATTTAGGTGCCTCATGTTGAATGAAAGTACTAGAACCTGCTAATCTAGATTGACTTCTTCACATGGCTTGATTTGTGGTTCAGAAGACACTTCTTCCAATTCTATTTTCTTCCCGATGTCGTTCCCTTGAAGAAACTCTTTCTCCCAAAATGTGGCATCCTTATTGACCAACACTCTTTGGTTGCTGGGAAAATAGAAAGAGTACCATTTGCAATGCTCAAGGTAACCCACAAATCTTTCTTTGCTAGAACGATATTTTAGCTTATCTGTCTTGAGTTCCTTTACATAAGCAGGACAACCCCATATCCTAACATGCTTAAGATTGGGTTGTCTTCTCGAAAGGTTTATTTCGGGTCACACCCGAAAGATTCCTTCTCAATCATTTTGGGGAGGTACAACAATTGGCCCCCCAGTCTTTGCTTTTACCTTTGGGTTAAAGTGAAGACTTTATTTGGCTTTTTGGTCTTTCTCCTCTAAAGGGATTTTCCCAAAACATTTTTCTCGATAGAGCCATTTTATCTCCTTTAGGGACCTCTATAAATACTACCTTTATCGCAGAAATTTTTTCTTGTTGATTGCTTTTGTTACTCCTGAAAGAACCTTCATATCCTCTCATTCTCTTGATTTTCGAAAGAAAACTGAAGGTTGTTTCTCCTAAAAAACTTCTTGTAATTTTAATCAGGTCGTCTCTTAGAGGTGTTCTGAGAGAAACTTTGTACTTCAGATATCTGATCCTCCAAAAAAGTTTTCCTTCTATGTTGTTTGGGTATTCCCAAAATATTCTCATAAGTTTGTTTTGAAAGAAAAATATACTTCCTTAAAGAAATCATGAAACATTATTCATTCTCGAAAGAATTCGGTCCCTTAGAACAACTTTTCTTTCTCGTAAGAACTTTCATTTATGGAAATAATAGTCCTTCTTCCTGAAAATAATACTCCTTCTGAAAGAACATAAGTCCTTGAAAGAATTTTTCTTCTTGAAAGAACCTTTACTCTCGAAAAAGTCTTTTTTTCTTGAGAAAACCTTTGTTTCCCAAAAGGATTTTCTTCCCGAAAGACCTTTCGTTCTCGAAAATTTTTTTCCTTCCCGAAAGAACCCTTTTTCCCTATTTTCAACTTGTTCTTTACATTCTTCCTCTCGGAGCCCATAACAGGTGGAAAAGTCTATATCAGTGCCCCTGACCATGACGGGGTTATCCATGAGTATATAACGGGCAAACGTTCCCGCCTGACGAAGGATGGCCTTAAACAAATCCAAGATGCGTATCATATCCCTCATTCTTATCACGCTTGACTTCTCCAGGTAGACAAGAATTGTGTGGCCTCCACTCGGGATGATTGGATGGCCATTCACGAAGCTAGTTTCTGTTTAGTCTTCCACTTCCTTCTTTACAACTTCAATCTCGAGTTTCTTCGCCGTAGCAGCTTAGCTCTTGTTCAACTTCATCCTAATTGGTGGGCTTAACTAATCGATTTTTTTTGTGTTATGTTGCGAAAATGAACTAGTCCCTTCTATCGAGTTCCTATTTTGCTTCTTCCATCTTCACCTAGTCAAGGAGTGATACCACATGTACACTCTTCATATGACTAGGTGGGAGGACCATTTTTTCCATGGTTCTCCTTCAAAAGTTAACCTTTTCGATTTTCACTGGTTCATTGTAAAGCCTTTGAAAGAGGTATGGTACGCTACTCGTGATTGGTATATGAGTCATGTTAGAGTGGTTCGTCCCTATTTGAGTAAATCTATTCATCAGCTCTAGGAGGAATTTAAGGATAGTTGGAGCATGCTTGTTTATAGCGTTCTCGTTAACCTTCAAGAACTTCTCGCTATAGACAAATTGATAAGGGTTGGCTAGTTCCCCGCATTGGATGAGTCGTCGCGATGTAGAAGGCCAAGCTACCTTCGTAGCCTTAGGCTCACCCAATGACCAAGAATTCAATTGAACAAGAGGTTGTTTCTCAAGAAAAATCGTCTCCTTCCAGGGGTGCAATCCACCTAACTGCACTATACTTTTCTCTTCACTTTTATTTTTGTTTAGAATCCCATCATCTCTCTGATACCCTTTAGTATTTTTTTTTGTTGCATCCATGAGAAGGTTGATTAGGTTTTTCCAGCAACAAGAGTTGGGCAACTTGTCTTGTGCCAGCATTCTGTTGCCTCTAGTTACTTGTCCAGAGGTTCCTCCTCCACTCTGCGAGGCTCCGATCCTTTCTAAACATATTGGAGAGACCTCGGGAGATCTCCATCGTCAGAAAAGGACTCGCCAACAAGCGGAGAGAGATCTAGTGACCTTCAAACCACTCATGGACTTGACTCTTCTTGATAAAGCTAAGGCCCCCAATTTGCTACACAACCAACCCATCAACAACTAACTTATTTAGAAATGTCAGTTACCTTGAGTGGTGCAGGCACTGGGGTGGCAGCTCACCATGAAGATACACAAGACCCAGTTGAAATAGGGGTTGCTAGTCGTGTTAATGTAGGTGCTCTAGACCCAATCAGATTGGGTATGTTATACATTGACAATTGCAATCATATTTATTATTGAATAAGGAGTTATTCAATTACACAAGAAGTCACTCTATTAGTTTCTTGTTATTATTGTAATCACTTGATGAAAACTAGATAGAAGTCCATATGATGTATACTATGATTAATCTATAAAGATGTGAGATGATGCACCATAGTTTCTAGACATCATTAAATGTTCCAAGTCAATCAATGTCAAGAATGGACATTGACAATTGCAGTAAGACTTGTATGTGCTATGTTTTTGCTATGTGATAGCAATGGGGGTCTCACACCCATAGGCATGGGGATACCTAGACAAGTACATAGGTGACCAATGTTAAAGAATGTGTCACTGGACATGACTCGCCATAAGAATCCATTTTGGTTATATGTTAATGGAATTCTCATACGACATAGGTGTAACTAATCCTTGGATCTGAGGTTGTCATGGTCATCTTATAAGAAGACCGGTATGCTTTGACATCATTTTGATGGTCCTAGACAAAGGCTGCATGTGGGTGACCATTGGGCATATTGTGAGGTTGTAAGATGGAAACCCTAGGGCATAAAGTCTCAGGAAAACAAAGATAGAGAGAGAGATTTATGTGTTGAAGTTCATTAACTGTTAACCAACTTATAAAATGCATAACATAAGTTGTATATAAATACAACTTTATAACCGACAGAAGGGACTACTGCCTAATTGATGTTCAAAAATGCCAAAATTTTATTATATTTTCACCCCTATTTTGACTATTGTTGCCTAAATACAACAATCTATTTTTATTGTGGACAGACGCAAAAGTCTTGGGAGTCATGCCTTCAAAGATGAGAGTCTCAACGAATAACTAAATCTGGTAGCCAGGTAGAACTGGTGGTCTTACAGAGCTGATGGTTTGGTGGATCTGGTAGATCTGGTGGGCTGGTGATCAGGTGGTCCCAGATAACCGAGTGACCTGAGGTGACGAGTGGCCTTGTGTGACTGAGTGACCTGAGGTGACGAGTGGCCTTGTGTGACCAAGTGACTTTAGGTGATGAGTGGCCTTGGATGAACGAGTGACCTGAGGTGACGAGTGGCCTTGTGTGACCAAGTGACCTGAGGTGACGAGTGGCCTTGGATGAACGAGTGACCTGAGGTGACGAGTGGCCTTGTGTGACCAAGTGACCTAAGGTGACGAGTGGCCTATAAAACGAGAGCACCGTTAGGACGTGGGTTGGGGGTCCTCGTGCAAACCCTCCGATGCTTAAGTTAGATCTAGAGAGAAAATGCGAAATGGTACTCCAATAACTCAAGAGTGCGTACCTTGTGATGGAGACGAGACCGGGTATTTATAGTGGAGGGTAAGGGAGGCCTTGCGATAATCTCGGCGAGGATCTCGCGGCCCGCTCTGGAGATCTTTCGGCCCATTTGACTGGATGTTTGCTGACGAGAGAAGGCCTACTCGGTTGCCAACAAGTGGGCCTTGAACATGGCAGAGCTGGAGGGTCACTCGGCCTAGTCGAGTGGACCCCCACTCGGTTAAGCCGAGGTGGGGCACCCCACTCGGCCTAGCCAGTGGGTGCCCACTCGGTATGACTGAGTGGCCCTCACTCGGTCATGCCGTGCTGGGGAAGCCACTCGGCTAACCGAGTGGCCCCCCACTCGGTTATGCTGAGTGGGTTTCTTCTTCCGGGTGCCGCTTTTGCCTTTTTCTTCTTCAACTATGTTGGGGTTGATGGACCATCACGAGGATACATAGCATGCAACAGAAGCATTTTTTCTTTATTTTTTTAAGAAAAACTTTCCTCGTATTGATTAGAATCTAGGAAACTTACTTTTCCTTCGGATCACCGGACGAAATGAAGCGACAGGAGGAGGAGGGACGGGAGCGTCTTCGCGTGGTGGAGATGATGGCTGTCCTGCAATCCTTCGGCTCCTTCGCATCAGAACTTGAATGTTCTCTTGATCTTCCAAGGTATGACTCAAGAACTCTTAGCCTCTCTTTTGGTGAAGAAGAGTAAAAAAAACCTTAGGTGAAAAACAACCAAGGAGAGAATATATAGAGGGAGAACCCTAGGGTTAAAACCCTAGTGGGCCAAACCCTAGTGGGCCAAGTTCATTTAATTAATTTTCTAATTGGGTTAGCCCAATTAATTAATTAAAAAACCAATGAACTATTATTTTATTCTAGCCCAATTAATTATGGACCATTCTGAATAAAATAATTCTCTCTCAATGTAATTCACCCAAAAATCCAAATGTATTAAATAATACATGAGTTATATCGAGCTACCCCGGGGACCAAAAGACAAATTATTCATGGCTACTAAAATGACCAAAATACCCTTGTTACCCAGTAGCTATATTTTGTCATTCTAAGTGTTCCAACTATCACCATATGGTAACACTGACCCCACGAATAATTTTGCATGTGCAATGTCTTTGACCTACTAGTGTAATGACAAAAATACCCCTCTGCGTACCACCCATCATTTAGAAAGGAATAATGTACTAACACCTCTCTAAATGATTTCTACCATCCTTAGATCACTAGTCCAATAATCCGTGACTACTCGAATGTACTTGCTTATCACTGGGAGCTACCCAGAAGCACACACTCTTAAGTCACGTTCCCAGGGCCCTGGATTATTTTATTATTCTTGGACAATCACAAGGGGGTGAATCACAGAAACTATCTTGTATTAGTCTGTCTTAGCTAATTAGAAATCATACTCCCAACTCACAAGGTTATTGATCTTTGATAGACCTCACCTACAGTGAATCTAAGAATATAGCTCTAGGTTCACTAGACCACCAACTAATACTCAAGTATTAGAGTACTCGTCCACGTAGTAGCAGTGATAGACTAGCTCCATGATAATTAGTACTTTGTCATTAGCTTCTATCACAGGTCCACTCTACGCATTCCAAATGCGCTTGTACAATTAGAGTAAACGGATTGTTTACTGGCTAAGGCAAGCCATCCTCCATTAGGATCTATTGCACAATGATCTTATCATGATAGAATGCCCAGTTCTATCAAAAAATCAAGAATAATATTTTCTTGCTTATTAAGTACCCATGATTCATGCCTAACTGTGAAAAACGACCCATCACATGAATCACTTACTTAATAGCATGGACACTTTTCCAACAATTAAATGCAAATAATATATGTGCCATAAACTAACTAAAAGAAACATCATTACCATAAATTAAACAAAACGTGTCTTTAGGGCATACATTTCCAACAGGGGTCCCACTTTTGATTCGGTATTAGCTTGATTTTACTTGGTACATTAATTGCTCCCTGCTTTTTAGATGAGGGAGTCGGGTAAAAGAGCATAAAGTACGGGGAAAATTTTTATGCACTTCTTGCCGCATTTTATCTATCTTCGGAAGACCATTTGTGCACGTTTGCTCTTTATTTTCTGTATTCGTCCAACAGCTTTGATGCTTTTCTATCTTTTTAACCCCTATAAATAAGGCTCCAAGCTTTCATTTGATCCACATAAGAATTGGGCATCGGTGTCTTCAAACTCAAATTCTCTTAGGTCTGGCGCATTTTATCCCTCGGCCCAAGGTTTACCGAGCCACTCGGTCATGACCGAGTGGTTCTAATCCTTTGGCACGTGCTCCTGGCTGCTTGTTGTCTCTTTATATTGCTTAGCTCTTCTTTGTCTTTTATTGATGCTCTTATTTTGCGTGCAGGTACTTGTTTACTGTGATAACCCATCTCTTCCGCCTTTTCAACATTAACAAGGTAACGCTCCCGAGACTTTAATATGTCGAGAAGAATACCGGCATCACCCCCAGGCCCCACACACATTCCTTCCACTTCAAGCTCTTGACTCCAGTGCGAGGCTTTTGAAAAAGATTACGATGCCACCCCTTCAAGATATATGGTGAGGTATCCTCGTCTTGACGAATCGGACACCTCCCAAGTGGATGAAGGCTCTATTGGCATTCACTTTGCTTCATTTAAGATGGGACTCTGCTTTACTCTCTCATCTTTTGCCATGGCGTGGTTACGTCATTAAGAGATTGTTTCAGCTTAGCTTCATCCTAATGGCTGGGCCCAAATGGTGGGTTTTTCCATACTGTGCCATCAGAGGGATGTAGTCCCTTCCTTAATGCTCTTCAGTTGCTTCTATTGATTACGAAAAGCTAGCAAAGACTGCCAACTTTATACACTTCAAAAGGTATCGGGCTTCGAACTGTTTAGTGCCCTTCCCAACAAGATCAACCGATTTGAAGAGCCATGGTTGGTAATAGGGCCTCCACCCGGCTGGGAAGTTCCCATGCGTTGGAATCATCTGGATGCCAACCAAGGATTTCCTCTTTGCAAGGACGTTTAGGGCGTGTATCGTCGTCTTATGGGGATACTAACAGCACAGGGTCGTGTTGATTTGTTGAGCCTTTTGAACTTGGAAAATTTCAGGGTCGCGGGTTGGGGGGTTGTGACGCCAACTGTTCCTCCTCCATTTTCTATGCTGTTTAACCGAGAAATGGAAGGAGTCAAGGAGAAGGAGATGGAAATGCCTAGGCGGCCTTCACATCCTCCCTTCGATCCTTAGGAGGAAATCACTCTTGGGGGTAGATTATCCTTTTCTATTGTCTTCCTTGCTCCATTATTGTATTATTTTCTAGACTAATTGCTTTAGATTAATTTTTGCAGAGATGACTGGAGTAGGTAGATTGATGGAATTATGTAGACGTCATCGGGAGGAGGAGGCACGCCTTGCGGCGACGACTGGGGTTCTTGCTCGTGGTGCTGAAGGATCTACCAGCTCTCGCCCTCCTCGATCACACAGACCTGCAGGGGTTTCTCTTACCGGGGTGGAAAGGCGTCGCCACCCTAGAGATGATACTTAAGGTGTGGAAGCCCTGTCTCCTAGGAAAAGTCCAACATTGATCCCTCTTTCCCATGAAGAGATTCTTACCGTTCCTTCTCTGGTTCCCAGCTCTCGCGGGGGGCGAAGCTCATTTTCTCAATTTATTGGGGATATGGCGCGGGTGGAAGAAGAGTGTCGCTATCCTGTGGTTCCCAACAGGAAAGATCGTCGTTGCCTGGAAGGCAAAAAATCAATGAGGTCGCCTCCTATACTTCCTGCTTCCGGCGAGGTGAGGCACACCATGATTCTTGGGGATGGCACAAAGCTTAGTGGTCGGGACTTTCAAGTTTCCCCTAGGGAGCTAGAGACAGACTCTGTTTCAGAACCTGGGATTAGCGCCCGTCTCATTTATTCCACCATTCTCCCTCAAGATGAACGGCGATTTATCGGCAGTAATCATTCCCATGCTAGGGATGAAGCGGAGCAGCTCCTGGTGCAAGGGATTTAAGGAATCGTCGCTTCTAATGCCAGGGATAGGGCATATCATGAACAAGTGGACACACAAATGGCAGAATGGAGGATTCGCCAATCCACTTGGAACCAAGAATGCCAAGAGCTGAAGTGTCATGCGCGGCGTGCGGAGGTTGGGAAGAGGAATGTAGAGGCTGAGGTTGAGAGAATGCGTGCTCAGCTATCCGAGGTTGCTGCTGGTACCTCGGGCCTTCAAGGGGAAGTATAAGATTTACGCTCTAAGCTATAGGCTGAAGAACACAAGAACGTTGGGCTGATGCATGAAGCGCTTCTACAAGAACACTTCTTACACTTGGCGGACCTAAAAATAAGTCGTAGGGATGCTCATGCTATTTGGGCTAAAGCGGTGAAGGAATACCGTCTTTCAATCGATTGCTAAGATAGGAAAGGGAAATATGCTTTCGGCTTTCTAAAGTATGGATTTTACCTCGCACGCACCCACCTAGAATCTCAGCGTCCGGGAGAGACTTTTCATGAACTTTTGCTTACTCCCGAGGTTGAGGAGTCTACTCACGTGGATTGGCGTCAGTATGAACTGAATGAGCCTATGAGCCCTTCTTCTTACTTGGATTCTTATTTTGTGGATGACTTGGAAAATCTGATGGGCCCATGGAATTCGTTTCCTTTCAATCATAAGGGAGAAGGCATGGTGGATGACCCTGAAGCAATTGAAGAGGATCCTAGCATAGTTGTTGAAGATGTCCCACATACGGACGAAGCTAAGGAAGCGGAAATTCCAACAGTGTCTCTTGAGATTCTTGTTGCGTCATTCGGGTCTGCTAAGTGTTCCTCTCGTGAGTCTCGCTCCCGCGAGTAGTCCCTCATTGTTGTTTGCTTTTCGTTGTTGCTTTTTTTTTTTTTGTACTCTTGGTTGTTCCTACGATAATGAGAGTTATTGTTTTATCAATGAGTATTTTCTTCTTTGCTCTACCCAACATGCTCCGCTCTTTGCTGCTTGATTTATTTCATTATTGTTGATCTTAACGATATGAGGTCAGGGCTTTTCTTTTGGTGTTGGGTCATGCGCGAAGTGAAGAGCTTGAGTGTATTTTACCTCGTTGCCGTGCTATAAGTGGGTGTGATCAAATTTTACCTCATTGCCGTGCTATAAGCACATGTGATCGAATTTTACCTCGTTGTTGGGCCATAACCGGGGCAACAGGCTCAATCACATTTCATTGCCAGACTATAAGTGGGGCAACGGGCTCGATCGCATCTTACCTCGTTGCTGGGCCATAAGCGGGGCAACAGGCTCGATTGCATTTTACCTCATTGCCAGGCTATAAGCGGGGCAATGGGCTCTATCGCATTTTACCTCGTTGTCAGGCCATAAGCCGAGCAATGGGCTTGATCGCATTTTACCTCGTTGCTGGGCCAGAAACGGGGCAACGGGGTCGATCGTATTTTACCTCGTTGCCGGGCTATAAGCGGGGTAATGGGCTTGATCGCATTTTACCTTGTTGCTAGGCTGTAAGAAGGGCAACGGGCTCGATCGCATTTTACCTCATTGTCGGGTGATAAGTGGGGCAACGGGCTCGATTGCATTTTACCCCATTGCCAGTTCATAAGCGGGGCAATGGGCTTGATCGCATTTTACCCCATTGTCGGGCCATAAGTGGGGTAACGGGCTCGATCGCATTTTACCTCGTTGCCAGGCCATAAGCAGGGCAACGGGTTCGATCGCATTTTACCTTGTTGCCGGGCTATAAGCGGGGTAACGGGCTCGATCGCATTTTAGTTTCCTTTCTGTAAATGTGAATAAAATGACAGCCAGACACAGACAAGCATTTTTAAGTGGTTTGGCTAAATGTGCCTACGTCCATGGTCCCATTCAGGACTTATCTTATTGTAGATACTTTGGCAGGTACAACGTTCATATATAACTTGAGATAATTCAAATTCCATGTTTTCCCAAGGGTGTCTCCTGAAAGGGTTTGTAAAATGCAAGTGTTGGAACCAATCATCTTTAGAATGCGATATGGCCCTTCCCAATTTGCTCGCAACTTTCCATCATCCTTTAGTGCGTTGGTTACAACAGATCTCTGAAGTACTAGATCTCCCTCCTCCATGGGTTTATTCTTTACCCGAGAGTTGAAGTAACTGGCGATTCTTCTCTAATAAGCAGCTATCTTCATTGCGGCATTATCCCTCTGCTCTTCAATCAGATCCAAATTTTCTCGCAATGCTTCTAAATTTCTCATGCCGTTCTCTTCCTCATATGCCATCAGTCTTAGGGACTTAGTCGAAAGTTCAATGGGAATTATGGTCTTTGTTCCATATACCAGATTGAACGGAGTTTCTCTAGTAGCGATTCGACTAGTCGTTCGGTAAGCCCATAAAATTGAGGGTAGCTCGTCGGCCCATGTTCCTCTAGCCCCTTCAAGTTAGGTTTTTAGGCCATGCAGTATGGTTCGATTGCTAACCTCAGCTTGTCCATTAGCTTGAGGATACGCTACTAAAGCGAATCATAGTTGAATCCCTAGGTTGCCACAGAATTTTCTAAAGGAATCACAATCAAACTGCTTCCCATGGTCTGTAACGATAATTCTTAGTATCCCAAACTGACACACAATGTCCTTCCATACCATAACTTCTACTTTTCTTGCTGTAATGGTGGCCAATAACTCAACTTTAATCCATTTGGTGAAATAGTCAGTAGCTACTATTAAACATTTTCTTTGCCTAGTCGCTTGTGGAAACGGACCCCGAATATCCAAACCCCACTGGGCGAATGGTATAGGCTGGAATACGAGCTGTAGCTGAGATATCGGGGTAGATTGGATTGGGGCATGTCGTTGGCATTTGTCACACGATTTGACTTTCTTTAACGCATCTAATCGTAGCATGGGCTAGAAGAAATCGGCTCTCAAGACTTTGGCTGCTAGGGCTCTTGCTCCCAAATGTTCTCCACATATTCCACTATGGGTTTCTTGATCGTGTTGTCGAACACCGATAGATTAGATGAATAATGATTCGGATTTGCACTAAGGGTGCAACCCAAAGTCGTCTCCCAACGAACCTCAAACGGATCTGTCAAAACAAGATTAAACGAGGGGGGGTTGTGATGAAAACCAGAATTAAAAACGTTCAAGAATGAAACAAAGATGAACTAAAACATAACCCATTACAAACCCTACCTTCTTACCACGGTAATCCTTGTCTCACTTATAAAAACAATCTGTTTGGTTTGATTTTCTTTTGATTTGAAAAACTCTTCTACAACCGTAAAAGATTAAATCAAATCGAGCAATCGCTCATACAAATATACCGTTTCGTTTCTTTCTAATGAAAGCCTCAACTGAGTACATCAATTAAAGCCATCCAAAGATCATGCATGCATTCACACAATCGCATAAAAGAAACATACATAAACTTAGAGAAGGAAAAGAAACAAAATCATCCATAAAAACATGAAAATCGAGTTCCAAACCGGATTCAACAATTGACCGAGACTCAAACCGGGCAAGGGGTACGAGAATGTAGTGAATCACAAGCAAATTAGCCTTCCATATTCTTGGTTGAAATCGTGAGAATCCTCCCAAAATCGGCCACCCCCAAAATCGGCCACTTAATGTGCTTAAATAGAGCTTAGGGAGGAAACCCTAAGTTACTGCAACTTCACAGCCGTTTTCGAATAGGATAGCGTGGGTTCTGGGATTCGGCCTCTTCATAAAAATTGTATATCAGGAAGAGTAGATGAATTTGGTCTTTTAAATCACTTGATTTGGATATCGGACGCCCAAGTTATGGCCTTTTAAAGATGCAACATCTGTGCAGCTTTCCTAATTTGACCCAACTTTCTGGTCCCGACTTTGAAGCGATGTTTGGAGGCCCAAACGAACTTGGATTTGGACCTACCATACCATTCCAGAAAGCGCAAGAAGTCCTATACAATATCTCTGAAGATATCATTCACGTTCTGGGATTGTATCTTGGCTAAAAACTTGAAAGAAGCATAGAAGGTCAAATCTGTCAGCACACTTTTGCTTCATTTGTCTCCAATCTCCTTGTTTCCCTTCTTGCCATCAAAATTCCTCATGACCCAGGAAGCATAAATCTGTCCAAAATAAGATAAAACAGTGTGAAGCTCAATTCCTATAAGATAAAATAAAACAAAATCAAGATGAATAAAATGACACAACTAACGTGCAAAAAGACTAAATATGAGGGCTAAATAATATGAAAATATCCGCTCTATCATTTCTGCCAGAGCATTTTCAGCCTCTTGGGGGCCCAAACATTTGAGAAGAGGCATGGCGTAGGCTCGCTTATACAATACCCCATCTATGATAGTAAACCTTGCAGTCTGCATCTTAAGTCTCCTTGCTTCTTGGGGATCATCGGGTAGTTCATTGCTGGTTAGGTAGCAGTAGAAGGGCACTCGCCAGTCTATTCCTGTTTCCACACATGACACTTCTATCTCTTCAATGCTTGGTTGATGAAGTACCTCAACAAATACTGTTCGCCCTGTTGTTTCTTTAGTGGCCGCTAATTTGGATAAAGCGTCTGTGTGTCTGTTGAGTGATCTATTTATTTGTGTTAATTGGAAACTCAGAAACATCTGTGCTCGGTCTTTTACCTTGCACAAGTATTGTGCCATCACCTACTCTCTGGTTTCGTACTGTCCACGAAACTATTATACAATTAACTGGGAATCACTATGGGCAATCAATTGTGATACATCCAATTTCTGTGCTAACCTCATTCCTGCAATCAATGCCTCATATTCAACCACATTGTTGATACTTGGAAAAGCAAATCGTAGAGAGTACTCTAGTGTTTCTCCTTCGAGGGGTACAAGGACTATCCCGACGCCACTTCCCTATGAGCTAGATGCTCCATTTACAAACAATAGCCACTCTGCCTGCTCATTTTCTTCCATTTTGTCAGAGTGTGTACATTCCACAATAAAATCAGCCAATGCCTACCCCTTGATAGCTTGACGGGGTTGATACTGGATATCATATTCACTTAACTCAATGGACCATTTGGTAAGGCGATCGGAGCATTCAAGTTTCTGCAAAATACTCCGCAAGGGTTGGTTTATAAGTATAATGATTGAATGAGCCTGAAAATACGGCCTCAATTTTCTAGAGGCGTTTAGCAGAGCTAACGCCACCTTTTTAGTAAAGGGGTAATGTGTCTCGGGGCCTTGTAACACCTTGCTGACATAGTATATTGGCTGATCCACCTGCCCTTATTTTCTAATCAAGAATGCACTTATTGCTGCATCGCTTATCCCCAAGTATAAGTATAGTGTCTTGCCAGTTTCAGGACATGTTAATAGGGGAGCTCCTTTCAAGTACTCCTTTAGTGCTTCAAAGGACTTCTGACATTCTTCTGTCCACTAGAACTTTTTCCCAGCCCTTAATGTTCGTAAAAATGGGAGCTCTCTCTCAGCTGACTTGGAGAGAAAATGCCTGAGAGCTGCCATCTGTCCCGTTAGTCGCTGAACTACCTTGGTTGATGTTGGAGGTTCCATATCTAGTATTGCTTGAATTTTCTCGAGATTGGCCTCAATTCCCCTTTGAGTGATCATGTACCCCAAGAATTTTCTAGACTGCACTCCAAAGGCACACTTAGTTGGATTTAATCGCATTTTGTGTTGTCTAAAGACTCTGAGCACTTGCTCTAACTTTTCTACATGCCATTCATTCTCTTGACTTTTTACAATCTTGTCATCTATGTATGCCTCCATTGTGTTCCCCAACAATCCTTTAAAGACTTTATTTACCATGCGTTGATAAGTAGCCCTAGCGTTCTTGAGCTCGAAAGGCATGATTTGGTAATAGTATGTCCCATTTTCAGAAATAAACAACGTCTTCTCGTGGTCAGGTGGATACATCATTATTTGGTGATAGCTTGAGAAAGCATCCAAAAAACTCAAAAACTGGTACCTAGACGTTTCATCTACGAGATGGTCAATCCGGGGTAGTGGGTATGAGTTTTTGGGGCATGCTTTGTTGAGATTTGTGAAGTTCATGCATACACGCCATTTTCCATTGGGCTTCGAGACCATAACAACATTGGCTAACCATTCAGGATACAATACTTCTCTAATGAGGCCTGCCCTTAGCAATTTATCAATTTCTTCTTCTAAAGCTTGTAGCCTGCCAGGGGCAATGTTCCGCTTCTTCTGTCTGACTGGCTTGAATTGGGGATTGGCATTCAAATGATGACATATCACTTCTAGACTGATCCCTGGCATGTCTTTTGGTTTCCAGGAAAATACATCCAAATTTTAATGCAGATATTTCACAATCTCTTCTTTTATATACCCTGGAAGTTGCGAGCCCACATATGCCAATTTCCCATAATCAACCTCACTTAGATGCAGTGCTTCTAATTCTTCAACAAGTTGAGGCTTGCGAGCTATTCCCTCTTCCAAGGATTTATGTATGGCCTTCTCTGCGATAGATAATGTTTCCTCAGTTCTCTTTCCTTTTGTAGATGAGACATAACAGGTTCGTGCCTTCTTTTGGTCTTCCTGAACTTGTTCGACCTCAGCGAGTGTAGGGAATTTCATCAATAAGTAGCACGAGGACACCACGGCCCTCGGATCATTAAGTAGTGGGCGGCCCAAAATCATGTTGTAGGCTGTTGAGGAGGTTTTAACCACCATAAAATTTGCTTGTCGAGTTATGATTTAGGGATCTTCACCCAACGTGATGGTAATTGAATAGACCCTGCCACTAGGACTGCCTCCCCGGTGAAGCTGTAAAGGGGCGAGGACACTTTTCTTAATCGATCATGAGATAAATGCATTTGCTCAAAACAATTCCAGTAAATCAAATTAACAGAACTGCCATTGTCTACCAAGATTCTACTAATGGGGTGTTTGGCCACGACTGCTGAAATAACCATTGGATCATAATGTGGGAGTATTATATCACCTCAGTTGGTAGGGACAAATGTAATTGGCTCTTCGTTGTCTCCAATTTCCATCACCGAATTAACCTGGTAGGCTTGACGGGTATATGCCTTTCGAGAGCTTGAAGTGTCCCTACCTAGGGTTTCCCCTCTTGAAATAACATTAATGGCTTATTGAGTTGGCTCATTATCTAACTGAGGATCTTGTCTACAATCCCTTCCTCTCTCTTGCTGCCTTAGGTCTTGTCTTTCATGCCTATCACGCCTGTCTTCCCTTTGTCAGGGCTCTCGGCCTTCTTCTCCTTCCTTTCTCACATATCTTTGTAGGTGCCCTTCTTTAATGAACATTTCAATCTGATTCTTCAGCTCTATGTAATGATCTGTGGAATGTCCCCAGGTTCGATGGTATTTGTAATATTCCTCTTGGTTCCTCCCCATGGGCCTATCAACTCTATGGGGTAGTTTAAGGAGTCCTTCTGCCTCTACTACAACTAATATAGCTGACCGTGGTTGCAAAAGTCGGGTATAATGATTAAACTGAAGTTTAGGTGCGTCTGCCCTCCTAACCCTCTCCTATCGTTATTCGGACTCTTCCTCCCCATCACGATCTTTCTTCTTTTGTTCTCTGTCTTCATTCCCCCCACATTTCTCATGATCTCGGTGTGAAGGATATATCTGTTTGCCCTAACAAACAAATCAGCCAGGGAGGTTGGAGGGTCTAAGGAAAGTGACTCTTAAAGAGAGGCAAGACGCATCCCTTGTAGCATGGCAGACACTGCTACTTGAGCCGGTAAATCAGGAACTTCAAGAGTAGCATTGCGAAATCTGTCCACAAATTAACATAAAGATTCGTTGTTACTCTATCGTATATTAAGTAAATATGTGGCGTCTTTTTTCCTTCGACTGTTAATCACAAAAGCCTCGATAAATTCTATTCTAAGCTGCCCAAATGATGAAATGGAGATTTCTGGCAGACTGTTAAACCACGTTCGAGTGTGTCCTGATAATGGTAAGGAAAAGGCTTGGCACTTTATGTTGTCGTCCCATCCATACAATATCATCAATGACTCATAGTTTTGAACGTGATCATACGGGTCGTCCTTTCCTGAGTAAAGGGTGATTTATGGCATTTTGAATTTTTGGGGCAAAGGCCTTTCCAATAGATCCGCAGTAAAGCGACATTTTATGCTCTGGTGCTCCTCCATGGTGGGGATTAATTTTTTCCGCTCAAGTACTTCTTCTACTACTCTTTTCATGTCATCGCACATGTTAGCTGCTATTTAGTTGTCATGTCTTGTTGGCGTGCTGGCCACTGTTTCATGATACCTTCTCCTTTGGGGACTCCCGACCCTATCCTCCATTCTTGGGTTTTCATTCTATTGAGGCACAGAACGAGGATTCTTTTTTGGTGGTGGTGATCTGGGTCTATCCTTCCGTCGAGGAGTGGATCGGGAATGTGAATCGGGAGTGGCCTCTCGATAGGAATCAACTCCTATTTTGGGCTGAGGCTCAGGTAGTGGCATAAAGTTTTTCACGGTGTCGGGCAATGTCCCTCCAGGCATCATACCTTGGAGTATACCAGCCATGTCTCAAAGTGCCTACATGCCCTCAGCGTGTTGTTGTCTCAATGCTTCATACTCTTCCCACGTGACCGTGAGTGGTAGTTGTTGTGAGGTCCTAGCTTGATTAGTGGGAATTGGCCCTGAACCGATGTTAAGTGGAGGCGGGATCGATTGGTTCCCCACATGCTGGCTCGAGGAAACGGAGCGATCACCTCCTTGGGGTTGAGCATTATGAGGGGGCGGAGGTGCTCCTTGTGGGTGAGAACCAGAAATAATGGGAGGCATTTCCTGTTGTTGAGAGTTCCGTGGTGGTAGGCGTGCTTCTACGCCTTGAGAGAGAGTTCGTCGATGTCCACGGGTGTTTGCCATTCTTAAGTTGACTTTTTATCTTGAGTTTTCCACAGACGACGCCAATTGTTGTTACTAAAATACAACAATCTATTTTTATTGTGGACAAATGCAAAAGTCTTGGGAGTCGTGCCTTCAAAGATGAAAGTCTCAACGAATAACTGAATCTAGTAGCCAGGTAGAACTGGTGGTCTTACAGAGCTAATGGTCTGGTGGATCTGGTAGATTTGGTGGCAGGATGATCTGGTGGATCTGGTGGGCTGGTGATTAGGTGGCCCAAGATAACTGAGTGACCTGAGGTGACGAGTGGCCTTGTGTGACCGAGTGACCTGAGGTGACAAGTGGCCTTGTGTGACAGAGTGACCTGAGGTGACGAGTGGCCTACAAAACGAGAGCACTGTAAGGACGTGGGTGGGGGGTCCCTGCACAAACCCTTTGATGCTTAAGTTAGATCTCGAGAGAAAATGCGAAATGGTACTCCAATAACTCAAGAGTGCGTACCTTGTGATGGAGACGGGACTGGGTATTTATAGTGGAGGGTGAGGGAGGCCTCGCGATAATCTCGGCAAGGATCTCGCGGCTTGCTCCAGAGATCTGACGGCCCATTTGACTGGACGTTTGCTGATGAGAGGGGGCCCACTTGGTTGCCAACGAGTGGGTCGTGAACATGGCAGAGCCGAAGAGTTACTTTACCTAGCCGAGTGGACCCCCACTCGGTTAGGCTGAGGTGGGGCACCCCACTTGGCTTAGCCGGTGGGTGCCCACTCGGCATGACCGAGTGGCCCTCACTCGGTCATGCCGAGCTAGGGAAGCCACTCGGCTAACCGAGTGGCTCCCCACTCGATTATGCCTAGTGGGTTTCTTCTTCCGGGTGCTGCTGTTGCTTTTTTCTTCTTCAACTATGTTGGGGTCCCACTTTTGATTCGGTATTAGCTTGATTTTACTTGGTATATCATTAACGTTGAAATTGGATTTAATTGAATATTTATATGCCTTTCATGATTATATGTTGATTTCTCAAATATATATAGTAATAATAAAATAGTAAATAAAAATAATATTTATAGTACATATATATTCAATACATGCATGACAAGTACATACAAATATATATTATAATACATACTATTAAATTGGACATGCAATATATATATATATATATTATAATATACTAATACAATTGAATTTGAATTGAAGATACGTGAAGCAGTGGACTACTTGGGCTATTGTCAAATTGGGGCCCACGTGCATTAAAGTTGAAATGGAAGAAATTGAAGCCCAATTGCAATTGGAGAATTGAAGAAGCCCAACTCGTGGAACAACAGGTGCACAACAGCTTCTGTACGCAATCCTAGCCTTGTAATTTAACTGAAATTGAAGGGCCATTTCAGCTAGGGTGTGATGTTATTCACAAGAACTTATTCCAAGCAGATCACGCATCTACGTGCCTCAAAAAGCCATTTCAAGACAGCACGCTAAATTTGACAGAGAACGAACAAAAGCAATAGCCAGAATGTTTCAGAGGATTGTCGGGAGATTTGAAAAGTTTCTGTTGCCAGTGGCTTATAAATAGACTAGAGTATCAAGAAAAAGAGAGAGACTCCATCTACCATTTCTGCAAGAAAAAGAAGGCAACCAGCACTGTTTTTGTTGTTTTTCTTTGATTTGTTCTTTTTGTTTCCGTTCAACGCACTATTTTGTTCTTTTCATTCTGTTCTTCCAATACATTGTTTTATTTCATTTCAGTTATTTGCATTTACATTTTTGCTCACATATTTACATTCTACAACTTTAATTTCTTGCACTTTAATTTTAGTTATTTAAATACCGCAATATAACCTCTGTGTTTGTATTGAATAATGGAGATGTGTGGCTAAGCTTAAACTTAGGCCAAGGCAAGGATTGTGTCCAGTGCCACTGCTTGCCCAAGAGAGCTGAACTCCTAATGAATTAACAGTAGGTTGATTTTAATTGAGTTGTGTGTAAATTGAATCTATGGGTTTGGATTGAAGCATGATCCTAAATTAGAGTCTCCATGCCATGTATGGGGGTTACTTAAATTGGAAATGCTTTCATACCTAAACTCATTTGATTAATCTAAATTATTGGTCTCTGTTTATAAATTGAAACCTAATTTATGGTAATTACTTAATCTAGACTCTCCATGCCATGTATGGAGAGTGCTTAATCTAGAATTATCATTATCTTGAGTTGTAATTATTAGTAGGATCTCAAGGTATGTTAAGTGTATTTTGATCTATGATAGTTTCTTAATCTAGACTTTCTCATGCCATGTATGGAAAGTGCTTAACTTAGAGCTATTATCATTTTGGAATACAGTTAACTGCATAACCGCAATTTTAATCTGTTGATGTTAAGTATTTTGATATCTCTTTGGTAACTCAGTGGGCTAGCACATAAATTGCTTTGTCCTAAGATTACCTTCCATACACAAACATCCATTTTCTTCTTAAAGAAAGCAAATCATTTAGCTGAATTGGTTTGACAAACCCATTTAGCACATAAAGATTTTTTGCTGCTTTTATTTTCGTTTTAATGACCCAGTGAATCGACCTGGACTTACCCAGAAAATTAAATTGTGTTACAGTGCACACTCGTACACTGGAGAGTATAAATGCCTTGTGCCTGCATGCTTGTTTATTTTTTATTTATTTTGTATGTGTTTGTTTGAAATAAATGCATAAGGTTAAGCGCAGCCACTACCTCATATACAAACTCACATAACAGTAATGCAAAATAGAAATACATAAATGAAATAGAAGTAAATATTATATGAATGTTGCATTCTCTTCAACACTCCCCTTCAAATCATGCTCCTCCAGCAAATCTTTAGGATATAGATTTCTGTGAGATGCTTTCCTTGTTGTACATCTTTGTTCACCAATACTGAAAGGAGTCCAGGCAAGCCTGAGTTTATTGCATAACATCTGAAACTTATCTCTAGGTAAACTCTTGGTTAGGATATCAGCTACCTGCTCAGATGTAGGGACATGTTGAATTTCTACTTCACCCTTTTCAACTTTTTCTCTAACAAAATGCACATCAACACCAACATGTTTTGTTCTTGAGTGAAAAACAGGATTTTCAGCCATGCTTTTAGCTGCTAAATTATCACACGAGAGAACTGGAGTTGTAACATTTGAATAACACAACTCCACAAACAAGGACTTAAGCCATAGAAGTTCCATCACTCCCAATGCAACAGATCTATACTCAGCCTCCCCTACGGAATGTGCAACCATTGATTGCTTTTTAGAGCCCCAAATTGTAACACCTCTTCTCCTAGAATTGCTCAAGAAGAGGTGATATGGGGAAAATAGATAAAATAAAATAAAAGCCTCTGATAAATTGAAATCTAACATCATAACTAAACATCTCAATCAAACTGAAATAAAAACTCTGAGTAAACATAAACTGAAAACTATAAACTCTGTCTAAGGAACAATCCCTCTATTTAAATATAGAATAATCCTAAACTGGCAAGATACTATAAACTAACAAAACTCCTAGACATCTTTGATCATGAGGTGCTCCACGTACACACATTACTGACCACTGCTGCTAGGCCCCACATCTGATACTCCCCTGCTAGGACCTGGAATGGTGAAGAGTACAAGGTGAGCTACAAAGCTCAGCAAGTAATAAGCTGGAAAGAATAATTGAAGTTAAATCAAAGAATATCGATACTGATAAATTACTTACTGAACGTGTACTGAGTATAATCACTATCTATTTGCATTTACAAAAATGTAATGCACATAAACTGTAAACTAAATGCAAGTATGACACTTTGGTACATAGGCCCACACAATCTGTAGTACATACTTGACTGATATGAATTTTGCATACATGAAAACTATAAGCATATACTGTGGGCAATATGCCCCTAGCCTCCTGGTCGTCACCAAGTGAGCAACTCATATCTGAGTTATAATTGAAACTGTGGGATCCCCAGGGACTAGTCGCCTGGCGTGCATACTACAATGTAATGTTCACATACATGCTAGCACACGATATGAAATGCTCCATATAAAGTCATGCTCCATGCTCATACTAGAATGTATACACATAATGCCATGTAATAATGCTGATCATGTCATAATAAATACTAAACATGTCGTCTGATCTTCAATATATTGGAATACGAAGATTCTATGAATTTTGTATTATGGTATGGACATGTTAGATTTATCATACTTGGCATGAGAATTTAATACTTATAAGTATTGAATATTTTAATTTAAAGAAAAACTTGGATTAAAACATCATTAGAAGTTCACTTTGATTTTTAGAAAATCCATTCGGATATTAGGAAGGATATCCGGATTTGAAACAAGACATCCAGATATCACACACAAAAACAAAAGGACACATTCAGATATGACTTAATATATCCAGATATCACTCACAATGGAATAGACACATTTGGATACAACACAAGGCATCTGTATATCACTCTCAAGGAATCATTGAACTCATCTAGATGCAGATCAAAGCATCTGAATATCAAACAAAGGACATTCGGATACGAACAAGGCCATCTGGATGTCTCTCACATAAATCTTTTTCACTTATTTGGGTAGGCACTGCTCCATCCGGATGACACTCATATACATAGATTAACTCATCTGGATATGATAAGACCCATTCGGATATTTATAATTAAGTTTGACGAACATGAACGCTAACAGAGACTGAAATCTATAACAAAACTTAATGATTCTACACCATTCTAAATAAAATATTGGGAAAACGAATCCCAATCGATATGAAATAACTTTAAGGATGATTCAAAGATAATATTTGATTGAATCGCTATAGAGATCATGCATATATGAGAACTTGCCTCTAAAAGAAATAAAAGGAGGAAGGAACTTGCAACTCAAAAGAAAGAAGAAATAATAGGACTTGCACTCCAAATGGGAGAAGGAGTAATAGAACTCACAATCCAAAATGGAGGACTAATAGAACTTGTGATCTAAGATAGAGAAGGAGTAATAGATCTTGCAATCCAAAATGGAGAAAGAGTAATAGATCTCACAATCCAAAATGGAGAAGGAGTAATAGAACTCACAATCCAAAATGGAGAAGGAGTAATAAAACTTGCTCATAACTTCACTGCTATACGCATATATATATATATATACGTCTCTGCTTACTGGTATAAATCTGAAAACTACAATGAAGACCTGGAATAATCTGAAAACGAAACTAGTATGAACCTGTAATGGAAGTAATTATAGGGAAGATACTTGCCTTATGATATCGATCGGATCAAATGCTTTCAATGAGACCTCCTATGCAAAGAAACTTCTGCAACTCACAGACTTTTTGGCTCTCTACTCCTCACGTGGTGTGAAGAATGCTATGGCTTATGTGCTTTTATATAGATAAAGAAATAGCCCTAGAAGCCCATCTCTTTCTCCTTTTATAATTTGGAGTCTTTATTCTTAATTAACTTGGAGACTTCAAATCTAAACCTTCTCACGTATGGATTCTTCCAATTACATAATATCTCTAATTAAATAATTCTTAATAATAGAAATTTTTTATTTAAAACTATAAAATTACCTTCATGCCCTTGCATTTAATTTTCACATAATTTAAATGCCTTTAAATGTTATTCCTCTCATTTAAAAAATTCTAAATTGCCACATTAAATAATTAATTGGCAAATTCTCTGAGCAAAGAATTAAATAAATAATTAAATAATTCTTAAATAACTTCTAGGCCCTCTAACAGGTCATTACACAAATAATATTATTCTGACCGAGATACACACAAAACGCACTAGTACTCCTTCTAGTGACCTTGCACCCAGCATGATCGGCATCGGTAAAGATTGTCAGATTCAAATTTTTAGGTGTGGAGGAGAACAAAAATCAAGACTAGCTGTACCTTTTATATACCGAAGCAACCTCTTGGAAGCTAACTAGTGTTGACTATTAGGTTTGGTTGAAAACTAACTCAACTTGTTAACAGCAAAAGCAATATTAGGTCTTGTATATGTCAAGTATTGTAGAGAGACTATAATTGTTCGATAGAGAGCTAGATTAATAAGATCTTCTCCTTTATCCATTAATGAAATTCCAGGATTCATGGGAGTGTCGCAAGGCTTACATTCCTTCATACTAGCTTTCTTTAACAAATCCACAACATATTTTGTTTGAGTAAGATAAAGACCACATTTATTCCTGTAGGCTTCAAATCCTAGGAAATAATTGATAGCTCCTAGAGTTTTTAACGCAAATTGACAATCGAGATCATGAATACAAGCCTTAAGAGTAGCAGAATTGGAGTCAGTAAGGAGTATATCATCTACATATACAAGCACAAACAAGACATAATCATTTGTTTGCTTTATGAATAAAGAAGCATCTAAAACTGACCGAACAAAACCCCAATTAATTAAGGCTTCTTTCAGCTTATTATACCAAGCTTAAGGAGCTTGTTTCAACCCATATAAAGACTTTATCAATCAGCAAACATGAGTTGGTTTTGAAACATCCACAAACCTTTCCGGCAGAGCCATATACACTGTCTCAACTAAATCACCATTCAAAAATGCATTGTTTACATCCACTTGTTGAATTTTCCAACTAAAAGATGTTAGTGTAGGTGTCCTAGACCCAATCAAATTGGGCATGTTGTACACTGACAATTGTAATCATGTTTATTATTTGAATAAGGAGTTATTCAAATTCACAAGAAGTCATTCTATTAGTTTCTTGTTATTATTGTAATGACCAAATGAAACTAGATAGAAGTCCATATGATGTATACTGTGATTAATCTATAAAGATGTGAGATGATGCATCACAGTTTCTAAACATCATTAAACGTCCTAAGTCGTAGCAATGTCAAGAATGAACATTGACAATTACGGTAAGACTTGTATGTGCTATGTTTTTGCTATGTGATAGCAATGGGGGTCTCACACCCATAGGCATGGGGATGCCTAGACAAGTACATAGGTGACCAATGTTATAGAACGTGTCACTGGACATGACTCGCCATGAGAATCTATTTTGGTTATATGTTGATGGTATTCTCATACGAGATGGGTGTAACTAATCCTTAGACCTGAGGATATCACGATCATCTCATAAGAAGACCAGTATGCTTTGACATCGTTTCGATGGGCCTAGACAAAGGCTGCACGTGGGCGATCGTTGGGTATATCGTGAGGCTTATGGAGATGGGTGTATAACCAAGATGTGACTCGTCTATCCCTTGATAGAGGATGATGTATCTAAGGCGCCTTCGGTGGATATTCACTTTAAATCCATGGCCATGGTGAAAGAGATCAATAAGGAGTTATTAATTCACTTTCTATTAAGTGAAAATATCCGAATGACCGAAAAAAAACTTATGTGATCATAATCAAGCAACACATTGCCAACTTGAGATCACATAGGATACATTGACGAGAGGATCGAATTACACGGTAACCATGCTCGTGAAAGGTATTTGCGGATTATGAATCCTTCTGAATAATTGGGTAGGCATGATGCCTTGCTAGAGGCCAATCTTGTCTTATGTGTTCGTATCGACACATTGCCAAAATATTCGGAAGCCTAATGAGTCATACGCAATAGGCACGGTTCTTAGCTTAAACCAAGAGAGTGGACGTATGGTTAAGTGGGACATTTTGGCAAAAAGTTGTGCCACCGTAGGTTCTCACGGAAAAAGAACAAATAGACGTAATGACGTCGATATGACGAGGAGTCGTCATAATGGAAAGAGTTTCCTAAAATGGCAACTAATTAAATTAGGAAAGAGTTTCTAATTTAATAATTTTCTATTTGTTAGAGTGGCAAATAGGAAATAAAATATATTTGGGCTTAAATTAATATTTGAACTAAATTAGATTTGGGCCAAATATTAAAATAAATATTATATTTAGACTAAATTGGATTTGGGCCAAATATTAAATATTATATTTGGTCCAAATTAGATTTGGGCTAAATATTAAATATTATATTTGGCTTGAATTAGATTTGGGCCAAAATATTATATTTAAACCTATAAAAGGATTGAGCCATTTAATTATATTTCTAGTTGGACTAGAATAAACCCACTTAAGATTCTAATTAAATTAGAATTAATGGGTTAGCCCAATCCATTAGGGTTTTAGAAACCCTAGGATATTTCACTATAAATATCCCTTTATGGGTTGCCTAAAATTTAGTGGTTTTTGGTGTCGTTTTTCAAGAATTGAAAAATGTATTGCCACTCACTCTTCCTCGTTTCTTTTGGCATCAATAGAAAACGAGGGCGTTATTTTTCCGTCTATACACAAGCTGCGCAAAGGAGAAGGAGCTAGCACTCCTATTCCGCTCTCCTTGCCAATGGACGCGTGCTGCGTATCACGAGTTAGAGGCTGGACGCTTGGACGGCTCGAATCCGCGAACGACTCGATAATCTAAAGGTTAGATTTATTTATTTATTTGTGAATGATTTGATTTTGACGTTGATCCAATCGCCGGGATCAAGGTAAGGTTCAAAATTTTTGAACTACGCTGCTTGCCTCGTAGCGATCTTGCTTAACTTTCAAAAGACACAGCTAGAGAAAACAAAACTCGAATTGTGGGTGCCTTAACCATTGGACTAAAGGTTTCAACACAGTCCACACCTAGATTTTGGAGAAAACCTTTTGCAACTATCCTAGCTTTATACTTTAAAACAGACCTATCAGGCTTAAACTTTACCCAAAAAACCCATTTGCTTCCAACAAGATTCATATCAGCAGTATAGGGAATCAATTCCCAAGTATGATTCCTTTGTAAAGCAGTATATTCTTCTTCCATGGCTTTAACCCATCGTGAGTCTAAAAGAGTCTCACTAACAAATTGTTTTTCAAGTGAGCTCACTAAGGCATGAGGAGAGTTATAAACAAGTTGTTTAGACTTAAACTAGGTAAGCATAGGGTTTACTAATGGGGCTGGAGTAGCTTTATGTTTGGGAATCTTTGAGATAGGAGTAGGAAGTGTAGAAGATAATCGAGATGATGTGGTGGCAAAAGGACTAGAAGTTGCAGAATGATTAGAATTGTATGAAGTATTCAGGATTGGACATGGAGAAAGAGCAACTACGGGGCACTGACAAGAAGAAGATGAAGAAACAATAGGATGAGAAACAATAGGATGAAAAACTTTGTAGTAGGACTGTTAAACTTTGAATTTGTAGACAAGTCAGCAGTCTCATGAGATGAAGAAAAGATAGTTGAATAAGGAAAATCCTAGTCATTAAACTGAACATGCCAAGTAGTATATATGCAACTAGATGGATGTAGACATTTGTAACCAGCTTGAGTGGAACTATATCCAATAACGATACACTTGGTTGAGTGAAACTCAAATTTATGTTTGTTATAAGGTTGAAGCAAGGGAAAACACGCACAACCAAAAGGCTTAAGCAGATGATAGTTAGGAGGTTTTTGATATAACAATTCTAAAGGACCCTAAGACTGAATAGATGTAAAGGGTAGGAGGTTGATCACATGAATAACAGTGAGAAAGGCTTCTACCCAAAACTTTAAAGGCATTTTAGCATAAGCCAATAGTGTTAACCCTATTTCAGCTATATACCTATGCTTTCTTTCAGCAATCTCATTTTGTTGATGAGTGTGAGGGCATGTGAACCTAGGCTGAATACCATTGTTATGTAGATAGGGTAAACATGCATGGTATTCCCCTCCATTGTCAGTTTGCAAAGCTTGAAGCTTGGTTTGAAACTGATTTTCAGCTAGTTTATGAAAGGTACTAAACACTGAAAAGACATCTGATTTGAGTTTTAGAGGATATAACCAAGTGTATTTAGTGTAAGCATCTACAAATGGTATAATATCAAAAACCTTCCATAAACAACATAGGTGCTGGTCCTTAGAGATCAGAATACACAAGTTGTAATGGATGAATAACAATAATCTCATGGGAAGCAAAGGGAAGTTGATGCAATTTACCTACTTTGCAAGAATCACAAAAAGACAAACTGGAAGATGAACAAGAAATTCCAATTTTATTCAATACTTTTTGAAGTACATTCAATGAAGGATGGCCCAATTTATTATGCCAATCTTGGCAACTACTAGTGTTTTGAGCCACACAAACATCTTTTGATAAGGTGAATGAAGGGATAGGTTATTCAGGCTTGAAGTAATGTGGTTTGTGGCTCTCGAGTTCACAAACCAAGCTAGATCAGAAAGAGAGGATTGTTGAGGAATAAACGGAGAGGATTGTTGAGAAATAAACTATTTTGGAGAACTATGAAACTGTGAGCCTGTCATTGATCCATTCTCATTAGTGTAGGCTCCATTAGAATCACTAAAGGTTTCCATGTAAGCACCTAAATCGAATTAATTTCCAATATTAAAATTTCCAGTAGGTCTACCAGTAGTCTGATTGTTCACTCAAGTAAAATTTTGGTCAAACCGGTAATGACACTTATCCACAAAATGCCCTGTCTTTCCACACAACTGACAATAGAATTTTCTGTTTGAAGACCTGCCTCTACCTCTTCTAAAACTAGAACCTCCTCCTCTCTATGAATATCTGCCTCGTTTATAACCAAAATTTCCATTACTTTCATGTGAAGCCACATTAACATTCATATTAGACAACATCGACTCAAACTACAAAGACGATTAAGGCACATTCTTAACCGCCAATCGTTGTTCATGCATAAGCAACAAATATTGAACCTTCTCCAGATCTATATCGTCCATCTGATAGGTTATCAAGCTCACAATAGTATCATAATCTTGATCAAAACCATTTAGAATAGCAAGAAGCAATTCATTATCACTTAAAGGCTCTCTTATAGCTGCTAGAGAATGACTTATAGTCTTAATCTTTAAGACATCATCATTAACTGATAAATTCTCCTTTTTAACAGACCTCAGTTGCTATTTTAACTGAAAAGACTAGGCTATAGTTTGTTTAGCATATAATTTTTCCAGATAGAACCATACCTCGACAGATGATTCGCATTGAATCAACTGCGCCAACACTTCTTCAATAATTATTGAGAATAGCCATCCTAGAAGTAATTGGCCAAATCAAAGCCAGCTCATATATTTTGGATTCACCTCAGAATTCACTATTGAATTATCACTCGTTAAGTTAATTATGTATTTCGAAGCAGGAGAAGATTTGTTTAAGAATGAAACGAGGTCGAAGGCTCGGATTGTGGCTAAGATCTGAGCCTTCCAAAAGATATAGTTCTTCGAATCGAGCTTTAGAGGAATTGTAACACCATGCTTTCCAAAATACACAACAACATGAAATATAAATTGACATCACCTAGGGCGTTATGGAAACCCTTAATCAACGGAAGCATTGGATCAAACCTAAAAGCTTAATCAAAGCTAAACAAAGGGGGTTTCGACTAGATTTCCTTTGCAAGCATAATAAATGCACATGGCTTTCAATACGCCAAAAATACAACACATCACTGTAGGAACAACTGCAACACACGCCCAAACAAATAGTAAACCCTTATCATGGCTGCTTCCCTAAACAATGTCCAAAGTGCATCAATCAAGATATGCCCATAGTGGTTTTGACATACATCTTTTAAACACAGGCATCATGGCCACCACAATAGTACCACATACCCCATATACCCACTAAGCTATGGTATTACAAAGGTACATCTTGTTGTACACATACATAAGAATAACTGTAAGACACCCACACACACCTCTTACAACCTTGAGTATCTTAGCTGCTATTTACAATACATCACTTGGTTTACAAGGGTACATAATGAAATAAAAGGCAAAGCTAGTTGCAAAATCCAAAGCTAGCCTAGCACCATCTCTTTGCCCTTGCTTGAACTGGAACCTGGAACACCTGGCACTTCTGATATACCTGGAACTTTGAATATTCTAAGGGTTTAACACACCCAAGTTAGATTTACATCTAGGTGAGTGACTCAAAAAAGGAAAGTACATGCGTGCAAATGCAATAATGCCAATATGAAATCCACCCATGTGGTAGCAATGCCAAGGTGTTGCAATCACCCCCGCAGTCATCATTGTCACTCCTGGATCATTGTGGGAGCACGAGATCTTCCATGATGTCCCAACAATTAGCCACAGTCACCACAACGAACATGATGTATGACAAAGCAGAAGGAATATGCACAAACCAAGGAAAATATGACATGCAAGCCACAAAGGCATGATATGTAAGCCAACTCCCTTACCCAAATAAAGCCAAAATGATCGGGATGTAGAAAAAGGATGCAAGAAACACACACCTTGCTGGTTTGGGCTTTCCGGAGTACCGTTTATAGTGAACAGGAATGGTTTTCTGCAAAAATTACAAGTTTTCGTAAACTAAACTCAAAATATTTTTACATAGAGTTGTATGGATTTAACAAAGGGTCAAAGCTATAAATTTTTAGGTCTAGAGGAGGTTCCACACACCCTCACGTGCCGTTGGAAGGTGGATGACATGCCCACATGCGTGGCCCATTGCCGGCGCGTGAGATGCATGCGCTGCCCTTAAAAATCGCATAGCTCCGCCTTTTCTTGGTTTTTCTGCCATAACTCCTTCGTTTGAGCTCCGATTTGACCCTTGTTTGAACCTATGACTCCCTTATTCAACTCTCTACCATATTATAAAAAGAAATAAGACTTATCTTGAGGTTTTGACATCATTTGGCATGCTTTACGATGGTTGCCCAAACATTCCAGTGAGGCCTTTTCTTCCCCATTCTTGATAGATTTTCCTCCCTTCTTTTGGTCTTGTTTCTTCTCTCAAACTCCCTTCCTTTCTTTCCTATTGAATGCCGAAAAGAATCCCCTCTGCCAAAGCCTTATAGTTATGGGAAACTTTCATGAACCGAGTCATGTCATCATACCACTCATGTGCATCCAACCAAAATGCGCCACTTGTCCCTGATATTTTGAGCGTCATCATTATTTCCTAACTATCCGTTCGACCATTTGGTTACCCTAAGGACTCAGTTATGAGATATTTTGATGAGATATTTTAAGGTTTCAAGAAATGATGCTTTAGCCCAAACTTTTCACGTAATTGCACTTAAACCCCTTACAACTTGGTTCCCGAGCCACTTTTAATTGCACTTATGTCCCTGGAGAAAGGATTTATTATGCCAATACCCCAAAATTTTGGATAAATTATACTTTTACCTGAACTTTAATATTTACGATTTTGCCCCTGGCTCAGAAACTGAATTTTTCTATCAAGCCCTCCACAATCCTTTGAAACACCCTATTTCCTCAAAGTTTTGCATCTAAATATCTTGGGCACTACCTCAAATTTGAGTATGAAAATCTCAGGTATTACAGGAATGAAACTGAAGGCTTTAGATACAGCTGTGAAATCGAATTGAGACACGGATGAAGTATTGGATGTGGATCGAATAGGAGGAGAGGTAGTGTGACGCCCCGACCCCACTACTGGGTGCCACCGTAACCTACAGTTACAATCTCGACCTATCTCGAAGGTTGGTTATGCCCTGCCAATATAATCATTAAAATAATATGGGCGCCCTAGGTGGGGTCCAAGTTTCATCGCCTTTGACTGTCGAGAACTCGGGAGTAGAATGCATAGGCAGCAAAAATTCACCCGATTCCCGTATCCGATTAGACCCTTAAAACAAAAATCCAATTCGAAATAAAATAAATACCAGCCTACTCAGTAAAATACTTCAATAGCCAAGCATATCTCATAAACCCGACCGCAACAGATCTGTTCACACACACACTCTGAATTACTCATAGCGGGAACCTTAACTTGTTGGAGTCAACCTCTAACCCACAACCATCCCTTGTAATTATTACACAACAGATATATTACATAATTAACACAGGAGATTAACCCACATTCTCACTGACCACAATCACTGCCAGCTAGTGTCTCGTCCACCAGCACTGCCTTTCCCATTTTCATCCCCGAGCTATCTGTATGGTTAGTAGGGAAATATAGGGGTGAGTTTGGGGACTCAGTAAAGGTAATATGAGATATGGTAAATTAAAATACATGACAATTATAGAATGATGTGAAGTGTATCATGCATGTAGGCTTGTCTATCGCACCCTTGTCCGGATTTTGGTGGCCCCACTAATTTCATTTAAGACCCCATCTCGAGACTCACACGGCCCAAATCTATAGCCCCATGCCTAGGCACTTCCCTCACCGTCTAATACAAGCCATGCCAAAATAAATTTACACACAAAGCATATTAAACCTTATAGTGTATTAGTTGCTTGCTTTGTACCGGTTCTATGTCTCAATTCTCTATATAATTATAAAATAAAATAATCAGGTGCACGGTTAATTTTAATTGTCGCTGCTACATTATAGGATAATATAGCTAAACACGTAATTAATTTTAATTAATACCATTAAATAAATAAATAAATTTAAAATATTTTTATACCTCACGTATATCCACGGGTAGAGTTTCAGCACTTCCAAAATTCACAACATTTACAGTGGAAAACGCCTCTATTTATAGGGGTAACGGGCTCGCATGGGTGCAAAATCTGGCCTAAGGGAGCCCCCAGAAGCTGCCACATGCCAGCAGAAGAGAGAGGATGAGTGGCTGGGGTGAGGGACACGACCGTGCCATGTGGCGTGGCTTGGGTGCATGGCTGGTGTGCATGGGTGCCGCCTGACACCCCAAAACGGCGTTGTTTTACGCCTGTCTTACTGGAAAAATAATCCTAGCTTCCCTACTGTGCTGGCAACCAAGGAGAATCGAACCCGCGCTTCACCCCTGGCCTCCCTCACACGCGACCGCCTGCGCTGCCACTTGCCTTCAACCATTATACTTCCCCAATTAATTTTAAGGTGATCAAGGGCCCTTTTTGAAAATCTCACCACAACCCCCCAAACTTCAAGAATTCACACACACATTCCCACACCTCATTTTCCTTATTTCACTTCTATCCTAAAATTTTCAAAAACTCATTAATTTAATTTATTCTATTTTTTCACTGTTTCCTAAAATAACCCCATTGATATGCCCTACAAAATTGGAGAGTAACGGGACCTAAAAGAGTCGCGAGACATGGACATGAAGCCCAAAGGTCCAACGGGTTGTAGGAGATCAAGGAAACAAGCCGAAGGAGCAAGAGGTCTAGTCGAGACCAAGTGGGGAGGACCCACCTGGTTATGCTGAGTGGGTATGACACTTCTTTGATTTTTCAGTCATAACTTTCTCATACAAGCTCCGATTAAGGTGATTCAAAATCCTATGAAAAGCCAAGAGAATTTTATACAACTTTCATGTTTTGAGTTTTGAGAGATTCAGACTTCATCATGGCTAAAATTAGGCTCTAAGTTCATGCACCTACATTATTAAGGCTCAGAGTCAAGTATTGAAGAAAGATGGATCTGAACCAAGACAAAAGGGCAAAAGAAGGCATAACTGAGTGGCACCCCACTCGGTCATGGGGAGACCAATTTTCCCTCACTTTTCATGACCCACTCGGTTATGCCGAGTGGGTATGACACTGTTTTGGTCTTTTAGGAATAACTTTCTCATACGAGCTGCAATTGAGGTGATTCAAAGTCCTATGGAAAGCTAAGAGAATTATCTACAACTTTTGTGTTTTATGTTTTAAGAGATTCGGGATAAATAATGATGTAAAGCGGGCATGAATTTGAAGTATGGGAACTACTCAAGACCGAACCAAGGAAAAGGGAAAAAGAAGTCATGACCGAGTGGCCCCCCACTCGGTCATGACCGAGTGACACCCCACTCGGTCATGCCCGAGTGGGCTCAGGCCAATCTCTCATCTTTTCCCCCTTGGATGGGCCACAAAATCATCGAAACGGGCCTCGAGATTCAAGCCAAAATTGTTGCACATCACCCCTCTCTCCTCCGCTATAAATATGAGGCTATGCCTTCATCACAAGGTATGTACTCTTAGGCCCCTCAACATAATTTCACACTTTTTCTCTCGAGAACTAACTTAGGAATTGGAGGGTTTGCATGGGGACCCCCACCAACACCCTCACGTTGCTCTCATTTTGCAGGTCACTTGGTTATCTAAGGCCACTCGGTTATTGTAATGCCTCGCTCCCACTTACGGGTGTTACTCGTGAACAATTACCCGAATTGTCCACCTGCCCGGTCTTTGGTGAAGGGCGGACCATGTTTCAAGAAGAAACGCCCTAGGTGGGAACTAGGCTCGTCCTTCCTTTCCCTTAAACCCTAGGATTCACTAGCAGAATTGGGCTTTAACCACACTGCATTTGGTTAAAAAGAAATCTCACGAAGACGCCCAATCATTATTTTCTCATTTGAATTTAATTCTTTTTCCATCCAAGAATTTTACTAAGCTTTGTAAATCACCATTAAAATCAATCCATTGATTTATTACCAAATTTGGAGGAAAAACTCAAATTTTCAATTTTCCAAAATTTTGGCATTTTCTCCAAAAAAAGCCCGAAAAATCCCTTCATTTTGAAATTTCCTCCGGGGCCCAAAATTAATTAAGAAATGCCCCAATTTCTCCCAAAATTCCATTTTTTAAAAAAAAATTGGCTGGTGGGGCCTACGACGCACCCGGGGCCCTGTTGGGTGCTGCCCGCGCAAGCCCCGCGTGGCCACATGGCCCCGCGCGCACGCGCCTGGCTGCCCTGAGGCCTGCCGCTGCTACTGGAAACCCCCTGCTGCTCCTTCACTCCTTTTTCTCTTTTTTTTTTTTTCTTGGGCGTTTAAAACCCAATTTTTTTCCAGAGATAATACTCCAAAAAAATGCATTGAAAATCTCCCCATTTTCAATTCCCAAGCCTATTTTCACAACAAAAATTCATTTCTCCAACCTCATGATTTATTCAAAATAAACTACATCCATGGTTCTAAGCCTTCATAAGCCATTGCAAACCATTAAATTACATCACATGAAGCACTTACAATAAATAGGCTTCCCTAAGCGATCAAGCCACAAATTGAATACCACAAACCTAGGCTTCTTTAAGCCATAACTTTACAACAACAAAGAAATATTCACAAGAGCTTCCCACCAAAAGCTTGCTACTTTCCCTTTTTTCTTTTGACATAAGAACAACTTACAAGGGGAGGATAAAACCTCATGAGCTCAAAAGCTCAGTAAGGGTGCATATTCAAAGTAAATACAAGCATAACAAGTCTATGTAATAACAAATGCATGCAAGCATGGTTAGGTTATTCCATCCTCACAACCCAACATGGTTTGAGGCATCAACCCACCACTTCTTTCCCACCTCCATGGCCATAGGTCTCATGAACAATAAAAGCATACAAAGAGATACATAAAAGTTTATGCAACCTATTTACAATGCAATGCAAGGCCTCCTCCACATGGGCCCATCCCTTACCTCATTCTTCTCTTTGAATCTTTAAAAATCTCCTTGCTTCATTGCCTTCAACCTTTGCTCTTTCTCAAGAACCTCTTCTTTTCTTTGAAGCTTCAAGAATCACTTAGCTTCAATTCCCAGTCTTCTCCTTAAGAGCTTCTTAAAACAAAAATTTAAAGAAGCTAAGTTACCAAATAAAGAAGTGGAAGAAACTTAAACAAGCCTAAGAAAAATACTTACATTCTTCTTTTTCTTCTTCTCTTCTTTTATTTCTTCCATGAGAGACTTCTTCCTATCTCTCTTCTTTCTTCCTTCAAGACACTTCAAATGGCAAAAATTTGAGACTAAAGCACTCTATTCCTTTTTATACTACTCTTGTCTTGAAATCTCACTTTCAAGACTTCATCTTAACCCTTGATTCCCATTTACTTTATGAGAGAAAATCCCAACCACACAAGGAAACACAATCCATGCCATTTCCTCTCTTTAAATTTCAACCATTGGATTATTTTGCCTTTACAAGACTTAATCTCCACCCTTAAAAGGAAACACAATCCATGTGCCTTTCAAAGAATTCATCTTAGCCATCCAAAATTAGTCTTTAAATTAAATCATTAATATGTTGGCAATCCTTGCCAACTTTCAAGACTAAATGGTGGCCCTTAGATCATTTCCAATTCCACGGATCAATCTCATCCCTCCAATTTTTCATTTCTTTCCCATTTAAATTAATGGGACTATTTTCACCCCATCACATGAGAGACCACTTTGAAAGGCATAATCCTTCATTTTCCATTTAAATAAATCCCACCATTTTCCAAAGCATTAATGGGTGACCATTTTTCCATTTTCCATTGGATTTATTTAATTCACCATAATTTCAAGCATTAATGGTGACTAATTACACATTTTCTTTTGGATTTTCTTTAATCCATATAATCATGCCTCTCATTAAATGCTTGAAAGACCAATTAGCATTTCTTTTTGCATTTAATTAATTCATTCTCCAACTCATAATTCCACATATATATATATATACATGCTCCCACATTTCTAATATATATACTTTCTCTCAAATTTCCAAGATTATGCCAAGTGTCACTCTAAGACACAAACTTGGCTTCCATTTCTTTAATCTTGGTCATCCATGTGGCATTACCACATTAATTCACCATTTTAGGGAAAATTAATTATTCTCCTCAAATAATTTAATATCCACCATTTTCCCTATTTTCATAATTAAATTCCTTTATGGAATCACTCCAAATTACCAAAATTCTCATTTCATGAATTATTAATCCCATATCTCCACATAAATACCAATTTGGGATTTTTATTCACCTGCACACCTAATTCCACATAGGAATTATCTCCAATTTATCAAAATACCCCTTTTATTGGATTTCACTATCCAAATTATCAAAATACCCCTCTCATAGGGCACCATCATTCTCAAGGATCCAACACCTTCTCAAGGGCATTTTTGAAAGTTTTCTTACTCCATTTCTCATCCTCTTAACACTGGTTACACCGGGTGTTACAGTTATGGAGGGCCACTCAGTTATCCGAGGCCACTCAGTTATTGGAGGCCACTCGATTATTAGAGGCCACTCGATTATCTAAGGCCACTCGGTTATGGAGGGCTACTCGGTTATCTAGGGCCACTCAGTTATTGGAGGCCACTCGGTTATCCAAGGTCACTTCATCATCAGTTCCACCAGATCGCTAGATCCACCAGGTCCACCAAGTCATTAGCCCTACCTGACCATTAGCTCTATTGGATCACCAGATCTTCTAGACAGATTCACTTGCTCGCCAAGAATCCCATCATTGAAGGCATGACTCTCAATACATCGAGACTATGGCGATCAACCACGCACAAATTGTATTCTCCCACAAAAGAAAAAAAATAGATTGTTGTATTTTGGCAACAACAATTAGCGGCGTCTGTGGGAAATGCAAGACAAAAAGTCAACTTAAGAATGACAAACACCCGTGGACACTGACGAACTCTCTCTCAAGGCGTAGAAACACTCCTACCACCATGGAACACTCAACAACAGGGAGCGCCTCCCATTATTTCAGATGCTCACCCGTAGGGAGCACCTCCGCCTCCTCATAACTCTGAGCCCCAAGGAGGTGATCGCTCTGTTTCCCCGAACCAACAAGTGGGGGAACCGGCCAACCCCACCTCCACGTAACACTGGTTCGGGGCCACCTCCCACCAATCAAGCTAGGACTTCACAACAGCTACCGCGTATGTGTTGGAAATGTATACCCTAAAGACATGTTTTGTTTAATTTATGGTAATGATGTTTCTTTTAGTCAGTTTAGGGCACATATATTATTTGCATTTAATTATTTGAAAAGTGTCCATGCTATTAAGTAAGTGATTCATGTGATGGGTCGTTCTTCACAGTTAGGCATGAATCATGGGTACTTAATAAGCAAGAAAATATTACTCTTGATCTTTTGATAGAACTGGGCATTCTATCATGATAAGATCATTGTGCAATAGATCCTAATGGAGGATGGCTTGCCTTAGCCAGTAAACAATCCGTTTACTCTAATTGTACAAGGGCATTTGGAATGCGTAGAGTGGACCTGTGATAGAAGCTAATGACAAAGTACTAATTATCATGGAGCTAGTCTATCACTGTTACTACGTGGATGAGTACTCTAATACTTGAGTATTAGTTGGTGGTCTAGTGAACCTAGAGTTATATTCTTAGATTCACTGTAGGTGAGGTCTATCAAAGATCAATAACCTTGTGAGTTGGGAGTATGGTTTCTAATTAGCTAAGACAGACTAATACAAGATAGTTTCTGTGATTCACCCCCTTGTGATTGTCCAAGAATAATCAAATAATCCAAGGCCCTGGGAACGTGACTTAAGAGTGTGTGCTTCTGGGTAGCTCCCAGTGATAAGCAAGTACATTCGAGTAGTCACGAATTATTGGACTAGTGATCTAAGGATGGTAGAAATCATTTAGAGAGGTGTTAGTACATTATTCCTTTCTAAATGATGGGTGTTACGCAGAGGGGTATTTTCGTCATTACACTAGTAGGTCAAAGACATTGCACATGCAAAATTATTCGTGGGGTCAGTGTTACCATATGGTGATAGTTGGAACACTTAGAATGATAAAATATAGCTACTGGGTAGCAGGGGTATTTTGGTCATTTTAGTAGCCATGAATAATTTGTCTTTCGGTCCCTGGGGTAGCTCGATATAACTCATGTATTATTTAATACATTTGGCTTGTTGGGTGAATTACATTGAGAGAGAATTATTTTATTCAGAATGGTCCATAATTAATTGGGCTAGAATAAAATAATAGTTCATTGGTTTTTTAATTAATTAATTGGGCTAACCCAATTAGAAAATTAATTAAATGAACTTGGCCCACTAGGGTTTGGCCCGCTAGGGTTTTAACCCTAGGGTTCTCCCTTTATATATTCTCTCCTTGGTTATTTTTCACCCATGGGTTTTTTACTCTTCTTCACCAAAAGAGAGGCCAAGAGTTCTTGAGTCATACCTTGGAAGATCAAGAGAACATACAAGTTCTGATGCGAAGGAGCCGAAGGATTGCAGGACAGCCGTCATCTCCACCACGCAAAGAAGCTCCTGCCCCTCCTCCTCCTGTCGCTTCATTTCATCTGGTGATCCGAAGGAAAAGTAAGTTTCCTAGATTCTAATCAATACGAGGAAAGTTTTATTTAAAAAAAAACGCTTCCGTTGCATGCTATCTATCCTCGTGATGGTCCTTCAGTATGGTCCCATGGGAAGAGTACGAAGCATTGAGACAACAACATGCCAAGGGCATGCAGGCACTTCGAGACATGGCTGGTATACTCCAAGGTATGATGCCTAGAGGGACGTTGCCCGACACCTTGAAAAATTTTATGCCACCACCTGAGCCTTAGCCCGAGGTGGGAGCTGATTCCTACCAAGATGCCACTCTCGATTCTCATTCCCGATCCACTCCTCATCGGGAGGATAGGCTAAGATTACCACCACTAAGAAAGAATCTTCGTGCCACGCCCCGAAGAAAAGAGAACCCACGAATGGAAAACAAGGCTAGAGGTCCCCTAAAGACGGAGATACCATGAAACTGTGGCCAATACGCCAACAAGACATGAAAACTAAGCAGCAGCAAGTATACAAGATAACATGAAAAGGGTAGTTAAAGAAGTACTTGAACGAAAGAAATTGATCCCAGCCACAGAGGAGAAACAACATAAAAAATGTCCGTTTACTATAGAGATATTGGAGAAGCCACTGCCTAGAAAATTCAAGATGCCCCAAATCACCCCCTATTCTAGCAAGGATGATCCCTATGATCACATTCAAAACTATGAGTCATTAATGATATTGCACGGATGGGACGATGACATAATGTGTCGAGCCTTCTCCTTAACTCTGACAGGACATCCCTGAACATGGTTCAATAGTATACTTGAGGCCTCTATCTCTTCATTCGGTCAGCTCAGAGCAGAATTTGTTAAGGCATTTATGATTAATACTCTGAGAAAAAAGGACGCCACCTACTTGCTCAGTATTCGATAGGGGAACAAAGAAACTTTATGTCAATATGTGAATAAATTTCAGAATGCCACCCTTGAAGTTCTTGATTTTCCAATTGCAATGGTAGTGTCTGCTATGTTACACAAAACACGGCTCACTCCTCTACAAGAATCATTATTTTTGGACCCACCAACATCCCTAACAGATTTGTTTGCTACAACAAATAAATACGTGCTCCATACGAAAGTTATGAGAGCTATAGGTGGGAATGAGGACAGAGAGCGAAAAAGAAAGGAACCCGATGATGAAGAAGACTCCAAACGGGTTAGGGGATCAGATATACCTCGACCCCAGTTCCACCATTACACAAGACTTCTTCAACCTCCATCGACCATACTTGCAACCATTGATGGGTCAGGTCTCATTAGACTCCTAAAAAAGGTTAACCATCCCATGGGGAAGAATAGAGAAGAATATTACAGGTATTACAGAACTCATGGTCATTCCATTGACCAGTGTCAAGAGTTGAGAGATCAGATTGAGATGCTAGTTTGTAAAGGACATCTTCGAAGGTATGTATAGGTTAAAGACAGGAAGCCTCGAAGAGGAGAAGATAGACAGGAAGAATAGGAAAGATCAAATTAGAGACGTCAAGAGAGAGGAAGGGATTACGAAGAGAATCCACCTCTAGACAATGAACTAGTTCATAAGCCCATACATGTCATCTTCGGCAGTGAAAGTATGGCAAGGGACTCCTCCTATTCCACCAAGACAAGCCATGAAAGGACATACCCTTAGAAGAAGGCAGTCAGCCACCATTAATGCCCTCAAAGAGAAAATTGGGAGCAAAATTCAGACACATTAAAAAGAGCCTATGTTAAAGATCGAGAAACTAAACTTTTTGAAATTGTGCATGACCTGTGTATTTCATGCTCAGAGGCAACAATAAAACCCAAAATGAAATAGTGGACGTACTCACTTATTTAAAAAAATGTCAGCATTTTCATTACACATTGCTTTATGAAAGTTTGTTTGCTATGCTCTGCTTACAGGAAATAAAAACAAACTCAAGTCCATTGCCCTGCTCACGGCCCGGCAACAAGGGAAAAATAAACTCAAGCCTGTTGCCCCACTCACGGCCCGGCAATGAGGGAAAAATACAGTCAAGTCCATTGCCCCACTCACGGCCCGACAATGAGGTAAAAGTACATTTAAGCTTGTTATCCCGCTTATAGCCCGGCAACGAGATAAAAATACATTCAAGCCCATTGCCTTGCTCACGGCCTGGCAATGAGATAAAAGTACAGTCAAACACATTGCCCAGTTCACGGCCCGACAATGAGGTAAAAGTATATTCAAACCCATTGCCCTGCTCATGGCCCGACAATGAGGTAAAAGTAAATTCAAGCTTGTTGTCCTGCTCATGGCCCGACAATGAGGTAAAAGTAAATTCAAGCCCGTTGTCCCACTTATAGCCCAGCAATGAGGTAAAAGTATATTCAAGCCCATTGCCCCACTCATAGCCCGACAACGAGGTAAAAGTATATTCAAACCTATTACCCCACTTATAGCCCGACAATGAGGGAAAACCTAATGCGACCCCGTTGTCCCGCTCATGGCCCGACAATGAGGGGAAAACCAACTCAAGCCCGATGCACTACTTATAGCCAGGCAACAAGGGAAGAATGGATTCAAGCTTAATTGCCCTACTCCTGGCTTGATAACGAGGAAAAAATATATTCAACCTCATTATCCCGCTTACAGCCTGACAACAAGGAATTGAAAAGCACTAGAGCCCAAAAATTTAAAGGCACGGTGTGCGAACAAGCTCAGGAGGATGTGTAGAAGATGAAGTGGCTAAAAGAGAAGTAATTTTAAAAAGTTTATAGGACAAGATACTTTTTCACCTAAAACTCTCGGCCAAAAGAGTAGGGAGCAATTGATGTGCCTTGCAAACTTGGAGAGTAATGGGACCTAAAAGAGTCATGAGACATGGACATAAAGCCCAAAGGCCCAACGGGTTGTAGGAGATCAAGGAAATAAGACGAAGGAGCAAGAGGTCGAACTGAGACCAAGTGGGGAGGACCCACCTGGTTATGCCGAGTGGGTACGATACTGCTTTGGTTTTTCAACCATTACTTTCTCATACAAGCTCCGATTAAGGTGATTCAAAATCCTATGAAAATCCAAGAGAATTTTATACAACTTTCATGTTTTGAGTTTTGAGAGATTAAGACTTCATCAAGGATGAAATTGGGCTCTAAGTTGATGTACCTACATTATTAAGGCTCAAAGTCAAGTATTAAAGGACGATGGATTCGAACCAAGACAAAAGGGTAAAAGAAGGCATAATCGAGTGGCCCCCTACTCGGTAGGGCAAAATAAGGCATAACTGAGTGGCTCCCCACTCAGTCATGACAGTGTGGCCCCTCACTCAATCATGGGGAGACCAATTTTCCCTCACTTTTCATGACCCACTCAGTTATGCCAAGTGAGTACGATACTATTTTTGTTTTTCAGGCATAACTTTCTCATACAAGCTCCGATTGAGATGATTTAAAGTCATATGGAAATCTAAGAGAATTATCTACAACTTTTGTGTTTTAAGTTTTAAGATATTCGAGATAAATCAAGGTGTAAATCTAGCATGAAGTTGAGGTACGGGAACTACTCAAGAATGTACCATGGAAAAGGGCAAAAGAAGGCATGACCGAGTGGCCCCCCACTCAGTCATGACCGAGTAACACCCCACTCAGTCATGCCTGAGTGGGCTCAGGCCAATCTCTCATCTTTTCTCCCTCGGATAGGCCACGAAATCATCGAAACGAGCCATGAGATTTAAGCCAAAATTCTTGCACGTCTCCTCTTTCTTCTCCGCTATAAATATGAGGCTATGCCTTCATCACAAGGTATGCGCTTTTGGGCCCCTCAACATAATTTTGCACTTTTGCTCTCGAGAACTAACTTAGGCATCAGAGGGTTTGTACGGGGACCCCCACCCGCGCCCTCATGTTGCTCTCATTTTGTAGGTCACTCGATTATGGAGGGCCACTCGGTTATTGGAGGTCACTTGGTTATTGGAGGTTACTCGGTTATGGAGGGCCACTCGGTTATCTAAGGCCACTCAGTTATGGAGGGTCACTCAGTTATTGGAGGCTACTCAGTTATCCAAGGTCACCTGATCATCAGATCCACCCGATCGCCAGATCCATTAGGTCCACCAAGTCATCAGCCCTACCAGACCATCAGTTCTCTTAGATCACCAGATCTACTCAATAGATTCACTTGTTCACCAAGATTCCCATCATTGAAGGCACGACTCTCAATACATCGAGACTATGGTGATGAACTACACACAAATTGTATTCTCCCACAAAAGAAAAAAAAAATAAATTGTTGTATTTTGGCAACAACACCCATAGTCACAATTCTTTAATAAATTATAAATAATTCATCCCAATCTCACAATTAACTGATAATCATACACAAATCACCATAAACCATATGATTAATTATTTCTCAAAGTGTAGGGTGTTACAGGTTGTAATACCCGGTATTACATGGTATTAAAAATAAATAAATTTTGATTATTTTGGCAGGACCTCGGGTGGTCCAGGAAGCCCAAGAGTTAATCTCGAGAAATTAATTAATGAAATTTTGCCGAATTGGCGGCCGGGAGTGCCCTGGGACTTGAACATCCCGGGAAGAGGGCAAGAGATTAGTGAGCATCTCGAGATGAGGTTAATGACGTTGGAAGCAGTCCAACCGGGAATAAATTTTGGAATAAATTCTGTATAAGCCCGAATGGGTGCTAGTCCCAAATGGTTGCAGGGGACTTCTGGGAAGCTGAGGTGACCCTAGGGATGGTCTGGTTTTTCTTGTAAGGCAACCCTTAGGTATTTTCGGGTGGAATAGAAGTCCCGTGCAGGCACAGGGATGAAATCGGTATTTTCGAGTAAAAGTCGTATATTAATTTCGAATAAATCGAGATTTTGGGTGGCTTAAGAGTAATTAAATTAAGCCTTGGAGGGTCTAAGTGTTATTATTAAAATTCTCAAGTTTAATTAAATTTCCTTAAGTGGGATTAATGTGAAATTTGGGGGAAATAATATAATTTATGTATTATATATATATGTATGGCCGCGTGTGAGGAGGAAGCTTCCTTGAAGCTTCCTCACGTCTTGTCTCTATAATTGGAAATCTGAGAGAGAGCATGGCAGAGCAAGCATTGAGGAGTAAGAGAGAGCTCGGGAGAGAGCTTTGCCGAGATAGTGAAACCGCGAGAGAGATCGAGAGAATGAGAGGGATCGAGGTGGAGAGAGATGTGGGCCGAAGATAGCAAAGGCGAGCGGCTATGCCAGTAGCTTCGCTGCTGTTCCAGCCGCTGGTTAGCGACAAGGCATGCACGGGGGAGGCCGATGGCGATCGCGGTGGTGCGGGGAATCGTCGGAGATGGCCGAAGGCATGGCCACGGCAGCGTGAAGCTGTTGTTGCAGCAGCTAAGCGTGGCCATGGCAGCGCGCAGCTGCTGCAAACAGCGAAGTGGGCGAGCGACGACAATGGCTGGAGGCGCGGGAGGCTTCTGTGGTGGCTGCGTTGGAGGCTGTTGTGCGCGGTAGAGCTGGGCGACCGTCGGTGGCGAGGCTAGGCAGGCGGTGGCTAGACTGGTGCGCTACCATGGTTGCACGAGGAAGAAGAAGCATGAACAGTGGCCGCGCACGGGAGAAAGAAACAAGGGAGAAGAGAAAGAATAGAAAAGAAAAAAATAAATAAAAATAAAATAAAGAAAAAGGAAATAATGGGAAAAAAAGGAGGAAAAATGAAGAAAATTCTAGAAAAATTGGGAAAAGTTCTGGAAATTAAATTGGGGCCCAAGGAGCGTGTCGAAAGCTCGAAAAAAGGAGATTTTGGGCACAAATGGAAGCTCGGGAGGCAACGTCGGTGTGGGAATTTTTGAATTTCTCCCCAGATGAGTTGAGGTAATTAAATTAATTCTTTTCAGAGTATTTCCTTTATGTGAGATATTAAATAGTGTAGTATTTGTTGAATTAAACCCTTGGGACAGGGTTGTTTGGAAAATTATTGACGGCTAGTCTATGCCGTGGTTGGTACATATTTGTTGAGTTGTGATGGATGGTTTTGATGGTATGTGTGGCGAAGTTTAGGGCATTGGTTTAATGTCGGATGTTAATGGAGTTGGGTTTGTGTGTATTTGCATCTAGGTTCGACTGGGGATGCGGTGACCCTAGAAGAGCTCGAAGTTCGGGCAGGCATTCTCGTTGAGGCAGAAATGAGGCTCCGAGCCAGGTAAGGGACGGCCCCATGTTGAGGTGGCCTTGCAAGTTGGTAAATGAGTTTGATAATGATTTATGTTGCATTTTCATGTAGTGGTTATCTTGTGTGATGCAAGATCTAGTGGTTAACTTGTGTGATGCAAGACCTAGTGGACCTATGGCCATATGGAGGACTAGTGTTGTGGAGGCTGATAGGTTGATGCCTCAACCCTTGGTAGGTTGTGAGGATGTGTGGGCCTAGCCTCATTTGCATGCATTGGGCATACATAAACATCTTTATACTCACATTTACATGCATTGCACCCTTACTGAGTCTTTGTGACTCATGAGGTTTTACCTCATGTGTAGATATTGCAAGTCCAGAGGCAAGCAGGGATGGTGCCGAGAGGCTGTTGTGGCAATTAACTTTGTTGCCTGAGATGTGTTGTTGTGTATTCCCTTGTAATTTTTTTATACGTATTCATGTAATTGAGTGTAAGCGATATTGAGCACTAGATGTATTTAATTGTTGTAATCATCATAGCGTAATAAATGATTGTGAGATTGTTCTCTGGATATGGCTTAGTTGGCCAAGATGAGTTTCGGACCAAGTAAAGATCAGCAAGGTACGTTCTCATAAATCCCCAATACTCAGCGAAGTGTTTGTATGCTAGCTTTGTGCCTGGGTCACCTCTAGCTTGCTATGGGGCAAGCTGAAGAGAGGTGAAGTTCACTCGAGTTTCGCGTCTCGGTCCGCTGTGTTTTCTTGATTGAGTTGGGACCGATTCCTGAGTGGAGCGAAGGGAATGACGAAGCCTATTTCCCACCTAAGGCATTTCCTGTTGAAACATAGTCCAACCCTTCAGTTGTGGTTTGTCGGGTGAGTAATCCGGTCGATTATTTACCGGTGACGCCCGTAAGTGGGAGTGGGTCGTTATAGTTTGGTATCAGAGCATGGCTAGCTATATGAGTGGGAAAGGCTAGCATGCTTGGGTGTTAAATATGGTCAGTTAAGGAATTGATGTGAAATGATTGCCAGAATTGTGAGTCAAGGATGTCTGTGATGGATTGAATGTAAGTCAGAATGTTTTAACTGCTGAGTTGGGGTCGAGAACAATTGATTTGAAATTTTGAGATTTCAATTTAAGGTTGGTCCGATAACCTTGAAAGTTAGACATATGGACTGAGGACCCTAAGGGATTAGGTTGAGTTATTGAGGCTTGCAATGGGTTGAATGGCATGTTAGATATTCCTGTTATAGGGATGAGAAAATACCCTGGATTGACATGATATACCTGTGAGAGGTATACGAGTTGAGTAAAGAAGAATTGGAAACCCAAGTGTGGGTATCGTTGTCAGGAAACCCTGAATATTGGAATTCGGGTGCATGGTATAGAGTATTAAGGATGGGAACTCCTTTAGATTGAAGTGTTGAGGCTTGTGTGGGGACATGAAGCCGAAGTATAACTAATCCGAGAAGGGGTTAGCAAAGCTTCCCTATGTTGGGGATATGGTCAAGCATGTTCGAGGGTATAGAGTCGTCCCTCTTGGTCCCTTGACACACACAATGGCTACTCAAGATGGGGGGTGAATTGAGTGACTAAAATTGATTAAATCAAATTCTTCCCTTTTAAAACTCTTGAGATTTTCTTATAAACAAAATACCTTTGTTATAAATATATATGTTGTTTGAAAATGATAGCAATATAAATACACAAACAACCACAATAATCGACACAAGAAATATAGTGGTTCGGTGTCTCCAACACCTACTCCACTCTCTCAAGGTTAACCCGACACTTGAGGTTCCACTAAAACCACACCTAGGTTTTCAACAAGCTCACCTAGGGAACTTTTACACAACACCGAGGTTTTCCCCTTAGCTCACCCCAGAAACTAATACAACAAAATACACCTAGATTACTTGGGCTCTAGGAGGCCACTCACAATCCACAATAAATACAAATAATGAATCCTATGTCCAACACACTTGGACTAAAATGGATAACAATATACAAGGCAAATATGCAAAACAATGATACAATTTTTACCACACTTGGAGAGAATATCTTCTCCTCCTTTGCCTTGGGCTCCAATGGATGTATCTTTGAGCTTGAGCCTTGGATTGCTTTGAAATGAATGCTTGAGAGCTTGGGAGTGCTTTAGGATGATAGATCTTGATTATGCATTAGCTTTCTCCAAAAATCCCACCTTGATATTTATAGTAGAGCTTCCAACGGATCTGTAACGGCTAGGTAAATTTCGACCGTTGGAGCCGAGAGTCGACTTCTCTAAAACAGGAGTCGACTCCTATTTGAAGTAGGAGTCAACTCTAGTTATACAAGAGTCGACTTCTCTAATGCTAGAGTTGACTCTTCGAAAAACACCATGCTGCTAGGTCGACTCTGCATCAACTGCTCTCGGTTGGGTCGCCTCTCACTTTGCAAGAGTCGACTCCAGCTGAAGGGGAGTCGACTCTAGATATATAAGAGTCGACTTTTGGGCCAGATTTTACAGAAAATGGATTTTAAACATATAACAAATGTTTGAAGGCATAATCCATATAGCATGAATACACTACAAGTTATTTCCATTTCTTTAGTTTAACTCCATTTACTTTAATACATAAATGTAAATAACAAAGTACCCCCCATTTGGATTCAATAAAAATATCTAAAAAATCAAAATCCAAATATATAAGAAAGTAGATTTTGGGTTTTAGTACAAAATCAGAATTTAGCAATTTTACCACCCCCAAAATAGATACCTTCTATTTCTTAAAAAATTCATTAAAAATCATTTTAACACTATTGAATATTAGATATGAAAATACCGAGAGTTAGTTTTTCAAAAAGAAAACATTTTCTAATATGTTCTCTTATAGCTTGCTAATATTCTGGACTTAGAAAAATATCATTACTTGGTTCATTTTGATACACAAAATAGTATAATACTTAACACATATAAAAAATACATTAGAGGTTTTAAATATATCAAAAATAGTTTTACTAAAATTATATTTTGTTAATCATCAAAACACACAATAGGTTGATTGGAGCAATTTGGCTCAACAGTCCCTTGGAAGTGGCACAGTAAGGTTTGTGTGCTTGAACTAGGGTGAGTTAAGGTTAAAATTAGCTCGAAGCCCAAAGAAAGAAGTCGTCAACAGGTGGTGTGACGAGCTCTAGGAATGGAGTAAGCTAAAGTTTCTCATAGATAGGCTCTGGGTGGAGCGAGAATGTGAAGTATATGCCACTCATGGCCAGGATTGGCATGACGTTGGTATCTTGCAGAAAGACTCTAAGAGGAGTCAGGTGTGTGTTATGCATGAGAGATACATATGGTGCCATGCGATTGTATCATTATGACGATCCTAGAAAGGACGTGCTTAGGGTAAGAGTGGACCCTAGTTAGTTTCATGAGGAAACGGGATTTATCCTAAGAAATGATAGGTGTGTGGCAAATGGACCCTAGCGGGTGTTTGTATGAGATGGAAAATCCCTAATGGGTCGAGCTGGAATCCAGGGGAATCCAGATTTGGGATAAAGGAGTTGGACATGCGTAGATATGCGTGTGAGAGCCACTGGGTTATAAGTCCTAGTTGTGAAGGGCCAAAAGACCGTTCATGTGATTGATGGATGAGGGGCCAATCTAAACTCTCATTGACACTTGGGGTCAGGCGGGACGCCTAAGGTCTGGAGATGAGAGGTGAATAGACCCTCATTATGATGCCTGGGGTCGAGATGACGCCTAAGGTTACGAGACCCTTAAAGGGAGACGCGGAGCTCACCCAATGAAGGGTATGAGTGGTGTGTGGGCCAAGAGTAGTGAATTGTGGCAACAGGACATCCGTGGGCTATGCGCCCACAAGAAATGCCAACTTTGGATGCCAAGTGGGCAGGGGCATGATGAGCAATGTGGAAGCCCAAGAATTTTAGTTCCAAGTCAAGGAAGCCCGAGCAAGGCGTGCAAGAAGGCCAGGCCGAGCATAGTGACTGAATGTGTTCATAAGTGTGCAAGGAGAGACGAGAGGTCTCAATTTACCTAGAAGGTAATGGTTGGTGCTCCATGGTTATGGGTGCCAGAGCCTGAGATGAGCTCAGCATGTCGATTGTGAATTGAGAGATCTATGATAATCAAGCTCTAGGATGAGCTGGGTGGCGAATGAATCATGATGGAAGGGGACCCATTGTCGTAGAAAGTTGGAGGTTTCAAATGTTGAGTGAGAGCCATGAGGTGATCTTGTGGGGTAAGATCATGAGGCCTCAAGATGTAAAATGGTTTGAGAGTCTTGAAGCGGTAAGAGGTGAAGTCATGAGGAGTAGGGCTTATGGTATGAGCTTGAGGTTATCAAGGCAAGGATAACCAAGTAAGATGGCTTTGGTAAGATGGTGGTGGAACCATCGTAGCTCGAGAAGGCTTTAAGTAGCTTCGATGTTAAGGGTGCAAAGCTCGATGTAACGGATCTGATGTTATAGACCGTGTGGCAGAGGACTAATGAGTTGGCTCGCATTGAGGGCAAGTGGCCCATGGGCCTGAGCAATTTAGTGAACTGCAGGTGACGATCAGATGCCGAGGATGTGGAGCAGCACCTTAGGAAATTGGTCAGGTGAGACAGAAAATCTTCCGTGTGGGATAGGACATTTGGAGTAGTCCCAAGGAGGAATCGTGGAACGCGGTAGTGATCCGATAGATCTGTTGTCGAGTAGGACGCCTGGTAGGAATAGTGGTTGCGAGTGTGGCAAGGTAGTCATGTCGAGTTTGATAGTAAAGGTGTGACTGAAAGGTGAAAGTCACGATGTGGGGTGCGAAGCAGATCAGAGTGGGACCTGAGCCATGCTGTAGGAAACTGTTGTTGGGCCAGTGTAAGGGACAACACAGTAAAAATGATTTGGTGTTAACTCTCTGAAGCACAAGGCAACACGATGGGGAAGCAGTGTTGGGTCAGTGTATGGGAGTGACACGTGATTGGGTGTTTACTCTCTGAAGCACAAGGCAACACGATGGGGAGCTAGTGTTGGGCCAGTGTATGGGAGTGACACGATGATGGTGACTAAGTGTTGGTGCGCCTAAAGCACAGGGCAACACAGTGACTATACAGATGGTCAGGGACTAAAGATCTATAAGATATTTGAGAAAGCAACCCAGGGAAAAGAAACGAGTCTAGCGTAGGAATAATGCTACGATTAACGCCTATCAGTGACGGGTCTAATGCTAGGGACCACTGGATGTAGACGGTTAGTCTACAGGAGTGACTGCAGCCCTCCACATGGAGTAACCTGTCTGTGGTGGAGACGATTAGACACCGAAGACCTGGGGTATGCTGTAGGTTATGCCTGAGTTAGACCTAAAAATTTCGTAAGGGTTGAAGTATGGTGGTAGTGCTGTGGGTGTCAAGGCAACAAGAAAGTTTGTGAATCGAGGGAGTGATATCTTGTGGTGTGATAACAAGAGGTGTGGCGATGCTCCTTGCTAAAGGATGCTAAAATAGTGGTGGCTAAATTTGATCGAAGTGATCTGGTAAATTGGGATGATGGACCCAGTGTGATCTTCCAGTAATGCATAAAGATGGGATTGATTGGTAGAGTTGGTAAATGGCTCGAGAATGATACGTAAGTGTCGTGGAGGGCGAGACTTACGAAATGGAAGCCAACCATCAGATGGGGAAATTGAAGCGTGCAGAGGTTTCAAATAAAGCAATCTCTAATCCAGATGTGAGTTGTGGTAGGCTGAACTCGTGGCTAAGGACGGTTTGAAATCCATGAAGGTGCGCAATTGCATAGTCTGGTGTTAGTCTTGGTTTTGTCGATGCGAAATGAGGAAGTGTCCTCATGTAGCATTGGAGGGATTTCCAGTTGATGACACATGAGAAATTGCCAGGTGGTAGCACCTGATGGCAATAATGGAGCATGAGGCTCGAGGGCTGTGGTGTAAAGCCTTGTTGGTTGTCGTGTATGCAATATAAAGGTTCATTGGGTCTTGGTGATCAGACCAGGCTGATTGTGCAAAAGAGATCCAAGGTGATAAAAGACGATTGGTCAGGACAAAATTGTGCCACTCAAAGGAGTGTGGCTTTGGAATGAGAGCTATCAATGATAGTGGAATTGTGGTTAGGGTAGAACTTGAGATGTTCTCCCAAGAAAAGTTGCACATGAGGCAACAGTGTGAGATAAACTTCCTAAGGCGCTACAACTCTATCAGGAAAGATCACCCGGGGAAAAGCCAGCGTAATGGCAAGTGCCTGAGTAGGAAGGTGAGTCCTACGGCATCCAGTGGAAGTGTGAATTCCACATGAGTGGCAGGGGTGATTTCCAGTGAGTGGAATTTAAGTCCAAGCGATAGTCAATGATTGCAAGAGTAGTGCCTGGAGTCGGGTTGTGTTGGTTATGAGCCGGGCGAACTGGCTAGAGCTAAGCGAGTTGGTTAGATGGAAAATGATGGCAAATTTAAAATATCGCCAATGGGTAAAGAGAGCTCGAAAGAAGAGCTTATGGGACGAGATTGGTTTCCAATAGTGGTGTTGAGGTGATGAAATCACCTAATGGCTGTGAGTGATGCAGTTGAAGGGATGCCTTGAAGTGTGGGCAATTGATGAAAATTAACCTCGTGTCTAAGGTTAATGGTTGTGAAAAGAAATCGGCTAGTGAAGTTATTGTGGTGTTAGAGCCATGTGGTTGCTCACCGAGAGGTGTGAGCTAGCTATAGCAAAGTGTATAAGAAATTCGGGAGAAGCCAAAGTCTCTCAGGGATTTAGCTAGATGCCATATGTATAAAAGGTGATGTGAGGAAGGCGACCTTAGAGTGAGGTCGTGCTGGTTGTGGTGACCAGTGAGATTCAAAGAGCAGCAAGTCTTTTGGGATGACATGGTGGTGTCATCGTCGCTGTCAGGGAAAAGATGTTGTCAGGAAGGTCAAAGGTAACCATTGTGCATGGTAAGACCCCGAAGCCGAGTGTGAATGGCCATGAAGGCTGGTATCTGTGAGTTTTGAGATGCAACGACCGTGGGGGAGAAATTTGTTGTTGTCATGGTGATGTCCTTGCCGAGGAGGACAAGAGGAACCGTTATGCATGGTTTAAATCAGGTGTCTATTGCGGGTTGAGAATGAACCTAATGTAGGATGGCTAAAAGTTCGTGCCTCAAAAGTAAGAGGCTTTGTTAAGAAATGGTGAGATTTAAAAGGTCCCAATGAAAGTGAAGCTGGGCGAGAAAATTTGGCCAGAAGACCGCTACAAGAGTGGGGGTGTAACCATGATGGCTTGTTGTGGCGTGGACCAAAGGCACGAGTCATCCTACAGGTGCGATGCATAAGTGATTGTGCAGATGGTAATAAGCCAATCACTTGTGCCACGCACCGTGGGTGATGACGAGGGCTGATTAAAGGTTCCACGACCCTAAGCGTAATGGTAGGATCCTGGACTTGTGGTAGGGTAAATAGCCAAGGTAGGGCCTAGCATGGGAACATGATTGTAAAAGTTGAAATGGGGTGAAGAATTGAAGAGGGGTTGCTCAGTGAAGAGTTCCCTGGTATGGGTATGAGACCCTACTAGCATGTGATATTGGCTAGTAAGTATAGTTGTGTGCTTAATGAGAAGAACTCCTAGTTGGGAGAAGGTTGTGGCCTGAGCATGCTTAAGCTCGAGGTGAGATTGTAATGGTGCGTGCATCGCCAAGCTCGAGTTGGACTCGGGTAATGCACGTATGGTGGAAATGTGTAATTACCTGGCATAGTGTTAGGTATGTCGACTTTACGTAATCGTAGCAATAAATAAGGGTCGGCTAGTCAAGGTAGAAGACCATGTATGAAATGGTCAAAGTTGGCAAGGTGGGCTAAATAAGTGCTTCTCATGTAGTGCGAGCATGGTAAGTTGATCGGTAATGAGAAGTTGCCATGAGGATCGACTCAAGCTAAGCATGCGTGTGATTAATGGCGATATGCTATGGAATGGGTGTCAGAGTGTCTTGTGGGCACTAGAAGAGACATTGCGGCTAATAACCAGTGCTAAGACATTGTTGGTTGGACCAGCGTAAAATCGTGGCCATGTGTGATTGGCAGTGGGAGACGTTGCCGTGTGTAATCGGTGTAAAATCGTGGTAGACTGATCAGTGATGCAATGCTAGCGATAGTTTGTCTCATTGATGGGAACATGGGAAGTAAACCATAAGGCGATGCTTCGAGGAAGAGAAAATCCATCCGAAGATGGATATCGTTGCAGTAAGCATGACCCACGACCAGTGGTGCGGTTTGGTTAGAGGCCAAGGTGGTATTCGGTTGGTGAATGTCCGCGAGAGGTAGAGGACCAAATGCCTAACTGAAGCCTTGAGGTAGGAATAACCCGAGGTAAAGGTAAGAAATGGATAGGCGATGAGATTCTCGAATGTGGAAGTTCGGTGATTTGCTCGAGAATGTGGTTGTCCTGGGCAATTGTATAAGGTAAAGTGAATTTCGAGGATGAAATTATTTAAGGGGGGTGGAATGTAATACCCGGTATTACATGGTATTAAAAATAAATAAATTTTGATTATTTTGGCAGGACCTCGGGTGGTCCAGGAAGCCCAAGAGTTAATCTCGAGAAATTAATTAATGAAATTTTGCCGAATTGGCGGCCGGGAGTGCCCTGGGACTTGGATGTCCCGGGAAGAAGGCAAGAGATTAGTGAGCATCTCGAGATGAGGTTAATGATGTTGGAAGCAGTCCGACCGGGAATAAATTTTGGAATAAATTCTGTATAAGTCCGAATGGGTGCTAGTCCCAAATGGTTGCAGGGGACTTCCGGGAAGCTGAGGTGACCCTAGGGATGGTCTGGTTTTTCTTGTAAGGCAACCCTTAGGTATTTTCGGGTGGAATAGAAGTCCCGTGCAGGCGTAGGGATGAAATCGGTATTTTCGAGTAAAAGTCGTATATTAATTTCGAATAAATCGAGATTTTGGGTGGCTTAAGAGTAATTAAATTAAGCCTTGGAGGGTCCAAGTGTTATTATTAAAATTCTCAAGTTTAATTAAATTTCCTTAAGTGGGATTAATGTGAAATTTGGCGGAAATAATATAATTTATGTATTATATATATGTATGGCCGCGTGTGAGGAGGAAGCTTGAAGCTTCCTCACGTCTTGTCTCTGTAATTTGAAATCTGAGAGAGAGCATGGCAGAGCAAGCATTGAGGAGTAAGAGAGAGCTCGGGAGAGAGCTTTGCCGAGAGAGTGAAACCGCGAGAGAGATCGAGAGAATGAGAGGGATCAAGGTGGAGAGAGATGTGGGCTGAAGGTAGCAAAGGCGAGCGGCCATGGCAGCAGCTTCGCAGCTGTTCCAGCCGCTGGTTAGTGGCAAGGCATGCATGGGGAGGCCGATGGCGGTCGCAGTGGCACGGGGAATCGTCGGAGATGGCCGAAGGCACGGCCATAGCAGCGTGAAGCTGCTGTTGCAACAGCTAGGCGCGACCATGGCAGCGCACAGCTGCTGCAAACAGCGAAGCAGGCGAGCGACGACAATGGCTGGAGGCACGAGAGGCTTCCGTGGTGGCTGCGTTGGAGGCTGTTGTGCGCGGCAGAGCTGGGCGACTGTTGGTGGCGAGGCTAGGCAGGCGGTGGCTGGACTGGTGCGCGGCCATGGTTGCACGAGGAAGAAGAAGCATGAACAGTGGCCGCGCGCGGGAGAAAGAAACAAGGGAGAAGAGAAAGAATAGAAAAGAAAAAAATAAATAAAAAGAAAATAAAGAAAAAGGAAATAATGGAAAAAAGGAGGAAAAATGAAGAAAATTCCAGAAAAATTGGGGAAAGTTCTGGAAATTAAATTGGGGCCCGAGGAGCATGTCGAAAGCTTGAAAAAAAGGAGATTTTGGGCATAAATGGAAGCTCGGGAGGCAACGTCGGTGTGGGCATTTTCGAATTTCTCCCCAAATGAGTTGAGGTAATTAAATTAATTCTTTTCAGAATATTTCCTTTATGTGAGATATTAAATAGTGTAGTATTTGTTGAATTAAACCCTTGGGACAGGGTTGTTTGGAAAATTATTGACGGCTGGTCTATGCCATGGTTGGTACATATTTGTTGAGTTGTTGATGGATGCTTTTGATGGTATGTGTGGCAAAGTTGAGGGCATTGGTTTAATGTCGGATGTTAATGGAGTTGGGTTTGTGTGTATTTGCATCTAGGTTCGACTGGGGATGCGATGACCCTAGAAGAGCTCGAAGTTCGGGCAGGCATTCTCGTCGAGGCAGAAATGAGGCTCCGAGCCAGGTAAGGGACGACCCCATGTGGAGGCGACCTTGCAAGTTGGTAAATGAGTTTGATAATGATTTATGTTTCATTTTCATGTAGTGGTTATCTTGTGTGATGTAAGATCTAGTGGTTAACTTGTGTGATGCAAGACCTAGTGGACCTATGGTCATATGGAGGACTAGTGTTGTGGAGGCTGATAGGTTGATGCCTCAACCCTTGGTAGGTTGTGAGGATGTGTGGGCCTAGCCTCATTTGCATGCATTGGGCATACATAAACATCTTTATACTCACATTTACATGCATTGCACCCTTACTGAGTCTTTGTGACTCATGAGGTTTTACCTCATGTGTAGATATTGCAAGTCCAGAGGCAAGCAGGGATAGTGTCGAGAGGCTGTTGTGGCAATTAACTTTGTTGCCTGAGATGTGTTGTTGTGTATTCCTTGTAATTTTTTTATACGTATTCATGTAATTGAGTGTAAGCGATATTGAGCACTAGATGTATTTAATTGTTGTAATCATCATAGCGTAATAAATGATTGTGAGATTGTTCTCTGGATATGGCTTAGTTGGCCAAGATGAGTTTCGGACCAAGTAAAGATTAGCAAGGTACGTTCTCATAAATCCCCAATACTCAGCGAAGTGTTTGTATGCTAGCTTTGTGCCTGGGTCACCTCTAGCTTGCTATGGGGCGAGCTGAAGAGAGGTGAAGCTCAATCGGGTTTTGCGTCTCGGTCTGCTGTGTTTTCTTGATTGAGTTGGGACCGATTCCTGAGTGGAGCAAAGGGAAGGACGAAGCCTAGTTCCCACCTAAGGCATTTCCTGTTGAAACATAGTCCAACCCTTCAGTTGTGGTTTGTCGGGTGAGTAATCCGGTCGATTATTTACCGGTGACGCCCGTAAATGGGAGCGGGTCGTTACACAGGTAGAGGTGGAATGATTCTCATGAAAAGTTGCCATTAGCAGGTTATGGCTCTGATATCATACAAGACAGAAACCCTAAGGCATAGAGTCTCAGGGAAACAAAGATAGAGAGAGAGACTTATGTGCCGAAGTTCATTAACTATTAACCAAATTACAAAATGCATAACATAAGCTGTAAATATATACAGCTTTATAACCGATAGGAGGGACTACTATCTCATATAGAAACTCACATAACAATAATGCAGAACAGAAAGAAACAAAAGCAAATACTATCTGAATGTTGCATTCTCTTCAACAGAGGCTTATGGATATGGGTGCATAACCAAGATGGGACTCATCTATCCCTTGATAGAGGATGATGTACCTAAGGCGGCTTTGGTGGATATTCACTGTAAATCCATGGCCATGGTGAAAGAGATCAATAAGGAGTTATTAATTCACTTCTATTAAGTGAGGATACCTGTAGGATCAAAGAAAACTCATGTGATTGTAATTAAGCAACACATCGCCAGACTTGAGATCACATAAGATACATTGACAAGAGAATTGAATTACATGGTAACTATGCTCGTGAAATGTTGTTTGCAGATTATGAATCCATCTGAATAATTTGGTAGGCATAACGCCTTGCTAGAGGCCAATCTTGTCTTATGTGTTCATACCAACATATTGCTAACATATTCAGAAGCCTAACGAGTCATATGCAATAAGTACAGTCCCTGGCTTAAAGCAAGAGAGTCAACATATGGTTAAGTGGGACATTTCGGTAATAAGTTGTGCTGTTGTAGGTTCTCATGAAAAAGAACAAATCGATGTAATGATGTCGATATGATGAGGGTCGTTGTAATATGATGTCAATATGATGAGGGTTGTTGTAATACCCGAGATTTTTAGGTTTTATGAAAGCCTTGAGGGAAAAATTCAATTTCTGAGCTAGGGGCAAAATCGTAAAGATTGAAGTTTGGGTAAAAGTGTAATTTACCTAAAACCTTGGTGTATTAGCATAATTTATCCTTTCTCTAGTGGCTAAAATATAATTTAAAATTAGCCTAGGGACCAAGTTGCAAGGGGTCTAAGTGCGATTACTCAAAAAGTTCAAGCCAAGGTGTAATTCTTGGAACTTCGCGACTTGATCATTAGGGTAATGAACTAAGTCGGCTAAACCATTTGGGACTCATGATTGCAGATTTCAATCTTATTCTAATATAGCTAAGTCATGGTTGCGGATCTCAAATAACATTCCATTCCACCTTTGGATCATTTTGAAGTGTAAGTCTTTTCTTTTGTTTAGCCTCCAAGTTTACTTAGTCTCCAAGTTTGGGACATGTGACAAGCATTCATTAGCCACTTGGAGATTGGATTTAAAGCCTCATGATGACCCTAGAAGGTGGCGACATGTAATTTAGCCTGAGAAGTCTATAAATAGGGCCATGGGTTTGCTCACAAATCATTTCAAGTAAGTTTGAGGTGAATTTATGCCAAATTGAGGGAATCAAATGGGAGGATCTTGTTCTTGAGAGAAAGGAGAGAATGTTGCCAAAAGAAGGAAGAAAATTCCTTTAAGAACGAGGGAGAAAAGGCCTTGGTAGAAAGTTTGGGCCGCCATCGTAGATCTGTTGGTCCCTTAAAGTATAGCCACTCAAGAGGGGGGTGAATTGAGTGTTTAAAATTTTTCTCCCTTTTAAAAAATATTCTTGATTATAATTATTTAAGAATATATATTTTATAAATATAATAAATTATATTTGAGATTAATAATTAATGTAAGCCACAAAATATAACAATAATAAATAATATGAGGCACAACACAATTTATAGTAGTTTTGTGTTTCCACACACACCTAATCCACTTTCCCAAGGTCTAACCACCCTTGGGATTCCACTAAATCAAAATCACTAAGTTTTCGCACTAGATTACCTTGGAAACTAGATATACACCTAGATTACAATGGGTTTTAGACAACCACTACACCAAGGTTTTCTTTCTAGCTTACCTTGAAAACTAGATTCATAAAGATTTTAATGGTTCTAGGAAACCTATACAATTCACAATGGTAATTTAAATGTTACAAATAATTTGTCCATACTTGGACACAAATAAATAATTAAGAACAAATTATACAAGGCAATAATATTTAAATAAATAAATAAATTTGAAACCTCAAATGAAGAAGTTCGGATTTGTTGTAGAAGATTTGAAAAACTTTTTTTCTCTTGCCTTGTGACTCATTGGTGGATGTGCAATAATGCTTCGAGAGTCTCGGATTGCTTGGATACTTTGTTTGAGAGCATTTGAGAGCTTTCAGGTGTTTTGGATATGCAATGGAAGCACTTGAATACTCAAAAAATTAGTTTGAGGGGGGTATTTATAGGCATTTTAGGCATTTTTCCAATGGTAAAAAATCTGACCGTTATAGCCGGAAAACTTAGTATAACTTAAAATTAATATGTGCACTCAAATAACAAAAAAGGCTTGTAGATCATATGGCAAGGAAAGACTTGGGACTTACTAAAACTCTAGGGATCAAGACATGGGGCAAGCATCTAGTTTGTTAAATTCTTTTTGTTATACAATATGTTATAAAAATATTTTATAAGTTAATCTAAAATATATTAAAAAAATATTTTTAATAAAAAATAATATTTTGATAATACATATGTTATAAAAAGATATTGAATAAATTAATCTTAAAAATATATTAAAAAATATTTTTAATAGGAAATAATATTTTTGATAATACATATGCATACATATACTATGAAAAATATTTGACAAATTAATGTAAAAATTATATAAAAAATATTCTTAATAGAAAATAATATTTTTGATAATACATATGGTATGAAAAAATATTTTATAAATTAATCAAAAATAATTCGATACTATATTTAATATATTTAATAAAAATACTCTTTTTGTTAATCACCAAAAATACTATAATTTGAATATTAAAAATTCTCTTTTCGTTAATCATCAAAACTTAATTAATATGAGCAAGTCAGCTCAATAAGATCTTGCTAAAGGACATCAAAACCATGAGAAAACCATTTCTACTTGTCATAAATAGTGCTTCCTTGGGTAAACAGTCAAGGTGAGCAGTTCTTGCATGTTTTTGTGGCACCTTGAGCATTTGTTGCTTCACTTGTGCATGGTTGTTGACTTGCATGTCATATTTCCTTTGGTTTATGCATATTCTTTCTGTTTTGTCGTACATCATGTTCGTTTTGGTGACTGTGGCTAGTTGGCGGGACATCATGGGTGATCTGGTGCTCTTGTGGTGAGCCAAGGAGTGAGCATGATGACCGCGAGGGTGATTGCAACACCTTGGCATTGCTACCATAGGGGTGGATTTCCATAATGACATTATTGTATTTGCACGCATGTACTTTCCTTTTCTAAGTCACTCACCTAGATGTATTATCTAACTTGGGTGTGTTATACCCCTGGAACATTCAACGTTCCAGGTATATTAGAAGTGCCAAGTGTTTCAGGTTCTAGTTCAAGCATAGGCAAGGAGGTGGTGCTAGGCTAGCTGTGGGTTTTTGGTTTCATTATGTACCCATGTAATCCAAGTGATGTATGGTAATAGCAGGTAGGGTACTCAAGTTGTAATATGTATGAGGATGTCCTGTAGTTGTACTACAATGATAAGTTGTGTCTTCTGGAGTATTAAAAGTCGTATGCATTTCTTGTACTTGTAAAAAAAATCTAGTGGAAACCCCTTTTATTTAGCTTTGGTTAAGCTTTCCAGTTCGATCCAGTGCTTTCGTTGGTAAGGGTTTATATAACCCCCGTAGGCGATGTTAGCTTATATTTTGCATTGTGGTGTAATTGAAAAGTGGGGCGTTACAGTTGATATCAAAGCTAGATTTTTATGGTCTTAATTAGGATTTTGGCTTGACTAACCTTGAGGATGTTTTTGGGTTAACGGCATGTTGGATCATGATATCTAGAAACTAGGGTATTGGAGACACGCTCGATGGAATGGTGGATCCCATAGAGTTACCCGAGAAGCGAGCCCTTACACCTCTGCCTGGATCTAAGACTGAGGAAGACTAATTTTGATTTTGTGAGAATGAGGACTTGTAAACATGTGCAAAGAAAATAAGATAGTGAAACAGGATATTTATGTACACACATATGGTCAAACGAGAATTTAATAGTGATATGAAATGCTTACAATGTACATGTATGAATAGGGATAAAATAGTGGTATGTGGTGGTTAGGGCATTTAATTGATATTACTAATTTTGAGGTTTTGTGATGACAAGATGGATTATGTGGCTACTTTGGGGATTGTAAAGTAGTGATATGGGATGTTTATGATATACAATGTCACTAATCTTTGAGTTTCTTGGTGACAGGATAAGTCGTGTAGCAAGTTTGGGAGATATAGACGATTATTAAGAAGATCTAATGAGTAAGTAGGATGAGGTTCACCACGAGTAAATATTTTAATTATTTGGGAAATTAAACCCCGAGCTAAGATCTTGAGTGACATGTTGGATTCTTGGGAGGCATATGGTTTGTTAGAATTTCTTATCAATGACTGTTTATAGGAAATTGACAAATTTGAGGTCTCGGGAGACTAATTGGATTTTGGAAGTATTCCCATATATGGTTCATTAGAGTCTGGTACTAACGGTTAGGTTGCAGGAGTTGATAAATTTGGAATCTCGAGGATTCTAGGTAATAATCATTTGGGAGATGCCTAATTGTTTTATAGGACAAGACTTGGTATGAGTAAGTATTCTAGTCACTTGGTGAAATTAAACCCTTGCCAAAAAATCCTAAATGACTTGCAGGATTTGGGAGACACCTTCTTTAATTGAAAATTTTGTGGGGATATTTTAGATGAAACTTATTTGAATTACATGAATTTGATAAACTTCGAGTTTTCAAGGATACTAAGTAATTGTTTGGGAGACTACTTATTTTGCAGGAAGTTGGTCATCAAAAGTCTAAAGGAATTTAGAAGATACATGCTCGGGAGACCATTTTGCTATATGGTTATTTTACAAGTGTTTGATGAATTTAAGATCTTGAGGATTTTAGATAATAAATGCTTGGGAGACTATTATGTTGCCTATATACTCATTAAGGATTTGTGACTTTAAGGGATTTAATTGAGGATAGGATACAACCCATTGAGAATTAAAAAGGAAGATGTAGTAAGGTTGCCTTAGATCTTACTACAGATTATTATGGGTATCTAATGATAGCAATTGGGATAACTAATAGCCTTATGGGTTCTATACCTAGGATGTTCAAAACCATAGTAGGATTGGTTTATGATTTATTGGTTGAGTATATTTTGGTTTACTTAACCTGTAGGGAAATCGAGCGATACTTGAGGATTATCCTATAAGGCGCTGCAGGTAATTTTTCTAAGTTATGAGAAACAGATTAGTCGTGAGTCCTTCAAGGATCGAAGCAATATAAGATTGAAAATAGCAACCGAATGAAAAGGAAAGGATCAATTGTTCCAATTTATGCTTTGGACGAGGCGGGCTATTGGTGGAAAGCTATGATAAGAATTTTTCCAGATCCCAAAGGGTAAGGTACACCGAATATAGAGTGGATACAATTTAAGGAACTTTTGAAAGTTAAGTATTTTCCTTTGTGAGAGCTTGGGATCATGGGGCTAAGTCATTGATCTTAGGGAAATTTTACTCTGGTTATCGACCTGACCTTTGGTTTCGTACATAGATTGTTGTACACCCTAGCAATTGTGAGCAATTAGCTTTGATTTGATTATCCTAAATTATGCCCTTATTAATGCAGATGCTGATGCAATAATGGATGTGCTTTGGAAGCACTATGTGAAAAGTTCGAGGTCTTCAGGATTGCTTGACGTACTTACTCTTTTAGAGGGATTTGAATGAGGGATAGCAACGGTGGATAAAGTTTTTGAAGGGTTGTGATTATGTGATCCAATACCACCTCGGAGGACTGAACGTGATGGCTGATGCAGGGATGAGCCTGCTGTGATAGCTTGTTCTGATGATCTGAGGGTGGGGACTGGTAGAGGCTTTTAGACAATTTTCAGTGCATGTAGTCCCTAAGGAACATCTATTTATGTTACTAGCCTGGCGATTCACTCTCATTGGATGAACAGATCTAGCAAGTTATTCTAGAAGACTTGAATGTGTGGTCATATGCTGACAATTTGGGAATGGGCCAAAAACCCTGACGTCAGTTTTCAGATAGAATACTTAGATTTGTGAGTTAAATTCAGGTGCCTAAGGTTAGAAGTTGGGGCAACCATGCTAGGTGGGGCACACCAAGCCAAGTACGTTATCCACCCTAGAGTTATTTCAATATATGAGTTTTGAGGAATGAGAAGGAATTTCGAGGATGAAATTATTTTAAGGGAGAGAATGCAATACCTAAGATTTTTAAGTTTAGCTACTTGAGGAAATATGACATTTCAAGGGGTTATGGAAGCCTTGAGGGAAAAATTCAGTTTTTAAGCCAGGGGTAAAATTCTAAATATTATAGTTTGGGTATTAACGTAATTTATCCTATCTCCAAGGGCTAAAATACAATTAAAAATTGGCCCAAGGACCAAGTTGCAAGGGGTTTACGTGCAATTACCTAAAAAGTTTGGGCTAAGGTGTAATTCTTAGAACTTCATGATTGGATCATTAAAGTAATGAACTAAGCCAACAAAACCATTTGGGAGTCATGATTGCGGATTTCAAACTTATTCCAATATAGCTAAGTCATGATTGCGGATCTCAAATAACATTCCATTCCACCTTTGGATAATTTTGAAGTCCAAGACTTTGCTTTTGCTTAGCCTCCAAGTTTGGGACATATGACAAGCATTTATTAGCCACTTGGAGATAGGATTTAAAGCAGCATGATGACCTCACAAAGTGACGACATGTAATTGGCCCGGGAAGTCTATAAATAGGGCCACGGGTTTGCTCACAAATCGTTCCAAGTAAGTTTGAGGTGAATTTATGCCAAATTGAGGGAATCAAAGGGCAGGATCTTGTTCTTGAGAGAAAGGGGAGAATACTGCCAAAAGAAGGAAGAAAAGTTCACTAAGAACGAGGGAGAAAAGTCTTGGGTGGAAAGTTTGGGCTTCCACCGTAGATCTTGCCAAACAACGTCAAAACCACGAGAAAACCATTCTCGCTTGTTGTAAACAGTGCTTCCTTGGGTAAAAAATCAAGATGAGTGGTTCTTGCATGTTTTTGTGGCACCTTGTGCATTTGTTGCTTCACTTGTGCATGGTTATTGACTTGCATGTCATATTTCCCTTGGTTTATGCATATTTCTTCTGCTTTGTCACACATCATATTCGTTTTGGTAAGTGTGGCTAGTTGTTGGGACATCATGGGTGATCTCATGCTCTTGTAGTGAGCCAAGAAGTGACCATGATGACTGCGAGGGTGATTGCAACACCTTGGCATTGCTACTACAGGGGTGGATTTCCATAATGACATTATTGCATTTGCACGCATGTACTTTCCTTTTCTGAGTCACTTACCTAGATGTATTATCTAACTTGGGTGTGTTATACCCCTGGAACATTCAATGTTCCAGGTATATTAGAAGTGCCAGGTGTTTCAGATTCCAATTCAAACATGGGCAAGGAGGTGGATCTGGGCTAGCTGTGGGTTTTTGGTTTCATTATGTACCCATGTAATCCAAGTGATGTATTGTAATAGCAGTTAAGGTACTCAAGTTGTAATATGTACGAGGATGTCCTACAATTGTACTACAGTGATAGGTTGTGTCTTTTTGGAGTATTAAAAGTTGTATGCATTTCTTGTACTAGTGTAAAGGAAATTTAGTGGAAACCCCCTTTATTTAGCTTTGGTTAAGCTTTCAGGTTTGATCCAGTGCTTTCATTGGTAAGGGTTTCTATAATGCCTGTAGGTGATGTTAGCTTGTATTTTGCATCGTGGTGTAATTGAAAATTGGGGCGTTACAGTCGCCATAAACAAAATAGTTTCCCAAAATGACAATTGATTAAATTAGGAAAGAGTTTCTAATTTAATAATTTTCTATTTGTTAAAGTGGCAAATAAGAAATAAAATATATTTAGGCTTAAGTTAATATTTGGGTTAAATAAAGTATTTTGGCTAAATATTAAATTGAATTAATTTTTGAGCCAAATATTAAATATTCTATGTGGGTTAAATTAGATTTGGACCAAATATTTATTTAAACTTATAATTGGATTTGGTTGGACTAGGATAAATGGATTGGTCCATATCCACTAGGGTTTTGGAAACCCTAGGAGGCCATGCTCCTCTATAAATACCCCTTTATGGGTTACCGAAATGAATGAATAGTTTTGTGGTTTTTTAATAGTTGAAAAAAATTTCCATTCACTCTCTCCCATTTCCTTTCTGCATCGATTCGAAACAAGAAGGTTCTTTCTGTCCATACACAAGCCATGAAAAGGAGAAGGAGCTAGCCTCTTATTTTGCTCTCCTCACTAACAGACGTGTGCCACTTATCACAAGTTAGAGACCGGATGCTTAGACAGCTCGGATTCGAAAACGACTCAAAAATCTATAGGTTAGATTTATTTTATTTTGTATGTAAATGATTTGATTTCAACGTTGATCCAATCGCTAAGATCAGGGTAAGGTTCAAAATTTTTGATCTACCATGCTTGCCCTGTAGCAATCTTCCTTTACTTTCAGGTCGGGGGGTGGCCCCCGCTCATCCTAGGAAGACCAGAGGCTGACGTTACCTCCCCCTTAGGGCTGGTTGCTATTGATGTTGTCTAGGGAAAGGGACGAGGGCACTTCTGACAGGCTATTGTCAATCCTTAACGAATTGATTGCTAGGTTCTTCATACTAAGAAGAGGCTAGCTACCCAAGATTTAACTCCCATCTTGCCTGTTCTAGGCTCTCCTTGTGAAGGCAAGATCCAGTTAGAATCTGGAGCATGGGCTCCCGAGGAGAACTTCTAAGTGCAACCAGGGGTATTTGTAACGCCCCGACCCCACAACCGAGTGTTACCGTAACCCAAGGTTACACCAAAGGTTTCCACTGAAGGTTAACTATGCCCTCATAACAAAGGGAGAAAATAATGTGGGCACCTTGGGTGGGGTCCAGGCTTTTCCACCTCGGGCCATCGAGAACTCGAGGTCTAAGATTCATAGGCAACAGATGGACACTCAAGTCTCGCATCTGAATGGGTCTTATAGGTAAAATCAATGAGTTGTATTTTAAATGTATTTTTCGGACAACACCTAAGACTTCCATTATCACAAAACAGTCCCAACCGGCATATACAGAATTAACATAAACACTAGCTAACACTGCTTGTTTAACACACAACATAATATTACAATAATTACAAGTCCACTCAACCCACACTCTACCACGTGTTGTCACCCCCTTCAACTGGCTAGTCTTCGACACACACTATTTTTCCCTTACTAGACCCTAAGCCATCTGTGTGGTTAGTGAGGATAAAGGGGTGAGTCCTGAGACTCAGTAAATGTAATATGTAATGCAGTAAATTAATAAAAGTAAAAACATAGATAAATGTGTAGTGAAACATACATGCAGGCCCATCCACCATACCTTCCAGGATTTTGGTGGTCCCTGTGGTTCCTTCTAAGACCCCATCTTGAGACTCACATGGTCAGAAATCCACAGCCTCATGCCTAGGCACTCCCTCAACATCTTATGCAAGTCATGACAAAAATAATATACACACAAAACATATTAACCCTTACTGATTTTTCATTTACTGCTTTTTGCCGATATTTGTTCAACTACTAGTGTTATCGACCTCGTGTTCTAATTAAAATTACCACTAAATTAGTACGATCAATTACGGGAATAATCTAATAAATATTATTAAGTTATTTCTAAAATATTTCCCACTTACCTAATTATTTTTGTACGCAATTTGGCAGAGTCTCGACATGCTTTCTTGTTTTTCACTACAAGTAATGATTGTTAATTAGTTATTTATAGGGGTAAAGGACTGTCTGAAGTCTAGGAAAAAGCCTTAGGGGCAAAGGCTGTATTAGGGGGCTACCATGTGGCAGCAAAAGAAAGCAGGTAGGTGGCTAGAGTGGCACGGGTCGCTTGGCACGATCCCACACGGTGCGACTTGGTCGCCTGTGCCCACACGCATGGGTGCCAGATGACGCCCTAAAATGGCATTATTTTGGCGCCTGGCTGGATTTTAAAAACCCAGCCATTTTTCCTTGCACGATCGCAGATTCGATCCCGCGACCAACTGGTTGGCCCCTTATGCGCATTGTAACACCTCCTCATCTCAAATAACATGGTAGGTTACACCCAGATGCTCAAGAGGTGTTAGGAAACCCTAACCAACAAAAACAATGGATCGAACCTACCAGAATGTTTGTAGAGTTCCCATACAAACTAAATATGCACAAACTTTTCATTAGGATAAAGTATAAGTCTAACATAAGAAAAAAAAGTACAATCTCCAAATAATTACAACACTTCTGAAATAGGTTTACATAAAACGGCACAACAAAGTATTTAAACATCCACATATTCTTTCCCATTTGCCTCGCTCGCTTCTTTAGCTCCTGGTACACCAAACATACCTAGAACGTGGAACGTTCCAGGGGCATCAACCCAAGTTAGATTTTATGAATCTAAGTGAGATGGTTCCAAAAAAGAATAGTTCATGTATGAAATGCAAGTATGCAAAAATGAAACCCCCTTTGTGGAAGCCATGCCAGGGTGTTGCAATCACCCCCGTGCACGCCATGCTCACCTCAAAACATGCATATGTGACTCCAAGAGCCATTCATGGCGGCCACTAGCTTGCCACAAACAACCACATGCCATGAAGTGATGAAATAAGTAAAATCTCATGCCAAACAAAGGAAGTAAGCAAGTATGTCCACATATAACACAAATGATTCAAAGGATGATCAATATGAAGCACAAATGATGTAGAAAACCACTCACACTTGCTATAATTCTTGTCAGTCCACCGATTCTACGAAATTAAGCCCTATTAAGCTACAGTTTTATACAGTTCATGTTACCAAACAAGAATATTTTTACATAGGATCATAGGAAATGATTTAAGAAGCATAACCCAAAAATTACAGAGCAAGAAGCCCAGCCATGTGCCCTCACTCGCCACTAGAAGGGTGGCCACGCGCGGCCACCCGCAGCTATGGCAAGCGCGTGTGATGCACGCGTCAATCCCCTGGTTCTTACGGATTATGCTTTTGAAGTTTAAAACGGCTATAATTCTTTCATTTTAACTCTGATTCGCCTTCCGTTTGAACCTATGGACTCCCTTTTCAGTGCACTACTGTAACGACCTGTTAGAGGGCCCAATATTTATTCAAGAATGATTTAATTAATTGTTGAAGTATTTGATTAAGTGATTTTGTCAATTAATTATTTAATGTGGCAATTTAGAGATTTTGAAGGAAAAGAATAGCATTTATTTCTTTTTAATTTTGGAGTTAAAGAATTTGCCAAGGTGGAAAACTAGTGATTTTTAATTGAGATAATAGTATTTAAATAGCATCTAAATGGCATTTATTTTATGAATTAAATGCAAGGGCATGAAGGTAATTTTGGAGTTTTATTATTATTTGAGAGTTTTCATAATAATTTTTGTATTATTATTAATTAAGTGGGACTATGTATTTAAAGAAGAATGAGAATCCATGTATGAGATGGATTTGGATTAAGAGTCTCCTAGTCCCAATCGGAGAAGGTTTTGAGAGTCTCCAAGTTCAATTGGGAGAGGGATTCCAAGTTATAAAAGGAAAGAGATCTAGGACTTTATGTCTATATATAGAGCCCATTAGCTTAGCTTTTCTTCACACCGTGTGAAGAACAGAAAGGCTAAGAGATAGCAGAGGCTTGCTAGAGTCTTCAGGATCGCTTCAAGGTTCGATCAAAGAGTTCTATCAGGCAAGTATTCTTCCTGTAATCCCTTCCATTATAGGTTCATATCAGTTTTGATTTCAGATTATTCCAGTTCTTCATTGTAGTTTTCATATTTTTATCATTAAGCGGAGACGTATATATATATGTTTATAATAGTGACGTTATGAGCAAGTTCTATTAATCCTTATCAATTTTGGATTATAAGTTCCATTAATCCTTATCCATTTTGGATTGCAAGTTCCATTAATCCTTATCCATTTTGGATTGCAAGTTCTATTAATTCTTATCCATTTTGGATTGCAAGTTCCATTAATCCTTATCCATTTTGGATTGCAAGTTCTATTAATTCTCATCCATTTTGGATTGCAAGTTCGATTAATCCTTATCCATTTTGGATTGTAAGTTCTATTACTCTATGTTCTAATATCCGGATACCTTGTATCATATCCGGATGTATCTAAAGTTCTTCCAGTATGATATCTAGATGGTTTGTTTATACATCTAGAAAGGTCAAGATAACATCTGGATGTCTCGCCTGATATTTGGATGCCTCTCTCAAAAGTTGAATTTTTCATTTGAATAGTCCCCAGTTATATTCGAATGCATCAGTGAGATATCCAGATGACCAGAATCATATCCGGATGTCCTAGTTCATATCCGAATACATCCCAACATATTCGAATAGCTTCTGCTTTGAATGTCAGTGTATCCAGTTGAGTAGTCTTCATATCCTGATGTCTTTCATCATATCCGGATATCCTTCCTAATATCCGGATGACTTTTCCAAAAATCCAATTTAGCTTCCAGTGAGTCCTAATTCAAGTTTAGTTCAATTAATGTATTCAATACCTTCCAACATTGAATTCATAAGCTAGAACATGACAAGTTAATCATACCCATACCCTAAATCATAGTTCATTGAATCTTTGTATTCTAATATATAGATGAAGATCATATCATGTTCAGCATTATTATAACATGATCAGCATTATTTTGTGAGATTATGTGCATACATTTTGGTATGAGGATTGAGCATGACTTTATATGGAGCACTACATATCGTGTGCTAGCATTTATGTGAGCATTGCATTGCATTATGCGCGCCAGGCAGCTTGTCCTTGGGGATCCCATCAGTTTTAGTTTCAACTCAGTTTATGAGTTGCCCGCCTGGGGACCACCAGGGGGCTGATTGATGCTCAAAAATGTACAAATTTTATTATATTTCCACCCTTATTTTGACCTTGAAATTGGATTTAATTGAATATTTATATGCAATTAATAGTTATATGCAAGTTTAGAGGAAAATGAAATTTAAAGAGGAATTAAGAGTGAATTAGAAATTTTAGAAAAGAGTATTCCTCTTTAATTTTTGATAAAAGAAATTAAAAAGAAAAGAATTTATAATATCTATAAATATATATAATATATCTTTATAATATATATAAATATAATACTTATATAAAATATAAAACATATATATATTCCATACATATACATGCATGCATGCCTTATAATATACCATAAAAGCATATATAATATATAACATATGTTCACTTGATTTGGATGCAGCATGCGTGGACTTGGAGGCTTATCAAAATCCAAAGCAAAGGAAGGCCCACAAATGCCAATTAAATTGAACCCAACCATTGATCTTTGGAGGCCCACTGTGTTAAATTAAAGCCGCATGCTCCACCATTTAAAGAAGGCCCAACTCCAAGCAGCCCATGAAATTAAAAAGGAAGCCCAGCTCGTGAAATCAGCAGGCGCACAGCAGCTTCACCATGTGATCTTCTGTCAGAGCACGCGTAAATGAACGTGGTGGCATGCGATGTAATTTGTTCTTTGACTAGGGCCATTTGCAGAATATGTACATATATATATTCATCGTCGACTTCAGCAGAAGAGAGACCCCATCCGCCATTTCTGCTAGAATAAGGGGAAGAGAGCATTGTTTACATTCTGTTTTTCTTTTCTTTCATTCCAGCAGTGTTGTTCATTTACTTTGTTTCATTAATACAGTGTTCTTCATTTTTGTTAGTTACATTATGCAATTTCTTTTCATACATTTTACATTCTGTAATGTTCTTTAACTGTTTATTTATGTTGCTGTAATTTTAATTTGTGTATTTACATTCCAGCATTTTATTTCTTTTCTCTTTAATTTTTAGTTGGAGATGTGTGGCTAAGCTTAAGCTTGGGCCAAGGCGAGGACTGTGTCCAGTGCCACTGCTTGACCAAGAGAGCCGAACTCCTATTGAATTAACAGAATGCTTATTTGAATTGAGAAATGTGTGTGTATTGAATCTTTGGGTTTGAGTTGAAACATAAGCCTAAATTAGAGTCTCCATGCCATGTATGGAGGTTACTTAAAATGGAAATGTTTTCATACCCAAACTCATTCGATTAATCTGAGTTATTGATCTCTGTTCATTAAATTGTGATCCAATTTATGGTTATTACTTAATCTAGACTCTCTCATGCCATGTATGGAGAGTACTTAACTTAGAATGATCATTATCTTGAGTTGTGATTATCGACAGAATCTCAAAGTATGTTAAATGTATTTTGACTTATGATAGTTGCTTAATCTAGACTTTCTCATGCCATGTATGGAAAGTGCTTAACTTAGAGCTATCATCATTTTGAAATATAGTTAACTGCATAATCTCAATTTAAATCAGTCGATGTTAATATCTTGATATCTCTGTGGTAAATCAGTGGGCTGGCACATAAATTGCTTAGTCCCAAGATTACCTTCCATCCACAAACATCCATTTTCTTCTTGAAAAAAGCAAATCATTTAGCTGAATTGGTCTGACAAACCCATTTAGCACATAAAAAATCTTTCGCCGCATTTTATTTCTATTTTGATCTCCCAGTGAATCGACCTGGACTTACCCAGAAAATTAAATTGTGCTACAGCGCACACTCGTACACTGGCGAGTATAAACGCCTTGTGCTTGCATGCTTGTTTCTTCTTTGTTTATTTTGTATGTGTTTGTTTGAAATAAATGCACAAGATTAAGCGCAGCCAGGGGCTAGGGGCGTATTGCCCATAGTATGTGCTTACAGTTTTTTTGTATGCAGGTTTCAGATTAGACATGTATTTATTATCAGATTATATGGGCCTATGAGCCAAAGTTGCATACTTGCATTTAGTTTACAGTTTATGTGCATTACATTTTTATGAATGCAAACAAACAGTGATTATACAGTACAAGTTCAGTGAGTTATTTATCAGTATCGATATTCTTCGATTCAGTTTCAATTATTCTTTTCAGCTTTTTATTTGCTGAGCTTTATAGCTCACCTTGTACTCTTCACCCCTTCAGGTCCTAACGGGGGAGTACCAGAAGTAGGGCCTAGCAGCAGTGGTCTATAGTGTGTGTACGTGAGCCGCTCAAGATAAAAGATGTCTGGGAGTCTATTAAGTTTTGTAATGTTTTATTAATTTAGATCTATTTTATATTTCAGTTGAGAGATTGTCCCTTAGACACAATTTGTGCTTTTTAGACTGTATTGACTCAGAGTTTTTATTCCAGTTGATTGGAGATATTCATTTATGGTATCAGATTTCAAATTATCAGTTAGTTTATTTTGTTTTCCCAGTAGCACCTCTTCTCGGGCAGTTCTAAGAGAGGGGGTGCTACAGTATTGGTATCAGAGCGGTGTTTTGAGGAGTCTTCCGTACACACATAGGATGTTGGGTAGAGTTAGGACTTGTGTTCGTCAATTAGGCATGTTGACCCAATTAGCAGTATTCTAACCCTAAGTGGTGATGCAAAAAGATGAGTAATAGAGGTGGACGACCCCATACTCACAGTTAGGCTACTTCTATGCAAGACGAGATTCCATTGTCCACACTAGGCTCACCAAGAGAGTCTAGTCACAATCTACGACAGGGAATGGCTGAGATGCGAGGTATGTTAGCAGGATTGATGAGGGTGATAGACACCCTAGTTACTAATCAGGTAAGGGAATCACAAGTTCCCAAAGAAGTAGGTGGTAGTAGAGGCAATAAGCCAGTCGCTCCAACAACTCCAGTTGTGGAGGTAGCTATAGGGAGTTAGCTATTAATGGATTTCATGGCCTTTCGACCACCAGTGTTCCAGGGAGGCACAGATGCAGCAGCAGTTGAGAATTGGATGCTAATCAATTATATAAACGATCACCAAGTGCAAATTAGCACATTCTTACTCAGAGGTGATGCCAAGAGATGGTGGAAGACTACCCGCTAGAAGATTGGTAATCAAGAACCCACACGGGTCGAGTTTTAGCAAGTATTCAATGGCACTTATTACCTAGCGTGGGTCAAGGACCAGAAAGTTTTTGAGTTCGCTGAGTTGGTGTAAAGTACCAAGATAGTGGCCCAATATGAGGTAGAGTTTACAGCTTTGTCTAGATAGGCCTCAGTGTTGGTGTCCACTGAAGCTAAGAAGGATGCTAAATTTCATAGAGGATTGTGTGCTGATATTTGCTACGCTTTTGGTGGAGCTTAGAGTATGGATTATACGATGGTAGTTCAACAAGCATATGCTATCAAAAGAGATGTTTGAGAATTGTGAAATCGAGGTACATGATAAGAAGCTATTTGGAGACTTAGAAATTCTTGATGTTAGGGATTTTGATTTGATCATTGGCATGGATTGGTTGTCACGGCATTATGCAAGAGTTGACTGTCGATGGAAGATTATAGACTTTGATCTACCTCGATAGCCGGTTCAGATATATAAACGAGTTAAGCCTATGGCTATGATTCCTATGATCTCAACGATGAAAGTAGAGAAGCTATTGTGTGATAGATGTGAAGCTTACCTAGCTTTTGTTACCTTAGATGAAGGAACCAAGAGGAAGTTGTTTGAGGTGCCAATTGCACGAGAATTCTCAGATGTTTTCCTTGGTGAATTACTAGGATTACCTCCTCGAAGAGAAACAGAGTTTACTATTGAGTTATTGCCTGGTACACAACCTATTTCTAAGGCTCCGTATCAAATGGCACCTAATGAGCTAAAGGAGTTGAAAGCCCAGTTAGAAGAATTTTTAGAAAAGGGTTTTATCTGACCTAGTTCATCCCCATGAGGGTGCACCAGTATTGTTCATGAGGAAGAAAGATGGATCTTTAAGGTTGTGCATAGATTATCGTCAACTGAATTAGGTGACACTGAAGAACAAGTATCCTTTACCACCAGTGGATGATTTATTAGACCAGTTGCAATGAGCTAAAGTGTTATCAAAGATAGATTTGAGATAAAGATACCACCAAGTGCGAGTTATAGATGATGATATTCAAAAAGACTACTTTCAGGACTCGCTATGGACACTATAAGTTTGTGGTGATGCCATTTGGGTTGACTAATATCCCAGCTATTTTCATGGATTTAATGAATCGAGTTCTGCGTGAGTACATAGATTATTTCATTATTGTCTTCATAGATAATATTCTAGTTACTCACCTAATGTAGAGGAGTATACAGAGCATCTTACTTTGGTACTATAGAGACTCAAAGAAGAGCAACTGTATGCCAAGTTAGCAAGTGTGAGTTTGGCTCACTCAGATTGGATTTCTGGGCCATATGGTGTCTGGAGACGGTATTTCAGTGGATCTAGATAAGACTAAAGCAGTTATGGATTGGCCAAGGCTAGCGACAGTGACAGAGATATGTAGTTTTCTAGGTCTTTCAGGCTATTATAAGCGATTCATTAAGGGATTTGTTCGTTATCTTCCCCTACGACTAAGATAACAAGGAAAAGAGAGAAGTTTGAATGGAATGTCACGTGTGAACGTGCTTTCCAAGAATTAAAGCAGAAGTTAACCACTGCACTAGTCTTAACTATACCAAGAAGTGGAGAGAAATATTCCATCTACAGTTATGCTTCCCATTCAGGTGGCAGCGGTAGTATTTGTATTACAGAAATGGCGACACTATTTATATGGTGAGAAAGTTGAATTACCCTACTAATGATTTAGAGTTGGCAGCGGTAGTATTTGTATTACAGAAATGGCGACACTATTTATATGGTGAGAAAGTTGAGATTTACATAGATCATAAGGGTTTACATTATCTTCTATCCCAGAAAGAATTGAACATGAGGTAGAGACATTGGGTCGAATTATTTAAAGACTTCGACTGAGAGATTATATATCATTCAGGAAAGGTTAACGTAGTAGCCGATGCTTTGAGTCGGCGAGGAGCTTCTATGGCTAGGATGATGGTTCAAGAATGGAAGTTATTAGAGCAATTAAGTACTATATCTATTTCAGCCCCAGAAGATAGATCAGTTGTGAGTTGCGCTTGTATGAGCGTGTAACTCGAGTTATTTGATTTAATCAAGAACCAGCAATCAAAAGATGAGAAGTTGGCACGGATTCTAGTAGATATTGAGAAGTTTTCTCCTTTGGAATATACTATATGGAGTGATGGAATACCCTTATTTCGGGGACGGATTTGTATACCCGATGATAGAAATTTTAAGCAAAAGATTTTGAATGAAGAAAGATGTAGCTAAATATATTTCATAGGGTTTAGTATGCCAGCAAGTTAAAGAGAAAATCAGAAACCCGTAGGTTTATTAGTTCCATTACTTATTCTAGAGTGGAAATACAATAATGTTGCTATGGATTTTTTGTGATGGGTTACCCTGGATGACTAGAGGCTATGATGCTATATGAGTGATTGTTGATCGTTTGACTAAATCAACTCATTTTCTTCCTATTAAGAAGACTTACCCATTGAATAGATTTGTAAGAATTTATATTAAGGAGATCGTGAAATTACACGGTGTTCCATTTAATATTGTATCAAATCGAGGTCCTCATTTTACCTCTCATTTTCGGGAGCTTTGTAGGAGGCATTAGGATCTCAGTTGAAGTTCAACACAACATTTCATCATTAGACAGATGGTTAGTCAGAGAGGACTATCAAGACTCTTGAGAACGTGTTGAGAGCTTATGTTTTAGACTTCCAAGGTAGTTGGGATGAGCATTTACTTTTGGTGGAATTTGCCTACAATAATAGTTTCCATTCAAGTATTGGAATTTCTGTATGAGGCTTTGTATGGGCGACTATGTCTTTCGCTGATATTTTGAAAGAGATTTGTGATAGGGCTTTATTAGGTCTTGAAATTGTTGAGCAGACAACAGAAAAGATTCGAATTATCAAAGCAAGAATAAAAACAGCCCAAGACAGACAGAAGAGCTATGCAGATAAGCGACAATGAGACCTCGAGTTTGAGGTAGGTGACCATGTTCAGTTGAGAGTAATGCTTATTAAAGGAGTTCACAGATTTGGCATAATAGGGAAACTTAGTCCTCGTTACATTGGTCTGTTTGAGATTTTGAGATGGATAGGGACTTTGGCGTATGAGTTAGTTTTGCCACCTCAGTTGTCCCATGTTAATAATGTGTTTCACATTTTGATGTTGAGGAAGTATATGCCAGATCCTCAGCATGTGATTGATTTTCAGAATCTTGAAATTAGAGAAGATGTGTCTTATGAAGAGACGCTTATCAATATTCTAGAGTGAAAATAAAAGATTTTGAGGAAACGATCAATTCCTCTTGTGAAAAGTGCAATAGCAGCAATACTCGTCAGAAGAGGCGACGTGAGAATAAGAAAAATAGATGAGGAGTCTTTACCCCTCGTTGTTAGAGTAACTAGGTACGAATTTGGAGGACCAAATTCTTTTAAGGAGGGGAGAAATTGTAACGACCTGTTAAAGGGCCCAGTATTTATTCAAGAATGATTTAATTAATTGTTGAAGTATTTGATTAAGCGATTTTTTCAATTAATTATTTAATGTGGTAATTTAGGGATTTTGAAGGAAAAGAATAGCATTTATTTCTTTTTAATTTTGGACTTAAAGAATTTGCCAAGGTGGCAAACTAGTGATTTTTAATTGAGATAATAGTATTTAAATAGCATTTAAATGGCATTTATTTTATGAATTAAATGCAAAGGCATGAAGGTAATTTTGGAGTTTTATTATTATTTGAGAGTTTTTATAATAATTTTTGTATTATTATTAATTAAGTGGGACTATGTATTTAAAGAAGAATGAGAATCCATATATGAGATGGATTTGGATTAAGAGTCTCCTAGTCCCAATAGGAGAAGGTTTTGAGAGTCTCCAAGTTCAATTGGGAGAGGGATTCCAAGTTATAAAAGGAAAGAGATCTAGGACTTTATGTCTATATATAGAGCCCATTAGCTTAGCTTTTCTTCACGCTGTGTGAAGAACAGAAAGGCCAAGAGATAGCAAAGGCTTGCTAGAGTCTTTAAGATCACTCCAAGGTTCGATCAAAGAGTTATGTCAGGTAAGTATTCTTCCTGTAATCCCTTCCATTACAGGTTCATATTAGTTTTGATTTTAGATTATTCCAGTTCTTCATTGTAGTTTTCAGATTTATATCATTAAGCAGAGACGTATATATATATATGCGTATAACAGTGAAGTTATGAGCAAGTTCTATTAATCCTTATCCATTTTGAATTGTAAGTTCCATTAATCCTTATCCATTTTGGATTGCAAGTTTCATTAATCCTCATCCATTTTGGATTGCAAGTTCCATTAATCCTTATCCATTTTGGATTGCAAGTTCTATTAATTCTCATCCATTTTGGATTCCAAGTTCGATTAATCCTTATCCATTTTGGATTGCAAGTTCTATTACTCTAAATTCTAATATCTGGATACCTTGTATCGTATCTGGATGTATCTAAAATTCTTCGAGTATGATATCTAGATGGTTTGTTTATACATCCGGAAAGGTCAAGATAACATCCGGATGTCTAGCTTGATATCCGGATGCCTCTCTCAAAAGTTGAATTTTTCATTCGAATAGTCCCCAGTTATATCCGAATGCATCAGTGAGAAATCCGGATGACCAGAATCATATCTGGATGTCCTAATTCATATCCGAATATATCCCAGCATCTTCGAATAGCTTCTGCTTTGAATGTCAATGTATCTGGATGAGCATTCTTCATATCCGGATGTCTTTTATCATATCCGGATATCCTTCCTGATATCTGGATGACTTTTTCAGAAATCCAATTTAGCTTCCAATAAATCCTAATTCAAGTTTAACTCAATTAATGTACTAAATACCTTCCAACATTGAATTCATAAGCCAGAACATGACAAGTTAATCATACCTATACCCTAAATCATAGTTCATTGAATCTTTATACTCTAATATATAGATGAAAATCATATCATGTTCAGCATTATTATAACATGATCAGTATTATTTTGTGAGATTATGTACATACATTTTGATATGAGAATTGAGCATGACTTTATATGGAGCACTACATATCGTATGCTAGCATTTATGTGAGCATTGCATTGCATTATGCGCGCCAGGCGGCTTGTCCATGGGGATCCCATCAGTTTCAATTTCAACTCAGTTTATGAGTTGCCTGCTTGGGGGCCACTAGGGGGCTAGGGGCATATTGCCTATAGTATGTGCTTACAGTTTTTTTGTATGCAGGTTTCAGATCATAAAGGTATTTATTATCAGATTATATGGGCCTATGAGCCAAAGTTGCATACCTGCATTTAGTTTACAGTTTATGTACATTACATTTTTATGAATGCAAACAGACAGTGATTATACAATACAAGTTCAGTGAGTTATTTATCAGTATTGATATTCTTTTATTCAGCTTCAGTTATTCTTTTTAGCTTTTTACTTGCAGTGCTTTGTAGCTCACCTTGTACTCTTCACCCCTCCAAGTCCTAACGGGGAAGTACCAGAAGTAGGGCCTAGCAGCAGTGGTCTATAGTGTGTGTACGTAGAGCTGCTCAAGATAAAAGATGTCTGGGAGTCTATTAAGTTTTGTAGTGTTTTATCAGTTTAGATCTATTTTATATTTCAGTTGAGAGATTGTCCCTTAGACACAATTTGTGCATTTTAGACTGTATTGACTTAGAGTTTTTATTCCAGTTGATTGGAGATATTCATTTATGGTATCAGATTTCAAATTATCAGTTAGTTTATTTTGTTTTCCCAGTAGCACCTCTTCTCGGGAAGTTCTAAGAGAGGGGGTGCTACAACTACGATCCTAAGGAAAGAAAAGTGGCTGACCTTTTTGGTTTTTCTTCCGTTTTGGTGATTTCCCAATCTGGTCTCTTTATTTTCCTTCCTTTTCTTTCTTCCCTTGGTTCCTTTTGCTTCCTTTGCTTTTTTCTCTCACTTTTTACTCTACGTGGCCCTTCTTTCTACCCTTTTTATAGTCCTTCATCCCAAAATCTCAAGATCACACTTAGCTCTTAAGTTAGCTATTTTGCTTCCCTAGTAATGATGCATAGCTTTGAAATTTCTCCACTTGATTCTTCCTTTCTTTGAAAGCCTTCCATTCTTCCAATCCCATGCTTCCAATTGCCCCTCACGTGGCCTTCAAGACGACTCTTCTTATCCATTTCTTTTGGTAAGCCAATATAATTCTTCCAAGTTTTTTTCCCTTTTGACTTTAAGGGTGAAAGTAATTATTATTATCACAAAGCTTTAAGACTTTTAGGGGTAATTCTCCAATCCCAATTCTCCAACTCAGGACTTCTTGAATAAGCATTTATCATTGCAAATATTCTTATTGTCGGAGACAAGTTATCTTTTCTTACAAATTATGATATTTGTATTTAGTTCCTTAAAACCATTTTCATTTACACTTAAATTCAAAACTTCCATTTAAAACACTTCATTGCATCATCCAACCTTTACATTAAATTTTGGGGTATTACACACGTGCCAATTCATTTACATGCACCTTCAATTAATAACATGCATATTTTATTCTTCTAGTGATACTGCCTCCAGTTTCCATTATTCCACTTACACCCCAAAATTTTTAAGAACTCCTCCAATTCCCTTCACTCATAAAACATAATAAACTTAACATTTCTTATTAACTTCCTCAAATCTCCAAATATTCAATAATTATAAATAAATTATCTTAATTCCAAAAATTAATTAATTATTTCTCAAGTTCACTAATTATTAATAAACCATAAATAAATTATTTCCCATAAATCACCCAAAATTACTTTTTATTATTTTTTTTCCTCCAATTAAATTCATTAAGTAATTTACCATAAATCCACAAGTAAATTTAACATCTCCATAAAGATCCTCGGTCATATAAAATCATCAACAATTAAATATTGAGATTAATTACTATGCTTCCAAAATACAAGGACGTTATAGTATTGGACACGGATTCATTGAAGATGTCTGGAATCGCCGCTCACCTTATCTATTCCACAATCCTCCTAGTCGATGAGAGCCGGTACTTGAGGAACTCCCTCAACGACATGGACAAGTTCGAACGCCATCTTGCTGTAGTAAGTTCTTCCCCTTGCCATTTCTCCTCTACTTTAAGGTTGACACTTTCTTACTTTCCTTGTTCCTTTCCTTATATAGGGAACTCAAGGCGTAATGGTGACTAATGCAATGAACAGAGTGCATTTAGCTCACTTAGAAGCCGAGCTTTATGGAGACATAAATCCTACCATTGGAACGAGGCAAAGTAGGTCCTTAACATGAATATCCGCCATCTGGAGTCATACAAGTCTGATCTCCAACTACAAGTTAAGCGCCTCTAGGCAAAGCTTCAAAGAGATGAATCCAATTGTGAGAGCGCTCGGTCCAACGTTCAGAGGTTGAATAACAAGTTGGAGGACCAAAAGAAAATTCAATAGGAGACTGCTTCTGCCTTAGTGGCTTCCCAAGGGGAAGTGTTAGAGATGAAGAGGGCACTAGAAGACAATGAGGGTTAAGTAGTTGAGGCACTTCAATCAACTTCCCAAATGCGGGTTGAGAATGAGAGGTTGGTGGCATCTAAACAACAGGAGATCGAGGAGGTGGTAAGGGAAGCTGTGAAGGCATACTGCCTCTTGAATGATTGCATTAGGTGTAAAGACATGTACGCCAGCTACTACTGAAAGTTTGGACTCTATCTCGGTGCAGCTTCCTCGAAAATTGGTGCCATGGAGAGTTCTTCCCTAAAATGGTTTTTGCTGATGCCATCTCCTCCTTCTCTCCACCCCCTTGGACTATGTATGAGCTTGCTGCTCCCAACCCCAAAGAGAGCATCAAGAAAGCTCTAGAGGACGATCTTATGAATTTGATGGGTTTATGGAGCCCCTGTGTCCCTAATCTAGAATAAGCTTCGGGTAATATTGTAACGAGCGTGACTACAACTCTTTAAGTTATCAAGCAAGGCTTAGATGTTGATCTTCCAGAAAGTGCTTATCTGAGCCCATTACACAGGGACTTGGAACGTTTAAGCCAACCCAGGGATGAGTATAGTAGGGGGTCCATTCCATATTTTTGTTGATTTTGTATGTTCTAGCTAGAAGTTTGTTTTATTTGAATAAGGGTATAGGCATCGCCCTTTGAATGGTTTCTTTTTATGTGTACAAAGTTTAAATCCAATTCCATGTTCATGCTCTTTTTTCGTGCTTGTGATTGGGTTTTTACTTGTGGCATTCTATGTTATGCTTTTGCTTGTTTGTTTGAGCTTATTGTGCTCATTACCTTATTCTTTGGCTTAATTACCTAGGCATCTGCATTCACGCCTCTTACTGTAGATTTAGGTCATTCCTCATTTAAGCTTTTTTCGCTTGTCTTTGGGGTCTAACATTTTCCATTCATACCTATGACCCTTATGTGGGACCCATTCGTTGCAAGGAATCTAGGACTAGCATTGCGTCCTTGATGTGATCATGAGACTCATGCACAACATCGAGCTTTCTAGGTGGTCAAATTTTGGGGGTTGCCTTGCCATCAGATTTTTGCGGAGGTCATGTGGGAAGTATGCAGTTTGTGATTAGGATACTTTTCAGTAGTATTCATTTTCTCCTTTTTGGGTTACTCTATCGTAGGTAATCTAGGTTTAGCCAAAGGTCCGATATGAGATTCCTATCGAGCGTCCGAGTTTGTAGTGAGGCCTAGGCGCTGGATCAACCAAGGAGTCAGGTCTAGCTTAAAGGCATAGTACTGAACTCAATCGAGGGATTTAGGTGAGCCTGCGAGTATAGGCGTGAAAACATCTAGGGATCCCAATCTAGTCCAAGGTCATCAGTACCAGATTATAACTAGGTGATTGAACCTTTCGAGGGTAGAATCATATTCCAAATTATTGTCACTATTTCATTCTCCACTTTTCCTTTCGACGATTAGTCTACCTTAGGGAATCTAGGTTTGACAGAGGTCTGACACAAGATTCCTGTCGGGCGCCCGAGCTTTTCGAGAGGCCTAGGCACTAATGATTAATGGTTAAATATGTCAAATATTATCTTATTTTCATCCCTTTCAAATCAATTAAATATGATTTATTGGCATTTATATTTGTTTTGCGAGGAATTATCTGAATTGGACGTGATGTAGTCAAAATTGAGTTCAAAGTGAAGACATATCCGAATGCATGAAGGAGCATCCAAATACAGAGAAGCCACATTCGGATGTCTCTTAGCTCGATAGAAGATTGAAGACCAAAGAAGCAGGTCTGGATATCTCTCAGCACATCCAGATCCAAGAATAAAATCCAAAGAAGCCTCATTCGGATGCATCACTGTAGCATCCAAATATAAGACTTAAGATCTGCGGGACACATTCGGATGCATCTCATCCTATTTGGATACAAGAGAGAAATTAAGAACAATAGATTTGGATATCAATGAACCCAAATCTAAATATCGCTTTACACATTCACGAGAACTTATTCTAAGCAGATCACGTGTTTGTGTGCCTCATAAAGCCATTTCACGACAGCACCCAGAATATTACAGAGTACGGGCAGAAGTAATATGCAGAATGTTTTAGAGAATTATTGGGAGATTTGAATTGAAAGTTTTCATTACTAGAGGATTATAAATAGACCAGAGCATCAAGAAGAGGAGACCAGAGCATCAAGAAGAGGAGACCAGAGAGTCGCCATTAACCATTTAACAAGAATAAGGGGAAAAGAGCACTGTTCATTGTCTTGTTATTGTGTTCTTTCTATTTTGCTTATTTTATGTTTTGTTCTTTAATTCTAGTAATTTCATGTTCTTCTTTTTATTCCATCAATACAGTGTTCTTTATTTTTGTTATTTACATTGTACAATTTCCTTTTATGGTTGTTTACTTTATGCAATTATCATTAATTGTTCACTTACGTTTCTGTAATTTCAATTTCAGTATTTACATTCTAGTACTTTAATTTCTATCTTTAAGTTTTTTGTATGCAACAATGAAGATTTGTGGCTAATCTTGTATTTGAGCCAAGGCGAGGATAGTGTCCGATGCCATAGATTTACCAAGATAGCCGAACTTCAAATGTATTACCAGAAATATAATTTAATTTGAGTGTTATGTGTGCATTGAATCTTTGAATTTGGAGTGGAGCATAAGTCTAACTTAGAGTCTCCATACCATGTATGGAGGTTACTTAAAACTAGAGATGCTATCATACCCAAATCCAAATGAGTTATCTGATTATTGCATATTAACTATGTTTTAATTTATGGTAGTTGTTTAACTTAGAATTTCTCATACCATGTATGGAGATTACTAGACCAAGAACTATCATCATCTTGGGATGCATTTTAATAGTTGAACCTCTAATTAATTCAGATCTATGTTTCTAGTACCTATCTATCTATTGGGAAGTTATGGGATTGGCACTGAAATTGCCTTGACTCAAGACTTCTTACAGTTACAGTTTATATCATTCTTGTGAAGGACCGTTTACGAGGATCAAAGCATGCAACGGAAGCGATTTTAAAACAAAATCGATCCTCGTATAGATAAGAATCTAGAAGACTTACTTTTCTTTCGGATTACCGGTCGGAATGGAGTGATAGAAGGAGGAGGCGCGACGGCTTCTTCGCGTGGCGGAGATGACGGCTGTCCTGCGATTCGTCGGCTCCTTCGCATCAGATCTCTTGATCTTCCAAGGTATGACTCTAAAACTCGTGGCCTCTCTTGGTGACGAAGAGAAAAACGACTTTGGTGAAAAACAAACAAAAGAGAGAATATATATAGGGAGAACCCTAGGGTTAAAACCCTAGTGGGCCAAACCCTAGTGGGCCAAGTCCAATTAATTAATTTTCTAATTGGGTTAGCCCAATTAATTAATTAAAACCAATGAACTTATTATTTTATTCTAGCCCAATGGACCATTCTGAATAAAATAATTCTCTCTCATGTAATCCACCCAATAGGCCAAATGTATTAAAAATACATGAGTTATATTGAGCTACCCCGGGGACCAAAAGACAAATTATTCATGGCTATTAAAATGACCAAAATATCCCTGCTACCTAGTAGCTATATTTTGTCATTCTAAGTGTTCCAACTATCACCATATGGTAACACTGACCCCACGAATAATTTTGCATGTGCGATGTCTTTGACCTACTAGTGTAATGACGATAATACCCTTCTGTGTAACACCCATCATTTAGAAAGGAATAATGTACTAACACCTCTCTAAATGACTTCTACCATCCTTAGATCACTAGTCCAATAATCCATGACTACTCGAATGTACTTGCTTATCACTGGGAGCTACCCAGAAGCACACACTCTCAAGTCACGTTCCCAGGGCCCTGGATTATTTGATTATTCTTGGACAATCACAAGGGGGTGAATCACAGAAACTATCTTGTATCAGTCCGTCTTAGCTAATTAGAAACCACACTCCCAACTCACAAGGTTGCTGATCTTTGATAGACCTCACCTACAGTGAATCTAAGAATATAGTTCTAGGCTCACTAGACCACCAACTAATACTCAAGTATTAGAGTACTCGTCCACGTAGTAGCAGTGATAGACCAGCTCCATGATAATCAGTACTTTGTCATTAGCTTCTATCACAGGTCCACTCTACGCATTCCAAATGCGCTTGTACAATAAGAGTAAACGGACTGTTTACTGGCTAAGGCAAGCCATCCTCCATTAGGATCTATTGCACAATGATCTTATCATGATAGAATGCCCAGTTCTATCAAAAGATCAAGAGTAATATTTTTCTTGCTTATTAAGTACCCATGATTCATGCCTAACTGTGAAGAACGACCCATCACATGAATCACTTACTTAATAGCATGGACACTTTTCCAACAATTAAATGCAAAAGATATATGTGCAATAAACTGACTAAAAGGAAACATCATTACCATAAATGAAATAAAACGTGTCTTTAGGGCATACATTTCCAACATCTTGCTCACTTAAAATCAGATGAATTAGCCTGACAACTCAAATTATATCGCGTCTTCATTTTTGTTTTATTAATGATCTCCCAGTGAATCAACCTGGACTTTGCTAGAAACTTAAATTGTGCTGCAACGCACACTCGTACACTGGCAAGTATAAACGCTTTGTGTGTAACACCCCAAATTTTTTAGGCATGTTATAACTTAGGATTTCGGGAATATAAAAAGTTTTCATATAACAATAGCTGTCATACATCACATAATATCCAAAAAACCCTAATTTTCACCTTCTCAGCTTAACAAACCCAAGACGTTAAAATTTCAAATGCGGAAGCTAGATCGAACCTGATATGGTTCACAACCATAATGTTTTATTTATCATAAAATTGTTCAAGACGTCTACAAAATGTATTATATGGACATCATCTCTAGCAAGTGATAACTGAACATCTTAAACATATCCAAAATTACATAGGTTTGCACATAAACAAAAATATGCTAAACATGCTACAGGCAGCAAATTAAACTTATTCTTCACCTACCTCATTTCCCTTAGAGCCGCTCGTCGAACCTGGAACGTTTGAATATTCCAGGGACATAGTCCAATTAGAAGATGAATCTTCTAGTGAGAAACTCCAAAAATAGCTTACATCGATGCATGATCAGGTATAAAATGTATGAGAAGACAACGAGAACTACTCTGAAGTGCCTAGTGAACACGTCAGCCTCCTCCAACGAGAGCTTTCTCAATGGCGCACGCATAGCGCCTCTCGGGAGGTCCCTAACCATGTCACTTCAGCTTGACCTCATAGAACTCACGCAAGCACCACATCCGTTGTTCTTTAGACTCACGGTCTTCCCTACGAGAGCTTTCTCGATGGCGCACACATAGCGCCTCTAGGGGGATATCCGACTTTTTCCCTTGACCAACAACAAATAGATGCAACAGTATGGCCACACGAATTTCATAAATACAACAATTAAAAAGCCAAGGGCATATATCTTTCGAAAAAATACATGTCATATATGCAATGTGATTTCACGTAAGAGAACAATAAGAGATTACGTACAAGAACTTCATAAAACACGTCTCATGCAATAGAAGTCTCTCATAAGAGAATAAAAAATAGGATTTGGAGTATAGGAGTCTCACCTTGCTGGTTTATCTCTTGGACGGTACGATTTCACTACAAACGGCCTAGGTTTTTACAAAAAACACACATTTTGGTAAACCTAACCTCAAATATTTTTATATAGGGTTGAGGGGCATTAAAGTAGTGGCATAATTGAAATATTTCATGGAAAAAGGACCTCTCACGCGCCCTGACACACCCTGGGAAGGTGAGCCATGCGCCTTCACGCGCAACACTTCCCGGCGCGTGTATCTCACGCGTTGCCTACCAGATTTGGATAACATTGCGTCATTTTCGTATTTCGGCCATACCTCCCTTATTTTAACTTTGATTTGACCCCCGTTTGAACCTACGCGACCCTCTCTTCAACCCTCTACAGGATTATCAAAAAAATCAGACTTATCTTGCTTTTTTTCTAACTGATTTTGGCAAATTCTGGCAAAGACCCACAACTCTGACGAGGCTCGTTCTCCGCCGCTTCTCCACCATTTTCTTCTCGCCTCCTTGATGAACTTCCACCTCTCTCTCTAGAGCAAGCTTCTCCACTTAGAAAGCCTTACTCCTCAAAACTCTCTTGAATGGTTTGAGAACAACCCATGGTGCCTATTTATAGATTTCTTCAACCAATCACATTATGCCACTTGTCACAATCTAAGCCATGGACTCCAAGGACTCAAAGATATATTTGAATGGCCTTTCAAATCCAAAACTATAATGGATTTAATTTTTGAAATCCAAGTTAATTCCCCAACTTCTTTCAAATGACATTTTGGCCCTTATTTCAAGTCCTCAACTTTAATATTATACCATATGAGCTTATAATTTCATCCTTATTTCATTTGAATAATTCTTTAATTACAATTACACCCTCAAACATCAAATTTATCTAGATACTTAAAATCTCAAAATTAATAACTCAAAATTACTCGATATGTACGATTTTCGGGAAGCCCTTACCATCATTTGGTCTTTTCAGGCTACAACTTAGCTTAACCAAAAATCGTCTCTTATTTTATTTCTTTCAGCACCATAAATCTCACCTCGAGACGCTCGTAAAAAATATACCTTTGTCCTTAGGTATCTAAGCTCCAGGGCACTCCCTACGATCGATTCGGCACTTGTTTCCATTTCAAGTACATTTTTCGATATTTTAAACTCACTTAAAATACGTGGCATCTTCGCAAAAATATGGGGTATTATCTTCTCTCCCCTTAAAAGAATTTCGTCCACGAAATTTGAAACATACTCGAAATTATTGAAGGTTAAATAATTATTGCATTATGGAATACAATTTCTGAAAGAAAATATAAAAATTTCCTACTCTATTTCCATTTTCTCAAACAGATGAGGACATTTCTTCCTAATTGTTTCCTAAAGTTCCCACGTTGCCTCGTCATCCGAGTGCTTTCCCCACTGAACCTTTACTAACGGGATATCTTTATTTCGCAACACTTGAGTTTAACGATCTAAAATTGGTCTAGGTGACTTTGGGTAGGTCAAGTTATTCCTTAGCTCAATCGTCTCCACCCGAACTCCGAGGGTTAGATCTGGCACATGCCTTCGAAGTTGGAAGACGTTGAACACATTATGAATCTCGGACAAGATAAGTGGAAGCTCCAATCGATAGGCTAAAGGTCTGACTCTTTCCACAACGGATATGGTCCTATATACCTTGGCTTCAGCTTTCCTTTACTGCTTCCACCCGTCACCAAATGCTGGGGTGACACCTTGAGATACACTAGATCCCCTATCTCAAACTCTAGATCCCTTCTTATTTGATCAGCATAGGACTTTTGTCAGCTTTGCGCAGATCGAATCCTCTCTTGGATTATTTGAATCTTATCGGTAGTTTGTTGCACAAGCTCGAGTCCCAACATTTGTTGTTCCCCTACTTCGGTCCAACAGATAGGCGAGTAACACTTTCTCCCATACAAAGCCTCATAAGGAGCCATCTCAATGTTGCCGTGGTAACTATTGTTGTACCCAAGTTCTACCAATGGCAGATGCTCCTCCCAATTTCCTCCAAAATCAAGGGCTTAGGATCTCAACATATCTTCAAGCTTTTGAATTGTCCTCTCTAATTGCCTATCAGTTTGGGGGTGATAAGTCGTACTCAATTTCAGCTGGGTCCCCATGCATTCCTGCAAACTCTCCCAAAATCTTGAGGTGAACCTTGGGTCCCGATCTGAAACTATACTTACCGGCGCACCTTGGAGTAGTACAATTTCCTTAACATATTGCTTTGCAAATTTTCGTACCGGTTGATCCATCCTCGTAGGCAAGAAATGCGCTGACTTTGTCAACCTATCTACCACCACCCAAATAGCATCATAGCCCCATCGATTCTTCGAAAATCCATCATGATATGTTCCCATTTCCACTCAGGAACTTCCAAAGGTTGCATCAACCCTGCAGATTTCTGATGCTTAATCTTTACCCTTTGGCATATATCACATTGTGCCACTCTCCTAGCCACGCTAGCCTTCATCCCAAGCCACCAATAGATTTCCCAAAGATCTCGATACATCTTCGTGGCTCCTGGGTGCACAGTATACTCAGCTCTGTGGGCTTCATCCAAAATTTTTTGCCTTAACTCCCGAAGGTTTGGCACGTACATTCTACCTCGAAACCTGAGAATGCCATTTTGCATCTCAAAATCTGAACTCTTGGGTTGGCCTTGCCCATTTATCCATAGTTGTATACGCCGGTCACTTCCACTAGCCTCCCGTATCTCGGTCTCTAGATCCAGTCAAACTGTGAGGCCAACTACTAGGACAGAAGATCCCTTCGGCACTACACTCACCGTCATCAGGCTAAAAGCCTCAATCAGCAGCCACTCCTGCGCCATCAACCCAGCCATAACAGTAGACACAGTCTTACTCAAAGCATCAGCGACCACATTAGCATGCCTCGAGTGATACAAGATGGTGCAGTTGTAGTCCTTCAGGAACTCCATCCATCGTTGCTGCCTCATGTTCAACTCTTTCTACGAGAACACATACCTTAAACTTTTATGGTCCGTGAATACATCGAACGTCTCTCCATATAGGTAGTGCTTCTATAGCTTCAGAGCATATACCACCGCGGCCAACTCCAAGTCATGCGTTGGGTAGTTCACTTCGTGACTCTTCAACTGGCGTGATCCATATGTGATCACCTGACCATGTTGCATTAAAACATAATCCAAACCAACCTTCAAGGCATCGGTGTATACAACATATCCACCGGGCCCACTATGCATTGCCAGCATAGGTGCCGAGGTCAGTCTTTCCTTGAGCTCTTGAAAGCTTTCCTCGTACTTTGCAGTCCATTCGAAATTTACCTCCTTCCGTATGAGCTTCGTCATAGGTGCAGCTATTTTCGAAAACCCTTCCACGAATCTTTGATAGTAGCCTATCAATCCCAAAAAGCTTCGTACTTCAGTCACACACGTAGGCTGCTTTCGTCCTTGAACAGCCTCAATCTTGGTTGGTGATAGAGCACATATTTTCATACTATTTAGCCCTCATATTTAGTCTTTTCTGCACATTAGTTGTGTTATTTCATTCATCTTGATTTTATTTCATTTTATTTTATAGGAATTGGGCTTCACACTATTTTATTTTATTTTGCCAGGTTTAGGGCTATGGGAGCATGAGATGGGGCATGAGACATCTTGATGGCAATGAGATATCTTGGAAATTGGAGATAGAGAAGTAAGGGCAATTTTAGCAGATTTGACCTCCTGCACTTCCTTCAGTATTTTTGGCCAAGATAAAATTTCAGAATGAAGATGATGTCTTCAGAGATATTGTAGGGGACTTCTTGAGCTTTCTGGAATGATATGGTTTGTCCAAATCCGAGTTCGTTTGGGCCTTCAAACAGCGCTTCAAAATCGGGGCCAAGAAGTTGGGGGCAAATTAGGAAAGCTGCACAGATACTAATTCTTTAAAAGGCCATATCTTGGGCGTCCGATATCCAAATCAAGTGATTCAAAAGCCCAAGTTCATCTACTCTTTCTGATCTAAAATTATTATGAAGAGGCCGAAGCCCAGAACGCACTTTAACCTATCCTAAGTCGGCCGTCAAGTGGCGGTAACCTAGGGTTTCCTCCTAAAGCTCTACTTAAGCACCTTAAGAGGCCATTAAAGATTCATTCTTTTAGGGGGCGTGAACAGTAGCCGACTTCTCTTCTCTCGATTTTTCTTGTGAAGATGGAAGGCTAAGAATTCTGTAATCAAGTTACAACACCATCCTTGTTCCCGGTTTGAGTCTTTGGTTTTAATGGAAATCTGTTTGTTTTAGTTTTAACTTTGTTGTTCTCTTGTTTCCGTTCTCTCTTAAATCTGTGTATGTGTTGATACCGGTTGGATGAATGCATGCATTGTCTTTGTTTGAGAATCCAAGGTTTTTGTGCTCGGTTGAGGCTTTAACTGGAAGGAAGAACAACCTGTTTGGATGGTACTTCAATCAGTCTTGAATCTGTGAATCTGTTTATTGGTTTTTCCAAATCTTTGGCGGTTGTTAAAGAATTTTCTGATTTTTGATTTGAGGATTAAAACTAAATAAATTGCTTATTGAGAAGGCGATGAAAACTGGGATATAAGGTTGGTTTGCAACTGATTGCATCTTGATTTATTGTGTTCTTGTTTATCTTGTTTTCTGTTTTTCATCAAAAAATTCCCCCCCCCGTTTAGCCTTGTTTTAACAGATTCGGTTGAGGTTCGTTGGGAGACGACTTTGGGTTGCACCCTATTGCAAATCCACATCATGATACATCTAATCTATCAGTGTTCAACAGCCCCGATCAGTTGGATCCACTGAGATTCCTTCGGCTGAGATCACATGCCCAAGAAATGCCAATTGGGATAGCCATAACTCATACTTTGAGAACTTGGCATACAATTGGTGTTTCTTGAGAGTTCCTAGCACTATTCTCAAGTGCTCCTCGTGGTCACTCTCATTCGAAGAATACACCAATATATCATTTATGAAGACGATCACAAACCAATCTAGGTAGGGCTTGAACACCCTATTCATAAGGTCCATAAACGCTGCTGGAGCGTTAGTTAATCCGAATGGCATTACCAAATACTCAAAATGGCCATACCTTGACTCAAAATGTCATCTTTGGAACATCATCTGGTTTAATTCTCAACTGATAATATCCAGATCTCAAATCAATCTTCGAGAATACCTTTGCTCCCTGTAGTTGATCAAACAACTCGTCTATCCTTGGGAGCGGATACTTGTTCTTTACAGTGGCCTTATTTAGCTGACGGTAGTCAATGCACATCCTTAGACTCTTGTCTTTCTTCTTTACAAATAATACTGGTGCGCCCTATGGCAACGTGCTTGGCATAATGAACTCCTTATCAGTCAAATCCTGTAGCTAACTCTTCAATTCTTTCATTTCCATCAGAGCCATTCAGTATGGCAGGATTGGTATCGGCTGGGTTCCTGGCACCAACTCAATTGAGAACTCGATTTCTCGAGGTGGAAGTAGTCTTAGCAATTCTTTCGGAAACATGTCCTTGTATTCTCGTAACACTTGTACCTCATTGAGCTTTAGTACCTCTCTTTCTTCTAACTGAGCATAAGCTATGAATCCATGAGCTCCTTGTCTTAGCAACTTCGCTGCCTTTATTGTTGAAATCATCTTTATGCCCTCGGGGTCGCCTTATCCCCGAAATTTGACCCACCCACCCTCCCTCGGGTTTCCTTATGGTCATTATCTTCCTACGACAGTCTATATTGGCATTGTACTTGGATAAGAAGTTCATCCCTAAGATTACATCGAAGTTATATACTTCTAACAGAATCAGATCAGCCTAGAATCGAGCATTACTCAGGCTAATTTCGCATCCCCTCACCATTTCTAAGGACTTCATACTTTTACCCATAGGTGTCGAAATCACCATAAGACACCCCATAGACTCGATTTCTACTCTCAAACTCCCAACCAAAGCATGTGATATAAAAGAATGAGTAGACCCTAGATCTATCAGTGCATGCAAAGGTGTATCCAAAATGAAGAGAGTACCTCAGATAACTACAGGATTCACCTCTACATCCTCCTTGGTCAAGTTGTAGACCCGCCCTTATTTGGTCCCTTTTCCCTCTTCAATCTTTAGTGGCTGTTCTTTCTTCTTCGGGCAATTCCTAGAGATGTGCACGTGCTGGTTGCAAATGTAGCAAATCACATTCACTGGTGCTGCTACTATGGCCTTACCTTCTTGGACTATTCCCTTTGAGCAATTTCTGGAAGTATGCTCGGGTTGTCCACAAGTGTAACAGACAATGCTTTGGCCATCGCACCTCTTGCCCAGGTGCCTCTTCTTGCATTTAAAGCACGCCTTGCTCTTTTTCACGATCTTCCCATCCCGAGGTCCCAAAGTTGAGTGGGATTTCTCTTATTGTCCTCTAGTTTGAACCATTGTGGCCTTTAGTTCTACCACCCGCGTCATATTCTCCTCTACCATCATAGCTTTAAAAACTATATCCGCATAAGACTCCACGTGGACTAAGCTCATCAGCTGTTGAAATTCGATTCGCAAGCCTTGTAAGAATTTTCGTCCCTTCTCCACATCGTTCATCCCGTACAGTGGCATATACTTGATTAACTGCAAAAATTCAGCCTCGTATTGGGCCACAAACATATTTGGCCCTTGGCGTAAGTTCATAAACTCTTGAGCTCTAGCCAACTTTAAGTAAGTGGGAAAGAATTTCCCGTTGAACAGTTCCTTAAACAGTTCCTTAAACCGTTCCCATGACATTTGGGGTGCCTGAAAGTAAAGCAAGATCGTTACGGGGTAAGCAACGTAGTTCAAAAATTTTGAACATTACCCCGATCCCGGCGATTGGATCAACATTGAAATCAAATCATTCACATACAAATAAAATAAATCTAACATTTAGATTTTTGAGTCGTTCGCGGATTCGAGCCATCCAAGCGTCTGGCCTCTAACTCATGATACGCGACATGCGTCTGTTGGCAAGGAGAGCAGAATAGGAGTGCTAGCTCCTTCTCCTTTTCGTGGCTTGTGTATGGAAGAAAAAGAATGCCCACGTTTCAAATCGATGCCAAAAAGAAACGGGGAAGAGTGAACGGCAATACATTTTTCAACTCTTGAAAAATTACACCTATAATACCCCAAGAGCCCAGATAAGAGTAGTATATATCAAGGATAAGTAAGGAAAGAAACAACACCAACTGGATACCTTTTGGGCTGAATGTTGGCAAAGAACTCCCAAGTTAAGCGTGCTTAACCTGGGGTAATCCAAGGATGGGTGACCCCTCTGGGAACTTCGCGTAGGCCCATCAAGGTAAGTTGTTCCGATCCTTTCTATCGCTCGAGTGGGATGTTACAACACCAAAAACTCTCTAATTTGGGTAACCCATAACGAGGTATTTATAAGGAGCTCTAGGGTTTCTTAAACCCTAATGGATATGGGCTAGCCCATTTAATTTAGTCCAATTAGGAACTTAATTAAATGACTTTATTCTAGTACAACTAGAAATATAATTAAATAGTCTAAATCCTTTTATAGGTTTAAATAAAATATTTTGCCCCAAATCTAATTCAAGCCCAAATATAATATTTAATTTAATATTTGGCCCAAATCCAATTTAGTCCAAATATTAACTTAAGCCCAAATATATTTTATTTCCTATTTGTCACTCTAACAAATAGAAAATTATTAAATTAGAAACTCCTTCCTAATTTAATCAATTCCCATTTTAGGAAACTTTTTCCATGACGACTCCTCGTCATATCGACGTCATTACGTTTATTTATTCTTTTTCAGTGAGAACCTACGATGGCACAACTTTTTGTCGAAGTATCCCACTTAACCATACGTTCACTCTCCTGGTTCAAGCCAGGGACCGTGCCTACTGCGTATGACTCATTAAGCTTCCAAATATGTTGGCAATGTGTCGATACAAACAAATAAGATAAGATTGGCCTCTAGCAAGGCATCATGCCTACCCAATTATTCAGAAGGATTCATAATCCACAAATAACCTTTCACGAGCATGGTTACCGTGTAATTCGATCATCTCGTTAATGTGTCCTATGTGATCTCAAGTTGGCAATGTGTTGTTTGGTTATGATCACATAAGTTTTTCTTCGGTCATCTGGATATCTTCACTTAATAGAAAGTGAATCAATAACTCCTTATTGATCTCTTTCACCATGGCCATGGATTTAAAGTGAATATCCACCAAAGGCGCCTTAGATACATCATCCTCTATCAAGGGATAAATAAGTCCCATCTTAGCTATGCACCCATCTCCATAAGCCTCACGATATACCCAATGATCGCCCACATGCAGCCTTTGTCTAGGCCCATCGAAACGGTGTCAAAGCATACCGGTCTTCTTATGAGATGACCGTGACAACCTCAGGTCCAAGGATTAGTTACACCCATCTCGTATGAGAATACCATCAACATATAACCAAAATAGATTCTCATGGCGAGTCATGTCCTATGACACGTTCTCTAACATTGGTCACCCATGTACTTGTCTAGGCATCCCCATGCTTATGGATGTGAGACCCCCATTACTATCACATAGCAAAAACATAGCACATACAAGTCTTACCACAATTGTCAATGTTCATTCTTGACATTGCTAAGACTTGGGACACTTAATGATATCTAGAAACTGTGATGCATCATCTCACATCTTTATAGATTAATCACAGTATACATCATATGGACTTCTATCTAGTTTCATTCAATCATTACAATAATAACAAGAAACTAATAGAATGACTTCTTGTGAATTTGAATAACTCTTTATTCAAATAATAAACATGAATACAATTGTCAGTGTACAAAATGTCCAATCTGATTGGGTCTAAAGCACCTACACTAACAGTGCCTCCCTTAATTCTACATCTGTTACTGACCCTTGAGATCCTATCCGATTAGGTATCGCTTGCTGTATAGACCTCCACCATTGAGCCACTTCCTCTTCCAGCATATAGGTCGCACACTCAACCTTGTCCTCATTCAAGATTCTCGATCTTTGTAGGATCTTCTCGGTCTGGTCCAACCAGTATTCACTAATTGCGGGGTCATCTTTCGGTTTTTCTTGAAACACTAGCGGGTTTTGTCATAGATACCTCTCCAAGGGATCTACTCTTCTTTGCTCCAGCTACAACTCCAAAATTCACCCAGCTATACCTTCTAGGATTCTCTTGATCCTATCAATCCAGCCTTCAACGAGGTTGGCTTGTGCATCTCTTTGACCTTCCACACCACCTCCTCAGTGCGGGTTGGTGTTGCTTTCTTTACCATTGCCTCTCTCGTGCCTATTCGTTCTTGTATTCACCATCTAGCAAGAAGACAGGGCGATCTATTAAATCATCACAACATGGTTCAATTCAAATTGAATAAGTAACACAAGTATGCCACTAAATATTTCAAAAAAAAAAATCCTAACCCAATTCCCAAAACTTACGGTGGCTTTACTCATCTAGCCATATGCGAACTTTTCCTTAGGTTCGCTTTGATACCAATTGTAACACCCCAAATTTTTTCGGGGTGTTATAACTTAGGATTTCGGAAATATAAAAAGTTTTCATATCACGATAGCTGTCATACATCACACAATATCCCAAAAACCCTAATTTTCACATTCTTAGCTTAACAAACCCAATAATCGAATAGTTAAGACAGACGTTAAAATTTCAAATGCGGAAGCTAGATCGAACCTGAGATGGTTCACAACCATAATGTTTTATTTATCATAAAATTGTTCAAGACGTCTACAAAATGTATTACATGGACATCATTTTTAGCAAGTGATAACTGAACATCTTAAACATATTCAAAATTATATAGGTTCGCACATAAACAAAAATATGCTAAACATGCTACAAGCAGCAAATTAAATTTATTTTTCAGCTACCTTCTTTCCCTTAGAGTCGCTCATTAAATCTGGAACGTTTGAATATTCCAGGGACATAGTCCAATTAGAAGATGAATCTTTTAGTGAGAAACTCCAAAAATAGCTTATATCGATGCATGATCAGGTATAAAATGTATGAGAAGACAACAAGAACTACTCTGAAGTGCCTTGTGAACACATCAGCCTCCTCCAACGAGAGCTTTTTCAATGGCGCACTCATAGCGCCTCTTGGGAGGTCCCTAACCATGTCACTTCGGCCCGACCTCATAGAACTCATGCAAGCACCACATCCATTGTTCCTTAAACTCACGGTCTTTCCCACAAGAGTTTTCTCGATGGCGCACGCATAGCGCCTCTCGGGGGATATCCAACTTTTTCCTTTGGCCAACAACAAATAGGTGCAACAGTATGGCCACACGAATTTTATAAATGCAACAGTTAAAAAGCCAACATCATATATCTTTCAGAAAAATACATTTCATATATGCAACATGATTTCACGTAAGAGAACAATAAGAGTTTATGTACAAGAACTTCACAAAACACATCTCATACAATAAAAGTCTCTCATAAGAGAATAAAAAATAGGATTTGGAGTATAAGAGTCTCACCTTGTTGGTTTATCTCTTGGACGGTACGATTTCACTGCAAACGACCTAAGTTTCTACAGAAAACTAGCATTTTGGTAAATCCAACTTCAAATATTTTTATATAGGGTTGAGGGACATTAAAGTAGGGGCATAATTGGAAAATTTCATGGAAAAAGGATCTCTCATGCACCCCAGGAAGGTGAGCCATGCGCCTTCACCCGCAACACTTCCTGGCGCGTGTATCTCACGTGCTACCTACTAGATTCGGACAACATTGCGTTATTTTCGTATTTCGGCCATATCTCTCTCTTCTTAACTCCGATTCGACCCCTGTTTGAACCTACGCGACCCTCTCTTCCCTCTCTACAGGATTATGAAAAAAATAGACTTACCTCACTTTTTTTCTGACTGATTTTGGATAATTCCGACGAAGACTCGCAACTCCGATGAGGCTCTTTCTCCGCCGCTTCTCCACCACTTTCTTCCTGCCTCCTTGCCGAACTTCCACCTCTCTCTCTAGAGCAAGCGTCTCCACTTAGAGAGCCTCAGTCCTCAAAACTCTCTTGAATGGTTTGAGTGTTGGTCCCTTGACACACACAATGGCCACTCAAAAGGGGGGTGAATTGAGTGATTAAAACTAATTAAACCAAATTCTTCCCTTTTTAAAAACTCTTGAGATTTTGATATACACAAAATACACTTGTTATAAATATATATGTTATTTGAAAATGATAGCAATATAAATACACAAAAAATCACAATAATCAACACAAGAGATATAGTGGTTCGGTGTTTCCAACACCTACTCCACTCTCTCAAGGTCAACGTGACACTTGAAGTTCCACTAAAACCACACCTGGATTTTCCACCAAGTTCACCTAGGAAACTTTTACACAACACCGAGGTTTTCCCCTTAGCTCACCCCAGAAACTAATACAACGAAACACACCTAGATTACTTGGGCTAAAAGGCCACTCACAATCCACAATAAATATAAATAATCAATCCTATGTCCAACACACTTGGACTAAAATGGATACCAATATAAGAACAATATATAAGGAAAATATGAAAATACAATGATATAATTTTTACCAATTTGGAGAGAATATCTTCTTCTCCCTTGCCTTGGGCTCCAATGGATGTAACTTTGAGCTTGAGCCTTGGATTGCTTTGAAATGAATGCTTGAGAGCTTGGAAGTGCTTTAGGATGATAGATCTTGATTGTGCATTAGCCTTCTCCAAAAATCCCATCTTGATATTTATAATAAAGCTTTCAACGAATCTATAACGGCTAAGAAAAATTCGACCGTTGGAGCCGAGAGTCGACTTCTCTAAAACAGGAGTCGACTCCTATTTGAAGTAAGAGTCGACTCTAGTTATACAAGAGTCGACTTCTCTAATGCTAGAGTCGACTCTTTGAAAAACACCAATGCTACTAGATCGACTCTACATCAACTACTCTCGTCTGGGTCACCTCTCACTTTGTAAAAGTCGACTCCAGCTGAAGGGGAGTTGACTCTAGATATATAAGAGTCGAATTTTAGGCCAGATTTTATAGAAAATAGATTTTAAACATATAGCAATTGTTTGAAGGCATAATCCATATAGCATGAATACACTACAAGTTATTTCCATTTCTTTAGTTTAAGTACTTTAATACATAAATGTAAATAACAAAGTACCCCCCATTTGGATTCAATAAAAATATCTAAAAAATTAAAATCCAAATAGATTAGAAAGTAGATTTTGGGTTTTAGTACAAAATCAGAATTTAGCGATTTTACCACCCCCAAAATAGATACCTTCTATTTTTTGAAAAATTCGTTAATTTCATAGGTTAGGTAAGATTCACTGTTAGAATTCTTATCTGCCTTTCAATTATCATGTTCACATTCAATTATGTCTTAGTATTTTGATTACATGTTTGTGCTTAGAAATGCTTTTGGCTGTCACAATCCCATTGAACAATATGTTTCCAAACTCTTTAAGGATTACCCGAACCTTCCTAGGCAACCAATTCCATCCTACACCACACTTCCTATTGTTTATAATGATTTTAATGATGACCCTAGTGCGACATTGGATTATTTAACTTGAAAGGTGGAGTGGTTGGAGTTTCAAAATTTTCAAAATTTAAGTGAGGATAGATGCTCGGTGTGCAAATCTTCAAATCATCAAACAAATGATTGTCCTACCATACCTGTTCTCAAGAAATTTTTGAATAGGCAACCATCTGATTTCAGACACACCACAATGAGGAGAGGTTTTCTTGTAACCATTTGAATCATCCATGGAACAATGACTCTGTGTTCCAATCTCATCAACCTTTTCCTTCATCACCTCACCAATTTGAATTAGAGCAAGGGTTTACATCCAATGAGTATCACCCTCAAGATGAGTAATTTTTAGAGGATACCCTTCAAGAATTTATGCAAGGTCAAATTAGCTTTAATGAGTAACTGGCCAAATTTCAAGACCAAACCTCTAAGACCATAGGTGATATTCTAGATCAGTTGACCTTGTTAACCCAAACCTTGAGCGTAAGTGAGCCTAGCGAGTTTCCAACCCAACCTAATCAAAATTCCATAGGTCAATGCCTTGGGAAGGAACTTTCATCCAGTGATACAATTTTAAAAGAAAAGGCTTGGGAGGGAGAAACATGTAAAGATATTATAGATCTATCTAAATTTGAGTCTAAACTTCTGTCCTTTAGGCTGGTCTATATAGAGGATCAAATTAAACTAGACATGCGTGAGGTGTTTGTGCAAATTAATATGCCACATTCTGATGTAATAGATCCAACACCTCTAAATGATACATTTTCAAAAGATGGTCGTGCTTTTATAAGAAAAATCCAATTGCATCATTTTGGAAATAATGTTATAAGTGGTTTAAAACATGTAATGATTGTTGTGCTTCAAAGTGCAACCACTTATTTGATCCTTAGCTGGAAGAAGATGAGAAAGCAATAGGAAAAAAATAATAAGAATAAAAGGCTATTATTTCTGCCTTCATGTAGTTGTTTTTAATTTTGAATGTGTGTTTTTTTTTATAAGAGTTCTTTTGTAAGTTTGGCATTTCTCTTTAACGTTCACCAATTTATGCTTCCTTTTTAGCTCAGTTTTCAAAATCCATAATGAGCATATGGATCTTTTCTGCATTAAAGACACCAGGTACTCCTAATCTCAACTTTTTATTGTGTCTAAGGATATTTCACCATCTAGGTATTCCTAATTTTTACGTGTTATTGTGTTTAAGGACAATTCAAGTTGCGGGGTGAGGTGCAATTGATTCATGCTTAATTGTGGTTGTTTGGTTTGGTTTGTTTTTGATAAAAAAAAAAAAAAAAGTTTTGATATTCGAATAACATATTCGAATGACCTTTGCAGCATTCAAATGATCTTAGGCACATTCGAATGACTCATAAGTCCTCAGTGCACATAACGCCAAAACCATTCGAATGCCCTCAAAGAAATTCAAATGTCCGTGAAATTCATTTGAATGACATCACTGTTACATTCGAATGCTTTATGTAAAACCTTCGCTAAGTAGGTTACTGTTTGAAATTCACTCGAATGAGAGCCAAATTCATTTGAATGAAGTGTTCGCTTGTTTAAAAAGCCCTTAGCACACATTCAAATAGGCTTACGTTCATTCGAATCACCCATTACCTGCCTTTCTAAAACTTGAGCAGTCATTCAAATCACCCGGCCTTCATTCGAATCCATCTCAAGCATTCGAATGTGGCTTTGTTTGGTTTGATTTGTTTTTGATATAATAATAATAATAATATAAAAAAAAAATTGCTACTTGCTAGTGTTTGATGTGTTTATTTTGCTTAGTGTTACGTGGCTTTGTTAATTAGACTTCAAGAGTTCTAATATTTTTTTAAAAAAAATATTATATAATTATATATATTTAGGTTGTGCAATTCGGATGTATTTCTAAGTTCTAGAGCAAGCAGCAACCTAACCTCATTCGAATGGGCCTAACAACCCAATTTATATCACGGCTTCATTTTCATTTTATTAACGATCTCCCAATGAATTGACTTGAACTTTCCCAGAAAATTAAATTGTGCTGCAACGCCCACTCGTACACTGGCGAGTATAAATGCCTTGTGTCTGCATGCTTGTTTCTTCTTTGTTTAATTTGTATGTGTTTGTTTGAAATAAATGCACAAGGTTAAGCGTAGCCAACTAGATCAATCAAGGAGTCAGGTCTAACTTAGAGGCATAGCACTTGACTCAACCAAGAGGTCTAGGTAAGCCTGCGAGCATAGGTGTCAGAACATCAAGTCATCCTGATCTGGTCTGAGGTCATTCGCACTAGATTTGAACTAAGCGACTTAATCCTTGAATGGTGGAATCACTCTTCAAGCTGTTGCACCGCTACTTTATCTTCTACCGCACCTTCCAAGGGTTAATCGGCCTTAGGCAATTTGGGTTTAGCCAAAGGTCCGTCTCAGGATTCCTTCCTAGTATTCGAGTTTACCGGGAGGCCTAGGTGCCAGATCAACCAAAGAGTTGGGTGTAGCTTAGAGGCATAACACGTAACTTAATCGAAAGATCCAGGTGAACCTGCGGGCATAGGCATCGAAACACCCGATAATCCCGATCCAATCTGAGCTCATCGGCACTAGATTGCAACTAGGTGACGTGATCCTTGGAAGTGGGATCGCTATTCAAGCTATCATACCTACTATCACATTCCACGTCATATACAAACATTTAATGCGTAGAGAGGTTTTACGTGGTTCAACTTATAATTTTGCCTACATCCACAAGAATATAGGGGGTGTACTCTCTTATTCATGGGGGGTATCATTAGACTTTCGACTCATAGCAGAATTGGGTAGTACTGCTTGCAACGAACACATGTCCATGTCTCGTACTTTGTTTCTTCCATCAATGTCCACGACCAGTAGGGTTGGGAAGTATCTCTTAAAATGCATAGTATTTCTAGTCTTGCTCATCATGTCACCTTGCAATGTTTGTAACACATAACTATTTGGCCCTGACATTTTTCTAATCCAATAGGGTCCTTCCCAATTTGGCCGAAGTTTTACTTCTTCCATGAGTGTGTTGGTGATGATCGTCTTTCTAAGTATCAGATCTCCTTCTTCGAATGCCCTGGGTGAATTCTTTCATTGTAATAACTCGATATCCTCTTCTGATATACTGCTAGCTGAATAGCTACTTTATCCTGTAGCTCATCGATCATATCTAGGTTTTACCTAAGTTGCTATGAGTTTCTTCCTTCTTGGAAGGCCGTAACATAAGGCAATCCAAGATCTCCCTCCACGAGGATCAGAGCCTTCGTTCCATACACTAGGCTGAATGGCATTTCTCCCGTGGGTACACTATTGGTTGTGCGATACACTCATAAGATGCTGGGAAGCTCATCCATCCATTTTCCCTTTGTTTTGTCTAGCCGGCTCTTTAACCCATGTAAGATGGTTTTGTTGGTTATTTCTGCTTGGCCATTTGCCTATGGATATGCGATCGACACCATTCTCAGGATAATCCCCCACCTTTGGCAGAAAGCTCTGAACGCCTCGGAGTCGAATTGTGCCCCATGATTATTATCAAGGATACGGGGGATTCTGAAGCTACTAATGATGTCTTTCCATACCATCCCTTCTACTTTCTTTTCGATTATCATAGTCAGGGGCTTAACTTCCACCCACTTTGTAAAGTAATCTGCGGTGACTAACAAAGGTTGGAATATTGGTTGGATAGAAGAAGGGGATAGTGCTATCATGGGTGCATGTTTCTGACATATGTCGCATGTTCTCACCTTTTTGGCTGCATCTTGTTGTAATGTGGGCTAAAATAATCTAGCCTGAAGGATTTTTCCTGTTGGTGCTCTTCTACCGAGATGTTCTCCACAGTCTCTTTCATGCACTTCCTCCTGTGCTCACTCTGCTTCCCCGGCCCCCAAAAACTTAAGCAACGATATGCAATACCCTCTCTTGTACAATTCCTGACCAATTACCATGAAGAAAGTTGCGTTGGTCCTCAACTTCTCAACTTCTAAGGGCGCTTTTGGGAGCTCTTAGTTAAGCAAATATTTCAACATTAGTGTTCTCCAATCTTCAATCACCGTGATGCAGTGTACAATGAATTCCTCATCTTTTTCATCTATACTTGGCCTCTGGAGGACTTCCATGTGAATCAATCGCCTAGGGGTACCTCGGGCAAAGGCTAATTTAGATAACGCATCGGTATGTTGGTTAAAGGATATGTTGAACTGGATCAGCTCAAAGTGCTCAAACTTGTTAGTGAGCTCCTTCACTTTCTACAGGTAACGAGCCAAAACTAGTTCTCTTACCTCATAAGGTCCTTGAAATTACTAGATAACTAATTGCAAATCACTGTGAGCTATCAGTCTCATTGCTTCCAATTTCTTAGCCAACTTCATCCCGACGAGTAGTGGCTCGTATTCCGCTGCATCGTTGGAACTAGGAAAGGTGAAACGTAAGGAATATTCCAAAATTTCCTTTTTTAGGGAGATTAGTACCACCCCCTCCCTACTCCCTTTGGCATTTGACTCTCCATTGACAAAAAAATCCATTCATTACAGGGAGCATTTTCTACTGTGGACGAATGACTACATTCCACTATAAAATCTGCCAATGCTTGCCCTTTTACTTCCCTTCTAGGTTCGAAGCTAATGTCATACTCATTGAGTTTGACGACCCATTTAGTCAATCTCCCTGAGCATTCCGACCTTTGTAGGATCTTCCTCAACGGTTGGTCTGTTAAAACAGTTATTGAGTGGGCTTGGAAGTAGGGCCTCAATTTTCTCGCGGCCATAATAAGTTTCAAGGCTACCTTCTCTACAGAAGGGTATCATGACTTGGCCCCTTGCAATACTTTGCTCACATAGTAGATTGGTTGGTCAACTTACCCTATCCGCTTGATCAACACCGTACTAACAGCTTGGTGACTGATCGCCAAATACAAGTACAGAGGTTCCCCTTCTTCTGGTTGGGTCAATAAAGGTATTTCTTTCAAGTAAGTCTTCAACTCTTGGAAGGCTTTCTCACACTCCTCTGTCCATTGAAAGTTTTTTCCCCCTTTTAAATCTTTGAAAAATGGGAGGCTTTATTCCATGAGTTTAGAGAGAAAAAATCTCAGAGCTGTTAAATGTCCAGTTAGCCTTTGCATCTCCTTAACTGATGAGGGAGACTGCGGTTAATCACAGCCTGTACCTTCTCTGGGTTTGCTTCGATCCCTCGATGTGTGATCATGTAGCCCAAAAATTTGCCAAATTTTTCCCCGAATGCGCACTTGCTAGGGTTCAGTCACATTTTGTTTTCTCGGAGTACAGTGAAAACCATTGCCAGTTTTTCTGAGTGTCGTTTTCCTTGCTTTCTTTTCGCAATCATGTCATCGACATATGCTTCCATTACCTCTCCCAACAGATTTTCCTTGCTTTCTTTTTGCAATCATGTCATCGACATATGCTTCCATTACCTCTCCCAACAGATTCTTGAATACTTTGTTGACCATACGTTGATAAGTAGCCCCTGCATTCTTCAAGCCGAAGGGCATTACTTTGTAACAATATGTCTCATTTTTTGTGATGAAGGTTATTTTTTTTGTATCAAGCGAATACATGTTGATCTGATGGTAGCCTAAAAATGCATCCAGGAAACTCAAGATGGCATATCCCGAAGTTTCCTCAACCAGTCAATCAATTCAACGGAGTAGGTGTGAGTCCTTGGGGCATGCCTTATCTAGGTAGGTGAAATTAACACAAACCCACCCCTTTCTATTGGCCTTTTTGACTATCACAATATTAGCCAACCACTCCAGATACTGCACCTCTCAGATGAAACCTGCTTCTAGGATTTTTTCCACTTCTTTTAGTGACTCCAATCGTTTCGGTGCAATGTGTCTTTTCTTATACTTAATGGGCCATGCCTCTGGGCGTACATTTAGATGGTAAGAAATTATCTTTGGGTTGATTCTTGGCATGTCAACGGGTGACTAAACGAACACATCAGCATGGGCTGGCACGCATTTAATCATTTCTTCCTTCTCTGGGCTCTATAGCTAGGTTCCCACATACACCAATCTTTCCTCATTGCCTACCACTAGGGGGATTGCTTCGAATGTCTCCACCGGTTACGGTTTTAGCATGTTGAGGGCTTGGCTACTGATCGCAAGTGTTTCTGCCGACACCAACTTTTCCTTTCCCTTGATGTTCTTTATTGAACTCACATAACACAATCTGAGCCTCTTCTGATTTCCTTGCACCTGCCCTACTCCTTGTGGCATAGGGAACATCATCAACAAGTATGCTGAGGAGATTACCGTCCTCATCTTATTAATTAAGGAGCATCCCAAGATCACAATGTAGACAGGGGAAAAGGTTCTGAGAACCATTAAAGCTACCTGTCGAGTGATCATTTAAGGATAATCTCCCATGGTGATAAATAGTTGTACTGATCCTACCACTAGGACTACCTCTCTTGTAAAGTTATATGATGCGACCCCCATAAAGGAAGGTGAGATCCGATGCTAAAAATGGTTCCTTTGCCAAGGATTGTTCTAAAACAGATTGTAATAAGCAAAACAAAAGGACCTTGACCTGTTATCCATAAAGAGATAAGAACCAAAGGTATAAGAAGGTTGGGTAGATGCCACACTCAAGATAGAAGAGAATGATTGTGAGTGATAAGTTAAGTTGAAAAGGTCCAACTTGTAGGCACTAACATTGATCCTTTCAAGCACTTGAAATAGTTCATCTCCCCTTGAAAGTAGTTTTGAATGCCTTTGAACCCAAAACTGTTCCTTCCACATATGTAAGCAAACCCAATCACCAGGCTCAAATACAAATTTCTTACGCCCCTTCTTAGCTTGGTTAGCATATTGTTTAGTTCTTTTTTCAATGTTCTGTCATGCCTTCTCATGGATGTGCCTAACAAAGTTGACAAAGTCAGCTTTCTTCTTTCTATCTAAATTAAGACGCTCATCCATAGGTAGAGCAGTTAAATCCAAAGCAGTTAATGGATTAAATCCATACACTACTTCAAAAGGTGAAAACTTAGTTGTTAAATGCACACTCCTATTATATGCAAACTTTACATGCAACAAACATTTCTCCCATTTTTCAAGGTCTTTTGTATTATAGCACGCAAAAAGGTAGATAAAGTTCTATTAACTACTTCGGTTTGACCATCAATTTGTGGATGACAGGTAGTAGAAAATAAAAGTTTAGTTCCTAACTTACCCCAAAAGGTCTTCCGAAAATGGCTTAAGAACTTTGCATCCTGGTTCGAGACAATAGTCTTAGGCATGCCATGCCATCTTACAATCTCCCTTCGAGACAATGCACCAGCTACAATATTTTCATTACGCTGCTTGTATTTGATTACATAAGGAAAGGTTTCAATGAACTCCACCCATTTAGCATGTCGCTTGTTTAGCTTGTGTTGTCCCTTTAAATGCTTTAGGGATTCATGATCCGTATGAATCACAAACTCCTTTGGCCAAAGGTAGTGTTGTCAAGTTTCCAATACCCTAATTAATGTATACATCTCTTTATCATATGTAGGATAATTTAAGGCTACCCCACTTAGCTTCTCACTAAAATATGCAATGGGACGTCCTTCTTGCATTAGAATAGCTCTAATACCTATTCCTGAAGCATCACACTCAATTTCAAAGGTTTTAGTAAAGTTAAGTAAAGCAAGCAAAGGAGCATTAGTTAGTTTTTCCTTAAGCAAACTAAATGCCTTTTCCTATTCATCTCCCCACTTAAAACCTACATTCTTTTTAATAAGTTCAGCCAAAGGTGCAGCTAGGCTACTAAAATCTTTCACAAATCTCCTATAAAAACTAGCCAAACCATGGAAACTTCTAACATTTCCCACACTTGTAGGTTTCGGCCAATCTTGGATTGCCTTAACCTTTTCTTCATCAACCTCAATTCCTCTAGCACTAACAAAAAGCCAATGAATACAAGTCTATCTATGCAAAAGGTGCACTTTTTGAGGTTAGCAAACAACTTTTCTTTCCTTAAAACATTTAAAACAAGTTTTAAATGTTCAACAAACTCATCTAAGGTTTTGCTATAAATCAGAATATCATCAAAGTAGACAACCACACATTCGCCAATAAAAGCACGCAAAACATGATTCATTAACCTCATGAAAGTATTAGGTGCATTAGTTAATCCAAACGGCATAACTAACCACTCATATAGACCATATTTTGTTTTAAATGCGATTTTCCATTCATCACCTTCTTTCATCATAATCTGATGATATCCACTCTTAAGATCAATTTTAGTAAAAACACGAGAACCATACAATTCATCAAGCATATCATCTAAGCTAGGAATGGGATGTCAATACTTTATAGTGATATTGTTGATGGCTCGACAATCAACACACATCCTTTATGACCCATCCTTCTTAGGCACAAGCAATACTGAGACTGCACAAGGGCTCATGCTTTCACACACATACCCCTTCTCCATGAGCTCACTAACTTGCCTTTGAAGTTTCTTGGTTTCCTTGGCATTGCTTCTGTAGGTTGGCCTATTTGGAATTGATGCTCTGGGTATAAAATCAATTTGATGCTTGATTCCCTTTATTGTTGGTAAACCATTTGGTATCTCTTCAGCGAATACATCATCAAATTCCTACAAAAGAGAAACAACACTAGGAAAAGATAAGTTAAGTTCATCGACACTAAAACAAGCCTCTTTGTGTAAAAGTACAATTATAGGTTGTCTTAGAAACAAAGCTTTTTTTATCCCATTTTCTCCTACATAAAAGTTCACTTGTTTTCTCTCTTTTCTTCCCTCACTATTGGAAACTCCTTTTCCTTTTTCACTTTCTTTTTCTTTTCTTTTTTTTGTCTCATTTTCTCTTTCTTTTGAACTCTCACTCTCATTTTTCATATCACTTTCTTTTTTAACACACTTGGTCTTCATACACTTATCTTGGGGACAGGGGAACAAGAGTAACTGGTTTTTCATTAAGTACAAAGGAGAATCTATTAGTATAACCATCATGAATTGCACACTTATCAAATTGCCATGATCGCCCCAAAAGAATATGGCCTGCATGCATTGGCATCACATCACACAAAACCTCATCTGTATACTTCCTAATTGAGAATGAAACAAGCACTTTGCTTATTTACATTAACTTCTCCACAATCATTCAATCATTGCAGCTTGTATGGTCCAGGATGCTTCAAAGTTGTTAAATTCAGTTTTTCAACAAAGCTAGTGCTAGCCACATTAGTACAACTCCCCCCCCATCAATAATCATGCTACATACCTTATCATTAACATGGCATCTAGTATGAAAAATGTTCTCATGTTATACCTTCTCATCCACTTTAACTTGCACACTAAGAGATCTCCTTGCCACCAAGAGCTTCCCATCAACTGGGTACTTAACACCACTCTCATCCTCCAAATGTGGCATGGATTCATTATCAAATTCATCTTTAGTTTCAATATCACCATCATCTTTCAATATCATCACTCTTTTGTTTGGGCATTGAGATGTAATATGGCATGTCCCCATACACTTAAAGAATTTGATATCTCTATTTCTAGGAGGTGGAGTTTCAGATTTTACCTTGTTTGGTGCTCCTCCATCTTTGCTATTTTTGGAGGTTTCGACTTTAGGCTTGAAATTAGGCCTATCATCCTTTCTGCTCCAATTTGATTTCCATGTTGACGAAGAGCCTGAATTCTACCCAATTCATATCAACCCATTTCTCATCAATTGTTGCTCCACTTTAATGTCCATGTGGACCATGTCATCCAACTCAACATAATGTTGTAACTCTACCACATCTACAATATCACAATTCAGTCCAACTAGGAACTTGGCCATGGTAGTTTCTCGATCCTCCTCCACATTGGCTCTAATCATGGGTATTTCTATCTCTTTATAGTTTTCCTCAACACTTTTGGAACCTTGAGCAAGGCATTGCAGCTTCTAAATCAAGTTCCTATAATAGTGACTTGGAATGAATTGCTTCCTGATAATAGCCTTCATCTCTCCCTATGTCTCAACGAGCCTTTCACAATTCCATCTCCTGTTTAAAATAAGTTGATCCCACAAAACAATAGCATAATTAGTAAATTCTATAATGGATAATTTTAGCTTTTTCAATTCAGAGTAGTTGTGGCAATCAAACACCATTTCCACTTTTGTCTCCCACTCCTTATAAGGTTCAGGATCATTTTTTCCTTGGAAAGATGGAATCTACATCTTAATGTTGTTCAAGTTGTTATCAATCCTATCTTCATGTCTTACTCTTCTATCTCTATACACAAGCCTAAATTGGCCTATACCGACATTAGAAGCACGATCATCATTATCTAGGTCATCCCCATAGTCATCTTCATAATCATACCTTAGTGGATGCCTCTCTCTTCGTTGCACAATAGGAGCTCTATGTGGCTGCCCTCTTTGTGAACTAGATTCAACTCTATCTATTCTGTCATTTATCTCATCAAACCTCATCTCCATTCGTGCAAATTTTTGCTCCAAGGATTGAAAGAAGAGTTTAAAATCTATCTTTTCTTGAGCTTCGTTTTCTCCAGACATGTTTAATACCTTGCAAAAATAAAAAAAAAAGCTAGGAAACCTCACAAACACTCCCTCAAGTGTTTCCCCTCAAGATTAATAGCACTTACACTCATGTATTCTCACAAGCTTTTACCCTCTTATGAACTCACACTCTCTTGCCTTTTTCCACTCAAAGTCTCCTCTTTTAGTTCTTTATTGAACTCAAACGAACTCAATCAAAATTTTCCTTACAATCAATCCAAACTCAACCAATCAGATTACTAAGAATGAGAATGAGTTAATCCGCAAAGGATAGAGAATAGGAATAATTTATGAAGCAGCAAGAACAAGGAATAGGAAAGAATAGGATTGTTGTTTTCTTTTCTTTTTTTCTCTTTTTTTTTTTTTGGGTTGAATTGCACAAAATAGGTAGTGTTGTTGCCAAAATACAGCAATTAAAATTTGTGATGTGGGGTCCACTCAAGCTTGGAGTCAGGTGAAATTAGGTTGCCATAAGAGAAGTTGCCTCGAGGGAGTTTTCCGCTAGGATGCTCGCCATAAGGATTTGCCACAAGCTCCACCACTAGCTCTTGCCATAAGCTCTTGCCACAAGATTTCGCCACAAGCTCTTGCCACAAGGTTTCGCCACTAGCTCTTACCACAAGGTTTTGCCACTAGCCCTTGCCACAAGCTCTTACCACTAGCTTCGCCACAAGATTTTTCAACTAGCTTCGCCATGAACTTTTCCCACTATCTTCATCACAAGCTTTGCCACGAGGTTTTTCCACTAACTTCGCCACAAGCTTCACCACTAGCTTTTGCCACTAGGTCCGCTGTAAGGATTTGGCCCTATTAGCCCTGAGAAAATAGGTTAGAAGGCTCATAGGAATTTTTCCCGCAAAGACCATCTGATGCCAAAGTCAGTCTCGAATCCCAATGACTATTCACGAAAATAGTAAATGTGCATTCAAAGTGTCAAGATTTTACCAAAATCGGAAGTCCCCATTAATGTCCTGTAGCTGGGTATTTATAGGGCACGATTCTCAAAGGTGGCTGGAGTCGACACGTGGTGGTTGCTGAGCGGGGCTTAAGCTTGATCTAGAAGAGGTTTTTGCCGCCACTCTCTAACCGGGGGCAACTCATGACATACTTCCTCAAGGCAGCCCAGCAAGCTCGCGGCAAGTAGCAGCAAGCTAGTTGCCTGCAACTCGCGGCAAGCAGCCGCTAGCAGGTGTGCTGCTGCAAGGCAGCCCGTGGCAAACAGCCACGAGGCTGACACTCACGGCTAGCCTCCAGCAGCGAGGCTAGCACGTAGCAAGCTACTGCGAGGCTCACATGCGGCAAGCTATCGCGGCCTCATGGCAAGCTCCTTGTTGTGAGGCTCGCAAAAAGCTTCATGCCGCCAAGCAGCTTGCGGCCAAGTGAGCGAGGCTTGCCCTTGCGGCAAGTAGCCGTATGGCCAGCCTTCACGGCCAAGAGCCGCGAGGCTTGCCCTTACAGCAAGCCACCGCGTGGCCAGCCCTCGCGGCAGACTGCCGTGAGGCTAGCAGCTGTGCATTAGTTGGCGACAATCCCTTTTGTCGCCAGCTTTTTCTTTTTTCACTTTTTTTGAAAATTCCTCATTTTTCTCTACACACTTTATACAATCAAAACATGGATAGTAAGCAACACTTCAACTAGTTTAGATTTAGTTTATTTCTGAATTTTCTATACCACTCTTTTCTTCTTCTCTTTTTTTTTTTTTTTTTAGAATTTCCAACTTTTATGTTCCTTTTTTTTTTTTTTGTGTGTGTGTATAATGGCAAATAATAGAATTTGAACAGATTAAGCTAAAGAAATAGGCAAAGTTGAAGAGACAGAAGAAAAAAAAATAAACAAAGGTGCTGGAATAAAGAGAAATAATAGAAAATGAAAGCAAATAAGGATAGATGAAACCTAATTTAGAGCCAAAGCTCTTATACCAAATGATGCGAACCCCACGAATAAAACTTAGACCTGACACTCAAAATGGTTCCTTTACCAAGGATCGTTCTAAAAGAAATTGTAATAAGCAAAACAAAAGGACCTTGACCCATTATCTATAAAGAGATAATAACCAAAGGCATAAGAAGGTTGGGTAGATGCCACACTCAAGATAGAAGAGAATCATTGTGAGTGATAAGCCAAGAATGAACCCCACAAGATGAAATCTTGATAAGTTCGGAATAGTTCGTTGAAGAACCAAAGAGAAAACTCTCACTGTTAGTATTAATAAAAAAAGTGCCTTCCCCATAGGGTTACATTGGCTTATATAGCCACAAACAAAGTAGAAAAAAAATACAAGATAAATGAAGTGGTCAAACATTCTCCCAATCAATCAATCATCCACCAATTTGGGGGCAATTAATCAATTAACCACCAATTGTGGCAATCAATCCATCATCCATTAATTTAGGCAATCAATCAATCAACCACCAATTTAGGTAATCAATCAATTAGCCCCTAATTGTGGTAATCAATCAAAAGCCACCATTTCGGGCAATCAATCAATTACCCACCAATTGTGGCAAATTTGATAATGCCTTCTTTGTTTTTTCATAAGATCTCTCCAAATTACATTAAGAAGCTTGGATAATATTGACAAAGCATGGACCCTCTTGAATACTCAATTCAAGAAAATTATAGTCTTGAACAAAGTCTGAATTTGAGGTGTGTTCGATTAGCCCATTTAATGCTTCTTTCAATTTCTTAGTTCTTGACCTTGTCATTGGACCTCCATGGATGCTTAACAGATCTTGTGAGGCTTTAGAAACTTGATTCGCATCACTATACAATGAGGACGTGACTGTTCTCAATTGGTCATGTGCGATGTGCATTTTCTCAAAGCAATTCTAATATAAAAAATTCACCAAGCTCCCACTGTCCACTAAGATTCGCTCAATTGGGTGTTTTGCAATCACCACTGAAGTCACCAACGGGTCATAGGGAGGTTGCAATATGTCCCCCTAGTCTTCTGGGGTGAAGATAATGGGATCTTCATCTTCTTTCACCTAGGCCACTACATCAACATGTAATACCTGACAAGCATAAGCCTTTCAATCAGAGGATGAGTCTCCAGCCAGATTCTCTCCCCCCAAAATCACTTGTATTCTTTCCATGACGGGCTCATCATGATTACTTTCCATATTTTGAGTATTGTCATTCCTCCAAGGGCTCCTTAGTTCTTCCCTTTATCTAAGCCACTAATTTTCCCTTTCCCTAGTTACATCTTGCCTTGGACGAGGTGGCCTTCTTGCATTCTCTTGCTGGGGCTCTTGATTTCTATATTGGGGCGAGTTAGGCTTTTCCAAAAGGAACCGATCTAGCTTTCCCTATCTGATCAACTGCTCAATCTGGTTACAGAATTCACAACATTATTTTATATTGTGCCTTGCGGATTCATGAAACTTGCAGAAGGTAGCCATATTTCTTCCCAAGGGCTCGTTGGAGCGAGATGAGAAGGTTATCAGTCCTATGTGAGCTATGAAAGATAGTATGGCTACTTTGGGCTCGTTAAACGGGGTGAAATTATAGAACTGGACATTCGGTGACTCTTCTCTTCTTTGTATCTTAACCACCTAGCTTGACCCAGTGTTACCTTACTTTCCCTTCATTTTGGCTTCCCAAGCCTCTGAAATCACCATTTTTACCACATATTGTTCGGCCCGGGCGAACATTTTTGCTATCGACTTTGGTTCAAAGAAGGCTAAGGATTTTCTAAGCTAGGCAAAAGTGGTGCCATTGCGTAATGTTGATGCAACTAGACCTACTAGGAGTCCCTTACTTCTTGTGTCTCCATTCTAAACCTTTCAATATACTGCTTTAGTGATTCATGCAGTTTTTGCTACAGTCTCATCAAGTACATAGCGCTTTTCTTTTTCGGGATGTAAGCAGATAATGCTTCCAGAAATTCCTTGTTTAGATGTTCAAATGACCCAATGTGACCTACTGACAACCCTGTGAAGGCTTTACACTTGGTTACTTTGTTCCATTCGTGCAATACAATAACTACCACAAAATGTTGGATGTGCTATTCCGGATCTTCCTTTTTGAAATATAATAACAACTAGGGCAATTTAAAACTGGCTTGGACTAGCTGTTGTAGGATTTCGTGTAATGCCCATCTCAAACCACAACATAAGGTACAAAAAATAACATAATTCAAGTTATACTATAAGGATCGTAACCTAAGAACAATCTAGGGACTTCCATTCAAACATTTAGTTATACATATAGCTTCAAATACCATAAAGATGCATTCTTTCCACTATTTTCCTTCTTAAACCACGTGATAACAACGAGTACAAAAGAAAATACACCACTTGAATAGATTATTACAAGCCGTGGTAAACACTACAAAAAAAAAAGGTCTTTAACGAGGGGAATGCTAGTTGTTAAAAGTTGATTTCCCACTGTTAAAGAGTTTTAACGACAAAAAAATCCTGTCGTTGGCGGGATTTTGATTCGGCAAAGATTTGGATTCGACGGGAAGAGGCAGAGAGTTGGACGCGAGGGAAGGATGAGGATATGGAAGTGTTGTGTTAATTAGAAGGAGGGTTTGGAAAATTTAGAACAGAAATTAATAAAATAAGATTTTATAAAAATAAAGTTGAAGTGTTAAAAGAGAAATTAATAAAAAAAAATTGTTAGATTATGGGTATATATTTTTGGGGAAATATTCAAGTTGATTTTTAAGATTCAATAACAATGGGATTTTTAGTTAATAGTGAGAAATTTAAATATCCATTGCTAGAAAACTAATTTTACACCATATTTAATGAGAGTATAAATAATCCCTCGCTATAATCATGAAAAGTATTTTTTTAGCGACGGGATATTTGTCCTCTCATTAATTTTTTCCTCGTTAAAAACCATTTTCTTTTGTAGTGAAAATATTACATCTGCTAACTAATTTGTGTGCCCCATGCTCCTCTTCTTGAGCTCGACCTTGAAATATCTGTTGAGTTTGCTACACCTGGAACGTTGAATGTTCCAAGGGCATGAAATGCCCAAGTTAGACAACAATATCTATGTGAGGGTTTTAGGAATCAGTTTAGTGTGTGTATATGAAGAAAATGAAAAAATGCATGCTCCAGGTGAAAGTGATGCCAGGGTATTGCAATCACCCCTACTTAAGACATCATGTAACACAGCCTCACAACATGGCCAAGTGAAGTCTCATTTTACCCATGATACTCACAACCAGTCACAAGCCACATGTAGTGATGCATGAAAACACCGAAAAAGAACATGCTTACCAATAAAGGGACGTGTTATGCATATGCAGCCACTACCAACATGCTCAATAATATGTTCAACATGCAAAAAAGACTTTTAGAAAATCACTCGCCTCAGTTTTACCTGTGCGACTTACTGTTTACCGGCGTCGTGTTTTGATTTAGCTGTAGTACACAGATTTCCAGAACATAAATATGAAATATTTTTATATAAGGTTATAGGAAATATTTAAACTAACATTTCTGGAATTTTGCAAGTAAAAACAAGGCCGCACATGCCCTCACGCACCACCGGAGGAAGGCCCACGCGCCTGCATGCGTAGGCAGAGCTGGCGAGTGCAGTGCACACGTAGGTCATTTTCTCCGGCGATGGCAGATGAGATTGCGTCTAGCCTCAATTGTTTTGCTATTTCTCACTCATTTTAACACAATTTTGACCCTTGTTTGAACCCACAGCTTCCTATTTTTGTCATCTACCCGATTATAGCTTCAAAATGATCGTCTTCAAATGATTTGAGCTCGAACTCTAGTGAGAGCTTTAAACTCCAACAACCCAATATCTCTCTTGTTTCTGATCGAAACCTCTCATTCTTTCATCCAAAATGCTCTCATCTTTCTTAGGAACAAAATCTCACCCTTGGATTCTCTCAATTCCTCTTGATTTGCTTAGCTTCTTGCCCAAGCCTTGAATTTATAGAAAACTCAGCCAGCCAACTTCATCCACCTGTCCTGCCACCCCGCACTGTGTCTTGCGTGCTAATGATTGCTTCTAACTGTCAGTTAGGCCAGTTTGTTCCTCCAACAAGTTCGTTTCAAGCTTTCAAAAATTACGTTTTGGCCCAAAGTTCAACACAATTGCACTTTAGCCCTTATATTATTTGGCCTTCAAGTTATCTTCAATCTCCCAATAACCCTTGAAATAAGTTCTTCACATCAACTTCCAAAGTTTATAGTTAATTTCACGCAGTTCCAAAACTTTATCAAAATTACACTTATATTATTTTACTCCACAAGTGATTATTTTGAAATTTAGGGATATTATAGTTCGTATGATAATGGAAACCCTTTGGTGGGTGTCTCATTGAGGGTTGTTACCACTTGTTCATGTGCCAGCACCTCCTCAATGATCCGCCTCACATCTGACATCTTCAGTGTATCCTAATTTGAATTCCTTCTTGGGGAAGGAAGGTAAAGGGCTCTTGAGGGGGTAATTTCACCTGTTTCTTCATAAGTTGGCTCTTTCTCGCTATGCCTCCTAGGGTCTATTTGTGTATCCTACCGTTAAGGGACTTGATTATTTGGCCTTGATATTTCAATCCTTATCCCATGTTGGGGCGTCCTCGAGATGTGATCTCAAGAACGAGCTTGGCCTATCTCGGTGCCCATAAGTTCCATTTGGGGTATGTAAATGTCTAGCATCATTTCTTGTAGTAGGGTTGTTATTCCTTGCATATTTTTTGCATTTTCCTCATTTCTCCTCATGAGTTCCATTTGGGCTTTCTGTTTGTTTCCCATAGACGGCACCAAATTGTTATTGCCAAAAATACAACAATTAGAATTTTACTCAGCGGGTAGATTGTCGCATGAGATTCTAACACACGATGGATCGGCTGAGGGAAATAGTCCCTGAAAGCTACATTTTCTAAAAAGAATCTCCCGTAAGAATAGGTCTCGAAAAAAAGCTGTGTCCCCAAAAAAGCTGCTGCCCCGAAAAAGTTCTACCCCAAAAGATTGAGGTCCTAAAAGAATTATACCCGAGAGAACTGAGGTCCCAAAAGAATATTACCGCCAAAAGAACTGTTATTTGCAAGAACTGAACCCCAAAATAGGCTTTGATTTCTCACAAGAAGATGATGATCCTTCCATAAAGAACTAGAAGGGAAAAATAAGTTAGAAGGCAAGCGAGGAGTGTTCACCCACTAAGACCCTCCGATGCCTAAGTTAGTGTCGGAAAGGAATGGCGTTAATTCTGAAAGAAAACAGTATATGTCCTGAAAGAAAAAAGGTAAGTCAAGGTGGTTTTTACCCAGTAGTTGCCAAAAAGTCCTGTTTGTTATCTTGTACCTTCGCTTTTATAAGGCACAAATCTCAAGGGAAACATGTGGCATTGATTGCATATTCTTTGAAATACATTTCGGGAGAGACCTGGAAAGGTATTTCAGGCAGGTCCGTCTGTGCTTTCGGGATGGTTTCTCGGGGGTGACTTCTCTCCTACTTCTTCAAATATCTTTTTTAGGTGCACCCAAAAGAACCTCTCGGGCATTTAACTAGAGGCTTCTCTTAGGATTTCCCAAAAGGTTCATTTTGGGTCTCACCCGAAAGATTCCTTCTCAATCCTTTTGGGAAGGTACAACATATATTACCTTTTATAGCACAAGTCACCAAAAGGTATATGATCATGATCACCTCTACCTACACAATTGCCCAACCTCTAATGTGCAATCCATGATAATAGCTAACTCAGTGGGAGGGTGGAATTTTAGAGGCAAGAGGCTACCCTTGAGTATGGACGAAAATCACACTTATAACTTGGGTTTTTGGCAAACACAAATCATTCATTTTCTTTTTGCTCTCAACAAGGGTATATATAAAGTCTTGATGAAACCCTAGCTTGAGTGGGCTAAAGCCCATGAGTGTGGCCCATCTTCCATTGGGCTTGGACTTATTTAAACATTTTAAACCAGCCACTAATTGCCCAAAGTAAATTCCTTAATCCAGCTCATTAATCCTAGGTAAGTTGTAAATAAAATCAACTAATAATTTGGGTTAAAAAGTCACCAAACCCTAAAGCCCAATAAGGATCAATATCCAAATTAGGGTTTGCATCTTTACCAAGGATAGTAAGTGACTTTAATCTCATATTATTAGGATCATTATTTACATTAATTTTTTTAATATTAATCTCATTAATATTTAGGAAATTTCAGCTCTTATACTTAGGTTTACTCACAAAATCTATCGAGCCCGCAATTACCTCATCATGTTGTCCCATTGTGTGTGACCCATTAGTCTTCTACATATGTTGGCAATAATTCTTTTCCCTAAAAGAACCACAGACCTTGAGCAGGATCTAGCAATCCATCAAGGCCCCCAATTAGTAGAAGGATCAATATGTATCATTAACCTTTCAATGGAGGCTACAATCATGTATGTGTAATGTTATCCCTTCATTGGTTTAAAGTGTCTCAACCAAACAAAGGATTGGATTAGGTGTCACATCTTCTAAGTCTGGTCTTTCTATCTTTGATATATCAAATGGATAACTTTAAGAGTATTTAATTTAAGATCTAATATCAAATCAAATTTCCACTGTGCACAAATTTAATAGTTACCTTTTCATCAAAGGGGCTCAAGAGACATTCTCCTATTAAGAGTCGATGAATCCTTTCTGGATCACTCACAACCTTCATATGCTTCATGACATGCCCAATCACCTTCAAGTTCACTCCCTTTACTAGATACTTTCATAACAGAGTCAAAGTATGCGAATCCACACACAAGATACTATGGTGACCGCAAGTCAATTGATGACTTTACAGAGCTGCCACCAGGGTTTCCATAGACACCTGAAAACCTTATGGAATCCCATGTCGGGTCATATCCAGTGAACTTGTTCTCCAACAAGCACCCATACACTTGCCTTGGATCCTACACCAATAGGCTTAAAAGATTGGTTGTTATCTTTATTAAGATAGAGGTAACATGTATACCAGTCTCACATGCATCATTGATATCCCTTCTCAATGACACCTTGACTAGGGATTATATTTTAAGGTACTAACCTTTTGGTGCATATGTTGAGTGCTTTTACAATTAAAGTTATACTTTAACTACTCTCCACACAAGTTAGTCCTCGGGACTTCTTTCTTAGGCATTTATATTCAATTAAGTATAAATGATTAATTGTCCCTAATTTATTTTATTATTGCAACAATCATTGTGTATTTGTCACCAAACCACCATATTTGGTTTGTGAAGCCTACACTGACATCTTAGTGTATCATTTATGAGCTCACCACACTTGGCTCATAGGGCATACACTAACATAAAGTCACTTAATATCCTTGGCAAAGATGCAAACCTTAATTTGAATGTGAATTCTTATTGAGCTTTAGGGTTTGGTAACTTATTAGCCCAAATTATTAGTTGATCTTATTTACCACTTACCTAGAGTTAGGGCTAGATTAAGGAGTTTAATATGGGTTATAAGTACTTAGTTTAAAATGTTTAAATAAAGCCAAGCCTAATGGAAGATGAGTCACACACATGGGCTTAAAACCTACTCAAGCTAGGGTTTCATCAAGAATCTATTTATACCCTTGTTGAGAGTCAAATTGAGAATGAAAAATTTGTGATTTTCGAAACCCTAGAAAAGAGTGATTTTCAACCATACTTAAGGAGTACCCTCTTCCTCCTAAATTCCACCCTCTCATTGAGCTAGCACTCCATGATACCTTAAGAAAATCGTTCTCATTGTGGTTCCAACTATTGTTCGCGTAGATTACACATTAGAGGCTGAACGTTTATGCAACTAGAGGCAATCATACTCTTTCTGTGACTTAAGCTAAAAAAGGTAATATTTTAACCTTCTTCCGTAATTTATTCCCTATGAGCTAATCCTCTAAGGGAATCTGTGAATAAATTTTTAAATTTTGATGCGCTTATTTACCTGGATTCCTTCACCTAAATCACGTCCTAGATAGTCACTAGCAAAAATCGCGTTTAGACCATCTCCTGTGTGTGCTATTAAAATCCTAAATTCTCCAAGGACAGGTGTACCTATATTTACTCTCTTTTTTATTACTTAGCTCAACCTATTGTTGTTGAAGACTATCTTGACTGTCAATATTTACATTGACAGGTGTACGTATATTTACTCTCTAACGACTGGTGTTGTGGGCTGCATCTTCCCAACAACATTGATACCCATCTAGGTAACTTTATTCTTGGGTGTAAAATAAGTTTCACAAAAATTTCACTTTTATCAAAAATCCTGGTTGTATATTATTGAGAATATATATATATATATATTCAATTTGTGCATATTACTAGAAAATGATTGCGCAGTAGACAGTCGTTACAAGGCAAACAGTTGGTAGGAAGCTTTCGTCACCCCAGTGGGTTACCAATCCTCTCTCGCTTGTTGGACTTTAGCTCCACTTTGGAACAAAGGTCACAAGTTCGAGGGCTAAGTAAGAAACGGACAGAAGGATTTCCTCAATTGGTTAATTAACCGAACAGATCTAAATGGGTTGCACTCTTGTTCTATGGTATTAGGTATAGTTTGTTTCTATTTTATCCGGTTTGCCATATTTGATTTATTGGGACCGCATCCCTCATTTATCTCAATATTGTTTTAATTCTCAATTTTGTTATTTATTATTGTTAAAAAACAATTAACTAGCAGTACTCACACCTAATTAAAGTGACTAATAAATTTATACGTAATTATATTATTATAAATTAAAAATAGCAAGACGAGAAAAAGAAGGGTTGTGTCATATCTGTATGACTATATCCACTACCCTGCAGCGAACCATTTCATAGCATAGCAATTACAGTGCGATTAACAAACAGAAAGAAAGAAAGAAAGTAAGAAAGAAGACTAATCAGATCTAATAATATATATATATATATATATATATAAAATCTTTTAAGAATGTGTAGGAGTTGGAAGAGCTACCCCTGATCGGAATTGGCCACCGACGAGGCCGATGACACGGACAGGCCGCCGTTGCCGCACTTGGCGACGGTCCTTACGCTCTCAATCAAGGCCTCTGTTCGAGCCTCCTGCGACAAAATCTCTGAGAGCTGGTCTGGGCTTATCACCAGCTTCACCTTCCACACCCCCGTGCTGTTGTATCTCGGGAATACCTCCGCATCCGATCGCTTCAGCAATCCCCCTCCCCCGTAGTTGTCCAGCGACATGCGATACGGCGTAACCATAGAAGTAGCAGTACTTGTCGCCGTCGATATGTTAAGCTGGTTGAAGAAGGAATGGCCTTCTTGTGCGCCGGCGGTGGGCTTTGGGGGAGGGTCGGCGAAGGCAGGGAGGAGATAGTACAATTCTCCGGCGTTAAGTTGTTCGTTGTGGACGAGTGGGTCGGAGAAGAGGTCGCGGGTTCGGAAGAGGCGGTGGCCTGGGAACTCGTCGGTGATGCACTCCGCCGTGATGGGTGGGTACAGCTCCATAATACCCCCGTTGGATGTCACCACTTTGACCCTCACGTCGTTGTCTTCATCGTCGACGGCCACTCCAGCCCCTCTAAACACACAATTCCCCATCGATCGATATATAGCTTGATTAATTGGCTTCTCGGAACAAAAATGATCGTCGGTGGAGGTTTCTTGGGAGCTTCGATCTGTGTTTAATTAAGAAATGTTATATTACCAGTGTCGCGTATAATCCAAGAGTAGACTAGAGCCGACAGTACCGCGATGCATCACAATCCTATCCTTTGCTTTGCAACACAAAATCCTTTGCGTGCGTGCTTACAGCCCTTCGCCTGGCCCACTTTGTTTGTTTGCTTGCTTGCTTACTTTGACCTAAAATAAAATCTTTGGGCGGGGGGAGCAGGGGTGGGGGGGCCGCTGATGAGGCCATGGGAATGCTATATCATGCATATACATATATATAAATATATATACACCATCAAATGTAGTTCCGATCATGACCATGAATTTAAACATTCGCATTTTACTGTCTAACCGTCACTTCAAATAAAGAGATTTACTTTGAAGTCATGGTAAATATAAAAAGAAAGAAAGGTAAAATATAAGGGGTAAATTGTGTTCACATATCATGTAGCTTAAGTCCTGCATGGAGATTTTTTGTGGCTTAGAAATGGCTGAAGTTCTTGTTTAAACTTTTCTGCAAGGGCATCCATTCTGTTGGAAATTATGTTAATTAATCCTTAATTAATATTTAAATTAATTAAAAACCAATTAGGTTGAATGAAAATTAAAGTTAATCAAAATATAAAAATATAAAAATAGAGTAGGCAGAACCTTGCCAATGAGGCGTCCAGACAACCAGAACCCCTCACCGATGTGGGTTTTGTCGGTTTCTCTCTCTCTCTCTCTCTCTCTCTCTCTCTCTCTCTCTCTCATGCGTTTTACATTTCTGAACCAATCTCTAAAATGGGTTTTGGAATTCCAGAACTCTACATCCATCGTAAATGAGTCCTCGGTTTCCAGGATTCGTTTCACGAACTAGAAATTATATTGATAAAAATGGGAGAAAAATAAATAAATTAAAAAATTAGGGGCTATTACATGCAGAAATTATTTGGGACTTCATTCCGGCATTTTTGAAATCTTTTCGTTTTTAAAATATCAAAAAATTATTTTTAAACTGTTTTTACGATTCTAGAAAGTTTTTATGAACATTTTGTAATATAAGAAAAATATGTTTTTCATTTAGAAACTCATTTTTATTTATGAATAGAGATGATTTTTTTTTCATTTCTAACTCAAAAATTTTAACTTGCGTTCTCTTTACTTTTTAATTTTTAATTTTGAGTTTTGAATTTATTTTTAATTTTTTATTTTGATAGTCTATTTTTAAAAAATTAAAAAAATATTCTCTTTATCATTTTGAAAAATTATTTTTTAAAACAGAAAAGTAGAAAATACGTTCTCTTTAAAATTTTGAAAATAATTTTTTAATAGTATTTTATTAAATAAATTTAATTATCCAAAAAATTAAAATTATTTAATTTTAAATAAATAAATAAATTAACTTAAAAAATTAACAAGTATGATCATAATGTGATTATAAATAGGAAGTATTAAAATAAAAATTAAAGGCGTGAGCTAATATTACATAATGTGATTATAAATAATAAAATAGAATCATTAAAAAATATATTTATTTTAGAATTTTTAAAAAAATTTATTTTATAATATTTTATTTAATAAATTTAATTATTAAATAATAAAATTGACTCTTTTTAATAAAATTTTATTATTAAAATAAATTAATAAATTATTAATATTTAAATGATAATTTATATTAAATATTATTATACATAATTTAATTTAAACTAGAAGAACCCTCACTATAGAGGGATTTTTCTTGACTAGAATTTTACGGGATTATGCCAATAATGAGTTATCGTGAACGAAAAATCCTCACCGACCAAGATTATTTCAGTTTTATATTTATGTTTTTTTTAATTTTTTATTAAATTTAATAATTGTGTTAGTTATTATATAATTAGCTTTTAATTGATATAATTTATTTTAATGAAGATTTAATTAACAAAATCTGTAAGAAAAGAGGGATGTTTATGTAAAAAGTTAAATCAACAGAACTTTCAAAATTAGATCTAAATCACAAAAAAGTTTTTATATAAAAACTTAAAACAACATAAAGGTACAACCTACCCTATAAGAGTCGCCTTATGACAGGTTGGGTGCCTATAAACAGTAGAATTGCCCTCAAAAGCCCAAAAAACTTTCACATGATGAGGGGGGGGGGGGACTGTTCCATTTTTAGCCAATTAAAGTGGTGGTGCCCACTTTTCGGCTGCTTTCCATCGACATAATTAAGATTGGGCGTGATTTCAGGAATAATAGCCTATCATCATAATATTATAACACAAAACATTTCTGAATAACAGATCCCTATCTTACAGAGAGTCGGCCCAACAGAGTTGGGGCCTTAGGCTAAAGAAATTTTTGAGGTCTTCGAACACTAATTTTTTTTATAAAAAAATAAATAATATATTTTTTATATAAATATTTTATTATTTTATTAAACTAAAAAAAATTCAATTAACTATAAAATATAATAATCTTTTAATAATAATAAATTTTTAACTAAAATATAATGCCTCCGAGGTAAGAAAAAAAAATAAACAACTTACAACAATAAATAAATAAAAATAAAATTATTTTTTCTTGAAACTCTAAGAAAGTCAATCCCAACAAAAAATTATACATTCATGGGATATTGAAAAGAAAAGCGGGTTTTATGGGATATTGAGATTCGGAAATACCATAACATTAGTTAAAAATTAGAAAATAGTGAAGGAAAGTTAAAAAAAAATTATAATGTTTGTATTTAATTTTTTAATAAAATATTAATTATTGAAAAATAAAAATATATATATCCATAAATATTATAAATTTTTAAAATTTGGGACCTTATACTTTTGGGGGCCTAATGCCATGGCATATATGGCTTAAGGGTAGAGTTGGTCCTGATCTTACATCTTATAGACTTTTTAAATAATTACGTGACGATTGTATTGATTAAATCCCTCTTGTTTATAATTAGCTCATCCCATCTCCAATCTTATACGAACTAGAATTATAAGATATTTGAATTTTAGTGACTTCATGAAAATCAACATTTAATGTTAAAAAGCAAGTTATTTTTGTGAAGGCAGGGTCATACTGCGTTATGTCTTTTCGTATGGAATCCCGTCCATACATCATGAAGGTAAGATCGATAGATAGAGAAATTATTTTTTAAATATTTATTTTAAGTGTATATAAATTATGATCACATTTAAATTAATTTGAATATCAAGACCGGAGAAATGTTACTCTCCTGCAGGCTTAGTTAGGCAAAATTCAAAACTTAGGTTAAAAAAAAAAAAATTATGAGATGTTCATCTTTATGTACCCCCGGTTGAAAACGTTCCAAACGGATATGTGGAGATCGTACTTGGCTCTGACAACTGTCACCCCACTTGCCATTGCACATAGTCTGATAAAATTAAAAACCAACTGTTCTTTTTGCCTCACGTTAGAGAATTTTGTTTTTAAGTATGATTTCGACTTTTTTTTTTTTCTAATTATTCTGTATTAGAAACATAGTAATACAATATAATTAAAGTCAAAAGATAAATCTTGACCTCTTTGTACTTTATTCAACTTAAAAAGAAAATTTCAATAATACTAATTAAAAAGCAAAATTCAATAATACTAATTAAAAAGCTAATTAAAAAGCAAAGTTCAATAGTTTTTTTAAGAAGCTAATTAAAAAGCAAAATTCAATAGAACGTTACAATAGTCTTATTGAAAGATTGTAAATCTATGGCTGAATTTTTCTTCTACTCTTCCCTTATGAACGTTGTGATGTAACCGAAACTTCTACGTTTCACAAACATTAAACACATAAACAAGATCATGAAATTTGTACGATTTCATGCTAGATCATATGTTGCAAAATTAAACTCGTAAGTGCATACCCAAATTAACCAATGATGAAGACGCCATGGCTTTCTCCGTTGAGTGTAAATGAGTCTGGTTTGATTTCCCTCTCCTATCCTTAATTAATAACAATCAATAATAATAGTTTTGATGGTTTTCTGTCACTATATATATATATATATATATATATAAAGACAGGGGACCATAATTGATCTTATGTAGCAATTGGATAGTTTCTCCCATCGATATAACCACCTCCCGCTACCCTACTATCCCACTAATTGGGCCACATAATTGAAAATATATCTTATATATTATATATTTTACATTCTCATACTTGGCTCAATTAATATAATGATAATGGTTGATAGCATCATAACATGACAAATTATTCAGTGCAAGTTATGGCAATCATACACTATTTAATGTCGTGCACTCCCTTCCATATACCACAATACTCATAGCTCATCATAAATCCATAATGGTCCACAATAATGTCTATAAGACTTTTCCTATTTCCTTGAAAACAATAATGTGTACACAAATATAAGAAAGAGGAAAAACATAATGTATGTTAGAAACACATCGTTGATGAGATAACCCAAATATATATATATATATATATATATATTATACAACTCAAATAAAGCCTTTTACATACAACTCATTAACAATGAAAATCCAAATTACATACTTACATTACAACTTCCCTAAACATTCTTCCTAGGGCTTAACTACCCAAACATTTCAAAGTAAAGAGCAACTAAAATCTAAATACAAAATTAAACTATTACATTCTTTTACCCTTAAATACCCCCATAGATCTTTTGGTCAAACCATGTACACATGACTATCCCACGAAAATCAAACTCCACTAGACTCACCCTCATCCATGGCTTTCACCTTGCCTGGAATGATACGAAACAAATGTGAGACACAAGTCTCAACAAGTATATATGAGATAAATAGGGCACCTTAGACTATTAGAGCAACATGGAGTACCCAAAACATGATCAACAGAGACATAGATATGATGAAACTTAACATTTACTTTGAATACCCGCATGTGGTATCTCATAATATTGCATAGAGGGAAACAATAGAAAACGAAACAAGAAGGATTTACTCATTTTTATTAGACACAATATGAGGAGATTTACTCATGTTTATTTGACACATCCCTAACATATTATTCCCCATCATGCACCCATACCATGTTATACCACATCACCCATCCATGCAATGCCTCATAACACTATGCACATCATGCACATGCTCAGTTACTCAATATATGGTCCTTGGGCTCATACATGACACATCGGCACCCAAGGCCTCAAAGTACATATATATCTATATATATTTCTACCAATAAACTTTTCCTTATAGATCGAGTCTCACTTACTGAGCTCATAGGCGTAGCTTGCCTACGTCAAGTGCTCGTCCTTCAAATTAACCATCAAATTGTAAATCAAGTCCCATTTACTGGGCTCATAGCTGTAGCTCTCTCGCGTTAAGCACTCGTGTAACACCTCGCCTCTTTAGGGTGTGTTATTATGCTAAGATTTTTTTTTCTTTATTTCCCTTAAACACATATATATTAACATCTCTATGACATACTAAAATCCCTAACATATGTACACAAAATTAACATTCCCAATGCAGAACTAAGGAATGGTAAATTCATCCATAAGCAAAAGTAGAATCAAAACCTCACGAAATCTTGTAATTGTAACATATAACAACTCCACACAAACTGAATCATAACATTACAATAACTGTTACTGAAATTAAACATAAACAAACTAGATATCTAGTCCTAGCCTTGGCAGAAGACCTACCACTCAACCTCTTCCATGCTCAAGCTTCAACCACCCCTTTGTCTTTCTGACCGCTCGTCTCGCTTGGAAAGTGGAATATTCTCGAGACAAAAGTCCCAACATTAGAATATGAATCTTTTAAGAGAGGGTTAAAACAACTTTCATGAATGAATGATGCACGAACAAGTATAAACAGATGTCCTAGTGTAACTTTCTTGGCAAACTAGCCTGGCAAGCACATGCTGCACGGGATACTCCTGTACGTTATTCCGACAATACCCTTCGGGAATTACGGCTACACTATCAAGGCAACACCTCATCTCGTTCACAAGTATCGATATGCCAACGATTTCATGCCATGTGAAATATCACAACTATCGATGCAACAAAACATGTGTGGATATGACAAAATATTCATAAATTACATATGATTAAGTAACCTTCGTGAATATCATGCATAACATAGGCAACATATCACATATAAGTTTTCAGGGAAAACCACTCACCTTGAACAAAAGTCAATATGTCTCGAACCTCGTGCTTAGCCTCGATTTTCATGCCAGGCCTCAATAATCGAACAACTACTCAACTTTGAGTCTCAACATACCTTGACCATCATATTTGTTCAAAGAAGTATCAATATCTATTTTTCGATAATTTACTCATATTTTTTCCTATTTTCTTCCTATTTTTTCCTCAATAATTCCAAAATAAATACCTCCTCAAACATTTTTTACAAAATTTTCAATATCATAATTCATAAAATAATTTCTCAAAAGTATTAAAATAAAATTCAAAAAATACCTAGGTCTCACGCGCCCTACGCATGTACTGCGAGTGAAGACTGGCACATGCACCTTACACGCCAGTCGTTTTCTCCAACTCTAGCCATTGGCGTTTGCTGGTTTTTACTCCTACTTTGCTCTACACCTTAAGTCAATCACAATGGTACCACTTTAGGCTTGAAACAACCATTGGAAGTGGCTCAACCGACCGTTTAAAGGTTCAATTAAGGCTTCTGTCAAGTTTTTTGATGACCACTCGAAACCCTCCAAAACTGAAATGAAAGCTCACCAAACTCTCCAGAAAAACTCTACAAAATACAAGGAACAAAATTCCCTTATTCTTAACCCTTGATTCACCCAATAAAGCCTCAAATTTGAGGTCGAACTGATGCAAAAACCCTCGGCCATCGACCCCAATTTATACCCAACTTCGTGCCTTGAAACGATCCCTTTGGTTGATATCACATGTCCCGAAAAAGTCACTTGGGACAACCAAAACTCACACTTAGAGAATTTGGCATACAATTGATGTTCTCTAAGGGTCTCCAACACTGTTCTCAAGTGTTCCTCATGTACATTCTCATCTGATGAGTATACTAGTATGTCGTCAATGAACACGATCACAAACTTATCCAGATAAGGCTTAAACACTCAGTTCATGAGGTCCATAAATGTAGCGGTGCATTGGTAAGTCCGAATGGCATTGCTAAGTACTCATAATGCCCATACCGAGATCGAAATGCCATATTTGGTACATCATTGGCCTTAATCCTCATCTGGTAATATCCGGACCTTAGATCAATCTTTGAAAATACCTTTGCTCTCTACAATTGATCAAATAATTCATCGTTTTTGCAAGAGCGGGTACTTATTTTTCACCGTGACCCAATTTAACTACAAGTAGTCAATGCACATTCTTAGACTTTTGTTATTTTTCTTCATGAATAATACTAGCGCACCCCACGGTGAGATATTTGGTTTAATAAATCCTTTATTAATAAATTCTTGCAACTGATTATTCAATTCTCCTAACTCGAATGGGGTCATTCTGTAACGCGCCACTTTTCAAATATATAATGACGCTAAATACAAGATAATATGGTATTCATTATATGCTAATGGTAACCTCGGGCGTTATTGAAAACCCTTAATCAATAGAATCGATAGATCGAACCTATAAGCTTAACCAAAGCTTAATAAATGGGGTTTCTACTAGATTTCCTTCACAAGCATAAGAAATGCATACAACTCTCAATACTCTAGAAAAACACCACACGTCGCTATAAGTACAAGTGTAGGACACCCACACGCACTTCTTACAACCTTGAGTATCCTAGCTGCTATTTACAGTACATCATTTGGATTTTAAGGATACATAATGCAATAAACCCAAAACTAGCCAAGCACCACCTCTTCGCCCTTGTTCAAACTGGAACCTGGATTACCTAGCACGTCTGATATATCTAGGACGTCGAATATCCTAGGGGTATGAAACACCCAAGTTAGGTTGTTATATCTAAGTGAGTGGTACAAGAAAGGAAACAACGCATGTAAGAGCAATATGTAGTTATGCCAAGAAATATGTAGAAATAAGTATGAAATCTCCTAAGATCATGTTAATATAAAACCTCCCATGTTGTAACAAGGTTAGGGTGTTGCAATCACCCTTGCAGTCATCATGGTAGCTCACCGCAAGAGCATGAGATCATGGCTCACCGCAAGGGCACAAGATGTAACACTCCGCCTTCCAGGGCATTAGTATATGCTAGGATTTTTTTTTTTTTTTTACATTTACATCAAACACAAATCGACAATTAATCCTCAACATAACATTTATTTAATAATACTCCCAAATATAACAAAGGAATGATACTTTTTTTTTTTACATATGCGGAAGCAAGATCAGAACCTCGAAAACATAACTTATGTGGGTACATACATACTGTTCACCCAACATAGCATTATAGATAACATTAAACTCTAAACAATACATCTGTATAAAATAGATTGTTCTAGTCCCACATGGGACCCTTAAAATTTCCACCACGATCATGCCTCGACCACTTCCTTGCCCTTCCGGCTGCTTGCCTCGCCTGGAACATGGAATATTCTAGGGACACAGTCTAATATTAGAAGATGAAATCTTCTAAGTGAGGGTTAGATAAACATGAATGAATGATGCATGATGCATGGACATTTATAAACATATACCCATAATGTAACTTCCCAGGCCCACCACTCCGGCTAGGAATCCTAAGTAAATCCCGAACCTCTGCGGGATAGGCCTGACGTTATTCCCTCAACGCCCTAGGGGAATTACGGCTACACTCTGAGGGTATCATCCCAACCCTATGCACAAGTTTCAATATGACAAAAAAATATCTTGTTGTGCATATATCACGTTTTCCCATGCAATAGTATATGAATGAAAACGATCATAACATAAGAAAATATCATGCATGGAAAGGAAATCATATCATATACGGGCTATAAGGACAAAACCACTCACCTTTTACAGATATCGGGTTACCTCGAAAAATGTGAAACTTGCCTCGATTTGCGTGCCAATCTCAATTTTCGCACCAAATGACTCACCTCACTTCCAAAAGCACCCTAGGCAAGATATTTTATTAAATAATCAATAAAACCTATTTTTTCTCAATTTTCTTGCCTTTTTCTCTATTTTTTCTTTATTTTTCCTCACTAATATTCCAAAATAAATACCTATACCTATTTTTTTCGAAATATTTTTACATAGGAAATTATAAAATATTTTTCTAAGATATTTTTAAAAAAATTGCATGAAAAACCAAGGCCGCACGCGCCCACACGCGCTGGCGCGTGTTAAGAAGAGTGAGACGGGCGCGTAGGCCCCACGCACCGGTCGTCTTTTCTGGCGACGGCCATGCCGGAAAATGTAAAAGCTATGCCAAAAGAAAGCCTATCAAGAATCGATCACAGGGGTACCTTTAATGGCTCGAAAGGAGGTCGGAAAGTGCTCCAACGAAGAGCTCAAAGTCTCGGCCAGGCAAACCACCTAGGTTTTCGGCGAGCTTCGATTTCACCTTCGTTTCTACTCTGTTGCTCACGAAATGCTCCAGATATGGCCTTCAAGCTATGGGTAAGAAAAGCCCTCTATTATTTCCTCTCAATTCGTTCAAAATAGGCGTCAATTTGAAGCTCCAAGTTTGAATATTTTCGGCTTCAAAGGGCTCTATTTATAGGTGATGAGGAACCCCGATTTGCCTTCGGCCGCCTCCCCCAACACCTTAAGCGTTTCCCCCTCCCCCAGATCGACCTTGAGGTGGTCTCAAACAACCAAAAAAATTGAGTTGCAGGTGCCGACATCGTGGCCTGCAATCTGGTCGGATTTTCTTGAAAATCCGGCCACCCCGACGCCCAATGTCAGCTCATGAGTGCTCCTACAGGATCCCCGACCACCCCTTATGATAGCCCATTGCTTAAAACGGTCGATCGGCGACCGTGAGTGGCTTGGTCGGAATCCATGGCTATGAAGTCTGCATTTTTTGCACTTTCACCCCATCAAATTCGGTTTTCCCTTTTTGGCCTCTTTTCTCACAACCCCTATACTTTCCTTAATTGCCATTAAATCCCTTGAGTCCTGATCTTTCAACTTCCTCTTTGCAATTTTTGCAAAAAAATGACATTTTGACCCCCATCGGGTAACTTTGGAAAATTACACTTTGGCCCGTTCCTCCGTTTTGGCTTTAAATCTACTCGTTTCTTCTTGAAACTTCCGAAGGGTTGTTATACTCGACAAACCGAAGCTTCCCTTAGCTTCCGTTATCATTTCGGGAGTCTCTTACGAGAATTCAGTTTTTACAGCCTAAATGACAGCTGTATTTTAGCTGTACCGAAAACCGTTCCTGATTCCATTTCTTTCAGTCCTAAAAATTATGCCTCGATATGCTCATTAGAGGCATCTCTATTTCCTTAATCATTTAAGCTTTAGGGTACTCCCTTCGACTGATTCGATAAATTTTTCAGACTTTTCAAAGTTCTTGGGTATTACACAAGATCCCTAGTGATGTCTCGCAATATGGAAGCTCATCACAAGAGCATGAAATCTTGACTCACCGCAAGAACATGAGATCCCCCGTGATGTCCCAACAACCAACCACAGATACAAATACCGAGATGCGTATAAAATAGGCAAGATATGCTCAAAAGAAATAAAACATGAGATGTAAGCCACCAACCATGACTTGTTGTATAAAAAAACAGAAGGAATATGATATGCAAGCCACAATCCATGCACAAAAGATGTCATGGTCAAACCCGATGCAACAAAGTAGAAAGGATATGCTTGAAACAAAGGGACCATAGACAAAAGCAACAAACCATCCACAAATGAAACAAAGAGTGATCAAGAGGTTCCATGTGCCCTAAGAAGCTAGCCCACGCGCCTTCAAGTGCCACCCTTATATTTTGTGACAACTTTGCGCAGTTTTCGTATTTCGGCCATAACTCCCTCGTTTTAACTTCAATTTAACCTCCGTTCGAACCTACTAGTCCCTCTCTTCCCCCTTTACAGGAATATTAAATTAAATCAGACTTACCTCATGATTTTTCTGACTATTAGGCATGAATTTTGAGTGAGGCTTGAAAACTCCGACGAGGCTCATTCTCCCTGGTTTCTCCATTGATTTTCTTCTTTCTTTTTGTAGGATTCTCCTCTCTTTCTCAAGAACAAGGCCCTCTCCTTTGTTTCTCTCAATTTGATAGAGATTCTCTGTAATGACCTGTTAGAGGGCTTAGAATTTATTTAATTAATTATTATTTAATTAGCATTAATTAATTATTTAATTAATTTTCAGTTTAAGATTTTTACCAACTAAGTGTTTAGTGTGGCAATTTAGAGAATTTTTAATTGAGAAATAGCATTTAATTCTTTTTAATTTGTGGGAAGTAAAAACAGGGACATGTTGGTCTTTAAGGAGTTCCTATTAGAACTTAAATAATTAATGAGAGTTAATATGGTTAAAGGATTAGATGATCCATACGAGAGGGTGATTTAAATTGGAAGTCTCCAAGTTGAATTAGAAGAAAGAGTCCAAGTTGTAGAGGGAGTGTATATATATATATATATATAAATAACCATTAGTCATAGTTTCTTCTCACGCCGTGAAAGAGCAGTAAGCCAAGAACAAAGAGTTCATCAGTTGCAACAGTCTTCAATTTTCATCAGTAGCGTTTGATCTGATCGATCATAAGGCAAGTTATTCTCCTTGTAATCCTTTCTTACAGGAGCATGTTAGATTCGTTCTCAGTTATTCCATATTTTCGTTCAAGTATTTCGGTGTTATCAGTATCAGTTAGCAAATATGTTTTCATATTTATATATATATACACGTATTCAGTAAAGTCATGAGCATGTAGCTTTCTTGTAATCTTTTAATTCAAGACCCATGTTTTCAGTGATCTCAGAATACCAAGACTCTTTGTTTTGGTTCCTAGTTTAATCAGATAGTATGTTCATGCATATATATATTCATGCGGTATATCGGTATCCAGTGAGTTATGATAAGCTATGCATAATTCTTACAATGTTTTCTTCCAGAAAAGATTGATTGATCCATCTTGATATTATTTTATATCAATTGGGATTGTTCTCCCACGATTTCTTTCGGAATGGTATAGTAATGTTAAGTTTTTTATTCAAGATATGGTCTTTGTTATCGTAAGCTTTGTGTCGTATGTGATTTCAGACATTCGAATGAGCCTTGTGTCATTCAAATGAGTTTTGAGGTATTCGAATGAGTTCTTAGTGTTATCGTAAGTTTTACTCTTAGGATGATTCAGACATTCGAATAAGTCCTATGTCATTTGAATGAATCATGTGTTATCTGAATGAGTTCTTAGCGTTATCGTATCATTCAAATGTGTTCTTAAGGTTTTCAGTGTGTCATTCAAATGAGTTTTTTTTGTCATTCGAATGTGTTCTTAAGGTTTTTCAGTGTGTCATTCGAATGAGTTTTCTTGTCATTCGAATGAGTCCTTGAAAGATAAGAGTAAGCCTTTGCTTTGCATCATCTAATATTCGAATGAGTTCCTTGTCATTCGAATGACCCGTGTGTATTCCATTCACTCATTCGAATGGGGTACTGCTGCATTCGAATGTGTTACATTCTGCTCGTGCAAATGCTTTAGTTCCTTCAAATTCATTCAAATGAATTTCGGAGACATTCGAATGGCAGTAGGGTGCAAGTCACTCACACCTAATTTTCCATACACAACATTCCTTTTGGCAACCAATAATACAAAAAACTCCAAAGTTAACCGTGCTCAAGTGGGAGTAGTGATAGGATGGGTGACCCCCTTGGGAAGTTTTCATGTTGCACCCTCAGCATAAATAAATAAATAAATATCAATAAATTTGGTATTTTAAGGAAAAATACGAGTAATATTTAGACTCCAAATAATAGTAAGAACAGCTTGTTCATTTTATACTTTTGTTATGACATGTTCAATATTATTTCATGAGACTATGTGCATACATCTTGTTATGAGCATTGAGCATGACTTTATATGGAGTACTACATATCGTGTGTCAGCATGTATATAAGCATTACATTATGCGCGTCAGGCAGCTAGCCTGCAGGGATCCCACCAGTTTCAGATTCAACTCAGTATATGAGTTGCTTGCCTAGTGGCCACCAGGGGGTTAGGGGCATATTGTCCACAGTATGTGCTTACAACTTTTATTTTTGCAAGATTTAGATCAATTAGGTATGTATTACAACTATGTGGTCTTATAAGCTAAAGTTGCATACCTTCATTTAATTTATAGTTTATGTGCATTACATCTCGTAAATGCAACCTTATAGTGATTCTTATATTTCTTAGTACAAGGATAGTTATTATCTTTATGAGTATCGATATTTCTAGATTCATCTTTAATTATTCTTTCTAACTTATTACTTGCTGAGCTTTATAGCTTATCTTGTACTCTTCACCATTCCAGGTTAGTAGTATGTGTACGTGGAGCCGCTCAAGACAAAAGATGCTTGGGAGTTTGTCAACTTATAGTGCCTTGTCAGTTAGGGTTATTCTATATTTCAGTTGAGGGATTGTCCCTTAGACAAAGTTTATGGTTTTCAGTTTATGTTGACTCAAAGTTTTATTTCAGTTGTTTGAGATATTCATTTATGGTATCAGATTTCAATTTATCAGTTAGTTTTATTTTATTTTCCCGTAGCACCTCTTCTCGGGCAGTTCTAGGAGAAGGGTGTGTTACATTCTCCTAAAAAATGTTTGGACTGGTTTGTGATCAACTTAGGCCCCTATTTTTAGATTTTTCTAACCAACTACATGTTGCCACCTCAAGGGTCATCATGAGTTTTATCCGCCACCTTAAGGGAGTTATTATGCATCATTATAAGGCCTTAACTTTGCTTCCAAGTATTGCAATGATTGCTTGCCACGTGTCCTTAAGGATAAGATTTTGGAGACTTAGAGGCTAAGCAAACTTCTATGGCCAATCTATTATTGCCACCTTGTGAGGTTATCATGAGGCTTTAAATCCTATCCACAAGTGACCAATGAATGCTTGACACATGTCTCTAGCTTGGAGACAAAGAAAACTTGGAGGCTAAGTCTTGGACTCCAAAGTGATTCAAAGTTGGATTTAATTGTTGTTTGAAATCCAAAGCTGAATTTAAATGTAACTCACGTACGCACCTTCTCAACTATTCACACCTTTGTTGTGCCACCTTATGCTTTGATTTGTGTGTCTCATCATGACTTCTAATGGTTAGTTGGCCCAACTCATTACTCCAATGATCTAGCTATAGATTTCAAGAACTACACCTTGGCTCGAACTTTTTGGGTAATTTGTACTTAGCCCCTTGCAACTTGGTCCCTGGGTCATTTTTAATTGCACTTTTTGTCTCCCAAAAATGGATAAATTAAGCGAATACCCCAAGATTTCAGGTAAATTACACCTGTAACATCTCGCATCGAGCAATAGGAAAGACTAGAACAACTTTCCCTGATGGACCTACACGAACTTCCTAGGGCGTCACCCATCCCTGAGTTGCCTAGTTCTATCACGCTTAACCCCAGAGTTCTTTGCCTATATTCAGCCCAAAAGGTATCCAGCTGGTGTTGTTTTCTTCCTTACTTATCCTCGATATATACTATTCTCCTATGGGCTCCCGGGGTTTACATTCTCTCCATTTTGAGCTCATGACGTCCTCGTCATGCGACCTTACAACTGGTCCCAGACCTTCTCCCCTTTGGGGGCTGCCATCCTAAAAGCCTACTAGAAACCGCTCCTTGAGCAGGCCCTCAAGCCCCGGTGCCACTTCTAGCCCTCATCGAACCGCCTTCACCAAAGGTCGGCTCTGATACCACCTGTAACATCCTGCATCGAGTGATAGGAAGGACTGAAACAACTTACCCTGATGGACCTACACGAACGTCCCAAGGGGTCACCCATCCCTGAGCTACCCCAGCTCTAGCACGCTTAGCCCCAGAGTTCTTTGCTTATATTCATCCCCAAAGGTATCCAGCTGGTGTTGTTTCCTTCCTTACTTATCCTCGATATATACTATTCTCCTCTGGGCTCCTGGGGTATTACAACACCTCTACCCAAACTTCAATATTTACGATTTTTCCCCTAGCTCAGAAATTAAACTTTTGTCTCAAGGCTTCTATAATCCCTTGAAAGGACCTATTTCCTCAAGTATCAGAACCTAATAGTCTTAGGCATTATCTCATATTTGCAATTTGGGGCATGAAAACATGCTAGAAAATTAGGAAAGCCAATCAGCAGTCAGCTATGGGTGTCCCATCGCCGTTTTTGGAGGTGGGCTGGTCATTATGGCCTAAGGGGTATATTTAGCTGAAGGACCATCATGAGGATACATAACAAGTAACGAAAGCGTTTTTTTTTTTATTTTTAAAAAAAACTTTCCTCGTATTGATTAGAATCTAGGAAACTTACTTTTCCTTCAGATCACCGGACGGAATGAAGCGACAGGAGGAGGAGGGGCGGGAGCTTCTTCGCGTGGTGGAGATGACGGCTGTCCTGCAATCCTTCGGGTCCTTCGCATCAAAACTTGAATGTTCTCTTGATCTTCCAATGTATGACTCAAGAACTCTTGGTCTCTCTTTTTGGTGAAGAAAAGTAAAAAACCTTAGGTGAAAAATAACCAAGGAGAGAATATATAGAGGGAGAACCCTAGGGTTAAAACCCTAGTGAGCCAAACCCTAGTGGGCCAAGTTCATTTAATTAATTTTCTAATTGGGTTAGCCCAATTAATTAATTAAAAAACCAATAAACTATTATTTTATTCTAGCCCAATTAATTATGGATCATTCTGAATAAAACAATTCTCTCTCAATGTAATTCATCCAACAAGCCAAATGTATTAAATAATACATGAGTTATATCGAGCTACCCCGGAGACCAAAAGACAAATTATTCATGGCTACTAAAATGACCAAAATACCCCTGCTACCCAGTAGCTATATTTTGTCATTCTAAGTGTTCCAACTATCACCATATGGTAACATTGACCCCACGAATAATTTTGCATGTGCAATGTCTTTGACCTACTAGTGTAATGACGAAAATACCCCTCTGCGTAACACCCATCATTTAGAAAGGAATAATGTACTAACACCTCTCTAAATGATTTCTACCATTCTTAGATCACTAGTCCAATAATCCGTGACTACTTGAATGTACTTGCTTATCACTGGGAGCTACCTAGAAGCACACAGTCTTAAGTCACGTTCCCAGGGCCCTGAATTATTTGATTATTCTTGGACAATCACAAGGGGGTGAATCACAGAAACTATCTTGTATTAGTCTATCTTAGCTAATTAGAAACCATACTCCCAACTCACAAAGTTATTGATCTTTGATAGACCTCACCTACAGTGAATCTAAGAATATAGCTCTAGGTTCACTAGACCACCAACTAATACTCAAGTATTAGAGTACTCGTCCACGTAGTAGCAGTGATAGACTAGCTCCATGATAATTAGTACTTTGTCATTAGCTTCTATCACAGGTCCACTCTACGCATTCCAAATGCGCTTGTACAATTAGAGTAAACGAATTGTTTACTGGCTAAGGCAAGCCATCCTCCATTAGGATCTATTGCACAATGATCTTATCATGATAGAATGCCCAGTTCTATCAAAAGATCAAGAGTAATATTTTCTTGCTTATTAAGTACCCATGATTCATGCCTAACTGTGAAGAATGACCCATCACATGAATCACTTACTTAATAGCATGGACACTTTTCCAACAGTTAAATGCAAATAATATATGTGCCATAAACTGACTAAAAGAAACATCATTACCATAAATTAAACAAAACGTGTCTTTAGGGCATACATTTCCAACATTAACAACATGGGGCGACCTGATTGGGCAAAAATTCAATCGAAAATGGTTATAAATAGCTGAGTTGGCCGAGAGTTTCTTCATTCAAATTTGGGTTTTTAGATCGTTGGTTTTGGGAAGAATCGAGAGGAATGGATAAAGGGCTTTTGTTCTTGAGGTTGCATTGATCATTTTTGGAAATTTTGGAGCATTTTGGTGTTGATTTCAATGGGTTTTAGGGTGTGGCCAGAAATTCGAGTTCATCGGAGCTGAGTTTAAATTGGTTGTTTGATGGATATTTGGCTAGAAGCTCGGGATAAGGGTGCTTCCAATGTGCTTGGGAGATCAAATATGCCGTGGGTGAAGAAGAAATCAAGAGAAATTGAGGTGAAACAAGTCGCCAGCGGCAAGGAGAGCGACCGGAGAAGACGTGTGCATCCCACATGCTGAAGCCGCGAGTAAAGTAAGAAATAGGAAGAAAAAAGGGGAAAAAAAAAAGAAAGAAGAAAGAAAGAAAGAAAGAAAAATGGAAAAAAAAGGGAAAAATTCTAAATTTTTTTTTGAAAAATTATGGAAAATTAGGAAATATTGTTTTGTTGATGTTTACGAAATTTTGGCTAGGAAATATACCCAAGCACATATTTCGAGGCAATACACAAATATCGAAGTAGCCCGATAAGCTTTAGAAGGTAAGTGGTTTAAACTAAATTTTATGTGAGCAGTCCTATCAAACAAATTGTAGTTTTCATGCAAAAGATTCTGTCATATTGACATGTCTTGTTGTCTTATACATCATGTAGAGTGCATTAACATGTATTGACGATGCGATATGCATTTGCACACGACGATACTTTTTGTCACACATCGCATGGGTTTGGGATTAGGGACTGACACCGCTGCTCTGCCAAGGGTGCCTCCATACACCTCAACTTGGTAAAGAGGCTGTAAAAATGGAGAGTAACAGTTAGATGCGGTCAACTCAAACGAAAAGAATGATGACATGTTGCATTGCATACATACATGAGATATGACTAATGTACACTTACTTAGATGATTCCACATCTAACATGGGTTGTGTCTCTAGAACATTCAAATGTTCTAGTTGGGGTTTGTAGCGAAGGCACGGAAGTGGATGAGATGTAACGATTCAAGCTGTCATGGATTTGATAAAAATTATTCTTAACATTTTGCTTCTTTATGAAGATCCAAATATGTACTAGTTATGTTATGTTTCAAGTCATGTTGAGAAACTTATGTTTCATTGATGAATAGTCTTGTATTATGAATTATGTTCAAGCAATGACCATGTAAGAAACTTATGAATTTGATGTATGCCTAGGTTTGATTCTTGCTTCCGCTATTGATGAATACCTAGCCTAGCATTTATGATGTATGACGAGTCTCATGCTAGGTAGGTAAATGGAAAATTTTGGAAATTTTTATTATGTTGAGTTGTTTCCTTATGGAAAAAAAATATATATTTGAAATTCTCGAAGTTATAATACGCCTGGGAATGTGGGGTGTTATAGTTGGTATTAAAGCAAACTAGTAGAAAACCTAGTGATAGCTTAAGGAAAATAGAATCATGGGATTTGAGGTCTCTTGTATATAGAATTGCTAATGGATTTCATGATAAAATGTCAGGATGGCTAAAAATTTCACTGATCGGGTTCTAGTAGATCATTGGGTCAACCGGATTAACTTGAGGGAGCCAGATCCCAACGAGAACATTTATGAGATACTAAGGTCACACAGATTCATGAGGAGATTTGAATGTAATAGGGTGTGTCGATTCGGATTGAGGGTCAGTTATGAAACTAACAGATGTATCATTCGAATGATTTTCGGTTCATTCGAATGATAGAGGTAGATTCGAATGTTTGCTAGGCGATTCGAATGAAGGTTTGGGTATCAGAGCAAATGGCACTTAGGGGATTCGGATGAGCAAGGGTTTATTCGAATGTTCATTGAAGGCTTTTAAAAGACCAAATGCCTCATTCGAATGTGGGTGAAATTCATTCGAACGAATTTAAAACAGTAACTTGATTATTGAAGGCTTTGAGCTACTCATTCGAATGCAACAGTACTTTCATTCGAATGAATTTCTCGGACATTTGAATGACTATGAGGCTCATTGAATGTTTTCGGCAATATGCTCACAAAGGCCTATCCGAATGCAACAGTCATTTGAATGTGGAAAGCATCATTCAAATGACTTATTCGATCGACAAGAGAAAATTTTGATTTTTGATTTTTTTGATTTTTGAATTTTTTTGATTTTTGATTTTTTTAATTAATTATTACCAAAAAAATTAACTAAACAAAGCCATATTCAAATGTCAGAGATGGATTCAGATGAAGGTAGGGTTATTTGAATGAACATGAGGGTATTCCGAATGTAGATTGTGGCTTTTTAAAGAAATGACAAACTCATTCGAATGAATTTTTCCTTCATTGGAATGAATTTTAAACAATAATCTTATTTGTGAAGGGATTTGGCCAGTCATTCGAATGCAACAGTACTTTCATTCTAAAGAATTTCTCTGCCATTCAAATTCAACAAGGGTTATTCGAATGCTTTCTCGATTAACACTGTAGCAGCTCATGGGTCATTCAAATGGTTTACAACACATTCGAATGACTGAGTTCATCTGAATACGATATTCGAATATCAACATACTTCAAAAAAAAAAAAAAATTCTCTTTTTTTTTTTTTTTACACACATACTTCTAAGGACCTAAATTTCTATTAACACAAAATTTAAAATCACACAGAATATCATCGGCAGATATATGCAAAATGGATTATCACAAAAGTTCAAGCATACTTTTACCCCCCACATGAAAGTCATGTTCAATCATCAGGTATAAGATACATGAGTGATTGCCACTAGTGCATGTAACACCCGGTATAACCGGTGTTAAGAGAATAAGAATGAAAGTGTGAAAATTCCAAAAATGCCCTTGAGAAGGTGTTGGATCCTTGAGATTGAGGGTGTCCGATGAGAGGGGTATTTTGGTAATTTGGATAGTAAAATCCAATAAAAAGGGTATTTTGGTAAATTAGAAATAATTCCTATGTGGAATTAGGTGAGTAGGTGAATTAAATCCCAATTTTGTAATTATGTGGAGATAAGGGATTAATAAATTCACAAAGGGTATTTTGAAATTTTGGAATTTAATTCCATAAAGGAAATAGGGAAAATGGATATTGAATTATTTGAGGAGAAATAATTAATTTTCCCTACATGGTGAATAAATGAGAAAATGCCACATGGATGTCCAAGATCAAGAAATGGAAGCCAAGTTTGTGTCTTAGAGTGACACTTGGCATAATCTTGGAAATTTGAGAGAAAGTATATATATTAGAAATGTGGGAGCATGTTTATATATATGTGGATTTATGAGTTGGAGAATGATTTAAATTAAATGCAAAAAGAAATGATAATTGGTCTTTCAAGCATTTAATGAGAGGCATTATGGTGTTGGATTAAAGAAAATCCAAAAAAAAAATGTGTAATTAGTCACCATTAATGCTTGAAATTATGGTGAATTAAATAAATCCAATGGAAAATGGGAAAATGGTCACCCATTAATGCTTGGAAAATGGTGGGATTTATTTAAATGAAAAATGAGGGATTTAAGTCTTTCAAGGTTGTCTCTCAAGTGTGATGGTGGAAAAGGGTCCCATTAAATTAAATGGGAAAGAAATTATTTATGTCTCTCAAGTGTGATGGTTATGAAAATAGTCCCATTAATTTAAATGGGAACAAAATTATATTTCAAGGGATGAGATTAATTCTTGAATTGGGAAAATGATTCAAGGGTTGCCATTAAATCTTGGAAGTTGGCATGGATTGCCAAATGGGTGGAGAGATTTTTAAAGAGAAATGATTGGAAGGTGGAGATTTAATCTCCAAATTAAATCAAAGGCTAGGATTAAAACCTAGCAAAGCACATGGATTGTGCTTCTTTTAGATGGCTAAGATGTTATCTTGTAAAGTGAGAAAAGATCTAATGGTGGATTTTAAGCAAGACTTAATACCATGGATTGTGTTAGTTTGGAGGGTGAGGATTTATTCTCACTAAATAAATCTAAGGGCTAGGATTCATTCTTGAAATGTGAAAGGCCTAGTATAAAATGGCAAGTGTGTAAGACTTGTTTGGTTATCATGTCTTGTTGGTGTGCTAGCCCCAGTTCCATGGTATCTCCGTCTTTAGGGGCTTCTAGCCCTATTTTCCTTTAGTGGGCTCTCATTTCTTCCGGGCATGGCGCTAAGATTTTCCTCGGTGGTGGCGATCTATCCTCCCAACGATGAGTGGATCGGGAATGAGAATCGGGGAGTGGCCTCTTAATAGGAATCAGCTCCCACCTCGGTTGAGGCTCAGGCAGTGGCATAAACTTTTTCAAGGTATCGGGCAACATCCCTTTAGGCATCATATCTTAGAATATACCAGCCATGTCTTGAAATGCCTACATGCCTTCAACATGTTGTTGTCTTAATGCTTCGTACTCTTCCCACGGGACCATACGTAATGACTGTCATGAAGCCCTAGCTTGATCAGCGGGGCACAGCCCCAAACTGGTGTTAAGCAGAGGTGGGGCTGGCTAGTTCCCCACCTCCTTGGGGTTGAGAATTATGAGGAGGGGGAGGTGCTCCTTGCGGGTGAGCATCTAAAATAATGGGAGGTTCTCCCTATTGTTGAGAGTTCTGTGGTGGTAGGCGTGTTTCTACGCCTTGAGAGAGAGTTTGTCGGTGTCCACGGGTGTTTGTCATTCTTAAATTGACTTTTTATCTTACGTTTCCCACAGACGGTGCCAATTGTTGTCGCCAAAATACAACAATCTAATTTTTTTTTTCGTGGGAGAATACAATTTGTGTGTGGTTGATCGCAGTAGTCTTGCTCAGGCCTCGTCAGCGTTTTGAGAGTTTTGTCACCAACATGCGCTGAGAGTCTCATCACCAATGCACTGTGAGTCTCGTCACTATGTGCTGAGAGTCTGATGAACAAGTGGGTCTGATGATCTGGTGGGTCTGGTAATTTGGTGGCCCCAAGATAACTGAGTGGCCAAGGATAACCAAGTGCCCCAAGATAACCGAGTGGCTTGCAAAATGAGAGCACTATTAGAGCCCAGGTAGGGGTCCCCGTACAAATCCTCCAATGCCTAGTCAGGTCTTGAGAGCAAAAGTGTGAAATTGTATTGAGGGGCCTAAGAGTGCGTACCTTGTGATGAAAAGGCATGGCCTCCTATTTATAGTGGAGGGTGAGGGGAGCCACATGGCAATCACAACGAGATTTTCACGGCCCATTTCGGAGATTCCACGGCCCATTTCGTGGGTTTCGAAGCCCATCTGGCTAGTCACGCATGAAAGTTTCATGCCGATAAGTGTAGGGCCACTCGGTCATTACCGAGTGGGGGTCATTTCTTTTGCTTCGATGCTTTTTGTAATTTCTTTTGGCCTTTGAGCCTAGATGTATCAACTTCCAACCCAATTTTGCCCTTGATTAAGCTTAAATCTCTCAAAACTCAAAACATAAAAGTTGTAGATAATTCTCTTATCTTTCCATAGGACTTTGAATCACCTCAATCTGAGCTCATATGAGAGATTTATATCCAAAAAATGAAAACAATGTCGTACCCATTTGGGATAACTGAGTGCGTCATGAAAAGTGAGGGGAGATTGGTCTCCCAGCCACTCGGTCATGATCGAGTGGGTCTTCATTCTCTTGGATTTGAGGGCCTCTTTTGTCTTTTGTCTTGGTTCGGATCTATCTTCGCTCCAATACTTGACTCTGATCCTTAATACGGCAGGTGCATCAACTTAGAGCCTAATTTTAGCCTTGATTCGGCCATGATCTCTCAAAACTAAAAACATAAAAGTTGTAGATAATTGTCTTAGATTTCTATAGGATTTTGAATCACCTCAATCGGAGCTCAGACGAGGGATTTATGCCTGAAAAACCAAAATAGTGTCACTCCTACTCGGTCATGACTGAGTGGGTCCTCCCTATTTGGTCCTGGCTCGACCCCTTGCTCCTTCAGCTTGTTTTCTTGATCTCCTGCAACCCCTTGGCCCTTTGGGCTTCATGTCCATGTCTCACGACTCTTTTAGGTCTTGTGGTTCTCCAAATTTGTAGGGCATATCACCAACCAAACAATGTGTCCATATTGAATTGCTATTGAATTCTAAATGTTGAAAGAAAATAACACCCACATGGTTAATTCGATTCGATTTACTAGTTTGTGTATGTAAATAATTCTTTTCATGAAAATAATATATTTCATTATTGTCTCAAATGCAAAAAGGTAATTAATTTATTAAAATATTTTCCTTACAGTACACATGGTTTATGTACTATCGCTGCTCCTAAAGCTACCTTCCTCATGATATTGACTTAGCTTGTGGGACTAATGATTAGTGTAATGTATTGTCACTAGCGAGCAGCTGGCTCAGCTTGCATCCATTAAGCATCATAACGTCAAAGCTAGATTATATGTAGTTTTGAGGAATGGGCAAGCGAAAGCTTGATCATTACCATTTTCAAAACCCAGTTGAAGCCATCCCATCTTTAATTTTAATCATACTGTCGCATGTTATTCAAACGTTTAATCATGATGTTGTTGCATACATGCAGTGCTAGTCTTCAAAGCTAATTTAACTTTTTCTTTTTTAACTTTCGTATGGTGGGTGTGTGATGAGAATAAATTCATCCTCCATTTCTTCATATATTTTGTGATTATAATTCTCCTAATAGTTGAGTGGAAAAGGTAGGCCTTTTTTTATCATTAGCGATTAGGCAAATGCATAAGTAAATTCTGTATCAACGCACTAAATTACTGTTTAGCTAAGTAATCCTCTATAATTTTTCACAGAAACAGATAAGTTACATTTGAATTATAGTTCTCTTCAGGAAGTGTTGACACATGGTTTTACACATTACAATCTTGTTGCTTTAATTGAGAAATCACCGACCATATTTTTACATTTGAACTGACAATGTGTATTCTATACATCCCACACGGTTTGCTCCATCAGAACTGAGGTCACGTACGATTTATCACTAGAGGGAGAAATCACGCATGATTTACTTTGCTGATACTTCTTATAGTAAATTTTTTTGGGTCATATTTACACCATGTTCATCATTGGCGTTTGATTGGTAAACTCTTGGTTGAGTGCTCCCCCATTCTTTTAATTTTGGTTGGGGATGTGCAAATTGAAATGCCCACGTGGTAGGTGGTAATTATAGAGAGATAGGAGGGCATTTCTAGATATTTTGAAGGACCTCAGGAGGTCTTAGGAGCTTGAAAGTTTAGTTTTGAAATATTTAAGTAATTAATGAGCATGTGTTGTTGTTGAAAAAAAAAAACAATCAAAATTTGTGCAGCTCAAAGGCAGATCAGTAGAGTCTAGTGAGGGATGGAAGAAGTAAGGTTTGAGATTGGGCTAATGAGTGCTGATGATGGCCAGGGAGGTGGCTTGATCCACTGTCTGGGAAAGCAAAGTATGGGGCAAGGCTAAATCCATTATCTAGGAGAGCTGGATTGACGCCCCAGTTGGTGTTTGGAGGTGTCGTCAGGTGAGTGGTGTCCCGAAAGGTCTTTGGTGCTCGGTGAACCCGAAGGGGCCTTCGGCTGTGGAAGGCCTAGAAGCTTGTATCAAGTCTTGAAGGGTTCTTTGGGTTGTTGGTTGGGACCCAAAGGGTCTTCAACTGTCGTTCTGGGTCTTCAACTCTAGGAAAGCTCTATGTGTCTCCAGGAGGTGCTTTGAACTCCTTAAGGTGTCCTTAAAAGGGTCTTCAAGAGCTTCTGGTCTTCAAGGTTTTCAGCATAGGAAGGTCAGAAGGCAAGTGGAGATCTCTCTCACGTGGGACCTTTGATGCCTAAGTAAGAAGATGTCGAAGAGGGTAGATGTATGTTATGATTCAAGGTCTTCGAAAGGGTATGACGCTTCAAAAGGAGTTGGAGGTGGATGGATCTAGGTTGTCGAATCTTACTTAAGTCTAGGCCTTTAGGGTTGAGATCTAGGTCCCTAAGGTATGGGACTGGGGGATATTTATAGGAAATGGAGGATTGGGACACGTGGCACGTTAGGACACACGTCACGCATGAACAAAGGCACATGGCAGGACCCTTTGAGTGAAAGGCACGAGCCTTCGAGTCCATAGGTAGGATTAGAGGACCAGAAGACACCCTTCGGGTTGTGGAAGCCCCAAAGGGGTTAATCAAGGTTAGTGAGGGCCTTCGGATGAGTTGCCCCCTATTGCAACACTCACCATGTATTGTCACTTTTTTCCTTTTTCTAGTTATAACACATATGATTTAACAGCTCAAATTATCAAAAAGAGTGAGGCATTTAGACTCGCCTGTGAACGAGTGTAATCGTAGTAAAAAATTAAATTTTTCGAGTAAGATCGAGTTGATTCATAGGGAGATTACTCATGGAATGAGGTAAACACCAAATCAATCAAGTTAAAGAATATGAGAAATGTTTAGATTGATAATGATTATCTGTTGTCTAGATATGGAGAAATCTTGGGTCAAGACAATTCAAGTGTCAAGCTGAACTGATTCCCATATAGTATACTTAAGTATAACAGAATATTCAGACTGCTTGAGGTTTAGGCAATGATAACTCTAGTTTAAGCAATCCCCATACATGGCATGGAGGACTCTATATTCAGCAGTTATCATAAATTAGTGTATAAATAATGTTTTGCAAAGATAATCGTTCGGGCTTGGGTATGAGGACGTTTCCAGGTTAAATAACCTTCATACATAGCATGAAGACTCTAGATTAGGCATACGAACCAATCCAAGCCTAAAGTTTTTAAATGAAGAACAACTCTCAAGCTCTCTTAGTTTCTGCTATTGAACATATGAAGTTCGGTTACCTTGGGTAATCAAAGGCATTGAACACTGTCCTTGCCTTGCCTCAAGTTTAGAGTTAGCTACTCATCTCCATGGAAAATAAAATAACTTGAACAAAACAGAGACAAACAATAACAATAACTAGAAGATGAACTACTGTTGCATTGAGTACTTGAACAAAGCTATGATGGGTATTGAACTTACAGTAAACTTAAAGAACAAAACAAAGAACGAGAAATGAAATGCTAAAAAGTACAAACAAACATGCAGAATATAAAGACTATGCTATTGATTCCTATTTGATTCTAAACACAAAAGGAGATTTATGTTCTTGTCCCTACTACTTTGATTTGAGGAGGATCGTTTCTTTTTAAACTTGTCGAGCATGGAGAAGGGGGACCACTTGGTGAAAAGTTGCTCAAAAAGTTCATTTAATTTACTACTTGTGCCACCATGTTTATTTGTGCATTTGAGGGCTTGCTTCGGGGAGTCATTCGAATGAGTGGGAAGAGACATTCGAATGATTAGCTTGATTTCCTTTAGCTGCTTGCATCATTAGAATGAATTCAAGGCTCATTCAAATGAATTTCGTTTTTTACTGTACATTTGCATGTTGATTTCCTTGTTCATTCGAATGCAACAGTAACCATATTTGAATGAATTTTTGACTCTGCTCTTTGCTTTCTTCTATTCATTCGAATGACTTTGGCAACATTCGAATGCCCTTATTTTCATCCGAATGATTTTTGGACTATATGAATTACCTTGACTTCTTGAATGGCTACTTCACATTCGAATTAGGCTAATCTCATTCGAATGTATTCCCGATAGTCTTCACATTCGAATGTCTTAAAGAACTCATTCGAATGTGTACTTTGTGATCCTCTCATTTGAATGCCTTTGATTTTCTTCTATCACTTCCTTCCATCCGAATTGCTCTATCCTCATTCGAATTATTGCAAATTTCATTCGATTGATGTGCCTTGGCTACTTCTTTTTCCTTTCTTTTCTTGGGTTACTCATTTTCATTTGATTATGCTCAATCACACCCCAAATGAATTATTTTTGGTCATTGATCCATATCTCCCATTGAATCTTACAAACAAGTATTTTTTATATTTTAGCTCATTAAATTGATTATGGATCAATAAAATTATGAAAAATCACCCCCTAAGGATCTTTAGTGCTCAGTAGACCCGAAGGGGCCTTCGACTGCGGAGGGCCTAGAAGCTTTTATCAAATCCCAAAGGGTTCTTCGGGTTGGTTGTGTAATGACCTGTTAGAGGGCCCAAAATTTTTTTAAATCATTTAATGGTCTATTTAATTTTTTGTTAAGAGAAATTGTCGATTAAATATTTAAGGTAGCAATTTAGGAATTTTTAAATGTGAGAATAGCATTTAAAGGCATTTAAATTATGTGAAAATTAAATACAAGGGTATGAAGGTAATTCTAAGAGTTTTAATAATAATTTCTTTTATTAGGAATTATTTATTAGTGATAGTATGTATTTAAGGGAGAATCTATGAGTGAGAAGGTTTAGGTTTGAAGTTTCCAAGTTATAGTAGGAAAAGGAGATGGGCTTCTAGGACTACTTCTCTATACATATATATATCCTCATCTAGCTTAGTTTCTTCACGCCGTCAAGAACAGAGAACATAAGGAGCAGAGAGTTCAATGGTGGTAGTAGTGTCTTGTTGAGAAGCTTCCGTTGAATTGTTTGAATTGATCAAGATTGTAAGGCAAGTATCTTCCCTGTAATCCCTTTCATTACAGATTCATCTTAGTTCGTTCTCAGTTTATTCAAGAACTCTCGTTTGAGTTTTCAGATTTATATCAATAAACAGATACGTATATATATATATATATATATGCATACAACAGTGAGTGCATAAGTAATATATACATGTTTCTTTATAGCGATGTCTTCCAATAAGATCGTTAAATCACCCTTAATGTTGTTTCATGTCGATTGGGATTTGTTTTCCCAAGATTTGTTTCGGAATGGTGTAGATTTATTAAGTTTTGATTCAGAATATAGTCTCTGTGTTCATAATTGTGCTTTATATATGCAGACATCCGGATGAGAGCCCTCATATCTGGATGGATTTGTCAAGATTTGTGAGTAGCATCTAGATGGATCTTTGTATATAAGAATGGCTTGTTTAGTCTCTATGAGTGATATCCGGATGGCCTATGCGTGTATCCGGATAACCTTGTTATATATCCGAATGCTTTGTTTCCGTATTGGGATGTGTCCAGTGATGTTGTGAGTGATATTCAGATACCTTGTTTTGTATCTAGATGTGTCTAAATATTTTTGTGTGTGATATTCGGATGGGTTCTTCATGCATCCAAATAAGTCAAGTTAATATATGGATGCCCTTTTCTTCTATCCGGATGAGTTCAACATATTCGGATGTCTTAATCATATCCTGATGGCTTCTCTCATATTCGGATATCCTTCCTCATATTCGGATGGTTTTTCCAGAATTTTGAATATGCTTTCCAATGAACCCCAATACAAGTTCTTAGTTAAATAAAGATTAAATATCCTCAAATATTGGAATCTTATGGCACTTATAATAAGTGTAACATGCCCATAACTCTTGAATCATTATATTCCAATACAAATGATGAAGATCATATCATGTTCAGTATTATTTTATTATGACATGATCAACATTATTTCATGAGATTATGTGCATACATCTTGGTATGAGTATTGAGCATGACTTTATATGGAGCACTTCATATCGTGTGCTAGAATGTGTATGGACATTGTATTCAGTATGCACGATAGGCGGCTTGTCCGCAGGGATCCCACCAGTTTTAGTTTATGTGTTGCTCACTTGGTGATAACCAGGGGGCTAGGGGCATATTGTCCACAGTATGTGCTTACAATTTTTATGTATGCAGGATTCAGATCAATCAGGTATATATTATCAGATTATGTGGGTCCATGAGCCAAAATTGCATACCTGCATTTATTTACAGTCTATGTGCATTACATCTTGTAAATGTAATTTTTCAATGATAATTATATCCCTCAATACAAGAAAAGTTAGTATTTTATCAATATCGGCATTCTTTGATTCAGTTTCAGTTATTCTTTTTAGTTTATTACTTACTAACCTTTGTAGCTCACCTTGTACTCTTTACCATTCCAGATCCTAGCGGGGGAGTACCAGCTATGGGGTCTAACAGCAGTGGTCAGTAGTATGTGCACGTGGAGTCGCTAAAAAATAAAAGATGTAACACCTCATCTCTTAGAACTACCCACGAAGAGGTGCTACGAAAAAAATAGATAAAATAAAATAAACTCTCTGAAAAACAGAAACTGAAATCATCAATAACTCAACTAATCAAAACTGGTGAAATTGAACTTTGAGTCAATATAAACTGAAAACCATAAACTCTAAGGGACAATTCCTCAACTGAAATATAAAATAATCCTAAATTGAAAAGACACTATAAACTAACAAAACTCCCAGACATCTTTTATTCTTGAGTGGCTCCACATACACACACTACCGACCACTGTTGCTAGGCCCCACATCTGGTACTCCCCCGCTAGGACCTAGAATGGTGAACAGTACAAGGTGAGCTACAAAGATCAGCAAGTAATAAACAAGAGAGAATAACTGAAGTTGAATCGAAGAATATTGATACTGATAAAATACTAATTGTTTTTATACTAAGGGATATAATAATTATGGAAAAATTGCATTTACAAGATGTAATGAACATAAACTGTAAATAAATCTAGGTATGCAATTTTGGCTCATAGGCCCACATAATCTGATAATACATACATGACCAATCTGAATCCTGCATACATAAAAACTGTAAGCATATATTGTGGGCAATACTGCCCCTAGCCCCCTGGTAGTCACTAGGCGAGCAACACATAAACTGAAACTAGTGGGATCCCCGCGGACAAGCCGTCTGGCACGCATATTGAATGCAATGTCCATACATGTAACACCCCGTCTCGCCAGGCGTGTCACTATAAGGGTATTCTTGGGATTTCTTTTTTTTTCTTCCTCCAAACTTAACACGCGCGTTGTGTCAAGAACAATCTTCACTTGCAGATACAAACCCCGAGAACCCCAGCCTTGCCCGTTTAACTATCAAGACCAATAATCTTAAACTAAACGAGACATAATACAACGCAGCGGGTACATTAATATCAAAAACCGTAGTTCTTATATTGTATTTCCTTAGCAAAATACATAATACGGATCAAATGATAACATCGATAATATACAACTGTTCATTTACAACCTGAGATACATACTAAAGCCTCCAAACGTTACGACGACTACCAAACTGAGCACCATTGGCCCTCAACCGGCCACATCCTTGCCTCGCAGCAGTCCCTGGCTGGAACATTAAACGTTCCAAGGGCATAGCCCAGGTTAGATGATAAAACATCTAAGTGACGGCATGAAATAGTTAATACAATGCATGGAAGACACACGAGCATGGCATACTTAGACAAACGAAAATATGCAAGACACGTCTAACTTGAGAAATCTCCCTGATATACTCAACCTCCCGTGGAAAATACCATTCCACAAACCGTTAGGGTTGACCTTGCCGCGACATACTTAATCCTCGAGTGCCCTACCGTGTCACTCGATCACTAGCCCCGGATGCCCTACCGTGTCACCCGATCACCAGCACAAGCCCTGAGTGCCCTACCGTGTCACCCGATCACCAGGATTGACCTTGTCCCATTCTCAAGTAGACCCCATCCCGTCCCACACAGAAACAACATCGACACGAATATCAATACCCCGGTGATATGAAAATCACACGTCATGCACCGACTCTTTTATAAGTAAAAACAGTTGATGCAATACATCTCATGATTAATATGCAAATGATGTCATATATACATAAGTAAAACGCATAAGCATAGCATCCCGAGTCCTAGTGAGACCACTCACCCGAGCTCACTACACTCTTACCAATACATTCCCAAAACAAGGGTAAAACTAGAGACAAACCACTCACCTCGAACTCATTCGGATCGCCTTGATCCTCGTGTACTACCTCGATTTGCGTGCCAAATCACAAACTTTTGAACTTATATTCAATCTCGAGCCAAGATACTTCCTAAACACCATATTTAATTAAAGAAGTATTAAAATCTATTTTCTTCAATTTTTTTCCTAATTTTCTCTAATTTTCTCCCATTTTTCACCTCGATAATTCCAAAATAATTATTTCCTCAAACATTGTTCTCAATTTTTTCACATGATAATTCCTAAAATAATTAAAGGAAAATACTGGAATTAAAAGTACCGATTTTGACCCTGTCACGCGCTCGCACGCGCCTAGCGTGTGAATGTGCGTGAACTGTGGCGCGTGTGGCTCACGCGCCACCTTCTTCTCCGATTTCCAGCCGGCAACACCTCCTCCGATGACCGATTTGACCTCACCCCCTTCAAGCCTTCGATGAGTCGATCCTATTGGTGCCATTTTCCGGCCGAAAGGACGCCGAAAAAGCTGCCAAATCGGCAGTTGCAGGTCCGACGAGGCGGACCACCTCGCTTCTTCGAACAGCCTCCAATTGCACACGAAAACTCACGAAACTCTCCAGAATAGCTCGCCTTGATGCAAGGATGAAAAACCCCCTATTCACTCTCCTCGATTCACACCAAATCGCGGCCTATTTTTGTGCAACGTTTCGGCCGAAACCCTAGGTTTTTATAGTCGTTTTCCGGCCAAAAACGGGCCAATCAGTGGCCATTCCTTGGCCACCAAGCACCCTAGCGCCGGATACAGCCTTCCCCGCACTTCCCTCGGTCGTCCCATCGCCGGATTCGGCCTCCACGTGCGGTTGATTGCGGCGGCCAATTGTGTTCACACCTAGCTTTTGGTTTATTTCACTTTCACCCCCTGTTTTCTTCAAATGCCATTTTTCTCCTTTTCATGACATCCCTGATAAATCCAACTACACCATTAAGACCCTCAAGATTAGTATTCTTCATTTGGTCCTTGAAACTTCTGAAAAATTACTGTTTTGGCCTCCCTTGGGCAAAATTAGAAAACTGCAGTTTGGCCTGACTGATCGTTTTGACCTTAAATCCATTTAATTCAACCCGAAATCATTTAAGGGTTGTTCTACACATTAAATATTAGTCATTGACACGTTTCGTTAACTTTTCGGATATATCTAACGTCGATTCGGTTTTCTCAGCCTTGTCGACAGCTGTACCGAAAACTGTTCTTGATCCAATTTCTTTCATCACTAAAAATCATAATTTAAATCACTCATCGATATTGTACCATTTTTCTTGGCTATCTAGGGTCCGGGGTACTCCCTCGAGCCACTTCGGTCTTTTAAGACTGCAACAGTGTGTCCTAAAACCTTATTCTTTTGATAATTCCACTTGTACCCTTCATCAAATATTATTTATGATCTCAAATCATTCCTGGGTATTACATTCTCCCCCCCTTAAGAAATTTCGTCCTCGAAATTTGATCCGCTATAATTGTATCACCACTATTGCTAATAACTTCCGATTGCAATGTCCTAAATACCATTCTTAGTCCTTAACAATCATTCATAATTTATATCTTCATATGGTTTGAGTTTACCAAACTCGTTTCTTATCTTCCAGAATATCCCGTTGTAGCTCCATATCGGCGGCTACTCAACTCCCAAAATAATTTATAAACCCTAATATCATTCCCAATTGTATCCTCAAACTACTTTTTATCTGGCTCCTAAATCTCCCAATCCAATATCAGGATCACACCAAGATTAAGCTAACTCGGTCACCATGATGGCACAGAAATTGATGACATTGAACTTACTCAGCGTATCTTTTTCTCAATTATCTCGATCGCATATTATCTTTAGGGATAATTTCTCAGCCTCTTATGGCTGGTCATGCAAATTATCCACTTAGGTCTCCCAAAAACACAATTTCTCCTACAACAGCCTAACATCCTGACATGTTACTATTTATCTTCCAAACACTATCCAACAATCAGATCAATTTATCTCAGCTCAGAACTCCCGCGTCGTTTCAATTTATCGACAACCTTCCATAATTATACACATCCTTCATTTGTGGCTCCTCAACTTAGCACCGCTAAGTGTTCCATTTCAACCAAACGGTGCTTTCCATATTTCTCCACATGAGAATAATCTCTCTATTGAGTCAAACAAGATCCCTGTTATCCCCGATTCTAGGAGTAGACATAATCTCGTCCTTTTTAGGCGATCTAGTTTTCACACAACTCTTTAAGAGAAAACCTTTATGGTTAGCTTTTGATTCTCACTGGGTCTTCAACAATACTTAGTATAATTATAACAGCTTAACCTACTGTCTTGCAACCCAAATAAATTTTCGTAGTGGAACTAAAAACTCATGTCTTCCTTTATAACAACTCACTATATGTTTCCTCAACTCATAACACTTCTCTTGAAAAGAAAAAAAAACACTTTTGTTTACTTTTTGTTTACTTATCGACTTATAACTTGCCATATCTTTATGTTAACTTTGTCTCTTTTAATCTGTCAACTCATGTTCTCAAGGGTACCTAGGTATACTTACCATTGCTGCAACCTTTATATATCACCAAAGGCAAGGTTCGAAATAACTAAATCGGAGCCAATTGCTAACAATTCCTAAGGTGTGTAATACAAAACCAAGAGCCAAGTCGATACCAATAATTAAAGTCCTCCCAAAGCCATATCTAGAAAGAAACAATCATCCCACCTCTTGTTTCATCTGGAAACACATTTTTTTTTTTAAGCAACTCCATGGCACATGTTAATACCAAGGATTACTCCATTCCTAGTTAGGAGCTACCTCGACCTAGGAGCAATATTACTATTTCACCACAACTCCTAAATTTTTCGAGCGCACCCCTCCCTTCTTGGTAACCTTAACTTCACGAATTTCTATCATGGATGCAATTATCCTAGAAGAATTTTTCACAAATTTCTATTAACAACTCGCCAAACATTATTTCGTCGCTTGAGATTACATTTCCTTCTTCTGATTCTCTTTTGTCTATCGATTACCATAATCCACATGGCAATTATCCCGCTTAGGTCATCTTCCAAGCCTTCAACCTTTTTATAACTGTTAGGGATTCTACCATAATGCTCCGGCCCATAGGAACTTGGACTCTAATCCGTACATAACATCCATGTTGTCGCCCAAACTTTGGTACCTGACCGTCTCCACAGTTCACTGTGTTGCTCCGACTCATGGGTATCACACCCCAAAACTGCAAGCCAACTACCAGTCCTCTGCCTTGGTCCCTAGGCTCAGAACCATTGTTACAGGCCAAACACCAATGGTGTTATTGCTACGCTAGAATTCCTCATTCCATTTCCGAGGCTACAGTGGTTCTATTGGTACTAATCCAAATCCTTGATATTTTGGACTCCTAATTTTCTTTTCTAAAGAAGATATCACTCATTTTGAGTGGTGTATCCTTGTCCGTTACCATTCCTAAGACTTCGGATTTCTTTCTCACAATTTAATCTCTTCTACTTTCAAAATTTATCATGCATATGACGAAACCTCACTCTCCTATTGCTGCTCTTGCAGACGTTCATAATTTATCAAACACGCCAACGCCAATTGTATTTTCAGTTTATCATATTCTAGACTTATACTAGATCGTTCAACCATATTATCGTCATTACCGTATGTTTAACCTATCACAAGATTGGCTTAGAACTTCCATTCTCCTTATATGTTTATTCCACAATTGACTTTCAACTAACACTCACTATATAGGTCATTATGTCAATCATTCCCATTTCTTTGAATCCATTAGGATCAACTTCAATTTTGTTTAGTCTTAATCAAGTCCCAAGATATCTTTACGAGCTTAATCAAGCTTTAGCAAGCCTATCTCATTGCTTGGTGCCTTAAAACTCAAGCTAAGACTTTTATGACTACCCCTCGGTCCTTGACAATCATTGTTATGCTAACTATCTTCTTTTGTGTTTGAATCTTCTTAAATCGACTAGGGTCATTTCAAGCTTAAATATAACATCGTCTTCATAAGTTAAAATATCTTTTTATCTCCAAGTATATACAGTACGCGTAAATTTTCTTTAGAAACATCAAATCAAACTCGAAATTCTCTTATCAAAATTTTTCTAGTCTCCAAGATTCGTCCTAAATTACCGATCTTTATTTTATCAGTGATCCTTATATCGTTTACAATCCCCATATATTCACATAAAGTTTTATTTTGCAAATTCCCTATAAGCCAAAGATTCTTTCAACTTCCACGGGAAAATTCTAGTCCTCGAAGCATGCAAACTTTACGTTTTACATCCTAATAACTTTCGGTCGTAACTTGATCCTAACTATAGCTGATTTACAGTCGATCCCTCTTTGTCTCGTAGTTACTATTCGAAATTCCAAAATCCTAAATCACCAAGATTTCACTTAACAGGAAAATTCTCACTATAACCTAGAGCCTTTTATTCAACAAAATTACTATCGAGAAATACTTCTAAACACTTCAAACAAGAATTTGATCCTCAATTAGTTCCGATTCGTTTTCCTCGTCTGATCCTAAACTAAAATCCTCGATATAGTTCCTTTTTTTTTTTTTTATCATCTCCCAAAACTTCCACATGACTTAAATCTACGCCTTAACTTTCTTTGTCCTTGAATAACATATGAAACCATATGACTCGTCCCTATGAGTCATTTTCTTAAGGTATTGGTTCCTTATTTTCTCTGTCATTAATTCCGATTTTTCTATCTCAATATCCCCATTAATACTTCCGGATTCCTAAAATCCTCAAGCTCTGTTCTCTAAAGCACTTATCGAATCATCCTAAGTTTCTTATCGGGTCGTTCCTTAGGATCCTTGATCTATAACAAGTCATTCTTTCTCTTGAATCCTTATACTATTCGATCAAAACCTGATCTACAATTAGGTTATGTCTTATCATACTAACTGTCCACAACTCGCTTATTCTTAATAACCACCAGATATCCCAACATTTAGCAAAAATGGTTTTGACTAATGATCTCCAAACTATGGTTTCCAGATCTTACGAATCCTCAGTTATGATTTATTAAACCATCCTTACATTCGAACCATTTTGTTGAATGCTAACTCCGAATCCAACGTTCTATCACTTAGCAAGGTCTAGTATTCCTCAATTAATATCCTCAAAGACTTTAATCGAAAATCCCCAAATCTCCAAGCAAATGTTTTGTCTTTATGATCTATCAGTTCCTTTCCCCTAAGTCTCCATTCGGGATTTTCATTAGTTAGTCCTAACTGATCCGTTCTTCTTAAGTCCTTAATTCGGATGTCTAGCTTAACCTTAAGATCTTCAAGTCGTTCTTCTTTCCCACGCCCCTAACAGGTTCTCCTAATAATCTCCGTCGTTTCAATTATCTTAGTCAGGGCATGACATCACCACCATTTAACATGTCCCAATCGAGAGGGTACTAAGACGATTCACTAAGATTCTTTCGAAAGAGATTTTATGCTATGCTTCAAGTTGTACCAAAATCACCAACATATTTATTCCTCAAAGGTTTTGGATCGTATATCTCTTTTATCTCGACGACCCTCATTACTGGCTTCCTAATTTCCAAAAGATGTGAATAGAACTTGTTCGTCTGCTCTTAACGCTGAAAGTATATTCAAATTGAAAACCTCAAATTTCATCTTTCTAGAGTTTCCATACCATTTTCGACTATATTCCGAACATCTCTTAGAATCCATAACCCTGTTCTAAGTTCTCGTTCAACAGTGCTAACCATGCTAAGTTCAACAACCTAGCTTAACCATCCCAGGGTTTTAACCTAGGGCTCTGATATCAATTGTAACACCCCGTCTCGCCAGGCGTGTCACTATAATGGTATTCCCGGGATTTCTTTTTTTTTTCTTCCTCCAAGCTTAACACGCGCATTGTGTCAAGAACAATTTTCACCTGCAGATACAAACCTCGAGAACCCTAGCCTTGCCCGTTTAACTATCAAAACCAATAATCTTAAACTAAACGAGACATAATACAACGCAGCGGCTACATTAATATCAAAAACCATAGTTCTTACATTGTCTTTCCCTAGCAAAATATGTAATACGGATCAAATGATAACATCGATAATATACAACTATTCATTTACAACCTGAGATACATACTAAAGCCTCCAAACATTACGATGACTACCAAACTGAGCACCATTGGCCCTCAACCGGCCACATCCTTGCCTCGCAGCAGTCCCTGGCTGGAACATTAAACGTTCTAGGGGCATAACCCAGGTTAGATGATAAAACATCTAAATGACGGCATGAAATAGTTAATACAATGCATGGAAGACACACGAGTATGGCATACACAGACAAACGAAAATATGCAAGACACGTCTAACTTGAGAAATCTCCCTGACATACTCAACCTCCCGTGGAAAACACCATTCCACACACCGTTGGGGTTGACCTTGCCGCGACATACTTAATCCTCGAGTGCCCTACCGTGTCACTCGATCACTAGCCCCGGATGTCCTACCGTGTCACCCGATCACCAGCACAAGCCCCAGGTGCCCTACTGTGCCACCTGATCACCAGGATTGACCTTGTCCCATTCTCAAGTAGACCCCATCCCGTCCCACACAGAAACAACATCGACACGAATATCAATACCCCGATGATATGAAAATCACACACCATGCACCGACTCTTTTATAAGTAAAAACAATTGATGCAATACATCTCATGATCAATATGCAAATGATGTCATATATACATAAGTAAAACGCATAAGCATAGCATCCCGAGTCCTAGTGAGACCGCTCACCCGAGCTCACTACACTCTTACCAATACATTCCCAAAACAAGGGTAAAACTAGAGACAAACCACTCACCTCGAACTCATTCGGATCGCCTTGATCCTCATGTACTGCCTCGATTTGCGTGCCAAATCACAAACTTTTGAACTTATATTCAACCTCGAGCCAAGATACTTCCTAAACATCATATTTAATTAAAGAAGAATTAAAATCTATTTTCTTCAATTTTTTTCCTGATTTTCTCTATTTTTCTCCCATTTTTCACCTCGATAATTCCAAAATAATTATTTCCTCAAACATTTTTCTCAATTTTTCCACATGATAATTCCTAAAATAATTAAAAGAAAATACTGGAATTAAAAGTACCGATTTTGACCCTGTCACGCGCTCGCACGCGCCTAGCATGTGAGTGCGTGTGAAGTGTGGCGCGTGGGGCTCACGCGCCACCTTCTTCTCCGATTTCCAGCCGGCGACACCTCCTCCGATGACTGATCTGACCTCACCCCCTTCAAGCCTTCGATGAGTCGATCCCATTGGTGCCATTTTTCGGCCGAAAGGACGCCGAAAAAGCTGCCAAATCGACAGTTGCTGGTCCGACAAGGCAGACCGCATCGCTTCTTCGAACAGCCTCCAATTGCACACGAAAACTCACGAAACTCTCCAGAATAGCTCGCCTTGATGCAAGGATGAAAAACCCCCTATTCACTCTCCTCGATTCACACCAAATCGTGGCCTATTTTTGTGCAAAGTTTCGACCGAAACCCAAGGTTTTTATAGTCGTTTTCCGGCCAAAAACGGGCCAATCAGTGGCCATTCCTTGGCCACCAAGCACCCTAGCGCCGGATACAGCCTTCCCCGCACCTCCCTCGGCCGTCCCATCGCCGGATTCGGCCTCCACGTGCGTTTGATTGCGGCGGCCGATTGTGTTCACACCTAGCTTTTGGTTTATTTCACTTTCACCCCCTGTTTTCTTCAAATGCCATTTTTCTCCTTTTCATGACATCCCTGATAAATCCAACTACACCATTAAGACCGTCAAGATTAGTATTCTTCATTTGGTCCTTGAAACTTCTGAAAAATTACTATTTTGATCTCCCTCGGGCAAAATTAGAAAACTGCACTTTGGCCCAACTGATCGTTTTGACCTTAAATCCATTTAATTCAACCCGAAATCATTTAAGGGTTGTTCTACACATTAAATATTAGTCATTGACACGTTCCGTTGACTTTTCGGATATATCTAACGTCGACTCAATTTTCTCAGCCCAGTCGACAGCTGTACCAAAAACTGTTCTTGATCCAATTTCTTTCATCACTAAAAATCATAATTTAAATCACTCATCGATACTGTACCATTTTCCTTGGCTATCTAGGGTCCGGGGTACTCCCTTGAGCCACTTCGGTCTTGTAAGACTGCAACAGTGTGTCCTAAAGCCTTATTCTTTTGATAATTCCACTTGTACCCTTCATCAAATATTATTTATGATCTCAAATCATTCCTGGGTATTATAATACACATACCAGCACACGATATGAAGTGCTCCATATAAAGTCATGCTCAATGCTCATACCAAGATGTATGTACATAATTTCACGAAATAATGTTGATCATGTCATAATAAATGCTAAACATGTCGTTTGATCTTCATTATATTAAAATACAAAGACTCTATGAATTATGAGTAATACCTAAGAAATTGGGATTATTTGAGAATAAGTGTTTTATTAGAAAAATAAAATTTCTGGGAAGATTGGTATTTAAATAGTCCAAAAAATTGACCAAAGCAGCTGCATGGAGTGCCCTCGAGATGAGATATCTAAGAAAAATGATATGGCATTGACGAGTATTTCGAGGCATGATTTATGGCATCGAAAGAAATTGGATCAGAAATGATTTTTGGTACAACTAAAATATAGCTATGATTTGAGCCAAAAAATCGAATTATCGTAAGAGACTTTCTGAAGGTCAATGGAACCCCAAGGTGGTTCATATTTACTATGTAAAACAACCCTTCAATGGTTTTAGGAAGAAACAAAAAGGTTAACGACCAAAATGAATATTAGGGCCTAAGTGCAATTTCTCGAATTTGCTCGAGGAAGGTTAAAATGACATTTTTTTTTCAGAATCTTAGAGGATGAAAAAAAGAGTTTAAATCTTGAAGGATTCAATGGAAGTTATAAAAAGTTCAGGGGTCTTGTCGAAAGGGCCAAAATGCAATTCAAGAATGAGAAGGGGTGAAAGTGTAATTTTCAAAAGAGCTTGGAAGCCATGACTGACCAAGCACCATCCCATCACAAAAATCATCCATGGGAGGCTCGATAAAGTGGTAAGGGACGTCGGGACAAAGCCCTAAAACCAATCTTGGCCGTCAATCGATCTTGGCACGGTCGAAAACGGCCAAACTTTTCGACCGAAAGTGGCCGAAAAGTTGGCCATTTAAAGCGAGTTTTTGAGTTGTTTTCGGTGCGTTTTAGATGGATCTAAGGCTTGGGGAGACCTTAATGGCCTTGGTTGAAGTGAGATCCGTCGTTTAGGGGTTCAAATTTGTGTATAAATAGAGATCCAAAGTGGCCAGAAATTTCAGAATTTTATGCGTCAAATCGATTGCATTTTTGTTGCCCATTATGTTAGGATCATTTCTGAAAATTTTGAGAAATTTTGGAGTTCATTTGAGGGGGTGATCGGAGCTTTGCCAGAAAAATCGAATCCTACTAGAGCCGGACCAATTTTTGCTCAGAATGAGGTCTTCGGGGTGTTGTTTCAAGCTCAAATTTTGTGAGGGTGATCGAATCAAGGTGGGCTATCTTATGATACAGGCCGTTTGATTTTTCGGTGTGCCAGCACCAGAGAAAACGATCGGAGGTAATTTTTTATTATTTTTAAATGCTAAAAATAAAATAAAATAGAGTAAAAATAGAAATAAGAGGGATAAAATTCTAAAAAAAATATCTATAAATACAGGAAAAATGAATAGTTTATTTTTATGAATTTTTATTTGGTAAATTTCATGAGAAAATAATTATTTTGAACTTTTGAAAGGAAACTTAGTTAGAAAAAAATAGAAAGAGATTTTGGAAAATTCTCAGCAACTTGGAGACTTAAGAGGATCTAATATTTTTAGAGCCAATTAGTATAAACCCCAAGTAGAGGCTCAGGGGAAAAGAGACTAATGGTTTGTAGAATGAAATTCTTACTTAGAGATTTTCGAAATTTTCGATTGAAGTCTTAGAAGTTGTGGAATTAAGTGTGGCATAGTGGAAGTGCATGTCCAAGAAAGTTTTGGTTAAGGAAATACTTGATATTTAAGTGTGTACAATGACCCACCTCTCTTTCTTGGGAACTTACCTGGTGTACTATTCACATACAGAAACTATTCCAATATTCGGTTACAATTCGTAGTGAATAGTGGAAGCTTGAAGGAAGCTAGTACAAGAAGAACGATTAGTGTGTTATGACATGGCCTAGCTAATGAGTTAGGATCGAATGATAAGTATTTTTGAGGATCAATTAGGGTCTCAGAAATAAGATGTATAGATCAGGGATCAAATGGATTGGGTCAAACGAGAGGCCAAAGATGGCCAAAAAATGGCGCATGGTTACAAAAATTGATGAGACGATAGTGGTGCAACTGATGTGATTCGCAGAGACAGGGTAAGAAACCCTAGCAGCGTGACGACACTACTAATTTGATGTTCGCAGTGACAGATCTAGATAGACCACGTGCAAAGGGCTGAGGGATGGCTTATGGTAAGGTATAGGAGACACGTCAACCGAAGCATCATAGCAGTCGGCTTAAGAGATGATCAAATGCTAAAGATCTAGGGCAACACAATATAGTTTGTACCTTATATGGGATCCGAGTTCCAATAGTCTAGGATGCAAGGCATACCACTAGCTTGATGAGCGAGGCTAGGAGCCTCAGAAATCCAAAAGAGATAGATCGTATTGTGGAGACACGATCTAAGAAAGAAGAAGCATGAAATGTTTTGAATGTGAATTGTATCCTATAAAAAAAAAAAAAATCTTTGTATCTAGGTTCATGGTCATCTTATGAATTGGTAATGAGATGAGCTTTGCGAGACTCGAATGATAGATTAACCTCGGTGTTTACTATGGCAATGCTAAGTGAGATCATGAGATAGTCGTAAAGAAAAAGTTAGGTGGCATAAAGGAGAAGCTACCTGATGTGTGAAAGAACCATCGTAGATTTGATTTAGATGCCACCTATGTGGTGACGTTGTAACACCCCCTCTCCTAGAATTGGCTGAGAAGAGGTGCTACGGGGAAAATAAAATAAACTAACTGATAATCTAAAATTTGATACCATAAATGAATATCTCAATCAATTGAAATAAAAACTCTGAGTCAATACAAACTGAAAGGCATAAACTCTGGCTAAGGGACAATCCCTCAACTGAAATGTAAAATAGATCTAAGCTGACAGAATGCTACAAAACTCAACAGACTCCCAGACATTTTTTATCTTAAGTGGCTCCACGTACACACACTATAGACCACTGCTACTAGGCCCCATATCTGGTACTCTCCCGTTAGAACCTATAGGGGTGAAGAGTACAAGGTAAACTACAAAGCTTAGCAAATAATAAGTTGGAAAGAATAATGAAACTGAATCGAAGAATATCGATACTGATAAATACTTATTGAACTTGTACTGAGTATAATCACTGTCTGTTTGCATTCATAAAAATGTAATGCACATAAACTGTAAACTAAATACAGGTATGCAACTTTAGCTCATAGGCCCACATAATCTGATAATACATACCTGTCTGATTTGAATCCTGCATACATAAAAACTGTAAGCACATACTGTGGGTAATATGCCCCTAGCTCCTTAGTGGCTCCCAGGCGGGCAACTCATAAACTGAGCTAAAACTGAAACTGTTGGGATCCCCGCGAACAAGCTGTAATACCCGAGAAATTTGGGTTAATAAAAAATATGTAATTTATTAGAGAAATGGGATTTCAGAGAAAATTGGTATCTGAATAACCTGAAAAATTGATCAAATTGACTACCGGGAGTACCTTGGAGCCGAGATGCCAAAAGAAAATGATGTGGCATTAACAAGCACCCTGAGATAGGATTTATGGTGCAGAAAGAAATCAGATCGGGAATAGTTTTCGATACAGCTAAAATGCAGCTGCCAATTAGGCTGTAATACCGAATTGTTATAGACGACTTTTCAGAAGTCAATGGGAACTTGAGGGGGCTTTGGTTTTTCATAAGGAACAACCCTTCAGTGGTTTCAGGAAGAAACGAAGAGGGTTTGAGGCCAAAACAAAGATTCAGGCCTAAGTGCAATTTTTGGAAATTGCTAGAAGGAAGCTGAAATGATATTTTTTTCGTAATTCTCAAGGGTCAAATGAATGTTTTAAAACTTGAGGGACTCAATAGAAATATTGAAAAGTTCGGGGGTTAAGTGAAATGGGCTAAAGTGGAAATAATCGAAATTGGGAGGGCCAAAATGTAATTTTTCAAAGATAGCCAATGACCAGCACATGGCTGGTCAGCCATGGCCGAAATTGGCCATAGGGATGGCATGAGGGTTACTCAGGGAGCATCTTTGGTAAAAGTCTTGGCCCATAACAGTCATCATGGTGGCCTGAAAAAGCAAAAATTCGATCAAAGGATTCGGCCAAATGGTCGATACCTGCAACTTGCGATTTTGGTCGCTTAAAGTCGATTGGAGGTCGATCTAAGGTAGGTGTTAACTCCCAAGGCAATGGGTTGCTCAGCCAAGGGCATTTGGATGCCCGAAAATGCCTATAAAAAGGCGTCTATGATGGCCAATTTTAGGGCAAGTAGAAGCTTCAAATCGGCCTCGAAATCGAACGAATTGGAGCTCCAAATTAAGGGGCTTTTGTTGCCCATAAGGTAAGGATCATTTCTGTGTATTTTGAAGCATTTTGGTTGAGATTTGAAGGCTATTCGAAGCCTCGCTGGAAAGCGAAACAGACCGCTTAGCTGAGCCTTCAAGTGGCCGATTGGGCAATCTCCGATGCTCCTTTCAAGCGGATCGACTAAAAGAGGGCTTCAATATGGCATAGCTATCTCTGATCACCGGTGTGCCGGAGCCGGGGAAGAAGACCGGCGCGTGGCCGGCACGCGCTGTTCCTCACGCGGCACCACTCGCCTTATCTCATGTGGGCTCATGGGGGCGCGTGGAGCTTCCTAAAATTCTAGAAAAAATACTGAAAAATAGAGAAAAATGTTTTATGGAGGTTTGTGCGAAAATATTGGGATTTGGGATTCCCTATGTCTTGGTTTTAACGTCAAAGAACCTTGTTTTGCATGAAAGCGCTGCATTCAGATAAGTTCAGTATTTTTCCCTTGAAGTTCATAGTCTATTATGAATTGTTGTGGAATTAGATTTGAGAAAATAGTCTCGAGGTATTTATTGAAATTTTTGGAAAGGAAAAATAAAAGAAAATAAATGAAATATTGAGGATATTTAGTGATTAAATATTATTTTATGATTGAGGTGATCGAGATGATGTGATTGGTGCAACTTTTGAGAGTTGGCATGAGAATCGAGGTGATGCACGATTTTCGAGAAAATGCAAATTTATCTTAAAAGGTGAGTTTTCCTATCCTAGCTATGGTTTTGTGAGTGGTTTTCTCACAAGAACTTATAATCATGATATGATTGTTTATATGCATGCTATTTATGAATGCAATGTTCATTTTGTCATATTGCATTGAAAGTCATGATATTTGCATGGCACGATATTATTGTCATATTGATATCTATGCATGGGAATGGGATGTCGCCCCCAGAGTGTAGCCGTAATTCCCCTAGGGCATTGAGGGAATAACGTTAGGCTTATCCTGCAGAGGTTTAGGCTGGTGGGCCTGGGAAGTTACATTAAAGGGCGCAAATGTTGTTCATGTTATTGCATCATGCATTCATATATATATGTTTTGGACCCTCACTAGAAGTTTCATCTTCTAATGGGTTATGCCCCTGGAACATTCCACGTTCCAGTTGAGACTTGCAATTAGGGCAAGGAGTAGGTTGAGATATGATGGAACATGATGGCGTGGCCGATGGATTTAGCGAGCTGATTTTTTATTTATGATTAGCCTTGTTAGAATATTATGGATTCTTCATATAGTAAGGCTGTTAAAGATATGATGTAATATATGGTATGATTTTTTTATGATATAATGTAAGTTGAATTCAGGTGTGTACTATATCAGGTTTCGATTATCGCTTCCGCATTTTTAAATGATTTGCTGGGGGTTTTGTTTGGAATTCGGTACTTAAGGTTAAGTTATGTACCAAGAAAGAAAAAAAAATAATTTATGTATATTTTGGGCCCCAGAATAGTGACACGCTCGGTAAGAGAAAAGCGGGGTGTTACACAAGCCGCCTAGCGCGCATAATACAATGCAATGCTCACATAAATGCTGGCAGACGATATGTAGTGCTCCATATAAAATCATGCTCAATGCTCATACCAAAATGTATGCACATAATCTCACAAAATAATGTTGATTATGTCATAATAAAATAATGCTGAACATGATATGATCTTCATCTATATATTGAAATACAAAGATTCAATAAATTTTAATTTACGGTATGAGCATGATTAACTTGTTATATTATGGCATATAAACTCATTACTAGATGTTATTGAATAATTTAATTTAATTAAAACTTGAATTCAACTATTCTGGAAGTTCAATTAGGTTTCTGGAAAAGCTATCCGGATATCAAGAAGGATATCCAGATATGATGAAAGACATCTGGATATAAAGGATGCTCATTCGGATACACTGATGCTCAAATAAGAAGCTGTTCGAATATGTTAGAATATATTCGGATAGAAACTAGGACATTTGGATATGATTCTGATCACCCGAATACATTGAAAGCACAAAGAACGAGCTATTCAGATATGCTAGATAGTATTCGGATATGGATTAAGACATCCGGATATGATTCTGGCCATCCGGATATCTCACTGAGGCATTTGGATGCTACAAGAGACTATTCGAATACGAATTTCAACTTTTGAGGGTGGCATCCAGATATTAGGCGAGACATATGGATATCATCTTAACCTATCTGGATGTACAAACAAGCCATCCGGATATCATCTCGAAGAACTTTACACACATCCGGATACGATACAAGGTATCTGGATATTACTCACAGAAAGTCTTAGACTCATCCGGATACAACACGAAGCATCTGGATATCACTCACAACAACTAGGCACATCTAGATACGACTCAAGGCATCCGGATACTACTCATAATCACTGTTGGACACATTCGGATACGAAAACGAAGCATTCGAATATCACTGGTCATCCGAATTTGAACAAGAGCTATCTAGATACCACTCACAAAGGACAACTGAGACATCCGGATATCTCAACAACCCGTCCAGATGTCACTCACATAAATCTTTTTGATACATCTGGATAGTCTTTGGCATATCCGGATATCACTCACATACTCTGAAAAACCCATCCGGATATGAGGGAACCTATCCGGATGTCTGCAACTTTTAAACCCAGAGACAAACACTCACAGAGATTCTGCTTTTGAACAATCTTAACAGAACTACACCATTCTGAATTAAAACTTGGGAAAATAAGTCCCAACTGATATGAAACAACTTTAGGGATGATTCATGGATTATACTTGATTGAATCGCTATTTAATCATGTAAGAACTGCTAAGAAACTCACTGTAACACATATATATATATACATACGTATCTGTCGGTTGATATAAACTAAAAACTGAACAATGATACTAGATAATCTGGAAATAACTCAAAAGAACCAGTAATGGAAGGAATTACAGGAATAATACTTGCCTGATAAAACTCTCTTATCGAACCCAAGCGCGATCCTAAAGATTCTAACAAGCCTCTGCCATCTCTTAGCCTCTTGGTTCTTCACATAGAGTGAAGAAAAGCTAAGCTAATGTGCTCTATATATAGACATAAATCCCTAGATCACACTTCTTTTACAACTTGGATTCCTTCTCCTAATATAACTAGGAGACTTTAAACCAAAACCATCTCACTTATGGATTATCTTAATCCCTTAATCATAATAACTTTAATTAACAATTAAATTTCAATAACAAATTTCTAAATGACCTTCATGTCCTAGCATTTAATTTCCACAAAATAAATACCATTAAATGCTCTTTAAATGCTATTTAAATACTATTCTCTCCATTAAAAATCTAAATTGCCACCTTGGTAAATTCCTTTAGCTCCCACATTAAAACGATATAAATGCTATTCTTTTCTTTCAAAATCTCTAAATTGCCACATTAAATAATTAATTGATAAAATCGTTAACCAAATACTTCAACAATTAATTAAATCATTCCTGAATAAATACTGGACCCTCTAATGGGTTGTTACAAATGTGATCACCGGTCATAATGAGGGCCTAGAATAAATGTTCTTGCAGAAGGAGTTTGACTTAGGGCAGTGACAGTGAATGATAGTTCTCAGAGGACTACGACAAGATCGTGCGGTTTTCACCTAGGGCGTATCCGTTTGAGGGTCGACGCTTGGTGTAAGAGTAAGCCTACTATGTAATCGGGGTGATGATGAAAGCTTATGTGTTGGTTGATGGTAAGTGTAGTGCCTATGAAGAACTAATTTGATGGTTGTGTGCCGATAGTCAGCTGGATTTGAAGAACGAAATGTGAGAGTCAGTGGATTCTAGGTAAATGAGATTTCAGTAGTAGAGTATGGCCAGTCCAAAGCCTTGATAATAAATTGTGATAAGACAATCTCGGTTCAAGGTAGGGTCCGGGTACCAACAGGGCAAGAGTTGCTTGATAGGTTGTAGCAATGTAAAAAGAATGATGAGAGGACCTAGTCAACAGAAGTTGTGACCACAGTTCAGTGTGTCAAGTGAACTTGAGGATTCAGAAGTCCATGAAAAGGGACACGTGAATGGGTTGTCTCTTGTACAACCGCATGAGGATCCAAATTATTATTTGAGGATTGAGGTATCCTTAGGCAAAGAGTCCCTGGAAGTTTGTGAGATTCAATTATTCACGAGCTTATAGAAGATGATTGGAACTAGGTATCGTGATCTGATTTAAGGTCTTCGGAGACAAATCGATTTCGGATTCCTGAGAAAATTCCTTAAAGGATTTATTCTTAGGGCAATGGAGAATCTAAGGATTCGTGACGAAACTTTAGAGTTTTTAAAAAGAAATTTGGCAAGGATTGAAGTACCGTAAGTGACGTGAGTACCTACTTACTCTAGCTGGAAGAAAAGTTATAGATTATCGTCTTGAAAATTGTGTGAATCCTTACCGTGATTGAGAGGGTTGAGTAATGGCATATGTGCCAGGATGATAGGACGTAGGAGGAGAAGCTACATACCTAAATCGATTGGAGATTTGAGATTTTTTATTTTCAAGAACAAAACTCTCATATGGATAGACAGTTAGTCTAGTTAGCCCTGGTGGGCAAATTGAAAATTGTGTAGCTGAGTGATCATTAAAGTAATGTTAGCAAGTTATGAAAATATGGAGCCTATGGATATGTGGTGCAGGCGCTTACGGTCAGTAAAAGACCTTAAGAAAATTGAGGTAGTAAGGAAAATACCAAGAGGTATTCTCGGAAGTTTTATCGAGATTATTTCTTAATAATGAAATTGACGTTGCCAAAGATAACTTCAGGATAATGGATGCTTAGCTATATGTGACTTAATTGAGGACGTAAATTATCAAGTGACAATTAAGGGCCGATATTTTTACCTCGATTTGATGAATTATTAAACAACTGCAAGAGGCTAAGATATTTTATGATCAACATGCAATTGAGGGTAAGACAAGGGAATGAAACGTTAAAGTACCAAAAACATAATATTCATTCCATATGTTCAATACAGTTACAGGAGATCAAGCCATACAATTACTCAAAAGAAAAAGTCAAACCATAAAACTGATAATTGTCGATGCTTAGTGACGACAATGGTTGCTAAACAAGATGGATCCTAGCTCATCGATGTCGTCCTGAAGTGGCATCTCGCTACTACTAGTGTCATCAGGGTAAAGGTAGAGAAGTGACCTCAAGGAAACTAGGGAACGAGCCATTTTCTAGAATGACGGGAAGATCAGAGCTCTAGTTTGGGTTTGGATCAAGTTGAGAAATAGGTTGGGGATGTGAAGAATAGTGTGCGAATAGTGAATCCTGTAATAGAGCTCGATAAGCTTGCAGTGTTGGACATGTATGCCCTAAAGACACGTTTTGTTTAATTTATGGTAATGATGTTTCTTTTAGTCAGTTTATGGCACATATATCATTTGCATTTAATTGTTGAAAAAGTGTCCATGCTATTAAGTAAGTGATTCATGTGATGGGTCGTTCTTCACAGTTAGGCATGAATCATGGGTACTTAATAAGCAAGAAAATATTACTCTTGATCTTTTGATAGAACTGACCATTCTATCATGATAAGATCATTGTGCAATAGATCCTAATGGAGGATGGCTTGCCTTAGCCAGTAAACAATCCGTTTACTCTAATTGTACAAGCGTATTTGGAATGCGTAGAGTGGACCTGTGATAGAAGCTAATGACAAAGTACTAATTATCATGGAGCTAGTCTATCACTGCTACTACGTGGACGAGTGCTCTAATACTTGAGTATTAGTTGGTGGTCTAGTGAATCTAGAGCTATATTCTTAGATTCACTGTAGATGAGGTCTATCAAAGATCAATAACCTTGTGAGTTGGGAGTATGGTTTCTAATTAGCTAAGACAGACTAATACAAGATAGTTTCTATGATTCACCCCCTTGTGATTGTCCAAGAATAATCAAATAATTCAGGGCCCTGGGAACGTGACTTAAGAGTGTGTGCTTCTGGGTAGCTCCCAGTGATAAGCAAGTACATTCGAGTAGTCACGGATTATTGGACTAGTGATCTAAGGATGGTAGAAATCATTTAGAGAGGTGTTAGTACATTATTCCTTTCTAAATGATGGGTGTTATGCAGAGGGGTATTTTCGTCATTACACTAGTAGGTCAAAGACATTGCACATGCGAAATTATTCGTGGGGTCAGTGTTATCATATATTGATAGTTGGAACACTTAGAATGACAAAATATAGCTACTGGGTAGCAGGGGTATTTTGGTCATTTTAGTAGCCATGAATAATTTGTCTTTTGGTCCCCGGGGTAGCTCGATATAACTCATGTATTATTTAATACATTTGGCTTATTGGGTGAATTACATTGAGAGAGAATTGTTTTATTCAGAATAGTCCATAATTAATTGGGCTAGAATAAAATAATAGTTCATTGGTTTTTTAATTAATTAATTGGACTAACCCAATTAGAAAATTAATTAAATGAACTTGGCCCACTAGGGTTTGGCTCACTAGGGTTTTAACTCTAGGGTTTTCCCTCTATATATTCTCTCCTTGATTGTTTTTCACCTAAGGTTTTTTACTCTTCTTCACCAAAAGAGAGGCCAAGAGTTCTTGAGTCATACCTTGGAAGATCAAGAGAATATTCAAGTTCTGATGCGAAGGAGCCGAAGGATTGCAGGACAACCGTCATCTCCACCACACGAAGAAGCTCTCGCCCCTCCTCCTCCTGTCGCTTCATTCCGTCCGGTGATCCGAAGGAAAAGTAAGTTTCCTAGATTCTAATCAATACGAGGAAAGTTTTTTTTAAAAATAAAAAAAAACGCTTCCGTTGCATGCTATGTATCCTCGTGATGGTCCTTCATGCAGATCACTAACTTGTTGTTGAAGGGCAAGAATATGAGATACACAGCCATAGACGGGATTCTAAAGCCGAGCTTGAGCTTCAATGAAGAGTGTATCGGTAGCCCCAAACCAGTCACCTAACGGAAGCTAGGCTAGGAGGTTGGAAGTATTTCTAGCACCAAAAACATAATGGATGGCAACAAAATGAATAGCACCTTATGCATGGTTAAAGTAAGGGGTAGAGATGCACAGTGGACTTCATCCTCTATTTAAGATTATGCAGGCCCTACATCGAGGCTGGATGATTGGCATGATAGATCTGGGTCTGGTTAAATCTAAGCAAATCAGGTATGGGTCAGATCTAATTGAATGGGTTGAATCAGATATGTGTAACACCCAGTGTCACTGGTGTTAGGAGAATGAGAAAGGAAATGAGGAACTTCCAGAAATGCCTTTGAGAATGTGATTGATATTTGAGAATAATAGTGCTCTATGAGATGGGCATTTTGGTAATTTGGATAATGAAGTCCAATAAAGGGTAATTTGGTAAATTGAAAATAATTCCTAGGTGGAATTAAGTATGGAAGTGAATTAATTTCCTATTTTTGTATTTATGTGGAGATAAATGAGATTAATAACTCACAAAGGGTATTTTAGTAATTTAGAGTGAAATCCCATAAAGGAATTAAATTATGAAAAATGAAAAAAATAGAGAATATTCAATTATGAGAGAAAATAATTGATTTTCCCTAAATTGGTGAATTAATGTGGTGATACCACATGGGTGGTTTAGATTAAATCTTTGAAGCCAAGTACCAGTCTTGGAGTGACACATGGCAATGTGAGGTCCAAGATAAAAGAGAATTTAATAAATGCAAAAAGAAATTATATATGATCATTCTTGCATTTAATGAGAGGCATGATTGTATTGGATTAAAAGAAAATCTAAAAGAAATGGAAAATGGTTAAGCATTAATGATGGAAAATGGTCCCATTAAATTAAATGGGAAAGAAATGATATATGTCTCTAATATGATGGGATTGAAAATAGTGTAGATTAAATAAATAAAAAAGAAATCTATTTATGGGACTTGATCCAAGGGTGGTGGATTCTTGAAAATCCAAAGGCTTGGATTTAAAATGAGAAGAGCACATGGATTATGCTTTCTTGTGTGGCTAAGATCTTGTCCTGGAAAGTGAAAGAAATCCAATGGTGGATATTTGAGAAGACTAAAGGCCATGGAGTGTGTTTCTTTCAATGGCTAAGATTTATTCTTTAAAAGAAAAGTGAATAGTCAAGATTTATTCTTATTAAAGCACATGGATTGTGCTTTTGGTGAAGGGTTAAGATTTATTCTCTTAAATCCATAAAGATCCAAGGGTTATGATCCATTCTTGAAAGTGGGGAAATTTAGTATAAAGTGGCAAGTTGGGAAGACAATTCTCCATTTGTCCATTTGAAGAAAGAAAGGAAAGAATGGAGAAGAAGAAGAGAGGAAGAAGAAAATAATCAAAAGATGTAAGCTTTCTTTTGTATTGATTTATGTTATGTAATAGGAAGAAGAAAAGAAAGAAAAGTCTTCTTGCTCCTTTATTTTTCTAGTCTTCAAGAAAGTTTCAATGATCAAAATTTCTATTTTGTCTTAAGGGGGATGGAAAGCAAGAAAGTCTTGAAAGTTAAAGATATTGAAATGCTTAAAGGATAAGAGGTAAGGAATATCCCCATGGGATGGTGGCTAGCAAGGTTGTAAGTATGGTTCATGAATTTTTATGTGTGCATTGGCATGTTGTTTATGTTCAAGGACCTATGGCCATGAGATTGTGTGGGGTAGGGCAGGTTAAAGCCCCAAACCAAGGTGGTTGTGAGGATGTGAAAGCCTTAACTTTGTTGCATTGCCTGCATTGGCATTACATTTTATATTCATATTCATACTTATTGTCATTGCACCCTTACTAAGTTTTATGGGTCATGAGGTTTTTATCCTCCCCTTGTAGGTTGTTCTTATGGCAAGTGGTTGGAAAAGTTGCAAGCTTGAGGTTGGAAGCCTTGTGATGTATTTTTGGTGTTATTGGTTGTGGCATGTTAAAGCCTAAGCATGTATTGTAATTGTTATGTATGATTTTATTTTCAAAATGAGATATGGGCTTATGGCATGTGGAAGCCAAAGTATTGGTGTAAATCTCATATTTGGTTTGGGTTGTTGGAAGCCAAAGAGATTAAATAAAATAATTTTTGTCGGAAATGTGGCGATTTTTAGTGATTATTTATTAAATGTAATTTCTGGAAATTTTGGGTTAGGAAGCCTAAGAAAAGAAAAGAAAAAGAGAGAGAGAAAAAAAGTGAAGGCAGCAGCAGCTGGGGGACACAAGGTGGCCTGCAGGGGGCCTCGGTGGGCAGCAGGGCACGCAGGGGCGTCCGGCCCGCAGCCAACCCACGCGACCAGCACCTCACAGGGCCTCGGGTAGGCCTCGGGCGCGCCAGCAGGCCTTGTCGACAAATTTTTTTAAAAAATCTCAAACATTTGGGGATTTAGGGGCATTTCTTAGTTGATTATGGGCCTAGAGGAATTTTCAAAAATAAAGGGATTTTGGGTATTTTTAGAGAAAATGTCAAAGTTTTTGGAAATTTAAATTATATGAGTTTTACCACCAAAATTGGTAAAAATTAATGGGTTGATTAAAATTGTGAATTTTATGGAGCCCGGTGGAATTCTTGGAAAGAAGAAGAATTAAATAATAAAATTGGCGATTGGGAAACTTTAATGGAAATTAATTAGCCAAGTGTGTTATAATTAAATCCCAAATCTGCTAGTTGATCCTGGGATTGAGGGAAGGGAATGACGAAGCCTAGTTCCCACCTAAGGCGTTTCATGTTTAAACATAGTTCACCCTTCACAAATGGCCGGGCATGTGAGTAGTTTTGATGATTGTTCACAAGTGGCACCCGTAAGTGGGAGTAGGGTGTCACAATATGAGTCAGATCTAATTGGATGGGTCGAATCAGATATGCGTTAGATCTAATTGGATGGGTCAAATTAGGTATGGGTCGAACCTGAATCGGGTGGGGTCAGATCGACCCAAATTTGGTTCAAATCCAGTACCAACAAGCAGTGGCATGGATGGTCGACAGAGGCGGTGATGGTCACGATGACGGTCAGGGAAACCCGGCAGTGGTCAATGGCTGCGAAGAAGTAGAGGCAAGCGGCGACTTGGCCGGATTTGGCTGGTGAAAGGCAACAGCCGGAGAAAGGGAGCGATTGATGACGGTGGCCGGTGGCAACGGAGATTAGGAGGTGGCGGTGGTAAGCGATCGCACGACAGCTGGAGGTGGCCGAAGGTCATGGCGGTCAGTTCCAGCAGCGGGGCGCTGTGCGGGTAGGAGGTCGAGGCCGCGGGGACGACGGTCAGCAATGGAGATTAAGGGGTCGAGGAAGTCAGCCAGAGGCTGACGCAACGGCTGTAGCAGAGGCCGAGGGTGGGCAAGCTATGCGTGGTCGATGGGCATTCACGGAGGAGAAGACCAGAGGAAGAAGGAAAAAGAAGAAATAAGAAGAATGAGAAGAAGAAGAAGAAGAAGAAGAAGAAGAAAAAGAAAAAGTGTAGAATTTTTATGGAAAAACGTGTTTTATTATTCCAAAAATTTTAGCAAGAAGAAAAAAATTATCCGGACATGTGAAAGTTGAGTTTAGGGATTTTCGGGTATTTATAACCCCGACCCTATGTTTAGAAACATGGAGCAACGTAGGGTTCGAAATAAAATTTTTGGAAATTAGGTTTCGAAATAGGATGTTAAGATGTTTTGAAATAAGATGTTTGGCAAGTTGTTGTCAAAGGGTCGTAATGGGACACTTCAGAATAGTTATGCCCGTAATAAGACTCATAAGAAGAGACTAATGAGAATGATCTGCCAGACGCAGTAAGAGGTTGTGATAGCTCAAAGGATCGAGTTACGTGTTAGTGCAACATGAGAAAATGATTACGTGTAGATTACACCAAGGCACAAAGAGAACTACTTGATGTATGACTTGGAGCTGGCAGCTAGGGTACATGTTTTTAAGGTTATGGAGGAACTACCGACACGATAGGACATTTGATGTACTCACGAATTATGAAGAGCCTAAGGTATGTGTTCTCGCAAAAAGAGTTGAACATGAGGCAACGATGGTGGATGGAGTTCATTGAGGGCTACGACTGCACTACTTCGTATCACCCAAGGCATGGCAAAGAGGTACCCGACACTTTGAGTAAGAGTATGTCTACTATAACCAGGTGGATAGTTGTGAATGACAGCTGTTGGAGGCTTTTAGCCTACTGACTGTGAATGTAGTGTCGAAGGAATCGTTTGTTTTTATCACTGGCCTGAACGATTTAGCTGGATCTGGTGAACAAAATATGAAAGGCATGTGTGGTTGAAAAATGAATTTATCTAAGGACTGATGATCATGGATAGCCCAAGGGTTCTGATTACTGAGATGCGAGTTAGCATTCTCAAGTGTTAGGGTAGGATGTGCGCACTCAAAATGTTAGGAAATGTGTGGTCGCTTGTAAAGGACCATAACCGTAATTTTTGTGAATAAACATGACATGCTCGTAGGCATGGGATATGCAATGAGTACAAACTCAAGGTGTTTTTTAAGGATCAAATCAATATGTGATCAAAGTGTTCAAGTAAAAAGCTGAGTTTTGTCTTAATTACTTAATCGGTCAGATGAAAATTTCAAGGATAAAATTTCTTTAGGGAGAGGATAACATAATACCCAAGAAATTGAGATTATTTGAGAATAAGTGTTTTATTAGAAAAATAAAATTTTGGGGAAGATTAGTATCTAAATAGCCCAAAAATTTGACCGAATCAGCTGCAAGGAGTACCCTGGAGCCGAGATATCTAAGGAAAATGATATGGGCTGAAAAATCGAATTATCGCAGGAGACTTTTGAGAGGTCAATGGAACCCCAAAGAGGTTCATATTTAGTATGTAGAACAACCCTTCAATGGTTTTAGGAAGAAACAAAAGAGTTTACGGCCAAAATAAAGATTCGGGCTTAAGTGCAATTTCTCGAATTTGCTCGAGGGAGGTCAAAATGACATTTTTTTTAGAATCTTAGAAGATGAAATGAAGAGTTCAAAGCTTAAGGGACTCAATGGAAGTTATAAAAAGTTCAGGGGCTCTTTTAAGAATAAGAGGGGGTGAAAGTATAATTTTCGAAAGAGCTTGGAAGCCATGGCCGACCAAGTTCCATCCCATCATCAAAATCAGTAATGGGAGGCCCGAGAAAGTGGCAAGGGATCTCGAGGCAAGGCCCTAGAACCGATCTTGGTCGTTAATCGACCTTGACATGGTCGAAAACGGCCAAACTTTTTGGCCGAAAAGTTGGCCGTTTAAAGAAAGCTTTTGAGTTGCTTTCGGTGGATTTTTCATAGGTCTAAGGCTTGGGGAGACCTTAATGGCCTTGGTTGAATCAAGATCTGTCGTTTAGGGGTTCGAATTTGTGTATAAATAGAGATCCAAAGTTGGCAAAAATTTTAGAATTTTAAACTTCAAATCGACTATATTTTTGAATGAATTGAAAGGCACTAATAAGGAGATTTTGTTACCCATGAGGTGATGATCATTTTTGAAAATTTTGAAAATTTTTTGAGTTCATTTGAGCGGTGATCGGAGATTTACCGAAAAAATCAAATCTCGTCGGAGCCAGACAGATTTTTGCCCAGATGAAGGTTTTCGGGGTGTTGTTTCAAGATCAAATTTGGTGATGGTGATCGACTCAAGGTAGGTTATCTTTTGATATAGGCCGTTTGATTTTCTGGTGTCCCAACGCTAGATTAGACGATTGGAGGTAATTTTTATTGTTTTTAAATATTGAAAATAAAGGAAAATAGAGTAAAAATATAAATAAGAGAGATAAAATTCTGAAAAAATATCCATAAATATAGAAAAAATGAATAGTTTACTTTGATGAATTTTTATTTGAGAAATTTCATGAGAAGATAATTATTTTAAATTTTTTAAATGAAACTTAATTAGAAAAAAATAGTAAGAGATTTTGGAAAATTTTCAGAAAATTTTTGGAGATTAAAATATTATTCTAGGAATTTTCATGAAGAAAAATTAGAGAAATTACTTGATTAGGTATTTATTTTGAATTTTGAAAGAATTTATGACTATAAAAAATAGAGAAAAATTAGGAAAAACATAAGAAAAAGTCTGAAAAAATTAGATTATTGATTGTCCTTGAAAATGATTGGACAGGAAGTGATTTGGTCAAGGATCTTGACGATTTGCATTATTTTCGAAGTTGGCACACAAATCGAGGTTATGTGCATTTTTGGAGGCATTCCGAACTTCGTGCTAAATGTGAGTGGTTTTATCCCGAGAACGTATATATGACATGTTTGCTTCATCATACGTGATATTCATTGAAGTTATGATCATTTTGTCATATTGCATTAAAAGTTGTGATTTTTGCATGGCACGATATTATTGACATATTGATACTCGTGCATGGGATTGGGATGTCGCTCTGGTAGTGTAGCTGTAATTCCCCAAGGGCAAATGATGGAACAACGTTAGGATTATCCTAAAAGAAGGTCGGGATTCTGCCTAGAGTTCCATGCTGGGCCGGTGGGCTAGGGAAGTTACATTTGGACATATGTTCATTTATGTTATTGCATCATGTATTCATGTATCATGTTTCCAAACCCTCACTAAAAGATTCATCTTCTAATTAGGTTATACCCCTAGAACATTCAAACATTCTAGCTAGGATTTGCAGCTATGGCAAGGGGATTATTGAGATATGACGGCACATTATGACGTGGCTGATGGGTTCGACGAGTTATTCTAATATATGCTCCTTCGTGAGGATTCAAGATATGTCTTTAGTCATGGTTAGAAGATCATACTATATTAAAGATCATATATAATTGTTACAATTTAATGTATTTATGAGGAATTGTCAAATTGTACAGATAAGTCTCCATGTATTTAAGTATTTCATGATATGATGGTACATATTCTTATGTTATCATTAAGTGAATTTAGTTATGTACCATATCAAGTTTCAATTTTAAGCTTTCTTATTTATGATGATTACCTAACTTAGCTTATTGATTCATGTTTAGTATGCTGGGAAGGTAGTACAGGATTGTCGAGAAATGATTTATATTAAAAAAAAAATATTTCCAAAATTCCTAAGTTATTTAACACTCGAAAAAGAGGGGCGTTACATTATGTATTATGGTATAAGCATGATTAACTTGTCATATTTTGACATATGAATTCAATATTTGGAGGTATTGAATATTTTTATTTGAATAAAATTTGAATTAAGTTCACTAGAAGACTCATTGGGACTGCTGGAAAATCCATTCAGATATGAAGGAAGGCATCCGGATGTGATGGAAGCCCATCCAGATATGATAAAGACTCATTCGGATACACTAGACTTATAAACACAAGCTATTCGAATATGTTGAGACTTATTCGGATATGACACAGGACATCTGGATATGATTCAGATTATTCGGATATCCCTCTAAGACATTCGAATGTTATAGTAGCCATTCGGATATGAAATTCCAAAACTTGAGAAAGGCATCCGGATACAAAACAAGGCATCTGGATATCAACTTGACTCATCCGGATACATGAGGGAGACATCTGAATATCACACACAACAATGGTTGGACACATCCGAATACGACTCGATATATCTGAATATCACTCTCAATAATAATAGACACATTCAGATACAGCACAAGATATTCAGATATCACTCTCAATAAATCATTGAACTCATCCGGATGTGGATTAAAGCATCCGAATATAAAACAAAGGACATCCGGATACGAACAAGGTCATCTGAACAAGGTCATCTGGATAGGTACTGCCCCATTCGGATGTCACTCACATACACAGATTAGCTCATCTGGATATGGGAAGACTCATCCAGATATCTGTAATTAAATTTGACGAACATGAACTCTAACAGGGACTCTGTTCTTGAACAAAACTTAACAAAACTACACTATTTTGAATAAAATCTTAGGAAAATAAATCCCAATTGTCAAGAAACAATATCAAGGATGATTCAAAGATAATATTTGATTGAATAGCAATAAGAAATCATGTATATCTCGTTCGTGAACTCATGGTATGCTGATATAAATACATATATATATACGTATGCTTCTTTGCTAACTGATACAACAGAGGACCAAACTAGAATCTTGAAAATCTTAGGATTATTTTATATTTCACTTCAGGGATTGTCCCTTAGACAGAGTTTTTGGTTTTCAATTTATATTGACTTAGATTTCAAATTCAATTGTTTGAGACGCTTCCAATTTTGATTAGTTGAGTTACTGATGATTTCAGTTTCAGTTTATTTGAGAGTTTATTTTATTTTATCTATTTTTGCCGTAGCACCTCTTCTCAGGTAGTTTTTGGAGAAAGGGTGTTACAGGTTGGGACCTAAAGGGTCTTCAGCTATGGTTCTGGGTCTTTAGCTACAGTTCTTAGTCTTCTGCTTTGGAAGAGTTGTTTGTGTCCCCACAAGGTGCTTTGAACTCCTTAAGGTGTCCTCAGATGGGTATTCAAGAGCTTCCGACCTTCAGGGTCTATAGCCTAGGAAGGGTCAAAAGACACGTAGGGATCTCTCCCGCACGGGTGATAGGGGTTATTTTTGTATATATTTTTATCTAATTTTATGCCTAACTTTATGTTATTTTTCCTACTTAAAGTGTGAGTTATTATGGATATTACATAATTTGAATTTCTTCTTTTTTATAGTATAGCCCTCGGGATAGTTCCCCTAGAGAAGTCATCAAGAAGCATGCCCACACCCACCAAGAAGTGTGCTCATAGTCCCTCCACACCCTAACCGCGCCATGCCAGGAGCCTTTTCTTCATAGGTATTTGCAGACGGCCCTCTTGGGCATCCGTGTAACACCCCTAAATTTCCCTCAATTTCTCTTTTAAACAATCTCTAATAATTATAACTTTCCCATCACCAGAGACCTCACAACCAAGGAATCTAAGAAGGAAACATCAGAAAGGATAGCACATATGCAAGACTCAAATAGAACCATCATGCATATTCCTTGCTATTAATAACGAAAGCTATATTCATACATCATTACTCGTAGACATTAGGGTCAACATACCCACCATATCCCATTAAGGTTACAACCTAAACCATACACAAAATGTAACTTGGTATTAGACATCTCAAAACACCCCTAAGGACCTTCCAGTTGAGACAGCTCTGCACACACTTCTAACCTACAACTCAAACTTCACTTAACTCACCCACTTCTTTGGCCTTACCCTTATCTAGAATGAAACAATAAATATGAGCCACAAAACCCAGCAAGTATAACTAGAAGAAAGTGAGCATGAGAATCTGGGTATCGAGAAGCAATACGAATCATGAATAACATTTAAGGCACTTACGCCACACCTCTTCAAATTACTTTAAATGATAACAAAAATGAAACATGCATTCATGCTCGTTTGCAATCTTTTAAAAGTATAACCATGGGACCGAAGTCCAAAACTATGGGATCGAAGTCCATATCTGAGCCAAAGCTCTTTTTGTGGATATATCCTGCGGAACTCGTCCATCGTGCGCATTGTGAAGCCTTTAGATAATTTAAAACCTTTTTCATGTACATGCTCCATGCATCATCACAACCATGCATATTTATAATGACTTATCATATATAACTGACACACGAGAAAAAAACCCATGCAAAACAACACCAAACCCTTGCATGTTCTCAACCCTACCAAATAAAGCATCATTCCCAAAGGAAGATAGGGTGATACAAAATCCTATTTGAAATTTAATAGATATAAATAAGAACCATAAGAGAGCTACCAGAACAACCACATAGGCCATTTGCAAGTTAATCCTTCCACAATTTAGGGTTTACTTAACCCAAACTCAAGAAATCAAGGCATTGTTGAAGTAAGGGTAATAGAGCGTTAAAAAGCTTATAAGATAGAAGTAACATGAAAGAATTTGCTAGAAAAGGAGAACTTGGCTTAGACAGTGCGTTCAAAGCTCCTTATTATCGTTCAAAGCTCCTTATTATTCCTTCTTGCATTCCCCAATTACCCCACATCACTTCATAGGCTAATTCAAGCCCCTAAGGGGTTTATATAGGCAAGAAAAATGGTTGGGTGGCATTTTGGCCACGTGGCAGTTGCTAGAGGCAACAAGTGGAGGAAGGTTGAAGCCACATGGCGTGACGAGGCCACACAAGGCCCTACATGGTGCGGCAAGGTCGCACTTAGCCACATAGCCGCGCGCATGGCATGCACGTGGCCTAGCTCCCAAAATGACGTCGTTTGGAGTTCTCCTTTGTTGAAAAAAAAAATAACATTTTCCTCTCAGTCGCGCACCCCTGGATTTGAACCCATGACTGCCCTTAGCTACCTCCATCGCACGTGTTATCTCGTCTGGCTGCTTCCTCAATTAATAATATGCATATTTTATATTTAACATGATTCAACTACCAGTTTTTGAAATTACACTTAAACCTCAATATTTTTGAATATTTACTAATACTCTCTTGATAAAAAATACATAATTTTAATTTCTTCTACTTAATTCCTTACACACAAATTTACATTAAATCATAGATAAATGGTGGGTCATTACAAATTCTCCCCCCTAAAAGAATTTGGTCCTCCAAATTCGTATTTGGTTATTCAAACAACTGAGGAAAGGAACGCTTCATTTCTTCCTCTAACTCCCATGTGGCTTCTTCCAGACCGTGATGCTACCATTGGACCTTTACATAAGGAATAGATTGATGTCTCAACATTCTCTCTTTCCATTCTAGAATAGCTACTAGCAATTTGTCATATGCTGAGGGTCTATCACGTATTTCCGCAACATGGACACATGAAACACATTATGAACATTGGCTAATAGCGGAGGCAAGGCTAACTGGTAGGCTCCGGATCCTACCCATTCTAATACCTTAAATGGTCCTACATATCGAAGACTAAGTTTTCCTAAGATCCCGATCTTCGTACGCCCTTCACAGGCATTACCTTTAGCCATACATGATCCCTAATAGAAAATTCAGGGTCATGATGCTATTTATCAGCATAACTTTTTTGTTTATCCTAGGTCACTTTCATTTAGGCCCTGATGAGTCGAATCTTCTTAGAGGCTTGCTCAATTACCTCTGTCCCTAGCAAAGTCTTGTCTCCTGCTTCTTCTCAACAAATGGGTGATCTACACGGCCTACCATAGAATACCTCATATGGTGGCATCCTAATATTGGAATGAAAGCTACTATTATAGGAAAATTCCACCAATGGAAAATGATAATCCCAGCTACCACATAAATCTAGCACATAAGCTCTCAACATATCCTCTAGGGTCTGAATAATTTGTTCAGTCTGCCTGTCAGTTTACAGATGGAATGTAGTACTAAATTTTAATTGAGTCTCTAAAGTTTTATGTAAGGCCCCCCAGAACCAAGATGTAAATCTAAGGTTGCAGTTTGATACAATACTAGTTGGGATTTTGTGTAACCTTACAACCTCCTCAATATACAACTTGGCAAACCGATTTAAGGGGAATGTCTTAATTGACAAGAAGTGAGCTGACTTCATCAGTCGATCTACTATTACTCGTATTGCATCATGCCCCTTTGAAGTTCTAGGCAACCCTATAATAAAATCGATAGTAATGTGATCTCACTTCCATTTTGGGATTATCAATGAGTTCAACAAACCGGTAGCCTTCTAGTGTAACGACCCATTAGTGGGCCTAGAATTTATTTAGAAATTATTTAATTTCTTTTAGTCGATTTTTTAGCCAAGAGAATTTGTCAATTAATTATTTAATGTGGCAATTTAGAATTTTTTTAATTAAGAACAGCATTTAACGGCATTTTAATTATGTAGAAATTAAATGCAAGGACATGATGGTCATTAAGAAGTTATTATTAGAATTTAAATAATTAATTAGAATTATTATGATTAAGTTATTAAGAAATTGGGAGTTCATATGTGAGAAGGAGAATGTTTAAGAAGTCTCCAAGTTAAATTAAAAGAAGGATTCCAAGTTATAAAGGGACTGTGATCTAGAGCTTTTATGTCTATATATAGCCCATTAGCTCTAGTCTTCTTCACACCGTGGAGAACATAAAAATTGAAGAAGCTTTAACAGTGTTTTTACATAGGAGGTTTCTAGTTGCAAAAGTTAGAGTCGATCAAGAAGATCCCAAGGCAAGTATCTTCTCTATAATTCCTTTCATTATAGATTCATGTTAGTCCGTTCTCAGTTTATTCAAGAATTCTTTGTTGAGTTTCAGATTATATAGACAATGTATATATATAGCTATATATCATTCTTCCTTCCACTTTCTCATGCATTTCCTTTTTTGATTCTTTTCTTTTTCTTCTTATTGGATTGAAGCTACAAATTGGCTTGATAGCAAAATACCCCATATTTTCATGAGGTTGTCACCTAATTTAAGTAGTTTAAAATATCAAAAAATTGGCTTGATAGCAAAATAAATTGACGAATTAGCTGTAGGGAGTGCCCTAAAGCTTACATATCTAAGGAAAAAAGTATTTCAATGACAAGCATCTCAAGCTGTGATTTATGACGTTAAAAAAGATCAAATCAGAGACGATTTTTTATACAACTAAGTTATAGCCTGAAACACTGAATGATGGTAAGGGGCTTCTGGAAAATCTACGAAACCTTGAGGAGGCTCAAATTTTGTGAATAGAACAACCCTTAAGTTGTTTCAGTATGAAACAAAAGGGTTTGCGAACGAAACATGTATTTGGGGCCTAAGTGTAATTTTTTATTCCAGTCAAAAAAATGGTTGAAAATGATATTTTACCAAATTTGTTGGGCCAATTGAGAAGCATGGGACTTAGGGGTTCAAGTGTTAAAATATCAATGCTTGAGGACTTAAAATAAATGTCAAAATAGCATTTGGAAGAAGCTTAAGGTAATAGCGTAAATAAATCACTTGGATTTCAAAATTTATTCAAATATAGCTTTGAATCACTTTGAATTTCAAAATTCATTCCAATATAGTTTTGAATCATTTTGGAGTTGAAACAACATTTCATTCTACTTTTGGATCACTTTGGAGTGCAAACTTAGAAACATGTGGCGAAATGTGATTAGTCCGAAAAATCTATAAATAAGGCCATGGGGTTGCTCACAAATCATTCCAAGTGATTTTGAGGATTGAGGGATTCTAAGGTGAGGATCTTGTTCTTAAGAGATGGGAGAAAATTTTGCAAGAAGAAAGAAAGGAATGGAAGGAGAAGCGAAGGAGAACGGGCCTCACCCGAGTTTTTGGTCTTGGCCGGAGTTCATCCCAAACCTTCAAAAAAATGGTGAGGTAAGTTTGATTTCTTGTAATATTCCTGTAGAGAGGGAAGAGAGGGACTCGTAGGTTCGAATGAGGGTCAAATCGGAGCTAAAACAAGGGAGTTATAACCAAAATACAAAAATTACGCAAGGCTATTTGAAATGTAAGGGCGGCGCATGTAATACACGCGCTGGGAAGGGGTTGCGTGTGAAGGCACATGGGCCACCTTCCCAGGGCACGTAAGGGCACATGTGGCGCCCCCTTGCCTTGAAATTTTCCAGTTATATCTCTCATTTAATGCCCTTTAACCCTATGTAAAAAAATTGGAAGTTAGGTTTACCAAAACTCATGTTTTCTACAAAAACCTACGTCGTTTGCTGTGAAACCATAACTTCCAAAGATAAACCTTCAAGGTGAGGATCCAATACTCCAAACCCTATTTTTTTTTCTCTCTTACGAGAGACTTCTATTGCATGAAACGTATTTTGTGAGAATCATGTACGCAAACTCTTGTTGTTCTCTTGCATGAAATCATGTTGCATATATGAAATGTGTTTTCCTGAAAATATATGTTGTTGGCTTTCAATTGTTGCATTTATAAAATCCGTGTGGTCATACTGTTGTACCCATTTGTTCTTACCCGAAGGTAGAAGTCTGGATATCCCCCGAGAGGCTATGCGTGCACCATCAAGAAAGCTCTCGTGTGGAAAATTTCGAGTCTAAGGGATAACGCATGTGGTGTTTACATGAGTTCTATGAGGATGGGTTGAGGTGACATGGTTAGGGACCTCCTGAGAGACACTATACGTGCACCATTGAGAAAGCTCTCGTTGGAGGAGGCTGATGTGTTCATGAGACACTTCTGAGTAGTTCTCGTTGTTTTCTCATACGTTTTATACTTGTTCATACATTTATATAAACTATTTTGGAGTTCACTAGAAGATTCATCTTTGAATTGGACTGTGTCCTTGGAATTGTCAAACGTTCCAGGTTCGACAAACGACTCTAAGAGAAAGGAGATAGCTGAGGAATAAGCTCATTTTGCTGTTTATAGTATGTTTTAGAATATCTTTAAGTATTTCAGTTGATACAAACCTTAGTATGTTTTGATTATATTTGAGATGTTCGATTATCGTTTTGAGAGATGATATCCATGTAATTCGTTTTGTAGACATCTTAAAAGATTTCATATATAATAAATAAAACGTTATGGTTATGTATCATATTAGGTTCGATCTAGCTATTTGAAATAATATCACCTGTCTTAACTGTTTGATCATTGGGTTTGATAGGCTGAGAGTGTGAAATTGGGATTTTTGGAAATTGTATGTTGTACATCAGTGGATGTGTTGTAAAAAAAAAAAAAAAGAATTCCTGAAATCCTAAGTTATAACACGCTTGGGAAAATTAAGGGTGTTAGCCTCCATTTTAATTCTTGGAAACAATTCTCACATGTTTCATTCAAATCAAATTTTGCTCCTTTCCATGTTAGCTTAGTCATTGGCGAAGATAGACAACGAAAACCTTCTATAAATCTCTGATAATAGACTGCAAGTCTTAGAAAACTTTGGATATCGGTCACCATAGTAGGCCTTAGCCAGTTAACTACGGCCTTAATCTTCTCAAAGTTAACTGAAATACCCTTTCCAGACACTACGCGTCCAAGAAACCCCACTTGTTTCTACCAGAACCCGCACTTACTAAATTTTACATACAATTGTTTTTCTCTAAGTTTTTGCAAAACTGTCTTGAGATGTATCTCATACTCCTCTGGACTAGGCGAATAGACCAATATATCATCAATGAATAAAATGAGAAAATAGTCCAAATACTCCCTGAAAACCCAGTTCATGGGGCTTTCATCATCCCAAATGGCTAACTACGAAGTCAAAGTGTCCATAGCAAGTACGAAAATCTATCTTCTAAACATCCTCATCTTTAACTCATACCTAGTGGTAGCCAAACTTCAAATCATTCTTAAAAAAGATCAAAGATCCTTGAAGTTGATCTAATAAACCATCCACGCGCAGAAGTGGATATTTTTTCTTCATTATTACCTGATCCAGTTGCCGATAGTTAATGTGCAATCTCATTGATCCATCCTTCTTCCATACAAACAATACCGGAGCACCCCAAGCCGATGCATTGGGTCAGATAAAACCCTTATTGATTAATTCTTGCAACTGAGTCTTTAACTCCTTTAATTCATTTGGGGTCATCCTGTAAGGAACTTTAGAAATAGGCTAGGTACCCGACATTAGTTCAATCGAGAAGTTAATCTTCCTCTAAGGTAGTAACTCTTACAATTCATCTGAAAACACATTAGGAAAATCTCAGACCACTAGAATCTCAAATAACTCCACCTTGTTCTCCATGCCAGTTGTCACAAAAGCGAGGTAAGCCTCACAACCATAGTGTATCAATCTCTCCGCCTTCATCACCGAAATCATTAGAGTTGAACCCATTAGCTTGATACCCCGATACTCAATGATTGATTGTTGAGGTAGTTCGAAATGGATCACCTTCCGTTGACAATCGACCTTAGCATAATGTTGACACAACTAATCCATGCCTAGGATGAGGTCGATGTCCTTTATATCAAGCACTACTAAATCAACAGGCAGTTCCCTATCATGCACCTTAATCTTGCAATTTTTGAATACTTCACTACCCATCAATACCACATCTCCCGATGTGACCAACACAGATGCTGGAACGACCTGACCACAGCCATGGCCTCGGGTCGGTGGTCATCCTCAGCGAGTATTCATCTTCCTACATGATCGAAATATTTAGAATATAAATCCTTATCTAAACTCGCACCCACTATTAGGCATAACCCTAACTCTACCCAACATTCCTATGTGTATAGAGACTCATCCCAACCTTTGGCTCTGATACCAAATTGTAGTGACCCCGCTCCCAAAGATCCAGCCACTAGGGAATTCGAGAGGAAGCCCCAAAAAGTTTGATACAAATATAAACTTAAATAAAACATCCCCAAAACTTTTCTCATTCAATAGTGAAAGCAAAATAAATAATGATTAAATCATAACTCATCTAATCATTCACCTTCGAGTTTAACTGCCCATCATCCTGAAAAGATTCCATAAAATCTAGCATGACAAAACAAAACTATTTCCTTCTACACTCATAAGTAAAAAGAAAAAAAAAACGTCCCCCAAAAATCTCTTAGTCAAGAAAGCTAAGCTCTATACACAAATCTACCCAATCGAGGGTCAAGTTCCACTAGCCTCGCCCTCATCTCTAACTTTACCCTTACCTGGAATGATACAAAAGCAAGTATGAGCCAAAAGGCTCAGCAAGTATAATTTGAAAGGAACGTGAAGCAATAAGAATCAAGAAAACATGAAGCAAAAGGAATCAAGGAAATGTGAAGCAATAGGAATCAACGCTATATAGAATTACTCATTACATCGCATGCACCCATGCTATGTTTCATCACATCATATAAAGATATCTCCATGCATATATGCCCACATATGGCCCATAGGCCCACATAAGTATCTGCCAATGTAGCCATCAATTTGTGGACCAAAGTCCTTCCTTGCATCAGACTTACGTCTACTGAGCTTCTGACATAAAAGCCATAACATCTGAGCCGAAACTCCATCGCGTTAGGTAAATGCCCCGGACATAGTTCGCCACACAAAATAATAATCGCACAAAATAATTATCCTACACACATAAGCATCTCAAAGCATATTCATGATTGTATGCATATACAGCCATACTCTTAAAAATATTCCCACACACTTGCTCATGCATGGCTATGAAATAAACTTATCATCATGCTCATGAATGTACATTTACCCCCAATAATGATTAACCATAACATACAAATAATTAATGATCACTTTAACACCAACATGAACTTGTAACACAGAGAATAAGCACACGGTACAACATACGTACAGGATAACCAAAGTCTTGCATGGAATTAATCAAGCACCATTCCTTAGAAAAGAGAAGGAGAATAGAAGAAGATGACTCATTTTCACACCAAGACTCCTAGCATGCTTCTCTTTTTTTTTTATATCTTTGCATATATATATATATAGCATGAAATAACCCTTTTTTATTAATATCATATATCATATATGTATATATACATACAACGAAGCCCATTTTCCTTCAAATCCCAATTCAATTTTGACTTTTCAACATAAATCATAATCCTATATTGTTTTAAATTTCTATATCATTATAACTTCATTTATATTCATTTATTTTTTTTTTATTTTTCAAACATCACACATAATTCCTCAAAAGCATTGACCAATTAATAACAAAATGCCACACACACAATAATATTGACTAAACGACCTAGACCCGCTAACGGGGCGTTAAATTTGATGCATGTAAAAATTGTTATTTTTTTACACCACCATACATGTATTCGTTCAACCTTAGCCATCCGAAGAGTCTTCGCGTGCCCCAACGCACCTAGCTACACTTGCAACCATACCCTCAAGCCCATGCGCACCCAGGCACACCCCAATTGCTCTTGTCACCATGCCATGCATGCCCACGTGTGCCCCTACACACCTACTCTTGTCCTACGTCTGCCACACTCACTTTATCTAGCGCTCTCGCGTGCTGCCTCGCATTGTGCCACGTGCCTCACCACACCCTGCATCATACCATGAGCTTCTCCTTCACAAGCACTCGCAGATGACCTTCCCGGCATCCTTATAAGCATCTGGTCAAGTCTTCAGAAACCTCCCAAGTCATTTGAGGACCCCTAACATCTCACCCCTCATCGTCTCATTGTGGAAAGTCTTAAGGCTCTCCTTCCTCCCGAGATCATTCCCGGGAGGGAGGGGTTCTCACATAGGTCCCTCCATGCATGCCTAACTCCGGGACCATTGGATGCAGTAAAAGAGTCATGCAGTCCCTGCATCTACATGTCATGTGCCAACCACGTGTCCCAATCATGACCGACCTTTGTAACTACCTATTGTCCCCTTACCTTTGGGCCAGGTACACTGACCATAATCTCTTTCTCTATCTTTTTGTATCACTCACCCAAAGGGTCCACCTATACTGTTCACTCCTACAGCTCACTTATGCACCTCTTCACATGGCACCCTAGCATATCGCATCATAATATATCCTTACTTTTTCATAATATAATACCCGGTATTAAATAATAAGAGAATTTTTGAAGATATGGGTCAAAATGATATTTAGCAAAGTTTTGAGCCTAAGTGCAATATTCGAAACTTAAACAAAAGACGAATGTCTAAGTTAAGATGAGCCAATTGAGGAGAAATGGCACAATTGGATGATATTTGATAAAAATCAGGGATTTTCAAAGGTTTGAAGTCAAAAGCATGTAATTAGGAGAGTCCGGGCAAAAGTGCAGTTTTTGCAAAATATCAGTGGGAGGTCGAATCGAAAAAAATTTCAAAAATTCCAAAAGGAAATAGAAAATATGGAACTAGAAGGTCATTGTCAAAGTGTTGGATAGTCCAAGGGTGTTTAGGATTAGGAGAAAATGCAATTAAAAAGTGACCAGGGACTAAACTGTAATTTTTTGAAACTTCCATGGTGTGAACGCGACCACCACACATGGGCCGCCGGCGGCCGCTTCTGGGCATCGGGCAGGTTGCCCGGAGGCTCTAGGCTAGCCTCCAGACGATGATGGCCTCGTTGGGAGCTTCCATTGGCCGGAAAATGGTGTGATTTGATCGGAAATCATGGCCAAAAGATTTCCGATTTGGCCGGATCTTTCGAGGGCTTAGGCTCGCGATTTGGTGCTTCTTAATTGGTTTAGAAGCTAGATCTAGGGTTAAGGGGATAAGGGCAATCGATCTATGGTGGAAAATTGGGTCGAGAGAGGGTATAAATAGGGGTCGAGAGGCCGAGGGTTTTTTTCAAAATCGAGAGAAATTCAGGGCGTTCTGGCTTGAATCGAGGCACAAGGATAAGGGGCTTTTGTTTTTAGTGTTCTAAGGATCATTTCTGGAGCATTTGGGATCGTTTGGTGCAGATTTGGAAGGATTTTTAAAGTTGGCCGGAAAATCGAGTTGGCCGCCGCCACGACCTGCAACCGCCATTTAAGGCGTTTTTCGGTGATGATTTCGAGCATTTGAGGGTACCATTGAGGTCGCCTCATCGAGATCTTCAAGGCCCCATAGTTGTTTTAGCCAAAGGAAGTCGCCGGAGCCGGAGAAGAAGGCCGGAGAAGACGACTATGCGGCGGCGCGTGGCTCCCACTCGCAGGGTTTCGGGGTGGCGCGTGAGGGCGCGTGAGGTAGGCTTTTTCTGTGTTTTTAATTTCAGAATTTATAAAAAATTATTCTAGGAATTATCATGTAAAAATATTTTGTAAAAATTGATGTTAGGTATTTTTAATGAATTTTCAAAGATAGAAATGTTTGAAAAATAAATAAAAATAGATAAAATTGTGGAAAAATATAAACGTTGATTCCAAAGGTCTTAAATGATGAAATAGGAGTCAATTGGGTCATTGGAAGAAGAATTACACAATTTTCGAGGTGTGGCACGTTTTTCGAGGTGAAATCTGGACTTTTTCGAATTGAGATGAGTGGTTTGATTTTAGCTTTACCTTGTCTCAAAAGTGTTTTAAAGTGCTATTGGTGAATTCTAGTGAGTAATTATACCCTCCTAGACTTAGCTTATTTTACAAACCTTTTTATTTACGTTCGTTGTGTCGATATTCACTACATTGCATTAACTGTTCATTTTTAAAAATGTTGGTGCATGGCGTGTAAATTTTCATATCATGTGGGGTCATGTTTAATTGCATCGTTGGGTCTGTGAGGGGCGATATGGGGTCTACTTGAGATTGGGACAATGTTAATCCAGGTGAACGGGTGTCACACTGGGGCACTCGAGGGAATAATGTTAAACCAGATGAACGGGTGTCACGACGGTGCACCCGAGGGATTAGTATTGAACCAGGTGAACGTGTGCCACAGTGGGGCATTCGAGGGATTAAGTATGTCAAGGTGATATCTCGAGTTAGATGTGTCTTGCATGTTGTTGTATAGTATGCCATGCTTGTATGTTTTTCATGCATTATATAACTATTTCATACCTTCACTTAGATGGTTTATCATCTAACATGGGTTATGCCCCTGGAACATTCAACGTTCCAGACAGGGATAGCAGCGAGGTCAAGGACACGACCGAAGAGCCAGTAGTGTTTGTTTGATAGTTGTTGTTATATTATTTTGGAAGCATTGATGTTATATATCGTTTGACAAGGTTGTAATAACTAGTATTGGTGTTGTATACATATGTCGGTATGGGAACATTTTATGTGTAACACGTGGTAGGCCACGTCATTTTGATTAATTAAGTATTCTGTTGTGTTTATATTGTCTCGTTCGGATAGGTTTATGTTACTATTAACTAAACGAGTAAGACTGGAACTCTCGGGGTTTTCATCTGCATGTGAAGATTGTGCTCACAGGCGCCGCGAGAGACGGACTTGTAAAAAAAAAAAAAAAAACCCCAGGAATTTCCTTATAGTGACACGCCTGTATAGGGCGGGGTGTTACACATAACCTATATTAACTTAGGCATCGGAGGGCCCAAGAAGGAGAAATGCCCGCATGCCTTCTCACTGTCTTTTGTCTTGCAAATCCTTAGAAAGACTGATTAGCAAACAATACAAGTACCTTCCGAATACCCATCTGAGGCACCCTTGCCTCCCCAGTGTCGACGTTTTTTTCTCCTTTGGTGCTCCATCCTTTTGCTCCCCTGGACAACAGGTCAAGCCCCGGGCTACCAATCTCCTTCAGTGACCCCTCATTCTTTCGTCTCACCAGGCCTTGCCGACTATGTGCTAAGGTTCCTAAACATAAAAAATCAATTGTTCTATTTTGTCAACAACAATATCTCATACTAATCAAAGGTAATATAGCCCATATGTTAATCCATAATCGATTAATCTTAGTCCCCTTAAGAGAAATCTTAGAATTAGGAACTACTTTAAGAAATCTTGTGTTATATATCTTTGTCATTTATTCTTAACAGCTTAAAAATAAGATCATCAGGATATCTAGGGACTCATTCATATTACACTTGGAGAGTTATGAATGGAGATCTAACCATTTAGATAACATGCAAGATTATCATTTAATGCTAGCCACACATACTAGATGTCATCTAAATCTAGTATTAGGGTACTAACACTAACATTAACAACATGTGAAACAACAAGTTCTTACTATAAGGGATGAAATCTATATGTGACATACCCAAAATATTCTCTAACCTCAAATTGGGAAACTCATATCCAATTACAAGTCTATTTGTGGCCTTGTAATTTGCACACATTTTCTTAGACTCGTCTCTCTTAAGGGATAGTGTAGGTACATTAGAAGGATTGAGACCATGAGGAGAAAATCCCTTAGTCAATGATTTATCTTCTTGCATGGTTGACTCAATTCTTTAGCCATATTAATATTAGAATGGAGCAAGCTATGTAATGAATGCGTTGAAACTAAGTCAATAGCATGTCAAATATCTTTCATAGGGTGGGTCACTAGGAAACTTACTAAGCATATCATCTTGAAATTCCTCAACAATTTTAATCACATCATAAGTTGTCTTATGCTCATCTTAGTGAAACTCAAGACAAACTCTTTTACTATAATGGTTAACTTATGCCCACTATCATGACAATCTTTTTTAAATGTGTTATAAGGTGGGTGTGCTTCTTTTGGGGATTTCTGGTGCTTGTTTGGCCCTAGTGTCTTTACTAGAGGTTTTGATGGGTATCAATGCAAGTTTATTCCCCTTATAGTTAAAGACATAGGTATTCTTTTACCCATAATGTACTACATTCATATCACCAAGCTAAAGGCAACCTAAAAAACTATGGGTAAAATTCATTAATGGTACATCACAATAAATTTCAGCCTTGTAGTTACCAAGGCAATAAGAACAAGACATCTCTTAGTTACAAATAAGGTTTGCTTGTTTGCCCATTATTACCCAAAATGGAATAGGATGTGGCGTTACCTTAAGTTCAATCAGGTAATGGCATACATAGAAACCACATTTATGGTACTTCCTCTATCAATAACCATTTTGCAGGTTCTCTCTCCAATTTTAATGCATGTTTGAAAAACATTAGGGATCAACTTGCCTCCACACTGGAATATTCACAACATTTCTAGTGATATCCCTATGGTCATCTTGTCTAGACCTAAGTATTGGAGGTGATAGCATGTATGCCTTCTCTAGAATCCTTACCATGATATGCAGTTCTTCAAAGACTGCCACCCATGGGTTCATCAAAATTTAAACGCCTTTGGTCATGTATAACTACTTCTTGATATTGGTCGTTCTTGATAATGACCCAAATGAAATATGTCTTGCCCATACATCTCTAAGGGTTTATATAGACCAAAGAATCTAGCTAATCAAGAAGCATATCAAATATCAAATCATATCTTATAGTCTACCTAAAATTACTTAGGTAGTATTAGTTAAAATGAGTCAGATAAAATTATATCAAGATAATTTATCTAAAGGGGTAAGAGAAATAAATTTATCTAAAAAATTCAAGATAAAAAATCACATAATTTCTTTCTAAATAAATTTAACAAATATAATAAAAAAACACTTTTATCCTAGATGTTTTTCATATCTAACTTTTTTTAATTTATATCTTGATTAACAAATATTATTTTAAGAAAGAAATAAGTAAAGATGTTTTAAAACAAATAACAAAATATATTAATAATATAATAAAATATCTTGTAAATATTCCTATTTTTGTTCCCATCAATAACCCATCAGAGAATGCCGTTGTAGCCCTCAATTTACCAGTTGGATGTCAGGTGTCTCTGAATTTGAACTTCTAATGTGGAAAAGCTGGCTACTCAACAGGCATACGTCGATTTAAACCCTTAGAAGGGGATAGGTGCACAAACTGAATTACGAAAAAGTAGCTGAGCTTACAAGAAAAGAAGCACAAATGAGCAAAAGCTTAAGGAATAAAATCTCTATCCCTATAAGAAGAGAAACTCTCATTAACATATCTAGGGCATCTTGTATCTTCTCTATAATACTCCGGGAGCCCAGAGAAGTTAGGATATATTGAGGATAGTGTAAGAAAGGAAACAACACCAGTTGGATACCTTTTGAGCTGAATGTAGGCAAGGAACTCCCAAGTTAAGCATGCTTAACCTAGGGCAATCTAGGGATGGGTGACCCCCCTGAAAAGTTCGTGTAGGCCCATCAGGGTAAGTTGTTCCGGTCCTTCCTATCGCTCGATCGGGTCGTTACATTCTCCGTCCCATAGATTAACAAAGCAACTGAAAATTGAAAAAGTAAAAGCTACAAACATCATGAAATATGCAAAAGCTAGATGGAGATTACAATTTGAGACCAGCAACTACTTCCTCCTCACTTCAGCAGCAGGTGTAAGTCTCCGAAAGTCATGGGTCTAGAGGTCTCTCCCCGGAAATATAGAATTTCAGATACTTTTTTTTTTTTTTAAGCTCAAGATGGTTGCCATATGGGCAAAAGGAGAGAGCAAACTTATCTGTTGAAAGGCCTTTCGAGTCATACTAGAGAAATAGCTCACTAATGCTCTCTACCATATCTGCCAAGCTGAAGATCTCCAAGCTGACTGAATCTCTTTCGCATAATTCAAGGCTTTCTTTAAGCTATCATTCATCTTATTTAATTCGGATAAACAGGATTTCGCCCTTTCTGTGTCTGCCATTGCAGGGAATACCTGATAATGAAGAGTCATGCTATTGGTACATCATTTATATATACTTTAAGCTACACAATACATACAAATAACAAAAATACCTCTCGCGTCTCACCATGCCTCACTGCACCTCATCATCTTTAGTGAGAGATATTTTAGACATTTTAATATTATTATGTAGTCCAAAATAAAGACAATGATATACCAATAACATTTTTCAATAATGAAAGCAAAAGATAGTGTTTAACTCGTACGTTAGCTCATCACCTCAGAGTAGAGAAAAAATTAAAAATAATACAAAACAAAATTACTGAAATGGAACTAACCAAGTTTCTATTTAAGTTTAGAGGTGCTATCCATCTCAGATGTTTTGAAGCATGGACAGACATCGGGATGCGAGGACACAAGACGCAAGACAAAAGGACACAAGAATATGACATTTTTCAAAAAGAAGGACATGACACGGTTGAGATACGCTAATTAATAACATAATTTTTTATATTTTTAAAGCATAATAAGGTACCAAAAGATTCAAACCTATATTACAAACTCATAAATATGCATTTAAAATTCATAAGCCAAAATTTTAAATGAATAATCTAATTAGCAATTAATTCACAATTCAATCATCTTCGTCCCTCACAATCTATTCAATGTTCAAGGAGCTAAAGAATAGACAAGTGAAGGGAACGAAAACTGAAAAATCATGCAATCAAAATATGGAAAACAAAAAATCATACAATTACCAAATCATAAAACTAAATAGTAAAAAAGAAAAAGAAAACCCTTACTTTCTAGTTTTTGAAGTGTCCCCTCCTTAATCCAAATAAAAAATTTTAAAAAAGTGCCGGAGGGTTGTCTAAGTGTCCAACAAGCTGGCAACACTGGTACAACCACCCCTAGGAAGTGTCCATGCTTTATTGTCTGCCACATCTCATGCAGAAAGAACAAGTAGAAAAATAAAAATGTGTGAATTGTTGAAGAGAAATTCCAGGATACAGTATAATCAGTAGCTAGGCATCGTAAATCACTAGCGAAGTTTATTCAATTCGACATTTATCAGGAGCCATTCTAGGTAGTCTTTTAAAACCAAAAGAAAAAAAAAAAGTGTTCCTCATTTGAGAAACTGCAGGATGATGAAAATTCCAAGACAATCTACTTTACGCGTGAAAATGGGCATCTTTCTCTAGAGCAGACAAAGGCAGGCATAAGAACAATACCGGGCCTTTCAATGTTAATTTTTATGGTTGCAAAGTCTGAACCATGGCTCCTAACAAGTTATTTGCTACTCAAGAATCACTTCACTGGGAAATTATATGTTGTACAGCTGCAAGGTAGATCAGTAAGATTGGAAAATGAAAGTTGGCCTAGAAAACTGTTAATTAATTTTCATGAGTTTCACTGCATCACATCAAAGACAGACATAACCAGGTTAAACCATTAAAGAATATTGAATACCTAACTTTCTTCATTCCTAGAAGTAAACTTTGTTGTAGCACAAGTTAGACATAAGGATTCAATTCAATAAGAGAAGCACAATGGTAACCTACCACATCACCCTAAATTAAAACTAAACAAAATTTGGGACCGGAGCAAGAGGATAACTTAAACATAAGGTAAAAGAAAATGCAGCATTCACCTCTGCACGTTGGTCTTCAATCTCCTGCCGCACTTTTAGTGCAGCCTCACTACTGGAATCCACGTTATTGAGACTCTAGCAATCTCTGTTCCAGTCTGTTGCATGCCAACATCACCTACAAATAGCTTTGCTCCATGGTTAGGCTCCCTCATTTTCTGCTGCAATGCTTCATTATACCCATTTCTGAACAAGCTCACACACTACTCAGTACTGCAATCACAGAGCTAACGTTCCAAGTGGATATTGACCTCATAAAGCAACTGCGCAAAACATAGAAGACATCATCCCCCTTGGAAGTGGTGAGGCTGTAAGGTACATGTTCATCAATCTTAACCTTTTTCACATTTTTCACCATGAAGAATCCCTCCAAAATCACAAAATAACCTGTGATATCCTGCACAACTTTACTAAAATTTCAACCCTAAAAGCTTTTGTAGCTCTTGGACCTAATTCTGGATCAACTGAACTTAAATTGATCTTTAAATCATGTATTCCATGTAGCCTTCACCCAATTGTGGGAGGAATAATATTATTTTGGTTATAACTCAATCAGTGATCCAGTCCTTCAACTCCAACAGAGGACAAAGTACTTTTATAAGAATTAATGTCTGAGGTTGTTTAGCCAATTTCATATAATCCATGTACTTCTTTATAATTAGAGAACCCATAGAATCACTCCTCTTGAAGTTCATATACGACATACTAAATACCGTCTTCTCCACACAGGCTCAGCAAAAGTTCATCGTTTTGTTCAACAGCCAAAACAATGTCTTTGAACAAATTGGTCAAACAAGCCATGAAATTTACAATATTCTGGCAGGCGGAGGGTTGTTCCATGAGTTCCACTAATTGCTCAAACTCCAGCCTAGATTTCATAGCAATGACTTTCTTTAAATATCCCGCGTACACTTGCAACCCTTCTTTCTCAAGACCAAGGGGTGAATATAGCAGCACTGGATGATCCCCCCCCTAATCAATGGCAGTAGATAGTATAATCCCTTGGAGATGTTTCTTGAATGCCAAGAACTGGTCCCTCTGATCAGAAGCTGAATCCTTGTATTTGGCTACTGCAAAAAGGGTGCTGAGATATATGCAAGGAACTTTAGCTTATGAAATCAAGTATGACAGTAAAAGCAAAACAAAATTAGTTGGGTTTTGTGAACGTGATTGGGCTGGTTGTGTTGATGATATTAAAAGTACATCAGGATATGTTTTCTCATTGGGTCAGGCCTGTGGTGATTGACAAAACAACAGTCAGTGGAACAATATGAATCAGCTGGTTTGGCAACCCAACAAGCAATTTGGTTAAAAAGAATATTGGAAGACATTGGTGAGAAGCAAGTAGAAGCTATGGAGGTTTATTGTGATAACAAATCAGCCATTGCTATGGCTAAAAATCCTGTTTTTCATAGCTGAATAAAGCATATTGCAATCAACCATTATTTTATTCAGGACGTGTAAAAAAAACACAATTACAATTTTGAATTTAGGTGTATAGTTATTTTTTTTTTCTCTAGGTGACAGTTTTTCTTTCCTTAACCGAATTAGTTTTTCCCTTAATCAACCCCATATGGGTAGTTTCTCCCTTGTATTTTCTATATGTATGTATGTCCTATCAAATGAAAAGAGAGAGAAGTTATTTCTATCCAAAAACTATATAGTATCAAAGCAGTGAGACTGAGAGTTCAGAAGAGGAGAGAGATAGAGGCGAAGATGGTGAAGATCTTTGCCATCGTTGGCCACTGCACATCTCCTTCATCTCTGGTCATCTCCCTTAACTTTGTCCACCATAGCCGCAACCCCAGTCACAACCGTCATCGTCGCCATCGCCCACAATCGTCACCATTGAAGGGATAATGGACTATAGTCACGACGGAGAAAGCGAAGGGTCGCAGATCAGAGATCAACAGAAAAGACGAAAGGCTTTGTAGCACAAAAACCCGGACAGCCATCACCATCATTGGAGAAGATGAAAGGGAGCAGCCCAAAGCCGCACTCTGACATCGAAGATGGTAGATGTTGGTCGCAGGCGGGCCCACGAAGAAGGCAGACAGTCACACTAGAGAAGGCCGATTCGCCAGCCAGAAAGTCGTCATCATGTGGCTATTCGATGACGGCGTTCACAACCGCCCCTATGATCACTACCTCGTCGTCAGCCTCACCGAATATCCTAAGAAGGTGATTTGCATGGACTCAACCAAGAAAATCTACCTGCCACGGATGAGTTAAACAACGGGCATGGCAAGTTGTCTTTATTTTTCTAGAGGTTCCTGCTTTAGCATTTATGGTGGCTTCATCTTATTTTAGTTGTAAGATTATTACTTCAGCCCAAATACAAAAAGCATTGTACGGGTTATTGCTTTAGCCCAAGTGTAAAAAACATTGCAAGGGTTATTGCTTGATCCTGTGTAAAAGCATAGATTGGTTATAGCTGAACCCGTCAAAAACTACCATTGCAAAAGAGGATAGTGCTCGCCTCTCATAAAAGACACTTGATAGGAAATTTCATCCTCTACAAGATGGCACAAGAGAATGCCACAAAGGAGATGTATTCCAACCTTGAAGACACATCAAGTTTGAGTAAATTTCATCCTCTACAAGACGGCATAAGAAGTCTAAGATGCCACAAAGGTGACGTATTCCGATGTTGAGGGCATAACAGAAGCATTGTCAAAGGAGACGTCTCAATTACCCAATATCTTAGTCATCTAACTAGATATTGGTAACAACTCAACATGTTTAAAGTGACCTAAATAGACAAACACTTTATAAAGAAAAATTGAAAGTGGACAAGGATCTATAGAAGAGCCAGTTTGAAGATGTGAAGATCTAAGTTGGGCTTTCCTAATATTTACAACCTACCTCGAGGGGTTGCATAGAAAAACATGTGATTACAATTTTATATTTAGGTGTACAGTTATTTTTTTATCTCTACTCGACAGTTTTTCTTTCCTTAACCGAATCAGTTTTTCCCTTCCTTAACCAACTCCATATGGGCTGTTTCTCCCTTGTATTTTCTCTATATGTGTATGTTCTATCAAATGAAAAGAAAGAAGTTATTTCTGTCCAAAAACTACTGGAAGCATTTGAAGAAAGAGAAGTTCAGTTGAAGCCATGCAGATTGGATGAGCAACCCACTGATATTTTCACCAAAGCATTGTCAATAAAGAAGTTGCAGCAACTACGAGATGGCATGGGAATTCAAGCACAATATATTAAGGGGGAGAAGGTTAATGTGCTGAATATTTATCAGAGTGTTGGTAGTTCTCTTGAAAATATGATAACTCATTTCTGCCTATTTGAATTTTGTGCACACTAGAAGTCTCCTTTGGGGGGGGGGGGGGGGGGCGTGTCAGTAAATGTTCTGTAGAAGTTGCTAAAAGAAAAAAGAAATTAAAAGAATTTATTGAGCTCTGTTTTGATAGATCCAGCCAACAATCATCTCCTCTACAGAAGTTGAGCGTCCTCCATTCTGCTGCCAAGAGCTACTGAAAACTTCTCTTCAAAATTTAAACACAATAGCAGAATCATTATGACAACAGCAATATACAAATTAAAGGTTCTCTTTCTATTATATATCCACGCATGGTGTGGGCAACAGGCTAGTAATTGCAGTATTGCAAAGTTTCTCCACTTTTGATTGTTAAGAGACACTGTAATATATTCAGGGCGAAGACTATCATGAGCGTCAAAGAAAAACTGTAACAACCTCAAGAAAGACCAGTCCCCATGTCGCAAATCCTGCATAACCCTAAGAAAGGAAGGGCTTCAGAACACACTGGCCTCACACAACATCCCAATCCTTTATTTTAACTTAAAAGAGAATGTCACAGCTAATCAGAATCTGATCTACCCTCTTACTACTACACTTTATCACCTAAATGATCTATATTGCAACATCAATATCAAATAATCTTAGTTGTGTTTCCATGTTGTAGAGGTTGTTTTACAAAATTGATTATATGATGGAACATGACCATGCTAGTTATCTTTATGTCACGTTCTAAATACTTGGGGGGGGGGGGTGGCCACATGTGCAAGTAGTTATAGAAGTTGTTAGCTGATTCTTAAAAGGGGCTATATGTAATTGTCATTTCAGTTTTGGTGGGATGTAAGGCGCAGGATCCAATATTCAAGGACTGAATCCCATCTGCTTGAAGCATCGAGAAATTGAATCCAAATTCAATCTAAATTTCTCTCTCTCTCTCTCTCTCTCTCTCATTTCTCTCTTTCTCTCTCTATTCTCCTCAGTTTCTCTCAATCCCCTTACTGAATTCTCTCTGATCATACTGATCAGTGGGAAGTTTGGCATCAGATCAGTGATCCGACAACTTGTATTAGAGCATGACCAGGCCAGAGGAGTTTTGATGGCAGAGGGGACGCGAAATAAGAATTTGGCGTCGCAATTACAACAGTTCAATTCCACTGTTTCTAATCTACAAGCCCAGGTGGAATTGTTGGAGATCGGATCAACAAGGAACCATGAAGCAATCATGGCAATGGATAGGAAGATGGATAATGCCATGGAAGGCTTAGGGCGAAGGTTGAATGGAGTGATCTCACAAATTAGAGAGGAGGTGGGGACTCAAATTCAAGATCAGCTCCAAAGTTACATGGTGATGTTTACTCAGCAAAATCAAGTAAGAATCTCCCCCAACTTCCCTCCTAGAGAAATGATAGAACCGGTCATGGAGTAGGAAATATGAATGTAGGGCCCTCAGAAATTGAGGTGGCTCCAACAGAGGTAGAGGAGAATGTGATGGAGAGATAGCAATAGGGACCGACTGTCCCAAACTAGCCGAGGTTCCCGATGCCTAAATTGGAGATACCTATGTTTGAAGGGGTTAATCCACGGTGGTGAGTGAGGAGATGTGAACGGATGTTTAACTGGTATAATGTACCAGAAAGGCACAAGGTAGATTTGGCAGCTGCCTATTTTAATGATGCTGGGGATGCCTAGTATCAAGGGTGGTCAAAGGTAAGGAGAGAATGCCCATGGGAAGAATTTGTAGATAAGTTATGTGAGTGATTCGGTGATAGAAATAGAATGGATGTGGTAGAAGAGTACAAACTTAAGCAAGAAGGAGGAGTGCAGTCATACCAAGCCTGGTTTGAAGAGTTGAAGTCCGTCATGTTCAATCTCAACCCACGCCTCTCTGAAGCATACTTTGTTCCCAGCTTCATGAGGAGCTTAGACCCATGGTGAAAATATTACAACTGGGAATGGTGGAACAAGCAGTCGAGATCACTAGACTATAAGAGATAATGGTGGAAGCCCCATAATGAAGAAACAGAGACAGCAGTCAAGGGGGATGTCATTGGAACTATGTCACAAGCAAGGGGTATGGCAAGGAATTGGCTAGGGTGAACCAAGGATCAAAGGGGGTGATGATTCCTATCCCTGTAACTCTACAGCAGTGTGAGGTGGGAGGATGATCGAACAAAGGAGGTAGGCAAAAGACTGTGCTTCAAATGTGGAGACCGATATTTTCCAGAACACCAATGCAAAAGGCAACTAGTCTTGCTCGAAGGGGAGGATGGAATTATGGTAGAAGAGGAGGAAACAGAGGAACCAATGGAATTGGAAGGGGAGGACAATAGGGAGATCCCATTACATGCCCTCAAGGGGCTAGCCAATTATAGGAAAGATTATTAAAGTTGAGGGTAAGGTGCAGGAGTGTAGCCTTATGATTTTATTTGACAGTGGGAGTACCCACAGTTTCTGGGATGAAAATACGACTGAGAAGCTAAATTGTAGACTCATGGGGACTAAGCCATTGACAGTCACTGTTGCTAATGGCAATAAGATGTTGAGTAAATCAACTTGTGCAGGGTTTTGCTAGGCGATGCAAGGGGAATTGTTTGAGGCCGACCTAAGGCTTCTTAAGCTAGGGGGCTATGATGTGGTGCCAGGGGTGGATTGAATGAAACACGTGAGTTCATAAACTTTGATTTCAATAGGATGGAAGTGACTTTTGAGAAGGAGAGTAAGAAGTTGACACTTACGGGCAGTAAGGAAACAAGGACTTGTAAGATGATTACAAGGAAGAAGCTTCACAAGATGTTAATGAGCAAATGGGCCCAAATTGCCAACTATTCTCCATCCAAACTATGGAGATGACAGAGGAAGGTATGGAGCAGGAAGGGGAGTTATAGCTAGCCATCAACACCCCAGATCAGAGCAACTTGGAGGTACATCACTTGCACCTACTTAATATACTTTTGGCTGAATTTGAGGATCTTGCCTAATTCTCTACCACCTAAGCAATCCTTTGATCATTCCATCAACCTCAAACCCAGCTCATAACCCATCAATGTTAGATCCTACATATACCCCCTAAGTTAGAAAACAGAGATTGAAAAAATGGTTTAAGGAAATGTTGCACAAATCCTTAATCAGACCCAGCCAAAGCCCTTATGCATCCCCTATCCTACTTGTTAAGAAAAATGACGGATCATGGAATTTTTCTATTGATTATCGTCAACTCAACGCCCTGACCGTTAAAGACAAGTTTCCTATACCTATCATTGAAGATTTCCTAGATGAATTGAGAAATGCCACAATTTTTTCTAAACTAGACCTACACTTAGGGTATCATCAAATTTGCATGAAACCTGATGATATCCCCAAAACAGCTTTTAGAACCCATCATATTCGCTCACCAATGCCCCAACCACCTTTCAATCCCCTAATGAACCAAGTCTTTGAACCATTCCTACGCCAATTTATTTTAGTTTTCTTTGATGACATATTGGTATACATCCAAACTTTTAACCAACATCTAAACCACATAAGGACTACATTTGAAATTCTCAGGTCTAACCAATTGTATATTAAGAGGTTAAAATGAGTTTTCGGTCAAAGACAAACGGAATATCTTGGGCATGTAATTTTTGGTGCAGGGGTGAGCACCGACCCAAGGAAGGTGGCAACAATGGTGGCATGGCCGAGGCCTATTAACATTAAGGCCTTGAGAGGATTTCTAAGGCTGACTAAATACTACAGGAGGTTTGTGAAACATTATGGGATCATAAGCAAGCCTATGACAAAATTGTTGAAGAATGAGGGGTTTAAGTGGGGTCTAGAAGCAGAGAAGGCTTTTGTGCAGCTGAAGTAAGCTATGAGCAAGGCACCAGTGATGGGATTACCGGATTTTGGTAAACCCTTCATATTGGAGATCGATGCTTGCAGCAATAGGGTCGGGGTAGTGTTGATGCAAGAAGGGAGGCCTTTAGCATACCTCAGCCAAGCCTTATCCCCTAGACATTTAGGGCTGAGTATCTATGAAAAGGAGTTATTGGCAGTTTTGATAGCAGTAGAGAAATGGAGAAATTACTTAGAAGGAAGTCAATTCATAATTAAGACAGATCATGAAAGCCTAAAGTTCTTGCTATAACAAGACTCCATATGCACTTCCAAAGGAGATGAATGGCTAAATTGATGGGTTTAGATTACATCATACAGTATACGAAAGGGAGAGAGAATGTAGCAGCTAATGCATTGTCTAGACGCCATGAGGAGGGGTTCTCAGCTGCTATTACAGTCATAACTCTATCACAACCCTAGGGGTATATCTATAATTGATAGGAAATAATCTTGTATGAGCCATTGGGCTAACTAAAGGGGGGGTTAGGCAGTTAGGGGCATAACTAACTATACAACAGCTATTTGTTTTGCTATTCTATTAGTTGGGTGGTTTAAGTAGTTGATGAATGGTTACTAAAGGCTCTATAAAGAGACCTATGACAGTAAGAAGAAGGGTATCTAAGATAATAATCAAGATCCTCTCTCTCTCTCTCTCTCTCTCTCTCTCTCTCTCTTGCATTCTGTTTGTTCAAATTGTCGTAATTGCCCAGCCCCAATCTAAGGGCTTAACAATTGTGGTATCAGAGCCAGACAAACCGGATGCGAGGGTTATCAATGGGATTATCACAGCGACGAAGGGGTCGGAAGTGGCTGGAGACGACTGCTCCGATGTGATCAAGGAAGAACAGCGAACCGCGGGGTGTAATGTGATAATGGATCAAGGCAGTATGGCGGAAGGTACCAGATTGAAACAATTGGAGATGAGGATGGAGGTTTTGGAGTATGGGATGTCACAAACCCAGGAGGCAATGGTCCAAAGTAGGGAAGACATGGAGAAATTAAGGGAAACTGTGCGAGGGGAGTCAGAGAAACACTGAGAGGCGTTGGAGAAACACCAAGAAACATTGGAGCGACGCCAAGAAACGATGGATCAGTACAGGCAGAGGCTCAACAGCGTGCTTGGCATGCTATCTTCCCTTCGGTTGTCGTCAGAATTTCTGCCAAGGCAGACCCCTGATGCAATCCTGCCACAGTAAGGCAATTGTCCAAGAACACCAGGGGTTCTTAAAGTAGAGGACCAGCTTATGAATCAAGGGACATAGGTGGGGAATATGCAGCCTTTGACTCGTACTCATCCTCCTATGCCAAGATTAGAGATCCCAATGTTTGAAGGGATGAAACCAAGGTGGTGGACAAGGAGATGTGAAAAATTTTTTCAGTTCTATAGGATCCCAAAAGAGTAGAAGATCAATTTGGCTGCGGCTTACTTGAACGATGCAATTGATTCTTGGTATGAAGGTTGGATCCAAGATGGACGGAATCAAGGTAGTTGGGCAAATTTTGCTGAAGGGTTGTGTGAGCGATTTGGAGAAAGGAGTATGACCAATGTGATCGAGGAATTTAGTAAATTGAAGCAAGAAGGGACGGTAGTGGAGTACCAAGACAAGTTTGAAGAACTGAGATTGATTGCATGTACTGTGCAGCCAAGATTAACTAAGCAATACTTGGTGTCCAGCTTCATTAGCGGACTGCAGGAAGAATTGCGGTCAATGGTGAAGATGACGATGCCTTCATCAGTGAGGCAAGCGGAAAAAAAGGCTCGACTACAAGAACTAACATTAGAAGCCATTTTCAAGAAACACAAGGTTCCCTACAAGTCCGGTTTATTGGCAGGGCAGCAAGGAGGTGGGAATTCTAGGCCTATGTTTACAAGCCCTAATCAAGCGGTAGCTAAGGCACCCTTCAATAGCAATGGCCCTAAGAGTAATTTGATGGAGTAGAGGAGACAATTAGGGCTTTGTTATAGGTATGGAGACAAATATAGTCTTAGCCATCAATGTAAGAGGCAGTTGATGAATATGGAGGGCTTAGATGGGGAAAAGGAAGAAGAAGCAACTACAGAAAATGGGAATCAAAAGGAAATTCAAGGAGAGGAGGGAGGGAAATATCCTTCCATGCGCTAAAAGGAAGCCCTATGGGGCAGATCGTTCAAGGTAAAGGGCCATGCGGATAAACAGACGTTAATGGTGTTGATTGATAGGCCATAGTTTTCTCAGTGATGCCACAGCGACAACTCTTAAGTGTGCATTGATAACAACTACTCCCCAATCAATAACTGTAGTTAATGGGAGTAGGATGTACAGCCACTATAAATTTATGGGGTTCAAATGGATAATGCAAGAGCAAGAATTTGTGGTAGATTTGAGGATTTTGGAATTGGGTGGCTGTGATATGGTTCTTGGTGCAGACTAGATGAGGACTGTGAGTCCTTTGACTTTTGACTTTAACAAGTTAGAAGTCACAATGGTGATTGAAGAAAGGAAGCTGACCTTAATGGGCAGCCTTGAGCAAGGAGAATGCAAGCTGACAAAAGGGAAAGAGCTACGGAAGATGATGTTGAAGAGGGGGGGGGGGCAGATAGCACAGCTATATTCCATACATGCTGTAGGAATGGAAGAAGTAAGCACTCTAAAGGAGGCACCTCAACCTACAGCTACCTGTATCGACTCTCAATTCTTGAATACGGCACAATTTTCAGATGACTTGTGCTTACTTTTGATTGAGTTTAAGGATCTATTTGCGGAACCAAATTCTTTACCACCCCAACGACCCTTGGACCATTCTATACATCTTAATCCAAATTCAATCCCTATCAATGTTAAAGCCTATAGGTATTCACCTATTCAAAAAACGAAGATTGATAAACAAGTCAAAACTATGCTAAACTTAGCCATTATCTAACCTAGCCAAAGTCCCTATACATCTCCAGCCTTTCTTATCCAAAAAAAAGATGGAACATGGAGGTTTTGCATAGATTACCGGCAACTTAACTCTAATACCATCAAAAATAAATTCGTCATACCTTTGATTGAAGACTTATTGGATGAGCTATTCGGTGCAAAAATCTTTTCTAAGCTAGATCTTGGGTCCGATTACCATCAAATTTGCACGAAACCTTTTGGTATCCCTAAAACAGCTTTTAGAACCTACCAAGGGCTATGTGAATTTACTATTATGCGCTTTGGATTAACTAATGCATCAGCTACTTTCCAAACACTAATGAACCAGATTTTCCTACCCTATTTAAGGAAGTTCATCCTTGTTTTCTTTGATAACATCATCGTTTATAGTCACAATTTTGAACAACACCTACTACACCTTTGCACCACATTTGAGATCCTTAAATCTCATCAAATGTATGTCAAGCTCTCAAAGTGTACATTTGCTGAGGAGGAGGTACAGTATTTGGGTCATATAATTTGTGGGGAATGTGTGAGGACTGATCCAAAGAAAGTAGAAGCAATGGTGGAATGGCCTAGGCTTAAAACAGTGAAGGAATTAAGGGATTTCTTGGGGTTAACTAGTTACTACCAGAAATTTATTCAACATTATAAATTGATCGGCAAGCCCCTCACAGAGTTGCTCAAGGAGGAGAGATTTCAGTAGAACCCTAAGGCAGAAACAGTTTTCCTAGCCCTAAAGAAGTCCATGACTATGGCCTCCATGTTAGCATTACCTGATTTTTCTAAACCCTTCACAGTGGAAACAGATGCATGTGAGATTGGGATTGGAGCTATTCTTGTGAAGGAGGGTCGCCCATTAGCTTTTATCAGTCAAGCCTTATCCCAAAACACTTGGGACTAAGTGTTTAGGACAAGGAATTGTTGGCGGTATGGAAGGCAGTTGACAAGTGGCGCCATTACTTGGAGGGCAGTCTGTGTGTGATCAAAACAAACCATGAGAGCCTACAATTGTTATCCCAACAGCGGCTACATACACAGTTACAGCAGAAGGTCGTATCCAAGCTCATGGGATTGGATTACACCATTCAGTATCGAAGAGGAAAAGAAAACATGGTGGTTGATGCTCTATCAAGAAGAAAAGTAAAAGGAGATTGCCAAGCCATCACAGTTGTAATTCCCGAATGGATGAAGGAGTTGGAGGTAAATTATGAGCATACAGAGTGGCTTAAGGAGATAGTGGCACAATTGGCAATGCAGCCTACTAGATCTGCAAGTTACGCACTCTCTAATGGGCTAGTAAGGTACAAGGGCAGATTAGTGGTGGGGGATGACAAACCCCTAAAGGAAAGAATTCTCAAGGCACTTCATTATTCTCCATTGGGAGGCTATTCGGGAGTACGTGCTACGTATCACAAGGTAAAACAGATATTTTTTTTCCCTAAGCATAAAAAGGAAGTGGTAGAATTTGTGTTGTCTTGTGCAGTGTGTCAACGGTGTAAGTAGAAACAAGTGGCTTGCCCAAGGTTGTTGCAGCCCTTGGCAATGCCCGACCAGGCATGGGAGGGAATATCCATGGATTTTGTGAAAGGTTTTTGTAACGCCCCACTTTTCTTTTCTCCAAGCACACGCAGTGATGCATGATAATGTTAACAACCATATGATAATCTATAGGGCGTTTATGGAAGTCTTTGCCAACGGAAGCAAATGATCAAACCTGAAAGCTTTTAAAACCATAAGCTAAACAATTAAAGCTCTCACTAAATGCTTTGACACAAATACAACCTGACATGCCTTGATATAAAATGGGGAACTAGGGATCATTTAGACTTCATTTTTACAACAATTAAGAACTCACACTTAAATCTACAGTACAATGCTTTTACAACGTAAAGAAACTAGCTATCCGAGGACCACTTCCTTCCTTTTCCTTTGGCTCGATTCTGGGGCACCTGTCATGACTAATCCACCTGGAACATTGAATGTTCCAGGGGTATGAAACACCCGAATTAGACAATGTTATTTAAGTGAGTGCATCAAAGAAAGAAGGCATGCATGTAAATGAGTTATGCAAAATGATATGAAACCGCTCGTGTGGAAGAGAGGCCAAAGTGTTCCAATCACCCCCGCTGATCCTTCATATTCTCACATCTCCATGACTTTTCACCAGTCTAACATGAGACCCTGACTTCATCTAGCCACACACACCAAGTGATGTATGACAATGAGAGAGGAAAAATATTCAGTTCCAAGGAAAGTCATGCTATGCAAGTAATCACCCTTACCCATATGAAGACAAAATGTTAGGTATGTAACAAAAGGATGCAAGAAACACTCACCTTGCTGCTTTGAATGCGGTTAGAAACTGTTCACAGGGTTTGGAAATAGTTTTCTGCAAAAATCACATGTTTCCGTAACTCAAATTTAGAATATTTTTACATAAGGTCTTAAGAATTAATTCAAGGACCAAAACCAGAAAATTGTGGGGCAGGGGGACCCCACACGCGCCCACACGCACCGGGGAAGGCCCCCCACGCGCCTGCACGTGAAACAGGCAGTGGCGCGTGAGCTGCACACGCCACCCCTGCTTCCCTCCCCCCCCTCCCGGTGTTTGCTACTTCTTTTTTAGCCCGTTCTCCCTCGTCCAGGCTCCGTTTTGACCCCCATTTGAACCCACGTGACCCTTATTCAATCATCTACCAAACGACGGAAAGAAAATGAACTTACCTCGCTGTTGTGACACTGTTTGGCACCTTTTACGGTAGCGGCCCGACTTTCCAGCGAAACGTTTTTCACCTCTTTTTTGGGCAGAGCTTCTCCTCTCAGATTCACCTCCTTACCCTCTTGTCTAATGGTAAAAATGACCCATCCAAAGGCTTAGTATTTATAGACAACCTTGGCAAATCCGGGCGCGCCACGTATCGCTGGAATAAGAGAGCTCATCATGAGTTTCGTAGGATCGTGCCATGTGTCCTTAGGGATTTGAGCATTTGCATGCCCAAGTGTCCCCTTGAGATGTGTACCTCCACATGGTTATTTAGGTTTTAATCATTGTCCATCATTACACTTCCAACCATTAGTTAGCTCCATTTGGTTTCCTTAAGTACTTAGTTACAAGATATTTCAAGTTTCCCACAAATGACTCCTTAGCCCAAAAGTTCTTTGTCCTTGTAACACTTGAGCCCTAGAATTGCTTAAACCTTCCAGAATCCTTTAAGATGATGATCTCTTGCATTAGCCTCCATGATCTTTCGGAAATCCTTCATTTGTTCCTCGAAAATTACCTAGGAATTACATATGTGCCTATCGAATCTTTTGACATCAAAGAAAATGCTTTATTTCTTGGACAACAACGCTTAAAAAAAATTCGAGTATTACAGTTTCAAAGATGTCATATTGGTGGTAGTTGACCGCCTTATCAAATTTGGGTATTTTATTAGTTTATCTCATCCATTTACAGCACAAAAAGTGGCAAAGATATTTATGGATACAGTGGCAAAGATCCATGGAATGCCTAAGACCATTGTATTGGATAGGGACAAAGGTTTTACAAGTACATTTTGGCAAGAGTTGTTTAGAAAGATGGGTGGGGGTTATGTATGTTTACTGCATACCACCCACAAACGGATGGCCAAACAAAGCAGGTCAATCAATGTCTGGAAGCATACCTGAGATGTATGTGTTTCACCACCTCTAAGAGCTGGAATAAGTGGCTACTGCTAGCACAATGGTGGTATATAATTCCAGCTATCATAGTGTTACAAAGCAAAGCCCTTTTGAGGCTATGTTTGGATATAAGCCTGCTATTCTGCCAGCTATTTCAGATTCCTCACCTACTATGGCTGCAGTGGGACACTACTTCTAGCAAAGGTAGAAGATGTTAACAGTGCTTAAGAGGGAATTGGCTACATCCCGGAACTGTATGAAACAAGTAGCGGATAGAAAAAGGAGTGATAGGTCCTTTGAAGTTGGAAATAAGGTTTACCTCAAGGTTAGATGGTTTCTACAACATCCCTATACCTCCTTACTAGCTTCTAAGCTTAGTCCAAAATATTTTGGACCTTATTCTATTATAGCCAAGGTTGGTTTAGTGGCATACCAGTTGCAATTTCCAAAAGGAGTGACAAACCACCCAGTCTTTCATGTTTCATTGCTGAAGAAGGCTAAAGAGCCTGTTGTTTCTGCTAGCCCAGACCTGCCCCCTAATGCGGAAGAAGTGGAGGAGGTGGTTGAGAGGGTGTTGTATAAAGGAGCTCTACCCCTAACTCAGGTGTTGGTGCAGCGGTCCCATCTTCATCCAAATCACACTACTTGGGAGTACCTACTGGATCTTTTGAAGCAATTTCCCCGGGTTGTTGGCCTACTCTAAATTCTTGAGGACAAGAATTGTTTGAAGAGAAGGGGATTGTCACAACGCTAGGGGTGTATCTGTAATTAATAGGCAATAATCTTGTATGAGCCGTTGGGCTAACTAAAGGGGGGTTAGGCGGTTAAGGGCATAACTAACTGTATAACAGCTATTTGTTTTGTTGTTATGTTAGTTGGGTGGTTGAAGTAGTTGATGAATGGTTGCTAGAGGCTCCATAAAGAGACCTATGACAGTAAGAAGGAGGATATCGAAGATAATAATCAAGATCCTCTCTCTCTCTCTCTCGCATTCTTGCATTCTATTTGTTCAAATTGTCGTAATTGTCCAACCCTAATCCAAGAGCTTGACAAACTCCTGACTGGTACTAGGAGGTGGTGGCCAGCTATGAAGGAGATGAGAAGATTGAAGAGTTATTGGAGTAACTAGTGTTGGACCCCAATGGGAAGCCTGGGGACACACTGAATCGAGGAGTGATTCGATATAATGGGAGGTTAATGATTGGGAACTGTGAGACACTCAAGAATAAGATACTACACTCACTCCATGACAGTGTTCTAAAATACGCTAGGCGCTAATTGGGTGCCAGACTAGGGCTTAGCACCCAGGACACCTAGGCGAACTACTTTTTTTTTTTTTTTTTTAAGTTTTTAATATAATTTTATGTTATTTTCAGATAAACCAAAATTAAAAAGACAAATAAAACTTATATATATAAATCAGAAACTTATATATATTTATATATATGTTTATATATATATAAATAGATAAATATAAAAACAGATATATAAATATATTATTTATATATATAAACAGATAAATATATAAACTTTATATAAAACGTTACATATATATATATAAACTGGGATGGCTAGGGCAGAGAAAGAAGAACGGAGATGGAGCTTGAGTTAGCGATGACGCGCCGGCAAGGATAGAGCTTGACAATGACGATTGCGTAGAGGCGGTGAGGAGGTCACAATAGAGCTGGAGGCAACGATAAGGCACCGGCGGAGTTGAGACGGCGATGGTGTAGAGGCGGTGAGGAGGTCGACAGTCGCGATGGAGCTGGAAGCAGCGATGAGGTACCGGCGGCGGCAGCCTTCTTGGGCTAGAGAAGGGGGAAACGGTTGAGAGATAAGAAAAAAATTACGTGTCCCAGGCGACTAGGCGCCAACGCCGGCGCCTAGAGGGGCCAACTTGGACAAATTCGCAGCAGCCAACAACCGCCTAGCGCCTCATCGGCGCCTAGGTGGCTGCCTAGGCTGATTTTTAGAACACTGCTCCACGATTCCTCCTTTGAAGGACACTCGGGAATCTAGAATACATACTATAATGCGAAACAACTTTTCTATTGGCCCCAACTCAAGAGGTTTGTGACAAAATTTGTGATAGCTTGTGACACAAGCAGAAGATGCAAATATAAGACGATGGCTCAACCAGGCTTGTTATAGCCTTTGCCTATACCTGCACAGGCGTGGGATAGTGTGACAATGGACTTTATAGAGGGGTTACCTAAATCCGAAGGAAATGACTGCATTGTGGTGGTGGTGGATCAATTCACAAAGTTTGCACATTTTTAGGCCTTTCTCACCCCTATACTACACAAGAAATGCCAAGAAATTTTCTGGATCAAGTAGTGAAATTGCATGAAGTTCCCAAATCAATAATCTCCAACAAGGATAAAATATTTACCAGCTTATTCTGGCAGGAGTTAATGCGATCATCGAGCGTAAAACTCAAAATGTCTACGACCTACCATCCTCAAACGGATGGCCAGATCAAGAGAGTGAATCAGTTGTCACGACCCTAGGGTTTGGCTAGGGTTTAGAAAGGCAATTGGTAAGAACGCGGGAAAAAAAGAGCAAAAAGGGAGGGAGGGAAAGAACATAATAGATAGAATTGAGGGAGAAGAGAGGGACAACCGAGGGAGAGAGGAGAATTAAGAGAGAGAAGTGGAATTCAAATTTACTGATTCATCAACCTAACATCTATCCTCAGTAGCCTTTTATAGGCATTAACCAGCAACTAACATATTCTAGAAACAACACCCGTAGGCACTTCAACAGAATTATTAGCATCTCCTAACAAACTATTGTAACTAATGATAGCATTGCCCCTCTAATTCCTCTTAGGTCGTGACAATCCTTCCTTCTTTGAAAGGTTTCTTGTCCCCAAGAAGCTTACAACTACTGACCATGTTCTTCATCCGGTTCTAGCCTTCACAATTTGATTTCTTCTTTGCCTTTTCTTGTTCTTTTCTCCTACTTGCTTTGGCCTCTTTTTTTTTCTCCTCCTTGGCTTTATCTAATGAATGAAAGAGAAAACAATGTCATGACCCAAAGAGCAATAAAGGGGTAATATGGTAATAGGCTTATGATAGTTGTTAGGAGATATTTTACAAGTTGTTAGGAGCACATGGATGTTGTTAGAAAATTAGTTAGTAGCCAGATATGCCTATATAAAGGGCTACTGTAAACGGAGGGACAAAATGCTTAAATAAAAAATGAATATTCTCATTTTTCTCTAAAATTCTCTCCCAATCTCCCTCACGTACCTTTTTTGTTTCTCCTCCCCCCCCCCCTTCTTTCTCTCAATATCCCTCCCTCAATTCTATATGTTATATTTCCCTATTTATGTCCAAATTCGCCTCTAAACTTTATGTTCTTAATCCTAATCGTCTCGGATCCTTTCGAATTCCAATCTAATCCTAGCTAAACCCTAGGTTTATGACAAACAGCATCTTTGTTCAGCAAGTATTTCGAACTCTATTGAAGTACCTCCTTTATTTTCCTCAATTAAAATCAGCACCAACTTCTCTGCATGTTCAGCAACTAAGAAATATCCAACACCATCAGCTGTTGTGATTTCCTTGGTGGTGCCTAAAAGACCAACAATATCTTTTGCCACACTTTAACATCTTTTAACTTCTTTTTCCTTCCTTCCATTGGCACTATTCTGTAGATCCTCAAAAATTGGTTGGGTATTGTCATCAGGTAGTGGAGGAGTACCTTTTTCTTTAAGAGAAACAGACTTGAAGTCTTTAAAATCCCAAATTGCTATGATCATATACTTTCTCAGCATCTTTGACTTTCTCATCTACCTTAGAAATCTCAACAATCACAGTATCTTTTACTTCCTGAATTTTCTCATCCATTACAGGAAAGTTCATCAACTTTTTGCTGAAAGTTGAGCCTCAATTGCCTCTTCAGATCCATAGATAGGGCCTTAGCTGAGGTTGGGGCAGGTAAACTTCTCACTGTCAAACCATTCCTCTCCCATGATTGATTGTTTCCCTTACTCATTACCCCACTATTACCATAAGAATTCTCCTCTTTGTTTCCCTTCTGCTTCAATTTATAAAATTCTTTGATAACATCAGTTTTGGTCCTTTCTCCATACCAAGTATACAGGTCGCTTATAAACTCTGGCCAGCTCCATTCTACCCTTTCTCGGCTCCAATTCTGAAACCAAGCGTTTGCAACATCATCCAAATAAGTTATATCCATGTTCACTTTCTCCTTTTCAGCTACTCGGTATTGGTAGAACACTCTCTCACATCGCCTAATCCACCAGCAAGATCTATCTCCTTAAAACGGGGGAATGTTCGTTTGTGGCCCTGGGATGGTGGAGTAATTACCGCCAACACCTCGATTCAAATTATCCTCCTTTGCCTCCGTCCTCTCCCCTGCTTCCATAGGATTGTTAGGCCTCTACCTAGATCTTGGCGTCATTAGAATTGGCGCCAATGAAGCCCTGGGAGGGAAATCTGTTGAAAGGCTGGCATTAGGCTACTGAGCAAACATGCTCGAGGCAGCACTTAATTGTTGGTTTAATTGTTGGTTGAATCCAACAAATTCCTCCCTGATTCCACTAACGGCCTGATTCAAATTGGTCGTATATCTAGCAAATTCCTCCCTGATTCCACTAACGGCCCCGACCCAAATTGGCCATATACTTTGATTGGCTACAGCTTATCTCTTCCTGAGTGTTTCTAACGCCCAATTCCAAAATCTCTAAGGGATCCTCCACTTGCTCCTAGTTCTGTCGCATCCCAACTTCAATGGGCATCCAATCTGGATTCCATTTGCTTCGCTCATCTCCTTTCAGCCATATCCGCTACTCCGGCAGGTCACTGGCTCTGCTTCAATTCGCCCCAAGCCTGCGTCCCTTCTTATCCAATTACTGACCAAAAGCTCCGTAATCACTGGAATTCCTTATTTCTACCCTAGCTTAAAATTGCAGAACTTTGCTTCAGGGGAACCGATTCAATCTGGTACGTGATCAAGGACACTTGAGTTTATCCCCGCTTCCAGATTGCAGCTAGGATCAAGATTGGTTGCATTAGATTCCTCTCTGAGGATTGTCGCCTCCAAAATTCGAGTCGAATCAAATTACAGAATCTACTCCGCTTGCTATTTTCGAACCTAAATCAACTCCAAATTTGCCTCTAATAATCGCTTAATCCAGCGGCTTAGAATTCATCGAGATTTGAGTCGTCTTCCTCAAAATCGAAATTAGCAATCCTGAGTTCGTCTCAATCAATTGCACATGACTGCCTATTTCCGCAGTCATCAATGATCAACATGCTCAAGGACCTGCTTCCAACACTCGCCTTCCTTCTCGCTATCTACTCACGAACAGAATTGATGATCGCAATGGATAAACACCCTCTGGACTTGCTCGCAATCGCTACAGATTCAACGATCACCCCCAGTCGCTTCTCCTTCTCCACAACCGAGGTCACCTTCACCACCTTGGCCACATGCATGCCTTCCTTGATCGAACAATACTTCTTGGATTTCTCAAGCCTAAAGACAATCCTCTGTCAAAATCACTGGAACTAAATTCACATGAATTTAGTTCGCTCCACTGGAACCTCCACTTTCTGTAATTGATTGACTCAGTTATTTGATCAATTCTACCACTGCTTCCAGAAATTCCTACTGCACTCGAATTCCGTAGTCACCTTGGTTGATTGCTAACATTTCCGGATCACAGCCGAGAATCGTAGGCTCTGATACCAAATGTCACGACCCTAGGGTTTGGCTAGGGTTTACAAAGGTAATTGGTAAGAATGAACGAAAGAAAAAGCAAAAAAGGAGGGAGAGAAAGAATATACAAATAAAATTGAGGGAGAAGAGAGGGACAACCAAGGGAAAGATAGGAGAATTAAGAGAAAGAAGTGGAATTGAAATTCACTCATTCATCAACCTCACATTCATCCTCCTACAAGTAGCCTTTTATAGGCATCAACTAGCAACTAACATATTCTAGATACAGCATCCATGGGCACTTCAACAGAATTATTAGCATCTCCTAACAAACTATTGTAACTAATGACAGCCTTGCCCCTCTAATTCCTTTTGGGTCGTGACATCAATGTGTAAAGAGTTACCTATGCTTCCTACACCCCAAGGACTAGCACAAGTGGATATCACTTGCACTGTGGTGATACAATTCCAGCCACCATAGCTCGCTCAAACGATCCCCGTTTGAAGCTTTGTTTGGCTACAAACCCTTACTAGTTCCTGTAGTGGGGGAGCATACCATATTGGCTACAATGGAGGCTTACTTAGAGAACAGGCAAAGGGTTCTACAACAACTTAAGGAAAAGCTGGCAATGGCTCAAAACCACATGAAACAACTTGCGGATCGAAGGAGAAGTGAAAGGGAGTTCAATGTAGGGGAGGAAGTGTACCTGAAACTCATACCAACTCATCTTAAAGCCATTGCTCAGGGGTAGGTGACCGAGTTGAGTCCAAGGTATTACCAGTCGTATCCCATATTGGCTAAGATAGGGAATGTGGCGTATAAACTACAGTTGCCAAAAGAGTTGTGAATTCACCTTGTCTTCCATGTCTCTTTACTCAAGAGATCAGTGGTGTAACGCCCCAAATTTTCCAAGCATGTTATAACTTAGGATTTCAGGAATTTCATTTTTTTTTTTTTTTCACACCACATCCACTGATGTTCAACATACAATTCCTAAAAATCTCAATCTCACCTTCTCGGCCTAACAAGCCTAATAAACAAATAGTTAAGACTGGTGATATAATTATAAATACGGAAGCTAGATCGAACCTAATATGGTACACAACCATAACACTTTATATATCATATAGGAAACTGTTCAAGACGTTTACAAAATAGATTGCATGAATATCATCTCTCGAAAGCGATAACCGAACGCCTCAAACATAAACAAAACGTATTAAGGTTCGCATCAGCTGAATTTCTCATACATACTTAAAAATATGCTAAAACATGCTACAAACAGCAAAACGAGCTTATTCTTTAGCCATCTCTTTTCTCTTAGAGCCGCTTGTCGAACTTTGAACGTTTGAATATTCCAAAGACATAATTCAATTAGAAGATGAACCTTCTAGTAAGAACTCCAAAACAGTTTATACGCATGCATGAACGGCATAAAACGTATGAGAAAATAACAAAGACTATTCTGAAGTGCCTTGTGAACATATCAGCCTCCTCCAACGAGAGCCTTCTCAACGGCGCACGCAAAGCGCATCTTGAGAGGTCCCTAACCATGTCACCTCGGCCCAACCTCATAGAACTCATGCGAAACCCACATCCGTTGTCCCTTAGACTCACGGTCTTCCCCACGAGAGCTTTCTCGATGGCGCACGCATAGCGTCTCTCGGGAGATATCCAGACTTTTGCCTTCAGGTAACAACAGATAGATACAATAGTATGACCACGCGGATTTTTATAAATGCAACAATTGAAAACCAATGGCATATATTTTCCAAGGAAACACATTTCATATATGCAACATGATTTCATTAAGAGAATAGGAGTTTGCATACAGGAACGGTACATAAAACACGTTTCATGCAATAGGAGCCTTACACAAAAATAGGAGTTTGAGTACCGAAGTCTCACTTGACTTAGCCTCTCAAGCTTCCTCGATATGCGTGCCTTGACCTCGAAACTCGTGCCATAATAATTTCCTAACTTTGGCATGCTCCTCTAACCCAAAATTAATTCCTAGAATTTTCTGAAATTTTTCAGAAACTATTTCCTCTTTTTCTCCATTTTCCTCATTTTCTTGTATTTTCTTTTTCTTCTTTCCTTTATTCTTCCTTCTTCCTTCTTACTCCCTGCCTCTTGCGCGCGAACAGCCATGCGCGCACAGCCGTCGCACGCCAGCTGCTGCTGTCCTCACCGGCCATCATCCCGGCCGTTGTGCGCCACCAACTACTGGAAGGTTGTGGAAATGGATGCCACTTACTGGTGCAGCCACCTCTACCGGCCAACCGACCACCATTGCAACTACCTCCGGCCATCTTCGTGCGCTTCCCAGCTTTGCTGCCTAGCTACTACAAGCTCGCAGACACTCTCTCTCTGCAACTCTCTACTTCTCTTTCTCTGCCCAAGCTCTCCTTCCCTTTTTCATTTCTCCCATTTGCTCTCAATTTGCTCCCCTATTTATAGGCTCTCCATTGACTTAAGTGCCTTGGCCATCACTCTAACATTTGAATAATACCACTTGCAACAAAATGAACCTTCGCGAAAGCTGGTCATCACGCACACACGCGCACATATATATATATATATATATATATATTATACATCAATCTTGTCTCCAATCTTTTACCTCAACTGCTCTAGATTTCTTACAGATCTTCTTCCTCAAATCTTGCAGCCAAATCTCGGCCATGAAAATTTCACAGAAGCTTGGCCACGCGCATAGATATATATATATATATATATATATACATACAACATATTATATATTACACTATGCTATAAGGAAAATTACACATTAGAACCCAAATTTCATCCTTATTTCATTTGGATAATTCTCTAATTCCAATTATATCCTCAAACATTAATTTGCATTATGATACTTAAAATGCAAAATTAATAACTCCAAGGCTTACTCGATAAGGACAATTCCGCTGCTCCAGTGCCCTCACAGGACTTTTTTTCATCCCGAAACCACCTCAAAGTTGATCCTTACATAAAAACGAAGCCTCCTCAAGGTTCCGTTGACTTTTCGGAGATCCCTTACGATCATTCATTTTTTCAGCCTAAATTACAGTTGTACCGAAAACTGTCTCAGATTTATTTTTTTCAACGCCATAAATCTCACCTCAAGACGGTCGTCAATGCCATACCCTTATCGTCAAGTATTTACACTCCGAGGCGCTCCCTGCCGTTGATTCGACGATTTATTTTACTATCAAGCCACTTTTTTAGTATTTTAAACTTACTTAAAATACGTGACAACCTTACAAAAATATGAGGTATTACAAGTGGGAGCACAGCTAGTGAACGCTATGTTACCACAACTCACTAAGGAAGCTAATGTCACTACGAAACCAAGTGTTGTATTAGACTGGAGAGTCATATGCAAACATGAAGCCCCTATCACACAAGTATTGGTAAAATGGTCTAACCTTCACCATGACAATAATACTTGGGAGTTCTTACTTGATTTACTCAGACAATTTCCTCAAGCAGCCAAGTTACTCAACATTTCTTGAGGACAAGAAATTTTTCAAGCAGGGGGAAATTTTTCATGTTCTAAATACTTAGGGAGGTGGCCTACATGTGCAAGTAGCTATGAAAGTTGTTAGCTAATTCTAGAAGGGGGCTATATGCAATTGTGATTTTAGTTTTGGCAGGACGTAAGGTGCGGGATCCAATATATAAGGACCCGAACCCATCCGCTTGAAGCATCCAGAAATTGAATCCAAATTCAATCTGAATTTCTCTCTCTCTCTCTCTCTCTCTCTCTCTCTATTCTCCTTCTCTGTTTCTCTCAATCCCCTTACTGAATTCTCTTTGATCGTACTGATCGGAGGGAAGTTTGGCATCAAATCAATGATCTGACAATTCATTCATCACTATCTCATGAAACTTTTTCATATGAAAATGGTGTTGAAACTTTATTTCATCATTCTCTCGCTAGATGATTTCGTCAAGAAGGGACCCGGTGTAAAGTTTTGTCACATTGTTCTTTTATATGCATTATGTTGTCAATGTGACTTTTTGAAGTGAATTGACATTAAGAATGCCATGCCACCCATCCAAACTAGGTAAGGATAAGGTTTAGATGATAATCAATATCAAATAATATACAATAAGGGTCATAGTTCTACTCAAACTACACTACAATAAATTCATCTAAGCAAGTGATACCTAGCATGCAACAAACTAAAGGAAAATTTGAATAACCAGAGCCGCACGAAGTAGGTAGTTCAAACCTGGTATCTACCTTTCTGCAACAAAGAAGAAGCTGTGTATGCACAAAACAATAAAATAGCTAAGAAGCTTTTAGGAAACCCTTGCATCTAGAGCGTATTCTCCCGATCAGGTACTCCTCCAAACCAGCAACAGCATCCGCTATTCTTGTGTCAGGCGTTATATCTACCTTACAAACCTCTTCCAAGTCATTTCTGATTTTGACAGTGTCATCCACTTCACAAATTCTAGGTATAATTTCCTCCCAAGTATCAATATGTGGGGTTTCGCCATTATTCAACATTTCTTCCAATAGTTCACAAGCATCGTCAATTTTACCAACTTTGCAGAAACCATTGATCAAAGCATGAAAAATAGAAAAATGTGGAGAGAACCCCTTGGAGATCATTTCCTGCGTATAATTCTTAGCCTCATGGTACATGCCCTGACTGCATAATCCAGCAACTACTGATCTGTAAGACACCAAATTCGGCAAGCACCCAATTGAGGCCATGTCCTCAAGAACCTTACAAGCATCAAGAGCACGCCCTTCCCTGCATAATCCCAAGATAACTGTGTTGTAATGAACAATGTCTGGGTTGCATCCCTTAACCTTCATCTTGCAAAGTAGCTTGTAAGCCTCCTTAAGCTTCTTCTTCCTACACAAACTGTTCAACAAGGTGGTATAACTCAAAGTGTCTGGCACAAAACCTTTGTTCAACATATCCCCCAACAAATCAACAGCTCTGTTCACCTGACTCCTCCTACACAATCCCTGCATCAGAATCCGATAGGACTCGACATCGGGAACAACATCTCTCTGAAACATTTGGTTGAACAGGTGGTAGGCCATGCTGAGACGGCCATTAAAACAGAAGGCGCGCATCAAAATGTTGTAGGACGTGGTGTTCGGCGATATTCCGTAACGTTCAGCGGATTTGAAAAGGTCGAAGGCGGGGTGGAGGTAGCCGGGATGAGCGACGAGGACTTGGAGGACGAGGTTCAAGTGCTTGGAGAGGGGCCGGGTGTTGAATTGGGGGATGGAATAGAAAATGGCGACGGCCTTGTCGGGGAGTTGGGCATCGCCGTAGATTCGAATGAGGTGGGAGAAGAGGGAAGGGGTGATGGGGGAGCCACCCGTCTTGAGACGACGGAGGAGGCCTTGCGCGAGGGAGAAGTGGCGAGCGCGGGCCAGTTTGAGAATCAGAGTGTGGAAGGCGGAGTAAGAGTGCCGGAAATTGGGCTGGCGATAGGCCAAGTCGAAGATTTCTTTGGCAAGGAGAGGGTCGGGCTGAGAAGCTATGAGCTTTTGGATTCTGGCCGGGGACCCAATTCCGATCGGAGTCTCAGCAGGAGAGGCCTTGCTATGCGCGCGATTCATTTTCCGATTATTTAGGTGGTTTTGGAAGCGTTCTTGATGGGGCAACGAAGAGAGTGTTGGTGGTGGGATTTTGGAGCAGCGAACAAAAGTCCCGTAGGAACGAAGGAGAAGAAGTTGAGAAACATGTCGGCGAGCCATCCTCTCGATCTGAGAACAGCGCTGAAGAGTTTCTGTACCGTACGGTACGGAGAGGGAAAATACTTAGTTATACGGGAAATTTGCAAAAATAGAACCTTAGGCACTCAACTTTTGAAAAATATAACACTTTAAAAATCTTTAGTAGGATTTTTAAATGTGTATTAATAAAAATATCCTCACTTTTTAGTTAGCTCTCTCCTTATTTTTTTTTTTTTAATAGTGCTTCTTCTTCCTCACTGATTAATTTGTTGAGAAGATTTTCAAAATCTGTCACATACAACGGTTATGCATCTTACTTTTTTCGTTTAAGCTGTTATTTTATTCTATTTTTTTTATTCTTTTTCGATGACATTTCTTCTTCTTCGCTGATTAATTTGTTGAAAAGATTTTCAAAGTTTACCACACACAATAACTGTGCGTCTTGTTTTCTTTGTCTAAGTTGTTATTCTATTCTATTTTTATTATTCTTTTTCAATGATGCTTCTTTTTGCTTGCTGATTAATTTGTTGAGAAAATTTCAAAATCCACCACACAGAGCGACTGTGCATCTTGCTTTCTTTGTCTAAACTGCTATTTTATTCTATTTTTTTATTTATTCACATTCTGCAAGTTTTTATCAAACGAGCACAAAGATTGTTCAAAAATATCAGTTTTAGATATCGATTCAAATATATCGGTTATTGATAGATATCAATTCAACTATATCGATGCAAAGATATTAGTTCAAAGATATCGATTGTTGATAGATATTACTTCAAAGATATCAGTATAAAGATATATGTTAAAAGATATCGATGCAAAGATATCTGTTGTAGATATCTACGACAAATATCTACAATTGATATTCTATGACATATATCTATAACCGATATCTTTGCATCGATATATTTAAACCAATATCTATAAATAACCGATATCTTTAAACTGATATTTTTGAACAAATATCTTTGCACCGATATTGTTGAATTGATATCTATCAACAACCGATATATTTGAACCGATATTTAAAACTGATATTTTTGGACAATCTTTGTACTTGTTTGATGGAGAATTTATAGAAGGTGAAAAAATAAAAAAAAAATAGAATAGAATAGCAACTTAGGTGGAGAAAGCAAGACGCACAGCCGTTGTGTGTGGCAGACTTTGAAAATCTTCTCAGCAAATTAATCAGTGGGGAAGAAGAAATGTCATTGAAAAAGAATAAAAAATATATAATAGAATGGCAGCTTAAGCGGAGAAAGAAAGACGCACAACCGCTATGTGTGGCAGACTTTGGAAATCTTCTCATCAAATTAATCAGCAAGGAAGAAAAAGCTCCATTGAAAAATATAAACAAGGAGAGAGCTAAGAGAGCTAATTGAAAAACGGGGATGTAACACCCCGCCTTGCTGGGCATGCCATTATAAGGGAGTTATTGAGATTTTTTTTTTTCCAGACATAAGTTGAACACACGTGGTGTCATAAAGAACAATCTTCACATGCTTACAAAAATCCAGAACCCTAGTCTCGCCTACTTAACTATCAGGTACAATAGACTAAGCCAAGTAAGATATATCATTATGCAGCAGAATTAACAAGACTAAATAACATAGATTACCACAACCGTTTATACATATTGTTTTCCAAATCAAATAGGGATTACATGACTTGCAAATGTAAGTAGTGACTATCACACTCGCTCTTTATCAGCCCTCAACCGGCCATGTCTTCGCCCTTGCTACAATCCCTGTTTGGAATGTTTGAATATTCTAAGAGCATAATCTAAATTAGATATTGAAACATCTAGTGATGGCACAAAACAGTTTTATAGAATGCATGTATGAACATGAGCATGATATATACAAATAAACATGTTAATCTTGAGAAAGCACCTCAGCATACTTAATCCCTAGAGTGTATATCGGTTATCACTTGTGGAAAACCCCATTCCAGAGCTCCAACGGGATTAATGTAGCGACATTCTTGAGAAGACCCCATTCCATCCCACCGGACAATATGACAATGACACGATTTCAACATATCAATGCCATGAAAGAAAACCACACTCTATGCATTTTATAAAACATACTCAGTTAACACATCATGTAACAAAATACAACATGCTCAATGTGTGGGTAAATCAAAGACAATTTTGGCAGTACATTCACATGGAACAATCCATGGTTTGGAGGGTAAAACCACTCACTAACCAATCACGTTCATATGGAATAACCCAAGGTTTTGAGGGTAAAGCCACTCACTAACCAATCATAAGTCAAAATCATTAAAATAAACCAAAAACCAAGTGCTAGATTGAACCACTCACCTTAACATAATTTATACTGAAACCTTGAAACACGTGCTGACTTTGAATGTCATGCGATCCTCAAATCTAATGGCCAAATCACCTCCTGACCAACATTGTATCAAGGAAAATTAGTATTTCCATACTTCCTAATTTTCCCATGATTTCCCTTATTTTTTTCTATTTTCCATAAAACTTTATTTCTTCAAAATTATACAATAAATATCTATCATCTATTTTCACCAAACATTTTCCCATAGATATTCCTAAAATAATTTTAGAATGTTTTTGTACCTCACGCGCCAAAGGCGTAGCCTACGAGTAGAGTCTGCATGTGTAGCTCACGTGACTTGTCTTTTTAAGTCATCTTCTCGGACTCTGATCGCCGGCGACAACTCCAATGGTTGATCTGACCCCACCACCTTGTAGCCCTTCTAAAGTTAATCCTAGGGGTACCCTTGGATGCCCCCAAAACTAAATCGAAAAAGTCTCCAATGGCCAATTACAGGTCTGGCTCTAGGGAAGCCCGATTTTCCAGCAAAGCTTCTGAAACCTCTTAAAATCTATACCAAATGCTTCCAAACTCTCCAAAAAAACTCTATAAATTACAAGAAATAAAAGCCTCTTATCAAGAACACTCGATTTTCTAAAAATAACACGAATTTGAAGCAAAAACTTGAATAAAACCCTCAACCCTGAACCCTTTATTATAGGCATCTCAATCACTAACCTCCAAATCTCGAGCTTACTCACCCCCTAAGGTCTAGATCTAGCCACCAAGTGGCTCGAATAGCCTTAAATCATTACAAAAACTCCACGACTTATTGGTAAAATTTTTTGGTTACTGTTCGCCATAAATTTTGTTAAATTGTGGTTGATTTCGGCCAATGACTACCACGAATTGATTCATCGTGACATGGGGCACCTCTTGGACCCCTTGGACGCCCTTACCGATGACCATAAGTGGTCGGACAACGATGATAGTGTCGTTGGTCGAATGTTTGTAGGTTTCCCACCTAACTTTTAGTATTTACACTTTGACCCCCTAATTAATTTCCAAACACAGTTTGGACCTCTCCTTAAAACCCCTAAGATTCCCAATATTTCCATCAAGTCCCTTAAGTTCCAAATTCCTCATTTCAACCCCAAAATTTTAGAAAAAACCTTGACCTCCCTCGACCAAAATTTCAAACTTGCACTTAGGCCAGACTACACGAAAAATCGTGTCATGTGCCCTATTTTGTGAATCCTTCGAGTTTACGAGTCCTTATGCATCCCTTTCCACATCTTTGACCCTAACCTTCGTCTTTACCACAATTGTTTCCCTATTTTGGCCAAAATTTGTAAATTATGCTTTTGCCCCTTATGTACAAAAAATTGTGTTTTGACTCGAAAATTCCACAAATTCTAAAATATTATATATATAAGATTCTGGGTATTACTGGGGGTATTTTTGTCCAATACACATTCAAAAGTCCTAGTTTTGAAAAGATGTTTAAAGTGTCATATTTTTTAAAAGTTTAGTACCGAAAGTCCTATTTTTGCAAATTTCTCTAGTTATACTGTATGTGACCCGATATTTTAACATTAGGTTAAATAATTTCTTAAATAAAAATAAAAATTAATTTAGCTAAATTGTAATACCCAGTATTATAATACCCAATATTACATGATGTTGGAAAAAATAAGATTTTCAATTATTTTTTAAAGGACCTTGAGTGGTTTGGAGAACCCAGAAAGTGTGTTTCGAGAAATAAATTAATAAAATTAACGAATTGACAACATGGAATGTCCCCAAACTTGGATGATTAGGAAATAAGGCATGAAATTGGTGAGCATCTTAAGGTGAGGCTAATGACGTTAAAAGTAACCAGATCAGGAATAGTTTTTGGAATAATTTATGTATAAACCCGAATTGTTGACTGAATCAAATGGTCGTGAGGGACATTTGGGAAGTCAAAGGGACCCTAAAGGCAGTTCGATTTTGTGAATAAGACAATCCTGAAGCATTTTCGGGTGGAATAAAGGTCCTATGCGAGTACAAGGACAAAATCAATCTTTCTGAGTAAATATTAGTTATTAATTTCAAAGAAATTAAGATTTTTAGTGGTTTGAGGGTAATTAATTTAAGTATTGGAGGGTCCAAGTGTAATTAATAGATCCTCAAGTGAAATTATCAAAATTTCTAAGTGGAATTAAAGAGAATTGAAGAGGGTAAATGTGTAATATATATATGCCCGTAAGCTTGGTGCCCAAGCTTTCTACAACAATCTTGAAATTGGATCTAAAATTGAAGGGAGAGATGCAGAGAGCTTGGGATCGATCGTGGCCGATCGACAAGCAGTGGCGAGTGGCCATGGCTATGTTGTGGTCATCGGCTGGTTGCACCGCCATCAACAGTGGTGGCGGCCTAAGGCTGTGGTGTTGTGCGTATAGGCTAGAAGTGAGTGAGGCACGAGCTGTGACTGAGGCAGCCGATGGTGGTTGTGCACGGTGGTCGAGAGCGGCCGATAGTGCTAAGGCTGGCCACATCGGCGGCTGATGGAGGCCCAGGCGGGAATGGCTGGCAAGCTGGTGCTCAAGAGCAGGTAGCGTGTGTAACACCCCACTTTCTTGAACGTGTTATAACTTAGGACAATTCTGGGATAATAAATTTGTTTTTCTTAAAAGGTATTGCTAAACCATATCATTCCTCATATTTATCCTAAAATTTTCACACATTTATCTCGAAAGAGAATCTTCATAAACATCAATTGTAGAAGCTAGAATCGAACCTAACATCTTAACATTAATCACAAATAAAGTTATACATCATCATTAACCTTAAATAAGGTTATACATCATTATTCCTCAAAACGTTCAGAATTCAAAGTAGCAAAACTTAAATACATGGGCTACATAACATACATTCAACTCATTATTCAATTCATCATGCACTTTGTTAAGTGTCATTTCATGTCTCATTCATCCTCATTTCTGTTACATTCTCCATCTGAAACATTTGAATATTCCAAGGGCAAAGCCAAGTTAGATAATGAATCATCTAAGTAAGGGTACATCATTTAATGCACATGTATGAATACAATGCACATAACATCATTACTCTTACGTTTGGGTCGACGGCACCCAACTGTTACCCGCCATTTTTGCAGTCTTCCTGCCAGACCATGGTATATGGGTGCACCCTTGGCAAAGCAACAACGCCAGTCCCTAATCCCAAATCTATGCAACGTATGATTGTAAATCTCATCATACTCATATGCATATTTCATCATCAAAAAATGTAAATACACTCTACGTGACGAGTAGCATACCAAGACATGACAACATGATAATAAAATGTTTGCATAAAATTGGGTTTTTTTGGATTGAACCACTTACCTTTCACAAAGTTCAGAATATCTCGAAAAGTGTGCACTATCTCGATTTTTGTGCCAAATCTCGAAAATAGCACAAACTACTTCACCTCAAGTCCAAAGCACTCTATCTAAGATATTTATTTAAATAATCATAAAAACCTATTTTTTCATAATTTTCTTACCTTTTTCTCTATTTTTCTCTCATTTTCTTCTCTAGTATTTCAAAATAAATGCCTGCATCAATATTTTTCAAAATATTTTTAGATAAAAATTCCTAAAATTAAATTAGAAAAATATTAAAAAAAAATTCAAAAACACCTGACTGGTCACGCGCCCACACGCGCAGGGGTGAGTGGTTGCGCGTGAAGGAGCCTTCACGCGTTGGTCATCTTTTCTAGCTCCGGCGATCACTGGTGATGAAACTGACCACACAGCCTTGAAGCCCTCTTCAAGTTGATCAAGGTGATATATCCCGATGCTTGAAAGGAGGTCTGGGGGTGCCCCAACTAGCTGGTTACAAGCCTGGCCAAACCATCCACCTCCTTTTTTCGATGAAGCCTCGAAATCCCCTAAAATGGCTACCAAAACACCTCAAATTCTCTAGAATTGATCCTAATCTCATGGGCAACAAAAGCTCCTTATTTTTGTAAGGACCAGTTAAAGGGTCTAGTATTTATTTAGAATTAGTTAATTAATTATTGAAGTAATTAATTAAGAGAATCTGTCATCTAATTACTTAATATGGAAATTTAGATTTTAATTGAGTAAATAGCATTTAATTATATTTATTTAGTGTGGAAATTAAATGCAAGCACTTGAGGGTCATTTAAGGATTTGATATTAGCATTTAATTATTAAATAGAGTTATTGTGATTAAGGGATTGATGAATCCATCCATGAGAGGATTTGTATTAGAAGACTCCTAGTTATATTAGGAGATTGAGATGGGCTTTAGGGCTTCAAAGTATATATATATAGAGTTTGATGGCCAATAGTTCTTCACGCCGTGTGAAGAACAAAAGAAAGAAGAAAAGACAGAGAGTTGGGAAGCATTACAGTGTCTTGCAAGAGCCTTTAAGATCATTCAAGGGTTTGATCAGAGAGTCTAAGGCAAGTATCTTTCCCCTATAATCCTTTCTTATAGGTCTCGATTGAGTTTCGATATCAGATTTCTAGAATTAAATTAATTTCAGTGCATGTAAGTATATATACACGTTATAGTGAGTTTATATCAGTTATGCATGATTTCTTCCAGCGATCTTTGTCAATATTATTGTTGAATCATTCGTGGTGTTGTTCCTCATCGATTGGGATTTGATTTCCCAAGTTTTTCTTTCGGAATGGTGTAGTTTATTTAAGTTTGAATCAAGAACAGAGTCTCTATGAGTGTTGTTTCTAGGTTTAAAACTTGTAGACATCCGGGTAGGTTCCCTCATATCTAGATAGATTTTTCAAAGCATGTGAGTAGCATCTGGATAGGTTATAAGCTATCTGGATGGGTCAAAAATTTTTATGTGAGTGACATCCGGATAGTTCTTGTTCATATCCAGATGGTCCAGTGATATCCGGATAGGTATTGTTCATATCCAGATGTGTCCAACAGTGATTGTAAGTAATATCTAGATGCCTTGAGACGTATCCGGATGTGTCTCAATTGTCTGTGAGTGATATCCAGATGCTTTGTGTCGTATCCGGATGAGTCTAAAGCTTTTTGAGAGTGATATCTAGATACCTCGTGTTGTATCCAAATGTGTCCAAATATGTTTTTGTCTCGTATCCGGATGAGACCTTGCTCATCCGGATGTCTCTCACAACTTATCTAAAACTCATGTGTCTTGTATCTAGATAAGACCTTACTCATCCGGATGTCTCCCACAATTCATTCAAATTCATGTGTCTTGTATTCGGATGGGTGATTTCCATATCCCAATGGGCCTAGGGTGTATAACACTCGCACCAAAATTCCATCTTTTCTCATATTGGTTCCAATATCTTTTAAAACCGTAAAGTTAAGCGTGCTCAGGTGGGGGTAATTCTATGATGGGTGACCCCCCTGGGAAGTCTTCAAGTTGCAATAAATAAATTATTAAATAATTAAATATATGTCAAAAAATATTACAATTCAAGGGTAAATACGAGTAAATCTTTGTATTCTAATATATTAGATCAGATTACATGTTTAGCATTTAATTTGACATGATCAATATTATTTTGTGAGTTTATGTGCATACATCTTGGTATGAGCATTGAGCATAACTTTTTATGGAGCACTACATATTGTGTGTTGGCATGTATATGAGCATTGCATTATGTGTACCAAGCGGCTAGTCCGTGGGGATCCCATCAGTTTCAGTTTGAGTCTATGTTTTGCTTACCTGATGTTGACTAGGGGGCTAGGGGCATATAGCCCACAGTATGTGCTTACAGCTTTTATGTTTGCAGGTTTTAGATTAGCCAGGTATATATTACAATTATGTGGGCTTATGTGCCAAAGTTGCATACCTGCATCTATCTTATAGTTTATGTGCATTACATCTTATAAATGCAATCCAGTGATTATTATATCTTTCAATACGAGTTCAGTAAGTATTTTATCAGTATGGATATTCTTCGATTCAGCTTCAGTTAATCTTTCCAGCTTATTACTTGCTGAGTTTTGTAGCTCACCTTGTACTTCACCATTCCAAGTCCTAGCGGGGGAGTACCAGATGTGGGGCCTAGCAGCAGTGTCTAGTAATGTGTGTACGTGGAACTGCTCAAGACCAAAGATGTCTAAGAGTTTTATCAGTTAGTTTAGAGCGTTTGTTAGTTAGTATTAGTTTATTTTTTTCAGTAGGAGGATTTTCCCCTTAGACAGTGTTTATGGTTTTTAGTTTTGTTGACTCAGAGTTTTATTTCAATTAATTGAGATATTTATATTGGTATCAGTTTTCAGTTATCAATTAGTTTTGTTTTATTTTCCCGTAGCACCTCTTCTGCGAGCAGTTCTAGGAGAGGGGGTGTTACAATTTTTATCCCTCAATTCGTTCAAAATCGGGGTTGATTTGAAGTTCAAAACTTGCAAAACCCTCGACCATTATATTTTCTATTTATACTCGAATTCGACCTATAAAAAGACTAATTTCGCACAACCCAAAACCACTAGTGTCTCCCCTTGCCCTATATCAGTCCAAAACCCACCAAAATAGCCCTCAAATCCTTGATTAAAGTGGCCAAACTTTCGGCCACCTTCGGCCGAAAGTTGGCTAATTTCGATCAATTTTTCGCCTTTTGTTCGGTTAAGAAGCTTGTCTTAGCCTTGTACCGAGGCCTCCCAGCCACTTCCTCGGGTCTCCCATGGCCGATTTCGGAGATTGGATTGTTGGTCGGCTATGGCTGCTTTATTTGAAAATTTCACTTCCACCCCCTTAAATTTTTGAAATGTCATTTCGACCCTTTCCACAAAGTCCCTAAGTTTTCCAAAACTTTCGTTAAGACCCTCATGTTCTAAAATTCTTATTTGATCCTCAAAGTTTCAGAAATAATGATGTTTTGACCTCTCTCGAAAATTTTCCAAAATTATGCTTTGGCCCGAAACTTATGCAAACTTACATTTGATAGCGAATTCCTTTTCTTTACCCCGAACCTTCTCCATGGTCATTTCTCATGTAAAGTTTTACATTTCTTCGGGGCCCTGTTGCCTTTTCTAGGACTCTCTTATGACGGTTCAGTTTTCTAAGTTGGTCCAAAACTATACTGAAATCAGTTCTTGATTTGATTTCTTTTAATACTATAAATCCTATCTCGGGATGCTCATCAAGACCATATCTATTTTCTTAGGAAATTACACTTCGGGGCATTCCCTGCAGTCGATTGAGTACTTATAACTGTAAGAAATTACACTTAAGTCCTTAATCTTTTGATAATTTCACCTATGGTCCACGTTAAAATTGCTCTTGAGCTCTTTAGAAAATTTGGGATATTACAGCATGCGTGGGAGCAAGAAGGAGAAAAGGGAAGAAGAAAGAAGAAAAAAAGAAAAAGAAAGAAAAGAAAATGGAAAAAATGAGAACAATAGAGGAAAAATGTTGAAAAATTTCAAAAAAATGAGAAAAAATTGTAGAAATTATTTTGGGGCTTAAAAAGCATGCCAGATGCTTGAATATGGGATCTGGGCATAAGGTGGTATCTAGGGAGGAGAAGTTAGTGTGGGCGTTTGGTCAGATTTCTTCTCTAGATTGGTTAAGGTAAATTAATTTAATTCTTTTTGAGTTATTTACATTATGTGAGATAATGTAGTATAAGCGTTGGTTGGATTAAATCCTCAGTTGGGGTTGTTTGAAAATTGTTGATGGGTTGGTTTTTGCAAGTTATGGTAAAAACATAGGTCCTAGTTTAATTTCTGATGTAGTAAGGTTTTTATGTTATTGCATCTAGATTCGACTGAGGAGGCAGTAATCCTAGAAGGGTACAGAGTTCAGCCGTGCATTCTCGCTCTTGGCAGAAGAGGGTTCGAACTAGGAAAAGGACGGCCCTAAGGGTGGCAGCCTTGTAAATGTCTGGTAAAATCGATAAATATATGTTGTGTGCAATTGCAGGTTGTGCATGTTTTATAGGTGGTCTAGTGGAGTCCTATGGTCATGGAAGAGACTAGATTCATGCTAGGAGTAATATGGGAGGTTAATGCCTTGAATAAGTAGGTTTAGAGGGCAATGATGCCTCACTATTCATGCATACTTACTTATCATTGCATCTCATATATCATCTTGTTTACATTCATTTACACCCTTCTGAGTCTTTATGACTCATGAAGTTTTACTTCATGTTGTAGATGTTGCAAGTTCAGATGCAAGCAAAGGGTGATGTCGGGAGGATGAAGCAATGATTAGTGTTGTTGCCCGAGTTTTGTATGTTGTATGTATTCCTATATGTATTTATGTGTATTGAATGTATATGTTGTTAACGTTAGATGGTATCTAGTTGGTTGTAATCAGTGTGGTGTATGTGTGATTATGCCAATTTCTTGTTGTATATGGCTTTAGTTTGATTAAGCCAAAATTGAAATGGTGTAAGGATCAAAATGAAATTTCTCATAAATCCCCAGTACTCAGCAGATTTTAATATGTTATTTGTGCTTGGGTTACCTTTGGCTTGTTGTGAGATGAGCTGAAGAAAGGTGAAACTCACTCGGATTTCGGGTCTCGTTCTGTTGTATTTGTTTAATTATTTTGGGACCGATACCTCAAGTGGAGCGAAGAGAAAGACGAAGCCTAGTCCCCACCTATGGCATTTCTTATTGAAATATAGTATATCTCTTCAGTTGTTGGCTTGACGTGTGAGTGATCCAGTTGATTATTCACTGGTGGCACTTGTTGGTGGGAATGAGTCGTCACACAGATTTAGAAGAGTTCAATAATATAGTCAAATCTTAATCATTGGTACGTGGGTTCATAGGGTGCATTTCATTGGCATTATTTTCTATGAAAAATATCTATTTTTCACTTAAATTCTTACTTTTGAGGAGCGTTTAGTATAAGGGAAGGTTTTAGATATTTAGAAATGTCAAGTTGACAATCTACATTCTTATGTTTGGTATAATTTAAAAAAAAATTAAAAAATAATATTTATTATATTTATTTTTAATCAAGTTTTTCACAAAAAGATTTTCATGGCAGTTGAGAATCTTAGATTTTTGTGGACTAAAGAAAAGTTTTTATCAAATAAAAAAACTAAAACATCTTTTATCCTTTTATAACCTTATAGCTATTTCATGATTATCTTCGCAATACCCCTTACCTTCTTCTAACCCCATACCCCTTACCCTCTTATAACTCAATATCTTAATATTTTATATACTAGAGGAAATTTATCATTTTTTAAACAAAAAATCAAATAGAAGTAATTTTAGAAAAATAACATAAATTTTTAGGAATATTGCATTTAAACCAGACATAAAAATGTAAGATTCATATAAAAGATTATACAATATTTTCAAAAATATTTAATACTAACCAAATATAAAATTGTATAAATCTTGAGAATAAAAAAATTCCTAAGAGCATTCTCAAGAATCATAAATTTTAAGAATTTAAAAACTTTTCTAGTATCACATGCTGGATAACCTTACCTCCCCAACTGGCTAGTATTCATAATGGTTTTCATGTATCAATATTAAGAAAATATGTACCGGATCCCCAACATATCATTGATTTTCAGACTGTTGAGTTGTGGGAGGATGCAACATATGAAGAGCTGCTTGTATGTAATCTGGAACGAAAGGTAAGAGAGTTGAGAAATCGATCTATTCCTTTTGTAAAAGTATAGTGGCAACACCATTCACCAGATAAGGCAACGTGGGAGCGAGAGGAGCAGATGAAACATCTGATATAAATGTATAACAATGGCACCGAAACCCAAGAAGGGGGCTGAATTGGTATATAATAAAAATTCTCTTTCCTTAAAAATTCTTTTGATAAAAAGGAGATGTCATCTATGAAGACCACTGCTTCGTTAAACCTCAAGAACTTGAAATGGCACGATGAGGTATCAATCATATAAAGACAATCTCGTTTTGACAATAAAGAACACAAGATTGAAAAATATGAAATCTTTTTTAATGAATGGTTAAATATATAAATCAAGTGAGGAAAATAGAGATACTTGAAAAGATAAACAAACAAAGAGTACAAGCACAAGAGAACACAAGGATTTATAGTGGTTCGGCTTTCCAAGCCTAGTCCACTACCTTAGTTTCCCACTAAGGATTTTGAAAACAATCTACTACAAACCCCCTACTCAAGTCAAATAGGAACTCTAGTTCGCGACTAGGAAAGTTACAAGCCTCCCATTTGAATGGGCCATCTAGCTTACACTAGGTAAAATACAAAAAAGAATGAATAAGAAAATCTAAGAGTAAAACTCTTAGTTACAAGATCTCTCCACAAAAGAATAGAAGCTTGAAATGAATGTAACAGTATAGATACAAAGCCTAGAAAAGATAATTACAGAGAGAATAAAAATTAAAGCTCGATGTAAACTTGAATGCTCAGTAGTTGAAAATAATAAATGTGTTCAGCGGCTTTCAACGATCCTTCAACCACCTATTTGTAGTTGATGGTAGATAAATATAAAAATTCAATCGTTGTGGTAGTTGACCAAGCATTTAATGCGCCAAAAACTAGCCGTTACAACTTTATGTGAAACAAACTGTTGACAGACTAAAGAGGCTAGTCGACTATATTTTTGAATAAAATTAAGGCATAGTCAACAGACATGTAAGCATAGTCGACAAAGAACCAACCAAATCTATTGATAGTCAACAAACACCCTCACATAGTTGACACACCCAAAATATGAAGAAAATTTCTACCATCATACACACGAATAGTCGACAGAGCAATTTTAGTTGTCAACATAGCCAACAAGATAGTCGACAAATGGCGATATATAGTCAACAGATGCACGACATATAGTCGACAGATGCCAGACATAGTCGATAGAACACAAACACTTAATCGACTATTCACTTAGAAAAACTGAATATTAAATGATACATCTCCTAACTTTGTTTCTTTTGAAAGCAAGTTGAGATTATCAAAATGATATTGATTTTGAATTTAAATACTCAAACAAGCAAGTTGAGATTATCAAAATGATATTGATTTTAAATTTAAATACTCAAACTTATTCCTTTAGATTTTAAGATTGATTTCATAACATTGTGTCATTATCAAAACTCTTTTAAATCTTAAGAGTAAAATATCAACATCTTTATCCCCATTTGTTCGAGAAGCTAGGTACAAATTTGGGGGACTAAATCCTTTTAGAGGGGGAGAGGGAATTATAACGACTCGTTAATGGGTCTAAATTATTTTTTGATATTATTTTTGCTTGTATTATCTTGTGGCCATAAAATGATTAAATTGGAAAAAAATAAGAAGAAAGAGATGAAATGATAAGTAAATGACGTGTATGGAAAAGAAAAGAAAAAGAAAAGCAAGGGGAAAAAGAAAAAGAAATGTGTACATGTATGTATGCTTATTTAAAATGAATTAAATTTAATGGGGACATGGTGGGCATTGACATATTTGAAAAGGGGTAAATTGGGAAAATCAAAAAGAGAATTAAAGAAGGGGAAGGGGGCTGCTCGTGCACTTCATTCCTTCATCTCCTTCTCTCATTTCTTTCCTTCTCCTTTGTTGTTGCCAAAATACAACAATCTATTTTTTTTTTTGAGGATAGACGCAAGAGTCTCGGAAGTCGTGCCTTTACTGATGAAAATTTGGACGAGGAATTAGATCTGATGGAATTCTAGGTCTGATAAACCAACAGAGCTGATGGTCTGATGAACTGATAATCTTGTGGGCTGATGATCTGGTGGCCTCAAAATGATCTAGTGACCAAAAGTGATCTGGTGGCCTCAAAAGTGATCTGGTGGCCAAAAGTGATCTGGTGGCCTCAAAGTGATCTGGTGGCCAAAAGTGATCTGGTGGCCTCAAAGTGATCTGGTGGCCTCAAAGTGATCTGGTGGCCTCAAAGTGATCTGATGGCCTCAAAAGTGATCTGGTGGCCTCAAAGTGATTTGGTGGCATCGGGATGACGAGAGGCCTTAGAGTAACGAGAGGCCTGGGAGTGACGAGAGGCCTGGTGGTGACGAGAGGCCTTGCTGATGACGAGAGGCCTACAAAACGAGAGCACCGTTAGGGCGCGGGTGGGGCTCCCCGCGCAAACCCTCCGATGCTTAAATTAGATCTCGAGAGAAAATGCAAAATCGTACTTCAATTGCTCAAAATAACGTACCTTGTGATGAAGGCATGATCTCGTATTTATAGCGGAGGAGAGAGAGAAGATGTGCGAGAATCTCGCGGCCCATTTCGATGATTTCGCGGCCCATCCGAGAGGAAAAAGAGGAGAGACTGGCCCAAGCCCACTTGACCATGATCGGGTGGGGGGTCACTTGGTTATGACCGAGTGGGGGGGGCACCCGATCATGCATTCTTCTCCCTTTTTCCTTGGCTCGGTTTTGAGTGGTTCCCATACCTCAACTTCATGACCGATTTTCATGATGATTTAACGTGAATCTCTTAAAACGCAAAACATAAAAGTTGTATATAATTCTCTTAGATTTCCATAGAACTTTTAATCAGGTCAATCAGAGCTTGTATGAGAAAGTTATGGCCGAAAAACTGAATCAGTGTCATACCCACTTGGCAAAACCGAGTGGGTCATAAATAGCGAGTGGCCACTCGGTCATGACCGAGTGGGGGCCACTCGGTCATGTCTTCTTTTGCCTGACCGAGTGGGGGGCCACTCGGTTATACCTTCTTTTTCCCTTTTAACTTGGTTCGAGTCCATCTTCCTTCAATACTTAACTCCGAGCCTTTATAGTGTAGGTGCATCAACTTCATACCCAATTTATCCCTTGATTAAGCCAGAATCTATCAAAACTCAAAACATGAAAGTTGTAGATAATTCTCTCATATTTCCATAGGACTTTGAATCAGCTCAATCGGAGCTCTTATGAGAAAGTTATGGCCGAAAAAATAAGGTAGTGTCGTACCCACTCGACATAACCGAGTGGGCCCTCCCCACTTGGTCTCGGCTCGACCTCTTGCTCCTTTGGCTTACTTCCTTGATCTCCTACAACCCGTTGGGCCTTTGGGCTTCATGTCCATGTCTCAAGACTGTTTTTTAGGTCTTGTGATTCTCCATGTTTACAGGGCATATCATCATTCTTTCTTCTTTCTTTCTTCTTCTTTCTTCTTCTCGGCCACCTCAAAAATTCCTCTCCTCTACTTGTTTCTTCCCCCTCTAGCTTGATTTGTGGGCTTTAATAAAGATCAAAGGTCAGCTTGGAGGCAATAATTTCGGTTTCAACCGGGATTTTACAACTTAAGGTAAGTTCCCTCTTTCTTTGTTACTTATGTATAAATCCTTCTATTTTTCATGGGGTTGATGAAAATAAGTCCTTTGGGGGTTTTGGTGACCCTTACAAATGGTAAATTTTGGGGTTGCTTTGATATTCGGTGTGTTTTTGCAAAAAGTTTGGGTTTTTACATAAAATATGGTTGTATGTAAATCTTCTATTTGTTATCGAATATTTGGTGTCTAAGCTCATAGTTTTGTTGGGGTACTTTTTTTTCCCCATATTTCCTAAGGATTAACACTAGTTTAGACCCAAAATTGAGTTTAAATAAGTTAGGGATTGAAAAATGGGTTAGGGTTTTGTTTCTGCCAATTTTGTTCTATTTCTGCTTGCAAACGTCGACTTTCAGAGTTGAAAGTTGACTATGTAACACCTGAGAATTTTCAAAGGACTTGAGAGTAATTTATCTTGGGCTGTAAGTGAAATTTTCAGAGGCTTTAGGGTTATAGTATAATTTCTCATAGTTATGAGTAACCAAATTGATTGCATGGAATGTGATGTTTTTCCTTTGATAGAGTTATATATATATATGTTGTTTGAGATTTAGGATATTGGAAAATAAAATTAAAAGTTTTTTTGTAGCATCTGTCGACTAAGTGTTAAGTTGTTCTAAGAGAATAGTAGACTATGTGCCTTGCATCTGTCGACTATGCCTTGAATAGTCGACTATATTTTTTGATTTGCCAACTATGTCTATGAATAGTCGACTATATGTTTATGTTCTGTTGACTATGCCTGTGAATAGTCGACTATGTGTTTTGTTTTGTTGACTATTGTGTAAGTTTTGTCGACTACAAAAATATCTCTGTCGACTATTTGTGTGTATGATTATAAATTTTCTTAATATTTTTGTTTTATCGACTATCCCATCTCTTCTGTCGATTATGCCTTGTTTTATTTATGAATCTATCGACTATCTATTGTCTTCTATCGACTAACTCTTTTCACAGAAAGCCATAACGACTAGTTTTTCAATCTTCAACAATCACAAAATGACTAGTTTTGGGCAAAGCTCTTGGGATGCTTATATATACAAATCAAGGAGGTCTTGAGAAGGCTAATCGATGGAAAAGAAATTGATTTGAGCTTACATTGTATACTTATCTATATTTTCGTTAACTGTGCTTCTATTTTCTCTCTTCAAGGCTTTGATCTTCACTTGTAATTATTTATTTCAAGTCTTGTATCATTTTTGAGAGATCTTGTAACTAAGAGATTTATCTCTTAGATCATCTCTTTATTTCACTTCTTGTATTTCCTAGGTTGTGTAGCTAAAGGACCTACTTGGTTTAAGTAGGAGGTTGTATTTCCTAGCTTGTGTAGCTAGAAGACCTACTTGTGTAAGTAGGAGGTTTTAGTGAATTGGTTCAAAATCTTTAGTGGGAGTTAAGGTAGTGGATTAGACTTGATTTAAGCCAAACCACTATAAATCCTTTGTGTCATTTATCCTTCTTGCTTTACATTTGTCATTTTATATGTTCTATATTTTAAATCACTAAAACCTCAATTAGGTCAAAAAGATTTCAAGTTCTATCAAGTTTGTAAATTATCCAATTTAGCCGCCCTCTTGGTGTGTGCCATAGTACCTCCCGGTCTAACATAATGTCCGGCTATGTAAATATCCTAAGAAAAAGATATGTCATTGACGAGTGTCTAGAGACATGATTTATGACACTGAAAGCGGTCAAAACAGAAACGAGTTTCGATATAGCTATGAGTTAGCATGAAAGACTGATGGTGGTAAGGAATTCTAGGAAGTCAACGGAGTCTTGAGAAGGTTCATATTTTTCATAAGGAACAACTTTTAAGTGGTTTCGGGATGAAACAAAAGGGTTTACGGTCAAAACGTACATTCAAAGCCTAAGTGTAAATTATTAATTTTTCTCGAAGGAGGTCGAAAGGATGTTATTCCTGAATTTTTGGGGATGAAATAAAATTTTTAGAACCTATGGGTCTTAATGGAATAGTTGGAAAACTCAAAGGTTCATGGAAAAGGTCGAAATGGCATTTGAAGGAAGCTTGGGGGTTAAAGTGCAATTTTCCAAAACCTGGTAGTGTAAACACTTCCATAGTCCGTGGCCACCTTTCCCATCGTCGATTTTGGTTCGGAGAGGCTACCAGAGGGGTTGTAGGGGCTTCAGGGCTAGGCCTAGCGCCATCATGGCCAGTCCTTGGGTGAGAATCAACCATAGGGATAGCCGATTTGACCGTTTTTTAGCTGTGAGGTTTCCGTAAAAATCAAGTCAAATTCAAGGCGGATCTTTGTTATCTTAGGTTGATTCGAGGCCATTAAATGGCTGAAATAATGAAAGGGGCAAAGGATTTATTAAGATGTGACAGATTTTGGCCGAGAATTGGCTATAAATAGTCGGGTATGGCTGACGTTTCTTTTCAAAAACCAAGAGAAATTCAAGGTGTTTAAGTTTGAATTGAGTGTCATTGATAAGGGGCTTTTGTTCCCCATGGCTAGAGGATCGTTTCTGGAGAATTTGAGCAAGGTTTATTGAGGTTTGAGGGTGTTTCGAGCCTTGGCCAGAAAACATAGTGGTCGTCAGAGCCGGATCTTTAAACGACCGATCGACGGCATCCCAAGGTGCCAGTATGATGGCTTGAAGGTGTAGAACAAGTTGGGAGGAAAAAACTAGCAACACCGATGACTGGCACCGAAGAAGATGACTGGTGCGTGTGGTGCACGCACTGGTCATCAAGAGCAATACATGCGCTTGGCATGTGAGGGCTAGCCTATGGATAATTTTTGGAATTTTTATTATACTTTTAAAATTATTTTATGAATTATGGGGAAGAAAAATTTGGAAAAACCTTAAGCAAATATTTATTTTGGAATTATCAAGGGAAAAATAGGAAGAAAATGGAGGAAATTATGAAGAAATTATGGAGAAATAAGTATTGATTTTACTTTGAATAAATATGATGTCTAGGGTATGTTGAGACTCAAGATTGAGTAAATGTATGGTTATTTGAGGCTTGGCATGAGAATCGAGGTTGTGCACGAGAATCGAGACGTTTTGAGTACGTTCAAGGTTAGTGGTTCTATCCAAGAAAATTGGTTTTGTTGAGCATGTGGTTTTCTCCATAAACCTGTACGTGATATGTTTTGTCTATATTGAGCATGATATTCATGAAGGTTGCTAAATTATATGTAATTTATGAACATTTTGTCATATCTGTACATGTATTGTTGCATCGATAGTCGTGATATTTCATTTGGTATGATATTGTTGGCATATTGATATTTGTGTCGGGATGGGATGTTTGCCCTGATAGTGTAGACGAAATTCTCCAAGGGTGTTTGCTAGAATTGTAATACCTGGAATTTTCAGACTCAAATTTGAGGTAGTACCTGAGATTTCAGGTTCAAATAATTGACGAAATAGGGGATTTCAAGGGATTGTGGAAGCCTTGAGGAAGAAATTCAGTTTCTGAGTCAGGGTAAAGTTGTAAATATTGAAGTTCGGGTAAAAGTGTAATTTACCTAAAGTCCTGGGGAATTAGCAAAATTTATTCTTTGCCCAGGGCATAAGTGCAATTGAAAAGTGGCCCGGGTACCAAGTTGCAAGGGGTCTATGTGTAATTACCTAAAACTTTCGGGCTAAAATGTCATTTCTTGAAAAGTTTAAAATATCTCATAACTGAGTCCTTGGGATAACCAAATGGTTTAGCGGATAGTTAGGAAATAATGATGAGGCTTAAAATATCAGGGACAAGTGGCGAATTTTGGTTGGAAGCACATGGGCAGAATAATGACGTGACAAAGTTTCCTATAAATATAAGGCCTTTGGGGGTATTCTTTTGGGCATTCAACAATAGGGAAAGGAAGGGAGTTTAAGAGAGGAAACATTGCCAAAAGAAAGGGAAAAATCTGCTGAAGAATGAGGAAGAAAAGGCCTTGTTGGAAAATTTGAGCCATCACCTTAAAGCATGCCAAACGACATCGAAACTGAAAAGTAAGTCCTATTTCTTTTTATAATCCAGTAGAGGGTTGAATAAAGGTGTTGTAGGTTTGAACGAGGGTCAAAACAAAGTTAAAACAGGCAAGTTATGGCTGAAAAACCAAAAGGAGGCGGAGTTAGCCAATTCATAAGGTCGGCGCGTGCGGCTCAGGTGCTGGCAAGGGGCTGCACATGTGGGCACGTTAGCCACCTTCCGATTTGGTGTGATGGCGTGTGAGACCTCCCTTGACCTAAAAATTTGCAGCTCTAACCCTCTTTTAATTCCCTACAACCCTATATGAAATATATTTTGTGTTTTGTTAACGAAAGCTTGTAATTTCTGCAGAAAACCATTCCCGAACACTATGAACAGTGCTCCAACAAGCCCAAACCAGCAAGATGAGTGTTTTTTGCATCTTTTTGCTACATCCCGATCATTTTTGCTTCATTAGGTGTGGGTGTTGACTTGCATATCATGCCTTTGTGGCTTACATGTCATATTTTCCCTTGGTTATGCATATTCCTTTTGCTTTGTCATATATCATGTTCATGTTGGTGACTGTGGCTAGTTGTTGGGATATCATGGAAGATCTCGTGCTGTTGCGGTGAGCTAATGAGTAATTGTGATGACCGCGGGGGTGGTTGCAACACCTTGACATTGCTACCATAAGAGTGGATTTCATAATAGCATTATTGCATTTGCATGCACATACTCTTCCTTTTCTGAGTCACTCACTTAGATGTAATATCTAACTTAGGTGTGTTTTACCCCTGGAACATTCAATGTTCCAAGTATATTGAAAGTGCTAGCTGTTTTTAGGTTCCATTTCAAGCGTAGGCAAAGAGGTGATGCTTGGCTAGCTTTGGGTTTTTATTTCATTATGTACCCATGTAATCTGAGTGATGTATTGTAATAGCAGCTAGGATGCTTAGGCTTGTAATAAGTGTGTAAGTGTCCTACAGTTAGACTAAGGGTTGTAGCTTCGATGTACGTGTAGGGGTAATATCTCAATTGATGCACTTTGAATATCATATAGGGAAGCTGCCATGATAAGGGTTTATTTGCTAGTTTGGGCATGTGTTGTAGTTTTAACTACAAGTAACGAGTTGTGTCTTTTGAGTTTATTGAAAGTTGTATGCATTTCCTATACATATAAAGGAAATATAGTGGAAACCCCTTTATTTAGCTTTGGTTAAGCTTTCAGGTTCGATCCAATGCTTCTGTTGGTAAGGGTTTCCATAACGTTCGTAGGTGATGTCTTATTATATTTCACGTTGTTGTGTATTTGGAAAAGCAGGGCGTTACAAGAATGACGTACAGGGGTCTCAGATGATTGCCTATAGTTCTGTGCCAGGGCTTGATTTCTAGGGAAGTTACACTAAGGCGTATGTTTGTTTTATGTCTGTGCATCATTCATTCATTCATGGAACTGTTTTTAGACCCTTACTAGAAGGTTCATCTTCTAATTGGACTTTGTCCCTGAAATATTCAAACGTTCCAGTTGGGATTTGCAGCTAAGGCAAAGAAGTGGTTGAGATGTAACGGCACAAGGTGACATGTTCGATAGGTTTGACAAGTTATTCTGGTGTTTTGCTTTTTCATAAAGATTCAGATATGTTTTAGTCGCGTTGAGAAACTTATGTTCCATTGATGAATGGTCTTGTTAAAAAATGTCACGTATTACGAATTATGTTTAGAGGTCAATCCTATAATACTATTATGGTTCAATGTTATTTTGTGGTATCTTTTGATTATATCTAAGGTTCTTAATTATTACTTTTGAGATATGGCTCTCCATGTATTTTGTTTGAAGATATGGTGTTATTCCATGGTACAGTTTCCATGTTATGAATAAAGTGAGTTCGGTTAAGTACTATATCAGGTTTTGATTATTACTTCCTCATATGTGATAATATGTTGGAGATTTTCTTTAAAATACGATACCTAAAGTGTTAAGAGAAGTATCGTGGGAAAAGAATATGTATTAATATGTTGAATCCCAGCATTGTGACACGCTAAGGAAAACCTAGGTGTTACATACTCTCCCTCAAAAGTCGACTTTCTATATGTCAAAAGTTGACTTTCCATATATCAAAAGTCAACTCTCGCGATGAACTACACTGCGCATCTTGTACTCTTTTAACCATAACTTTATGCCCTTATATCGAAATTGAGATTCTCTTTTTGGGTTGTAAACTAAACGTCGAAGGCCTTTCCTGCTTTTCCCGAGGGCGTCACTATGCTGTGTTACTTTGCAATAGGACTTTTGTGGTTAATTTTACAACCAAAATATGTCGAATTAGGGCACAAATAGTACACAAAAGTCTTGTTGTAAAGTAACATACTATACAAGGAGAATGAATTATCAAATATGTGCCCACAAAGAGTACACAATTGTAACAAAAGTGATGAAATGATCAAATGGGGATCAAGTTTAGATGAGGCATAACATGATCACATACATGTTGCACATGCATGATATACTTATTACACATTAATGCACCTACTATTTTGCGTGGAGGGGAAAAAAGGTTATCTTGTAAAGGGGAAAGTGTAAGAATGTGGGTTAAAGTCCCACTACATCTGTACCCCATGAAGTGTAAAACTGTGGGTTAGACTTTGTAATGCCCTACTTTCCAAATATACAATGATGCTAAATACAAGCTAATATCTCACATGGGCATTATGGAAATCTTTACCAACGGAAGTAAATGGTCGAACCTAATAGCTAGTTAAAGCTAAATAATAAGGATTTCCTCTATAAAATCTTTAATACAAGTACAATGGTACATACATCCCCAAAAATCTAACAAATAAACTCTTCTCATCATGGCAACTTCCTTATATAACATCTGTAGTGTATCATTCGAAATATACACATAATGATACAAGTACAACCGTAGTACATGACCTCAAAGTAACGAAACCCATATTAGTATCCCTTTTTGATACAACGCGACATAAAAATTCTATGATTACAATAGCTATTTTATACAGAAATCTATAGCACACGAACAACAAGAAATAAATTAAGCTTTGACCATCTCTTTGCCTTTTCTCTTACTTAACTCTGGGGTACCTGGCACGTTTGATACACCTGGGACGTTGAATATCCCAGGGGTATGAAACACCCAAGTTAGATAATTGCAGCTAGGTGAGCGATTCAGAAGATGAAAGTTTGTGCATGCAAAAGCATTAGACAACAAGCAAAAATAACAAGAAATCTCCTTTTGTTGCCATCATCTCTATCGGTCATCATGTCAAACTCCAGCCCCATACTCATGGGCACGTGATCACTCCCCAGGCCCAAACTCATGGGTACGATCACCATGATGACCCACGCCTTTGTCCCCCTGGTCACTACGTCAAACTCCAGCCCCACACTCATGGGCACATGATCGCTCCTCAACCCCACACTCATGGGCACGATCATCATGATGACCCCACATGAGGCCACGAAATGCCAAAATGTGTGTGCAAATAAAAAAGACATGCACAGAACAAGAGGAACATGAGATGTAAGCCACAAACCACATACATATGAAACCAAAAATGACCAAGATGAAGCAAGAAGCATGCAGGAACCACTCACCTTGATTGTTTACCTTTCGGGTGTACTGTTCACACTTGTCGGTTTAGGTTTTCTGCAGAAAACACGTATTTTGTAATCCAAACTTCAGATATTTTTACATAAACAAGTTCTAATTAATTTATACTAAATTTCTAGAAAATTTCAGGGAAAAATGAGTATCCGCCCTCCCTCATGCACCTTGGGAAGAGGACCCACATGCTACCACACGCAGCCTCTGCCAGTGTGTGCACTGCATACGCAGGTCTTCTCCAACGATCGCGTTCTGTAACCTCAGTTTTTCGGCCATATCTCCCCCATTTTAACTCCAATTTTACCCCCGTTAGAACCTAACGGGTCCCTCTCTACAAGAATATAACAAGAAAGCAAACTTACCTTGCATTTTTTCTGACTGTTTGACATGAATTCTAGCAAAGACCCAAAAACTCTGGTGATACCCGTTCTCCCTTATTTCTCCACCATTTTTCCTTATTCTTTTTGCAGAATTCTCCCCTCTCTCAAGAACAAGATCTTCCCATTTGATTCCCTCAATTTGGCTTAAATTCACCTCAAAATCACTTAGAATGCTTTGTGAATAACCCTGTGGCCTTATTTATAGACTTTCCCGACCAACCACGTGTCACCACATCGGGAGTGTCATTATGAGGCTTTAACCTTATCTTGAAATGACCAATGGTTTCTTGCCACATGTCCCTAAATTGGATTTAAAATCCAAAATGATCTAAAGCTATATTTGAATAAGTTTTGAAATCCAAAGTGATCCAAAGCTACATTGGAATAAGTTTTGAAATCCACAATCATGACTTCTAATGGTTAGTTGGTTTAGTTTGCTACTTCAATGGTCCAGTTATGGGTCTTCAAGAATTATACTTTGGCCCAAACTTTTCTAGTAATTGCACTTAGACCCCTTGTGGCTTGGTCCCCGGGCCATCCTAAAATTTCTTTTATACCCCTGGAGAAAGGGTTAATTACACTAATACCCTAGGTTTTTAGGTAAATGACACTTTTACATGAACTTCAATAATTATGGTTTTGCCTCTGACTCAGAAACTGAACTTTTGTCTCAAGGCTTCCACAATCCCTTGAAATGTCCTATTTCCTCAAGTATCTGAATCTAAAAATCTTAGGTATTATAGAGTCCCCCAACATTTGTCACTGTGATGCGTAAGACTCTGGGTTAGAGTCTCACTGCAACTATTTAGACTCGCCTGAAGTGAGGTCAGGACGAGGGTGGATAGCAGTCCACAAAATGATGGTGCATTCACTTTATATTGTAGCATATTGTAATATCCCAAATTTTTAAAAAGGCTCAAGAGTAATTTTAACGTGGGCCATAGGTGAAATTATCAAAAGATTTGGAACTTAAGTATAATTTCTTACAGTTATCAGTATCGAATCGATTGTAGGGAATGTCCTAAAGGGTAAATGTCTAAGTAAAATGATATGGTCTCAATTAGCGTTCCGAGATAGGATTTATGGTATTAAAAGAAATTGGAATCGAGACAGTTTTTAGTACAACTTTAATTCAGGCTGAAAAATCGAATCATCGTAGGGAACTCCAAGGAAGTCAACGGAACCTTGAGGGGGCTCCGGGATGAAACAAAGGTCCAATGGGGGTGCAGGGATGAAATCGTCCTTATCGAGTAAGTCATGAGTTATTATTTTTGAATTTTAGGTATCGTAATGAAAATTAATTTGGTGTTTGAGTATGTAATTGCCATTAGGGAAATGAACAAGTGAAATAGAGATGAAAAGTGGGATTTAAATGTATAATTTTTTTATTATTATAATATAATATATAATTATATACATGCGTGTGTACACGCAATGCCCATGCCTTACAACCCCATACCCTACAAGATTCATGGCTAGATTTTCACGCATTGAGGGATGGCTTGAGGAATGGCCAAGGCAGGCGTGACGATGTGGTGTAAGCCTATAAATAAAGGAGAGATTGAGGGAAATAGAGAAATGGAGAAGAAGAAGAGAGCAAGCTGAGGGCCGAGAGATGCGAGAGAGAGAGTCAAAGCTTGGGCTGGGTAATCCGAGAGAAGCAAGAGAGGGAGATCGAGAGAGTGAAATAGAGGGCCGATCGTGGATGGTGATCAAAGAAAGAAAACAACAAGTTGCCATGGCAACGAATAGCAAGTTGCGGCCAAGAGCGGTGGCGGGTGTGAGGGCGGCAAGGCAGAACAGCAACCGGTGATGGCGGCCGACAAACGCGTGGAGGAGGGCCGGCGAAGCTGGGCTTGGCGAAAGCAGTTTAGGTAGGCATTGTGCCCGAGAAGGAGAAGAAGAAGAAAAAGGAGGAGGAGGAGGAGGAGGAGGAGGAAGGAAGAAGAAGAGAAGAAAAAAAAAAAGAAGAAAATAAAAAGAAAAAGAAGAAAAAAAGAAAAAAGAAAAAAGAAAAAAGAAAAAAGAAAAAAGAAAAGAAAAATAGGAAAATATTTATGAAAAATCCAAGAAAATTCTAGAAATTAATTTAGAGCTAGAAGAGCATGTTCAAGGCTAAGAAATTGTTCGGCGCGCGTTTTGAGGTCATAACACGCATACCGAAGAAGCCTGAGAGGCTAAATTAAGGTGAGTAAATTTTTTTAAAAAAATTTAGAAAATCAAGAAAGTTGTTTTATGAATTTTTATAGAGAAATATTTGAGAAAATATTCACGGAGTATTTAGTTTGGATTTATTGAGGAAAAATAGAAAGAAATGGAGGAAAATTATGAGAAAATTAGGAAAAAATAGAATATTGATATTCTTGAATAAATATAATGGCCAGGATATGTTGAGATTCCAAATTGAGGAAGTTAGAAGCCTGGCACGAGAATCAAGATATTCTAAGATACATTTGAGGTAAGTGGTTCAACCCAAAACCCAGTTTTATGCAAACGTTTTGTTATCATGTTGTCACATCTTGGTATGTTATGCATCACATAGAGTGCATTTATATTTTCTGATGATGAAATATGCATATGTGCATGGTGAGATTTTTGGTCATATGTTGCATGGATTTGGGATTAGAGATTGGCGTCGTTGCTTTGTCAAGGGTGCACCCATACACCTCGGTCTGGTAGGGAGACTGTAAAAATGACGGGCAACAGTTGGGTGCGGTCGACCCAAATATAGAGTAATGATGAATGTGCATTACATACATACATGTGCATTAAATGATGTACCCTTATTTAGATGATTCAGCATCTAATGTGGGCTTTGACCTTAGAATATTCAAACGTTCCAGATGGAGATTATAGGAGGAACGAGGATGAAAGAGGCATGTAATGGCATTTAGCAAAGTGCATGATGTAATGAATGTATGTTATGTAGCCTATGTATTTAAGTTCTGCTACTTTAAATTCTGAATGTTTTGAAGAGTGATAATGTATAACCATTTTATTGGTTAATGTTAAGGTTAATGTTCGATTCTAGCTTCCACAATTGATGTTTATGATGTTCTCATTTGAGATAGATGAATGAAAATTTTGAGATAGATATAAGGAACGATATGGTTTAGTCATAGTTTTGATTCGAAAAAAAATTATTATCCCAGAATTTTTCTAAGATATAACACGCCCGAGAAAGTGGTGTGTTACACATATGACATGTTGTGATATGATATATGGGATGCATGTATTGTTGAGTTAGAAATGCATGGTGTAATCACACATGGTAAAATAAATTTGTTGTATGTTTATTTATGTCTTATTGTTTCCTATTGCTTTACTTTTTCATAAATTATACTTGTTGGGCCTTGTGACTTACTTTGCTTACTTCGTGTTAATTTAGATAAGGGCAAAGCAGCAATGGGAGTTGACTCTAGCCACACATGATGTTGAGAGATGCGTAATGTGTACAAAGTCACCTTGGATAGAGGATCCTAGGGAGTGTTTTGTTTTCTTTTTGGAGGGCATGTGTAACACCCTGCCTCGCTAGGCATGTCACTATAAGGAATTACCAAGATTTTTTTTCCATACCTAAGTTCGACACACTCAATGTCTCAAAGACCAATCTTCACATGCTCACAAAAATCCTTGAACCCCATTCTTGCCAGCTTAGCTAACAAGATTGATGGACTTAAGCTAAGTAAGACATACTATTACACATAAAAAATTAATAAGATCGCATAACATAGATTACTGGAATTGTTCATACATATTGTCTTCCAATCAAAATAAGGATTACATAACTTCAAAAATGTAAATAATGACTATCATGCTCGTACTTCATCAATCCTAACTGACCACGTCCTCGCCCCTGCCGTGACCCTCGTCTAATATGTTTGAATGTTCTAGGGGCATAACCCATAATAGATACTGAATCATCTAAGTGATGGCATAAAAATAGTTTATAGAATGCATGTATGATCATGAGAATGGCGTATATAAATAACACGACACATTAACCTTGAGAAATCTCCCTAGCATACTCAATCTCTTGGGTGTATATCGACGATCACCCATGGAAAATCCATTCCACATCACACGGTTGAGATTGACATTGCCGCGGCATACTTAATCTACGGGGTGCACACTGACGTCATCCGAGGAAATCCCTTCCTCATTACGGTTGAGATTAACATTGCCCCATTCTCAAAGAGACCCCATCCCATCCCAATGGACATCATAATAATAACATGAAAACCACACGCCATGCATTTTTACAGAACATATCTAGTTAATGCATCAGGTAACAAACTCAATATGCACATTATGCGTGTAAATCAAAAGCATTTAAGCAACACATTCACATGAAACCATCCATCCACAGGTTAAATCATTTGCTTGAAAACTAAACCAAATTTCGGGTCAAACCACTCATCTTAACTGCGTTTTGATCTCAACCTTGATAAGCATATCACCTCGAACATCACGAAATCCTCAAGCCCATATGACCAAGTTACCTCATGGTCAATGATTTTTCCACCAAATATTAATATCCTTAATTTCCTAAGATTTTTCTATTTTCCATAATCCATTTTTTCCTTCAAAAATTCATAATAAATATGTAACATCTATTTTCACCAAATATCTTTTCACAAATATTCCTAAAATAATTTTCTAGAAATTTAAAAAATAATTACGAATTTAACTCCAGACCTCTGTGCCCTCACGCGCCTAGTGCGTGTACTTAGAGTAGAATTTGCGCATGTAGTACACTCGCTAATCATCTTCTCTTGCTCCGACAATTAAAACCTGCTTCAATGGTAAATCCAATCCTACCCACTTAAAGTACCCTTCAAGATGAACCTAGGGTGCCCTTGGATGCCCACAAACTTCATCGACGGTACCTCGAACAACTGATTTATAGAGCATCTCTGGCGAGCCTTTGAATTTTTCAGCGAACCCTCGAAACTCACTCAAATCTAAATGAAACCTTACAAAATTCTACAGAAATGTTCTACAAGATTCAAAGAACAAAAGCCCCTTATCCTCGACCGTCGATTCAACCTCTAAACTCTGGAATTTCAGCTCGAACTTACTGAAAACCCTAGGTCGTGAGCTTGAGCTTTTGTAGCCAAATTCCACCGATATTTCAACAAATCCTAGCATTCCTTGGTCCCTAAGTCTCATTCCTAGATTTTAGTGTTCTAGAATGCATCATAACAAGCTAAATGTTTGATCTAATCTTCTGAAATTTCTTTTAAATTTTTTGACTGATTCTCTGCCAAATCACAACCAACTGGCCGCCATACACGACCAATGCGCATCGAAACTAGGCCATCATGGCCTGGAGAGTAGCCCTGCACCCCTTGGGGACCTCACTAGCAGCCTCTGCAAACTTGGCCAGCGTTTTGCTGGTTTCACACTTACTTTTTAGAATTTGCACTTTCACCCTCCTAAATTTTGATGTTTTGCACTTCTGCCCTATTCCAATAAACCCCACAAGTTTAGGATGCCTCATTACACCCCCAAAAGTTTAGAAAAAACCCTCATTTTGACCACCCTCGATCAAATCTTAGATTCTGCACTTTGGCCCGAGTGCCCTTAATCTCATATTTTGATCCTTGTTTTACGAATCCTTTGATTGTTAGGCATTTTTATCCCCTAAGTTTTGTTCTTCCATCCCTGACAATATTTCTTCAAGTTTTTGCCAAGATTTGTAATTCACGCTTTGGCCATAAAATATGACAAAATTGCATTTTGAGCCAAAAATTCTACAAACTCTAAAATACTTTCAATATATAAAAATTTTGGGTATTTTAGCATGGGAAAATAGATGTCTTGATATAATTTTGCTTCATGCCACTTATGCTTTTTGTATTGTATGGGCAGTTAAGCCCAGACCAAACATGTTATTAGATGATGTTGTATAACTAGTTCATTGTCTAAAGGTGGATTCTCTCTATAATCCCTTCCTCTCTCTTGACGTCTCTGATTTGATCTTTCCCGTTCTTCCTGTCTATCTTCTTCTCTTCGAGGCTCCCTATCTTTGACCTGTGCATACCTTTGAAGATGTCTTTCACGAACTAGCATCTCAATCTGATCTCTCAACTCTTGGCACTGGTCAGTGGAATAACCATGAGTTCTATGCTACCTATAATATTCTTCTTTATTCTTCCCCATGGGATGGTTAACCCTTTTCAGGAGTCTAATGAGACCTGACCCATCGATGGCTGCAAGTATGGTCGATCGAGGTTGAAGAAGTCTCGTGTAATGGTGGAATTGGGGTCGAGGTATATCTAATCCCCTAACCCATCTGGAGTCTTATTCATCATCGCATTCCTTTCTTTTCTACTCTCTGTTCTCATTCCCACCTACATCTCTCATAACTTCCGTATGGAGCACGTATTTATTTGCTCTTGCAAATAAATCTACTAGGGATGTTGGTGGGTCCAAAGATAATGATTCTTGTAGGGGAGTTAGCCATGTTCCGTGTAACATAGCAAACGCTGCCATTGCAATTGGCAAATCATGAACTTTGAGGGTGGTGTTCCGAAATTTATCCACATATTGACGCAGAGTTTCTTTGTTCCTTTGTTGAATACTGAGCAAGTAGGTGGCATCCTTTTTTCTTTGACTATTAATCATAAATGCCTTAACAAATTCCGTTTTGAGCTGATCGAATGAAGAGATAGAGGCCTCAGGTAAACTATTGAACCATGTTCGGGCATGTCCTATCAAAGTTAAGGAGAAGGCTCGACACATTATGTCATCGTCCCATTCGTGCAATATCATCAACGACTCATAGTTTTGAATGTGATCATAGGGATCATCCTTGCCGAAATAGGGGTGATTTAGGGCATCTTGAATTTTCTAAGTAGTGGCTTCTCCAATATCTCTATAGTAAATGAACATTTCTTACATTGTTGCTCCTCCGTGGCTGGGATCAATTTCTTTCATTCAAGTACTTCTTCAACTACTCTTTTCATGTCATCTCGTATACTTGTTGCTACTTGGTTGTCATGTCTTGTTGGCGTACTGGCCACAGTTTCATGGTATCTCACTCTTTGGAGGCTTCTAGCCTTGTTTTCCATTCGTGGGTTCTCATTTCTTCGGGGTGTGGCGCGAGGATTCTTTCTTGGTGGTGGTGATCTTGGCCTATCCTCCCGATGAGGAGTGGATCGGGAATGGGAATCGGGAGTGGCCTCTCGGTAGGAATCAACCCCCACCTCGGGCTGAGGCTTAGGTGGTGGCATAAACGTTTTCAAGGTGTTGGGCGACATCCCTCCAGGCATCATTCCTTGGAGTATACCAGCCATGTCTCGAAGTGCCTGCATGCCCTTAGCATGTTATTGTCTCAATGCTTTGTACTCTTCCCATGGGACCATATGCGGTAGCTGTCGTGAAGTCCTAGCTTGATTGGTAGGAGGTGGCCCCGAACCAGTGTTACATGGAGATGGGGCTGGCTAGTTCCCCACTTATCAGTTTAGAGAAATGGAGCGATCACCTCCTTGGGGCTGAGAATTATGAGGAGGCGGAGGTGCTCCCTGCAGGTGAGCATCTAAAATAATGGGAGGCACTCCCTGTTGTTGAGAGTTCCATGGTGGTAGGCGTGTTTCTACGCCTTGAGAGAGAGTTCATCAGTGTCCACGAGTGTTTGCCATTCTTAAGTTGACTTTTTGTCTTGCGTTTCCCACAAACGGCGCCAATTGTTGTTGCCAAAATACAACAATCTATTTTTTTTTTCTTTTGTGGGAGAATACAATTTGTGTGTGGTTGATCACCGTAGTCTTGATGTATTGAGAGTCCTACCTTCAATGATGGGAATCTTAGTGAACAAGTGAATTTGTCGAGCAGATCTGGTGATCCAACAGAGCTAATGGTTTGGTAGGGCTGATGACTTGGTGGATCTGGCGATCTGGTGGATCTGATGATCAGGTGACCTTAGATAACCGAGTGGCCTCCAGTAACCGAGTGGCCCTAGATAACCGAGTGGCCCTAGGTAACCGAGTGGCCTTAGATAACCGAGTGACTTGCAAAACGAGAGCAACGTTAGGGCACGGGTGGGGGTCCCCGCGCAAACCCTCCAATGCCTAAGTTAGTTCTCGAGAGCAAAAGTGCGAAATTGTGTTGAGGTGCCCAAGAGTGCATACCTTGTGATGAAGGCATAACCTCATATTTATAGAGGAGGAGAGAGGGGAGACGTGCGACAATTTTGGCTTGAATCTTATGACCTGTTTCGATGATTTCATGGCCCATCCGATGGGGAAAAGAGAAGAGATTGGCCCGAGCCCACTTGGGCATGAACGAGTGGGGGGCCACTCGGTCATGCCTTCTTTTGCCCTTTTCCTTGGTTCGGTCTTGAGTAGTTCCCGTACCTCAACTTCATGCCTTAATCGGAGCTTGTATGAGAAAGTTATGGCAGAAAAACCAAAGCAATGTTGTACCCACTCGGCATAACTGGGTGGGTCCTCCCCACTTGGTCTCGACTCGACCTCTTGCTCATTCAGCTTGTTTCCTTGATCTCCTACAACTTGTTGGGCCTTTGGGCTTCATGTCCTTGTCTCACGACTCTTTTAGGTCCCGTTACTCTCCAAGTTTGCAGGGCATATCAAATTCCTTTTCCTTAACACTGTTAAACCCAGAATCAATAATCAAATAGAAGAATTCTCATTCTTGAATTAACTATGCATTGAACCAAAGTTAATATAGAAAACATGAAATCGGCCTAGACATGAAAATAAAATATTTTTCTAAAGAAAATCAGCATTCATGCACATTATATATTTCTTCTTTCTTTTTTTTTTCCAGCAATAAAAAAAAATTAAGAATTATTGAATTTTCAACCCCCACACTTAAATTAAACATTGTCCTCAATGTTTAAAAATAAGAAAAGAGGAAAAAAAAGCAATACTCCCTTGATGTAGGTCATCTTGAAATGTTTGAAAATTGTTGGGTGAGTTCTTTTGAAGAAGAGGGGGCCAAATTTCTTCATTCAACACGTCCTAAAAAAAAAAGAAAAAGAAATCAATCCAAGAATATTCTAAAAATTAAGAGAAATAAAAAGAAAAAATAAATAATATTTCAAATGGATTGCCTTCCATCAAGTGTTTCTTTATGGTCATTAGCTTGACTATGTCTCCATCTTCAAGGAGGTTTGAATTCAACCAACCTTTTCTTCTTTGCCATTATTTCCTTCAACACTTTGTTATAATTGGGCATTAGAGAAATAACATCAAGCAAAGGGATGTTAATATGAAACTTTTTAAACTTCTTTAAAAATTTAGTAGCGTGTTGAACCAAAATAGTTGTAAGAAATATTTTTGAAAAAGGAAGAGGGCTTTCAAAAGATTTTAAATTAAGAGTAGAAGAACTTTCCTTGTTCTTCATTGAGAACCCATGGTCTTCTTCTTTTCTTTCAAGATCTTAGCTTTCTTCATCTTTTGTATGCTCTTCATTTTTTCCTTCTTCTTCTTTATATTCTTTTTCACTTTGTAAAGTGATGACTTTTACTTGTTCCCTTGGATTCTCCTCAATATTGCTAGATGATCCTCCTTGTGACTTTTCCAAAATTGTTTGAGCAAGTTGTCCAATTTGAGTTTTCATGCTTTGAAGTCTTGTCTCCGTACGATTGATAAATTTTTCCATCATGTCCTCCAAATTTAACTTTCCTTCTTGTGGATTTTGATGTTGTTGAAAGATGGGAGGTGCTTGTAAATCATTACTCCAAAAAAAAATTAGGATGGCTCTACCATTCAGGATTGTAAGTGTTAGAGTAAGGATTGAAATTGAACATATTGCCACCATAAGAAATAAAATCAGTCTGTTTAGAGGAAGAATAAAAAGAATTTTCTACTTGACAATCTACTTTAATGTGTCCCCTTTGCCGACAAAGCTCACAAGAAAGAAAATAAGGAGAAACACTCATTGTTGAAACCCCCACATTTTTCAAATTCTTATTTAATGTAGCTATTTGAACAGATAAGGTAGTGATAGGATCAAAGTTATAAATGTCAACTCCCATTGTATTTGCTCTCTTATTGCCCCATTGATAACTATTGGGTGTCATTTCTTGAAAAAATTAAAAATTAAAGTTAAAAATAAAAAAATTTCTAAAAGGTAAAGTAAAATAAAAATAATCATAAATAAAAAAAATTTAAATCTGAAAAAAAACCTATAAAGAAAAAGAAAAGAAGTGAAAATTAAAAATTAAAGCTGAAAAAAATAAAATAAAATAAAATAAAAATATTTAAATCCTAAAATAAAATATATAGATGTTCAATCTAAGGCTAACTTATGTAGTTTTGATATGTAATAAACTATTCCCCAGCAATGGCGCCAAACATTTGATGTGTGATTTATGCAAAATTAATTCGGACAAGTGTACCCTAGTCAAATATCCATATAGTGATAAAAAGAGTGTCGATCTCACAAGAACTAGATCACACAACCAAAACAATTTTAATTTAGCCTAACTTAAACTAATTAATTAATTGGAAGAATAAAATAAAAATAAATAAAAAACTAAATTCTTTGTGAGAAAAACTAATTAATGAATGCACTAGGGTTTAAATTTTATTTAATCTGAGTTATGTAATAATCTATTCAATCCGATTCAAAACCAAAAATACCCTTACTGTATTTTATAATTATTTGCATGTGATGGTGGATTTTCCTCAATTAATTAATAAGCTTTCTCAAGCTATATTAATATTTTATTAATTCAATTTCACTGTTAGATTTCTGAGCAGATATCAACGAAATAAATAAGCATTAAGTTCTTTGGAAACCTCTAATCTCGGAAGGGGATTTGACTTACTAAGCTTTCTCGATTTCCACACATGAGCTAATTATCTTTCGATCTCATAGTCAAGCATGTGATTTATATTGCCTATGGATCTAATTTATAATAATCCTTTAGTTAGCCATGCATAAATCATTAAATCATTAAAAGGTAGCCAAACTTTTAAAGTATTAAACGCAACAATATAAATTCCTCACGCAAATAATAATCGAATTTTGAATCAAGCTAAACAAATAAACACATAATCCCAATATTAAAATCCATCCAAATTCTAGTTAAAACAAATTAACTAGATATTATTAAAATAAAAATTAAAATAAAAAATTAAATGAAGAAGAGAAAATACTCCCTGCTCAGATCTGAAATAGATTTGGGTCAGAATGAATATGATTCAATTGTTGCTCGTTAGGCGTCCCTCCCTGTGGGCAAGGTGTCCGTGAGGTGTCTCTTTAATTTTCTCCTTCTGTGGCGCTATCCTCAGCAGCCTCCAATCTCGTCCCAATCTTCCCTTGTTATTATTATATATATATGAAGCGCAGACGGCCTAGCCATCCAATTCCAACCACATTCTTGCTCTAATTTAATAATATAAAATATATATATATATATATACACACATGACATGTCTTATTCTCTACATTCACGCCACTGCTAGCAACAAATAATAATATAAGATAATATATATTATATAATATAATACAAATATATAGATATTATAATTTAAAATATAATATAATATATAATATTTAATATACTATTAATTATAATAACTTTAATTATATTATAATTATAATATTAATTATTTAAATTATTTATTTATTTTTATTTATACTATAATATTAATTTATAATATTAATTTTAAAATTAACTTTATATTATATATATATATATATTTCTTTTTACGCCAAAATCTTCAAATTTATTTCTTTTGCTGGATTCCTACAAAACAAAATTAAAATAATGTAAAATCCATAAAAACACACATTTTATGTAAGAAAAATAGCACAAAGTTAAGATAAAAATTAGATAAAAATATATATACAATTAAGCCCTATAAAAAATCTAAGAGAAAAGAATAAAGATGAGGAACTTGCCTTTTATTTCACCTATCAATCACTAAGAGAACTCCTTGGATAACAAGATCTAGCTTACTGTGAGAAGAAGAATGAGAGTTTGAAGAAGAACAGAGAACTTACGAGAGAGAGCTCGAGTTTATCTCCTCTGTTTTTTGGGATATTTTTTTTTACAATTTCTCTCTTTTATATTTTCTCTATACATCATGTTTATCCATTCATTTATTTACTGAATTCCTTTATTATTATTTCTTTATCTGGAATCTTCTATATGTTTCTTGAATTAATGGTGGTTCGGGTGATATATATATGTATATATATATTTGTGAGTCATTAAGAGAGACATTCGAATAAAGATTAAGGCATTCGGATGATATATACATATATAGGTTGTTGTATAAAAGTCATTCGGATGATCTGGGAACATTTGAATGGGTTTTGAGGCATTTGGTAGAGAAATTAAGAAAATGCAAAAGCCATTCAAATGCTACAGTTGGACATTTAAATGAATTTAGAATAATTGGATGAAAAGATGAAGGAAAAAGGAGGCCATTTGAATGCTACAGTTGCCTCATTCGGATGGATTTTGTAATTTTTGCATGACTCATTCGAATGTGAAGGTTTAATATGCTAAAAATGGATTCTGGACAGCTTTGACATGCTTTCGAATTTTGGGAATAACTCTCTTGTCTGAGCTCCAATTGAGGTGATTCAAGATGTTATAGAACTAAAAGAGAAAGATCTACAACTTTCATGTTTTACGTTTTGAGAGATTCGGGCTAAAACATAGTCAAAATTGGATTACAACAAAGAAGTCGCACCTAGAAAAATAGGTCATTCAAATGGATCACCCCCCATTCGAATGACTCATTGAAGCACTTGAATGGGGTTGCTCTCTTTCAAATGGTGCCTCCTCCATTCGAACGTCTAGCCTTCCAAAGCCTACGCATTCGGATGCCTCTTCAAAAACCCTCATAACTCTTAACCACTCATCCTAAATCTTCCAAAACACTTATATCCACACTCACACTGCACCAAAACCCAATTTAACAAATAATTCTACCCACAAGACATAAAAATAATATGGAGTTATTCATTAATATCGGCCCCCATCTTCGAGTCGTTACAATATATACCATGCAAGAATCCCTTTATATATATATAATATAATATAACATATAACATATATACATATATTACACAACAACCCCCTTTAATCCCAATTCAATTTGAACTTGTCAACTTAATTTACAATCCCTTTTTGCTTTGACTTTTCAACCTCAATACCCTTTCTTTGCTTTGAATTTTCCACATCATTATAACTTCATTTATTTTGAATTTTCTAATATTTTACTCTTATATTGATTTTGATGATGAAAAATAAATGATTTATATCCTAAGTTGAGTATATTGTTTTCAAACTAAAATCAATTTCAAGTATGGAGATTTGCAACAACATATATTTTGATTTAAACAAATCTCCTAAATGATTTTTATAAATTGATTTTGAACCATTGGATAAATAAAACAAAACATTTTCAAAAGCAAAAGACTATGCATGTTCTTCATAGATTGATGTTCTTGTTTTTGACATAATTCTAATGATGAAATTCAATTGTATTTTATGATGGAATTATTTTATTAATTTTTATTTACTTGATGCTCTAAATTTCTATTATATGATTTATTAAGCACCAAAATAAAAATTAATTTTATCATACAATTAAATGTCAAAAATATTATTATAAATTTCTTGATAACATTTGAAATATTATGTTTCTATTTGATCAAATTTATTGAATGAAAATTAAATCTAATGCCAAAATATCTTGTGAAATTTTTTTTTAATGGCATTTGGAATATTATGTTTTTAATTGATTAATAGATGTTAAAAGAAAATTAGTCTCAACAATCTAATCTCAAAAATCTTGTGGTAAAATTTCTTGATGAAATTTGGAATGTTATATTTTTATTTGATTAAAAATGTTGTATAAAAAATTTTTAAGAGGGTTTTGTTGTTGCCAAAATACAACAATCTTTTTCTTTTTTTGTGGGAGAGTACAATTGGTGTGCGTGGTTGATCACTGTAGTCTCGCTCAGGCCTTGTAAGCGTTTTGAGAGTTTTGTCACCAACACACATTGAGAGTCTCGTCATCAAAGCGCTGTGAGTTTGATGAACGAGTGGGTCTGAGGATCAGGTGGGTTTGGTGATCTGGTGGCCCAAGATAACCGAGTGGCCAAGGATAATCGAGTGACCCAAGATAACTGAGTGGCAAAGGATAACCGAGTGTCCAAGGATAACCGAGGGGCCTTGATAACTGAGTGGCCTAAGATAATCGAGTGGCCCAAGATAATCAAGTGGCCAAGGATAACCGAGTGGCCAAGGATAACCGAGTGACCCTTGATAACCGAGTGGCCCAAGATAACCAAGTCGTCAAGGATAACCGAGTGACCCAAGATAACCGAGTGCCCAAGGATAATCGAGTGGACCTTGATAACCGAGTGCTCTAAGATAACCGGGTGGCCCTTGATAACCGATGGCCTAATATAACCGAGTGGCCCCTGATAACCAAGTGGCCCAAGATAACCTAGTGGCCAAGGATAATCGAGTGACCAAGGATAACTGGGTGGCCCTTGATGAACAGGTGGCCCTTGATAAATGGGTGACCCAAGATAACCAAGTGAAGATAACCGAGTGACCCTTGATTACCGAGTGGCCTGCAACACGAGAGCACCATTAGGGCGTGGGTGGGGGTTCCCGCGTAAACTCTCCGATGCCTAAGTTAGTTCTCGAGAGCAAAAGTGTGAAATTGTGTTGAGGGGCCCAAGAGTACGTACCTTGTGATGAAGACATGGCCTCCTATTTATAGTGGAGGGTGAGGGGAGCCACATGGAAATCACAGCGAGATTTTTACGGCCCATTCCGAAGATTTCACGGCCCATTTCAAGGGTTTCGAGCCCATTCATAGGCCCACAAGTGTACCCACTCGGTCATGACCAAGTGGGTCATGAAAGGGGTTGGACCCTACCTACTTGGTCATGACCGAGTGCGTCTTCTTGGCTTTGAGCATTTTTTTTTGTGTGCTTTCAGCACAGGTGTATCAACTTTAAACCCGATTTTCACCTTGATAGAGCCTGAACCTCTCAAAACTCAAAACATGAAAGTTTTAGATAATTCTCTTATATTTCCATTGGACTTTGAATCATCTCAATCAGAGTTGGGATGAGAGAGTTATGCCCAAAAAAACCAAAGCAATGCCAAACCCACTCGGTCATGACCGAGTGGGTCTTCATTCACTTGGATTTGAGGGCCTCTTTTGCTTTTTGTCTTGGTTTGGATCCCTTTTCGCTCCAATACTTGACTATGAGCCTTAATAGTACGGGTACATCAAATCAGACCCCAATTTCAGCCTTGATGTGGCCAGGATCTCTTAAAACTCAAAACACAAAAGTTGTAGATAATTCTCTTGGATTTCTATAGGATTTTGAATCACTTCAATCAGAGCCCGGATGAGAGAGTTACGTCTAAAAAAGTGAAGTAATGCCATACCCACTCGGTCATGACCAAGTGGGTCCTCCTTATTTGGTCTTGGCTCGACCTCCTACTCCTTTGGTTTGTTTTCCTTGATCTCCTACAACCCGTAGGCCCTTTGGGCTTCATGTTCATCTCTCGTAACTCTTTTAGGTTTCTTGATGCTCCAAGTTTGCAGGGCATATCAATTGCTCCCTACTCTTTTGGTCGGGAGTTTTGGGCGAAAGAGTATCTAGTCCTGTAAACTTTTTAATATTACTTCTCTTCTAACCGCTTTATCTTCTACACATCCTTTTGAGCTTGTTCGCACATCGTGCCTTTAAATTTCTGGGCTCTGGTGCTTTTCAATTCCTTTGTGAAAGTATAAGGTAGATATACTAGTAAGTTCATTGATGTCAAACTATGCACCGGAGAATGAGTTTGATTCTGCTCCTAGTTATTGCGTTATGCGTAGGACAATAGGCTTGTGTTTTCTTTTCCCTTATTGTTCGTCTTTAAGCGGGACAACGGGCTTGTGCTTATTGTCCTCCCATTGTTGGGCCATAAGTGAGACAACGGGGTTGCGTTGAGTTTTTCCCTCGTTGCTGGGCTATAAGCGGGGCAATAGGCTTGAGTTGGTTTTTCTCTCGTTGTCGGGCTATGAGCTGGGCAACGAGCTTAAATGTAATTTTACCTCATTGCTGGGCTATGGCGGGGCAACGAGCTTGAATGTACTTTCACCTCGTTGTCGGGTTATGAGCGAGGCAATAGGCTTGAATGTACTTTTATCTCGTTGTCGGGCTATGAGCGGGGTAACAGGTTTGAATGTACTTTTATCTCGTTGCCAGGCTATGAGTGGGACAATGGGTTTGAATGTACTTTTACCTTGTTGTCGGGCTATGAGGGGACAATGAGCTTGAATGTACTTTTACCTCATTACAGGATATGAGCGAAACAATGGATTTAAATGTACTTTTACCTCGTTGCCAGGCTATGAGTAGGATAACGGACTTGAATCTATTTTTCCCTCGTTGCTAGGCCATGTGTGGGGTAACAGGTTTGAATGTATTTTTCCCTCGTTGCTGGGCTGTGAGCTGTGCAACGGGCTTGAATTTAGTCCTATGTGTGGACAATATATTGCTTATTAGGAATGGTGTTCCTATGTTGCAATCAGTTAAAAGATGGCTTTCATTTAATTTCTCCATGAAGAATTTGGGAGAAGCAACCTATATTCTGGGAATAAGGATCTATAGAGATAGATTCAGGAGGTTGCTAGCACTTTCCCAAAGCGCGTACATTGACAGGGTGTTAAAGAGGTTTAGCATGGAAGATTCTAGGAGGGAAATCTTCCCATGTCACATGGAATACATCTCTCTAAGGCTTTGTGTTTGAAGACACAAGATGAGAAAGATAGGATGAGTCGAGTACCATATGCCTTGGCTATTGGCTTGATCATATATTCCATGTTATGTACGAGACTTGATATCGCATATACTTTGAGCATATATAGTAGATATCAAGTTGATTCAGGTCAGAAACACTGGATTGCTATGAAAAACATTCTTAAGTACTTGTGAAGCACTAAAGAGATGTTTTTGTCATATGGAGAATGAGAGCATACCATGAAGGGTTTCATGGATGCCAATTTCCAATCTGACTATGATGATTTTGAATCACGTACAGCCGGGATTCATATTTTGCCTAAATGGCTGGGCCATGAGTTGGAAGAGTTCCAATAAGAGATAGTGGCAGATTCAACAACTGAAGTTGAATACATAACAACCTTTGAAGTAGCTAAGGAGGTTGTATGGATCCGTAAGTTCACTGATGAACTTAAAGTGGTGTCCAACATTGTTGATCCAATAACAGTTATTGGGACAATAATAGAGCCATCGCGTAAGCGAAGGAAACACGGTCTCATCAACGGACCAAATTTGTATTGCGACATCACCATATGATAATGGAGATTATCAGCTGAGGTGACATATATAGAGAAAGTAACGACGGATGACAACGTCGTAGATCCCTTGACTAAAGCTCTGTCCCAAGAGAAACATGAAAGTCATGTTCGATCATCACGTATAAGATACATGAGTGATTGGCTCTAGTGCAAGTGGGAGATTGTTAGTGTAGGTGCTCTAGACCCAATCAGATTGGGCATATTGTACACTGACAATTGTAATCATGTTTATTATTTGAATAAGGAGTTGTTCAAATTCACAAGAAGTCATTCTATTAGTTTCTTGTTATTATTGTAATAACCGAAAGAAACTAGATAGAAGTCCATATGATGTATACTGTGATTAATCTATAAAGATGTGAGATGATGCATCATAGTTTCTAGACATCATTAAACGTCCCAAGTCGTAGCAATGTCAAGAATGGACATTGACAATTGCGGTAAGACTTGTATGTGCTATGTTTTTGCTATGTGATAGCAATGGGGGTCTCACACCCATAGGCATGGGGATGCCTAGACAAGTACATAGGTGACCAATGTTGGAGAACGTGTCACTGGACATGACTCGCAATGAGAATCCATTTTGGTTATATGTTGATGGAATTCTCATACGAGATGGGTGTAACTAATCCTTGGACTTGAGGTTGTCACGGTCATCTCATAAGAAGATCGGTATGCTTTGACATCGTTTCAATGGGCCTAGACAAAGGCTGCACGTGGGCGATCGTTGGGTATATCGTGAGGCTTATAGAGATGGATGCATAGCCGAGATGGGACTCGTCTATCCCTTGATAGAGGATGATGTATCTAAGGCGCCTTTGGTGGATATTCACTTTAAATCCATGGCCATGGTGAAAGAGATCAATAAGGAGTTATTGATCTACTTTTTATTAAGTGAAGATATCCGAATGACCGAAGAAAAACTTATGTGATCATAATCAAGCAACACATTGCCAACTTGAGATCACATAGGATACATTGACGAGAGGATCGAATTACACGGTAACCATGCTCATGAAAGGTTATTTGCGGATTATGAATCCTTCTGAATAATTGGGTAGGCATGATGCCTTGCTAGAGGCCAATCTTGTCTTATGTGTTAGTATCGACACATTGCCAACATATTCGGAAGCCTAATGAGTCATACGCAATAGGCACGGTTCCTGGCTTAAACCAGGAGAATGGATGTATGGTTAAGTGGGACACTTCGGCAAGAAGTTGTGCCGTCGTAGGTTCTCACGGAAAAAGAACAAATAGACGTAATGACGTCGATATGACGAGCAGTTGTCATAATGGAAAGAGTTTCCTAAAATGACAATTGATTAAATTAGAAAGGAGTTTCTAATTTAATAATTTTCTATTTGTTGTAGTGGCAAATAGGAAATAAAATATATTTGGGCTTAAGTTAATATTTGGACTAAATTCGATTTGGGCCAAATATTAAATTAAATATTATATTTGGACTAAATTGGATTTGGGCCAAATATTAAAATATTTATTTTAGGACCAGATTAGATTTGGGCTAAATATTAAATAAAATATATTTGGTCTTGAATTAGATTTGGGTTACAATATTTTATTAAACCTATAATTAGATTTGGGCCATTTAATTATATTTCTAGTTGGACTAGAATAAGCCCACTTAAGATTCTAATTAAATTAGAATTAATGGGCTAGCCCAATCCATTAGGGTTTTAGAAACACTAGGATATTTCACTATAAATATCCCTTTATGGGTTGCCCAAAATATTAGTGATTTTTGGTGTCGTTTTTCAAGAGTTGAAAAACGTATTGCCGCTCACTCTTCCTTGTTTTCTTTTGGCATCAATATGAAACGAGGGTGTTCTTTTTCCGTCTATACACAAGCCACGCAAAGGAGAAGGAGCTAGCACTCCTATTCCGCTCTCCTTGCTAACAGACGCGTGCCGCGTATCACGAGTTAGAGGCTGGACGCTTGGACTGCTCGAATCCGCGAACGACTAGATAATCTAAAGGTTAGATTTATTTATTTGTTTGTGAATGATTTGATTTCGACGTTGATCCAATCGCCGGGATCGGGGTAAGGTTCAAAATTTTTGAACTACGTTATTTACCCCGTAGCGATCTTGCTTTACTTTTAGAGAGGACTAAGAATGAGAATCGGGAGTGGCTTCCTGATAGGAATCAGCTCCCACATCAGGATGAGATTCAGGTGGCGGCATAGATTCTGACATAAACTTTCTCAAAGTGTTGAGTAGTGTTCCTCCAGGCATCATGCCTTGGAGTATCCCAACCATGTCTCGGAGTGCCTGTATACCCTCGGTATGTTGTTGTCTTAATACGTCATACTCATCCCATGGGACCATGTGTAGTAGCGGTCGTGAAGTCCCAGCTTGATCAGCGGGGTATGCTTGTGAGCCAATGTTAAGCGGAGGTGGGGCTTGCTGGTTCCCCACTTGTAGATTCAGGGATGTAGAGCAAGCACCTCCCTGTGGCTGTGAGTTGGGAAGAGGCAGAGGTGCTTCCTGCGGATGAGAGTCTAGAATAAAGGGGGCGCTCCTTGAGGGTGAGGGTCCCAAGGAGGCGGGTGCGCTCCCTATTGTTGAGGTTTCGATGGAGGTGGGCGTGTTTCTATGCCTTGAGAGAGAGTTCGTCGGTGTCCACTGGTGTTTTCCATTCTTAAGTTCACTTCTTGTCCTTTTTCCCACAGACGACGCCAATTGTTGTTGTCAAAATACAATAATCTTTTTTTTTTGCGGGAGAGTACAATTGGTGTGTGTGGTTGTCGTTCAGGCCTCGTGAGGGTTTTGAAAGTTATGTCACCAACACGCGTTAAGAGTCTCATCACCAATGCGTTGTGAGTCTCGTCACCGTGTGCTGTGAATCTGATGGATGAGTGGGTCTGAGGATCAGGTGGGTCTGGTGATCTGGTGGCCCAAGATAACCGAGTGACCCAAGATAACTGAGTGGCCAAGGATAACCAAGTGGCCAAGGATAACCGAATGGCCTAAGATAATTGGGTGGCCTAAGATAACCGAGTGGCCAAGGATAACCAAGTGGCCCTTGATAACCAAATGGCCCAAGATAACCAAGTGGCCCTTGATAACCGAGTGGTCTAAGATAACCTAGTGGCCAAGGATAATCGAGTGGCCTTTGATAACCTGGTGCCCAAGATAACCAAGTGGCCCAAGATAACTGAGTGTCCCAAGATAACCGAGTAACCCTTGATAACCGTGTTGTCTAAGATAACCGAGTGGCCAAGGATAACTGAGTGGCCCAAGATAACCGAGTGGCCAAGGATAACCGGGTGGCCTTTGATAACTGAGTGGCCCTTGATAACTGAGTGCCCCAAGATTACTGAGTGGCCATTGATAACCGAGTGGCCTGCAAGACGAGAGCACTGTTAGGGCGCAGGTCGAGGTCCTCGCGCAAACCCTCTGATCCCTAAGTTAGTTCTCGAGAGAAAAGGTACGAAATTGTGTTGAAGGGCCCAAGAGTGTGTACTTGTGATGAAGACATGGCCTCCTATTTATAGTGGAGGGTGAGGGGAGCCAGATGGCAATCATGGTGAGATTTTCGCGGCCCATTTTAGAGATTTTGCAGCCCATTTCGAGGGTTTCGGGCCCATCCATAGGTGCACAAGTGTATCCACTCGGTTATGATCGAGTAGGTCATGAAAGGGGTCGGTCATGACCGAGTGGGTCTTCTTGGCTTTGAGCATCTTCTTTTGTCCTTTCAGCATAGGTGTATTAACTTCAAACCCAATTTTCACCTTGATAAAGCCTGAATCTCTCAAAACTCAAAACATAAAAGTTATAGATAATTCTCTTAGTTTTCCATAGGAATTTGAATCACCTCATTCAGAGCTCAGACGAGAGAGTTATGCCTGAAAAAGAAAAGAAATATTGAACCCACTCGATCATGACCGAGTGGGTCTTCATTCACTTGGATTTGAGGGCCTCTTTTGCCTTTTGTCTTGGTTCGGATTCCTCTTCATTCCAATAGTTGACTCTGAGCCATAATAGTATGGGTGCATCAAATTAGAGCCCAATTTCAACCTTGATGTGACTAGGATCTCTCAAAATTCAAAACATGAAAATTGTAGATAATTCTCTTAGCTTTCTACAGGATTTTGAATCACCTTAATCGAAGCCCGGATGAAAGAGTTACATCCAAAAAATAAAAATAGTGCCATATCGACTAGGTTATGACCGAGTGGGTCTTTCCTTCTTGGTCTCGGCTCGACCTCCTACTCCTTCGACTTGTTTTCCTTGATCTCCTGCAACTCATAGGCCCTTTGGGCTTCATGTCCATGTCTCGCGACTCTTTTAGGTTTCCTGATGCTCCAAGTTTGCAGGGCATATCAGGTTTGAAAATAAAAGAAGTGTAGGTTTTGCCCCAAGTTTTGAACCCTTATCACCAGCCAAGCCTAAGACCTATGCAAAAAGAAGGAACTACTCAAACCGGAAGCACTTTAGTTCATTTTGTGAACAATCTAATATATATAACAATCTATCGATTAAATGCTTCAATCTGTCGACTAATTCTTTAATCTATCGACTAACACTACTGCATCTGTCGACTAATGCTTCAATCTGTCGACTTATGCTTTCAATCTGTCAACTAACACTACTGCATTTGTCGGCTAATGCTTCAATCTGTCGATTGATGCTTTCAATCTGTTGACTAATAAAAGCCTTGCATTGCATCTGTCGACTAAATCTTTACATTTATTGATAGTTTCCTTCATCTTACACCTCCAATAGCTAATTTTTCAATTTCCAATGGCTTTAAACAACTAGTTTTTGGTTGAAACTTGTAGGATGCCTATAAATACAAATCAAGGATGATCTTGACGAGGCTAATGGATGGGAATGAAGTGAAGTGAGCTTGCAGAATTTATTCATCTTCTCAATTGTGCTTGAGCTTTATTTTTCTATCAAAAAGGCTTTGTGTATCATATTGTAAAATTTGTTTCAAGCTTTTGTTCTTATTTTGAGAGACATTGTAACTAAGAGTGTATACTTTTAGAACCTCTCTATTAAACATTTCTTGCATTTCCTAGCTTGTATAGCTAGAGGGCCTACTTGTGTAAGTAGGAGGTTGTATTTCCTAGTCTTAGACTGTAACACCCCGCCCTTATACAGGCGTGTTACTATAAGGAAATTCCCGGGGGTTTTTTTTTTTTTTTTCATTTTCACCAAGTCCGATACTCGCGGCGCCTGAGAGCACAATCTTCACATGCAGATGAAAACCCCGAGAGTTCCAGTCTTACTCGTTTAGTTAATAATAACATAATCTCAACCGAACGAGACAATATAAACACAGCAGAATACTTAATTAATCAAAATGACGTGGCCTACCACGTGTTACACTCGAATTGTTCCCATACCACCATGTGAATACAATACCAATGCTAATTATTACAATATCATCAAGCGGTATATATATAACATTAATGTTTCCAAAATAACGTAACACCAACAACTATCAAACATACACCACTGGCTCCTCAGTCGTGTCCTCGACCTCGCTGCTATCCCTGACTGGAACGTTGAATGTTCCAGGGGCATAACCCATGTTAGATGATAAACCATCTAAGTGAAGGTAAGAAGCAGTTATACAATGCATGAAAGACATACGAGCATGGCATACTATACGACAAATGCAAGACACGTCTAACTCGAGATATCACCTTGACATGCTTAATCCCTCGAATGCCTCACTGTGGCACACGTTCACCTGGTCCAATGTTAATCCCTCGGGTGCACCGTCGTGACACCCGTTCACCTGGTTTAACATTATTCCCTCGAGTACCCCAGTGTGACACCCGTTCACCTGGATTAGCATTATCCCAATCTCAAGTAGACCCCACAATCGCCCCACACAGACCCAAAGATGCAATTAAACATGACTCCTCGTGATATGAAAATTTACACGCCATGCACCAACATTTTAAAAATAAATAGTTAATGCAATGTAGTGAATATCGATACAACGAACGAAAGTAATGGACCTTGTTAACTAAGCTAAGTCTAGGAGGGTAAAATTACTCACTAGAACTCACCAAAGCACTTTAAAAACACTTTCAAGACAAGGATAAGCTAGAATCAAGCCACTCACCTCAATTCGGAAAAGTCCGGATTTCACCTCGAAAAACGTGTCACACCTCGAAAATTGTGTAAATCCTCTTACAATGACCCAATTGACTCCTATTTCATCATTTAATACCTTTGGAATCAACATTCTATTTTGTTCCATAATTTTCTCTATTTTTATTTAATTTTTAAACATCTATACCTTCGGAAATTCATTAAAAATACCAAACATCATTTTTTTCAAAATTTTCTTCCATGATAATTCCTAAAATAATTCAACCAAAATTCTGAAATTAAAAACACTCAAAAAACCTACCTCACGCGCCCTCACGCGCCACCCCGAAGCCCTGTGAGTGGGATTCACGCGCCGCCGCACAGGTCGTCTTCTCCGGCCTTCTTCTCCGACTCCGGCGACTTCCTTTGGCTAAACCAACTATGGGGCCTTGAAGATCTCGATGAGGCGACCTCAATGGTACCCTCAATTGCCCAAAAACATCACCGGAAAATGCCTTAAATGGCAGTTGCAGGTCGCGGCGGTGGATTTTTCAATTTTCCGGCCGAGCTTCGAAACCCCTCCAACTCTACACGAAACACTCCCAAAATTTCCAGAATTGATCCTTAGAATACTAAGAACAAAAGCCCTCTAACCTTGTGCCTCGATTCAAGCCCGAACGCCCTTAATTTTCCTCGATTCCTTTTGAAACCCTCGGCCATGGTTGGCTATTTATACCCATTTTTTACGCCAAAAAACACCAAATCTTGCTTGATCTTATCTCCTTATCCCCAAATCTAGCTTCTAAATAGATCAAATAGCACTAAATCATGAGATTTGGACCTTAAAAATTTCAGCCGAATCGGCGGTCACTTCCGCCATGAAATCCGATCGCTTCGAGGCTATTTCCGGCCAATAGCAAGCCTTAACAGCTTCATCATCACCTGAAGCTACTCTAGCAACCTCCAGGCGACCTTCCCGACGCCTCCAGAGGCGGCTGCCGGCGGCCATAGGCGTCCGGTCGGTTTCACACCCAAGAAGTTTGCAAAAATTGCATTTTAGCCCCTGGTCACTTTTTAATTGCATTTTCTCTTATTTCTAAACACCCTTGAACTATCCAACACTTTCACGATGACCCTCTAGTTCCATATTTTCCATTTCCTTTGGAATTTCTGAAAAATTCATCGATTCGACCTCCCACTGATATTTTGCAAAAACTGCACTTTTGCCCGAACTCTCCTAATTGCATGCTTTTGACTTCAAACCTTTGAAAATCCCTAATTTTATCAAATATCATCTAATTGTGCCATTTTTCCTCAATTGGCTTATCTTAACTTGGTCATTCGTCCTTCGCTTAAGTTTCGAATATTGCATTTTGGCCCGAAACTTTGCTAAATATCGTTTTGACCCATATCTTCGAAAATTCTCTTATTATTTAATACCGGGTATTACATCCTCCCCCTCTAAAAAGAAATTTCATCCTCGAAATTACTAACTTACAATATCAAAATAAATGCGGATAAGAAATCTTCATCTCTTCTTCGCGTTCCCAAGTTGCCTCTTCTTCGTCATGATTGCCCCATAGTACCTTTACTAAGGGAATAATTTTGTTCCTTAAGACTTGATCCCTTTGGTCTAGGATTCGAACGGGTTCCTCAGGGTACGTTAGATCATTTCGTATCTCAATGGTCTTATTCCGAAGTACTTGCGTAGGGTCTGGCTCATGTTTCCATAGTTGGGACACATGAAACACGTTGTGGATGTTTAATAATGCCACAGGCAAAGCTAATCTGTAAGCCACTAGTCCAATTTTCTCCAGAATTTCATAGGGTCCTATGTATCTTGGGCTTAATTTCCCTTTCCTTTTTCCTCGAATTACGGACTTAAATGGAGAGACTTTCAAGTAGACCTTGTCACCGACCAAAAATTCCAGGTTTCGCCTTCGTCAATCAGCGTACGATTTCTGACGACTTTGACTTGTCCTCATTTTCTCCTGTATTTGCTTAATCTTCTCGGTAGTAGTCTGAACAATCTCTGGTCCAATTAATCCGACTTCTCCAGTTTCTACCCAGCAGAGTGGTGTTCTGCATTTTCGCCCATATAATGCCTCGTAAGGAGCCATTCCAATGCTGTTGTGGTGCCCGTTGTTGTAGGCAAATTCTACCAACGGTAGATGTTTCTCCCAACTTCCTGATAGTTCCAAAACACATGCCCTCAACATGTCTTCGAGTGTTTGGATTGTCCGCTCGGATTGTCCGTCAGTCTGAGGGTGATAAGCTGTACTAAGCTTCAATTGTGTTCCTATACACTTGTGGAAACTTTCCCAAAATCTTGACGTAAATCGTGGGTCTCGATCTGACACTATACTTGCAGGTATTCCATGTAATCGTACTATTTCCTCAATGTACAGCTGAGCCAAAGCATGAGTTGGTTGCCCTATCTTAATAGGCAAGAAATGTGCCGACTTAGTTAGTCGATCCACTATTACCCAAATAGCATCGTTTCCTTTGGGACTTCGAGGTAAATTGGTCACAAAATCCATAGTGACGTGATCCCATTTCCACTCGGGAATATCCAATGGTTGTAGCTTCCCTCCTGGTCGCTGATGCTCAATTTTGATACGTTGACAGGTATCGCATTGGGCCACGTACCGTGCCACGTCCTTTTTCATTCCTGGCCACCAATAAATTTCCCTAAGATCCTTATACATCTTTGTGGATCCTGGATGTATTGTGTATCTTGCCCGATGAGCTTCTCTCAAGATAACTTGTCTTAGATCTTGATCCCTTGGTACGTAGGTTCTTCTCTAAAATCGAAGTATACCATCACGGTAACTAAATTCAGGTGCCTTAACTTGATCGTTCTCGTCTATCCACTGACTTCTTCTTGTGTCTGTTTGAAAAGCTAATCTGATTTGATTTACCACATCAGGTTGAATTGTCAGATTTTCCAAATATCCCTTGATTGGTTTAGGCTTAACACCTACTATCAGGTGGCTAAATTCTTCAATCATTATGTTAGCCACAATCTCGGAACTTCTTCGGCTAAGAGCGTCTGCAACTATGTTAGCCTTCCCTGGATGATAGGAAATGGTACAATCGTAATCTTTTAAGTACTCCATCCATCTTTTTTGTCTCATGTTTAATTCCTTCTGAGAAAATATGTACTTCAAACTTTTATGATCCGTAAAAATCTCAAATTGTACCCCGTAGAGATAATGTCTCCACAACTTCAAAGCATATATGATAGCTGCTAATTCCAAGTCATGTGTTGGGTAGTTCTGCTCGTGTCTTTTCAATTGTCGAGATCTGTAAGCAATTACTTTCTCATCTTGCATTAAGACACACCCCAACCCTATCCCAGAAGCATCACTATACACCACAAACTTTCCTGACTCAGTCGGCATTGCTAAAATCGGTGCCGTAGTTAATCGTGCCTTAAGTTCTTGAAAACTTTGCTCACATTTATCACTCCATTCAAATTTCACTTCTTTCTGCGTTAATCGAGTAAGTGGAGCAGATATCTTTGAAAATCCTTCTACAAATCTTCTGTAGTACCCTGCTAGTCCAAGAAAACTTCAGATTTCCCCAATGGTCTTAGGTGCTTGCCACTTTTGAACTGCTTCTATCTTTGCTGGATCGACAGCTATACCTTCTGCATAAATTATATGTCCAAGAAATGCCACTTGAGTAAGCCAAAATTCACACTTCGAGAATTTGGCGTACAACTTATGGTCTTTTAAAGTCTGCAAGACTATCCTTAAATGTTCTTCATGATCATTCTCACTTGTAGAGTATATCAAAATGTCATCTATGAACACTATCACGAACTTGTCTAGGTAAGGCCTAAAAGTTCGGTTCATTAAATCCATAAATGCAGCAGGTGCATTGGTCAATCCAAACGGCATCACTAGATACTCGTAGTGACCATACCGTGACCGAAATGTAGTCTTGGGTACATCTTCCGGTTTGATCTTCATTTGATAGTACCCTGACCGAAGATCTATCTTAGAAAATACTCTGGCTCCTTGAAGTTGGTCAAACAATTCCTCAATCCTAGGCAAAGGGTACTTATTCTTTATGGTTACCTTGTTTAACTGTCGGTAGTCGGTATACATACGTAAGGTACCATCTTTCTTTTTCACGAACAATATCGGGGCTCCCCAGAGCGACACACTTGGTCTGATAAATCCTTTGTCGATCAAGTCTTGTAATTGCTCCTTCAATTCCTTCATCTCAGCAGGGGCCATCTTGTATGGAGGTATGGATATTGGCTGTGTATTTGGTACAAGATCTATCAAAAATTCAATTTCTCTTTGAGGAGGTAATCCTGGTAATTCCTCAGGAAACACCTCAGGATACTCATTCACGACCCTCACTAGCTCCAATTCGAGACTTTTCTTTCCTGATTCGGGTTTGGCTGACTACAGCGTATGCAAAGTCATGCCATTTTCTCTCTTAATCTTCCTACTTTGACCTTGGAACACAGTCCACTCTCTGTTAAGCTTGGGTATGCTTATAGTCTTACTCTTACAATCTATTTTTGCCTCATGAAGTGATAGGAAATCCATTCCGATAATTATGTCGAAATCTTGAATGTCTAACACCACTAAATCAATCTTGAAATTTTCTGATCCCATACAAAAAATACATTCGCGGCACCCTACCGCAGTTCTTAGAGTTGAACCCATAGGAGTGGCTATTACCATTTGATAACCCAATTCCCTAGGTTCTAGTTGTAAACTTTCTACTGATGCATGCAACACGAATGAATGCGTAGCACCTGGATCTATTAAAGCATGAACTGGAATATTCGAGAAGAACAATGTACCTTCAATAACTGCAGGATCGGCCTCAGCGTCCTCACAAGTCAGATTGTACACTCGGCCTGGACGAACATTTTGTGTACTTCCACTCGGTGGTTCCGTCTTTTGTCTTTTTGAGCAATCGCGCAAGATATGCCCCGGTTGACCACAACTGTAACACACCACCTTTCCCTGATACCCAACCTGGGGTGTTGCTTTGATCTTTGGGCAGTTTCTCCCGATGTGACCTTCTTCGCCGCATCCATAGCACCACGTTGGCTAAAAAGGAAATCTCGTTCAGACGCCCAAACGCCATTTTCTCAATTATTTTAAATTCTTCTCTGACAAGAATTTTTATTGGGCTCCATAAAATCACCATTTAAAATCAATTCATTGATTGATTACCAAATTTGGAGGAAAAACTCATCATTTTCAAATTTCCAAAATTTCAGCATTTTCTCCAAAAATGCCCGAAAAATCCCTTTATTTTGAAAATTCCTCCGGGGCCAAAAATCAATTTAGAAATGCCCCTTAATTCCCCAAATTCCAAATTTTTAAAAAAATTTGGCCGGCGAGGCCCACGGCGAGCCCCGAGGCCCGCGCTGGGCCCCACGGGGCGCTGGCCGCATGTTCGCTCGCGCGCCTGGCAGCGCGTGCGTGCCCGCCCACCTGGCAGCGCGCGCGCTGCCACTCACAGGCGCGGCTGCGTGCGTGCCCCCACGCGCGCGCCTGGGGCTGCTGTCAGCAGCCCCCTGCCACTCTTGCTGCCACTACATTTTTTTCTCTTTTTTTTTTCTTGGGCAATTAAACCCTAATTTTTCAGAAATTATAATGAATAAATAAACTTCATTTTCCTTCCATTTTAGCCTCTTTTTCTCCAAAATTAAGGCTTAAATCATGCTCTTGATGCTTCCATAAGATACATCAAGCACCCACTATTTTCCAACAAACTCTTGTGAAACTTCTTGGTGTTTCTCACAACACACACCAAAATGAGACCTTCCCTCAACCTAGGCTTCAACATACCATAAGCCCATGTCTCATTTCAAATTAAATCAAACACTACAAAAGTGGAATACACCCATAACTTTAGGCTTAAAAGAAAGGCCATTACCAACCAAATACATTACATAAATGAACACAACAACAAGGCTTTCATAAGCCATAACAAGCTCTTGGGTCTTCATTCCCATGCTTTCCCATACCATTCCACCATTGCCATTATTTTACCATGCTTTCACAACCTACATGTGAGGATAGAAACCTCATGAGCTATTAAGCTCAATAAGGGTGCAATGCCAAATAAATATGAACATAACAAGATTATATGATGCCAAATGCATGCAAATGTGGCTAGGTTTCTTTGCCCTCACAACCCTCCAAGGTTGAGGCATCAACCCACCATTTCAACCATGTTCCCAAACTAACCTATGGCCATAAGTCACATGAACATAAAAGAACATGCAAATGCAACATATACATTTATGGTACATATTTACAACTCATTGCAAGGCCACCCTCCCATGGGGCCATCCCTTACCTCATTCTTCTATTTGAATCTTTAAATCCCTCTTTCAAGAAAGCTTTCATCTTCATTTCCTTCCATCTAAGATGGCATTCCAAAATAAATTTACTTTGCAAACAAGCATATTAAAATGGAGAGAAGAAAGAATAAGCTTACCTTGACTTTTTCTTCTTTTCTTCTCCATTTCTTTCCTCTATGAGAGACTCCTTTATTTCTCTTTTTTTCTTCATTTCTTTCTCCAAATGGACAAAGGGAGACAAGCCTTCCACACTTGTCATTTTATACTAGTTTTCCATGTTTCAAGAATAAATCCTAGTCATTGGATTTATTTGGTGAGAATAAATCCTCACCCTCCAAACTAACACAATCCATGGCATTTAGTCTTGCTTAAAATCCACCATTGGATCTTTTCTCACTTTACAAGACAACATCTTAGCCATCCAAAGGAAGCACAATCCAAGTGCTTGGCTAGGTTTAAATCTCCACCATTGATTCTTGGAAGAATTAATCTCCACCTTTAAAAGAAAACACATTCTTAATGAGTTGGCAATCCATGCCATCCTCTAAGACCCACTTCTAGCCATTGGATTCATTCTTCTTCCAAGGCTCAAGCACAACCATTGGATCACTTAGAAATTTCCTTTTTATTTCCAATTAATTTAATTTAACTATTTTCCCACCATCACATGAGAGACATAAATAATTTCTTTCCCATTTAATTTAATGGGACCATTTTCATAACCATCAAACTTGAGAGACATAATCCTTCCTTTTCCATTTAATTTAATGGGACAATTTTCCACCATCACATGAGAGACCACTTGAAAGACATAAATCCCTCATTTTCCATTTAAATAAATCCCACCATTTTCCAAGCATTAATGGGGGACCATTTTCCCATTTTCCATTTCATTTATTTAATTCACCATAATTTCAAACATTAATGGTGACTATTTTCCCATTTCATTTGGATTTTCTTTAATCCAACACCATAATGCCTCTCATTAAATGCTTGAAAGACCAATTATCCTTTCTTTTTGCATTTAATTTAAATCATTTTCCAACTCATAATTCCACATATATATACATGCTCCCACATTTCTTATATATATTTATTTTTCTCAAATTTCCAAGATTATGCCAAGTGTCACTCTAAGACACAAACTTGGCTTCCAATTCTTGATCTTGGTCATCCATGTGGCATTACCACATCAATTCACCATTTTAGGGAAAAATTAATTATTCTCCTTAAATAATTTAATATCCACAATTTTTCCTATTTTCCATAATTAAATTCCTTTATGGAATCACTCTAAATTATCAAAATTCCCTTTCATGACTTATTAATCCCATATCTCCACATAAACACAAAATTGGGATTTAATTCACCTACTCACTTAATTCCACATAGGAATTATTTCTAATTTACCAAAATACCCTTTTTATTGGATTTCACTATCCAAATTACCAAAATACCCCTCTCATAGGGCACCCTCAATCTCAAGGATCCAACACCTTCTCAAGGGCATTTTTGGAATTTTCTCACTTTCTTTCTCATTCTTTTAACACCGGGTGTTACACTCAATGACCTGACTCTCTATTCCTGTCTTTTTTTCTCATAGATGTCCACATCAGGTCAGAGGCGTCGCAATTACAGTGTAGAGGACAATAACACCTCAAACTCTTCTGAGCACAATGGAGGGGCCTAGGCACTGACTGTGCAGGATATGACCTCCCCTGGTGCCGAGGTTTCTGAAAGAGTACCCCAATGTGTCGATCCTGTAGTAGCTCAACAAGCTGTCGAGGAATCCATAGCTCACAAGGTATTCAAGTGATACCCTTCAAAGTAAACAATCAGTGAGCTCCGGTCGTGCGCTTCAGAGTATCGCCTACCCTGCGGCAGCCATGTAATGGTGCCTTCTCTTGCTGACCATGCGACTTTTCCCCTCTAGGATTCATAGCTGTCAGCCCCCAATATCTAGAGTTCATACTTAGTTTTCCAGTTTCGCCCTACCTCATAGATATTCTAAACGATTTAAGACTTGCACCCCTTCAGCTGACTCCAAACTCTTACAACCAACTAACCTCCTTAGCCATTCTTTTCAAGAAGAACAAACTTCCTCCCCTTTCGCCAAAAATCCTTAGGCACCTTTATTATTTCAAGGATGCCAAGGACGGGTTGTATTTCATGACAGCTTGTCCTTCTAATTATAAGAAGCTCTTGTCTCAGGGTAAGGCTAAGGGCAAGTCCAACATAAGGGACTATAAATCTTAGTGGTTTTACATGTCTTGTTCCTCCCTCCATAGTCTTAGTAACTTCAGTTTCGTCCTAACACCGAGTAAGTGAATCTTCAGCTTGCACTTATATATATATATTTTACAAATCTCTTCTCTTCCTTGCAAACGTTGCTGGCATGAAACCTGAGCTGACTACTTTTAAGGCAGAGGGGTTTCAAGCTACTTTAGAAGCAAAAACAGACACAGATGATTCAAAACTTATTGACCTGTTGCTCTGTGAGTACAAGCTCACTCCCTCTCTTGACTGCAAATCCATCAGGGAGCAGGACATCAGAGCTCAGGGATAAAAAGAAATAAAGTCTATTTTTGATGTAGTCGATCTTAGTGGGAGCCTGATTGAGGGAGGCAGAGCTTCTTAGGAAGCAGAGGTCGAGTCCTGTCAAAGACATCAGAGATGGTAAAGCTAAAACTCTGGAAGCTTGGCCAATCCACGGCCTCACCTATAGACACTTCCTCATCCCCCTCACTTGCCAGTGTCCAGAGGGTAAAACCTCATGCTGAAGGGACCGAAAAGAATCCCAATGTTGCCGCTTCGATTGTTCTCAACTTGACAACCACCACTACACCAACCGTGCTGACGTCAGTTCCTACTTTGCAGCCTTTTTCTTCCTTGCAGCGCAAGGTGGGCTCTATCGTAATGGAGCACGGGAAAGCTGTAGCTCACGAGGCCCGAGCTCCTCTCGCTGTCTGGGATAAAAGGAAATCCTCGTCCGGTTTGCCCCTTTGTCAGCTCTGTTAGGATGAAAAAAAGGAAGAAAATGGCGACCTTGGCTGAGAAAGTCACGCCTGAAGTCATGCCCAGGGGAAGATACTTTGATGCTCCCCTTGATGACTTAGACGGGATCTTGGGCACCTCTGCCTACATCCTAGAGAATGAGCAGCTCAAAGGAGAACAACTCTCGATCTTCATCTTTGGCCATAGTTTTCTGGTAAGTTCTTTATTTGGCCTCGCTAATATTGCTTATCCTTGTCCCATGTACTAACCATTCATGCTTTACAGGCTTCCTTGGGTATAATGAAGTAGAACGAAGAGATTTATAGTTTTAAAAAAGGAGAGACAACAACTTCAAGCCACCAGGGAGAAGCTCGAAGGGGAAAAGGAGAAGCTTGAGGGCGATGTGGTCTCCTTGACAAACGAGTCCCAAAAGGCTTGGAGTAACGCTGAGGGCCTAAGGATGAGACTAAAGAGCACCGAGGAAGCACTCAAAAAGTCAGAGGAGAGATTGGCTTGTGAGGTTGCAGCTCGTGAAACACTTTCTTCCAATCTCAACTCGAAGCTTAATGCGAGCTGAGCAACACTCGACGCAAGATGGAGTTGCCTCGACAACAAGTTGACATTGCAATAGGAGAGGCAAAGGCAATGAGACGGTAGGTCCTATAAATAAAAGCCGAAGCTAAAGCCCGGGTCACCAAAGAGCGCGAGGAGGTCGAGTCTAAGACATGTAGTCAGTTCCTCTTCACTCTATGGGAGGAACATCCAGACCTCGATTTCTCCTTCTTTTACAAGGAGGCGATGGAGGAAGTGAAGAAGTTCACTGCTGAAGCCACAAATAAGGAGGCTGTCCCAACTTCGCTCGTGCCTGATTAGATCGGGGCTGACCTCCCTTCAGAAGACGTTGAAAACCCAACACCCCAAGATGCGGCTCCTCCGAGCTGACAGTCTTTAGATCGCTTGGGCTTTGAGTTTTCCTTTCTTCGTTTTTCCTTCTTTTTTCTTTTTTTCTTTATTTTTTTTTATACTTTTAATCTCAAAGCAATACGTTTTGCTATACTTAATGAACTTTTATTTCTTTGGCATTTGCTACAAGCTAGATGTTAGACATAACAATCACAGTATAAATTCAATTTTAGTTAACTTAGAGACATCTTTAGCTTGCAGTTGATAAGCTTTAAAATCGAATAATCTCAGATAATATGTTAAGTAGAATTTTATAAGTTTGAGTTGTATGTCTAGTGGGTCGCAACCGTGAACACTGAAGTAAATGAGAGTAAACCACATCTAACACACGATCACTTGATGAAATTTAGATTGAATCACATTCTGCCATCAAGTTATATGTCCAGATAGATCGCAATTCAATCCCAGCTAACATACCATGACTTTCAAGGTTTTAGCGAGGTCAAGATGATCACCCAAGTAGGTCGCAAGCCATGACTTCTTAGTCAAGATGAGAAGACCTCAGCTAGTGAACCCTTTATTGAGCCAAATTGCTCCAATCAACCTATTGTGTGTTTTGATGATTAACAAAATATAATTTTAGTAAAATCATTTTTGATATATTTAAAACCTCTAATGTATTTTTGATATGTGTTAAGTATTATACTATTTTGTGTATCAAAATGAACCAAGTAATTATATTTTTCTAAGTCTAGAATATTAGCAAGCTATAAGAGAACATATTAGAAAATGTTTTCATTTTGAAAAACTAACTCCCAGTATTTTCATATCTAATATTCAATAGTGTTAAAATGATTTTTAACGAATTTTTTAAGAAATAGAAGGTATTTATTTTGGGGGTGGTAAAATCGCTAAATTTCGATTTTGTACTAAAACCCAAAATCTACTTTCTAATCTATTTGGATTTTGATTTTTTAGATATTTTTATTGAATCCAAATGGGGGTACTTTGTTATTTACATTTATGTATCAAAGTAAATGGAAGGTAAAATATAAATAAAAATAAAATGAGGACATTTACTTCAAATAGGAGTCGACTCCTGTTTTAGAGAAGTCGACTCTCGGCCCCAACGGTCGAATTTTTCCTAGCCGTTACAGATCCGTTGGAAGCTCTTCTATAAATATCAAGGTGGGATTTTTGGAGAAGGCTAATGCACAATCAAGATCTATCATCCTAAAGCACTTCCAAGCTCTCAAGCATTCATTTCAAAGCAATCCAAGGCTCAAGCTCAAAGATACATCCATTGGAGCCCAAGGCAAAGGAGAAGAAGATATTCTCTCCAAGTGTGGTAAAAATTGTATCATTGTTTTTCATATTTGCCTTGTATATTGTTCTTATATTGGTATCCATTTTAGTCCAAGTGTGTTGGACATAGGATTCATTATTTGTATTTATTGTGGATTGTGAGTGGCCTCCTAGAGCCCAAGTAATCTAGGTGTATTTTGTTGTATTAGTTTTCGGGGTGAGCTAAGGGGAAAACCTCGATGTTGTGTAAAAGTTCCCTAGGTGAGCTTGTTGAAAACCTTGGTGTGGTTTTAATGGAATCTCAAGTGTCGGGTTGACCTTGAGAGAGTGGAGTAGGTGTTGGAGACACCGAACCACTATATTTCTTGTGTCGATTATTGTGGTTGTTTGTGTATTTATATTGCTATCATTTTCAAACAACATATATATTTATAACAAAGGTATTTTGTTTATAAGAAAATCTCAAGAGTTTTAAAAGGGAAGAATTTGATTCAATTAATTTTAATCACTCAATTCACCCCCTCTCTTGAGTGGCCATTGTGTGTGTCAAGGGACCAACACCCTTAGCTCTCAATCATTAATGGAAGTGGCTGCCTAGTAGGTACCAAACCATGTCATTAGGTCAAGATGAATGGTCCTCAGCTCACAAACCATGACCTAGGGGAGGACAAAGATGAATGCTCAGTTAAGCTACAAACCACAGCACAGTGGCTAAGATGAATGTGCCCCAGCTCGTAAACCATGGTATCTCTACCCCCAATTTTGAGGACATTTAATCGACTATCAATAGGAATAAAGTGCAATAAGCTTAATTCATTGGAAATAAGGATGGAGGTGCTCCACATTTCAAGCTCATGGGAGAATAGCCCCATCCATATTTGCTAAGTGATACACTCCATTGCCTAGGCTTTCTTTGAAAATATAGGAGCCTTCCTAGTTCAGGCTTAGTGTCTTATCGTTGGCCTTGCGAGCTCCAGGAAGAACAAGGCTCAACACGAGATCATCGACGTTATAACACCAAACTCGAATCCTCCTATTGTAATACCTCATGACCCGCTGTTGATAGGTAGGACCCTCATGCGAGCTAGCTCCTTTACCTCCTCGAGTAAATCAAGGTTTGCGGTCTGTAGCTGGTCGTTGCTCTTTGGGTTAAAGGTGGATTTTCACTGACTGGTCACTTCATAATCTGTCGGGATCATAGCCTCAAACCCATACACCATTGAAAACGGGGTCTCCCCCGTGCTGCTTCGAGTTGTCGTTCGATAGGCCCACAGCACTATTTGTAGTTCATCCACCCAGGCCCCCTTTCTGGCCTCTAGTTTTGTCTTCAAGATCTGCTTGATTATTTTTTTGATAGCCTTGACCTTCACGTTGGCTTGGGGGTGGTCCATAGCCGTGAAACTCTTTTGGATCCCCAGCGATTCATAGAATTGGGTGAACTGCTCGCTAGTGAACTGGGTTTCTTTGTTCGTAACTATTTACTATGGAACTCCAAACCTGCAAATAATGTTATCCCATGTGAATTTTTGTACCTTTGTTGTGGATATTTTCGCGAGCTCCTTCCCCTCCACCCATTTGGTAAAGTAATCAACCGCTACGTGAGCTATAAGGAGTGACCTGATCAAATCTATACCCCAAATGGCGAAGGGCCATGGATTACTCATTTATTGCAGATAGGTGGGTGGAGCTCATGGTACTTTTGCAAACCTCTAGCACATGTCACACCTCTTCACCAGATTTATGGCATCTTGCTTCATGGTAGGCTAGTAGAACCCCTGGCGAAGTGCCTTTTGAGCTAAGGACAACCCCCTCAGCATGATTGTCGCAGTGACCTGAATGGATCTCCATGAGAATTGCTTGGTAATTAGGGTCATTGATGCACCTCAACAATGGGGATGTGAACCCCTTTTTGTAGAGCATGTCATCATGAAGGTAATATCTAATCGCGCGAGCTCGTATATGACGCGCCTTTATCTTGCCGCCTGGTAACTTTCCCTCTTGTAGATAGTCAATAATGGGCCTCATCCATGAGTCTGGGCTCACCGCAATTGCTAATACTTCAACTTGCCCTTCCGTGCTTCGTGCTACCAGGAATTCCACTGGAATTACTCCCAATGAGCCCGCATCTCAGGCTGATGCCAGGCGAGCTAGAGCATCGGCGTGAGAATTCTGGCTTGTCGGCACTTGATTCTCCTCGCATCTTTCAAGAGTGTGCATTAGATCCCGGACTCTCTGGAGGTAGGCCACTATCTTCGAGCCCTTCGACTGATATTCACCTCATATCTAACATATCACAAGCTGAGAGTCACTGAAGACCTTTAGTAACTTTGCTTTCACCTCTCTCGCCAGGCGTAGTCCTGCCAACAATGCCTCATACTCAACTTTATTATTTGCCACCTTAAACCCTAATCTCAACGCTTAGCAAATTTTATGCTCCTCCGGGTTTATCAGGAGTACTCTAGCACCAACTTCATGCTCGCTGGAAGACCCATCTACATATAACTCCCAAGATGGACCCTCTGAAGATTCAGGCTCCTTCTTTGCTGGGCCTATGAACTTGGCAATGAAATCCACTAGCACCTTCCCTTTCATGGCCAACCTCAGTTTGTACTCTATGTCGAACTCAGCGAGCTCAATGGCCACTTGAGTAAACGGTCGAACGAGTCCAGCTTCTACAGGACCTACTTCAGCTTGTATTTGGTCAACACATTAATTCGATGGGCCTGAAAATAAGGGCACAACTTCCTTGATGCCACCACTAAGCAATAGGCGATCTTCTCCATGGAGGTATATCTATTTTCCGTATCTAATAGTTTGTTGCTTGCATAATACACTAGGTATTGGACCCTATCTTCTTCTCGCACTAGCCCCACACTGATAGTATATTGAGATAACCCCAAATAGACTGTCAGCTCTTCTCCTTCCTTCAGTTTTGACATGAGTGAGGCCTGTCCCATATACTCTTTTAGTTGTTGAAAGATGACTTCACATTCCTCCGTCCATTGGAAATTTTTTGCCTGCTTCAACACATTAAAGAACGAAATACATTTATTAAAGGCCTTAGAGACAAACTTGCTGAGAGCAGTGATCTGGCCGTTGAAGCTTTGAACCTCCTTTATTCTGGTTGGTGATCTCATGTCAAACAAAGCTCGGATCTTCTTGGGGTTTGCCTTAATCCCCCTTTCATTCACCATGAAGCCCAAGAATTTTCCAGATGTTACGCTAAACGTGCACTTGAGTGGATTCAACTTCATTTGATACTTCCTCATAATTTGAAACATCACTTCCAGGTTGCGTACATGGTTAGCAACCTGGTTAGACTTTACCAACATATCATCTACATATACCTCCATGGTTTTTCCAATCAGATCTTCTAACATCATATTAACAAGATGCTAGTAGGTCGTTCCAGCATTCTTTAGCCCAAAAGGCATCACCTTGTAGTAGTATAACCCTCGATCCATGACAAACGAGGTATGCTCATCATCTTCGGATTTCATGGGAATCTAGTTGTATCTCGAATAAGCATCCATGAAGCTGAGAAGCTGGCGACCATTCATTACATCCACGAGCTGGTCTATTCTAGGCAGAGGGAAACTATCCTTTGGGCATGCTTTATTCAAATCTGTGAAGTCAATGCAAGTCCTTCATTTCCCATTCTTCTTCTTCATAAGGATTGGGTTCGCTACCTTGACCAGATAACGCACCTCTCTGATGAACTTGTTGGTCAGGAGCTTGTCCACTATCTCTTTTAGGGTTGCATAACTCTTTGCAATTATGGGCCTTATCTTCTAGCGAACTGGCCTATAGCTGGGATCTATGTTAAGCCGATGCAACATCACATTTGGGTTTATCCCCACCATATCTCCATGGTTCCAGGTGAACACATTTAAATTTGCCTTAAGAAAATCAGTCAGTTGTGTCTTTACCTCAAAGGCGAGGCCCTTACCTAGTTTGAGACATCTCTCAGCATTTGTGTCACTAACCATAATATCTTCCAACTCACCTACCGGGCCGGTAACTCTGTTACAGTCCACCTCGCTTGGATCCAGGTCATGACTGACTCCTCTTTCACTTATGACTTGTGATCCCCCTCTTGAGATAACATTGACTTTTATTCCTTTAAACACCATTTTTAATGCCTCTTCGTAGCAACATCTTGCTAAGTATTGCTCGCCTTTTATGCACCCAGTCCCATTCGGAGTTGGAAATTTGATAACCAAAGTTCTGGTCGAGACAACTAGATTCAGGTCGTTCATTGCGGGCCTCCCTATAACAACATTGTATGCTGAAGGACAATCGATGATCAACAAATCCATCATCACCGTAGCTTGGCGATATGAGTTCCCAACTGTAAATGGGAGCCTAATATATCCTGTCGGAGTCACCGCATCTCTAGTGAAACCATAAGTGGCTTTGGGGATGCCATTAGCTGATCTGACCTTAGACTCATTTGGTCAAAGCATCCCTTGTATATTACATTCACCGAGTTGCCTGTGTCTTCCATAATTCTCCGCACTTCAACATTATCAATTTGAGCTCGGACCACAAGAGCGTCATTATGGGGCTAGTGGATGTTTCTGGTATCCCTTTATATGAAAACGACATCGTCTAGGGCCACTTTGGCTTTTTTAGACAGTCCTTCCTATTCGCCATATCTGGCAAACAGAAGGTGACTGGTCTCCTGAACATAACGTTCGTGCAATCTGTTAAAAGTTCCTGCGATATGAGGTCTACCATGAATAGTAAAAGTAGTTCTTATTGCGGGTGTCTGATCTTGCTCTAGAGCTTGATGAGGCTTTGGTTGAGCTAGCTACCGATGGTATTGATTTTCGTGTCTCACCACATAATTGTGCAAGCGGCCTCTCTTGATCAATTCCTTAATTGCGTCCTTCAATGCCGAACACTCAGAGGTATTATGTCCCGCCTCATTATGGTAGGCACAGAACTTGTCCTTATTCCTGAATTTGTTGGGGGTCCTTATGGGATTAGGCCTCCCAAAGTCCTCATTGTTCTTCTCTGTAGCGAAAATCCTATCCTGAGTGTCAGACAGGATATTATAGTTCTCATAGTGACCTTGGCGTGGAGGTCGCTCACCTCCTTGCTCATTCCTTGCTTTCTTAGCGACCCGATTATTAGTATTTTGCCTCTGGCCCCTTTTGTTATTATCGCCATTGCCCCTTTTCTTACTCTGGTTAGTACTTTCAGCTCCATCCTTTTGGTTACCTGGCTTCGTCGAGCCAAAAGTTTCCTCCCATCTAATCTCCTTCGCAGCTCACTCATAGAACTCACCCAGGTCTCTTACGGGGGACATATAAATGCTCTCATAAAACTTCCCATCCTTTTAAAGCCCCACGGATATCATGGTCAAAATACTCCCATCTGATGGGTTCTCAACATTATTAACCTCGCGTCTAAACCTCTCAATATAATCCTTTAAGGATTCATTAGATCGTTGAAACACCATAGCGAGGTGACATGACAAGGCGAGCTGCGTCTTAAGCGATCTATATTGGCTAATGAACTTCCTCTGACATTCCTCCCAGTTGTAGATACTGCAAGGACAAAGACTCCTTAGCCAGGTTCAAGGTATATTGTAACGACCCGCTCCCACTTACGGGTGTCACCGGTAAATAATCGACCGGATTACTCACCTGACAAACCACGACTGAAGGGTTGGACTATGTTTTAACAAGAAACGCCCTAGGTGGGAACTAGGCTTCGTCCTTCCCTTTGCTTCACTCGGGAATTGGTCCTAAATCAAACAAGAAAACTCAGCAGACCAAGATCGAAACCCGAGTGAGCTTCACCTCTCTTCAGCTCACCCCATAGCAAGTCAGAGGTGACCCAGGCACAAAGCTAGCATAACGAACACTTCGCTGAGTATTGGAGATTTATGAGAACATACCTCGCTAATCTTTACTCAGTTTGAACTTGGCTTCACCGATTAAGCCACATACAACAAGCAATCTCACCATCATCTATCACACTGATGATTACAACAATTAGATATCTCAAGTGCCCAATATGCTTACATTCATACACATGAATACATATAAGAAAATACAGGGGAATACACATCCACACATCTCGGGCAACGATGCTAGTTGCCACAACAGTCTCCTGGTACCATCCCTGCTTGCTTTTTATCTTGCATCATCTCCAACATGAGGTAAAAACCTCGTGAGTCATAAAGACTCAGTAAGGGTGCAATGCATGTAAATATGAATATAACCATGTTTATGTATGCCAAATGCATGCAAATGAGGCTAGGCTCATCCATCCTCACAACCCTCCAAGGTTTGAGGTATCAACCCATCAACCTCCACAACACTAGTCCTCTATATGGCCATAGGTCCACTAGGTCTTACATCACACAAGTTAACCACTAGATCTTGCATCACACAAGATAACCACTACATTCAAATGCTTCATAAAAACATTATCAAACATATTTACCAACTTGCAAGGCCACCTCCACATGGGGCCATCCCTTACCTGGCTCGAAGCCTCATCTCTGCCTCAGCACGAATTCCAGCCTGAATCTCGAGTTCCTCTAGGATCATGGCCTTTCTGGTCGAACCTAGAGGCAAATACACAAAATCCCCACAATATTAGGATTTAATCCAAGGCTTTGATTTTTCCACACACCACAAACACCACCCAACAAACTATCTCCAAAGAACGCCAACCACGGCATAAACCAGCCATTAACAATTTCCAATCAACCCCTCTAAGGGTTCAATCCAACCAATACTATACAATTCATTATCTCGCATAATGAAAATATTTTGAAAAGTATTAAAGTAATTACCTCAGCCAATCTGGGAAATGAATTCGAAAAATGCCCAATCTGGTGATGCCTCTTGGGATGCCACCTTGTGCTCAAAACCCCATTTTTGAGCTTCTGGCATGCTCCTCGAGCCCCAAAATACTTTCCAGACTTTTCTCCCATTTTTCTCAAATTTTCTAGCATTTTCTCCTATTTTTTTCCTTATTTTCCATTTTCTTATTTTTCTTTTCTTTTTCTTCTTTATTTTCTCTCCTTCCACTGTTCATCATCTTCTTACTCCTAGGGTCGTGGGTCGTGGGGAAGACCCGGCATTTCACAAACAAACTAGAGGTGTAATACCCCATTTCGGCGTAAGGTTGCCATGTCATTTAAGTAAGGTTTAAATATCGAAAATTAAGCTTGATAGCAAAATAAATTGCCGAATCGACTGGAGGGAATGCCCCAGAGTGTAATTGGCTAAGGAAAATGGCACAGTCTCGATGAGCGTTCTGAGATAGGATTTATGGAAGTAAAAGAAATCAAAATTGAGACGATTTTCGGTACAGCTAAAATGCAGCTTCGGATCAAGCTAAAATACCGAATTATAGCATGGGACTTCCGAGAATTCAACGGAACCCTAGGGAGGCTCCGGTTTTGCGTAACGATCAACCCTTAGGTGATTTTAGGACGAATCAATGGCCCGGTGAGGACCCGGGAGCGAAATCGATTTTATCGAGTAAACCCGAAGTTATTAATTTTGGTTTTAAAGTATCGTAATGCAATTTTAATTGGTTATTGAGGGTGCATTTGCAATTAGAGAAATTCCTAAGAGTAATAAGGATAAAATAGGGGATTAAATGGGTATTTTAATTATTATATTAGGGTAAATTATATAAAATATATATATATATATACATGTAATATACTTACACGCGTGGGAAGCAGGGGAGAAGCTCCAGGTGTTGTCTTCGCGCATGGAGGAGGCAGAGGCATGTTGGGTTGTCTTCAAATGTGGGCTTTGGGCTTTGAGATTGCAGAAGGATTGAGGAGTTGGTCGAGACGGAGATTGGCACCCAAGCTTCCTTAGATTATATATATATATATATAGAGAGAGAGAGAGAGAGAGAGAGAGAGTTGAAGGAGAGAGTAATGGCCGATTTCGGCCATGGCCGCATGTGGGCTGAGAGAAGAGAGAAACCGAGAGCAAGATGAGAGAATGAGAGTCGCGAGAGAGAGAGCAAAGCTCAAGAGAGAGAGACCGAGAGCCGGGCAGCCATGGAAGGAAGAAGCCGCAGCAGCAAGCTCGGCCATGGCAGCTTGGGCCGAGAACCAGCAAGCTCGGCCATGGCAGCGAGCAGACGGCTCGTGAGGCGTGGCAATGGCCGCGAGCTCGCTGTAGCAGCGAGCAAGGAGGCGACGAGAAGGCTAGCCGTGGCGCGCGAGGAAGGCAGCAGGTCGGTGGTGCTGGTGTGTGAGCAGCAACAGCCGCGAGGCATGGCCGAGATGCAGGCGCTGGTTCGCTGAAGAAGAAGAAGAAGGAGAAGAAGAAGAAAGGAAGAAGAAGAAGAAAAGAAAGGAAGAAGAAGAAAAGAAGAAAGAAAGAAGAAGAAGAGGAAAATGAAGAGGAAGAGTTGCAGGGGATGCGCGGGAGCAGGGGAGGAGATGATGAATAGTGAAGTGGAAGAAAAATAAGAAAAGAAAAGAAAAAGGAGAAAAAGAAAATGAAGAAAAGAAAAGAAAAATAAGAAATAAATATAGAAAAAATCTTGAAAAATACCGAAAAAATGGAAAATGAGGATGTATTAATATTCCGGAGACTTAGGCAAGAAAAATGGTTCTGGCATGCATTTCGAGACGGTGCACAAAAATTGAGATATCGCTCAAAAATTGAGGTAAATGCGCGGGAAGTGAGATAATGTGTGAGAATTGAGGCGGTGTGCGAGAATCGAGGATTTGTGCGGCAATGAGGTCAAACACACATTCTGAGATCATGACGCACATACCGAGGTAGCCCGAGAGGCTAAGTTAAGGTAAGCAAAACTTTCCTAGAAAATTCCAGTGAATTAGGAATATTATTTTATTAGTTATTATAGAAAAAAATTTGAGGATATGCTTGAGTAATGCTTGGTTTAGATTATTTAGAAATTATTTATTTAGGAATTAATTATTGAGGAAAATAGAAAGAAATAAATGATAAGTCACGAGGAAATTAGGAAAAAATAGATTATTGATATTATTAAATAAATATGATGGCCAGGGTATGTTGAGGAGTTAAATTGAGTACATTAGAGACCTGACACGAGAATCGAGACGTTATGAGAATGCGTATGAGGTAAGTAGTACACCCCAAACTAGATTTAGATTTATGAAAAAGATGTTTGGTTTGAAAATGGTTTTCCTAAAAACCTTATTTTATGTGAACGAATTTTATCATATTGTCATGTTTTGACGAGATTATGTCATGTAGATTGCATACATGTTTTGATGATAAAATGTGCATACATTCACAATGACTTTATTGATCACGCATTGCATATGATTTACGATGGCACCGCTACACCCATTGACCTCGGCATGGAAAGGAAGCCGTAGCAATGAGGGGTAGCATTAAGGTGCAAACGGGAATGCGGATCGTCACCGCTGCACCATTGACCTCGGCATGGAAAGGAAGCCGTAGCAATGGGGGTAGCATAAGGTGCGGTCGATTCACGGAATGAGATAAGGAATGATGAGATTTGCATTTTGCATACATTCATGAAAATGATTTTGTGCTGCTTACTTAGATGGTTCATCATCTAATTGCGCTTTGCCCCTGGAACATTCAAACGTTCCAGATGGAGATTGTAGCAGGTACGAGGATGAATGAGGCATGAAATGGCATCTAGCTAAGTGCACGATGAATGAATGATGAGATGAATGAATGTGATGTAGCCCATGTGTTTAAGTCCTGCTACTACGAAGTCTGAACGCTTTGAAAATCCATGATGTAAAATATGATGATGATTGACATATGAGGAATGATGATGTAACCTTAAGGTTAATGATGACAATGTATAACCCATTTAGGGTTCATGTTAGTAAGAATGTATGTTATGAGTTAATGTTAATTGGGACGTATATTATGTTTTAAGTCTTGTATTGAGGATTAAGTTTGAGAAACGGTGATGTAAAGATTTGATTTATGATTTATGTTAAAGTAAGATGGCAGGTTCGATTATAGCTTCCGCGTTTGATGTATTTGATGATATGATGATTCTCCCTCTCGAGAATAAATTAATATAGGGAAATTCTGGGACGGATGCGAGGAATGACGCGATTTAGTATGAGTTGGAAAGAAAATAATTTATTGTCCCGGGATTGTCCCAAGAAATAACGCGCCCGGGAAAACAGGGCGTTACAAGAGGTCTAAAGGTCCATCTCGATGTTGAAAGCATCCAAATGGTCATATGGATCGCCATCTCCATTGTACTAAGGGATGTTGGGGATCTTGAATCTACATGGGAGAGGCTCTAGCTTGATTTCCTTGGAGAATGGGATCCTCTTTCTGCAGTCCTCCCTCCGTTCATGAACCCCTTTTCTCACCTCCAACTGTTGGACCCTCTATAGTAGCTCCTACACAGTGGGGTCCTGATCCACAGATCACCTAATGGGAGACCGCCTTTCCGATCTGCTGTCTCACTCGGGTAAGTTGTGATCTCATGGAATGCATCGTCTCCTATTCCCAGGATCTGGCGAGATGTAGTATGTGGCACAACCTGGGCTAACCCTAACCGAGCTCTTTCCTCGGTGCGAATCTTCATGTTGCTGATTCCCTTCATGAACCTCCTCATGGAGATTTCCATGACGATTTACCCTCACCCTCAGATCTGTGGGGTGCACCTCCAGTTCATCATCACGGTGTCGTTGTTTCTCTGATCTTCGGGACTGCGAGTATGAGGAATGCATCGATCCAGCTCGTCGCGACGTTCCTCTAACTTCTCTTTCATCTGGAGTTGGCCTTTCACCTCGAGATGGAGGGACACCCCCGAGTGGGGCGATCTCGCCTTTGGATGGCTTGGACCTGGGTTTGGGCCAATGCCCTAACCGCATCAGTGAGCTGCATGACTGTGTTTTCCAGTGCTTCCTAACATTGTTTCCAGGCCTGAATTGCCTCTATCTTGGGATAGGGTCACATATTGGCATGGAACCTGTGGAGGAATGCCAGCAACAACTCCAACCAATAGGGGAACAGAAGTTGTTGTTGTGGTTACGATTGGGCCTAGGACTAGAAGAAATTCTGGCGGTTGGTTGACATGGTCTTTGGGTTGATTAGCCACCACTTTAAAACTCCTTGTATTTCTTCCTCTCACCATTGATATTGATCAGAGCGAGCCCTCATTCTAGGCCCGAAATGTCGACGTTTAGAATTGGCCAACTGTGATTCGTTTGCCCGCACTGAGAAAATAAATACGAAAGAGAGGAAGAGAAAGCACTCCAAGGAATTTTTACGTGGTTCAGCCTGAACGATGTCTAGTCCATGAATGTCTCTCTAGTTATTTTCATAGAGTAATAGTATATCTTTCATCCTCTTCCTACAATGGTTTTTGACCCTTATTTATAGTGTGGGGGGTTTACAATTTTAATAAAATCCAAAATGGAAAGATAATATCATAAAGATAATATTTCTTTTTTAACTCCACAAAATCAGGAATGGATTCCGCATTATTAGGGATTTGGTTTGCCTTGGATTAGGAAGGTTGACTTTTTCTCTAACCGCCTCCGATAAATTCGCTATAACCTCGTGACACGAGTTGAGTAGCCTTGCGGCCGTCTTATAGCTTAAGACTTCCTATGATTGCCATGAAGTCTTCAACCCGGGTCTTAGTGGGGTTAAGAGAGATTGGGCTGATCCATTGGACTTTTTCTAGCCCATAAAATCAGCCTAGAAAATACCTGTAATAATATCTATTTTGAAGAGATGACATAACATGAACAACTAAATTGTTAAATAATTAAATCTAAAAAAACTCTTCAGTAAATAATTTCATTTCTTCATTTTCATTCTCATCAAAATGTTTATTTTTCCTTATTGTATGTTTTTCACCGAACTTTGGTTCTATATTCATTTGCTCTGTAATCTCTTTAGCAAAAATCATAGATGATTTAAAGTCATTTTCTCTATAGTTTTCTTAAAAAAGAAATAAGATTTTCAAGTGATCTATTGCAATAGCAATGTTTATATCTTTTCATTGTAAATATTTACTAACTGTTGTTGCATGGGTACAACAATAAATTTATGTATGGGAGACCGTCTTAATATGGCACAGGGATGGCTTGTTCGGACGATAGATGACTCACTCGAGGGAGGGTGACATCGATGGATGAGCCACTTGGGGGAGTGTGATAGTGATGGATAACTCACTCAAGGGAGAGTTACAGGGTTGGATAACCTCTCTAAGCGATGGGTGACCTGTTTGGCAAGAGAAATGGTTAGGGGTGCTGGTGTGGGTCCACCCGTAGAACTTATGATGCCTAAGTTAGCATCTCGAAAGTATGGGATATTTGAATGTAAGAAAGAAGTGTGAGTGTCAGAGATTGCATATTGAATGGGGGGAAGAACTCCCCTATTTATAGTGATGGAAGAGGCAACTATGTGTCAGGTGACTCGATTTCTTAGGCGTGTAACTCAGATGAGTGATGATGCATGGATTGTGAGCTTGCCCATGGCACCCCTAAGTGGGGATTACTAGGTGAGGGTCACTTGGGGGTGCGGACGCGAGCACATGTGAGGTTGCGCAAGCAAGGGGGCTAGTAGCGCCCAGGGCCATGCATGGCGACACGGGCTCGAGGCACCCCCGGGTGACATCACTTGGGGGCGTTGGCCACACGAGCGCGAGCATGTGGGGCTAAGTAGTAGTGCGGTAGCATGGGCACATGCGGGGTTGCTGTAGTGCCTGTTTGGTGGGTTGCGACGATGCACACGAGGGCTCCCTGCCTAGCCATGTGGCACTGTCTCCTTCCAATTCTTTTGTTTATTTTTGCTAATCCACTCTTTCCACCTGTTTCGCAGGGCACATTAATTGCTCCCTACTCTTTTGTTTGGGAGTTCGAAGTGAAAGAGTATCTAGCCCTACAAATCTCGTACATGCCTTCATTTTCCTTATTTCTCTTGAAGTTCTTATCCATGCAAGTGACTTTCCAGATCGTTTCATGTCTTTATATTATTTGTAGCTTTGGCCTTTTTATATTTTGACTTCTCATAAGTGCCAATGGCTTAGAGATGACATGGTAGAGTCTTCGCATGACGTGCTAAAGCTTCTTCCCTTGTAGTAGGGGCCAATGCATTCAGTTCTTCATCTTCTAGGAGCATAGACACAATTCCTTCATGCGCTCCTAGTTCCTGAGGTAGTGGGACTTTGTTTACTAATGATTCAATTCTTTTTGGGAAAGATCTTCAAATGACCTTAAAAGTGCCAAACATGGACTTGGTGACCGTATCTATATTTTTCTTGAAGAAGCATTGGTATATTGGGAATTTTCTTTGAATCGGTAGTGTTCCATTTCCTGATTGTTGGATTACATGCGGAATGATGAATGATGTATCTTTGTTGTCAGGCTTCTTGGGGGACAATGGTTATTTGGTCACCAGGTAAAGTGGTGTAAGTCATTTACGGGGCCATGGATATTATGCTTCCTCACTTTAGGGCTACTTGCGGGACAACGGTCTTTTACCTTCTCGTTGTCGGGCTATTTGTGGGGAAATGGGATGTGTTTGTCTCCTCGTTGCTAGGTTGTGAGTGGGACAGTGGGCCTTTTTTTTGTTATAATGTCGCGACTCCCTAGTTTCTCGTGTATATGCTTGCTAGTATTATTTGTAATATATTTTGTTCTCCCAGTTCGATGTAATGCCTACGTTTTCGATTTAGAAAGAACATCCATATTTTGTCTTCGCAGTTCGACATGACGCCTACGTCTGCAATTAGAGAGCATCAATATTTTGTTTTTGCAGTTCGACATAATGTCTACGTCCGTGATTAGAAAGAATATCCATTATCGGGCTACATGCAGGATAATGTCTTATTTTTACCCCATTGACAGGCTACGTGCGGGACAATAAGCTTGTTATGTTCCTCATTACCTGGCTATGAGCAGGGCAACTGGCCTTTAGCTTTCACCTCGTTGCTGGGTTATGTGCAGGGCAACAGGCTTTTGTTTTCTCCTCGTTGTCAGGCTATGCTCAGGGCAACAGGCTTTTGTTTTCTTACTCATTGTCGAGCTATTAACGGGACAATGAGTCTTTGGGTTTTGCCTCATTGCCGGGCTATGTGCAGGGCAACAGACTTTTTGAAAAGAACTTTTGATTGATCTTTCCTTTCATCTCGAAAAATGAAGACAAATTATAATAGACATAATAAGGATAATGTATTACACGAGAGAGTACAAGCATTTATTTTTTAACATGGTTTAGTTAAATGTGCCTACGTCCACAATTTCGCCTAGGGCTTGAATTGTCAAGCACGCAATTCATACAAGAGGGACAATACAACTTGGGGTTTCGCCACTTGAAATGGCATGTATAGCCTGGTGTGTTGGTTTATTATCTAGAGGAAAATTCTGTCTGTAGTTTGCTCTGGCCTTCCAGTCTCTTGCGTAGCTTTTCTTCCTTGGTTCTATGCGCCTTCTCTGCCGCTGCTTCTCCAATTTTCTTCTTTTGTCAAATTCTGTCATAGCCTTATATATCATTCCCCCTTTTGCCAAATCATATATTATTATATATATATATACATGAATATGGCACCCTAATCCTCCATGTTCACGCCATCTTCACGCCACTTTATAAAATAATATATAGTATATATACATAATATAATATTAATTATATTAACTTCAATTATATTATAATATTTTTATTTTTTTGACCCAAACACCAAATAATATTCTTGTAAAATAACAAAAAATACTAGAAATTAAATATATATAAAAGAAACTCAAAACACTAGACAAATCTAAGTAAAACACATATAAAATACTAAAAACACTACTCAATTATGACCAATAAATGTATGAATAAATTCCCACATCATAGTTGCTCCCTCTCACTTGTTATCTCTAATTATGTTTCTCTTATCCTTCGTGTCTCTCTTGCCTTCTTCATGGCTCCCTATCATTTTCCCCTTCTTCCTATGTGTATCTTTGTAGGTGTTCTTCCTAAATAAGCATCTCAATTTGATTTTTCAATTCCCGCAATTGATTAGTGGAATGGCCACGAGTTCTATGGTATCGATAGTACTCATCCTGATTCTTCCCTATAGGCCAATCCGCCATTTTTGGAAGTTTGATGAGGCTCGATCTTTCTATGACTGCTAATGTGGTAAGCCGAGGATGGGTGAGCCAGGTGTAGTAATTGAACTAGGGCCTGACATCCTCCAGCCTTCAAGCCCTCTTTTATCGCTAATTACGATCTTCTCCAACATCCTGCTCTTTTCTTTTTTTTTTCTCTATCCTCATCTATTGTCACAGTCCTCGTTACTTCTGTATGGTATATGTATTTATTTGCTCTGACAAACAAATCTTCTAGAGATTTTGAGGGGTCTAGAGATAGGGATTTTTGGAAGGAAGTTAATTGCATCCCTTGGAACATAGTAGACACTGCCATTTCAATAAGTAGATTACCAATCTCAAGCATGGCATTCCAGAACCTATCCAAATAATGGGCATGGTCTCCTATTGAATGCTAAGGAGATATGTTGTGCTTTTCTTCCTCTAGCTGTTAATAATGAATGCTTTTATGAATTTTGTCTTTAGTTACCCAAAAGAGGAAATGGATGCTTCTTGTAAACTATTAAACCAAGCCCGAGCATATCCAGTCAGGGTTAATGGGAAGGCCCTACACATTATCACATTGTCCCATTCATGGAGCATCATCAAAGACTCATAATTCTGAACATGATCATAAGGATTGTCCTTGCTTAAGTAAGGGCTTATTTGGGGCATCTTAAAATGTCGTACCCTTCCCTTTCTCTGAAGGAGTTTTTGTCTAAAGAGTTATCTCGGGGAGAAGGGTGCGGAACCAATAGTCTCTCTTGGAAAGCCTTTCAGAGGAGCCTCTCAAAGAGGCTTCTCTCTCGAGGAAGAGTGGATAAAGGCCTTTCCATAGTCGCAAAATTACTCTCTCTCGAAGCCTCTCCGAGAAGCCAGCAATGCGTTGCACATGTTTCCCAATCAATCATTGAGACTTGGACTCTTATAAAATGCAAGGCGCAACACGATTGGCTGGATTTGAACATCTGGTAACCAAATCCTGATTCTCTCAAACTTCTCTTTCCGAAGTCCTTTCCATTTCTTTTCACGAACTTTTCCTTTTCCCATATTGACTTGACCGTCAAAAGGTCTTTACAGGGATCCTTCTGTTAGTATAGGTGCTCTAGACCTAATCAGATTGGGCAAATTATACACTGACATTTGTAATCATATTTATTATTGAATAAAGAGGGTATGTTGTATACACCGATGCCTCGAAGGTTGGCTTGGGTTATGTGTTGATGCAGCATGGTTGGGTGATCATGTATAGATCATGCCAGTTGAGGAGGCACGAAGTGAACTACCCAATGCATGACTTGGAGCTGGTAGCAGTAGTATATGCTCTGAAGCTATGGAGGTGTTACCTATATGGAGAGACATTTGATGTATTCACGGACCACAAAAGTTTGAGGTATGTATTCTCACAAAAAAGAGTTGAACATGAGGCAGTGATGGTGGATGGAGCTCTTGAAGGACTATAACTGTAACACCCGCCTCGCCAGGCATGTCACTATAAGGGTATTCCTGAGATTTTTTTTTTTCCCTCCAAGTTCAACACGCGCGGTGTATCAAGAACAATCTTCACATGCAGATACAAACCCCGAGAACCCCAGCATTGCCCGTTTAACTATCAAGATCAATAATCTTTAACTAAACGAGACATAATACAACGCAGCGGATACATTAACATCAAAACACCGTAGTTCTTACATAGTATTTCCATAACAAAATATGTAATATAGATCAAATGATGACATTGCTACCATACAACTGTTCATAAACAACCTGAAATACATACTAAAGCCTCCAAACGTTACAATGACTATCAAACTAAGCACCATTAGCCCCTAACTAGTCGTGTCCTTGCCCTCGCCTTGGCTGGAACATCTAATGTTCCAGGGGCATAACCTAGGTTAGATGATAAAACATTTAAGTGAAGGCATGAAACAGTTTATACAATGCATGAAAGACACACGAGCATGGCATACTCAGACAAACGACAACATGGCATACTCAGACAAACGACAACATGCAAGACACGTCTAACTTGAGAAATCTCCCTGACATACTCAACCTCTCATGGAAAACACCATTCCACACACCGTTGGGGTTGACCTTGCTACGACATACTTAATCTCTTGAGTGCCCTACCGTGACACTCGTTCACTGGATTAACCTTGTCCCATTCTCAAGTAGACCCCATCTCGTCCCACACGGACACAACATCGACACGAATATCAATACCCTGATGATATAAAAATCACACGCCATGCACCGACTCTTTTATAAGTAAAAATAGTTGATGTAATATACCACATGATCAATATGCAAATGATGCCATAAATACATAAATAAAATGCATAAGCATAGCATCCCGAGTTCTAGTAAGACCGCTCACCTGAACTCACTACACTTACACTGAGACATTTCCAAACAAGGGTAAAACTAGAGTCAAACCACTCACCTGAACGAATTCGGATCGCCTCGATCCTCGTGCAATGCCTCGATTTGCGTACCAAATCACAAATACTCGTACTTGTACCCAACCTCGAGCCACAACACTCCTAAAATACCATATTTAATTAAGAAAGCATTAAAATCTATTTTCCTTAATTTTTTCATAATTTCCTCTATTTTCTCCCAATTTTCACCTCGATAATACCAAAATAATTATTTTCTCAACTATTTCTCCCAAATTTTCCACATGATAAATCATAAAATAAATCAACAAAAATACTGGAGGAGAAATTACCAAAAATGACCTTGTCACGTGCCATCACGTGCCTGGCGCGTGAGTGGGCGTGAAGTGTGGCGCGTACGGCTCACGCGCCACCTTCTTCTCCGATTTTCCAGCCAGCGGCAACAGCTCCGATTTAAAATCCGATGGTACCCCCTTATAGCCCTTTCTTAGTCGATCCAAGTGGTGCCATTTTCTGGCTGAAAGGACATCGGAAAGCCCCTTAACGGGTAGTTGCAGGCGACCAGTGGCAGATCCGTCGCCCATCACCGGCCGAGCTTCAAACGACCTCTACACTTGATGAAAACACCTCCTAAACCACCCAAAATTTTCCCCTTGATGCAAGCATCGATAACCCCTTATCAAAGCTCTCGAAATCATCCAAAAACACGACCAATTTTTATGCCAAGTCTCGGCCGAAACCCTTGCTATTTATAAGTGATTTCCGGCTAACTTGCAACCAATCAGAGGCTATGGCTTGGCCCCCAAGACTCCTAGTGCCGGATACAACCTTCCCCAGCCATCCGTTGGCCATCCCATCGTCGGAAACGACGGCCACGTTCAGTGGAAGGCGGCGACCGTTTTCTCCCTTGCGCGTTCACACCACCAAATTTCCTTATTTGCACTTTCACCCCCAATTTTCTTCAAATGACATTTCTGCCATTTCCATAACACCCCTGATAAATCCAACTATATCACTAAGGCCCACAACTATATCACTAAATCCAATTCTCTAGGAGCGGTTTGCAAAAATTGAGAGGAAAGAGCTTTTCAAAAAGTTATTGAAATAATGTTTAAGTTATATAGGTTTTAAGCTATTTGAGTTTGCGAAACACTTAACCTTAAAAGCTTGTCAGCTTTTAAGCTATACTAATAGCTTATAACCGGTTAAACTGCTTAGCTAAACTAGCTGTGAAATTTTAAAGGGCTTCTTATTAATAAAATATTAAAAACTAAAAGTCTTTTGTGTAATGCCCCGCTCCCACTTATGGGTGTTACTCATGAACAATTACTCAAATTGTCCACCTGCCTGGCCTTAGGTGAAGGGTAGACCATGTTTCAAGATGAGACGCCCTAGGTAGGAACTAGGCTCGTCCTTCCCTTCCCTCATCCCTAGGATTCACTAGCGGAATTAGGCTTTAACCACACCGCATTATTCCACATTTGAATCATCATTTCCATTCTTCCACATGTCATTATCAAACAAATGAAATTACATCTCATAAATTAAACATAACAAGTTAGGCTCCCTAAGCCATACAATACACTTGAATCATCATTTCCATTCTTCCACATGTCATTTCACTTTTGTCTTGATTCTTCCCATGCTTTCACAACCTATATGTGAGGATAAAAACCTCATGAGCTATTAAGCTCAATAAGGGTGCAATGCCAAATAAATATGAACATAACAAGATTATATGATGCCAAATACATGCAAGTGTGGTTAGGTTTCTTTACCCTCACAACCCTCCAAGGTTAGAGGCATCAACCCACCATTTCAACCATGTTCCTAAACTAACCTATGGCCATAAGTCTCATGAACATAAAAGATCATGCCAAATGCAACATATACATTTATGAAACATATTTACAACCCATTGCAAGGCCACCCTCCCATGGGCTATCCCTTACCTCATTCTTTTCTTCGAAGCTTTAAATCCTTATCTCAAGAGAGCTTCCATCTTCATTTCCTCCTATCTAAGATGGCATTTAAACAAGGAATTCACTCATTTTGTATTCAAGAACACTAATTAAAGAGAAAAAGAATGCACTTACCTTGATTTCTTCTCTTCTTCTTCACTTTTTCTTCCATGGGAGACTTTCTTATCTCCCTTTCTTTCTTTCCTTCTTCATTTTTTTCTCCAAATGGCCAAAGGAAACCAAGACTTTCTCACTTGCCATTTTATACTAGTTTTCTATATTTCAAGAATAAATCCTAGCCATTGAATTTATTTGGTGAGAATAAATCCTCACCCTCCAAACTAGCACAATCTATGGCATTTAGTCTTACTTAAAATCCACTATTGGATCTTTTCTCACTTTACAAGACAACATCTTAGCCATCCAAAGGAAGCACAATCCATGTGCTTTGCTAGGTTTTAATCCTAGCCTTTGATTTAATTTGGAGATTAAATCTCCACCTTCTAATCATTTCTCTTTAAAATCTCTCCACCCATTTGGCAATCCATGCCAACTTCCAAGATTTAATGGCAACCCTTGGATCATTTTCCCAATTCAAGAATTAATCTCCTCCTTTGAAATATCATTTCTTTCCCATTTAACTTAATGAGACTATTTTTATAACTATCGCACTTGAGAGACAACTTTAAAAGACATAATCCTTCATTTTTCATTTAAATAAATCCCACCATTTTCCAAAGCATTAATGGGTGACCATTTTCTCATTTTTCATTGGATTTATTTAATTCACCATAATTTTAAGCATTAATGGTGATTAATTACACATTTTCTTTTTGGATTTTCTTTAATCCAACACCATAATGCCTCTCATTAAATGCTTGAAAGACCAATTATCATTTCTTTTTGCATTTAATTTAAATCATTCTTCAACTCATAAATCCACATATATATATAGATGCTCCTACATTTCTAATATATATACTTTTTCTCAAATTTCTAAGATTATGCTAAATGTCACTCTAAGACAGAAAATTGGCTTCCATTTCTTTATCTTGGTCATCCATGTGATATTACCGCATTAATTCACCATTTTAGGAAAAATTAATTATTTTCTCAAATAATTCAATATCCACTATTTTCCCTATTTCCATAATTAAATTCCTTTATGGAATCACTCCAAATTACCAAAATACCCCTTTCATGAATTATTAATCCCATATCTCCACATAAATACAAAATTGGGATTTAATTCACTTACACCACCTAATTCTACTTAGCAATTATTTTTAATTTATCAAAATACCCTTTTTTTGGACTTTACTATCCAAATTACCAAAATACCCCTCTCATAGGGCACCCTCAATCTCAAGAATTCATCACCTCCTCAAGGGTAACACCGGTAATACTGGGTATTACATTTTGGCTGAGCAATTTTTTTTTTTTGCCCTCTTTTTTGGGTCTTACACATAGATTTTGGCTTATGTCTTAAGTCGAACTGGTCAGACGATGAAATTTTTTATTAAATAAATTTATTATTATATTTTAATAATAATAATTTTATTTCATATCATCATGGCACTTAATAATAAAAAAAATTCTCAAAAGTCATTAAACTGATTAAAAAATTACAACCATAAAAGATTTATAATAGTCGAAATTTATAACAATAATATCGTAATGCCAACACTAATAAATAATAGTGGCATAAACATAAAAAATAAAAATAAAAATAGCAGTTGCCAGCTATTCCCCTCCCTTCCTCTTTTGCGCCACCTGTCCTACGGCTTCGTCATTTTTCTGTTCTCTCGCCACGATCGCCTCTCTCTCTCTCCCTCTCTCTCATATTCACTGACTGATGGCAGAAGTGAAGAAAGAAGAAGTGATTGATCCACCGCCACCGGTCAAGATGACGACAGTGGAGGAAGAAGTTCACTACCATCACAGGCCCTGGTACCGCCGATTTGGCCGCCGCCGGAGGCCAACAGGTGGTCGCCCTATGGCCCCTATGAGAGCCCTCTGTGGAATTATTCTGATCCTCCTTCTCTTAGCTGGTACCACTGTTCTTGTCCTCTGGTTAGTCTACCGCCCCGAGAACCCCCGCTTCGCGGTGGTCGGCGTCGCTGTCTTCGTCCTCAACACCTCCTCCCCTCCCGTCATCGTCACCACCATGCAGTTCAGCCTCCTGACCCGGAACCCAAACAAGCGCGTCTCCATATACTATGATCATCTTTCGGCTTTCGTGACTTACCACAACCAGATGATCACTCAGCCGGCGATGCTGCCGCCTTTGTTTCACGACAAGCACAGCACTGTGCAACTGGCCCCCATACTCGGCAGCGGGCGGGGCGTGCCGGTGTCGTCCGAGGTGTCGTATGGGCTCGGGGCTGACCAGTCGTACGGCGTGGTGGCGTTGAGGCTTGTGTTGTTGGGGAAGCTGCGGTGGAAGGCCGCGGGCATAACCACTCGGCGTTACGGAGTTGATGTGACGTGCGATATGTTGCTGCGTTTGACCAAGGGATATGTGGGCCAAGTTCCTTTCGTTTCATCTCCAGTTTGCGATGTCGATACATGATCAAATGCTTATAATTTGTTTCTACTGTGATCTCCCCGCTGCTTTATTTCCTTCGCTTTAATTTCCCCATTAGTTGAAGTTTGCTAATTATTATGTTTTTGCAGTGAAAAGGTTTTGTCTACAAGTCCTATATAATAAATCTGTAGTAACATCTGATGGTTGCTGGTACGAAGGAAAAACAATTCCTTATCTTGTTCAATTCTTCATCTTCTTCAATCTGGGTTGGCTTTTGAATTGGTTATACGGGCGTCCGTGCCCAGATCCTTGTGGCTCTTTATTACGCGGCTAATTGAGAAATATTTTTGTTGATAATTTCATATATTCTAAGATCGAGTGAAAGACAGAAAATTATGCTAACAGTTACTCATGCTTTTTGTTGGGATTCCATGGTCCTCTGGTGCTTTTTCTTATAGATAGAAAGCTGCGGCAAAGTGCTTGGGGAAGAAAAAAGGATTTTCCATGGACATAGGTATAGGTGGGAAAATTAAAGGAAGTATTCGATTAGAAGAAAAGAGGAGGGTGAGTGGAGTAGAGTGGAGGGACTCCTTTACGCTGCTGTTGGGCATCGCATCTTTCAATTTTTTGTGAAATTGAAGCTCCAGACAGCATCTAGTGGACAGAATCTATATCAATTTCACGTCCGTGCTCTGTTCATTTGAGGAAGAATGAATGCATTTTGTTAGCGCGTTTTCGGGTTGGGCCGATTTAATTGAGTCATCCTTACTAGCCGTTGTTCGTCACACGTGGGCTGGGATTCAATAAGGAGACAGTGCGTTTGGGCTGGGCCTAATTCCTTCGTCTTGGGGGGCGACGCGGGGCCGGATCTCTCGTAAGGAATTGGATCCTTCCTAAAACTATAATCTGAAACTACGAATTTACTAAGTGGCACTCGCTAAAACTATAATCTGAAACTAGGAATTTGGGAATCAACAGATAACCATAAAGACAACACAGGTAAGATATTTAAAATATTCTTCACATACAGGTAGAGTAGTGATAGGGTTCCTTACTTATATATACATATATATATATATTATTTCATCTAATTATATATTATAATTATAAATTAAAAATCTCTAATCAAATGTATTCTCACAAACCTAAAACCTAACAAGATGATATTTTTTTATTCCTAAACATATTGGAATTATTATTAATTTTGTAGTTTTTTTTAGCTTTCTACTTTCATTTATGTAGAAATCGTTTATTACAAAATTGTTGTCAAATTATTTTAACTATAAATATTAATTTTGTTAGAATAAAATATATGAGTATAAGGGTAGCAAGTACCCAATACAATGAGGACGTGAAGTTAAACAAAATAACATGAGAGTATTAGTACAAGGATGGGGATGAAAATGAAAATAAGTGTAGTTGTTTGTTATTATCAAAATATAATAATTAAAAATTGTAATGTGGGACTGGGCATACAGTGGTTGCATGGCTTTAGGAAGCAAGGAGTGGCTCTGGGGGCAATGGTCTACGCAGAGAAGGATGGTTGCTCCAGGTGGAATGACTCCATGGGAGGAAAGGATTGGCTTCAAGTGGAATGGTATAATGGGAGGAAGAAATCTACTCCTAGTGGAATGGCTCATCGGGAGGAAAATGGTTGGCTCCGGGTGGAATGACTCACTGGAAGGAAAGTGGTTGGCTCTGATTGGAATGGTCCACTAGGAAGAAGAAAGCTGTTTTGGGTGGAATGGCTCACCAGGAGGAAAAAGGTTACTTCGGGTGGAAGTTGCTCTTTCCGAGTGAATTGTAATCACGAACAAGGGTTAAAAGGCACGTGGGGATTTTTCACTTGAGTAGACCATTCGATGCTTAAGTTAGTAACAAATGAAATGTTCCAGGTGGACTATAAAGTCCTTTTGGGTGGAAAGTGTGTGGGGGATGAGTACAACAGATAAGTAAGAAGCACCTTGGGTAATATGAAGAAGACCGATTTTTACTAAAAGTCCAAGTGCTTTCTTTTGCCAAGAGACTAGGTATTTATAAGAGCAATTCTCGAGGTATTCACATGGGCCACATGTTGCATCAAAGAGGTCTACAACTGATAAACGAGTCTGGATGGAATCTCCTCAGAGGAAACCCTCCGAGTGAAAGTCAGCCTCGATTTAGGTGGAAATTCATTCCACTTAGAGGAATTATCTTATACTCTCTCCAGGTGGAAATTCATTCCACCCGAAGGAATTCTCTTCTCCTCGCTTTGGGTGAAAATTCATTCCACCCGGAGGAATTCTCTTCTCTTCGGTCTGGGTGGGAATTGGTTCCACCTAGGTGTCCTGGGTGAAAATTTTTTCCACCCGAAAAAACTAACGCACAATTGCTCAACTACAACAATAAATTTATATTAGGGGTGACATGCAAGTGACCTAAAAAGTTGGGAGTGAATCTTTTGAACTGAGTGACACAACAAGTTGGGTATGAGTTCTTTGAACCAAGTGACCTAAAAATTTGAGTGACGAGAGAACCCAAAGTGATGAGAGAGTCCTAGAGTGACGAGTGAGTCCCAAAGTGATGAGAGAGTCTCAAAGTGATGAGGGAGTCCCAAACCAATGAGAGACCTATTAAGAAAAAAACAAGTTCGGGGATCAAGTGAGATCACTTGAGGATCCTCTAATGCTTAAATCAGTCTCGAGCCAAAGAGAAATTAAAGTTTAAGTGACGTGTGAGCATCTTATAAAGGGAGTCACTCGATTATAACTTAGTGACTCTTGGTCAAAATGTGGCATATGAGTGGCTTTGTTGTCAAGGCTTCCTCATGTCATGGGGATCACTGGATTGGGTATGGCAGTGAAGGGAAACGCCAACTCTTGGAGTATCATGCTAGGGTTTTATAGGTTTTCAAAACGATGGGTCATCCGGGAAGAGCTGTGGGGTGTCTTCTTCTTCCAGAGACTGGGGAGTCTTTTAAATAAGGTATGCATATGGTTGCCTTCTTCTCCCCGAGCATTAGTTTGGGAGGCTTGAGAGCGTAGCCCCATAGGGAATAGCTCCAGAAACCTTTTATGATATTAGCCTGAAGAGACTGAGGTTAGCTCGAAGGAACTAGTTCTGGTTGTTAGGGCTTCCTTGTATGGATTTGATGGTGGGTAGGAAAGCTTCTAAGTAGCTTTGGGAGGTCCTCGTCTTTAACTTTTTGTACTTTTCCCACAAACGACACCAAATTGTTGCTGCCGAAATGCAACAATTAAAATTTGTTTGTTGTGAGAAAGCGAGCAACTGAAATAACGAAAGGAATCTCTTGGCCTTTCTGCCCTGACGGTAAGACTTGGGGGAAAAGAAAGTCATTTGGGGTGGACCCGATCCATTAGCTCAAAAAAGGTTGGATTCGCTAGTTGGGAGAGCTAAAGCACCAAAAGAACTGGGATTGCTAAGAGGTGTTGGGAGATCCTTCATTTTGTGGATAAATTTGCAAGACAAAAAGCAGTCAAGGGTACTTGGTTATGTCTCTCGCCTTAGGCCTCCAATGGTTAAGTCAAATGATGTCTTTATTCAAGATGCAATAACAGTAAGTGTTGTTGCCAAAATACAACAATTGAGATTTGTTGTGTGGGAACATTGCAGTTGCAAGAGGGTGAGACGAACAACTGATAGGTGTTTGCTCATGGAAATATGTAGTGGGTGGCTTGGTCTCTGGTTACCTAATAGGAGTCTCGAATAAGCCCTCGAGTGCATCTCTAGTAGAGAATTAATCTATCTGGGGGTATTTTCTTGTGTATTTGGGGCATAACTACACTCACTAGAACCAGTTAGAAGGCATGCTGGGATTCCTCACCCCGCGTATACCCTTTGATGCTTAAGTTAATATGTGTGGGAAAATAATTGTTAGGGGAAACTCGTAGAGGTTCCGCCGGGTGTGCAATAAAGAAAATATGCAATTAATGAATACAAAATAAATACTTTTCCCAACAAGAAAGGAGCTATTTATAATATTTTTATTAGATGTCAGTGATAAACCTGTACGCGATGAGTGTGAGGACTAAGATCCTTGGTTTAATTCAGATGGGCTTAAGAGAAATCTCCCTCGAAAGATTGAATAGCCTAGGGAGTCCTCCAGGAGAAGGTGGGCCTAATGGAAAGTTGTCGAAGCAGGTTCTTAGCCTCTAGGCACCCACTTTCTAGAAACTCACTACCAGGGAGAGTTAGGAAGGTGAAACGTTAAACTAAATGATACGAATACAATGGAAACAACCTTCATTACCATTGCCCCAAAGGCAAGGCCACAAAATTTATTACAACTCCTACTCACAACATTGGCCTTCATGGCCTAGCTTTTCATACAACTCACAACATAGAGGGCACAATAAAAAGGTAAAATACACCTAAAGTCTATCTTCATGCCCTCACACCCACGGATCTTTCAGTCAAGGTGTCTCTATACACAAGCTACCCAAGACTCAAGCTCTACTGCACTTAGCCCTTTCCCTTAGCCATCTTCCTCACCTGGAATGATGCAAAACAAAGGAGCGAGCCACAAGACTCAACAAGTATAATCAAGGCATGCCAGAAATAGCATGTATTATAACGTGACTAAAGAAACAGAAGTATAATAAGTCCGAACAGGTCACAACATTGCACCACCCCTTCCCATACCTCGTTGTGACACGTGTCAACAATATTAACACACCAAGCGAATATAAACAAAGTAATCATATTGTTATGAGAATTAACGAGATGGCTACATCTTATGTCCACAACTCCATCATAATGTCCTGAAGGCTAATATAACAATACTCTATCACATCAACATCATGATCAATGTCCTCAAGCGCACTATTTGGCATGTTAGGATGTTCTTTAGTCTCCTACAGACACACAATCATACTAGATACCAAGATATGCGGTCGCATCGCCAACGGACAACAGACAGATCGCCATAAAAGATATGCGAATTCATCGCCAATTAACAGACATACCGTCATTTAATGGACATACCACCATAGTAGATATGCATATTCACCTCCAATGGACAGACCACCACAAATGATATATGGATTCACCGCCAACGAACTGATTGCCATAGATGATATGCAGATTCACCGCCAATGGACAGACTGTCATAGATGATATGCCGATTCACCGCCAACAGATAATTGTCGAATTGCTATGACATTTCCCTTATTCGCAATCACAAAATTAATTTTCATTTAATTTCCTTGAACCACCAATTTCCTATTAAAAAATCACCTGAAAGACGTAAATCGATCACTATATCATTTACCAAGCAATCATTACCTAGAATCCTCAAGATTCCAATTTTATCAAATTTCTTTAAAATAGTCGTTAATAAGAATCATATATGGAAGCATCTCCAAAACTCCAATTAGTCTTCCATGATTCCAAATTTATCATTTGATACCACCAAGCTCTGATAATTACCAAGCTCTAGTATTCATCAAAGCTTTGATAACACCTTGTGATGCCCTCACCCCCACCACCAAGTGTCACCGTAACCCGCAGTTACAACCCCAACCTATCTCAAAGGATGACTATGCCTTGCGAACATAAAGTATTAAAATAATATGGGTGCCCTGTTGAGCCAAATTGCTCCAAGCAACCTATTGTGTGTTTTGATGATTAACAAAATATAATTTTAGTAAACCTGTTTTTGGTATATTTAAAACCCTTAATGAATTTTTGATATGTCTTAAGTATTACAGTATTTTGTGTATCAAAATGAACCAAGTAATGTTATGTCTCTAAGTCTAGAATATTAGCGCGCTATAAGGGATCATATAAGAAAATGTTTCTATTTTAGAAAACCATTTCTCGGTATTTCGATAGATAATATTCATTATTGTTAAAATGATTTTTAATGAATTTTTCAAGAAATAGAAGGTATATATTTTGGGAGTGGTAAAATCTCCAAATTCGAAATTTGTTCTAAAACCAAAATTCTACTTTCTTATTGATTTGAATTTTGATTTTTTAGATATTTTTATTCAATCCAAATGGGCATTACTTTCTTATTTATATTTATGCATTAAAGTAAATGGAAGGTAAAATATAAATAAAATAAAATGAGAACATTTACTTAAATTAAAGAAATGTAAATATCTTGTAATGTATACATGCTATATGGATTATGTCTTCAAACAATTGTTATATGTATAAAATCTATTTTCTGTAAAATTTGGCCTCAGAAGTCGACTCTTGTATATCTAGAGTTGACTCCCCTTAAGCTGAAGTCGATTCTTGCAAAGCTAGAGGCAACCCAGCTGAGAGCAATTGATGCAGAGTCGATCTAGCAGCATTGGTGTTTTTCGAAGAGTCGACTTTAGCATTAGAGAAGTCGGCTCTTATATAACTAGAGTTGACTCCCACTTAAAATAGGAGTCGACTCTTATTTTAGAGAAGTCGACTCTTGGGTCAAACGGTTGAATTTTTTCTAGCCATTATAGATCTGTTGGAAGCTCCATTATAAATATCAAGAAGGGATTTTTGGAGAAGGCTAATGCTCAATCAAGACCTATCATTCTAAAGCACTTCCAAGCTCTCAAGCATTCATTTCAAAGCAATCCAAGGCTCAAGATTAAAGATACATCCTTTGCAGCCCAAGGCAAAGGAGATACTCTCTCTAAGTGTGGTAAAAATTGTATCATTATATTTATTCATTTGCCTTGTATATTTTCATTGTACTCATATCCGTATTAGTCCAAGTTTGTTGGACATACGATTGTTTATTTGTATTAATTGTGGAATGTGAGTGGCATTCTAGAGCCCATTGTAATCTAGGTGTATTGTATTAGTTTCTGGGGTGAGCTAAGTGAAAAATCTCAATGTTGTGTAAAAGTTCCCTAAGTGAGCTTGTTGAAAACCTAGGTGTAGTTATAGTGGAACCTCAAGTGTTGGCTTGACCTTGAGAGAGTGGAGTAGGTGTTGGAGACACCAAACCACTATATATTCTTGTGTTGATTATTATTGTTTGTGTATTTATATTGCTATAACACTCAAACAACATATAAATTTATAACAAGTGTATTTTGTATAAGAAAATCTCAAGAGTTTTTTAAAGGAAGAATTTGATTTAATTAGTTTTAATCACTCAATTCACTCCCACTCTTGAGTGGCCATTGTGTGTCAAGGGACCAACATACCTGGGGTGGGGTCCAAGCTTCGCCGCCTTCGAGTGTCAAGAACTCTGGTGTAAAATGCATAGGCAGTGAAAATTCACCCAAGACTCGTACCCGATTAGGCCATTGAAATATAAATCCAATTTTTTGTAAATAAAAGTAAATACCAACACACTTAATAAAATATCCCAACAGTCAAGCATATTTAAACATATTTTATATCCCGACCACAACCGACCAGTTGAGACACACACTCTGAGTTACTCATAGCGAGAACCTTAACTTGGTCTTAATCGAATTTTATTTAAGCTATACCCATCTCCCACAATTAAACACAAAGCATATATATTACATAAGCAACATAGGAACATGACCCCCATTCTTACTCTCTGCAGTTACTGTTAACCGGGGATTCTTCCACCAACATCGCTTTCCTTTCTTAGACCTCGGGCCACCTGTTGGGTTAGTGGGGGTAAAGGGGTGAGTTCAAGGACTCAGTAAAGGTAATATGCAATACAATAAATTAATGACATGACATAAAAGATAAAAATGAAGTGCAATGTGCATGCAAGATCGTTCATCGCACCTATCTTAAGGTGGCCCTTAGTGGTTTCTTCTATGACCTTGTCCTAGGACTCTCACGGCAAATAATCCACTGCCCCATACCCAGACGCTTTCTCAATATCTTATGCAAGTCATGACAAAATTAATTTACACACAAAGCATATTAAACCCTTACCAGTTCAGCATTAACCGCATATTCTCATTAAGCGTACTGACCTTTTTCCTTGATAGCTTCTTTGATAATATTTCTCCATAACATTTCCCAATATTCCTTTAACATAAATTATCATAAATTAATGCAATAAGACATGTGAGTAATTCTATTAAATACCACTAAATTAATCTTAAATATATACATCACTTACATGTTTTCCCTGACGCGCATAAACTGACGGAACCTCTATTGATTAAATTTTTCACAGTGGGAATTAACATGGCCAAATGGCTTTAACAGTGGCCAAGATTGGCCTTAAATAAGGAGAGAGGATCGGCCAAAAGAAGGAGGTAGCTTAGGGGCCAAGGCTGCCCCAGGTGGTTGCCACATGGTAGCAAAATGAGGTGGCTAGGGAAAAGCCCCAGCAACGCCGCTTGGCCATACGCATGGCGCGTGCTTGGCCGTGGTTGTGACCTTGCACACGGGCGCCAAATGGCGCCCTAAAACGGTGTCATTTTGGCATCTGGGCTTGCTAGAAAAATTCTAACCCCTACCACTGTTCGATCCCACACCTTCCTCAAGCAAACCATCGTGCGTGACCATCTCACCCAACCATTCCCTTACTTAATATGGAGCACATTTTATATTTAATGGGATTCGGCCTCCACTTTGCATGATTTCACTTTTGCCCCAAATCTTTTGAACATTTGTGGATACCCCCTTATCCAATTAAATTTATTATTTCTTGTTAAATCCTTTGGGGCCATAACTACTCAATAATTCATAAATAATTTATCATAAACTCGAAAATTCCATTAATTTCCTCAGAACTACGCATAACTCAATGCCAAACATAATGCCATGTTCACGGTCAGAACGCGTAGAATATGCCCCAGAGTGAAAAACATGATTTAAGTGGGAGAAGAAGGGCATCAAAGCTTTAAGGAACCATTTTCGCAGGAAAACCCAACTTTAGTTAACAGTTTCATAAGCATTAATCAACAGATGCCCCTAGTCTATTAATCGAGGCAACACATGTCGATAGATTACCCCAATCTGTCAATAGACAAAAACCCATAACTCCCTAAAACACAGCTTCTCACCCTCAAAACGATGGCAAGATGAATCAAAACCTTTCCAACTCTTCACCGTACTAATCAAGCATCATTCCCAACAAAAGAAGTGAGAACAAATCCCTTTTGAAGCACTCACAAGGACATTAAACAATAAAATAGAAGTATTTTACAATCACATAGCTATTTTGTTCTCAAGACAGAGGGTCTTATGAAAACTAGTTTAAGGGCCAAAACTTTGAACTCATAACCATCAATAAGAATGAGAACTTACCTTTTATAAAAAGAAAAGAGGAAGTAGTACTTGGATCTTAAAGCTTCACTCTTGGTCCAAGCTCGAGGAGTGCTTCCACAAGGCTCTTGTAATACCCTAAAATTTAGGGTTGTTTTGGGAATAGGTATTTTGATATAAATATGAAAATTCATGGAAATTGGGATCAAAATAACCCAAAAAATGGACCAAATTAGTTGCAGGGAATGCCCTAGAACTTAGATGTCAAAAGAAATAGGAATGTCTCTAACAAACATGTCGAGAAATGATTTATGACATCGAAAGAAATCGGATTAGAAACAATTTTTTATATAGCTTTGGTTCAGGCTGAAAAATCGAATAGACGTAAGATACTTCCAAAAAAAAAAAAAAAACAACGAAACCTTTAATAGACTTTGATTTTGTAAGTAGAACAACTCTGAAGCAGTTTCAGGTCAAAACAAAAGGGTTAGTGGTTAAATAATTCATTTAGGCCAAAGTGTAATTTCTTAAAATTAATTGAGGGAGGTTGAAATGATGTTATTCCTAAATCTTCGGGGTGTAAATGAATAGTTTAGCACTTGAGGGTTTAAATGAAAATTTTGGAAAGCCCAGTGACTATTTGGAATCAGGCTGAAATGAAATTTTAAAACTTTAGCGGGGCAACAATGTAATTTTCAAAAGACTGGAAGTGTGAGCACCGCTAGCCGTCGACCACCTCTCCCATCGTCGATTGCGATTGGTGGGGGCTTCGAGGGAGGCTGTAGGTGGGTCAGGGCTAGGGCTAGGGCTAGCTTCATTGGGAGCTGTCCATAACCAAGGATCGGCCACGTTGACGGTCGATTGGATGAATTTTTGGGTCATGTCCAGGCTAAAAAATCGTGGTTTTGAAGGTAATTTTTTGGGGCTTTATCAAGGGTTAATCTAGGCCAGGTAGAAGCATTAAAGACCTTGGATTGGACAGCCATGGGCGTTTCGAGGGTTGGAATTGGCTATAAAAAGAGGTCGAATGGGCTGAGGGTTTTCATAACTTTCCAACTCATATTGAAGGCGTTAGAGGGTGAATCAAGGGCAAGAGATAAGGAGATTTTGTTTCTTGAAGGTTTTAGAGTGTTTCTGGAAAGTTTGAAGAACATTCATGTAAGTTTGAGTGGGATTCAAAGCTTCGCCGGAATCCTAGGTGGAAGCTCTGGCTGAGTCTTTGATCGGCCGATTGTGCCACTTCCGGTGTTCCTTTCAAGCCAATCTAGGTACCACGCGCAGGGAGCATGGCCTATAGGTATTTTTTGAATTTTTTTTAATATTTTTAGAAAATTATTTTATGATTTATGGTGTTGAAAAAATTTGAAAAAATGTTCGAGGAAGTATTTATTTTAGAATTTTCAAGAGAAAAATAGGAAGAAAATAGAGAAAAATGTGAAAAAATTATGGAAAAATAAGTAGTGATATTTATTTGAATAAATATCATGGATAGGGTGCTTTGAGGCTCAAGGTTAAGTGATTTTTGCAATTTCTGAGGATCGAGACAAAAATTGAGGTCGAGCACGATTTTCGAGGCATTTCGAGTTTTTGTTCGAGGTGAGTGGTTTTACTCCAAAAGCTTACACATGATGAGATTTCCTATATTATGCATGCTAGTCCCAAGGGTTGCTAAGTATTATGTAATTTATGAACATTTTGTCATATTTGTACATATACTGTTGTATAAATAGACATGATTCTTCACATGACATGATATTGTTGACATATTGACACTTATTCGTGGGATGGGATGTCACCCTGATAGTATAGCCATAATTTCTTGAGGGTATTGCCGGAACAACGTATAGGAGTATCATGTTGCCTTGTGTGCAAGCCGAGATTACTGCTTGGGGTTCCGTGTCGGGCTGGTTTGCCAAGGAAGTTGTACTAAGGTATCTGTTTATACATGTCCATGCATCATACATTCATGTTATTTTAACCATTTCTTAGAAGATTCATCTTCTAATATTGGACATCTGTCCTTAGAATATTCCACATTCCAAGCGAGATGAGCGATTGGAAGGGCAAATGAGTGATCGAGGCATGAGCATGGTGGAAGTTGTTGTGGGTCCTATGCCAAGGCTAGAACCAGTTAGTCAGTTGGTTTGTTATTTGGTTTAACTATTTATTGTAAGGATATGTTGGACGAACATTATCTATGAAACTATTTATGTAATGATTTGCAAGATCATAAGGTTCTGATTCTGCTTCCGTTTATGAGTAATTTTATCGTTCCTTAGTTTTATTTTATGAATGTTATTCTTATATGAGTATGTTGAGGATTTAAATATGATTTGTGTATGGAAAAAAAAAAATCCTAGCATAAATATAACTCCTTGAAGAAGTGGGGCATTACAGCTCTAACTTGGAGGAACCCACTCAAAAGAAGGAAAAAGATGATGGGGATTAGCCATCACTCTCCAAAACCTCTTGTTGAAACATCAAAATCAAAGAAAAAAGAGAGAAGAAGAAATAGCATGGAGGAGATGAACTCATCGCCTCTCCACTGCCTTTCGGTCTCCTCCTTTCTTCCATAAGCTTCTACAAGCTTCCTAAGACTTATTCCCTATCGACTTATATACAAAATGGCCTGGAAAATGAAGCCCAACCTTAATCGGTTGACAAATTCAAAGGCATCTGTCGACTACTCGAGACCGACCTCCCCAATCTGTCGATAGATTCCTTCCTCTTGTTGCAATCAGTCAACAGATCCCACACCATATTGTTGGTCCCTTAAGGTATGATCACTCAAGAGGGGGTGAATTGAGTATTTAATTTTTTTTTAATTACTTAATTAAAAATTCTTATTATTTAATTTTAAACAAATTAAGATTTTGTAACTATGTTTGTTAGAATGGAACTGCTATGGCACACACTAAGAAAGGGGGTGAATTGGTATATAAAAATTCTCTTGTAAATAATTAATTGTTGAAGTATTTGATTAAGAGATTTTGTCAATTAGTTATTTAATATGGCAATTTAGAGATTTTGAAGGAAAAGAATAGCATTAAATTCTTTTTAATGTTGGAATTAAAGGAATTTGCCAAGGTGGCAATTTAGTAATTTTTAATTAAGAGAATAACATTTAAAGAGAATTTAATTTTAGTTATTTAGTGTGGAAATTAAGTGCAAGGACTTGAGGGTCATTTAAGGGTTTGTTATTAGAATTTAATTATTAATTAAAGTTATTATGGTTAAGGGATTATGATAATCCATAAGTGAGATGGTTTTAGTTTAAAGTCTCCTAGTTATATGATATCCATATGTGAGATGGTTTTGGTTTAAAATAGTTATATTAAGAGAAGGAATCCATGTTAGAAAGGGAGTAGGATCTAGGATTTTTATATAACATTTAATGGCATTTATTTATTATGAAAATTAAATGCAAGGGCATGAAGGTAATTCTAGAGTTTTATTATTATTTGAGAGTTTTAATAATAATTTTTGTATTATTATTAATTAAGTGAGATTATGTATTTAAAGGAGAATGAGAATCCATGTATGAGATGGTTTTGGTTTAAAGTCTCCTAGTTATATTAGGAGAAGGAATCCAAGTTATAAAGGGGGTGGGATCTAGGGTTTTTATACCTCTATATATAGAGCCTATTAGCTTAGCTTTTTTTCACCCTATGTGAAGAACCAAGAGGCCAAGAGATAGCAAAGGCTTTCTAGAGTCTTCAGGATCGCTCTAGGGTTCGATCAGAGAGTTCTATCAGGCAAGTATTCTTCCTGTAATCCCTTCCATTACAGGTTCATATAAGTTTTGATTTCAGATTATTCCAGTTCTTCATTGTAGTTTTCAGATTTATATCATTAAGCAGAGACGTATATATATATGCGTATAATAGTGAAGTTATGAGCAAGTTCTATTAATCCTCATCTATTTTGGATTGCAAGTTCTATTAATCTTCATCCATTTTGGATTACAAGTTCCATTAATCCTTATCCATTTTGGATTGCAAGTTCCACTAATCCTCATCCATTTTGGATTCTAAGTTCCATTAATCCTCATCCATTTTGGATTGCAAGTTCTACTACTCTAAACTTCTAATATCCAAATACCTTGTATCGTATCCGGATGTATCTAAATTTCTTCGAGTATGATATTCAGATGGTTTGTTTATACATCCGGAAAGGTTAAGATAATATCCAGATGCCTCCCTCAAAAGTTGAATTTTTCATTCGAATAGTCCCCAGTTATATCCGAATGCATCAATGAGATATTCGAATGACCAGAATCATATCCGGATGTCCTAGTTCATATCCGAATACATCCCAACATATTTGAATAGCTTCTACTTTGAATGTCAGTGTATCTGGATGAGCCTTCTTTATATCCAGATGTCTTTCATCATATTCGGATATCCTTCCTGATATCTGGGTGACTTTTCCAGAAATCCAATTTAGCTTCCAGTGAGTCCTAATTCAAGTTTAATTCAAAAAATGTATTCAATACCTTCCAACATTGAATTCATAAGCCAGAACATGACAAGTTAATCATACCCATACCCTAAATCATAGTTTAGTGAATCTTTGTATTCTAATATATAGATGAAGATCATATGATGTTCAGCATTATTATAACATGATCAACATTATTTTGTGAGATTATGTGCATACATTTTGGTATGAGCATTGAGCATGACTTTATATGGAGCACTACATATCGTGTGCTAGCATTTATGTGAGCATTGTATTGCATTATGCGCGCCAGGCGGCTTGTCTGCGGGGATCCCATTAGTTTCAGTTTCGACTCAGTTTATGAGTTGCCCGCCTGGGGGCCACCAGGAGGCCAGGGGCTTATTGCCCACAGTATGTGCTTACAGTTTTTTCTGTTTACAGGATTCAGATCTGTCAGGTATGTTTTATCAGATTATGTGGGCCTGTGAGCCAAAGTTGTATACCTGCATTTAGTTTACAGTTTATGTGCATTACATTTTTATGAATGCAAACAGACAATGACTATACAGTATAAGTTCAATGAGTATTTATCAGTATCGACATTATTCGATTCAGCTTCAGTTATTCTTTCCAACTTATTACTTGCTGAGCTTTGTAGCTCACCTTGTACTCTTCACCCCCTCCAGGTTCTAGCAAGAGAGTACCAGATGTGGAGCCTAACAGCAGTGGTCTATAGTGTGTGTACATGGAGCCGCTCAAGATAAAAGATGTCTGGGAGTCGATTGAGTTTTATAGTATTTTCTCAGTCTAGATCTATTTTATATTTCAATTAAGGGATTGTCCCTTAGTCAGAGTTTATGCTTTTCAGTTATATTAACTCAGAGTTTTTATTTCAGTTGATTGAGATGTTCAATCATGGTATCAGATTTCAGTTTATTAGTTAGTTTATTTTATTTTCCCGTAGCACCTCCTCTCGGAAATTTCTAGGAGAGGGGGGGTGTTACAGTATTGGTATCAGAGAGGTGTTTTGAGGAGTCTCTCGTACACACATAGGACGTTGGGTAGAGTTAGGACTTGTTTCTGTCAGTTAGACATGATTAGCCCAATTAGCAGTATTCTAACCCTAAGTAGTGATGCTGAAAGGTGAGTAATAGAGGTGGACGACCCTGTACTCGCAATCAGGCTGCTTCTATGCAAGATGAGGTTCCAGTGTCCACACCAGGCTCACCAAGAGAGTCTAGTCGCAATCTATGGCAGGGAATGGCTGAGATGCGAGGTATGTTAGTAGGATTGATAAGGGTGATAGACACCCTTGTTACTAATCAAGTAAGGGAATCACAAGTTCCCAAAGAAGTAGGAGGTAGTAGAGGTGATAAGCTAGTAGCTCCAACAACTCTAGTTGTGAAGGCAGATATGGGGAGTCAGCTATTAAAGGATTTCATGGCCTTCCGACCACCAGTGTTCCAGGGAACCACAAATGTAATAGCAGTTGAGAATTAGATGCTATTGATAGAGAAACATCTCTGATCTATTGGTTGTGCGGACGATCGCCGAGTACGACTTAGCACATTTTTATTTAGAGGCGAAGCTGAGAGTTAGTGAAAGACTGCCTCCCAAAGGTTTGGTAATCAAGAACCCAAATGGATTAAATTTCAGCAAGTATTCCATGACGCTTATTACCTAGTGTGGGTCAAGAACCAGAATGTTTTTGAGTTCGCTGAGTTGGTGTAAGGTACCAAGATAGTGGCCCAATATGAGGTAGAGTTCACAACTTTGTCTGGATAGGCCTCAGAGTTGATGTCCACTGAAGCAAGAAGGCTGTTAAATTTCAGAGAAGATTGCGTGCTGATATTTGCCACGCTTTTGGAAGAGCTCAGAATGTGGATTATGCCACGATAGTTCAAGCAAGCATACCTACCAAGAGAAATGTTTGAAAATTGTGAGATCGAGATACATGATAAGAAGTTATTTGGAGAGTTAGAAATTCTTGATGTTAGAAATTTTGATTTGTTCCTTAGCATGGATTAATTGTCATGGCATCATGCAAGAGTTGACCATCGACAAAAGATTATTGACTTTGATCTACCTCAACAGCTAGTTCAGATATATAAAGGAGTCAAGCCTATGGCTACAATACCTATGATCATAGTGATGAAAGTAGAGGAGCTGTTGTGTGATAGATGTGAAGCTTACCTAGCCTTTGTTGCCTCAGATGAGAGAAGCAAGAAGAAGTTGTTTGGGGTGCCAGTAGTATGATATTTCTCAAATGTTTTCCTTGATAAATTACTAGGATTACCTGCCCATAAAGGAGTAGAGTTTATTATTGAGTTATTTCCTAGTATACTGCCTATTTCTAAGGCTCCATATCGAATGACACCTAATAAGCTAAAGGAGTTGAAAGCCCAGTTAGAAGAACTAATAGAGAAAGAGTTTTATCCAACCCAGTTCATCCCTATGGGGTGCACCAGAATGATTTATGAGAAAGAAAGATGGATCTTTAAAGTTGTGCATAGATTATTGTCAGTTGAATCAGGTGACAGTGAAGAACTAGTATCCTTTACCTCGAGTGGATGATTTATTAGACCAGTTGCGAGGAGCTAAAGTGTTATCAAAGATAGATTTGAGATAGAGAGACCACCAGGTGCGAGTTAGAGATGATGATATTCAAAAAGATTGCTTTCAGAACTCGCTATAGACACTATGAGTTTGTGGTGATGCCATTTGGGTTAACTAATGCCCCAACTATTTTCATGGATTTGATGAATTGAGTTCTACGTGAGCACCTAGATTGCTTCATTATTATCTTCATAGATGATATTCTAGTTATTCACCCAGTGTAGAGGAGAATACGAAGCATCTTACTATAGTATTGTAGAGGCTTAGAGAGAAGCAATTATATGTCAGGTTTAGCAAGTGTGAGTTTGGCTCACTCAGATTGGATTTCTAAGCCATATGGTGTGTGGAGATGGTATTTTAGTGGATCTAGATAAGACTAAAGCAGTTATGGATTGGCCAAGGCATACGACACTGACCGAGATAAGTAGTTTTCTATGTCTTACAGGCTATTATAGGCAATTCTTTAAGGGATTTTCCCGTTTATCTTCCCCTATGACTAAGCTAACAAGAAAATGAGAGAAGTTTGAATGGAATGTTGCGCGTGAATGTGCTTTTCAAGAATTGAAGTAAAAGTTGACTACTACACCAGTCTTAGCTATACCAAGAAGTGGAGAGAAATATTCCATTTACAGTGATGCCTCCCACTTAGGATTGGGATGTGAATTGATTTAAGAGGGTCGAGTTAATGCCTATGCTTAAGGCAATTGAAGAAACATGAGGTGAATTACCCCACTAATGATTTGGAGTTAGCAACGATAGTATTTGCATTAAAGATATGACAACCCTATTTATATGATGAGAAAGTTGAGATTTATACAGATCATAAGAGTTTACATTACCCTCTATCCCAGAAAGAATTGAACATGAGGTAGAGACGTTGGGTCGAGTTATTTAAAGACTTCGACTGTGAGATTCTATACCATCTAGAAAAGATTAATGTAGTAACTGATGCTTTGAGTTGGCGAGGAGCTTTTATGGCTACGATGATGGTTTAAGAATGGAAGTTATTGGAGAAATTAAGTGCTTTATTTATTTCAACCCTAGAGGATAGATCAGTGATGAATTGCGCTTGTATGAGGGTGTAACCCTAGTTATTTGATTTAATCAAGAACCAACAATCAAAAGATGAGAAGTTGACACAGATTTTAGCAGATATTGAGAAGTTTTTCTCCTTTGGGATATACTATATGGAGTGATGGAATACCCTTATTTCAGGGACACATCTGTATACCAGATAATAGAAATTTTAAGCAAGAGATTTTCAATGAAGAAAGATGTAGCCAAATATATTTCATAGGGTTTAGTATGCTAGCAAGTTAAAGAGAACATCATAAACCCGTAGGTTTATTAGTTCCATTAACCTATTTTAGAGTGGAAATACGATAATGTTGCTATGAATTTTTGTGATGGGTTACCCAGGATGACAAGAGGCTATGATGTTATATTGGTGATTGTCGATCGTTTGACTAAATCAACCCATTTCTTCCTATTAAGAAGACTTACCCATTGAATAGATTTTCAAGAATTTATATTGAGGAGATCGTGAAATTATATGGTGATCCATCCAGTATTGTATCAGATCGAGATCCTCATTTCACTTTTCATTTTCGGAGAGCTTTGCATGATGCATTAGGATCTCAGTTGAAGTTTAGTACAATATTTCATTCGCAGACAGATGGTCAATCAGAAAGGACTATCAGGACTCTCGAGGATATGTTAAGAGCCTATGTTCTAGATTTTCGAGGTAGTTAGGATGAGCATCTACCTTTGGTAGAATTTACCTACAATAAAAGTTTCCATTCAAGTATTGGAATGTTCGTATGAGGCTTTGTATGGGCGACCATGTCGATCGCCGATATGTTGGGAAGAGATTGATGATAGGGCTTTATCAGGTCCTGAAATTGTTGAGTAGGCGTCAGAAAATATTCGAGTTATCAAAGCTAGAATGAAAACAGGCCAAAACAGACAGAAGAGCAACGTAGATAAGCGACGACGAGATCTCGAGTTTGAGGTAGGTGACCATGTTTGGTTGAGAGTCAGGCCTATTAAAGGAGTTCATAGATTTGGCATAACAGGGAAGCTTAGTCCCCGTTACGTTGGTTCGTTAGAGATTTTGAGATGGATAGGGACTTTAGCATATGAGTTAGCTTTGGCACCTTAGTTATCCTATGTTAATAATGTGTTTCACATTTCGATGTTGAGGAAGTATGTGCCAGATCCTTAGCATGTGATTGATTTTCAAAATCTTGAAATTAGAGAAGACGTGTCTTATGAAGAGATGCTTATCAATATTCTAGAGTGAAAATAAAAGATTTTGAGGAATCGTTCAATTCCTCTTGTAAAAGTGCAGTAACAGCGACACTTGTCAGAAGAGGTAATGTGAGAATTAGAAGAAGAGCTGAGGCGTCTTTACCCCCTCGTTGTTTGAGTAACTAGATACGAATTTGGAGGACCAAATTCTTTTAAGGAGGGGAGAAATTGTAACGACCCGTCAGAGGGTCCAATATTTAATTAGTATTATTTAATTAATTATTGAAGTATTTGATTAAGAGATTTTGTCAATTAATTATTTAATATGGCAATTTAGACATTTTAAAGGAAAAGAATAGCATTAAATTATTTTTAATGTTGGAATTAAAGGAATTTGCCAAGGTGGCAATTTAGTAATTTTTAATTAAGAGAATAGCATTTAAAGAGCATTTAATTTAATTATTAATTAAAGTTATTATGGTTAAGGGATTAAGATAATCCATAAGTGAGATGGTTTTGGTTTAAAATAGTTATATTAGGAGAAGGAATCCATGTTAGAAAGGGAGTAAGATCTAGGATTTTTATATAACATTTAATGACATTTATTTATTGTGAAAATTAAATGCAAGGGCATGAAGGTAATTCTAGAGTTTTATTATTATTTGAGAGTTTTAATAATAATTTTTGTATTATTATTAATTAAGTGAGATTATGTATTTAAAGGAGAATGAGAATCCATGTATGAGATGGTTTTGGTTTAAAGTCTCCTAGTTATATTAGGAGAAGGAATCCAATTTATAAAGGGAGTGGGATCTAGGGTTTTTATACCTCTATATATAGAGTCCATTAACTTAGTTTTTTTTCACCACATGTGAAGAACCAAAAGGCCAAGAAATAGCAAAGACTTGCTAGAGTCTTCAGGATCGCTCCAGGGTTCGATCAGAGAGTTCTATCAGGCAAGTATTCTTCCTATAATCCCTTCTATTACAGGTTCATATCAGTTTTGATTTCAGATTATTCCAGTTCTTCATTGTAGTTTTCAGATTTATATCATTAAGCAGAGACGTATATATATATATATGCGTATAACAGTGAAGTTATGAGCAAGTTCTATTAATCCTCATCCATTTTGGATTACAAGTTCCATTAATCCTCATCCATTTTGGATTGCAAGTTCCATTAATCCTCATCCATTTTGGATTGCAAGTTCGATTAATCCTTATCCATTTTGGATTGCAAGTTCTACTACTCTAAAGTTCTAATATCCAAATACCTTGTATCGTATCCGGATGTATCTAAAGTTCTTCGAGTATGATATCCGGATGGTTTGTTTATACATCCGAAAAGGTTAAGATAATATCCGGATGTCTCGCCTGATATCCGGATGCCTCCCTCAAAAGTTGAATTTTTCATTCGAATAGTTCCCAGTTATATCCGAATGCATCAGTGAGATATTCGGATGACCAGAATCATATCCGGATGTCCTAGTTCATATCCGAATACATCCCAGCATATTCGAATAGCTTCTGCTTTGAATGTCAGTGTATTCGGATGAGACTTCTTTATATCCGGATGTCTTTCATCATATCCAGATATCCTTCCTGATATCCGAATGACTTTTCCAGAAATCCAATTTAGCTTCCAGTGAGTCCTAATTCAAGTTTAATTAAAAAAATGTATTCAATACCTTCCAATATTGAATTCATAAGCCAGAACATGACAAGTTAATCATACCCATACCCTAAATCATAGTTCACTGAATCTTTGTATTCTAATATATAGATGAAGATCATATGATGTTCAGCATTATTATAACATGATCAACATTATTTTGTGAGATTATGTGCATACATTTTGGTATAAGCAGTGAGCATGACTTTATATAGAGCATTACATATCGTGTGTTAGCATTTATGCGAGCATTGCATTACATTATGCCTGCCAGGCGGGTTGTTCGCGGGGATCCCATCAGTTTCAGTTTCAACTCAGTTTATGAGTTGCCCGCCTAGGGGCCACCAGGGGGCTAGGGGCTTATTGCCCACAGTATGTGCTTACAGTTTTTTCTGTTTACAGGATTCAGATCAGTCAGGTATGTTTTATCAGATTATGTGGGCCTATGAGACAAAGTTGTATACCTGCATTTAGTTTACAGTTTATGTGCATTACATTTTTATGAATGCAAACAGATAATGACTATATAGTACAAGTTCAATGAGTATTTATCAGTATTGATATTATTCGATTCAGTTTCAGTTATTCTTTCTAGCTTATTACTTGCTGAGCTTTGTAGCTCACCTTGTACTCTTCACCCCCTCCAGGTTCTAGCAAAAGAGTACCAGATGTGGGGCATAGCAGCAGTGGTCTATAGTGTGTGTATGTGGAGCCGCTCAAGATAAAAGATATCTGGGAGTCGATTGAGTTTTATAGTATTTTCTCAGTCTAGATCTATTTTATATTTCAGTTAAGGGATTGTCCCTTAGTTAGAGTTTATGTTTTTAGGTTGTATTGACTCAGAGTTTTTATTTTAGTTGATTGAGATGTTCAGTCATGGTATCAGATTTCAGTTTATCAGTTAGTTTTATTTTATTTTCCCCATAACACATCTTCTCAGGCAGTTCTAGGAGATGGGGTGTTACATCTCTTCCCTTAAAAATTATTTTGATAAACAGAGATGTCATCTGTGAAGACCATGACTTCGTTAAACCTCAAGACCTTGAAATGGCACGATGAGATATCAACTGTATGAAGACAATCTCATAGATAATGAAGAACAAAAGATTGAAAAATATGAAATCTTCTTCAATGAGAAGTTAAATATATGAATCAAGTGAGGAATATAAAGATGCTTGAAAAGATAAATAAACAAAGAGCACAAGCAAGAAATGGACATAAGGATTTATAGTGGTTCGGTTTAACCCAAGCCTAATCCACTACCTTAGCTCCTCACTAAGGATTTTGTAAACCAATCCACTATAACCTCCTACTTGACCCCAAGTAGGTCATCTAGTCCAAGATTAGGAATTACAACCTCCTTCTTACAAAAGTAGGCCCTCTAGCTACGCAAACTAGGAAAATAAGAACGATACAAATGAAAGAGAGAAGCTAAGAGTTAACACTTTTAGTTACAAGTTCTCTCACAATGAAAACGAGGTTTAAGAACAAATTTACAATGATAAAACGAAGTCTTGGAGAGAAAAATACAACAGTAAAAGCCCAAATTTTATAAGCTTGAGTAAAAATGATTTGAACTCTTTGGATCAACTCGTTCCCATCCATTAGCCTCTTCTTGATCATCCTTGAGTTGTACATATAGTCATCCCAAAAGATTGAAGAGGAAACTAGCCATTTGTGACCGTTGGGATTTGAAAAAACTAGCCGTTTGAGGCTTTCTGCAATGAAATTTAGTCGACAGAATCAAGCAAAATAACAAGCTTAGTCGATAGAGAAAATAGGTTGGTCAACCAAGTCATAAAGACAACAAGGCACTTAGTTAACCAAGACAAAATAGGCATGGCAATTAGTCGACCAAGGGTACCCATTTGTCGACAGACTCAAAGAGTTAGTCGACCAAGTCATATCAAAAGCACTGTTAGTCGACCAAGGTTTAAGGTTAGTCAACCAAGACCATAACATATATATTGTTAGTCGACCAATGTTTATAGTTAGTCGACCAAGGCACAAACAAACACACTGTTAGTCGACAAATCCCATAGGTTTAGTCGACCAAGTCAAGCTTTAAAGGTAAAAAAACATTCTGTTAATCGACCAATGAAGAGCAACATCAATCCAATACATTATAACTTATTTACATTTCCTTAATTTATATTTTACCTTCTATTTACTTTAATACACAAATGTAAATAACAAAGTACCCCTTATTTGGATTCAATAAAAATATCTAGAAAAACAAAATCCTTATTAATATGAAATTAGAATTTGGATTTTAGTACAAACTCAAGATTTAGCAATAGTACCACCTCCAAAATACATACTTTCCATTTCTTGAAAAATTCATTAAAAATCGTTTTAACAACAATGAATACTATATATCAAAATACCGGGAGATAGTTTTATAAAAAGAAAACATTTTCTTATAACTCTCCTTATAAGGTGCTAACCTTCCAGACTTGGAAAAAATATGACTTTGAAATCTCGATACTTGAAATTCATTTGGTTTTCATTCTCACAAAGTAATACTTGTTATTGAAATTTATTTATGTTGAAAACCACAACCTTGATTCATGACTTAGGGATTAAACAAAATATGTTTTTTATCATCAAAACTAATATACAAAAAGTATAACAACAATGTTTATGTGAGTTTGAGATCAATAAATTACAAACCACAATATATAGTAAGAATAAATAAATGAGGCACAAGACAATTTATAGTGGGTCGGTGTCTCCACACACCCCTACTCTACTCTCCCAAGGTCTCAACCACCTTTGGGGTTCTACTAATCTCACCAAGATTTTCATACTAGCTCACATTGGAAACTAGATACACTCATAGATTACAACGGATTCTAGGAAAACCACCATCACCAAGGTTTTCTCCCTAGCTTACCTTGAAAACTAGATACACCTAGATTTTAATGGTTTTAGAAAACCAATACAATCCACAAGTTTTTATGGATACAAATATTTGTCCACAATTGTACCCAAATAAATAAGCAATTAAGCGCAAATATATAAGGTAATGAAATATAAATAATTAAATCAATAACCTCGGTTGGAGAAATTTGGATTTGTCGTAGAAGACTTGAAACTTTTTTCTCCTCTTGCCCAGCAGCTTTTTGATGGATGTGCAATGTAGCTTTGAGAGCCTTGGATTACTTGGATTTTCGCTTGAGTGTTTTTGGGAGCTTTTGAGTGCTGTGAATGTGCAATACATGATCTCTAAAATTAGTTTGGGGCTATTTATAGGCATTTTGAAAAATACTGTTCATTGTCACCGCACTGTTCACCAACAGCTAGATTACTATTCCAACTGTCTAAATACTGTAGCACACTGTAGCAACAGTGAAAATTTTGATTTTTGGTCCAAATTTTGAGAAAAAATTATTTTAAGAATTTTTAAATACTCGAAAAATAATTTAATAGAAAATACTAATTTTGATAACACATATATTGTGCCAAATTATTTTATAAATTAATCGAAAATAATTATGTACAAAATATCACTTTTGTTAATCATCAAAACTTTAATTAAAAATTAAATAGAGCAAGTTGGCTCAACACATATGTCAACTAACTCTTCCTGTGCACCAATCTATCGATAGCCTTGCCTCATCTGTCGACTACTAGACACCATTTCTTCCTTAATTTTAGCTCCCAACATCCTATTCAACCATCAAATACCTCATGTTGTAACACCCCAAATTTGTTCAGGCATGTTATAACTTAGGATTTCAGGAATTTTTTTTTCACAACACATCCACTAATGCATAATGTACAATTCCTAAAAATCTCAATTCTACCTTCTCATCCTATCAAATTCAAATAGCTAAAACAGGTGTTATAATTACAATTGCGGAGGCTAGATTGAACTTGATATGGTACATAACCATCATACTTTATTTATCTTATGAGAAACAGTTCAAGACGTTTACAAAATGAATTACATGAATATCATATCTTGAAACGATAATCGAACGTCTCAAACTTAACCAAAATATACTAAGGTTTACATAAGTTCGTACATAATCAAAAACATGCTAAACATGCTACACATGGCAAAATAAGCTTATTCTTCAACTATCTCCTTTCCCTTATAGTCGTTTGTTGAACCTAGAACGTTTGAATATTCCAGGGACACAATCCAATTAAAAGATGAATCTTCTAGTGAGAACTTCAAAACAGTATATATTAATGCATGAACATGAATAAAACGTATGAGGAAACAACGAGGACTACTCCGAAGTGCCTTGTGAACATGTCAACATCCTTCAACGAGAACTTTCTCAATGGTGCACGCATAGTGCCTCTCTAGAGGTCCTTAACCATGTCACCTTGACCAGACTTGTAACACCCCAAATTTTTCGAGTGTGTTATAATTTAGGATTTCGGGAATGTAAAAATTTTTTATATCACAATACCTGTCATACACCACACAATATCCCAAAAACCCTAATTTTCACCTTCTTAGCTTAACAAACCCAATAATCAAATAGCTAAAACAGGCGTTAAAATTTCAAATGCGAAAACTAGATCGAACCTGATATAGTTCACAACCATAATGTTTTATTTATCATAAAATTGTTCAAGATGTCTACAAAATGTATTACATGGACATAATCTCTAGCAAATGATAATTGAACATCTTAAACATATCCAAAATTACATAACTTTGCACATAAACAAAAGTATGCTAAACATGCTACAGGTAGTAAATTAAGCTTATTCTTCAGCTACCTCATTTCCCTTAGAGCCACTCGTAGAACCTGGAACGTTTGAATATTCCAGGGATATAGTCCAATTAGAAGATGAATCTTCTAGTGAGAAACTCCAAAAAAAAAGTTTATAACGATGCATGATCAGGTATAAAATGTATGAGAAGACAAGGAGAACCACTCCGAGTGCCTCGTGAACACATCAGCCTCCTCCAACGAGAGCTTTCTTAATGGTGCACGCATAGCGCCTCTCGGGAGGTCCCTAACCATGTCACTTCGGCCCAACCTCATAGAACTCATGCAAGCACTACATTCATTGCTCCTTAGACTCACGGTCTTCCCCATGAGAGCTTTCTCAATGGCACACCCATAGCGCCTCTCAGGGGATATCCGACTTTTGCCCTCGGCCAACAAAAAATAGGTACAACAGTATAGCCACACAAATTTTATAAATGCAACAGTTAAAAAGCCAACAGCATATATTTTCAGGAAAATTCAGTTCATAGATGCAACATGATTTCACGTAAGCGAATAATAAGAGTTTACGTATAAGAACTTCATGAAACACGTGTCATGCAATAGAAGTCTCTCATAAGAGAAATAAAAATAGGATTTGGAGTACAGGAGTCTCACCTTGTTGGTTTATCTCTTCGATGGTATAATTTCACAGCAAACGACCTAGGTTTCTGCATAAAACATGCATTTTCGTAAACCTAACCTTGAATATGTTTACATAGGGTTGAAAGGTATTAAATTAGGGGTATAACTAGAAAATTTGAAGGAAAATAGACCCATCACGCGCCTTCACGCGCCTAAAGAAGGTCGGCCATGCGCCTTCACGCGCAGCCATTTTTCGGTGCGTGTAACTCACGCGCAGGCACCAGAATTCGGACAACAACGCCTTGTTTTCGTATTTCGGCCATATCTCCCTCGTTTTAACTCCGATTTGACCCCCTTCTGAACCTAAGTGACCCTCTCTTCCCTCTCTACAGGATTATAAAAAAAAGGGACTTACCTTGCCTTTTTTCTGACTAATTTTGGCAAATTCTAGTGAAGACCCGCAACTCTGACGAGGCTCGTTCTCTACCGCTTCTGTGTCGCTTTCTTCCTGCCTTCTTGACGAACTCCCTTCTCTCTCTCTAGAGAAAGCTCCTCCTCTTAGAGTGCTTCACTCCTCAAACTTGGTTGGAATGATTTGAGAAGAACCCATGGTGCCTTTTTATAGATTTCTTCAACCAATCACATTATGCCACTTGTCACAATCTTAGCCATGGACTCCAAAGACTCAAACCTATAATTGAATGGCTTTTGAAATCCAAAGCTATAATGAATTCAACTTTTGAAATCCAAGCTAAAATGCCAAACTTCTTTCAAATAACACTTTGGCCCTTATTTCTAGTCCTTAACTTCAATATTTTACCACATAAGCTCTTAATTTTATCCTTATTTCGTTTGGATAATTCTTTAATTACAATTACACCCTCAAACATCAAATTTATCGAGATACTTAAAATCTCAAATTTAATAACTCAAAATTACTTGATATATACGATTTTTCGGAAGCCCCTTACCATCATTCAGTCTTTTCAGGTTATAACTTAGCTTAACCAAAAATCGTCTTTTATTTTATTTCTTTCAGCACCATAAATATCGCCTCAAGACGCTTGTCAAAAATATACCTTTATCCTTAGGTATCTAAACTCCAGGGCACTCCCTACGACCGATTCGGTCACTTGTTGCCATTTTAAGCATATTTTTCAATATTTTAAACTTAATTAGAATACGTGGCAACCTTACAAAAATATGGGGTATTACAAGACTTCATAGAACTCATGCAAACACTACATTCGTTATCCCTTTGACTCATGGTCTTTCCCATGAGAGCTTTCTCGATGGTGCACGCATAGCGCCTCTCGGGGGATATCCAAACTTTTTCCTTTTGGCAACAATAGATAGGTATAATAGTATAGCCACACGGATTTTATAAAGGCAACAGTTGAAAGCCAACAACATATATTTTAAGGAAAACACTTTTTCATATATGTAACATGATTTCATGCAATAGGAGTCTTTTGAAGGGAGTTTAACAGCCTCACACAAAATAGAATTATGGGTGTCAGAGTCTCACAAACACGTTTCATGCAATAGAAGTCTCATGTAAGAGAAAAAATAGGGTTTGGAGTATAAGAGCCTCATCTTGAACTTAATTTGGGTTTTCTCGAAATTTGTGCCCGATCTCGATTCTCGTGCCAGACGCACTCTTGCTCAACCATGAGCCTCAACGATCCCTAGCCATCATATTTATTCAAAGAAATATCAATATCTATTTTTTTTCTAATTTTCTTCCTATTTTCTCCTCGAAAATTCCAAAATAAATACCTTCTCAAATATTTTCCCAAATTGTTCACCACCATAAATCCTAAAATATTTTTCTAAATGATATAAAAAAAATTTGAGAAAATACCTCAACCTACGCGCCTACGCGTATTGGATCGCTCATGTAATGCACGTGCTGGTCATCTTCAAGCTTTTTTCAATTGCTGGCGATTGCTCTGATTAACGAATTTTTGCATCACTTTGAAGATCCCTTGCAATCGAGCCAAGAGGTATGCTTCTTGGCCCGAAAGCACCACCGAAGGTCTCCCAAAATGGCCAAAAACAATCCGGCTTCTAGCGAGATTCGTGATTCCAGCCATCCCTTGAAATGACTTTAAATCAACACGAAAATGTCCCAAAATCTCTAGAAATTATCTCCAAGACCTCTAAAGCAAAAGCCCTCTATCAAATATCTCAAAAACAGTCCAAAAATTGAGAGATTGATTACCCCATTTTTGGTCGAAACCCTTTCCTATTTATAGGAAAAATCCGACCACTCTCTGGATAATTAACGACTATTACTTTGCCCACACGCTTCCTAGGACCATGCTCGGCCATACACTGGTAAGGTACAACCACCCCATCGCTGGATTTTGGCCCATGGCAAGAGTCAGGTTAGACTATTACACTTTGGCCCCCTTAAAAATTTCCTTTGCATTTTGACCCTCTCCTTGAAGACCTTGAGATATCCAACAATTTCATTAAGTCCCATAAGTTTTAAAACTTTCATTTTATCCTAAAAAATTTAGAAAAACCATCGTTTTGACAAACCTCAGCCAAAATTAATAATTTACACTTAGGTCCAAATATATTTTTTGACCGCAAACCCTTTTGTTTCATCCCAAAACCACTTAAGGGTTGTTATATTCACAAAATATGAACCTCCGCAGGTTTCCGTTGACTTCTCGAAAGCCCCTTACCATCATTCGGTCTTTTAGGCTATAACTTAACTATACCAAAAACTGTTCCGAATTTGATTTCTTTTGGCATCATATATCCCGTCTAGAGACACTCATCGATATCATACCCTTATCTTTAGACATTAAGTTCCGAGGCACTGCCTACCGTCGATTTGATGATTTATTTTACTGTCAAACCAATTTTTTGGTATTTTAAACTCATCTAAATTATGTAGCAACCTCACAAAAACATGGGGTATTACATTCTTCCCCCTTATAAAAATTTTGTTCTCTAAATTTAGCATATACTCGAAATCATTAAAGGTCAAATAACTATTACACTCTGAAATACAATTTCTAGAAGAAAATAATAAAAATTTCCTATCCCAATTCCATTTCCTTGAACAAATGAGGATATTTCTTCCTAATTGTTTCCTCGAGTTCCCATGTTGCCCCATCATTCGAGTCCTTTCCCCACTGAACCTTCACTAATAGGATCGCTTTATCCTCATCAGTTGAGTTCGGCGATCCAAAATTCATCCAGGTGACCCCGGGTATTTCAAATCATTCCTTAGCTCAATTGTCTCCACCCGAACTATGAGGGTTGGATCTAGTACATGCCTTTGAAGTTGGCAGACATGGAACACGTTATGAATCCCAAACAAGCTAGGCTGAAGCTCTAATCGATAGGTCAAAGGTCTGACTCTTTCCACAATTGAATATGACCCCATATCCCGTGGCTTTAGCTTTGCTTTACCACTTCCACATGTCACTAAATACTGGGGTGACACTTTGAGATACACCAGATCACCTACCTCAAACTCTAGATCCCTTCTTCTTTGGTCAACATACAATTTTTGTTAGCCTTGCGCAGCTCGAATCTTTTCTTGGATTATCTAAATCTTATCTGTAGTTTATTGCACAAGTTTGGGTCCTAATATCTATCGTTCCCCTACTTCAGTCCAACAGATGGGCAACCGACACTTTCTTCCATACAGAGCCTCATAAGGAGCCATCTTGATGCTACCACGGTAACTATTATTATACGGGAATTTTACCAATGGCAGATGCTCCACCCAATTTCCTCCAAAATCAAGGGCACAAGACCTCAACATATCTTCAAGTGTTTGAATAGATTGCTCTGATTGCCTGTTAGTTTGCGGGTGATAAGTCGTACTGAATTTCAACTGAGTCCCCATGCACTCCTGTAAACTCTCCCAAAACTTTGAGGTGAACCTCTAGTCTTAATTTGAGACTACACTTATCGGAGCACCATGGAGTCATACTATTCCTGTAACACCCCATATTTTCGTTAGGTTGCCACGTAAAATACCAAAAAATTTGTTTGTAAGGGTAACAAGTGACCGAATTAGCTACAGGGAGTGCCCTGGAGCTTAGATAACTAAGGAAAAAGGTATGTCATGGACGAGCATCCCGAGTCAAGATTTATGAAATTAAAAGAAATCGGAATCGAGATAGTTTTTGATACAACTATAATTTGGGTTGAAAAATCGAACGATTATAAGGGAGCTCCAAGAAGTCAATAGAACCTTGAAGGGGCTCTGATTTTTTTTAAGGATTAACCTTGAGGTGGTTTCGAGATAAAACAATAACCTGGTGAGGATATTAGGGCAAAATCGTCTTTATAAAGTTATCTTAGACTTATTAATTTTGCATTTTCTGTATCGTAATGCAAATTAATTTGATGTTTGAGGATGTAATTGCAATTAGAGAATTGTCCAAGTGAAATTGAGATGAAATGTGGGATTTAAATGTGTAATTTCCCATATATATTAGTGTATTATATATATATATATATATACATGTGCATGTATGCTGGTGGAAAGCTTTTGGGAAGCTTCATGGCCAAATTAATAAGAGTGGTGGCCAAGTTTAGATGCAAGAGTGGTGTCCAAGGTAACTTGAGGCGGTGGGCTCTCCATAAATAGGGGAAGAGATTGAAGAAGAATGGAAGAAGATAGAGGGAGAGCAAGCAATGGCCAAGAAGAATGGCAGCAAATAGCGACAAAAGTGAAGGCTGGGCAGCAGCTAAGGGAGGTTAGCGGTGGTCGTGACAAGCAAGTGGTGGCCAGATGTGGCTAGTACGGACCACAACAGCAGTGACATCCATGGCCGCGAGCTTGCAACAACTGGACGCATGACAAGGGACGGTCGAAGGTGGCCACGGTGACAATCGACAAGGTTAGGGAGGTCGACAGAGGTTTGGGAGACGGTCGATGTGGGCGGAGGTGGCCGACAGTGCTGCAGTGAGGCGGTTGGGTGTGGTTGTTCGTATGAACAGAGAAGAAGGACGGAGAAAGAAGAAGGAAAAGAAAAAAATGAAAAAAAAGAAAAAGAAAAGAAAGAAAAAGGCAAAAGGAAAAAGAAAATAGAAAAAAATGGAGAAAAATAGAGAAAAGCCTCTGAAAATTTCAAAAAATTCTAGGAATTAATTTGGGGCTAGAAGAGCATGCCTGAAACCAGGAAATTATTCGGGCACATGTTTCTAGGTTAGACACAAATTTCGAGAAATCCCAAATTAAGTTAAGATGAGATTCTAATACTCAAATTCCTATTTTTGTGTATAGCTTCTATTGCATGAAACATGTTTTGTGTAACGTTCCTGTATGCAAACTCCTGTTGTTCTTTTACATGAAATCATGTTGCATATATGAAATGTGTTTCCTTGGAAAATATCAGTGTATGCAAACTCCTGAGAAGGTGAAATTAGGGTTTCTGGGAATTTGTGTGATGTATCTCAGTGATTGTAGTATGAAAAAAAATTATATTCCTGAAATCCTAAGTTATAACACTCATAAAAAATTCGGGATGTTATAGTTGGTATTAAAACAAATTAAATAAAAACCCCAAATGGAGACTTAGGGGGGAAAAGGAAACTGATGGTTCGTAAAATGAGATCCCTACTTAGAGACTCGAGGATTGTTGGTTGAGGTCTTAGAGGTTATTGATTTACTAACGTTGTTAAGTGTCAGAATAACGGGTCGGAATAACCTAGCTATGTAAGTTAGAGTCCGATGATATAGTTTGAATAAAGGTTGATTCGGTAACCATGATTATGGATCCATGAGATTTAGAGAATGTTGATTTGAGGTCATTAGTCGAAATCCTTACGATAAATGATGGGATAACTGGAGTTATCAAGAAGAATCGAGTTAGGGATAGTTAGTCTAATGTGACATAACCTAGCTGTCATGATTAGGATCAGGAACGAATGATATGAATTATCGAGGTTTTAATGTAAGGATAAATTAGTGACTCTGAAAATGAGATAAAGGATCCAAGGGTTGGGTCAGGTGTGTAATACCTGGGAATTTTCAAAGGGTTCAAAAGTAATTTATCCGAGGGCGAAAATGAAATTATTCGAAGTTTTGGGGTTTCAATATAATTTCTTGGAGTTATAAACAATCGAATCGATTGAAGGGAATGCCCCAGAACATAAGTATCTTTGGAAGAAAAAGTATGTTGTGGATGAATATAATATCCCATGTTTCGTTTGCTTGCCATGTTGTTTGAATAAGTCTGGGATACCGAAAAATGGTTGTAATAGCAAAGTAAGTTGCCGAATCAGCGACAAGGAATGCCTCATGACTTAGATGTCGAAAAGAAAGGGTATGAATTCATCAAGCATATCAAAACGTGATTTATGACATTTAAAGAAGTCAAATTAGAGACAATTTTTGGTACAGCTTCAATTCAGTCTAAATTACCGAATTATCGTAGGAAACCTCCAGGAAATCAACAGAATCCTGATAGGGCTCTAGTTTTTCGTAAGGAACAACCCTTCAGTGGTTTCGGGATGAAAAAATAGCCCGATGAGGACACTGGGGCGGAATCATCTTTATCGAGTAAGTCTTGGATTATTAATTTGGCTTTTTCGGTATTGAAATGTAAATTAATTTAGTGTTTGAGGGCATAGTTACAATAAAGGAATTATCCAAGTGAAATTAAGATGGTAATTAGGGGGTTAATGTGTAATTTATTTACATTAATAGTGTAATATATAGTATATATACATACACGTGTGTGTTGGTGGAAGCTGTCGAGAAGCTTCATGGTCGAATTGCTTGGAGTAGTGGCCAAGACTTGCTGAAAGAGTGGTGGCCAAGGCTCTTAAGGTGGTGGGTTGCCTATAAATAGAGGGAGAGTTTGAGAGAAATAGAGGGATGAAAGCAAGATGGAAGCAAGGTGGCTAAGAATGACAGGGCAACAAGATGACCAACAACGACCGAGAGCTTCAAATGAGGCAATGGAGCTGATGCTAGTGGCAGGAGGTGACAAAGAAGATGGCCGGAGGTGGCCAAGGCTGGTCGCAAGCAGTGGCCATGGCAGCACGGAATGGAAGGCGACAACGAGTAGGGGGCGGCCGGTGGAGGCCGGCGGCGTTCCAGAGAGGGCAATAACGGCCAGTGGATGGCGCTGGTTGGCTGGCCAAGAAGCTGGTTCGCACGCGGAGGAAGAGCCGGAAAGGAAAAAGAAAGAAGGAAGAAGAAAAAAAGAAAGAAGAAAAAAAGAAAAAATGGAAAAAGAAAAGAAAGAAAAAGGAAAATAGGAAGAAAATTGGGAAAAATTAGGAAAAAGCTTCGAAAATATCCCAAAAAATTTTGAGGATTAATTTGAGACTAGAGGAGCATGCCAAAGCCAATAAATTATTCAGACATGCATTTTGAGGCTTAGCACGCATTATGAGGCTCAAATCGTGTAACAGCCCCTTCTCCTAAAACTGTCGGAGACGAGGTGCTATGGGGAAATAAAATAAAACTAATTGATAAACTGAAATCTGATACTATAAATGAAATCTCAGTCAACTGAAATAAAAACTCTTGAGACAACATAAACTGAAAAACCATAAACTCTGTCTAAGGACAATCCCTCAACTGAAATATAAAATAATCCTAAACTGATAAGACATCAACTAATCCCAAACATCTTTTATCTTGAGCCGCTCCACGTACACACACTACTGAACATTGCTGCTAAGCTCCACATCTGGTACTCCCCGGCTAGGACCTGGAATGGTGAAGAGTACAAGGTGAGCTACAAAGCTCATCATGTAATAAGATGGAAAGAATAACTGAAGCTGAATCGAAGAACATCGATACTGATAAAATACTTACTGAACTTGTACTGAGTATAATCACTGTCTGATTGCATTCATAAAAATATAATGCACATAAACTGTAAACTAAATATAGGCATGCAACTTTGACTCGTAGGCTCACACAATCTATAACACATACCTGACTGATCTAAATCTTGCATACATAAAAACTGTAAGCACATGCTGTAGGCAAAGCGCCTAGCCCTCTGGTCATCACCAGGTGAGCAACTCATAAACTGAGCTAAAACTGAAACTGGTGGGATCCTCGCAGGCTAGCCGCCTGGCACGCATACTGTAATGCAATGCTCACATACATGCTGGCACACGATATGTAGTGCTCCATATAAAATCATGCTCAATGCTCACACCAAAATATATGCACATAATCTCACAGTATAATGCTGATCATGCCATAATAAACTACACATGTAATCTGACCTTCAATATATTGGAGTACAAAGATTCTGTAATTTATGAGTATTGGCGTATTATATTTATCATAAATGTTATGGGTTTCCAATACTGAGGATATTTATTATTTGATTAAATAACAACTGATATTGGAGTTCATTGATCTACAATTTAATTAACAGAGGGACTCATTCGTATGCGAGGAGAAACATCCAAATGTGAACAAGACATTCGGATGCCAAATAAAGCATTCGGATGAAAAGCGTAGCACTTGGGATGCATTTTAATGAGGAAGGAATCATTCGGATGACATATGAAGGTATTTGGGTATCGACTTAAGCATAAGGGAATCAATCAAATGGAAAGGAAGAACATTCAGATGATATCAGAAATTCATTTGGATGATACCATTGTAGCATTCGAATGCTACTCATAAATCTCTAAAATTCGATGAAATTCATTCGAATGGGAGGGCTTACATTCAAATGCTAGATTATTCAAGGCACAGGCTATTTAGATCTTTCAACGACTCATTCGAATAACAAAGCAGACTCATTCGAATGACCTACTCAAAACTTTAAGAACACGATGAGATGAAACGATAACACTGAGAATTCATTCGGATGCCTCAAAACTCATTCGTATGACACAAGGTTCATTCGAATGTCTGGAATCTCATAAGAACAAAACTCATGATAACAGAGGCTACATGTTGAATCAAAACTTAACATTGCTACACCATTCCGAAAGAAATCTTGGGAGTACAATCCCAATTGATTTAATCAATCATAAGGATGAATCAAAGATCATTTTTGAAAGGAAACGTTGTAAGGATTATGCATCACTTATCAAAACTTATTGGATATTGATATAACTGTGAGTATACATATGCATGTAAACTAATAAAGATTTGGAAACAAGAACAAAGAGTCTTATTTAATCTAAGAACGTATGCTAACATTGTTTAGAGGTTATATTTAAAAGAACTGCTATAAAGAATTATGCATATCTTCTTCATGCACTCACTGCTATACGCATATATATATATATACATGCATTGTCTGTAAAACTGAAACTCAACGAAGAGTTACTGAAAAACTGAGATTTAACATTGAATCATGATCCCGTAAGAATCGTTACAGGGATAGATACTTGCTCAAGGAAGCCTTTGATACGCTAACTTAAACATACATATAGACATATAAAAATTGGCTGACATACTAGGAATCAAAACGAGAGTCTTAAAAATTCTGAAAATAAATTATCATGATCCTGTAATGGAAGGGATTAGAGAGAGAATACTTGCCTTAATCTTCTTGATTGAATTGCAACGATTACAAAGCAGCTTCTCCTATGCTAGACACTACTAGAACTTCCTCCATCTTCTGTTCTTCCCATGTCATGAAGAAACTTATGACTATCAGGCTATATATATACAGGCATAAGAAGCCCTAGATCCCACTCCCTTTATAACTTGAAATCCTTATCTTACTACAACTAGGAGACTCTCAATCCAAATCCATCTTATGCATGGATTCTCGCTATCCCTTAAATACATAATCTCACTTAATTAATAATAATAAGAAATTATTATTAAAACTCTTAATTAATAATTAAACTCTAGAATTACTTTCATGCCCTTGCATTTAACTCTTCAATAACTAAATGCCATTTAAATGCTATTGCTCAATTAAAAATCTAAATTGCCACATTAAATAATTAATTGACAAATTCTCAAAACTTAAATAAATACTCAAATAATTCTAAATAAATACTAGGCCCTCTAATGGGTCGTTACAAATCGACTTTTCGAATAAGATGAGTGGTTCGGTTCCAGTCTTACCCATTGTCTTGAAAATGGTTTGGTGTGTTTGTAGTGGGTTCAGGTGAGCAATTCTACCCTCCTGAGCTTAGGTTGCATCTATTTGAACCAGTTTCGGTGAGCAGTTATACCCTCCAAAATTTGGGTTATATCATGTAGGTGTTTTACTTAAGTACTTGTGGCATCGTATGCATATTGAACATGTGGTATATTGCATCAACTATTTTTATTTATAAAAAATTCGGTACATGGCGTGTGATTTTTCATATCATCGGGGCACTGATTTTTGTGTCGTTGTTATGTCCATGGGGGATAGGATGGGGTCTTCTTGAGAATGGGGCAAGGTTAATCCCAGTGATTAGGTGACATAGTAGGGCACTCGGGGATTAAGTATGTTGCGGTAAGGTCAATCCCAAAGGTGTGTGGAATGGATTTTCCACGGGAGGTTGAGTATGTTAGGGAGATTTCTCAAGTTAGACGTGCTGCATGTTGTCGTTGTCTGTATATGCCATGCTCGTGTGTGTTTCATGCATTCAGTAAGCTGTATCATGCCATCACTTAGATATTTTATCATCTAATCTCATCTAATCTGGGTTATGCCCCTGAAACATTCAACGTTCCAGCCAGGGACTGTAATACCCTGAGAGCCCAAAAGAGTTAGTATATATCGATGATAGTGTAAGGAAGGAAACAACATCAGCTAGATACCTTTTGGGCTGAATGTTGGCAAAGAACTCCCAAGTTAAGCGTGCTTAACCTGGGGCAATCCAGGGATGGGTGACCCCCCTGGGAAGTTCGTGTAGGCCCATCAGGGTAAGTTGTTCCGGTTCTTCCTATCGCTCGATCGGGTCGTTACAGGTGGTATCAGAGCCGACCCCCGAGCCTCTGAGCGCGGTGGTGGGGCAAACCTCAGTAAGCAGGCTGAGTCCCGAGAGGGGTGTGAGGCCCTTATGGGGGGTGCGTGTAGGCGCCTTAGGCGAATCCCACATTGGCCATGCACGGGGGGAGATCTGGGATCGGTTGTAAGGTCGCATGACGAGGACGTCATGTGCTTAAGGGGGGAATGTAATACCGAGAGCCCAGAAAAGTTAGTATATATCGAGGATAGTGTAAGGAAGGAAACAACATCAGCTAGATACCTTTTGGGCTGAATGTTGGCAAAGAACTCCCAATTTAAGCGTGCTTAACCTGGGGCAATCCAGGGATGGGTGACCCCCCTGGGAAGTTCGTGTAGGCCCATTAGGGTAAGTTGTTCCGGTTCTTCCTATCGCTCGAGCGGGACGTTACAGGGACTGCTGCGAAGGCGAAGACGTTGCTAGTTGAGGGTCAACGGTGTTTAGTATGATAGCTGTTGTGTCATTTGAGGTGATAGTACTTATTTTGATATATGTATGATTTTGATATATGTATGAACGGTTGCATGATAGTGTTGTTATCATTTGGTAGCGTTGTAATACGTATTTTGTTATGGAAATACTATGTAAGAACCTCGTGGTAGGCCATGGTATTTTGATATTATTATATCCTTTGCGTTATTCTATGACTTGTTTAGTTTAAGATTATTGATCTTGTTAGTTAAATGGGCAAGACTAGGGTTTTCGGGATCTTGTGTGCATGTGAAGATTATTCTTGGATTCACCGCGGGTGCCAGCCTGTGTGTGCATGTGAAGATTGTTCTTGATGCACTGCACGTGATGAACTTGGAAAAAAAAAAGCCTTATAGTGACACACCTGGCGAGGCAGGGTGTTACAAAGTGAGAGGTCGAAGATGGACGGTCGTTTTAAGAATATGAAAATATTCGCAAAGAGAATCTATTGGTTATATCTAAAGTAGTCTTCATTTGACGATATACGAATGCACTCTTCAGTAGAGGAAGGACTTGAGAATGCTACGATGGAATTTTGATCAATTAAGTTTTGGCATGCAATTGTGGTATATCGTAGAAGAGTTCATTGTGGGACGTTCTACCATGAGATGAACATTGTGAGACTCGAGGGGTAGATTAACCTTGGTGTCTAGTGTGACAATGCTAGTGGAATCATGAGATGAGTTGTTTTTGCATATGCCTCAAGGATAGAGTTGGGTTGCATAGGAAAGCTATCCAACGTGTAAAGTGGATATGGTAGATTTCGTGCATGCTCGAGGGCCGTGTAAGCACTACCTTTATGGTGATGCAATCAATGGTGAGGAGGGCCTAGGGTATGTGTTCTTGCAGAAGGAGTTAGACATATGATAGCGACAATGAATGATAGTTCTTGGACGACTATGACAAGACCGTGTAGTTTCACCTGAGGCGTACCCATGTTGGGGTCGACGCTTGGTGTAGGAGTGAGCCTACCATGTGATCGGGTTGATTGTGATAGCTTGTGTGCTGTCTGACAGTGAGTGTAGTGCCTAGGAGGAACTAATTTGATGGTTGCAGGCCGATAGTCAGTTGGATCTAAAGAACGAAATACGAGAGGCAATGGAATTTAGGTGAGTGAGATTTCGGGTGGTAGAACATGGCCAGTCTAAAGCCTTGATGATGAGTTATGTTCAAGGAAGAGTTTGTGCGCCTAAAACACAAGAGTTGCTTGTTAGGTCGTAACAACCATAAAGGGAATGATGGGATACCTAGTCAACATAGTTTGTGACTATGGTTCAGTATGCTAAGTGGGCTTGGAGACTTAGGGGTTGTGGACTTAGAGCAAACCTAAGGGAAGGTTTGCTTGAGGGGTATCATAGAGGTTAACGTTGTCTTATTTGAACTTGATGATCAAAAAGTTCTATGTGGCTAGATGTGCGAAGCCACTGCGAATCTTGGGATTTAGGCCAATAATTTTAAGGAGCCTAGCGAGTTCGAGGATTGAAAAAAAAAAATAAATACTGAGTGGATGCAAGGAAGGCACATATCAAAGTTGACTCCCAATAGGCTGAAGGGCGACCCTAGCTTTGTGGCCACCCATGTGAGAACCTTGGCTGTGTGATGGCTGCCTAAAAGTCTGGTAAGCTTAGAACCTTAGCCACGGTAAGGTAAGGGAGGTGTAAATGCTACCCAAAAGTCCTGTAGGCAAGGTGGGTAACCCTAGGTTTGTCGATGGAATGGGTGTGTGTGAACGCTGGTGCTGAATGTTGGTGAGGGAGGTGCGAATGCTGCCCAAAAGTCTGGTCAACTCAAAGTAGTTAAGGGAGGAGGTTTCTGGACTATTTGAATTGAGGTAGGGATAGTGCCTTGAATTTTGGAATTGAGGTAAGGTTACCTTGAGGAAACGACTCATGGGAATGAGTCATGTCAGTTTGGTATCAACTTAGATGATGAAGTGGCCAAGGTGAATTCTTGAGCCTCGTTGAGGTTTCGACTTGGAAATTTTGATTGTCCCTGATTTGGGACATAATGATGTGATGTATAAAGTCATTAAGATGATAGTATATCCATGTAAGGAAGACACGCAATGATTTAAAATTCTGGGTACGATCTGTGAGATGGGACATGTGGATAGGTTATGCCTTAGGCAACCGCATGGGACCCAAATCGTTATCAAGATAGTCGAAAGGCGGATCTTTGAAAGATTTATGATTCTGAGGTGTATAGCTCAAACCATAGTGAAATTTCATTGGGAGTAGAAACCAAACCTATGGAAAGGAATATGGAGTCCTCAGAGATGAGTGACCTGAGGATCCATGAGGTTTGGAGTTAAGACTGGTACTAAAAGAAGTACCCAAAGTGACAGGGAAAGGGACTAAAGCTTTGTGATAGGATCCCTAAATTGTCTATGAAAAGGTTGAAAGTTTGTTGAGATTGGCAGACTATTGTTAGAGATTCGTGAAGAGATTTTTTTGAAATAGTTGTATGATGTTTTACTCTTGTGTTTAGTTTTGATGATGAAGAATATCAAATGGTTTTATACTCTAAATCAAGGTATATATGATTTGGAAACAAAAATCAATTTCAAGTACCTTCGTGAAAATGAAAACCAAATGATCTATATGTTTCTATAGATGGAGATTTGCACAAACAAGTATTAAGATTTACAAGAATCTCCTAAATGATTTTTTAAATTGGTTTTGAATCATTAGATAAATGAAGCAAAATGTTTCAAAGGCAAAAGACCTTGTTGTTGAGCCGAAGAAATGCTATTTCTCTAAGTCTAGAAGATTAGCACATTATAAGGAGACATATATGAAATTGTTTTCATTTTGAAAACTATCTCCCAGTATTTTCCTAACTAGTATTCATTATTGTTAAAACTATTTTTAATGAATTTTTCAATAAATAGAATATATGTATTTTGAGAGTGGTAAACTTGTTAAATCTTGAGTTTGTACTAAAACAAAAATTCTATTTTCTTATGGTTATGGATTTTGATTTTTTGGATATTTTTATTGAATCCAAATAGGGGGTACTTTTTTATTTACATCTATGGATTAAAGTAAATGTCCTTATTTTCTTTATATTTTACCTTCCATTTACTTAAACTAAAGAAATGTAAATATGTTATAATGTCTTCAAAGTCTTCATCTGTCGACTACATCTTTTCAATCTTTCGACTATGTATTTCATTCTGTTGACTAAGCCTTAGGTTCTATCGACTATCTCCTTCAATCTGTCAACTATATGTCTAGCATTTGTCAACTATGTTTTGATCTGTTGGCTATCCTCATAGTTCTATCGATAACATAATTTAATCTGTCGACTATCAATGTGTATTTTAGAAACAATTTTCTTCATTTTTTTATCTGTCGACTATGCTTACATATCTGTCGACTATGCCTTAATTTTATTCAAAAATATAGTCGACTAACCTATTTAGTTTGTCGATAGTTTGTGTCTTTAACAGTCTCCAACGGCTAGTTTCTCACTTTCCAAAGGCTAAAAAATGGCTAGTTTCGGGCAAAGCTTTTGGGAAGCCTATAAATACAAATCAAGGAGATCAAGAAGAGGCCAATGGACATAAACAAGTTGATCTAGGGATTACAAATCATTTTATTTAAGCTTTACAAGAGTCTGTGCTTTCATTGTTATATTTTTCTCTCCATGGCTTCGTTATATCATTGCAAATTTATTCTTAAGCCGTGTTTTCATTGTGAGAGAACTTGTAACTAAGAGTGTTAACTCTTAAGTTATCTCTTTCATTTGTATCACTCTTATTTTCCTACCTTGATGTGCTAGAGGACTTGCTCGTTGAAGCAAGGGGTTGTAATTCCTAGCTAGGTGTTAGAGGGCTTTCTTGTATAAGCAAGAGGTTTGTAATTTTCTAGTCTTGGACTAGAGGGCCTCCTTGGTTAAGTAGGAGGATTTTTAGTGGATTGTTTGCAAAATCCTTAGTGAGGAGCTAAGGTAGTGGATTAGGCTTGGGTTAAGCCGAACCACTATAAATTCTTGTGTTCTCTTGTGTTTCTGTTCTTTGGTCTATTTATGTTTCCAAGCATTTCATTATTCCTCACTTATGTTTTCAATTTGTACCAAAAAGTTTTTCAAGTTCAATTAAGTTTTTAAATTACCCAATTCACCCCCCTTTTGTGTGTGCCATAGCATTTCAATTCTATCATTGCATCCATGACAGGATTTATGAGGAGAGTCAAGTGAGAGTAGCCTACTAGATGCAAGGAGAGCTCAAAGGTTGGTGTTGCATGTAATTGCAACATGGATGGGTGATCATGTATGGATCATGCCAAGGCACAAGGTGAACTACTCAATGTATGACTTAGAGCTGGCAGTTGAGGTATTTGCTCTTGAGGTTATGGAGGCACTACTGGTACAATGAGACGTTTTAGGTGCTCATGAACCATAAGGGGCCTGAAATATGTGTTCTGGTAAAGAGGGTTGAACATAAGGCAACAACGATGGATGGAGTTCCTGAAAGACTATGATTGCACCATCTCGTATAACTCGGGGCATGCCAATGTGGTGGTCGAGTTGATAGCCTAAGAGTGGCTGTTAATTGAGGCTTTTAGCCCGATGTCGGTGAGTGTAGTGCCGAAGGGTTCGTCAATTTGATAGTTGTCCTGGCGGTTCAGTTGGATCTGGAGATCGAGATGTAGGAGGCTAATGGGGGTGACCGACGTATACATCTATGCATAGATGAGTATGGCCAGCTCAAGGGTTCTGATTTTTGAGATGCGAGATAGCATTTTCAAGTTTTGGGGTAGGATGTACGTGCCTAAAGTTTGGGAGGAGCACCTGTTGATGTGCTAATATTTTCTACATATTTTCTATACCATTTTTACTTGATTTCATGTTTAATTCTTATGCTTATATTTGGTTTTTATATTAATTTTTGGTAATTTATCATGTGACAAGATTTGAAGGAAAAGTGAAAAAGAAAAGCAAAAGTTATGGATTTTCACTACTCAACGGTCCGATTAAAAATAAAATCTGTATCAATTGGAATGTAGAAAATTTCTGACAAAAATATATGTGAGAGCTCAAAGCGTTATGGTTGTGTATCATATCAGGTTCGATCTAGCTTCCGCATTTAAAATTTTAACACCTATCTTAACTATTTGATTATTGGGTTTGTTAGACTGAGGAGGTGAAATTAGGGTTTCTAGGAATTTGTGTGTTGTATGTCAGTGATTTTGACATAAAAAAAATTATATTCCTAAAATCCTAAGTTATAACATGCTTGAAAAATTTGGGGTGTTACAATTTACTTCACGTACTGTTTTGCGAATTTTCGCACCGGTTGATCCATCATAGTAAGTAGGAAATGTGCTAACTTTGTCAACCTGTCTACCGTCACCCAAATAACATCATAACCCTTTCGACTCTTCAAAAATCCTATCATGAAATCCATCGTGATATGTTCTCATTTCCACTCGAAAATTTTCAAAGGTCTTATCAACCCTGCGGGTTTTTGGTGCTCAATTTTTACTCTTTGGTATACATCACATTGTGCCTGTAATGCCTCTTCTCCTAGAACTGCCCGAGAAGAGGTGCTACGGGAAATAAAAAAAAATTAACTGATAAACTAAAATCTGATACCATAATGAATATCTCAATCAACTAAAATAAAAACTCCGAGTCAACAAAACTGAAAAACCATAACTGCATATAAGGGAAAATCCCTAAATTGGAACATAAAATAACCTAAACTGACAAACACTATAAAACTAACAACTCCCAGACATCTTTGGTCTTGAGCGGCTCCACGTATACACACTACTGGACACTGCTGCTAGGCCCCACATCTAGTACTCCCCCGCTAGGACCTGGAATGGTAAAGAGTACAAGGTGAGCTACAAAGCTCAACAAGTAATGAACTGGAAAGAATAACTGAAGCTGAATCAAAGAATATCGATACTGATAAAAATACTTACTAAAGTTGTACTAAAAGATATAATGATCACTGGATGGCATTTAAAAGATGTAATGCACATAAACTGTAAACTAAATGTAGGTATGCAACTTTGGCACATAGGCCCACATAACTATAATACATACCTGGCTGATCTGAATCCTGCAAACATAAAAACTGTAAGCACATATTGTGGGCAATATGCCCCTAGCCCCCTGGTCTACATCAGGCGAGCAACTCATAACTGAGATATAACGGAACTAATACTAGTGGGATCCCTACGGAAAAGCCGCATGGCGCGCATAATGCAATGCTCATATAAGTGTTGGCACCCGATATGTAGTGCTCCATATAAAGTCATGCTCAATGCCCATACAAATGTGTATGCACATAATCTCACAAAATAATGCTGATCATGCCATAATTAACTGCTAAACATGGTATATGATTTTTACCAGGCATATTGAGATACAAAGATTCTGAAATTTCTGAGTATTGGCATGGCATATTTGATTTTATTATATCTTGGCATAAAAATTCAATATTTGAATAATTGAATATTTATATTAAATTTAAGACTTGCATTAAGAATTTATTGGAAGCCATTCAAATGCCATATGATACTATTCGGATGATTGAGACAGCGTAGGGAGCAATTTGAATGAAACAGTAGCCCATTCGAATGAAAAAAAATAGACTATAGCAAGCTCATTTGAATGGCAGAAACTCATTCGAATGACAGAGACTCATTTGAATGAAAGAGACTCATTCGAATGATAGATGATATATAGCAAAGGCTATTCGGATCTGATCAAGGACTCATTTGAATGACTCACAAATTCATTCGAATAAATTTGACAATTTTCCAACTTTTGAATTGGCAGAAAATGACTCATTCGAATGCAACAGTACCCTTATTCGAATGAATGAATGGGACACTCACGGGTCATTCGAATGATAGAGAGACTCATTCGAATGCTAGACTATACAAAGCAATAGCTTATTCAAATCTTCAAGGACTCATTCGAATGACAAGAAAACTCATTCGAATGACAGACTCAAAACTTCAAAAACACATACGAATGATACGATAACACATGACTCATTCGAATGACTGGTACATTATAAGGGAAGAACTTACGATAACATTGAAAATTCATTTGGATGCCTCAAAACTCATTTGAATGACACAAGACTCATTCGAATGACTGGAATCTTATCAAACATAAAACTCAGGATAACAGAGACGATATCTTGAATTAAAAACTTAACATTACTACACCATTCTGAAAGAAATCTTGTGAGAATAATCCAATTGGTATAAAATAATATCAAGATGGATAAATCAATAGTTTCTGAAAGAAATCGCTGTAAAAATTATACATAGCTTAACATAACTCACTGGGTAATGGTATACTGCATGAATATATATATATGAACATACCGTCTGATTAAATTGGGAACCCAAAACAAAGAGTCTTGGTATTTTGAGATCATTGCTAACATGATCCGAAGATCAAATTTAAAAGATTCACTATAAAGAATCACACGTATCTTCCTCATGCAGTCACTATTCTACGCATATATATATTTATACACTGGAACTGATATAAATATGAGAACTCAATGAAGGACTGGAATAAACTGAGAACGAACTAACTTAAATCTGTAATGAAAGGAATTACAGATAGGATACTTGCCTTATGATCTTGTTGATCGACTCTTTCGATGAAAATCCACTAAGTAAGACACTGCCAAGGCTTCTTAACTCTCTGCCTCTTCTTCTCTCTTTTGTTCTTCACACGGCTTGAAGAGCTATTATCCATCAAGCTATATATATATATATATATATACTTTGAAGCCCTAAAGCCCATCTCAAACTCCTAATATAACTAGGAGACTTCTTAATTCTAATCCATCTCCCGCATGGACTCCCAATCGCTAATAACTTGAATTCTCAATATAACTTTAATTAAATAATTAAATTCTAATCACAATTTGCTAAATGACCCTCATGTCCTAGCATTTAATTTCCATAAGAAATAAATATAATTAAATGCTATTTTCTCAATTAAAATCTCTAAATGGCCATATTAAAATAATTACTTGGCCAAATCTTTGAAATAAACTTAATAAGAAATTAAATAATTTCTAAATAAATTCTAAACCCTCTGATGGGTCGCTATAGTGCCACCTTCCTAACCACGTTGGCCTTCATCCCTGGCCACCAATAGATTTTCTGAAAATCTCAATACATCTTTGTGGCTCTTGGGTGCACAGTATACTTAGCTCTATGGGCTTCATCTAGAATCTTCTACCTTAGTTCTTGAAGGTTCGACACATACACTTTACCCCAAAACTTGAGAATTGATCGAGGCAGTCGAACTGATCAGATTAGTGTATGTATTAGGACTGGTTTGCAGCTAGGATGCTCCCCAGGTCGTCTCCCAATGAACTGTCAACGAACTGTCAAAACAAGATTAAATAGGGGGGTTGTGATGAAAACTGAACTTAAAAACGCTCAAGAATGAAACAAAGATGAATTCTCAACCAACTAAAACATAATCGGCTACAAACCCTTCCTCCTTACCACGGTAATCCCCATCTCACTTATGAAAATAATCTGTTTGGTTTGATTTTCTTTTTGATTTAAAAAACTCTTCTACAACCGTAAAAGATTAAATCGAAACGAGGAATCGCTCATACAATTTAGAATATACCGTTTCTTTCTAATCAAAGCCTCAACCGAGCACGTCAATTAAACCCATCCAAAGATCATACATGCATTCACACAACCGCATAAAAGAAACATACATAAACTTAGAGAAGGAAAAGAAACGAAATCATCAATAAAAACATGAAAATCGAGTTCCAAACTAGATTCGACTATATGGCCGAAACTCAAACTGGGTAAGGGGTACGGGAATGTAGCAGATTACAAGCGAATTAGCCTTCCATAGCTTCTAGGTTGAAATCGTGAGAATCCTCCCAAAATTGGCCACCCCCAATGCCTCTTAGCTAGCTCTTATTTATAGGGTTTTGGAAAAGAAAAACCTAGGCTAAATGGGCTTAGGGTTTTTTTATTACATATGGCCCATAATTTAATTAATTAAAAAGGGCCCAATGAATTCTAAATTTGCCCATAACCCATAATGAAGTATGGTTGCCTCTTTCAAACTCGATGTCCGTCCACCTTGCGAAGCCCACTTGCACCTCTATCGAAATAGCTCAAATCTGCAGCCCAAATCTGCCAAATAAGAATAAATATAGTGTGAAGCCCAATAAAATAAAATAAACACATGACAAATGAAATAACCTAAATAGAGTGTAATGAAGATAGAATAAGAGGGATAAATAATATAAAATATGCGCGCCATCAAGAATGCCATTTCGCATCTCAAAATTCGAACTCTTAGGCTGGTCCTGCTACCCATGGAAGTATACGCCAATCACCCCCACTAGCCTCTTGTATCTAAGACTCTAGATCCAACCGAACTTCCAGGCTAACTATTAGGATAGACAATCCTTTCGACACTACACTCACCATCTTAGGCTAAAAACCTCAAACAATTGATACTCACGGCAATCATCCCGGCCATAACAGTAGGCACAGTCCTACTCAAAGCCTCAACCACCACATTTACATGCCCCGAGTGAAACAAAATGGTGCAGTCATAGTCCTTCAAGAGCTCCATCCACTGTCACTGCCTCATGTTCAACTCTTTTTGTGAGAATACATACCTCAAACTTTTGTGGTCCGTGAATACATCAAACGTTTCTCCATATAGGTAGTGCCTCCATAGCTTCGAGCATATACTACTGCTACCAGCTCCAAGTCATGCATTGAGTAGTTCACTTTGTGCCTCCTCAACTGGCATGATCCATACATGATCACCCAACCATGATGCATCAACACATAACCCAAGCCAACCTTCGAGGCGTTAGTGTATACAACATACCCACCGGGCCCACTAGGCATTGCCAGAACAAGTGCAGAGGTCAATCTGCCCTTGACCTCCTGGAAACATTCCTCTAACTTAGTAGTCTATTAAAACTTGACCTCTTTCCATATGAGCTTCATTATAGGTACAACTATCTTCAAAAACTCTTCCATGAATCTTTGATATTAGCCTACCAATCCCAAAAAGCTTCACATTTCGGTCACGCACATCGGCTACTTCCATCCCTGAACAGCCTCAATCTTGGCCGTATTTATTGAGATCCTTTCAGTCGAGATCAGATGTCCAGGAAACGCAACTTGAGATAGCTAGAACTCGTATTTCGAGAACATGGCATACAATTGATGTTTCCTGAGAGTTCCCAATGCCATTCTCAAATGCTTCTCATGCTCACTCTCATTCAAAGAATACACTAATATATCATCTATAAATACGATCACAAACCAATCCAAGTAGGGTCCAAACACCCTATTCATAAGATCCATAAACTTTGTTGGAGCTTTAGTTAATCCAAATGGCATTACGAAATACTCAAAATGGTTATACCTTGATCGAAACGCCATCTTCGAAACATTGTCTGGTATAATTCTCAACTAATAATATCTGGATCTCGAATCAATCTTCGAGAACACCTTCACTCCCTGCAGCTGATCAAACAGCTCATCTATCCTCGGAAGTGGATACTTATTCTTTACCGTGGCCTTATTTAGTTGACGGTAGTCAATGTACATCCTTAGACTCCCGTCCTTCTTCTTTACAAATAACACTGGCATGCCCCATGGGAATGTGCTTGGCCTAATGAACCCATTATCAATCAACTCCTGTAGTTGACTCTTCAATTCTTTCATCTCCACTGGAGCCATTCGGTATGGTAGGATTGATATCAGATGGGTTCCTGGCACTAGCTCAATTGAGAACTCGATCTCCCGAGGTGGAGGTAGTCCTAGTAATTCTTTTGGAAACACTTCCTCATATTCTTGTACCACTTACACCTCATTGAGCTTTGGTACCTATTTTTGTTCCAACTGAACATAAGCTATGTATCCATGAGCTCCTCGGCTCAACAACTTCCCTGCCTTCATTGCCAAAATAATTTTTCCAACCTCAGGGTCGCCTTGCCCTCAAAATTTGACCCACATTCCCTCGGGCTTTCTTATGGTCATTATTTTCCTTCGGCAATCTATATTAGCGTCATACTTGGATAGGAAGTCCATCCCTAAGATTACGTCAAAGTCGTATACTTCTAACAAAATGTAATCAGCCTGAAATCGAACATTACTCAGACTAACTTCGCATCCTCTTACCATTTCTGAGGACTTCATACTCTTACCCATAGGTGTCAAAATCACCATTAGACACCCATAGGCTTAGTTTCTACTTTCAAACTCCCATTCAATGCATGTAATATAAAAGAATGAGTAGACCCTGGATCTATCAATGCACACATAAAAGTATCCAAAATGAAGAGAGTACCTTGGATAACCACAGGATTCGCCTTTGTATCCTCTTTTGTTAAATTATAGACTAGCCCATACCAGATGCCTTTCCCTTCTTTGATCTTCAGTTGCTGCTCTCTCTTTTTCGGGTAATTCCTCGAGATGTGCCCATGTTGGTTGCAATTATAACAGATCATGCCCTTCGGTGCTGCTACTATGGCCTTGTCTTCTTGGATTGCATCCTTTGGACAATTTTTGGAAATATGCTTGGGTTATCCACAAGCATAGCAGATAATGCTTTAGCTATCAGACCTTTTGCTCGGGTGCCTCTTTTTGCAACTAGAGCATGCCTTGCCCTTTTTTAGAATTCTTCCATCCCGAGGTCTTGAGTTCGGGTTTGATTTCTCTACCTGCCCTCCACTTTGAGCCATCATGGCCTTCAGCTTTGCCACTCGTGTCATATTCTCCTTGGCCGTCATAGCTTTGAAACAATGTTTTCATAAAACTCCACATAGGCCAAGCTTATCAGCTGTTGGAATTCATTTCGGAAGCCTTGCAAGAACTTTTGTCCTTTCTCCACATCGTCCATCCTGTACAGCAACATGTACTTGATTAACTGCAAAAAATCAACTTCGTTTTGGGTCACAGACATATTTGGTTAGCATAGGCTCATAAACTCTCAAGCTCTAGCCAATTTCCAGCAAGTGGGGAAATTTTTTTCGTTAAACAATTCCTTAAACCATTCCCATGACATCCGGGGTGCCTCCCTTAATTCTATATCTATCGTCGACCCTTGAGAACTTACCAGGTTTGTTATCTACCGCTACATAGTCCTCCACCATTGGATCGCTTCCTCTTCTAACATATAGGTCGCACACTCAACCTTGTCCTCATTCAAGATTCTCAACCTATGAAGGATTTTCTCAGTCTGGTCTAGCTAGTAATCACTGATTACGGGGTTGTCTGCCGATCTTCCTCAAAACACCAATAGATTTAGTCGTAGATACCTTTCTAGAGCATATACTATTCTTTGCTCAAGCTGTAACTCCAAAATTTGCCCAACCATTCCTTCTATGACCCTCTTGATCCTATCCATCTGACCTTCACCGAGGCTAACCCTTGCATCTCTTTGTCCTTCCACACCACCTCCTAGGTGCGGGTTGGTGTTGGTTTTTTGGCCATTGCCTCTCTTATGCCTATTTCTTCTTGTATTCACCATCTTGCAAGAAGACAAGGCTGATTATCATTATTTATATCACCAAGGCATGGCATAAATCGAATAAACAACTAGAGTATGACACTTAATATTTCAAAAATCTTAACCTAATTCCCAAAATTTACGGTAGCTTTGCTCATCTAGCCACATGCAAATATTTCGTTAGGTTCACTCTAACACCAACTATAACACCCCAAATTTTTTTCGAGCATGTTATAACTTAGGATTTCAGGATTTTTTTTTTCACAACACATCCACTAATGCACAACATACAATTCCTACAAATTCCAATTTTACCTTCTCAACCTATCAAACTCAAATAGCTAAGACAGGTGTTATAATTACAATTGCGGAAGCTAGATTGAACCTAATATGGAACATAACCATCATACTTTATTTATCTTATGAGAAACCATCCAAGACGTTTACAAAACAAATTACACGAATATCATCTCTCAAAACGATAACCAAATGTCTCAAACTTAACCAAAACATACTAGGGTTTACATAAGTTTGTACATAATCAAAGACATACTAAACATGCTACACATGGAAAAATAAACTTATTCTTTAGCTATCTCCTTTCCTTTAGAGCCTCTTGTCGAACCTAGAACATTTGAATATTCCAAGGACACAATCAATTAGAAGATGAATCTTTTAGTGAGAACTCCAAAATAGTTTATATCAATGCATGAACAGGTATAAAACGTATGAGGAAACAACGAGGATTACTTCGAAGTTTCTTGTGAACATGTTAGCATCCTCCAACGAGAGCTTTCTCAATGGTGAACGCATAACGCCTCTCGGGAGGTCCCTAACCATGTCACCTTGGCCCAACCTTATAGAACTCATGCAAACACCACATCCGTTGTCCCTTAGACTCACGATCTTCCCCATGAGAGCTTTCTTGATGGTGCACGCATAGCGCCTCTCGGGGGATATCCAGACTTTTGTCTTCAGGCAATAATAGATAAGTACAATAGTATGGCCACACGGATTTCTTAAATGCAACAGTTGAAAGACAACAACATATATTTTAGAAAACACATTTAATATATGCAACATGATTTCATGCAATAGGAGTCTATTGAAGGGAGTTTAATAGCCTCACACAAAATAGAAGTATGGGTGTCAGAGTCCCACAAACACGTTTCATACAATAGAAGTCTCACGTAAAAGAAAAAAAAAAGGTTTGGAGTATAGGAGCTTAACCTTAAACTTAATTCGGGTTTTCTCAAAATTCGTGCCCAACCTCGATTCTCATGCCAGGAGCACTCTTGCTCAACCTCGAGCCTCAACAATCCCTAGACATCATATTTATTCAAAGGAATGCCAATATCTATTTTTTCCCCTAATTTTCCTCCACTTTCTTTCTATTTTCTCCTAAAAAATTCCAAAATAAATACCTCCTCAAACATTTTCCCAAATTTTTCATCACCATAAATAATATAGTATTTTTCTAAAAAATATAAAAAGAATTTGGAAAAATACCTCAACCTATGCCCCCCTACGCGCCTGCGTGTATTGGACCACTCATGTAATGCACTCACCGGTCATCTTTATGTTTTTTCCGATCGCCGGTGGCTACTCCAATCACTGAATTTTTACTCCACTTTGAAGACCTGTTTCAATCGATCCGAAAGGTATGCTTCCTAGCCCAAAATCACCACCGGAGGTGCTTGAAATGGCCAAAAATAGTCTGGCTTCTAGTGAGATTTGCGATTCTAGCCACCGCTCAAAATGATTTGAAATCAACACAAAAATGTCCACAAATCTCTAGAAATGATCCCCAAGACCTTTAGAGCAAAAGACCTCCATCAAATCTCTCAAAAACACTCCAAAACTTGAGAGATCGGTTGCCCTATTTTTGATTGAAACCCTTACTTATTTATAGGTAAAATCCAACCACTATTTGGCTAATCACCAGCCATTACTTTGCCCACAGGCTTCCTAGGACCATGCTCATACATATCCTGACAAGGTATAGCCATCCCATCGCCAGATTTTGGCCCATGCACGGTGGCAGGTTTGACCATGCTGTTGTAAAAATTTGAAAAATTACACTTTAGCCCCCTTAAAAAATTCTTTTGCATTTTGGCCCTCTCCTTGAAAACCCTGAGTTATCCAAAAATTCCATTAAGTCCCATAAGTTCTAAAACTTCCATTTCATTCCCAAAAATTTAGAAAAATCATTGTTTTGACCACCCTCGGCCAAAATTAATAATTTGCACTTAGGCTCGAATATATGTTTTGACCATAAACCCTTTTCTTTCATCCCGAAACCACTTAAGGGTTGTTCTATTCACAAAATATGACCCTCTTCAGGTTTCCGTTGAGTTCTCGAAAGCCCCTTACCATTATTCGATCTTTCAGGCTATAATAACTGTATCGAAAACTGTCCTGCATTTGATTTCTTTTAGGGTCATAAATCCTATCTCAAGGCGCTCATCGATATTATCCCCTTATCTTTAGACATCTAAGTTTCAAGGCACTCCATGTTGTCGATTCGGTGATTTATTTTACTATCAAACTAATTTTTTGATATTTTAAACTCATCTAAATTATGTGACAACCTCACGAAAACATGGGATATTACACATGTGGCCTTCCAACTAGCCCACATATAGTTGACAAGCCACACTTACCCTGCCATAAAATTAATTGGCTTATTCCTTCCCATTATTCTTATCTTTTCCAAAATACTGGCTATTACAGGCCGACGTATGTAAAATTCTGAGTTCTCGGAGAATGTCTTGACGTGTTGTAGATTATTCTAGATTTAGCATAGTGCTTTCAAGAGGGATTATGCCTAATTAAAGATGATAAGACACCATATAGTACATAGGGCTCCCATGTGTATCTTAATTGAAAAATAGAAGAGCCTAAGGGTAACCATGGGGTTTAGCCAAGAGGACCCACGTGGGATTGCATGCATGCGGTGTGAGTAGGGAGGTTATTGAGGGCTTTCAGGAATTTTTGGGGTTTAAGTGTGTCGACGTTCAGAATTGGTTAACTAAGATTCATCGGTCTATACTGATAGAAATATGAGGGGAAGAAAACAAAAGCACCATCTACCAACAATACACGAGGGTTTTTTATGTGGTTCTGCCAGAACAATGCCTACTCTACGACTGTCCTTTGATAATTTTGGCAGATTAACAGTATGTATTCTTTCTCATCATCATACAATGGTTTTTAACCCCCTATTTATAGTGTGGGGCATTTACAATTTACACGAAGTTCAAAGTAGTGGGGCCACATCGTGAGGGACAATGTGCCCTTATTATCTCCATAAAACTAGGAGTAAAAGCTTTGTACCATCTGGAGACTGGTGTACCACGGATAAGGATAGGTAGACATCATGTCCAGTTATTCTACTTTGTGCTTTTCTTTTCGAGTTGATCGGATCAGCTAGCGAGCTGGGGACACCACTTGGAGCTCGCTTGTTATCGTGATCTGAGCTCGTGCTTTAGCATTGTGTGACCTCACTGAGATGTTCTTTGGCCTTAAGCCCATTGGGCTTCAAGTGGTCGGGGCTTAATTATTGGACTATTCCCAACCCAAAGTAATCCAAACAATTGCCCAAGGCGGTTCAAAAAATGCCCGTAACACTAGCCCCCCCAGCTCGCAATGCGATCTTTGGAGCTCGAGCTGATGCATATAAACTGGATTGGGCTATGCAAGCTGTCAATCCACCTTCTAGACTTCTTCCCAATCGTTTCAAAATTGTGTCGTTTCATGCTGCACGTCTTGTCTGATGAGCCTTTAATGCACACGTTCCCCATAATCACTTAATCATTATGTCCATGGGCCCTATGCTCCCGCGCGTCACCATTGGATCTAGGGCAGTTTGTCGGTCTCTTCATCCAATGGTGGAATACCTTAAACTATAAAAGCGTGAGGAAATTCTCTTCCCCCCTTTACTGTGTCATTTTAAAAACATTCTTTGCTTCTACAACCTTCTTCTTCCTCCCGATTCCAAGACTCCATTGCCAACTGTTCTGAAGCTTCTTCGCCCTGCACTGTTGCTTTCTTGTTGGCTCTTCTCCTCGACTTTTGCAGCAATCAATCAAGAATAGTAAGTTTCTTATAGTTCTTCAGTTTACTGCATTTCTTCTCTCATTCTTTCTGTCGATTCCGTTCCCATGCCTCACCTCCTAGCGATGGCTGTGTGTCTTGTAGGGCTAGCTTTCATTTATTTTAGGAGGCTTAATAGGCTTATAGACTTAATCCCCTCTGTTTTGAGTCATATCCTGTTGCGAAGCGTATAATCTGAATTGTAGGAAGTATCCTTAGGAACTTCGGTTCGTGAGGACCGGTCTGTTCTCAGCGACCTGACTCTCTTTTTTCTTTTTGTCTTTCCATCGTAGATGTCGACATCAAGTCAGAAGCGCCACAACCACAAGGTAGAAGACAATGACACCTTTAGCTCTTTAGAGCATAGCGGAGGGATGCTCGCGTGGATTGAGCAGGATGTGATCTTGTCTGGCTCTGAGGTCACTAAGAGAGTTCTTCAGCGTACCGACCTTGTAGTTGCCTAGCGAGCTGCCGAGGAACGCGCAACTCGCAAGGTCTTCAAACACTGCCCTTCGAGGCTGACGATCAGCGAGTTGAAGTCGTGTGCTACGGAGTACCGCCTTCCCTATGGCACACGTGTAATGGTTCCTTCTATTGGTGACCACACAACCTTTCCTCCCACAGGGTTCGTGGCTGTTAGGCCCAAACACCTAGAGTTTAGATTTAGGTTTCCACTCTAGCCCTACCTCTTAACCATTCTAAACGACCTGAAACTTGTAGCCTTCCAACTGACTCCCAACTCTTATGCCTAGAAAACCTCCCTAGCTATACTCTTCAAAAAGAATCAACTTCCTCTTCTAACTCCCAAAATCCTATGGTACCTTTATTCTTACAAAGGTACCAAGGATGGGTTGTATTATATGGTAGCTCGTTCTTCTGATTGTAAGAAGCTCTTGCCTCAAGGGAAGGCCAAGGGCAAGTTCAATGTAGGGGACTACAAGTCCCAGTGGTTTTAGATTTCTTGCTCCTCCCTCCATGATCTTAATAATTTTAGTTTTGTTCTTACACTGAGTAAGTAGTCTTTCAGCTCGCACTTGTAACAACAATTTATTTGTTATCACTCCTTATTTACAAATCTCTTTTTGATTTTGCAGATATTGCTAGTGGGAAGCCCGAGATGACTATCTTCGAGGCACAAGAACTTCAAAAACCTTCAGATGCAAAAACTAACTAGGATGATAGCGAGCTCTATGACTTTTTACTCCACGACTGCCAGCTCACTCCCCCTCTTAACCTTAAACAAATCAGGAAGGAGGACATTGGAGTTTGGGGCCAAAAGGAGATAAGGTTGGCCCATGAAATGGTCGACTTCAGTGGGAGTTCGGTCAAGGAAAGTAGAGCTCATCAGGAAGTCACGGTCAGGGCCTTGCCAACGTCATCAAAGGCAATGAAGCTTCAACTCAAAAGACCCAGCACTTCCATGATCTCTAGCTTACCCGAGGTTGCTTGCGCATCTTTTTCTCTTATTAAAATCCAAAGGGCAAAGCCTCGTGCCAAGGTGGTCGGCGAGAGTCATGACCTCGTTGCTCTGCCCGATCCTGACCCTACAATAACTTCCATGATCTCGTTAGACCTCGTTGTTACTGGCACCTCTTTGTAGCACGAGAAGACCATGGCTGCAGCAAGTCATGGTAAGTCCATGGTTCACGAGGTGGCCCCTACAGCTGGGAGCAAAAGAAAAGCACCTCCCACTTCACAGGTCGTTTAGCAGGCTCAGGCAGATAGAAGGAAGAAGGTAACCACTTTTGACAAGCCGAGCGCATTTGAGGTGGAGGTTAGTGGGACATTCTTCACCTCCTTTGTTGACTGTTTGGATAAGGTCCTTGGTAACTTTACCAAGGCTCTGGACAAGAAAGAGGTGTTGGGTGATGCGCTCTATGATTACGTTGCTCGTCATAGTCTTTTGGTAAGGTTCTTTGCTCAATTTCATATTTCTTACTTTTTTTCCATCTCATGTACTGACCTCTTAAGCCTTATAGGCTTCCCTGGGCATCATCAAGCAGAAAGAAGAAAGAGCCCAAGCCGCCAAGGAAAAAGAGCAGCTTGAGGCCGTCATCGAGGTGCTCAAGAACGACAAGAAGAAGCTAGAGGACAATCTGGCCTTCCTGACCATCGAGTCCAAGAAAGCCCAGAGCAAGGTTGAGGGCTTGGAAGACTGAGTGAGGGAGGCCGAGGATGAACTAACCCGCGAGAAGCGGACGTATGAATTGGCCTTCTCCGAGGCCACTTTAAAGCTAAAAAATGTTGAGGTAGAGGTGGCCACAATGCGAGGTGACTAAACAAGCCCGACAAGTAGCTGTCGCTACTTTTGGGGAGGCTGAAGCGGTAAAGCTGGAGATCGAGCGAATGAAGGTCGACGTTGAAGTTTGGGTCGTGAAGGAACGCGATGAGGTTGAGTCAGATATCTGTAACGCGTTCGTTTTCATTTTGTGGAAAGCGCACCTAGAGCTCGACTTTTCCTACATCGGTGAAGAAGCGGTGGAGGCAGTGAAGAAGTATGTTGATAATGCCGCAAATAAGGAGATCGTTGGAACCTTTCCTGTGCCTGATCGACCGGGGTCGATCCTTCTGTTGAAGATGTCGTCAATCCAGCTCCCCAGGATGTGGCTGCTTCGATCTCGCATTCCCTAGGCCTCTAGGCCTTTTTCTTTTCTTTACTTGTTCTTGTGCTTTGGTTTTGAAAGCAATACACCTTTCTGTTCCAATGAACTTTTGTTCCTTTATCATTTGCTGCAAGCTGAAAGTCAAACACAAAGATTATGCATGAGTTTAAATTCAGTCAACTCAGGGACACCTTTAGCTTGTAACTAATAAATTTCAAAACCGAACAACTTCGGATAATATGTTAAGTAAGATTTTGTTAACTTGAGCCGTATGCTTAGTAGGTTATGAACTCTTAAGTAAACGAGATCAAATCTAAGCTAACATAAAGTAGCCCGGTAAGCGTTAAATTAAATTGCATTTTGCCATCAAGTTATATGTCCAGATATATCATAATTCGATCCCAGCTAAGATACCATGACTTTTAAGGGCTTATGTAACACCCTAAATTTTTCGAGCATGTTATAACATAGGATTTGGAGTATAGGAGTCTCACCTTGGAAGTTTATCTCTTGGAAGTTACAATTTCACAACAAACGACCTAAGTTTCTGTAGAAAGCACACGTTTTGGTAAATCTAACCTCGAATATTTTTATACAAGGTTGAAGGACATTGAATTAGGGACAAGACTGGAAAATTTGAAGAAAAATGGGCCCCTTCACGCCCAGCCACTTCCCGGCGCGTGTATTTCACATGCGACCCTCCAGTTTTGGACAGCTTCGGCTTCTTCTGGTTTTTCGGCCATAACTTCCTCATTTTAACTCCGATTCGACCCCTGTTTGAACTTACGCGACGCTCTCTTCCCCCTCTATAGGATTATCAAAAAATTAGAATTACCTCACTTTTTTCTAATTGTTTGGGATGAACTTTGTCAAAGACCTGAAACTCCGATGATGCTTGTTCTTCCCCGCTTCTCCTCCGATTTCTTCCCATCTTCTTGCAGAATTTCCTCCCTTGTCTCAAGAGTAAGATCCTCAACTTAGAATGCCTCAATCCTCAAACTCCCTTGAATGATTTGAGAACAATCCATGGTCTCTATTTATAGATTTGTTAAACCAATCACATAGTGCCACTTGTCTTAAGATAAGCCTTGGACTCCAAAGACTCAAAGCTATAATTGAATGGGTTTCAAATCCAAAGCTAGAATGGATTTAATTTTGAAATCCAAAGCTAATACTCCAAACTTATTCCAAAGGATATTTTGGCCCTTATTTCAAGTTTGTCAAACTTTGATATTTTACCACATGAACTCCTAATTTCATCCTTATTTCATTTGGATAATTCTCTAATTACAATTATAACCTTAAACATGAAATTAATTCTGATTGAGATACTTAAAATCCAAAATTAATAATTCAAAGTTACTCGATAAGTACGATTTCATCCTAGCGCCCTTACAGGACCTTTGTTTCATCCTGAAACCATCTTAGGGTTATTTTGTTTACAAAATTAGAGCCTTTTCAGGATTTTGTCGATTTCTCGAAAACCCCTTACCATCATTTGATCTTTTACGTTACAACTTAGCTGAACCAAAAACCGTCTCTGATTTGATTTCTTTCAGTGTCAAAAATCTCACCTCGAGATGCTCGTCAAAGATATACCTTTATCCTTAGGTATCTAAGCTCTAAGGCACTCCCTACAGTTGATTCGATCACTTGTTTTCATTTCAAACATATTTTTCGATATTTTAAACTCGTCTAAATTACGTGGCATTCTAAAGAAAATGTGGGGTATTACATTCTCCCCCCTTAAAAATAATTTCGTCCTCAAAATTTGAAACATGCTCAAAATTATTAAAGGTTAAATAATTATTGCATTATGGAATACAATTTTTGGAAGAAAATATAAAAATTTCCTATTCTATTTCCATTTCCTTAAACAAATGAGGATATTTCTTCCTAATTGTTTCCTCAAGATCCCACGTTAACTCATCATTTGAGTGTTTTCCCCACTGAACCATCACTAACAGGATCTCCTTATTCCGCAACACTTGAGTTTGGCGATCTAAAATTGCTCTAGGTGACTCCGGGTAGGTCAAGTCATTCCTTAGCTCAATTGTCTCCACCCGAACTCCGAGGGTTGGATTTGGCACATACCTTCGAAGTTGGGAGACATGGAACACATTATGAATCCCGGACAAGTTAGGCTAAAGCTCCAATTGATAGGCAAAAGGTCTGACTCTTTCCACAATCGGATATGGTCCTATATACCTTGGCTTTAGCTTTTCTTTACTGCTTCCACGTGTCACTAAATGTTAGGGTGACACCTTGAGAAACACTAGATCCCCTACCTAGAACTCTAGATCCCTCCTTCTTTGATCAGCATATGATTTTTGTTGGCTTTGCGCAGCCCGAATCCTCTCTTGGATTATTCAAATCTCATCAGTAGTTTGCTGCACAAGTTCGGGCCCCAACATCTGTCGTTCCCTTACTTCGGTCCAATAGATAGGGGACTGACACTTTCTTCCATACAAAGCCTCATAAGGAGCCATCCTGATGCTACCGTGGTAACTATTGTTGTACGCAAATTCTACTAATGGAAGATGCTCCTCCCAATTTTCTCCAAAATCAAGGGCACAGGATCTCAACATATCTTCAAGCGTTTGAATTGTCCTCTCGATTGCCCGTCAATTTGGGGGTGGTAAGCCATACTCAATTTCAGTTGAGTCCCAATACATTCCTGCAAACTCTCCCAAAACCTCGAGGTGAACCTCGGGTCCCGATCTGAAACTATACTTACCGGCGCACCACAGAGTCGTACTATTTCCTTCATGTACTGCTTTGCAAATTTTCAAACTGGTTGGTCCATCATCGTAGGTAGGAAACACGTTAATTTTATCAACTTGTCTACCACCACCCAAATGGCATCATAGCCCCTTCGACTCTTTAGAAATCCTATCACGAAATCCATCGTGATATGTTCTCATTTTTACTTGGGAACTTCCAAAGGTCTCATCAACCCTGCAGGTTTCTAGTGCTCAATTTTCACCCTTTGGCATACATCACACTGTACCACCCTCCTAGCCATGCTAGCCTTCATTCCTGGCCACCAATAGATTTCCCGAAGATCTTGATACATCTTCGTGGCTCCTAGGCGCACGGTATACTTATCTCTGTGGGCTTCATCTAAAATTTTCTGCCTCAACTCCCGAAGGTTTGGCACATACACTCTACCTCAAAACTTGAGAATGCCATTTCGTATCTCAAAATCCAAACTCTTGGGCTAGCCCTGCTCGTCTACCCATAGACGTATATGCCGGTCACTCTCACTAGCCTCCTGTATCTCGGTTTCTAGATCCAACTGAACTGCCAGGCCAGCTACTAGGACAGAAGATCTCTTTGGCACTACACTCACCATCATCAGGCTAAAAGCCTCAATCAGCAGCCACTCTTAGGCCATCAACTCGGCTATAATAGTAGGCACAGTCCTACTCAAAGCCTCAACCACCACATTGGCATGCCCCGGGTGATACAAAATGGTGCAGTCATAGTCCTTCAGGAACTCCATCCATCGTCGCTGCCTCATGTTCAACTTTTTCTAAGAAAACACATACTTTAGACTTTTGTGGTCCGTGAATACATCAAACATCTCTCCATATAGGTAGTGCCTCCATAGCTTCAGAGCATATACTACCACTGCCAGCTCCAAGTCATGAGTTGGGTAGTTCACTTCATGCCTCTTCAACTGGCATGATCCATACGCTATCACCCGATCATGCTGCATAAATACACAACCCAAACTAACCTTCGAGGCATCGGTGTATACAACATATCCATAGGGCCTACTAGGCATTCTCAGAATAGGTGTCGAGGTCAGTTTATCCTTGAGCTCTTGAAAGCTTTCCTTGCACTTGGCAGTCTATTTGAACTTAACCTCCTTCCGTATGAGCTTCGTCATAGGTGCAGCTATCTTCGAAAACCCTTTCATAAATTTTCAATAATAGACTGCCAATCCCAAAAAGCTTTGCACTTCGGTCACACACGTCGGATGCTTCCATCTCTGAATAGCCTCAATCTTGATCGGATCCACTGAGATTCCTTCGGTCGAGATCACATGCTCAAGAAACGCAACTTGGGACAGCCAGAACTCGTACTTCGAGAACTTGGCATACAATTAATGTTTCCTAAGAGTTCCTAACACTATTCTCAAGTGCTCCTCGTGGTCACTCTCATTCGAAGAATACACTAATATATCATCTATGGAAACGATCACAAAACGATCCAGTTAATGCTTGAACACCCAATTCATAAGATCCATAAACAATGCTGGAGCATTAGTTAATCCGAATGGCATTACAAAATACTCGAAATGGCCATACCTTGACCAAAATGTTGTCTTCAGAACATCATCTGGCTCAATTCTCAACTGATAATAACTAAATCTCAAATCGATCTTTGAGACCACCTTCGCTCCTTGTAATTGATCAAACAACTCATCTATCCTTGGGAGCGGATACTTGTTCTTTACCGTGGCCTTATTTAGCTGATGGTAGTCAATGCACATCCTTAGACTCCTGTCTTTCTTCTTTACAAATAGCACTGGTACGCCCCATGGCGACGTGCTTGGCCTAATGAACCCCTTATGAGTTAACTCCTGTAGCTGACTCTTCAATTCTTTCTTCTCTGCTAGAGCCATTCGGTATGGCGAGATTGATATCGGCTGGGTTCCTAAAACTAACTCAATTGAGAACTCGATTTCCCAAGGTGGAGGTAGTCCCGGTAATTCTTTCGAAAACACATCATCATATTCTCATACCACTTGCACCTCATTGAGGTTCGATACCTCCCTTTCTTCTAATTGAGCACAAGCTATGAATCCATGTTCTCCTCAGCTTAGCAACTTCGTTGCCTTCATTACTAAAATCATCTTTCCAACCTCAAGGTCGCCTTGCCCCCAAAATTTGACCCACCCTCCCTCGAGTTTTCTTATGGTCATTATCTTCCTACGACAGTCTATATTGGCATCGTACTTGGACAAGAAGTCCATCCCAAAGATTATGTCAAAGTCATATACTTCTAATAGAATCAGATCAGCCTGGAACTGAACATTACTCAGGCTAATTTTGCATCCCCTCACCATTTCTAAGGACTCTGTACTCTTACCCATAGGTTTCGAAATCACCATTAGACACCCTATAGATTTGATTTCTACTCTCAAACTCCCAGCCAATGCATTCGATATAAAAGAATGAGTAGACCCTAGATCTATCAATGCATGAACGGGAGTATCCAAAATGAAGAGAGTACCTTGGATAACTACAGGATTCACCTCTACGTCCTTCTTAGTCAAATTATAGACCCGCCCCTGTCTGGTCCCCTTTCCTTCTTCAATCTTTAGCTGCTGCTCTTTCTTCTTCGGGCAATTCCTCAAGATGTGCCCGTGCTAGTTGCAATTGTAGTAGATCACGCTCACTGGTACTGCTGTTATGGCCTTACCTTCTTGTACTGTTCCTTTCAAGCAATTTTTGGAAGTATGCCCGGGCTATCCACCAGTGTAACAGATAATGCTTTGGCCATCGCACCTCTTGCCTGAGTACCTCTTTTGCATTTAAAGCAAGCCTTCCCCTTTTTCTAAATTTTCCCATCCCGTAGTCCTGAAGTCAAGTTAGATTTCTCTGATTATCCTCCACTTTGAGCTATCGTGGCCTTTAGTTCCATCACTCGCATTATATTCTCCTTGGCGGTCATAGCTTTGAAAACTATGTCTGCATAAGACTCCACATGGACCAGGCTCGTTAGTTATTTAAATTCAATTCGCAAGCCCTGTAAGAATTTTCGTCCTTTCTCCACATCATCCATCTCGTACAGCGGCATATACTTGATTAACCGCAAAAACTTAGCGTCTTATTGGGCCACAGACATATTTAGCCCTTGGCGTAGGTTCATAAACTTTCAAGCTCTTGCCAATTTCCAGCAAGTGGGAAAGAATTTCCCATTGAACAGTTCCTTAAACCGTTCCCATATCATCTAGGGTGCCTTCCCCAATTCTACATTTGTAGCCAACCCCTGAGAACCTATCCGATTAGGTATCGCTCGCTACATAGACCTCCACCATTGAGTCGCTTCCTCTTCCAGCATATAGGTCGCACACTCGACCTTGTCCTCATTCAAGATTCTCAATCTATGTAGGATCTTCTCAATCTGGTGCAATCAATAGTCACTGATTATGGGGTTGTTTCTCAGACTTCCTCGAAACACTGGCAGGTTTTGTCATAGATATCTATCCAAAACATCTACTCTTCTTTGCTCGGGCTACAACTGTAATGCCCCGCTCCCACTTACGGGTGTTACTCGTGAACAATTACCCAAATTGTCCACCTGCCCGGCCTTAGGTGAAGGATGGACCATGTTTCAAGAGGAAACACCCTAGGTGGGAACTAGGCTTGTCCTTCCCTTCCTTCATCCCCAGGATTCACTAGCGAAATTGGGCTTTTACCACACTGCATTGGCTAAAAAGAAAACTCATGAAAATGCTCAACCGCCATTTCTTATATATATTTAATTCTTTTCCATCCAAGAATTTTACCGGGCTCCATAAATCACCATTTAAACCAATCCATTGATTGATTACCAATTTTTGGAGGAAAAACTCAAATTTTTTAATTTTTCCAAAAGTTCGGCATTTTCTCCAAAAATGCCCGAAAATCCATTTATTTTGAAAATTCCTTCAGGGCCCAAATTCAATTAAGCAATGCCCCAAAATTCCCAAAAATTCCATTTTTTAAAAAATTTTGGTCAGCGAGGCCCGTTGGCCCGCGCGGGGCCCCGCTGGGTGCTGGCCGTGCCGCCGTCCGTGCGTGCCTGCCCACAAGCGCGCCTGCCTACGCTGCGGCCGGGGCGGCCTGCGCGCGCCCGCCCATGCGGCCCCGCCCGTGCGCAGGCTGCTGCCTGCTTGCTGCTTCTCCTTCACCTTTTTTTTTCCCTTGGGCTTTTAAACCCATATTTTCCAGAAATAAAATGGATAAATATGCTTCACATTCCTTCCATTTTTGCCTTTATTTTTCCAAAATTAAGGCTTAAACCACCTCTTTGAATATTACACAACATACATCAAAATTTCCTTCCATTTCACACTTGAGCTTTACACAACCTATTGTTGCTCACATAACAACCTCCAAATATACACACCACACATGATCAATACAACAAATAGGCTTTCCTAAGCCATAAGGTCACAAATGAAATAGTCACATGCCTAGGCTCCTTAAAGCCATAACTTTACAACAAAATAAATAGTACACCATGAGCTTCAACCACAAGCTTGCAACACATTTCCTTTTCTTCTTTTGACATAAGAACAACCTACAAGGGGAGAATAAAACCTTATGAGCTCAAAGCTCAGTAAGGGTGCATATGCAAAGTAAATACAAGCACAACAAGTCTATGTAATGGCAAATGCATGCAAGCATGGTTAGGTCATTCCATCCTCACAACCCAACATGGTTTGAGGCATCAACCTACCATTTCTTTCCCACCCCCATGGCCATAGGTCTCATGAACAAATAAAGCATGCAAAGAGATACATAAAAATTTATGCAACCTACTTAAAATGCAATGCAAGGCCTTCTCCACATGGGGCCATCCCTTACCTCATTCTTTTCTTTGAAGCTTTAAATCCTTATCTCAAGAGAGCTTCCATCTTCATTTTCTCCCATCTAAGATAGCATCCCAAAATAAACTTACTTTACATTCAAGCATACTTAAAATAAAGAGAAGAAGGAACAAAGCCTACCTTGATCCATTCTCTTCTTCTTCACTTTTTCTTCCATGGGAGACTTTCTTATCTCCCTTTCTTTCTTTCCTTCTTCATTTCTTTCTCCAAATGGCCAAAGGAAACCAAGACTTTCTCACTTGCCATTTTATACTAGCTTCCCCATATTTCAAGAATGGATCTCCACCATCCATTCAAAGCACAATCCATGTGCTTAAGGAGAATTAAATCTCCACCACTCATTTCAAATAAACAAGTCTTCTCTCTTGGAGAAAGCACAATCCAAGCTCTTTATCTTGATTAATCTCATCCATTGGATTATTTTGCCTTTAAAAGACTTAATCTCCACCCTTAAATGGAAGCACAATCCATGTGCCTTTCAAATAATTAATCTTAGCCCTCCAAAATTAGTCTTTAAATTAAATCATTAATATGTTGGCAATCCTTGCCAACTTCCAAGACTAAATGGTGGCCCTTAGATCATTTCCAATTCCAAGAATCAATCTCATCCTTCCAATTTTTCATTTCTTTCCCATTTAAATTAATGGGACTATTTTCACCCCATCACATTTGAGAGACATAAAACATTTATTTCCCATTTAATAAATCCCACAATTTTCCATCATTAATGGGAGACTAATTTCCCATTTTCCTTTGGATTTATTTAATTCACCATAATTTCACATTTTCTTTTGGATTTTCTTTAATCCAACACCATAATGCCTCTCATTAAATACTTGAAAGACTAATTATCATTTCCATTTGCATTTAATTTAATCATCCATTTATACTTGAACAAGACTTTACCAAGTGTCACCTTTTAAACCCATACTTGGCTCTCAAGATCTCATCTCATCCACCCATGTGGCATTTTCACATTTATTCACCAATTTAGGGAAAACATAATTATTTTCAAATAATTTAATATCCACCAATTTCCCTACTTTCCATAATTAAATTCCTTTATGAAATTAAATTCCAAAATTCCCAAATACCCTTTGTGAATTTATTAATCCCATACATCTCCACATATACACCAAATTGGGATTTTATTCACTTACACACCAAATTCCACATAGGAATTATTTCCAATTTATCAAAATACCCTTTTTATTGGATTTCACTATCCAAATTACCAAAATACCCCTCTCATAGGGCACCCTCAATCTCAAGGATTCATCACTTCCTCAAGGGCATTTTTGGAAATTTCACACTTCCATTCTTATTCTCTTAACACCGGTTACATCGGGTGTTACATTCCTCCCCCTTAAAAGAATTTCGCCCTCGAAATTCGCTTTACCATAATCTCATGCCCAAGATAATCACAATCTCGGGCTACTTGCCAAATTCTCCTGCTCGAGAATCTCACAGCCTATCCATTCCTCACATTTACCTCGGGTTATACCTATCTCAAGGCTTCACTCTAGGCTTTTGATCCTCCGACTCTCAAGGACATTCAACAACCGAACACCGCTTTGGCCTCTTGCCAATTTGCACAACTGATCGCTGATTACGCTTACTGCAATGCTATCCACTTCTGAATGGATTTTCTCTACCTTGAGCATCACTTTGCAGTCCATTTCCCATTTTCCCATCAGTTGAACCACATACGCTAACATTGCATCATTGATCAGTCTACCACGATTTTACGCCGATCACACACGGCAACGTTTCTCACTGCCAATCACACATGGCCACGATTTTACGCTGGTTCAACCAGCAACGTCTTAGCACTGATCATTCGCCGCAATGTCACTTTTAATGCCCACAAGGCACTCGAACACCCATTCCACCATGGCATACTACTATTAATCACACGCATGCATAGCTTAAGTTGATCCTCATGGTAACCTCTCATTACCGATCAACTAACCAGGCTAGCATTTCATGGGAAGCAACCATTTGGCCTACCTTGCCAGCTTCGACCATTTCATACATGATCTTCTACCTTGACCAACTGACCCTCATTTATCGATACGATTACGCAAAATCGACCTACCTAATCACCATGCCAAGTAATTACTCATTTCCACCATACGTGCATTACCCGAGTCCAACTCGAGCTTGGCGATGCACACACCATTACAACCTCACCTCGAGCTTAACTATGCTCGGGCCACAACCTTCTCCCAACTAGGAGTTCTTCGCATTAAACACACAAAGATACTTACTAGCTGATATCACACGCTAGTAGGGATCTCTTACCCATACAAGGGAACTCTTCACTGAGCAACCCCTCTTCAATTCTTCACCTTATTACAGCTTTTACAATCATGTTCCCATGCTAGGCCTTACCTTGACTATTTACCCTACCATGAGTCTAGGATCTTCCCATTGCGCTTAAGGTCGCGGAACCATTAATCAACCCTCATCATCACCCACGGTGCATGGCACAAGTGATTGGCTTATTACCATCTGCACAATCACTTATTGCATCGCACCTGTAGGATGACTCGTGCCTTTGGTCACCACCACAACAAGCTACCATGGTTACACCCCCACTCTTGTAGTGGTCTTCTAGCCAAATTTTCTCGCCCAGCTTCAATTTCATTGGGACTTTTCAAATAGAGCCTCTTACTCTTGAGGCATGAAACTTTCAGCCATCCTAAATCAGGTTCGTTCTCCATCCGTAATAGACCCCTAACTTATACCATGGATAATGGTTCCCTTGGTCCTCCTCGGCAAGGACAACACCATAACAGCAACGAATTTTCCCCCACGGTCGTTGCATCCTAAATTTCACAGACACCGGCCTTCATGGCCATTCACACTCGGCTTCGAGGTCCTACCATGCACAATGGTTACCTTTGACCTTCCTAACAACTTCCTTTCCCTGACAGCGACGATGACACCACCATGTCATCCCCAAAGATTCACTACTCCCTGAATCTCACTGGTCATCGCAACCAGCATGACCCTACTCTTAGGCCGCTCTTCTCATATCACTTTCTATACTTATAGCAGCTAGCTAAATCCCTGAGAGCCTCTGGCTTCTCTTGGATTTCTTATACACTTGCTACAGCTAGCTCACACCTCTCGGTGAGCATTCACATGGCTCAACACCACAACAGCTTCACTAGCCGATTTCTTTTCACAACCATTAACCTTAGACACGAGGTTAATTCTCATCAATTGCCCACACTCCAAGGCATCCCATTAGCTGTATCACTTACAGCCATTTGGTGATTTCATCACCTTAACACCATTCTTGGAAACCAATCTCTTCCTATAAGCTCTCCCTTCGAGCTCTCCTTACACATTGGCGACATTTTAAATTCGCCCTCAACTTCCATCTAACCAACTCGATTAACTCTAGTCGGATCGCTTGGCTTACAACCTACACAACCTGTCTCCAGGCATTACTTTTGCAATCATCAACTATGACTTCGATTTAAACTCCATCCATTGGAAATCACCCATGCCCTTCATGTGGAATTCACACTTCCACACAATGCCTTAGGACTCATCTCCTAATCAGGCGTTCACCATTACGCTGGCTTTTCCCCGGGTGATCTCTCCCGATAAAATTATAGCGCCTTAGGAAGTTAATCCCACACTGTTGCCTCACGTTCAACTTCCCTTGGGAGAACATCTCAAGTTCTACCCTGACAACTTTTCAACACTACAATTTACATTCCTTCACTGCGGAGCAACACTCCCTTAAGCAGCACAATTCTGCCTTGACCAACCATCTTTTATCACCTTGGATCTCTTTCTCACAATTTGTCTGGTCTAACCACCAGGACTCGCTGAACCTTTTACTAAAGGCATGCACAGCAACCAACAAGGCTTTACTTCACTGCCCTCGAGCCTCATGCTCCATTATTGCCATCAGGTGCTACCACCTGGAAATTTCTTATGTGTCATCAACTGGAAACCCTTCCAGTGCCATATGAGGACACTTCCTCAATCGCATCGACACAACCAAGACTAACACTAGTCTGTGCAATTGCGCACTTTCACGAATTTCAAATCGTGCCTTAGCCACGTTTCAGCCTACCACAACTCACATTACTGGATTAGAGATTGCTTTATTTGAAACCTCTGCACGCTTTAATTTCCCCATCTCATGGTTGGCTTCCAACTTGTAAGTCTCACCCTCCACGGCAGTTACGTATCATTTTGGAGCCATTTACCGACTTTACCAATCGACCCATCTTCATGCATTACTGTATGATCACACTGGGTCCATCATCCCAATTTGTCAGATCAACTTCGATCAAATTAACCACAACTGCATTAACATTCTTTAGCAAGGAGCATCGCCACACTTCTTATTATCACACCACAAGATATCACCCCTTTGATTCACAAACCTTCTTGTTGCCTTGACACCAAAGCACTACCACCATACTTCAACCCTTACGGAATTTTAGGTCTGGCTCAGGCATAACCTACAGCATACCCCAGGTCTTCGGCGTCTAATCGTCTCCACTACAGACGGGTTACTCCACGTAGAGGGCTGCAGTCCCTCCTGTGGACTAACCGTCTGCATCTAGTAGTCCCTAGTATTAGACCCGTCACTGTTAGGTGCCAACCGTAGCATTATTCCTAGGCTAGACCCGTTTCTTTTCCTTGGGTTTCTTTCTCAAACTTCTCATAGATCTTTAGTCCCTGACCATCTGCATAGTCACAGTGTTGCCCTGTGCTTTAGGTGCACCAACACCTGATCACCATCACCGTGTCACTCCCATACACTGGCCCAACACTGGTTCCCCATCGTGTTGCCCTGTGCTTCAGAGAGTTAACACCAAATCATTTTTACTGGGTTGTCCCTTACACTGGCCCAACAACAGTTTCCTACAGCATGGCTCAGGTCCCACTCTGATCTGTTTCGCACCCCGTATCGTGACTTTCACTTTCCTATCACACCTTTGATATCGAACCCGGCATATCTACTTCGCCATGCTCGCAGTCACTATTCTTACTAGGCGTCCTACTCGACAACAAATCTATCGAATCACTACCATGTTCCACTATTCCTCCTTAGGACTACTCTAAATGTCCTATCCCTTACAGGAGACTTTCGGTCTCACCTGACCAAATTTCCTAAGGTGCTGCTCCACATCTTTGGCATCTGACCTTCATCTGCAGTTCACTAACTTGCTCAGGCCCATGGGCCACTTGCCCTCAATCATGAGCCAACTCATTAGTCCTCTGTGACATAGTCCATAGCATCCGATTCGTCACATCGAGCCTTGCACCCATAACATCAAAGCTACCTGAAGCCTCTCCAAGGTACGATGGTTCCACCACCATTTTACCCTAGCCATCATACTTAGTTTTCCTTGCCTTGATAACCTCAAGCTCATACCATAAGCCCTACTCCTCATTACTTCACATCTTGAGACCTCGTGATCTTACCGCACAAGATCATACCTCACGGTTCTCATTCAACATTTGAAAGCTCCAACTTTCCATGACAATGGATCCCAATCCATTATGATTCATTTGCCACCCAGCTCATCCTAGAGCTTGATTATCAATGTTCTCTCAATCCACAACCGACATGCTGAGCCCATCTCAGGCTCGGCACCCATAACCATGGAGCGCCAACCATTACCTTCTAGGTAAATTGAGACCTCTCGTCTCTCCTTGCACACTCATGAACACATTTAGTCACTACGCTTAGCCTGGCCTTCCCGCACGCCTCGCTCGGGCTTCCACATTGCTTAACATGCCCTTGCCCACTTAGCATCCAAAGTTGGCATTTCTTGTGCGCGTATAGCCCGCGGATGTCCTGTTGCCACCATTCACTACCTTTGGCCCACATACCACTCATACCCTTCATTGGGTGACCTCCGCGTCTCCCATTAAGGGTCTCGTAACCTTAGGTGTCATCTCGACCCCAGGCATCATAATGAGGCTCTATTCACCTCTCATCTCTTGACTTTAGACATCCCACCTGACCCTAAGTGTTAATGAGAGTTTAAATTAACCCCTCATCCATCATTCACATGAACGGTTACTTTGGCCTTTCCCAACTAGGACTTCCAATCCCATGGCTCCCATGCGCATATCTATGCAAGCCCAACTCCTTTATCCCAAATCTGGATTCCCCTAGATTCCATCTCAACTCACTTGGGATTTCCATCTCACACAAACACCCACTAGGGTCCATTTGCCACACACCTATCCTTTCTTAGGATAAATCCCGTTTCCTCATGAAGCTAACTAGGGTCTACTCTTACCCTAAGCATGTCCCTTCTAGGATCGTCATAACGATACAATTGCATGGCACCATATGAATCCCTCATGCATAACGCACACCCGACTCCCTTCGGAGTCTTTCTGCAAGCCGCCAACGTCATGCCTACCCCGACCATGACTGGCATATGCTTCACATGCTCGCTCACCTAAAGCCTCACTGGAAGCAACCTTAGCTTACTCCCTTCTCAGAGCTCGTCACACGACCTGTTGACGACTTCTTTCTTTGGGCTTCGAGCTAATTTCAACCTTAGCTCACCCTAGTTCAAGCACACAACCCTTAGCACATCACCTTTACGGGAACCACTCCATTCCCTCATACGAGCTTGTACATCTCCCCAACATAGGTTGGTCCACTAATCCCTTCCTGGATTAGCTATACCTCGGGCTCTCCTTGTCCCATCATGATCCTTATCATGACTCGGCTTTGTGTCCCCACACAAGCCTCAACACTTCAATCCCAAGGAACTCTTATCCTTAGAATGCCTCATGAACCTCCAAATTTCCACATTCGGGTTCTTGATACCAATACCCACACTTGGGCATTTGACTCTTCATTGCTTGACCCATATATCTCTTACGTTATATCATCTCAAACATGATATTTTCCCTTTCCTATAGCAAGAATATCCGAGCACTCCATTTCCATCACCATAGACCTCCATGTCTCGACCCAACCCCTAGGGTCCTCGGTCACTTGTGGTTCTATTTCCAAGGCCTTCATATCAACCTTTAACCACATTTCCCCCAAGCATCTTCCACTTGATGCTCCAACCACGCTCTGATACCAATCTGTAACATCCCGTTCGAGCGATAGGAAGGACCGGAACAACTTACCCTGATGGGCCTATGCGAACTTCCCAGGGGGGTCACCCATCCTTGGATTGCCCCAGATCAAGCACGCTTAACTTGGGAGTTCTTTGCCAACATTCAGCCCAAAAGGTATTAGCTGGTGTTGTTTCCTTTCTTACACTATCCTCGATATATTCTAACTTTTCTGAGCTCTCGGGGTATTACAACAACTCCAAAATTCGCCCAACCATGCCTTCAAGGATTCTCTCGATCCTATCAATCCGGCCTTCACCGAGGTTAGCTTGTGCATTTCTTAGAACTCCCACACCACCTCCTGGGTGTAGGTTGGTGTTGCTTTCTTCACCATTGCCACTCTCACGCCTGTTCCTTCTTGTATTCACCATCTAACAAGAAGACAAGGTGAATTATTAAATCACCACGACATGATGCAATTCAAATCAAATAAGCTACAATAGTATGCCACTAAATATTTCAAAAAAAATCCCAACCTAATTCCCAAAACTTATGATGGCTTTATTTATCTAGCCACATGCAAACTTTTCCTTAGGTTCGCTCTTATACCAACTGTAACACCCCAAATTTTTTGTGCGTGTTATAACTTAGGATTTGGAGTATAGGAGTCTCACCTTGAAGATTTATCTCTTGGAAGTTACAGTTTCACAGCAAACGGCTTAGGTTTCTGCAGAAAACACACGTTTCGGTAAACCTAGCCTCCAATATTTTTATACAGGGTTGAAGGGCATTAAATTAGGGACAAGATTGGAAAATCCAAAGCTAGAATGGATTTAATTTTGAAATCTAAAGCTAATACCCCAAACTTCTTCCAAATGACATTTTGGCCTTTATTTTAAGTTCTCAAACTTTGATATTTTACCACATGAACTCCTAATTTCATCCTTATTTCATTTTGATAATTCTCTAATTACAATTACACCCTTAAACATCAAATTAATTCTCATTGAAATACTTAAAATCCAAAATTAATAATTCAAAGTTACTCGATAAGTATGATTTTATCCCAGCACCCTCACAGGACCTTTGTTTCATCCCAAAACCATCTCAGGATTATTTTATTTACAAAATTAGAGCCTCCTCAAGGTTTTATCGATTTCCCGAAAGCCTCTTACCATTATTCAGTCTTTTAGGCTACAACTTAGCTAAACCAAAAATCGTCTCTGATTTGATTTCTTTCAGCGTCATAAATCTAGCCTCGAGACGTTCATCAAAGATATACCTTTGTCCTTAGGTATCTAAGCTCCAGGGCACTCCCTACAGCTGATTAGATCAATTGTTGCCATTTCAAGCATATTTTTTAATATTTTAAACTCGTCTAAATTACGTGGCAATCTCACGAAAATGTGGGGTATTACAACTTAGAGAGGTCAAGATGAACACCTAGGTAGGTCACAGTCCATGACTTCTATCAAGATAAGAGGACCCCAGCTAGTGAAGCATGACTTATAAGTTCTTAGTCGAGGTGGTGGCTTCACAAGTGCCAAACCATGACACTGTGGTCAAGAGGAATGGGCTCTAGTTTGCCGACCATGACCTAGGGCAAAGACTAAGATGAATGCTCAGATAAACCGAAAACCATGGCACGTAGGCCAAGTTGAATGGGCCCCAGCTCGCATATCATAGCCTCTTAACCCTGAATCAGGATTATTTCCTGACTCTTAAATTTAACGAAAAGTGGAAATAATAAAAGTTGACAAGAATGATCGTAAGTTCAATTTGCTAACGGAGTAATGTCAGCATAAATGAAACATCAATCAAACATCATGTAAAATGTTTCTTATTAGAAATATGTTCTGAGATGCTTCACATTCCAAGCTCCTGAGAGAATAGCTTCATTCATATCTGCCAAGTGATATGCTCCATTGCCCAGGTTTTCTTTGACAATATATGGGCCTTCCCAGTTCGGGCCTAGTGCCTTGTCGCTGGCCTTGCGAGCTCCAGGAAGAATAAGGCGCAGCACGAGGTCACCAACATTGTAGCACCAAACTCAAACTTTTCAAATATAATACCTTACGATCCATTGTTGATAAATAATCACCCTTATGCGAGCAAACTCCCTTGCTTCGTCGTGTAAATCAAGGTTTGTGGCCAGTAGTTGGTCGTTGTCTTGGGGGTTGAAAATGGCTCTTCGTTGACTGATCACTTCATTCTCCACAAGGATCATCACCTCAGATCCGTAGACCATAGAGAAATAAGTTTCTCTTGTGGTGATCTGAGCTGTCGTTTGATAAACCCAAAGCACTGTTTGCAGTTCGTTCACCCAGGCCCTCTTTCTGGCTTCCAGCTTTGTCTTCAAGATCTGCTTGATTATCTTGTTGACCGCCTCAACTTGACCATTAGGTTGGGGATGATCTACGGTCGAGAAGTTCTTTTGGATCCCCAACAATTCACAGAACTAGACAAACTACTCGTTAGTGAACTGGGTTCTGTTGTCAGTGACTATCTGTTGTGGAACTTCAAATTTGCAAATAATTACTCCAGACAAATTTCTCTACTTTTTTTGTGGATATCTATGCGAGCTCCTTCGCTTCCGCCCATTTAGTGAAGTAATCAACTGCTACTATGGCGTGTTTGCATCCGCCGCGAGTTGTTAGGAATGGGCCAACTAGGTTCATGCCCCATATGGCGAAGGACCACGAGCTGCTCATCTGCTGCAAATAGGCTGGTGGAGCTCATGGGATCTTTGCGAACCTTTGGCATGTGTCACATCTCTTTACTAGATTCATAGAGTTTTGCTTCATAGTAGGCCTATAAAAACCCTGGTGAAGTGCTCAGCCAAGGACAACCCCCCAACGTGGTTTCCACAGTGACCTGCATGGATTTACTTGAGTACCATCTGGCAATCAGAGTTATCGAGGCATCCTAATAACGGGATAATGAACCCCCTTTTGTAAAGCATATCATCATAAAACCAATATCTGGACGCCCGAGCTCGCACACGACGTGCCTCTACTCTGTCGCCTGGTAACTTTCTTTCCTATAGATAGTCAATAATGGGCTTCATCCAAGAGCCCGAGGCCATCATGATTGTAACGCCCCGCTCCCACTTACGGGCGTTACTCGTGAACAATTACCCAAATTGTCCACCTGCTTGGCCTTAGGTGAAGGGTGGACCATGTTTCAAGATGAAATGCCCTAGGTGGGAACTAGGCTCGTCCTTCCCTTCCCTCATTCCCAGGATTCACTAACGAAATTGGGCTTTAACCACACCACATTGGCTAAAAAGAAAACTCATGAAAATGCCCAACCGCCATTTCTTATTTATATTTAATTCTCTTCCCATCCAAGAATTTACCGGGCTTCATAAATCACCATTTAAACCAATCCATTGATTGATTACCACTTTTGGAGGAAAAACTCAAATTTTTAATTTTCCAAAAATTTTGGCATTTTCTCCAAAAATGCCCGAAAATCCCTTTATTTTTGAAAATTCCTGGCCAAAAAGCGCGAGGAAGCTGCAGTCGGGTACGTTGGTGATCGGTGGCAGTCGTGGCGTCCGTGGGGGCACAAAGGAGGGCTGTTGTGCGTACATGGGCGCTCGCGGGTGCGCGCGCATGGAGCTGGCTCATGCGTGGCACTGTGCGCGGGTGCGGGTGAAGAAGAAGAAGAAGAAGAAGAAGAAGAAAGGAAAAAGGAAAGGAAAGAAAGAAGAAGAAGAAGAAAGAAAAGAAAAGAAAAGAAAAAAGAAGAAAGAAGAAGATGCAAAGGCGTTGCAGGAGAAGAAATGGAGAAGAAGAAAATGAATACTAGGAGGGAGAAAAAGAAAAATAGAAAAAGAAAATAAAATAAAAAAAGGGAAGAAATAAAAGAAAAATAAGAAAAATTCAAGGAAACATCCAAAAAACCCTGAAAAAATAGGAAATGGAGTTGTAATGATATTCCGGAGATTTTGGCATGAAAAATAGTTCGGGCACGCAAATCGAGGCGATGCACGAAAATTGAAGTAATGCATGAAAATTAAGATGTTGCTCAAAAATTGAGGTAATGTGCGAGAATTGAGGTGGTGTGCAAGAATCGGGGATCTGCGCGACAATCGAGGTCGGTCACACATTTTGAGGTCATGCGCGCATACCGAGGCAGCCTGAGAGGCTAAGTTAAGGTAAGCAAAATTTCCTATAAATTTCCAGTAAACTAGGAATATTATTTTATGAATCATGATAGAGAAATATTCGAGGATATGCCTGAGAAATTATTTAGTTTTGGATTATTGAGGAATTATTTATTAGAGATTATTATGTTTAAGGAATTATTAAGGAAAATAGGACTTAAATGGAGTTTTGAGATATTTAGTAATTAAATATTATTTTTATGATTGAGGTAATCGAGATGATGAGATTGGTGCAACTTTTGAGAGTTTGCACTAAAATCGAGGTGGGGCATGCATATCGAGATGATACATGTTTTTTGAGAAAATACAAGTTTATGTCAAAAGGTGAGTCGTCCTATCCTAAGTATGATTGGTGAGTGGTATTCTCACAAGAACTTATATTCATGATATAATTGTTATATGCATGTTATTTATGAATTGCAATATTCATTTGTCATATTGCATTGAAAGTCGTGATATTTGCATTGCACGATATTATTGTCATATTGATATTTGTGCATGGGAAGGGATGTCGTCCCCAGAGTGTAGCTGTAATTCCCCAAGGGCGTTGAGGGAATAATGTTAGGCTTATCCTGCAGAGGTTCGGAATTTGCCTAGGATTCCTAATCGGGCTTGCGAGCCAGGGAAGTTACACTAAGGGCAAATGTTTATTCATGTCATTGCATCATGCATTAATATATATGTTTTTGGACCCTCACTAGAAGTTTCATCTTCTAATGGGTTATACTCCTGGAACATTCAACGTTCCAGTTGAGACTTGCAGTTAGGGCAAGGAGCAGGTTGAGATATGATGGCACGTGATGGCGTGGCCGATGGATTCAGCAGGAGATTCTAGTATTTTATTTATTGAGAAATGATGATGTATGTATTCGAGGTATCATATGATTGCACCTAGGGTGTTAGATGTTATTTTGGGAGATATGTATCAATGTATTTATGTATTGAGGATATGATGTAATATATGGTACGAATTCTTTATGATATATATATAAGGTGAATTCAGGTATGTACCATTTCAGGTTTCGATTATCGCTTCCGTAATTGTGAATGATTTGCTGGGGGGTTTTCCTTTGAAATACGGTATTGATCTATGAGAAATGTATAAGGGAAGAGGTTATGTATGGATACGATGGACCCCAGCATAGTGGCACGCCCTTCGATGGGACGGGGTGTTACACTTCCCTTGTTGCCATTTTATACTAGTTCCCCCATTTTTCAAGAATGCATCCTACCCACTCACTAAAGGCACAATCCATGTGCTTAAGGGAAAACTAATCTCAACCATCCATTAAAACAACCAAGTCTCCTCTCTAGGAGAAAACACACTTTTAAATAGGTTGGCAATCCACGCCATTTACACTCTTTAAATCCCCACCATTGGATTTATTCTCTTTCTCAAGAATGCATTTCATCCATTGGATTCTTGAAATTTTCATTTATTTCTCATTTAAATAAATCCTCCCATTTTCACTCATAAATGAGTGACTAATTTCCATTTCTTTTGCATTTTCTTTTTAGGCAACAACATCATGGCTTGCATTTAACACTTGAAAGACCATTTATTCATTAATTTGAATTTCTTTTAAATGCTTATTCTTGATTCACAAGATCATGCCATGTGTCCCTAGCCACCATCTCCCAATTTCTTATTTCTTTCCCATTTAAATTAATGGGACTATTTTCATAACCATCACACTTGAGAGACATAATTAATTTCTTTCTCATTTTGTAAAATCCCCATATTTTCCAAGGCATTAATGGTGACCATTTACCATTTTCTTTTGGATTTATTTTAATCCATATAATCATGCCTCTCATTAAATGCTTGTGTTGTTGCCAAAATATAACAATCTATTTTTATTGCGGACAGACGCAAGTATCTTGGGAGTCGTGTCTTCACTGATGAAAAATCTGGATGAGGAATTGGATCTAATGGAGTCTCAGGTCTGACAAACCAACAGAGCTGATGGTCTGATGAGCTGATATTCTTGTGGGTTGAGGATCTGGCGGCCTCAAAATGATCTGGTGGCCTCAAGGTGACGAGAGGTCTCGGAGCGATCGGGTGGCCTCAAGGTGACGAGAGGCCTCGGAGCGACGGGAAGCCACGGAGTGACGGGAGACCTCAAGGTGACGAGAGGTCTCGGAGCGATCGGGTGGCCTCAAGGTGACGAGAGGCCTCGGAGCGATCTGGTGGCCTCAAGGTGACGAGAGGCCTCGGAGCGACGGGAAGCCACTGAGTGACGGGAGACCTCAAGGTGACGAGAGGTCTCGGAGCGATCGGGTGGCCTCAAGGTGACGAGAGGCCTCGGAGCGATCTTGTGACGAACGGGTGGCCGGGTGACCGAATGGCCCTGATGGTGACCGAGTGACCTGGTGACCGAGTGGCCTTGGTGGTGACCGAGTGGCCTGGTGACCTGGTGACCGAGTGGCCTACAAAACGAGAGCACCGTTAGGGCGCGGGTGGGGGTCCCCGCGCAAACCCTCCGATGCTTAAATTAGATCTCGAGAGAAAATATCAAATCGTACTTGAATTGCTCAAAATAGCGTCCCTCGTGATGAAAATAGGGTCTTGTATTTATAGTGGAGGAGAGAGAAATCTCGCGATAATTTCAGAGAGAATCTCGGGGCCCGTTTCGGAATTCTCGGGGCCCATGGACTGAATTACGAAGAGTCTTTTGGTGATGTCGGGTGACCCCCACTCGGGTGGGGGTCTTTTCTCGCAAGCTGACCGAGTGGCCTCGGTCACTCGGTTTGAGCGAGTGGCCTTGGCCACTCGGTCAGGTCGAGTGGCCAAGCCATTCGGCCATGCCGAGTGGCCTTGGCCACTTTGGCGGATGGCGGAGTGGCCTTGGCCACTCGGTCAGGCCGAGGGGCTAGGCCACTCGGTCACGGCGAGTGGCCTTGGCCACTCGGCCACGCCGGTGCTTTTGGCCACTCGTCATGGCCACTCGGCCATGCCGAGTGGCTTCCTCTTGGCCCCAGCCGAGGGGTCTTTTCTGCTTCCTTCCTGCCGCTTTGTCTGCCTTCATCTTTCTGGATATATCAATTTCATACCCGATTTACTCCTTGATTAAACCAGAATATATCAAAACTCAAAACATGAAAGTTGTTGATAATTCTCTTATCTTTCCATAGGACCTTGAATCAGCTCAATCGGAGCTCGTATGAGAAAGTTATGGCCGAAAAACTAAGGTAGTGTCGTACCCACTCGGCATAACCGAGTGGGCCCTCCCCACTTGGTCTCGGCTCGACCTCTTGCTCCTTCGGCTTACTTCCTTGATCTCCTACAACTCGTTGGGTATTTGGGCATCATGTCCATGTCTCAAGACTATTTTTTAGGTCTTGTGATTTTCCATGTTTACAGGGCATATCAATTGCTCCCTACTCTTTTAGCCGAAAGGTTCGGATGAAAGAGTATCTTGTCTGGTAAACTTTTGAATACCACTTCTCCTTTAGATGCTTAATCTTCTACACATCCTCTCGAGCTTGTTTGCACATCAGGCTTTTAAATTTCTGGACTCTTGTGATTTTCAATTCCTTTGCAGAAGTATGAGGTAGATATACTAGTAAGTTTTCTTTCCATAGATGTCGAACTATGCGTCGAACGATGAGTTTGATTCTGCTCCCAGTTATTGAGTTATGCGTGAGACAATAGGCTTGAATGTAATTTTACCTCGTTGCCGGGCCATGGGCAGGACAACGGGCTTGATCGAATGTTACCTCGTTCCCGGGCCATAGGCGGGACAACAGGCTCGATGGCGTTTTACCTCGTTGCCGGGCCATAGGCGGGACAACGAGCTTGATCGAATGTTACCTCGTTGCCGGGCCATAGGCGGGACAATGGGCTCGATAGCGTTTTACCTCGTTGCCGGGCCATAGGCGGGACAACGGGCTCGATCGCGTTTTACCTCGTTGCCCGGCCATAGGCGAGACAACGGGCTTGATCGAATGTTACCTCATTACCGAGCCATAGGCGGGACAACGGGCTTGATCGAATGTTACCTCGTTGCCGGGCCATAGGCGGGACAACGGGCTCGATCGCGTTTTACCTCGTTGCCGGGCCATAGGCGGGACAACGGGCTTGATCGAATGTTACCTCGTTGCCGGGCCATAGGCTGGACAACGGGCTTGATCGAATGTTACCTCGTTGCCGGGCCATAGGCGGGACAACGGGCTTGATCGAATGTTACCTCGTTGCCGGGTCATAGGCGGGACAACGGGCTCGATCGCGTTTTACCTCGTTGCCGGGCCATAGGCGGGACAACGGGCTTGATCGAATGTTACCTCGTTGCCGGGCCATAGGCGGGACAATGGGCTCGATCGCGTTTTACCTCGTTGTCGGGCCATAGGCGGGACAACGGGCTTGATCGAATGTTACCTCGTTACCGGGCCATAGGCGGGACAACGGGCTCGATCGCGTTTTACCTCGTTGCCGGGCCATAGGCGGGACAACGGACTTGATCGAATGTTACCTCATTACCGGGCCATAGGCGGGACAACGGGCTCGATCGCGTTTTACCTCGTTGTCGGGCCATAGGCGGGACAACGGGCTTGATCGAATGTTACCTCGTTGCCGGGCCATAGGCGGGACAACGGGCTTGATCGAATGTTACCTCGTTACCGGGCCATAGGCGGGACAACGGTCTTGATTGAATGTTACCTCGTTGTCGGGCCATAGGCGGGACAACGGGCTCGATCGCGTTTTACCTCGTTGTCTGGCTATAGGCGGGACAACGGACTTGATCGAATGTTACCTCGTTGCCGGGCCATAGGCGGGACAACGGGTTTGATCGAATGTTACCTCGTTGTCGGGCCATAGGCGGGACAACGGGCTCGATCGCGTTTTACCTCGTTGTCGGGCCATAGGCGGGACAACGGGCTTGATCGAATGTTACCTCGTTGCCGGGCCATAGGCGGGACAATGGGCTTGATCGAATGTTACCTCGTTGCCGGGTCATAGGCGGGACAACGGGCTCGATCGCGTTTTACCTCGTTGCCGGGCCATAGGTGGGACAACGGGCTTGATCGAATGTTACCTCGTTGCTGGGCCATAGGCGGGACAACGGGCTCGAGTTTATTTTTCCTGTAAGTAGAGCATAGCAAACAAACTTTCACAAAGTAATTTGTAATGGAAATGCTTACATTTTTTTGAAATAAGTGAGTACATCCACTGTTTCATTTTGGGTCTTATTGTTGCCTCCGAGCACGAAATGTTTAGTTTCTCGATCTTTAACATAGGCTCTCTTCAATGTGTCTGAATTTTGCTCCCAATTTTCTCTTTGAGGGCATTAATGGTAGCTAACTGCCTTCTTCTAAGGGCATGTCCTTTCGTGGCTTGACTAGATGGGATAAGAGGAGTCCCTTACCATAGTTTCACTGCCCGAGATGACATGCATGGGCTCATGAACGGGTTCATTGTCTAGAGGTGGATTCTCTCCGTAACCCCTTCCTCTCTCTTGACATCTCTGATTTGATCTCCCCTGCTCTTCCTGTCTATCTTCTCCTCTTTGAGGATCACCATCTGTGACCTGTACGTACCTTTGAAGATGTCCTTCACGAACTAGCATCTCAATCTGATCTCTTAACTCCCGGCACTGGTCAGTGCAATGACCACGGGTTCTGTGATATCTACAATATTCTTCTCTATTCTTCCCCATTGGATGGTCAACCTTTTTCGGGAGTCTAATGAGACCTGACCCTTCGATGGCTGCAAGTATGGTTGATCGAGGTTGGAGGAGTTTGGTGTAATGGTGGAACTGGGGCAGAGGTATATCTGATCTTCTAACCCTTTCCTGTCGTCGAGTAGACTCTTCTTCCCCTTCTCGCTCCTTTCTCTTCTTTTCTTTGTCTTCATTCCCTGCCACATTCCTCATAATTTCAATGTGGAGGATATACCTATTTGCTCTGACAAATAGATCGGCCAGGGACATTGGGGGGTCTAAAGAAAGTGACTCTTGGAGACAGGCGAGGCGTGTCCCTTGAAGCATAGCAGACACTGCGACTTGGGCCAGCAAGTCGGGGACTTCTAGGGTGGCATTACGAAATCTATCCACAAATTGACGTAAAGATTCCTTATTCCCTTGTCGTATGCTGAGCAAATATGTGGCGTCCTGTTTCCTTCGACTGTTAATCACAAAAGCTTTAGTAAATTCTGTCCTAAGATGCCCAAATGAGGAAATGGAGGCTTCTGGAAGGCTGTTAAACCATATTCGAGCATGTCCTGACAGTGTTAAGGAAAATACTCGGCACATTATATCGTCATCCCACCCATGCAACATCATTAGTGACTCATAGTTCTGGACATGATCATATGGGTCATCTTTTCCGGAGTAGAGGGTGATTTGTGGCATTTTGAATTTTCGAGGCAGTGGTTTCTCCAATATATCTGTCGTAAAAGGACTTTTCCTTCGTTGGTGTTCTTCTGTTGTAGGGATCATCTTTTTCAGCTCAAGCACTTCTTCTACCACTCGTTTCATATCATCTCTCATAGTAGCTGTTGTCTGATTGTCATATCTTGTTGGGGTACTGCCCACTGTTTCATGATACCTTCGTCTTTGAGGGCTTCTAGTCCTGTTTTCCATTCTGGAGTTTTCATTTCTTCGTGGTACAGAATGAGGGTTCTTCCTTGGAGGTGATGACCTAGGCCTAGCCTCTCGTCTAGGCGTAGATCGAGAATGAGAATCGGGAGTAGCTTCTTGGTAGGAGTCGGCCCCTGCTTCGGGTTGAGGTTCTGGGAATGGCATAAACTTTTTCAGTGTATCAGGTAACGTCCCTACAGGAATCATATCTTGGAGGATACCAGTCATGTCTCGAAGTGCTTGCATGCCTTCAACGTGTTATTGTCTCAATGCTTCATACTCTTCCCACGGTACCGTATGTGATGGCTGTCGTGAAGCCCCAGCTTGATCAGTAGGAGGTAGCCTTGAGCTGATAAATGGTGGCGATGGGACTGTTTGGTTCCCCACCTGCGAGATGGAGCGGTCGTCTCTTTCAGGTTGAGCATTATGTGGGGGAGGAGGTGCTCCCTGTTGCTGAGTGTTTCGTGGTGGTAGGCGTGTTTCAACGCCTTGAGAGAGAGTTCGCCCGTGTCCACGGGTGTTTGCCATTCTTGAGTTGACTTTTTGTCTTGCGTTTCCCACAGACGGCGCCAATTGTTGTTGCCAAAATACAACAATCTATTTTTATTGCGGACAGACGCAAGTATCTCGGGAGTCGTGCCTTCACTGATGAAAAATCTGGATGAGGAATTGGATCTGATGGAGTCTCAGGTCTGACAAACCAACAGAGCTGATGGTCTGATGAGCTGATATTCTTATGGGTTGAGGATCTGGTGGCCTCAAAATGATCTGGTGGCCTCAAGGTGACGAGAGGTCTCGGAGCGATCGGGTGGCCTCAAGGTGACGAGAGGCCTCGGAGCGACGGGAAGCCACGGAGTGACGGGAGACCTCAAGGTGACGAGAGGTCTCGGAGCGATCGGGTGGCCTCAAGGTGACGAGAGGCCTCGGAGCGATCTGGTGGCCTCAAGGTGACGAGAGGCCTCGGAGCGACGGGAAGCCACTAAGTGACGGGAGACCTCAAGGTGACGAGAGGTCTCGGAGCGATCGGGTGGCCTCAAGGTGACGAGAGGCCTCGGAGCGATCTTGTGACGAACGGGTGGCCGGGTGACCGAATGGCCCTAATGGTGACCGAGTGACCTGGTGACCGAGTGGCCTTGGTGGTGACCGAGTGGCCTGGTGACCGGGTGACCTGGTGACCGAGTGGCCTACAAAACGAGAGCACCGTTAGGGCGCGGGTGGGGGTCCCCGCGCAAACCCTCCGATGCTTAAATTAGATCTCGAGAGAAAATATCAAATTCTACTTGAATTGCTCAAAATAGCGTCCCTCGTGATGAAAATTGGGTCTTGTATTTATAGTGGAGGAGAGAGAGAAATCTCGCGATAATTTCAGAGAGAATCTCGGGGCCCGTTTCGGAATTCTCGGGGCCCATGGGCTGAATTACGAAGAGTCTTCTGGTGATGTCGGGTGACCCCCACTCGGGTGGGGGTCTTTTCTCGCAAGCTGACCGAGTGGCCTCGGTCACTCGGTTTGAGCGAGTGGCCTTGGCCACTCGGTCAGGTCGAGTGGCCAAGCCATTCGGCCATGCCGAGTAGCCTTGGCCACTTTGGCGGATGGCGGAGTGGCCTTGGCCACTCGGGTGTGACGAGTGGCCTTGGCCACTCGGTCAGGCCGAGGGGCTAGGCCACTCGGCCATGTCAAGTGGCCGTGGCCACTCGGTCACGCCGAGTGGCCGGGGCCACTCGGCCACGCCGGTGCTTTTGGCCACTCGTCATGGCCACTCGGCCATGCCGAGTGACTTCCTCTTGGCCCCAGCCGAGGGGTCTTTTCTGCTTCCTTGCTTCCGCTTTGTTTGCCTTCATCTTTCTGGATATATCAATTTCATACCCGATTTACTCCTTGATTAACCAGAATATATCAAAACTCAAAACATGAAAGTTGTTGATAATTCTCTTATCTTTCCATAGGACCTTGAATCAGCTCAATCGGAGCTCGTATGAGAAATTTATGGCCGAAAAACTAAGGTAGTGTCGTACCCACTCGGCATAACCGAGTGGGCCCTCCCCACTTGGTCTCGGCTCGACCTCTTGCTCCTTCGGCTTACTTCCTTGATCTCCTACAACTCGTTGGGTATTTGGGCATCATGTCCATGTCTCAAGACTATTTTTTAGGTCTTGTGATTTTCCATGTTTACAGGGCATATCAGCTTGAAAGACCATTTAACATTTCTTTTGCATTTAATTAATTCCTTCTCCAACTCATAAATCCACATATATATATGCTCCCACATTTCTAATATATGTGATTTCTCTCAAATTTCCAAGATTATGCCAAGTGTCACTCTAAGACACAAACTTGGCTTCCATTTCTTGATCTTGGACATCCATGAGGCATTTTCTCATTTATTCACCATGTAGGGAAAATTAATTATTTCTCCTCAAATAATTCAATATCCATTTTCCCTATTTCCTTTATGGAATTAAATTCCAAAATTTCAAAATACCCTTTGTGAATTTATTAATCCCTATCTCCACATAAATACAAAATTGGGATTTAATTCACCTACTCACCTAATTCCACTTAGGAATTATTTCCAATTTACCAAAATACCCTTTTTATTGGATTTCAATATCCAAATTACCAAAATGCCCTTCTCATAGGGCACCCTCAATCTCAAGGATCCAACACCTTCTCAAGGGCATTTTTGGAATTTCACACTTCCATTCCTATTCTCTTAACACCAGTTACATCGAGTGTTACAATGATCGCTAAAACTTCGTCTTGACCCTTCATGCTTGGTGCTACTAGGAACTCCACCATAATGACTCCCAAGTAGTCTGCATCTAGAGCTGATGCCAAGCGAGCTAAAGCATCGGCTTGAGAATTCTGGTTCGTTGGCACCTGGCTTACCTCGCACCTCTCAAAGGTGCGCATTAAACCCTGAACACTTTGGAGGTAGGCCACCATCTTCGAGCCTTTCGCTTGATATTCACCTCATATTTGACATACCACGAGTTGAGAGTCACTAAAGACCATCAGCCGTTCTGCCTTCACCTCTCTCGCCAGGCATAACCCTGCCAACAGTGCCTCTTAACCCTGAACCTCAATGCCTATGGAATTTTATTCCCCTTCGGGCATATCAGGAGCACCCCAACTCCAGATTCATGGTCTCTAGAAGATTCGTCCACATATAACTCCTAAGTTGGACTCTTTAAAGACTCAAGCTCTTCTTCTGCTGGTCTCGTGAACTCTATAATAAAATCTACTAGTACTTGTCTTTTTATGGCCGACCTCAATTTGTACTCTGTGTCTAACTAAGCGAGTCGATGGCCCACTTGAGTAACCAACCTGATCAGTCGAGCTTCTACAGGACTTGTTTTAGTGGGTCTTTTGTCAATTCAATGGGCTTGGAAGTATGGGCGTAGCTTCCTCGATACCACCATTATGCTGTAGGTGAGCTTCTCTAATGGGGTATATCTGGTTTCTGCATTTAACAGTATGTGGCTTATATAATATACCGGGTATTGTACCTTCTCTTCTTCTCGTACAAATGCCGCACTGATAGCATACTGAGATACCCCCAAGTAAACAGTTAGCTCCTCCGATTCCTTCGGTTTAGACATGAGTGGGGCCCGCCCCATATACTCTTTTAACTGTTGAAAGGCAACTTTGCATTCTTTCGTCCATTGGAAACCTTTTGCCTACTTCAACACATTAAAGAATGAAATACATTTGTTAGAGGCTTTAGAGACAAACTTGCTGAGGGAGGCGATCTGGCCGTTTAGGCTCTACACCTGTTTTATCTTAGTTGGCGACCTCATATCAAGCAAAGTTTGGATCTTTTCTGGGTTACCTTCAATCCCCCTTCATTCACCATGAAGCCCAAGAATTTCCCAAAAGCTACGCCAAATGTGCATTTGAGTGGATTCAGTCTCATTTGATATTTCCTCAAGATCTAGAACATTTCATCCAGGTCTCAAATATGGTTGTCAACTTGCTTGGACTTCACTAGCATATCATCCACATAAACCACCATGGTCCTTCCGATCAAATCCTCGAACATCATATTAACCAGACGCTAGTAGGTCGCTCCAGCATTCTTTAGCCCGAAAGGCATCACCTTATAGCAGTATAATCCTCGATCAATGACAAACGAGGTGTGCTCCTCATCTTCAGGTTTCATAGGAATTTGGTTGTATCCTGAATAAGTGTCCATGAAACTAAGAAGCTGGTGACTACTGTTGTATCCATGAGATGATCTATTATGGGCAAAGGAAAATTGTCCTTTGGGCAGGCTTTATTTAAATAAGTGAAGTTCACGCAAGTCCTCCACTTCCCGTTCTTCTTTTTTACCAAAACCAGATTGGCTACCTAGATCGGGTAATGAGCTTCTCTGATGTACTTATTTGCCAGTAGTTTATCCACTTCCTCTTTTAAGGCTGCATAACGCCCTGCAGTCATAGGCCTTCTCTTTTGGCGAACTGGCTTGTGATCAAAATCTATGTTGAGCCCGTGTATCATCACATCCAAGTCTATCCCCACCATGTCATCATGGTTCCAGGCGAACACATCTAGGTTTGCTTTGAGAAAGTCAGTCAGCTGAGTCTTTACCTCTGGAACAAGGTCCTTACCCAGCTTGAGACACCTCTCGACATCCATGTCACTGACCATAACATCTTCTAGCTTGCCTACAGGGCCTGCAGCTCGGTCACAGTCCACCTTGCGTGGACCCAGGTTGTGACTGACTCCTTTCGCACTCATACCCCGTAAGCCACCTCCTGAGACAATGTTGACTTTCTTCCCTTTGAATCCCATTTTCAACGACTCTTTATAATAATGTCTCACTGAATATTGCTCACCTCTCATACATCCAGTCTCGTTCGGGGTTGGGAATTTAACGATCAAAACTTTGGTCGAGATGACCAAACTCAGGTCGTTCATAGCAGGCCTCTGATAGCATGCATATTTATGTTATATTTTGGCATTTCACCTCAGTCTTATTACGCCATTTGAAGTAATTTTTGCTGATCTTTCATTGTTTCTATTTTATTATACTTCAAATCGTCCCTACACTATTTTCTATCTTACTTCTATGGATCCAAGCTTGCTTAGCTTTGAGGAAATATTGGATGGGCTAGAGAAGCAGCTGGAAAAGACTTGAAGTGGCTCATTTCAGACTTCATAAGGGTAGGCCGGCCTTGGGCAATTGTGGGACTCATCTAAAGGAGCTTGGGCTCACTTTCAAGGAGCAGATTTGGGCTGCTCGATTTTGCTATTTTGGGCTCACTTATTTCTCTTTTGTTTCTTTTCTTTTCTATTGGGCTAGAGGCCCAACCCTAGCCTTCCAAGATTTTCCTTTCTTAGCCATGTATTTAAGGCCTCTTAGCACTTATTTCCATCATATTGGAGAGGAGAAAAGAGAGGAGATTCTGGTCGTTTTTCTTGTTGTTAGCATTTTTCTGTTTTATTCATTTTGCTTCCATTTTGTCTTCTTTGCTGCAATGAAAGGCTAGAGCTATTGTAACCGGTTGTGTATCTTGAACCCATGTGGAATCTGAGTCCCGGATGAGCTGCAAAAACCTGGTTTGTTTGTTTTAATCTTATTCATTTCCATTTGGTTTAGTTTGAGCAGATTTTTGAATGCATGGAGTTCATGACAGGTTTGTGTGAATTTGCATGGATTCATTTTCTGTTAAATGCTTAAGAGAACAGAGTGTTGTAGCCGGTTGGTATAACATCTCAGAAATGAATATAATGTGCTTGAATGGTTGTTCTTGCATAGCTTCGGATGGGTTGCATTTTGTTTATAAGAGATTTCTATATTCATTTTGTTGTTCCAATCATTCTAATCCTTGGACGGTTGTTAGGGATGCTTTGAGTTTGATATCTGGAGATTAAAAACATCTAATAAGCCAAGATTTATAGGTTGGACGAGGAAGATTTCATAGAGGGGACAAATACATAGCTGGTTGCATTTCATTTACTGATTTTCATCATCCTTGTTTCTTCTGTTTTGTTATTTAGATTTCTGTCAAAACCCCCCCTAAACAAACTGTTGTTTATATTGGTTCTCCATGTGGTAGAAGAAAGTGAGGCTCCTTGTGAGAGACGACCTAGGGTGCACTTTGCTGCGAACTAGAAGAGAGGTATATAGATATCTAATCTAATCTAGAGTGGTTCGACAGCTGCTGGCCAGAATTTTGGCGCTGTTACCTGGGAGCCAAGTTTTTCTTCTGAAAACATAGGGGACCAACCTTATTTTCTGTTTGTTTTGTTTTCTTGTTTGAGTGTTTTGTGTTATGTCTGTTTTGTGTGTTTGAGTGTTTTGTCTGTTTTGTGTTTTTGAGTGTTTTGTGTTTTGTGTTTTGTGTTTTTTTTTTCTCTTCTAAAAACATAAAGGACCAACTCCTTGTTTGAGTGTTTTGTCTGTTTTTTGTTCTTGGTGATAAGGTTATCAGTTGTTGCTCACAAACTTGAAGAGCTATTATGTGATAAACTGATAGCAAGCAACAACAGAAAAGCCTTATTTGCCTTTTCGATATTCTTTTTGTGTGTGTGTATTTTCCTTTTCTATTTTCTTGTCTCTAGAACTATTTTTGAACAAAGAAGTGGCTGTTGGAGAGGGCTACACGACCTGCAACTGGAAAAGCAACCCTGCATCAACTGAAAAAGCAACCCTGCAGCAACTGAAAAAAAGCAAAAAAGACACACCTGCAGTCCTTCTCTGGTTTTCAGTATCACCTGCCGTCCTTCTCTGGTCCTCATGTGCTCTGATAGGTGCTGAAAAACAAGCTCACAGCAAGTAGAAAACCCAACAAAAATCAAAAAAGGGCTACAGCAAATCAGGGGCATAACCGTTTTTCCTTTATTTAGAGAAAGCTGAAGTCCATTTTTCTGCCTCTGACAGCAGATCACTTGACCAAGAGGATATTCCATTTTTCTTTTTCACCTTTTCCTTTTATTTTCTCTCTTTCAACATTCCTTTTAAGTCTTTCCCTTCCCCATTAATCTTCCTTTTCGTTTGGCAGATAGACACCAGCAGCTGCAACCAAGAGAAGATCAGCCACAACAGCCTCCCATTTGACAGCGTTTTGACCACCTCCATGACAGATAGCGAGATTTAAGGATTGAGCTCAAGATACCGGTTATATCCTCTTGCTTTCTCATCCTTACTTGATATTCTTTCAATTCCATATGCCCCCCTTGATGTTTTATTGCATATAGAGTGGTTTCTAAGGCAAAATAGGAGGCGGTTTGAGGGAAAAATCAGTTTTCCGGTTACTGTTCATAGTTTTCCACTTGCTCCGATTGAGCTGATTTTTTGTGTCCAAATAAATGGGGGTGTGAGGATCAAGAGTCATAGTTATGCTGTGAGAAGAGAATGTTTTGGCCAAATTCCAACGTTTAGACCACTTTTTGGGCCATTTTGTGTTTCTCAGTGGCTAATTTTGCGTGGTTTTTAGTGTTCTTAGGTCCCTCAATGTTTTTGTGTTGAAATTTTGTGAAAAATTGCATAAAAAAATCATCTAAGGGCTTCTTGTTTGACACGTTTTGTGTTTTTGTGTTTTTGTGCTTCTGTGTTTTTGTTTTTGAGTTTTTGAGTTCTTGGTATGCATAGGCCATTTTGTGTGCTGTTTTTGTGTTGATCTCTAGTGCATGACCAGGTCTTTTAAGGAAAAATTACTTGATTTGGATCTTGAATTAGAGAACACTCTTAGAAGGCAAGCTAGAGAGCTTAAGTCTCGGGATAGAATTGACCCTAATTCTAATATTTCATCCGAACCTATTCCAGAATTCATCAATATGGCAGATAATGGTAATGGAAATAATGGTAATGGCAATAATGGAAATGGCAATAATGGAAATCATGGAAATAATGTAAATCATGGTCATTTGGATGGTAGAACCATTAGAGAGCTGGCTGCACCTGATGTGCATTATCAACCCCTATATATTCAATACCCACAGTTGAATGCTAACTTTGAACTAAAATCTGGACTGATCCATTTGTTGCCCAAGTTTCATGGTCTTGCAGGAGAGGATTCGCACAAGCATCTGAAAGAGTTTCATGTTGTTTGCTCAACCATGCGGCCACAAGGAGTAGATGAAGAGCAAATCAAGCTGAGAGCCTTCCCATTCTCACTTGATGGATCAGCCAAGGACTGGTTGTATTACCTTCCACCAGCTGCTATTACCAGTTGGGATGGATTGAAACGGATCTTCCTGGAAAAATTCTTCCCAGCCTCCAGAACAGCATCAATAAGGAAGGAAATTTGTGGTATAAGGCAGATAAGTGGTGAGACTCTACATGAGTACTGGGAGAGATTCAAGAAGTTGTGTTCCAGCTGTCCTCACCATCAGATAAGTGACCAACTCCTAGTTCAATATTTCTATGAAAGTCTAATCCCCATGGACAGGTACTTGGTAGATGCTGCAAGTGGAGAAGCCTTGGCAGAGAAGACCCCAGTAGCTGCACAAGAGCTGATATCAAAGATGGCACAAAATACCCAGCAGTTTGGCACCAGAATTAACACTCCTACAAAAGCCATCAATGAAGTCAGTGTGGCTTCCACCATGGACCAGCAGAGGATAGAAAACAAGCTTGAAGAATTATCTTCCATGGTCAGGCAGTTGGCATTAGAGAGAAAGCAACCTCAGCAGCAGTTTTGTGGCATTTGCTCCTTGCCATCCCATTTAACAGACCAATGCCCACAGTTGCAAGAGAATAATGAGACCTGTGCAGGCATTTTCCCTGGTAGACCATTCCAGCACCAGCAGCACAGCCAATCACAACCTCCAAACAGATATGATCCATTTTCCCCCACCTACAATCCAGGTTGGAGAGACCATCCGAACCTTAGATATGGTGGCCCTTCCAATCAACATGTGCAGCAGCAGGCATACCAGAATCAACCATTTCAGAGGTTCCATCCTTCAATTTCTAGCAACCATGCTCCACCACCAAGGACAAATCAAGCCATGCAACAAGCACCACCATTACCCAAGTCAGAACCTAGCTTGGATGATCTTGTTAAACAACTAGCAGCCAATACACTCCAATTCCAGCAAAAGACAGAAACCACAATTCAAAATTTGGAGACCCAAATAAGCCAGCTAGCCACAAGCATCAATGAGTTAAGGAGTCAAGGTTCGGCGCAGCTTCCTTCACAACCAGTTGCCAATCCGAGGGATAATGTTAGTGCCATCATGCTTCGAAGTGGGAAAGAAGTAATCATCCCAACCCCTCCACCATCATCAAACATGAAGCAGCATGTAGAGGGTAGCAAAGAGCAACAACCCTCCTCAATCCAAGAAGCCAAGCAGCCAAACTCCAGCTATCAAGAACAAGGAGGAGAGTCTTCCAACAAACAGCCCCTGCCATTCCCACATCGAGCAACTCAAAATAAGAAAAGAGCAGAGGTCGAATTAGATAAAGAGATCTTGGAGACATTCCAGAAAGTGGAAGTCAATATACCCCTCCTTAAAGCCATCAGACAGATCCCCAAGTATGCAAAATGTCTCAAAGATTTGTGTACTCACAAGAGGAAGCTTAAGGGGAATGAGAAGGTCAACCTTGGGAGGAATGTTTCAGCCCTTATCCAACCTGCCATGCCAGCAAAGTGTAAAGATCCAGGGACGTTCTCCATTCCTTGTACTATAGGAGACATGCAATTTAGCAATGCTTTACTAGATTTAGGTGCATCCATTAATGTTATGCCTAACTCTATTTATGCTTCATTGCAGTGTGGTCCTTTGAAGCCAACAGGAGTGGTTGTCTAGCTGGCCAATAGAAGTACTGCACACCCCACTGGAGTCCTAGAAAATGTGCTGGTTAAGGTTAAGGATTTAATCTTTCCAGCTGATTTTTATGTTTTGAATATGGAAGATGACAGCACACTTGAGCATGCACCCTTGATACTAGGGAGACCATTCTTAAAAACTGCTAGAACTATTATCAATGTGCATGAGGGTACACTTTCCATGGAATTTGCTGGTAACACAATTAACTTTAAGATACTTGATGCCATGAAATTCCCTGCTGAGGATCATTCCACTTTTCAAGTAAATAGAGTTGACCTGTTAGTGAATGAAGCATGTGCTGAGTCTTCTGATTTAATTGATAAACTCCCCAGTGTGCATGAGTTCCCAGATACGATTATTTGCACTAATTGTAGTGATGGAGAAAGTCAATGTGCTGCATGCTTAGAGATTGCTGATTTTTGTATAGGCATGAGTTTGATTTTGATGCTAACATTTCCCTAGTGGAAGATAATGTTGTTGACCTTATTGAGCAGGTTGATAGTGCTTTGGAGTTAGAGTTGCAATCAAATAGGTCAGCCCCCTCTTTGCAGCAACCACCCACCATTCAGAGCAAGCCCTTGCCTCAGCACCTCAAGTATGCATTCTTGGAGAAAGATGAGAAGCTGCCAGTCATCATTGCAAATAACTTGTAGCCTGACTAAGAGAGAAAGTTGTTGGACGTGCTGAAAAAGAATAAGAAAGCAATTGGGTGGACTTTAGCGGACATAACTGGAATCAGCCCATCTATTTGCATGCACCGTATCTTATTGGAGGAAGGAGCAAAACCAGCAAGGCAGCCTCAAAGAAGACTTAACCCAACCATCCTTGATGTGGTAAAACAGGAGGTAAGTAAATTACTTGCAGCCGGTATTATTTACCCTATTTCTGACAGCAAGTGGGTGAGTCCCGTGCAGGTTGTTCCAAAAAAGACGGGCATCACGGTGGTCCCAAATGAGCAGAATGAGCTTATCCCCATGAGAGTGCAGAACAGCTGGAGAGTCTGCATTGATTATAGAAAGCTGAACCAAGCAACCAAAAAGGATCATTTTCCCCTCCCATTCATTGATCAGATGTTGGAGAGGTTGGCTGGTAAGTCACACTATTGTTTCCTTGACGGTTTTTCTGGATACTTTCAGATTTGCATAGCCCCAGAGGATCAAGAGAAGACCACCTTCACCTGCCCCTTTGGCACATTCGCTTATAGAAGAATGCCTTTCGGTCTATGTAATGCTCCAGGTACCTTTCAGCGATGCATGGTAAGTATATTTTCAGATTTTCTAGAGCATTGCATGGAAGTGTTCATGGATGATTTTTCAGTTTATGGCACTTCTTTTGATGATTACTTGGTTAGCTTGGGTAGAGTCCTAGAGAGATGCATTGAAAAGAAGCTTGTTTTAAATTTTGAAAAATGTCATTTCATGGTAGAACAAGGAATTGTTTTAGGGCATGTTCTGTCTAAGAAGGGTATAGAAGTGGATCAATCTAAGGTTGATGTTATTGCTTCGTTGCCTTACCCCACCTCTGTGAAGGAGGTGCGTTCTTTCCTTGGCCATGTAGGATTTTACAGGAGGTTCATCAAGGATTTTAGCAAGATTGCACTTCCACTTTCCCACCTTCTCCAGAAAGAAGTGACCTTCCACTTTGATGAGCAGTGCAAGCGGGCATTTGAGGAACTGAAGAGTCGATTGATTTCTCCACCCATCATACAGCCACCCGACTGAGAGTTGCCCTTCGAGTTGATGTGCGACGCCTCCAACTTTGCAGTGGATGCCGTCCTTTCCCAGCGTGTGGAGAAGAAATCCCATGTCATAGCCTACGCTTCGCGTACATTGGATGCGGCATAGATTAATTATACCACTACGGAAAAAGAGCTCTTGTCTATTGTTTTCGCATTGGATAAATTTAGATCCTATTTATTTGGTTCTAAAGTTATTATCTTTTCTGACCATGCAGCTCTTAGGTACCTCTTGAAGAAGCCTGATGCCAAACCTCATTTGATAAGGTGGATGCTCTTGCTCCAAGAATTTGACATTGAGATCAAGGATAAAAGTGGAGTAGAGAACTTGGTAGCTGAACACCTCAGTTGCATTCCTTCCACCTCAGATCCATCTGTCATGGATTCCCAGCCTATCAGGGATGATTTCCCAGATGAGTTATTATACCACATTCATGGTGCTGAGCCCTGGTATGCTGATTTGGTAAATTATTTAGTTGCTTCTGAATTACTTGCATATTTTAAGAAGGAACAGCTAAATAAATTTAAGAGTCAGGCTCGGTATTATGTGTGGGATGATCCCTATCTGTGGCGCATGTGTAGTGACCAGGTCATCAGGAGATGTGTGCCTAACCATGAGTTTGCATCTGTCTTAAATTTTTGTCACACACTTGCATGTGGTGGTCACTTTGGTCCCCAACGTACAGCTAGGAAAGTCCTAGATTCTGGATTATATTGGCCTTCACTCTTTAAGGATTCATATGAGTTCTGTAAGAATTGAACACGTTGCCAACACACAGGCACTATATCACGTAGGAATGAAATGCCTCAAAAACCCTTATTATTTTGTGAAATCTTTGATGTTTGGGGCATTGACTTCATGGGTCCATTTCCCATGTCATTTGGTTATGTGTACATTTTGTTAGCTGTGGATTATGTTTCTAAATGGGTGGAAGCTAAAGCCACCAGGACTAATGATGCTTTTGTGGTTGCAGATTTTGTTCGTTCTCACATCTTTTGCAGGTTTGGCATGCCCAGGGCCATCATCAGCGACCAAGGATCCCACTTTTGCAATAGAAAGATGGACACCCTACTTCGTAAGTATGGGGTAATACACAAAGTGGCGACTCCTTATCATCCACAGACTAATGGGCAAGCTGAAGTCTCAAATAGGGAGATCAAGCATATTTTGGAGAAGACTGTCCAGCCCAATAGGAAAGACTGGAGCATGAGATTAGAAGATGCGCTATGGGCCTACCGCACTGCCTACAAAACCCCATCGGCATATCCCCCTACAGGTTGGTTTTTGGAAAAGCGTGTCACTTGCCGGTGGAAGTGGAGCATAAGGCATATTGGGCGGTGAAACAATGCAATATGGACATCAGTTAAGCGGGGTCCCAAAGAAAGCTCCAACTTCAAGAGCTTGAGGAGATTAGGATGGACGCATATGAGAACTCACGCATCTACAAGGAGAAGACCAAGGCTGTGCATGACAAGCTTATTGTGAGGAAGACATTCGAAGTTGGCCAGAAAGTTCTGCTATACAATTCCCGTCTCAAGTTGATGCCCGGTAAGTTACATTCCCGTTGGACTGGTCCTTTCATAGTTACTCATGTTTTTCCCTTTGGTGCAGTTGCAATCAAGGATGAGTCCAATGCAAAGCAATTCACAGTGAACGAGCAGTGGCTTAAGCCATTCTACGAGAGCTTTCAGGAGCATACTGTGGAGGAGCTGCATCTCCTCAACGCCGCCTATAATTGACAAAATCAGGCTGTTTCTCTCTCCCTAAACTTTTACATTTACTTGTCCTATTCTTGATTGGAATTGCATGTTTACATTGAGGGCAATATAAAGTCTAAGTGTGGGGGGGCAGCATTCTTATTTTAGCAGCATTTTCTTTACCTTTTCATATTTCTTTTTCCTTGGGTCTAGTTGAGTCTGTTTTGCGTGGAAATGTAAGTTAAGCAATTAAGTCTAAAAGAACCCAGCAATCTTATCTCCCTTGATTTCAAGTGACTTGGCAATGAGTTTGATTTGATAGATTGATTGGGTAGTCTACAGCCGTGAGGATTTTGAGCCTATTTTCTTTCTTGTGTGTGCATTCACCTATCATGATCTCCACTCTAGAACTTGTTTTGATTCTTGGTTGAGGCTATATTTGTTCATGCATGACTCAAACATGATTAAGGCATTCTTTCTTGTCCCCATTTGGCCATTTTGTTATTGTAAAAAAAAATAAAAAAATTCAATCAATCCCTTTCGCTTGCCACTTAGAGCCATCATTCTTACCCTTCATTTTCATACACCTTTTTGGACCTTCCAATCTTAGGAAGAGGAATATTAAGTGCATTCTAGAGAGAGAGATTGAATTCATCAAGCAAGTCATAAGGCCAAAGGCCATTTGCATCCATGAAAAAGAAAAAGAAAATCAAGCAAAGGATAGAATGGTGAGAAGGAGCGTAAAACGCACTCACCTCTTTCAAAAAAAAAAAATGAATGAAAAATGAAATGAAAAAAATTGATGAGAAAAAGAAGAAAGCAAAGTTGAGACAGAGCGTAAAACGCACTCAACCAAATAAAGATGCAATGTTTTTCATAATGCTTGGAAATTCTATCTCTTGATCTTAGAGTTGGATGAAATGTTTTCTCGACCTAAGGCATGTTTTCCTTCATTGTTGTCTTTCCATTTCTTTCTTCCCCACATTACAACCCTGAATAAGTCCTTTTGATTTGTGACATGCATGTGACATGGATAGTGGTGATTGAGAAGATAAACAAGCTTATGGTAGTGGAATTGTGATTGGGTGAATTTGAGTGAAACAGTCACCACCACCTCTTAAGAGATTTTTGAGCATACACTTGTCCTATGAGAGGCTTCTACTTTTGATTTGTCTTATTGAATGAATTGCCATGTCACTTGTTTTCTTGGAAGTAGAGGAAAGATGATCTTTGAATGATGAGTTCTCGAAGACTTACCTTGCATCTGATTTGTGTTTTTCCACATTTTTATTCTTGAGTCATAGAGTCTAGTGTTTTGCCCAGGAGTGCAAAAGTTTAAGTATGGGGGAATTGATAGCATGCATATTTATTCTATATTTTGGCATTTCACCTCAGTCTTATTACGCCATTTGAAGTAATTTTTGCTGATCTTTCATTGTTTCTATTTTATTATACTTCAAATCATCCTTACACTATTTTCTATCTTACTTCTATGGATCCAAGCTTGCTTAGCTTTGAGGAAATATTGGATGGGCTAGAGAAGCAGCTAGAAAAGACTTGAAGTGGCTCATTTCAGACTTCATGAGGGTAGGCCGGCCTTGGGCAATTGTGGGACTCATCTAAAGGAGCTTGGGCTCACTTTCAAGGAGCAGATTTGGGTTGCTCGATTTTGCTGTTTTGGGCTCACTTATTTCTCTTTTGTTTCTTTTCTTTTCTGTTGGGCTAGAGGCCCAACCCTAGCCTTCCTAGCTTTTCCTTTCTTAGTCATGTATTTAAGGCCTCTTAGCACTTATTTCCATCATATTGGAGAGGAGAAAAGAGAGGAGATTCTGGCCGTTTTTCTTGTTGTTAGCATTTTTCTGTTTTATTCATTTTGCTTCCATTTTGTCTTCTTTGCTGCAATGAAAGGCTAGAGCTATTGTAACCGGTTGTGTATCTTGAACCCATGTGGAATCTGAGTCCTGGATGAGCTACAAAAACCTGGTTTGTTTGTTTTAATCTTATTCATTTCCATTTGGTTTAGTTTGAGCAGATTTTTGAATGCATGGAGTTCATGGCAGGTTTGTGTGAATTTGCATGGATTCATTTTCTGTTAAATGCTTAAGAGAACAGAGTGTTGTAGCCGATTGGTATAACATCTCGAAAATGAATATAATGTGCTTGAATGGTTGTTCTTGCATAGCTTCGAATGGGTTAAATAGAGAATGAATGGTTGCATTTTGTTTATAAGAGATTTCTGTATTCATTTTGTTGTTCCAATCATTCTAATCCTTGGACGGTTGTTGGGGATGCTTTGAGTTTGATATCCAGAGATTAAAAACATCTAACAAGCCAAGATTTATAGGTTGGACGAGGAAGATTTCATAGAGGGAACAAATACACAGCTGGTTGCATTTCATTTACTGATTTTCATCTATCCTTGTTTCTTCTGTTTTGTTATTTAGATTTCTGTCAAAATCCCCCCTAAACAAACTGTTGTTTATATTGGTTCTCCATGTGGTAGAAGAAAGTGAGGCTCCTTGTGAGAGACGGCCTAGGGTGCACCTTGCTGCAAACTAGAAGAGAGGTATATAGATATCTAATCTAATCTGGAGTGGTTCGACAGCCGCTGGCCAGCCTCCCCATGACAACTTTATACGCCGAAGGGCAGTCAATGATCAAGAAGTCCATCATCATAGTAGCCTGGCAGTCTGAGTCCCCAATCGTAAGTGGGAGCCTGATGCGTCCCGTCGGTGTCACCACATCTCTAGTGAAGCCATAAAACGGCTCTGGGGAAGCCATTAGTAGATTCGACCCCAAGCCCATTTGGTTGAAGCACCCTCTATACATTACATTCACTGAGCTTCCCATGTCTACCATAATCCTCCACACCTCAACATTTCCAATTTGAGCTTGGACCATAAGAGCATCGTTATGAGGCCAGTGCACCTCTCTGGTGTCTTCCTTTGTAAAAACGATATCATCTGGGGTCACTTTGGCTTTCTTTGATGGAATCTTCTGTCCGCCATACCTAACAAGCATAAGGTGATCGGCCTCTCCCATATAACGCTCATGCGACCCATTAGAAGTTCCTGCAATATGAGGCCCACCGTAAATAGTGAAGATAGTTCTTATTGCAGGTGCCCGATCCTATGCAGGAGCTATTGGAAATGTATGCCCTAAAGAAATGTTTTATTTAATTTATGGTAATGATGTTTCTTTTAGTCAGTTTATGGCACATATATTATTTGCATTTAATTGTTGGAAAAGTGTTCATGCTATTAAGTAAGTGATTCATGTGATGGGTCGTTCTTCACAGTTAGGCATGAATCATGGGTACTTAATAAGCAAGAAAAATATTGCTCTTGATCTTTTGATAGAACTGGGCATTCTATCATGATAAGATCATTGTGCAATAGATCCTAATGGAGGATGGCTTGCCTTAGCCAGTAAACAGTCCGTTTACTCTAATTGTACAAACGCATTTGGAATGCGTAAAGTGGACCTGTGATAGAAGCTAATGACAAAGTACTAATTATCATGGAGCTAGTCTATCACTGCTACTACGTGGACGAGTACTCTAATACTTGAGTATTAGTTGGTGGTCTAGTGAACCTAGAGCTATATTCTTAGATTCATTGTAGGTGAGGTCTATCAAAGATCAATAACCTTGTGAGTTGGGAGTATGGTTTCTAATTAGCTAAGACAGACTAATACAAGATAGTTTCTGTGATTCACCCCCTTGTGATTGTCTAAGAATAATCAAATAATCCAGGGCCCTGGGAACGTGACTTAAGAGTGTGTGCTTCTGGGTAGCTCCCAGTGATAAGCAAGTACATTCGAGTAGTCATGGATTATTGGACTAGTGATCTAAGGATGGTAGAAATCATTTAGAGAGGTGTTAGTACATTATTCCTTTCTAAATGATGGGTGTTACGCAGAGGGGTATTTTCGTCATTACACTAGTAGGTCAAAGACATTGCACATGCAAAATTATTCGTGGAGTCAGTGTTACCATATGGTGATAGTTGGAACACTTAGAATGACAAAATATAGCTACTGGGTAGCAGGGATATTTTGGTCATTTTAGTAGCCATGAATAATTTGTCTTTTGGTCCCCGGGGTAGCTCGATATAACTCATGTATTATTTAATACATTTGGCTTGTTGGGTGAATTACATTGAGAGAGAATTATTTTATTCAAAATGGTCCATAATTAATTGGGCTAGAATAAAATAATAGTTCATTGGTTTTTTAATTAATTAATTGGGCTAACCCAATTAGAAAATTAATTAAATGAACTTGGCCCACTAGGGTTTGGCCCACTAGGGTTTTAACCCTAGGGTTCACCCTTTATATATTCTCTCCTTGATTGTTTTTCACCTAGGGGTTTTTTTTTACTCTTCTTCACCAAAAGAGAGGCCACGAGTTTGAGTCATACCTTGGAAGATCAAGAGAACATTCAAGTTCTGATGCGAAGGAGCCGAAGGATTGCAAGACAGCCGTCATCTCCACCACGCGAAGAAGCACCCGCCCCTCCTCCTCCTATCGCTTCATTCTGTCCGGTGATCCGAAGGAAAAGTAAGTTTCCTAGATTCTAATCAATACGAGGAAAGTTTTTTTTAAAAACGCTTCCGTTGCATGCTATGTATCCTCGTGATGGTCCTTCAAGAGCTTGATGAGGCTCTGGTTGTACTGGATGTTGGGGCTGCTGATCTCCCGGCCGCACCACATAATCATGCAAGCGACCTCTCCTGATCAATTCTTCAATTGCGTCCTTCAATGCCCAATACTCGGAGGTGTTGTGTCTTGCCTCATTGTGGTAGGTATAGAACTTGTCCTTATTCCTGTATCTGTTGGGAGTTCATATGGGATTAGGCCCCCAAAAATTTTCCTTTTCCTTCTTAGCAGCGAAAATCCTATCCTGCATGCCAGACAGGATGCTATAGTTATCATAACTGTAACGACCCGTTAGAGGGCCTAGTATTTATTGGAATTAGTTAATTAATTATAGTAGTAATTAATTAAGAGAATTCGCCATTTAATTTTAATGTGGCAATTTAGAATATTTTTAGTTGAGAAAATAGCTTTTAAATAGCATTTAATTCTTTTTATATTATGGGAAATTAAATGCAAGGACTTGAGGGTCATTTAATGAAGTTGTTATTTAATTAATTAATAATAAACTATTATGAGAATGGAAATTCGTCCGCAAGGGGGATTGAGATTAAAGTCTCCTAGTTGTGGTAGGAGAAGGGTTTCAAGATTATAAGGAGTCAAATCTAGGGTTTCATGAGTATATATTTTCCATTAGCATTCATTTTTCTTCATGTCGTGTGAAGGAAAAAGATAGAAGAAGAGGCAGAAGGTTTGAAGAAGCTTTAACAGTGAGGTTGAGTAGGAGTTTTCTTGTTGCAATCATTGATACGATCAGAGTTAGTGTAAGGCAAGTATCCTATTTGTAATTCCTTCCATTACAGATTCAAGTTCGTTCATTCTCAGTTGTTCAGTTCTTCATTGCGTTCATATTCATATCAGTTTCAGTGTGTATATGTATATGTATATACGTAGAACAGTGAGTGTAAGAAGAAGATCGTGTGATTCTTGATAGTTAATCTTTTAAATATGATCGCCAAATCATATTAACAGTGATCTCCGAATACCAGGGTCCTTTGCCTTGGGTTTCCAGTTTAATCAAATGGTATGTTTATGATTATGCATATGTATATGTGCATTACAGTGAGTACCAGCCAGTTCATGCATGTTCCTTGCAATGTTCTCATTAGTTATGATCAGTAAATCATCCCTAAAGTTGTATATATATCAATTGGGATTGTTCTCCCAAGATTTCTTTTGGAATGGTGTAGTGATGTTAAGTTTTGATTCAAGATATGGTCTCTATTATCGTAAGTTTCGTTTTGTATAAGTTTCCAGTCATTCGAATGAGTTCAGTGGTATCCGAATGAGTTTTCAGTGTTATCGTAAGTTTTTCCCTTATATTGTGCCAATCATTCGAATGAGTTCTTGGTCATTCGAATGAGTCATGTGTTATCGTATCATTCGTATGTGTTTTTGGTTTGTCATTCGAATGAGTTTCCTTGTCATTCAAATGAGTCCTTGAAGTTGTGAGTAAGTTGTTGCTTTGTATAGTCTAGCATTCGAATGAGCCTTTTTGTCATTCGAATGATCTGTGAGTAACCCATAAATTCATTCGAATAAGGTTACTGTTGCATTCGAATGAGTCAGTTTTTGCCAGTTCAAAAGTTGGAAAATTCCAAAATCGATTCGAATGAATTTGAGAGTATTCGAATGAGTCCTTGATCAGATCCGTATAGCCTTTGTTATATATCATCTATCATTCGAATGAGTTCTTTTTCATTCTAATGAGTCTCTGTCATTCGAATGAGTTTCTGTCATTCGAATGAGTCTTCTGTCATTCGAATGAGCTTGCTGTAGTTCTTTTTTTTCATTCGAATAAGCTTCTATTTCATTCGAATTGCTCCTTAGACTTTCTCAATCATCCGAATAACATCATATAGCACCCAGATGACTTCCAATAAATTCTTGAGGCAAGTCTCAAATTTAATTTAAACATTTAATTATTTAAATATTGAATTTTATGCCAAGATATGATAAAATCTAATATGCCATGCTTATACTCAGAAATTTTAGGATCCTTGTATCTCAATAAACCTAGTAAAGATCGTATAACATGTTTAGCATTTATTCTGACATGTTCAGCATTATTTTTGTGAGATTATGTGCATACATATTGTATGAGCATTGAGCATGACCTTATATGGAGCACTACATTTCGTGTGCTCGCATTTATGTGAGCATTACATTATGCGCGCCAGGCGGCTTGTCCTCGAGGATCCCACTAGTATCAGTTAGTTATATCTCAGTTATGAGATGCTCGCCTGATGTCGACCAGGGAGCTAGGGGTATACTATACTACCCACTCTATGTGCTTACAGTTTTTATGTTACAGGTTCAGATTAGCCAGGTATGTTTTATAGTTATGTGGGCCTATGTGCCAAAGTTGCATACCTGCATTTATCTTACCATTTATGTGCAATACATTTATAAATGCAAACAAATAGTGTTTCACTCAGTACAAGTTCAGTAAGTATTCATCAGTATCGATATTCTTCGATTCAGCTTCAGTTATTCTTTCTAGTTTATTTACTTGCTGAGCTTTGTAGCTCACCTTGTACTCTTCACCATTCCAGGTCCTAGCGGGGGAGTACCAGAGGTGAGGCCTAGCAGCAGTGTCCAGTAGTGTGTGTACGTGGAGCCGCACAAGACTAAAGATGTCTGGGAGTTGTTAGTTTTAGTGTCTTATCAGTTTAAGTTTAACTTATGTTTCAGTTGAGGGATTTTTCCTTAGATGTAGTTTGTGGTTTCAGTTATTGTTGACTCAGAGTTTTATTTCAGTTGATTGAGTTGTTTATATTGGTATCAGATTTCAGTTATTAGTTAGTTTTATATTTTACTTCTCGTAGCACCTCCTCTCCGGCAGCTCTAGAAGAGGGGGGTGTTACAATAACGACCTTGGCATGGAGGTCGCTTGCTTCCCTGCTCATTCCTTACTTTCTTAGCAACCTGATCATTAGGATTTCGCCCCTAGCCTCCTTTATCGTTGTTGCAATTGCCCCACTTCTTGTTCTGGTTAGCGCTTCCACCTCCATCCTTTTGGTTACTGAGCTTCTTCGAGCTGAAAGTTTCCTCCCAATCTGATCTTCTTCACAGCTTGCTCATAGAACTCACCCAGGCCCCTTACGGGGGCTTATAGATGCTCTCATAGAGCTTCCCATCTTTTTGGAGTCCCACCGATATCGTAGTTAGAATACTCTTGTCTGAGGGGTTCTCAACATTATTGACCTTTCGCCTGAACCTCTTTATGTATTCCTTCAAAGATTCATTGGACTGCTGGAAAAACATAGTGAGGTGACATATAGAGGCGAGCTGCCTCCAGAGCGATCTATGTTGGTTAATGAACCTCTTCTAGCACTCCTCCCAGCTACAGATATTTCGGGGGGGAAGACTCCTTAACCATGTCTGAGGTATGTCCCCTAGAGTCGCGGGGAATGCTCGGCATTGTTTCTGTTGTACTAAGGGATGTTTAGGACTTTAAATCTGCGAGGGAGTGGTTCCAGTTCGACTTCCCTTGAGAATGAGGTCTTTTCATCGCGGTCTCCATTCCGGTCATGAGCTCCGTGTCCTGCCTCCAATTATCAGACACTTTACAGTAATTCCTCCATAGTTGGATTTTGGTCTAGAGATCGTCCGGGGGGAGACTGTCTTTCCATCCGCTAACTCATTCTAGAGAATAGCGAGCTCGCGGTTGATGTCGTCTCCTATTCCTTGGTAAGTTACAATAAGGGGTGTGGATCTCTACATCGTCGACTCCCTTCTTGAATCTCATCACGGCGATCCTCATAATGATTGTAATACCCGGTATTATATGATATTGAAAATAAATAAATTTTGATTATTTTGTTAGGATCTCGGGTGGTCCGGGAAGCCCAAGAGTCAATTTCGAGTAATTGATTAATAAAATTGCCGAATTGGCGGCCGAGAGTGCCCTAGGACTTGGATGTCCAGAAAAGAGGGCAAAAGATTGATGAGCGTCTTGAGTCGAGGTTTATGACGCTGGAAGCAGTCCGATCGGGAATAATTTTTGGAATAAATTATGTGTAAGCCTGAAATGGTGCTTGTAACACCCGGTGTTACCGATGTTAAGAGAATAAGAAAGGAAGTAAGAAAACTTCCAAAAATACCCTTGAGGAGGTGATGAATCCTTGAGATTGAGGGTGCCCTATGAGAGGGGTATTTTGGTAATTTGGATAGTGAAATCCAATAAAATGGTATTTTGATAAATTGGAGATAATTCCTATGTGGAATTAGGTGAGCAAGTGAATAAAAATCTCAAATTGGTATTTATGTAGAGATATATGGGATTAATAAATTCACAAAATGTATTTTGGTAATTTGGAGTGATTCCATAAAGAAATTCAATTATGAAAAGTAGGGAAAATGGTGGATATTAAATTATTTGAGGAGAAATAATTAATTTTCCCTAAATAGTGAATTAATGTGGTAATGCCACATGGAAGGAGTTAAAGAAATGCAAAAAGAAATGATATTGGTCATTCTTGCATTAATGAGAGACATGATTATATGGATTAAGGAAAATTCAAAAAGAAAATGTGTAATTAGTCACCATTAATGCTTGAAATTATGGTGGAAATTGGTCCCATTAATTTAAATGGGAAAGAAATGAGAAATGAGAGATGGTGGTTAGTGACACATGGCACAATCTTGTGAATCAAGAATAGGCATTTAAATGAAATTCAAAATTGGAGAGTAAATGGTCTTTCAAGTGTTAAATGCAAGCCATGATGTTGTTGCTTAAAAAGAAAATGCAAAAGAAATGGAAATTAGTCACTCATTTATGAGTGAAAATGAGAGGATTTATTTAAAAGAGAAAGAGTGAAATTAGTCACTCAAGTTGATTTTTTGAAATTAGTCAAAATAAATATTTGAGAAAATGGCTAATTTTGGTATATGAAGACTAAATGATCCAAGGGTTAGGATCAAGTCTTGAAAAGGTGAAAGATATCCAATGGCTTATATTAAGTCTTGAAAATGGATATGAAAATAGTCTCATTAAGTAAATGAGAAATGAATGAAAAATGCAAGAGATCTAATGGGTGAGATGCATTCTTGAGAAAGAGAATAAATCCAATGGTGGGGATTTAAAGAGAGTAAATAGCATGGATTGCCAACCTATTTAAAAGTGTGTTTTCTCCTAGAGAGGAGACTTGGTTGTTTTAATGAACGGTTGAGATTGAGTCTCCCTTAAGCACATGGATTGTGCTTTTAATGAATGGTGGAGATCCATTTTTGAAATTGGAAAATGGTAGTATATAAGGGCAAGTATGAAAGACTTGTTTTCCCTTTGGCCATTTGAATGAAAGAAAGAAGAGATGAGAGGAAAGGAAGAAGAGAGAAGATGATGAAGAAATCAAGGCAAGTATACTTTCTTCTCTTTATTCTTTTGGTATGCTTGTATGCAAAAAATTAAGTGGCTTGTCAAAATGCCATTCTAGGTGGGAGAAATGGAGATGGAAGCTCTCTTGAAATGAAGATTTAAATATTCAAGAAGAGGTAAGGGATGGCCCCATGGGAGGGACTTGCAATGAGTTGTAAATATGTTTCATAAATGTATATGTTGCATTTGGCATGTTCTTTTATGTTCATGAGACTTATGGCCATAGGTTAGTTTGGGAACATGGTTAAAATGGTGGGTTGATGCCTCTAACCTTGGAGGGTTGTGAGGGCAAAGAAACCTAGCCACACTTGCATGCATTTGGCATCATATAATCTTGTTATGTTCATATTTATTTGGCATTGCACTCTTATTGAGCTTAATAGCTCATGAGGTTTTTACCCTCACATGTAGGTTGTGAAAGCATGGTAAAGTAAAGGAAATGGTGGAATGACATGTGGAAGCATGGAAAAAAGATTTAAGTGTATATTATGTCTTATGGAAGCTTTTGTGTTTGGTTTATGTAATATAAATTTGTTGTTAGTTGAAGTGTATGTTGTATTTATACAATGAGATAGTGGCTTATGGTGTAACACCCCGTCCCATCGAAGGGCGTGTCATTATGCTGGGGCCCATCATACATACATAATCCCTTTCTTAAATACGTTCCTCATACAACAAATACCGTATTTCAAAGGGAAACCCCCCAACAAATCATTCATAATGCGGAAGCGAAAATCGAAACCTGATACGGTACATACCTGAATTCACTTTATATAATATCATAAAAGAATTCGTACCATATATTACATCATATCCTCAATACATAAATACATGGATACACGTCTCCCGAGATAACATCTAACACCCTAGGTGCAATCATATGAAACCTCGAATACATACATCATCATTTATCAATAAATAAAATACTGGATCCACCTGCTGAATCCATCGGCCACGCCATCACGTGCCGTCATATCTCAATCTGCTCCTTGCCCTAACTGCAAGTCTCAACTGGAACGTTGAATGTTCCAGGGGCATAACCCATTAGAAGATGAAACTTCTAATGAGGGTCCAAAAACATATATATGATGCTTGATGCAATAACATGAATAAACATATACCCATAATGTAACTTCCCAGGCATCCCTAGCCCGGATAGGAATCCTAGGCAAATCCTGAACCTCTGCGAGATAGGCCTAACATTATTCCCTCAATGCCCTAGGGGAATTACGGCTACACTCTGAGGGTATCATCCCAACCCCATGCACAAGTTTCAATATGACAATAATATCGTGCAATGTAAATATCACGACTTCCAATGCAATATGACAAATGAATATTGCAATTCATAATAACATGCATATATAACAAACATATCACGAATATAAGTTCCTGTGAGAATACCACTCACCTTTGCCCAAAGATCAAGACACCTCGAAAAGCGTGCATCGCCTCGATATGCGTGCCCCGCCTTGATTCTCGTGCCAACTCTCAAAAGTTGCACCAATCTCATCATCTCGATCTCCTCAAGCATAAAATAATATTTAATCACTAAATGTCCTCAATATTCCATTTATTTCCTATTTCCTTTCATTTTCCTTCATTTTTCCTTCTAAAAATCTCAATAAATATACCGAGACTATTTCCTCAAATCTAACTTCACAACAATTCATTATATGCTATGAACTTTCAAGGAAAAATACTGAACTTACCCGGATATTGCATTTTCACGCAAAACGAGGCACTTTGGTACGAAAATCGAGGCATCGGGAACCCCAAATCCCAATCCTTTTGCACAAACCTCCATAAAATATTTTTCTCTATTTTCCAGTATTTTTTTAGAATTTTCGGAGGCCCCACGCGCCCGCACGCACCTACACGCGCTAGGGCGACTGGGCGCGTGTGAAGACCAGCGCGTGCATGCCACGCGCCGGTCGTCTTCTCCGGCCTTCCGGTCGCCGGCGATTTGATATTTCTCCACCATCTTCAAGCCCTTGTCCAGTAGATCCTCATGGCCAAATTTTAGCTCGAAAGGAGGTCCGGAGCACGGTCAACCGGCCGTTCGAATTCTCGGCCAGGCGCACCGCCTCCAGTTTCCGGCGACCCTCGAACAGCCTTCAAATTGCATCCAAAATGCTCCAAATTCTCCAGATCTCTTCTATCTCTCATGGGATTCAAAAGCCCTATGCTTTGAGCCTCCAATTCGTTCGATAAGGTGGCCGATTTGAAGCTCCAAAATCTCCCATTTTCGGCCAAAACCCTACCCCTATTTATAGGCAAATCCGAGCAACCCAATGCCTTTGGACGCCTAATACACCCTCTAAGGAGTCTCAACCTCCCTTAGATGGCCCTAGAAACAACCCTTGCTGACCAAGGAAGCCATTTGCAAGCCTCATCATCGCGCGACAGTCCGACCAGTTTTCTGGTCGGCTTTTCCTTCAAAATCCGACCACTCGAGTGGCCGTTGCCCCTTCCTTCCTTTACAAAAAATCATCCCCTACCAAGCCTCGTGCCATCCCTATGGTTGGATCGGCCGAAATCGACGACCGGAGACTTGATGGTCATTGGCCAAACTTTTGCTTAATTGTACTTTGGCCCCTTGACTTTTGGCTATCTCATTTTAGCCCATTCCACTTAACCCCTCAACTTTCCTTTATTGCACTTAGGCCCCTCAAGACCTAAAACACCATTTTGACCCTTAAAGATTCCAAAACAACCTTGTTTCGGCCTCCCTCTAGCAATTTCTAAAAACTGCACTTAGGCCCGAATCTTCGTTTAGGCCCTAAACCCATTCGTTTCTTCCTGAAACCTCTGAAGGGTTGTTTCTCATGAAAAACCGAAACCTCCTCAAGCTCCCGTTAACTTTCGAAAAGTCGTCTATGACAATTCGGTATTGCAGCCTAATTGGCAGCTGCCTTTTTAGCTGTACCAAAAACTATTCCCGATCCGATTTCTTTCGGCACTATAAATCCTATCTCGGGGTGCTCACTAATGCCATATAATTTTCCTTTGGCATCTCGGCTCCAGGGTACTCCCGGCAGTCGATTCTATCATCCATACGGTAATAAATTACCATTTTACCCTCCATTTATCCTTAAATTCTAATTTTGCCCCAAGATAAATTACCCTTGAGTCCTTTAGAATTTCTCGGGTATTATATATGGCATGTTGGTGCCTAGGTTGAGTGAGGTCTCATTTTGGTGTGTATGGTGGGAAGCACTAAGAAGTTAAATCACCTGATTTTGGTTGCAAAAATAGTGGGTGTTTGATGTATGTTGTGGAAGCATTAAGAATATTGTTTAAGCCTTATTTATGGAGAAATAAAGGCAAATTTGAAGGAAAGTGAGGTGTTTTATTTATTTTAGATTTCTGGAAATTTTTTAGTTTTAAAGGCCTGAGAAAAAGAAAAAAAAAGAAAAAAGAAAAATAAGGAATGAAGTTGCAGCAACAAGGGGGAAGCAGCAGTAGGCAGCTGCTGCATCAGGCCGTAAGGCAGCGACGCACGCGGCATGTGCAGCCAGCCCTGGCGGCTAGTGCCCAGCGGGGCCCCACGCGGGCCAGCAGGCCCCGCCAGCCAATTTTTTAAAAAAAATTAGAATTTTTGGGAATTTTTGGGCATTTCTTAATTGAATTTGGGTCCCGGAGGAATTTTCAAAATAAAGAGATTTTTCGGGCATTTTGGAGAATAATGCCGAAATTTTGGAAAATTGAAAATGATGAGTTTTTCCTCCAAAATTGGTGATCCATCAATGGATTGATTTAAATGGTGATTTTTATGGAGCCCGGTAAAATTCTTGGTCGGAAAAGAATTTAAAATAATTGAGAAAATGGCATTTAGGCGTCTGAATGAGATTTTCTTTTTAGCCAACGCGGTGTGGTTAAAGCCCATTTCCGCTAATGAATCCTGGGGATGAGGGAAGAGAAAGACGAGCCTAGTTCCCACCTAAGGCGTTTCATCTTGAAACATGGTCTACCCTTTACCTAAGGCCCAACAGGTGGACAATTTGGGTAATTGTTCACGAGTAACACCCGTAAGTGGGAGCGGGGCGTTACAGTGCTAGTACCGAATGGTCGTAGGAGACCTTCGAGAAACTGAGGGGACCCTAGGGGTGGTCCAATTTTGTGAGTAAGGCAACCCTTAAGCGTTTTCGGGTCGAATAAAAGTCCTGTGCAAGCGTAGGGATGAAATCGATATTTTCGAGTAAAAGTCGAATATTAATTTTCAAAGAATCAAGAATTTATGTAGCTTGATGGTGTAATTTAAAGCCTTGAGACGGTCTAAGTGCAATTATTGAAAATTCCCAAATGTAATTAAAATTCCTTAAGTGAGATTAGTGTGAAATTTGGGGGAAATAGTATAATTTATGTATTATATATCTAAGTATATAAGCGTGTGGGGGGGGGGGGAAGCTTCCTTGAAACTTCCTAGTGTACACCTCTACCATTTTTGAAATGGCCAAGAGGAAACAAACCAAAGAGGGAGCATTGTCGAGAGAGAGGGAGTCGGGCAAGAGATAGAGAGCCTGAGGCATCGGTAGCCATGGCCTACACGGCTGAAGCAATTGCGACCTGAAGCAGCATCAATGGCATCCGATCGATGGCCAGGTGCGGTGGCATCCGATGGAGGCTGAAGTAGAAGCGACCGGTGGTGGCTGCATGAGCAGCAATTGAGGCGATGGTCGGTGTCGGCGGAACCTTCAGCGGCCGGGAATGGCCGCTGGTTGCAGTGGAGGCTGGCCGTGTGCAGGCGGTGGTGCGCGATGATGCTGGCCACGGTGATGGCGGCCGAAGGCGGCAGAAGCGGGGCTAGCAGCAGGAGCTCGAGCAGCAGCGCCGGCCGGCGGATCAGGCGGCGGTGGCCAGTGGCCATGTGCGACAGCCCATGCGCGCACAGTGAAGAGGAAGGAAGAAGAAGCCGCACGGGAGAAGTGAGAAGAAGATGAGGGAAAAAGAAAAATAAAGAGAGAGATAAAAAAGAAAATAAAGAAATAGGGAAAATGGAGAAAATTAGTGGGAAAATGTCAAAAAATTCTAGAAAATTCAAGAAAAATTTTGGAATTTATTTTGAGACCCGAAAAGTGTGCTGGAAGCTCAAGAATGGGATTTTGGGCATGAGATGGCAGTCAATGAGGTAACATTGATGTGGACGATTGGTCGATTTTGCCTTCTAAATTGGATGAGGTAATAAATTATTTCTTTTTGAATTATTTTCTTATGTGAGATGTTGTAAAGTAATTATTTGTTGGATTAAACCCTAGGTCGGGGTGTTTGGAAATTATTGACGGTTGATGTATGCCGTGCTTGGTGTTGTTTGGAGATAGTGTTGATAGGTGATTTTGCGATGTAAGCAAAAGCGAAGGTGTTGGTTAATGTTTGATATTGTGGGGTTTTGTTTGTTTTCCTCTAGGTTCAACCGGAAGGCAGTGATCCTAGAGGAACTTGAGGTTCAGGATGGAGTTCGTGCCGACGCAGAGAAGAGGCTTCGAGCCAGGTAAGGGATGGCCCCATGTGAAGGTGGCCTTGCAAGTTGGTAAATATGTTTGATAATGTTTTTATGAAGCATTTGCATGTAGTGGTTATCTTGTGTGATGCAAGATCTAGTGGTTAACTTGTGTGATGCAAGACCTAGTGGACCTATGGCCATATGGAGGACTAGTGTTGTGGAGGTTGATAGGTTGATGCCTTAAACCTTGGAGGGTTGTGAGGATGGGTGGGTCTAGCCTCATTTGCATGCATTTGGCATACATAAACATGGTTATATTCATATTTACATGCATTGCACCCTTACTAAGTCTTTATGACTCATGAGGTTTCACCTCATGTACAGATGTTCCAAGTCTAGCTGCAAGCAGGGATGGCGTCGAGAGGCTATTGTGGCAACTAGCGGTGTTGCCCGAGTTGTGTATTTTATTATCTCTTGTATGTAGCCATGAGGTGTTGTGTATGTATACCCTTGTGAGTAAATGTATGTGTTGTTGAGCATAGATGTATATAATTATTGTAATCATCAGTGTGATAGATGATTGTGAGTCTGCGTGATTTATATGTGGCTTCAATTGTTAAAGTCAAACTCGGACCGAGTAAAGACCAGCGAGGTATGTTCTCATAAATCCCCAATACTCAGCGAAGTGTTTGTTATGCTAGCTTTATGCCTGGGTCACCTCCGGCTTGTTATGGGGCGAGCTGAAGAGAGGTGAAGCTCACTCGGGTTTCGGGTCTCGGTCCGCTGAGTTTTTCTTGTTTGAGTTGGGACTGATTCCTGAGTGGATCGAAGAGAAGGACGAAGCCTAGTTCTCACCTAGGGCGTTTCCTGTTGAAACATAGTCCAACCCTTCAATTGTGGTTCGTCGGGTGAGTAATCCGATCAATTATTTACCAGTGGCGCCCGTAAGTGGGAGCGGGTCGTTACAATTGGTATTAGAGCCTGTCTAGCTATATGAGTGGGGAAAGCTAGCGTGTTGGGGTGTTATGTAAGCTCGGTTAAGTGATTAATGTGAGCGATTGCCTGAGTTTTGAGTCGGGGATTGTCTGGCATCATTTGGATGTAAGTTGGAATGTCCTCACTGTTGAGCTGGGGTCGAGAATAGTTGATTTGTGGTCTCAAGATTTTGATGTGAGGTTGATTCGATGACCTTGAAAGCTGGACATGTGGTCTGGGGGCCCTAAGGGATAGGGTGAAGACGTTGAGGCCTATGATGGCTTTGTGGGTATTCTCCGATATTCCTGCTCTAGCAATGAGAAAATACCCTGGGTGGAGATGATATGCCCGTAAGGGGTATACGAGTCGAGTAAGAGGAAAAACCTAAGAGTGGGTGTCGGTGTCAGGAAAAACCTGAATATTGGAATTTGGGTGTATGGTATGTTTTAAGGGTGGGAACTCCTTGAGATTGAAGTGTTGAGGCTCGTGTGGGGACACGAAGCCAAAGTATGACTAGTCCGAGAGGGGATTAGTAGAGCGTCCCTATGTCAGAGATTTGTTGAGCATGTTCGAGGGAATAGAGTTGTCCCTTGGAAGTGGTGTAGTAAGGCTTGTGCGCCTGAGATAGAGTGAGCTAAAGTGGGAGTTAGCTCGAGGCTCAAGGAAATGAGTCGTCAGTGGGCTAGGTGGCGAGCCCCAAGAAGGGGGTAAGGTTAATTGCAGTGAGGCTCTATCGGGAGTGTGCATGTAAGGCATCTGTATGTCATGGCCAGTGAAGGCATGGCGCAAGTAGAATCTGGAAGGACTTTGAGGGGAATCAAGATGCTAGATATATGTGATACGATGTGATCGTATTGTTATGATGATCCCGAAAGGGATGTGCCTAGGGTATGAGTGGACCCTAGTTAGTTTCATGATGAGACGAGGTCTATCATTGGGAATGATAGGTGTGTGGGAAGTGGACCCTAGTAGGTGTTTGTATGAGATGGAAATCCCAAGTAAGTTAGGTTGGAATCTAGGGGAATCCAAATTTGGGATTAAGGAGTTGGCCATGCGTTGATATGCGTGTGAGAGCTATTGGGTCAGAAGTCCTGGTAGTGAAAGGCCAACAGACCGTTCATGTGATTGATGAATGAGGGGCCAATCAAAACTCTCATTATGACGCTTGGGGTTGGGTGGGACACCTAAGGTTGGGGGATGAGAGGTGAATAGGCCCTCATTACGATGCTTGGGGTTGGGATGATGCCTAAGGTCACAAGACCCTTAATGGGAGACGAAGAGGTCACCCAATGAAGGGTATGAACGGGTGTGTGGGTCGAGGGCGATGAGTGTGTGGTAACAGGACATCCGTGGGCTATGCGCTCGCAGGAAATGCCAACTTTTGATGCCAAGTGGGCAAGGGCATGATGAGTAATGTAGAGGCCCCGGATTTGAAATTCCAAGTCATGGACGCTCGAGCAAGGCATGTTGGAAGGCCAAGCTGGGCATCGTGACCAAATGCACTGTGGGTGTGCAAGGAAAGACAAGAGGTCTCAATTTACCTGGAGGGAAATGGTAGGTGCTCTATGGTTATGGGGCCGGAGCTTGAGGTAGGCTCAGCATGTCGGTTATGGATTGAGAGATCGTTGACAGTCAAGCTCTGGGATGAGCTGGGTGCGAAACGAATCATGATGGACTTGGATCCATGGTTGTGGAAAGTTGGAGCTTTCAAATATTGATTAAGGGCCGTGAGGTATGATCTTGTGGGGTAAGATCATGAGGCCTCAAGATGTGAACTGGTTTGAGAGTCTCTTAAGCGGTAAGAGATGCAGAGTCTTGAGGAATGAGGCTCATGGTGTGAGCTCGAGGTTATCAAGGTAGGGATAACCAAGTAAGATGGCTTTGGTAAGTTGGTGGCAGAACCATCACAGTTCGCGGAGGTTTATAGTAGCAAAATGCTATGGGTGCAAGGCTCGCAGTGATGGATCTAATGCTATGGATCGTGTGGCAGAGGACTAATGAGTTGGCTCGCATTGAGGGCAAATGGCCCATAGGCCTGAGCAATTTAGTGAACTGCAGGTGACGATCAGATGCTGAAAATCTAGAGCAGCACCTTAAGAGAGTTAGTCATGTGAAATCGATAGTCTCCTGCAAGGGATAGGACATCTAGAGTAGTCCTATGGAGGAATCGCATAACGCGATAATGTTCTGGTAGACTAGTAGCCGAGTAGGAAGCTTAGTGGGGTGATGCTACGAGGTGTGAAGCAGATCAAATTGGGACCTGAGCTATGCTGTCGGAAACTGTTGTTAGGCCAGTGTATGGGAGTGACACTAATTGGGTGTTGACTCTCTGAAGCACAGGGCAACACGATGGGGAACCAGTGTTGGGCCAGTGTATGGGAGTGACACAATGATGGTGACCAGGTGTTGGCTCACCTAAAGCACAGGGTAACACAGTGATTATGCAGATGGTCAGGGACTGAAGATCTGTGAGATGCACGATAGGGGTGCGAAAACGGTGGTTAGCTCCGCAACTCAGTTGCGAGTAATAAGCGGTGTTGAGGCGTTATAGCATCTTGAGATGTTTGAGAAAGAAACCCGAGGAAAAGAAATGGGTCTAGCATGGGAATAACGCTACGGTTGATGCCTATCATTGACAGATCTAATGCTAAGGACCATTGGATACAGACAACTAGTCCATAGAAGGGACTGCAGCCCTCTATGTGGAGTAGCTCGTCTACGGTGGAGACGATTAGACGCCGAAGACCTGGGGTATGCTGTAGGTTATATCTGGGCCAGACCTAAATTTTCGTGAGGGTTAAAAAATCATGGTAGTGCCTTTTGTTGTCTTGGCAGTATGAAGGTTTATCAATCGAAGTGGGTGATACCTTGTGGTGTGAAAGCAAGACGTGTGGCGATGCTCCTTGCCAAAGGATGCTAACACATTTGTGATTAAACTTGGTTGAAATTGATCGAGTAAATTGACATGAAGGACCCAGTGTGATCTTGCAGTAATGCATGAAGATGGGTTGATTGGTGGAGTCGGTAAATGGCTCTGAAATGTTTCGTAAGTGCCGTGGGGGGCGAGACTTACTAGTTGAAAGCTAACCATGAGATGGGATTTTTGAAGTGTGAAAAAGTTTCAAGTATGGAGATCTCTAATCCTGTTATGTGAGTTGTGGCAGGCTGAACAAGTGCATAAGGCACGGTTCGAAATCCCTAAAGGCTCCCAATCGCACAGTCTAGTGTTAGTCCTAATGTGTCGATGCAAAAATGAGGAGGTATCCTCATGTAGCATTGGATGGATTTTTGGTTGATGACACAGGATCTATTGCCTGGTGGTAGCACCTGATGGAAATGGTGAGAGTGTGAGGCTTGAGGACTATGATATAAAGCCTTGTTGATTGACCGTGTACATAAAGGTTTAACGGGTCCTGGTGGCTAGACCAGGCAAATTTACGAAAGAGATCCAAGGTAATAAAAGATGGTTGGTTAGGGCAGAATTGTGCCGCTTAAAAGAGTGTGGCTTCAATATGAGAGCTATTAATGGTAGTGTTGAAATGTGGTTAGGGTAGAACTTGAGATGTTCTCCCAAGAGATGTTGAGCATGAGGCAATAGTGTGGGATGAACTTCCTAAGGTGCTACAACTTTATCAGGAGAGATCACTCGAGAAAAGCTAATGTAATGATGAATGCTTGAATAGGAAGATGAGTCCTAAGGTAGTGAGTGGAAGTGTGAATTCCACATGAATGATAAGGGTGATTTCCAAAGGATGGAGATTATATCGAAGTGGTAGTCGATGATTGCAAGTGTAGCGCCTGGAGAAAGGTGGTGTTGGTTGTAAGCCGGACGATCCGGTTAGAGCTAATCGAGTTAGTTAGATGGAAGTTGAGGGCGAATTTAAGATGTCGCCAATGGGTAAAGAGAGCTCGAAGGAAGAGCTTATGGAACGAGATTGGTTTCCAGGAATGGTGTTGAGGTGATGAAATCACCTAATGGTTGTGAGTTGATTGTAGCAAAGTGTATAAGAAATCCTAGAGAAGCCAGAGTCTCTCAGGGAATTAGCTAGCTACTACAGGTATAGAAAGTGATATAAGGAAGGCGGTCTAAGAGTAGGGTCATGCTGGTCGCGATGACTAGTGAGATTCATGGAGCAACAAGTCTTTTGAGATGACATGGTGGTGTCATCGTCGCTGTCAGGGAAAAGATGTTGTCTGGAAGGTCAAAGGTAACCATAGTGCATGGTAGGGTCTCGAAGCCGAGTGAGAATGGCCATGAAGGCTGGTGCCTGTGAAATTTGAGATGCAACGACTGTGGGGGGAAATTCATTGTTATCATGGTTATTGTCCTTGCCGAGGAGGACAAGGGGAACCATTATGCATGGTTTAAATCAGGTATCTAATATGGATTGAGAATGAACCTGATTTAGGATGGCTGAAAGTTTCGTGCCTCTAGGGTAAGAGGCTCTGTTGAGAAATGGTGAGATTTGAAAAGTCCCAATGAAATTGAAGCTGGGCGAGTAAATTGGTTAGAAGACCGCTACAAGAGTGGGGGCGTAACCATGATAGCTTGTTGTGGTGCGGACGAAAGGCACGAGTCATCCTACAGGTGTGATGCAATAAGTGATTGTGCAGATGGTAATAAGCCAATCACTTGTGCCACGCACCGTGGGTGGTGACGAGGGCCGATTAATGGTTCTGCAACCTTAAGCGCAATGGTAGGATCCTTGACTCGCGGTAGGGTTTAATAGCCAAGGAAGAGCCTAGCATGGGACATGATTGTGAAAACTGAAATGACGTGAGAAATTGAGAGGGGTTGCTCAATGAAGAGTTCCCTGGTAAGGGTATGGGACCCGCACTACAGTGTAATATCGGCCAGAAATGAAGGCCAGAGTAGTCTGTGTGCTTAGGCGGAAAGAACTCTTGGTTGGGAGAAGGTTGTGGCTCGAGCATGGTTAAGCTCGAGGCGAGAGTGTGATAATGCATGTGTCGCCAAGCTCGAGGTGGACTCGGGTAGCACACGTATGATTGAAATATGAAATTGCCCGACATGGTGTTGGGTATGTCCGGTGTAACACCCCCTCTCCTAGAACTGCCCAAGAAGAGGTGCTAAAGGAAAAATAAAATAAAACTAACTGATAACTAAAATCTGATACCATAATGAATATCTCAATCAACTAAAATAAAATTCTGAGCCAACATATACTGAAAACCATAAACTCTAACTGAGGGACAATCCCTCAATTGAAATATAAAATAAATCTAAATTGACAAGACATTAAAAACTAACAACTCCCATATATCTTTAGTCTTGAGCGGCTCCACGTACACACACTATTGGATACTGCTGCTAGGCCCCACATCTGGTACTCCCCTGCTAGGACCTAGAATGGTGAAGAGGACAAGGTGAGCTACAAAGCTCAACAAGTAATAAACTAGAAAGAATAACTAGAGCTGAATCGAAAAATATCGATACTGATAAATACTTACTGAACTTATACTGAGAGATATAATAATTATTGGATTGCATTTACAAGATATAATGCACATAAACTGTAAAATAGATGTAGGTATGCAACTTTGGCATGTATGCCCACATAACTATAATACATACCTGACTGATCTGAATCTTGCAAACACAAAAACTGTAAGCACATACTGTGGGCAATATGCCCCTAGCCTCCTGGTCGACATTAGGCGAGCAACTCATAACTGAGATATAATTGAACTGATACTAGTGGGATCCCCGCGGACAAGCCGCCTGGCACACATAATGCAATGTTCACATAAATACTAGCACACGATATGTAGTGCTTCATATAAAGTCATGCTCAATCCTCATACAAATATGCATGCACATAATCTCACAAAATAATGTTGATCATATCATAATTAACTGCTAAACATGGTATATGATTTTTCTCAGCTATATTGAGATTCAAAGATTCTGCAATTTCTGAGTATGGGCATGGCATATTGGATTTTATCATATCTTGGCATAAAATTCAATATTTAAATAATTGAATATTTATATTAAATTTAATACTTGAATTAAGAATTCAGTTGAAGTCATTCGGATGCCATATGATCCTATTTGGATAATTGTTGAAGCCTAAGGAAGTAATTCAAATGAAGCTGCAGTCTATTCAAATGAAAAAAGTGGACTACGACAAAGTTATTCGAATGATAGAAGACTCATTCGAATGGCAGAAACTCATTTGAATGACAGAGACTCATTCGAATGGTAGATGATATATAACAAAGACTATTCGGATCTTTCAAGGACTCATTCGAATGACTCACAAATTCATTCGAATGAATTTTGTAATTTTCTAACTTTTGAAAGGGCAGAATGCCACTCATTCGAATGCAACAGTACCCCCATTCGAATGAATGAATGGGATACACACAGGTCATTCGAATGAAAAGAAGGCTCATTTGAATGCTAGACTATACAAAGTAACAACTTACTCAAATATTCAAGGACTCATTCGAATGACAAGGAAAATCATTCAAATGATAGACTGGTCGAGCAGTTGTCGAACCACTCCAGAATTATATTAGATATCTATATACCTCTCTTCTAGTTTGCAGCAAAGCACAACCTAGGTCGTCTCTCACAAGGAGCCTTATCTTCTTCTACCAACAATGAGAACCAATATAAACAACACAACAGTTTAGGGGGAGGGTTTTGACAGAAATCTAAGTAACAAAACAGAAACACAAATATAGAATCAGTAAATGGAGATGCAACCAGCTGTGTATTTGTCCCCTTTGTGAAATCTTCCTTGTCCAATCTATAGATCTTGGTTTGTTAGATGCTTTTAACATCCGGATATCAAACTCAAAGCATCCCCAACAACCGTCCAAGGATTAGAATGGTTGGAACAACAAAATGAATACAGAAATTTCTTATAAACAAAATGCAGCCATTCATTCTCTATTCAACCCATCCGAAGCTATGCAAGAACAACCATTCAAGCACATTATATTCATTTTCGAGATATTATACCAACTAGCTACAACACTCTATTCTCTTAAGCATTTAACAGAAAATGAATCCATGTAAATTCACACAAACCTGCCATGAACTTCATGCATTCCAAAATCTGTTCATACTAAACCAAATGGAAATGAATAAGATTAAAACAAACAAACAAACCAGGTTTTTTGTAGTTCATCCGGGACTCAGATTCCACAAGGGTTCAAGATACACAACCAGTTACAATAGCCTTAGCCTTTCATTGCAGCAAGGAAGACAAAATGGAAACAAAATGGAGAAAACAGAAAAATGCTACAATCTGAAAAACGGCCAGAATTCTCCTCTCTCTCTCCTCTGGAAATAAGTGCTAAGAGGCCTTAAATACATGGCCAAGAAATGAAGACCTAGGAAGGCTAGGGTTGGGCCTAGCCTAGCCCAACAGATATGAGCCCAAGACAACAAAAACGAGCAGCCCAAATGCAGCCCAAAACTGTAGAATTGAACAGCCCAAATCTGCTCCCGCTAGATGCTAGCCTCCAACAATTTCTCTAAATGCATGGCCCGCTGCTTCCAGTATACAACAGTATCATACTCGGCATCTATCTCTAGTCCTTTGTTTTGAACAGCCACATCATTTCTCCTCCGAGGAACCTTAGGCCAAATGTCGTAAACATCATCCAATATAGAAACTGGGCGTTTATCACCACCATAGCTTTCTTCCTCAAAACGATGTTGCTCCAGGCCTTTCTATATTGAATTGCTTCACAGCTTCATTCATATCTTCAGGCCACATTGAAGAGACAACTTCAATGTCCATTTCTTCTACATTTTCAGTTTCCATTTCGCAAACCATTGATGCTATAATGTAGGTTGATACCAGAATGTCATTAAAGAACGCTTGCTTGCCTGTATAAATGCATAAACAACAAGTTCAGGCTATTCCAGCTGCTTCTCTAGCTTGGATTCATAGAAGTAAGATAGAAAATAGTGTAAGGACAATTTGAAGTATCATAAAATAGAAACAATGATAGATCAACAAAATTACTTCAAATTGTGTAATAAGATTGAGGTGAAATGCCAAAATATAGCATAAATATGCATGCTATCAACTCCCCCATACTTATACTTTTGCACTCCTGGGCAAAACACTAGACTCTATGACTCAAAAATAAAAACGTGGAAAAACACAAATCAGATGCAAGGTAAGTCTTCAAGAATTCATCATTCAAAGATCATCTTTCCTCTACTTCCAAGAAAACAAGTGACATGGCAATTCATTCAATAAGATAAATCAAAAGTAGAAGCCTCTCACAGGACAAGTGTATGCTCAAAAATCTCTCAAGAGGTGGTGGTGACTGTTTCGCTCAAATTCACCCAATCACAATTCCACTACCATAAGCTTGTTTATCTTCTCAATCTCCACTATCCATGTCACATGCATGCCACAAATCAAAAGGACTTATTCAGGGTTGTAATGTGGGGAAGAAAGAAATGGAAAGACAACAATGAAGGAAAACATGCCTTAGGTCGAGAAAACATTTCATGCAACTCCAAGATCAAGAGATAGAATTTCCAAGCATTATGAAAAACATTGCATCTTTATTCGGTTGAGTGCGTTTTACGCTCCATCTCAACTTCAACTTTGCTTTCTTCTTTTTCTCATCAATTTTTTTTTTCATTTTTTTTAAAGGAGGTGAGTGCGTTTTACGCTCCTTCTCATCGTTCTATCCTTTGCTTGCTTTTCTTTTTTTCTTTTCTTTTTCATGGATGCAAATGGCCTTTGGCCTTATGTCTTGCTTGATGAATTCAATCTCTCTCTCTAGAATGCACTTAATATTCCTCTTCCTAAGGTTGGAAGGTCCAAAAAGGTGTATGAAAATGAAGGGTAAGAATGATGGCTCTAAGTGGCAAGCGAAAGGGATTGATTGAATTTTTTTTTTTTTTTAAATAACAAAATGGTCAAATGGGGACAAGAAAGAATGCCTTAATCATGTTTGAGTCATGCATGAACAAATATAGCCTCAACCAAGAATCAAAACAAGTTCTAGAGTGGAGATCATGATAAGTGAATGCACACACAAGAAAAACAATAGGCTCAAAATCCGCATGGCTATAGACTACCCAATCAATCTATCAAATCAAACTCATTGCCAAGTCACTTGAAATCAAGGAAGATAGGATTGAAGTTCTAATCATGCTGGGTTCTTTTAGACTTAATTGCTTAACTTGCATTTCCACACAAAACAGACTCAACTAGACCCAAGGAAAAAGAAATATGAAAAGATAAAGAAATTGCTGCAAAAATAAGAATGCTACCCCCCCATACTTAGACTTTACATTGCCCTCAATGTAAACATGCAATTCCAACCAAGAATAGGACAAGTAAATGTAAAGTATTAGGGAGAGAGAAACAGCCTGATGTATCAAATGGAGGTGGCGTTGAGGAGATGCAGCTCCTCCACAATATGCTCCTGAAAGCTCTCGTAGAATGGCTTAAGTCGCTGCCCGTTCACTGTGAATTGCTTTGCATTGGACTCGTCCTTGATTGCAACTGCACCAAAGGGAAAAACATGAATAACTATGAAAGGACCAGTCCAACTGGAACGTAACTTACCGGGCATCAACTTGAGACGGGAATTGTATAGCAGAACTTTCTGGCCAACTTCGAATGTCTTTCTCACAATATGCTTGTCATGCACAGCCTTGGTTTTCTCCTTGTAGATGCGTGAGTTCTCATATGCGTCCATCCTAATCTCCTCAAGCTCTTGAAGTTGGAACTTTCTTTGGGACCCCGCTTGACTGATGTCCATATTGCATTGCTTTACCGCCCAATATGCCTTATGCTCCACTTCCACCGGCAAATGATATGCTTTTCCAAAAACCAACCTGTAGGGGGACATGCCAATGGGGGTTTTGTAGGCAGTGCGGTAGGCCCATAGTGCATCTTCTAATCTCATGCTCTAGTCTTTCCTATTAGGTTGGACAGTCTTCTCCAAAATCTGCTTAATCTCCCTATTTGAGACTTCAGCTTGCCCATTAGTCTGTGGATGATAAGGAGTTGCCACTTTGTGTATTACCCCATACTTACGAAATAGGGTGTCTATCTTTCTATTGCAAAAATGGGATCCTTGGTCGCTGATGATGGCCCTGGGCATGCCAAACCTGCAAAAGATGTGAGAACGAACAAAATCTACAACCACAGAAGCATCATCAGTCCTGGTGGCTTTAGCTTCCACCCACTTAGAAACATAATCCACAGCTAACAGGATGTACACATAACCAAATGACACAGGAAATGGACCCATGAAGTCAATGCCCCAAACATCAAAGATTTCACAAAACAATAAGGGTTTTTGAGGCATTTCATTCCTACGTGATATAGTGCCTGTGTGTTGGCAACGTGTGCAATTCTTACAGAACTCATATGAATCCTTAAACAGTGAAGGCCAATATAATCCAGAATCTAGGACTTTCCTAGCTGTACGTTGGGGACCAAAGTGAACACCACATGCAAGTGTGTGAGAAAAATTTAAGACAGATGCAAACTCATGGTCAGGCACACATCTCCTGATGACCTGGTCACTACACATGCGCCACAGATAGGGATCATCCCACACATAATACCGAGCCTGACTCTTAAATTTATTTAGCTGTTCCTTCTTAAAATATGCAGGTAATTCAGAAGCAACTAAATAATTTACCAAATCAGCATACTAGGGCTCAACACCATGAATGTGGTATAATAACTCATCTGGGAAATCATCCCTGATAGGCTGGGAGTCCATGACAGATGGATCTGAGGTGGAAGGAATGCGACTGAGGTGGTCGGCTACCAAGTTCTCTACTCCACTTTTATCCTTGATCTCAATGTCAAATTCTTGGAGCAAGAGCATCCACCTTATCAAACGAGGTTTGGCATCAGGCTTCTTCAAGAGGTACCTAAGAGCTGCATGGTCAGAAAAGACAATAACTTTAGAACCAAGTAAATAGGATCTAAATTTATCCAATGCAAAAACAATAGACAAGAGCTCTTTTTCCGTAGTGGTATAATTAGACTGTGCCGCATCCAATGTACGCGAAGCGTAGGCTATGACATGGGATTTCTTCTCCAACCGCTGGGAAAGGACGGCACCCACTGCAAAGTTAGAGGCGTCGCACATCAACTCGAAGGGCAACTCCCAGTCGGGTGGCTGTATGATGGGTGGAGAAATCAATCGACTCTTCAGTTCCTCAAATGCCCGCTTGCACTGCTCATCAAAGTGGAAGGTCACTTCTTTCTGGAGAAGGTGGGAAAGTGGAAGTGCAATCTTGCTGAAATCCTTGATGAACCTCCTGTAAAATCCTGCATGGCCAAGGAAAGAACGCACCTCCTTCACAGAGGTGGGGTAAGGCAATGAAGCAATAACATCAACCTTAGACCGATCCACTTCTATACCCTTCTTAGACAGAACATGCCCTAAAACAATTCCTTGTTCGACCATGAAATGACATTTTTCAAAATTTAAAACAAGGTTCTTTTCAATGCATCTCTCTAGGACTCTACCCAAGCTAACCAAGCAATCATCAAAAGAAGTGCCATAAACTGAAAAATCATCCATGAACACTTCCATGCAATGCTCTAGAAAATCTGAAAATATACTTACCATGCATCGCTGAAAGGTACCTGGAGCATTACATAGACCGAAAGGCATTCTTCTATAAGCGAATGTGCCAAAGGGGCAGGTGAAGGTGGTCTTCTCTTGATCCTCTGGGGCTATGCAAATCTGAAAGTATCCAGAAAAACCATCAAGGAAACAATAGTGTGACTTACCAGCCAATCTCTCCAACATCTGATCAATGAATGGGAGGGGAAAGTGATCCTTTCTGATTGCTTGGTTCAGCTTTCTATAATCAATGCAGACTCTCCAGCTGTTTTGCACTCTCATGGGGATAAGCTCATTCTACTCATTTGGAACCACTGTGATGCCCGTCTTTTTTGGAACAACCTGCACGGGACTCACCCACTTGCTGTCAGAAATAGGGTAAATAATACCGGCTGCAAGTAATTTACTTACCTCCTGTTTTACCACGTCAAGGATGGTTGGGTTAAGTCTTCTTTGAGGCTGCCTTGCTGGTTTTGCTCCTTCCTCCAATAAAATACGGTGCATGCAAACAGATGGGCTGATTCCATTTATGTCCGCTAAAGTCCACCCAATTGCTTTCTTATTCTTTTTCAGCACGTCCAACAACTTTCTCTCTTGGTCAAGCTGCAAGTTGTTTGCAATGATGACTGGCAGCTTCTCATCTTTCTCCAAGAATGCATACTTGAGGTGCTGAGGCAAGGGCTTGCACTGAATGGTGGGTGGTTTCTGCAAAGAG